>OY728127.1:1845145565-1850145565 GCA_963277665.1 Viscum album
TAGAAAGGTAACATTGACCAGTGTTGTTAGTTACATGGCCGGATTCTAGGATTACACTACACATCGTGTTTATAACTGATACGGCATGTATCACCTAAGGTTTCTTGTTCCATGTTGTTAGTCACACGGGCGAACACAGGGTCAACCCTACAAGGCGTGTAAAACCAGTACACAACGTGTTCCCACAAGGACTTCACTATCTTGTGTCTCTTCCCACATGGCCTACAACACTGTTACAGACTACATGGCATGTACATAAGGTACACAACATGTACTTAAGAAAAAGAGTTTTTTCCTGAATAGAAGAACACATGGAATGTATTCAAAACTACACTACATGTATTCTGGGTTATTCTAGATAGTAAGCCTTATAAACAACTCTAGAGCCTAGAAAAACACTTAAACAAACACCAAAGGGCCAAATTCCGATCAGTGGGGGCCCATACTCCCCACGAATCAAATCCTGGAATCTTATGCATGTTATAACAAGGAAAACTAGTCAATGATCCACCAAAATCCAGTCAACGAGGGGCCATAACACCTCAAGAACCAAAGTTTTTCATTCATTTAAACAAAATATCTTGCAACAATACCCCTTAAAACAATAGGTATTTTTTTCAAGGAAACTACCACAACATCATGCATTTTCTAGCACATCATCTATCACAACAACATGCAATTTCTAATGCACCTACATGGCATGGAACAATTCTTGAGATGTGATTCTAACATGTACCTAAATGATGCATGATATGGAATACCTTCATCTCATCAGGTTGAAACTATATAGAACCCAAGTATAAAATATAAATAGCACACCACAAGTGTGTCACCCAATAGTGAAAATCAAATCAACTATAATAATCATAAACAGAAAATCACAATTTAATTCAAGGAAATCCGTCCTTTACCTGTACACTGGGTAGCTTATATCAGGAAAATTTTATTACTGAATCCCTTAACAATCTGTCTCCTTCTGTTGTAGCCAAATAATAAAATAACCCAAAGAGAATCAACCCCTCTAATACCACTTTGTAATGTCCTAGATCAGGGTGCCACACAACGGGTGCCCCAAACCGGTTTGGCCACTTCACCTCAAGTGAATTTCTCCAAATGCCAAAGGCTAGTAACTAGCAGCGATGGCATAGGACTATTAGTGGGGAAACTATTCCCTCATTTGTCAAATTATATCGCAGCGGAAAAATAAAATAAAAATTCCAAAGAAAAAGTAGTAAACAATATAGACATAAAATGGACAACATGACTAAAGTAAAAGATAACCAACATTCATATATATGATGATTCAATATGTCACTAATTCTAAGAAAGAATCTAAAATAGGATACACTACAATCTGATACAATAATGCACAAGGTAAAAAATACAGAAAAACAAAACTAAAGCAGTGCAATAGGAACGCATCAGCATCGCAAGCCTAAGCTTGGTCCCATGCTCTCCTACTCCTCTCCAACAATCATGTATCGGTGTTGGGACCCCTTTTTTTATTGACACCTATAGCAATATAATCTGTTTGGACCCAAGACATGACCCAAACAAGGTTTGAGAAATAAATACTAGTAGGAAACCACCTAAAGGCCCGTGCCCAACTATCATTGTAATGTGCAACAACAGTGTGCAATAATGAAATGCATTAAACTAGGATGTACTCAAAAGTAACTATTCATACCAATTACATTTCCATTTTAATAATTATTTGAAAAATTAAATATAACTCAATATAGAGTTTTATGATATTCGGCCTCGACCGATGATCTCCTATACCAGTGCCACAACAAAAACCACAACATACTATCTAACAAGTAAAAGATAATAATAATTCCAAGATTGTGCTTTATCTTGGAAGGTACAATATACAAAATCACCACAGTGAATATTTAAAGTAATCATTGTCCTCAGACATGAAAATCCTTACCCTAAGGAAAATTGAAATGAAACCCTCAGGTGACTGCCCTTAGGCATAACGAATATTTCCCATAAGCGTATGAACTGTTTCCCTCTGGCTAAAAAAACCTTGCACTCAGGCTAAAAAACACTACCCTCTGGCATAAGAAATGTTTCCCTAAGTCATTATAAAACTTTTCCCTCATGCTAATAAAAACCATGCCCTCGGGCTGAACAAAACCTTTCCATCATGCTAAACTGAACCTTGCCCTCAGGCATTCCATAGGAAAACCAAGTAACCGGGCCAAGCCCAAAGCATAATCATGCAATTTATATATGTTTCCTCTCAAGAAAACTCAAAACATGCTCTATTCACGGCATACCCATGGGTATCCTGGCCAAACAGCTAAACAAGGGAAACACACCCTTGGTGTGGCCCTGGTTTAAAGCAACAATCCCAAACATAAGTTTATACTTATTCATTAGATTGCCTATGAAATTATAGGTATCTCAATAGTCAATGTATCATCCATACGACACCCCAAACATGGCCGTGTGACACAACGGTACACAAAATCAACCCGACATTTGAAATTAATCAAAAGACCACCTACCTCAATATCCTCTGATTGATATACATGAAAGGCACCTTCTGAAATAACCAATAACAACATAGATCTTAGATAAACTATTACTTGTTCAATCCAAAAGAACTTCCCTCAGAGAAATAATTAAAAGTAAAGATTCAAGAAGAGGGAATACATTACCCGCATTGTTCAATCAAGATCATCAACAGAAGAATCAGAGTCCTGCTGTGCAATCAGGAGCTTCTCCAGGTCACAACCTCCTCTCCCGCTTCTCCTGGTGAGCTCTCCACCTCCTCTATAGAATGAGGAGGCCATTTCCTATTTTTAACTAAAAAACTTACCTACATGGTGTGTACTATTTTTTAACTGTTCTTCTAGCGGCCACTTTCCACTGCCTCATTGTTCATCTTCTGACTGATTACACATAATTTATTACTAAGTACACGACGTGTAGCTATTTTTTTACACCCTTAATTGCTGACAAGCCTACATGCCCTGTTTTCTCCTCCTACACAGCCAAAGTACACAACATGTGTACAAAAGTACACGATGTGTAGTTTGTTTTTACACCCAAGCCTACACGCCCTCTATTCTCATCCCACACAACCAATATACATGGCGTTTGTACAAAAATACTCTGTGTTTACTGATAAATTTGGGATTTTTCCCACATTTCTCTTGTTTTCTCAAAAAAACTAAAAGAAAAGGAAAGGAAGATACTTGTAACTCAAGAATAAGAACCGGGGTTTTACATGTGGTGTGTGTACTTCCCATGACTGTATTCCATGTATAAAATAATTACACTTTTATATATTCACATATACATTTTATGATCTTAATTTCATGGGGAATAATTTTAAAAAGTTTCCAAATTGGTAAAATAGTTTGTTCTCAATTATCCTTCTTTAAGACTCATGAATTATTAGTAACCTAAATTATCATTAAATATTATATAAATCCATTTTACATGTAATATCTTAAATTTAATTATATTAATGATATTTTATGCTTCATGAAGTTTCCTTATCATACACATACATTATGATGCCAAGATACAAAGTTATAATAGTTTATTTAGACAATTCTATCACGTTTCTAGAATGTTTATATTTATGCATCCTTTTATTGTATTTTAGGATAAATACCTCAATATATTTCATGATTTTTCTTATCCTTTGGTTATTCATGATTTATTCAGATATTTGTACAATTTATTCCACTCTTTTGTACATAAGATAGTAAAAAATGTGTTTTTTAATAAAGCCTGACATTACCCTATTTTCGGTCGGAAATCAGTGTTCTTTTAGACCCATGTTTTCTAAAAATGGTTTCCATGTATTTTATACTAATATCATATAATCATTAAAATACATTTTAACCCTTATTTGATTTTATAAATTTCATTAAAGTAATATTATTATCGATTTCCAGAAAAATAATTTTTCAATCCTTTTTTTGTGCGAAAGGGATGTTCTTTTTACATCATACGACCTATGTGGATTTATCCACCGCCATGTCATTGAATAATTATTATCTTGTTTAAGGGTTAATTATTTAAAAATATTTAAAATATATTTTTAGTGGAATGGTTTTCAAAATCTTTTAATGTTTCATTTCTTATATTTTAAGGAAAATGACATTCAATATGTTTTTGAGTTTTCTTTCTATTTTTTCAATGTATTTTAAAAGAAATGATTTTCCAAACATATTCCAGCTTCTATGACATTTTTTCATGTAAAAAACCAATCAAAAAAATTCAATATTTCTTTTTTGTTTAAAAAATTTCTTTGAGAGGGAATGGTTTTGAACTTATTTGAAGCTAATCTTATATTTTTTGAAGGAAAAAAGGTATTCAAGATTATTTAAAGTCTTATTTATAATTAATAAAGGTATTTTATAGGAAAAATATATTCAAATTGTTTTAGGTATTATAAAATCTTTTTAATAAGAAAGGATAATGTCTTCTATGTTTATTTTTGAATGGTATTTCAAAAAAAGTCCATCTATGATGACATCAGTTTATGTTCCTCATTCCCTTATTGGAAATGATATAATGGTTCACATTATATTATTTTTATGAATGGGTTATTCTTAATGTAATGGTCTTTATCAAACTCATTTCTCTTTCATAGGTTATATATTTATGAAATCAGTTAGACATTTACGGTTATATGTTTATGAAATATGATTCTCTTTCACGGGTTATGTGTTTATGAAAAATGATTCTCTTTCAATGGTTATTATTTAGATGAAATGATTATGATAATTATATCATTTTATATATGTTATGAGATTTTTAAATTTTTACTACACATATTTCACTTCATGGGTTCTGATATGATTGTTTTCTATTTTTTAGAACATGAATGTATGATTTCATTATAATATGGGTTGGAAATATGTCACCCTTAAATGTGTTTCACAATGATTTATATCTCATGAGATAGACATAGCTGGAATGAGAAATGAATGTGATTTAATATTACATGTATGGAATAAGAAATGATCTATGTTCAATAATATCGGGCTTGAATGGGGGGTGAACGTGGTATAGTAACACAGGGCTTGAATGAGGGGTGAGCATGGTTCAGTAATTCAAAGATGGAATAACATAAGAACCCAGTTTAGTAAAGGACTTTTTCCACTTTGATGGTCTCAGCAGCAATCCCTTGACTACTATAGAAAAAATTATATATGATTATGTGTCTTCCATAATTCCATGATTTATTCCTATGTTATGATTTCAGGGATTATTTTCTTTATATTCGTATGATTCATGAATTATTTACTATGAATCACTATTATGATCTCTAATATGTAGGTTATGATCTTAAAATGTTATTCTCATGTTCCATAACCTTTAGTTTATGTTATGATTAAGAATTTCCTTTATTTACCTTAATGGGGATATAAACTCACACATTTCTTATGTTTCCATTGCCCAGGTTATGAAGAATTTTTATATGTAGAAGTTATAAAGGTAGAGATCTTTATGGGATATACTGATGATCTATCACTAGGATTAAATATTTTGTTTTTGTGTTTCCAAATACACGGAACTATTATGGTCCTTAGTAATGTATATTTGTAATGTACTAAATATTGTTCTAAAATGTTTTAATATCCATGTATAGCATGGGTATCAATTGTGGGTATCAAAGGAAAGGTTTAGTAAACATGTAGTAACTATGATGAAAACACCTTAGTGATTTCCCTAGTAATATTTCCAAGTTCATGTTAAGGGACGTATCTAAGGATATGAATAAGGAAGAGTTGAAATTTTGGAAAATGTCCTGGAATTTTGGTAAATCATAGAGTATTTGGTTTCCTATCAATACATCTCTATATAGATACTATAAGTGGATGTGGCTATGGAACATTTTTACAAAAGAGTAACAACTCAGAAAAGATGTTCTAGGGATAACTTGGGGTAATCTGATACAAAACAGTGGGCCTTGCTACACAACTAGTTTGACACTCCCCAGGGATATGCTTTGGGAATTCACAATCTTTTATGAACCATTATTAATCATATAAGTATAAGTTGGATATGAGTATCTTGGGATGAACCTAGGATGTCGTAGATTAAGTAAGGTGTCATTATTTAGGAATACTATAATTTGATCCTTTCATGAATATGTGGTTTTCAATTGGGATTAGTAATGGTCACACAATTAATCATGTTTTTGTCAATGGAAGAAACTTTAAGGAACATGATTTTTGTTGAATGTGATGGCAGATTTTCTGATGAGCAGCCATGTGGGATGATCAATGGAGTGAGAGATGTTCTAATCATGCATAATAAGTTTTTATGAAACATGATTAACAACTTATTCCTTTACCAACTCTAAAATTCCCAAACTAAGAGATATAAGGAGATCACATAGAGTTCATGTAATGGATACCATGTTGGAAAAAAAGATTTTATTTTCATTTTTTCCAGAATATGGAAATAATCTCCTGAGTTAATGTCTCATAAGAATAAGAAAATGTTTTGATTATGGAAAAGAGGGAAAAAAATAAAATAACTAAAAGAATAAAAATGAAGATTTTGGTTAATGTAACTGATGAAAATATTAACCTCCATAATAAATCATAAAATGATAAGTGTTTTTAGTGTGAAATAAATAGTAATTATACAAGTCAATGTCCCAATAGGAAAGAACCTGAGTGGGATCAGCAAGATGGTTTGAGTAATGGTTACATTGCTGATGATAAAGAGTCTACAAATGAAACGTGAATGGAAAGAAAGGTACTATGGTGATCTATCCTTATCAGGAGTTGAAGGATGAATTAATTGATGTTTTTATTTATTTAGATTCAAGATGTATGTAATATGAAAGGTGAAATATATATAATTGTTGTTAATTTTATTTTTTCTATGAATTTAAAAGAACACTTTGAATGGTTCTCATGGAATAGAAATGTAATGTAATGTAAATTTGATGTCCATGGAAAAAATAATGATTAAGTTAAACATAACCCATATTATGTTCCCTATGTTATGATAATGTTGTTTGTATACGGACATGTGGGATATGAAAAAGTAAATTTGATAGTACTGATTACCTTGGAACTAATTATGGACAGGTTGACAAGTAGTTCATGTTATCAAGGATGTTATTTACAACTTCTTGTATATATGTAATATATCCATTAATCTATGGAATAACGATGAATGTAAGTTTTCTATATGTATTTTTGGTGATTTTGACTGTTACCCAATTCCAGTAGAATTTACCATGAGGGTATCCACATGTTTGGAATGTGACAACCATGAGATAATGTTTGAAATATGGGGGATAAATTTTTAATCCGATTTTGTGACTCTTTTTTTAATGATATAGATTTTGATATTGGATATGTTTTATATTGGTAACCATTTTGGAAGAAATTGTGTTAAACATTGGGTGAATTTTGTGAAAATAATCTATTATATTATCTCATGAGGATTTATGAATATTTGATATCCTGTAATAAATACCTTGTGTGGATGATTACTAATGACATATGGAAAGGCATATTATGGATATCATGATCTTTTATTGTTTCGGGAATGAAAAATTTTCAATACATCTTAGAGAAATGCATGAAGTGGATCAATGAACAATAAAGGGTGAGGTTGTCCTAAAATTATGAAGGTATATATTTTCATGAAAATTATTTTACGTTCGGAAAAAGTATCTTGAAACAAAAAAGAAGTTATCCTCGAACCTCAATATCTGATGAATCAGATGGTCTATTAATTTTTCCCATATTTATGGAAATCTGATTATTAACTTTCTTGTAACATTTTTCTCTATAACTCTAATTATATTTTCCTTCCATGTTAATTTTTTCACGTCACAATTTCATTCTCCTATATGGATACCTAGTTATATGTCACATTGGGTAGCTGCTATGTTGTAGACTTTATTTTTCTTCAGGAAGATTTTTTATCTATTTTTAAGATGTGGGTTTCTATTAATGATACGTTATTGTATTAAAATTTTGATAACCCACATGAATTTTGAGGGTGAAGTTAATTTTATTAGGGGTACAATGTAACTCCAAATATATTTTTTGATTATTATTTTTGTAATTAACTTATTTTATTATATTTTCATTTCACATGAAACTACTAATAGTTCTTTATATATATATATATATATATATATTAAAACAATAAGTCAAACATTACATTAAAATGGAACATACTAGGCTTGTGCTACACTAAATACTGAATTGGAATGGACTATAGGAAATACCGACATGGATTTCTCTACTCATAACACCAACTATACGTATGTTACACGCAACACTCATGATTCTACAAAACATCATTTTACTATTATAAGTATTTAATTGATATAATTATAACCTAGCAGTTATACATAATTATATGAATTGTAATAACTAATTTTAAAATATTATGTATAATTTCATTATATAGATAATACATAAAGATAGTGAATGGTATGTTTTTTTGGTAAACTCCTTTTACATTTATAAATTGATGTTTTCTTGAATAAACTGATTTAAATAATAATAATAATTTTCAAAATATTTATAAATTAAATTTGATAATATATACTTAATTTTTGGATTTATAATGTCTAAATTATTTTTAGATGAATTTTTTGTATTTTTCTAAGAAACATAATTTTTCTATGAATAGTAAAAAATACAGCTTTTATGTTAAAACCTTCTTTTTCAGTTAAAAATTTATTAAGGATAAATTATATTATATATATTTTGTAAGGAAAAATTTGATCAATTATAAATATATAAATAAAATTTAAGTTATGTTGCGGTATTTATAATCATTTCATAAAAATAAAAAGCCATGAATGATGAATGGACATCATAAACATTTAACCTATGAAATAGAATCTAATTTCTTGAAAATATGACTTGTGAAAGAGATTCATGTTTGATAAAGACTGTAAAATTAATCTTAACCATTTAGTGAAATTAAATTAATGGAACCATTAAAACAAAACCAATAAAGGAATGAGTAACATCAAAATATTTCATCATAGATGGAAAATAATTTTGAAATATATTTCATAAAAATCATTTATTGAGGAAAATATTCATTATTCTATGAAAAATGAATTTTGATGTATAAAACAATTTTGAAATAATTTTTTATATAATATCATGAAATCATATAAATAATTATACAAATCCTATTTAAGAACTTTTTCGTTGCAAACTTATTGAACATGCTTCAAAAAAATTTATAAATATTTTCCCTTGAAAACAGTTTGAATACTATAAACGAAAGAATGAAAACATATTGAAATTCAGTTCATTGAAAATAATTTGAAATCATATAAATAAATAATGAAATAGTTTTGAAAAACATTTCATTTAAAATACATTGAAAACATATAACAAAATCCTAAAAACTTTTTGAGAGCCATTTCATTGAAAATGACCTTCAAAACATGTAAATAAAGCATGAAAACATTTTGAAAAAAATATAATTGACTATAACATCAAAAACATATAAGGAATTCCTAAAAATGTTTCTGAAAACATTTTTATTTGATAACTTTTTAAATACTCTTGAATATGTTTTTTAAAATCCATTTTACTTGAAAACATATAAAATATTTTTGAAATCATTTTTGAAACCCATTTATGCTAAAAAATAAATTAAAGGCATATACAAAAAATCATGATTTTTTTTGAGAACCATTTCATTTAAACTTAATTGTAGAAAAAATGTAACACCCCAAGCTTCTACGGTACGGTTCTCTTTGAATAATGCAACAACGTGTGTTGTACGCAACATCGAGTTCTAACACACCACAACCAATCAAACTAGGAGTTATGAATAGTAATACCCAATTTTTGAAATTTATTAATTTTATTTTTCAAAATGGACATCATTTTTGGATTCGGAATATCGAAATTGGCCTAGGGTGAATTTTTGGTTTTTTTCTGAAAAACATCATTTTTTGATGAATAGTGAAACAACTAAGTGGTAGTTAAAAAACTGAATTTTTCATAAAACTTAATTTTACCGCTTCTATGAGTAGAATTTCGAAAATCCGAGAGACACGGTTAATATCAAGGACTAAAATGTTGTTCATTGAGATGAAAATAATTTTTGGTGAATAGTAACTTTTTACTTTTATTTACCACGATTAAAAGTAAATAGGGTAATTAAGGGTAAAAATGATATTAATATTACCCTAACACATGTCCTAATTCTATTGGATAATAATAATTCGACCAAAAACAACCATAGGAATAAAATATTACCATTTAGTTACACTTGGATTAGATTAGGACATTTATTATTATTTAATTCAAAGAAGAGTTAAAAGATTTAAAATCAATGTTTATTTACTAAATCATTTTTAATACAGGGTTATACATAAGAAAAGTTTGATTGTAGATATTCATTAGAAATCCAAAAATATTTCCTACATAATGGTATTTTATTTCTAATTTTTAGACATTAAATAATTTAATTTATTTATGACACAATGATGATGCAGTAATTACCATAATAGTGAAAAATTAAAATAATTGATATTATAAATAACCAAATAAATATAATTTGAGACATTTTATGAATTAAACTAATTTACTAGGATACTATGACATTTTAGGATTTATTTAATTAACTTTGTTCGAAGTAATTATTCTTTTATGATTTTTACAAAAATCAATTATTGAATAGTGTCAAAATTGACATAAAAGAGTTTTTAAAACAAATATTATATTATTAATTGATATTCAATTTATAAAAATATAAGGTTCGGCCAAGAGACTTATATACTGATAGTTGTATCATTAATGGACCACATGCGGTTCTCTTTGATATATATAGTATGTTTATTAACCATATAATATAAGAATACAAAGAGACATTGTAAAAGTGAAACTAATTAACTAAGAGTTAATACTTAAAGATAAGGTTAATATTGTAACCCAAACCAGTCTAAATCCTATTGGTTGAGTGGGTATCTACCTATCCCCACCATAAAATTTAAATAATCCACTTTCTAGCCATTAGAAACCGAATATGAATTTATTATAAAATAATATTTCTAGCTTTTCCAAAGGTGCCCCTAACCCCTCTTATAAAAGGGAACTCCCCCTTCTCATTAATTAACACCTTCAAAGCAATTTGGCTCAGCCAAAATCTACCGCAATACCCTCTCAACTTCCCCCACTTCATTCTATAGGCATTCCTTTAGTCATAAAGCCAGCCTAAGGATCCCTTTTGATCAAATCAAAAGGACGAACCCGAAGAAAAGGTAATGATTTCACCACCATTTATCAAGTTCCTTTCTTCTTCCTCTTCTTCGTTATTTGTTATTACCATTATAAAATAATAACTCCAGTATCTTATATATAATATGATGTTATTATAAATATGGTACAATCATATTCAGTATTCTATCCATCCTTTGAATAACTTGTCACCATACGTGCATACGTACGGCCTACCGTCTCCACGTCGTGGTGTAATTGTTATTCAACAAATTATTATTTGAATGGGTATAATAATGATGTGTAATTAATGTAAATAATAAATTTAACATGATAATGATTCTTTATATATGATATACCATCCAGTTATATATTATTTTAATATCAAAATAATGATATTATCGCTCGTGCGTACGTACGGACTACCGTCTCCACGAACGCGATGAGATTCATTCTCCATCGTATCCATTCAAGTCTAATTCTCATTTGATGATTAATTATAGTATATAAGGACTTGATATCATTCTGTATATGATTAAGATACAACCTATCCCTGACAAACACGGCTTACGTAACAAAACTTATAAAATAAAATGAGTAAGTTAACACCCGAAACAACGATAATACTAAGATATTAATAACAAATCAATGTTAAAAATCATATATGATATCATATTAATGTATATGATTCTTTTATAATTTAAATACAATTATTTCACCATTATACAAGAGTTTAACCTACCCTCAATCAAGGAAAAGTACAAGGTAAGGGTTTATTTTTCAATCTCTTCATTATCTGAGGTTGTTTATACGTAATAATATACAGGGATCTCTTTATCATCCACATCCATGTTTCTTAAAAATGTATTTGAAAACATTTTTACTATTTACAAGAATATGGGTTAAAGTCATTTATACCCTGGTTTGACTTTTTATAAGTGGTTTATAATGGAATCATTCCGTCATTTTCCAAACAAGGTTCTTTTTAACCTTTTCGACAGAATTATGCTAAGAATGTTTTTTTAACTTATACGGAGGGTGCGGCTATTTTTCACCGTTATAAAATCATCGAAGCTTCCCTTACAATCATATAAGAATATTTTCAAAGAAAATGTTTTATTTTATGAATATATGACTCTTAAATTATTTCAAAATAAAAATAGATATTTCTATAAAAAGAGTTTTTATTTCATCTATGTCAACATCCTTTGATGGATTTTATGCTTATTTGAAGTTGATTTATTATGATACAAAACTTATATATTGTATTGAAGGTTTTTTGATATGTTGGACTGTGGATGTGTTTTCTTTATACCATTCATGGATTATGGATGAAGTATTTACATTTCGTATGCTAGTTTCAATACGAATGTTTATGTTATGTTTACACATTTTCATATGGGAATGCATTGGACTTAATATGTGACTGGTGGAGGCCGCTATAGCTCCTAGATGCATCGGTAGGTATAATGAGACAAACTAGTGTCTTGGCACAAGGCTTTGACAAAATCTTATTTTTAGTCTTGGCACGAGGCGTTGGCTATGTGGTTATGATAGTCTGGCATTATGCATTCCATCATTATGAAAGTGGTTATTGATATTGCATGTGATTATTCGATTAGTAGAATATCCATGTGAATAAGTAAATGAAATTATTTCATTTTATTTCTTCCATAATATTTTGAAGTTCAAGTTTAAAAGGCTTTTGTTTTAGTTATACATTACCTTAAATTTTTATTCTTATTTATGAAAGTTTCCACTATATTGTTATCCTTACTGGGCATTTGAGAAAACTCCTTTTCTATGTTTTATTTTTCCCAAGATGTGAAGAAGTAAATTATTAATGACCTGTTCGGATAGTATGAGGGGATAAGAGTGTAGACTATGGAGACTATTTTGTGGTATTTTTCATTTTTATGATGTAATGTAAAACATTATGAATATATCTAGTGTTTCCAAGGCTACTAAACTAATCGGTCTTTCGAGATTTGATCTTTCTTGTGATCATGCCAATGTTATGTAATAATGCACCGACTCTGGGTAACTGGAGTTGGGGTGTTACAGTTTGTATTAGAAGAAGTTTAGTACAAACCTTGGAAGCTAGATTTAGATAAACTCTGATTATATCACATAGATTTAAGATGTACTTTGAGGATTAGTATAGAAGAACATCCTAGAATTTTGTTATTGTATAGTTTTTGTGAGTTTTCTGAGAAATACATCCCTTTCCAGATACGAGCTGGTAGAGGCGGCTCTGTCACAGATGTACCTAGGGGTAAAACATGAAAACACCGCTTTGAGCTAGACTCAAATGAAAACTGGTGCACGACAACGGGCCTTGCTGCACTCTTGCTTACGACACTCCCAGGGGATATGCTTAGGATAACTCTCATTTTCATTAAAAATAATTATTAAGGGTTTTGGATTATATACTTCCTCAATGAAAACATTTTTATGATTATGGATTATATCCATAAATTGTTCAATTTATGTTAAGTGTTTTATAAGTATGGAATTATATATTTTGATTCATAAACTGGTCTAGTTTATGCCATTGTTTAGAAATGGCGCCTAGTGGAAGAAATGGAAACTGTATCAAAGAACGCACTCCATGTATGGATTGCCCTCCTGATCAAGATAATTATAGTGGAGCTGGTGATGCAACTAGTGCCGATCAGCTAATCACCATACTGGGACAACTCACTCAGGTTATGAATAATAACCTTACCCATATGAAGCACCCTCATCCACAGCGTGGAGGGTCAATGTTAGATCGCTTTATGATTCAAAAACCACCAACAATCAATGGGAGTAAAAATCCCCTAGTAGTTGAGAAATGGATAAATTCCCTACAGAAAATATTTCAGGCATTGGGGAGTAGTGAAAGGGAAAAAGTTATCATGGCAGTTTACCGCCTCACTGGAGATGCTGATCAATGGTGGTCATTGATTCAAAACACGAAGGAAGATGATGAAATATAAAATATGGAATGGAGTGAGTTCAAAGATCTATTTTTAGGAAAATACTTTCCTCGTGGCCATCGAGCAGATATGGAAAGACAATTTCTAAGTCTGAGACAAAAGGAGGATGAGAATTTCGCAATGTATGAGGCTAACTTTACAAGGATAGAAAGGTATGCTGGAGATTATATATGTAACCCAATAAGTAAGATTGATCGTTTCTTTGATGGGTTAAAACCATTTCTTCGTCGATAATTAGTCTCACAATCCTTTTCATCATATGAAGACATTGTCTCATGTGCTATCAAGACAGAAAAGGAATTCTCTAAGTCTTATGACTTTAAAGAAAAGCAAGACAAGAAGAGATCTACTGATCAATCTGGGAATGGAAATAAAGGGAAGAAGGGAAAAGTTGAATATCCATCCTATAGTAAATGTGGGAAGAAACACCCTGGTACTTTCTTAAAAGGAACGGGAGTCTGTTACAAGTGTGGTGAAAAAGGCCACCAAGCTCGTGATTGCAAGGGGAAGAAGGAAGCTACCAATGTTCAGTGCTACAATTGTAGGGAGATGGGTCATTATGCAAATGAATGTCCTAAGCGTCAGGGGAACTTACCTCAAAAAATTCCAAGGGATCAAGGCCAAGATTATACTATCACTACGGCTGAGGTAGAATCTCCGAAAGACGTGGTGGCAGGTAATTTAATGGTTTCCTCAACTTTAGAAAATGCATTATTTTATTTTGGATCATTGCATTTTTTCATATCTTCCCAGTTTTCTAAGAAAATTAGATATTTCCAATTTGATTTAACAAGGGAGTTGTCGGTTCAAACTCCTAAGGGAAGTATCATTGCAGCAATGTTCTTTGAATCAGTCCCCATTAGAGCACATAAATGTTATTTATCTGCTGATCTCATCGTCATACCTATGATTGAGTTTGATATAATACTCAGTATGGATTGGATTTCAGACCATGATGCGAAGATTTATTGTAAGAAGAAGGAGGTTACAATTTTTGATGATGATAATAAGGAACAGCTTATCTTTAGAGCAGAATTATCACCACCTAATTCTTATCTAGATCCACCCCTAGTAGCTCAACTAAATTCAATTATTGTGGAGGAAGAGGATGAAATGATTGTGGGTGAGGAAAGGAATGTTCAAATATAGGATGTACCTGTTGTGAAATAATATGTAGATGTGTTTCCAAAAGATTTACCTGGACATCCTCCAGAACGAGAAGTTGAGTTTTTCATTGATTTAATTCCTGGATCAAAGCCTCTATCGAAGACCCCTTATAGAATGGCCACTATAGATTTAGTTGAACTAAAGAAACAACTAGAGTAATTGAGTAATAAAGGATTTATTTTCTATAGTGTTTCTCCATGGGGATCCCCTGTTCTTTTTGTAAAAAAGAAAGATGGATCTACGAGGTGATGTATCAACTACCGGTATATCAATGCTATAACAATAAATAACAAGTATCCCCTACCTCACATTGATGATTTATTTGACCAACTTCATGGAGCTCAATACTTTTCAAAGATTGACCTTCGATCTGGATACCATCAGTTGTGTGTGAAGAAGGAAGACATTCTGAAGACATCATTTCGAACAAGGTACGTGCATTACGAGTTTACGGTAATGCCTTTTGGATTGACTAATGCACCCTCTATATTCATGGATTTGATGAATAGAGTTTTGAAGGAATATCTAGATGAATTTGTGGTGGTATTTATTGATGATATCTTGTTATACTCCAAAAGCTACGAAGAACATGAAAATCACTTGCGCATTATCCTGAAGACTCTGAGAAGACATGAATTATATGGAAAGTTTAGCAAGTGTGAATTCTGGCTTTAGGAGATTTCTTTTCTTGGCCATATTTTCTCTAAATATGGAATCTCTGTTGATCCTTCTAAGACCAATGCAATCCAAGAATGGCCTGAACCAACGAGTATAACTAAGGTACGCAGTTTTATTGGTTTGGTAGGTTATTATCGACATTTCGTCTAGAATTTTGCCCAATTGGCTAACCCATTAACGAAGCTCACACCTAAAGGGGTTAAATTTGTTTGGAAAAAAGAGTGTGAATAATATTTCAAATAACTGAAGAGAAGATTATTCAATGCTCCTATATTGACTCTACCATCGGGGAATGATGGGTTCGTTATTTATAGTGATGCATCGATGAAAGGACATGGTTGTGTTCTTATGTAGAATGATAGGGTTATTGCCTATGCATCACGATAGTTGAAAATTCATGATCAAAACTATCTTACTCATGATCTCGAGTTAGAAGTTGTGATATTTTCTTTGAAGATATGGAGGCACTACCTCTATGGTAAAAAATGTGAGATTTATACTGATCACAAGAGTTTGAAGTATATTTTCTCACAAAAAGAACTCAACATGAGGCAAAGGATGTGTCTTGAATTACTCAAGGATTATTATTGTACGATACACTACCACCTGGGGAAAGCAAACAACGTTGCAGATGCTTTGAGAAGAAAAGATCATGGAGTTTGGAAAAATATGAGAATTGAAAGGGATCCAATTTTCATGGATCTAGTGAAGATGGACATGGGAATAACCAGGGAAGGTGAAACATCAATTCTTTTTCAAATGGTTGCCAAACCATCTTTACCAGAAAGGATTAAGAGTTCTCAAACCGATGATGAAGAATTTAAAGAGAATATTAAAGCTGTGAATGGTGGGAGATTGAGAGACTTTGTGTATGAAGATGGAATTTAGAAATTTGGGAAGAGACTTTGTGTTCCCGATATACCTGATCTAAAAAGGAAATTTCTAGATGATGCTCATAGTTCCAATTTCTATATACACCCTGGGAGCACCAAAATGTATAGAGACTTGAAGGAACACTTTTGGTGGGACAACATGAAGAGGGAGATTGCTGATTTTGTGTCAAGATGTATGGTTTTTCAACAAGTGAAAGCTAGAAGGCAATAGCCTGGAGGAGTCATGCAACCTCTTCCCATACTGAAGTGGAAATGGGATAATATCACGATGGACTTTTTCATGGGACTTCCAAAGACTCCTAGAAGGAATGATGCAATATGGGTTATTGTTGATCGTATTACCAAGTCAGCACATTTTCTTGCTATAAGAGAAGATCTACCACTGGAACGACTAGCAAGATTATATATTAATGAAGTTGTGAGACTTCATGGAGTACCCATATCGATTGTTTCTGATCGTGATCCCCATTTTACTTCATGATTCTGGAAAATTCTTCATAAAGCCTTGGATACTGAACTTCATTTGAGCACTGCCTACCACCATCAAACAGATGGACAATCAGAACGAACTATTCAAACCTTAGAAGACATTTTGAGATCCTGCTCACTTGAATTTTAGGGTATGTGAGATCAATATTTACCTCTGGTAGAATTTTCCTATAACAATAGCTTCCATTTGAGTATTCATATGGCACCATATGAAGAGTTATATGGAAAGAGATGTCGCACACCAACCTGTTGGGATGACGTTGGTGAAAGAAAACTTATAGGCCCATAACTGGTGGAGGAACCGATGGAAAAGGTGAACGTAATCCAAAACCATATCAGAGCAGCTCAAAGTATGCAGAAGAGCTATGCTAATAATCGAAGGAAGGATTTGGAATTTTAAGTCAGTGATCATGTTTTCCTGAAGGTATCTCCATAGAAGGGAGTCATATGTTTTGGAAAGAAAGGTAAATTGAGTCCCTGGTACATCGGACCTTTCGAAATTCTAGAACGAATTGGGGCTGTAGATTTTTGATTGGCAGTGCCGCCAAGTCTCTCCAAAGTTCAAGATGTGTTCCACGTATCTCTGTTGAGGAAATACATGCCTGACCCAACGCATGTACTCACCTATGAAGAATTAGAACTTTAACCCGATATATCTTATTGCGAAGAGTCCATCATGATTCTTGATATGAGAGAACAAGTACTGAGAAACCGGACGACTCATCTGGTAAAATTCTTGTGGAGAAACCATAAGATAGAAGAGGCAACGTGGGAACCCGAGGAACATATGATGAAGAACCACCCGAGTATTTTCATGCGGTAGTATTCTAGAAATTTCGATGACTAAATTATTTGAAGGAGGGGAGAATGTAACACCCTATGCTTCTACGGTACGCTTCTCTTTGAATAATGCAATAGCGTGTTTTGTACGCAACATCGAGTTTTGACACACCAAAACCAATCAAACTGGCCGTTATGAATATTAATACCCAATTTTTGAAATTTATAAATTCTATTCTTCAAAATGGGCTTCATTTTTGGATTCATAATATCGAAATTTTCCTAGGGTTAATTTTTGGTATTTTTCTGAAAAACTTCATTTTTTATGAATAGTGAAACAACAAAGTGGTAGTTAAAAAACTGAATTTTTCATAAAACATTATTTTACCGCTTCTGTGAGTGGAATTTTGAAAATCCGAGAGAAACGGTTAATATCATGGACTAAAATGTGGTTCATTGAGATGAAAATATTTTTTGGTGAATAGTAACTATTTACTTTTATTTACCACGGTTAAAAGTAAATAGGGTGATTAAGGGTAAAAATGATATTAATATTACCCTAACACATGTCCTAATTATATTGGATAAGCTTAATTCGACCAAAAACTGCCTTAGGAATAAAATATTATCATTTAGGTCCACTTGGATTAGATTAGGACATTTATTATTATTTAATTCAACGAATAGTTAAAAGTGGTAAAATCAAAGTTTATTTACTAAATAATTTTTAATATAGGGCCATACATAAGATAAGTTAGATTTTAAATATTAAATAGAAATATAAGATGATTTCCTACATAATTGTATTTTATTTATAATTTTTATACATTAAATAATTTAGTTTATTTATGACACAATGATGATGTAGTAATTACCATAATAGTGAAAAATTAAAATAATTGATATTATAAATACCCAAATAAATATAATTTGAGAATTTTTATGAATTAAACTAATTTTATAGGATAATATTACATGTTATGATTTATTTAATTAACTTTTTCGAAGTAATAACTATTTTATGATTTTTAAAAAAATCAATTATTGAATAGTGTCAAAATTGAAATAAAATAGTTTTTAAAAAAATATTATATTATTAATTGTTATTAAATTTCTTAAAATATAAGGATAAGAAAAGAGACTTATATAATGATATTTTTATCATTAATGGAACACTTGGGGGTCTCTTGGATGAATATAGTAAGTTTATTAACCATATAATATAAAAATACAAAGAGACACTGTAAAAGTGAAACTAATTAACTAAGAGTTAATACTTAAAGATATGGTTAATATTGTAACTCAAACCTATCTAAATCCTATTGGTTGAGTGTTTTTCGACCTATCCCCGCCTTAAAATTTAAATAATCCACTTTGGATCCATTATAAACCGGATATGAATTTATTATAAAATAATATTTCTAGCTTTTCCAAAGGTTCCCCTCACCCCTCTTATAAAAGGGAACTCTCCCTTCTCATTAATTCACACCTTTATATCCATTTTTCTTGGCCGAACTCTGCCCCAATACTCTCTCAACTTCCCTCACTTCATCCTAGAGTCCTTCCTTTAGTCAGAAAGACAACCTATGGAGCCCTTTTGATCAAATCAAAAGGAAGAAAACGAAGAAGAGGTAATGGTTTCACCACCCCTTTTCAAGTTCCTTTCTTATTCCACTTCTTCTTTCTTTTTTATTACCATTTTAAAATAATAACTCCAGTATATTATATATACTGTGATGTTATTATAAATATTGTACAATCATATTATGTATTATATCCATCCTTTGAATAACATGTCACCATATGTGCGTACGTACGGCTTACCATCTCCACGTCGTGGTGTAATTGTTATTCAATAAATAATTATTTGGATGGGTATAATAATGATGTGTAATTCATGTAAATAATAAATTTAAAATGATAATGATTCTTTATATATATGATATACCATCCAATTATATATTATTTTAATATCAAAATAATGATATTGTCGCTCATGTGTACGTACGGACTACTGTCTCCACGAACGCGATGAGATTCATTCTCCATCATATCCATTCAATTATAATTCACATTTGATGATTAATAATAGTATCTAAGTACTTGATATCATTCTGGATATGATTAATATACAACCTATCCATGACAAACACGGCTTACGTAACAAAACATATAAAAGAAAATTAGTAAGTTAACACCCGAAACAACGATAATACTAAGATATTATTAACAAATCATTGTTAAAAGATCATATATGATATCATATTAATATATATGATTCTTTTATAATTTAATAACAATTATTTACCAATTTTACAATAGGTTAACCTACCCTCAACCAAGGAAAAGTACAAGGTCAGGGTTTATTTTGCAATCTCTTCATTATCCAAGGTTGTTTATACGTAATAATCTACTGGGATCTCTTTATCATCCGCATCTAAGTTTCTTAAAAATGTATTTCAAAACATTTTTAATATTTAAAAGAATATGGGTTAAATTCATTTATAACCTTGTTTGACTTTTTATAAGTGGTTTATAAAGGAATATTTCCGTCGTTTTCCAAACAAGGCGCTTTTTAACCTTTTCAACAGAATTAAGGTAAGAATGTTTTTTTAAATTATACGGAGGGTGCGGCTATTTTCCGCCGTTATAAAATCTTTGAAGATTCCCTTACAAGATTATAAGAATATTTTCAAAGAAAATGTTTTATTTTATGAATATATGACTCTTAAATGATTTCAAAATAGAAAGAAAAAATGAGTTTTGATATCATCTATGGCAACATCCTTTGATGGATTTTACGCTTATTTGAAGTTGATTAATTATTATACAAAACCTCTATATTGTATTCAAGGTTTTGTGATATTTTTGACTGTGGATGTGTTATTTTTATACCATTCATGGTTTTTGGATGAAGTATTTACATTTTGTATGCTAGTTTTAATACGAATGTTTATGTTATGTTTAAACCTTTTCATATGGGAATGCATTGGACTTAATATGTGACGGGTGGAGCCCGCTATAGCTCCTTGATGCATTGGTAGGTCTCATTAGACAAAACAGTGTCTTGGCATAGAGCCTTGACAAAATATTATTTTATTTCTTGGCACGAGGCCTTGGCTATGTGGTTATGATATTCCAGCATTATGCATTCCATCATTATGAAGTGGTTATTGATATTTCATGTGATTATTCGATTAGTAGAATATCCATGTGAATATGTAAATGGAATTATTTCATTTTATTTCTGCCATAATATGTTGAATTTCAAATTTAAAAGTTATTTGTTTTAGTTATACATTACCTTAAATGTTTATTATTATTTATGAAAGTTTCCGCTATATTTTTATCCTTATTGGGCATTTGAGATCCCCCCTTTTATATGTTTTATTTTTCCCAGGATGTGAAGAAATAAATTATGAACAACCTACAAGGATAATATAAGGGGATAAGAGTATATACTATGGAGACTATATTGTTGTAGTTTTCATTTTTATGATGTAATGTAAAACTTTATGAATATATCTAGTGTTTCCAAGGCTACTTAACTAATCGATCTTTCGGGATTTGATCTTTCTTGTGATCATGCCAATGTTATATAATAAGGCACCGACTCTAGGTAACTGGGGTCGGGGCATTACAAAAAATTCTACAAAATTGACCTTTTATACAAGTAATGGATGTTTCATAGAAATGACAGTGGTTAAATCCATACATGTCGTATGAGGTAAAAAGAACATTCCTTTTTAAAAGTAAACTTGTTAAAAAGAATTAATTGGCGAGAAATATAAAAGAATATTCCTTTGAAAACAATGGCTCAAGTAAAAAATTGTTAAAAAATCATTTTAAATATTATATTATAATAATATAATATTCATGGAATCCCTTTTTTAAATCATAGATTTGAAGGAACACAAATTTCTGACCGAAGAGAGGGTAATGTTGGGATTTCATAAAAACGGTTACATAAATATTATATGTGCCAAAGAGTTTAGAAATGGTACTAACACATGAATATATCCTAAATAACCTATTTAAAATAAAATTAATGAGTTTTTTTAAAATATGTATCATAATATTTCATCCACGGAAGTATAATGATAAACAATATTTCTAAATGATGATATTGTTTCAATAAATAACTTATCAATTTTTAAAATTGAATTAATCTCATCATGTAATAAATTGATTTTAAATGAGGAATAAAATATCATGAAAGTATTTATATTCATGATATAACATTTCAAATATAGTATACACACCATATGTAAAAATATAGGTGCATAACATGGCATGTGTCTCAGAGAAGGAAAATTGACACAGAATTACATTACTCATTTTGGGACTTTTGGAACAACAATAATTTTAATTAAATATCATAGAATGTATTTGTAAATAAAAATAAATTTCATAAAATGACTCACAGAATACATTTATGGTATGTATATACACCACGCAAGAGAAAAGAGTGGTGAACATGGCATGTATCTCACATATAGAAAAGGTGAGAAGAAATTCCATTACCTTGCATCTTGACTGTCATTGTAATCATACAAACCACATTTATAATATATATAATTTTATTATAAATATATTATAGAAGAATATTTTTATATTTAATAACTTATATTGTTTTATTTTTAGATTATTTTAACATCTTGTTAACAAATATTTATTAAGGTTTTGCTTTGGGTAATTTTTTCTTAATTCTTTGGATGTGTCTTAATTGGTTATAATATTAATCGTTATACTTATACCATGATTTCTAGAATTTACATAATTATATAAATATCATGAATATCCATTATATGTTTATTCTAATCAAATATATAACATAGAATTATGAAATGTAATACACTATTCATTTAGGCAATATTTCATACATACGCATGCATGATGTTTCCATTTTTTGGAGTCATGTTGATTGAAATAAAGTCAATGAAATATATATATGTGTGTGTGTGTGTTTGTGTGTGTACCATTATTCTAGTACCATGATTATATCATATATACCATATATTTTCACTAAAACTGTCCTTATTCTTTCTATATAGTGTGTGAATGAATCACATCTTTGATGGGGGTAGTCCACATGTCCTCAAAATAAATTATCATATTTAGAAAAAATGGAATGTGTAAAAATTTGTGTTATAAAATAATTAAATAATATTAAATACATAATAAATATTTTCTCTATCATAATTTCCACTCTGAGAGGCAATAAAGGAAAAAATGAAGAATCATCATTTCCTGAGGCAGTAGTTCATTATATAGGTAAATATATGTTTGTTGCCAATTAGATTGTAGTTCATGGGAGTGTAGGTTTAACAACTAACATATCAAAATCCAACTATATTATAAATATTTTTGTTTTTATACAATAATCGAATAAATAGAGTGGAGGGGTGGAGAAATAAAATAAAATAATGTTGCTTGAGAGAAGTCATTACCACATAATCGGGTAAATCCTTTTAGTTTGTTCCAAAAGGATGCCATGGATTTATTTCTTCCCTAGTAGAGGATTGTAATGGGATGGGAGGTATTTTGGTAAGTGTAATGGGACGATCATGGCTGATCTTATGTTGTTTGAGTTGTGTGAAGAAGAGTGAGAGGTGGTGTCCTTTTATAGGGAAAGTAAAGGACACCAATGGAATTTTTTAAAATAAGTTTGGTGTACGAACATTTTGACCAATTTAAAGTAATAAAACAAACCAAACTGAATAATTAAAGGTTTGGGGAAGATTAATGGCTATGAAATGGATTTTTTTAAAGTTAATAGGTTATTCTGGTTCTAAAATTTAATTTTTAGTACTCTGTTAACCTAATTGTTCTCTTAATCATTATAACTAATTTTAATCAATTTCACTAATATTTTGTTGTCACCAAAATTTTAACATATTAAAAATTATAAATTAATCTGATTCCAAATATAGAATCCATTTTTCCATATTCTAATCATATAAGTGGTGGAAATTAATTTAAAAATAATCCCACTGATGAGGCGGCACTATGGGTTTTTAAAGAAAAAACGTCTAAAAGATTGCGGAGTTTTTATACCCAATTTCAAAGTGAACTTTATTCGAATGACCCTAAATGTATTAATATATAAAATCATTATCTAATGGAAGAATACAACCAATTTAAAATATAATACTAACTTATAAATTATTTTGATAAAAAATCAATTTTGAATTAAAATTTGGTATTTTTAACTATTCGTTTAAAAATGAAACTTTACTGAAAATACCCAAAAAAATCAAAACAAATTTTTTTGTTTATATTTAAAAGATGAAATTTATTTTCAGATGTTAAATCTATATATTTCCCATAAATAGGATTTTAAATAGGCTCCCCATTCAAAGGTGTTAATAATAGATTTATAAAGATATAGGTTTCAAACATAAAAGTGGGTTTTTCATTATCATATATCTATAAAAATATATTATATTATTATCAAAAATAATTTTTTGAATATAAAAAATATAAATTTAATTAATATTGTTAAATATTTGTAATTAATTTAACTTATTAAAATAATTCATCCATTTCTTATTAAAATGGTCATTTATAAAATCATTCTATTTATATTCATTGGGTTTTTTATTCTTTTCTAAATATAAGGTAGTCAATGACGTAAACTATGTAAATCAATATGTTATTTAATAATATAATATTAAATTTAATAGTCTTGTTAGATAATTTTAAATAAAAATATATTAATAATGAATTACTGTTCAGTAACACTCAGTCTTGCGTGTGATGTAATTCATCAAGGAAATTCAGTATTGTGTGTAATGTATGATAACCTCGATGTTCTATGTTGAGAATGATAAAAAATTTATTTTATGTAGTTCACAATTAAATTTTTGTTGCATATAATCCATTCTATATGTATTAATTTAATATAAAATAAATTATTTTTGTTATTGTGTGAAATTAAAAATATCAAACTGAATAATATAATTTTAAAAAAAAATACAATATCTTGCGGTGTTATTTTCAACCCCCATTAAAATAAATTTCCCCTTTGATATTATTTTATGATATCAATGCTTCAGTACTTGAAGGTTTCATTCAAAGAAACCCTCCACAAAAAATGAGTACTAAAATATTCTTTAAATGGGAAAGATGGGACCATAACTGTTACCAAAAGTAACTCATAACGAAATTCCCATATAGGCGAATATAGGTGGGAAGTGAAAACATGTACGTGGAAGAGAAATCCTATGATCATTTTATTGATGGATAATGATAGAGGAAAAAGACAAGGGAAAATTAACAATAACAAGTTAATAAATCTGTGATGACCGAGGGGACCAACTGATTCATCAAAAACGAAGAAAATAGGAAAAAAAATTATTCTAAATTCCTTTTTTCTAAATTTGAAGAATAATTAAGAAAAGATATCATTTCATGATTTTTGTAAAGCATCAGAATTTATTTATCATTGATCCACTTCACATCCTTCTCTAAAATGGATTTGATTTTTTGATTCCTGATGTACTAACAGATTATGATATCAATCATATTCCATCCCATTTTTCATCATCTATCATCAACAAAAATTATACAGAATAAGATATTTCATAATCATAAATACTCATAGGAATAGTGAAAATTATAATCTTACTGACTTTATCTACATTTTAACTTAAACATTCCATAAATTTTTAGCCACATAACACATATTAAAGATGAAAATTCAAATCATTGTAAATAATATCATGAAATCAACTAAACACTGATCCCCTATATATCATGAAGTACTAGTGTGTTTTCACTTTCAAAACAAGTGAATACCCAAATCATATATTCCCCAAAATCATGATATCAACTTTAATAGACATAAATCCTTTTGTAAAACATGCATGCTTCCTTATTCAAAGGATTACTAAGTATATTCTTTAAATTAATGAAGTTGTAAACTTCATCCTTTATTACATAGAACACTTTTTCAATAATCAGTTCAAGGGTAATCTATACATTCCAATTTAATTATTACCATACCGCATATCTTTATCCAAAAATCCTATTATCATCTCCAAAGTTAATTAAGGGATACCTTCCCCTAATAAAAATATACAATTTCCATGAAATTTCATTTTTATGTCTTCATAACCATCCACCATATAATTTCCAATCCATAATGAAAAATTATACATAAAATACTTATATATTTAATGATTCATATAACATAATATTTTAATTCAAAAACATTAATAATTCATTAATCCAACCTTATTATTATACCATTACTCAGGCTTCATCATCTTATTCCATAATACCTATTTCATAGAATATGAAATATGAATCATTTTTATGTTTGATCAACCTCAATTTAATCATGATTTTTACATTTAATGTAATCCATATTGGAAGAACGTCACATACCTTTCACATGTCATTTTTTGTCTCATTTTCATGAGAAGTATAACCAATACTCATACAACCATCCTTAATCTCTTTTTGATATTTCCACTTGGAAAATCTATTTTCATAATTCCGAAAACCTCCAAATCAAAAACAATAACGGCTATACGTGTTCCATCTATTTGTATCTATTGACTAAAACCATAATCATATGCTGATAAACTTTTATCATATTTGGATACCATATAACAACAATAAAAATTACCTATAGAGTGCCTAAATCATAGACCCTACTTATTTAACCATTGACACAATAGTTTTATCCTTAGTTAGTTCTATTCATCGTCTATTTAAATACATTAGGATGGTTTATAAAGAGTTTTTTAATTCCAAATTTATGTCCCATAATAGTTTCAAACTTGGTGTGAATCAAGGCTCGTTGTCATTTACAAGATTAGACTAAGTCAGGCACGAGACATCTTATCGGAGTTATTACCCCAACGTAAATATATTCCAATTTCAAATACACTTATAGTACCTATAATGGGTTGTTTTTCTAAGAAACTATTAATTCAACCCATTAACCAAATTACCAAACAATTTATTCTAAATTGACACAAACATATACTTATCCTTAGAGGCATCCATATATATATCTTTATAAATATACCTAGCGATCAAACAAATTTTTTCTCATCATTATTTCCAATGGTTAACTTAACCTTTTCATTGATATAAACTATAACGACCCCCGATTTTCATACATTAACATTACATATCTTCTTTGGAATACATAAAACATTATACAAACATACACCCAATTATTGTACTATTCTACTGCCTTAGGAAACATGGAAACATAAAAACTGGTACATAAATGAGCTACATTATCTTCCACTAGGTTTTTTTGACTACCACCCTTCTTACAAACATCAAACATAATACATATCTTCATAACTTGGAGAAGGAAACATAAAAAGGGTGATCTAAAATTATCTGTAAGGGTAATCATGGGAAACATGTAAGCATAATCAAGACTATAAGGGTATGAGAACATGATCATGAAAAGAAATGATCATTCCATGCATATGAAAGATCATATACATAAATCATTTTATAAATCATGGAATTTCATAAGACATATATCATATATAAATAAAGATGAAAAGACAAGAAATCATTGCATATGAATAAAACATGGAATTATGGTAGAAAAATAAGAATATAAGAATATTTTAATATTAGCTTAGGTTTTGGTGGAATGACCATCTTGGTAGTATGGGTTCACTACATGTACCATCTTGGTAGACATAGTTTACTCCCATGGTCATCTTGGTAGTTGTGTTCACTCATCATACCATCTTGGTACTAATGGTTAAATCTCATGGCCATCTTAGTAGTAAGGTTCATTCCCAATATCATCATGGATGTATGGTTTCACTCCCCATAACATCATGGTATTCATGGTTCACTCCGATAGACATCTTAGTAGAATGAGTTCACTCATTATAACATATTTTATGTCATGGTTCACTCCCATGGCCCTGTTATTACTCAATGTTTACTCACAATTCCATCGTATTCTATCATCGGAAATAAAAATCTTTACCCAATTCATTGAATGTAGATATAGTTCCCACCCATATCATAATGAAATAATACATTTATGTTCCAAAAATAATAATCTATCATATATTAACCCAAGAAATGAAATTTGTATCAAAACTATATAATCATATCAAATCCTATGGAAAAGGATGCATGTTTCATAATAATTTCATGAAAATCATAACCTGTGAAAGGGAAACAGATTTCATAAAATTGTAACCTGTGAAAACTGAAAGGGATTTCATAAACATATATCACATGAAAGTGAAGTCAGTGTCATAAAGACCATGTCACTAAGCATAACCATTCAGTGAAATAAGGTGAATGGAACCTTTAGATCATTTCCTAGAAAGGCATGAGTAACATCAATGTATGTCATATTTGATGGAATAAAATTTTGAAATAGCTTCCCAAAAAGAATATATCTTGGGGAAAATATCATTTCTTCATTAAAAAGGGTTGTTTAATGCATAAAACCATTTTAAAATAATTTTCTTATTGAATAAAATGAAATATGTATAAGGCCTCATATCATTTTGAAAAACGTTTTCCTTGTAAACTCGTAGAATAGGCTTCAATACAATTTAAAAACATTTTTTCCTTCCAAAAAAAATTATAAAATTAAAATAAATCATGAAAATAATTTAAAAATAAATTTCCTTGAAAATAATTTAAAAATATATAAATAATTATTAAATACATTTTGAAAACCATTTCATTGAAAAAGAAACATTGAATAAAAGTAAATAAGTACTGTAAATATTTTTAAAACCATTTTGTTTAAATAAATTTGAAAACATATTAATAAAGCATGATTTTTTTGAAACAAAATTACTTGTAAACTTTTAAAATAATATAGAAAGGAAGTCAAAACAATTTTCCTTGAAAACATATAAGAGATTATTGAAAACATTATAAAACCAATTTTCATTAAAATTTACTTTTATAACATATAAATAAATCATGAAAACATTTTGAAAACTATTTCATTGATAATTAATTTTAAAAAATATTTTCGAAAAATGTGTTCTTTTAATAATGAAATTGATGATTCATAGAAATTAATGTGGGTAAATCTGTACATGCTGTAGGAGGTAAAAAAGAACATTCATTTTCATGGTAAAAAGGATAAATAATTATTTGTTTGTAAAAAGACAAGAATATTCCTTTGGAAAAATCTATAAAATAAAAAAATTGTAAAAATTTCTTATAAATATTATTTGTGAATAGTATAAAATTCTTGGAAACCCTTTTTGGAAAACATATATTTGAAGGAACCCATATTTTAGACTGAAGTGAGTGTAAAGTTGGGATTTAGTAAAAAAAATTCTTAAATATCAAATATACCAAGGAGTTGAAAATGGTACCAACACATGAATATTTCATGAATAAACATTTGATAATAAAATTCATAAGTGTTCTTGAAATATGGATTATATGATTTAATCATTGGAAGCGTAATCATACAAAATCTTGATAAAAGATGATATTATTTCAATAATAATATTATCACTAGGAAAATTTTAATCACAATCATCATATATGGAAATTAATTGAGATGATCCACAAAATATCATGAAAGGAATAAGATTTATGATAAAACATTTCAATAAAGTACATACACCTTATAAAACAATATAGGTCCATAACCTATAATGTGTTTCAAAGAAGGAAAATTAAAGGTATATTACTATACTGATTTGGTGAATTTTGAAACATAAATACAATAAATGAATAATAATATAATGGATATGAAAAAAACTATATATTTAATAATAATAATCATATAACATATTCCTGGGCTTTATATAAACTGTGTAAGAAAAAGAGTGGTCAACATGGAATGTATCTAACAGATATAAAAGTTGAGACGAAATTATTTTACCTTGTGTCTTGACTATAATAGTACTCATAAAAACATACATTATAATAATTATAAGTTTATTTTGAATCCATAAAATTAGTATATTTTTATATATAACACCTTATATGGTTTTATTTTTTACTTTAGGTTAATCTCTTGTTAATAATTCTATGTAAAATATTTTCTTTGGGAAATATCTTCATTGATCACTGCATGTGTATTAATTTGTTATATTTTTTTCATTATACAAATATCATGATTTCTATAATGTACATCATGATATTAAAATCATTTATATTCATTCTATATTTATTTTAATAATATATAGAATATATATATATATATGAAATGGATTACATCTTTCAGGGAAAAGGTAAGTCGTACGTATGTACAAATGTCGATTACTTCTTTATATTCCAATAGAATGAAATAAAGAAAAATGAAAATTTTTCATATATATATATATCATTATTACAGTTTAATTATTATGTCATATATATCATAAAATTTCACTACACTCATCCTTAATACATTCCATGTTGTGTGTGAACGAATCATGTTACTTTGAGGGGGAGGTAGTCTACACTTTCATAAATAAAATTATCATTTTTACACAACATGAAGAGTATAAAGATATGTGTTTTAAAAGAATTAAAAAAATTTAAAGACATATTAAATATAATATATATCATATATAAACATATTTTCCATTATAATGTCCATCATGAAAGGTGGTAAATGAAAAATGAACTATCATCATTTCATGACGAGGTAGTGCATCGTAAACACCAATAATATGTTTGTTACCCATTAGATGGAAGTGTGTGTAAGTGTAGGTCAAACACTTAGCATAAAAACACCCTAGTATATTTATCATACATTTTTTATATAATCATGCAATAAATAGATTGGAGGTGGTGTAGAAAGAGTATAAATGAATGTATCCTTAGAGAATTCAATACTTCTTAATTAGGTAACTCCTTTTGATTTGTGTCAAAAGGCTTCTCTAGTATTATTTCAACCCATTGAGATTAAATTAATCTGAATTTATAGATTTTTTAAGTTTAATTGTTATATACTAGACAAACATATGTTTTTTTAGTGTTTTGAAGAATAGAGAGAGGTGGTGGACATTTATATGGAAGGAAAAGGACATACTTGGCATTTTTTAAAACACGTTTGGTATACCCACATTGTTAACTAAAAATTCCTAAAAAACTAAAACAAATATCAATACATTGAGTTTAATGATCAAATAATGTCCATTAAATTTGTTTTGGAAAAGTCTCTAGGTCATTTGTGTCTTAAATTTATGGTTTAATACTTTGTTAACCTAATTTTTCTCTTAATCATTGTAATTAATTTTATCCACTTTTACAAATAGTTTTTGTTAAAAACAACTATGAACTTATTATAAATTATAAATAATTATTATTAGAAATATGAAATCAAGTTTTACAAATTTAAATCACAAAATCAGAAGAAATAAATTTAAAAATAATCCCACTGACGGGGAAATATTACAAAATATTAAAGTAAAAAACTGGAAAACATTTTCCATGTTTTTATGACTTTTTAAAATTGAAACTGATTCCAATGTCCTCAATTTTATTAATTGATAAAATTATTATATAATTAAATTTTAAAACAATTTCAAATATACATCAACAACATTAATTAATTAGATTAAAAAATTCGAATTAAAATTCTTTATTATTATCTACTCACTAAAATATGAATCCTTACATAAAATTAATAAAAGAATTTATTTACAAAATTATCATGATTGAAATTCAAATATGTATTTTCTTTTGACATATTAAATATATTAAAGTTCAAAAAAATTTATTTAAAAGGTGTTTCCCTTTAAAAGGTGGTAAAACCACCAATATAAAATATGGGTTTTTAAGCCTAAAATTTGGTTTGTTCTTATATTACATATATCAAATCTATTGAATGACTATCAAAATTATTTGATTAAATACTTAAAATATAATTTTAATTAATATCATTCACTATTATAAATTAATTTATCTTATTAATATTAACTGTCTCTTTCCCATTTAAATAGTATTTTATAAAATCGGTCATATTATATTCAATTGGTTGCTATATTATTTTATAATAATTATGTATCCTATGAATTAAACTATATATATTGATAATTTATTCAATCATATAATGTTAAATTTATTTTCCATGTTATATCCTATTAAATAAGATTATTTTACTAATGAACTATTTTTAGTATCACTCAGTCTTTTTCTTTTTGTAAGCCATAAAGGAAATTCAATCTTCTATGTAACGTAAGCTAACCTCATTGTTAAATGTACAAAAATATAAAATTTATATAGCATAATGTGAATAATTAACTTGATGTTTTATTTAATAAAATCAAGAAAAATTTCCTCAATATAAAAAAAACAATTTTCATTGTGGCATGAAATGAAAAATATCAAAGAGATTAAATTAATTCAAAAAATATATTTCCCAAAATATTGGGGTGTTATAGTTTCTCCCCCAAATATATGTCCAGTCATATAGGACCTTTTATATCATGGAGTAAATACATAAATATTGTGAATTAGACTAGGGTAACATTTTTTATGATCACTTACCAATGATATAGTTTTCATAAAACAACAAGAACAATTTCACCATAGGTATAGAATCATTGGAGGCTTTGTACAGGCAACCTGGTAGGTCACCACATTGCGGGACTAACCTATGAGGTTTAGAACTCATGGACCTAGAGTAGGTGTGAGAAACTATAGATAAGGTGAAATTTTTTTTTGATTAGATGAATTATTCACATATCCATCATATGTCTAATATGAACAGACAATATACTTCTTTGGAGTTCAATGACGGATACCATGTGTTTCTATTAGTGTCACCTAAGTGCGGATTATGGGGATTGTTTTGAGGTGTAATGATATCTACCTGATTAATTATAAATTTAAAAAGATTATTAAGTGTTGATGATTTGGTGTACCACTTAGCTCTACCTCCACTGTTAAACTGTTTACATGACGTCTTCCATGTGTCATATCTGAGGAGGTATGTGTATAACCCATCACATGTTATTGAATGGGGAGATGTGGACATCTAGAGTTGAGATACCTTTCTTAGTTATCCAAATGAGATTTAGGTTCGGTAGGAGAGGATCCCCCCATGGGAGATTGATTCCTTTAGTGCTTTCATGGAGGCAACATGGGAATCATGATAAGAGAAAATGGGTGTAGTAGGCTTAGATTCATGATCAATACCCATATCTCTTTGTATCTCCCTTGATTGTGATTTTGGAAATGTAAATCCTTATGGTGTGGAAAATTTAATGAATCATGTTTTATATGTATTATTTTTGGATATTATATGAATTATTTTCCAGGCCAAGAGCTAAGATGAATTCTAAGGTATGGTGTGCCAAAAATAAATGATTGAAAGGTATTAAATATATTAAATAGAAGATTCACACAACATTCCTAAAAAAGTAAAATAAATTATAAATTGATTCTTGAATCATAAATATATTGGAACCATTGGGTTTAGAAGATGGGACTTTTCATAGGAGTGATATAATCTTGATTTTTGTGGGGAGTTTTTAAAAAATTCATCACAGACATGAAATAAATAAAGTAATTATTTAAACAATTTTAGTTTATTTCATTGACGTAGTGACCTACTCTTCTCTAATTTAATGCTTATGGTGAATTCATATATTTAGCTTCTAAAACCAAGAGTTCTATGGGATAATTGAGGAGCTGTCATATGAGATTATGTGGGATAATGATGACCACATCAGAGATCGGCGACTGGTGTGAGATGAATTCGTAGGGTAATTCCAATGATCATAGTACAAGATATTTTTTTAACATCAATCGATCCAAATTGAGTACGGATGTTATTTTATTTTTTTTCATTCCCTGTTTTGGTTTCTAAGATGAACTGATATCGACCAACAAAAATATTGATTCAAATATAGTGAATATTTTAGGATGGGTTAGATTAATCAAGAATTTTATGAATTTCGTTTTGATTAATTATTATCTATTAATTCTTTATTCTAAAGGATACTATTCAAAAAAATATTAACATCAACCAGGGTCAATTACTCATCATATTTCATGTGCTTTTCTCCACTAATTGTTTCATTCATCCCAGGTGTTCTTCATTGACCTTTGGTTTGAAAACCACTGTGAAATTGACCATTACAAACACTACTCATAGTGAAATGATTCATTATTGTAGATCTAGTATTGGAAAGACGTGAAAGTAATGGGATGAAAGAGATGATAGTTGATTAGACGACATGGATTCCTAGATTTTTTATTTTTTAGCGTGCAATAGATAACATCATTTGATGGAATTTTATGAATTGATATAAGGTTTGGATGTTGTAAATTACATATGGAAAGGATTTTCATGTATTAATTAATAATTTTATGGTGAAGGGATAGGCTTTATCTGTGGCCCGATGAGCGGAAAGTGACATAGAAACCAGCTCGGGAAGTCTAGAAAATTCTACTCTATGGAGTGTAACTCAGATCCACGCACCATGTGGACCCCTATCAAAGGACACTGAGGTTGAGATAAGAAGATTATTTTTACATTTTATGTGACCTTTTCCTATTGAGTGTGAACTTTCCTTGGTGGATCGACATGTTCCTCATAGGGTACACAGACACAAGCTGTAGTAAACAGGTGCAGTCACATTATGTACTCCTACAAGAAAACATCCACGATAGGAATAAATTGATAATCCAAATACTAGGACATGGGGCAAGGAACGCAAGAAGAATAAATCCATGTACATTCACATAGACATATATATAAACATGGGCCATATACACGGGATGGACTCGATATCAAAATAACAAGATGTGTAACCCCACTACATGTCATGTAATCCTAAAATATTGTCTTGAAGCCTTTTTCCTAGGTATCATGGACATGTTTTGTAAAGGTGTGTTACCAATATCCTTTCCCCAAGGGTTTTTATGGAATAACCTCTTACACATATGAAAAAAATCCCTTCAATGGGAATTCTTGGATAAATTTTATTGTAATAAATTCATAAAGCCTAGAGTGATGTCCTATATTTGTATTTGTGTATTAGGTTGAGTTTTTTATCATCATGACCTAAACTACTCAGGCATAGTTCCTCTATAAAGTGGGTTAATCCCGATTGATTTTTTTGTATACCCCATGGACTTGTGGGTGATCCTATTTTTGGTATCATATTTCTTCAGACTATTAGTGTGTACTTTAAAAAGTGATACCATATGAGAATTACCTCTCATATGGAAGTCATCGGTTCTATCAGACTTATGAGTTTGTTCCCCAATATGAGGGTTATGTTGAAGCATTGATCATTAATCCTCATATTATATTATGGTTGTGACCAACCTATAGACTATGTTTCATTATTTATTATATCTAGATATTCTTCTTATATGTGTTGTAGAAATATTTCTATGTAGATCAGAATGCGTTCTATTATTGAATAATTTGTGGTTTTGTGGTGTCCTACTAGCTTTTGTAATACTGAAACCTACTCCATAATTGCTCAAATTCTCTTTTCTTGAGCAGATTATAGACATTTTTATAGAGTCCTAAACAGACCAGGACCAGACTATTCTTAGTGAGACCGGACAGACCAAGGTGTGTTCTTGCAATATCCTAACAGTAGTCCCCAGTATTACATTAATGTTATACTTTTTTTCGAACTCTATTTTGTGTTCTTATATTTGTCCCTATTTTATTTCCTTTACTTCATATCATACTCTGGTTGTGGGATTTAGATGTTTGGAATCACAATTGTTTATTAGTTTTTATATTTCTGTAGGGTATGGGTTTGAAAATGTGTGTGTTTGTGTGTAAAGGTTCTTAGGATAAGGTCTCCCATGTTATTTATATTCTTACTCAGTGCAAGTTTCGATCCCCTGAGTTATTAGAGGTCGGTTTAGGGATTCATTAAATAGGCCCCATTGGGATAGGTCATGACCCTTATTTACATGTATTGTTGTCGATTGAAATATTGTATGATTTCCCTTAATATGTATCTGAGCTCACCCTTTCTTAATTTTTACGTCACATGGTTTTGAGGGAAGGTTTTTAGTGTGATATTTCTATAAAGTTATTAATTTGAGGATTATTGTGGGATATGTTGATCTTTATTTATGAAATAATATTTTTATGTCTCTATTGTACAAATTCAATTACCCTTTGTCATTCTAGGGTATATATAATTGGGTCATGCAATTTTTAGTCATCTAAAATGATGAAAAACTTATTTATGATATGGTTGGGTTGACACTATTAGTATTATTGTAGGGTTTAGTTATTTTTTATATTATAATTAGATACCATTATTTAAAATCACTGGGAAAATTTTACATATAGGATAATATCCTATTATTTTAGAAAAGTACATATTCTATGGCCTTCCTAAAAAATAAATCCATCTCTACATAATAAGAATGTTGATGCATCTTTAGAACAGATTAATCTAGGGGAAATAAAAAAGATGGGGGTGGATTGTCTATTTAATCATTAATCACCAATTCATGATGAGTGGGTGTAAGACTACACCCCAAGCTATATACTTTTGGGGTACATTATTTGGATCAAATAAATTTTCATTATGAAGCATTGTGAATGATTTGAATGGATAATGACCATGAATTAACTAGGTTAAACCTGTGGTTTCATTTATTGATAACAAGGTGTTATTATTTTTGTAATCTCATTAATAAATATATTGAATAAACTATTTTTCACTCTAATTTTTATAACATGATGCATACACAATTTTATTGTTTTAAAAAATGGTTGAAACAATCCAGAATGGTGTGTGTGGTTAATGTGATGAGAAATTAACCAAAAATACTCATGAGAAAATGAATGGATTAGAAGATAGTATGTAATGTCATGTGACTATGGCCACTAAACACTCTAATTCTATGAGAAGTAATTTAGATCATGTTGAACTTATGAGTTCACCAAGGTGGATACCACAATTCATTGAATGTTTTATGTGAAAATATACAACATCCTTCTTTGGGTATCCTGATCCATTAGTTTTTGAGAAATTGATCAACGCTATGGAAAGAAATTTTTTATTCTTCAATTAAAAAACCATGAGAATGTTTTATTAGTAGTGTATCATAAGGAACATTATGATAATCAATGGCATAATATTATCTAGAATAAGAGGAATGAATAAGGGAAAAACCCTAAAAAATGGGGGTGATTTACATGGTATACCTCAATAAGTGGCTTCCATGAACTCATTATAATAAAATATATAAGGAAATTATAGGGTTGATGTAAAATTATTCCGAATACATCTATCAATATGAATAAAAAATTAAAATAATTGTGATTATCTATTTTGGATTAATAATCATCCAAAAAATCATTATTGACCATTTCTTTAATGTGTTAAAATATATTTATCAAAAAGAATTATCCTTAAGTTAAATTGGATGTTACGAATAAATCATTCAATATAAACTCAAAGTGAATATGGAATCTTGAAAACATCATAGTTCAGGTGATAAGGAATGTATTATGGGGTTTCATAGAATCTGTAGTATTATCTCACATGAAGTGCAGAATAATTTCCAACAATCTATAGGAAAAAATGTGGGAAGGAGAAATCATGTAATTTTTTTAAATAAATGAGATGTTATTTCAAGTGTGGGGGGCTATACATCGACCAAAATATTTTCAATGTGATTTTAAGAGTCTGGTCCATGAAATGATTTGAGAGAATTATAAAACAAAATACACTATCCAAACTTTAGTTCTTTAGTTTCATAAATTTTGGGAATTATATGAATAAATTACTTAATCTAATGTAAAATGATGATAATATAACTCATCAGACTTAGATGTTAAAGGAAAAAAAAAGAAATCTCATGTGCTCTTGACTATCAATGTGGGTTATGAAAATTATAAGGTGAAAGGTTCAATTATTATCCAATTAATAATAAATACTTTTCTATTTTAGTCTGCATATACAAAAAACATTTATATAAAATATGTTTTGAATGGGTATCACATTACCACCTCATGTATTATGTGATGGGCCTGTAGTGAAAATTATTAATGGAATGATTTTTTCATCTCATGTCTATAACTCTTGTTTGATAGTATTGTGTGGGAATGTAAATACTGAAAATTAGGTGATTCTCCCTCTAGTTGAATTTAATGTCATTTTGGCCATGTATTTCTTTTCCCAAAATAGAGAACATATCAATTTCAAAAGAAGAGTAGTGATTTTTGTTATTTTGAATCAATCTATGATCATATTTCGGAGTGAAGATGAATATGAACAACCAATGGAAGATACTTATATTAAATTAGGTTTACTATATATTCATGAAGGATTCTTATCAAAAATGGTTTAGTAGTGAATTAAAATAAATTTTATGAATATGTTTTGATATTATGTTGTTTATTTCCTAAATAATTTCATATTATTCCAATGAGTCGTCTATTTTAGTACTTAATATAACTCATTCCTGATGTTATACCTACTTAAACGATGTTATACCTACTTTAGATACACTATATAAATTTTTTTGTATTCAGTGGTTGGAACTGAATAAGTTACTCTAGTATAATAAATATACTTTTTCATTCTATAGTGATCTTCAATATGGAGTGAACCTATTATTTTAATTATAAAGTAGGATGGGTCAATGAACATTAGTATTGATTATTTGAAACCTTACTAGATCACTATTATGAATTGGAATTCACCACATCATATCAATGATCTATTTGATTAATTATAAGCATGTGAATAGTTTTCAAATATTAATCATTGATCATGATATCATCACCTAGTGATCAATAAAAATTACTTAAAAAACAAACATTCATATGAGGCATGTTCATTATGAATTTATTGTAATTCTATTTTGACATACCAATTCCCCTTCTATTTTCATGGATTAAATGGAAAAATGTATTTATAGACTACCCTGGTCAATTTTTGGTAGTATTAGTAGAAGATATTACTAAATATTTAGAGTGAAATTAAGGCCCTAGAGAAAATTTTAGGATTTAATGAAAGTCTCCAGGAAAGGATAATCCACATTCTCAATCTAGCAATAGTGAATTTTGGAAATAAAAATTCAAATTCATATGTTAGGTAATCAAAAGTGAGGGTATATCAGTGGATACATCAATGATAGAAGATATTCAAAAATAGCCTCAATCAACCATGAAAATAATGATCCACATTTCTCTTGGGTTGGTATGACATTATTGACTCTTTTTAGACATTAATAATAAAAATATATTAAAATCATAATTTTTAAATGGAGTGGAGATAGTTTCCTTTGGATATATGAATGTGAGTAAAATTACATGGACTAGAAAAGAAGTTTATTATTCACACCAATGCTTACACGAACCTACAGTGGAGATGGTTTTTTGATATTTTTTATTTCATAAATGATGATACTGAGATGAATCGTCAAAAATATCAAAGTACCTATATCTTATTCTTTGATCTAATTGCAAGATCATTAGAAAAATATCCCTAATTTTGATTTAGAGTTTCCACTAATATGTTTCGAACAAAAAATTTAGAGGAATATTAATTATATACAATCATGTGATATATAAAATGATTATATAATCTTTAAATATATTTCCATTCTGAGATAGTTGAATATAAACCAAAGGATATGTTGTTGTCGATTATATATTATGAATACTCAATACACTTCCACCCATGAATAGAGAATACGGTGGAGGAGGATCTATGTTGGATATTTCATATCATATCATCAATTATGAGTAGTGGAAGAGGTTTAATATTTATATATATATATATATATATATATATTTGAAGATGGTGGACCTTGAATTCATGAGGAATGGGTACAAATTATCTTTTTGTCAAAAAAATGTTCAACCATCCTTCCATGTTTGGATTAGAGTGGCATAGAAGAAGGCTGTTGAACATCATAAGTAGGTGAGAAAATGTTATTGAGTTCAACCATGATCATAAGGGACTAATATGGTTCATAACCCTAGTATGTGTTCCTACAATAGCGTAGTTGAAGATGGATATGTTTGATGATGCTCATAGTTCATCATCCATTATTTATCTTGAATGTAAGAAAATATATAATAATGTGATAACATATTTTAGATGGGATAAAATGAAAAGGGATATTTTAGAATATGTATCTCGATGCATGGTAATTATTTTAGTTAATTATAATAGATATAAATATAAGGTGATGTTACAACCATTACCTATAACAAAATGGAAATCGGAAAACATTACAATTTATTTAGTCATTAGGATCCCCAAAACATCTAATGGGGATAATGTTATTTTTTAGTTGATCATATTATTAAATAAGGGTATTTCATTACTATCCTATATGATTTCAATCATGATCAACATTATATAATATTCATTAATGAAGTTTTAATGTTTCATGGTGTACAAAATTCTATTATATATGATTCTTATTTGAGGTTTTCCTTGAATATGTGGAAAACTAATCTACAATATTTGAATAAATAGTCAATAGTTTTCACTAAATATCATTTTTAGAAAAATTATTTTTATATGTGGACCATTCATACCCTTTATAATATTCCACAATGAATTTCAATGGATTTGAATGGTGTTTGGGATAAACAACTTCATGTGGTATAATTATGTAACAATAATAGATTTCACTTGAGCATTCATATGGATAGTTATATATCCATTTATTATAGGACATATAAAACTCAAACGTGAAGGGATTATGTTGTTTAAAATTTATATTGGGACCTGAGATACTAGGAGAAATTATAGAGATTTTTAGATCAATTTATCAACACATCTGGGAATCATAGTGTCAATAAAAAAATATTTTTTGATAATCATTAGTGAGATCTACTTTTGAATATTGGTGAAAAAGAATTACATTTTATATATCCCAAAAATAATTTTATGTGATTTGGTTTGATGGGAGATTTATGTCCTAGATATATCGTTTCATTTGAATTTCTTGATCGTATAGGGAAACTTACATATCATTAGAACCATCTACTAAATATCTATCAACTTAAAATTAATTCTGTGTATCTCTATTCAAAATTTATATACCTGAAAGAAAAAATTTACTAAAGATATAGGTAGTATCCCTAGATAATGATATATCATTTGGGGAACTGATATTACAAACTACAGATCAAACAGAGAATGTGTGATGAAATAAGACAACTCACATGGTCAGTGTTTTTTAATGAAATAATAAATATTTGGAAGCTATATGGGAACCCAGGGATTGTACGAGGCTATCAAATCCTCACTTATTTATACAAGAGTGATCAAATAATGGTGTAAAATTCATATAATTTGGTAATAATGTAACTCAAAATAATTTTGTGATATATTTTTCATTAAATACATCAAATTCATTAATAGATTATTTACACAAAATAGTATGTTTAAATAATTTGTAATATATTTTGAATTATTATAATATAATTTTATTGTTTAAGAATTACCATTGGATTGGTGGGTATTATTAATAATACATAAATATTTAAATAAGACTATTTACATAGGTGTAAAATGAAATCAGTTTTTATTAATTCGTTGTAAAATAAAATAAAATTTATTGAAGGTATAAAATATTTTATTTTTTTAAAACAAAATTCATATGTGAAAAGTGTTTTTGTTTTAATAATTCAATTTAATCCATATATATGAATTATATTAATTATATTTATATAATATATATTCCTTAAATAAGTTGGAAAATAATCAAATAGTTTTTCAATGGAAATTAATGAAGGAAAATAAATTTTATGCAACAAATTGATTTTTCTAAAATATGTTCTGTTGCATTTTGTGAACTTATATTTAAATAAATTTCATCCATTTATAAAAATGTAATTATATAAATTTAATTCCATATTTGGTATATGAATAATTATTATAATTTAATAATATCAACTATATACTTGGTTATAATTAATAGTAAAAACAATAATAATTTGCCTTTAAAGATAAGGTTAATATGGCTTTATTGTGGGTTATCTAGTGAGATGAGGTATAAAATATCAAAAAAAAACTTTATTTAATTTGATTATTTTATGGTATTTGGGAAATGTAATTTTTATCTTCAATTAATTGGATAATTGGAGACACGTTACATGGGAACAAATTAATATATTTTAAACTGTTGAAGATTTCCATGTATATCCTCTCCCTCCATTATAAATGGATACAACCTCTCCTTTATTCCTCACACATCATGAAATTTATAGTTAAAGTAATAAATACTTATTACCATTAAAAATTCCAATTCACATCATATAGGTCATTTTTTCATAATACAATCTTTCAAGGCATTATTTTTATTCTATTGTAGGTTTCAAAATGATGAGGTATACCTATTGAACGATTACATATAATTTTTTTCTTCATCAACCTTCTCCAAAAATTTTATTACCATAGTAAAATGATAAATCAACTATCATTAACATAATTATTATTTTTTTAATTACATGAATATGCCTTTATTTTTATAAGTCTTTAGAAATTGGGAAATAATATCATTGTTCGTATATACGTGTAGACTACAACCTCGCAAAGTGATTGATTTTGTTCTTCAACACCATAATTAATTATTATGTATTATTATGTATTTAATTTTTATATATGATATTTATGAACTAATTATACTTCTGAATTTATAATATCTTATCTTTCTTCTTACCTTTCCACCCCTTATAAACTGATAACATAGCTCATGTGTATGTATGGACTGACACATATATAAGGAGATGTGATTAACTTTTCAACTTATAATTTTAATGAATGGTAAAATGTATATATATAATGAATATATAAGATATTAATGATAAAATAATTATTACTAAATTAAGAATTATTTTTTATCTTTCATTAATTCCTTCCACAAAAATGTGGAAATAACACTCATGCATATATATGAACTACTATCCCCAAAAGTGATGTAACTAATTTTTCATTGTTGATTTATATAAATTATTATAACATTTTATATGATGCATATATATGGTTCATATATCATTATTATGATACATTATATCATTTAAAACTTACTCGGGTATATATAATTGAACAATAGATTAGAAACATGCAAGGAAAACTGACTAGTTATCTCCTGAATGTTAATTTTAATGATGAAATTATAAATAAAATGACATTGAAAATTATAACAGAATGATAAAATGTAATTTATATAAGAATATTTTTCTATATTATATTTATTGAAAACTCTTATTTAATATGCATGAAATATGAACACATATTATGCAATAAGATACTTGTGGTATGGGGTTTATTTTATAAACTCATTTTTTTAGGATTTTATATGATAAATTTCCATTGAAAGAAATTATATTGATATTATCCTTTAAACCCAATATTTTTTATTGATTGTATATTACAGTATTTTTTATATATTAGGGGAATTAATTACTCTTTAAATCATTAAATGATCAATAATATTTTCCAATGAAAATATTAATGTATTCATTATTTAGACTATGATATTTTTATTCTATATCCATACCCATAAAATTTTATTTTATGATATTTATTACATGTATATGAAAAAAAAAATTAAGGACTCAAAACCCTGTATCCTTTAGTTTTTTGAGTTGTGTGAACTGTAAGTTACTTGAGAATGTTGTTGGAGGAAGTAGGGGAGTTATGGTGAAATATTACCAGAAATAATTCTTCATCATGGAGCCCTTAGAAGCACCATAGGGTATGTCACTATGGCTCATAGAGTTTTGATGTACAGTAATGAGGATTAAGGGTATATTTTTTAGGAACATTCTATTTGGGAATTGTAACACCATAGAGCATGGCAATGAATTAATCCCTTAAACAGTGATCAATCATTATAGTGTACAGATGCCCGACTATGGCATATGGGTTATAGGTGGTTATAACAATTTATGGGTATATATTCCATGGAGGTGGGATATTTTCAAGACGCTGTTGATGAATAATGGAGTCCATATAATTATAGTTTTGGTTACACTGTAGTACCACCCATGGTAAATAGGATTTGATCCATGGATAGTATCTTGTTCTTACGACATTGTTTAACCACGCAAGATACAATATTGCCTTGGGGGGGACTACATCAGGGTATATGTAGACTCATTCATGTAATAGAGGGCTATGTTATGGTCTTATAAATTTAAATTGTCATATAAATACCCGAACACCAACTATTATTTTTTTCTCCCTTTCCTCTCTATCAATCCTAGGTTATCGATAGTTCTTTTCACATGCCTTGAATTCCCTTTATAATGCAATTAATCCCCAAAATCCCAAGATTGATCCATGGTGATCCAAGATGTGTTATACTTGTTTTTCTTGTGGGTTATTACCTATTCGGTCTAGTTTTCTTCTAGTTCATCATTCCAGGTTATTAAAGATTTTCTCCATCATTCTAATAGAGTTTCACATATTTTTTGGTACATTTGTATAGGGATGTAAACATAGGGATGAATATTTCATATAAGAGATCTGATCAGATATTCATGTTCTTATTCCATTCTCAGAAAAATAATTTTTAAATCTAATAGAATGATATTTTTTTATTCTCCATTATTTTATGTTAAATCATAAATGGAAAATTATGTGGATTAATTTTATGGGGGTTGAATGAGCACCATTAAATTCCAAAAAAAAATAATAATTTTCTAATGGTTAGTGATAGATTTTTTTATCTCTCATGATAATAGATGGCCTCTATATTTACTAGATAATGTTATATACATGTTATTCATTGTTTAGGATGTTTATTATTCTTGTATTAGCATGTTAATTCAATGGAAAATGATTAAATAATATAATTTTGGTAATTAGTTGGATGGCTAGAGAACCTAAATAGGTATGATTAATGAATCGTTAGATTCTTGTAATTTAATGGTAATTAAATTATTTTTAATTTATTTTTTTACTGGTTTATTCTTCCATAATCTATCGGAGAAATATGAATAACATGAATCCATAAATCTTGATGTTTATAAAGAAAAAAATATTAATATTAAAATTTTTCTTCCCTATTTTTTATTGAACTCGAAGAAATTATAAAGAGCATGTCTAAATAATTATTTATATTTTAATCAATGATTCCTTAAGGTTACCTATAACTCTATAATGGGATAAATGACTTGTTTTAATTTAAGTTTTTGTAATACCTTTTGTTTGATAATGATTTATTTTAAGGGCTGAGTGAGCCCATTTTTTTATGAAGGAGGAATGTAATTTTTTTGGTGGACTTAGCTCATTTCCATATGAAGTCTATATTTCTTATATTTATATTCTATTTTCTATTTTTACCATGTTTGTGGTTTCCTTCCATCAATGTTTCTCTGCATGTGATCATTTCTATGCGATGTTATGTCATCCTGGGATGTGTGATGGATGATGAGATTTGGGTGGGGAGGCCAGGTTTGTGGCAGTAGTGTACGAAAGTATGCATGGTGATATGCATGATAGTGTCGAGGATGGAACTAGGTTGAGGGAATGGGTTCATTCTAGGCTTATCAGTTATTGTAATTAAAATTGGATGAATGATAGATAAATTTGTTTAAATGGTAAATGGATTATTTTCATCTTTTTTAATTCTTTTTACCATAGTTTGAGTGAATGGGATGTTCATGATTATAAATCTCTTACAATGTAGAATAGGATATTTCCATGAGTATATGGAATATTGGAATCATAAAATAATAACTAAATATTAGAACACATGGGGTTGGTGTTGGTTGAGAATATTTAAGTATGTCATTGTTGTGAATCCATGGACTCTGTATCATTATGCCTAGAGGAAATGTGATTCATTTTTTATCGTAAATAAATGAACCATTCAATAGTATTAATGGCTAATAAATGGATAATTATTTTATTAATTTAAGGTTAAATTAAAATGGATTAAATAATTAATTTAATGTAATTATCCTCAAATGATTATTTATTTATACGATATATTTTCTATAGTAGTTGATTCTGAGTGTTTGAGGGATGATAACTATTGTTTATCCTAGGAAATTTTCATCCAATAGTGTGTTTTGAGGAATTCTATATTGTATATGTTTGGTAATTTCATAATCTTTCCCACCATTGTGACAGGATTAATAACACCCATTGGACTCTAAGATGGGGTTTCCCCCAACATCTAGGTTGTAATGGGATGGATGACTGACATCCCCATCTATCCCCACTCTTTTCTCCTTGTATTATTATGTGCTAGTATACATGATTTCTAGTTTCCCATATATTTGTGTAGATGGATGTAATGGATTGTGGTTATTTCAGACAAATATTTCATTAAATACAGTATCCAAATGGTAATTATTGTTATGACATGTATGGGTTGTGATGGATTGAGTTACATAGTCTTTATATCGGATATTATGGCTTGAGGTATAATACCTAACAAATGACACAAGAAATTGGGGTTCTTTTGGATCTAATAAATTACTCTATTTTAATATGGATTCATTTCAAAGGATAGTACGATGATTTGATGCCCATAGTTCTCATTGTAAAATATAGACCTAGTGTATTTGATCTCATTTTTGTATAGACATGGTTCTGTAGGTATGACATTGGGGAAGAGTGGAAACCCGGTGCGAAAGTGGTAGTGGGGTAACATTAATGGAAATTTTAATATATGATCTATAATGTAAGAGACATGTTGACATATAGATACGGAGAGGTTGGAATCATTGTATATCTTTTTAGGTGATGAGTTGTTAGTGCTTCTTGTTCACTGGGATTTAGTAAAAATTCATTGCCTTATTCATGTGAAGCTCAATAGAGGATCCTACTGAGTATACCTACTATGATCACCCTATATGAATATAAAATATTTTCATGTCATTAATATATGGTTTTTCATTGTTCATGATTTTATTAGTTTTTTTCGTTCATAAGTTATTTGGGATTCATTGTCACTATTGAGTTTATATTTTTGTAATTGTATATATATTCCATGTATTTAATTATTTTATGAAATTGATTGAATGAAAATGGTTTTCACTTATATTTATGAGATGAATATGATTGGTTCACTTGTCTTCTCTTTCTCTTCCACATGTATCTTTTAGAGTATAATGTCTCCCATGTGTATTTATGTTACACCTTGGGTGCTTGTTGCAAACTCACTACCAATAAGAGGTGGGATTTGTGATCTCACTAACTCCCATAACTAATTTTTGGATCATGAGGGATATATTTCGGGTAATGTGGTCGTGAAAGACTGTTATTAGATAATTAGGATGATGGAAACAATATATTTTTGGGGTTAATAAAATTTTAGACTACAAGGGTTGGTAGGGAAATAGTGTCTGATTAGTTTTGTAAGTGATATAAATAAGGGAGACATGATGAGCCAGGGGTATTTAATCCCCTTACAATTTGATGCATGTACCTTCAAGTATACTAAACCTTGTAATTTATGTGACACTGGTATCAAGTTAGATACTGTGTAAAAGATCATGAATCATCCTTATTTTCACCTACGATTGAAATGGGTAGACAATGTGATTAGTTTGAAACTCAATTAATAATTACATAATAAATAAATTTATTAATGAAATTTATTCAATATTATGGATTTAGGTGTCTCTAATTTTTTTCCCTTTTTTACATATGACTCAAGGATGATATCCCCATTAATTCCACAAAGAGGATGTTCAATAGGATATTCTAGAAGATCATTACAGAGTAAAGGTCAATGAGGATTGTACATGGGGGAGGACACCCTGAGAGTTTCAACACCTGAGTTTGTATATGTACAAGGGATATATATTTTAATCAGTTTTCGAATACTAATAAGGGTATGTTGTGATATATTTGGTTAATATCTATGCTTAGATAGAGCACTAGGTTTTGTTGGTTGTAATGATGTTATGTGGTGTAGTGTGGTTTTAGTGGATCTAACTCCTTAGGGACCATGAGGAGTCAATGGTCTCTTGAAAGAATTTGAGGGTGTGGTATCGAGAAAAGTTTCTTTCATTGACCATGAAGGCTTCCTATTTCAGGAAATTATTATTCTTCATCCAAGGAGTTCCATCATGTGGGAGTTTGGGATCCATTTTTGGAAACTTCACTAATTTCCCTTTGAAATATTTCAAGACGAGGAGGATATTATGAGGCATTTTTAGGAGTATTTGTGTCTTGATATCTTGAACCTGGTCACCCAATTTATATTTGAAATATATATCCTGGTGACAGTGAGAATATAAGTTATTGAAACGATTTAATCAAGAATTGGGTCATCATTAGGGGTTATAAAGGATTATAAATGAAGAAGAGATGTATTCTAAGGTACTCAGTTACCATGATAGATTATCTTTTAGATAGATTGGGGTATGAATAAGACCTCATTATCTAATTTCATTAGTGTTGGTGGTTCTCAAGCCTATTACAAAGGATTTGATGATTGTATTTCATGTGAAGTATGTGATTATCAACAGATTTAATGTCTGAAATTTTGGAGTATGAATCATTCACCGTGGGTTTTTCTTTAGGTTCCACCATTGATCCAGTTTCATATAAGGCAACAGTAGTACAATACTCTTTCTTTGGATAATTATATAGGAGAACAAGTACGTAAAGAAAATTCCTATTATGTTCTACAGATATATTGAGTAGAGTGTGTCCATCGAGGTTGACATTATCGGGGTCATAGAGGCTATATAATAGGTTTTGGTTAACTTTATTCTCTATAATTACAATCACTGGGAGAGATCGAAATATTTTGTTTCAAAATTTTCTTATTTTATTCTTGGGTTAATTCTTGGTTTTATTCATTATTCATGTGCTCCTTCATATACCTTACCCAAGTGTGTGTGTTGGGACATGAGTTAGTGATAATTATGTTACCCATAGTTTTAACTGCTCTTCTCATTGTTTTATTTGTCTGGTTAAGCAATGTAGAGGATGTGATCTAGTGGTGGAGATATATCTCCAATTGGGAGACATCCAATTTCAATGGATGGATTCCTTATATATCATACTTGATATCGATTAGATGTATTTTGGGAACAATTTTATGGATTACGTTAAGATATGAAATGTTTTATGTTTCTTGTAGAGATCCTACCATGGTCATTGGTCAGCGAGACCCTTAGATGGGTTAAATGAATGTTCTATACATATCATCTATGATGGATGATATATTGGAGTGTCTTTAATAGGATTATCCATAGGAATTTTCTAGGTTTTTGTAAGAGGACCCTGCTGATTTTACTATGGATTTTTTGGTGTTCCCCCTCAATGAGAGATCTTGTTTGGGGTAGAGTTACCACTGAGAACCTATAAAAATTGTATGTCTCTATATATCATGGATCCTTCTATGTTAATATAGTTATGTGTATAGCTTGATGACCTATTCTGGGGAGGTTTTTCTTGGCCCGCGAGGTCACCTTGTTGTAAACCTATTTATTTCATGATGAAGTCCAATGTCATTTTGTATCTTTTTATCGATTATGGTCACATGAACTAGGTGTCAGTTATGAACCACAACCTTCATCCATTAATTTAAGATTTATTATATTAGATCATATAATATAGTTTTTTCTCAATGACTGATTTGTGGACAGGTTATCATCATAAATTAGTGGGGGATGAGTTTATTCCATTAACCAATTTCTGATTACTACATGCAGATTATGAGGTGGTGATTTGGGGGAATTGATTTCAATTTAGTGATGTTCCTTATTTTTGGTCTTAATATGATCAGTGTCGAGTATTTTCTTGGAAGGATATTCATCCCTTCAATGATATAGTTCTCTATGTGTTCAATATCTCACCCAGAGGGAGATATCGTATCATGAAAATTATGTATTGAGATTTGGGGCAGAATTTTTAGTGTCCTGGGTAGAAGCATTCAATAGTAGATTTTATGTCTCGAAGATTGGTCTTCTTGATGGTAATGGTTATGCATCATTTTCCAGGTCATTTTCTCCAACTTCAAGATTATCCTCAGTGGAATTGGAATGAAATAGTCATAGAATTAGTCATTATTTTTCATTGAGATTATATTGACATTGATGAAATATGTTATATAGGGGATTGTTTGAAAAAATTATCCCACATTATAGAAATTATATATTAGAGATTATTGATGGTTTCTTTATGTCATTATTTAGAGGCGTTTGTAAGAATTCATAAAGGCATGGGGAAGATCAACTCTGATAATAATCCAAATTTTTCCTCAATGTCTTGAAGAGGTCACAAAAATTATTTTGGCTCTCAACTATTCCTTGTAACTGATTTTATCCATATAAGTATGGTCAAATAGAGAAAACCATTTATAATCTGAAAGAGATTTTGTGTTCTTGTGTCTTGGATTTTGGAGGTTCGTGGAAAAGGAACCTACCCTTGCATAAGAATTCATACAACAATACTTTTCACTCAAATATTAGTATAACACTATTATAAGGCTTTTATGGATGACCATTCCTCTCTATTATTCATGATTTTGGTTGGAGAATCAATAATTTATAGTCTAGAATTAGTGAAGATCATGGTATAGATGGTTTTGGTTAACTTTGATTGGATGGATGTATTGAAGGCTCATATGAGGTCCTATGTTTATCATAAAAGGATATACCTAGAGATCAACATAAGTGATAATGTGTTCCCAAATGTGACTCATATTCATTATAAGTAATGTTTTGGTCATCATAGTAAGATTTCTCCCTGGGTTGTTGGGCATAACAATGTGATGGATCACATTTGAGTCGTGGTGTATCACGTATCACTTACCTCCTAGATGAGTTAGATACATAATGTTTTCCATGTGTTTCAGTACTACCATTATCATCATGATGACTCTTATATCATTGGTTTGGGAGTCATTGATGTTGACTATGATGTTTCCTTCATGGATTTTTTTGTGTAGATCACATACCACCATTATAAGGTATTTTTCGGTATTCTTCCCTTGGATTATGTCTTGTATGAGAATAGTGTGTTATATTAGAAAACCTAGGAATGTTTGTTGTAGATACATTCTTGTTACCTTGATCTGTTTCATGTTAATATCTTACCTTGTAGTGTTACTCTTTTGAGGGTATACTCCATTTTTAGTTTATGATATGATTCCCTATAATTTATTTGTCGGTAAACATACTCTTGTGTGAGTGGTGTCATCCCTAAGAGAAAGTTTATTATATAGTTATTTTGTTTCATTGTTTTTCATGTTTTTCTCTCAGGGTGGTGGTTGATCTCCTTTGATGGTGATATTTGTGGGTTGAATATCACAGGTTGGTTATTAAGACAACCATTTTCGTTATTACCAATATTGGAATGGTTTTAGATTCCCAAGGTAAAGAATAGTTTTATAGGTATATTATGTAAGGTTACAGATCCTGATAGCCATGATATTGTGAGATTTTGGTGTGGCAAGATCCCTGAGGAATCTCGAGGAGGAATTCAAGGAGCTAATATAAGAACATAGTTTGAAGGATTCAACAACATAGATCATTAGGATGAACTGTATGGTACACCTAGGTGGCATTGAGGGAATAATTATATCATAAGTAGGATAGAGGGACGAGTTTGGTCTAATTTCCAATTCTACCAAGGATTCAACTTGTAGAAGGGTTGTGGTGATGAACCTTTATAGGTGGATGAACATTGTGGCTTGGAGAAGACAACTTTGAAATAGGGGTTTGAGGTGGTTCTTCCAATTTGGGGGTAGTGTCACTAGGGAGGGGGGTTGATTTGTAGCCTCACTTATTGTATAACGGGTTCTTTGGATTGGTTGTTTTGTTCATTCCATATTACCTACCTTGGTAAATAGGATGTTTACTATGGTCAGTGCCATGTTTTTTTGCATGGTATTTGACAAAGATATATTCACTATAGTCTTAGTGGATTTCACCATGGTCTGGGTTGCCTAAACCAAGGTATAGAGGGTTGCGCCCTGGTTTTATGAAAAATAGTTGGCTGAAAATTACCTAAATCCACTTCAAAACAAATTTTCCACCAATTCTTCTCAGTAGAAACCTAGATTCCAAGAATAAATTTCTATGGTTTTGAAGCCTCTTTGGATGTATATTAATCTTTGTCTTTCAATGATCAATTTGTGGTGATACATGGTTCATTATACACCTTTTTCTTTTGGTTTATTCTTCGTTCATTCTATTTTACATATCATCCTAATTTCCATGATGTTGATGTTGATCTACATCATCATAATAGAGTTTCCCTTATTATTTTTGGCATAGTTTTGGCATGGATTCCAGATAAGGATATAGTTTTATAATGGGATAGGTGATTAGAGATCTGTGTTCTTTTAACATCCTTATGTGATTATTGATTACTTCTTACTTGAGGTGATTCTTTACTTCTCTAATATTTTACATGGAATCATAAATTGACTTGGATTTAGATTATTTGGATTGCAATGGAATTAATCCCAACCAAGGATAAACTATAATATATAACTTTTGGATTACGGTTCACGATCAAATGTGTTCTCCTTCTATGATAATACATTTCATCTTTATTTACTAAAAAGTGTGTTATTTTTGTTATCCTTTTTTATAATGATTTATATGACTCAATTAACATATAAATTAAATGAAAATAGATGAATAATGTAAAGTTAGTAGTTCCTTTGATTGATATAGAACATAAAGAGGCATGCTTATTGAATCCGATGATTCTTATAAGTTCATGGTAATCATATTGATACAAATTTCATGTTTAATTTTTTTAAAGATGAAAATGTAATTGGATAAGGATAATAATTCTAGACATTCAGATAGTGGATAATAATTGAAAGGTATGTAAAAAATATAGTCCTTCTTCCATAAAATTTATTGAATAGGAATTCATGTTAGGGGGAATGTTGAAATAGCTATATATAATTTACTTGTTGAATCCTTAAGTTATATTTAGGTATATCTTGAGATAAATTAATAGGTTTACTCAATTTGGAATACAACATGTTTTTGAAAAAAGATATATGGTTGGGTCTATGTCATCATGAATTCATATAAAAGTGTAGTGCCTTGTGTTTGGGGCCACGTGAGCCTATTTTCAAGTGAAGGCTAGATACCTTGTTTTGGATCCAAGATTATCTATTGACATTGTTTTTGGTTTTCAACATTCCACGTTTATTTGACTGTGTGCCTTTCGATTTGATGTGATGTGATCATAGGATGGATGATGGAAAATGAGATTTGGAAAAGGAGGCCCATGTTTCTTTAAGCATTTGACACATGTAATAGTGTAATTTAAGGTGATATTCATAATGGTAATGGGTAGGGAACTGGGTTTAATGGAATAGGTTAAATCATGGATTAACCATTATTGTTTATAAATTTTTATACATGCAGGAAAAATATTTTTAATGGTAGGATATCCACATTTACAATCATCTATATTCCTTTCACCACAACATTAGGCAATTGATTTTTATTTGTTATAACTCCCTTTTATTTTAGATTAGGGGTTTCCAAGTGTACCCCTATTTACATAACATTAAACTAATTAGTAAATTATGTAATACTTGGGGTTTTTTTGGTTGTAATACTGAAAATATGATAATCTAGTAAATGGCGGACTTAGTTGGATTATACCTAGAGGAAATAAGGATAACTTCAGTGGTTAATGAAATGTAACATGGAATATTTGTAATAGCTAATTAATGTTTAATGAATTATATAACAAAAGTTTAAATTATTAAAATGGAAGTTGTAATTTACTGTATTCCTTCTTAAATTATTTTGTACCTATAAGATACCTTATGCCTAGTAGTTGAAGTTTGTTGTCTATGTGATGAAAGATATAGTTGATCCTATGACTTGGTTATGCCCACTATGTGGTTTTTAGCTACATTATAAGATCAGGTTACCCACTTTCAGGTACTTCTCTCCTCTATTCTTGTTTCCCACATTATTTGGGTTCATTTTTAGTCTCCCATCAATGAAGATAATGTTTTAGGGAAAATTTATTGATGTTCAGGGATGTGTATTTGTTTCAATTAATGGTGTTCGGTAATAAATGTATTAAATGATTTTTAGATTATCTCTGATTTTGGAGAACATCATCATTGGTTTGGGATTTCGAGTAGATCTAGAGTTTATATGAAAATTATGGAAATTGCACACTGTATAATTAATACGTGTCATAAATTTTCTCCAATCCTTGTAAAATGATCACATAGTGTATTAGTAACCATGTAGATATCGTTAACTGGTATGTGGAATGATAATTTTATAATATTTTATCATATTACATGTCGTGTGATGCTACTATCATGATTTTAACCTAATTCAGTGGGGTTTTCATCATTTTTTTGTTTCATCGATTACATGATGTGAAAAGGGGTTATAGGTTGTGTATTTTTGCAGTTAGTGATCTTAAGGCACTGCTGGAGTGATGTTAATTTTATTTTGGGGGATATAATATATAAATTACACCACCAACCATTATTGGTATGAATAATTTTCAAGAGGATGAGGAATAGCTATAAAAGATCAATTTGGTCTTTGAATTCCAGGAAAAACTTGACAGTATCCATATAAAGTTTGAAGCATTAAGACATGACGCTCCCAGAATGGGATGGTGGGATTCCATTGTACACAAAGTTAAACTTGTGTTCATGGATAGGATGGGTTTTGAGAATCAAAGTCCATAAGTATTATCTAAATATATGATAATGGAAAATTCGCCAAATTTCCTCTCTTTGCAGCAAATAGATAATTCATTGTCAATGTACACCAATTGGTTTGTTGAGTGGGTTTATTTTATACTAGAGTTAGTAAAGAATTTTCAACTGAAATCTTAGAAGTACATATAGGGTTTGATACTAGATATTATATTTTAGTTATTTATGTTAATTCTATTGATCATTATGGAGATGGTAGATAGGGAAGTGATGACATAGATGATTTTGGATGGAATTGTTGGTAATAATTTTGTGTTTATTCCACCCAATGGAGCTTCAAAGGAACATAAGGGAAAATACGAAGTGGAATGATCATTGTAGAAATGGTGGGGTGGTTCTCAGCTATGGGATTCCTCTTCACCTTATGATACATCTAGTAGTGTTCCCCAACATTGTACCAGTGTCAAAAGTTGATGCACAGATGGTGTTATTTTCTTTCACCGAAAAAGATGTATAACTTTTATTGAACTAATTATAATATAAAACATTTATGGAAGTATATGTTTATTCCATTATATGGTCAGGTATCATCAAATCCAAAGTCTACTATAGCTTAGTCAGATGCTTCAACAATTATATGGCTCTAGACAGAGGCCGGAAGAGTGAATCACCTTCAAATAGTATTTTTGTTTTTGGAAAAGGTAGTTTTTATTCCAGGGATAGTGAGATGTACAATTTTTTTATATCCTTAATAGTTAACTCTTTTTTAATATTGGTGATTCCCACACATTTATATCATTTAGTTTTCGTGATAATCATAATCCTAAAATTGAGATCTTGTGCTTTGTTCTGAAGTTAGAGACACCTCTTTTTAAGAATAATGATAAAAGGTTTGGTATCTTTTGGATTTTTTATCGATATCTGATGTCGATTTAGACTGGGATTTCCTCATTCTCGGTGTGTATTTGGTTTTCATCATCATCAAGATGGAATATCAAATTGATAAACATGTTGTGGTGGATTATTATCATAATCATGTCATGTTTCTTGTAGATAATGAGAGATCATTGAGGTTTCAAGGAGAATGGGATATGTGTTTTGTATATCTAAAGCCATCCTTCCAAGTGATCTGGATTTTATTGTCTAATATTTCAATTGATCTTGATTAATATTCTTATATTTTTTACTTTCCCACTATTTTTGGGGATTTAATGATGCCTTCCTAGATGATTTCTCTAATATTCCCCCAAAGAGAGAGGTATAGTTTAGGATTTACATGGAGTTAGGTATGTATCTTATTTCAATACCCTATTTTCTTATAGATCCTACATAAATGAATTTGATCATGATTTATTTTGATGATCTGATGGAAGAACATTTTGTTCTCCAAAGTATTTTTTTGGCAGTCCCATTTTCTCCATTCCAAGAATGAATATATTTCACTTTCATTGTGTTTGGAAAATCAAAAGTTGATCAACATAATGTTTACGAATAACTATCATTTTCCACGTATGGATTTTTTTTACTAGTAAAAAGGGGAATAATGTGTTTTCAATGATTGATCTTTGGTCGAGTTATCATCAGCATAGTTTTTAGGAGTCTGATTTATGAAATAGATTTGTCAGGCTGGTATATACATTTTATATATCCGGTAGTTTCATTTTCTATGATTGACAGTCATGTACTAGTAATGGATTTCATGAATTATATATTTCATCCCTATGTCTAAAAATTGGTGGTTTTTTGTGGATCATATTTTGGTTTATTTGAGATATGATCCTGATCATGAGAACTATTAGTTTTGGTTATAGAAATCCTGGGGAGCCACCATTTGTATTGAAATCATCAAAAATTGAAATTCTGGGTCCAAGAAGATATGTTTCTTTGGGATTGTGATTAACGAAAATGAAAAACAGTTAACATTATGAGGGTTAACATTCCATTTTAATTGTATGATCTAAGTAGTATCTTTGAGATTCAGATATTCCATGGCGGTGAGGGATATTATGAATGGTTTTACATGGATTTATCAATTTTTTGTCAAATTTTAATGGTCCTACTTGGAAGGTGGTTAAATAAATATGGGATGAAATGTGTCATTATTCCTTTGATGATCTGAAACATCTTGTGATGTCATCTCCTATTCCGATCTTATCTAAGATCGGTAAGTGTTTTGTGGATTTTTATGATACTTATAGTGCTAGTTTGTGTTGTGTTTCTATATATATTAATCATTTGGTGAGTTGTGTAACACTTCAACTTTGACTAAATGTGATGTATCTCCCCACTTGTGATATTTATTTTTCTATGGTTATTAGTGGGAATAATTTTTAGAATAACTATCTTATTAGGGAAAGATTCATAGAATTTTTAGACATTAAGTGTTTGAGCAATATAATTTCTCCAAAGGACTTGAATCTCATATAGAGGCAGTGGGTGGAATACCTTTAGATGTTGACATCGACATCTCCTACACCTCAAGGAATGGGAATATTATAATATACATCCACAAAAATAATGTTCCATGGAAGGATATTCTAGAATTGAAGGAATATTGTAACCATAATGGGATCTCCACTTTATTTCACATGGATAATCAGTAGGATATATCTAGAATGATTATGACTAGTTTTCTATTATCATTATTCCTCCTTGGGTTTGTTCTATATATTCAAAATTAGGATAATGAGTTCACAGTAATTTGAGGATCTATATATGGTGGGGAGAATGTTTTTTGTTATTCTCCCAATTTATATAGTATTCTATAATATGGGGATTTGTTTTTCTTCCCATAATCCATGAGGAGATCAGTTTTTTTACTCTCATAGTTCTTCATTTCTTATTTATCCAAGAACTATGAATACGTATAGGGAAATTAGACGATGATTAAAGTGGTTGGGTATTAAGTGTGACATTGTAGATTATGTGACTAACTATTACACCTACCAAAAAATAAAGATAGATCTTGTAAAACCATTGAGTTTCCTTTATATTTTTTCGACACCAGTTTGGAAATGGGACAAGATATCCATGGATTTATTTTGGATTACCATGAACACCTTGAGGGAGGAATTTTATCTATGTGTTGATTGATTGGTCTCTAAATTCTTCTCATTTTATTGATATCAAGTAAACCTCTAATGTTAATGAATTTAATATGTATCATTTCAAGTAGATCATGATTTTTCATGGGGTTCTTTATGCAGTTGTTTTAAATAGGGATTCATGGTTTATGTAGAAGTTATGGAGGATTATATGTGAGGAAATGTGGATTTAAATTTGGTTGAGTACATATTATATCCCCAAATAAATTTCTAGGAGGTTTGTAATATTAAAATTCAGGAATATATTCATTATTCCAGCATATTTTATTTTGGTGGAATATTCTATCACTATCTGTGAATAGTTGGGTTTTCTAATAATAACATATATTAGTCGTTGATCAGAATTTCTCCATCCAATTTTTTGTATGGTCACCTATGTCGGTCATCTATTTTTTTGTGCATAGGTGGGAGAAGTCTCAATTTTGGAATTAAATATTATTCAAGTGACATAAAAATTTATTTAGGATATACATTGATGTTTGACTACAAATCATAATCAATATAAATTTTAATTGGATCAACGACGTCATCCTTTAGAGTCTTCCATTTATGACTGGTTTTTCTGTAATGTTTCTCATTGATTGGGTCATATCCAACTTGGAAAATAGGGAAATGTTTCTCTATGATATGTTGGACTATGTGGCTTCAACGAATGAAAGGGAAGGTTTATTATTAGATTCTATTTTCAGTTCTTTTTATGTGAATTCATGATTTTATCCACATATCACCACTCAGGAAATACTATCCTAATCCATCTCAAATTTTGAATTGGTAAGAGATTGAGTTAGAGCAGTATTTTTCAATTGTGGTGAAGCCTATGGATATCTTTGAATCTCAAGTGAATGTATTGAATGGATATTTATTCCATTATTCTGAGGTTTATGGCTATAGAGATCAAATTCCCAAGAGGCGTGGGTGCATGATACATTGACAAGGGATTCATATCTATACCTTTATTTGGACATTATTCTTCCTCATGACATCCTAAGGAATGAAATATTTGTTGTGGGATTTTTTTAATATCTTGTTACCAACATTTAGTTTTTTCCCTTCTATCTTTTCCCCTATTTATTTTGGTGTGTTTTTTGGACTACCAAAGATGGAGAGAATTTCCTCGATAGAATAACCTAATGTTTTAGGATGTATGTTTTTTGAATTAATTGAGTCCATGTAGAAATGTGTTAAAATATTTGTTCATTTATCTATATGTTTCAAGAACACCATTGTTGGTTTGTTATTTTGAGCTGAAATTGGAGTTTCTGATTTCTTCTAGGTAATTACATTCCTTATTGTTGTTACACATCAAGAATGTTTTACATGTAATGTAAAATGATCAATTAATGTATTGGGAACCTGGGAGATGTTGTGAACTAGTACAGGACATGAGGAGTTTACACACCAAGAATATATTACAAAACATGAAATGGTAAAATTGGGATTCTAACTCTTGGAGATAGGTTTCCAAGTGTTTTTTTATTTCATGGATTATATAATCTGAAAAAAGGATTAATGTATATTGATTATCATGGTTTTTTTCTTGGGTAATATGAGACTAATGTTTATTTCCTTCATCCATAATTCTCTTCTCTCCTAATGTTGGGGATCTTTTTTGGAATTTTTGACACATCATATCCTTTCATATCACTTTGATCTGCAATTGATCTCTATTTTTGGTGTGATGTGTTTCTCAGAGTACGTAATCCTTCTTCTTCTTCATTTTTGTTGAATGTGGTTGAACAATTGTTCCTTATTATATTATATATTGTTATTTTATTATAATATTTTTGATCTACTTTAGATCTTTTGTCTTATATTCTTCTACAGGATGAACATTCTGTTAGTCGTGGCGCGACATGATAGTTTATTTGAGGTATTTTTTGATCTGAAACCAAAGCATTCTATTTTTCTTGTTTAATTTATTATGAGAAGAGAGGATTAATTATAGGTCCTACATCATTGTATTTCCATTCATCCATGTTTTTGGTTCCAATTTCTAGTGTGTGATAACTGAGTATTAGGTTTGTAGTTCCATCTCTAGGAAATATTGCAAGAACTATACTTATTTGAGTTTCTATAAATTGTTTTATAAATGAAATATAATGATTTATTTATTGATTTGTGTGTGAGGTAAAGGGATTTTAATAAAATATTGTTTTACTTTTATTGGTTAACAAAAAGTTATTTATAAAGAATAGTGAATTGGGTTTTTTGAAATAGTTTTCAGATAACTGTTTTGATGATTTTATTTAGGAAAATAATGAACATGGGAATCCATATTTACAAAACATAAAGGTGTAGTAATGTGCCTCATCCATTTTTCAAGGGGATCATTAATGGGTTTTCCCCTTCTCTATAGGATCTTTTTTCAAGGTACTTGATATACCTGTTGGGGGTTCACATTCTAGGATGTTTTTATACTCTCTAGATTCGATGGGTATATTTTGAGACAATATGCTTGTTATTTTCTATGTTTAGTTAAAAGTTAAATAGCTAGCCCGAGATGTAGTGATCCTTAGCATGATATTTCCTATGCTTTGGTAGTTTTCGGATTATTCTTTTTTATCTTTTTCTAACACGGATTTGGTATGATGTGTGAGGAATAATTTTTTTTGACCTCATTTAGGTACATGAAATGCATTGAATGTGCTTTTCATGGATTATTTTGGAAATTGAGAAACGGGAAAATAATTTTCATCCCCATTATTTTGATTTTAAAATATTTCATCCATTTATCATACCATGATTTTTTAATGTATAGAATTATTAATATTTTTATTCTGAGACTTCATATTGAACACTTGTAAGTGATCATACTGAGCGTGTTAGCTCACACGTGACACACCAAACCAACGGTGTATATAGAATTGAATTTATTTCGAGGGTGTGATAAAAAATACTCCACATTGAGGTGAATGGTTTTAGTTGACATTGTATGGGTCGATGGTGAAGAGATGGTGGGAGTTTTCCAACAATATTAAATGGAGTAGTTATTTTCCAATTTCTGTTTCCCATTGATGTAGGGATTATAATTTTGGATGTTATAGCCTCTTTTACGTTGTATTGTTTGAGCTATTTTTTTTATTTATTTAATATGTTTATCTCTTACACTCTTTTTATATTACATATATATTCCATGTCATTGCTTTATATTGGGATAAATAGTTGCCTATGGTTTTTGTTTGATGTTGGGGTGCTAGGTTCCATCCTATGGGGATTGGTAATTCCATTCAGATATATGGAAATCCGAGTCATGAAAATTTTTAGAGTGTATCCATGTGGGGTTCTTAATATATATTATATCAAATATTTTTTGTGATTTCATTTTCTACCCCACCATTTTTGGTATAGATACTAACACCTAGTGGAATCTGGGTGGGTGTTTTCCCCATCATCTAGTTTGGCAAGGGATAGATGGATTACTATAGCCTCTGACCCAGTTCTATTTTCCTCGTAGTATTATGTAGTGGTATACAAGGTAGTTAGATTCCCCATATATGTGTGTTGAGGGATATAATGTATTTTTGTAATTTCACACACAATTATCTTCATATGTAATGTCTATATGGTTATAATATGTATGACTTGTATAGTCTTCGATGTCTCGAGGTACAGAGTTAGTATAATGGTTCAGATGTATTGGGGAACAATGCTAATATATTATATCTAGAATACATGTTGTGGTGGTTCCCTAAAACTAATTGGTTACTCTAATGTGATTTATCATGGGATTATGAGTTGATGTGATGAATGTGGTGATCAGTGTGATACTTTTTCCCAGGTGCCTTAACTCTAGTTTTTTTGGAGATATATGGATCGGGACGAATTATATTTCGGAAGACTGATAATCAAATGAGGAATCATTATTAGGGTACTTTATTTTATATTATAATATATGATCTCTTGTATTCAATATTTGGTGAGAGATATCTGTCATGAGGTTAGTAACATAATATTCCTATTTAGATGATGAGTTTACTACACATGTTGTTCACTAGGGTTTAGTATGCCTTTATTATCTTTTTCATTAGAGGCTCTAAAGAGGATCCAACTAAGTATGCCAGTAATGGTCACCTTCTGTATATATAAACTTATTTTATATTTATTAGGATAATGATGGATATAAAAGTAGATATTACTATCCCATGGTTATTCAGGATAAATTTGGGTTTTTTGTTCATTACTGAGTTTATGTTTTCATACTATTAGTCATATTATGGTGTTTTTAGACTTGTAAGACATTACATTTTTTCACTCAGTTTTATTTTATATTTATGAGATGGACTTTATTGGTGTACTCCAGATATCACAATTTTATTCATGTTTCATTTATAGTTTAATGGACCCAATTTCTATTAATGACACACCCTAGGTTCTTATCACCAACCCATGGACTATTATTAGTATGCTTTAGGTGTAAAACATCTCCCTTCTCTTAGTAAAATCCCTAGAGGAAAAGAATTTGAGGGAGGGTCCATGATATGTTTTAAAGTGATCATTTTAACTAGGTTTGAATTTATTTACAATGGATTAAAAAGTAATCCTTCTAAAAAAGTGTAATAATGTAATTTTGGACTTTTTAGAAAGGTTTGAAACAAATTATTTCTATTAATTTTTATAAAATGAATATATTTTATTGTTTTCAGGGAAATTATTTCCATTGATGTGAATTTTATAACATTCTATTGTTATTTTAAATGAAAATTACATTATCAATATTAAGGTAATATTAATTAAAAATGTTCTCAAAAGAAAAGGGGTATTTATCATGGTTTCAAATGATGGTTTGAAATACCATTTAGAGTCATTTTCCATATATTTTAACATCCTATATGTATTTTTATGCTTTTTAGGGATATATTTTTATAACACAATCCACTTTCATTCCATATATGCCTTGTTATTAGGCTTATTTTTGGATGATTCAATGAAACCATTTCAATTTTCATTAGAAAATTATGTTATGATGAATCCTTTATGAAACGCATTTCATTTCCATGGGTTATTCTAGGATAAATGATGATATATTTCTAAAACATATTTCCTTCCCATGGGTTATGATTTCTTTTATATGATTAATGATTTATGATATTGTGGAAAACTAATGTTTGACTTTAATTATTTGATAGGTGGAATAGAATTTTTATACCTCTAATGAATTGGGTAATGATGTATAACTAATTTGATAAATATGTCATGCATAAACCAAATTTAATGTTCAAAATATTAATTATGGGCCTTGTTTCAAGTCAATATGTTTTTGTTTTAACCTAGTTTGGTGACAATATTTTATTTCCTAGGCCTTTTTTCTTGTCCATATGTTCTTGTGAGGACATATTTTCATTTCCTTAAAATAATGAGTGTACTGATTAATATTCATAAATTTTGAAAATATTATAAGAATATGTTTTTTATATTAAAATGTTTCTGATATTATCTTACCGCTCATGATTTATTGTTTATGATTCTACACTATTTTGAAATTTTTTTTTGTCAATTCATTATTACATGACCAAAATAATATCTATTTAACCGATTAGTCATGAGTTTCTGGTATTATGATCATATTTTCATACACTTTATTTCATGTGTGATTATTGATTAATATCCCATTTTATTACTGTTAGTGAGAATATTATCTCACCCATTCTTCTATTTTCCTTTCCAACATTTTGAGTGCTAGTTTGATGTATGATATTCCTAGAATAGTATTAATTGGAATAAATTTATGGGATATTTTGAATATTCTCTATGAAATAATACATTTATGTATCTAGTCTCTAGGGACCCTAAACAATTATTATTCTTGAGAATTTATAATTTCATTATGTAATTTATATTCTTTAAAAATGATGAAATACTTATATATTGCATTCTTGGTTTTCTTTACTAAACATGTAGGAAATAACAAGGAAATGTTTATATGGGCCTATGAGTGTACATAATGATTTTAAAATAAATTATAAGAAGTTAGTTTCATAATATGTATGAACCTCTTCCTATAGAGGATAATTATTTTTTATTTTAATTTTGTTATTATTTCAATAAGGGGTTTAGTTATATATTAACGAAAAATAATAAGTTGGTATCACATGTATTATTATGAGTAAATGATCGTATGATAAATTTTGTCAGTTGATATTTTGGAATGGAAATGATTATATTTTCCTTAAATATATATCACCATAATCTATAATTAGATTGGTGAGATATTTATATTTTTTATAAAACCATAATATATACATTGACCAAAATTATTATTTAAACAAGAGTAAATTGATATTTTTATAGATGAATAATGATTATAATTAGACCAATCATTTTCATATGAGTAATCCCAGTAGTCTAGTTTATATTATAATAAATAATTACCATAGTTCTATATCATTAATGAGAATTAGGAAATATTATTTGATTAGTAAATTGAAATTTTAGGACATGGAATCAAATATAAAATAATGACATCATATTTTATCAATGATCCTGGTGAACTATGAAAACTAGAAATGATCAAGAGAAAAAAACATAATGATGTTAGTTTTAAAAAAATAAAAAATTATGTTCAAGTTAGAAAGTCAATCATGTTTGATTTTAACAAATAACGAGTCTGGTAGTTTATAAATATTTTATATGTTATTAAATCTCTAATTTAAATAAACGGTTCTCGGATGACCCTTGTAGAGCCTTCAAAAATTATATACGTAAATGAATTATCAAAATAACCCATCCTAAATAGGGCTATATTTATTTTTATTAGTTTATAATTTATGATAAACATAGTTAATGATGATTGGTATTGAGTACTTACAAGACGGGTTCCCTCTACAAATATCTTCTAGAGTTCCAGGGAGTGATGAAAACACATTAAAAGAATATTATATGGTATGTGGGGATAGGTTTTGGGTATATATGTGATCCAAAAAGGTAGTAAATAGTCATGATTCATGAATATTGCTGATGAATTTAAAAATTTCTCATTTCCCAGATGATATTGTTTGTAGAAAAATATTTTAGTTTGTGAAAAATGATACCAATGGTAAATCCCAACCATGAGTGTAATTTCACTTTGTATGTTTCAGGTGTGGGGTTCACAATGGATTTGTTATACGATAAAATGAGAAAGATTCATAAATCCCAAAAAATTGTGACATAAAAGGCTAATATTTATAACCATTTCAAAAAGGTCCACGTTTTAGTTAAGGAGCCTCGGATATTGGAAATATGTCTTGGAGTAGTTTCAATATGGGTAAAGCATGTGATACTTCCCATGATTTTTTTGAGTGATAAAAGAAAATAAAAAACAACTCATGTCATCCTATAAGGATATCCAGTAGTCTAAAAAATATCCATTGAATGTAACAACATTTACTACTCTATAATTGTTGGTAGACAATTATTTGTGGAATATTGGACCGAATGGTCTAGGTCCCATTTTGGGTGGTTGTGTGAGGAAACATATGATAACATAATTGTCACAAATAATCATGAGATCACCATGATTTATAAGAATATTCAAGAGAAAATTTATTTGGGAATTATATAGTGAGAGACATATAAATAAACATTAATTATTTTGTAATGTTTTCAAGGGAATGGTAATTGAATTTTAATCAAGGGAATAATGTAATTATTTTTCATATTAGTGATGGGAACATTTTTTCTAATATGTTTCATATGTTTTACATTTAAAAATTGGAAATATACTACCTACGTTATGTTTTATTTCATTTTGATGATGTAAATAGTTGTTTCTATCCAGATTTATTTTTTCTAAGGAAAACAAAAAATTTTAGAAATACAATGGAGAATAATATAATTTTTTTATGGAAATTAGTTTTTTATAAATCCTGTCATTTTATACAAGATATGTGCATTTATATTTCACGATTTAACTATCTACAAATAATTTTTTTTCATTTTTTTGACAAACCTATATAAAAAAAGCATTCCCACTATCAAAAAATATTAAAATTTCATAGTTAATAAGTATACAATAAAATTTTATTTTTTAACTATATATTACACAAAATATGATCAAAAAACATTTCAAAAAATATTTTAAGAGGGAAAATATAATAGATTTATGGGAATGGTAATATCTATATATATAACCCCAATAGATTATTTTAGGTTTACCATTAAAGTATTTTTAGTATTTTCTTGTGTCACTGAATTAAGGAATTTATTGTTTAAGGAATACACTCAATATCAACATAGTTTTAGTGTATCCTATTTCAATTTCGTATCATTTTATCTCATTTAAATAGATATGTATTTTATGGGTAATATATATATTTTATTAAATTTATTAAATTTTGATATTTTTTGATAAATAATCCTAATTAAATTAGGATCCGTTTTCTAATTTTGGTGTCAAATTATAATGTCAATGATATTAAAGAATTTATAATTTTTTGGTTGTTAAACAAAAAAATATTGTGATCTAGAATAATTTTATCTTAATATATAATATATAATAACAATTTACTTTTATATCAATTAAATTGGTGTTTCAATTCATGGAATCATAGTTACATCTACTATTTTAATAAATTATAGATTTAGATATAGTTACTATGAGAGTAAAAGACTAGGGACACACTTATATTTTTTAATCACATGGATGATACTTTATGATATGGGAATAATAGTGTGATGAGGATTCTAAAATAAATATTAAACTATGATACACCACAATAATTCAACAATATTATATATTTTCCTTAATTAAACTCATATATAAATGGTTTTGTTCTTCTATTTCATTTCATTTTTTTGCCTCATAAATTAATAGTTAAATTCATTTTCATTGGGACTAAAATAATTCATAGTGAGTTAAAATATTACAAAAAAATTTTATCCTACTTATTAGTTTAAGATAAAATTATACATTTTTTTATTTTATTAAAATTGAAATGGTATTGTTTTTTAAATTTTTTGTAACAATGGTGAAGACATAACACACGCCAAAATAAATTAATTTATGAAAACTTTTATACTATTTTATTTCTATTTTCAAATAATTTTTTAGAAAAAAATTACAATAACTTTAACTAAATATTTACTTATAATTAGTCTTTCTGATGTTTTTTTGGTGTTCTTGAATATACTAATAGTTAAACATATAGATTTAATAACCAATTTCATGTTCAAAACATTCTTCAGATTCATTATTGAGAAATTATATATTATATAATTTTTTATCCCAAAGTGTCATATGGTTATTTGGATAATTTTTAGGTTCAATTAATATTTCCAAAAAAGGATATAATGTATATGAGGGTGAATCACACAAATGGATGAACTCATTTTTCTACCACTACCACATGTACAAACTTTATCTATTTAGAAGATAATTTTCAATGTTCTCTTCTATTACCATTGATAGAAGCATTCATCAAATTATATTTTAACTAATCCAAAAATTTAGAATGAATTTTTTCTGGGATAAAAATATATGATTGGAAAACAATTATATATCCCAACAATAAATGGATATATGGGATATGTTGTTTAGTTGGATGAGGAAATTTTTATACACCCTTTTGTTATTATAATAAAAAATGTTCATGGAATTTACCCACCAATACATTTAATTTTATTTAAATTTACATTTTAAGAATATGTGTGATGTTTTTTATAAATAAATGATTCTAGTATTTTTTTTGTAAATTGAGTGGAAAATTTGGATATCTGACAAAAAATAATGAAACTGATTATCCATAAAATTATTTATCAGGTACTGAAATGGAAAAAATGCATAAAAATAAGCCATACTGGTAAAAATTTTAAATAAATATTATTTTTTGAAAACACGTTTGATGTTTCAATTTCTTAAAAAAAATATTAATGTGTAATTTCATATTATGTGGAAATGAGGGGCATAAGAAAACATAGTGATAACTATACAACTTTTTCTGACAAACCGTGAACCAATTTTTGGTTACACTATATTTTTTATGGTAAGAGGAATATATTAAGAGAATTTTAGAGACACAAATCCACATTTAGTGCATATTTTTATCTTTTATTGGAGCTTCAATTATAGAAGACATGGTTTTTTGTAAGAAATAAATTATTTCTTTAAATTCAGGGAACATTATATTTTTAAAATGGTAAATCCACACTATAAAATAACTTTAAAAAATTTCAATGATTTTTTTTCAACATTGAAAAAATAATTTCATTTTGGGATAAGTTTTGGTGAAATTCGGAGTTGTTTAAAATCTAGGGGAAATTTAATATATATGTTAAATAAATATTTTTTTCCCCAAAACTATGAGATTATAATTATTAACTATATTGAAATGTATTTTATTTATAATGCCTTATATAATCATTAATTATATTTTTATATGTGTTTGAGACGTTGGTTCATTTTATTTCACCATTATGGGAATTAGAAAAAAAATAATAAATATGTTATATTTTTTCACGCATGTGAAACCATTTAAAAAATATTAAATAGATTCCCAAATTGGAATTACTATATTATAGTTATGTCCAAAATAAGGGTATTATCAAAGAATAGGTATAATATTTATGGATGTTTTTCAAACACTAAGACCTTGAATTAACACAATCAAAATTTAATTTATTTTAATTATTTTTAAATTTTTTTTATGGAGTGTTATGAGTTAGTAAGGTATCATGTGAAGTAGAATAGAAGTTTCTATAAGGTGATTTTATTGAAAGGGATATTCCTAAAACCTATGTTTTTTAAATACAGTTCAAAAAATGGTTTGAGGGGTCCTATTATTTAGGATGGAGAGTTATTCATGATTTATAAGAATAAATTATATGGTGAAAATTAGGAAATAATTCTCTAATATCCTATTATTAATTTTTTCCCATTGTAAATTGGTAATTCATTGATTCCATCCTCCATTAGTGGAAGATATTTTATAAAAATTTTATTTCTTCTCTTTACCAAGTGTAATTATTATTTCACATTATCAGTTCTGGATATTCTTCATGGTTGAGCTGAAATTGACAGATACAGATCATGTCATGTTCACCTAAATTTTTAGACATTCAAATGTATTCATAATTTAGATATTATTGTGTTCACATCTTTCTCTACCATCTAAAACACTTCCTCTAAATGGATAATTAAGATTAATAAATATGTGTTTCAATGAAAAATCATATAGTAAAAAAATAAAATTATAATAATATTTAAATAGATCGTTTTTTCTATCGTAAGGATCTTGAAATGAATAATTTTATCTTGTCCTAAAATATTTTATATCTAAAAAATATTTTATTTATTTATATCATACATATAATTATTTTTTCTAAAGGTAACCCAATTAAATAAAATTTTTATATTGTATCTAAATTTCATGGAAATAATAATATCTTTTACATTGATTATGATTTTCTATAAATTATTATATGTTATTTATTTTTATAATTTATTTCCATAATTGGATGAACGTGGGTTAGAACAATAAATTATTTTTAATGAATATTTGGTGAATTTTTTATCAAAAAATTTGTGTTCCTAGTGATACATATTCTTAATAATTGTCATTGATAGACAATTATAATATAATTAATAATTTATTTAGGAATAAAATCCTATGGAAATATTCATAAACCATAGATAAATTCATCCTATAATTATACTGATTCTAATCTTGTCTTGAGCTCTTTTTCTTTAAAAATATTATATGTGATCCAATCATTAAGTGGTAATTTATTCCACTATACACCACTATCTCTGTTATCATTTCTCTATTCTTCATTCATGAGTTTATATGTGAAATCATGATGCTATAATTATGTAAAAACATGAATTCCTACATTCATCCAAGTATTTAGGATTACTCAATTAGTTTTGTTTATGATTCAAAGATCAAAAGGATGAGAATAGACAATATATTACATGGATATTCAAATAGCTCTTGGTTATGGTTATTGTGATAGAGAACAATTGTGTGTAGTGTTATATGATGAAAAACTATATTTTTTTGATGAATATTATAGAAATTTATAGGGACATTGAATTGTATCATTGATGTAAATGGGAAATCAAAAAACAATAGGATGAGAAATTATAAGAGGAAGTGGTTTATGTTGATGAGGTAGAAATTTGTGATGTAATGATAAAGAACCTAGTCATGTGAAAACATTACTACTACAATGTGTGTAGTCTTAGAATAAAATTACTTGTATGTTAGATTCCATGAAGGGTATTGTTTATGTGTTGGGATACATATCAAATTCCATTTAACATTTGGTAACACACTCTGTACTATAAGTTACAATTCTTGAGCATATAGTTAAGGTACATGAAAAGTACTTAATAGGACAAACAAACCACTTGTGTAACTATATAAAACATTTATGTCAGTTTCCTCAACTGGGTATGTATTCATGGAAATCATAAAGATGCACATATAATTTTAAACACCATTTAATATATGTATATGTTATGTACCCCCCGATAAAATGACTTTAAGTACTGTCGATGCGTGCCTAGGACGATTGGTGATTCACACATTCCACGTAGTATACCATAAAACTATGTTGGTTAACAATGTTTGATTTTTAAATAATTATAAAACTAAACAATTAGTATTTCTTTGAGATATTATATATATATCAATGTGTTACATACTGATTATTTCTTAGACATTATTTAGTATGTGAAATCATAATGCAGAGTTACATCTGTGTTTGTTAGACTGAGTCATGTAACTATTAACCCTACACATTATACAAAAAATATAATACACAGAATGTATGTTAACATAACGTGGACTGAGATACAATAGTACAATATCATTCATACCCAATATTAATACACATCATATTCCATACCAGAATAACCAAATACAAGGTTATTCCTAGTAGTCATAGTTACTTCTCACACAAGGTATTAATTTTTCAAAAAAAACAAGTAGTCCATTCTATGTGTCTCCATTATTTGATCACAAAAATATGATCCCATTCTCATTTTGATTATATTCACATTATTGTTTGGATATTTCAATGATATTGTATTAACTATAGATTGTACTGGTGTATATTGAGAAAATTGTTGTAATTATTGTTTTAGGTAATATACCATCTGTTTGAGATTGATTCTCTGCCTCTGGGGTTTATGAACTCCCCTTGAATCATAGAAATGACAATGAACTGTCCCTTTTTATAGATATTTTTTAGGAATATCCCAATCTGTCCGGGAAAGTTACTCCATTATTGGATTAAGTACTCCAAATTGTGTTTGGGTATGTTCCTTCATCCGTGGATTTGGTATTCCCATATATATTGGGTTGTGGTCATCCATAGGTGTCATTTACTCTCTCAATTGATATAAAAATACCTCGAGAAGGTGTAGTCAGCAACTATAGTCCTACGGATGTATAACTGAAATTATTAAAGAGTATAAGATAATGATTCAAGGAATATGTGGCATATTAAAATATTAATACCATTGAGATGTAAGTGGCCTTTGGATTATTTATGGCCACATTCCAAGTGCATACTACATATACACTATCAACTACATGTATTAGGAGTGTTAAACTACTCTAGGAACTTGCAGTTTCTTGTATTATATGATTCTTATATATGTTAAGTAGTAAATACACCACCCCCCACTACAATGGTTGTGTTTATATTATACTATCTTATTCATTTGTTTTATATTTTCATATTCCATTGTCCTAGGTTTTTGAATGATTGGATTATCTTTACATTGTGTTTTGTGGGTATCAAACTATGTATATTTATATTAATCCCTACATAGCCTTTCTACCAGAATTTGTATTATACATTGATGTTTCATAGTTCATATATGATGTTACATATTGTGGATCTAGTTGAGTTATAGAATATTTCATGAATTAGTAGATCATCATTTATGTAGGAAATAGTTAAAGGTGGATTCAGTTCCTAGAGACCCTGTAGTGGAGTTAGAGGAGCTAAGGGAATCTTAAGATTGCCTATCAGTCCAGCGAGACCGACATAGGTGTGAAGGATGATATATCCTTCTAATAAGACTCTGATAACATGTTAGAAAACATGGAAATATATAACATCATTTTCCCTTTTTTATAAATATTTCTTTAAGAGGGGTGAATTAGGAAAATAAAAAATTTAGAACATAAATTCCCTTATTACGATCTGGTTCTCACAACAGGATGAATAATAATTTTTTCCTTTACATTCTCTCTATGACTAACAAAATTTATTAAAAAACAAAAATAATTTTATTTGGTTCACCCTAACCATGATAAACCTAGAAGCATGAAAATTTTATGTTCCATTTTAAAAAAATTATACATATCACTTCTGATGTTTATTTTACAAAATCAGGATGTCTCACTGACCCACCAAACTCACTGTTCCCACAAATTCGAAATTTCACTACCTCTCATCCCAGGGAGTAACTCACTACATCTTCCTGGAACACCTCAATCATCCTCATTAGATAAGAATATATATATATGAATCTTATGGTATGTCACTTCTTCCTAGTCTGATAATATTTTAGGGAGATAAGACTAAAAAAACATTTTTCTTATTTACCTATAATCCTATAAGAAATTTATAAATATTCCCAATATTCCCACGATGAGTTCCAATGAAAAAATATCAATTATTTTATTTTCTCATTTGAGTGGAACTATTATCCAGATTTGTGGACAATGTAATCTCACTACAAGAAAATAGGACATTATCATTGTTGTCCTTTATCAACGCTATACAAATGCGCTGAAAAAGGGACCTTTATATGTGTTAAAGAAGGCACTAATAAAGCTTTCCTTTTATCAATGACTTATTTTTATCACAAATAGAGGGAACCATTTATCGATGAATTATTTTTTCACCAATAAAATGTAACCTTGATCAGGGCATTATTTTTAGTACTGATAAATGGTACACTTTATCAGTGACTTATTTTTGGTGTTGATAAATGGTTCCCTTTATCATTATTTTATTTTTAGTGCTCATAAAGGAATCCATTATCAGCGCTTTATTTGCATTGATAAAGGTTAGAGTAAAATGAAATAATTAATAATATAAAAAATTTGTAAAATAGTTCATTAAATAACATTAAAAAATTTATTTATTAAATTAATATTAAAAAAATGAATGAATTGTTTATAAAATATATAAATTATAAATACTAATAAATATTATATATTAAATATATAGATACATGAAGAATGAATATTAAACAAATAAAAATTAAAAATATGTGTGTGGGGAAAAATATTTACCATTTTATTAATTAGATAATTATTAATAATGTTAATAAATAATATGTATTATATATATATATGAATGAATATAAATATGATTTATATAATACAAAATATTGGATTATGCATAGAGTACTTGACATAATTGAATATAATTTTATTTTTCAATTTCACATTTATCGAACAAGTGTTATATTGATTTCACATATACATAAATAATTCATTTTTATATACAACGCGCACACACACAACATATTTAGTTTTTCAAGGTGTAATTATTTTTAATTTATTCATTTTCACTACATTTAAAATTCATGCACTCAAAATTAAATATTTATTAACAATGTTAAAAATATATTTGAAGTATATATTTATAAATAAAAAGTTCGTAATTCAGCACGAAATTTAATGAAATAGGTTATGAATCAACAAACTGTAGATATGCCACTGTCTATAGCTTCTTCTCTTTGTGTGGTCATGAGAAAAGAAATTATCTCATATAGAACAAGAATACATCTATTTGGAAGGTTGTTATTCCTTTTCAGTTGCAGTCTATGGGCAACAATGACAAAAAACAATAGTGAATTGTTTTTTATGATATAAACAATTCATAGGTTGATGAGCATGGTTTCTAGTTGAGCAATCCATCTAAGAACAAGACAACATCTTAGGCTTCCATATTCATTGAAGAAGAGACTATCCACAATACTGAACTAGGTAATGATTATAAATTGATGAATGAAACAGTAATGGAGGTTGGAATTCAAATAGAGGTTAATCATCCCCACTCATAGGAAAGGCTCGATACATTAGGTATCTGAAAGGGTATGAAAATTTTAGAGTCTGAATCCTCATTAATTTCTAAAATGTATCATACTTCTTCAAAACCTGTGGTGGATAGTTAGGGATTTCATATTTTCTCCTACAAGAAGAAAAAGACTCCAGTTGTAACCTCAGTGGTGGTAGAGAAATTGATTACAGGTAGCTATGCAACTCTTTCTGATAAAATTTTAGTTTGATGCATTGAGATGCTAGAAAATGAGAAAATGTACAGGGAGACTCTTTCTCTCTATCGTGTAATGGAGGTTATAATGAAAACTCTAATGGAAATTGAAGTGTCTTCTGATTCATGCAAGTATAAGCAAGAGATCTCTGATTCAGAAAGTACTAATGTTGTGACTCTACATAGTTGGATTCAATCAATTTCCCCAAGTAAGGGGAAATTTAGAGTTTATAGGAGTGGTTGTAGAAGGACTGGATGGCATAAAATCCCAGAAAAGTAATGGATTTTAACAGAACATTTGAGAAAAATGATAGGTAGCTAGTTATTTCCTTTGAACATTTTGCATTGTATTCTAGCACTCTCTTGGGATCCTTTATTTTAATTTCTTTTAACAAAGAAGGAATAAACTCAATCGTTCTCAAATATATATATATATAATGATATAAATAAAATTAAAAAATTTATCTACATATAAATAAATAATTATGTATTTAAAAAATTATAAAATTATAATAAATATTTTAAAATAAATAATATATTTACCATATTTATATTTATATATATTTTTTAAAATAAATATATATATAATTATAATATATATATATACACACATTTTAATTTATAATTATTATTATAAATCCATTATCAGCACATAACTAGTCGTTGCTAATAAAAGAATTTTTATCAGATCTTTTTTTAAATAATAATGATGAATATTATGAGTACTTTTTAGTGAAAATTAATATCTATTTTGATCAGCACTGATAAAGATGCATTTTATTATAACTAATTAAATAAGTGATGATAAATTGAATCTTTATCAGTGATTTTTTTAAGTGCTAATAATGATTTCATGATCTATTTAAGAACCCTATGTCGCCATGAACCAATTCCGATATTCAAAGAATTCAATGGAATAAACCTTCTATCGGTGCTCCTCCTAGGTCAGTCGAACATTGAATCAAGCCTTGAAGAAAATTCCAGGCTCAAATTTAAGTCTTGAACTATTCATCAAATGAATCCAAGGTTAGAATGTGATTATTTTCTACTTTCTCTTGAATGTATGTCACTATTTACATTCTCTTGGGTAACATGGGGTTTAAAGCATTTATGGTTATGGAAATGGTGCAGGATATTTGGAAACTATAAGGGTGTTGAGTTAGCCATTTTTAATATTTTTCTAAAGAGATCACCCATTTTGATGCTTGGAATTTTTAGTGTGTGAAACACCTATAATAGGAGCTTTCTCGGCTTCACTCCAAGGACATATGAGCTTCTCCTTCATTATTAATTATAGTTGTGAATTAATTTATGAGATTTGTGAGCTAATATTTTATTTATGTTAAAATGTGAATGAATAATGATTTATTTTTTTGGGAGAAATATGGTAATTAACAATATGTTAAAAGTCTCATCCCATTTTATATCTTCGATATAATTTTGTATGTATTAATTTCCATGATGGTGGTTGGGTAGCCTATGAGACAGCTTCCTGGTATATTAAACTAACTAGTTATTTTATTATTTTTGTATTAGTGACATTATATGGGAGTGATATTTTATGGATATATTAATTTTTTATTCCATATAGATTTTTATGTGAATTACAGGCATTCCACTTAGAAATTATGACTCCACAAGATTTTCTTCATCTCTATATAGTCTAGTGTGTATGGGATAGATGTGGAAAGGGTTCACGTGTTTTTCTCCCCTATTTGAGATATATCATGTTGACATATATTTTTCCTTTATAACATATTATTTATGGACCTATCTAAAATATAAATGATTATTCAATGTGCATTAGATGAACTCCCTAAAATCTAATTGATCATTTTAGATATTTGACATCCCATGAATCATTATATGTATTCAAATATTTGATATATCGTTATTATTAAATGTAATAATTCTGTAGGATATTACACCACTTTTTCAAAAAAAAAATAGAATGGAGTTTATAAAATTATATATATTAGAAATTATTTTTAAGTATTCATAATATTAGGAATAAATGTATTAGCTCCACCCATAGGAATCACTGAATACCATCCAGATATATGAAATAACTCACTATTTACTAAAATGTTTTATCAATATTTTTCTATATCATTTAGTTGATTTAATGAGTATTTATTATTATTTTTTATCATATTTGGGTTTCTTATTACACCTTAATTTCATATATTATAATTTCTTTTCTTCAAAAAATTAATGAAAGACTTGATGAGTGTCAAAAAATAGGTATTATTACACATTTTTACTTGAGTTTCATTTCTTTTCTCTTTTATATAAAACTATAACTATCATAAATTTCATCTCCCAAATAGTTATTGATTTTTTTTCTTGAGACTCTTCCCCCATCTCTTTTATGTTTCTTATAATACTCTGAGAATTAGTCATCCCATGGATGACAGCCTCTTAGATTATTTTGAGTAACATAGGTTCATTTTCATAAGAGAGGATGTGTGTCAAACCACAAATTACAATGATAAATGTTTTGGAGAAGATATAATGAGCATGTAATTTATCTATAACATTCAGATTTGAATGAATTTATAGGATAACCCCTAACATTGAGGAGTAATTCATTTCTTAAATTCAATTAACCATTTTCTTTAATGCATACTAAAAATATTTGAAATAATAAAATTCTGGGTTTCCCTTATTAGAATTTTTTATAACATTCACCTTTGATAAGGAATATCTATGTGTATTTATTTATTTATCCTAAAAAAATTAATATTCTATTTATAAAATATGCTGAATAAGAATAATAAATGGATTCATGCTAATCATTTGACAAAATAGTATGAATATGTAGTTAATGATTTTTTTATGATTTCCATAGAGAATTCATACGAACCTTCTCAAATATATTTCATATGGTTTTGTTGTTATTATTCAAGAAAAATTAGTTTGTAAGAGTTTGAAGAACATTTTATTTTTCACTAAATAGATAAGTTAAAAAGATGTTGGACTAAACATGGGTAAAAACTGGGTGTCCACACAAATTTGGATGATACTATGGTTTATGATTTATTTGATATGAATACTAGTGTAAATGATGTTGGATATCACTTGCAAGAAATAAAAATGGATATTTTAAATGACCATAGTGATTGTGTAATGTTATTTTAGAAGTTAAATTACTATAACAAGAGATTATTATATACTGATTGTACTAAATACACAACATTTTCAGCTATTTGGATGTTTTTTAATTTGAAAAATGGTAGCGTATTGAGTGACACTGGATTTATAGAACTACATGGATTCCTAAATGATATGATACTAGAATAAAATGAATTAACATGTCAAAAATATGTTACTAAACAAATTCTACCGTCAATATGAATGATCTCTAAAAAAATACATTCTAGCCTAATTGATTACCTATTATTTATCAAGTATTATGAATCACTCATAAAATTCCCTACGTGGGGAGTTGATTGATACAATAAAAATGAATCATGCCTGTAAGAACCTGGTTTTTGTATATAAAGGAATTTATAATAATCTTGATGTTATTGCAGAGCAGCGCCTTCAGACGGCGTGCGATTCTGAGCCCCGGTGTGGCCGGAATTAAATTTTCAGTGCCTTCACACTGGGCATGCCAAATAAATAGGTTAACTCCTAAAAGGTGATCCAGATCAGGAATCTAAGTGCACAAATGGGTCCAGAATGGGGTGTTTACCCTATGAACGACATAAAACTTGTCGGCGTGGGGCGTTTGGACCCCTCACTCACTTCCGGAATGTTAAACTGATAAATTAAATAATTAATTTATTAGTTTAATGGTTAAACTCAGTATCTCTTAACTGGTGGCTCAGATTGGGAAACTGAGCATACCGATGAGTCCAGAACATGTTGTTTACCCTAGGAGGGTTGTAAGTTTCGTGGGTGCAGACCTTCTGTGAAAAATGGCCCCATGGGAGTTTTCGTAATATGGCGGCCTCGGGCGTTGAGTTTAATAACAATTGAACGGGGCCTCAGATTAAAATTCCAAGACCTCCGTTTTACTTGGGAGGTGGTGTTTACCCTAAGGGAGGTTTAATCTTGACCCCGCCTAGAGTTTTGGGTGCAGTTCTTTTGGGGGTTTTTAATTAATTAAAATTATAATTGATTTTCTTTATTTAAAAAAATTATCTCCTCCCCCATCCTCTTCCTCCCCCTAGAGAAACCCCCCTTCACCATAACCTCCTGTCATCCTCCTCCTCCTCCCTCCCAACCAAGGTGGAAGCAGCAATGGCAGAGTGCGGATTGATGACGAAGCTCTGGGATACGCCCCAGCAGGTAGGCGTCGTTTTGTTTCGTTTTAAACTTCTGCACCCTCTTTGAAATGCTATTTTTTTGTCGAATTGCTGCTTGATCTTCGAGCGAATCCCATATCTACATAGCCCTTGTTCTGAGCTTCGTAACGCATGTTTCGGGTAAAATTATGGAGTCCCGAGCCGTCCGCGGCTATTCGGAGAAATTTGGGGTGTGTTGGGAGTATTCCGACGGTCGGAGGTCACGGCGGCGCATGCTAAGGTGGTCGAAAGAGGTGACGGCCTTGACTGGTCAAGGTCGGAGGCGAAGCGCGGGGGGGGGGGGGGGGGGCAGCAGGCATGGGCGGCAGCAGCATCGGGCGGCAGGGCCGCGGTGAGGCGTGACGTTTGTGCTGCGGAAGATGAGGTGCCGGCTCCGTCCGGTCGCGGTCGACGGAGGGGTATCCCGAGGTCATGCCTTGGGGTGTGCGGCGTGGACAAGGACCCTCATACAGCGCGTCCTGCTGCGGCGTCAAAGAAGACAGGCCGCATGGGCGGTCGGTTGAGAAGACCGAACCCACACGGGTCTGGCGGTTTGAGGTGGGATGCGGCCAGTGGGCCGCGGCGGGTTAGACCAGACCCACAGCTGGGCCGCGGGCCGGCTGTCTGGACCGGCCCATTTTGGGATCCCCTTGTGTTCGGGGGCCGTATCTCCTAAACGGCGCGTCCGTTTGACGCTCTGTCTGTGGAAATGGAATTGTATCGATGAGACGTACTTTTTCAGACGATCTCCAGAATTTCTAATTCCTGGGATGAGGGGCTCGGGGGCGCGACACGACATTTAAGTGGACTGGCGTTCTTCTTGTAGTTCTTGTTTTGGACAGCGAGGGCACATTCGGTGTCCGTTTTGAGCACTGTCAGTGGCGTTGAGACCCTGGCGTCAAGCCAGAGTTTTCTAGTGTGGTTTTGGGCGTTGGAACTGGAGTTGAGGCATGGGACCCATGGCCCGTCTATGGAGTTGTTAGCAGCATTTTGTAACTTTATCTACTGACGTCCGTTCGGTGCGTACGAGCAGTCATTTTGGGTGTTTTTTTCGAGGGGATTGCAATGGCGCAATCCGCCGGCTATAATTCTGCACGCTAGTGCGGGCCCTGCGAAGGCCGTTTCGGGAGTTGTTGGTGATTTCCAGCTTTATCCCCGGGTGTCCATTTTGGATAATGGAATATTCCATCTTGTGTACTTTTTCGAGTGGATCGCAATGATGTGATATGTTCGTGGAACTTTGGGACCAGGATGCGGGTCCCACGTTGCACCGCTCATGTACGGTGCACCGGAATGCATCTTTTCCTCCGGATATCCATTGCACTCAAGTGAGAAGTCCTTTTGACGTGTTTTCCTGAGGGGATCGAAATGGTGCGATGCGCCCAACTTTTTTTAGGGCTGAGGCTGGGGACCATGGGATGGCGTTCGGGCGTAATGCGGTGTTGGCGACTTTTCCGTCGGATATCCATTTGAGGCGAGTAAGTAGTCTATCTCGTATGTTTTTCCATGAGGATTACAATGGTGTAATCTGTTCAGGCGAGCAGAGCTTCTTACGCATTCTTATTAAATGTGGAAGCACGAAATGTGTACCAATGGAAGTTTTTTCTGCGTTGTTTGCAGAGAACCCTGGGCGTGTGATCGCGTTCACTCTTGAGAGAGTGGAGTGAATGCTTGAAGAGATGTAGTTGGTCGTGCCTGGGCCGATGAGGTGGAAAGTTGTAGTTGTAAATTTACGCCTTCATGTTGAGGTTGGGTGCCATGTGCATGATAGCCTTTGGGCTAGAACGTGGTATACTCTGGGAGTATACGGGAATGCTTGGAGGTACATGTGGTTGTTTGTACCTGAAAAGGTTTGTGCACTCGGTTGGGGTTGACTTGGGGCCACAGGTTGTGTGGGACCCATCTGCATGTCATGTTCTTCATTACGTACTTTTGACCTCTCGTGATGTAGAGGGTCCCTCTATTCCCATTTGTTGACCAGCAGGGTTGAGTTTTCCCCGGGTCCAGTTCTCGTATGTTGACCAGCAGGGTTGAGTTTTTCCATGGGTTCTGTTCTCGATTGGCCAGAAGAGGTGGTTTGGTTACTCTATTTTTCAGCTGTGAGGGGTTTTAGTACTGTGCCCCTTTCGCCAGACTACGACACCATTTACGACTACGTGTGCTCGTACAGCGTGGGTGTTTTCCCACTTTCTCGAATGAGTTGTCTAAGTCCTCTTCGATAGTGACTCATCGGATAGGAGCATGATCATTCTGAGAGGCCGGGGAGTTTCTCCCGTTGCTTCGTGTTCCCCGGTAGAGTTTTGGTGGATTTGGTGTGACCATCACATTACGCGGGCACCGATCCTCTACCCAGGAGGTTGTTTCCAGCAGGGCTGGCCAGGAGGTTGTACCGTCCATCATGGAGGGCCAGTGCGGTTCCATCCAGTAGGGAAGACTAGTGGGTTACCATCCATTATGGATGGCCAGTACAGCGGTGTTCACTGAGCAGTACCATCCAGCAGGGATGGCCAGAGCGGTTCTGCGTTTACCTCCTGCGGGGATGGGAAGTGGTCCCCCATGCCAGGTTTACCTCTAGTTGGGATGGAAAGTGGTCCCCGAAGCTGGGTTTACCTCTAGACGAGCTAGGAAGTGGTCCCCGATAACGGTTCCATGCCTCCCTCCAGTGGATTACCCTTTTTCGGGACTGGTCATTGGGACATGTTGATGACTTTATCCAGGTCTCCATCTAGTGGATTACCCTTTTGTAGGACTGGGAATTGTGGAACCCGTCGACTCTTACTGGGTCTCCCTCCAGTGGGAACCCATCGACTTCCAGGGATTACCCTCCAGTGGGGCTGGGCAGGGGGTCGCCTATTGACTTTGAGGAGACCTCTCGACTACGGGGTAGTGACGAGGTGTGTCTTGACATTCCCCCAGAACTCTCAAGTATGAGGTGCGCTTCTCCCACCAAGACGCGTCCTTGTGATTTGACCTAAAACCGTGCTAGTGAGTCAGTGCCGCCCAAAGCGGATAGTATCAAGGTGCTGTGATTTGAGCCCCTTGACTTGCAGTTTGGGGCAGATCTGTGGGATGTTGGGCATCGATGTTGTTTACTTCTGGGACTATTGGCTACTCACTTTCTTGGCCTGAGCTACGGGACAGATATCCCCTTATGATCTTGTTTGGGTTTCTTGAAATATCATATCTATACATATATACATTGTTCCAGTCCCCGCTCCTTGGGTTTTGGTTACTCTTCTTCCTGGAGAGGCAAAGACACACGAGGTATGCCACGTGCTATCCGTGTCTAGCTTCTCGTGGTTGGATGAGTCTACTATCTTGCTATAGGTAGCAAAGACTCGACGGGAAGTTCATCTTATCACCGTTTCCAGCTCCTTGTGTCTAGACGAGCCTACCTATTTTCTCTTGTTGGGTTGAGCTGGACTCTCTACTGTACTCTTTACTGCACTTTCGGTTGTACTCCTTTACTTTCCCATGTTTGATCTACTTCTCACCCTTCGGTACCTCCTTTGTTGCTCCCTTGAGCCATCGGGGTATCCTACTGTTTATTTTTATACTCACCCTTGCTTGTGCTTTACCTGCACTTGGTGTGCCCTTGCAGACGATGGACAGGTTGGTCGTGACTTCATCAGAGGTTAGGAGTTCGGGAGCATGAACTGTGTGTAGTGGTCGTAGTCGGGTTCCAGGTGTGGGACCCTCCCAGCTGTCTACTTTTTTTTTTACCTGTTGCCGGTTTGTGGCACTTTTCTGGATTGTTGCGTGTTTTTTCCCTTTTCTTTTCAGTTTACCTTTAGCACCTGTTTGTATTGTTTAGAGTTCGATGCACTTTTTTGGTTTATACATAGTAGTTGCACTTTACTCTGCTTGTCTTTTCGTTTACTCTACACTTTTACATTGAGTGGGATGCATGTGTGTGTTTAGGTACTCAGGCAAAGGACACCCCGATTTTTTTAGCCTTCAGTGCTTTTTTCCAGCCCCTGGCCCATGGAGGCGGGCTTGGGGTAGTTGCGGCTCGAGTCCGGGTGGTGTCGGGTCGTGAAAAAGTGTTATCCAAGGTGTTCCATTCCTTGGGACGTTGTTCGGATGTCCCTAAAAAGGAATTGGTTGGGATTTAGGGCAACAGTGTTAACGTGTATCGAGAGCATCTCTCAGACCAGGAAGTCCAATGATGGTGCGGCGGCTGACGTATCCATTCACTAGGACCCTAATAACCATCTTGTCGACTCGGCATGCTGAGACACTTATAGCAGGGAAAATTGGATTGTGCATCACATAGGATTGAGTCTTTGACTGTCCTTCTTGACTCGGCTCCTCAACGTTGTTGTCATTGTTATATACATATTTTTTCATCTGACTGCGGCACTCCTTAATAATATTCAAGATTTCTCCATGAAGACAGCTAGCCAGGATACCAGCTTTGGTTCGTGACGACAACCATGTGAGCTACGAGGCCACAGTCTATGACCCATCATGTGAGCCCCTTTCCCCGAGTGGGCCGGTAGTAGCACCCCCACCTGGTGAGCAACAGACAGCTTCAGCAGAGCAGACTGGGCATGAGCGCAAGTTGAACACACACCGTGAGTTCTAGCGGAAGAGACCACTGAGGTTCAGTGGTGAGCCAGACCCTAAGGCAGCTGAGGATTGGTTAGAGACAGTGGTTCGCCTTTTCAGGCTTGTGCAGATGCTGGCAGATCTTATGGTGGCTTTGGCCACCAACCTTTCCCCCAGAGTATCTTGGCATTGGTGGATTCTGGTGACTCTGTTTCTTGACGAGTCGTCGCTTTCATGGGGCGACATTCAGTTGTTGTTCCATGAGTAGTTTTTCCCCTCCTACTTGCACTCCGTTCGGATTCAGTAGCTCCTACAGTTTCAGCAGGGAGGGATGACGGTGGCCGAGTACGCAGCTAGTTTCGTAGACCATGCACGCTTTTACCCGGACTTGGTCCATGACGACAACATCCGAGCTCGGAAGATTGAGCAGGGTCTCCGCCGAGAGATTTGTGTTGTCATTGTACCCTTGGGAATTTCCACATATGTCGGGGTACTAGAGTAGGTGCTGGTGACAGAGAGATTCCTGTCATGTTCTAGAGTTGGTGGTGGCAGTAGGCACGTTGGAGCCGAGATGTCTTCCGCAGCTAGCGGGCGTCGGCAAGCAGAACCTTGACCCAAGTGCCTTTCTGACAACCTGACTCAGGGGCGTGGTCGTACACCACAGTGGCGCCGGAGGGAAACAGTGCAGCCTAAAGAGAGTCGGTGCTATTCTTGTGATGGGCAAGGACACCTGGCACAGGACTACCCGACCAGGCCTACGGAGAGCTTCGGGTAGGCAGCAGGTTCACCACCACGACAGAGGCAACGACGTGATCGGAGTAGCGGCTAGAGATGTGGTTCTAGCAAAGGAGCGGGAGGAGCTGGTAGTGGGGGACGACATTACGAGGTCTTCCCATCACCACTAGGAGGTCCACGTCAGGATCCGGGAGATGACAGTTGGGACCACGGACAGCCTCGAGCTTTGGATGTCTATGATCCTGTGGATCATGAAGTGGAAAGAGGTACGCTCTACAACTCTTCTACTTTTTGCACTAGAATTGTTAGACTCTGTGTGTGAAATGCTTTTCTCCCTGGTCCTTGTTTGAGTTGTTACCAGGGTGGCATGGGGTGTCGGTGTAACCATGTGTTGGTAAGGTAAAAAGGCATGAGACCTTTTTCTCTAGTCTATGGGGTCGATTGTTTCACCTTTTGAGCTTGTAAGAGAGCCTTGGTTGTGGGACATCGACTATAAAACCTTGTGTGACCAGATATCTTTGCGAGTTTCACCATATGTATATTCTGAAGGATGGAATCACTGGGCCTTATTCCAGGTGTGGGTGGTGATTCCAGTCGCGGCGTGTGACATAGAGGTTCGGTCGGGTAGGTGAGCTACCCCAAAGAGCCTTCGGGTCGTTTGAGACCGTGCTAAGGGATGGCGAGGTTCCCTACTGCCTTGCCCTAACCCCAAAGTCTAGAGTGGGTGCACGATGTCTCACACGTGACTCACCTGAGAAGAAGTGTGTGTGCTTATATGCACGTCATCAGCGAGGTTAGACCTTGTGTGAACATATCAAATACTTTGATCTGTGTGCGGTGACGCAGAACTGTGCAAGAGTTCTTCTGGGTACGGGAGAGCCAGGTGCGGGCTTAGTACCATGAGTTATTCCCTAGTTTTGCTTTTTGGGGAAAAATATTGAAGGATTGAATGATGTAAGAACCATGTTTTTGATATAAAGGACATTGGAATATTCTTGATGTTATTCCAGAGCAGCTCCTTCAGACAGCGTGCGATTCTGAGCCCCAGTGTGGCCGGAATTAAATTTTTAGGGCGTTCACACTGGGCACGCCAAATAAATTGGATAACTCCTAAACGGTGATTCAGATCAGGAATCTGAGTGCACAAATGGGTTTGGAATGGGGTTTTACCCTAGTAACGACATAAAACATGTCGGTGCTGGGCGTTTGGACCCATCGCTCGCTTCCGGAACATAAAACCAATGAAATAATTAATTAATTTATTCGTTTAATTGTTAAACTCAGTATCTCTTAAACAGTGACTCGTATTGGGAAACTGAGGGCACTGTTGAGTCTGGAACGTTCCTTTTACCCTAGTAGGGGTGATAGTTTTGCGGGCGCGGGCCGTCTGTGAAAAATGGCCCCATGGGTGTTTTCGTAATTTGGCGACCTCGGGCGTTGAGTTTAATAATTTTTCGACGGGGCCTCGGATTAAAATTCTGAGACCGACGTTGTACTCTAGAGGTGGTTTTTACCCTATGGGAGGTTTAATCTTGACCCCTCCAAGAGTTTCAGGTGCAGGTATTTTGGGGTTTTTAAATTAATTAAAATTATAATTGATTTTCTTTAATTAAAACCATTCTCTCCTCCTCCATCCTCTTTCTCCCCCTGGCGAAACACCCCTCACCATAACCTCCTCTCATCCTCCTCCACCTCCCTCCCAACCAAGGTGGAAGTGCCAACGGCAGAGTGTGGATTGAAGATGAAGCTCCAGGCTACGCCCCAGCAGGTAGGCATCATTTTGTTTCATTTTAAACATATGCACCCTCTTTGAAATGCTATTTTTGTGTCGAATTGCTGTTTGATCTTTGAGCGAATCCGATATCTGCATAGCCCTTGTTCTGAGCATCGCAACGCATGTTTCGGGTTAAATTTTGGATTTCTAAGTCGTTCACGGATGTCGGTGAAATTTGTGGTGTGTTGGGTGTTTTCCGGCAGTCGGAGGTCACGGCAGCGCGGGCTAAGGAGGTCGGAGGAGGCGGCGGCCTCGGATGTTCGAGGTCGGAGGCGAAGTGCGGGGGGGGGGGCTTGGGTGGCAGTAGGCATGGGCAGCAGCGGCATCGGGTGGCAGGTCCGCGGTGAGGCACGGTGTTTGCACTGCGGGAGGCGAGGTACTGGCACCGTCTAGTCGCGGTCGGCGGAGGAGGACCCCGAGGTCATGCCTCGGGGTTTGCGGCGTGGACAAGGACCCGCATACCAACGGTCCTACTGCGGTGTCAACGAAGACCGACCGCATACCCGTTCGGTTGAGAAGACCGGACCCGCTGAGGTCTGGCAGTTTGAGGCGTGTCATGGACAGTGGTCCGCGGAGGGTTGTTCGGACCCGCAGCCGGGCCGCGGGCCGACTATCTAGACCGGGTCGGCCGGTCTGGACTGGCCCATTTTGGGACCCCCTTGCGTTCAGGGACCGTATCTCCTAAACGGCGCATTCGTTTAACATGCCATCTATGGCATTGGAATTTTATCAATGATACAAAATTTTTGAGATCGTCTCGAGAATTTTTAATTCCTGAGGTGAGGGGCTCGGGGGCGCGGGGCGACCGTTAAGTGGACGGGCGTTCTTCCAGGAGTTCTTGTTTTGGACAGCGCGGGCACATCTGATGTCTGTTTTGAGCGCCGTCAGTGGCGTTGTGACCCTGGCATCGAGTCAGAGTTTTCCAGTGTGTTTTCGGGCATTTGAACCGGAGTTGAGGTGTGGGCCCCACGGCCCATCTGTTGAGCTGTTACCAGCGTTTTGTAACTTTTTCATCGGACGTCCGTTCGGGGCGTGCGAGCAGTCATTTTTTGGTTTTTTTTCTAAGGGGATTGCAATGGTACAGTTCATCTACTCTAATTCTGCATGCAGGTGCAGGCCCCGTGAGGGCCGTTTCGGGAGTTGTCGGTGATTTCCAACATTATCACTGGGTGTCCTTTTTGGACAAGTGAATAGTCCATCTTGTGTACTTTTTCGAGAGGATCGCAGAGGTGGGATCCGTTCATGGTACTTCGGGACCAGGATGCGAGTCCCACGTAGCACCGTTCATGTGTAATGTACTGGAATTCATCTTTTCCTCTGGATATCCATTACACTCAAGTGAGCAGCCCTTTTGAGGTGTTTTCTCGAGGGGATCGAAATGGTGTGATGCGCCCGCAATTTTAAAGGTTGAGGCTTGGGACAACAGGACGTCGTTCGGGCATAAAGTGGTGTTGGTGACTTTTCCATCAGATATCCGTTTGAGGCGAGTCAGTAGTCTATATCATGTGTTTTTTCGCGGGGATTACAATGGTGTAATCTTTTCAGGCGAGAGGAGCCTCTTATGTGATCTTATTAAATGTAGAAGCACGAAAGGTGTACCGGTGGAGGTACTTCCTGTGGTGTTTACAGAGAACCCTTAGTGTGTGATCGCGTTCACTCTTGGGAGAGTGAAGTGAATGCTTGAAGAGATGTAGTTGGTCGTGCCTGGGTTAATGAGGTGTCAAGTTGGAGTTGTTAAGTTACACCTTCGCGTTGACGTTGGGTGTCGTGTGCATGATTTCCTTTGAGATGTAATGTGGTATACTCTAGGAGTATACAGGAATCCTTGGAGGTACATGTGGTTGATTTTACCTGAGAATGATGGTGCGCTTGGTTGGGGTTGACTTGGGGCCACATGTCGTGTGGGCCCCATGTGTGTGTCGTGTTATTCTTTATGTAATTTTTACCTCTTGCGACGTAGAGGGTCTCTCTGTTCTCGTTTTTTGACCAACAGGGTTGAGTTTTCCCCTGGTTCTGTTCTCATTTGTTGACCAGCAGGGTTGAGTTTTCCCCCTGGTTTTGTTCTCGTTTGGCCAGCAGAGACGGTTTGGTTCCTATGTTTCTTCAGCTGTGAGGGGTTTCAGTACCGTGCCCCTTTCGCCGGACTGCGGAACCATTTACGACTACGTGTGCTTGTACAACGTCGTTGTTTTCCCAATTTCTGGGACGAGTTGTTTTGGTTCACTTCGATAGTGACTCAACGGGTTGGAGCGTGATCTCCCTGAGTGGTCGGGGAGTTTCTCATGTTGATTCGTGTTCCCTGGTAGAGTTCATGTGGATTCAGTGAGACCAACACATTATGTGGGCACCGATCCTCTACCCAGGATGTTGTTTCCAGCAGGGCTGGCCAGGACGTTATACCATCCAGCAGGGATGGCCACTGTGGTACCATCTAGTAGGGATGACCATTGGGTTACCATATAACAGGGATGGCCAGTACAGCGGTGTTCACTGAGCAGTACCATCCAGCAGGGATGGACAGAGCGGTTCTGGGTTTACCTCAAGTGGGGCTGGGAAGTGGTCCCCGATGCCAGGTTTACCTCTAGCTGGGCAGGGGAGTGGTCCCCGATGCTGAGTTTACCTTCAGTTGGGCTGGGAAGTGGTCCCCGATGACGGTTCTGATCCTCCCTCCATTGGAGTACCCTTTTTCAGGACTGGGCATTGGGACTCATCGACGACTTTAGCCAGGTCTCCCTCTAGTGGATTGCACTTTTTCGGGACTGGGCAGTGTGGCACCCGTCCACTCTTTCATGGTCTCCCTTTAGTGGGAACACGTCGACTTCTAGAGATTACCCTCCAGCGAGGCTGGGCAGGGGGTTTCTTGTCGACTTTGAGGAGACCTCTCGACTGCGGGGCAGTGACGAGGTGTGGCTTGACATTCCCCTAGAACTCTCAAGTATGAGGGGTGCTTCCCCCACGGAGACGCGTCCTTGTGACACGACCTAAAACCGTGTGGCCGAGTCAGTGTAGCCCAAAGAGAATAGTATCAAGGTGTGGTGATTTGAGCCCCTTGACTTGCAGTTTGGGGCAGATGTGCGGGATGTTGGGCATCGATGGTGTTTACTTCTGGGACTGTTGGCTACCCACATTCTTGGGCTGAGTTACGGGATGGAGATCCCCTTACGATCTTGTTTGGGTTTCTTGACAGAGCATATATATATTTTTATACCTTGTTCCAGTACCCACTCGTTGGGTTTTGGTTACTCTTCTTCCAGGAGAGGTGAAGACGTGCAGGGTATGCCACGTACTTTCCGTGTCTAGCTTCTCGTGGTTGGATGAGTCTACTCTCCTGCTATAGGTAGCGAAGAATCGATGGGAAGTTCATCTTCTCACCATTTCCAGCTCCTTGTGTTGGGACGAGTCTACCTCCTTTCTCTTGTTGGGTTGAGATGGACTCTCTACTGTACTCTTTACTTCACTTTAAGTTGTACTCCTTTAATTTCCCCTGTTTGATCTACTACTCGCCATTCAGTACCTCTTTTGTTTCTCCCTCGAGCCTTCGGGGTATCCTACTGAGTATTTTTAAACTCACCCATGCTTGGGCATTGCCCGCACTTGGTGTGCCCTTGCAGACAATAGAAAGGTTAGTCGTGACTTCAGCGGATCTTAGGAGTTCGGGAGCTTGGACTGCATGCGGTGGTTTTAGTCAGGATCTAAGGGTGGGACCCTCCTAGTTGTCTACTATTGTCGGGTTGTGGCACTTTTCTGGTTTGTCGTGTGTTTTTCCCATTTTCTTTACAGTTTATCTTCAGCACATGTTTGTATTGTTTAGAGGTCGACGCACTTTTTTGGTTTATATATAGCATTTTCACTTTAATCTTCTTGTCTTTTATTTTACTCTGTACTTTTTCATTGAGTGGGCTGCATGTGTGTGTACAGGTACATAGGCAAAGGCCTCCCCGAGTTGTTTAGACTTCGGCACTTTTCTCCAGCCCCTGGCCTATGGAGGCGGGCTTGGGGTAGTTGCGGCTCAAGCCCGGGTAAGGTCGGGTCATGACAATTCCCTTCAAAAAATTTATGGTACTTTTCTATCATTCAACAGTTTAGAATACTATAATTATGTTCATAAGTCATGATAAAATGGACATGACACACATATACAATAATTAAAAATGGGAACATACATCATCTAGAATATTCTTCTCAATGGAAGAATATTGATTACGAGTATCCTGCATTAGAAAATGAGTTGAGAAAAATACATTTTTTTTTTATTTCTAGATGGAAGAAATCAATTTGGTTTACAATGTAGTACTTACAGTACATTTCCCGTCATTTGGTTAATTATAACTTACATGAATGGTTATGCATGAAGCATGAATACATTATGTTTTCTCTTCTTATATCTTGATAAATAAACATGCTAATGATATTGATATCTATTAGGATCCATTGATCAAAGATCTGAAATTGAGGTGGGATACAAGGGTTACATTTAAGGATGCTCATAGAAGGGAATAATTCACATTGAGGGCCATGTTGTATGGGATGATAAATGACTTCCCCTATTATAGAAATTTATCAGGCTATCGGATTAATGGAATGTTAGGGTGTTGCATTAGGGAAAATTCCCATACTCAGTTTAGTTAAAAAATTCCATGAAGACATAGTTTTTTGGAAATCATTAATTATTACCCAAATGACATAAATACTAATCCTAGATGACAACATTCAATGGGAATATCAAACAATGTACAACACCATATCCTACAATCGGTGATCAACTTCTCGATAATGTAAAATATATTGACACAATTTTCAAGAGTCCATTTTCAAAAAAAACTCACAGAGTGAGGTTGGACTAAGAGATCAATTTTATTTAAATTTCCACATTGTAATTGTTTGTATTTCATACATTTTCATTATGTCATGCATGCAGAAAAAGAATATTTGATTGCATTATTAGAATGTTACTAAATTTTCCTGAGAAAAAAATATGGAATCATTGATAGGTTGGACTATATTGAAATTTGGATAATGGAAGCATTGTCACCGATGAAACATAAAATGTGTAACTTTTATCCTCTAGCATCTTACTCTATATCCTGATAGAAAATTTTTCAACTTTCATTTTCCTTAATAGTGAAAACTATCTACCTAGGTATTCTTATAATATCATGAATATCATGTCAATGCATAATTTGAATTCACAAGGACTAAAATTGTAGGCCTATCTGGTATTGATGCAAGATTTTGATGCTGGTTGATTTCCATTACATTTGGCCTCAAATTCCTCAGTAAACAATAACCAAACTTCACTTCATTTTCAAAGACATACGATGTAAATTTATATACCCAGTGATGTTTCTAATCATGAATAAGGATGTTTTGGTAATTTTAAGTGAATTATAGATGTTATTCCTTTCATAATTCATTGACATACTGGTACACCTGATGGTTTTCTTCATAATAGACTTTCAACTATGTGGTCCTCCCTATAATAGAGGGATGTACCCCAATGAATGGTATATGATGATTTTGAATGGGGTTGTAATGATTCAAATTCATCCAAAAGGTTTAATTACATAATGACATATTTATGAAGAAGATATTGAATTCTGTTCCAATTTCTTATACTATGCAGTGGTCATCGGTCTCACAAATTATTTTTGCAATGAATTTCCTTTAGCGGAAGGTATTTCTAGAAGAGGTATTGTTATAATTACTTCGAAAAAGTGGGATAAAGAACACCTTTATGTTTTAAATAATAGTGACAATAATCATCTATACATTGAATCACACATAGAAATTTATATAGAATTGATTATGTCACGGGATAATTCATAAAAATCATATACACATAACCAACTGTTTATAGGATGGTTCTACGATCAAATTTATAATGTGTTAACTAAAAATATTAATTCAGTTTTAGGATGTCCTAAATGGATAGAAAGAGGACTAAGTGGAAATGATATATCATACACTAGTTTTTTAATCAATGTTTATTAGTTCTATAGAAAATAACAAGAGGATTTCTGTACGATGAAAAAGAGTGGTGTTACACATGTGGATGAGGTGATGCACATATCATGTTCCTATAATACAAATACAATATATGAAAATAAGTCATATTTTTTAATTATAGAATAGATATAAATGTTAGATTATAAAACATTTCAATTGCCAATGATCCATTAAAAATTGGTTGACAATATTATTGTAGTGATAGTGGATTAAATGGACTTCATGGGGTGGTAATAATATCTTACATGCCTTTATAACCAAAACATCATCATACAACTTCTCCCCAAAAAAACATTTCACGCCAAACATGTTGTCATTTATCACTTGCCTTTATGTTACCTCCACTGCTTTGTCATAGTGGTAATCATGTTATTTTCATAGTACAATATTTGTCCTTATAATTAATGTATTTTATTCATATTTATATTTTTTATTTATTTTTATAATTAATTACATAATAATTTTAAGCATATGCATGTGGATTCATTTTTTCTTGTTTGGTTAGTATGTTCATCATTTATGCCTTTCTCAACCAAAACATCCACAAACTTATTCCTCAAAACCTTTTCACCCCACCAGTGTTGAAATTTATAACATTATTTAATGCTCCCTCCACTACTCAATCACATAGTAAATCTTGATGTTTTCATAGTAAATTCATTTCTCGTATAATTAATTTATTGTCTCATATTTTTTTTTTTTTTTTTATTTTAGTTCTTATCATATAGTAATATTTTTCTTATGTAGGAGCGTTAATTTCATCGGGATTGGGTGGTTTTTTTGAATCTTCTCATTATAGTGAGAGATTGGACTTTGAGCATGCAAATAAGATAATGGAAACAATGAACTGTATCAATAATTCATACAACCTTAATGAATAGGTTTACATATAATACTTATTTGAATGCTTTTCTCATAATTTTATCGTATATTTGTAACTAAATTACCTTATAATTTTTATCTGATACTACGTTAGTTTTTTCATAGTTATTTTGGGAATTCATATTCATTTGATAACATAGTAGAAAACTCATTCTCATTGAAATCCAAATGTTCAAAGAAATCTCACATGGCCATTTTTGTGACTTCTCATGATATAACGGGAACCTGAGATTCCTCTACTCCTCCATATTTCAACAATAAAAAAGGTTTTTCAACAATGAAAATTGATTCAATATATAGTTTTGATTTTTTGACAAAGAAATTTAATGAAAAAAATTCTAAACTTGGTATTTATAATTTTTATATACTTTTGGATGTTTAAGAATCTACCACACCTCAATCCAACACACAGTTTGATCGGTATGACTCCATGTGATTATTTTTCTTTAAAATTCACATTAATATTAGAAAAAAAAGACAATTTGCATACTAAAAATTGAGAAAAATCATTCTAGTTGTTTTTTTACATTAAAAAAATATCCATAAGTAATTTCGGATCTATAATAATCATATACACCTCAATATGATGCAATATGTTCCAAGTATGACTCAAAGTATTAGTTATCAGCTTAAAGTTGATATTTTAGTTCAAAAAGTGTCCCTCACAGAAAAATAATCAAAAACACTTTGATATTCTTAATAATTTATAAAAACTATTCATAAGTAACATTTGAAATGTAGTAATAGGTTTCCCATTAAACCGGTACACGATGTGATCATAATGAGTTAACGTTTGTGTTTCAAGTTTAAAATGTCATTTTAGTACAAAAATACAAGTGATATGCTCAAAACCAAGAAAATAAATTGTGATTATTTTTATAGATTATGAATATTATTCATAAGTCATTTGAGGTGTGTAAGAATCATCTGCACCTCAATTTCATGCACGATGTGATCAGTATGTCTCAATGTGTTTTTTTATTTAAAACTGAAATTTATTTTAGAAAAAAGAACAACTAAACTACTAAAAACTGATAAAACACATTTTTATTTTACAGGTACATACTGAAAATGATAAATATGAAACTTTTTACATATAGGATCCATCCTCACCTCCATATGATACACGATGATCCCTGTATAACTAAAATTGTTCATTATAAGTTCAAAATCAACATTTTTGTTCCCAAATTTTCACTCACTGAGAAAAATTAAAAGAATGTAGATTATCGTGATAATTTAGTAAAATTATTCATATGTAATTTTTAATAATTATGAATTGGTTTCATGTTAAATTGATACATGATGTAGTCAGAATTAGTCAAAGTTCGTGTTTCCAGTTTAGAATGACATTTTTGTTAAAAAAACTAAAAGTGAGGTACTCAAAACCAGAAAAACGAATTCATTTTATTTTTTTACAATTGGAAAAATATCAATATGTCATTTGAGTTATTTATGAATCATCTTCACCTCAATCTAATTAATGGTGTGGCTGGTATGAAACAATGTGTGCCTTTTTATACAAAATTAACATCATTTTTAGTAAAATGGACAATTGGCCTACTAAAAACCTAGAAAACGAATTTGGATTGTTTTGATACATTACTAAAATGATCCATAATTAATTTTTATGTATAGGAATCATCTGAATAACAATCTAATACACGATGTGCTTAGTATGACCCAAAGTTTCCATTATCAGTTTGAAATCGGCCTTTTAAATTAAAATGTGTCAATCAATGAAAACTGATCAAAGTCTCTCATATTTTCTGTTTAATTTTGAATAATGATTAATAAGTTAGTTATGTTGTCTATGAATTAATTTCACAAAACATTGAGATAATATTTGATCAGAATGAGTCAAAGTTCATGTTTCCTGTTTTCAATGACATTTTAGTAAAAATTACAATTGACGTACTCAAAACTAAGAAAACATATTTTTTTTTGTTTTTAAACATCAGAAAAAAGATTTTTTAGTCATTTTAGATGTTTAAAAATCATCATAACCACAATATGTGGTATACTGTGACTTCTTTGACTCAATTTGCATCTTTTTATTTAAATTTGGCACCAAATTTAGTAAAATCGACCATAGACCTACTCAAAATCGATAAAACGCATTCAGATTGTTTTTATAAAATTACAAAATGATCAATAAGTCATTTTTAGGTGTATGAATTAGTCACACAAAATATAGATACATGATGTTCCCATTATGACTGAAATTTTATGTTATCGGTTTAAAATTGATATTTTGGTTCAAAAAGTGTTACTCGCTAAAAACTGATCAAACATGCTCATATTTTCTTGATAATTTTGGAAAATTATTCCTACATATATTTTGAGATATAAGAATAAATTTCATATAAAACTAATACATGATGTTGTCATAATGAGTCAATGTGCTTGTTTTTAGATTAACATGACATTTTAGATAATAAAATTAAAAGTGACATAATAAAAACTAAGAAAACACATTTGGATTGTTTTGATCACTTATTAAAACCACACACATGAAATTTGAAACATGTAGATGTCAGCCTCACCTCAATCCATCACACAGTGAGATTGGTGTGACTCAATGTGTGTATTTTTATTTAAAATTGACATTAATGTTAGTTAAAATTTGACATTTTAGATTAAAAAGTGTTACTCATTAAAAACTAATTCAAAATGATCAGTCTCTATCTTAATGTTAATTAATTAATTTTCATAGAGAAAATACGTGAATAAAAAAATGAAATGGTGTGACATGGGAGAATCAAGCACAGCATAATATCACATAAAGTGTTCTTTGTATGACACAATGTTTAGAATAAAATTAAAACATTCAATTAATTTATGTCTTTATATTATTACAAATATAATAATTGTTTTCTTATATAGTTGTGTTATTTTTTTATGAAGCGATGGTTTCTTTGGAAATAGAATGATTCTGGTTCATGATCAAAATAAAAATGAACATTTAGGTTTTTTAAAGTATATAATAATATTTCCTTATGTAATTATTTAAACCAAGGATTAAAATGGATACAGTATAGTTATTTTTCATATAATTTTTCTGTAAATTTCATTTGATTTATATTTTTTATTTTTTATTTATTTCATTGATATGGTGATTCTTCTGGTTCTATGGTTTGTTGTTACAGCACGGTGCACTAGTGTTGTAGTGTGCTGTTACAACACAGTACAGTATGCTCCTATATCAATGCTTTCTGAATCACTGATAAATGGTTCATTAGTAATTTTTTTTAAATTGCTGATAAATAAATCTATTATTAGTGCTTTAGAATGATTTTTTAAATGGTCCTTTATTAGCACTATTAAAATATTGGATAAAGGTACCCTTTATCAGCACTAAAAAAAGAACTAATAAAGTATTCCATTATTTGTGCTAAAGAAATGGTGATAAATGACCCCTTTTTTGTTTTTTTTTGTGAAGATAAACGTGCGGTTTATCTGATCCTTTCTATGTAAAAGATAATAACCATTAATCTCACATGGGATTTCAATGCTTCTCATGTGCTAATAAAGGAAATTTTTGCATTGTTAAAGGCCTATTTTTTAGTAGTGCCTATTTTATTTATCAAAGGACGAGAATATATCAAAGTATCATATAAATCATTGGATAATTCCATTTTTTTCTTCTAGCTTAAATGCGGTGGTTAAAGGCCATGAACATATCATTAAAGGAAACAAAATTTATGAATAGTATCTCTATAAAACATCCAATGTTTCACTATAATTTCTTAGTTGTGAAGTGACAAAACATTATATAGTTTATAATCCTCCAACCAGAGAAATACAATGGGGTATCATTCTACAATATGATACAAGATAGTGAATAAATAAATTTATATGAATATGTAATCATATTTTATCGTGTGGACTCTTATAGTTGACCAGATCCCCATAATCCAAATTAATTTAAGAACACTATTAACTCCTCACATTTTACTAATGAAATCATAAAAAATATCCTACAAACTCTCATGGCATACTCTAATATGACCCAATAATATTTATTGTCTAAACCTATAGAAATTAAGATCATCAAAAAAACCATTTCTATTTAATATAAACCGTCCATGATGCATGTTGTAGTTATGTATGGGAATATTTTGTTCGTTAAAGCTATAAATTCACATATCCTCTATGGTGAGGGATCCTAGAAACCCCCATAGGTACTGATTTCACCTAGGAATGTTTTTTTGGTGGGGTCCTTTAATAAATTCTGTAGCCTATTAGAACATTTTATGTCGTTGAACATTCTTATGAAATATCCATGAATAATGAAAGTCAATTCCTTTAAATGGCTGATTCATGTTGGAATAGACCCACTTCTCACCTACATCCTCTTCTGATAACCAATAGGTGTGGGGATATAAACCCCTACTATTGGTTCCCATTACACTATGTCCTTCCTTTAGAGTAAACTATACATAAAAAATAGGTGCAAGCATGCACACTCAAATCAGTCTGCATAGCTATGTGGTGCACGATATTTATCCCAAGATTATTAGGATAATGATTTAGTGGTGTCCTTGAGTGGGATTCTCCATATTTTTCAAATTCTCTAACATTCACTACGATGCACCCATCCCTCTTGGATGTGGAAAAATGTATGTTTCCAATGGAAAATAATTTTACATATCCTTTATTGACCACCTTCTATAATATATCCAATTGTTCTATGGTTATGTATTCAATTTTTACAAACATATATGATTAATGGTATGGAATTCAACATGGATTTTATCTCCCAGAAATGGTTCTCCTTTATGAAATATTATGACTTATAGGTTTATTCAATCCATAAAAATCCTCCATGAACCAAATGGACCTCAACACTCCAACACATAGATAATTTTCAACAAGAATTAATGGCTAACTTACCAAGGTAATTTTTCTATCAATATCCTCCACTGAGGTTTTTGAAAATTATAGATAAATTCAGTTGTGGCCACACCTATTACAATAACTAAAAAATTTCAAAAAAACCATACCTGAAACACTTGTTACTTATCTAACCTAAAATATTAGAATCAATGATTCATCAATCATAATCTACAATATAAAAAGATTATATGATCAATGTGATAATCAAGATATATATGAAATAATTCTCATATGATATCACATCATTCAAACATTGCAGTCTAACCTCATTCAAACATTCCAACCTATAACAACTAAATATATAAGAAACCACCATTATAATCCCAAATCTATACATAAACACTACCTTTTTTCTATGGTTCATTATCTACCTTATCCATGAAAAAATATTCTCTTTCCCTCCTAAACAAAAAACAAAATTATCCCCCTTTTTCAATAAACCAATGGAATCATACATAATGATTCACAAGATAAGGAGTGATATAGATAATAATAGGCAATATGAAATAGAATATGCGGTATTTAAATATAAAATTCCATGGGCTGTGGGGGATTCTTTTCCAACTCCATCTACATAGATGGATTCACTATGACTCCAAGGGCCAATAGATGTTGTATCAGGTAAACCTTGGGTAATTTAATTGGCATTATATCTGATACATGATTTTGAGTAGTACATTATTCCAACAACAAATAAGGTTGATCCACATTCCATAATAATAAATGATATTTACTCTCTATTTTCCCTATCCATGAGTGTTTTAAGATATATTTTCCCTAAGGTTTATCACACTGAAGTTATCACACATTATTGGAATAAGAGACACTATAGATTACAATATATTCCTTTTTTCCATCCAAATAAATTGGGTAAAATCTTGAGTCCCTATGATATTTTCAGCTTCAAATGTGATTAATGAAATGAGATATTTAATTTTTTAATTTTCCATGAAATAGAAGGCATTCCCATATATAATACATCACATTAAGTATATTTTTACTCATCAATTAAACACCACTAATAAAAATATATACACAACAATAATTCCTGATGTGAAGTTTTGATTGAATATAACCCAAAATCCGTTACTATGTTGATATAAAAAAGTACCTACCTCTCAAAATTCATGCGACTTTCCCTTAAGAACACCAATATTGGGAATCATGATAAGTGATCAACACAATTTCAAGATGAGTGGATATCATGTATTTGATATCATTGATAAATTTATTATAAAGAGTCACATTATATTCTATACCATTACTATCCTTTGAAAATTTCATCCATGTACCTTCCATAGTAATAATCTTTCTAGAATCATATGTATGAGACCTCTTAAATACCTACTCTAAATTCATGTATTAGGGGATAAATTTCCTAGAATTCCTTCAAATATCTTTCGAGATAAATAAATATAACAATTCACTTATTATAGATCACTGAAATTTGTACCAAATTAGTTCTGGGAAGTGTGTTCATTTGGTTTCATTTCATCCCCCAATGATGTTGTCATAAACATATGTAACCACTATGATCTATTACCCTTTCTTTTTAATAATTTATAGCTTGTGAACATCCGCTCTAATTTTCTAATCATTAATGTTTAGGTACTGATACAAAAATGAAAACCATGCTATTGGAAGCCTGCTTCAATATATACAAATAATTCTCTAGTTAAAACATCATTCCTATATTTTCAGGAATGATAAATTCATATGGTTGTACAATGCATACATCCTATTCAATTAAAAAATTTAGTAATGCTGATATGATATTTATCTAATAAAAATTTAAACAATTTTTTATTTATATAAAAACAATATGATGGTTTCAAGCCAGTATCTAGTGAAAATGTTTCACTAAAATTAATTCCATAAAATTGAGAATTTCATTTTCACTCTATGTAAATATCTCATTCACTATCATTATACCATCATAATTGTGTTTATTTTGAAAAACACATTTGGTTATGATCTTACTATTATTTTTATTTCAGGAAACACTTTCTAATTTTTTTTATTTCATGATCAATTCAAGATCCCCCTTTATGTATTTGACTTAATGTGAATCCATGTTAGATTCATCAAATTATTTTGGTCCACTAAAGTTGAAAATTATTTTTTATATTATGCCTTATTATTTTTTGTCAATACTCATTCATTTTTATCGAATGTTATATGGTGGTCATAGATTTCTGTAGAACTAAATTATCTATTTCATCCCACAATTCTTATTATCTTTCCGTGATAATAATATTTTTGGTCATAGTTCATTCCATCCCTTTAAATCCCACCTAATATATACTCATCATCATCACTTTTCTCTCATAATACTTGACTAATTGAAAGATAATTATTCTCATTAAAAACTGAAATGTTATCTTGTGTAGTTAGATTATACTCTCACTAATAAATGATATAATATTATATTAATTCTTGTTATTTTACTATTTTTTATAAGTAATATTCCTTTCTCCTAGATGAATATCCATGGTATATACCATCATCTCCATGTTCTTTAAATTTTGTATTCATCACTTTTTTTAGAATGAAACACTTTCTTCTATTTACCAAAATGCATTTCTGTGTCAGATTAATTCTATAAAAAAAATTAAATAGCATACTATCATTATATGGTTATAATATCACAGAATTGGAGATACACAACACTATATTAACCCCTTATTTACAATAATTATCATGTTGTTAATTCTCAATGACCATATTCAATTCAAGGTTTTTGATAATATGGTTTTTTATTTTTATGACTCCCTTATATTGAAGAGTTATCACCACTAACAGTTAGTGAAAAATCCCATTTTTTTAGTTACTCCACTACTTTTTCATTTCTAAAATCTATTTCATTACAGGAGATTTGATTTTCAGTTTTCACAGAATTTATTTTCTTGCTTCACTTCTGTATTGTGTGTTTAAATTTCGACCTTCTTATTGATAAATCCTCATCTACCACTCCATCATAATGAGATCATAAAAAAACACATAAAACCATTTTCATCAAATTCATAAAGACTTGTTTCCCAACAAATATCTAGATGATCAAAATATATTACTCATGATGATTTACCTTTATTTAGCTTGTATATATTACAAATAGTATTACCATTTTCAAAATAATAACTTGAATATGTGTTTTCACATGTGATCCTGGGTATTTCATGTGAATCAGTATTCTTATCCCAATTTTAATATTATAATTGGATTAAATTCTTGAACTACTTCTTCCATAGCCAATTTTCACATTTATTATACAATATGGCCTTATTTTCCTCACTATTACTATATAAATTCCCACTGTTCCATATTCCTTATAAAAACATAACCATCACCAACTTTAACGGTTTACCCCTTCTTTCAAAATTCCATTGCATGCACTAAGTCACATGACTGATCAAAATTATTAAATTTGGGCTTTTTCCTTCCATTAGATATAAAACTATCTTTCTAATATCATTTCCACTAGAATTTTCCTTCCCAAAGATAATGATTTATCATCCCTCATTGTAAATAAATCAAAAAACCTCATTTCATATTTTATATTAGTTATAGGATCAGTATTACTAATCAAGTGTGATGTATACCTATAGTGAATAACTAATAAAATAGAAATGTTTATTTCTATAAAATAATTCACAGCTATTTTATCATTCTCATACAATTTCTTCTTCTTATTTTTTCCATTTATAATATTCTCTAGATGATTGATATGCGAATTCGAGCCCTGGTTTATAAATTTCCTCTTTATCTTGAAATACTAAGAATATTTGTTTCATTCTTCAATGTGTTTTCCAGAGCTATTAGGTGAAATTTTCTCCATTTCTATGTCCCGTGAGTAATTTTTTATTTAAATCAGGATTCAAAATATGTTTCTTTATGTTGTAAATCTTCAAACAAAAAGTAATAAACATTAATCAAATAAGATTTGATGTAAAACATTGTTCCTATCATTAGTGTTGATTCTTGTTGAGAATTTTTTCAATTGTGCATTCATATTAAATAATTCCCAATTATACCCAAAAAAAATTTAGTGACATTTTATATCATTTTCTACTATATTATTTTCCTTTTGGGTTTTCTATAAGTTCACATTCCTCTAGGGTTTGATTCTTGCAGATTAGAAAGGGTCATTTCTATCTTCTGTATATAATCAATACCTATTATAACATTCCATTATCTTAAAAGTGATGCACCTATGGGACATGAAAAGTTTTCATATAATCAAACATGAAATTTTAATGGATTTATTTGAGGAAATATTTTTTGACCAATTTTACAACTCATTGGCTGTAAGGATACGTTCTTCATAATGACCCATTAGTTTTCAAACCATGAATATTATTCTAGTTATTTACTCCATTTATCCAATTCCATAATTTTATTGGTCATTACATGTATGATCCAGGAATGTTCTTCCACTATGGGTATGATAAGTACTTCCATATATGAGTTTCCATTAATTTAATATTTCATTTCATAAATCTATAATTTTTGTTATATCATATCTACTTTATAATTTTTCATATTCAACATTGACTCCTGAAAAAAGGAATTTAAATTCTTGTTCTTCTACCTACATATTTAAAATTCGTAAAAAATTCACTCAAGCTTAAACTGAGGATCCTCTCTTCAAATGAAAAAATCATTTTCAGTGTCATTATCATCATCTTATATTCTTTTAGGAACTGTAGTAACACATCTTTATTAGTATCCTCATATTCCTTAAATTCAACCACTTCAGATTCATCTAAATACACATTTTCATAACATAGTATATTATTCCAAATGATTAATTTTCATAGTGGTATCCTCCTCCTATATCATTTTTATGGATATATTAAATGAGTATTCCTTCTCACCGACATGAATACTTTTGAAACCCTAATTAGTGAGATGTCCAACCATCCGACATCTAGTGAAAGAATGTGGAATATTTTCATTTACTTTTCCTTTCACCCTCGAATGTTAGATGAAAATAAATTCATGACATAATTTTCATCATCTTAAATTGGATCTTCATTAAAAATGTTTTTTTATTTATTTAAATGGAACCTCTATGTTTTTTCCATCATCACGAATTCATTGTCACCATTTATTTTATTGTATCTAACATTTGTCATGAGAATCTAATCTAGAAAAAATACATTTGTGCCTTTATTTACAAGATCAGAAAGCTTCTCATTGAAACTAGGAGGTCATTTCGATATAATTCTTTTAAAAATAATGAAAAATTTAATGTTTTCATAAATAGAATACATTACACTAACAATTGCACTTAGATAATCAAAATATGAATAAATAATTTTTTAATAGATCATCATGTCTTCATATATAATTCATATCACTTGTCGGTATGCATCTAAAAAAATATAATTATTATCATAAATAAGAAATATAATTTACCAAAACCAAATATAGGGTTTTCGTGATATTTCCATGATTATATAGGGTTTTCCAAAGCTCCCCATAGTGCATTTATTTCCATCATATCAACATCTAATTATTTGTGATGATTTTTAGATAAACCTCATCATTCAATGTTCACTAATGCACCATAAATGGATGCTTTGTAAACACTCATTTCCATATACCTAAACTATTGTTCTATATTTTTCCCTCATAATTTAAAATTGATGCCTTTTAGAATTGGATATCGTTTTGGTTAAAAACACTACTACTGCATTGCAGTGAGATAGAAGATGTCACCCCAAAATCATTTCTTTGATACTAATTCATGGTACCATATCAATTATAGTATCTTAATTGGTAGGGGTAAATTAGAGTAATATTTATTTTAAAACCAAAATCCATTTATTTCAATATTTTTCTATTAATATGTGGAACTGTCCTTTCTATACCTTACTATATCTCTATTAGTGAATTGAATTAGTAAATCCCACATAGAACTTTTCTTCATGTACCGAAATTTGGATAGTATAGGGGTCATCAAAATTTTATGTTCCTACACATCAAAAAATATACGAGTTATAGCTTTTGTATTTGGTTTACAAAATTATAGTTGTCTCAATGAACCTATAAACTAGTTGTTAATAGAAATTAAAAATCCCAATACCTCTCATCACAAGTAGGAACTCAAAACTCCTTCCAAGAAAGTATATATACACATGGTATGGTGTTTCACTTCTTCTGAATCTGATGATGTTTCAATGAGGTAAATCTATTGGAATTTCCCCTTCATTGTTCAACTTCATCCATCCAATAAATTAGGAATCTTGATATTTATTTATTCCAGGAGATCCAATGTAATAATTATAGTAATTACAGTATTTCCCACTTTTTCAAAATGAGATGTCATGTTGTGGGTAATAAAACATCTCTAATTTTATTAAATGGTTATAATAAACCATATATTCCCCAACTATAATGAATTAATTCCACATATCCTTTCCACATAAATGCTATTGTCAATGACCATTAAATTCATATTAAGGGCCTACAAGTTTGAGTATAAATTCTTTATCAAATGTAAAATATTTGACAATAAACTATTGTCTATGGCATGATTAAGAATTATATGACATAAAAACAACAAAATAGTGAATTATTATAGTCTACCCATCTATAATATGGCGTAGAAGATAAGTCCAATTAGTTTCTATAGTCATGGTATCCAAATCTATGGTGTGTCCACTTATAGTTAACAAGATCCAAAAATTCTATTTTATTGTCAAATAAACAGTGATCAGCATAATATCCCCTCATAACCTCCTTATATTTTAATTATAACAAACATGATAGTCTTTAGAAATATCCTCTAAATTATAGAGTGTACATACATTGAATTTAATATTTCTAAAAACTCAATTTAAGTAGAATTTTCACCACACACGATGTAATAGGTTGCTAGAATGTGGTCATTTTTTCATTGAGTTAGTTATTTTGCTTTTCTCTATGGGGAAGTAAACTCAAATCACCCATTCAAACTAAATTTACAAAGTGAATATATGATAAGACATGGTCCATTAATCTATGTCGTAGAATGTATGATCATTCTCCAACATTGGTCATTATTATAGAATATATGTGATTAATAAGCATCAAATCATGTCAATGGATCAATAGAGTTTGACTACCACTAGTTCTTTCTCACAGCCTCCCATTTTGACCGACACATGAGAAGGTATATACCCATACACAGGGTTCCCTTTTTTTATATTACCATCACACACACCTATTCTTGTAGTTAGGGGTTCTCACATGCACACTCTGACTAGTACTATTAGCTATTAAGTGCCTAATCATCACCAATAAAATGTCCATAGGAAGATCAAGTGCTATCCTTGAGTGGGATTGGCCATATTTTCACATCCTCTCCCATTTACTATAGTGAAATAAGACCAATATTGTGTGGAAAACTAAATACTACCAACATAAAAATAAATTTATGGAAAATAAAATTATAATCATCTCTAGCATGTAAATTTTTTTAATGGTGTAGAATTCGCTTTCCATGAACATCAACACTACAATATTGGATCTGCAGCATGGAGATTTTCACTTAAACATAGTTTTGATTCGAGAAACACCAAGTCTTATAGATTAACTAAATCCATAAAAATACTCCTAAAAGATATAGATTATAAAACTATAACTCTTAATAAATTTTAATCAAACATATTCTTGTAAATCATTGGTAGGGATTTTCCCCAAAATTTTATTTTATAAAAAAATGTTGGTCAATGATTCATTTAGTGGAAAGTCATGAGAACTCATGTCCTTCTAGTGTAAGAATGCCTAGAAATACTCTAATTTAATTATGTGTCACTATTATATAGTATATTAATTTACCCATAAGTATCCATGTATTATTCAGAGATAGTGTCATGAGATGCTTTTACCACTACTTGGGAACCCCATCATTGATTTATAATGAATTTATTCAGATACTGAATATGAGTAGAAATGGAAAATGTATTAGGTATTGGTGGACTAGGGTAAGATCATTATATAATTGGATTGTAAAATTTCAAATGCTAAATAGCTTAAATTCTATAACCATCTTTACACCACAACAGATGAGGCATATGATTTTAATTATGAGTTTGTAATATCCAATGGAGGAAGAAGATTCATGTAATACCCCATGATTTTAAAATATGTTTTTAATTAATAAATTCTATGTGCTTGATAGTTTTTGAATCATTAAACCAAGAACATATAAAAATAAATAATATGAATTATAAAATAAATCAAATTATATGGTTTTAAAATTAAATTTTTTTTGAAAACAATTTCTAATTCATATAACTTTTTATATCATTCCTATAGAACTATTTTTAATTATTTAATATGAGTATTATATAAATAAAAAGGATATTATTAAAAAATTGATTTATAAAATTAAAATTCTTATTATTATTTTTTACACAAATATATAATTAATTAATTGTTCAATTAGTTTTTATAAATTAAAAAAAACATTTGAAGGATATTTGATTTATTTCCGAAAAACTATTTCTATGGATGAAAAGTGTTTTTATATTAATATATTAAATATATAACTATTTAAGAATTATTTTAATGAAATATGTATAAAATATATTGAATAAAAAATTAAACTTTCATTTAATTTATTTTACTGGTCATGTAATTTTATTAAATTCTATTTTGTGATTAAATTTTCATTTTTCTAAAAAACATTCATTGTGTTTTGAAAACATATTTCAAATTTAAATGTATTCCAATTATAGAAATTTAATTTTTTAAAATCATTTCCTTATTTTGAATTATAATTATCAATTTTTTGAATGGGGCCACTCACATTTTTTGATAAAGAATAATAAGTTTGGTAAAAATGTAACATCAATTATGAATAAAAAGGTGTTAACGAAAGGGGTAAATATAAAATATAATCAATAAAAATTCCATTAAAGATGCCCCAATATGATACAATGAAGATATTTAAACCTAAAATAAAATTAAATTTTAACCTTTATCCACTTTTATCTAATTTCACATGAGTATGAATTTATTATATTTTTATTATTATTAATATTTATAAGAGTGTTACCATTCTCACTTATAAAAGGGAACCTTATCAATTCATTTATTCACAAACATTGGGACCTCTATTTTAGATGATCAAATTGTGAATATATTCATAACATCTATATTCTCATCATAAATATTTTTTTCTTCCTATAATACCTTCGTTTAAGAGATTAAAGTGTAAATTGAAGAGGTTTCCCAAAGAGGTTGAACTTTTTTTATCGATATATTTTGAGTTTCGTTCTTCCTTAATCTCAAAAATATATCATAACCAAGTTAAAATTTTGATATCAGTGTCATTAATAAAATTATATTTTGTTATTAATATTTTACCACCATCTTTTCTCTCATTTCCATCAAAGGATAAATTTTTTACTTCCTTCATTCGTATATGTATACCACTACCTCCACAAAGTGATATGGATAATTTATCATTTCTATCAAACATGGACTGTATGATGGATGAATTTAATGTACATCTATGATATTTATGATATAAGTAATATTTTTTAAGATAAATTATTATTTACATTTCTATCTTTTCACCCATTAATATGTTAATATATCACCCTTGCATATTTACAGACAACGGTCTTGACAAAGGTATCTAATTCAATTTCCTTAAACATGTTATTTGATTATTTTTAAATGTGAGTAAAATTAATAATTATATATCTTATAAAATTATTATGACATTGGAGATGATAAAACCATGCCCAAGGTGAATGGTCTAGAACCATAAAACTGAACCATGCAAGAAAAATAGATAGGTTTTACCCCGAATGGTTATTTTTATGGAGTGTTTTTATTGAATGGGTATTTTTAAATTATATAGGAGTTTTATATTGATATGTATGTATAGATATTATCAAGGTATAGATTAATAAAAAAATATAATTTTTAATAATGGAACATAACGATAAGTATGAATAAAGTTAATACCTGAGGAAAGAATTGATTTTGAAAACTAGTTTTTTATCCAGATTATTTACATTTAAATATAAGGACTCTGCCTTAAACGTAACATATTCTAGTGACCCTTGACTAGAATTTATTCTCTTTCATTCCCAAAGACATTTTAGGTCTACAATTCTAGATAATTAGGATGAAATCTAACATTGTAAACTCATACATTACTAGAGGACACTTATACTGAGTATCCATTTTTCACCAATGGAAACCATATTAAAATAAAACATGATTTCTTTTTAAGAAACATCTTCAATACATTCATAATAGTATATTCTTTTTCCTTACCTATCATAAGACCTGTGAAAAACATTTATAATCTTGGGATGGGTACAACAAACTCATTAAGGAATATAAAATAAAAAATTAAACTATTATTCCATCAATATTTCAAACTCATGAATACATTTTCACAAAATCATACTTTTCACCCATTAGACATAAACTCTTTAACACACCGCAATAAATCATATGACTTCTGTAAAACTCGTATAAATAATAAATCATAAATTTAATATGTGGCATCCATATCATACTTAAATTTTAGTTTCAATGGTACATAGGGTGTAACCATTATTGTAACATTTTGAATACTCATCGCAATATATTCTGAAATTCTTCTAAGATAAACCCAACCAGTTAACCCCATCTCATTACCCAATTCATTAGCTATCATGGGCTCAACCACCCTTGGCTTATCACATAACCACAAATATTTGGATTATCTTGTAACCACCCATAAAATTACATAGTACCATCATAACACATAAAATATTTCAATTATCAAAATTTCACAGAAAAATCATATTTGAAATAAAATGAAATAATTTCAAGATATTGAAATAGTCAATCCATTTTCAAAAACAAAATACCGATAAACTTAATAATGTATTTATTTTTATTTTAAAACATTATTAATTATAGAGTAATCCAAATATCAAGTAACAGTTATAGTGGAAAAGAAATCCTTGTCCATGAATATGTTAAAATAAAAAACATTCCTTTTGTAATTTTTTAAAGAATGTAAAAAACTCCACATAAAAAATATTCCTCTAAAAAACTGAATTAAATTATAGATATTTGTAAAATTTATAATTTAATCCTTTTATATCCATATAAATTAATATGTAAATTAATATCCTGACAAAAAAAGTTTGATAATTAAATCATTAAACGTTCATGGTATCCCATACCACATTGGACTTTTAAATATTAATCTTTATGAATGAATACATTTAATATAACAATTAATAAAATTATTATATATAAAATGTGGATATGAAATTTCATAATGTCTGTATATAGAACATATAAACAAATAATGGTTAATATTATCATGAAATTCCTCAATAAAAGGAGATTGAGACAAAATCCCTTACATTGAGTTTGACTCATCACGTACAATATTTATATTCATAAAAAATAAAGATATATTATTTTATAATTTATTTAAAACCATTTTCTGGTTTATCATTCATTTTATATAACATATTATAACATCATAACAATTAAAAATTATTTAAGTTCATATTGGACATTTTGTCGATATTTTGTACTTAAGTCGATAATAAACATGGGTTAATGTCAATAGTCCATGTGGTCATAATTAAGTCATGCCCAAAATAATATGAATGACATAATAAACACTATTTTATATCAATTATACTTTTAAATCCATTCATTTTATTTTTATATGAAAAATATATAACGTTACCATCATAGAGATAGTATGATGTACGTACGCATGAATAACGTTCCCATTTTTCATTTACCAATATATAAATAAGTTAATTATTATTTAAACTTTCCATAGTTATCATAATATTATTAAAATAATTATAATAATTTAAATTTATGTATTTATATTATAAAAATGATTTGGGTTATAAGTACGATTAACATCACTTTGTGGAGATGATAGTTCACACGTAAGCACGAACGACGTTATAATTTTTTTTATTTTTGGAAAGTAAAAAAATAATCAATATATAATTATATTATAATGATAAATATTTAATTAATATCATATTTCAACATTAATTGAATCATTATGATCCGTATTGAGATACATTAATGAAAAATGATCTATATCGCTCCGCGAGGCAGTAGTCTGTCTTACACACAAACAAAAAAGTTCATTTCCCATTTGATGTAATTAGAGAAATATTTAGATGATTATATCAACTTAATAACATATTATTATATTAAAGATAATAGATTTATTTTATCACTATGGTTAGAGGAGATTTGATGGATGTGTAAGAAGGAATAAAATAGAAACACTTAATAAAAACATTACATTTCCTCCGAATGATCACCTTTCTTAATACCTTAATTCCTATAAGTAGGGTTTATTGCCTAATATAAGGCCCCATGAATGTGTGGAGGTATTTTAGGAATAGTTTTGGGAAGTTATTTGCTGACGCTAAGGGCTTCATAATTGTTTTTATTAGAGAATAATTGGTACCTTTTATAAGAGAGGGGTGGGGCACCCTTAGAAACTCATAAAATATTATGTTAATATAAATTCACTTTTGTTCCCAAATAGTCCTAAAATAAATTATTTGGAAAATAATATTATGCTAGGTTGAATCTCCATCATAATATAAAAATTATATATTATTTAAATATTTTTTAATCCTTATCTTTGTTGTCTAACATTTATCTTACCCTTTTTAATATTACAGTGATATTATGTTATTTACAAACTGTGGGTTAATTTAATTACCATAACAACTCAAACGACCCACAAAAGTGTCATTTATAAAATATTTGGATCTAACCGAACAAATTTTTATAATATTATATTTTTAGGAATTTTTATTTCATTTAACAGAATATTTTATATTTTAAAATACCAATAGTGTCGATTTTTTCATTATTTATTAGTTGACTATTAAAAATATCATAAAAGTAAGATACGTTCGAGCCAACTCATTTAAATCATCAAAAATATGTCCAAATTTTCCATAAAATTATTTTATGGCATAAATTATGTCAGATAATATTTATTTTGATATTTATAGTATAATTTATTTGATTCATTAATTAATTATGAAATTATCACATCATCAATGTTTTGATAATTTAATTTAATAATTTAATTTAAAAAATTATAAATAATTTACCATAATTTAGGTAATATTATTATCTTTCCAATAACTATTTTTATTCAAAAATATCCCTTGTATCACACTATATTTAAATATGTTACATTTTCAAAACAAATGTGTTACAAAAACAATTATTCACTAAATATAGTATTATAAATGCATTAAAGACAACCTGGTGGCTCCATGTGGACCTAGATTAGACGAAATGATTCTAATGGTCAAGATAAATTAATATATTTTAATTAGGATAAGTTTTATGGTACTTTTTTATTATTATAATATTATTTTTAACTTTAATTACCAGATTTACTATTATCCATGATAATTAAAATAATTATTAAAGTTGATATTCATAATGTAAACAAATAAAAAATTACTTATTTAAATAATCTATAACATGTGATTCCAAATATGGAATCCATTTTCCTAAATTCAGAACACATAAATTGAATTAATTAATTTAAAATTAATACGTGTTCCCAAAATAACAAAATAAGTTTTTTTAAAGTAAAAACCATCAAAAGATTGATGTGCATTTATATCTAAATTCAATGTGAAATTACTTCCAATAACATAAATTATATTAAATTTTAAAATGATAATCTAATTATACATTAATACCAATTAAAAAGATAATTTTACAATATTAATTTCTTATATGAAAATGATGTTTTTAATTAAAAAGCTGTATTTTTCATTATTCATTAAAAATATGATTTATATCTGAAAAAATAACACATTTTCAATAAAAGTAATTTTTGATGTCCATATTCCAAAAAAATATTATTTTGTCTAATATAACTCATAAAAGTGTAAAAGACTATATATAAAATGGGTTCTCCATCATAAGGTTGTAAAACTGTATTTTTTGAAAAATACTTCTATTATCCAAAAAATTGAAATTTTTCATATATCATGTCTATAAAACACACAAGATGAATTTTAATCAATAAACTGAATATATTACATTAATATTTAATTAGTAAAATCATAAAATTTGATTTCATTATTTTGTAAACTCACTTATTTGAATATAAATAGTTTTCTTGAAAAATATTTCTTTTTAATCAAATAGGTTTTTATTGATAACTAATTCTTCAAAATTGAATTAATTAATTACATGTTTAAAAAATATTTTTTTAATCAATTAATACTATTAATTCCCACCATTTTAGCAGCTAGTTTATAAGGTAATATAATTATATTTTTTTGTTCTCTTAAGTTCGATGTGTTGTATTATGTACATTGTCAAAGATATTGACTCCTTTTAAAAATAAGGATGATACAATCCCTCCCCCTTTAGAAATTTCAGCAACATAGTTTGATCTTAGCTTCAGTAACTATGGTATGACTCTTCAAAATACCTTTATTGAATTTCCATATCAAAAAAATATTAACAAATCATTCACTTAAAATGAAAGGACCGTACGAAGTTCCCTTGATATAATACATACTATGACTACATGTTAGAAAAAATGGGTATGGAAGAAAAAATAACCATTGTGTTCTGATGGGAGAGTGAAAGAAGACATGATTCAAAGAAATTTCACTATCAAAAAACTATAAATTTGTGATTATTTAAATGTTCTTTGACATTATAGTAGTATAAGTAAACATGAAACATTTTTTAAGAACCTTTTCATAATATTGAGTAATTATTTTAATACATAGAATAAATAAATAAGTAAATATAATTACATGAATTTTTTTTTCCATCCATTAATCTAATTCCACAAGAAACAAATTTTTCCTCCAAATGATGAGTATTTAAGAAGAGTTTTCACACCTGAAGAACTATAATCAACTTCTAAAAACTCACATCAACCACAACAGGTTAACTATTTAATACTAATATCTTTAAACATTAACCAATACAAAAATTTTTATTAAAATATTATATGACTACCCTGATAAAGAATAATCCTTTATAAGGAGAATTAATAATTTTATTCATCAAAATTAAAAAGAAATATACAAACTTTAAAAATCACCAATCAACAAATAACATTCCTTAAAATTCATAGAAAGAATCCAAACTATGATTTAAACCCAAAACTCATCATAATTTTCTCGCATAATTTTCAATGATAAATTTTATCATTTTTCTTCAAATAATATCATCCTCTATTAATAACTCAAACCATAAAAGAAATTCCCAAGTAATTCATCAAGATATGTTATCAATTTCAATAAATTACCTAAATAAACATTATCCCACAATTGAAATCATAGATTCTTCCATAATAATATCCAACCATTACTCGTAAAATAAAATTCCATAGTATTCTATTTTACTTAGGCCTATATGGTTCCCAAAATTATGACCATCTTCCAAAATAAGATTTATCACTTAATACCTAAATCATTTTCCAACCCAATTGTTATTTATTCAATAAAATATATTTTTCCCAAATCAACTTCTTCTTATTAAATAAACTTGTTTAACTAAAAAGAAAATTTTATACAAAATCTGGACATTATGTAGGTTAGTGGTAGTTGATAAAATCTTCTCGCACTTCGGTTCTGGGTTCAATTCCCACAACCTTTTCCTATGTGATATATTACCCCATGGTCTACGTGTTGTAATTTTACAAAAACTATATAATTCTTATAGTATTAGAAAAATGAGATAAATCCTAGAAAATAACCGTAAGATATTTTAAACTAAAATATTATTTTATACCTTAAATTTTTCATCCCAAAAATAAATTACCCACGACTACATCAACAATAATTGTCCCCAAAAATTACGTTAATCAGTATGAAATTTCAAAACATATGCCTCACAAGGGTTTCTAAGAAATTAAAAATAGGATCAAACTCAAACCTATAAAATCATGATGATATCTATAATAGTTAATAAAACATCCTTATCCCCAATAGTGTCTAAAATCTTTCCTAATACCAACTATAAGGACACGAACACAAACATTACTTATTTTGTTGAAATTTGACTATAATTTATTATCTTTATTTCCCAAAGTTATTTTAGGTCTACAATTTTATATAATTATGTTAAAATTATATATATTAATCTCATACATTACCGAAGGACACTTATACTAAGTATCCATTTTTTCACCAAAAGATACCAATTTAAAATAAAACATGATTTCATTTTAAGACACGTCCTCAATACTTTCATCGAAGAATCTTCATTGTCCTTACCAATCTTAAGACATGAGAAAAACATTTAAAAACATGGGATGACTAAAAAAGATCAGTAAGTAATACAAAATAAGGATAAAAAACTTTTTTCCATGAATACTTCAAACTCATGAAAACATTTTCATCAAATAATACATTTCACCCATAAAACATAATCTCTTTAACATACCTCCAAAAATCATATGATTCCTATAAAACTTATAGGAATTATAAAGCATAAATTTCACATGTGGAATCTATATCATATATAATTTTTTTATTTCAAAACTAATTTTGGTGTAACCTAAAATTTTACATTTGGAATACTCATCATAGTATATTCTCAAAATCCATTAGGAGAAACCTAACTGGTTACCCCCATATCATTACACAGTTCATTGGAAGGCTATGAAAGGCTCTCCCACCCTCAAATTATCATGGAACCAACCATATTTTCTTATCATGTAACCATCTATCAAATTCCCTTGTACCATTATAACACATAAAATATTGTTGTTATAAGAATTTCACTCATAAAATAATATTTTCTATAAAAATAAATCACTTAAAAATATTGAAATAGTCAATCCATTTTCAAAACCATTTTCAATACGAAAATAAAGAGAAAATGAATAACGAATTCCTTTATCTTTTAAAAACATTATTTCATGTAGGGGAAGCCAAATATCAAGTAACAGTTATGGAATTATAGAATCCATTGTTGTTTTATACGTTAAAACAAAAAAATATTCATTTTTTAGTTTTGTTAAGAATGTAAAACGATTAATATAAAAATATTATTTTTGGAAACCATTAAATAAATTCGCGATATATCAAAAATTTCCTATATGATCCTTTTATATCCATATAAATAAATATTCAAAATAATATCATGAAAAAAGAGATTTGATAATTAAATAATTAAACGTTCAAGGTGTCTCACACCACATTGAACATTTAAATCTTGATATCCATGAATTAATACATCTACCAAAGCCTTTAAGATCATTATTATAGATAAAATATGAATATGAAATGCCATATTGGTTGTATATACACCTTATAAATGAATCAAGATTCATATTATCAAGAAATGCCTCAATGAAAGGATATTGAGACAATATCCCTTAATTTCAGTCTGACTCATCACGTACAATATTTATAATCCTGAATATTTCAAATAGGTTAATTTATTATTTTTTAGAACCATTTTAATTTTTATTATTCCTTTTATATAACACACTTTAATGTTATTACTAATACATAATTATTTAACATCATATCGATAATTTTTTCGATATTCGATACTTGAGTCGAAAATGAACTTGGATTAATGTCAATAGTCCTTGTTGTCATAATTCCATAATCTTCATAATACTATTAATTACATTATAATCAAATATATATATATATATATATATCAATTATACATTTAAATCCATTCATTAAATTTGGATATGGAAAATGAACAATGTCACAATCATGGAGACGGTCTGTCGTACGTACACATGAGTAATGTTTCCATTTTTCATCTATCATTATTGAAATATGGTAATTATTAATTTTCCTTCCCATAATGATAATAATAATATTAGAATAATTATAATAATTTAAATTGTCATGGCCCGTCCTCGGGGCCCATTCCGTGACTACCCCAAGCCCACCGTCCATAGGCCAAGGGCTGGCGACTAGCATCGAGGCGTAAATCCCGGTAAAAAGTGGAAGGCATTGCCTTTGTAAAGTAAAACAACACACAGAGTAAGCAAGAAGAAGTAAACACTAAGTAAAACTGGGTACAATAGTAAGTGAGGAAAAGTAAGTGGGCCAGAATACAAACCCAAACTGAAAGTAAAGTACAACTGAAAAAGGGAGTACATCAACTGAAATGTAAAGCCTCAACGTCGAGTATTCCACTGGAAGTCCCACCTGAAGGGTGGGTACAGATAGCCTCCATAGCTCCTCGGGTCCAGCCGTCCGCTCCGAGTACATCCTGCCCAGTGGTCCACCTCCAGATATCGACCTTCTCCGCAAGCCTCAACCACTATCAGTGATGTCCGTCATCTACAACCAACACAACGTAGTGCGGGCAGAACCCGTGCAGGGGTGAGTATACGCTACTCAGTAGGGACCCCGAGACCCCCGAAGGTCTCCCAGAATCCACAAATTATAATCCACAAAGGAAAGATACAATCACGAAGTAACATTCGACACTACTTAGGTATATGCCAATACATATACCTAAGTCATCAATTCTCGTTCGGCTCCAACATCTGAGCCCAAGTACAACCCAATCTAGACAGGAAAACACAACCCAATCCACATAGGAAAGCATAGAGTAATCCAGAAAATATATCAAGTCAATCTTATCGAAGATAAGGATTGAAAGTCAAGACTCACCTCACACAGGTATACTTCTTTGTATGACGATAGAAATGATCAGATTTTGCCACTGATTCATCTAAGCCATCGGACCAACACAGGATCGATAGGTTCTAACCCCCTCAATGACCCATAAAGGATCTATAGTTACTAACCCCCGCAATGACCCACAAAGAATCGATAGGTACTGACCCCCGCAATGACCCACACAGGATCTGACCCACACAGGATCGGTATGAGCTGGCCCACACGGGACTGCTGAGCACTGACCCACACAGTATCAGTAGCACCGATCCACGTAGGATCGCTGAGTGCTGTAGTCATCGTCGTCGAATCCATGGAGGATTTTTGTACAGTCGTCATCGTCATTGCAGTCGTAGCCAGCTCTAGGGTTTTCGCACACAACAAGCTCGTTTCGGAGGGTCCTCTCCATGAGCCGAAGGTCTGATACATCAACTGACATGAAGTCCAGAGTTGATGTATCCAAAAGTTCTGTATTGTCAACATGAACTCAACGTGATAGACGGCGCGTCATTTGGACGCCCGGTCTGAGAGTTATTGGACTTTTCGTTCTAGTGGCCCGGTTGGTTTTTAAGTCAAAACCAACCCGTCCGTACTCCAAATGCATCCAAACCGCGAGTGGAGTAATCCAATAGGTCTGTCTCACTAAGAGAAATCCAACAAAGTCGATGGCACGTGAATCGGACGTCCGGAGCTCAAGTTATATGTGTTTCCGCTCCGTGGGCCCAGTTGGTTTCGTGTACGAACCAACCCGACCGAAACCAAAGTTCTCCGAAACCTTGAGTGTAATATACCGAAACGACCATCTCAATCCAAGGATCGCATCGCAACTGACAGTGCATCGATTTGAGGTCTGTACCCAATGTTATGGGTAAAATAACGAAAGAGGTCGGGAAAATATAGGGTTCGGGCCCAGTCCGACCCGGCCCGATACCCCCTGGGTCAGCCTGAACTGGGTCGACCTAACCCGGGCCCGAGTCCGGCCCGCTTGGGCGCGGCCTGGCCCGACCCAGCCTGGGCGGACCAACCTGGCATGCTCGGCCTGGCCTGTGTGGCCAGGCGGCTTGGCCGAAACGGCCGAACGAAAGGGGGGGGGTCGCTGCCCCCCTGATTGGAAAACCGCGGCCACCATGTGGGGGGCCCCTCCTTCGGCCGTCCGGGGGTTATGACCCCCAGTTCCTCGTTCGGTCGGGCTGGTTGGCCGGTCGTGCTCCTGCCGCAGGACCCCGCGGTCCCTCCCTCCTGCTCCGGCGCCGGAGGCCGACCACGGCACAACGGCGCCGCGCTCCATTGCTGCGGTTCTCTCGTTTCCGCGTGGTGCGATGGTACCGCGCCATCTCCATTCCAATCCACAACGAAGGAAAACAATAATAAGGGAGGGGGTCGGCTGTGTTTGTGCGGTCCGGCCCCATCCCGTTAATCGATAGCATGCGGCTAAAATTTAATCGATGAACTCCCATAATTATTCATGACATAAAACCAAACCCCTACCTCAATGGAAAGGTTGTATGAAGGTTCGTCGCAGAATTGAACATCGTGGAAGAAGGCGTCGCGGAAGGAGGATCGTCGGTGTCGCGGAGAAAGATTCGTCGGCGTCGCGTCGTCAATCTCCAAGGATGGCGTCTCTCACCGGCTGTGGAGAGGTAAGAAGACGGTATGACGAACTTCCCTTTGTGGTGACAGAGTTCTTCATCGAAGGCTCAGTGTTCTTCACGTTCTTCGTGGAGGAAGGAGAACTTCAAGACATGGAGAAAATTCTCCCAAAATCCTCTCACACAACCAAAACAACACTAATAAAATAAGAGTTGACTTATTTTATTACTTACGCCAAACGTTTTGAAATTCAAAATTGAATCATTCAATTAATTGAATTAATTGAGAAGTTTGAACCGCCCAATTAAATAACCGTTTAATATTCAATTAAACACAAGAGTTGAAATTCATTTAAAGGGGTTGCGGGTGCATTAACTAATTAATAGGGTTTGAGGAAGTTGAAAGGGTGGGGTTCATGTGGGACCCACCCCACAAATATCCTACCTAGTGGAGTATGATATAGTGGGTCCCACTCCAACCACTTAGCTTAGGTTGAGCTACTTTAAATAAAACAAAATTGGTTGCACCATTTTATTTTATTCTTTTACTTAACCCAAAAATTTTAATAACCACATCCGAGAAAACACAACCCCAGTAAAGGTCTTTTTAAGCAATTACCGTTTCTGTGGTTTCATCGGTGACTTCGGATTTCGATTCCTGAGCACCGTATCAAAAGTTAGAAAAACCCGCTCGTTCTTTCACTGAAAGTACCCAAGCTAAACTTTGGTAAATGATTCCGGGCACACCGGACCTCGGAATTAGGTGTCGTCAGAAACTGCATTCTTGTAAAATTCAAAAGAAAATTATGAAAAACTTTCCCTTGATTTTTACAGGTCTTTACATTACTACCACCTTAGGAATTTACGTCCCATTAAAGATACATCATAAACTAGGGGAACAAATGTGGGTATTGAGCATGCATCTGAGCCTCCCGCTCCCAAGTGCTCTCCTGGAGGTTTTTGTGCTGCCATCTGATGTGCACTAGAGGAATTGATCATCCACGTAGGACCCGCTCTTGTAGATCCTTGATCTCCACTGGGACCTCTACAAAAGTCTCCCCATCATCAATGTCCAGCTCCACATGGTCAATGATATGCATCGGGTCATGTACGTATCTCCTCAGTTGAGATACGTGGAAGACGTCGTGCACTCGGTGCAACTGAGGTGGTAGAGCCAGGTGATTAGCCACCTCACCAATCATGCTGAGAACCTGGAATGGTCCGATGAAGCGCGGATACAACTTGTCGCCCCGGCCAAATCTCCATAAACCATGTCGAGGTGAGACCCGTAAGAAAACGTGGTCACCATCCTCGAACTCTAGTGGCCTCCACCTCCTGTCAGCATAAGACTTCTGCCGGCTCTGAGCTGTCCTCATCCGTTCCTGGATGAACTGACCTTCTCCGTCGTGGCCTCGACCATCTCCGGTCCCACAAGTGCTGACTCCCCAGGGTCTGTCCAGCAAAGAGGTGATCTGCAAGGTCAGCCGTACAACACCTCGTATGGTGCCATCCCAATGGTGGAGTGGTAGTTATTGTTGTACGTGAACTCCACCAAGGGTATTTGATCCTCCCCGCTATGACCAATGTTGAGGACACATGCATGGAGCATGTCCTCGAAAGTCTAAATGGTCCTCTCCGTCTGACCTTTCGTCTGAGGGTGAAAGGCAGTGCTCAGACCTAGCTGCGTCCCGAATTCCTCCTGAAACCCCTTACAAAGCCGGGAAGTAAAGCGAGCATCTCGACCGAAGATGATAGATGATGGCACACCATGAAGCCGTACAATCTCTTGAACATAGCGACTTCCCAAGCTCTCCACTGAGCCCTGCTCTCTGATGGGTAAGAAGTGAGCTGACTTGGTGAGTCGGTCGACAATCACCCAAATGGAGTCGTGACCTCTGGAAGTGTGTGGAAGTCCAGTCATGATGTCCATAGATATCACATCCCACTTCCACTCCGGGACCACCAAAGACTGTACCAAGCCTGCTGGTACCTGGTGCTCCACCTTCACCTGCTGACAGGTGAGGCATCAAGAAACGAACTCTACCACAACCTTCTTCAATCCCGGCCACCAGTGCTTTCGTCTGAGGTCCTAGTACATCTTCTCCACTCTTGGATGTAACGCTAAAGGGGATGTGTGGAACTCCCCCAGTACCTCCTTCCATAAAGTAGGTGGTACCATGGTACGTCCTATGAAAAGGATGGCGTGCTCTCCTCCCACATAGAATCCATCAGGTTCCTGTACTGAGGATATCTTCACACGCCGCATATCACAGTCAACATCCCTACGTTGTGCCTCTCTGACCCGCCGTAGTAGTGGAGGAGTGACTGTGAGTGACTGTAGAAAGGCTTCTCCATCACTATCCATAAAGGATATCAGCAAAACAGCTAGCTTCCCTATCGCCTCACCATGTAGCTGAATGTCTGTCCTCCTAATGAGGGCATCAGCTACTATGTTCCTCTTTCCAGGAGTATAGACTATCTAAAAGTCATAGTCCTTGAGGAACTCAAGCCATCACCACTGTATCAGGTTCAGGTACTTTTGCGAGAAGATGTACCTGAGACTCTGGTGGTCAGAATAGACTATAAAGCGCTCTCCCATCAGATAGTGTCTCCACATCTTCAGAGCGAAGACCACTATTGCAAACTCCAGTTCATGGGTAGCATAGTTCTACTCATGCTACCTCAACTGACGTGATCAATAGGCGATCACGACCCTCTCCTACATCAGGACACATCCGAGTCTAGTCCCTGATTCATCGCAGTAGACTACGTACACTACTCCTTCCTCCGATAGCCTCAAGATAGGCGCGCTGGTCAATCGATGTCTCGGATCCTGGAAGATATTCTGAAATCTTTATGACCATTCAAAGGGTTTCCCCTTCTTTTTCAAAGCTTAGAGTGGTGTCGCAACTCTAGAGAAGTCCAGAACAAACCTCCTGTAGTACCCAGCTAGCCCCAAGAAACTCTGCACCTCTGTCACGCTCCTGGGTGGCTCCCAAGCTAGCCCTGCCTCGATCTTTGCAGGATCCACCGCAACTCCCGCCTCAGAGATGACGTGTCCCAAGAAGTTGACCTCACGTAACCAGAACGGACACTTGGAGAGATTTCCATTAATCCGGTTCTCTTGGAGTGTGTCTAGTACAACCCGTAAGTGGTAGGCGTGCTCCTCCTCAGTGGTCAAGTATATCAAAATGTCGTCAATGCAGACCACGAAAGATCGATGGAGGTATGGCTGAAAGATCCTGTTCATGAGACCCATTAACACTGTTGGAGTGTTGGTTATGCCAAAAGTCATAACCAAGAACTCATAGTGTCCATACCGACATCTGAAGGCCATCTTCTGCACGTCCTCGTCTCGAACTCTGAGCTGATGATAGCCTGATCTAAGGTCTATCTTTGAGAACCATCGTGCTCCCTTGAGCTGATCGAAGAGGTCGTCAATCCTCGGTAGAGGATACTTGTTCCTCATGGTCACCTGGTTCAGGTGATGATAGTCGACAAAAATTCACAATCTCATGTCTACCTTTTTGGCGAACAATATCGGGGAAGTCCAAGGTGAAACACTGGGTCAGATGAATTTCTTTCCATGCAAGTCCTCCAGCTGTACCCGTAGCTCTCGAAGATCAGCGGGAGCCATCTGATATGCTGGAGTGGATATCGAGGCTGGCCCGGGGTACAAGTCAATATAGAATTCTACCTCTCTGTGAGGAGGTAGCCCTGGGACGTCATCGGGGAAAACGCCCTCATACTGATCCACCACTGTAGGAAAATCAGGACTCTGCACATCAACCGCTCCTAGGATGAGGCTAGCCAACTGATGAGTGATGGTATGTCCTCTCCTTTGTGTGAGTCCATCTTGTGCTGCAAATGCTCCCTTCTCGCTGGTGAAGGTGAACTTGCTCCCGTCGGTGCGTACACACCGCACCTTGCGCCTAATACAGTCGATCTGAGCATGGACTGTAGATAACCAATCCATGCCCAAGATGACGTCGTAAGGCCTCGACGCCACTACAAGAAGATCCCAGCTGAAGCTCTCGCTTCCTAGAGTAAGCTCACACTGCCGGCACTAGTGTGTAATTGTCGAGCCTGCTCCTGTATGAGTCTATAGCTATAAGGATCGAGCCAATAGCTCGGTCGGAATCTCCGAGCTCCGAACAAGGGAAGCGGAAATGAAGGAATGACTCGCTCCTGTGTCTATAAGAATTGCATCAAGGGTGGAATAGACACAGATCGTACCTCGAATCATCTCTGGCGCACCGTGGTCGTAGGCCTCCGCTGGCTAAAGTTGTGCCTATCTCTTCCCGCCAACTCCCTATGGTCGGGGTGGACCTCCTGGTGGTGGTGGTGGTAGAGCCTCAAAGCGTCGCCCACCACCTGCTACTCGGCCAGCTCCTCTGCCTCGTCCGCCTGCTCCCTGTAGACCGCTACGGTCGACCCTCTTCCTCTGCCGAGGTGGTCCCTCAACCGTCTGCTGCTCCTCGGCTTGGCGGGTCGGGCAGTCATGAGCCATGTGGCCCTGCCCGCCGCATGCGTAGCACTGCCTCCCTCTCGAAAGACTGGCTCTACGCTGTGTGCCCCGCACCTCCAAGCCAGTGTCTTGAGGTTGTCCGCCTGAGGGTCTGGTCCGCCAGGATCCATGTGTCATCTGTCGACTGCCAGCTGCAGAAGACTCTGCTACGTGCCGCCCTACGGTAGATCTCGCTTCTAATGTAGGCTCAGCAAGGAAGCTCTCGATGAGTAGGGCTCTCTTTAGTACCCCTGCCTATGTCGGAATGATCAGGGAGATCAGAGATGCCCTGATCTCATGCCTCAATCCCTACTCGAAGGTCCGGGCCTGGAAGAATGGGTCTCGTAACATGTCTGTCGAATAGCGTGAGAGATCGGTAAATCTCGGCGAGTACTGGGCGACCGTCATGCTTCCCTTCCGCAGCTGTAGAAGCTCCTGGATGCGCACTGCACGGAGGGTGGCTGGGACGAACTCCGAGCGGAAGAGGCTCTCAATGTCCCTCCAGAGGAGAGATTCCTCGTCGTGCACATGGAGCATCAAGCTCCACCATCTTCCTGCTGTCGCGTGCAGGAGGATCGCTTCGAGGATCACCATGGGGTCCGCTGGTGTCCCAACTAACCTGAAAACTCGAACAACCGCCTCCAGCCAATCCTTAGCTGCCTGAGGGTCCATCTCCCCGCAGAACCTGGGAAGTCTCTGATGCTGAAACTCATGCAGCGTGCTAAGGCAACGTGCACTATCAGCGGCTGGGGCTGGTGGCATCGGTGGCTCGGCGGGTAGAGGTACCGCCGGTGCCTCTGCTGTCAAAGGGCCCGGCACCGAGGCCTCATCGCTCGGTGGGCAGTCGTCACGTACAAAACTCGGAACCCTAGCTGGCTGCTGTCATGGGGCCATCCTAAAAAGAAACAGGTACTCCACGGTTAATATAGTATACCCGGTGAGCTGACACAAAGTAATCACAAAGAAAACTTGAAATACACATGCAATCAATTTTTTTGTGCACTAAGTCGGAAATCAGAAGTCAGGGTCCTGGTGTACGGATATGTCAGCCGCGGCACCAACACTGGACTCCTTGGACTGATAACCACACTCAATAATCTTAACACTATTGCTTCACATAGAAAAAGAGCAGAGTCCTGAGTTCTGCAGTAGAACTGAACTCCTCTGATGCCAATTTGTCACGGCCTGTCCTTGGGGCCCGTGCTGTGACTACCCCAAGCTCTCCTTCCATAGGCCCGGGGTTTGCGACTAGCACCAAGGCATAAATCCTGATAAAAAGGGGAAGGAATTTCCTTTGTAAAGTAAACAAACACAGAGAGTATGCAAGGAGAAGTAAACACTAAGTAAAACTGGGTATAATAGTAAGTGCGGAAAAGTAAGTGGGACAGAATACAAACCCAAACTGAAAGTAAAGTACAACTGAAAAAGGGATTACAACAACTGAAAAGTAAAGCCGCAACGTCGAGCCATCCACTGGAAGTCCCACCTGAAGGGTGGGTACAGATAGCCTCCACAACTCCTCAGGTCCAGCCCTCCGCTCCGAGTACATCCCACCCAGTGGTCCACCTCCAGATATCGACCTACTCCGCAAGCATCAACCACGATCAGTGTTGTCCATCGTCTACAACCAACACAACGTAGTGCGGTCATAGCCCGTGCAGGGTGAGTATACGCTACTCAGTAGGGACCCTGAGACCCCCGAAGGTCTCCCAGAATCCACAAAGGATAATCCACAAAGGAAATATACAATCATGAAGTAACATCCGACACTACTTAGGTATATGCCCATACATATACCTAAGTCATCAATTCTCGTTCGGCTCCAACATCTGAGCCCAAGTACAACCCAGTCCACACAGGAAAACACAACCCAATCTACACAGAAAAGCATAGAGTAATCCACACAGGATATCAAGTCAATATTATCGAAGATAAGGATTGAAAGTCAAGACACAGCTCACACAGATATACTTCTTCGTAAGATAATAGAGATGATCAGACGTAGCCACTGATTCATCTAAGCCGTCGGACCCACACAGGATCGATAGGTACTAACCCCCGCAATGACCAAGAAAGGATCGATAGGTACTAAACCCCACAATGACCCACAAAGGATTGATAGGTACTAACCCCCGCAATGGCCCACACAGGATCTGACCCACACAGGATCGGTATGCGCTGGCCCACACAAGACCGTTGAGCGCTGACCCACACAAGATCTGATCAACACAGGATCGATAGCACTGATGCACATAGGATTGCTAAGTGTTGTAGTCGTCGTCGTCGAATCCACGAAGGACTTCTGTAGAGTCGTCATCGTCGTCGCAGTCGCAGCCAGCTCTAGGGTTCCCGCACACAGTAAGCTCGTTTCAGAGGGTCCGCTCCACGAGACGAAGGGCTGATACATCAACTGACAAAAAGTCCAGAGTTGATGTATCCAATAGTTTTTTATCGTCAACAGGAACTCAACGTGATAGACAGTGCGTCATTCGGAGGCCTGGTCTGAGAGATATTGGCTTTTTCGTTCTAGGGGCCCGGTTGGTTTTTAAGTCAAAACAAACTTGGCCATACTCCAACTGCGTCCAAACCTAATGTAGATTAATCCAAAAGGTCTGTCTCACTAATAGGAATCCAACAAAGTCGACGGCACTTCAATCGGACGTCGGGAGCTCAAGTTATAAGCGTTTCCGCTCCGAGGGCCCGGTTGGTTTCGTGTACGATCCAACCCGGACGAACCCAAAGTTCTCCGAAACCTTGAGTTTAATATACCAAAACGAACTTCCCGATCCAAGGATCGCATCTCATCTGACGGTGCATCGATTGGAGTTCTATACCCCACGTTATGGGCAAAAGACCGAAAGAAGTTGGGAAAATAGGGGGTTCGGGCCCGGCCCGACACCCCCTGGGTCAGCCCGAACCGGGTCGTCCCGACGCGGGCCCGTGTCTGGCCCACTTGGGCATGGCCTAGCCCGGCCCGGGCGTGGCCCGGCACGGCCTGGCCCGCGTGGCCAGGCGGCTCGGCCCAGGCCGGGCGGGGCCGCGCCCAAGTGGGCCGGACATGGGCCCGGGTCGGGTCTCTCGGTTCGGGCCGATCCAGGGGGTGTCGGGCTGGGCCTGTGACACCCTGAGATTTTATGAAAAATATTATTTTAATTTCATTAATTTCTTGTGTTGTATTCTACACCAAGATTACCTTGCGCTATACGCAACACCGTATTAGATTGCAGTATACGCAACACTATTCTTGGATCTTGTTACAAACAATTTTGATAATAGTTATTCTACGCAACATTGAGTATATATATATATATTCAATGTATAAATGAAATATGGTTGGATTATGTTATATGAAACAACGAAGGATTATTGCATAACACGCAACCCTGACTTGGCTTGCATTACATGCAAGCGCGACCTTCCGTTATAGCGTGTGTTGTACGCAATACCGAGTTTCGCTAAAAAATGATATGCTATTAAAATATTATTAAAACTAGCCGTTATGAATAGTAATAACCACTTTTTGAAATTTTGTAAATTTTATTTTTCAAAATGGACTTCATTTTTGGATTCGGAATATCGAAATTAGCTTAAGGTGAAATTTTGGTACTTTTCGGATAACTTTCATTTAATGATGAATAGTGAAAATTACTAAATTTTAATTAAAAACAACCTTTTTAATCAAAATAATTAATAGTGATAAGTTATTAATTTGGGTGGTTTTAAAGTATATTTAGAATATATTTTTACAATTTAATACAATGCTGTTCATTGGATGTAATTTCACATTTAAACCAGACATAAACAAATGTCAATCTTTTGATAGTTATTATCTCTTAAGAACACGCTATTTGTTTTGACGACGGGAATTAATTTTTAAATTAATTAATGCAACTGATATGTTTTTAATTTGGTAAAATAGACATCATTTTTCAGTTCATAATATCAAATATAGCTTAGGCCTAATTTTTGGTATTTTTCTAGAAACTTTCATTTTTTGATGAATAGAGAAACCCCTAAGTGGTAGTTAAAAAATTTAATTTTTCATAAAACATAATTTTACCGCTTCAGTGAGTGGAATTTCAAAAATCAGAGAGACACGGTTGATGTCAGTAAGTGAAATGTGGTTCAATGAGATTAAAATAATTTTTGGTGAATAGTAACTTTTTACTTTTTTCTACCACGGGTAAAAGTAAATATGGTAATTAAGGATACAAATGACATTATTATTACCCTAAAACACATCCTAATTCTATTGGATAAGTTTAATTCGACCAAAAACAACCTTAGGAATAAAATATGATCATTTAGGACCACTTGGATTAGATTAGGACATTTATTATTATTTTATTTAAAGAAGGGTTAAAATAGTTAAAATCAAAGATTCATAAGTATAGCATTTTTAATATAGGGTTATACATAAGATAAATTAGACTATAAATATTCATTAGAAATATAAAAAGATTTCCTACATAATGGTATTTTATTTGTAATTTTAAGACATTAAATAATTTAATTTATATATGACCAAATGATGATGCTGTAATTAACTTATTAATGAAATATTGACATAATTGATGTTATAGATACCTAAATAAATGTAATTTGAGACTTTTTATGAATTACACTAATTTTCTAGGTTAACATGACATGTTAGTATTGATATAATTAACTTTTTTCTAACTAATCAGTCTGTTATGATTTTCACAAAAATCCATTACTAAATAGTGTCAAAATTAACATAAAAGAGTTTTTAAAACAAATATTATATTATTAATTGTTATTTTATTCCTAAAAATATAAGGTTCGGAACAATGACTTATATAAGGTTATATATATTAATAATAAACAATTTTTGGTTCGTTTGGATTATTATAGTAAGTTTATTAACCTTATAGTGTAAGAACACAAAAAGACACGGTAAAAGTAAAATTATCTAACTTAAAGTTAAATATAAATGATAAGTTTAAAATAGGAACCTAAACTTGTCTAAATTCTATTGTATCAGATTATTTCGACCCATACCCACCTTATCTTCTAAATAACTCAATTTGGAGATATTTATAACCGAATTTGTCTTTATAATAAACTAATATTTTTAGTTTTTCCAAAGGAGCGCCTCTCCTCCCTTATAAAAGGGCACCTCCTCCCTCTCTTCCTCACACCACTTTGAGCCTTCAAGCTCGGCCAAACCCTGCCAAATTATCTTCTCCACTTCCCTAGAAACATACTAGAGGTTCTTTTCTTCCTCAATGACCAATTTTAGTGCCCTAAAAAGAGATCTCAAAGAGGCGCTTCAAAGAAGAGGTAATCTCCGTTACCAATTCTTTCAACTTTATTTCTTATTCCACTTATTTTTCATAGGTTGTTTCATTATGAAGTAATAATATCAGTATCAATCATATACTAATATGTTATTATAAGTATTAAACAACCTTATTTCACCATCTATCCATCCTACGGAAAACGAAATCACCGCGCGTGCGTACGTACGGAATATCGTCTCCACGCCGTGGTGTAATCTATTTTCCACCACCACCTTACTTGGATGGGTATAATGGTGTAAATAATAACTATATATGATTATTTTAAAGTGATATTGATTCTTAAATAGTATACATACACTCCAATACAATTCCACAATCATGAGAACGATATCATCGCTCGTGCGTACGTACGGACTACCGTCTCCATGACGCGATGAGATTCATTCTCCACGTTAACCATTCATGAATGATTATAAAGTATATATAATAAGTAATCATGAAATATATGACATAATAATGATACTGTATTTATGTGTATATATATGTATGTCATCTACTTAATTCCATTCAACTCAATAATGAAAAGAAAACAGCGTTCATGCGTATGTACGGTCTACCGTCTCCATGAACGCTGTATTTTTTTTCCATTTACTGGTCTATTATATATATATATATATATATATATATTCTGAATACATATTATATATAAATCATGTATTATATTCTAGAATTAAGTAATCATGATCTAAGTAATCATATGAATAATTACAAGTCAAAACACGGACGACAAATGAAATGATTTTACCCAAAACGCTCTTTAACATGGAATTTAAAAAAGAACGGGTAATATAAAGCCATAAGTGAACCATATATGATATCATAACAATGATTATGATTCTGGAATAAATCAATGTCATTATTTAAATCATTATACATGAGGTTCGGACACTTACGAAGCAAATCGGACCTAAGGTAAGGGAAATATCACAATCTCATTTTTATCTGAGATTGTTTATACTTTGGTATTTACTAGGGTGTATTTTATCATCCACATCCATGTTTCCTCAATATGTAATATTATTTCCATCCACCTAAAATTTTTTAAATCCTATTTTACCCTTCGATGAGTTTTTAGTAAAAGATATGAAAAGAATCTTTTGTTGTTTTTCGTTCGAGGTACTTTTTGACTTTTCCTACAAAAGTACGAGAAGAATGTTTTTTTAACTTATACAGCATGAATGGATTTTTAAAACATTATTTCCAAGAAGATTCCTTTACAAGATTTCAAGTTTATTTTTAATCAACTTCTTTTAGTTTAGAATTGTATGACATGTTAAGAAAGGAAAAGTGATTTTGAAATAGAAAGGATATTTTCCTTAAGAATGGAGTTCAAGTGTTTTATCAAAATTATTTTCCATCTTAGATAATAAAGTGTTTTGTTTCTACCCATATTATTACATTAATTTTATTATGTTGTGATGGAATTATTTTTATGAAATACTTTATCTTATATTAATTGTTTTATGATGTCACGATGTTTAGGATTCCCATTTTTACTACATGGGTTATGCTATGATGTATGGTTTCTGATTTTGTGGCAGACATAAGAATGGTATCATTTTGAGATGGGTAAGACCTATATCTCCCTCCAATGAATTGGGTAAAGATTTTATATCTCATGAGATAGACATGTCTGGAACGGTAGGTTAAACCGGTTCATTGAAACAGGACTGAAACAAGGAGTGAACTCGGTTCAGAAATGGACTTTATCCACTAAGATAGTCTTGGAAATGAGTCTTGACTAATAAGAAATGGTTCTCTATGATTATGTGTGTATGACAAAATGTTTCATGTTTTAAGTTATCATTATTGGGATTACATTTCACTAGTATTATTTATCCCATGTTATGATATTATGATCTCTTTTACAGGTTAATATTTCCAAAATGTTATGTTCTTATGAATATGATGTGATTGATATTTCTTTTGTTTACCCTTACTGAGCATTTGAGCTCACCCTTCTATGTTTTCTTTTCCCCAGGATATAAAGAAAGGTTTTAGGTAAAAAAATAAGATCTTTATGGGAGATGTTGAAGATCTTTCACCACGATTAGAAGATTATATTATGAGTTTACAAAGACACTAAACTATTACGGTCCTTGTGTGTGTGTTTTTGTTATGTACTAAGTATTCCGCAAAATTAATGTAATGTCCATGTACGCCAAGCTTTGGGTCCCTACAGTTGGTATCAGAGGAAAGGTTTAGTCAACCTTTAGAAACTATGATGCGAGAACCTTAGTGAGATCCCTATAGATATTTCTAAGGTATGTGTAGGGATGTCCCTAAGGTTAAGTATATGTTATAGTCCTAGAATTACGCTAACCATCTTAGAGTTAAACCTAAGATGTTAGATATTGAAGGTACTCCCCCTTTATTATATTGTTTTCCCTAGTGTGATTTTTACCTCTCACACTATTCTTTTTGGGTTTTAGACGATTGCTAGAACCTGAAGGAACCGTGTTGATCAATGTAATGGACAATGCAATGATTGTCCTCCTGAACAAACAAATGTTATGGGATATGGAGTGAAAAATCTTATTTCTATACATACACAAGCTATGAATCATTCTGGACTTCCAAATGAGCAGAGAAGGGAACAATATTCTATTGAGTCCTTCATGAGGCAACATCCACCTTCTTTCAGTGGTTCTTCTGATCCACTTGTTGCTGAACAATGGATCAGTACTACTGAAAAGATATTTTCAGTTCTTCAATGTTCTGAACATGATAAAGTCATCTTAGCAGTGTATCGTTTGGAAGGTGATGTTGATCAATGGTGGAATGTTATCATGAATATGAGGCCAAGAGATGAAATTGAGTCCATGGAATGGGACCAGTTCAAGAACATATTTTTCAATAAGTACTTCCCTCGTATTCTTCGAACAAAGATGGAGAAGGAGTTTATTCAACTAAAGCAAAACGATGATGACTCTGTTGGTATATACGAAGCGAATTTTACAAGGCTTGAAAGGTATGCATCGGGATTTATCATCCAACCTGAAAGTAAAGTTGATCGATTATTCAGTGGCTTAAAACCAAATCTTTGAAGGGAATTAGCTATAAGAGACTTCAGTAGCTATGAAGAAATTGTGCGTTGTGCTATCAAGGTAGAAATGGAATTTGGTGTTACTTATCCATCTCATAGTTTTGACAAGAAACGAAAGATGGAGTTCAAGGAGAAATCTCATAATAATGGTGAAAAGAAGATGAATGTTTCCTTATGCTCAAAGTGTGTAAAGAAGAATGGTGGAGATTGTCTTAAAGGGACTAGAAAATGTTTTAAGTGTGGAAAAGAAGGTCATCGAGCAGCTGAGTGTCGAAGTAATGGAAAAAGGGTTTCAAATGATGTGAATAAAGAAAAGACTACAGAGAACGCACCACCAGCATTTCAATGCTTCAAGTGCAAGGAAATAGGGCATTATGCTAATAAATGCCCTAATCCAAGGGTTAGTGATGATCGACATGAGAAACCACTTAAGGAAAAGGACAAAGGGAAGTCACATGTGATCACTATTGGCGATGTTGAATATGACAACGATGTGGTGGAATGATTAAGTGTTTATGTAATGGGATTCCAAAATATTGTTTTATATAGTATCGTGGAATATTGGAATATTTATGTATTGGTTTATTGAGGTTTTCAATGGTGCCGGTAACCATAGAATGTGATTGAGATATTTTTGGAAAAAAAGATGATATGCGCATAATGAAAGGAAAATGAGAAAATGAAGTGTTTCACCATATTCATGATCTCATGACTGATATAAGGAGAAGTTTATATCATGGTTTGAGTATATATAATTTTTGTATTTTGGTATGTGGAAAGAGTTAACTTTTGACGGCATTCATGTTTTCACTAAGGTTTAATGGGTATTCATTTTTCAAGAGAATACATGATTAAGGTATTCACATGATTGGAATGTGACCAACAAGATATATGGGGGATAAATGAGGGTATTCACATGCTTGGTTGATGACATTTCAAGTAATCATTTTCATTATACTACGATCTTGGACCGAAATATTTTAGATAAGCCTAAATATTGGAATGGATTATGTTGGACATAAGTTAGGATAGAACTTTTTTCGATATTATTGATGGGATGTTATAGTAATATAGCTTTAGAAAAAGGACAACCTGCAGGACGGGCGACAGCCCATTGCGTCGGACAAGGCTGTGGGAATCGAACCCACAACCGAAGTGCGACTGGCCTTTATCGACTACCACTGTCCTACATGAAGTCCCTGGTTAGTAGAAACTAGTTTTATTTTATTACGCGGTATGATATATGAAGTATAAGTTCATTTTTGGAATCGTATAGGATTAACCTCACCATATATGGACTTATGTATATTCGATAACATTTGTTAACCTTTTGTTTGAAACAGATGGAATGACCCATCATTCTATCACATGATCTATTAACACTTCATGAATAACAAATTCAACATCATTTCTTTAAGATATGAAGTGGAAATTGTTCAAAGCACGAACAAGAGTGAGATTGTACCAAAATAAAGTAAGTTTTTATTCTAATTCAAAATATTCAACTTTAGGGAAATGATCTTGAAAACCAAAAAAAATGTTGTCCTACTGCCCTAATATTCGATGAATCAGATGGTACCCTAGATCATCACAAATTTATGGCTTTGTGATTTCTGTCTTTTCCATAGCCGTGTTCTCTACCACTCTCCATCAGAACTTGATGGTTAGATTTTTCTTCCATATCCATATTTTCACCTATGTTCTCCTATAAGGAAACCCAGTGATGAGTTAATTTGGGTAACCATTACGTTTCATACTTTAGTTTTTAAATCCAGGTTTGGGTATTCCTTTTTACGATGTGGGTTTCTATTAAACAGACTTTCGATTAGTAAACCATTTATAACCCCGACGAATTTCGAGGGCGAAATTCATTTTAAGGGGGGTAGAATGTAACACCCCGAGATTTTATGAAAAATATTCTTTTAATTTAATTAATGTCCTATGTTGTATGCTACACCAATATTACCTTGCGCTATACGCAACACCGTATTAGCTTGTAGTATATGCAACACTATTCTTGGATCATATTACACACAATTTTGATAATAGTTATTCTACACAACATTGAGTATATATATATATATATATTCAATGTATAAATGAAATATGGTTGGATTATATTATACAAAACAACGAAGGATTATTGCACAACACGCAACCCTGACTTGGCTTGCATTACATGCAAGCGCGACCTTCCTCTATAGTGTGTATTGTACGCAATACCGAGTTTCACTAAACAATGATATGCTATTAAAATATTATTAAAACTAGCTGTTATGAATAGTAATAACCACTTCTTGAAATTTTTTAAATATTATTTTTTAAAATGGACTTCATTTTTGGATTCGGAATATCGAATTAAGCTTAGGGTGAAATTTTGGTACTTTTCGGATAACTTTCATTTTCTGATGAATAGTGAAAATTACTAAATTTTAATTAAAAACAACCTTTTTAATCAAAATAATTAATAGTGATAAGTTATTAATTTGAGTGGTTTTAAAGTATATTTGGAATATATTTTTACAATTTAATACAATGTTGGTCATTGTATGTAATTTCACATTTAAACCAGACATAAACAAATGTCAATCTTTTGATAGTTATTATCTCTTAAGAACACGTTATTTGTTTTGACGACAGGAATTAATTTTTAAATTAATTAATGCAATTGATATGCTTTGAATTTTGTAAAATAGACATCATTTTTCAGTTCATAATATCAAATATAGCTTAGGCCTAATATTTGGTATTTTCTGGAAACTTTCATTTTTTGATGAATAGTGAAACCACTAAGTGGTAGTTAAAAGAATGAATTTTTCATAAAACTTAATTTTACCGCTTCTATGAGTAGAATTTCAAAAATCCGAGAGACACGGTTGATGTCAGTAAGTAAAATGTGGTTCAATGAGATGACAATAATTTTTTGTGAATAGTAACTTTTTACTTTTTTTTTACCACGGTTAAAAGTAAATAGGGTAATTAAGGGTAAAAATGTTATTATTAATACCCTAACACATTTCCAAATTCTATTGGATAAGTGTAATTCGACGAAAAACAACCATAGGAATAAAATATGACCATTTAGGCCCACTTGGATTAGATTAGGACATTTATTATTAATTTATTTAAAGAAGGGTTAAAATAGTTAAAATCAAATTTTAATAAGTATATCATTTTTAATATAGGGTTATACATAATATAAATTAGACTATAAATATTCATTAGAAATATAAAAATATTTCCTACATAATGTTATTTTATTTGTAATTTTTAGACATTAAATAATTTAATTTATTTATGACACAAAGATGATGCAACAATTATCTTATTAATGAAATATTGACATAATTGATGTTATAAATACCAAAATAAATGTAATTTGAGACTTTTTATGAATTAAACTAATTTTATAGGTTAATATGGAATGTTATTATTGATATAATTAACATTTTTCGAACTAATCAGTCTGTTATGATTTTCACAAAAATCAATTACTAAATAGTGTCAAAATTGACATAAAATAGTTTTTTAAACAAATATTATATAATTAATTGTTATTTTATTCCTAAAAATCTATGGTTCGGCCAAATGATTTAGATAATGTTATATATATTAATAATAAACAACTTGGGGTTCGTTTGTCTTGTTATAGTATGTTTATTAACCTTATAGTCTAAAAACACAAAAAGACACGGTAAAAGTAAAATTATCTAACTTAAAGTTAAATATAAATGATAAGTTTAAAATAGGAACCTAAACTTGTCTAAATTCTATTGGATGAGAGGATTTCGACCCATACCTACCTTATCTTTGAAATAACTCAATTTGGAGCTATTTAAAACCGAATTTGGCTTTATAATAAAATAATATTTTTTTTCCAAAGGAGCCCCTCTCCTCCCTTATAAAAGGGCACCTCATCCCTCTCTTCCCTCACACCACTTTGAGCCTTCAAGCTCGGCCAACCCCTGAAAAATTCTCTTCTAAACTTCCCTAGAAACATACTAGAGGTTCTGGTCTTCCTAAATGACCAATTTTAGTGCCCTAAAAGGACATCTGAAAGAGGCGCTTCAAAGAAGAGGTAATGTCCGTTACCAATTCTTTAAAATTTATTTCTTCTTCCACTTATTCTTATTAGGTTTTTTCATTATGAAGTAATAACATAAGTATCAGTCATATAATAATATGTTATTATAAGTATGAAACAACCTTATTTCACCATCTATCCATCCTACGGAAAACGAAATCACCGCGCGTGCGTACGTACGGAATACCGTCTCCACGCTGTGGTGTAATCTATTTTCCACCACCACCTTACTTGGATGGGTATAATGGTGTAAATAATAACTATATATGATTATTGTAAAGTGATATTGATTATTAAATAGTATACATACACTCCAATACAATTCCACGATCATGAGAATGATATCATCGCTCGTGCATACGTACGGACTACCGTCTCCCCGATGCGATGAGATTCATTCTCCACGTTAACCATTCATGAATGATTATAAAGTATATATAATAAGTAATCATGAAATATATGACATAATAATGATACTGGATTTATGTGTATATATATGTATGTCATCTACTTAATTCCATTCAACTCAATAAGGAAAAGAAAACAGCGTTCATGCGTACGTACGGTCTACTGTCTCCATGAACGGTGTATTTCTTTCCATTTACTGATCTATTATATATATATATATATATATATATATTCTGAATATATATTTTATATAAATCATGTTTTATATTATGGAATTATGTAATCATGATCTAAGTAATCATATGAATAATTACAAGTCAAAACACGGACGACAAATGAAATGATTTTACCCAAAACGCTCTTTAACATGGAATTTATAAAAGAACAGGTAATATAAAGCCATAAGTGTACCATATATGATATCATAACAATGATTATGATTCTTTAATAAGTCAATGACATTATTTAAATCATTATACAGGAGGTTCGGACACTTACGAAGCAAATCGTACCTAAGGTAAGGGAAATATCACAATCTCATTTTTATCCGAGATTGTTTATACTTTGGTATTTACTAGGGTGTATTTTATCATCCACATCCATGTTTCCTCAATATGTAATATTATTTCCATCCACCTACAATTGTTTAAATCCTATTTTACCCTTATATGAGTTTTTAGTAAAAGATATGAAAGGAATCTTTTGTCATTTTTCGTACGAGGTACTTTTTGACTTTTCCTACAAAAGTACGATAAGAATGTTTTTTTTAACATATACAGCATGAATGGATTTTTAAAACATTATTTCCAAGAAGATTCCTTTACAATATTTCATGTTTATTTTTAATCAACTTGTTTTAGTTTATAATTGTATGACATGTTAAGAAAGGAAAAGTGTTTTTGAAGTAGAAAGGATATTTTCATCAAGAATGGAGTTCAAGTGTTTTATCAAAATTATTTTCCATCTAAGATAATAAAGGGTTTTGTTTCTATCCCTATTATTACATTTATTTGATTATGCTGTGATGGAATTATTTTTATGAATTCTTTTATCTTATATGAATTGTTTTATGATGTCACGATGTTTAAGATTCTCTTTTTTATTACATGGGTTATGTTATGATGTATGGTTTCTGATTTTGTGGCACACATAAGAATGGTATCATTATGGTATGGGTGGGACCTATATCTCCCTCCAATTCATTGCGTAAAGATTTTATATCTCAAGAGATAGACATGGCTGGAACGGCAGGTTAAACTGGTTCATTGAAACAGGACTGAAATGAGGAGTGAACTCGGTTCAGAAATGGACTTTGTCCACTAAGATAGTCTTGGCAATGAGTCTTGAATAATAAGAAATGATTCTTTATTATTAAGTATGTATGCCAAAAAGTTTCATGTTTTATGTTATGATTATTGGGATTACATTTCACTAGTATGATTTATCTCATGTTATGATATTATGATCTCTTTTGCATGGTAAGATTTCCAAAATGTTATGTTCTTATGAATATGATGTGATTGATATTTCTTTTGTTTACCCTTACTGAGCATTTGAGCTCACCCTTTTATGTTTTCTTTTCCCCAGGATATAAACAAAGGTTTTAGGTAAAAAAAAGAAGATCTTTAGGGGAGATGTTGATGATCTTTCACCACGATTAGAAGATTATATTCTGAGTTTCCAAAGACACTAAACTATTACGGTCCTTGTGTGTGTGTTTTTGTTATGTACTAAGTATTCCGAAAAAGTAAAGTAATGTCCATGTACGTCAAGATTTGGGTCCCTATAGGGCCTGAACCCCCTATTTTCTCGACCTCTTTCAGTCAGCCCCGCTCTGGCCGCGATATCTTTGTGGTTCCCCAGCGCGGTGTGACGGCACCACGCTCCATTGCCGCGGCACCGTTGGCCTCGCTCCGTCCACGGTGTCTTCATGGTTACCCGACGCGGTGCGATGGTACCACGCTCCATTGTCGTGGTTCTCTCGTTTCCGTGCGGTGCGACAGTACCGCACCATCTCTGTTCCAATCCACAACAAAGGATAACAATAATAAGGGAGGGGGTCGGTCGTGTTTGTGCGGTCCGGCCCCCTCCCGTTAATCAATAGCATGTGGCTAAAAGTTAATCGATGAACTCCCAAAATTATTCACGACAAAAAACCTAACCCCTACCTCGATGGAAAGGTTGAACGAAGGTTCGTCACGGAATTGAACGTCGTGGAAGAAGGCGTCGCGGAAGGAGGATCGTCGGTGTCGCAGAGAAATATTTGTCGGCGTCGCATCGTCGATCTCCGAGGATGGTGTCTCTCACCGGCTACGGAGAGGGAAGTAGACGGTACAATGAACATCCCTTTGCGGTGACGAAGTTCTTCATCTAAGGCTCGGCGTTCTTCGCGTTCTTCATCGAGGAAGGAGAACTTCAAGACTTAGAGAAAATTCTCCCAAAATCCTCTCACACATCCAAAAAAACACTAATAAAATAAGCATTTCCTTATTTTATTACTTACACCAAATGTTTTGAAATTCAAAATTGAATCATTCAATTAATTGAATTAATTGAGAAGTTTAAACCGCACAATTAAAAAGGCATTTAATATTCTGTTAAACGCAAGATTTGACTTTCATTTAAAGGGGGTGCGGGTGCGTTACCTAATTAATAAAGGTTGAGGATGTTGAAAGGGTGGGGTTCATGTGGGCCCCAACCCACAAATATCCTACCTAGTGGAGTAGGATATAGTGGGTCCCACTCCAACCACTTATCTTAGTTTAAGCTACTTTAAATAAAATAAAATTGGTTGCACCATTTTATTTTATTCTTTTACTTAACCCAAAAATTTTAATAACCACACCCGAGCAAACGCAACCCCAGTAAAGGTCTTCTTATGAAATTATCGTCGCTACGGTTTCATCGGTGCCTTCGGATTTCGATTCCTGAGCACCGGATCAAAAGTTATAAAAACCCGCTCGTTCATTCACTGAACGTACCTGAGCAAAACTTTAGTAAATGATTCCGGGCACACCGGGCCTCGGAATCATGTGCCGTCAGAAACTGAGTTCTTGTAAAATTCCAAATAAAATTAAGAAAAAATTTCCCTTGAATTTTACGGGTCATTACATACGTATATATATACATATATAATAAAATTGATGTGGTGAAAAAAAATGATTCACATCGCTCCGTGGAGGTGATAGTTCACACGTATGAACGAGCGACGTTATCATTTTTATGTGTATAGAATGTAAGAAAATAATTAATATATTATTCTATTTTAATTATAAATATTTCATGAATATAATATATAAAAATTAATTCCTACATTATGATCATTCTTCAGAGATGGTAATGATAAATGAACAATATCGGTTCGTGAGGTGGTAGTTTGCCTCACACGGAAACAAAAATTAATTTCAGGTTTAATGGAATTGGAAATGATTTAGGTGATGGTATAAACATAATAAAATATCATTATATTAAGGATACTTGAGTTTTCATATCTTCATTTTAGGTGGTTAATTGACGGATTTAGAAGAAGGAATAACATAGAAACACTTAAAAAACACTACATTCCCTTCAAATGATCATCCTTCTTGACACATTAAATCTTACAAGGAGGGTTTTCTACATAAACTAAGTCATAAATAATGTGGGTATGGATTATAGTAAGATTATTTTTCAGATATTTTCCTAAATAAAATGCTTTGGATGTGTTTGTATTTTAGAATAATGGGTTTCATTTTATATGAGAGGGGAGGGGCACCCATGGAAACAATAAAAATATTAAATTAATATAAATTCCATATCACTTCCCAAGGGTCGAAAAATAATTTATTTAGAAGATAAGATAAATTGGGGTATCATAAAAACAATAAAATTAAAATTATACAAGTTTTTATTATTTTATAATTCGTATATTTTTTTTAAAACTTATTTTATCCTTTTTAATCTTACTGTGATATTATGATATTTCTACTTTGTGGGTTAATGAAATTACCATAACATGTCAAACAGCCAAAAAAAATTGCCTTTAAAGTCATATTATTACATATCCAAACAATTTGGTAAAATATTATATTCTTTGGAATTTAATATCATTTAAAAGAATATTTTATAATTTAAAAAACCAATAGTGTCAATATTGAGATTATTTATTAGTTTACATTTAGAAATATCATAATTGAAACATTACATCGAAACAAATCCATAAAATTATAAAAAACATGTAATTTTATCCTTAAAATTATTTTATAAGATAAATTATACCAGATAATGTTTATTTCAATATTTATAATATACTTTTTTTGATTCTATCATTAATTATGAAACTACTACATCATAATTTTGTCATAATTAAATTTAAGTATTTCATTTCAAAAAATTATAAATTTATTACCATGAGGTAGATAATATTTTTAGATTTCCAATTACTATTTATAATCAAATAGATCTCTTGTATAACCCCATATTAAAATAATTTACATTTTAAAAAACCAAAGTGTAACAAAAATGATTATTCATTGAATATAATATTAAAAATGCATTAAAGTCCTCCAAGTGGCTTGCAGTGGTTCTAAAATCTACCCAAGGATGCTCATGATCAGTATATTCTCATGAAATTAAATTAGGACAAGTTTTAGCGTATTTTTGTATAATTATAATATTATTTTTACCTTTATTTTCCAGATTTACCATTAACTATGAATGTTAAAATAATTAATAATGTTACTATACATAATTTAAAAAAACCTATTTAAATAATTTTTACTATATTATTACACATATGGAATCCATTTTTCCCAATGAATAACAAATTATTGGTAGAAATTAATTTAAATTTAATCTCCATTGTCAAAATGAGAAAAATGTTTTTTTAAGTAAAAATCATCCAAAGATTGGCATGCGTTTATATCTAATTTCAATGTGAAGTAACATAAAATGAAAAAATGAATTAAATGATAAAAAATTAATCTAATTTTACATTAAAAGTAATTAAAAATATAATATATCAATATAAATCAATTAGATGAAGAAGCTTTTTTGAAATTAAAATGCATTATTTTTCAATATTCATTAAAAATATGAATTTTTAAAAAAAAAACAACATTTTAAATTTTTTTATGTTTTGATTCCAAGTAAGAATTATATTTTGTCAAATTTATCTCATAATATTTTCAAGAATAACATTTTAAATGGTAACTTTGTCAAAAGGCAGTGAAACTCTATTTTTTTTGAAATATATTTTTTTATCCGAAAAATAGAATTAGTTCTAATATCATGTCTATAAAACATATAAGACTAATTTTAACCATTAAATTGAATATATTACATATATATTTCATTAATAAAATCCATAAATAGTGATTTTATTATTTTATAAACTCCCTTATTTTCATTTCAATTGTTTTTTAGAAAAATAATTCCTTTTAATTAGAAAGAATTTCATTTAGAAATAATTGTTCACAAATAAATTAATTAAATACATGTGTAAAAAATATGTTCATAAATTAATTAATACTACATATTCCCTCAATTTAAACATCTTGGTTATAAGGTAACATAATAATATTTGTTTGTTTTCTTCATTTCAATCTATCTTATTATGTATGTTATCGAACATATTGTCTAATTTTAAAGACTAGTGATGTTACATTAATTATCTTTTCAAAAAATTGAATGTCCATAATATTTTTATCCTAATATATTTTTGTATCCACTTCTTAATTTTAGGATTTGTATTTTAATATTTATTATTAATTATTTGGTATTTAAAATGATCAAATTTTGTTTTATAGAAGTTCACCGTATTTCCTCATTAGTCAGGTAAATTTTTATTCTAATTCTATGTCCAATAAAATATTTTCAATTTTTTTTTATAATCAAATTATTATTTAAAGAAAATTTCAACTATGTTTTTTTATTTTCACTATTTTATAAGGAATCTTCTAGTTGTTTCTAGAAAGATGTAATTTTGGATTTTTTACCAAAATTGTGAAACTAAACATTATTTTAATGTTTACCAGATTAGTAAATTTTCCTACCTTCTTAATCAATATTTCCATTAAATATTCATTTACATTTTTACTTAGTTATTTTAGAATATATGTTTCTTATAATTTTTTTAGAATTTTTTTTTAAAATATATTGATGGAAAATGATTTTACACATGTTTCCTAGAAAATTCCCAAATTCACTTTTAAAGTCATTTTTCATTAATATCATAATCATCATCATCATCATCTAAATTTTTATCAAAAAAAAGTGGGGGATCCACAAATAATGGCCTTGGGAAACAAGGCTATGGAGGCAAAAAATAGTGGAGGCTGAGGGAATTACCTTGGATAATATTAGTCCCTAACAGAATTAGGTTATGAAGGTCATGTAGAAAAAGACACTCTGATCCATGAATGATGAATAATTCCATATAATCTGATACCTTGTTTCCCTCCCTCATGGCATGGGATACTTTAATATTGGTGTCAACGAGATCATGGAATTTACGAATGAAATACTCAATGAACCATGGGGTATCACCAAGACCCTAGAGGGCATTATGGGAAAGTAGATAATTTTTTAAGCCTCAAGAAGGTCGATCCTCTCTGCTGACAGACCTTGAGACCCATAAGTATGGTATTTTCATTAGCGAAAAGTGACGATCCATGGACCAACTAGATGGAAATGGATAGAATGGCTGAGCCATTGGAGTCGTGGACAAGCCCCCTACCATGCATGAGCCCCATGAAACAGGACCTGCCTGTGTTAACCTTGAGGCCCCAAAGCGGGGGATGCCACTTAACCCATCTGCTGACTGAGAGGCTGGGGATGGGATCGTGGCCTTGAATAGATTTCAAGAGCTATTATAGGGTGGGTGAATCCATTCTAGTATTCTCCGCCATGACCAGATCAATCAGATGGTTTTTATCCGAACCATGATCGCACGTGTAGAGGAAGACACTCAGTCGTGAAGAAATATATTACTGCCATGCCACATTCACCAACAACCTGCATGTAGAACTAGGGAGTGCACTATTTTCCCTAGCCTTTGAGCCACAAAGTTTTGGATCTTGTGAAAATGAAAGGGTTTTTCCACCAAGGTTGGAATCGATAAATGAGTAAAGTCACCAAAACATGTCTAAATACCTTTTTCCCAGTCACTCTCATAAAACATATGATATTCACGCTCCTCCTTATGATCCTTGTAATAGACATATTAGAAGGCCATGTGCATAATACATCACTTCATATTCTTATCGGTGGGTAATGATATATGGTTAATTCTCCACGTGATGAAGTTGAACATCATCGGTATGGATTGATCCCACAGGACACCATTCCATTCATCCTCCTTAGCCTGTGGGTGGGAGACCCGACGATAATACTTGGATGAGAAAGAGACAGAAGGGTATAGGGTAAACACATATCAATCTGGGGCTAAGGTCAGTGCAATGAGATGGAACACATCTAGCTGGTACCCATTAATAACTGAGTTGATGAAGAACTGATAGATGCAAGACTTTCTGAAGTATATGCTCATGGCATGGTAGTTTGGGATACAGATGTTCTCCCCACACCAATTTTTGATCCAGATAGAAACATACCATGTTCTAATGATCCATTGAGAGTGATCCTTAAGCGAGGTGATGAGGGGGGATATCTCACACTAGAAGGGAGAGGCATGACGATCCCATTCAACCCCATCACTTTCTTAATCGGTTATCATGGATCTTCTCTAGATGGTCTACTTCTCCAACACCTCCCACGCCATTTTCTCTTGAATGCAGGTCATGGTTTCGTTGAGGCTTCGGACGTTGATACCACCATCTTTGATGTCGATTATGATTCACTAGGGAAATTATTTAATTATCCATAAATGATCTCTCAAGATGGAAAATTATTTTATGATGAAATGTTTATGTAACCCATTTCTATTCTATAGGTTATGCTATGATCTAAATAAGATTGTTTCTAGGAAAATGTGTCATAAATATATATGGTTTTATTACATGATAAGTTGTAGAAGAATTATATATAACTATAATAAAATTATTAATTACCGAAACATGGATAAATAAAAAAACAATAACGTTAACGTTCTACATAATTTACCATTAATTTATTCACAATTATCACATTTTATAGTCATAACAGACATAAAACCATTCACCATAAGCTTGTGATGTGAAAAAAAATTAAATTTAGAGATTAAATTCTCAATAGTGGTAAAATTAGAGATATTAATAAATGATCATAGTTGGGAATAATATATTCATAAGGATAAGAACATATGAGATTAAAAAATCATACCAATATATTCAGAGATCATAATCAAGAAACATTTCCCAATGTTTTATCAATAAAAAATCATAACACCTCATAATGATGAATCATAAATTTCCAATCATGAGCTATGAGAACATATCATTTGACTAAGACACAAGTTTTTGTCCAAAAAATAATAATTATAAATCAATTCATTATCAAATAATCACTACCATGACTATCCTAGTGGATTATTTTCACTCCCCCTTTAATGTTTTCCATATTCAAGGTTCACTCTCAAGAAAATATTATTATACAATTTCGCAAACTAAACTAGGTTCACACCACATTATAGTCCTTATTATATCTTGATATATACATTATTTACCAAATAATTTTATCTTTATATTATTTTTCTCCCAATTTTAACTTATTGAAAACCATGGATTTCTATTCCATAAGTTCAAAAAACATTCATCCTATCATCAAGTAAAAACCCATATTAAAGATGTTTATTTCATAAACATTTCATCATCAAAATCATAAACCAATTAGAGAAAAAAATAATATGGTAAAATAGTATCATATACTAATAACATCATAAGAGATATAAAATATTTTATTATTGATAAAATTCATTTAAAATCACACTACAAAATTTCTTAAGGAAAATACCCTTATCATTTGAAATCGGTTATTTATAATAAAAAAATAAAAACATATTGGAAAAAAATATTTAAAATGAAAATGGGAAATATTATAAAATCTGTTTTTATGTAATTTTATCCCAATTGGTGGGGATTTCCATCCATGCGGTGTATGTTAAAACAAAAAATTCATTTCAAATTTTCATTAAAGTGTACAAGTACCTCATATGGAAATAAATAATAAGAATCCATGAAATTATTTTCATTGGAATTAAATCATGGGTAAAAATGAATTCTCAAAAATAATTGTGGAATCATAAAGAAATTATTGAGAATAATTTAATAAAAATATATAAATTGATGGAAAATATTTTCATCCAAAAGAGAATGAAATGAAAGTTCTTATTAAAATAAGTTTTTTGGATTCATGAAAACATAGGGAGTAAAATGAAAGGAAAACATGAAATATAAAGAAATGGGCTGAGGTGAATAAAATAAATAATAATTGGTGGGGATAGATCATATAATTTCATCATCTGTAAATTTACTCATAAAAAAATCTTGTTAAAAATCATATTGTATCATAAAAACCTTACCTCACATATTTCATTCATCATAAGAAATGTATGATCTTTTATATAAATTTAAAATATTTTACTTCAATAAATGAACTATAATAATATCTAGAATACAATAAATGGTTTACTTATAACCTCAAATAACCCACCCATTAACAATAATTCATTATCATCATCATTTCAATTGTTAGCTCTTCTTTTCATGTATCTTTTGGCTCATATGGTCTGTTCCTTGAACATTAATCCTAGTTCCATCATATGACGAATGTTAAAAATGATAAAAATATATCATATATTTATTAGGTACAAAATAATAACAATTCATATAAAATTATGAAAAAAATGAAATATGTTACCCTGTGGAGATAGTAGTCCATACAAACGCATGGGTGATGTTTCCATTTATTTATGGATGGAATTTTTAAAACGTTAATAATAACTCTCATTTTAGAACCCTAATTATATTATGGATAAAATTTATGTAATATTAATTCTATCATAATAGAAAAAATAGAATATGTTGATTGAAAATGCATCATATCACTATGTAGAAGTGGTAGTCTATATAAACTCATGACTAATACATTCATCACCCATTTGATAGACAATAGGAGAAAAATGGTTTTTAATTAGTGATAATAACATCTCATTAAATTGATTTTTCTAGATTCATCATATTTATTATGGTCAAAAAAATTCTATGAAGTATAATATCAAATAAATTTGAAAGATCTTGGATAATATCAATAACACATTTTCAAGAGACCTCTTTTGGCATTCTCATTATTCCATTAAGGATTTGTCTTATGAGAAGACCAAAAGATAAATGATGAAGGGAATATATCATGTATGGTTTTTGATATGTTTTTTGTGATATAGAATGATGTAATAGGGTAAATAAGGGAGGAGATGAGGTTCTCCTATTATAAGTGGTGGACACATATGGAATTCAATAAACCACTTCAATGATATAAGGAAACTCTCTTGGGAATTTTGCTCCAAATGAATATTTATTTGAAGGTATCGTATTATAGGGTTTAAATTTCCCCAACCAATATTTATTTATCTAGTGTTATTTTAAATCCAAAAATAATCTCTTGGTTTAATCTCCATTGTAAACCTATTTTAACCATAATCCTGGTAAAAAAAAATTATTTTTCTTACTATTCACTACGAAAAAATGATGTTTATATTATAAAATAAAATTAATACAAGTTGATAAAAAATATTTAATCCATATGACATCATTAAATTTCTATAATTAAATTAATTTACTTTAATAATAACACATACCATAAAAAAACTTGTTTTAGAAAAATCAATTTTTAAGAATAAAACATAATTTCAAACCATTCTACACATTGTAAAAACGAAAAAATGAATTTTAAAATATTATATTGAATATGAAAATTAAATTTTCATAAAACTATAAAAAAAATTAGTTATTAATTTAATTTATTATTGTCAAAACACATTGTGTGCATAAAAAATAGTTTTTAAAAAAAATGTGTTTTGAAGCTCAAAAGAAAACATATATAGAAATGAAGTAGAACGATGATTCATATGTAATTAATTACTTTATTTATAATTTTGGGGAAATAATTTTATATTACGATCAAACTAAATAAAAAACAATAATTTTACTTGAATGTAAATGATGTGTTTTATTAAAATATTTATTTTTCACTATTCACTGAAAAATAAATTTTTCAAAAAAATAATAAAAAATAACCATAAGATAATATAGAGATGGTAAATTTAAAAATTATACTCATTACCTTAATAAATTAAAAAAATATACCATTTATTTTTAATTTTTTCATTCAAAAAAGTGATAAAACCATTTTTTAATAAAATATAATTTTATGGCATAAAATAACTTTACTTGAAGATGGGTACTTGTTAATTTTCATTAAAGTAATAAATTTTATTTATTTAAAACCATTATACATATTATTTATTTAGTGGTTATTACTATTCATTCATTCCAACTTTATATTAGCGTAATAATGATTTACAATATCATGATTCATATGGACAAAAGGTTGAGTGTAAGTTAATCAATATAATACGTCAAGTTTATATAAATGGAAATAAATATAAAACCATTGGTAGTTTCATTCTACCCCCACTGATATTGAATATCTCCCTTCAAATTAAATCACTCTAACACAACAAATATGGATTCACTATTTCACCACATCATCTGGTTCTCATATGCATCCTAAGATTCAGATTCCTCCAATGAACATTAACTAGGTGATTAGTCTTATTTTATAGAACATGATCTCTATGTTCCAATATTTCAATTGGCCATTCTTGAAATAAATTATCATTGTCTACTGCTATACCCTCTAAGGTCAATAAATTTGATGGATTTTTTATATACTTCCTCAATATATATTCATTATATCATCCCACGATTTAAAAAAAAATGTGTATTTCTAAATAATATTAATTTCATTGATATATTTCCTTCTACGAAACAAACCTATTAAATAAAACCACTAAATACAATAAAAATATTATTATTTAAAGTGAATGGTATCACCTAGCCATTAGATTAGAGTCCGTGAATAGGGTTATCTAAATGATGAAATATTTATATATAGGTACTATAAATGCAATTTTATTAATTTATACATTATAAATAAGCACCCAATTTTTTAATAAATATCATTTAATGCTGGAAAAAAATTTCCCTCAACATTAATTTTAATTTATTCTTATGAGAAAAATATAATAATTAATTTCTATAACATTTTAAAACAATTCCTGAAAAATTTAACTACAGTTTTTAAATCATAAAATCAAAATTATCTTGTTGATAAAATTTTAGATTTTTTTTGGAAAATGATTGTATTTTAATGAATAGTGAAAGAAATTATTTTTATTAAAACCCATATTTTCGTTTAAATTAATTGTAAACTCAAATTTTACTTGGATTTTTTTTTTTAAAATTTTATAAGAACATTTTAATTTAAAATAATCCAATTATGGTTTTTGAAATGTGTTTTATAACTAAATTAAGTACAAATACATTTTTTATTTAAAAATGAATTTTTATGAAAAAGTTTATTTGCACCACAATTTTCAAGTTTTATTTTAAATTAAATTATTCCATTTTTTATTTTTTGAATTTTAAAATATGAAATGATATTTGGAATCATGGGAGTAATTTTCTTAAATATGTACCTTATATTATTATTGTTTTTGTATATTAACCATAGTAATATTTATTATCATGGTAAAATGGTAAATCGGGTAATTGTGTGTTAGAAATAATATGTTATAGACTACAAAATTACCCCAAAACATGACTTTATTTTATTTTATGAGTTAATTTTTTCGGTAATTATGAAATATCTATAATATTAGTTTTATTAAATTTAAATTTTATTATGAAATTTTTTATAATAAATGTAATGAAAAGTTCAAAAATTTCCCACTCTGGTGCTTTATAATTATATTATTTTGAAAAGGATAAAAAATATTGGATAGAATTGTTATAAATATTCTTTGAATTATAAATTATCAGTATTCAATAAGATAATTTATTTTTAAATTTTAATGAATAAATAATTACCTTAAATGCTTACACAAAACTGATGTGGACATTATTCATTTAACAAAATAATAAATTAAATTAATTTATAAATTTTAATATAAAATAAATTTGAGATATTTAATTTCATCAGAAAAATTATCAATTAACATATAATTTTATTGATTATAGAAATATTATTTTCAAATTTATTTTCATTCACTAATGTTATTAATGTGAAATTAACTAAATGGTGTCAACATTGACAATAATTTTATTTTATCAATATAATATTTTAATAACCCATTAAAAAATAAAGTAAAAATAAATATGAGAAGGTGGAAATGATATTGTAAAAAATGTTACATTTTATAAATTTATGGACATTTTATGTTCTTATATATAAAAATACCGACCTTTTATTATTGAAAATGTTCTTACTATTTTCAGGATTAAATTTGGTTATCTAAGGGTAAATCAAAAGGATAATGTTTGAAATGACCCAAAAAATTATCGAAATTTTGTTGTATTATGTGATTAAAATCATATCCAAACATATCATATAATAGATATCAATATGGATTAATTTTTCTTAGTAATTTTTTTTATAATTCATTCTTTTGACAAATTCCAAAAGAGGTCCTCAAGAAAATTATAAATTGGAACCTCTTCCATTTCTTATTTACTCTCATTTGAGCTATCTATCTCAACCATAATCTAAAAAATACACTATAATATTACCTAAAAACATTCTAGTGTCTTTTTTCCTCCCAAAAGTTCATCCTTAGTTACTTTCAATGGATATTTAAATTAGTCATTTTAAAGAAGATGTAATCGCCTTACCCGATCACTTTATTTTATAAACTTTTTTACCAAGATTAAATATATATCGTTTGTGATAAAATAAAAAATTTGGTAACTAAAATATGTGTAAATCTGATTATGATTATGAAAACAACATTATACACCATCTTTCTTGTAAAAAAATAACTGAAAGCTTCGCTTGTGCATGTATATACCTTATCATCTCAATGTTGTGATACAATTCATTTTTCATCACCATCACTTTTGGTGGTGAATTATTTTGATTTTAACTTTTATATATGATATTTATGAAAAAATTATAATTATGGAATTATAATATAAAATTTATCTTCTTACCATCTAATCTATTGGGAAATTATTTTGTAGCTCATTCGCATGGGTCGACTACCACCTCCACGAAGTCACGTTATTATATTTTTCATTTAAATTTTAATTTGATATAATTTTGGAAGAATTTTATTAATACATATTATATATATTATATAATAATTATCATATGAAAGTTAATTAATATTTACTTTTATTTCATTCCATCTATGAAAAAATGAAATCAATGTTCAAGTGTCCGTACAACCTACCATCTTCATGAATGATGTAATTAATTTTTCTATATATAAATATTATTGATGACTCTAAATATGTATATAATGAAGAAATTTAATATTTATATCATGGATAAAATTCTTTATATTTTGTAATCATAATCAAAAAATGATGACCAAAACTACCCAACCATAAAAAACGTGAAAAATGAATCAAATATCACACGGAACATTAATTTTAATAAATTATTATTAAAAAATTGGTGATAAAATATTTTAAGTAAATAATATGGGGAATGATACATATTATTATGGTTCTATAATATAATGATAATAAACATTAATTTATTATATAGGAAGTTCCAACAAGTATGAAAGTAGTTGTACATAAGTTATGGTATTTTCTTCTCACTTTTTGTGTGTGGGAAACATGCCTTATAGAACACTAGTTAATTTTTTTGTTGTATATACTACCCATGAATAATTTTTCGGATTGTTTTAACAAAAAAATTGTTATCAAAATCCATATAATTTTATTTCATTAAAAGGTCTTATGATTTAAATTTTACCAAAGTGGAATGGGATTTATGTTACAATCCTATTTCTTATAAGGATATTTATGAATAAGTCTCCAATGATGAAATATTATTATATATCTGTAAACAAAATAATGAATTTTACTCTACTCAAGTTATTTATTGAAAATAAGTTTTTCCCATTCATTTTAATCATCTTACATTCAAATGTGATCAAAAATATCTTTTTAATGAAAAATCGAATTCATTTCTCTCTGTAGTGGAAAACACTTTTGGTTCGAAATCTATATTTACTAAGAAGGTTTTAAATATGTTTTTTAATATTATCCAATTATTTTTTTAAATTTAATTTTACCCATGATATACTTTTTACAAAAATTATTAAAGGATATTGTATTGATATTTTCGAAACATTGAACATTGGGGATTTTCTAACACATGTATGGATAGAATATTTTTTTGAAATTTTTTGGAATGAAACAACATATCCCCCAACATGAATATTTTTTTCTTTGAAGTACCTTTAAAATATTATAAGAATATTTTAAAAGACAAACATGTCATTTATAATTTCATATATTTTTTAATAAGTGATTTAAAAAATGACTCATTCTTTCCCAAAATAATTTTTTCATAGACTTTTATTAGTATTTCAATTCATCAAAGACAACAACCCCTAATTTAACATATGATTTACTAGGGATATGATGTAATTATATCATCAATATTATTTCTTTAGAGAGTTTATGATTATGATGAAAACAATTTTTGTCAGCAAATTTTATTTCTATGGAATATACTATGAAGAAATGTTAATCGAACCCATTTATTTTCTATAGTTAGCTATTGATGGAATGTTTATGAATCCCATTTCATTTCATTGGTTTTGACATTATGAATAATTTTTCAACTTTTTGAAGAAATATATAGGATTTCCATTTATCAATGAGAGGTAGATATATCTCTATTAAATTTATTTGGTAAATATTGGTATATTATTAGACAAATAAGAATGGAATTGGTAGTGAACCCGGTTCAGTAAGCTACTTTGACCATTTTTAAAGTCTTGGAAGTGAATATTGACTACTGTTATGGTTTGGGGAGTGAAACTAATTCCACTATGATAGTTTTGGATTATATCCCTTACTACTAAGGAAATAATATTCTATGCTTATGTGTATCCAATAATTCCATTTCTTATCCCTTGTTAAGTTATCATGGTTTAGGTTCTTTGACTACTTTATGATTAAACTCTTATAAAAATCCATGATTTATTACATGACTCAAGATTTAAATTTATGATATGTAGGATATGATTTTCAAATGTTTGGAAATGTTCGTATAACGTTATGTTCATGTTATCATAAAGAGATCATTGATTTATCCCTTTTCTAACCTCACTATGAATCTGAACTCGTGCATCCTTATGTTTACATTCCCCATGTTATGAATAAAGGTACAAAGTATGTTATGTATATAAATGTTTCAATATATGTCGATCATATTTGGAGATGTTGTAAATTTTTTATGAACCAATTTTTAGGATTTTTTGTTTCTAAAGGCACTATAACTATATAATAATGGGATGGATCATAATATTATGTAATGAATATTCATTTATTGATATTTAATAACACTGTATAAAAATTATGTGTCATTGTAGATTGTGTTAGAGAAATTTTTAGATTTATTTTGTAGTAATGTATGTGAAAAAATTAGTTATCACACTATAGATAAGTGTTAGTATATGGGGAAATCCTAATATTTAGGTAATGATAATTAATATCCTTGGCTAAACCAAACTGGTAATAGAATAAAGATTCAATAATAGGACATATTTATAATTATTTTTAATTATTATTTGATATAATAATATAATTATTATATTTTGAAAAGTATGCATATCATTTTTGATTTTTTCGAAGGATGAAACCAAAATACATTATGTTAAGAAAGAATGTAATAAAAATGCAATGATTTCCCTATTGAGAAACTGAATGATATGTGATTTTGAAGGGATAATTATCTTATTATTCCAAATTATATATCATTATATATGACTAACAACATAAAAATTGATGAGTTTCATAGAATTCCATATAATAGAAAATTTGGATTTTGTGGATGCTTAAGTGGAAATGATCTTCGAGTTAAAAAAGTTCAACTTCCTTCTTATCAAGAAATTTAGAGAGATAACTAAGATGAATATCTCAAATGGATGGGAAATTTTTTTCTTCATGGTCATAAAAGGTTATAATGGAATGAATTTCTATGGAATTAAATATCTTATATATAGGAAACTTGGGCATTATCCGAGTTAATTCCTTCTTCTAAATGATAATGCCAAGACTGAGGATGAACATATTCTAGGTCAATCATTGAAATGAGATGATATATGTTTTAATGTATTGGGATTCAAAAATTATATCAATGATATTTTTGATACAATAATCATTAAATAACTAATGAATGGTTCACATTGGTTTTCATTAATGATTTGAAAACATGTGTTGATAGGAACTAATAGTCAAGAAAACTGAAAATTCATAGTTGGTATAAATAGATGATTTAAATCTATGGTATTGTGTTTTTGACCTCGAATCTGTTACTTATATGACTAAGAAGTGATTTTTTCATCATTTATGTTATTGATTTCATTTTTATTATTTATTGAATTATTATATGATTTCATTTGTAGAATAAGGATTGTGTTTTCTTGTGCGGAAAACTTAGGAGTTATTAGTACCATAATGTATTTAAATGTTTTATGTTTTATCATAGTTTCAAAGGGATGGACTCCTTTTAAGGTTTTTTGTGGTGTTTTTTTCAATAAATTTCAAACGATAATGAGGTTTTAGGAAGAAAACTCTATTAAGGTTAAAATAAACATTTGGGTTAGTATATGATATGATTTTAAGTGAATTATGGTATATTTGATAGTGGTATATATATAATATTAATAGTTGAAAAGTGAGTAATTGACATATTGATATTTTAACATATATTTATTGTCATTATAATTATTACTTTTCAGGTTAATATCTAAAATTTTTTAATGATATTTTCATGAATTTTACTATATAGAGGTTTATCCTGGTGATTAATGATATTTTGGGAGAATATTTATTGGTACGAGATATATATATATAACCATTATTTTTAACATGTGATTTAATATACAAGGCTAGTTTGGATAGATGAAATTAATTTTTTTAAGAAATAACATGAAATTTATCTGATAGAATTTGAGTTTAAAACATTATTTAATGAACGGTTTATTGAGTTTATTTAGGATATAAGGTTATTTATTGAAATGATCTAAGTGGATCATTCATTTTTATTTTGGAAAATTATGGAGTTAAGTTTATTATATAAAGGTATATTCAATTTTTAAGTTATCTTACCTTGTGTTGTCCATTTTTGGGTTTGGATAATTTTATAGGATAGGATGAATATATTGATAAATCTTTTGAATTTATTATATCATGATTTCTTTACTTCAGGATTAAAAATTTCTTCTCTATTACTAATAATTTGAACTAATTGATTAAATTCTGGTGTAAAATAATTAAAGGATGAAATTATACATGAAAAGTAAGTATATTTTATTATTTTATTAGTCTATATGAAAAATTAACCACTCAAAATTAAAAAAAGGATTCAAAGAAAAAAAATCATAAAACCATCAATTTTGATGAATTGATGCTCTTTTAACCCATTACCACTTCATGGTATTATGATTGGAAACATTCTCCTCACAATGTCCTCTATCACTCTATTTTATTAATTGGGTGTTAGTTTTGTATTACATGACTATATTTTCACTTCCCAATAGCATTCTTCCAATTTTAAATGTTGTTTTGTAGTGAATTTCATTCTTTCAATTCATTCTTTTTAAAGGTGAATTTTTTAACCCTTAATTCAATGTGGTCATTCAAAAATATATTTTTCAAATATCAATCCATTAATTAGAAATCACAAGTCATTCTTTAGTTCTCCTAGTTTATGGGGGTTGAGAATGTAACACACTCATATTATATAAAATATATCTCTTTAAATAATAATAATTTTTTTGACATATTGTGTTACATGGAATGTTGTGTTTAAACAAAGAGTGATATACTATTAATATACTATTATTTAAAGTGAGAGTTATCACCACGCCATTATATTGGAGGGAATTAATATGATTAATTTAATTATGGAATATTTATATAATATTTATAATAAATAGAATTTTAATGATTTATATTTTTGAAATATGAAAATAATTTTTTAGAGAAGTCATTATATGCTATAAAATTTTTTTTTCTAAAAAATTGATTTTTACTAATATTTTTGGGAAAAATTATAATTTAATATTAAAAATTTTGAATATGTATTTAATAAAATTATATTATATTTTTTATTAATAACATCAACATTTTCTTATAATTAAAATTTGATATTTTCTTAAAAAGTTTGATATTTCCATTGAATGTGGAAGATAATAACTTTTGTTGAAGAAAATATTTTATTATAAAGAAATTATAAATTGAAATTTTATTATTAATTATATTTAAAATTTTAAAAGTTAATTTGAATTTAGAATTTTCCAACTATTGTTTTTGAAATATGATATGCACTTGAATTAATTATTGATTCATTTTAAATTTAACAAGGTATTTTTTCTGATAACTTGTCACGACCCGTCCTCGGGGCCCGTGCCGTGACTACCCCAAGCCCGCCTTCCATAGGCCAGGGGCTGGCGACTAGCACCAAGGTGTAAATCCTGGTAAAAAGGGAAGGCATTTCTATTGTAAAGTAAACAATCACACAGAGTACAAGCGGAGGAAGTAAACGCTAAGTAAAATCTGAGTACAACAGTAAGTGCGGAAAGTAAAAAGGGGCCGGAAATACAAGCCCAGCTGTAAAGTACAACTCGAAGGGAAAACAGCAACTGAAAAGTAAAGCTGCTACGCCGAGCTGTCCACTGGAAATCCCACCTGAAGGGTGGGTACAGATAGCTCCTCTACTCCTCGGGTCCCACCGTCCACTCCGAGTATGTCCGCCCAGTGGTCCACCTTCGGGTACCGCCTCGTCATCACATCCACCTCTGGGTACCGTCTCGTCGTGAGGTCCTGCTCCAGGTACCATCTCGTCATATAGTCCACCTCCAGGTACCGTCCAGTCCTCGAACACTCGGCCTCTGTCAGCACTGCCCGTCGTCTGCAACCAACACAACGAGGTGCGGGCATAGCCCGTGCAGGGGTGAGTATAACGATACTCAGTAGGGACCCCGAGACCTTCAAGGTCTCACTAAACCAACAAGGATAACCACAAAGAAGATCTCAACAGATAACCTCTACTTAGGTATATGCCCATACATATACCTAAGTTATCAAGTAACCCATCTCAATCATGAGGAAACACAAGGATTGTGAAATCAATGGATAGCCACTACCCGGGTATATGCCCATACATATACCTAAGTTAGCAAGTGACCCATCTCAATCATGAGGTAAACACAAGGTCAAAAGTCTCAGCTCAACCAGGATTTTCATTATCGAAACCGTAACTGCTGAAGAGCTCCGTCTCTGGAGTGTACAGTGGTCCTGTCACGACTCCTAGGTACTGCTCACTAACCTAAGACTGCTGAAGAACTCGACCCATCGAGTACTGTGGGCCAGCTGCTACAACCAAGCGCTCCCATGTGCCGCTACTACCAAGCGCACCTCTGTCGTGGGTCTGCCGCTACAACCAAGCGCTCCCATGTGCCGCTACAACCAAACGAACCTCTGTCGTGGGTCTGCCGCTACAACCAAGCGCTCCCATGTGCCGCTACAACCAAGCGCACCTCTGTCGTGGGTCTGCCGCTACAACCAAGCGCTCCCATGTGCCGCTACAACCAAGCGCACCTCTGTCGTGGGTCTGCCGCTACAACCAAGTGCTCCCATGTGCCGCTACAACCAAGCGCACCTCTGTCGTGGGTCTACCGCTACAACCAAGCGCTTTCATGTGCCGCTACAACCAAGCGCACCTCTTTAACACACCAAGTCGTTCGATCAGCAGTCGTCGGTTCTCAGCCAGCTACACGGTCTCCGTACTCCGCACGCTCATCACTGGGAGGGTCCGCTCCACGAGCTACAGGTCGATACTCCAAGTATCTCAAAGTCCCACGAAGAAGTATCTCAAAGGACCGCCACGTCATAGGGGTCTCAACGCAACAGACGGCGCGTCAATCGGATGCCCGGTCTGTGAGTTATTAGCCTTTTCGTCCCAGGGGCCCGGTTGGTTTTGTGAGCGAACCAAACCCGGCCGTATCTCAACTGTACCCCGAACTCTCATAGGGTAAACTCATAGGGACCGTTTATCAGCACGATCACCAACGCCGCTGACAGTTCGTCAAACGGACGTTCTGTCAGAAAGATATCATCTTTTCCGTTTCAGGGGCCCGGTTGGATTTCAGTGCGATCCAACCCGGCCACTATCCATCTGCATCCAAAACTCGGGCGGAGGATGCCAAAAGTTCCGTATCGTCAATAGGAATGCAACGCAACAGACGGCGCGTCAATCGGACGCCTGGTCTGAATGTTATTGGCTTTTCCGTCTCACACCCACCCTGGGAAACTTCCCAGGAGGTCACCCATCCTGATCACTACTCTAGGCCAAGCATGCTTAACTATGGAATTTTTACCACATAGCCTCCCGAAAAGGAAGATGTACCTTGAGTATAGTATACCGAAACGACCGTCTCGATCCAAGGATCGCGTTGCCGCTGACGGCGAGTCGTTTGGAGGCTCGTAGCCCAAGATACGGGCATTTGACCAAAAGTGGTCCGAAACTGGCGGTCTGGGCCCGGCCCGACCCGGCCCGACCCCCCTGGTCCGACCCGAACCGGGTCGGCCCGAACCGGGTCGACCCGACCCGGTCCGGCTAGACCCGGCCCGGCCTGCGGCGTGACCCGGCCGGCGGTGCGGCCAGCGCGTCGTTCGGGTGCCGCGCGCGGGGGGCAAAGCCCCCCCCCCCTTTGTGAAACCGCGGCCCCTTAATTGGGGCCGCTTGAAGACCCGACCGTGGGAATTAATTCCCCCGGTCTCCACTGCCCGGCCGGCCCGCACTGGCCGGCCGGTTTCGCCACCAAGGACCGGTGATGGCCGGTCCTTCCTTCGCCGACACCGGCGGCCCGGTGCCGGCCGCCGGTCATCTTGCTCTGTCGCGGCCCGGAACCGGCCGCTGCCTATGTCGTTCGGCGCGATTTGACGGCATCGCTTCCCTCCACCGCGGCCCCGCTCCGGCCGCGGCGCCTTTGACTTTCTTCGACGCGACGCGACGGCATCGCGTTCTTGGATTTCTTTCCACGGTGCGGTGCGACGGCGCCGCGCGTATCTTCCGCAATAAATCTTGTGGTGCGACGGCACCACGTTTTCTCGTATCATCCTCAAGATACCATCACGAAAAACAAAGGAGGAGGGTCGGCCGTGTTTGTGCGGTCCGACCCCCTCGCGTTATTCAATAACAAAAAGGGTTTTAATCCACGATTATCACAAGTTTGTATTCACGAACAATTAAATAAATAAACCCCTACCTCGATTCAGATACGGTGCACGTCAACAACCCGCGGAAGACGAGCGTCGCAGAGGTCGGGCGTCGCGGGGAAAGAACGTCGACTCCGTTGTCGTCGAGGTGCGTTCGAAGGGGAAACGTCGTTGGAAGAGGACGTCGCGTTCTTCGGTGGAGATGTTCTTCATTGGAGGTGTTCTTCGCATTCTTCGTCGATGTTGAAGAAGAAGAAGACTTAGCCTTTTCTCTCCCAAGTCTCCACCACAAGAACAACTAACCCCAAAATAAAATAATCCTCCCACTTATAATATTAACCCAATATAGGTTTTGAATTTCAAGAGTTTGAAAATTCAAAACCCATATTTAACTCACTTAAGTTATTAACATAAGATGATAAAAAATTAAGGAGGTGTTTAGTTATCAAAACATAAATGGGGGGTTTAGAGGGGTTAGGAAAGTTAAGGAATTTGAAGAGGTGGGGAGGGGTTTGTGTGGGCCCCACCCTTTCAAATATCCACACATGGGAAGTTGGATGGATGTGGTCCCACCACCAACTTCCCATGGGAGAAGTTAACAACTTAACATGAAATAAAATTGATTTAACAATATTATTCACTTTTTTAATAAAACCCCAAAAAAAATAACCTCTTCTCCCGCACAAACGCAACTATGGTAAAGGTTCCCTTAAGCGATTACCGGCGTTGTGAGTTCATCAGTGCAATCGGATTTCAATTCCGAGCACTGGTTCAAAAGATAGAAATTCCCGCTCGCTCGTTCACTAAACGTACCCGAGCCAAACTTCGGAAATTAATTCCGGGCACACCGGGCCTCAGAATCAGGTGCCGTCAGAAACTGCATTCTTCTAAAATTCCAAAGAAAATTAAGAAAAAATTTTCCTTGAAATTTCCTGGTCTTTACATTACTCCCACCTCAGGGCTTTACGTCCCTGTAAAGCTTCAATACAAACTAGGGTCACAAAAGCGGTACAAAGCACGTATCTGAGCCTTCCGCTCCCATGTGCTTACCTGGAGGTTCCTTAATGCCAAAGAAAGTGCACCCGAGGAATCGATCGTCCTCGTAGGATCTGCTCCTGTTGATCCTCGATCCCCACTGGAACCTCCGTGAAAGACACCCCATCGCCATCGTCCAGCTCCTCATGGTCGATGATATGCGCAGGGTCGAGCACGTATCTCCTCATTTGAGATACGTGGAAGTCATCGTACACCTGGTGCAACTGCGGTGAATGGGTCAAGTAGTAAACCACCCCGCCTACTCAGATGGGGACCTAAGAAGGTCCTCTGAACCCTGGAGATAACTTTCGGCCTTGGCCACATCTCCGTAAACCTTGTCGAGGTGAGACCCGTATAAGAACGTGGTCGCCATCCTCAAACTCCAGATGTTTCCAATTCCTGTTAGAACTGGAACTCAAACGACTGCTGCCACGAGGGTAAGGTTGGCCGATTCAATAGTGATCGGTCGCACCCTCCCGTGAAAGAGCTTATCCCGTGCTGCCTGGGGTTTCCTTTTCACCGACCAAGGAAAACCCATCCCGACGTTTGCCTAAAACCGTCAATTTGAGTATGAACAGTTATTTCCCATTCTATACTCAAACTAACGTCGTAAGGCCTCGACGCTATCACCAAGAGATTCCAACCGAAACTCTCACCTCGAGGGTCTGACCACACCGTCGGCGTAAGTGTGATTATCAAGTCTCCTCCCAAGGTATCTCCAGACGTGAGGGTCAATTCCACGGCTTACCAGAAACTCTAGGTCTGGAACAAGATTTGTGAAAGCAAGAAATGATTCACATCGACGTCTGTTACTACAACATCTAGCAGTGGACATAGACTGTCCCTTGAATCATTTCTAGAGCCATTGAGTCACACTCCTTGACCGCATGCAGGCGCACTCTTCCTCCACCCTCCAGCTCCCTGAGCCTGGCAGGAATAACTAAGGTGGGTGGTTGTACCATGTTAGGATGTACACCACCTCATGCTGCTCTCCTAGATCTGCCTCCACGTCTACTGCTTCATAGACTCATCTCTCCTTTAAGCTTCCTCTTCTTAACACGCCTGAGTCTCTATGACTGGCACCGGTTTCCTGTTTCTTACTGCACTGAGCAGTCTTCATCTTCTCTTGGATGTCCTGGACCTCCTTTATTCTCACAAGAGCTACTATGATTTCTTCTTTGCCGATAAGAGAAACCCGGTCTCATCCCCTGGATGAACCACATTCGTTGCCTAATACAGTCAATCCTGACATGAATGATGCATTCATGCCATGGATGACGTCGTAAGGCCTCGACTTATCTACTAAGAGATCCAACTGTCACTCTCGCCTCCAAGGGTCGAGTCACACTTTCGGCATCAGTGTGAGGTCACTGGGTCCCCTCCAGTAGAAATATCGAAAGTGAGGGTCAAGTCAACAGTTTAACCGGGACCACTCAGTACCAACCAAACAAAAGGACAGGAAAGAAACAAAGATAAGTGTCTTTTTATTATTGCAGCTCATAGTACAAAGACACGAATACAAAGCAACATGGAACTAGAAGTACAATGGACGTATCCACTAGTTCCTCTCCTTCCCACCTGCTCTCAGCGCTCTACTGCCTTGTCCACTGCTTGGCTGTTACTCAAGCACTCGCTGCTACATCTGTCTCGGTGGCTCCTCCAACACCCGCTGATCAATCGTACGAGGAGTCGGACAGTCACGTGTCAGGTGACACTTTCCTCCGCAGGAGTAACATTGTCCGTTTCTGGCACGCCTGGCTCTGACCCCACCTCAGGTGCCCCGCACCACCGGTCCTAAAACCCGAGATCGTCCAACTGCTAGTCCGGTCCTCCTAGACCTCTGCATCATCTGTCTACTACCCACAGATGACTCGGATACTTATCGAAAAGCACGCGGCAAAGGAAGAATCTCCTGTACACGCTCGGGGTGTAGAGATACTGGCACAAACTCCACCCTGAAGAAGGTCTCGAAGTCTTCCCATGCGAAGTTCATCTCGTCGCAAAACTGGAATAAGTGGCTCCACCACCTGCCTGCAGCTGCCTGAAGGAGGCTGGTAGCAAAGATCACCATGAAGTCTGCCGGCGTCCCCATTAGCCTGAAGAATCTCACCACAGCCTCCATCCAAACCTCATCCGCCTGCGGGTCCGTCTCTCCCCGGAACCTGGGTGGCCTCTAGCGCTGGAACTCGTGCAGCGCGCTCAAGCGTCGTGCATCGCCTACTGCTGGGGCTGGTGGCATCGGTGGCCCAACGGGTAGCAGTACCGCTGGTGCCTCTGCTGGTGCCTCAACTGGGATAGGGCCCTGTACTGAGGCCTCGTCGCTCGGTGGGCTGTCAGTACGTTCCACTCTCGGGGCTCTAGCTGGTCATCCGTGAAAAGGAATTCTGAAAGAAACATCATGACACGGTCAAACGTTTATACCTGGTGAGCTGAATTGGTTTGAGCTGTTTTAAGGGAAAACCTTTGAAAACACACACACAATTAGTGTTTTCGTGTACAAAGTCAGAAATCAGTTGTCAGGGTCCTGGTGTATGGATACGTCGGCCGCCCGCACCAACACTGGACTCCCTGAACTGAAAACCACACTCAGTACTCTCAACACTATTGCTTCACAGAAAGAAACATCAGAGTTATAAGTTCTGCGGTAGAACCGAACTCCTTTGATACCAGTTTGTCACGACCCGTCCTCGGGGCCCGTGCCGTGACTACCCCAAGCCCGCCTTCCATAGGCCAGGGGCTGGCGACTAGCACCAAGGCGTAAATCCCGGTAAAAAGGGAAGGCATTGCCATTGTAAAGTAAACAATCACACAGAGTACAAGCGGAGGAAGTAAACACTAAGTAAAAACTGAGTACAACAGTAAGTGCGGAAAGTAAAAAGGAGCCGGAAATACAAGCCCAACTGTAAAGTACAACTCGAAGGGAAAACAGCAACTGAAAAGTAAATCTGCTACGCCGAGCTGTCCACTGGAAATCCCACCTGAAGGGTGGGTACAAATAGCTCCTCTTCTCCTCGGGTCCCGCCGTCCACTCCGAGTATGTCCGCCCAGTGGTCCACCTTCGGGTACCGCCTCGTCATCACGTCCACCTCTGGGTACCGTCTCGTCGTGAGGTCCTCATCCAGGTACCATCTCGTCGTATAGTCCACCTCCAGGTACCGTCCAGTCCTCGAACACTCGGCCTCTGGCAGCACTGCCCATCGTCTGTAACCAACACAACGAGGTGCGGGCATAGCGCGTGCAGGGGTGAGTATAACGATACTCAGTAGGGACCCCGAGACCTTCAAGGTCTCACTAAACCAACAAGGATAACCAAAAAGATGATCTCAACAGATAACCTCTACTTAGGTATATGCTCATACATATACCTAAGTTATCTAGTAACCCATCTCAATCATGAGGAAACACAAGGATTGTGAAATCAATGGATAACCACTACCCGGGTATATTCCCATACATATACCTAAGTTAGCAAGTGACCCATCTCAATCATGAGGTAAACACAAGGTCAAAAGTCTCAGCTCAACCAGGATTTTCATTATCGAAACCGTAACTGCTGAAGAGCTCCGTCTCTGGAGTGTACAGTGGTCCTGTCACGACTCCGAGGTACTGCTCACTAACCTAAGACTGCTGAAGAACTCGACCCATCGAGTACTGTGGGCCAGCTGCTACAACCAAGTGCTCCCATGTGCCGCTACTACCAAGCGCACCTCTGTCGTGGGTCTTCCGCTACAACCAAGCGCTCCCATGTGCCTCTACAACCAAGCGAACCTCTGTCGTGGGTCTGCCGCTACAACCAAGCGCTCCCATGTGCCGCTACAACCAAGCGCACCTCTATCGTGGGTCTGCCGCTACAACCAAGCGCTCCCATGTGCCGCTACAACCAAGCGCACCTCTGTCGTGGGTCTGCCGCTACAACCAAGCGCTCCCATGTGCCGCTACAACCAAGCGCACCTCTGTCGTGGGTCTGCCGCTACAACCAAGTGCTCTCATGTGCCGCTACAACCATGCGTACCTTTGTAACACACCGAGTCGTTCGATCGGTAGTCGTCGGGTCTCAGCCAGCTACACGGTCTCCGTACTCCGCATGCTCATCACTGGGAGGGTCCGCTCCACGAGCTACAGGTCGATACTCCAAGTATCTCAAAGTCCCACGAAGAAGTATCTCAAAGGACCGCCACGTCATAGAGGTCTCAACGCAACAGACGGCGCGTCAATCGGACGCCCGGTCTGTGAGTTATTAGCCTTTTCGTCCCAGGGGCCCGGTTGGTTTTGTGAGCGAACCAAACCCGGCCGTATCTCAACTGTACCCCGAACTCTCATAGGGTAAACTCATAGGGACCGTTTCTCAGCACGATCACCAACGCCGCTGATGGTTCGTCAAACGGACGTTCTGTCAGAAAGATATCATCTTTTCCGTTTCAGGGGCCCGGTTGGATTTCAGTGCGATCCAACCCGGCCACTATCCATATGGATCCAAAACTCGGGCGGAGGATGCCAAAAGTTCCGTATCGTCAATAGGAATGCAACGCAACAGACGGCGTGTCAATCAGACGCCTGGTCTGGAAGTTATTGGCTTTTCCGTCTCACACCCACCCTGGGAAACTTCCCAGGAGGTCACCCATCCTGATCACTACTCTAGGCCAAGCACGCTTAACTATGGAGTTTTTACCACGTAGCCTCCCGAAAAGGAAGATGTACCTTGAGTATAGTATACCGAAACGACCGTTTCGATCCAAGGATCGCGTTGCCGCTGACGGCGAGTCGTTTGGAGGCCCGTAGCCCAAGATACGGGCATTTGACCAAAAGTGGTCCGAAACTGGGGGTCTGGGCCCGGGCCGACCCGGCCCGACCCCCCTGGTCCGACCCGAACCGGGTCAGCCCGAACCGGGTCGACCCGACCCTGTCCGGCTGGACCCGGCCCGGCCGGCGGCGTGACCCGGCCGGCGGTGCGGCCAGCGCGTCGTTCGGGTGCCGCGCGCGGGGGGCAAACCCCCCCCCCCTTTGTGAAACCGCGGCCCCTTAATTGGGGCCGCTTGAAGACCCGACCGTGGGAATTAATTCCCCCGGTATCCACTGTCCGGCCGGCCCGCACTGGCCGGCCGGTTTCGCCACCAAGGACCGGTGACGGCCGGTCCTTCCTTCGCCGACACCGGCGGCCCGGTGCCGGCCGCCGGTCATCTTGCTCCGCCGCGGCCCGAAACCGGCCGCTGCCTATGCCGTTCGGCGCGATGCGACGACATCGCTTCCCTCCGCCGCGGCCCCGCTCCGGCCGCGGCGCCTTTGACTTTCTTTGAAGCGACGTGACGGCATCGCATTCTTGGATTTCTTTCCACGGCGCGGCGCGATGGCGTCGTGCGTATCTTCCGCAATAAATCTTGTGGTGCGACGGCACCACGTTTTCTCGTATCATCCTCAAGATACCATCACGAAAAACAAAGGAGGAGGGTCGGCCGTGTTTGTGCGGTCCGACCCCCTCGCGTTATTCAATAACAAAAAGGGTTTTAATCCACGATTATCACCAAGTTTGTATTCACGAACAATTAAATAAATAAACCCCTACCTCGATTCAGATACAGTGCACGTCAACAACCCGCGGAAGACGAGCGTCACAGAGGTCGGGAGTCGCGGGGAAAGAACGTCGACTCCGTTGTCGTCGAGGTGCGTTCGAAGGGGAAACGTCGTTGGAAGAGGACGTCGCGTTCTTCAGTGGAGGTGTTCTTCGTTGGAGGTGTTCTTCGCGTTCTTCGTCGATGTTGAAGAAGAAGAAGACTTAGCCTTTTCTCTCCCAAGTCTCCACCACAAGAACAACTAACCCCAAAATAAAATAATCTTCCCACTTATAATATTAACCCAATATAGGTTTTGAATTTCAAGAGTTTGAAAATTCAAAACCCATATTTAACTCACTTAAGTTATTAACATAAGATGATAAAAAATTAAGGAGGTGTTAAGTTATCAAAACTTAAATGGGGGGTTTAGAGGGGTTAGGAAAGTTAAGAAATTTGAAGAGGTGGGGAGGGGTTTGTGTGGGCCCCAGCCTTTCAAATATCCACACATGGGAAGTTGGATGGATGTGGTCCCACCACCAACTTCCCATGGGAGAAGTTAACAACTTAACATGAAATAAAATTGATTTAACAATTTTATTCACTTTTTTAATAAAACCCCAAAAAAAATAACTTCTTCTCCTGCACAAACGCAACTACGGTAAAGGTTCTCTTAAGCGATTACCGGCGTTGTGAGTTCATCAGTGCAATCGGGTTTCAATTACGAGCACTAGTTCAAAAGATAGAAATTCCCGCTCGCTCGTTCACTAAACTTACCCGAGCCAAACTTCGGAAATTAATTCCGGGCACACCGGGCCTCAGAATCAGGTGCCGTCAGAAACTGTGTTCTTGTAAAATTCCAAAGAAAATTAAGAAAAAATTTTCCTTGAAATTTCCAGGTATTTACATAACTTGTATTTCATTATGTTATTTCATTTTGATTTTAAATTAAATTCTTCCAATTCAACATATTTATTGGCAATAAATAAATCCATATTTTGAACTATGGTGTTCAATTTTTTTAAAATATCTCTCTTTGAAATTTAGTTACATCGAATAGTATCTTTAGTAATTTTTATTACAACGATAACAGGTTCATTCAGGTAATTAGGGGTTTAAATAACATGATAAGGACCATAAAATGACCCCAAAACATGCCATAATTTTTTTAGATGAGACCATTTAATCCATAAGTATCAATTATTCCATTATATGGTCTTTTTTCTATTCTGATCCAGATTATTAAATTTATAATAATTTATTTAAAGAAAATCAAAATAGGCAAACTCTTGTTTTTAATAATTAAATTATTTTTTAAACCATGTTAAATAGTTTATATTCATGGTTATAAATATTTATATTTAAATAAAAAATACTTTTCATCAACAATACAATTTATTTTTAATTTTTCGTTAAAAATATTTACCATAATGTCTTAAATAAAATAAGATAGTGCATATTGAATTAATTGAAAATTCATATAAATGATACAAAAAAATAAATCTAATATAATTTCAGATAATTAATTTGATCCAATAATTTAATATATTACTAAGTAATTTTATTAATCAATGAAATTATTAAATTCTAATTTAATTTTTTTCATGATGTTATTAAAGTAAAATAAAATTAATTCTGTCAAAATTGATAACAATGTTATATTATAAAAATAATATTTTGGATAATTATTCAAAAATAATAATAATAATGAAAGAAGAAAGGGTTTTAATTATATTTTCTAAAATTTGAAAACTTTGTCATTTATTTTCAAATTCTCATCTTATAATTAAAAATTAAAACCCTTTAATATTGAAAGGTTTTTCCTATTGATAAATTTAAAATTGGTTAACTAAGGGTTTGACAAAATGATAAATTATTAAATTAGACAAAAGACTAAATTATATTAATGATTATATTAAACCAAAATTCAAACTTATCTTCAAATAGATCACTTTTTATGGCATTTTTCTTGAGAGTGAATTTATTATAATTTAATCTTTTGATAAATTTGAAAATTTCCAACCACAACAATTATAAAATGGAAGCTCATCCACTGCTAATTTAATACCCATTGAGACTTCATGATAGTAAAATATCTTCCAATTTCCCTTCTCAACGTCCCTAGATACATTCTATAGTTTCTCTTATTCTCAAAATTACACCACGATATCTCAGTATAAGATATTTAAAACAATTTCTTGATAGAATAGTTAATCACCTTATTGATCAATTTTTTTCTATTTATATTTTCCTCCTATGAATATAAGTTATTTAACATATAATAATAAATTATGTATAATAAATAATATGAAATGTTATTATGAAAATTATATGACCACTATACATCCTCTTTCCCATAAAATAATACGATGGAATCATTCATTTGTACATATGTCTTACCGTCTCCACATTGATATATATCTGATTTTTAATTTCCATCTATTATGGATAGGTATTATGATGGTTTTAATTTTTATTTATGATACTTTTTTCACAATTATACTTATTTAATTATATTTTCATGTCTAACATCTTACCATACAATCCAATTGTAAATTATACTATTTGTTGTTCATATGTGTGGACTAGCATCGCCAAAAAGTGATTTGAACCATTTTCCATTTATATTTTACTGTGAAGTTAATGATGATAAATTTGATGAATATATATGATATATAATATATATCAATGATATTTTATAAGTGAATTAACTTTTACTCTTTTTTACATCTATTGAAAAATTAAAACAATATCCTTACATACATAAGAGTTACCATGGCCATGAATGATGTAATTCATTTTTATATAAATAACATTTATGAATGATTATAAATATATATATATAATTAACATAAATAATTCTTATATCATGTATATAATTTTTTATATGACGTAATGAAGTTCAAAAAAAATTACAAGACCACTGAACTAGAACAAATGTTAAAAATGAATAAGATTCCACTCATAGTAGTAATTTTAGTATAAAAGTGTTATCAAATGGGTGATAAAATATTTAACATAAATCATATATTGTAAGATAAATATGAGTATGGTTAATTAATATATGAAAAATAAATCAGTATTTATTACACATGACATTCGAGCACATAATAATTTAGTTGGACCTAATGTAAAGGATTTTGTTTCTCACTTTTATTTCTATGGGGCACATGCCTTATACACAATTTGTTTATTTTCTGTGATGTATATACTATCCATTATTATATTTTATTATTTTTATCTATAAAATTTTGGTATATAAATGACCATCTTTGTTTCATTCATTCGTGGGGATTATGATTAAAAATACATCAATGTGGTAAGGGTTTTATTTTATATTCTTATTTTTTATCATTTTTATATTGTTAAGTCTCAAATGATAATCTCTTATTATCTACCTCTCAATAAAAACATGAATTTTATTCTCCCTTTGTTATTTATTTAAAATAAAATTTTTTCATTTATTTTCCTCATCATATTAACTGAAGAGACTGAAAATATGATTTTATATAAAATAAACTATATTTATCTCTTTAGTCCAATGAACATTTACATACATATACATATTCTCTAAAAAAAATTAATAAATATTTTAATATTATTATTTTATTTTTTAAATTATATTTCACCCATGTATGCCTTTTAAAAAAATGTTTTCAAATTATTTTTTCTATCATTTTCCAAATTAGTTTCTTTGTGACTTCTATGATAAATGTATGGAAGGAATATTTTCCAGTCTTATGCGGAATGAATATATTTTCACACCATCATGGCTAATTATTCATTTGAAGTGACCATTAAATGTTTAAAATTTTATTTTCAAATACAATATTTTCATATATATAATTAGATATATTTTCTAAATAACTGATTTCAATAATGGAAATTATATTTTCCAGATTATCTTTTTAGAGATCTTTAATTTGTATTTATATTCATCAGAGAGTACAACCCTATACTTTAGTTATTCGTTACTAGGGGTATGATCTTATGATACCATCCTTATTATATTTCATAATGGAAATTTTTTATAATTAAATTATTTTTATATAAATATTTACATTGTAAAAGTGTATAATTTGGTGAAATGAATATGAATCCAATTTATTTTCCATGGATGATCTTATAATAAAATTTTTATGAAATCCATTTTTTCATTAGTTCTAATATAATGAATGAATTATGATCCTGTGGGACACATATATATTATATTCATTTTTTGATTAGTGGGCCTTATATATAACATAAATGAATTGGGTAAATATTAATATCTCATGAGATAAACTATAATAGAGTAAGGAGTGAAACATATTTAGTAAGGGAGTTTGTACACTATGATGGTATTCAGATTAAAAATCAGCAACTATGATGTTTTGGGGAGTGGACCCATTTAAACAATGATAGTATTGGTAAAGACACTTGACATCTAATGAAATCAGTTTCTATGCTTATGCGTATACCATAATTACATGTCTTATTCATATGTTAATATTTTATGGATCATTATCTTAGATTATTTTATGATTCATGTCTAATAAACTACCACGATTTATTCCATGGATTATCATTATGATCCTTGATATGTACAGTACAATTTTCAAAAGTTATTCAAATTTTCACAAACATTTATTTTTGTGTTATTATCAAGAGATAATTGAAATATCCCATGTCTATCCATACTTACCATCTATTATCACCATTTATTATGATTCATTTTCACTAGGTTAAGAATATAGGTACAAATCACGATACCTCTGAGATGAGTTATTTTCATGAAGAACTTAATGAGAGGCATTATAGATCATTTATGAACCCTCTTTTTTCCATGATTCCAAAGGATCTATACATGTGACTCTATCATGGATCACTATGTTATGTAATGAATATTCATCTATTAACATGTGATTACAAGGTTTCAAAAATTTGGGTCACTATATAGATAGAACACATCTGGAACATGGTAGAGGATTAGTCGGAGTTCCATGTGATAATGAATTGTCCCAATTAATTCATGAATTTTCAAATGACCAATATGTTGAGGGTTTATCTACCATTCATTTATGAATAGCACAACCTTAATCTATAGGAAAAATCTTAGGGATAAATTATCACAAAATTTAATTATAGATCTCTCTACCGATTGTAATCATTACTCCTCTTTTGAAACTAAGCTACCATGATGTGATGATGAATGGATCTTAAATTATCTATAGTTTCATATTCAATATTGGGTTCCAATATATTTATTTCTCAAAATTCATTCTAATATGTCATATTTTTACAATTACATCAATAAGGAGATACATAAGGATCCATAAAAATTCTTTATTGAATGAAATTATTAACATCTCAATCAACTAGTTAAAGTGGTTCATACCAAAAACCATAGAAATTTTGAGAAAACCTTTCAACATATCCAATATGTTTTGAATGGTTATATTTGATTAACCATTTTTTGCAGCATGATACGTAGTGCTAAAACAAAACACAAAATCTAGAACCTTCTAAGGACTTTTCCTTAAATTTGAGGGAATCCTTAGATCTTACTAAGAGTAAATATAATTTATTACTCCATGATACTCTACCATTTAAATAATTTATATATTTTAAAAAATTTCAGGATATATATGTTATTTAATAATAATGTTGTTTGTTGAATTCACAAGGAGATAAACCAAAACCAAATTAATAATAAGGTATTTATATGTTTTGTGGAGTGTGATGAAAAAAATCCATTATGATGTTTTCTAAATTATTTTCTTGTATGACTAAACATCCTCTTAGAATTGTATCCCTCTAACATAACTCAATAACATACCAAGCACTGATTTACATACTCCATAATAATTTTTCATGTTTTCCCAAAAAAATAAACTTTCAGATCAATATACATATTCATAATTTCATGCTAAATTGAGAATGATGATCTATTAACATATTCCCACAGTTCCTTATTTAATTATGGTATTTTAAGGACACATATTTTGTCACTTAACCATATTATTCCATCATAATAAACGTTTAAATGAGGATAATTTCTCACATTCTGTTGTAGTTCCATATCCTGCTTCTGTGTGACTTTAATCATTATGTGGACATATGGTTGTAAACTCATATGAGAAAGATATTATTTCTCCACTTAATATTTGATTTAATGTAATTCATTTAAAAATCCATAAATATTGGATTATTTTTTATTCTTACCATGAATATGGTGACATGACCCGGTTGACCCAAACCATCAACCACCTTGTTCGCTATCGCAATGTGTTAATTTATTAAGAAATAATAATTTTTAAAAAACACCAACCATATTTTCTACAAAAAGATAAAATCATTTAGTGTAAATATATACTTTATTACTTTATAATTTGTACATATTTTAAACCATTCTATGTAATGTCATTGAATCTATATATTTAATGTAATGATTACTATTACTAAGTCTAAATCATTAGTTGGGTACTTTTTCTCATGAACCTTGAATTCGTGTGAGGTATAAGATATAACAACATGATTATGAATATATACACACTAAACCCCATTTTTATGAATCAATATAAATCACATACCCTTCTCTGATACAGGGTAGTGTGAGAATAGGATTATTGACCAATATTGTATTTTGTTACTTAAATTTTTCTTCCCATTCATTTTCCTAGAGGAACATAACTAGAATATATGTTAACATAGTCAGTTTATCATATAGTCATTGGAAATCCTTCATAATGAACAGATAATATCAATCCTATAAAATAAAATTTTGGATATTAGTCACATATTTTGGTCTCGGCGAATGTGAAATAACTTCCATTATTAATGGATCAACTCACACACCCTCATGTGAGATACAATAATAGAAAAATAAATATTTCTATAGAACAAATACACATTTTGTTAATTTTTCATAGATATTTTTATATTGTAGTTTGTTCTGTACAATCCTCAAGTGATCATTTTAACTCTTAAATTTCATTGGATAAAAATAAGAATACTAATTTCTACAAATGATATAAAAAATGATCATGGTAATCACTAAATATTTAATTAATTAAATCAATGAAGATAATATGGGAATTAGTAACACAAATTTCACCACATATAATTCAAATTCTATATACCATAAATTAATAGACGTATTGGTTATCTCTTTACTTCTGACCATCGACTAATTAGACTAAGAGAAAACTAAATTTTTTGGAAAATATTGATCTCCTCATAATCGATCAAATAATTAATCAATATGTAAAACATGATAATTATTCTTGATTATGACCTTATTGAGTGGAAAAAAATATATTATGAGTCAATATGATCTAAAATTATTCTTAATAGAATGTCAAGATTCACCCCAAGTATTACAACTATCAAAAATAACCCCTTATCAAGATTCTCCTTGAGTTTCGCCTTCAATTACTATAACTCGATTGGGAGAATTCATTATATAGTCATTGAAATATGTGTAGCAAAATGAATGAGGTATATTTAGAACTATACATCATGATTTATTGGAAGACTGTGTAACATATTTGGAAACATTCCCATAAACACTAATATAATAGGCATATATTCGATGTTTGGTTTCTCCCCAACCATTTTAGATGAATGCCTACTTTTATTTTGAATCAAGACCCATGAAACAAATGTAATTTCCCAACTTATACATATTTTTTCATTGCACTAATAGAACAGAAAATGTTAGTTTGGAATTTGAAATGACACTTCCCTTCTTAATCAATTAAAATGGGATTTATATGATGAAATGAATTAGATTACTAAATTTAATTATATTTCAACACATTGATGGATAAAATTATTTTTTGGAAGAATATTCACATGAACATAAATTGGTGAAGTTTCATGAACTTCACATGTGGTCATCATAATATTAATATTTTCTATTTCTATTTAAATATTCAATCATCTATGAGGTAATGTGGTGCCCTTAAAATATAAATCAAATATAAAATATTTGGTATAGATAGAAATAAATTTGACCATACAAGTTTTAGAGTGTATGGTAATTGTACCTTTGATCACTTTGTTATCACACCACCCATTGGATATAGTGACTGGTTGATATTTACCTTTGTCTCTTAGCTTGTGAGGTTTTAGACATTGATTATAATCACTCACCCTTGTTTTCATGAACTTGTTAGTATAATTATCATAATCCTAAAATTAGTGAATTTTATGGTGGGTGGTTACTCTATGGTGATTTCTATCTATTTGAATCATTATCTAAATTATCCCCATTACATTGATATATGATTTCTTAGTGGACTTCTTTTCTAGACTGGAAAAAAATTATTATTCTCCATACATAAACTTCCTCCATTATTCTTTCGAGACATCTAGTATAAAGGAAAACATATATTCTTATTATTATCAACAATTTTATTATAATTTCCAATGAATTGATTATTTCATTTCTTATCAGAAAAATTATTTTTATTGGTGAATTCAATATTCACTTCCACCTTGATAGCACATTGATAATTTTATTTATACCTAATGAAATCTCTTATGGATATGTCTCTTAAAGGAATTAGTTTTAAGCTACTAAAAATGGATCAATATTAATTTCCAGTTTAATAATAATTCCATATGCATACTCAGAATATCCTATGAAATTTTGCTCATATATACCAACTTATTACTCATCATTCTTATTATTCTTAAGTAATTTATTCATTAAAATTGAATGAATTATACAATTAATATATTTATAAAAAAATAATCTCCAAAATGCATCATAGTCCATGGAATTAATTTCTTCTCATTGCCTTGTATTCTTGGTGGGATTCCACTATTGATATGCTTCACCTTCCAAGTGATAATGAACTGTGATAAACTTTTCATGCTCTATAAATTGGAGAAATAAATTTTATTTTCTATGATACAGATATATTTCCCAACTATTAGTGGATACAAGAACCCTCTAATATAAAGCGAGGATTTCCTTATAGAGAACTCAAGAAAACATTGTTCTCTCTATTGATTATAGAGAAGATCAGTTTGATTCATACAGTAATAATGTTATATAATTATAGTAATAGTTTTTCTCATTATATATACTATGACATTCAGTTTCTTTGTTTGAGTTCAATAAACCCACCTAGGTCGACCCCAAATCTCACTTGAACTTGTTTGTAACAAGTCTCTAGAGGCAGTCACGATCTTCATTGATTAGAAACTAGTGGCCATAAAAAATAATAACTAATTTGGAAGTCATTTTTCTCAAGAAATAGTAGATAAATAGATAAAAATAGAATAATATAATAAAAACTAACAATAGAAAAGTTAAAAAGACTATACATACCTCCATGTGACCATGTGGGTCACCAAAAACCACAGAACCTGACTCTCCCTATAGGAAAATCATAGCTGGGTGAAACCTGAAACTGGAAATGATATAGATGAATGATCACATAATTACTTATTAGGCCACCAATACTAAACTAATCAATATAAATACCATATAATTGAACATTATAAAAATATAATATGAAAATATATTATCAAATTATATTATTCATGATATTTTTAAAACCAAACCATAAGTACACATTCCAAAAAATAATCCTTCATATTTAATAAAATCCAAGCCAGTAAAAAAAATTAATCATTTCAACTTAGGTAAAAAACACTTTTCCCAATTTTAAAAACCATAACATGAAAATATCATTTCCATAATAAATATAAAGGAATATAATATTATTTAAATGTATTAATGAAATACACCAACCATTTTCCTTTTAAAATGATACCTTAAATAGATTAATAAATCCCTTTTGAATGTAAGTTAAGAACACAAAATGGGGTTTCATACCAATCATAAAGTGTAACATTAAAATAATATTGAGAACCACATAATGTCAAAGACAAATTATAAAATAAATAGAATGTAAGGACATGAATAATATAACATATATGAAACTAACATTCTCAATATAAAATACATAAGTCATAACATAACACACATATATTTAGGAAACATAATATATAGAAACTAGGAAACATAAGGTACACAACAATGGACATAATTGTTGAAAATTAATACGGTTATGTAAATCCATAATATCAATTACTCTCAACTACCCTCAATGGTGAAAACCCACTAACTTGTGTATGAATAATAATAAGGGTTTACCATCCATTGCTTAATCTCAACTAGCCTTTTTAGAAACCCATTACTACCCACTAAGTAGCCTCAGTATCCTAAGGAAATAAAAAATAGATGTGTTTCAAGAACCAACCAGGTAATAATATGACAATAAAAATCCCCATTGGATAACATCACAATATTTTCCTTCCCACCTCTCTTCCAATATAAAGATCACTAATACATAAGGACATCATAAATCACATAAAAAAAATCCATCACATGGATAATATAAACATAATAAACAAACCAAGGGGATTAGAAAAGGAGGAATCAACAACTAACACCTCATATAGTGCATGCTTGGAATATATCCTATCTTATATAACATATAAATTTTTGAAATCCCAATCTAAAATAGTTTTGAATCAAAAATGAGTCCAAGAAAAAATTCAACAAATTATAGAAAATACCAAAGAACTCGACTATATCTCCACATAATTTCATTAATAGGTCAATATGAAATATTTTATAAAAAAATCCCATGAACATTAATTTCACAATTTTTGAAATAGAAAAATGGCTTCAAATATTTTTTTAATATCAAAATCCATTCAGAATAAATGAATGATCATATACTCCAACTATTTTCATGCTACCAATTCACATGACAAGTGGTTTATTCATTGAAATACCACTTAAAAATCAAATGAAAATGCTTGAATTATTAAATTTACAATAATATATTTCAAATTATTGATAAAAATTAAAAGAAAGATTTCATAAATTTCAAAAATATGTATAATGTGTACAAAGCCAACTAAAATTTCTAAAAAATAGTCCAATTTAATTTCTTGTATACAAGGACTAATAATAAACAATTAAATTTCTAAACAGTAACTTAATAGCAAAAAAAAAATTGTATTGTGTAATATTAGGGTGTTCTATTAGAAATCCTATAACAAAAAGTCTCTATTTTTATGATTACTAGTGGAATCCACCTAAAAAAGGTCTACAGGAGTATGAGAGACAATAATTCACCCTATAGAATAGAAAATATCCCTTTACACTTGCACATATCTAGAACGTTACATATATATATAAGAAAGCTTAGCCCAAATATATATATTCATACATCCATGAGATTTTATACATAAAGGTAGTACTTATATATATTCATGTATATTCACATATATGTTAGTCACCAAAAATGATCCAAAAGTCATTGAATTCGATGAAGGATGCGTGAACAGGCTTCAAATCAAACCTCTAAATCCCTAAAGACCAATAACCAACAAGAAAAACCTATTTGAGGATAAGGTTAATATAAACAATGATGTGTGATGAGAAAGAAGAAAAACTATAAGAAATGCAGAGAAGAGAAATATAGGTTATACCTTGATGATTTAGTCCTTAAATTCAAACAATATGGGTAAAATCATGGGATGAGGGAGAGATCCCCAAAGGATGGTGTGTGTGCCATGGAGTGGAGGGGGCCATGAATCACATGAAAAAATTAGGAGAGTGGAGAAGGGAAATAAAGGGGATAAATAAAAAAAATAAGGAAACAAAAACATATATTTTTTAAAACCCCTGACATAGGGGATGATTTTGGTGCACAGTTTACCAAACTGTATGCCAACCGTGATGTTATTAATATAATATCAAGTGGAACTCCCACAATTACCTCTATGTAGCCTCAAGGTGGAGCTGACCTTTCTCTATATGTGTGATCTGACCCTATCAAATATATACCCCCACACTTTGTTGGTTTATGGATACTCATAATTGTGTGCAGACCACATGAAACAATGATCACCATAAAAAAATATAAAATTTCATCTTCTATCTCTAGAAAACACACCTCAGATCAAAATTAAATTAATGAATTAATTAATTTACACCACCATGACATGAATTGTGTCACAAAATTCCCAACATACCACATTCATCACAAATAAACTATTATTTCAAATGTAATGGTTAAGAATGTGAATATAATTATAAGGAAACTCCCATGGAAAATATACATAGGAAACTAAAAAACTTCAAATAAACATGATCATAAAAAATAATCAATGAAAATACACAAAGAAATGTAGGCCTAGAATCCGTCTCCCAGTAATTTATAAGTGAACAAAATTTTGGGAGTAATTGGAATCATCATTCCATGAGGAACAAGAACATAATCAAACAACCACATGCCCAAACTCTCTAAATGGAATTCAAAAGATATTCCAGGCAAGGACCATGAAAAATAATTGGTTCAAAATCACCAGGTGATACCTATTCCCAACAACATCATAATGGATCACAAAACCAAATTACTCAACCACAAGGTGTCAAAAAACCATGTAATGTAATAACATGTGACATGGATTGTTAAGAAAAATGGGGCTCTAACCTAAGGGTCCCAACTAGCGTATGAGGTTGTTTAGGAAAAATTCCATGGAATAGAATTCTATTATAACTCTGAAATAAATAACAACCCAGTGGACACCATAGCACAACTGGATGTCAAACTGCACCCCAGGTATCTTTACATGAACCCTAGGTTCATCCCCTATACAGGAAATAAGATCTACAATTTCCAAAAAGGATCCAGACCATAGTGTACTCTACTTGAAAGAATCGAAAAAATATCCCATGAAAATTCTTGAAAATTTCTCAATGTAAGATTACTATAATGGAAAATAAATGGAGGACCTAATAAATACTAATTCAAAACCTCCTCAAGAAAAAATTACTCTAAATTCTAAAATCACAAATCCCAAAATGGTTCTTCATCTTTAATAGGTGAAACTAAACACTAGAATGTTACACTGAATTATGGTAACTCTTCTATGAAACCTACAATGCTTCCTAACATGATATCATATAATAGATTCATAAATATAACTTATCCAACCATCCACAAAAACTCAAGGGTCTAAACCAATGGACACAACAATCGCTAAAAGAGGCACTAGAGAAGCACAACATCAGATACACCTAGAGAACAACACTCTAAAAATGAATTATCATATCCCACTCCATGAGGAGGAAAAATAATATTACTAAAAGTAAGGAACCCTAATAAAATTTACTTATAAAATATAAATTTCTAGGAGGATAACAACATAAAACATGGGACATGGAGCCTTATAATTTTATGTCCCATAAATCACAAATAGATTCCCTAAAACATACATGGGACAAAAAAACCACAAGATTTACACACACAAAATATATCTTCCTAAATATCAATTTTAAAACAATGGAACCATTAAAATTTGGAATTATTTCATTTAAACCAAATGGAATCCATTTTAAGAACATAAACCTCGAGTCCTGAATTGAATTCATTAATTATAAATTATTAACAAAACTAATTCCATACAAACACCATATGGTTGTAAATATAAATCACCATTAAATGTTTCAAAATGAAATAGTCACATTCCATTTTAAATAGTATTCAAATCCGTTACCCATTTGAAATACACATATCAAGGGTTATAATAAAATTAAAAAGCATTGTTTTCTCTAAAAATAGAAAACTCATCTTTTAAATCATTGTTCAATTGATTAGAAAAACACATCAAGCGTAACAGATTTCTCAAATTCCCAATTATCCAAAATGAAATAAATTTTATCAAAACATTTCATGTAGCCAATATTATCTTTCAAACAAGACATAGGATCATTTTTTAATGGAAGACATATTTTTCCTGGAAATACATTTTCACAAACAAAAATAAATTTCACAACACATATTAAAACTACATTACAAAGTCATAACACATGCGTCTAAAGAAATCTAGTAATTGTAACATACCATAAGACTAACCATGACCCCTATATAACGTCCCTTATACACAATAAGAAATCCAAGAGTCACATGGTCTATATAAAAAATATATGTGTTGCCAAAAAATGTCTGACTTGGCCCAATATTTTATGGACACATGTATATTATAGAATAATTCTAAAAAATGTATATAAATAGGTGTTTGGTTGTCACATTGTTTATCAGTACCTATGAACCAACCTCATATCTTGAATATTTATTATTTAAATTATGTGAACATCACATACACCCCCAAAGAAACTAAACCCATACCGATGATGGTCAATAAAACTATATTAATGGAGTCAACCATAATATAAAAATACAATCAAATATTAGAACATAATCAAAATAAAATACCCTACTAAATGTGAAAACTCGATGCACGGTTTGAGAAAAATCTCATCACACTCTCCCCCAAATTACCTCCCATGTATCTATGATTTAATTTACATGGTAGTAACACCCCCAATAATAGAAGTAATTACTGAGGATTTTAATCCTATGGAAAAATTATAACCCATACCTATGATACCGTTTTGTACATGAACAACCCTGGTCATAGCTGAACTGATCACTCGAGGAGGCCCATAATAAGGCTCGAGAGGCATTATTGATACTCTAATACAGATAAATAGTTCCATACATCAAACACAACAGAATTTGGAATGGTTTATCCCAGGACACCAAAGATAAATAGATAAAAATATATTAATAAAATTAACACTAGTAGTGGAAAAATAAAAATACTTGGAGTGCCTTCATGTGGCCCCATGATCCACCAAAAACCCAAGAACCACTCTCACTCCATGAGTTAATTAGTGTGGTGTAGAATATAAAATTGAAAATTATATATAGTTGAGAGCAGATATGCACTCAGTAGGCCACCACTACCTGAAAATATATAGAAATTATTTATCAAAGTAGTTTACCAAAAGCATGATTGAACATATAATATCAAATTTGGATTTTAACGTGCTTTATAAAATCAAGAAAAATTATACCCAAGTCTCCTTATTATTAAAAAAACATAGATATTTAAAAAAATTAAATTAAAATTTTAACCCCAGGGAAATAATAAAAACAAATTTCCAATTTTTTCAAACCATACCGTATAAATATATCGTTAATAAAAAATTTCAATGAAGAGAAAATTTCTTTTAAAATGTTAATGAAATTACCAAAACTTATTCCTTCTCAAATGTTTCTTTCAAACCATTTAAAACACTACTCAGTTGAATATATGTCAAATACATATAAGTTCTTTTCATACTAATCATAAATTGAAGAAATACTACCACAAGGAAAACCTCATAGAATCAAAGATCAATCATAAAATAACCAACATGTCAATACATTCATAATATAAGAATTTAGAAACTCAAATGCTCAACATATGATAAATGATGAAAATCATACCATAAATATCTTGAAGAAACCCCTCCAAGACCAATAGGACACCACAATACACAAAATGGTGGACCTAACTACCAAAAATTAATATCGCCATGCACATACATAATCGAAATGAATCTCACCTATCATCATTGGAGACAACATACTATATTGAGAAATAATCTCAACTTTTGGTGACTAAAGAATTATTAATCTCAACTAGTCATATATACATCTTTCTATTTCCTACATAGTATCCTCGGTATCTCTGTGAAATTATAAATGGACGTGGGCCACACAAAAACTATGTCATCACATCATAATAATAAAAACCCATCAAGAAAACATTGTAATCAAATAAATCCCACCTTTCATTCCATAGAATGATAACCAATCCATTTGCACCTCATGAATCACATAGAAAACTTTTATCATGTGGATTAGATAAACATCATCTATAAATAAGGGGGATTAAGAGGGGAATAATCAATAATAAACATGTCATAATGTGATAACCATACCTTTACCTTATCTTATATCAATTACAAATTTTGTAATACACATTTTAAAATAAATCAATCCACACATGATTCATAGATAAAACACAATCAATTATAAACATAGATAAAAAACTAAACTAAATCTTCACTTCATTATTAAAAAGTTTTCAACCACCAAATTTTTATAAAACAAACACTATAAAATTAATATAATTCTTTTTAAAATATAAAAAAAACAATTAAAATATAATTTTGGAAAATCTAAATCCATTTATAAAATCCTTATAATACATAAATTTTCATTTGAAAAAATTCCATTCCAAGTGGTTTAATACTCGGAAGATAGCTTGAAAATATGACATTAGTGCCGATCACTTTTAAATTCAAAAGAAAATATTCCAAATGGTTAAAATAATATTAGGGAACCCTTAATGAAACCTAAATATTACATATCATTTATCCAAGTCTCATTCCATGTTCTAAAAAAAGTCTAAATTCATTTCAAACATATAATTTCCTTTAATAAGGTATTAAATTTAGGGAAAATCATTTAAAAATACCCAAGAAATATATTACATAAGTCATTGGAAGACCATGAATATTTAAAAATATTTTTTGAATAAATTAAATATATTTTATGTATATCATTATATCAATCACCATGTAAATCTTCTGCTACATGCAACACTAACATAAATTATGTTACATGAAAATCTATGTTTTAAAAAATCTTTGATTTATTATTAATTTAATTTTATAAAGTTGAATTTAATGACATAATAATTAAACATAATAATATTAATAGTAATAAATAATTTTTAAATATTAGTTATAATGGTTTTATATTTATAAAACACAGTTATAGAAAAATACTTAAATATTTAATAAAGTCTTTATATGTTTTGAAAATTTCATTTTCTCTAAAATTATAGTTTTTTATTAATTTTTGTGAATATTAATATATTTAGTTTCTATCAATTTTAGAAAATCAATTTTATAAAATAAAATTAATCTTTTAAATATAAATGTAAAAATTATTTTAGGGTGAATTTTTATTCTTCTTAAAAGTATCATTTTTTTATGAATAATTAAAATGATAAATTTTAATTGAATATAGAACTTTTAAATTTATTAATAAAGTTATAAAATATTTAAAATATATTTTAATTAATATTTATTATAATTATACTTACAAAAATCCAATTTATATTATTGGAATCAATTTTATATTAAATTTTAAAATAAAAACATTATAATCTTTTGATATGTTTTCCTTTAAAAATCTAGTTTCTCCTCATAGTAGTGGGATTAATTTAAAATAATTTTTTCCAATTTTAGGAATTGAACCTTTAATATTTGATACCATATTTTATCATGGAATAATTTATATGTTCAAATAAGATAAACATATTTTTTTACCAAAATAAATAATAAATTTACTAAATATTAATTATTGTGGTTAAGGTAAAAATGGGTTTACCATGGGGTTAAACTAAAAAGATATTGGTCAAATTTACCTAAAAACTTGTCAAAAAGATAATTTGTAGATATATTAGGATATAATCATGTCTAAGGCTATAATTTAATCCATTTATTACCACTTTTACTTTTTTATTATTAGGTATCAATAAACTCATTTCAAAAATTCAATGTGTTTCATATACCACACTTATAAAATTCCTCCCCCTCTCATATATTATTCACATGTTAATACCTATTTGGTTTTGAAAAGGCCTACCCAAATCCCTAAAAAAACCCATACCATCATCCTATATGACCAATGTTGATAATATATCCTCACAATTTATGTTTTTAGTGAAACTCTAATGTGGATACCAATAGAAGAGGTAGCATTAATAAACTAACACCACTATATTATTTCTTAATCCACCACATCAATTATTTTAATATAATACCTAAAAAATAAAATAATTTTATTCCTTATTATTATATGTTTTAATGTTAATTTAATGGCCCACAAACATCTCCACTCCAATCTAATGGTTTAATAAATTATCATTCCAATGTATGGTGGACTACTGTCTTGCGAACCGATGTTGTTCTCTTTTCCATAATCACCTCCCAAGGAAGTTCATAATGATAAATTTATTATTTATATGTGATATATATATTATATTAATAATTTTATTATTGTTATTATTTAATTATTATGTCACACATACATTCATATTTTTTATTTTTAGGAATATGATAAATTCATTCTTGTGTGTGGAAGACTACCACCACATAAAGATATGTTATTTGATCATTCATTCCATGGAAGGTAATAAGGATGTGTATAATGAATATATGTAATATTTATTACATATAATTTAATCTATAATGATAATATATATAAATTAATTTTATTTCATTCAATCAATAATGAAAATGAAAATAACATTCATTCATACGTACAACTTAACTTCTCTATAGACGATGTATTTTATTTTCTATCACTACATTACAAGGATTAATATAAATACATATATAATGAATATATAATATATTTATATCCTAGATAACATTAAGGAGATTATGAAACCATTATCTATATTGTAGTACCAAAAGAAAAAATTGAAATCACACAAAAAATGAAGAGGTCATCAACCTAAATGTAAATTAACATGAAATGATTAATAAATGGGTAAAATGGTTATAAAAAATATATAGTATAATACATATTAATATTTTTCAATAATATGTTTATAATAAAAATTTGTTTATTGTACATCAGGTTTTAAAAAGTACAATTAATTCAATACCTAAGGTAATAGATTTTTTTCTCAACATTCCTCCTTTATAACTTTTTCTATATTATGCACCAATATTCATTCGTGAGGTGTATATAAATACGCTTTGACATGTAATATAATGAATTTATTTATGATAATTATATTTTATGTTCAATTTTATATTCTTTCTTCATATGGAATATGATTCACTGTTACAAAAATGATAACTATTTTATGTTACAATCATCATCATTTATTGAGATTATTTTTGATTAAGTATCAAATGTTGTCATATCATGATTTACCTCTCAATAACAATACAAAAAAATCCTATGATTTTTAATCAAGATAACCTCAAGTTATGGTACCATTTGACCACACTTTGGTAATTAAATTTATTAGTAAAAAATTTTCATAAAATTATAACATTATTTCCCATTTTGGACGGAAGTCAAATTTCTTTCAAAACCATGATTTCTAAAAATGATTTAAATATTATTTATTAATATATTAATATTTTAAAAATAAAATTTTACCCATGTTGGACTTTAAAAATATTATTTTTAATGGAATCATAATTTCAATTTTCAAACAATTTCCAATTTTAATATACCATAAAGATAAAAAGAATATTCATTTCATTGTATCCGACATGAAAAAAAAATATTCACACATCAAGGACAATTATTAATTCAATTTTTTCTTTATAATTTTTCTATTTTAAGAAAAAAGGTTTTTAAAATGATATAGGTTTTAAAAATAGTTTTCCAAATAGTAGAATATATTTTCTTCATGAAATGTTTTAAATGATCTTTTCAAATTATTTTTCATCTATGATGATATCCATCTAGGTTAGATATTCCTTACTAAGGATATTATCCATGGGAAAAATTTATATTATTTATCATTATGGATTATATGTTTATTTAATGAGGTTTCGGAAAACCATTTATTTTCTATAGGTCATACCATGATAAGTTGCTTATGAAACCCATTCCATTTCCCAGGTTATACTATTATGAAATTATTATGAAACTTATCTATTTTACACATGTTATGATATGAAAAAATGTTTATTATACCCATATAAATTAATGGGATTTTATATTATTAATATCATAATATTTTGGAGCACATACATATGATTTTCATTATGTGATGGTGGCACCGATATCTCTCAAAAATGTATTGGATCATGTTTAATTTATATAAGATCAAAGGGTACACAAGAGGTTATCCAATATCGAAAGAGGGTATGTAAGAGGTCATCCCATGCTTGATGTTTGTATATGGATGATTATCCCAAGACTTCCATGCTATGAATATCTTGGTGGGTAGTCATTTTGGGAACTTTTGTTGGGGAATGCTTTCGTGCATGTTATTGTGCATTGGTGTGAATTGTTACCCCGTATTCTGACACTCTAATGGAAGGAATCTTCCATCACTTTATCATAGATGTATTCTCCATAATTGAAATGGGATGATGTGATATTGGTTCCTCCTTTTATGTATTTCTACTTGGAAACCCTCACTTAGTCAGGGTATATCTCATATATTGATAGGTGTTCCTAAAACACATTCCTGGTGTCATCGATTTTTTGATGTCAGTTAATTATGATACTTATATCTATAAATTCATAGGTGTCTTTATATGAAAGTAACCTTTAGTTAGTGGATTAGTCACATTAGGCATCACTGGCATGTCTAGATGTTATAACATTGGTCACTTGTATTCTTCCCCATAGTATGGATTCTCATGGATTCGTCATAAGTGTCAAACCTTAGGTATCCCATTATGATCACAGGGTATCTGATTCCAAAGGAATATATTTTTAGTTTTTTTTGAATCCCATGTTTAACAGGATGTAGTAGATTAACAGGTCATGAGTTTAATGTCTTGCAAAGATGGATTGTAACTGATCTGAAATCCCCATTTAGGTGGACCAAAGAGGTAGATCCCTTGGAGTTAGAACCTAAAATGTTTACCAAATGGGTGAATTGGAATGATGATAGTGGTTAACCTAGTGTAGGTGTGTCCTATAAAGGGAAGATTTCACACCGTTATGATTGATCTAAACATTGTTGTAGGTGGATATGTGAGGTGAGCCCTTATGAGTGGGACAACCAGGATTATCATTGGTTGGGATAGATCCTTTAATAGGAATCTTGTGTAACCTTTTTAGGAAACATGGATAAGGTACCACATAGTTAGAAGGAGGTTTTGGGGCTTACTCCTGAGAGATTCCCTTTTCATGAGAATTGGCATTGGTTTTATTATGTTCGATTGTATGTGTATAATCCCATGTAAATAAAGAAATAATACATTTTCATTTTAATTAATATTTTTTGAATTAAATATTAATTTTCCTTAAAGGGGTTTCAATGTTTGATGACATACCCGATACACAACAATGGGTTTCTTTGAAATCTTACATTGAATAATAATAATATATTATTATTTTAAAGGGTCGTTAAGGCATAGTCATTGTATTGGTAGGAATGAATAAAACTAAAAACAATATGATTATACATGTTTTTTAAATATTTCTACATCTTTTTAATAAATTTTAGAGGCTTAAAATGTGAACTAATCTAATTTTAAGCATAAATACTCTAATATTCATTAAAAGGACAACTTATCTCGTTTTAATAGAAATCCCTCATTAAATATATTTTTGGTCACTTTTATATATTCTATTTGACAAAATAAAATTCTTCTTTAGAATTGGGACATCAAAATTCACTTTGTGTAAAATTTTCGTGTTAAACTGATAAAAATTCATTTTTTATGAATAGTGAAAATTACTGTATTTTAATTCAAAACTGCATTTTAATCTTATTTATTTATATGGTTATAATAAATTTTTAATTGGTTTTAAACTGTAATTAGATTATATTTTTACCTTTTAATCCAATTATGGTTATTGGAATTAATTTCACATTGAATTTGGACATAAACAAGTGTCAATCTTTTGATAGTAATTATTTCTTAAAAACATGCCTTTTGTTTTGACAGTGGGGATTAATTTTTAATTAATTTATACTACATATCTGTTTTGAATTTGGAAAAATGGATTCCATATTAGTTATCAAGAGTTCTAAATTTTTTAAATAGGTAAATTTTATATTTATAAATTATGAATATTTACTTCATTAAATATTTTATTTATCGTGGTTAAAGGGTAAATCTGGTAAGTAAGGGTAAAAAAATATTATTATAATAATATTAAATAAGCCTAAGATGTGTCAAAATCCTATTGGTTGATACACTTCTGACCATGAGAAAACGTTGGTCGATTTTGGGACCCCATGGGGCCACTTGGGAGTGATAATGACCCTTTATTTTAATTAACTTAATGTTAAGACAAAAATGACATAAACAAATATCTTTTAGTAAATTAATTTTTACAGAGAGTTATATAAGTTATATATTAGACTATAAATATTATTTGAAAATATAAAAATATTTCCTACATCATGATATTTGTTTTATAATTTTTAGACATTAAATAAATTAAATTATTTATTACGCAATAATGATGTAGTGTTTACCTCATTAATAAATGATTTAAATAAATAAGATTATAATGATTAAAATAATTTCCAAAATCTATCCAATTCATATTAGATGATTTAATTTCGACCATGAGTCTTCTTATCTTCGACTTTAATTAGATTTGGACCTTTAGAAACCAAAAATAATTATATAATAAATTAATATTTTCACACTTTCCTAAAGAGCCCCTCCACCGCCTTATAAAAATCCCTCACCTCTAACTCATTCCTCACACCTCTCAAGCCCCTTGGATCATCCAACCTCAGCCTATTTAAGCTCCCTACATACCTCTTCTCCTCTTATAATCCTTAACATAGGCATAAGGCACTTAAAAAATCATTTTGGTTTAAACCAAAGGGAGTTACCTGATTTAAAGATATTGTCTTCTCTTAAGTTATTTTATTTTATTTTATGTCTCCAAACCCTAAACTCTATTTATTCATTTCTTTTATAACAAAAAGGTACAATAAATATAATAGGTTTTAGTTATGAGAAGGATTTGAACTATACATTCACACACCTCCGTCTAATGGGTAAAGAAATTACTGTTTTGTGGATAAGAACTAACTGCTCAGGGAATGATGATTGTCCTATTAACTGCTACCACCTATCATGGTGGTAATTATGAGGTAAGTGTATTTATATATGCTATATATTATGTTTATTATTTTTTTATTCTTCTATATTTTCCATTTATATCATACCTTTATAGTTTCCATTATGGGTAAATACGATAATTTCATTTGAGGAAGTGCGGACTACCGCCCCCTCAAAGGGATATGACTCGTTAATTCCATGTGTGGGACCTATAAAGGATGGAGAAATTATATTATATATATGATATTATACTATAATTATAATAAACCTACTAATCATTATGTTTTAATTCCATTAAAATAATAAATAGAAATGAAAGTAGCGTTCATGCAAACGTACGGCTTATCGTCTCCATGAACGGTGTATTTCATTCCTCACCTCTAAATGTTATGTTCTATTATAAATACATGTATATACTGGATATACATGATATATAGTTTATCTAAATCATTAATATCATTCTGGATATAATGGACTTTTGACTACATAGACAACTAGTAAATATAAGAAGTTCATTTTTCACTCAAGTACCAAATATCGGCAAAACGACCATTATTAAGACAAATGATTAAATAATGTTTATAACATGGTAATAATTGATATAAATGGACTAATAAAAATTAAAAATGTTCTTAATCAATTATAAATAAACTTTGGTTTATTATTCTGGAGATTAAAGAACGAACAGGTCAAGTCGGACACGGTGTAAGGGACTTTATCTCAATCTCCTTTAATTTAGGAATTTTTTTTCTACACAACCTTATTTTATACGGTGTATAAACACATTTGAATTTTCATTTCATTCAAAAGTAATATTTTACTATGATGCATTTTACTAAATGGAAAAAATGAATGTTTCTTTTTAACTTAAGCGGTGATAATGACCTTTCCGCCATAGGGAGTATTATTTGATCTTTTGGATTCCTTAACAAGCTGTGATTTTTTTAAAAGGAAAATAAATACCATATACTATGTTACATATTTTGGTGTTGGAAATGGTTTTGATAATGGATTTTTTATATAAATATATTTAAATGATATATTGTGATTGAAATGTGGAAATGTTAACATTACCATATATTTTTTTATGTGTTATGAATATGTTATGGTTCTTGGGAATTGTTATGTATACAGGTGGTTCCCTGATAATCCAAGGGTGGGTGAGCCCAAGATAGCTCTCTAATGCATTGGGTAACGTGACAGAGGTAATGTGAATATTTCTCCTAAGAGAATTAAGTAATATAATGTAACACCCCGAGATTTTATGAAAAATATTCTTTTAAATTTCATTAATGTCTTGTGTTGTACGCTACACCAAAAGAAGCTTTCACAACACGCATCCTTGACTTTCCTTCCATTACACGCAATCACGACCTTCCACGATAGCGTGTGTTGTACGCAACACCATGTTTCTCTAAACAACGATATGCTTTTAAGATATTATTAAAACTAGCCGTTATGAATAGTAATAACCACTTTTTAAATTTTAGAAATTTTATCTCTCAAAATGGACTTCATTTTTTGGATTCGGAGTATCGAATTTAGCCTGAGGTGAAATTTTGGTACTTTTCGGATAACTTTCATATTCTGATGAATAGTGAAAATTACTAAATTATAATTAAAAACAAATTTTTTAATAGAAGTAATTAATAGTGATAAATCATTAATTTTAGTGGTTTTAAAAGTATATTTAGAATATATTTTTACAATTTAATACAATGTTGGTCATTGGATGTAATTTCACATTTAAACCAGACATAATCAAGTGTCAATCTTTTGATAGATATTGTTTCTTAAAAACACGCTATTTGTTTTAACAACGAGATTTAATTATAAAATTAATTAATGAAATTTCTATGTTATGAATTTGGTAAAATAGACTTCAATTTTGAATTCGGAATATGAAATATATCTTAGGATGAAATTTTGGCATTTTTCTGAAAACTTTCAATTTTTGATGAATAGTGAAACCACTAAGTGGTAGGTTAAAAACTGAATTTTGCATAAAAATTAATTTTACCGCTTCTGTGAATGGAATTTCGAAAATCCGACAGACACGGTTATTATCAAGGACTAAAATGTGGTTCAATGAGATGAAAATAATTTTTGGTGAATAGTAACTTTTTACTTTTATTTATCACGGTTAAAAGTAAATAGGGTAATTAAGGGTAAAAATGATATTATTATTACCCTAACACATGTCCTAATTCTATTGGACAATTGTAATTCGACCAAAAACAATCTTAGGAATAAAATATGACCATTTAGGCCCACTTGGATTAGATTAGGACATTTAATATTATTTAATTCAAAGAAGAGTTAAAAGAGTTAAAATCAAAGTTTATTTACTAAAACATTTTTAATATAGGGTTTTACATAAGATAAATTCTATTGTAAATATTCATTAGAAAGCTAAAATGATTTCCTACATGATGTTATTTTATTTGTAATTTATAGATATCAAATAATTTAATTTAGTTATGACACAAAGATGATGGAGTAATTATCTTATTAATGAAATATTGACATAATTGATATTATAAATACCAAAATAAATGTAATATGAGACTTTTTATGAATTACACTAATTTTATAGGTTACTATGATATATTAGTGTTGATTTAATCAACTTTGTTCGAACATATAATTCTGTTATGACTTTCACAAAAATCATGTATCAAATAGTGTCAAAATTGACACAAAATAGTTTTTAAATCAAATATTATATTATTAATTGTTATTTTATTCCTAAAAATCTAAGGTTCGGCAAAATGACTTATGTAAGGATATATATATTAATAATAAACAATTTGGGGTTCTTTTGGCATGTTATTGTAAGTGTATTAACCATATAGTGAAAGAAAACAAAAAGACACGGTAAAAGTTAAATTATTTAACTTAGAGTTAAATCTAATTGATAAGGTTAAAATAATACCCTAAACTTGTCTAAATCCTATTGGATGATAGTATTTCTACCCATCCCCACTTTAGCTTCTAAATAATACCCTTTGGAACCATTATATACCGATTTTGACTTTAATATAAAATAATATTTTGAGATATTCCTAAGGTGCCCCTCTCCTCCCTTATAAAAGGACACCTCCTCCCCCTCCTCCTCACAACAATTTGAGCACTCAAGCTCGGCCAACCCCTACCAAAATCCCTTATCCACTTCCCTAGAATAATCCTAGAGGTCCTGGTCTTCTTCAAAGACCAATATTAGTTCCCTAAGTGGAGTATTCAAAGAGGCGTTCCAAAGAAGAGGTAATATCCATTACCGATCTTTTCAATTTCTTTCTTCTTCAACTTCTTCTTATTTAGTTGTTTCATGATAAAGTAATAACATCAGTATTAATTACATACTTATATGTTATTATAAATATGAAACAACTATAATTCACCATCTATCCATCCTACGGAAAAATGAAATCACCGCGCGTGCGTACGTACGGAATACCGTCTCCACGCCGTGGTGTAATCTATTTTCCACCACCACCTTAATAGGATGGGTATAATGGTGTAATGAGTAACTATATATGATTATTATAAAGTTATATTTATACTGAAATAGTCTACATACACTTCAACACAATTCCACGACCATGGGAACGATATCATCGCTCGTGCGTACGTACGGACTACCGTCTCCACAACGCGATGAGATTCATTCTCAATGATTAACCATTCATGAATGATAATAAAGTATATATAATAAGTACTAATGAAATATATGACATAATAATGATACTGGATTTATGTAAATTTATATTTATGTCATCGACTTAATTCCATTCACTTCAATAAGGAAACGAAAACAGCGTTCATGCGTACGTACGGACTACCGTCTCCATGAACGGTGTTTTTCATTTCATTTATCTATCTATTATATATATATATATATATACTGAATATATATGATATATAAATCATATTTTATATTCTGGAAGTAAGTAAATAATGATATAAGTAATAATAATGTCAAGAACAATAAGTCAAAACACCTACGATAAATGAAACGATTTTACCCAAAACACTTCTTTAACATGGAATTTACAAAAGAACGGGTAATATAATGTCATAAGTGAACCATATATGATATCATAACAATGAATATGATTCTGGAATAAGTCAATAACATGATTTAAATTATTATACAGGAGGTTCGGACACTTACAAAGCAAGTCGGACCTAAGGTAAGGGAAAATCTCGCAATCTCAATTTTTATCCGAGATTGTTTATTCTTTGAAATTTACTGGGGTGTATTTTATCATCCAAATCCATGTTTCCTCAATATGTAATATTATTTCCATCCACCTACAATTATTTAAATCCAATTTTACCCTTCGGTGAGTTTTTAGTAAAAGATATGAAAGGAATATTTTGTCGTTTTTCGTACGAGGTACTTTTTGAATTTTCCGACAAAAGTACGAGAAGAATGTTTTTTTTAACATAAACGGCACGAACGGATTTTTACGGTTTTATAAAGCCTTATTTTCATGAAGCTTCCTTCAAAATATTTCATGAATATTTTCAATAAAATCTCTTTCTTTTAAAATTTCATGACGATTTGTGAAAAGAAATTGATTTTGAAGAAGAAAGGATATTTTCCTCAAGAATTCATTTCAAGTGTTTTATCAAAATTATTTTCCATCTAGGATAACATAGGGTTCTGTTTTTATCCCTATTGTTACATTGATTTGATTATGTTGTGATGGAATTATTTTTGTGAATTCCCTTATCTTATATGAATTGTTTTATGATGTCATGATGTTTAAGAATCCCATTTTTACTACATGGGTTATGCAATGATGTATGATTTATGATTTTGTGGAACACATAAGAAAGGATTAATTATAAGATGGGTGGGACCTATATCTCCCTCCAATGCATTGGGTAAAGATTTTATATCTCATGAGATAAACATGGCTGGAATGGTAGGTTATACCGGTTCAGTGAAACAGGACTGAAACGAGGGTTACTCGATTCAGAAAAGGGACTTTGTCCACTAAGATAGTCTTGGAAATGAGTCTTGACTAACAAGAAATGATTCTCTATTATTATGTGTGAATGCCACAAAGTTTCATGTTTTAAGTTATGATTATTGTGATTACATTTCACTGCCATGATTTATCCCATGTTATGAAATTATGCTCTCTCTTTTGCGGGTTATGATTTCCAAAATGTTATGTTCTTATGAATATGATGTGATTGATATTTATTTTGTTTACCCTTACTGAGCATTTGAGCTCACCCTTTTAGGTTTTATTTTCCCCAGGATATAAAGAATGGTTTTAGGTAAAAAAAGGGAAGATCTTTATGAGAGATGTTGAAGTTCTTTCACTACGATTAGAAGATTACGTTCCGAGTTTCCAAAGACACTAAACTATTACGATCCTTGTGTGTGTGTGTTTTTGTTATGTACTAAGTATTCCGCAAAAGTAATGTAAAGTCTATGTACGTCAGGATTCGGGTCTCTACAGTTGGTATCAGAGGAAAGGTTTAGTCAACCTTTGGAAACTAGGATGCGAGAACTTTAAGATCCCTAGAGATATTTATATGGTATGTCTAGGGATGTCCCTAAGGATAAGTATACGTATAGGATACAGTCCTAGAACTACCGTAACGATCATATAATTTAACCTAAGATGTTAGATATTGAGGATACTCCACCTTTATTATGTTGTTTTCCCTAGCATGATTTTTGCGTCTCACACTATTCTTTTCTGGGTTTTAGAAAATGGCTGGAAACAAGATGATTCACGATAATGGAGGATATGATGGACAATGGAATGATATTCGTCATAATGAAATGGGATTTGGAAGTCCAAAAATCATTATTATGCTGAATCAGCAATCTCATAATATGATCAATAAAGTAAAATTTGGTAATTTTCCTGACTCGGCTAATAAGAGAAAGATGGAGTTTCATGATGATCATAGAGGAAAGAAAGTTCAATTTTCCCTATGTAAATCATGTGGGAAGAGGCATCAAGGAGAATGTTTCAAAGGAACTGGAAGATGCTTTGGGTGTGGAAAAGAAGGACACAAAGCAAGTAAGTGCAAAGGAAAAGGTTCAGTTAACACCATGGATGAGGATAATGGTATTGCTACGACATCAACAATAGTTAAATGTTTTAAATGTGGAATGTACGGGCATTATGCAAACCAATGCCCTAAGGGAAAGTCTCATGAAGAGAATCAGTATGGTCGTATGGGTAGTATTTATGTTGATGATGATGAAGAGACTACAAATGATATGTGAGATGAAAGAATTGTTGAAGCTCGGTCAATGGTTTAAGAAGGTAGTGGAATGATTACATGTTTATCAAGTGTAATGTTGTATAAAGAATCTCATGGTACTATGGAATAAAGAGACATCTAAGGATTGATACATTCTTGTCTTTCCTTGAGTTTTGAAAGTGTGTGATTAATGCTACCAGTATCCATGAAAGGTTATTCAGATATTTTTGGAAATAAGTTGATATGCACATAATGAAGGGAAAACGAGAAAACGAAATGTTTAACAGTATTCATGAGCTCATGATTGATATAAGGACTAAGTGATATCATGGTTTGATTATAAAGAATTTTGAGGATTTTGGTATGTGGAAAGTGTTAACGTTTAACTGCATTCATGTTTTTACTAAGGTTCAATGGGTATTCAAGAGAATACATGATTAAGGACTTTGAATGTTTAGAATGTGACCAACAAGACATATCTTATGATATATGGGGATCAACGATGGTATTAAATCTCTGGTAATCGTTTTCACTATGTTATGAGAGTGGACTGCAGTATTATGGATAAGCCTAAAGATTAGAATGGATTATGTTGGACATAAGTTAGTATTGTTTAAGGATAGAAGATTTTCGATATTATTGATGGGATGTTATAGTAATGTAGTTTTAGAAAAAAGGACAACCTGCAGGATGGGCGACAGCCCATCATGTCGGACAAGGATATGGGAATCGAACCCACAACCGAAGTGCGACTGGCCTTTATCGCCTACCACTGGCCTATAGGAAGTCCCTGTTTAGTAGAAACTAGTTTTATTATATTAAGCAGTATGATATATGAAGTATAAGTCCATTTTAGGAACTATATATGGTTAATCTCACTATAGAATGACTTATGTATATTTAATAACTTTTTCTAACCTTTTGTTTAAGATAGATGGAATGACCCGTCATTCTATCACATGATCTACTAACACTTCACGAATAACAAATTCAACTTCATTTATTTAAGAGATGAAGTGGAAATTGTTCAAGGCACGAACAACAGTGAGATTGTACCAAAATAAATTGAGTATTTATTCTAATTCAAATTATTCAACTTTAGGGAAATGATCTTGAAAACCAAAAATGTTGTCCTAGTGCTCTTATATCTGATTAATCAGATGGTACCTTAGATCATCACAAATTTATGGATTTGTGATTGCTAGATTTTCCATAGCCATGCTCTCTACCACTCTCCATCAGAACATGATGGTTAGATTTCTCTTCCATATCCATATTTTCACCTATGTGGAAACCCAGTGATTAGTTTATTTGGGTAATCGTTACATTTCATACTATAGTTTTTTAAAAGCCATGTTTCGGTATTCCTTTTTACGATGTGGGTTTCTATCAAAGAAAATTTCGAATAGTAAACAATTTATAACCCCGACGAATTTTGAGGGCGAAATTAATTTTAAGGGGGGTAAAATGTAACACCCCGAGATTTTATGAAAAATATTATTTTTAATTTCATTAATGTCTTGTGTTGTACGCTACACCAAAAAGAAGCTTTCACAACACGTATCCTTGACTTTCCTTCCATTACACGCAATCGTGACCTTCCACGATAGCATGTGTTGTACGCAACACCATGTTTCGCTAAACAACGATATGCTATTAAGATATTATTAAAACTAGCCGTTATGAATAGTAATAACCACTTTTTAAATTTTAGAAATTTTATCTCTCAAAATGGACTTCATTTTTGGATTCGGAGTATCGAATTTAGCCTAAGGTGAAATTTTGGTACTTTTCGGATAACTTTCATATTCTGATGAATAGTGAAAATTACTAAATTATAATTAAAAACAAATTTTTTAATAGAAGTAATTAATAGTGATAAATCATTAATTTGAGTGGTTTTAAAAGTATATTTAGAATATATTTTTACAATTTAATACAATGTTGTTCATTGGATGTAATTTCACATTTAAACCAGACATAATCAAGTGTCAATCTTTTGATAGATATTGTTTCTTAAAAACACGCTATTTGTTTTAACAGCGGGATTTAATTATAAAATTAATTAATGCAATTTCTATGTTATGAATTTGGTAAAATAGGCTTCATTTTTGAATTTGGAATATGAAATATAGCTTAGGATGAAATTTTGGCATTTTTCTGAAAACTTTCAATTTTTGATGAATAGTGAAACCACTAAGTGGTAGGTTAAAAACTGAATTTTGCATAAAACTTAATTTTACTGCATCTGTGAATGGAATTTCGAAAATCCGACAGACACGGTTAATATCAAGGACTAAAATGTGGTTCAATGAGATGAAAATAATTTTTGGTGAATAGTAACTTTTTACTTTTATTTACCACGGTTAAAAGTAAATAGGGTAATTAAGGGTAAAAATGATATTATTATTACCCTAACACATGTCCTAATTCTATTGGACAGGTGTAATTCGACCAAAAACAATCTTAGGAATAAAATATGACCATTTAGGCCCACTTAGATTAGATTAAGACATTTATTATTATTTAATTCAAAGAAGAGTTAAAAGAGTTAAAATCAAAGTTTATTTACTAAAACATTTTTAATATAGTGTTTTACATAAGATAAATTCTATTGTAAATATTCATTAGAAAGCTAAAAAGATTTCATACATGATGGTATTTTATTTGTAATTTTTAGACATCAAATAATTTAATTTAGTTATGACACAAAGATGATGCAGTAATTATCTTATTAATGAAATATTGACATAATTGATATTATAAATACCAAAATAAATGTAATATGAGACTTTTATGAATTACATTAATTTTCTAGGTTACTATGATATATTAGTGTTGATTTAATCAACTTGGTTCGAACATATAATTCTGTTATGACTTTCACAAAAATCATGTATCAAATAGTGTCAAAATTGACACAAAATAGTTTTTAAATCAAATATTATATTATTAATTGTTATTTTATTCCTAAAAATCTAAGGTTCGGCCAAATGACTTATATAAGGATATATATATTAATAATAAACAATTTTGGGTTCTTTTGGCATGTTATAGTAAGTGTATTAACCATATAGTGAAAGAAAACAAAAAGACACGGTAAAAGTTAAATTATTTAACTTAGAGTTAAATCTAATTGATAAGGTTAAAATAATACCCTAAACTTGTCTAAATCCTATTGGATGATAGTATTTCTACCCATCCTCACTTTAGCTTCGAAATAAGACCCTTTGGAACCATTATAAACCGATTTTTACTTTAATATAAAATAATATTTTGAGATATTCCTAAGGTGCCCCTCTCCTCCCTTATAAAAGGACACCTCCTCCCCCTCCTCCTCACAACAATTTGAGCACTCAAGCTCGGCCAAACCCTGACAAAATACCTTCTCCACTTCCCTAGAATAATCCTATAGGTCCTGGTCTTCTTCAAAGACCAATATTAGTTCCCTAAGTGGAGGATTCAAAGAGGCGTTCCAAAGAAGAGGTAATCTCCATTACCGATTTTTCAATTTATTTCATCTTCAACTTCTTCTTCTTTAGTTGTTTCATGATAAAGTAATAACATCAGTATTACTTACATACTTATATGTTATTATAAATATGAAACAACTCTAATTCTTCTTCTATCCATCCTACGGAAAAATGAAATCACCGCGCGTGCGTACGTACGGAATACCGTCTCCACGCCGTGGTGTAATCTATTTTCCACCACCACCTTAATAGGATGGGTATAATGGTGTAATGAGTAACAATATATGATTATTATAAAGTGATATTTATACTGAAATAGTCTACATACACTTCAACACAATTCCACGACCATGGGAACGATATCATCGCTCGTGCATACGTACGGACTACCGTCTCCACGACGCGATGAGATTCATTCTCAATGATTAACCATTCATGAATGATTATAAAGTATATATAATAAGTACTAATGAAATATATGACATAATAATGATACTGGATTTATGTAAATTTATATGTATGTCATCTACTTAATTCCATTCACTTCAATAAGGAAACGAAAACAGCGTTCATGCGTACGTACGGACTACCGTCTCCATGAACGGTGTTTTTCATTTCATTTATCTATCTATTATATATATATATATACTGAATATATATGATATATAAATCATATTTTATATTCTGGAAGTAAGTAAATCATGATATAAGTAATAATAATGTCAAGAACAACAAGTCAAAACACCTACGATAAATGAAACGATTTTACCCAAAACACTTCTTTAACATGGAATTTACAAAAGAACGGGTAATATAATGTCATAAGTGAACCATATATGATATCATAACAATGAATATGATACTGGAATAAGTCAATAACATTATTTAAATCATTATACAGGAGGTTCGGACACTTACAAAGCAAGTTGGACCTAAGGTAAGGGAAAATCTCGCAATCTCAATTTTTATCCGAGATTGTTTATTCTTTGAAATTTACTGGGGTGTATTTTATCATCCAAATCCATGTTTCCTCAATATGTAATATTATTTCCATCCACCTACAATTATTTAAATCCAATTTTACCCTTCGGTGTGTTTTTAGTAAAAGACATGAAAGGAATATTTTGTCGTTTTTCGTACGAGGTACTTTTTGACTTTTCCGACAAAAGTACGAGAAGAATGTTTTTTTTAACATAAACGGCATGAACTGATTTTTACGGTTTTATAAAGCCTTATTTTCATGAAGCTTCCTCCAAAATATTTCATGACTATTTTCAATAAAATCTCTTTCTTTTAAAATTTCATGACGATTTGTGAAAAGAAATTGATTTTGAAGAAGAAAGGATATTTTCCTCAAGAATTCATTTCAAGTGTTTTATCAAAATTATTTTCCATCTAAGATAACACAGGGTTCTATTTTTATCCCTATTGTTACATTGATTTGATTATGTTGTGATGGAATTATTTTTATGAATTCCTTTATCTTATATGAATTGTTTTATGATGTCATGATGTTTAAGAATCCCATTTTTACTACATGGGTTATGCAATGATGTATGATTTATGATTTTGTGGCACACGTAATAAAGGATTCATTATAAGATGGGTGGGACCTATATCTCCCTCCAATGCATTGGGTAAATATTTTATATCTCATGAGATAGACATGGCTGGAATGGTAGGTTATACCGGTTCAGTGAAACAGGACTGAAACGAGGGTTACTCGATTCAGAAAAGGGACTTTGTCCACTAAGATATTCTTGGCAAAGAGTCTTGACTAACAAGAAATGATTCTCTATGATTATGTGTGAATGCCACAAAGTTTCATGTTTTAAGTTATGATTATTGTGATTACATTTCACTGCCATGATTTATCCCATGTTATGAAATTATGCTCTCTCTTTTGCAGGTTATGATTTCCAAAATGTTATTTTCTTATGAATATGATGTGATTGATATTTATTTTGTTTACCCTTACTGAGCATTTGAGCTCACCCTTTTAGGTTTTATTTTCCACAGGATATAAAGAATGGTTTTAGGTAAAAAAAAGGGAAGATCTTTATGGGATATGTTGAAGATCTTTCAATACGATTAGAAGATTACATTCCGAGTTTCCAAAGACACTAAACTATTACGATCCTTGTGTGTGTGTGTTTTTGTTATGTACTAAGTATTCCGCAAAAGTAATGTAAAGTCTATGTACGTCAGGCTTCGGGTCTCTACATATAATGTGATGGGTATTTCCAATGTAACGCCCTACGCAGTTGTGATAGGTAAAATGTAAGTACGATAAGGATTCCACAATATACCTTTGTGATTTATGATTTCTATATGACATTCAAAAATCATATAATTTCTCGAGATATCTTAAAGAGCATATGTTATGTATGTAATGATGAACTAATGTTATATTTCTTTGTTATATAACCCTTAGTGAGATTTTTATTCTCATCCCATGCTTTGAAATATTTTTCAAAGGACTTAATGGTGAATAGGGTCATGGATGGGATCAAGGAAAAGTCATGCTATCTAAAACATGAAACTAGACATGACTCTTTTTTTCAAGAGTTTTTTTATTTTTTTGTAAAAAATGGAAACTGAGTAGAATTGTATACTTTGTAATTATTGAGATGTTATGTAATAGTTATGGCCTAATTCTTCAAAACTCTAAACCTAAAAAAATCCTCAATGTGAATTATTCATTTAATTCATGAATATGTAATTTTTTAAGGTCGGGTCCTTATAGTTCGTATAGAAGGTCAGTTTAGATAATTGTAGAAGTTACAATATTGGTAAATTAATGTACATAAATTAATTTACGGTATGATTGAAGTGATATATCATTTACTTATTACCATGTAGTTCGGCTAAGATAATTATGTGTTTAGAATGGGTTTCTGGATATGAAATAGGGAAGCTATGTTGGGACCACATAAAGAGGAGGACAACATTCCAAATCAAAAACCTAAGATGGTCGGAATCAGAACTGAATAGTTTGTTGTAGTGATGGCACCGTTGAATCAGGCTATAAATGGTGGTGGTATCCATGCTCGAGATCAACCAAATCAACCATAGAGGAACTTGTCAGTAATGGATCATTTTATAAGGCAACATCCCCCAGCATTCTAAGGATCATCTAACCTTGTGCTAAAATAAGGGTGGATTAATGAACTAGAGAATATTTTCTATGTTATTGGGTGTTCAGAACATCAAATGATTATTCTCATTGTTTACCGTTTTGAAGGTGAGGATGAACAGTATTGGTCGATGGTGAAAAATATCAGGGATGGTGAGGAGATTTATTATCTTTATTGGGATGAATTCAAAGGTATGTTTCTTGAGAAATATTTTCCTAAGGTTCTTCATCTTAGGATGTAAAAATAATTCCTAGAATTGAGGCAGGAGGATGACTCAGTGGCTGCTAATGATGAAAAATTCACTCGACTAGCAAGGTATGCTCTAAATTTTATACAAGATCTTGATAGAAAAATAAACAATTTTCACTCATGATTAAATCAAAAGAATCCAGGGGAATTAGCTTCTTGTGAGTTAAAAGGTTAGGAAAAACTTTTTTGATTTTAGGTGAAGGTGAAAATGAAGTTTTCTGATGATCAAGTGTTTTTTGAAAAACAACAGAATAAGAGGTCAAGGTGTCAGGTGAAAAGGGAAGAACTCTTCAAAAAAGTATGATGGTAAGAAACTTATGTTTACAGTTCGAGAAAATTGAGGTAAAAAGAATTCTGGGGAATGTCTTTTGAATTCTGGTAAGTAGTACTGATGTGGTAAAATTGGACATAAGGCTTGTAATTGCACTAAAATTTTTCATGGTAATGGTAAAAAAATATTATTTATAATCTGTAAAATGTTTAAGTGAATCGAAATGGTTAATTATGTAAATGAGTGTCCAATGAAAAACTCAAATGAGGGAACGAAACCAGACTACAAGGAGAAAGGGGTGGTGAAGTCTTTCGCAACTACATCAGCAGATGTTGGGCCATCAAAGGATGTAGTATCATGTACACTGTTGTTTTGTTCAGATTATGCCAATGTTTTGTTTGATTCAGGGTCTACACACTCTTTCATTTCTGAGAAGTTTTCAAGTAAATTGGGAATTGAATATCAAGATATGAATCCTAAACTTATTGTAAAAGCACTTGGAATAAATGTTTAAACAAAAAATAAAGTATAAGAACCTTCTTGTCCTTGTGTGCAGAAATAATCTACCTATAAACAATATTATTTCTCCTCCGGTAGAGTTTGATGTTATTTTTGGTATAAATTGGCTTTCTGTTTATCATTCTATGATTTACTGTTGATCTAAAGAGGTTTCTTTTGTGAAATATTTTCAGTTTGTGAACAATATTGAACCATTACTTTTTATAGCATATTAGGAATCTGTGAAACTAGTAATTGATGGAAATGAATGTTACCTTGAACATATTTTTGAAAATAAAGGAACTGTTCAGATTATTGATGTGCTAGAGGTAAATTAGTACCTTGATGTTTTTCCTAATGAGTTTTTTGGTATTATACCAGTTCAAGAAGTTCAATTTACTATTTACTTAGTTCTTGATGCAAATCCAATTTCAAAACCCCCTTATCAAATGGCTCAAATTGAAATTTTAGAGTTAAAGATGAAAATGCATGAGTTATTAGATAAAGGATTCATTCAACCTTGCACATCACCATGGGCTGCTCCTATATTATCTGTTAAAAAGAAATATTGTTCAATGAGACTTTTCATTGATTATAGAACATTGAATAAAATCAATATTTTGAACATGCATCCTCTGCCTCATATCGCTGATTTGTTTGATTGTCTCCAAGGAGCTCTGTATTTTTCGAAGAATGACATGAGGTCAGGGTACCAACAGTTGAAAGTAAAGTAAGAGTACATTCTAAAGACCGTTTTTCGTACTAGATATTTCCATTTTGAATTTTGAGTAAGGCCTTTTGGTTTAACCAATGCACCTTCTGTATTCATTGATCTTATTAATAGAATTTTCCATGAGTTCTTGGATATGTTTGTGGTTTTGTTCCTTGATGATATTTTGGTTTATTCTAAAAGTAAAGAGGAGAATGAAATTCATTTAACTATTTTATTTAAAACCTTAAAAAATAAAATATTTGTGAAATTCAGCATGTGTGAGTTTTTGTTACAGCAAATGTTTTTCCATGGTTACATTGTTAAAAAAATGGCATAACTGTTTTCCTTCTAAAAAAAAGTTTTTGATAAATAGCCAAGACCCACAAATATAACTGAGATATGTATTTTTCTTTGTCTGTAACGTTTTTACCAGAGGTTTGTTCATAAGTTTTCACGGTTATCTAGTCTAATAACTAAGTTAACTCGAAAAGGTGGTAACGTTTTTTGAACAAAATAATGTGATAATTGTTTTCAGGAATTGAAAATAATATTGTTGAATTCTCTAGTTTTGTCACTGCCTACCCGAAATGGTGAGTTTGTTATTTATAGTGATGTTATGTTGAAAGGACTTGGTTGTTTTGTTATTCAGAATGATCAGGTAATTGCTTATGATTCACATCAGTTGAAAACTCATGAGTTAAATTACCCTACACCTGATTTAGAATTAGATGTTTTTGTTTCTATTTTAAAATTTTGGAGGAATCATTTTTATGGAGAAAAATTTGAAATATATACTGACCAAAAAATTTTGAAGTATATATTTACTCAGAAAGAATTGAACATGAGATAGAGGAGATAGTTGGAATTAATCAAGGATTATGATTTCATGATCCTCTACCATCCGAGAAAAGCAAATAAAGTGGCTGATTCTTTGAGTCCATAATGTAATTCTACATTACCCATGATATGTTAGGAATGAGATCCTTTGGTTTTTAATTTGATCAACTTTGGAATAGATGTTTTTGGTGTAGGACATTCTTCTATTTTAATTAGGTGTCAATGAAATCATCTCTCTCAGACAGAATTATGCTAGAACAGAAGGAAGACAGTGAATGGTAGAGAAAGTACAGTTGATTCAGAAGCATATGAGAACAACTCAGAGCAGGCAGAAATGTTTTGCGGATATTCGGAGAAACGATCATTCTTTTGAGGTAGGTGATCATGTCTTTCTCAATGTTCCTCCAAGGAAAAGTGTGATACGTTTTGGTAAAAAGGTAATGTTGAGTCCAAGGTTCATTGGACCTTATAAAATCTTGGAGAAAGTTGGATCATTTTCATAAATAGTGTCTTTACCTCCATGTCTATCCCATGTACATAATGTTTTTCATGTTTCAATGTTGAGAATGTATATGCTAGATCTATCTCATTTTTTGAGCCCAGAGGTAGTTTAGTTGGAAGATAGTCTCTCTTATGAAGAACAACCTATCCAGATAATTGACTGGAGAGATAAAGTCTTGCGGAAAAAGGTATTTCACCATGTAATTGTTTTTTGAAAAAATCATATCGCTAAAGAGGAAATGTGGGAATTTGAAAATTAAATGAGGGATAAATACCCCCATTTATTTGATAAGTGAATAAAATTTTGATGACGCAATTTCCAAAAGGGGGGAAGGATGTAACAACCCATGTAAATAAAGAAATAAAACATTTTCATTTTAAATAATATTTTGGGAGTTAAATATTAATTTTACCTTAAAGGGGTAGCTATGTTTAATGGCATACCTGATACGCAACAACTGGTTTCTTTTAAATGTTATGTTTCACAATAATAATATAATATTATTATTTTAAATGGTAGTTAACGCCTAGATACTGTATTAGAGGAAATGAATTTAACTAACTAAAATAGGATTATACATGTTGGTTACATGTTTTTAGATTTATCCAATAAAATTTAGAGGTATAAAATGTGAATTACTCTAATTTTAAGGACAAATACTCTAATATTCATTAAAAGGTCTATTTATCGCCTTTTAAGGGTGAACCAATAATAAATATACTTTTGGTCACTTTTATATGTTATATTTGAAAAAATAAAATTCCTCTTTAAAATCGGGGCATCAAAAATCCCTTTGGGTAATTTTTTTTTATTTTTCTGATAAAAATTCATTTTTTGATGAATAGTGAAAAATACTGTATTTTAATTAAAAACAACCTTTTAATCTAATTTATTTATAAATATAGATTATATTTTTAATCGGTATTAATTTTAACTACTTTATATTTTTACCATTTAATCCAATGTTGGTTATTAGAATTAATTTCACATTGAAATTGGACATAAAAAAGTGTCAATCATTTTATAGTTTTTATTTCTTCAAGACACACCTTTTGTTTTGACAATGGGAATAAATTATAAATTAATTTTTTCTACTTAAGTGTTTTTAATTGGGAAAAATGGATTTAATATTTGGAATCTGGAAGTCCAAATTGTATAAATATGTAACTTTTAATTTTATGCATTATGAATATTTACTTTAGTAAATATTTTATTTACCATCGTTAAAAGGTAAATTTGGAAATTACGGGTAAAAAAATAATATGATAATAAAATAAATTTACCATAACATGTGTCATAATCCTATTGTTTTATTCCATTCTGACCATGAGCATTCTTGGGTCGATTTTGGGTCCCCCTGGGGCCACAATAGAGTGATAATGACTCTTTATTTTAATTAACTAACGTAAAGACAAAAATGACATAAACAAATATCTTTTAGTAAATTAATTTTTATATAGTGTTATATAAGTTGTATCTTCATCTATAAATATTCTATGGAATGCTAAAACGATTTCCTACATCATGTTTTTTTTAATTTTTAGGAATTAAATAATTTAAATTACATATGACACAATAATGATGTTGTATATACCTCATTAATAAATGATTTAAATAAATAATATTATAAATATTAAAATAATATTCAAAACCTATCCAATTATTATTTAATGAATTTATTTCTACCATGAGTCATATTATCTTAGACTTTAATAAGTTTTGGACCTTTAGAAACCGAAAATAATTTTATAATAAAATAATATTTTCACAGTTTCCTAAAGAGCCCCTCCTCCACCTTATAAAAAGCCCTCACCTCTAACACATTTCTCAAACCTATAAAACCCCATGGATCATCCATCCTCTGACTAATAAATTTCCCTACATCCCTCTCCTCCTCTGAAAATCCTTAACATAGGTAGAAGGCACTTAAACAAACCATTTTGGTTCAAACCAAAGGGAGTTACCCAATTTAAAGGTAACATATTCTCTTAAGTTATTTTTTTACTTCTCCAACCCCTAAACTATTTTTATTCCTTTATTTTATAAAAACACTGGTATCATAAATTTATTAGTTTTTTTATGAGAATTATTCGAATTACACTTTCACACACCTCTATCTAATGAGTAAAGAACATACTGCTTCTGTGGATGGCAAACTAACGCCTCAAGAAACGATGATTGTTTAATTATCTCCCACTGCCTCTCATGGTGGTCGTTGTTATGGAATTGTATTTATATATGATATATATTATGTTTATGTTTTCTTTATGCTTCTTTATTTTTTATTTATAGAAAAACTTTATGGTTTATGTTGTGGGTAAACGTGATAATTTCATTTGAGGAAGTGTCGACTACCACCCCCTCAAAGTGATATGACTCATTAATGACCTATGTGGGATGTATAAAGTATGTAGTAATGATATTATATATCTGGTATTATACTGGAATAATAATATTCCTATGAATAATTATGTTTTAATTCCATTAAAATAAGAAATAGAAATGAAAGTAGCATTCATGAGTATGTACAGCTTACCAGCTCCATGAACTGTGTATTTCATTTCTTACCTCTAAATGTTATATAAAATTATAAATAAATGTATATACTGATTTTATATGATAAATATTATATCTAAATCATTAATATCTTTCTAGATATAATGTAATTTTGACAACAATGACAACTTGTATATATAAGTAGTTCATTTTTGACTCAAGTACCAAATATCCAAAAAACGACAATTATTAACATTAATGATTACATAATGTTTATAACATGATAATAATTTATATAAAAAAATAATAAACTTTAAAAAGGTTATTAATCAAGTATAAATTAACATTAGTTTATTATTTAAGAGTTTAAAGAACGAACGGGTCAAGTCGGACACGAGGTAAGGGACATCATCTCAATCTCCTTTTATTGAGGCATATTTTGTTTTCTACAAGACATTATTTTATATGGTGTATATACAAATTTGAATTTTCATTTCATTAAAAAATAATCTTTTTCTATGAGGAATCTTACTAAATGACAAAAATGAATGTTTCTTTTTATCATAAGCGGTGACAATGACCTTTCCGCCACTGTGAGTATTATTTGATCTTTTGGCTTCCTTAACAAGACATAAGGTTTTTAAAAGAAAAATAAATAACATATAACATGTTTGGTATTTTTGTATTAAAAGTGGTTTTGGTAATGTGTAATGTCCTGGCTCGACATACCATCGAACCGGTGGCCGGACCGGAAGGTCACATGTCCTCAAGCTCGTCTCCCCCTATGCCAGAGGCTGCCGACTAGCAGCGAGGGTCTCGGGAGGTGGTAGTGGTGAGGCCATACCCTCATATCAGAGTAACACAACAGTATTATCAGAGTAAATAATATTCAATAGCAGAAGTAGTAAACAATTGAAAGACAGCAGTGATAGACATGTAATATCCATTTAATAAAAAGTTGGAAAACGCCAGTTTACAATGCATGCATGTACAGATGATGTTACATTTATGAAATCAAGAAACATTACAGCATGCTTTGCAAACAATACAAAAATAAAAGACAGACAAGCCCAACGACAATTGATGCATGCCTTTCGTGGGGCATGGAAAAACAATATTTTATTTACCTAAGTATAGTATAGCAGTTGATCCTAGGTAGTCTCCCGAAGAGGAGTGCACACAAAACAAGGTTGTCACTTTTTGTTGGTTTTCGTAAAAAGATTGGTTTTAATTAATTTGAATGACTATGAGAGAAAAAAACAACAGAAATTGATTGATTTTAACAAATGATAAAGATGGTGATCAGATTGGGTTCGGCTAGACTTAGTGTTGTGCCATCATGGTTTCCAAATTTTATCTCTTCTTCTTCCTTAAACTGGTAAAAGAGATGTGATGAGAATTTTTCTTTCTAAAACCTTAGATTGGTCTATCCTCCTTCCAATGTGTTTAGGGTCATAGAAGGTCACTTGATTAATTAGATAAATCCCAGACTGGGAATTTTTGTTCCCTAATAAACCAAAATTTCGACATACAATCCTACACACGTGCTTGAAAACCGTCGAGCGATCACCACCCAACCCTAATCGTGTTCCACCGTATACAGATTAGAATTGGGTGGAGGGAGATGTGATCATCGACCAAAGAAATTTATAATTTCAAAATAAAAACCTTAACACAACTGCATGAGAAATTTAATACTGAATTATTAATTGGAACCAGAAGAAGAAAGAAGAACATATTTTATTCATTTCAATCACTAAAACTCAAACACAACACATAGGTCCAGCCTCCCCTCTTTCCGATCACTCAAATGAAACTACACCTCCATGGATGGGGTAAGCGAGATAATGAGGGAGAGGAGAGACATTTTAAAGTAAAGAAACATAAACGAAATAAAAGGGAAATCTAAGAAGTTCTTCTCCATGGTGTCCCAGAAGGAATGGGATAGAGAATGAGATGTTTTGAGGAGGAGGAGCTCTCCTCCTTTTATAGCCTGATTTTCTTCCTCCGAATGTTCTCACGTTTTTCACCCAATAAATGACCTCTTCATGCATTGATCCCTTCTTCATGTTGTTCATAATTTTCATGGTCGTGTCTCCTCAATATATAATCGGATTTGGATAGGTATTCCGAGCGTTATGACCCTTTTACTCTGATCATTTATTCTGTCCATTCAGACTCTCCAAAACGCCAACCCCCGGATTAGGAAGCTTTAATGGACCCTCAAACGGCCGAATACCACAGCCTTTCCTTCATAAAAGTTGTGCTAAAACTCATTTCGTGTCTACCCACCAAATATCAAAACATTTGGACCCAACATGAATGAGTTATGGATCCCACACCAAAACAAGGCAGAACTGAAAACAGTTTTCTTTCCCCCATTTGTGAGCTTCTTTTGAGATTCCATATGGCCGATTCAACTTTTTGTCCAAAAATAGTAAATGAAGCCCTGGATGTGTAGAATATAGAAAAGAAAAAAAAAATTAATTTGGATTAGTTACATAATGTAATGGCCAAAATACAGAAATAATTTAAAACTGTTAAAAATCCAAAATGGCCAATTTTTACTATTCAGCTCAAAATAACACCAGAATCATAAAAATGAAACAATTCATCTTAAAGGAACACTTTTGTGAGTTTAAAACAATGATATTCAATATAAATTAATTTAAAATACTTGCTCTATCAATTCCCACACACTTAAACAATGCTTGCCCTCAAGCATAAAATCTCAACATGGAATTCAAAGGGCACCAATGTCACCAATATTTAAATTTCAAATGAAATAAAATCAAATGATTATCGATGTCCAATCAAATTTTCCAGTTCCACAAAAATACCAATTTAATTTCGCATTTTTCAAAGAAATAATCAATTCATGCATTTTACTTTTCCCCTTTGAAAAATAATGAAGATTCTCCTTTAATTCATTCAAGCTTCTCAATTTATTATTATTAAACATGTCAAATCATGATCTACCTCACTTTTGAATATTTTCTCTCATCCCTCATGATAAAATAAATAGTGGAGTTATGCTCATATCATGAGAACATTCTCCTTACCCATAGGCTTGTAAAGTAACTACTTTCTCCACTTTGTAAAGACAAAACACACATAAAATCCCGAGGACTTGAAATAAAGGTTCAAATGACTCTGTGGCTTAGGGTTAGTGGGTAAATTATTGAAATAATTTAAGGCCAGAAGTATGAGATTTGACTCTTAAGTACAATGCATGATTAATCAAGTGAAAACACAAGATGAACCTCACTCAAATCCCCTTGAAATGTGAATCACAACACCACTCCCCTTTTAATGACATGGGTCATGAGTCAATAAATGATTACAAAGAATGATATCATCCAAGTTCTCCCTGTTTTTTTGTAAAGCTCCAGAAAGGCACAGCTTTATTTTCTTTTTTTTGTAAAGCTCCAGACATGCACAACTTTATTTTGAATTTTTTCTCTCTCTTTTTTCTATGGAGAACCAGATGAAATGAAAGAAGCATAATGAAATGATGACTCATGCCCAATTTTCTAATAATATATTCCCCAAAATGATGACTCACACATTACACCACCCAAAAATGATACATATCCCAATAAACGCACAAAAAAGGCCCATCCCCCACACTCAAACTTTAATTACCATACAAAAATACTAAAAGTGTGGGTAGGTAAGGAAATATCAGCTTGTAATGTGGCTTAAACCTATAAGGAAAATCATGTCTTCTATGGTTTAACGAAGGATAAATGTAAGGGTGGGTCTTAGGTAAATATGTGGCTAGCCAATTTCGTGCCTCAATCATTTTAAATGTGGTTTTGTATAGTCATAGTTTTGACAAGTTTCAATACATGTTCTAGCAGGTGGCACGTCCCAAGATCACTCAAGAAATATGCTCAAGATAAAATAGGAAATATTTGGTCTAGAAATTCTCTCAGGAATGAGAATATGATATTGGACAATCACTCATGGCATGATTAATAATAATAAATTAATTCACATGAATTTTAGAAATTCAACGAATGAAAAATGGAAGGGAAATTTCATTTACATGAATCAATTAATTCTCTCAAATAATGAGTCCTTATTTCAATATCCTTGCTTCACTTTAGTCATCCAATTATCCATTTTAATCATTCAATTTCATTAACATTGAAATCTAAAACATAGAATCACTGGATTTCTATGAAACTCATGTCTCATAGAGAAGTCATGTAAAACATGAATTCAAGCATGGGCATGCATTTTTTTGATTAATTCTTTAAAAGAATAAAAATGTCGGGAATAAAGTTGGATAATATAGAATTGAAACTCTTACTCCCCTGTCAAATGGATTCTTTTCTTCACGACGTATAATCCCACTACAACCTCTTCATTAATGGACCAGAAATAAAAAATGAAAACAATTGATAGTACAGGCCTATTCAATCATGCTAGTTAATGACTAAGAAGACAAGTGGACAATGGGGGAAAATGCGGGTTGCCTCCCGGTAGCGCCTTTGTTTAATGTTGTTGGCTCGACAAAACATAACAAAACAAAAATTAAAATTTTTTAAAAATATCATGGACTTTAAGATTCCCTCCCCCACACTTAATTGATGTAGAGTCCTCAATGCATGTAAATGGAATTTTTTATGTATGTTTCAAAAAGATGGAGTGACTGCATTTAATCAAGTCTAAAGGAATGATGAAACCTGGTAGGTGTTCATTTGTATTCAGGGTGAAGGAGTGTGATCTCCTCCACTGGTTCTTGAGGTACGGTCCCATGGAACTTCTTCAGCCTCTTCCCATTTATAGTGAATGGGTTTCCTCCTCCTTCCTTTTGAATCTACACAGCACCAAAGGGATATACATGAATAACAGTAAAGGGGCCTTCTCATCTGGAACGAAGTTTACCGGGAATAAGCTTAAGTCTGGATTTGAAGAGTAACACGTGATCTCCAGGGTTGAAGGTTCTTGGTTGAATTATCTTGTCATGGGCCATCCTTGTTCTCTCTTTATAGATCATTGAGTTTTCAAAATATTCCCTTCTAATTTCCTGTAACTCCTGCAACTACAATATTCTTTCCTTCCCAGCTTTCTCAAGGTCTAGATTCATCTCTCTTGCCGCCCAGTAAGCTCTATGCTCCCACTCCACAAGAAGGTGGCAACTCTTTCCATAGATCAACCTATAGGGACTCATCTCTATCGGTGTTTTTTAGGACATTCTGTATGACCATAATGTATCATCTAACTTTTGGCTCCAGTCCTTCTGGTTGGGTTTAACAGTATTCTCCAAAATGGCTTTGATTTCTCTATTAGAGACTTCTGCTTGGCCATTTGTTTGGGGATGGTATGGGGTAGATGTTCTATGATGAACCCCATACTTCATCAGCAATGCATCTATTTTCCTGTTGCAGAAATGAGTTCCCTGATCACTGATGATTGCTCGTGTCACGCCAAACCTACAAAAAATGCTAGCCCTAACAAAATCAAAAACTACTTTTGCATCATCAGATCTGGTTGCTTTTCCTTCCACCCATTTTGAATCATAGTCTATAGCCAAAAGAATATATGAATTTCCAAATGACATTGGGAATGGTCCCATGAAATATATGCCCCAAACTTGAAAAATTTCACAAAAGATTATTGGTTTTTGTGGCATTTCATGTCGTTTGGATATGTTACCAGAAAATTGGAATTTTTCACATCTTTTACAAAATTCATATGCATCCTTGAATAAGGTGGGCCAGTAGAGTCCAGATTCTAAAACTTTTCAGGCATTCCTCTGAGGTCCAAAGTGGCCTCCACACGATAATTTATGACAAAATTCAAACACTGATTCAATTTCACTTCTAGGAAAGCATCTTCTTAAGATTTGATCATTAAAAAATTTCCACAGAAACATATCTTCCCAAATGTAAAATCATGATTCAGATTTAATATTATGTTGTTGATGAGAGCTTAGATGAGAGGGTACCTGAGATGTTACCAAATAGTTGACAATGTTGGCATACCATGGTACTTCACTGTTCATGATGTAGAGTTGTTCTCCAGGAAGCTCATCATTAAGTGGGTTTTACTTTGGTATTTCTGTTTCAACGGTGTGGGGTAGTCGACTCAGATGATCAGCCACTTGATTTTCAGTCCCCTTCTTATCATTGATTTCCAAATTGAACTCTTGTAAAAGTAGCATCCATCTCACCAACCGTGGTTTAGCATCCTCCTTTTTCATTAAGTACCTAAGAGTAGCATGATCAGAAAAAACAACAACTTTAGGGCCCAGAAGATATGATCGGAATTTATCTAGTTCAAAAACGACTATAAGGAACTCCTTCTCTGTGGTTGTGTAATTTATTTGTGTTTCATCCAAGGTCCTTGATGCGTAGGAGATGACTTGAGGATTGCTGTCAATTCTCTGTGATAGAGCGGCTCCCACTACTTGGTTGGATGCATCACAAAGTATCTCGGAAGGGTAATCCCAATTGGGTGGCTTCATTATTGGTGGTCTTATCATCCTTTCCTTTAATTCATCGATTGATTCTTTACATGCACAATAAAAATTAATGTTAGAATCCTTTAAAAGTAATCTTGAGTGAGGGAGAGAAATCATACTGAAATCCTTGATGAATCTTCTGTAAAATCCTGCATTCCCTAAAAAGAATCTAACATGTTTGACACAAGTTGGATATGGCAAGGAATTTATTACATCAACTTTTGATTTATCATCCTCAATCCCATTTTGTGAAATTATGTGCCCCAACACTATCCATTTTTCAACAATTAAATGGCATTTTTCGAAATTTAAGACAAGGTTCTTTTCAATGCATGTTTTCAAAACTTTTTCCAAATTTCCCAAGCAATGATCAAATGAATTTCCAAATACTATGAAATCATCAAGAAACACCTCCAAGAAATCCTGAATGTGGTCTGAGAAAATACCCACCATACACCGTTGAAATGTACCTGGGGAATTACATAGCACGAAAGACATCCTTTTGTAGGCGAATGTTCCAAAAGGGTAGGTGAAGGTTGTCTTCTCTTGGTCTTCTGGTGCAATTGGTACCTGAAAATATCCTGATAATCCATCTAAAAAACAGTAATGAGTATTTCCAACTAACCTTTCAAGCATCTGATCAATGAATGGAATTGGAAAGTGATCTTTTCTGGTAACTTGATTTAGCTTCCTGTAATCTATACTCACTCTCCAGCTGTTTTGTATTCTCATGGGGATCAGTTTATTTCTTTCATTTGTAACAGTGGTCAGGCTAGTTTTCTTGGGGACTACGTGAATTTGGCTGACCCATTGAGAATCAGAGATTGGGTAAATGATATCAGCTGCTAAAAATTTCTCAATCTCTTTCTTAATGACCTCCATGATTGTGGGACTGAGTCTTCTTTGAGGTTGTCTAACTGGCCGAGATTCACTTTCTAAAAATATCCTGTGAGAGCATACCTTAGGGTTGATTCCAGGAATATCACCTAAACTCCATCCTAGAGCATTGACATTCCTTTTGAGAAGGTCAATCAATGTTTGTTCTTGTGAATGGGATAGGTTATTGGCAATGATTACTAGCAATTTCTCTCCTTCCATTAGGTAAGCATACTTCAAGTCACATGGCAAAGGCTTCAGCTCTAAACATGGGGGTTGTTAAAGGTATGATATTGCATTTAGGTTTTCTACTTCTAATTTTGAATTCTCAGGAATAATCTCACTTCCTTTTGAAAAATCATCGAAAAAATAATATTTTACCTCATCCTCCAACATGATATCAGAATTTTCAGGTTCATGGGAGTTATAAGATTCAAATGAAGAGTGTTCTCCCACAGATAAAAAGTCATGAAGCATACCTGAGTCTTCAATTGGTTCTATACCTTCATCATGGGAGATTGCATAAAGTGAGTGATTGTTGGACGGGTGTTTCATCGTATCAAGAATATTGAAGTGTATCGTACTATCTCTGAGCTCCAGGGTGAGAGTTCCTTCATGTACGTTGATGATTGTCCTTGCTGTTTACAAGAATGGTCTCCCTAGGATGATGGGATATTGGGATGGTGCTCGGTCTTCCTCCATGGTAAGGATATAAAAGTCTGCTGGAAAGATTAATCCTCTCACTCCTACAAGTACATCTTCAACGACTCCAGTTGGGAAAACGGTGGATCTGTTTGCTAATTGTACCACCACCCGAGTTCATTTTTGTTCTCTGATCTTCAAAGATGACAACACAGAGTGAAGAATTGCATTTATCGAAGCTCCAAGATCACATAGCGCATCAGTAAAATTTAATGAACCGATAGTGCAGGGAATAGAGAAAGTCCCTAGATCTTGACATTTTTGCAGTATCGGTGGTGTGATCAATGTTGTGACGCTTATTCCTAAGTTTATTATTTCATTTCCATCCATCCTCTTTCTTTTAGTACATAGCTCCTTCAGAAATTTTTCATATTTAGGGATTTTCCCGATTGCATCCAGCAGTGGAATGTTAATCTCAACTTTTCGGAATGTTTCCTAAATATTCCGTTGAAGTCGTTCTTCTTCTCCCTTATTTGACTCAACCAATGCTGATGGGAATGGTGCGGGAATATCCTTTTTCTCCCTTTATTGTTTCTGCAATGGTGTTTCTAGTCTTTCTTTCTTGAACCTTGTTCTTTTTACTTTGTTGTTGACTCCATCTTTTGGTTGGACAGGACGCGCTTCAGCAGGTTCCCTAGATTCATCCTCCTCATATTGTTCTGGTGGTTTGAGCTCCTTCCCGCTTCGGGTTGTGATTGCACTAACATTCTCCTTTGGATTGGGAATTGTTTCTGCAGGAATCTTACCTTGGTTTTTGGTGAGAGCATCCATAATGCTTGCAAATTGACCAGCTAGCTTGTCCATCTTATCTTCTATTCCTGCAAATCTTGTCTTTAGTTTTTGGTCTTCATTTGTCGGTGCACCTGTGGATGGTTGCTCATAATTCTTCCGCTGGAAAGGTGGTGGTTGAAAATTTTGTTGTTGTTGGAAGGTATTCTGATAAGGTTGTTGGAATGATATCAGTTTCTGATATTGCTGCTGAAAAGGTACTCTGGCTTGGTTCTGTTGAAACCCATACCCTGGTTGGGTTTGCAGTTGCTATTGCCTTTGTTGATAGGCTGCAGCACAACTTTCTGTCCCCTGCACTTCTGGACATTGATCAGTGTAATGAGAATTAGAAGATCATAAACCACATACCTGATTCGGTCCTTATTGTTCCTTCACATGGTTCACAGCTATTTGTCGCACCAACCTGGTGAGTTCACCCATTTCATTCTTAATTAAATCTACTGAATCAGATGTTCTTACCTCATGGATTCCTCTGGTGATCGTACCTCAAGTGCCAAAATGCTGTGAATTTTGTGCAATCTTTTCAATCAGAATTCGTATATCTGCAGGTGATTTATCAATAAGGGCTCCTCCCGACGAGGCATCTAGTAGATTCCTATCATTGTCAATAAATCCTAGGTATAAGCACACAAGGAATTGGTCCTCTTCTATTTCTTGATGTGGACAACTTGCACAAAGATTCTGGAAACGTTCCCAGTATTCATAGAGTGTTTCTCTAGTTGATTGATGGATGACATAAATCTCCTTCTTTATTGTAGTGCTCCTAGATGTTGGGATAAATATTTGTAGAAAGAATTTTTTTAGATCTTCCCAGTCACTGATCTCCCACAGTTGCAGATTGTAAAACCATTCCTTTGATGCTCCCTCTAGTGAGAAGGGGAAAGCCCTCCACTTCACATGCTCTTCCGCGACTGCTCGAGGTTTGAAGCTAGAGCAGACATAGGTGAATTCTTGAATATGTTGATTCGGGTATTCACCTGCAAGACCATGAAATTTAGGAAGCACTTGGATCATGTTAATTTGCAATTTAAAATCATTTTCTAAGTCATGAATTTCAAGTTGATAATTTTGATTGACAAATTTAGGTGCACAGATGTCACGTAGGGTTTGGTTGGGATTTACAGCCATTATTAAAGTTTCAAAGTATTCACTCAAGGTATCAATTGAATCGGTGAGATTGATTTCTTCGAAATCTTTGGGAATATTTTGATTTCTCAATTTGGTTATTTTGCGCTCAATTTCTAGATAGAATTCTAATAAATTTCTATTAGAACTACGGGTCAATAAAAAGAGATTTTTTTAAAAAATATTTGAGGCACTGCCTCCCCGGCTACATCGCCAAGTTTTACACACGCCTGTCGTGGGGCGTGGCAAAACAATATTTTATTTAGCTAAGTATAGTATAGCAGTTGATCCTAGGTAGTCTCCTGAAGAGGAGTGCACACAAAACAAGGTTGTCAATTTTTGTTGGTTTTCGTAAAAAGGTTGGTTTTAATTAATTTGAATGACTATGAGAGAAAAAAACAATAGAAATTGATTGATTTTAACAAATGATAAAGACGGTGATCCGATTGGGTTTGGCTAGACTTGGTGTTGTGCCATCGTGGTTTCCAAATTTTATCTCTTCTTCTTCCTTAAATTGGTAAGAGAGATGTGAAGAGAATTTTCCTTTCTAAACCCTTAGGTTGGTCTATCCTCCTTCCAATGTGTTTAGGGTTGTAGAAGGTCTCTTGATTATTTAGAGAAAACCTAGACCTAGAATTGTTGTTCCCTAATAAACCAAGATTTCGACATACAATCCTACACAGGTGCTTGACAACCGTCGAGCAATCACCACCCAACCCTAATCATGTTCCACCCTATACAAATTAGAAATGGGTGGAGGGAGATGTGATCATCGACCAAATAAATTTATAATTTTAGAATCAAAACCTTAACACAACCGCATTCGGAATTTAATACTGAATTAAGAATTGGAACCAGAAGAAGAAAGAAGATCAAATTTTATTCATTTCAATCACAAAAACTCAAACACAACACATAGGTCCAGCCTCCCCTCTTTCCAAACACTCAAATGAAACTACACCTCCATGGATGGGGTAAGCGAGATAATGCGGGAGAGGAGAGAAATTTTAAAGTAAAGAAAAATAAAACAAATAAAAGGGAAAGCTGAGAAGTTCTTCTCCTTGGTGTCCTAGAAGGAATGGGATGGAGAATGAGATGTTTTGAGGAGGAGGAGCTCTCCTCCTTTTGTAGCCATATTTCTGTCCTCCGAATGTTGTCGCTTTTTTCACCCAATAAATGACCTCTTCACGCATTGATCCCTTCTTCAATGTTATTCACAATTGTCGTGGTCGTGTCCCCTCAAGATATCATCATATTTGGACAGGTATTCCGAGAGTTAAGGCCCTTTTACTCTGATCATTTATTCTGTCCAGTCAGACTCTCCAAAATGCCAACCCCCAGATTAGGAAGCTTTAATGGACCCTCCAACGGCCGAATACCGCGGTCTTTCCTTCATAAAAGATGTGATAAACCTCCTTGTGCATCTACCCACCGAATATCAAAACATATGGACCCACCATAAATGAGTTAGGGATCCCACACCAAAACAAGGAAGAACTGAAAATAGTTTTCTTTCTCCCACTTGTGAGCTTCTTTTGAGCTTCCATATGACCGATTCATCTTTTTTTCCAAAAATAGTAAATGAAGCCCTGGATATGTAAAATCTGGAAAAGAAATAAGATTTTAATTTGTATTAGTGTAGTTAATGTTATGGATAAAATACAGAAATAATGTAAAACTGTTAAAAATCCAAAATGGCCAATTTTTACTATTCAGCTCAAAATAACACCAAAATCATAAAAACGAAACAATTCATCTTAGAGGAACACTATTGTGAGTTTAAAACAATGATATTCAATATAAATTAATTGAAAATATTTTCTCAATAAGCGATCCCCTGAGCATCCCAAGCTTCCGCATGGTCATTTTCTTCTAACTCCTCGGGTACAAACAGCACAGTACACAACCTAAGTCCTACAAGAAAAAGGTCTACTCGGGTACCCCAGTGTAATGGAAGCCCAAGTTGGGTGTGAGATATAAATCTCAGTAGGCCGGCACCACCAGTGTCTAACCCAATCCAGACAGTGTATAGTAATTTAACAGTGGGCAGGTATGGAGAAATAAGTAATCATAATTACATAATTAAATAACACCCATCCAGGATCCCAAGGGACACCTGACGGTTATACCTACTTCAGCTCATTGTCGGTACAGTAACCTGATCATGTCACCATATATATATATATATATATATATATATATATATAAATGCATTTAGATCGTAGATAGTGTGGGGTAAGAATGCCTCCCACCCATTAATGAGAGAATTAGCAGGCATGAGGTAAGAATGCCTCTCGTCCCTATAGGTCAGCTGGTAAGGGATAAGAATGCATCCCTTCCATACATGTATCGAGATTAGTGGGCACGAGGTAAGAATTCCTCTAGTCCCTAAATAAACTAGCAAGGGGTAAGAATCCCTCCCTTCTATACACATTCATAATACTAGCATGGGGTATAACAGCCTCCCATCCAACCACGTATCTATCACTTGGTGGCCTCAGCATGCACTCACAATTATATCATTCATTATGTGGCATCGGCATGTGCGCACTCACAATACAAACATGTCTATAGTACACTGCTTATGGAAATACCTTATAAGACTTAAAAGAATCATACCACATACACATAAGCGATCACATTCATGTTCATACTTAAGGAAACCCATCATAAGTATCTAAAACAAGACATTCACATATTCATTTTACTAACATAATTCATGATCATTACATTGTCCCAAGGCGTGGTCGTACTGCCCTAGTCTGTTCCTTCCTAGTTTCACTATTCCATCATAAAGGAAACGTTTATCATTCTTTAACCATTTGATACCTACTAGAGGTAACAATTCATTTAGTCTTAAGTTGTCCCACTAAGGTTACCATCCTACTCAATTTTCTTAACATGGAAAATTGATCCAAACACAAGAATCACAGCCATTTCATTCCCTTTGTCTCAACAAAGCAAGTTCACATACAAAGAATCAAAGTGGTACCACAACAATATAGCAGACAAGCATAAAAAGTATATAACTACTTTTTATCTTGAAGAAATCGCACCTCTAATCGAGGGGTTTTATTATTAAATTGTTAGTTTAGTGGTCAAGAAACCCTTTTATCTTATCCTGCATTTCACACCCTTTTCCAGGCAGGGCTTAATCAAAACCAGATTGCAGAATTAAAATAATAAGGCATTGCAGTATTAAACTGATTAATACTTTACTTCAATTAAAAAGGGCAAGGAGAGGGACCCTACCTCAAGGTGGATCCATCCATCCACTCTAGCTCTTGACGCATTCTAACTAAGAGTCGTTGCTTCTCCCCCGCGAGGCATATGTGATTTCACATATGACCTATTCCTACACCAGAAGTCGCCTTGAATTTGGCGACTCAAAACCACGCCAAATTCTTCAACACACTAACAGATAAATACAAGGAACCTTAAAACACTTAGAGGAACCCTTATAGTTGTTGGAAAACCAAAAGCGTATGAAAAACCACACCCCGAAACAATGTCGGCAACCAAAACTGCCTGAATCTGGCTCACCTTTGGCGGCGGATGTCGAAACTCAAACCCAAGTGTCCCGAGACAACCTTAGTACAACCCTAGAATGAAGCAGAAACAGAAATTAAGAAACCCCCAATACCTATGGTTCGTACGAATCTCGCGGGTCAACGGAGAGGCCAAACACCTACCGGAAAACAAGAGGAGAGTTAAGGAGAGAACTTACCATGGCGGATCGGAGAAGAAACCAATAGAAAATCCGAAGAAAATGGAGGAAGGAGGAGGCTATAGGAGGAGGGTGTCACGTGGCTCAAAGGGGGAGCCCCTCCCTGTGTGTCATGCGGGTTGAGTGAGGGTGAGGGAGAGTGTTTAGGTTTTAGGTTTTTATTTTATTATATTTTAAAGTTAATCAAAAACTTTAAGCAGACTGTCTCGCATGGTTTGATCTGCATGGTTTGTCAAACCATGTGCAAATTGTGTGTCACCCTCTACCTAAGGGAGATCCCTCGTATGGGCTAGGTGCATGGTTTGTAAAACCATACGTAGCCCGTGCACAAGCCACTGCCACCTTAAATAAGGCATGCCTCATTAAATAATTCCTCAAGGTTTCCCTACAACAGGCCGCATAGTTTAGTCAAACCTTGCGCAGCCCGTGCGCCTTCTTCTGCCTTTTAAAAACTAGCCTCTCTCTCGGGACCGAAGCTCCCGAGACCTGTTGAGACACTAGGGAAACTTCGCGGGCCTTCGCCCAATCCCAAAATTAAAATAACAAAGTGTTCCAAATCTCGTAATTTTGTTCTGAATATCGGTCATAAAAAAACCAGCTCAATATTCGAAAATGTTCAATTTTTTTTGGGCTTTAGTCCGGTTCAAAATGCGGGTCATTACAACCTTCCCACCTTAGAACTTCTCGTCCTTGAGAATCCTTCGGGAACAATGTACACATCACCCATCCTAAAAGGTTCGTGAAGCTTCATTAAAACCATCACTCTTCATTCTTAAACTTCCAACACACCCTTAAGCATCCATCAAACCCTGCAACGCTTAAGCAACCAAAACTCGAGCCAATGCTCGTTTTCCAAATGAAACACCAAGATGGCTCTTCCCGAGCCCATCTACCCAGAGACACAGACCTGTCATCGTCTCGCTAAGCATCCTGCCACAGGTACTTCCCACCTTATATTTCTAACGTTAAGCAACAAACTCCAAACTACGGTTCAGACCACCATTGGAATTAACTTTCAAAGAACGCCCCAGGAGTTCCCACGACACTCCTAGCATGATTTGAAATAGTTCAAATGGTTGATTCCCCATCGACCTCAAGGTCCATGTCGATTCGGTTGTCCATATTAAGCACTGGTCGACACAAACTACACTCGCCACTACCAGAAGACGTTCCAGAGAATGGTATGTCACTGACCACAGACATTAAACAAGAACCCTGGGTCAAGACATCTTTAGCACACTATTTACAAGAATGCTCGGCCTAAATGTCCGACATATTTCAAACAGAACCACAATGCCTTTCTCTAAGGCACCTTAAGTTTAGCACAAACATGTTCACTGAAGCCTACACCCAACTTTCGATGACGTTTCCAAGATCAAACCATACAAGAATTCCACACATCCTGCGTGCAACACCGAAAGAGAACCATCTGCTCAAGCCCAACGGCATTAAAAGCATTAGCGCGGATAAGACCGATGCCCTCTTAGTGCATCTAGAATGAGGTCAAGATAAGGGAAATGCTCATCTCTAATGAATAATACACTAACATGTTTAAATGGATTCCAGTTAATCATACCAGATTACTGGAAGGAAGAACAGTCAAACCTCAACTAGTCAACTTCAAGGAAGGAACTTGGCTTCACCTATCGACGCATCCATATGATTTAAAACTCGCATCCCTCAAGGCATTCAAACACACCAAAACATTTCCAAAATGAATTCCAGGTATTGTCTCTTCTACTTGGAAAGACACATTTACCAGATTCGACGCAACGCGCTCCCAACCTTAGGAGTGTCCTAGTTGTCAAAGGGAATGAAAATTAGCCGAGCACAAGCACGCTAGTACACAAACACCGCAAAAAATAGTGTGATTATCCTCCACCACAATCACATCACCAAACAAACGAAGAATATCCAAAACAAGGAAACCAGCATGTCAAAACACACGAGTCATTCGAAAGTCATCCAAACTTCGGGACGAAACAATTATTTAATACTGGACCACTCTACTGAGGAGACGACTCAAAGCCGCAATGAAAGTCAAAACCCAATGACCACCCATCCGAACAAGGGTTTCATTAGAAAAAAAAGAGTCCTACAAGGGAAAACAGCACCCGAATGGAACCTCACGTTAGAAAACTCACGGTACAAGCAAGGAATTAACATTCTAAGGGTGCTACAAACCAAGGGCTAGCTCCTTACGTAGATAAAACGTTGACCCTAATGACGGGTCATTCCAAAAAGTCGCTAGGCTTAAAAGGTAATCATCAAAACATGGAAATGGAAACAACACCCACGGGAAACACCTACGGTCCTGTTTCGAGGCCACTCAAGGAGAAACTCAAGACTACCCCTTACTCTAGGGTTTCTACTCACCACCACGGTTTCCATTACCAAGACCTTAACATTTTACCCCATTTAAACTCTAACCATTTAAAAACCTCAACCACACATCAAGAAAACAGGAATGTTTCACAAAAACTTCCTTTTAATAACATCAATCAATCAGAGACATCCTGTATTTATCAATCAATTGAGAAAAACAACACCATTTAAACAAAATGGCCTCCTATGAGGGTCCCATTTTATCAATCCTGGGTTCATCAAAAAGCAACCCCAAAGCATTTACTCAATTCCCTTTTAAAAAAACAAACACCCCAACAGGGTTATCTCATACAACACTTTCCAACTGACCTACTCGGGTCCAGTTGCACATTTAACAGTTAGCCAAAACCTTCTAATTTCGAAATTAGACAACATTTTCCACTTAATCATTTCACCATACAACTATCCTTTAAATTTTTAATAAAGGTTTCCATTTCCCAATTCATGAAGCGCCCATACACATCCTGGATTGAAAATTGACTCCCATTTTTATCAAAACTAGATTCCAACCTAGAATTTAACATGCTCACACACAACATCCCAAGTATATGGGTGGCCATCTACCAACCTATAAAGCACCCATACACTTTATAAACCGGCATTTGGATCCCCTTTTTAATCAAAATCAATTTACTTTATCATTTTAAACTTATCATCCTTTTAAAATAGTTCTAATACATGGGTTAAATTTTCCTTGTTATAAGGCGCCCATAAACCATACAAATGAGAACTAGCTCCCGTCATATTTGCAAACAACAGTTTCAAGGCATGCCATCAATTACATATATAAAACAGATCATGTCACTACATGCATCTAACACTGAGGCATGTTGTAACACATAATCATGGAAGACAATCACTTAAGCATATTTTACAGGAAAGCTATGATGCAACTATATGACATGGAACATGCATGACATGTTAATTCCTATGTGCCTAATATAATTCATGGAATTCACCTTTCTTGCAATATCAGGAAAATGGAAAAATTCAAGGAATTTCATAAACCATAAGTATCATAAAATAAAATAGTCACTCAAGGTGAAATCATCTCAACTGTAATAGCACACAACATGGACAACAATTCCCCGCCCTGGCCACTTGGTCATTTCCCGTATGTGGGGTGATGAGTCCCATGCACGACTATTAGCCAAGCGTCCACACATTCCTGATATCCTATCTACCAACCCAAAATAATAAGGCAAAAGAAAAGAAACTCCTCTGATACCACTTAGTAACGTCTCGACTCGGCTTACCATCGAACCGGTGGCTGGACCGGTGGGTCATATGGCCTCATGCGCGTCTCCCCGTACACCAGATGCTGTCGACTAGCAGCGAGGGTCTCGAGAGGAGGTAGTGGGGAGACAATACCCTCATATCAGAGTAATGCAGTGGTATTACCAGAGTAAATAATATTCAATAGAGGAAGTAGTAAACAATTGAAAGACAACATTGATAGACATGTAATATCCATTTAATAAAAAGGTGAAAATTCCAGTTTAAAATGCATGATGTACAGATGATGTTACATTTATGAAAGCAGGAAACATTACATCATGATTTAAAAACAATAAAAAAATAAAAGATAGCAAAGCCTGATAGCGATCCCCTGATCATTCCAAGCTCCCACATGGTCTTTTTCTCCTAACTCCTAGGGTACAAACAACAAAGTACACAACCTATGTCCGGCAAGAAAAAAGGTCTACTCAGGTACCCCCAATGCAATGGAGGCCCGAGTAGGGTGTGAAATATAAATTTCAGTAGACCGGAACCACCGGTGTCTAACGCAATCCAAATAGTGTATAGTAATTTAACAGTGAGCTGGTATGGAGAAATATGTAAACAAAATTACATAAGTAAATAACACCCATCCAGGTTCCCAAGGGACACCTGAGAGTTATACCTTCTTCGGTTTGTTGTCGGTACAGTAACCTGATCATGTAACCATATATATAAATATATATATATATCTATATAAAAGAATTTAGATTGTAGATGGCGTGGGGTAAAAATTCCTTCCACCCATTACTAATAGAATTAGTGGGTATGAGGTAATAATGCCTCTCGTCCCTATAGGTCAACTGGCAAGGGGTAAGAATTCCTCCCTTCCATACACATATCGAGATTAGCAGGCACGAGGTAATAATGCCTCTCATCCCTAAATAAACTGGCAAGGGTTAGGAATGCCTCCCTTCCATACACATTCATAATACTTGAATGGGGTATAACTGCCTCCCATCCAACCACATATCTGTCACTATGTGTCCACATCATGCACTCACCTTTATTATCATTCATTATGTGGCCTTGACATGTGCGCACTCACGATACAAACATGTCTATAGTATACTTCTTATGGAATTACCTCATAAGAATTCAAAGAATCATACCATATACACATAAGCGATCACATTAACGTTCATACTTAAGGCAACCCATCTTATTGATCTAAAACAAGACATTCACATATTCATTTTACTAACATAATTTGTGATCATTACATTATCCCAAGGTGTGGTCATACCGCCCTAGTCTGTTCCTTCCTAGTTTCACCATTCCATCTTAAAGGATACATTTATAATTATTTAACCATTTGATACCTTCTAGAGGTAACAATTCATTTAGTCATAAGTCATCCCACTAAGGTTTCCATCATACTCAATTTTCCTAACCTGGAAAATTGACCCAAACACAAGAATCACAGCCATTTCATTTCCTTTGTATCAACAAAGCAAGTTCACATACAAAGAATCAAAGAGGCACCACAACAATCCAACAGACAAGTATAAAAATTATATCACTAATTTTTTATCTTGAAGACAGCACACCTCTAATCGAGGTGTTTTATTATTAAATTATTTTTTTAGTGATCAAGCAAACCATTTATCTTATCCTGCATTTCACACTCTTTTCCAGGTAGCGTTTAGTCAAAACCGGATTACAGAATTAAAATACTAAGGCATTTCATTATTAAACTGATTAATACTTTAATTCAATGTAAAAGGGAAAGGAGAGGGACCCTACCTCAAGGTGGATCCATCCGTCCACACCAGCTCTTGATGCTTTCTAACTAAGAGTCATTGTTTCTCCCCATTAGGCATATGTGATTTCACATACGACCTATGCCTACACAGGCGAGTCACCTTGACTTAGAAGACTTGAAACCATTCCAAAACCTTCAACGCACTAATAGATAAATTCAAGGAACCTTAAAACACTTATAGAAACCCTTCTAGGTGCAGAAAAACCTAAATTGTAACAAAAACCTCACCTCGATCCAAAGCCGGCAACCGAAACCACCCGAATTTGCCTCGCCTTCATCGGTGGATGTCAAAACTCGAACCCTAGGGTCCTGAGACAACCTTACTACAACCCAAGAACAAAAGAGAAACAGAAATTAAGAAACCCCCAATACCTAGGGTTCGTCTGAATCCCACGGGTCAATGAAGAGGACACAAACCGGCCGGAAAACAAGAGGAGAGTGAAGGAGGGAACTTACCACAGAAGATCGGAGAAGAAACCGAGAGAAAATCCGAAGAAAATGTAGGAAGGATGAGGGCGTCACGCGGCTCAAAGAGGGAGCCCCTCCCTGTGTGTCGTGCGGGTTGAGTGATGGTGAGGGAGAGTGTATAGGTTTTAGGTTTTTATTTTATTCTTTTTTAAAATTAATCAAAAACTTTAAACAGACCGGCCAGCACGGTTTGATCTACACGGTTTTCCGAACCGTGAGCAAACCATGCGGCACCCTCTGCCTAAGGGAGATCTCTTACACGAGCTAGGAACACGGTTCAGAAAACTGTACGCAGCTCATGAGCAAGAAACTGCCTCCTTAAATAAGGCCACATGGTTTTCCTGCAATGGGTCGTATGGTTTAGTCAAACCATCTGCAGCCCGTGTTCCTTCCTCTGCCTTTTAAAAACCAGCTTCTCTCTCGGGACCGAATATCCCGTGACTTGTCGAGACACTAGGGAAACTTCATGGGAATTCTCCCAAGCCCCAAACCAAAACAAAAAATCATTACAACTCTCAGAATTCCGTTCTAAATCTCGGTCTTAAAAACAACCCTTTCAGTAATAGAAAAATTTAAAATTCCTTCGGGTTTTAGTCCGGTTAAAAATGTGGGTCATTACGTAACGTATTTCTTATGCCAATATATTTAAATGATATATTTTGATTGAAATGTGGAAATGTTATATTTCCTTTATATCTGTTTTATGTTTTATGAATATGTTATGGATCTTGGGCATTGTTACATATATGGGTGGTTCCGTGATAAACCTAGGATGGGTGTTCCGGAGATAACTCTCCAATGCATTGGGTAACGTGACAGTGGTAAACTTTAATGTTTCTCCTAAGATATGTATGGAATATACTATGATCTTTATTCCCAATGTAGCTCCTTATGTGTCTGTGATAGCTACAATATAAGTATGATATGGATGCCACAAGTTATTTTTATGATTTAGGATTTCTTTGTGTTATTCATAAATCGTATGATTTCATGAGATATGTTAAAGAGATTATTTTATGCATGTAATGATGAACTAATGTTTTCATTAATTTTTTTATAACCCATAGTGAGCTTTTTATGCCCTTCCCAGGTTTTGAAATGTTTTTAGAGGACTTAAAGATGAATAGGGTCAATGATGGGATCAAGAAAAGTCATGTTGTCTAAAACATTGAACTAGACATGAATCTTTTTCAAGAGTTTTTTTGTGTGAAAAAAATGGAAACTGAGTAGAAGTATCTACTTTGTATTTCTTGAGATGTAATGTAATAGTTGTGGCCAAATTATCTAAAACTATAAACCTGAAAATATCATCAATGTGATTTATTCATTTAATTCAAGAATATGTAATGTTTTAAGGTTGGGTCCTTATAGTATGGGGATTACAAATGGGTGTTTTTGGGTGCTTCTATGATCAGTGATGATGTAGATGGTGATTACGTATTGGAGTGGCCCATATAGGTGGCATGATTCTACCAAGATCTGGAAGAATTTTTGAAAATTAGGCTGGATTATGGGTGGTTTTGATTGAGTGGATGGATTGAATGTATTGGTGGGTTTATACCTCTGATGCTTCCTATATAACCCAAGTGATTTATAATCAAATCCAACATTTTTTGAGAATAAGTGTTGGGGATTACACTTGAGGAGAAGGACCATGGATCATATGGTTTCTTCTTACACATGAAATCTTCCAACTATGATGGATGTATTCCATGGATGCTTCTAACCTCTAATACCAAGTTATTCATTATCAGGGTAATAAATAAGATGAACCAGTTAACCAGATTGTTGTGTCATGAATGATGAGCCAATGATAGATGGTGTGGGTCTTACAAATAGAAGCTTTCAAAGGGGGATCTGATTCCATGTGATTAGGATCAAATTCACTGTGAGTAAGTCATATGCATGGAAGAGGCCCATGGTGAAAAGCCCAAACGGGGGTGGGATGGATTGTCGAGAGCATGTAAATTTTAAAGGATTCTTGATTCTCGTCCTCTCTCTAAACTTCGTTACCTCGGGAGTCCAAGAGGAGAAAAGGTGATGCCTCTTATAAGAAATCCTAGGAGCATACTCCATGATGGATTCCAAGGATTATATTGGTCCATGTGTGGGGGTGTGGTGGATGTAATTCCATATGATATGGATCTCATTCTGTGTAACTCAAACTTGGGACATCCTACATTATTTTCATACGTAGATATAATAGTTTAACATCATGTGTTGAGGATGTTTGGTGCTTCGTAGTTTTACATCATGCAGCCTGAATGAGGGGGAATCACTCCTCGCCCCAGGGGATTACAAAACGTTATCTCATTTACCATTAAGAGGGGTTCATCTTTAGTAATTCTAGAATGGAATGGTGAAGTGGAGTGTTCACTCATGAGGTCAATGATAGAATCTCTATGATGAAAAGGAATAGTAATATTTGTACCTTTTAAGAAAATAAAAAGGTAGTGAAAATGTAAGAGGGAAAGCATGTGAAGGACCACGAAATCACAGATCACAATCCTAGAGTATGGTGTAAAAGTGGTTCGAGCAAGAGATGATTCTTTTTTCCACATTGGATCTAACATGGTATTTTGATAGACGAAAAATTCATTGAACATCAAAGTGTGTGTGTTGTGCATGATTAGAGAGTTGTGTCAAAAAATATGGTTTTATCGCATTATTGGGTTTCACACAAGGATATGGTTGCTTTCATGATGGGCCTTTTGTGAAAACATATCATTGTCCTAATAAATTTTGGAAAGGCATAATTAAATGTGGGCACACTCAAGGGGGAGCCCTCAATGAACCTATCGTGCATGATATTATAACATGGGGGTTCCATCTTATTTTGATGGCATGGAAGAATTTTATTACTGGTACTAGAGATACATTTCAGCTTATTAAGGATCACCTAGATGAAAGGGGAACTTAAATATGTAGATCTATACTTTTTCAGTGGTGTACAAGATTTAGGTCATGAAATAGACCTTTCACAAAGCTAGTCCTTGAGCTAGGGTGAGAAAATGCGCAATGGGGTGTTTGATGTCACATTGGGTGTGGAACAATGTTGCACACCAATTCACATAAAACACGGCAAGGAAAACACATTAACATGCCTTCCATGGTTAGTTTCATTGGCCTTCATGGAAATGGAATGAAATATGCCACATTGGGTATGCAAGGGTCTTGCGTTCGGAATTCAATCTTGTGTGCACACCATGCCTCATTCATGGACCTTACAAGGAATTCTCAGAATGCTCGGTTGAGTCAAATGGTGCTTTTAGTTTTCCCAAAAATAGCTTTGGTGGCCCAGTGTATAATTTATCAAATAAAGAATCAATGATATAGTATTTTAGATTCTTATTTATATGACCTAAATCTATTTCTTATGAAAATGTTATTCTCTCGTGGATGATTTTATTCTATTTCCATTTGATTCATGTTTTTTGAACTATCATTATTTATTCTATTACTCAATATTATCTTTGTGGATATATATAGAGAATAATATTCATATATTTTATCATGATTCCAAAAACATATGTTCATACTATACTTATGTACCTCCATTTTTTTGTCATTACTATTAATTTAATATCTACCTTTCTTATGTTTCTGTTCCCAATGTTATGAATATATGTATTATGTGTGATATTTATATGAAGGGTGATATATATGATGAAATTAGTGATAGATGACATTTCTCACCTATGGACCAGTTGTTTATGTGTCGGTGTTTCCAAAGGAAATTGAACTAAATAATTCAATAGTGAGTAGTTATGTTATGTAATGAAAATATTTCTAGTAGGAAATAATATTAATGTGTGATGAATATTGGTATTCATAGTTGGTATTAGATATAGGGGTAGTTACCCTTTTTAAATGAAGATGAGAAAACCTTAGTGAGATCCTTAAGTGCATGTCTATGTATAATTCTAAGGATAAGACGGAGTATAAGAAAATGAACAGGAATTTTGGTTAGGGATATAATGACAGGTTTCCTAGAAATAAAAACCTATCTGTATTCTAGAAGTGGATGTGGATCTGGAAGAGATGTACCTAGTGGTTAAAACTGTGAAAATACAATATTAAGGTAGAATCAATTAGGATAGGTAGATAACCAATAAACCTTACGGAACAATTAGTTTAATACTCCCATGGGATATACTTCTGAAATTCACAAAATCTTCATAAAATATCATGAAGGATTTAAATTGAATATTAATATGAATGGACTTGGGTAAACCAAAGGAGTCATAGATTAAGAAAGGGTGACCTAATTTAAACATCATATAAGTTATTTTCCATGATTATGTAGTTCCCAATCATGATTACTTTTTCTTACACTATACTTTTTGGTTTTAGTCAATGGATACAACTCAAAGTAACTATTTTATAGCTTAGTGCAATGGATACTGGATGTATTCTACTCCGAATCATCCAAATATTATTGAAGAAGGAATGAAAATCCCATATCAATTCTCATGAAAAAATCTCATGCAATGAATTGTACTAGTATTCAAAATTAAAAATGGAAAGATATGTATTATGTTGCATCCATCCCGAGGAAATGACCACATTCCTTTAGAAGAACCACTGATCATCTAGTTTCTGAACAATGGATCAGTACCACTAAAAAATATTTTCTATTCTCTATTATTTAAAACATGAAATACTCATTTGGGATATCTATCATTAAAAAGGTGAACCAGATCAGTTTTGGACTCTAATGATGAATATTATTAAATATGATGAAATAAAATTTACGGATTGGGACAAGATTAATAAAATATTTTTAACTAACTAAATTCATTAAATTCTTAAAAAAATATGGATAAGGGGTCCCATTAGATAATGAAAAATGATGTTGAATATATTAGTACATATGAGAAAAAATTTACAAGGCCAGTGAGGTTATATTTTTGAATTTTTCAACAAAACTGGAAATAAGGTTGATCTATTATTCATTAGATTATATCAAAGTCACTGAAAGGCGTTAACCATAAGAGACTTTAGTAGCTATGAACATATTTTGGGATGTTCAACTGAGCATTAAATGGAGGTCGGAGTTTTTTTATCAATCTCACAGTATTGAAAAAAAGAGAGGATGGAGATCAAATGAAAATCTGAAAACCATGGGGAGAGGAAGATGGTGTTTCCTTTATGATAAATTTATGGTAAGAACCATGGGGTTCAAATGAAATGAATTTAAGTATTGTAATAAAATGATCTGAAATCTAAGGGTTAATGATGTTGAACTACACCAGTCGTATATTAATCCATGAGACTATGTGAAATATCATGTGATCACTATTTATGACGAGGGTAGTCATAATGATGTGGTGAAAGGTACATATACCATCAACTTTAGAACTAGAGATGTCTAATTTTACTTTGGATCTACCTATTAGTTCACATCTTTGGAATTTTATAAGGCTATAATGATGTATCATAAATGATTAAATGTAGAATTAGCAGTGAGAAACCCTAATGGCATGATGATCATATATCAACTATATGATTCCATAATGGGGTTTTTGGTGGGAATGTTCCTCCTTCAAATTTTTTCATTCTTCATATGGTTAAATTTGATGTCATCTTAGGCATGGAGTAGCTTTCTCTGCATAAATCCCATATAAATTGTTGAGGAAGGGATGTCATGCTTGATATTTCAATCCATCATAGTATCATCTATCAATTTAATAATACATGAGAAATTTTGATGGTGATCACATCAATTATGTGGGTCTTAATTACCCATCATAAGGATTGTTTATCTAAAATGGTTTCCGATAGAAATGTGATCAAGGATAGGCCTATATTTTAATATTTTTTGGTCTTTCAAGAAAATGTTCCTATACATTAAAAACAACTGTGCTGTTGTGTTATCAGTAGAACATATATTTTGTGTCACTCTAGTTTTAAATACTACCTATAGAATATCCCTGATTAATTTTTAGGAATTAATGAAGAAACTCTAGGGGAACCATTACTGGTGATTCATTCTGCCAAGTCTGTCACTATGGGGGGGAAGATATTATTCTTTATAAAAATAAAGATAGATCAATTACAGTCAAATTTTTTTATCGAGGGTCGAACAAGATCACAATCAGGAAAAAGTATCATCTACTCTATATTGATGAATTGTTTGATCAGCCAAATAGATCTCGACACATTTCCTAGAATTACCTTCATTATGGATATCATCAAATAAGGTTCACAAAGGAGGATATACTGAGGAAAATATTATATAAAAGTTAAAGAAACTATTAATGTATTATGACACCACTTGGCCTTATAAATTCCATGATATATTCATGGATTCAAGGAATAATGTCTACATAGATTTCTGTGATTAGTTTTTTGTAGTCTTTATTGATGATATTATTATTTACTCTAATAGAAATAAACACAATGAAGACCACTTGGGAGTTATAATACAGACCCTAGTGAAGGATAATGTATATGAAAAATATATACAATATGAATTTTGGATAAAAAAGGATTCATTATTGGGTTAAATCTTCTCAAGATATGGTATAGAAGTAGATACATCAGAGATAGAGGTTATTCAATGTTGTCCTAGACTAACCCTAGTGATTGAGATATGTAGTTTTCTTACCATATCATGATATTATCGATGGTTTGTTGAGTATTTCCCACAACTATCTAACCCACTCACTGAATTAACTCATAGGTCCGCTATGTTCTACTTGATAGATGAATGTGAAGAAAATTTCGAGGAAATTAAGTGAATATTAGTTACTGTAGATGATCTTACATTACCCTATAGTGGAGAAGGGTTTTTAATATATATTAATGCATTAATGAATGGATTAGAAATTGTTATTATTCATTATAGCATGGTTATAGCTTATTCTTCAAGAAAATTGATGATTCATGAGAAAATTACCCAACTCGTGATTTGGAGTTAGCTATGGTTATCTTTGCATTAAAAATATAGAGGAGTTATCTTTACAGTGGAAATTATGATATATATATACCATCCAAAAATTATTAATCTATATATCCACATATGTGGAGTTGGACATAAACTAGAGAAGGTGGTTAGAGCTGATTAAATATTATGAATGCTCAATACATCAAGATGTAGGCAAAATTGAACATAGAGTATTATACATTCAGTCAAAACTATCACGCTATCTTATTAATGATAGGGAAAAAAAATATCCAATACTGGTGGATTGGAAAAGGATGGATCTAGAAATCATGAATTAAAGGGAGAAATACTCTCTTTCACAAATTAAGGTTCAACCATCTATCCGGGTGAATATATAATAGGTGGGGAAGGAAGATGTAGAGCTTCAATAGAATGTTAGAAATGGTCTGGTGTTTAACATTGATCATGATGGAATGATAAGGTTCACAAAATGTGTATGTGTTTCATCCATACTAGAATTTAAGATTTTGTTGTTAAAGAAATATCGTAGTATATAATACTTTACTCATCTTGGAAATATGATTATGTATAGTGTTTTGAAAAAGTACTACATGTGGGATGGATTTAATAGAGATACTACATAATTTCTAACTCAGTTCTTGGTATTTCATAATTTTAATGCTGAATGAAATGACTCTAAGGGGTTATTGAATCCATTTTCCCATACTATAATGGAAAGTGGAGAACATCGCCATGGATAATTCTATTAGACACCCCAAAACATCTAAAGGGAATAATGCTACATGGGTTATAGTTGATCTCCTTACTAAGTCTATATAGTTCATCACTATCAAAAAATACACAATTATATATTACCTTTCGAGGATATGCATTAAAGAGGTTATAAGGTTTCAGGGAGTACCATATTCTTTTTTGCCTTATTTTGATATGAGGTTCCCCACAAACATCTATAAAAGTCTACAATAAGCTATTGAAACAGAGTTCAGTTTCAAAACTGCATATCATTCCCAAATTGATGGTCAATATGAAAGAAATATTAATACCCTATAGGATATGTTAAGATCATTTTATCTTGATTTAAAATGTTATTGGGATCAACCACTTCTGCTAGTTGGGTTTTTGTACAATAGTAGCTTTCAATCAAAATTTAGATTGATCCTTATAAATCCCTCTTTGGAAACAAGTGTATTTTCCCAATATACTAGAATGAATTTTGAAAATGAAAGCTATTGGGACCTAAGATAGCTAAAGAAATGGTTTATATGGTCAAATTCATTCAAAAGTACATAAATACAACTCAGATTTGGCATAAAAGTTATACTAACAATCACTGGTGTGATATAGTATTAGAAGTTAGTGATAAAGTGTTTCTATGAATTTCTTCATTGAAGAAGGATACGATATTTTGGGTAAAATACACACTAATCCCTTTGTATATCAGTCACTTTGATATTATTGATCATATAATGATGGTATCCTATCAATTGGAACTATGACAAAAAATCTCTCAATTACATTATGTGTTCCATGTATCACTCATCAGTAAGTACATACCTAACTTATCATAAGTACAGAACTCAGATGTCATACCACTGGAGAATGATCAATAATATGAGGATCAACCGTTGAAGATTTTGGATTCTACAAAGAAGTTTCTATAAAACAAAACCACTCACTGGGTTAATTTGTTTTGGAAAAACAATATGTTAATTAATCTATGTGGGAACTTGAGTGTTTGATGAGGCATTAGTATCCTCCTATATTTGTAACATATTGGCAAATTCTAAGGGATAAATTTATTTGAAGGGGTAGAATGTAACCCCCCATGTTTATATAATTTTTTTGAGTATATTAAATATCATTTATTTATTTCTTAATATTCCTTACCATTTTAAGCTGGAACTACTTTTTACCCTAGCTTAGTTTTTTATACACACGACACAGAGTTTTATCAAAACCATAATATATTTTTAATATAATTATATAAACTCAACCATTAAAACTAGTACATTAATCATAGGGATATTAAAAGTAATAACGAACTTTTATATATTATTTATAATGTTTTCATATAAAGAAAACATTTTCATAGAAAAATACATAATTTTTCAATAAAGTCTTTATATGTTCGTGAAATACTATTTTCTCAAAAACACATTTTTTTTATTTTTGTGAATTTTTTAAAAAAAATACTCTATTTGAAAATTAATTTGGTAAAATAAAATTAATTTTTGAAATTTAAAAGTAAAATTATATGAGGATGAATTTTTAAGATTTCTCTGAACATTTTCATTTAATTATGACTTGTGAAAATACAGAATTTTAATTGAAAACTGCCATAAAATTTAATGTATTTATAAAATAAAAATATATTTTAAATAAGTTTAAAATAAAAAACAGTTATATTATACATCCATTAATCCAATACATGTCATTTTAATCAATTTCATATTGATAATTGATATAAAAACATAACCAAATTATTATTATTTCTCTTTAAAACTATATATTCCCCATCACAACTGTAGGATTAATTTTAAATTATTTTTTCCCACTTATGTGAATGGAATATATAAAAGTGGAATAAATATTTTGAACCAACATAATTAATAATTTATAATACTTAAAAAATATTTTTTTACCAAACTAAATAGTGAATACATTAAAAATTAATATCCGAAATTAGGGTAATAATTAGATTATCGGAGAGTTGTAATAAAAAGATGAGGGAAAAATACACCAATACACTTATAAAAAATAAAATATGACCATATTTATACCTTATCTCGTATATTATTCTTATTTTATCCATTTGACCTTTTTTTAAACGTGGGTGAAATCAACTCTCTTTAAAAATTCAATGTGTGTCCTCTCCCATATTTATAAAAGGTCAACCCCTCTTATCCATTCCTCACACATTGAAAAATAATTATATTAGCCAATACCTACATAAATAACATCTCATCTTACCTCCCCTCATCTTATGAGCCTTATTTTGTTATGAAATCCATCCTCGGAATCCTTTTAGTAAAAACCTATAGAGGATCCATGAAGAAGAGGTAACGTTCATTAGTGTGTGATTTTTTTTATTTCTTCCTCAAACCCTTAAATTAATATTATATTATGATTATATAATTTCATCAGTATATTAAATATGTAGATATGTTTTAATGTTATGTTAAAGACCTACAACCACTCCAATTCCATGAAATGGGTTAAGAAATTATAGTTTGTGTCTAAGGCAGACTACCACCCTACAAACTGATGTAATTAATTTTTCAATTAACGCTTCTAAAATCTAGTAATAATGATGTATTTATTGATTATATATGATATATATGGTATTTATGATTTCATTATGATTATTAAATTATTATTACCCACATACATGATATCTTTCATTTTGTGGGAATACGATAACGTCATCTGTGTGTACGACGGTCTACCGCCTTGGGAGGTGATTTAATTCATTAATAATTTATATAGAAGGTATTAATGATATTTTTAATGAAAAATGTGATTAATATGACATAAAATTGTTTTTTAATGATAGTATATATCACATAATTTTTTTTATTCAATTAACTAAGAAAATTGAAACCATGTTCATGTGTACATATGGCCTAACATCTCCTTGAATGGTTTAATTTATTTTCTAAAAGTAAATTATATTCATCACTATAAATTAATATATAATTAATATATATTATATTTATTTCATGGTTATAATTCTGGTGATTATTGAATTGTGATATATGTAATAGGGAAAAATTAATAAATCAAAACACCCATGAAAAATAAAGTAATTATTACTCAAAATGTGACATTAACAAAAAAATACTTAATAAACATGGAATAAATAGTCATAAGAAAATCGTATATGGTATGATATATATGAATATTGTTCATAAATAAGTGTATAATAAATTTATATTTATTATGAAGGAGGTTTGAATTAGTAAAATAGGTGTCAAGACTGATGGTAAGAGATCATTGTCTAAATTTAAATTCATTGATACATATATTATTTTTTATTTAAGGTGGAGTATATACAGACACTATAATATGTAATATCAAGAAATTTTTTATCCTATTTATAATTTTTGTCCAGTTTTATGTTATTACTTTATGGGTATTATGATTCAATTTTAAAAAACTATTAAGGATTTTATGTTACAATCTCGTAATTTATCAAGATTATTTATGATTAACTATAAAATGTTGATATATAATGATATAACTCCCAATAATTCCCAGATATATTTATCTAAACTTTCTATTAATGATATTCTCAATTAATGGTACCATTTCTACACACAATGGTTTTTCAACATTATTAAGAAAATGTTTTAATGAAAATCAAACATTGTTATCTCTTCGATCAAAAACCCGTTTTCTTCCAAAACCTAATTTTCTAAATATTTTTTCAAAATTATTTTTTACTCACTTATGATTAAAAAAATTAATTTTTATCCTTTTTAGAGTTTTTACAAAAAAATTGAATGGAATCTTCGTTTCCTTTTCTAAACAATTCTTATTTCAATTTTATAAAAAAAATAAAAGGAATATTCACATAAACCAGTACGTAATGAATGTAATCTTCCAACATCATGGCCAATAATTACATCAAATATTCGATTACTTTTTTATCGTTTTTTTAAAATTTAATAGTTTTAAAAAAAATTATAAAAAAAATTAATGCATATATTATATTTTCCTCAATAAATGTTTTAATAGATCTTTAAAAATTATTTTCCATCATAATTCGAAACCTTCTTAAAAATAATATGCATAAAACCATTCTAAATAAAAAGAGGAAGGTAAAAACAAGTAAGGGTGACCATAGATGAATTGTATGGGTAAATATTGGATACATCAATCAATGATAACATCTAAGAATAAGATAAGTATATGGGTATGAACACAAGATCTCAAGAATGGAAAACAATACCAAGCAATTCCTAAATCATAATCATGAAACATGGCATAATGTATTATTAATAAAATTATAGAAGGCCTAAGATTACAGAATCATAAATAATAAATCATGATCCTTTTGAGCGTATCATAAGAATAAGAAAAAAAATTTGGAATAAAAATAAGAATAGAAATTATTTTATTCAGCCTCAGCTCACTACTAAGAAAATAAGAGTGGATTGGGTTAACCCTATATTCCATAATTTTATTAAACAACATCCACCCCAAAGACTATGTTATTGGGAAATTTCCCTACTTAGACTCTGATTAATATCAATTCCATTCCTTATTTTATAATAACTAATCTATATTAACCCATTTCATTAAAGGTCTAAACGATTATGTGCCTAAAATCAATATAATTAAAATAATACATATTTTGTAACACAAGATCATAATACATTAATCATATTATAAAATGAAAACCTGTATAAAGGATATGTGTTTCAAAAAAAATTCATCAACATAATTCTAAAAAATTCCTAGAAATAAAAATGATAATAGCACAGGATAATATTCCCATTAATTCATATGAACCATCAAATTATTTTTTTTAAAGATAACAATTTCATTAAAATATCACTATAACATTTTTTGCAAAACAAAAACATTTCACTATAAATCAATTATTTAAAATATAATTTTTTTATAAATATTAAGGGGAAAACGTGAATCGAAAAAAAAATGGACTCTTGTGATAGGAGTGAAGTAATTAAGGATGGGAATGTTATTTTATGTGATGTATCCTAAAAACAAAAATATATGTTCACATTTTCAGTAAAATGTCTAGATTATTTAATTCATAAAAATACAAGGAAATTCTTATAACACATTTATATAGAATGTATAAAATGATAAAAAAATTAATTTTATTTAATAATTAATGTATGGAAAATCATTTTTAATAACATTTTAAAAAAATTATGGAAATTAAAGGAAAATATTACTAAATGAAGAGAGAAATAATGTTTGATTTTCATAAAAACCTTATTTTAATTTTTCTTGAACTGAAAGAGAATAATATTTAATGAAAAAATGTAATATCATTAAATAACCTATTTAAAATAGTATTTATAATAAATTTGATAGATATATCATATAATTTCATCATCAGATAACGTATTCATAAACAAACCTTGTAAAAATCAGACTGTAAAATAAACCCTTACATTAAGTATGTTATTCACCGTAACCACTCTAAAATCTTATATAATAAAATTAAATTTAGTAAAATAATATAGCATAACCCTAATAAGACCTATAATACCATTTATGGTTTAATAATATCACCATATCACCCGTTCAATAATAATCAATCATTATATTCACCATTTCATGTGTTAATTAATTCATTTTTCATGTACATTTTGTTTCAGTGCTTATGGTACTTGAACATAAATAATAGATAATTCATCTGTAGAGTTTTTATAATGATATAAATATAATATATATTAATTATATATATAATTATTACCATTCTTATAAAATTGTGATAAAAAGGGAGTTACATTACAATATTGAAACAATAGTCCACTCATATTCAAGACTGGTGTTTCCATTTTCTCATGGATGGATCCAAAGAACCATAAATAATAAATCACCTTTCCAGAGCCACTATTATATTATAAATATTATATATTTATATTTTAAATTGACATAATAAAAAATCAATAATATAATTATGGAAATTAAATCTTATCACTATGTGGAGGCAGTAGTCCGCATGTAAGAACAAGCGATACTTTCACCTCTATTTTGAATTAGAAGAGGAGGTAAATGGTTGATATAGAATAAAAAAACATCTTAGTATATTTATAGTAAATTATTATTCATGTGATTATGGATAAAATAAGATAAGATAAATTATATGTAGAAATGATATTGATATAACTTGGTTAATACCTATACATCTTATTTGAGAGAACTCCTTTGGATTACTTCTTAAGACATAATTTATTGTTCTCAATAGAATAAAAGAATTTATTTAATTTATTTAATTATATTGAAAAGTTTTTTCCCAAGTTATTTGAATATTTTTAAGGCTAAAATGGTGTAAATAGGGAAGTATAATAGGTTCCCACATATAATTGAGGGAGGGACAAACATGGAATTTCCAAAAAAAATCAATGATATAAGGACGCCATCTTGAGAATGTGGTACCGTATTGAAATTTATATTATGTTAGGATAAGATAATATATTAATATCTTATTCTAATATTATTTTGATATTTTGGGGAGGCAATTATACTATTATCACTTAGTTTAATACACTCAGTAAACTTGTTTTAACCTTAACCATAGTAGTATAATTTTTTTTTACTTTTGAAAATAATTAAAAATTACGTCAAACATGTTAAATTAGATTTATTATGATTATTTAAAAAAAATTAAAAATTATTTATTTTTTTCCATTAATGGAAAAATATAATTTAAAAAACACATAAGTATCCACAAAAACAAGTCATAGAGAACTGAATTTTTCATTGTGAATGTTAATTTTCATTAATTACACGCCATGTAAAATCTATTAAATGAATGTAAAAAATAATATTGAATAATTAATCATTCAATTTAATTAACATTTTTTTAAATATATATTATTTTTATTTTTTAATATATAATAAAATTGTTTGTTTGTAAATAGTTTTTAAAAAATTGTGGTTATAACCCAAAAATGAACTTATTTTAAAATATTGAATAATGATGATTCTTGTGTAATTAAATTTATTTTTTATAATTTAATGGTATTATTTTCATTAATATCTCTTCCACAGTATAATTTTTATTTTACAATTAAATAAATTTCATTTTTTTAGAAAAAATTTATATTTTCATAATTTATTGAAAAATAAATATATTTACAAAAATAAAAAAAATATCCCTAAGCTAAAATAGAAATGATCATTTAGACAACTATATAAAATTTTTAATATTAAATTTAAAAAAATTAGAAATTAATTAATATAATATTTTTACAAAATTGATAAAAACCATTTTTGAATAAAATATATTCTTAAAGAAAAAATGTCTTTACAATAAATTTAGTATTTGTTTATTACGATTTAGTCAAAACATTTGAATTTTTTAAAACGATTATACATATTTCTATTAAAGAGGACATTACTACTAATAACTAATAATTTAATATCTTGGGTAAAATTGTTTACTATATCATGGTTTATATAGACTTGGGGTTGTTCTTAAGGCACACTATCAAATACATAAAAAAATTCAAAAAAATCTTATAAAATTCATAGGTGTTATAGTCAATAAATTCCAAATATGAAAAAATGATATAGAATGAAACCAATATATTATATGTCATTATATACTATTTAATTATGGTCTTAGTTGTGATCCCTGAGTAACGAGATGGTTTTCTATGTCTATAATTGGGACACAACTCCAATGAAATGTTCTTATTGTTTTTTATTTTCTCTCATGGAACATGATTGACAAATGATGATTTGTTACTCTTAAGAATCAAGACTTTTACAATTCTAAAACATTATTCTATGAATAATTATTTATCATCTATGACTATATGGTTATAAACATCACAATATATGTATATTACATTATATCATTGTTCTCAAGTTATGCTTGCATATGATAATCGATTAATATCTCTAATGTAAAACATCACTGATCATCTGGGCTCACCCTTTCTTTTGTTTAATTTTTCCCTAGTTATGAAGAATGGTACTTTGTAACAAAATTCTATGAATATTAAAATAATATATTAACTTTATGGGAGATATTGAAGATCTCTCAAAAGATAAGATTATTATATTTCCATCAATGACAGAAAACATATATAGTTATCGGGTACTTATTATCGTAAAATATGTAAAATAATATTCTAAAATGGTGGAATATTTATATATAAAACACTTTATTTTCTGCAGTTGGTATAAAATTAGGGTTTATTTATTTTTTGAGTATTATTTAAAAATAATATAATTATAGAACATACAAAACCTATGAAGAATTGATTGTGACATAGAGTGATCCAAAAACATTTATAGGTTGATAAGATGGTGAAAAACATTTAAAGATCCCCATAATAGTTTTCAGGATTATATGAATTCTCACTCAGTTAAGTGTCTCATTATTCTTACACTATGTTTTTTTATTTTTTTTTAATTGTCACGAAATAGGGGGAGTCATGTTAACATTGATTGTTGGGGATAAAAAATTGATTTTCCTCTTTAGAAACAAAATGAAATGGGATCTAAAATGGAAAGTTATATTTTTATTCTCACACAACAATGTTATTCCAGGATTATTTTTTAGATTCCACATGTTCAAAATTGGTATGAATTTAGTATTGAGTATTTTAGGAGGAAATATATAACTTTTTTTAGTGGGTCCATGGATTCAAATTTGGATAAGAAATGGATCAATACAAATAAAAATATATTTTCATTCTCTAGTTCTCATATTATGAAATATTTTTCCTAAGGGTGTATCATTTTTATTTTTAAGTAGATCTATTGTAGAATCAAGTTATGAATAGGTGGAAATATTATGAAATTTAATCCATGAAATGGGATAAGTTTAAGAGGGTGTTTTTTAGGAATTACATACCCAAAATCTTTAAAAAATTGGACATGTAATTATTTGAGAACAATTAGAAGGATGATTAATCTATTGGTGGTAATGAGTAAAATTTTAAATTAATCCTGAGGTATGTTTTATCTTTTATCATCAAAATTAAAAGAAAATTTTCCATATTTTTAGGGGATCAAAACCAAGTCACTAAAAAGAGTTGCACTAAATGGAATTTGGTACCTATGAATAACTCATTTTCTATGTTCTCATAGTAGAAATAAATAGTAGAGATCCAATTTATTCTCAAGGTTCTGATAATCTTATAACAATATAGTTTTGGGAAAATTATAATAATAATAAATATGGATGAAATAAAATGAATAATTTTATATGGTATAAGTGTTGAAAGAATCATATGGATATTTTATCAAGGGAAATGGTAAATGTTTTATCTATATACAAATATGACATCAATAAATTTAATGGGGATGAGTTATAAGAAACAATCCAATTAAATGAATGTGTAGAATGATCTACTAAATACATAACCCATACTCTAATGTCTGTACTACAAAGAGTATGGAAATTATTCAAATAAAGGAACATATCCATGTTTTAATGATGAAAATATTTTCCCATAACCTCTTAAGAAAAGACACAATGGAAAATCCAGTGAGATCTGAACTATCATAATATGAAATGATAATGAAGTGGTGAAAGGTACACTTATCATCCAATCTAAAACATTTAATGTATTATTTAATTAAATTCATACCCACTCAATTATATATATATATATAATCAAATAATATAACAACCTCAATCATTATATGTTTACATAATGGTGAACACATATAATGGTATGATGATTCCATCTGATGTTTATATCTCTTTTCTGATTGAATTTGGTGGAAATGTGCTTCCTACATATCTTTTGATTCCTTGAATAGTTGATATGAATCTATTTTGGTCATATATTGAAATTATTTGTAAATATATATATATATCCCTTAGGAATTTTTTAGGAAGGGAAGCTATATTCCATATTTTCAATGAACCAAAGATTTTCTATCAGGATGGGAATAAATATAACATTATAATGGAAACTATTTTCAATGTATATGTATTAATATATATTCATTAGGGGTATCTCCCCCAAATGGTGTGGAATAAACTCAAATTTTTACATATGAAAATTGTTTGATAATATTTTGATTTATTTCCTAATGAGATTCCCACTATTCCCTCAAATCATGAAGTAGAATTTTCAATAGAACTCATAATTGTTGTTACTCCAATTTCAAAGACTCATGGTAGAATTTACCGGATTGATATGAAAGAATTTTGGAATAAAATCCAAGAGAATCATTCAAAGGTATTTATTCTTTTATGTGTTCACTATAGATAACACCTATTCTTTTTACTAAGAAGAATGAATGATTGTTGTGTTTTTTTAATTTAATGTCAAGAACATAATAAGATTAATGTCAAAAAAATTATAATCTATCATAAATTTAAGATTTTTATGATCAATTTTGATGAGATTTATTTATTTAAAAGATTATCTTTAAATTTTAATATATTATATTCAGGATAAAAAAACTATGACATTGAAACACCTCGACCAAGACCAACATGTATGAACTAATGAGCTGCAAGACCTCATGTGTACCACCCCATACACAAGAGTTTGTTGAAAAACTAAAGGATTCATACTTCCATCGATGGGGATACTATACTATCAGTATAAAATAATATAGTTATAAATAATAAAATAGAATAATATATTAGAATAAATAAATGTTGATGTGCTAAGTTTAATAATATGTATCTTATGAAATATAAGAAAAATAAACTATAGACCCAAAATGATGTAGGTATAACCATGTAGTCAAAAAATGGAAATTAATATAGCTCTAATAGTTTAGAGTATGTCTCCACTTCTCCTCTAAATCCCATACTCCTGCTCCTCAAATCCCTGTCATGAGTCCATTTCCATTCACTATATTACAAGTCATGAGATCTGAACGTGCACCTAGATATTCAAGTTTTGTGTTGGTAATAAATGAAATATAAAACAACAATGATTCCAAAACATTTTTTCACATAATATATAAATGTTCATGTGATTACGTAATGAAAATTCACCAAGAAACATATAGTTTCTCTTTTTTCAAGTCATTATGCACTATCTAGGACATCATGAAGCCTGATCCCACCTGCATTATCATGATGCCAGTAATAATATCAATGTTTTTTATACAAAGTTAAACCTTTAAGTAAATTATTTATAGCCCCATAATAAAAGTGGTTTTTATTAGTAACATCATACATCCCACCCTATTGAGGTTGTTATCTCCAAAGGATAGTAATTACCACCTAACATTATTATCATAATTTTAAAATAAATCAGCCAACATGGAATTATATCAAGGATTCATAACTCTAGTTTTGGTTTATCAAGAAAAGGATAATATTGGAGACTCAAGATAATTAAATTTCATAAAGACTAGTTCTATAATCATATACCTCTTGGATTCTACCAACAGAGCAATTCACAATGTATATATAAGGAGAGGATACAAAAATCAAGGGATCATTTTTTAATTGAATAAGGATCCGTGAATTTCTCATCCATTCTATAATAGAACATTGGGTACTCCAATACATATAAATCCATCAACAATATATCAATGGAAATGTGATCCATGAATAACAGTGTCTCAAAATGATATATATATGAATTATCTCAATATAAAAGAGATAAATCAATATAATATGTGAAGAACATGTGTTTTTGTATCACATACTTCATCTCTAAATCATCAACACACGAGGATTCATTGGAATCTTGCCTTGTAGTAGATGGAAATACTTGTGAAGACCAGAAGTGTCTAAAAAATTGAGATAGTTTACAATTGAATAAAAAAAATTTCAAAATAAGAAATACCATCACATTTAGGAGGTCTTTCAGTCATTAATTTTACACAAAAATGATTTGGCCATATGGTTTGACAAATCGAGCACAAACCAAGAACCCTTTATAATCTACAGGATAATTTTAATGTTTTAGTCACATAATTTATTAAAGCATGTGATTTCCATGTAGATTGAAACTACGTATTTCCATATGGTTTTCCATGTTAGGACACATGTTTTTTCTATTTTTATTGCTTAAAATTAAACTATATCTTATTCCACTTACTCTAGTTTCACAGTTTTCTAGAGAATCCACATGGTTTTGGGAAAACCATGTTCCAACCATAAATCGTTATAAGGTCCTCAAAACTCCAAAACCCCTTTAAAACCCCAATAAATTATAGCAGAAAAATATTTATAAATTTTTTTTGATTAAATGATGAAATTTTATCATAATTCACTTGATTAACTTGACTCCATTACATTCTCCCCCTCTAAAAAGTTCTTGTCCCTGAGAAGCTTGTATATTCGTCATGATCAAAAAACTCAAGTCACAAACCCCAAATATATTCCTCCTTATCCCACTTATCCTCCATAATTAATCTATTACACTATAAAATATTGACATGTGGTACTATATTTCCTCATAATACCTTCCCACTATTGTTTATAATCTACATAGTACATTCCATTTATGATTTTTTAGGCTCTAGATCAACATCCCCACAGTCGATTACATTTTTCGGATCATGAATGTACCTATAGAGATGAGACACAAAAAACACATCATTAATACCTATATAATGTGAAGTAATATCGTTATAGTAAATAGTTGTCCCTCCATTCTCAGTGATCTCAAAATGTCCAACATAATATGGTGTCATCTTCTCATGCTTCCTCAAACATCAGTGGTCTAACCAAGGATTAATTCTTAGAAAAATAGAGCCACATATAAAAAACATCATAGATATACATATATGATATTAAAAATATTTCTTTTACTCATCATGTGATCAACCTCTTCCAAAAAAATTGTACACTCTTAGAGGTCTCATATGCAATTCAATTCCCCACAACTATTTCCTCACAAGACTTGTCCAAATAAAGAATCAAATGAAATGTCCTACATATATAAATAAAAAACATTCCATCTAACTCAATGTCTTTTCAATGTTCTCGTAAAATAACTCAACTAGTTGTTGGTGATCATCCCATTATACCTTAAAGTACAATATGCAAGCCCATTTCATATCCTTCAAAATATGAATCTTTTGTTATAACTCTCTATATTTATAGGGATGGTACATTATGATCAACCTCAATATAATTTTTAAGGCCTTCTAGAATCCCTTATATAATAATGATTTAAAATATACATCTCAGCCATATTCAATGCTCAAGGTAACTCCATGAAATCAAACAATCTTAAGTATATATATCATTCCTAGTTCTTATACTATGGGAGGCTCACAAATTAGAATTAAATGAGAAATATTCATTAGCAAATAAACAATAACTAAAAGAAAATCAGGTCTCTTGGAGGTCCAAGGTGACCCAATGACACATTGTACCATTAAATCCTCCCATTTCCAGTTGGACACATGAAATGAATAGATAAAATGACAAATAAAATGGTTATTATAAATTAGTTTTAAATAGGTAAGTCATCAAGAAATGAATACAGCAATGTCCCTCTTCATCACTGGCCACCAGAACATCTTCCTAATGTGATGGTACAACATTTTCACTCATGGAGCCTCTATAAAAATGTTGGTATGTTAGTATCTCATCATCTCTTCACGGATGTAAGTGTGGATAGCCACTCTCCCTTTTACTTGCATCACATCATCATTATCTAATGACCACCAGGGTATCAAGTCCCCTCTTGTTATATTTTCTATCATTAAAGTAATCTCTGATTCAGTTTCCTAACTATCCTATACCAGGTCAACTAATGAATATGTGTCCTCCATTTGTGAAATATCATTGGTCCCTTTTCCTTGAAAGTATCCATCTTCTAATCTATTAATAAACTTATCAAACACTGATATTTCCTTGAATTCCATTTAACAAACACATAAACAACCAATATATCATGACTAATAAAGTCCATGACAATGATACCATTACCTAGTGTATATTCCATTTCAAATTTCAACATCTCTAGATACTCTAACTAATTCCTAAACATCATGTTTTTATGATATTGTGAGAAAATATAGAAAATTCATGTACACTATATAGAAAATAAACCTAACACAAAATATATAGTGTTTATAACACTTAAAAATATTAAACAAGTATTCAATATCCAATTCATGGGTTAGATGGTTGTTCTCATGGGATCATAGTTTTCATGACCCCTAAGCTACTACATCCTCCCTCTGCATCCTTACTATTCCCAAAAAAATTCCCGATGCATAAAAACATATGGAATAACTAATCACTTCCAGTGGAAAAAAAGGAAAACTGTAGTTGTATTCAAACTCATTTAATGTCTATAATATCCTCCTCACACTATAACATCCACTATAACAACAAAACATTTTTAATAAACACAATCATTGGTGCTGGTAAAAAGTGCTAGATAAAAAACTGATAATATCCCTCTAAATACTCATATTCTCAAACATGTTATGGGAGCATATCCTGGACATAAATACCTTAACATTATCTTATTACATTGATATACTAGTCTCCTAAAACACATTCCACAATAATTACACTACCTCGATCAAAAATTGATAGTTTGAAAATTTTTCATAATGACTATGTGATAGATGTGTATATAGTAATATCTTAAGTTGTTTTTAATGATTCTATGGGTTCATTGATTAAATGAGGATATCATCAATTAACACCATGATTAATTAGTACAAATATGGGTGGAAGATATTTTTCCTCAGACCCATGAAAATTACTGGTGCATTCTTTAGGAAAAATGTCATAACCAAGTCCTTTTATAGCTCATATCATCTCGCAAACACCATATTAAAAATTTCATCCCTCTAACCCACAACTAGTGATATCATTATTGGTTATCAATCATAGATAACAAATAGGATCCCTATAACTAATAAAACTGTTCTTGAATCATAGTAAAAGGATACATATTCTTCACCAAAACTTGGTTCGTCATTTGGAAATATATACAATGTTTAAGTCTTTCATCTACCATTATGATGAATAAAATAGTTTCACCCCATAGTGATGTACTCATCTTGATATAAACCTTCCATTATAGGTCTTTTATAAATAACATGGCTCCATAAACATGGATGGAACCATATGATAATGGGATATTAAAATGGGCTATGAACATAGAACCAATTCAATCATAGACTCAACTCCACTATAAATGGGATAATATTGATTTCATCTAAAATGAAATCCAAATATAGATTTACAACTACACAAAAATACTGGGGGAATACCACTGGTCATTTTGAATGTGTAGAAGATACAATTTTCATCATGATCATCACTAGATGACTCATTTCCTATCCCATTGTACCGACATTCAATTCCCACTAACTTTTTAGTATATACCTTTATCCATTGTTGGAAGTGGAAGATATTTGTATCTGAGAGTAATCAATGTGATATTTGAAGCTATTCAAATAGTCTATTCTAAGAGTATAATTTATTATCAGAATCACTATGATCATAAATTCCCATAGATGTCCTTAATGATAATAAATTGTTTGATACTTTACATATCATAGAATTTGGTCTACTTTCTTGCCCAATGGTCTGTTAAGGGAAAGTAACTCAGAAGAAAACATGATAAACATGTCAATTCCAATAATAAAATTTGAAGAAATAAAGTAATTTGAATCTCCAATTTCAAAAATGTGGTGTATAATTTATAGGTGATCAAATCTATTCCCCATATAGTAGAAAGTCCTTTAACACCATATTTTGGAGTCTGACCAATTATATCTACTCATCATGATTCAACAATGTTAACTTGTCCACTAGATGCTAGACTCACATTATTTTTAACTATCTAATCCTTCTTTATAAGGAAATAATTTCGATCACTGGTTCATAGATCATGTTTATATTTGGCCCCAAAAGATCCAAAAATATCTATATAAGGACTATTTGATATCCCCTATAATACACATTCACCAAAGTGGTAAGAAGAACATTAAATAATGTCGAAATTTAACATAGTTAAAGAAATAGAGACCTTATTTTTCTATAGAAGTTATTTATTATACCCTACTATACTCTGGAAATATACCATGACTCTTATGATAAACCTATACATTATGTTTCCTACTAGGGAAATTATTTCGTGAAAGTCCATAAATTTCTAAATGGAAACATTCTATCTATACTCAATGTTCCTATGGAGTCTCTATTTGGTCACTGATTTCCATGATGTGGTCATTTATGACATTAAAATCTAGGGGGGGTTTAGTGCCTGTGTAGGATACTGTATACAGGAGATAGAAGTCCTTAAAATATTCAACTACAGTCTCGAATGCTCCACCACCTTGAATATTCACTATGAGAAAGACCTCTTACTGAAGTCATTTGTCATCTTAAACATATAGATTGGGTAGTGGATAATTATATGTTAAATTATTTTAAACTAATGGTTGTGGAACTATAATTTACTCACTTTTATGACTATTTAGGATAAATCCTCTATTTAGTCATTTAAAATGACTATGGGTATGAATTCTTTGAATCATTAATGGAACATTTATTTGAATCACTGTCATTCAAAAAATACTAATTAGTTTATTGGATCACCTGAAATTTCTTAAAGGATTCTAAACAAAACTCTTGGTATATACCTCATATTAATAACTAGGGGTCTATCACTGAATGTTAGTCATAATCATATTTCCAAAAAATGTAATAGTATTCACATTTTGATCTAATTAATGCAAGAAAATATATCAAAATATCATGTAAATTGATATATATATCATTAATAGAATATAGATCTATCCTGAATAGATAACATATACCATGTAACGAAATTAAATAACTTATATGTTTTATACAATAGGTTTATATATGAAATGTGATCTTGTGATCTTACTAATGATTCCTGAACATTCCCAAAGCCCCAAAAACAATAACAGAACTCTTAAAAAAGTAACTTGTAGGCCTTTTACACTTTATTTGGTTAGTCACATAGATGAAAACCTATATAATCCATAAATTACACATATCCCTTCTACCATGTTCTAGTTCGGTAAAAAAGAAAACTTTGCTCTCAAAAAAAATTCTAACAACATGACCCAAACCACTCAGTCAGATACAGATACCCACAATACCTCATGTGTACATCACCATATGTATAAGGATGGCCACCAGCAGTGACATTATGAACACCATTAGTTATTATACAATACCCTAAGTATACTAGAAGAAAAAAAATATTAAAATTGTGTAATGTATAAGAATAAATAATTGTTGATGTAAAAACTGGAATATTAGTTATCTCATTACAGACTAGAAAATTAAATATTGGATCCCAATATTTCATATGTGAAAATAAGTATTCAAGCATAAATTAAATTATTATAGACATGTTAATATGTAGTATTTTTTAATATTAGCTCTAATTGTATGCCTCTATCACCAAAAATCCATATCAAAGGGTCTTTTCCCATCATTAGGTCCATATTCTGGAAAACTGCATGTGCACAAAGATACATATGAATGGTGTGAGTAATAAACATATTAGGACACCACTGAAACATCCTAAAAATATGTTCACATAATATATAAGAGTTTATTTCATGAAATATTATATAATAATCATACAACCAAAAATGTGTCTATTCATCATGCGTTTACCAAGCCACTAAAAACCACAACCCCATCATATTCATCCAAATTCTAGTAATGATGTCAAATTATTTCAATTCTAGTTCCACCTTAAAGGAAACCTCTCACTCCCCACCCTAACAGTGGTCATTATCAATAACACCACACTCATGATGCTCATAGTTTTTATCACCTTTAGATGATGATAAGTCCAACATGGAATTGTTGATGTAATTTGATAACACATCACCCCTATATAGAATTATAAAATTTTATCCTTTAGGTAAAACATTCTCTACTATGCTAAATAGTCTACATCCATGTTTGTACAAATGTATGTGATCTGACGCATACTATCAAATGATACATGGTCCATAGCCATAATCAAGTCAATATAATAACACTCCAAAGGGTCGTCTAGTTAAAAATGAGGAACCAGATCATAAAAATACCTAAATAATCTTCCATATGATAAAAAATAAAATAAATAATACATAATATAATAAGGAACGATATAGAAAATAAATAATGTTTCTCAAGAGGCTACACATAAAGGATATAGTCACTTATTATGTAAGTATATTTTTGGCCACTCACAGACCCGCAAGAAACATTCAATAAGGAAGGGTTTCAACATAAAATATCCAATAATTATGACATTACATACAAGGATAAATATGGTATGGTAGATCCATCCTCAAGGTTATTGATGAAACTCATCGAGATTTGTCATTGGATTGTGGATATAATCACATGGCACACCCACTGAGTACTAGATCACACATCAAGGATGCCTAATATAGATTATGGTACATCATGAAAAAAGGATTGAAAAGGATACCCAATAAGATTATTGGTTAATAAGGGTGGGTCAAAAATTACATACCACATAGAGTCTATCATCATATCTAGATATGATCTGTGTCTAAGGAGAGGACACTGGGTACCCTGATCTTTTTTCAATTGAATAACTAATCGTGAATTTATAATAATATCTAAAAGGAAACCTTGAGTTTAGCCAATAATCATATATACTATGTCAATAAATTAGTGTAAAATAGATACATTATGACATTTAAGAAGGATTGATTCTATAAATGATCAACTCATTAAAACATACCTAAAATCCTTCACCCTTCCAAGGAGATATAGCTCTTGTCAATTTGGATGTCGTTGACACATCAAATCGACAACCATTATAGAAATTAACCAGTAAACCATGATTAATTAGCATAACAATACATATTTCGAGTAATAACCAGTAAGATCATTGAATCCCCTCAAGAGAAAATATTTAAATGATGAATAAAGATGAATAGTGGATGGTTTTAATGCATCAACATAATTTAAAATTTTAACTCACATGGATTTACTAGAACATAGCTTTGGGGAAGAAGAAAATGTTTGGTAGGGAAATGAGATTCATAGAAATTGATTGGGAATCCATATAAAAGAAGAACGTATCAAAAATATTATAATGGACATTATGGAGGATTTTATATCATTAATTTTTTATGTTCAATGTTTAGACACATGGTTTGATAAAATGTTTGGCCTTTTTGGGTACTTGGGCAAGCCATATATTTTTTCCAAGTTTTTAAAATATTCATCCAATTTTACTATTGGATACTAGAGTTTTCCAATGTTTTTTCAATTGACTTAAATTTTTTATAAATGTGTACCTTAACATTTTACTTCCCCTTGATCCACTTCATCTAGTTTCACGGATTCCTGGAGAATCCACTTGTTTTGGGAAAACCATGATAAAAATATTCACCATTAAAAGAACCTCACAAATATCTAAATATCCCTAAAACCAAATATAACACATCTCAAACAAAACATCAGTCTAAAATATATTATTGATTACTAAAATTATTTCAATATGCATTGAAAAAATTCAAGTCCCTTATAAACACTTCAATAAAATACGTCCATATAAGGAATAATCATTATGAATTTATAGTAATTTCATTGGTAAAAAACCAATGTCCCCAATATCATCATGTATTTAATGAATCGATTTTTTGTAGAGTACCTTGATTGGTTTTGTTTTTCTTTATAAATGTCATTATAATATTTTATAAAAGGAATGGAGAACATGAAAATAATTTTAGTATTTTGTTGAATACCTTAAATATATTGAAATAGTACTATCATCTTAGTAAATATAAATTTTACCAATATAAAGTATCATAATCAGGTCACATAATTATAATAAAGGGTATATCTATGGATCCATCAAATATTGTAGTTTTTTATCAATGGATCAATCCAACACCAGTGAGAAAAACTGTAGTTTTGGTCAGATGGTTGGACAAATTTGATGATCTGGGATGATTTTATGAAATCTATATAATCCATTATTCATGATTATGTAAAAGGGATCAATTTTATTTTAGACCATTGAATGTGGTGATAATTATATGTAATTAAATTTAACAATGGTCAATGTAACTATGATTACAGTACTGTAATATATAGATGAGTTTTTTTATCTATAATGATACATCAAAGATGGGATGGGGTTTTTTACTCTTAAATAATTATATTTAGGAAGTTTATGCCTCTAATAAATTGGATGTTCGTGAGAAAAATTACCTAATACATGGTTTTGAATTGGTATAAATATTTTTTTTTACTTTGAAGATAAGGGGGTATTGTCTTTATAGTGAATGTTGTGACATATATATTGATCAAAAAAGGTTTAATTATATATTAAAATATATTGACTTGAATATATATCAATGGATATTATTTTATGTAATTAATGATTATGATTACTCAATTATATTCATTCATGTATAAAAATATGTTGTTCATGTGATCTTATTATTGTAGTGAAAATTTTATTTTTATGGAGGATATAGATCATGATATAATCTTATGACTTCTATAACTAATGATCATTAATTCACATTTAATGAGGTTATGTTCATATATTTATTTTTATGAGAGTTCGGTATTTGTTTAAGAATTAATAACTATATAACAATACCAACTTCTTCTCCTGCAACTATAACTATCTTCTCTTTTAATTAAGAAGCCTACTCCAAAACTGCATCCTCTCTTAATAAAAAAATCCTTCATTATGAAAAATCATTATGTTAGGATAAAGAGAAAGATTCTCGAGGAATAACCAATAATATTTTCCATTCATCAGTAAATTTTTTTGTTAACAAATCCAACACATACCCTTTGGGTGAAACAATATATGAAAATTTACATATATAAAAATTTTAATTTTAAAATGTATAAATAATTTTGAAAAGTTTAATAATAATATATAAAGATATATACCTTTTTTGAAGTGATATATATACACATATAAACACTAAAACTTACATACCTTTATATGAATATATATATATTTAAAATTTTGATTAATTAATGGATTAATGATCATTTATTTAGACATAAATAATTAATTTTAATCACGTTTAAACTTCTTTTAGTGTATGATTTTGTATTTATGTATGTATGAATGCATTTATTGGTAAATATGTAATTTTTCGGTGTATTTGTGTTGATTAATTTTATTTAAATAATAGTTATTTCTATGTTATATTATACTATGTTCTATTTATTAAAATTATTCACTTATTTGATTTATAATAATAAAATATATATTATATAAAGATGTGTTAAATTGGGAAAACTGAACTAACTGTTTCATTTAGAATAAGGGGTTCAAACTATGGATGATTTAATTTCTATTTTCACTATGTGTCTTTGGATTGGACCTCATAAGTTGTGATTCATCAATATTATTTTATTCCCACATGATTTGATGTGAAACCCTAAAAATTCTCCTATAAAGCTCTTATTATGGATTCTATCAATGTTAGATAAACTATTTAATGAAATAAATCATATAGATATGTAGTGGAGAAAGGCCATGTCTTAGTAGAATGATCATCATATTGACAGAATGGACCATAATTTTGAAAATATCGATGCTCTGATGCTTTGGTGATGATAAAAAGGTATAATGACCACACAAAAAAGGAATGGAGTGATTGATTTTTCACCATGATGTATGTATTTTTACCTTTACATTACTCCATTCATGGTGAGATCATAGATATAGATATTTATTCTTGATCCTCTTTTATCAAAAGCATGTCCTTAATATTTATTTTACTTTTCTCTTAGAACAGAATTGTTTTTTCAATAGTATCACCAAATAATGATTTTTGGAATCATTCACCCAAGGGATGATGAGTGGAAAACTATTTCAAGAATTTAATTCTCATTTTCCATTTTTCCTTCCCATTAGATCATTCATTCATCATCGTACATATCCATGGCGGTCAGTTTGATGGAGCTTAGCACTAGGATATTGAGGAAGTATATTTTAGGCCAGTGTTCTATGGTTTCATGAATGGATAAAAGGATCACATCATGAAGGATTACATTTGAGTAATTTCTAATTTATCGAAAAAATTTAATTCGGACTCATGAAGGTTGATGATGGACTAGGAATTAAGGCTTTATATAATGTTATTACAAATCTTATTTCCAGTAATGGATGATTCAAACAAGACAATCAAATTCATGATATCATTATATGAGGCATTTAATAGAGTTTTGGGCTTGATCAGATGATGGAAAGAATAAAAAAAATATAATCTTGTCTTATCATTAGAATATTTTCATAGATATATGAACACAATATGTGAATTCTAGGGTCATGCATCATAGATTACACCATAATTGACGATTATGTTTTCAATCAGAGATATGAATCACATCGCATGTTTCAAAAAGTAATAGACCATGTATCCCTAAACAAAAAAACATGGAATATACAGGGATACATTCACAGGTAAATGTATGGAAAAACATTTCATGTAAATTAATAAATCATGTTGTGTTACCTCAATGGATCATTTCAGTTTATGTATCCATGTCCACACACCATGTTCTCTCTTGGACATTTTGTGTATGTAAACCCACACATGACATGAGATGTTGTGGCATATACTATGTATCCCTCCAATACAACACATCTTGATCCTTATCACACACTCCATGAAAAAGGACACATAATATCCATGCGGGAGATAGTAAATTACTATATCACCGTTGTGGGGATACACACAATGTGCCCTGAGGCTGCATACCATATGTTTTTGTAGTCAGGGTTGCTCTTAATTTCTCCATACATTGAACTCTAGTTTCAATGCATGAGTAGTAATATATTAGTTTTTTATAAAATATATCATGATGTTGTTCTTATATTTTTAGTTTTAGCTGTAACATTAGGGAATATGAGTAGTTATGTCATCTTTATAGGTATGGTAACAATTATTGAGTATGATGATCATATAATTAATAGGTTTAGGTATTCATGGGTATGATGTGTGTTATCGATGCGGTGAGAAACACATATATTATCTAATTATTTTGTTATTACCATATCATTTATGTCCAAATTTGGTTTAAATTCCTCAAATTATGGGATTAGGTCCTCCTTGATTTTTTTTTCTACTCGGGTTATATATCCTCTATTTCTAGATTTATGTACCCTCTAATCTATTTTATCACACTATATTTGGTGTTGGTATATTAATATTTTTTATGGTGGAATTTGTTTTGAAGACTAGGTGGTTTGGTTGTAAAGGTTATTACTACCTCACTTGATACTTATCTTTGGTTGTGGTTCAAATACATCTATAAGATTCTATAATGTAGATTTAAATCAATGGGCTTGTTCTTGGGATGCAATGCTATTTAATTTATGTTAATAAGTTTGATCTTATTTTTTATTATTAGTTATGAACATGTTTATGGGTAATTTAAGTGGTCTCATAGGACATTGATGTATTATAAGTGGATTGGGAGTGGGTTATGAAGGATTTGGAGGTTCATGTAGAAAAATGAGCCATTTTCATGTCTATACACAATCGTTAATGAGTGAAAATGCCATCGTTATGGTTTAGGGAATCTGATGTTATATAAGGGTCACCATGAAATATACTATCTCGATGTCCCAAAATGAATATTTTTTTAGATGACCACATGTATATCTAAACCATGGTGGTTTATATAGTTGAGGTGTGATTCCCCTATGTTAATGGAATGGAATCCACTTGGCATGGTTTCTTATGGTCTAATAATTTTATCTTACCAAAAAGAGATCTGTGACATGATTCTTTTCATACGAAAAGAGGGTCTTTCATATGGGAAATGAGAAAAGGAATAATTCCTATGTTAGAAATTTTTTTGGGTGTTTTGTTTGAATTTTTTCACTGTGAAAAATGCTAAGGAATACCACATTGAAAAGGGCCTTCCTTAGGCATTTTTTTTCAGAACATGGAAAGACCCACATCATGGAGTTAGCCCAAGTGAAGGGGTCAGGTCCCATGTGTTAACAAATATGTGGAAACTAATAGTGGACCTCACTTATTCCTCTTGGTGGTTGGTTGTGGTGGAAGGGAACCAAGTTGTGGACCCTATAGGTAATTCTATTGTGAATCTTATGTTTCCATTTTTAGTAAGGTAAATTTACTATTTCAACCCCCAATCAATTTTAATGGCATTTATTCATATTTTCATCACCTATTCTCAACCACAAACCATCAATGACTTCCCACCTACATCTCTATGATATTTTTGGTTCCACACTCTATTCATAGTTAAATCAATCTTCATTCATTGTAATAGATTTATAGAGTTAGGGAAATCCATTTTTCCCTTTATTTCTAAATTTTGTTCAACTTATAATGATATAACACTATTTATGTCTATTTTCACCCATGTTATGGGGTTTTTTATTATTATTTATATTCCTATATTATATCTCCAATCATAGGATGATATTTTATGTGGGAGATTCTATGAGTTTTGGTAGGTGTTCTTGAAGATATCCCTTAATTTTGTGACATTTTTATTGTATTTGTAATGAATGATCATTGAAACATGACACATAATCAACCAAAATTATAAAAATTATTAAAATATTTTAATTTATGAAATTTAACTTTCCTCAGTTACTGTAATTAGTGAAATAAGAAGCATAGATAGAAAATTTATCCATTGTGAATGTCGTTCCAAAATTTTAAATTAAATGATAAATTTAAAGGGAGACTCTAGGTTTACCATTGACATATGATAACGATCGTGTGTATTTATCAGGATTTATAAGAAAAATAATATTATCTGGTACTCATTCTAATTGTTTATCCCATAAATAATTTTATTAAATGAGTGAATTAATGAATTCCCTATTGGTTTGAAATTACTTAGATGTGTTCCTTGGAATTTTCCATTAAACCATTGTACCGTGGATGAGATATAATTATTCCTTTGATTCATTCAAGTTATAATTTTTTGATAGTTCATTTGATATGTTACATTTACTTAATAGTTATCCCATTTATTATAAATTAATTGGATATGTTTGATATATATTTCTATGATCATATTTGTTTATAATTCCATTGATATTTTCTTTGGATTTGGTTGTGATCCTATTGTTTTAGAATAAAATTTATTTACTCTATAGATTTAGTAGTGAGACTATTGATTTATAATACATTATATGTGTTCCCTAGATTCATTAGTGATATTATTTTTTTATAATTCATGGAATATCACCTTATGATTTCGCTTTTATCATAGAGACATAGAATGAAATGGATATTCTAATTAGATTTTTCCTTAGTCATAGAGACATAAGATTCCATGTGGATTCATGTTGAATTATTCTATGGTCAGAGAGATGTATAATTAAATGGAAATAATCCATTTTTTATCCAGCCTATTTAATCCGTATATTTTTATCAGGTATATATGGAACCGATCAAATCATGTATGAACAGTCTTGGTTTTCACCCTTGAACTAGAGGGTCGACTTAGTTTATTTATTGGGTTTTCATTTTTTTCTAATGTACATCAGCATGAACATTATGGCTAGGATGGATATAATTATATATATCATTGGGGTGGCCAAAAAATTCATACTTAAATAAATCTTTGGCTACTGTTCATAACTAACCATAAATCAAGGTTGCAGGTAAGTATAGAAACATTATCCATATAATTGATGATTGGTCTGTTTTGACAAGGATGTAGCATGGAATACAGGACCAGGCATAACTCAGAAAATATTTTGGAATATTATTATTTCGATTTAGTTTTGATTCCTTTTTCAATTTTGAAATATGTTATCAACCATAGAGGATTATTGTTTTATGTATGAATTTCCTAACATGTATATGAATCCATATTGTAATCGCTCGAGTTATATATTAAATGGAACTTTATGGGATGTATGTATTCCTTATTCATTATTTGAATGATATTTTCATGTTTTTTATTGTTATTATACTGCAATATAGTGGTATAGTCTCCCCATCATACCACCTTAATCCCTTACGATTAGTCTAAAGCCTCTAGAATATAGGGAGGCATACTTGAGGTCATGTATCTCCACTAGTAAGTAAACCAATTAGTGTTATTTGATAGAGGAATATTTCTAAGTTATATTACATATCATTCTATTGAATAAATATTTTGGTACAGTCACAGTGTGATTGGGAATTATCATAACTTGGTATAAAAGTCTTTTCTAGTTTTAGTTAACCCATGTATGAGTAATGTCCATGTTTCTTGGTACATGATTACTATTTTTGGTTTTTTTTACTATTGGCCTATTTCATGTTATGCGAAAATCCTAATTTTTTACTTCCTGGTTTATAATATTTTTTCTTTTGGCCAAAGTGGTAAGAGAGAATGGGCACATGCATCATATCAAGAATTTAGGATTCATATATCAAATAAATTATTTCCTAGGATTTATTACCTTTATTATTATATAGATTCATATATTTATTGTGTCATTATATATTTAAATGGGGTTATTTAATATTAATATATGGTGGAATATTAATTAACTAATTATTATGGTGGTTAAAAGCTCCTTACATGATTAATTTTCATGACTAATATAATTATCTTGTAAAATAAAATATTTATTACAACATATAATGAAATGAAATTTATAACTTCTAAATTTCATTTCATTTAACCAAACCTCAATTGTGAAAAATATAGATAAGGAAAAATGGAAATGTCTGATAAATATGATCTTATTTGTTTGATGTGTACCTTATTTGTAAATTGTGTTATATTGTTTTATGGGTATATAGAAATAGTGATAGAACCCAAGTTATATGATTTAGTGATAAGGGATGCAATGAACATCGGGTCATTATTCCTATAATCACATTACTAAAAAAGTGATTTTAATTTCATTTGAGTATCCTATTCTATGTTTTTTTCTTGGAGTTTTAGATAAATCCATCTATGGTTGCCAAGGTATGATGTTCATAAAGTTAGTGATGTGTAATCCTTGGAGGTTTTTGGTAGAGATCATCTTGTATCCTTGGTTCAAGCTATAATTTTCAAATTAGGGATAACCTATTACATATTATGCATTCGATGGAGAGATAGGATCCATGAGCTACAACGATTATTTCATATCATACTATAGAGTTTTTGTTTCATCGTCGACTATTATTCTTTGGGGAGGGTGCTCCACAAGGGGTTGAGTTTTGGGTGGAGTTGATGCATGTGATCTTCAAACATCTTAACCTTCCATCAATAATGAAGGTGAATCTTGTAGTATATATTCATCAAGGACTAGTAAAGTGATGATAAAATGTCTTCCTCATGGCATACGAGTATATGGGGATGACCTGTAATGAATTTTAGAATAGGTTATTTTATTATTATCTTTTTTGAACCCCTAACTATATACATTAATAGGGAATCTACACACCTAGATTAAGGATTATATCATTGATTGAATATGTCTATCGTTTTATAGATTCATATTATCATTCCCAAGTTATGATAGGGTATAAAGAGATAAGGGTGTGGCTTTTGAAATAAATCCTTATGTATTCAAGATGTGTCTATGTGATGTTTTTTACATTATTACCCTTTCCGAGGTTATAAATCAAGACCTAATTATCATGAGGAACATGCGGGAAGATTGAGATTATTCAAATTTGAGTTAATATTTAGGTAATGATATTAGGCTAATAGGTATAGGGATAGAGAATTTAGATGAATCCATCAGGGATAGTAGATAACCGGTTAACCATTGTGATATTTCTTTGTGGTTTCATCTATGTGGAATAATTAACCACTTTCGAACTCTGAGTGATCAACCACTATTTCTGTACCATGCTTCTAGGAGGTCTAGAAAAATATAAAATTAATTAATGATTTTTCAATATAATTCTTATGATATTGGATCTAGATAAGATTATGGTTCTAAATATGGGTTACCTTTGTCATTGGATGTGGAAAGATAGAGCTGGATAAACCATTCTGGTCAAGGAGTAGGGTGTGTTAGAAAGTGGTGGTGGAAAAATTATCAGTAGGGTAGTGTGTATCATGCGAGCTTGGAAGGTAAACATGTTTAGGTTATTTGGATACTACATACCATTATAGCCAACACTATTGATCTGGATTTTTGAAATTATATAATCTAGTTTATGATTCCTATAGCCTCCATGTTATTCATACTTTTTTTGACATCGAAGATTCAAATTTTTTTATAGCATCTCTATTCATAGGGGGATGGGGATCAGCTATATAGAACCTATATTGAGTGATATCCCCTGAAAGAACATTATTTGGATGATCTAGGGAAATTTACTAATGTACTAGGTGTTCCCTGTGTAATTATTTACTACCTCGTACCTCTCATCTAGGGTTAGACCGGTAATATACATTTTACTTGAATCTCTCCTACACATATGTGAGTGGAAATGGACTACCATAAAAGGTCTTGATTGTTTCCATGTGGAGATTATAGCATCATAAAATATTAAAAAACATTAATAATAAAAATATCATCCAACTCAAATAAATATAAAAAATTTAAAAAATAAAACTAAACTATTAATAATAAATGAAAATAAAAATAAATAAGAAGTCAAACAGACTCATGGTTATGAAAACACATAACAATGATATGCAATAGGGTTAATTACATATACATATTAAAAATCCATAAAATTGGAGGCTCTACAACCATAATTGATCCCCATCATATTCAGGTATCTAAATCGCATATAATCTATCCAACATGAACAAGATGATATGTTCCACTTCCCAACTTGAACATGTGATTTGTGAAATTCTCTATGATACCCAAGCCCCATGGCCACCTGAGCAGGGATTGACTAAAACATAGTAAGAACCCACTAAAAGGTACCATAAATAAGTAGTAATTTTTTGTATTGATATTTTGACTGATCATTTGTATAAATAAATATAATAATAAATCATAAATAAATTAAAACTTCCGATCCTTGGGTTCTAATGTGACACTTATGATCGACTCTACCTACACTGGAAAATACCAATGTGTCTCTTAGCATATCAGCCACCCAAGGTAATTATACCAATTTATGTAACATAAGAAGCCACCAAGGGTGAATATACCCATCCCAAAAATATTTAGAAAAACAATATAGGGAAATACACACATCCTTAAAAACAGTCAATCCACCCAGTTAACATAAACCCTTCCCCAAAACCATTATAAATTCATACAAAAAAGGGGTTTGCCCCCTACGCAGAGCCTATTATCATCCCTCAAATACTGGGCATCATTTACCCCCCCTCTATGATTGAATTTCAATTCACAAACTTATATCACACATTAAAATGGGTATATCCTACATGAAACCACAAGAGAAACAAAAAATATAACCATTGGTATATCCTCCTTCAAACCTCATTATAGGCCATATAGGTTGTCCATATTTTTTAACCTATCATATGTCTCCCATGATAACCTCACATATGACCATCCATGATCTTTTCCTAGAGTCCATGTTAGGTGACCACCATTTATTATGGTTCTTTGTTGAAATATATAATCATCACAACCCATTCCCACAAAAACATATTAAATGGTAATAATTTCTTTTAGGAACCCACTAGGGTCCCCTAGATATCATCATGCCATGGAATCCCAACATGGGTTTCTCGATATAAATCCTAGATTTTTGTTCAAAAATAATAACTCAGAGTTATGGGGTCCCTCGTCATCATTTTAATCCTAAAACAACATCATTAGGATCACAAGAATTATTTTATTGGTTTTACACAAAGTATATACCATCATGACGATCCACATTCAAATCCAACATAGGATTATCCTCACCCAAATTTCATTCAAGATAGGCCTAGGGAAAACCCACCTAGTTGACATCTTAACAAGAAAATAAACACTCATCTCACTCTCTAATCAACCAAAATGGTAGTGATAACAAATCATAAACTGTTCACATGGACTACTCAATCTAGTTGTCCCAACACAATAGGAACAAATACTCAATGGAACTAATGGGAACATATCTTTTTGTCTTCTACAACCACTAAAATCATTTAAAAGTCAACCATCGTGGTTCAAGTATCCCATGGAAATCAATTATAACCAAATAGTCAGTAATCATCAATAGAAGTGTCAATCCAGGGCATAATGTCCCCAATGGGACTTCGCAATTTATTCCATCCATTCACATGAAATAATTATTAATAAAAAACAAATAAATATAAACATTTCAATCACTCACATTGGTGAGATAGTATATCAGAATACATATGAACATTGATAAAATCCATGATAAAAATAAATATGTACCTCCTAGCTCATTCAAAGCCACTTCCTTTAAATTATCACAAAATTACTCTCCCCTAATATTTTCCATGTCCAACTTGTCAACGCTCATCATTATAAAGTCTTATATAACAAAAAAATATTCAAAATAACTAATTATGATTTATTATAGTCAAGTTATCAATTAAATTCAATTAAATAAAAAAATATAATAAAATTCCCCATTTAAAATAAATAGGAATAACAGCTAAAATATCATCGAACCAAACCTTTTGATAGATACCATGGGAGACAAGGTATGGTGTACCCCAAACATGAACATAAACCTATGACACATAAAATACATACTTTTATTACCCAAAACATCAAATTTAATCAAATTTAGGTAAAAACCCCTAAGAAAAGTAACCTGACACATGATGGAATGAATACATCTTCTCAGTAAGTCCTCTATCTAATCCATTTTGAAATCCATAAGAAACCAAAATAATTCCACCATTTTTTGGTGGAGTCATCACCCAAATCCCTAACCAAGATAAAAAAAATAAAAAACCAAGAAATGTGAAGGAATAATGGAGAATAAATTATGTATACATGCCTTAAAATGACAAAGAATCACAGCAAAAAAACCTAAATACACTGTAAATTGATGAAGAGGGATGGAAGAGACCATCCTTTTTCAAATGCATGGGATTGGAGAGAAAGTTAGAGATGTAGTGAAGCGGTTAGAGATAATAAAGGAAAATTTACCATTTTAAATGATATTTGGTAGACCACATGGGTTTTCTAAACTATTATCCAAAAAAGCTCCCATAATATGGTGGGAACTACCTAAGACAACACCATATTCATGGTTTTGTATTATAGTTTAAAAAAATAAGGTCCAATCCTAAAATATACCAATGAAACTAAACTCTATGATTGTCACATTTCACTACAACTATTCACCAAACATGAACCATATCCTAAAGAAAAAATAATGTCACATAGATTCCTCCAATATCTATTTGTTTTATCCTTAAATTCTCACTAACCATGTTTTCTAAGAATGAATTTTTAAAATGAATAAAACATTTCCCATGATATTCCATCCCAAATTTTTTATATAGTTAATGCATCCAAAAGCATGTAATAATCCTTCCAAAACATCTAAAATTTTACCTAAAGAACATGAAACTCGTATGAGAACCTAATCCACCTCCTAGAACATGTTCCATATCAAAAAATATATATTTATGATGTTACAGATTTATTAATTTTAATCATAATCTCAGCTCATAAAACTAACCATTCACTAAACATCAAAATTTAAATTATCATATGGATTAAAAAGCCAAAATTGGTGGATGTCTGAAACCACCACAAATAAGAATTTATTCTCCCATATGAATCCCCCAAGTGGTCTTTAACCATGAGCCTCAAACATCCCAGTTTTTCAATCCATAAATAACTCAATGAATTACACTCTAGAATGAAAACCAATCTTATAATATGTAACCCGAATCAAAAGGCACTCTATTCACCAAAATTAGATCAATAACTTAAAATCATCACTAAATAAATGATAAGATGATTTTTTAAGGTAGAATAACATTAATAGATTTTTGTGTTGTTAGAAAAATATCCTCTAATATTACAATTCCCTCCACCATAATATCCAACTCATATGGTATAATTTCTAGCCACTATATTCCAAACTATAGGATGTTTCTATTGAAACACAATTATAGTGGTCCATCAACTCTATTACTATAGTTTTTATCTCACTGCACCAAATTTTTGATTAAAAAACTATCTAGAATCATAGAACACTCTTAATAACAATTTAAAATGGAATCAAATGATCCTTCACCATCCATTCATAAATCCTAGATACACAAGTTTACCTAAAAATATCTAGCGGGACCTTGAAACACATCAATCAGGAATTAATTAATATAACTAATATGTGTTTTAACCCACAAAATATAATTACCAGAAAAATTAATGGTCAAAACCATGTTGTCCAACATTCATGAAAATGCATGGGCACATCTATTTATTCACTATCTCATTACTACCTAATCACAATTACATATTGTATAATGGGATCATTAGACCATTCAACACACACACTAAAGTAAGAAACTTTAATATTGGTGTTTTAACATGGTTAGATAACCAGAAAACCAAAATATATATCATACTCTCACCTCAATCATCTACATAACATCGATCCAACACAACCTTATATCACATCAAAATTTTCCTTCACCCAATTCCAAATCATAGATACAATATGATACCATATATAAACATTATATCATTATTTAACTAAGAAACTAGAACAAAATGGATACATATACTCACCAATAACACAAATTCACCTTAACTATCAAATAAAAAAATCACACATGCATGAACCTACCCACTTAATGATCATTTCTCCATATCCCATAAAAAATCCATTTAACTATATAATTATTTAATTCTTCCCTCTTAGTCATACCCGATAACTAAGGTAAAAAGTCAATCCCCACCCACTCTTAGTCCACCAGGATCATTATCCCTAGTATAAATTGAAATATTTACATGATAAGGGTCATGACATTGAATAGAATATACTACACTCCCCAATATATGAAATTGATTATACCTCTCCTCAAGTGAAATCAGAATGGTTTCCAAAATCACATGTGAATCACTTTACTTGATCTATGCTCAGAGCTCCCTAACAAATCATGACATTTTGGTTAATGAACATGTTTTGATAATTGATACCATCATACCTCAATCCATCTCTACTTTCACCTCTCAAAACCATGTTTCATATATCAACATCATTATATATCATAGGGAAATGATACAATAAGAATTAATATATTTTCTTTTATATTTTTCTAACATATTATTACTCACTAACACACAAATTTATTGAAGAACTCATAACTAAAAGGAATTACCCCTCACACATCATGAAATTACCTCAAAATAATCCATGACAGTAATCATAATCCTCATTTTGATCTAAAGTAATCCTCTTAATAATTTTCAAATTGGTTCTCATAAACTATTCATATTTCTCTCACTTGAATCCAATAATTATACTCTCCCATACCACCAAATCTCATAACCTAACTTTTCCCCACGAGTAACATGTTATTGAATGTATTATCACATGTATAAAAATTGACCATACTCCATGTAATGTCAATATAATTTAATGAGAAACACCATTTTGATTTTTTCAAAAAACCTTATATCCCACTCATACCAATTCCCACTCACACAATCATTCACCACCAATGCATTGTTACTAAACTAAAAATATCAACCTATTCTTTGTGAATAATAAATCACACCATATCAGATAATAGTATGTTATAATATCACCTAAAATGAATAATATTAGGAATCTTTCCAATCCTAACATATAAAACCAATATTTAATTCCAAATCACATCAAATTCTTTCCATCAATCATGTAGAAGACATCCTACCAGACCATACCCAGTTGACCATACTATTCATGTATGTAAAACTAATAATAGAATAAGGACCAACCATTATTCCTTGTTAAAAATAGATCAAGATTATTCATTCTTACATCTCATAGTTATTATATCCTACCATTCACTAATCTAATAACTAAAACATCTACCCAATCCTCATATCTCAATAGTATTTACATGTTTGGGCTAACCCATCACTCGGGCTACCCTTATACATAACAACAATCTCAAACCTAACACTTAGATCACCCATATCATGACTTGAAACTCAATAAAACATGTCTCTCCAATCTATCCCATAGTCCACATCAAATAATTCATATCATTTGGGAAGGCTCTACTCTAATTTCATAAACCATCATGCCACTCACAAACTAAAACACCCACTCCAACGAATCACATATATGTGAATGAAATCACATGAAAAAATAATTCTCCCACTCTTGTGAACCCATCCATTTTAGGAATCTATATACATTTCTACCACTCTCAAAGATCAATAAATATCAATATATATATATATAACTTTATCATTCCATGACGAACTGTGTTGACTATACCATAGTCATATGTTCATATTATGTAGATTTAATCCATGAGTCTATTAGGGAAAACACCATATATGTTTTTTATGAAACATTAAATAAAAAACATATTTCCTTAGATATAACTATCAAAAGGTATCAACTTTTTATACCAACCAAAAAGTTTCACTATTCATCCCTTACATTGGGGGTCTTTATATTTTCCATCAGAGGGATATCTTTTAATAATACACGTGATCTATCACTGTAATTAAATATAATGTGTTCATCATTATAGAATGTAACTAAAAAGATATATGATATAACAAATTATGTGTTATTATTGAAAAAATATGAAATTTAACCCTTATTATTTGTGATATAAATCATACAAATGCGGGAATATGTCATGTAATTCCTACAAACCAATAATGATTTATTTACACTAGCCTCTTTCTAATAGGTCAATAGATGATATGTAAATATATTAATATAAAATACACCAATCACATTTAAATAAATATATGAACATTAAAATATAACACCGAAAATAGAAAGGATACATAATTAGTGTCCAAGATTTCCACTTGAAAATGGTATATGTGATAGAATAACCTAAGGTCCATCATAAAATCTCAATCATTCCTATATCCCCAATCTATTATCTTCCTAAATAGTACAAAAAATAATATGATTGAAATTTTTCATTCCATACCTCTATGGACCACACATAGGTTCTGGGACCCCCAATTTCCACATATCCATTAGAATGCCTCCCCAAATGCCAATGGCTCTCAACGTGCAGAAAGGGTCTATGATGTTGTCTTGGGGAGACTATACCCTCATATTAGGGCTAATAAAAATTGAAAAATAACCAAATATCATCTTTATCAAACAAACCAATCATGGATTATAAATATAACACAACCATGACTAACACAAAAAAATGTGAAAATGTTGTTATAAAGATTCACAGTCAATCTTATAAACAACACTAATCTTCCACTTGTTTGATCACATATACAATTAAATGGAAAATAAAATAGGAGGCTCTAAAACCAACCACGAGCCCCATTATATCCTGATTTTTTAATCTCATTTCAGTTATCACACTAAATCAAGCTACTCCAAGCCTTTGTCAAACCTGAACCTATGATTAGTGAATTTTTCTAGAGTACTCAATGGGCATTACATCCCAGGAAGGGTTTGAATGATTTTTAGTAGGTAACCACCAATGAGGTTTGATGTAGAACCTATGAATAATATTATAGACATTTGATATTCCTAGATGAATAAACAAACAAAATTTAGAGACCTAAATAAATAAACATTGTCGATCCATATGATATAAAGTAGTACCTAGGATTAACTCTACCTATTTTGGAATGTTCCAGAGTGTACCTAAACATATAAACCATCCTCAAGTAAAACATTCTCCCCAAAAAATAGGAAACCAACTTAAAGAAAATACACATCATTGAAATATAATGAAACCACCTGGTTGAAAAATACCCACCCCAAAAACATAGTGAAACCTCTTGGGGGGAATATACTCATCCCTTAAACCATATGTGTATCTATACACCTAGGGTGTTCAATGCACTACCCATCCCAGGTATTAATACTTAAATACATAGGGGGGATATCATTCTACTTATTCCTGAACCATCATTCAAAATTATATAAATATAAACCAAACCTACCTTAGGAACCATACATTAATAAAATTATTTTATATTAGAAATATAATTGAGGTTAAATCCTCCATTCATCATTAGGTCAAACCATATGGGTAGACCACCTACCTAAAATAGTCAGATTTCACTTAGGATAGCCTCACAAGTTCCTAGTCTAGAGCCCATCAGGGAATCTAATATAGATGATCACCATCGATTTGAGTTCTAAAATGACACTTATAATCATCACTAACAATCCCCACACTAACCCTATTAAGGGTTAAAATAATTACTGGGGAAGTAACCATGGTTCCCAAGATCTCATCATTACATGAAAACAATACATGGCCTCCTAATTATAAATCATATATCTATGTTCAACACCCATCACTCCGGGGTAATAACAATATCTTTTATCATCGCTATCATGAAACCTCTTCATTGGCCTCATAATAATTCACATATATGTGTTAGATAAGGGATATAGACATAATATCATACCCATTACAGTACATACTAATTCATACCCCACCCAACCTATCATTAAATTCCACCTAACTAATACCCACCAAAGTTATCTTGTACAAGTGGAAGAAACACTCATACCACTCTCTAAATAACAAGACCAGAGGTTATAAGGTATCTCATAATGCTATCATGGACTAGTCATGCTAGTTATCTAATCACATTACCCTAAATTGATCTAGGGAACTAAAGTGAACCTATCATTGTATCCACTAAGATCACTAAATTGACATAAAAATTACCCCTTGGGGTATGATCATCTCTTGGTATGCCATTATAATCATGTCCCCATCCTTAAACAGTTGTGGCATCATGACAATGAACAAGGCCTTTCAAGGGTATTGGATCATCCTTAATTTCATTCATAGAAATTCATGTTTATTTATATAAATAAATTACATTGAAATCTGTTAATAACTTATAGTGTAGAAAATTCATATCACAAGCTACATACCCCATGAATAAATCCATAGGTAAAATGAATATTTATAACCTGTTTTATTTCAATCCATTTCCAATATATCACTTCTTGGAAACCCGATCTCAAGATCTTCCAAGTCCAATCAGCCATCACCCCTCATCACAATACCCTGCCTCATACCAAAACAGAAAAACTAAATAAATATATCATCTTATTATTATTTATAAAATTCCAATAAATTCATTATAAATTATTTAATTATTTTCACAATTTAAGACAAATAAGCATAATAACTAAAATATCACCCAAGGACACTCATTTGATGAAAATACAAGTGATGGGGTGGAAATCACTCATGACATACACCTGAACCTAATCCATTAGAATTTACGAATTTTATTTCCAAAAAATTTGGTCAATTTTATTGAATTTTGGAAAAAATAATACAAAAAATCACCATGTTACAAGACATTTTTAGAATGGAGTGCCAAAATATGTAGATATCATCTGGTGGAACCTTCAATATATTCTATATAAAATACCTATAATACTAATAAGGTTCCACCATAGTCTGTTGGAATTATAATGTAAATCCCAAATTGTGATAACAAAAATAAAAATACAAATAAGGGGAAGGGAGAAAAATTAATAAATGTGATATAATCACCTAAAACTCTAATTAATCACATCATGAACACCCCCATATACATGAGGAAATGAAATATAAGGAAGGATGAGGTTGAACTATCACTGATTCTCACCAATCAACAAATCCATGGTCTATTTCTCTATTAATTTGTATAGCGGCACTTGGGTTGAATCCTCGGTGATAGTAAAAAATTTAGAGTTGATTGTTTCTGATTTTATTTTTTGATGGTTGGTTTTTTCTATAGAGATCGAATAAATTTTTTGATGGATGTTTTTTATTAAACCATTATTTAGATATTAGGGTGGTTTCATTATTTGGTATTTAATATTATGATATCATCTATCTTTTCTTTATATTAGATTAAATTAAAACCCATATCAGAAGATGATTTAGATCATAATTCCCTAGTGCTGAGGATTTAATTGAACCCTTTACATAACTATGGTTATAATATCAATAAATATATGTTTATTTTTTTATTTATGGTTCCAATAGTTCAAGTAATTCACATGTTAAACAAAAAATTTCATTAATTTGTGACATTTTATGTTCGACATACAAAATGTTAACCTAAACAATATTCAACAAGAAAAATATATCAATCACTTAACATCCCCAAATTATGACTCACCCCAATGGTATATATACATTCCATTTTGTTTTTTATTAATATTTTATATGATATTTGTGGTGATGCATTATAAAGGGAATAAAAATAATGGAATAAGATATGATTAGTGCGTCAAACTCACACACAAATGGTGAAATTAATTAAAAATGGACTTTTTATTGAATGAGAGAGTGAAATAAGGGAATTATTTTAAAAACTATTTCAAAAAAATTTATAAAATTAATATTATGAAATAGAGGTTTCGGGAGAATTATATATTTTTAATAAAAACCTATATTAAAATTTAATAAAAATAAAAACAAACATATACAATAAAAATTGAAAAGACTTCAAATACTAGAAAATAACGCATCGAGGAATGGAATATCAAGTAGAAACATGAGTTTGGTAGGTAATAGAAGGGTTTGTTTCAAGTCTATGTTCATTCTGACCTATCCCCTTAATCTCCTAAATTCCAACCCCTTGAATGGAAAGGAGGGGTGTATTTATTGCCCAAGGGGTGGACTATTTGCATTCAAAATATTCCCCTCAATTCTGATCACCAATTTGACCATTTAGATAGTATAATATCAATATATCTTATTCTTAAAAGTTTTATATAAGGATGTGTAACTTTCAACCTCCAAATTTGGAGTCCATTTTACCTTCAAAGAACAATTTTTGTGTATATTACTAAAACACGTTCTTCTACCTATTTTTATCCATCTTTTGTCAAAGGCCACAATGTGAATTGGTTTTTTATTGTAATATTCCCTAAAATCCAAACCATTAAATAAAAAGTTCTGATATCATAAATCTTTTATTTCACACAACATAATTCATTCTCATGTGGTCGACTAGATTTCATGAAAAGTCAAGAAAGAGGGTTACTTTTAATTCTCATACAGGATGGAGGGATGGACTTTCATGGATTAATTGGTCCCCTAATTGGTTGAGTAGGTCATAGAAAATTGTATCAAACTTTTAATTATTGTCCCTAGAATGACTCTAGAAAATCATAGAATTTATACTTATGTATTGAGCCCAAAAATTCTATCTTCATAATTTTTATCAAAGATTTGGTGGGCCTTCTTGTGTGGTCTGTCTAACCCTTCCAATGGCTAAATTGGTACAATATCTAGTCTAATGATATCTTTTATTTTGAATAAGGTACCCTAAAATAGGAATAATTTAATTTGGATCAATAGGGGGAGTTATGATTAATATAGCAATTATACTTCAATATGGATTATTTCAAACAATCCTATAAAATTATATTTAATATTAGAATGTGTTTATTTCTAACAAATAATTAAAATATCCTTGAATATAAGTAAGGGGACTAGACCAAAAAATTATGAATATTTTAGTATAATAAACACTCCCACATATGGGCTTGTGAATGTCCTCATGTACATTAAATATAAAAACACTGATAAATCATTTGTACACACTAAATAATTTTATAACAATTTCCAATTAGGGGGTCTATTGTAGTTCACATATCCAAAAAAAATCCAGTATAAATTTTTTATAGTAATAATGTTCAAAAAAAATTAATTTTCATTCTCAAAATTATAAAAGTAAAGTTTGGGCACTCACAACTCACTCATCTAAAAATGATAAAATATGTTAATAGAGGTTTACCCATTCAACAATCAAAATTTAAAATCCTTGAGTTGTTAGGAGCTCTCATCTTAGATTCCCTCCTATAAATTGTACAAGAATCATGTTATATTTTTTATGTGGGTTTATGGCTATGGTATGGAAGGAATATAATTTCCAAAATTTTGGAAAATAGGGGGAGAACATTGAAAAAATGCATTTTTTAATTAATAATGGATGTAAATAAAAACACATATTTTCATGGGAATGGATTTAGAAAGTAAAACCAGAGAGAGATAAAATTGGATGGGGATGAAAATATGAAATCTATAGAAAACACAAAACATATCCCAATGACATAATAAAATATGATTCAAGTGTTCTTATTTTAATTTTTTTCTCTTTTTGGAATGTTATACTTGAAACAAATATCAAACTTATCTCTCAACATGTGATTTATCTCTTCATGAAACTAATTTTAAAATTTATAATAAGATCATGGGGTGAGGAAGAGTGATTTTTGACCCCCCCCCCCCCCAAGACACAACCATTTTTTTATTATTATTTTCTGTTTTATAAACATTATCTTTTTTAACAATTTTCATTAAATTTTTTAAAAAAGGAAAAAAAAGACAAATAAACATTTCCAAACATCACAAAATGAAAAACTCTCCCCAAAACATAAATGTATTATTACACTCAATCATATGATAACACATTTAAAATCACGGAAATGGTAACCAAATTGAAATCCATTCCCTCTCATACATAAATTTCAAAAAATTAGTCTATATAAATCCATGTAGTTTTTGGGTGGGACAAGGTTTTGGGCATGAAATGTTGATATCGAAAAAAAATTACTAGGCTTGAATGGTATTTCAAAAGGAGGATAAATGTACAGGTAATGGGAGGTTATTTGGCTATTTGGATTCTCATGTGGTTCTGAAAATTCTATTATCATATTAATGACACTAAGGTATAAAATTTAGTGCAAAGGCCTAAAGACTCAACACTCAAAATCGGGGGTAAAAACACCCAATATGAAAATATGGCCATGGGTGAACTTGGATGGAAAGATAATTTTGTTCCTTATGGTAGGGGAAAATCATTTTCCAAATAAAAAATTGAGCATTAAAATTTATTTTTCATGAGAAAAAATTCATTATCCAAATTTATGATGAATATAAAAAATATCTAAGGTGAATAAAAATCCATTGGAGTTCCTAATAAGTTTTGAAATTTTTTTAAAATTTAATGGAGAGTAATTATGACTCTTTTTGGTTTTTTTCATTTTTATAGTATTTTTAGTATTTTTAGTTTTTTTAGTTTTTATATATTTTTTAAAATGTACAGCCACACAAAAGGGAAATAGTAAAAAAAGGGTTTTAAGAAGAAAGTTGTTAAAAAGTGGGAATGAGAGGGGACGAAGAATGAATAGAGAGATAGAGAGAGAAAATAAAAAATAGGTGACCCTTGTTTGGTTTTTGTAGGTCATTATTTCCATCTAGTGTTGGGTATACCATAGTAGTTGTGAATCTAATGGAAGTCGATATGGTTCCCAAGATTTATTACCTCCCATAGTGACGTATTATCTATTGACCATTAACTGGGAATGTCCTTTTAGAAGAGGGTTCTTTGAATTTCACCGCACCAAATGGGTAAACGTTAGTAATAATAAAAGAACCATCACAAAGAGAATTAAGATTATATGGGTGAAGCCAAAATTAAGAGTTGAAGATCATTACCTTTTCACTATCTTATAATACCATTAGTACGTCATGTTTTTTATAGAGTTACATATAATATTTTTTATAGATATTGGAATTCTCATATGAATATGTATGAATCTCCCCTAGTTCAATAAAATGAAATCATCTATTTTTATCTATTTTTTACAATCAAAATTTTATGTTTTCGTAGCCCAAAATGACTTATGTTGGACTTCAACTAAGATAAATGACTAAATAAAAACTAACCTAAATTGAGACATCTCAATGGTTGTTTTATAGGAAATTATATAATCCCCAAGTGATTAACCTATTCTTTTAGGCCAATATTTTTTTATGGGATTTATAATTATATCAAGCACATTTTTAACTTATATATTAGAAAGGTCATCCATGCCATTTTTTTGTGGTGATATGTAGTTTATTTTCTATGTAAAACCCCATTATTTTTCAAAATATATTTCATGGTATGATAAAAAAATAGTTCCTAAGTCACGTATCGAGGAAAACTATGTTCAAAATCAATAGAAAATGTGGGTTTTTTGGAACTCACTAACATTATGTGCATCATCCTTCCTTGTGGTTTTCTCCTTGACCCACATAGAATCATATTAAATATCCATAATAATATATTATAATCCATTTTAAGGTGTAAATGGTCCCAATAAATCGATTCCCCAATCATCTAAAATATTACAGAAGATTAAATGATTTTGGGGTATTTCTCTTTTTTTAATTGTTCCAAAATTTTGGAATGTTGTACATGATTGAATGAACTAATGTGAGTCCTCAAAGAGTGGGGTCTGGAAGAATCTAGATTCAAGTACCTTTCAATAGGTACATTGTGGTCCAATGTGTCCACCAGAAGGAATTGGCTGGAAGAAGTCAAAGATGGAGTAATGTTCATCTTCATCAGCAGATCTCCAAATTACAATGCCATCCATAGTTTTCAATAGTTTATTATATTCCCAAAAATAATTTTTTTCCCTTTTTAGATTTACTTTTTTCAATTTGGAAAAAAATAATAGAAACAATATTAACTATGTAATTTCCAATTGGGGAATACCATGGTATCTTTCTAGTGAGAGATGATTGGTGTTTAGTTAGAAATTCGGGATCAATTATTTTATAATGAGAAGAATGGAAAATTTTACTCATGTTATAGTCTATAGGTTTGTCATTTTCATGTCTATCTATAAACATAATTTCAAACTCCTTGAGAATTAGGATTCATCTTATTAACCTCAGTTTGGAATCACTATTTTTGAGTAGGAACATTATATCAGAATGGTCTATGAAGATAATTATGTTAGCACCTAATAGATAAGGAAAAAATTATATAAGGAAAAACCCCATATATAAAAGTTATATTTCATTCACATTGTAGTGATATTTAGTTTCATCAAATGTTTTTGAGGAATAATATATAAAATGTGAACTATTTTTCTTCTATTACCAAGAATAGCCCCAATGGCCTTATTATAAGAATAAAACATAAATTCAAAGGATATAGACCAATCTGGGGGGTGTATTATATAGGAATATGTAAGAATAAATTTGAGTTATATGGTATCTCTCATACAAGACTCATTGAATTTGAATGTGACATCATTTTGAACTAGTCGAGTGTGTGGGAGGGGAATCCAAATAAAGTTATGGATGAATCACTCATATAAATAGTCATGAAATAGGAATGAACAGTGCTTCAAATAGATGTGGTTTCTAGAAGTGATATAATCACATCAATATTTTAATTATCTACTTGAATACCCTCTTTTGAAATTATTTTCCCTAGAACAATCCCATTAGAAACCATGTAGTGAAATTTTTTAAAACTCATCACGAGGATAAATTTGACCATATTTTGTAAGACTAGTGATAATGAATGTAATTTCGATTAAAAATTGTTACCATAAATGGAAAAGTGATCCTTTAATACCTCCATGATATGCTCATGGAATTAATTAAAGGATCTCATCAAACACCTCTTGATCTATGCAGGATCATTGCAACGGCCAAAAGGCATTCTCCTATAAGAATTGGTTCCAAAGGGGTAGGTTAATGTTGTATTTCATGTCCTTTTATCTGATTGGGATTTGGAAGTAGCTAGTGTATCCAGCATGAAATAAATAATGTAACATTATGGTTAATAATTATAGAATTTGACAAAGTAAAGGATGAGGCTAGTGATCTTTTTTTGTTTCACCATTAAATTTTTGATAATCAATGCGCACATTTCATTTTTTTCACTAACATTGTGACCTCATATATATGTTAACTTGTTACAACATATATCTAAAACTTCTAAGGTTCCACTTTAATTTTACTAACAAATTTATTTTTAGAAGTTATGTATATAAGACCAACTTGAAGAATATTGGTGATCGCTTCCCTAACAACCTCAATTATGAGTGGATTGAGTATTCATTGTGATTGCCTAATTATTTTTTACGATTCTTTAAGATGGATGTTATGAAAGAAGAAAGAAGTGTCTATTCTAAGTATTTCATCTAATTTCCAACATAGGGTAAACAATTCCCTATAATTAGTTATCATGTTTAGAAACCTCAATTTTATTAGGTACAAAAGAGATAATGATTGGAAAAGAGTGATCATGAAAAATGAATGCATATTTCTAGTGTGTGTATAATGAGGTTTCATATTAGTTTAATCCTTTATTTTTTGTTCAGATAACTTAAGAATATAAGGAGGGATATGAGGTTGTTTTTATTCTTTTTCTTCAATATTTTCCAAGTAGGAATATTAGATATTAGAGTGGAGATGAGATTCAAGCGAGTTTTCATGATCCTCTATATTTATGGACTCTATGAATGAAAGGTCCACATCAATTTCCTTAGTTATGACTTGGTTAATCATGGTGAAAAATTCAAAAAATATGATCTCATTAGAAAATTATGAACATGATGGAATGTAGGTGAATCCACTCTTAGAAGTTTCCTTGTAATCATGGATAAAGAATGAAGAATGATCCTTGGATGGGTATCACGTTACTTAAAAAATGATAAACCCGACTAGTTGGTAACCAAATTCCAAGGATAATATGTTTGCATGGACATCAATCTTATTTCAAGCTATCTAGAGGAATGGAATTAAATGAATTTTTGGTGATCTATAAGATTTCGTCTCACCTTCCATGTCAATGACATAGAAATTAGTTAGGAGGATAATACCACTAACTCATATAAAGACATCCACAATTAATACCTTAGTTATGGTTGTGAGTCAATTGGATAACTGGATGACAACACTCATTGGGTTCAAGGGACTGAGACTAGGGTTGTGGAATATGGATTTGGGAATGAAATTTTTGGAGGCTCATATGTCTATGATTGCATCATAAATTATGGAACCCTATTGGTCATTGATCCATAAAGGTCCCTGTATCTTTGAAATTAATGGTTATGGACTTGTAGGTTTAAAAATTAAATAAAATATAATAGGGGAACATTGACCTCAACATGTCTAAACATGTCGAGCATTTTAGGATCGAGTTAAAAGGACTTCCTTGGATTAGGGACATCTTGAGGAAAAGGAATTGGGTTCCCTAGTAGAAGGGAAGGAAGTGAGGGAGTGAAATCATGGTATTTTTCTAGATTATTATTTTTTCCATTATGAAGATCAACCTTAAATGGTTAATTTGAGGATCCATAATGAGGAATTGAAAAAATATTCATAACCAAAGTGTCATTGTACATACATTGCCCTTGTTTTTCAATAATAGTTGTGCTAGGAGTTGAGATGATTTGGTTTTTTTTCTTGAATTAGGTTTGATGAAAGTTGACCAATTTGGGTTTCATTATTTTTATGTATAGAACTAGTAAATTAGGCAAGATCTTCCACAACCCATTCACATGGATTCTTAAAAGAAGAGGAATGTCATGCATTAGGATTACCTTGATTTGGGTCCTTAGAAAAGTGCTTGTATTGGGATGGGAATTGGGAAGGCTCGTTAGGAAAGTGGACTATATGGGGATCAAGAGGATGATTTTTCATTTGAGATTGAGGAACAAAAGTATATGGTTTTTAGAAGTTACCAACACCGTGACCATATATGAATTTTTGGTATTTTTTGTAGGGAATTGAGGGGGATGAGAAACAGCATTACCATTCCTCAAGCCTAGGTTATAGGTAGAAGTGAAGTGATTAAAGTGGTGTTGGGTGGAGTTTCGAATGAATTAATCAAATTTTTTATGGATGGTGTTCAACTAGAAATATGTTTCATTGAGATCCATTGTACTAGAAGAATAATATAGATCATATTGAAGTTGTGTAAATGTGTCAGTTGGATGAAATAATGATCTTTAGATGTCACAACCCATCCCCTAGGGCTCGTACCATGACTACACCAATCCCACCATCCATAGGCTAGGGTATGGCGACTAGCAACGAATAGGAATATCCCAAAAAATTGGAAGTCATTTTCCATTAAACCTGTACACAGACTCAAAGCACATCTTGTGGAAAGGTAATCAATAAGTAAACCGCAACTATCATAAGACAACTAATGTGAGTACAATACAAACTGAAAGTAAATGGGCCACAATAAAAACCCAATAAAAGAAAACTGCAATCAAAATGGAGTACAAGATCACTGATAAGTCATCCTCTAAAAACCCCACCTAATGGGTAACTATATAGTTACTCCCGGAAATGGTAGAAGTATGCCCCGCCTGCCTAATCTCACTGGGAACCTCCTGGTCCTAGGCCACTGAATCTTTCTTTGAGGTGTCAATCGTCTGAACAAGTTACAACACGTGTGGGAGAATCACGTGCGGGGGTGAGTAATTCAATACTCAGTTGGGACTATAATCCAAAAATTAAACACCACAAAGCATAACCATAAATAATTATAACAATGAAAAATAAATCACACCATGTATAACTCAAAGTATAAGAAGTAGAATTATTAGTCGTAAAGCTGATCATTCGTACTATTGAGGGATTCATCATCATGGCCTGCTCATCACCTGGGTCAGTTGGATAACTGAGACCTACTCGTCTCGGGAGCCAACTTGATCACATAGACCCACTCTTATCTGGGCTAGATAGATCACTAAGTCATGCTGGTCATATCCTTCACTTCATAGCTATTCATAGGATTTCTACTCATAGCTCACTTGATTCTGGAGGAATCTATTTCTCAAGTGATTGGTTTCATCACAAATTCCAAGAAATCTCTTTTATAGTATTCTAAAGTACTTTATTATTGCAACAGTACCAACGCCACAGACAAAGTGTCATTCGGGTGTGCGGTATGAAATATATTGGTGTTTTTGTAAACAGAGTTTGGTTGTGTTTGGGCCCAGTCCGACCTGGTCGGACTGACCCGATCGACGCGGCCTTAGGATCCTGTATGACCCGACCTTGTTTAGTTGACCCGAAATAACCTAGTGGGGTATGGACTATCTTGGTCTGGACTCACCGCTGGGCCAGGCCCATTGGGCCTTGCTGGACCCGGCCCAATTCGACCGTGGGTCCTGCCCAACAGGTCACCCAGTGACCCAGTTTTATCCAGCACTACCTATAAATGGCGGGCTAGTTCTTTCCATGGCCCGCCTGCCCAGTGGGCTGGTTTATCCTATCGGCCTGGCCAGCATGGCGGGCTAGTTCTCCCTCTGCCCGGACACCTGCTGCGCATCTAGTTTGTGCCGCACGAGGCCGGCATAGGCCATCTGTCGCTTCTCCGCATGCGGTCACGCAGGGACCACATACCAGCCACCTGTGGCGGCCCACTGACATGGGTTGCTCCTCTATCATGGCCCCCTAGTAGAACCACCCTCCTATAATGGTCCTCTCATGTGGAACAGTTTTCCCCATGTGGCATGCGGCATTGTCACGGTCAGAAAACCGTGTGGTGCCTCCGACATAGTTCGGTGGTCACATTCACCATCCTGAAGCCACCGGCCACCGTTCCGGTGGCCCTTGTCATTGCAACGGTGTGCTTTAGGTGAACCACCTCCTACCTACCATCATGGTTGGGGTGCCATGCCCTAGTTTCACCACCACGGCCTCTCCCTCGGGCATCGTTACCCAACACAGTTCGGCTGACCCGACCAAACCAGGTGGTATCGGGGCCAGCCAGGCCAACTGGTCCTTATTGGACCCGACCCGATTCGGTCATGGGTCCAGCCCTCTGGGTTTCCTAGCATCCCAATTTCATCTGGGCCAGCCCACAACTAGCAGGCCGGTTCTTTCCCAACCAGGGCCTCCCAGAGGGCCAGTTCTCCACCTGCCTGGACGCCTGCTAGGTGTTTGGTTCATGTCGTACGCGGTCGGTTGAGGTCGATCTCCCATTCTCCACACATAGTCTCGTGGGTACCTCTTTTCTGCTGCCTAAAGTATCTTGCCGATGTGGGACACTCCTCTAACGCAGTTCCCTATCAATGTTGCCCTTTTTTATTGGTCTTCTCACGTGAACCGGTTTCCCTGCATGGCTCGTGACACTGTCGCGGGTCTATCTCGGTGTTCAAGTCGGCATCATCCCACAACCATCCATCATCCTCCGTGCTGATGGCCCTTTTCACTGTTGTAGTGCACTGTCGAGCTACCACCTCTGACCTACCATCACGGTCGTGGCTGGGTGTTGCGGCCTCCTGCCCTGTAGCTACCTCTCACGGGTGAATCATACCTTCCACCTAGTGCCTCCTCAGTCATTTTTCCACCGTCATTGCTCCAAAGAGAATTGGAAGGATGAAGGAAGATGAGAGGGGAAGGATTAACACTCTGAAGCACCGAAAGAATGATCTAGGCCTTTATTCATGTTGACCGGAATCCGTTTTTGTTAGCCAGATCATAGAGAATCATAAATAATGTTGAAATATCACTATGATAAACATCTCATTATTCCTCGTATCATTAACCACCCTTCGTGAATAATCGATTAGTGGGTTAACTTGTTTGTGAGTTAACCCATGATCACCATTTTAAGAAAATGATGGGGAAAAGAAAGAATTCACTTAAAATAAAACTCCCTACCTGGGATGGAATTGTTGTTCAGGGAGGAACAGGGTCACGCTCATCCATTCCTCATTCAAGATATGCCGCCCATAGTTACTAGTAATTTCATGAAGGGTGGAATAAGGGGCATTAGTCATTCATCATCTCCACACACCATGGCCTCGGGGAAATTCTAGGATTGTTCCAACAATCATTCATTTCATTTTAAGATATTAATTGATGAACGTGAATCATATTTTCTATTATGCTGAATTGTATCATCATTACGTTGACTCATTAATGGGGTTCATTAATGATATTTATCGTCGCCTCATCACTGCACCATATAACTGATGTACCACTACTCAAAGACGAATAAAAAAACTAAAATAACATTTTAAGTTATCTTATTTTTCTTCCGAAAAGTCTGAAAATTAACTTTCACCCTTGAATCATGCATGTTGAGGATGATATCTGCCTATGGGAAACATGCCCTCATTAGGTCAATAGTACGTTTGGATTTCCAATCCGAGTTACCTTTTGGTAGTTATAATGGTTTTAAATTAAAATAATTGCCATATAAATAATTTACTTATGGACAAATACTAATTTTCATTGTTGGCCCATTCCGACCAATGTTAGACCCTTTGTAGGAGAATCCTAATGCTCTGAGTTCAACGATGCCCTTGGATATTTGATCCAAGCACTAGTTTAAAAGTTTGAAAAAAAAAATCTCACACATTTATTTAATGAACCCTAAAAATAGTTAAAAAAACGTTATGGTCACTCTCGGCATTGAAATTACAAGTCGTCTAAGATACTGGTATCAAAATAATCCAATTTAATTTTCAAATAAAATCATGAAATTATAGGGTATTACATCACTAAACTCTTTCGTTTTTTACGTCCTCATAATACAAATCAAAGGCTATGAAAACAAATGGGATCACTAAGCATGAATATAAGCCTCCCTCTCCCACATGCTCTCTTGGAGAATCCCATGCTACGAACAAATACTCAACAGAGCTATCAACTATCCATGAAGAATCCCATCCTTTCGATCCTCTATATCAACTAGGAACACCATGAATACTGCCTCGTCTTCAATCTCTATATCTCCATGGTCGATGATGTGAGAAGGTTCATTCACGTATCTCCTCATCTGGGATACATGGAAGACGTCATGCACCCTCTCTAACTATGGAGTAGATCCAAGAGGAGCACCACCTCTCTCATTCTATGCAGCATCAAGAAAGATCTCATGAACCTAAGAGATAAATTTCCACCCCTGGAAAATCTATGTATCCCTCATCAAGGAGAGACTTGTAGGAATATGTGGTCCCCCTCCTCAAACTTCAAGGGTCTCCATCGATTATCGTTATTGTACTTATGTTGGATCTGTTCAATCTTCATCTACTCTCAGATGACTTTAACCTTCTCACTGGTAGCTTGTACTATCTATGGAACCATGAGTGATGACTCCCCTAGGTATGTACAGCATAACGGTGACCTACATGGCTATCCATACAGTTCCTCAAATGGTTGAATACTGATGGTGGACTTGTAGCTGTTGTTGTCTGCAGACTCCACCAGTTGTAGGCGGTCCTCTCAACTGCGACAAAAATCAAGGATGCAGGCATGAAGCATGTCCTCCAAGTTTTTTATGGTTCTCTTTGTATGACCATCAGTCCGTGGGAGAAATGATGTGCTCAAGCACAGTAGAATCCCAAAATCCTCCTGTTATTCCTTCAACAAACAATATTTAAAGTGTGCATAATGATCTAAGACTATCGTAGATGGGACTCCATGGAGTCGAACTATCTCTTGAATATAGAGGTGTCCCATGCTCTTTACTGAACCCTTCTCTCAAATGGGTAAGAAGTGGGAAGACTTGGAGAGTCAGTCTTCGATCACCCAAATGCAACCATTCACCCTGAACGTACATGGTAAGCCCATCATAATGTCCATCGATATTCCACCCACTTCCACTTCGGTACCTCAAGGGGTAGGGTCAAACCTTTGGGAACTTGGTACTCATCTTTCACTTGCAAACAAGTGAGGCATCTTGAGACGAACTCTATTACTTCCTTCTTCATCCTCAGCCACCAGAACTAACATTGTAGAACCTGGTACATTTTCATCACACCTAGATATACTGCCAAAGGGTTTGTATGGAACTCCCTCAACAACTCTTATCACAACACCACTGGTACTATAGTTCATCCTCTGAAAAGGACGATGTTCTTACCACCTTTCAAATATCCAATAAGGGCATTCCATATTGACATTTGAGCACTTTTAGTCTCATAGTTGGAATCTTTGAGTTTCACCACCCCAACTCTCTATAAGAGTGGAGGAGAAACTACCATCAATGGAAGATAATATTCCTCCTCTCTATCTAAAAAGGATATCTTCTGTTAGTCCAACTACTATAAGGCCCCGTTCAGTATCCATGAACTCAATCTCCTACTAAGAGCATCTGCCACCACATTCCCCTTATCTAGTATATAGACTATCTCAAAGTCATAGTATTGAAGGAACTATATCCAACATCGTTGTCTCATATTCAGATACTTTGGAGAAAATATATACTTGAGACTCTTCTGGTTAGAGTTTATGATGAATTTTTCACCCATAAGGTAGTGTCTCCACATATTAAATGTGAAGAATTCCACTACAAACTCAAAGTCATGAGTCATATTGTAATGCTCATGCGGTCTCAATTGTCATGAGCTATAAGAAATCACTGATTTCTTTTGAATCAGGACATAAGGAAGCCTATTTTCTGATGCATCAGAGTACACTAGGTAGTCGGTGTCCTCCTCTGGTAACCTCAAGACAGGATCACTCTTCATGCTCTTCCCTAGATAATGTATGCTTAGCTGGTGTTCTTCTATCCACACAAATTGTTTTCCCTTATTCATTAATGTTGTCTTAGGGTCTGTTACTCTAGATAAGTTATGTAAAAACCTCTTATTGTACCCATCCAACACCAAGAAACTTCATACTTCAGTAATGCACGTGGGTGGCTCCTAAGAAAGCACTGCATCGATCTTCGCTGGATCCACCAAAACTACAACCTCAAGATGACATGTCCCAGAAATTGGACTTTTCATATACAAAAATTACACTTATAGAGATTACCGTAAAGATGGTGCTCTTAACGTCTATCAAAAACCTTGCTGGGTTTTATCATGTGCTCCTCCTATGATGTTGAATACACTAAGATTTCATTAATGAAGACCACTACAAACTAGTCAAGGTACAATTGGATGATCCTTCTCATGTGTCCCATGAAAAGAACTGGGACGTTTGTCATTCCAAAGTGCATCACTATATACTCATAGTGGCCATAGATACATCTTAAAGTCATCTTCGAGATGTCCTCAACTCGTACTTGAAGATGGTGATAGCTTGATCTGAGTTCTACCTTCAAAAACCATATCTATCCCTTCAGCTAATCGAAGAGGTCATCAATCCAAGGTATAAGATACTTTTTCTTCACGATCTCTTGGTTTAGGCGCTGTAATTCCATGTATAACCTAATTCTTTCATCTACCTTCTTAGAAAACAAAAATGGGGCTTTCCATGGTGATACTCTAGGCCTTACAAACCCCTTACTCTACAACTCCTCCAACTATACCCTCGGCTCTGGGAGCTCTATGGGAGACATATGATGTGATGCTATAGATATCTGTGCAATCCTAGGGTACAGATCAATGTAGGATACTACCTCTCTCGGAGGAGGTTGTCTTAGAACATCTTTTGGAAAGACACCCTCATACTCCACCACTATAAGAAACTTTGGACTCATCTCATCCATGGCACGTAGGGTATTTCTAGACAACTAATGAGTGAACGTATGCACCATCCTGTGTGCGAGTCCATCCCACACTACAAGTGCTCCCTTCTCACTGACAAAAGAAAACATGTTCCCATATCCATGGACAAATAGCTCTGTATGCCTAAAACAGTCGATCTGAGCATGGAATGTTGATAACCAGACCATACCTAAGATGACGTCATAAGGCCTCAACACTAATACTAGGAGATAACATCCAAATCTCTCACCTATAAGAGTAAGCTCAAACTACTAGCACTTGTTTGTAATCATCGAATCCCCTCCCATAGGAGTCTCTAACCATAAGGATCAAGAAAATGGATCCACCAGAATCTATGATCTTCGAACAAGGTCCATGGTATAGAGGTAGTGGCTAAAACATATCTATATAATAATTAAAACCAAGGTGGATAAGTTATAGATCGTACATATAATCATCTCTGGAGTGTTGTGGTCATATGCCTCCATCGCCTGAAGCTGGCCTCATCCCTGTACACTAACTACTAGAGCCCATGGTGAACCACATGGTGGTGGTGGTGGTAAGACCTAAATCTTCTATCCACCTCATGCCACTCTACCCACTCCCCTTCCATGTCCTCTGTACTATGAACCACCTTGCTCGAACCTTTATCGCTACCGCAGAGTCCCTTCGATCGTCCACTAATCATCTGTGTGGTGGGTCGGTTAGTCATGATCCATGTTTCCATTCCCAATACAAGAGTAGCATGATATGATCCTCTACTAACTCCCACTACTGTGGTGGCCTCGTACCACTGACTCTGAGACCTGGGTTCGTCCTCTGGATGGTATGGCCTACTTGGACCTCTACGTTATCTATTGACTGCCCTCCATGGATGACTAGTCCACCTATCTCACTGTGGTGGCTCACACTATTGGTGCCTACTCTGCAAGGAATCTATCAACTAGTAGATCTCTCTCTATCACTCCATCCTGTGTAGGGATGGTGAGGGAAATCATCGATTCCCTAATATCCCATCAGATTCCCTGCTCAAATGTATGGTCCATGAATAAAGGGTCATGCACCATATCCATTGAGTAACATGAGAGGTCTGTTAACCTCGCAGGGTACTCAGCCGCTGTCTGGCTGCCCTACTGTATGTGAAGAGACTATTGTATGCACACTGAGTGCAATTTTTTTGGTGAAGAACTCCTCCCTGAAAATTCACTTGAAGTCAGTCCAGGTGAGGGATACCTCCTCATGAATCCGGATGTTCATACTCCACCATCTCCCCACCAATCCCTATACAAGTCTCGCCGCTAGAACTGCTATCTGGTCAAGTAGAATCATCATTAAGTGGAAGACCCACCTCACTTACTTCATCAAATCCTTAGTGACCAAAGGATCTATATCTCCCAAGAACATGGGAGGTATCTATCACAGGAACTTGAATACGACATTGAGCCTATGTGCATCCTCTATCAGTAGTGCTGGTAGTAACTAATGAACAATTTGAAATGGTATCGCTGGGAGACAGCCCAAAGGGTCTATCTCAGGAAACCGTACCTATATCGAAGCCTCATAGCTCGATGGGCCATCCTCATGGTCATGCACTAGAATCATGGCTGACTGTCTGTGTGGGGGCATCCTGAAAGAGATCAAGATGAACCACAGTTAATAGATTATACATGTTGATCTGAATCTAACTCAAAAAGATAAATAGAAAACACTCAAAGATTCATGCCACCTATATTTTTTTGTACCGAGTCGGAAAATACAAATTCAGGGTCCTAGTGTATGGATACATTAGCCGCCACACCAAAACTGGACTCCCTTTTCTGAAAACCAAATTCAAAACACTTAACACTATTTCCCCATAAAAAATTTAAAGACTCTTTGTTCTTTTGTTAGAATAGACCTACACCTAATACCAATTATTCATGACTTTTCCCCCAGGTCCCATGTTGGGACTACCCCAAGCCCACCTTCCATAGGCCAAGGGTTGATGACTATTACCCAATAGGCATATCCCAAATAAAGGGAAGGAAACTTCCTTTAAACATGTACACACACACATAGAACAAACTGTGGAAAGGTAGTTTCTAAGTTAACCAAAACTCTCAAAATACAACTACTATGAGTAAAATGAAAACTAAAATAAGTGGGTCACAATAAAAACCCAACAAAATACAACTTCAAACAAAAGGGTTTACAAGATTGCTGCTAATCAATCCACTGAAAACTCCACATGATGGGTATGTGTATAGTAACTATCAGAAGCCGTAGAAGTATGCCTCTCCTACTTGATCTCACTTGGAACCCCATAGTCCTAGTTCATTATGTCCCCTATCAATTTATCAGTATTCTACACAATACAAGACACTTGTGGAGAAAGCCTATGTAGGGGTGAGTAACACAATACATAGTAGGGACCCTGATCCACAAAGGAAAGAAAAAAATCATAACCAAAAAGGAAAACAACAAATCAAGATCACAAATATAAACAGATCACCCCAAGTATAACTCAATTTATATGAAGTATATTTTTCATCATCACCCCAAGTATAACTCAGTTTATATGAAGTATATTTTTCATCTATAAAGATGAACATTTGTACTACTAGGGAGTTCATCATCTAGACCCACTCATCTCCAATTCTAGCTAGATCACTAAGACCCTCTCCTCTCTGGGCCCAGCAGGATCACTTATACCCACTCATCTTTGGGATAGCTAGATCACTGAGACCCACTCATCTCTTGGATATATGGATCCTTATGACCTTCTTGTCATATCCTTTGCATCATAGCTAGTCATAGGATTCCTGATTATAGCATGCTTGATTCCAATAAAATCTAATCCTCAAGCCATTGGTCGCATCTCAACTGCCATTAAAATCACACATTGATTATTCCCAAAGGTCTTTCTTGGTGAAAGGGTCCCAATATCATAGAAGGAACATCAATCGGATTCCTAATCAAAATGATATTGGAATTTTAGAAAATAGGGTCTGGTTATGTCTAGGCCTGGTCTGACCGGGTCGGACTGACCCCACCAACCCGGCTCGGGGGTCCCGCATGACCCGATGTGGTTTGGCCAACCCATTCTGAATTGGTGGTGTTTGGAATGGTTTGGCCTAGCCTGGCAACTGGGTGAGGCCCATTGGGCCTTGCTAGACCATGCTCGGTTCGTCTGTGGGTCCAGCCCAACGGGTCGCCCATCAACCATGTATCTTCAAACCCATCCCACAACAGGCTGGCCAATTCTTTTGCATCCAATGATGCCCAGTTGCCTGGTTCTCACTACTGGCCAATCCTTCAAAGCGGGCTAGTTCTCCCCCTTCTTGGACATCCGCTGGGTGTCTGGTTTTTGTCGCACGCCGCCAACTGAGGTCTGCCACCCCTTCTTCGCATGCGGGCTCATGGGGACCGACTGCCAGCCCCCTACTATAGACCACCAATGTGATTCATTCCTCCAACATGGTTCTATATCATATATTCCCTCTTTCACTGGTCTCCTCATAGGGACTAATTTCCCCCATGTGGCATGCGGCTTTATTGCAAGTCAAGCTCACCATCGAGGTCTGCAGACCGCATCTGCCTACTTTCTTCCATTGGCCTCCGTGTCAACTTCCCTTGTCGCTGCCACCGCGGCCTCTTACCGGTACTACATCCCTTCCACTTGGCTCCTCCTCAACCGATGCACCACTGTCGTTTCTACATGAATAAAGGGAAGGAAAAAATAAGAGGATAGGAGAATAAGTCACACACAAAAACACCAAAATAACGATCTTCATCTTTTTTTGTGTTGAACCGAATGTGTTCTTGTTAGCGAGATCATTGAGAACCATAAAAATGGTGGAAATATCACTGAGGTAAATATCCCCCTTTTCCCCACAACATTAACCACCCAACATGGACGATCTATTTGTGGATTAACTTTTTGTGAGTTAATCTGTGTTCATCATTTGTAGAAAACAATAGTGAAAAGCAATAATTCACTTAGAATAAAACTCCCTACCTATGATAGAATAGTTGGTTGAGGAAGAGTGGGATCACACACCTTCATTCCTCATTCTTGATCCAAATCCCACAGTTTCTATCCATTTTCCAAAGGGTGGAAGAATTTTTGTTCCTCATTCATCGTTACCACCAACCAACGCCTCAGAGCAATTCTAGGATTGTTCCAAAAATTCTGCATTGCTTGTAAGGCTATTAATTAACAAATGTGCGTCTAAATTTCTATTAATCTAACTCATTAATGATGATAATTAATTAGATTCGTCATATCCTCATCACTACACCACAGCGCTGACATGCCACTCCTCAACAATGAAGAAAATAATTAATATAACTTTTTATGTTATTTTATTTTTCTTCAGAAAAGTATGAAAATTAACATTCACCCTCAACCCACACCAGTCAGGGGTAATATTTTCTCAAGGGAAACACACTCTCATGAGCTATACGATACTCTTGGATTTCTAATTTACATTACCATTTGGGAGTTATAAGGATATGAAAATAAATTAATTTTTACTTAATTATTTTATTTATGGTCAAAAACTACTTTCCATTGTTGGCCCATGCTAGCCAATGTTAGGCCCCTTCAAGGTGAATATTGATGTTCTGAGTTGAATGGTGTCCTTGTATTTTTTATCTAGTCACCAGTATAAAAGTTACAAAAACACACTCACACGTTTATTTAATGAACCTTAAAAATAGTTCAAAAATACATTTTGGCCACTCTGGGCCTTGGAAATATGTGTTGCCTAAAAGCCTAGTCTCGAAACAATCCCATTTAATTTTCAAAAGAAACATGTAATTCTAGGGTATTAAAGTAGATTCCATATTTTTGACAAGTCAATGGAACATTTATTTTGGAGAAGATAAGATTTGGCCTTTGGTAGCCACATCTAGTTGTCACATAGGACTTGTGAGTTCACTAATTCACTCACTCATCTTATTGGGCTCTATGGATTGATTCTCTTGGACTTGTTTGACAAGAAAATGAGATCTAGTGTATAATCGATGCATTTTTGTGGCCGTATTTCTTATAAGATCTTGTGATGTTGTAGGTGTTCTTTCAATAAGAGTTCATCCACATGAGACATCAATGAGAGTTTACTGCATACCCAATAACCCCTCAAATATGTATTTGATCACAATTTTTCAAGGATTTAGTGTTATGGGAAAGATTCCACAAGCTTTTTTAACATATCCCATTACTCATTGATTGATTCATTAGTGAATTGATGTATAACACTTATTTACATTCATATTGAAGGGTTCATAAAGAATGAAATAATTTCCCTAAGAATATTCACTTAGTGTCATTCCATATGGTTATGTAACCAAGATAGAGGGAGTAGATACAAGACATAGAGGATTCATCTAGGGAGAAATAGAATGATTAATTATTGATTTTTTATTTAGAAACCCCTTGATGATTAATGGAATAGCACGCCACATATAACACTTTTTGGAGAAGATGTGGACCCTCACTGGCTAGCTCATGGAAATGAGGAAGAAGATGAATCAAACTCGATTTGAATTTGAAATTATCCTCAATGTTAAGATATTGAATACCAGGGGTTGGTAATTCATATCTAGGGTAAATATTTTTTTAAGGGTTTTTTCACTATGATTGTCCATATCTAGTTTAATTGGATAGTCAAAGAACTATGGTGGAGTCGTTTTTTTATCCTTAATGTTTCTCCTATGTCGGTGAAGAGTTCTCTTAATTTATAATTCAAACAAATCATATGAATTATTTTGGAGGTTGTATAGCATTCACATAATTATGAAAAGTATGAGGTAGGTGATTTTTGAATCTTCAGCCTTTTTCCTTTTAGGATATTTTATGGGAATGTGGGTTTTTCATTGTGGTTTTTCCCATTTATGAGTTTTATGGGAAGGTGAGTTTTTCTTTCCGTGTTTTTTCAGATATTTTTATTTTATTTTTTCAAATTTTAATTTTTTGTTTTTTAAAAAAATTGAAAATTGTAAACTACTAGTTTCACCATCCCCAGAAATGACACCATTTGAAGTGTGCAAGGTTTTTTAATCTCAACTATTCAAAGCTCTGGTTCTCTTCTAATTTTTATAACATCACGCGGGTCGAATCCCCATTGATGGTACAAATTATAAAGTCAAATATTTCGTATTTTCATTTTAATGGGGGGTAATATTTGTATATATTAATTGAATATCTTTGTGGATGATTATTGAATAAAAGTTTTGATAATTATTTGTGTGATTTCATTATTTTTTAATTTAAGATTATGATATTATTGATATTTTCATTATATTTCATTAAATTAACACCCACTTCACATGATTATTTTGATCACAACTCCCATGTTTGGGGGTTTTAATCCAAGAATTAACATAACTAGAGTTATAATATCAATCAATAATTATTTAAGTTAGTTAAATTACAGTTCCTACAATCCACATAATCCACACATTAGTGAACACGTGGCATTAATATATGACATTTTCTGTGTAACATACACAATGTTAACCTAAATAATATTCAATGAAAAAAAGATCCCAATCACTTAACATATCCAAATTAGAACTCTATAAAATGGTAGATTTACTTAATAATTGAGATGGTTATTAGTCTAGTTTATGGTTTTTAGTGAGACGAGTTTAAAATAGAAGAAAAATAACTAGACAAGTCAAGAGTAGTTCATCGAACACACACACCAATGGCAAAGAGAATTAAACATGGACTTTTTATTACATGAGAAAAAATAATGTAATTATTTTAAAATTTATTTAAATAATTTTAATAGAATTAACATTACACAACATAGGTTAGGTGATAATTATAATCTATTTAGAAGAAACATTCATTAAAATTCAATCAAAATTAAGACAAACATACATGATTAAAATTGAAAACACTTGAAATACATTAAAAGAAATCATGGAGAAATTGTATCTAAACTCAAAACATGAGTTTGGAAGGTCCACATAGTCCTTTGTAAAGGCTATTTAAATACCAAAAAATCATCAAAAGATCAAAAATTCCAACCCATTTCATGGATAATATGGGGATTTATTTATAGTCCAATGTGGTGGACTGTTTGTACTCAAAATCTATTCCTCAATTTAGATCACAAAATTGACCATTTAAATAGAAACAACTCATGATATATTATTCATAAAATTTTTAGATATGGGTATGTACAATTCACCCTCTAAATTTTGATACCATTGGACTTATGGAGCCAATGTCATTCTATTTTTCTAAACATTGTGGTCATATATATTTTTATCCATACTTCATAAAAATCCCCAATAAGAATGGGTTTTTAAAACATGATGATTCCATAAAATATGAACAATTTATTATATAATTTTTATCTCCAAAACCATGGATTTAACAACCAAAAATTAAAACTCCATTGGTCAATTAGATATGTAGAAAAGTCGAGAAAGAAGGGATGTTTTTAATTCTATGAGAGAATAATGGAATGGAATTTCATGGATCAATTAGTCCCCTTATTGGTTTATTTGTACATTAAAATTTTTATACACGTTTTAATGTATCTTCACCAAATTAAGGTGGGTAATTAATGAATATGGACTTCTTTATTGATCCCAAAAATGATATCTTCATTGATGGTCTAGTTTTCATTACTGATTTTGTGGTCCATGTTGTGTAGTCCATATGACCCTTAAATGGACGAATAATACAAATATATAGCCTAATGATATGTATTATTTTTAATGAGGACACCTATAATGTAGGAATAAGACCATTTGGATCATTGGGGAGAGATTTATGATTATAATATTAAACAAAATTGAATCAAGAATATTTCAACCAATTCCCGCAAATTATATTTAATTTTAAAACATGTACATTTCCAACAATTTATGAAATTTTTATTTAAAATAAGTAAGGGGTGTAGAAAAAAGTATGAATATATGTATTACATTAGTTACCCTCCATTGTTTACCACATGTTAGAATATAAGAGAAGGGGGTGAGCAATAAAACATCATGGCAGGAAAAATGGAAATTCAAAATTTTTTATAAAGTGTTTTAGATTTTATAGTTTGGATACCCAATTTTCTAAACCATGAACCGACCATGTGGTAGTAACTATAGAATTCTACACCCCTCAAATGGTTTAGTTTCATTATTTACCAAACTAAGAACCGGTCTTGAAAATCACTAATACAACTAAATAATAGGGTTTTCATGGTATCTCTATAACCATGAAACAATTGTTCATGATAATCCCTTTAAAAAAATAATCCACATAGTTTCCACTAATGACTATATGGTTTACCCATAACCATTTTATAACCATTCACATTAAAAATTAATTGTAAATTTCTTATTACTAAATAGCCAACCATATATTCTCTAAGACATCTAGTCTAAAGCATGTATAGGAGAAAATCCATCAAAAACACATAAAATATAATCCAAAGATCTCGAGACTAAATAGATCTCTTGAAGAACCTATAAATCCTAGATCCATTTTAAAAAACAACTCTTTATAATTTTTTAACCCTATAAATTCCAATCCACCTGTGATTTTTCAAAACAGCCCCTCATTAAACTCAAAAATTATGATTCCTTAGGGAATTCACATCTTGAAAAAGGGATTCTATTTTATCCCTAGAGGTTTTTGGATATTTTTTATCTTATATATATATTTGAGATAATAAGTTTCAATTTACTCAATAAATTGATTATACAGTACATTATATATCCCACATCAATATTTTCAGTTCATGAGTTTCATTCACATCTCTCGAATGTTGTAGTTAAGTTCATATGGGGTAGTGTGATATTTAGGAGGGTCGCATAGAACTTGATTACCATAAGTTTTTTGAGGTTACAACATAGGATTACATTATCTTATTAAATAATATTGTAATTTAACATGTATTATTTCCTTCTATTTTTGAACTGTTCTAGGATTACATTCATAATGATTTATTAAGGTTTTTACTTATGGCAGATAATTATTTTACTATTGATCATTTGTTTGATGCATAGACTATTTAAATTATTCTTTATAGGATTTATTCTATAGAAATATTTTCTCTTAAGGATCATATGGAGTTCATCTATGACATGTTATTTATTCTTTCATGTTTATCCCCGACTAGTTATCTAGTATTTTCCACAAATAAAGTAAATGTATCCTTGTAACTAAACTGGAAAATTAAAATCTGAAAAAAGTGATGGTTAAGAACATATAGCCACATTAATGTTTTAAATACATGTTTTTCTATCTTATAGGAACCTTTTGATTCTAAAAAATATATTTTATAATGATTTTTCACCTATTAATGTTGATACCTTCATACATACCTCTCACTACATTAATATGTTGGTATATTTTGTATGAGTATTTGATGATTTTATTCAGTCTAACTAACGATGTAGTGGAAGTTTTAGACATTATGAACTTATACATCCACCTATATCAATAAATTATTATGGTTTTTTATGATATTTTTTTTACTTCATTTCATTGGGGAGAGAACATCACATATAGATATTGTTTTGGAAACACTTTAAGATAAATTTAAATATTCAAAGCTATCGAAGTGTCACTTTGGGATAGTCTGAGTGCACATCATGGGTCATTTTATATCTTAAAATGTGTTTTTAATGGACCCTAAGAAGCATAGAAAAAAAATTACTAGGAGATACCAAATTATTTTATTATATAAAAAACATTTTATGATTTACCATTTAGTACTGGATTTTTTCCATGACTTAACCAATATAAAAACACTGATGATAAAACTAAAAAAAGGGATTTATTCCCCTCTATATAATTCTTATGAGATAAATTTTTAGTATCCCAAGAAATGTTTGAAAATAACATTGATCGTACCATTCCTAATCCCAAAAAAGAGTACATCATGTATTTTTTATATTTAGGGTTTTTTTGGTGAAGTCTTAATTAATAATGGTCATGTGGTCACCTATGGGTCTATGTACTTGAGACCTCATGAGATTAAATACCCTATGAATAAAATTTATCTAGATTTTGGATTAAATGCATTGAAATATTGGTGTAGTTATGTATTGGGGAAGTAATTTTTGTTCTATAATAAAATTAATATCAAGAATTATATCTTCACAAAGTGGGACCAAATCCTTAAAATGTAAAACATGGTTTAGTTTTTGAATTCATTTAATTTTGATCTTTATTATAACCATGGGAGTAGAAATTTTGATTCATTTACATTGGTTTGGAAGATAAAAACATTGGTTTTCTTGGTGTCTACAAATGCGTGGACATTTATAGGACTCTTTAGTGAGATCCATTTCTAAAATCTGGAGTACCATGCTTGAGAAAATATTGTTTCCTTAGATTTTACTTCATAACACCTCAATTAAAAAATTATTAGGCTACAATCAGATCCAAAAATTTTATCCCTGATATAAAATATATATGATGTGGAGCTGCCACATGGATCGACACATTGTGGTGATGAGATTATTCATGTCCAAAGCCTTATCTTGGATCCCTCATGAATATGTAAATAGATTCTAGTGGATTCACATTACTTGAAGTGGGACTTTCATCTTGGAATATCTAATTTATATCATGGAATAAATAGAAAATATTAGTGGCCTAAAAAGAATAAATAAATTGTAATTTTTTGTTGTGTGATACTCCACCCGTCATTAGAAAAAGGCTAAACATCATGGACCCTCTTATCTCCCATAGCTGTTATACATTCATAAGTAGAAATCAGATAATGTTTAAATGGATTTTAAATTTATTTTATTGGGGAAACTCCAAGTTAGAGACATTTTATGGGTGATCATGAATTGGATTACATGAATATCTCACCTTATACTGATCTAAGTAACCATTTTAGTGTATGATATAGGGAATCTCTATGTTTGGGACATAGTATGATTACATGGTGTGCCTCAGAGTATTTCATTAAGTAGGGATTCATGTTTTACATCACATTTTTTATATGGAATATAGATTGCGATAGTTATATATGTACAACATAGCAATTAATATCTATCATATATGGATGGGTAGTAGAATCACACTATTCATTTATTACTATACATATTGAGAGAAATAATTCTTGATTTTGGTGGTTCATTGGAGAACCAATTGTTCCTCATGGATATAACCTATACTAGTAGTTATCAATCAACTATATAGATGGAAGAAAATGAGTATCTATATGGTATACCATATCATTCACCTCTATGATGGTTGGTGGTAGGATAGGAAACAACTGTTGGGAAATTTCTCATTATAGATATGTTAGAGCCTAATTAATTGTTCTAGAAGTCGTTGGAGACCTCACAGAATAATTAGAGTTCATATATTGACTATAGAATCCAACATCATGATATTGAGATGGTTTATTGAGTATTCTTAAGAGTATCACGGATGTTCGTACAAGTTCATGTTTAGAGGTAAGAAAATTCAACACCCAAGTAGATGATTCCCTTTAAGATAGTAAAGAGGATCTTCTCAATGTAATACCAATTATCTCACCTATTATTCTTTAGTGTTATTAATTATATACTCCATTTATCATAGCTTCAATGATAATATCTTGACTTATCTCACATGGTCAAAACTAATGATGTCGATCTTGAAGTTGATTCCTCCATTGAGGAGATTCATGTTTGTATAGTGGATCAGTGAAAGAATACTCTATGTGTGAAGAAAATTCCTCGAGTAAATGTATTATAAAATTAAAAACATATCTAGGTGAGATGATGGGGAGATAGTTTGATATATAGTATCATTGGATGAAGTTATTCTTTAATGAGGCCCAACTCCAACGACCCAAGATTGACTTACATGGAAATTACATTTTTTTCTAAATACATAACACATTACAAAAATAGATTCCTGCTGATTGTATTAGTTTAGTGTCTTTGGAAACTCAGAAAAAATTCTTCTAGATTGGTGAATGATCTTCAAAATCTCCCATAAAAATCATCCCCTTTAGTTTTCATATCTATAACCATTTTGTACATCCTAGAGGAATGAAAACATAAAAAGGGTGAGATCAAATGATCAATAAGGTTAATAATGATGAACATCAAACAAAACATAACTATAAAAATGTTAAAACATGAACATAAATTTTTAATATCAAAATCATGAGTCATGAAATACATATTGGTAGTTCATAAGGCATAAATCATAAAAGAACATGAACTAATATAAAATAGCATTAACCTAAAACATCGAATTGTGGAATAAACATAAGTATAGAAAATAAATTCTATATTATCCATGGATCATTTCCAAGACCATCATAGTGGAAAAATTTCATTACTAAACCAATTTCACTCCTCATTCCCGTCTTATATTACTAAATTGGATATACTTTTCATTTCATCCTTGTATTATTGAACTGTATATACTTTCCATTACAGAATTATTTATATCATGAGATAAAAATCTATACCTAATGCATTAGAGAAATATATAGGTCCCACAAATCTCATTATGAAATCATTCTTACATGTTCCACAAAAACATAAATCATTCATCATAGCATGACACAAGAAATAAAATGGGTTTCATAAACACAATTCCATCATAGGATAATCTATATAAAAAATCATTCCATCATTAAAACAATAAAATCATAGTAATAATAGGGATATAAACATATCCCTATTTAAATAGGATCATCTTAGATGGAAAATAATTTTGATAAAACACTTGAACTTAATTCTTGAGGAAAATATCATTTATTCTTCAAAAATGACTTCTTTTCTCAAAATGTCATATAGTGTTTAAAGAAAACAATTTAATTTAAAATTAAAATTAAATATTTTAATGTATGATTAATATAAATAAGGAATTATTAATGTGTAAAAATCTATTCATTCCATATAATATAAAAGTATTCTCCTCATAATTTTGATGGAAAAGTTAAAAAGTACCTCAAATCGAATAATGAAATACGATTCCTTTCATAACATTTAATAGAAATTAACCAAAGGGTAAAATTACTATTAAAAAACTGTAGAATAATATGAATAATATTACATACATAAGAAAAAATTATGTGGATGATAAATATACCCCAGTAAATACTTACGTATAAACAATCTCGGATAATAATGAGATTGAAAAATTATCTCTTACCAATTTTTATTCTGTTGAATCGTATGCCTCATAAAGTAAGTAAAATTATATTAATATTTAAATATCATAACCTTAATAATAATAATCATGAAAAATATCATGGTAAACATAATCACCACACAAAATAAATATGTGGTGTATAAGTCATATTTCTTACAAAAATAAAAGTGAAACAAAATAATCCCTTACCTTAGGTATTCTATACTTTGTCTCCATTTGAACCTAATTTATAATTATTTAATTGATTTCATTGACTTATTAAAGAATTAAATTCATTTTTATGATATCATATATAATCATATTATCATTTTTTGGTAATAATATTTCATTATTGCTCATTATTCAGGTATAAACTCCTTCATTTTCTTATGCATGTTTTGTCGAATAAGTTCTCGTTATCCTTCTTAGGTCATATTTATATCATTAAAAAACAATACTAACAAAATAAATATCATATTTATTCATTATATACATTTTTATAATCATTTTTAACATATATCGTGTAGAATGAATCACATCGCATCGTGTAGATTATAGGTCATACGTACACACGAGTGATGATATAATTCAGATAATTGTGAAATGGTATGGAAGTGGATGGGGTATATGTTGTTCCATAATCTATATCATATTACAATGATCATATATAGTTATTATTTCCATCATTATATTCATCCAAAAACGTGGTGGTGAAAAATATACTACACTACGATGTGGAAATGGTAAGTCGTACGTGTACATGCCTGCTGATTTCATTTTTCATAGGATGGACAAGAGGTGGAATATGTTTGTTTCTAAATGATAGTAACATGTAATTATATGATTGATACTTTTTTTATTAAATTATAATTAAATAACAAATTAATGTCTTTTATAAGATGAAAATAATTTTTAAAGAGGTGGTAAAACAATTACCTCTTTTTCGAGTATCTCCTTTTGATTTGAACAAGAGGTATCCCTATGATGGCTTTATTCCAAAAGTGTTTTATCTTGGATGAAGTGAATTATGTTTTAAGATGAAATCGGATGTGGTTGGAAGAGAAAAAAGGAATTATATGTATGATTAAAGGATAAGTAAAAGTTCTATTTTATAGGAGAGGTGAGGGGCACCTTAAAAATGTCTTGAAAAGTTAATTTATTGAAACATGATTTTCAGTTTCTAATGGTTGAAAACTCATTTATTTATAATAAAATATGCTTCTTGGTTGAAATAAAATCATTCAATAATTTTTTTACTTGTTTTGAATATTTTTTAGTAGTTATCTTTTTTCTTTAACCCTGTTTTACCCTTTTTAATCTTATAGTGATATCATGTTTCTTACACTTGGTTAGTTAATGTAATTATCATAAAATTTAAAACGACCAAATTACGGTGAATTAATGAAATATTGTGATTTATTTTAACCATTTTTTGGAATATTATATTTTTATGAATTTTATAACATTTAATAAATAACTTTATATTTTATGTTATGAATTATATCAATTTTGACACTATTCATACATGAATTTTTCACAAATTCATAACAACTTGATTACTTCTAAAACAGTCCATTAACTCAATACTAACTTTTCCTATAAACTATAAATTTCTTGGATGTCTTAAATTATTTCATATAATATTTATTTTAAAATTTATAATATCATTTCCTTGATATTTCTCTTAATAAAATAATTACAATATCATTGTGGTGTCTATATTTATGGAAATTATTTAATCTCTAAAAACTAATAATAAATTAACATTATGTAGATAATTTCATTAGTTTTCTAGAATTTTTTTATGTTCTATTTTTTATCATGTTTATCCCTACAATAAAATAATTACACTTATAAGAGATAAGAGAGTGACATGTTGGCATGTTCTTTTTTTTATAATAATTAAATCACTTTCATGGAAAAAGTCCATTATATGAATCAATTCATAAATATGGTGATATGGGTCTAATTATATTAATAAAATAGGATTTTCAAAGGTGTTGGGGTAATTATATTATCTTTATCATATTGTTTGTCACCCTAATTTACCTGATTTACCTTTAACTGGGGTAAATAAAAATTACCATAGTTACTATTCTTAATGTTCAAAAAATAAAAGTATCCTATTAACATAATTTGTACCCATAGATTCCAAATATGGAATACATTTTTCAAAATTCTAAATAGAAAATTTAATGTAATTAATTTAAAATTAATATGTGTTGTTGGAAAAAGATAACAAGTTTTTTAAAAGATAAAACATTGAAAGAAAATGAAATGTTTTTATATCTGAATTCAATGTAAAATAAAAAATAATGACATAAATTACATTGAATGATAAAAATATATTCTATCTATACTTTAAAACCATTCAATAATATAATTTAATTATATAAATTATTTTGCTTAAAATAGATGTTTTCAATTAAAATTTAGTATAATTTTACTATTCATCAAAATTTAAAAAGTATCATAAAAATATCAAAAATTCATCTGAAGAAATTTTTTATATCCCACTTCTAAATAAGTTATATTTTTTAAAAATAATTTATAAATGTGCAAAAAGTATATATTTTATAACGGTTTTCCATTAAAAGGCATTAATAGTGCATTTTTTTTGGAAAAATACCACTTTTATCCAAAAAAAATAAATTTCTTATTATATCATTTCTAGAAAACATATAAGAGTAATTTTAAAAAATATATTGAAAATATTATATTTAGTTTTCATTAATAAAATCCATAAAGTGTGATGTTATTATTTTATAGACTCACTTATTTTAATTTAAATTATTTTTCAGAAGAAAGTTAATATTGTTCCTACCCGCCATTATAATAGATAGGTTATAATATTTAGTTGTTCACCTATACTTGTTATTGTTTGAAGGTAATTTTATGAAATTTAAATTGTGTGTAACACAAGCCAAGCGTAGAATTTTCTATACCACAAGCTAAGTCATTGTTGCGTGCAGCGCTAGCTAATCTTGGTGTGGAATACAACAAAAGACATAAAAGAAATTAAGAAGAATATATCTCATAAAATCTAGGGTTGTTACATTATAGCCCCATTAAAATGAATTTCTGCATCTAAATTTGTCAGGGTTATAAAAAATTTACTTCTTGAACTTTTCTTTCATAGAAACCTACATCATTAAAAGAAAAACCAAAACATAATTTTCAAAAGGAAAGATAGAAACATAATGCTTACCCAAAGTAACTCCTCACTAGGATTCGATACATAAGATCATAGGTGGGAAGAAAAAACATGGATATGGGAGAAAAAAGTATAACCATCATGTTCTGATGGAGAGTGATAGAGAACAAGGTTAGGATAAAGTTAGCAATTACAAATCCAAAAATCTGCAATTATTTAAGGGACCATCTGATTCATCCAAAAAAAGGCACTTGGATAACATTTTGGGTCTTTAAGATACTTTTCCTAAATTTGAAGAAAATTAGGTGAAATAATTTCCATATTTTCGTAGAATTTCAATATTGTTCATGCCATGAACAATTTCCACTTCATCTCTTATTCAAAGAAATGAAGTTTAATTTTTCATTGCTAAACTATTAGCAGATCATGCGATCCATAAATTTAAAGATAGTTCATTCCATCTGTCTGAACAAAAAGGTTAGAATTGGATATCAAATATTCTAACATCTAGATATAGTGAGATAATACTTTATTATAACTAATGTCATCTAAAGTTTGACTTTAACATTCTATAAATTTATAACCTTACAATACTTATAAAAGATAAAAATCCAAAACTATAAAAAATGTTCAATTTCTCAATATAACATTTATTCCCCTTATATAATAAGGTATATCTGGTTGGTCACATTTCAAATGTGTGAACACCTTTATCATGTGTTATCTTGAGTCACGGTAATAACCTTAATTATCAGATATCTTTATTGGAAACAAGCATTTTTCCTTGTTCTGAAACATAGTGGATTATTACTTAAGTCCAAAAAAAATTATACTTCATCCATGATATCGTAACACTCTTGTTGAAAAATCTATAATTAGTTCTCAAGAAACTAGCATTATCCAATTTACTTTCCCAAATCCTACATATCTATATCCAAACTTATTTATCTTATCATTAGGAACATATGAAGGGTTTTATTTACCTTAATAATGTGTTATCAAAATATATCACCCTACCCTTAAAAATATTTTTTGGATCCTTATAAAAATTCAACATTTGTTTTCCAATCCTTAATGAAGAACTTATACTTAAAACACTTATATATTTCTTGATTCCTATAACATAATATTTTACTTCTGAAACATATACACCTCAATCATCCAACTTTATTATCAAACTAATACTCAAGATCCATCATCTTCATCATTCCTAAAATATGAATCAGGTCTTAAGGTTTATCAACCTTATGATTCATAGGTTTAATGTAAACAATATTGGATGAACATAACATTCCATTCACATGTTGTTTACAATATCTTTATCCTCTATATTATTACTAATACTTATATCATCATCATGATTCTCTTCATGAAATATCAACATTGGAAATAGATCTTCATAATTCATAGAATTTACACATATAAAAAATTTATTGGTTAACTATGTTCTATATAGTTGTGGATATTGACTAAGACAAGAAAAAATTTCTAATAAGTAAATATCAGATAATAGAAACACATAAGTAAGTTAAATTAATTATAATATTCCAATTTATGATATCTTTGATTTAACCCTAGGTATGTCATGATTATCATAAATAACCTTGGATTTTAATCAATACTTGTCTAATCCTTAGGACCTCCCTAGACCTACCATTAGAAATATCTCTAATGAACCCACTAATCTTTTTAAACCCTACTTTCCAAAGGTTGACTAAGCCTTTTCTCTGATACCTACTCTAATGACCCAAAATTGAAATACATGGACATTATATTTATTTTGCAGAATACATAATATATTACACAAATATATTCCCAAATGACTTATTTTTTTAGTGTATTTAGAAACTCAAAACACATTCTTCTATCTTGGTGAATGATCTTCAACATCTCCCATAAATATATTCCCTTTTATTTTTCATACCTATAACATTTCATTATATCCTTGGGGAAATAAAAATTAAAAAGGTTGAGCTCAAATTCTCAATATGGTTAATCATTAATAACTTCAAACAAAACATAAACATAAGCATGTAAAAACAAGAACAAAAATATTTAATATCAAAATCTTGAGTCATGAAATAAATCTTGTTAGATCATAAGGCAAAAATAATTAATGAAAATGAACTATGATAAAATAGCATTGACATAAAACCTGGAATTGTGGAAAACTTATAACCATAAAAAATAATTTTTTTATTAGTCAAGGCTAATTTCCAAGACCATCATAGTGAGCGATGCCCATTACTGAACCAACTTCACTCCCCATTCTAGTCCTGTATTACTAAATCGGTTATAATTTTCATTTAATCCTTGTATTACTGAACCGAACATACAGTCCATTTTAGTCCTATCAATATAATGAGATAAAAATCTATAACCAATGCATTGGAGAGATATATAGGTCCCAAAAATTTCATAATTAAATCATTCATACATGTTCCATAAAAACATAAATCATTCATCATAGCTTAACCCCAGAAATAAATTGGATTTCTTAAACATAATTCCATCATAAAATAGTTCGTATAAAATATCATTCCATCATTAACACAATAAAATCGTAGTAATAATAGGGACTGAAAAATTACCCTATTTAATGATCTATATATTATATGGAAAATAATTTTGACAATACACCTTAACTTAATTATTGAGGAAAATATATTTTATTCTTCAGAAATGTTTCCTTTTCTCAACATTTTGCACAATTTTAAAAGAAAATAATTTAACTGAAAATGATAATCAAATGTTTTAAAGTATGATTTATGTAAATAGGTAATTATGAAATTGTAAACATCTATTCGTGTCATATAAGTTAAAAATGTGTTCTCCTCGTACTTTTTCTAGAAAAGTCATAAAGTACCTTGAATCGAATAACAAAAAAAATCCTTTTATACCATTAAATAAAAATTTACCAATGGGTAAAATTAACTTTAAAAATTTATTTGTGAATATAAATAATATGACATACTGAAGAAACATGGACATGGATGATAAACATAACCTAGTAAATACTTATGTACAAACAATCTCGGATAATAATTTGATTGCAAACTTATCCATTACCAATTTATAATCAGTCGAATCATATGACTCATAAAATAAATAAAATTATATAAACATTTAAACATAATAACCATCATAATAAGAATCATAAAAACATTCATGGGAAACATAAACATCACACAAACAAAATAGGTGGTGTATAAGTCATATGTCACACAGAAATAAAAGTGAGACAAAATAATCCCTTACCTTAGGTCTGCTATTGTTTCTGTGTATCTAAACATATTGTATAATGATTTAAATGATGTAATTGACTTACTATATAATCATATTCATTTTTATTATATCATATATGATCATATTATCATCCTTTTACTAATAATATTTCATTATTACTCGTTATTCCGGTATAAACTGCTTCATTTTCTTATGCATGTTTTACTAAAGAAGTTCCATTTATCCTTATTAGTTAATATTTATATCATTTAAAAATGATATTAACATAATAAATATCATATTTATTCATTATTTAAATTTATATGATCATTTTTAGTGGATATCATGTAGAATGAATCGCATCAAATCGTGGAGACGGTGGGTCGTACGTACGCACTAGAGACAATATCATTCTGATAATTTTGAAATAATATATAAGTGGATTATATATATGTTGTTAAATAATATATATCATATTATAATGATAATATATAGTTACTATTTCCATAATTATATCCATACATGTAAGGTGGTGGCGGAAAATAGATTATACCACAGTGTGGAGACGGTAAGTCGAACGTATGCATGCGTGGTGATTTCATTTTTCATGTGATGGATAGATGGTGTAATATGGTTTTTTCATAATTATAATGACATATATTTATATGAGTGATACTTATGTTATAACTTTATAATGAAACAACTAATGAAGATTAAGTATAAGAAGTAAATAATTTGGAAATATGTGATAAAATAATTACCTCTTTTTTGAGTATCTCCTTTTGATTTTCACAAAATGTCTCCCTAAGATGGATTTATTCCCAAAGTGTAGCCTATAATATGATGGTAAGATGTGAGAGTAAATGGGAAGTGTTTTTCGGACAAAAAGGGATTTTGTGATATGTTTAAAAGAGAATGAGAATTTCACTTTTATATGATAGGTAAGGGGCACATTATGAAAGTCTTGAAATATTAATTTATTATAAAATTATTTTAAGTTTATAATGGTCCCAAACTCATTTATTTTAAATATAATATTATTTTTTCCTGAAATAAAATTTTCAAATAAATTTTTGACAAGTTTTGAATATTTTTTAATCATTATCTTTTTTTAACTCTTATTTTACTATTTTTAATCTTATCTAGATATCTTGTAATTTACATTTTTTGTGTTAATGTAATTATCAAAAAATGTCAAACGGCCATAAAAATTATAATATATGTCATATTAAGACTTATCTTAACTATTTTATTGAAAATTATATTTTTGAGAATTTTATAACATTTAATAAACTATTTTATATTTTAAGTTAGGAATTATGTCGATTTTGAGACTATTCATACTTGACATTTTGAAAATTTCAAAACAAATTGATTACTTTAGAAAAAAAAAATTAACTCAATACTAACATGTCATGGTCTGTGATAAAATTTTTGGATGACATAAATTATGTAGCACCACTAGTTTCATGTATATAGAATTTTTTTACCTTATTATGTTTTTAAAGTTCATGGGATGAGTTGGGACGAGGATTGGAAAGTTTGGAATGGTTCTAAATAAGTTTGTAGGCCTTTTCAAGGTTGCACAGTTTGAGCATGGTTAGGGGAAACCATACGAGATGAACCGTGCAGGCAGTGGGGTACACAAAGTTTTTTCACCATTTCTCTAATCGTGTGTGGTGGGCCGTCTGAGGTGCCCCTTAAAAGCAACATCAAGCACCCAGTTAGCACACGGTTTTTCTAATAATGCGATCTAACCATGAGACCCCTTAAAATAGGGTTTTAAAATCCAGGAATAGTTTGGATTTCCCTAAACACACCCAAACTCTCTCCCACTCAATCCTCACTCGATATTTTCATTTCTCAAAAGTTTAAGTGTCTCTCCCACTCATTTTGGAAGGGATTTGAAGGGGTTTCTAGGTGGTTTTAAGGTAATGTATCCTAGGTAAGTCTCTCCTCTTGGTTTCTCTTTGGTTTTCTCAATATATACTCTTCCCCCTCTCTCATTTTTCTATATCTACATCCATTTCATATAGATCTAGTGGTTTTTTCCATAAATGATGAGTTTATGGATTTTTTATTTTAGGAAATAGAATCAAGAGTGATTTCAGTGGAGCATTTTCCGGACTATGGTGTGATTGTTCGTGGCTCCATTTCTTCAGAACCCTAAAAGAAGGTGGCTTCTCTATCAACTCTATTTGGTTATAACTAATGTTTTTTTGTTGCAATCAATTGGTTTTTCATGAAATTAATTGTGAATATGTTGTTTGAAATCTTGGTGGAAACCCTTTGGGTTAAGATTTGGGGATTTTTGGGTGAAATGGTGTATTGTTGAAAACGGGGTTTGGTTGTGTGAATTAAATAATGTATATTTTAAAATTGGTTTCTCAGTTTCTGTAATGAAAATGGTTTATGAAAATGGTTTTCAATAAAAAGGTGTCTTTATTGAAATGTAATTATTCATGGAAAATGTTATAAGTTTTCTTAAATAAATGGGTGTTTATTGAAGTGAATTGGAATGTGTTGAAGATGGTTATGTGCTTATTGTGCGGCCTTTGTGCTTATCCCTTGTTGGTTGATTAAGTATTATGGTTTGTGTTGATTGTGTGTAATTTTTTGGTAAGTATCAGTATAAAATGTGATGGATAATGGATACGAGATCAACCATTATGGATAGTATTTGGGAAGCACCACTATTTGGAAATGTAGTGAATGGGTTGGACGGAAGCCCCATAGTTTTGGTTGCCTTGTTGTGTGTTTCTTTGTAAGATGCAATTTTTTGTTATAATGTGAAATGGTGAAATGTATTATGGAATGATTATTTGGATTTCCCTTGGGTTTAATGGTTTGGGAGAAGTTGGTTGGGAAGGGTGTGTTTTCCTTATTTGTAATGGTTTCACTATTTAATGTTTTATATAATATGTTTAATATAAATTTTCTAACAGTTATTTCCTAGTGGTGTGTATTGGGAAATCATTTGGGGAAAACCTACTAAGTATTTTTACTAATCCCATGCTTTGGAACTTTGGTTCTTTTGCATATGTTATATTCCGGGACATAGGTAAGGGTAAAGCATCTCATTTTTCCAGTGGTTCGACATGATACTTTGGTGATGTTGTGGTGCTTGGAGCATGAAGCTTGTTTTGGTGATATAGATGGTTTCCTAGTTCTTGGGGGTCTTATTATATATTCTTCCACATTGGTACTCTACTTTTTGGTTTGGATGTTTTGGTTTTTGGGAATTACTATGGAATAGTTTGGTGTTATTTTGGTAATGTATGGGTCGGGTTTTTTTAACATGCCTCATGTAGTTGTGGATAATGGCTTGTGTGGTTGGTCGTTCAATTCAAAGCAAAATCATTCCCAATTTTTTCTTGAAACTCTTAGAATTTATTTCCAGCCTTTGGCACCCTCGGAATGTTGCTTAAGGCCAAGTATAATTCCTCCGGCCTCTCAATCCAATGGGATGGGTCAGGTTGTTTCAAGTGGTATCAGTTTGTTCAGTCCTTGGATTTCAAGTGGGAGTAGTTGTTCAATACTCTGGTATTGACTGTTGGTCTTGGTGTTGACACTCATTCTTGGCCTATTCATTATTTCGGTATGGTAGTAAGGCATAGGATTTTTAGAACATGGAATGTACAGCATAAAATTACATAGCTAACACTTTTATGTTGAACTTCAAGTTACTAGGGTGTTTGGTACATAATTGGTTGGAGACACTTATAGGCAATGGAAGTATCATTGTTGTGGGTGTATTCAATAAGATGATCATGACATGCATGGTAGAAATGAGTTCCCCCTAGGTTTCATATTTCATTGGGGTATAATGATTTATTGTGTTGTTTGAATTTGTGGATTTCGGAAAATTTGAATTGGGTTTCAAAATGGATGGATTTGAAACTTGGAAACTTGTGGTATTTTGAAAATGGGTCAATTTTCAAAACATGGTGGATTTTTTACAATATTGAAACAAGGGAAATGAAAAATTGTGGAAATACTTGTTGTGGTAGTTAAATGTATTGAATTTGAAAATTGTATGCCATTTTTTCTAAGGTAGTGGGACTTATGTTTTTTTTGTATTGATAAAAATGGCACCGGGTGGGCGTTATAGAGACCAATCTAAGGAAGCTACTGAAAATGTCATTGCACCTAAGCCTCAGGTGAACCATCAGCTAGTGTAGAGTATTTTGAAAGCTTTCTAAGATGTAGAATGTGGAAATAAATTGGATGAACTAAAACATGGGAATCATGCGGTTTAGTTTCAAATGAAGAATCCACCCGTATTTATGGGTTATTCAGATCCAGAAAGGGAAGAAGCATGGATAATCAGAATTAATAAGAAATTGGAATTCCTGGGAACACTAGAATAACCAAAATTGAAGTCATCCATATACATGTTGGAATATCCTTCCCTTCAGTGGTGGGAGTTGGCGGTCCATGCTGGGATAGGCAAGGTGTGACATGAGAGGGTTTTGAGGAGTTTTTTAATAAAAAAATCTACCCTCAAACGTTTTGAATTCAGATCACAAAAGATTTATTCCATTTGAAACAAGGGAACATGTCAGTAATAGAATATGCGGCTATGTTTTTGAACTTAGTGTACTTTTCACTAGAGGTGTTGGGTAGTACATCGTTGATGGAATGAATTTTTGAAGACGGTTTGAACCAAAACATTTGTTCCAAGACAGTGGTTCTGTTTATAAATGATTACACCAAAATGGTGAATATAGATATGTTGGCTGAGTGAAACCTTTTTAGGGCTACAAGTGGGGGTGTATGTTGGTACCCATAGGTAATAGTGGGAAATCGAATGGTAGGTTATGGTGAAATAGGGACACTTATTTCTAGGGTTGGATTACAGTTCAGAATCCAATGATAAGATCAGTGAATCTTCTTCTGAAGCCTCGGAGTAAGCTGGGGTGTTTTCAGTATGGCTCTATAGGGAACATCTAGCGGGATTGTACGGCATAACCTCAAGCATGTCATAATTGTAAGAAGATGGGGAATCTTCAACATTTTTGTTTGGAATTCTCTCAGGTTAGTTGTTTGTGATGCTCCTCAGTGGTCACAGGGTTCTTATGCCTCGATAGGACGGGGGCAGTAGCATACCCCTCAACCGCATAGTAATTTTGGTCATGGTAATCTTGGCAATACAATGACGCCTCGGTAGGGTAATAAAGATCAGATCATAGCAAGAAAAATGTTTTTTGGGGGATAAACAGGTTGTGATGGATGATTAGTCAGGATCATCCACGGTTCGAGGTATGGTTATTTTAAATTCAATATTGATGCAAGATTTGTTGGATATGGGTGATTCACATTTATTTCTTGCTTCTCATATCGTTTATTTTTTTGGGTATACATGTGGAAATGTTGTCTTTTATTTTGAAACTACAAACTCCTCTCGGTCAAAGAGAGTGTCAATCATTTCAATGTCGAGCGTGTTGTTTAGTTGTGGATGGTATTGAATTGATGTGGGACTTCGTAGTTCTTGAGATGGATGATTATGATATAATCCTAGGAATGGAGAGGTCGGTGATGTTTAAGGCCCATATCGATTTCTAAACCCGAATGGTTAGTTTTACGATGGATAATGGAGTTGAACATCTCTTTAGAGGGGGGAAGAATGAAAATATGGGTGCAATGGGTTTTTGTCCCTAGTTTTTGGCATGATATTGTATTAGTTATTAGAATTTTCATTGACATTAGTGGAAGTTGTTGAGAAAATTGTTCTTCATGAAATTTTGGATTAGTTTATGGATTTCTTTCCCAAATAATTCTCAGGGTTACCACCCATGAGAGAACTGGAGTTTGTGATTGATATCTTTCTAGGGACTAATCCTATCTCACTTTCATATTACCATATGGCACCATCAGAATTATAGGAATTAAAGGTGTGGTTGGAAGAGTTATAAAAGAAAGGGTTCATCCGGTCTAGCACATCTATGTGGGTAGTGCCGATTTGTTTTGTTAAAAAGGAATATAAAACTCTATGAATCTATGTGGATTATCATTGACTTAATGATGTTACCAAAATGAACTGATATCCACTACCACACATTGATTATTTTTTTGACCATTTTAGGGGAGATTAGTGGTTCTCCAAGATTGACTTAAGGTCAAGGTATCCTCAATTTTAGGTGAGGAAGGAGGATATTCCCAAAACAACTTTTAAAAGTAGATATGGCCATTACTATTATGTGGTTTTTTTCTTTGGACAAAGGAATGCACTAGAAATGTTCATGGAATTGATGAATTGGATATGTCAGAGTTATCTGGAATCATTTGCAGTGGTATTTTTGGATGATATACTGGTTTATTTAAGGAAAAGGGTAGAGAATGATTATAACTTGGTGATAGTGTTGGGGATCTTGAGGGATCATCAGTTGTATGTAAAATTGTAAAAGTGTGAATTTTGGATATAGGAGGTTCATTTCTTGGACATGTTATTTCTGAGAAAGGTGTTTCTGTTGATCCAGAAAAGATATAGGTTGTTATCTGCTAGAAACCGCCAAAGAACATTTTCGACATATAGAGCTTCCTTGGTCTAGCTGGCTATTATTGACGATTGTTTCATGATTTCTCACGATTGTTGTTTCCAATGACAACTTTGATAAGGTAGAATATCCCATTTAAATGGAATAAGAAGTGTCTAAAATTCTTTGAACATCTAAAGGTTTACCTTACATCAGCACCAATCTTGGTCTTTCCTGAACCAGGGAAAGGTTACATGGTGTATTGTGACACTTCAAGATCAGGGTTGGGGTGTGTTCTTATGTAGGGGGATCATGTATATGAATCCTGGCAGTTGCGGTTCCATGAGAAGAACTACCCAACACATGATTTGGATTTTGCAGAAGTGATTCATTCTTTAAAAATATTGTGTCATTATCTCTTCAGTGAGAAATTCATGGTTTTTACCGATTACAAGAGCTTAGAGAATTTTTCTCATAGAGATATTTGAACTTGAGTAAAATGAGATAGATAGAATATATCCATATTTTTTATTTTTCCTTAATGTACACACCATGTGTGGTAATTTCAATGGAGGATGCATTGTGTAGGAAATCATTTGATCGGGTGGTGAAGAAGGCATATGATCAGTTGCAGTTGATGTCGGTCATATAGAACATGTGGTTGGAATGTGAGGATTGGGGTGACAGAGTGGTCTTCCTTCCAATTTCATTGGTTCTTAACTTTGCTGGTTTGGTTAATGAGGTGCATGCATATGATTCTGAATGTATAGAGATGAGGTCTAAACTCAATGGTGGGGAGACCATGGAGAGGTGGGAATTGAAAGGGAATTTAGTCTTGGGTTTTCGTAATTTGATAGTGTTACTAGTGTCTTGTTAGGAATAACTTATCAGATCTTATTATCATTACATGTGGGCTATCCATCCTAGAATTTAGAATATGTATAAGTCGTTGAAAGAGTAGTTTTTGTGGGATGGTATGATAAAATATGTGGCTGAGTTTGTCTCAAGATGCTTGACTGGTCTGCAATTCAAGGGAGACCATCCACAGCCTGTAAGAATGTGGCAGTCCTTACCTATCTTAGTGTGTAAATGGATTCAAATAGCAACGGATTTTGTGATGGGTCTCCCAAGAATAGTCAGGAAACCCGATGCCATATGGTGTATTGTGGATCGACTAACAAAGTCATACCATTTCATTCCAATTCATTAATCCCATATTGTGGAAGATCTGTCCAAAATCTATATCCAGGAAGATGTAAAAAGGCATGGTGTTCTAGTTTTATTTGTTTCAAATAGAGATCCAAGGTTCACATATCATTTTTATAAATCCTTAGAGCAAGACCTTGGGACACAGTTGACGATGAGCACAGTGTATCGTCCTTAGATGGATTTTCAATCCGAGAGGACGATACCAGCATTGGGAGATATGTTAAGGGCTAATACAATTGATTTTGGTGGTTCGTGGGAGGATCACTAACCATTATTGGAGTTCTCCTATAATAATAGTTATCATGATTCAATGCATATGGCTCTGTTTGAGGCATTTTATGGGTGTATGTGTCGTTCTCCACTATGTTGGGTGGAAACATGTGAGAGTTCAATGATTGGACTGAGCCTCAACCAAGAGACTATAGAGAAAATCAAGGTGATCAGAAAGCGGATGGAGATGGCTCAAAGTAGTCAAAAATCATATTTTTACCATCATCGATGATTGTTGTCATTCATGGTGGGTGATAATGTGTTTTTTCAAATATATCCTAGGTTGGGACATCGTCGGTTTGGGAAGTAGGGTAAGTTATCTAAAAGGTATAATGAAGATTTTGAGATACTGGAGTAGATTAGAGATGTGGCTTATTGGTTGGATTTCCCACCATGGATTAGTGCTATGCAAAATGTGTTTCATGTGTCGCAGTTGAAAAAGTATCATCCAGATCATGACCATGTGATTTGTTGAGATCATGTTGAGCTAGAATCGGATGCTTCTTTGGTTCACGTTCCAGTGAGGATTGTGGATAAGAAAGACAAAGTATTACATGGTAAAAGAATCAATTTAGTATGGGTTGTGTGGCAGCATGGTCAGATTTAGGTGGAGAATTGGGAGTAGGAGAAAGAGATGGTCGAGCAATGGCCCAAGTTCGTTCGGCAATAAGATGGTTCTCTACTTTCCGATGATGGAAAGTACAATGGTGGGAAGAATGTAGCACCCCCAGTTTGAGTTATGTGGCCTTTTTTATACCTTTTTACGTATTTAAAGTACATAGGATGAGTTGGGAAGATGTTTGGAGAGTTTTGAATGGTTTTGAATATGTTTGGAGTCTTTTTTAAGGCTACACAGTTTGAGCATAGTTAGGGGACACCATGCGAGATGAACCATGTGGGCAGTGGGGTATAGATGATTTGTGCTCGGTTTTCCTAACTATGCGGGTTGGTTCATGCAAGGTGCCCCTTATAAATAGTATCATGTGCACAATTAGAACATGGATTATCTAACCATGTGATCTAATAGTGTGGCCCTTTAAAAATAAGGTTTTAAAATCCATGATTAGTCAGGATTGCCCAAAAAACACCCAAAATCTCTCCTACTCGATCCTCACTTGGTATTTTCAGTTATCAAGGCTTTTAGGGGTCTCCCACTCATTTTGAAAGAGATTGTAAGGGTTTTCAAGGTGTTTTGATTCTAGTATATCTTAGGTAAGTCTCTCCTCTTGGTTTCCCTTTGGTTTTCCCTTGATCTACTCTTCCCTCTCTCTCAATTTTCTAGATCTACATCTGTTTCAAGTAGATATACAATTTTAGTTGCTATAAAAGATGAGATTAAGGATTTTGATGTTAGGTAAGATAGTATAGAGTGATTTCAGTGGAGCTTTATCCATATTTGGACGTGGTTTTTCATGGGTCTATCTTGTCGGAACCCTAAAGGTAGGTGGATTTTATGTCGACTCCACTTGGTTAGAACTAGTGGTTTTGGTTGCAATAAATTGGTTTTTCATGAAATCAATTATGAATATGATGTCAAAAATATTTGTAGAAACCCTTTCGGTGATGTTTTGGAGATTTTTCGGTGAAATTGGTAATTGTTGAAATAGGGATTTTGTTGTGTGATTTTCAAAATATAGATTTTAAAAAAAATATCTCGGTTTGGGTTATGAAAATGTTTTATGGAAATTTTTTTCAATAAAATGATGGATTTATTGGAATTTGGATTCTCATGGAAAATGGTAGAAGGTGTCTTCAATGAATGGGTTATTTATTGATGTGAATTGGAATGTGTTGGAGATGGTTGTGTGCTTATTGTGCGGCTTGGGTGCTTTGTACTTGTTGGTTGATTTAGTGTTTTGGATGGTGTTGATTCTGTGGAAGTGGGATGGTTGTATCACTATAAAAGGTTATGGATAGTGGATGGAAGAGCCACCATTATGAATAGTGGTTGAGAATCACCACTATTTGGAAATGTAGTGAATGGGTTGCATGGAAGATCCTCTATTTTGGTTGTGTCGTTGTGTGTTTCTTTATAAGATGGAATTTGTTTTGCTAATGTGAAATGGTGAAATGGATTATGACATGGTTGTTTGGATTTCCATTTGGGTTTCCTAGTTTGGGTAATGGTGGCTTGGGAAGGGTATGTTTGGATTATTGGTAATGGTGGCACTATTTAATGCTTTATATAATATTTTTTATATAAATGTTCTAACAGTTATTTCCTAGTGTCATGTGTAAGGAAGTCATTTAGAGAAAATCAACTGTGTATTTATAATCACCCCCAACTTTGGCACTTGGTTGCTTTTGCAGATGTGGTATTTTGGGACATAGGTAAGGGTAAAGAATATCATTTTTCTAGTAGTTTGACATGATGCTTTGGTGATGTTGTGGTGGTTGGGGCATAGAGCTTGTGTGGAGCTATGGATGGTTTCCTAGTTCCCAAGGGTCTTGTTGTGTAGTATTCTTCTTAGTACTCTAATTTTTTGTTTCATTGTTCTAGTTTATGGGAATTTTTATGGAATAGTTTGGTTGTCTTTAATAATGTATTAGATTGGTTCTTTTGTTTATAGTCATCATGTAGTTTTTGATAATGTCTTGTGTGGTTGATTGTTCAATTCAAATGGCAAATCGTTCCCCAATTATTCTTCAAGACCTAGGAAATTATTGCTAGACTTGGTGTCTGGGAACATCACATAAGGACAAGTATCTTTCCTTCACCCTCTCAAGCCAATGGGATGGGTTGGGATGTTACTAATTATGTTATATAATGTTTATTTTAGTATTTATAATATCATTTATTTTATATTTATCATAATAAAATAATTACTATATCACTGTAGTTTCAATATTTATTGTAATTATTTAATCTCTAAAAATTCATAATAAATTCCCATTATGTAGATAATTTCATTAGGTTTCTGGACACTATTTATGTTTTATTTTTCATCATGTTTACCCCTACATTATAATTTTTATACTTATAAGATATAATAGAGTGACATGTTGGAACCTTCTTTTGTTTTAATAATAATTACATCACTTTCATGGACAAAATTCCATTAAATGAATTAATTCTGACACTTAGGTGATATGGGTTGAAATAAGTTCATCTAATAGGAATTTGGAAGGTGTTAGGGTAATTTAATAATCCATAACATATTCTTTTTCATCCTAATTTACTCAATTTACCTTTAACTAGGGTAATTTTTTTTACCAAAGTTACTATTCATAATGTCCAAAAAATAAAAGTAACATATTAGCATAATTTGGACTAACTGATTCAAAATATGGAATCCATTTTTAAAATTTTATAATATATAAGTTGAAATAATTAATTTAAAATTAATCCTCGTTGTCTGAAAGAGAGAACGAGTTTTTTAAAAGTAAAAATATTACTAATGATTGATATGTTTTTACATCAGAATTCAATGTAAAATTAATGCTAAAGACATAAATTATATTGAATGATAAAAATATATTATATTTAATCTTTAAGAAAATTATTTAATATAATTTAATTATAGAAATTATTTTCATGAAATAGTTTATTTCAATTAAAATTTAGTATAATTTTACTATTCCTCAAAATTTAAAACTTATCTGAAAAGTATAAAAAATTCACCCAAAGAAAATTTTTATTTCCTGCATCCAAAAAGAATTTTTATTTTTAAATATAATATATAAAAGTGTCAAAACCTAGACATAAAATGGGAATGCCATCAAAAGGCGACAATACTGCATATTATTTTAAATGCTTATTTTATCCAAAAAAATGAAATTGTACTTATATAATGTCTATAAAACAAATGAGAAAAATTTTAAACATTATATTGAATATATTATATATATTGTTTACTAATAAAATCTATAAAGAGTGATTTTATTATTTTCTGGACTCACTTATTTAAATTTAAATAGTTTATCTAGAAGAAGGTTAATATTTTTCATACCCTCTATTATAATGTCTAGGTTATATTATTTAGTTGTTCACTTATACTTGATCTTGGGTGAAATTAATTGTAATAACATGAAATTGTGTGTAACAAAATCCAATCATAGACTTGCATATACAATAATCTAAGCCAGCGTTGCGTGTAGCACAAGCTAATCTTTGTGTAGCGTACAACACAATACATCAGAGAAATTAAAAAGAACCTATATCATAAAATGTTGAGGTGTTACACCAATGATATATGGGAGTAAAACTCGATGAACATTTATGCGGTGTGGAGGTTATAAAATCCCATACATGTACTCGAGGTGTGATCCAATTTAATTTATGTATATTCATGTATTATTTTTGTGTTTATTCATGATAGATTTTCTTATCGGGGTTTGGAGTGGTTCTGAAGTTGTTTTGGGAGTAATAATTGGGTTTTTAGTTGTTTTGAAAGGTTTTGGATCTTACTACTGATGAACATACCATTTACAGGACACCACATAATTTCCATGGAGTTACAATGATGTGGTGATGGTATTATGTAGCTTGGAGAACCTATAGTATCATTCTGTAATGTACTATATCTTGGCCCCAAAATAGAGGATGTTTTGGCAGACCACTAGAAGCTCTCTGGTATGGAGCACCCCACAGTTCAAGGGGAATGATTCCTTATACAAAGTTTTATGGAAGCATATTAACATAGTGTCCACTGGTCTAGTTGTTTTGGCTGACCATACGGGGATCCTTACCATGGACCATCCGTTTTTTTAATAGGATTTCCCAAATGTGAAATGAGGAAGAAAAAATTTACATGTTTAGGCATTTCACTAGTTAAATTTCATCAAATAATTTCCCAAAGGGATACCCCAAAGAATACCTCTCTAAGTATGATCTTCCATTAGTTTTTTTCCTAACCAGGATGATATTGACAAAATGGAGATAATTTTGGTTAAAGAGGGATATCCCATCATAATATTTTTTAGTGGTTTGTCACCATAAACCTACCAAATTCCTCAGGGTTGTTGGTTCTAATTGAGAGGAACCATGGTATGGAGCCTGTAAGCCACAATTGGGGAATATTTGGAAAATATTATAAAAATAATGAATTTAATATGTTAAACCTACATGAATTATAAGGTATTAGGGGAACATTTCATTCATTAATATCGTCCAAAATCTATTAATGTGATCCACCTCATACTTCTCCAAACTATTACTATTTAATTTATAAATTCATGATATACTCCATCATAAATTAATGAAATACTGATCTATTATTAAGGCCATACTTCTCATTCTTTTTTTTCTAAATTTCATTTTCTATATAGAAATGTCATTCATTTAATGACTCTTTCTTTTCTAGTTTACGGTGCTCATCTGTTTCTTTAATTTACCCCATTTGATATCAAATATAAGTCAGGTGTCTAATGAATTTACTTATATGAATCTAATATGTGATATTAAATCTTTATCTTTAATTATAATTGGTTTCATTATGTGTATGATGTGTGGTTTCACTGTTATACTACACACTCATCCTATATAATAAATAAATGTTGTGAGTTCCATATTCCAAAAAATGAAACCTTCACCACAAATAATGTGTAGTTTTTTGGCATGTTTAGACCACAATTATTTCCATCATGGGAGGTGTTATGTTGAGTCAAATTTATTAAATTATAATTTTTCATTTCTGTAGTTTTGGAAATCAAAATAACTTTCATAAATCTCTATTTACTAACTTTATATTTCCCCAGATTTTTAGCATGATTTTATAGAAAAAATAAATTTATACCGAACATATAAATAGTTATAATGTATAACTAATATAAAATTTTATTATTCAATATTATCCGTGAGAATTAAGGGTAATCTTATAAATTAGACCAAAAATACTTCTAACCAATGGTTATAATTATTTCCTTTCTATCATACCGACAAAATTCCTGACCACCATAATAACATTGGCACTGATATTCTATATTGACCTTTGATCAGTTTATCGGATTGAAAATAAATAGTAAATTACATTGGACTATAAAAAGTTTAAAATCATTGTTATTTGAATTATATATATCAGAAAGAATACATAATAACATTGTAATGGTTTTCAACTAAGAAACATTGGACATTGGAATAACAACTCATTCTTAGATATCAAGATTGAGAACTAGGAAGTCAAAGTGAAAGATTTCTATGCTTGTTCCAAATAAATGAGATATATAACCATTGGGATATTGAATATTAATATAATTTCATTTGAATATTTGTGATTTGAAGCATTCTTAACTCAAATCATTTAAATATTTTTGTCTTGAACACTTCATTCATAGTCTTTGAAATTATTTATGTTGTTGAAGTTGTAAGGATTCCTTGAAAGGATTGTAACTCCTTAAGAACTATTTTCTTTTGTATTAATTGTCTAATAAAGGTATTTATAAAGGTATTATGTTTATATGAAGACACTAGTGAATCCAATCCATCGTATAGAGGGCTTCCATATCTATGAAGATAGAGATAACACTGATCATCATAACAAGGGATTTTTTGGTTTAGAATGACATAGATGATACAAATCCATAAATTCAAGTGATTCAAGGGGATAGGAATACATAGCTATAATAATATATTGGATTGAGGGCTTTTTTGTAAAGGAAAAAAGACCTTGCGGTAGGTAATGAAAATTGTGGATATCTTTAGTACTAATTTCTAACTACCTTAACTATTAATGATAAAGGGTAAATTATTTTATAAATTGGTATATAATTATAACATTTATAAAATTTTAAATTACTTTTTTATTTTTTATTTAATGTTGTGAATTTATTTATAAATTTTCATAGTAAATCTTTCTTATATTAGTTTTATCGGAACAATTATGATACCGACAGACTACTCCTTTTTAATCAGACACTATTTGGATTTGATTGTAAAACTATGATCATCCGTAGAAGTCTAGGTATGACCATTTTTACATAAGATTTATTTTGTTTTTTACTTAGTTTAAATTTTTTAAAATTCAATTCACCATCCCATGTATCCATCATAAATAATAATGATCTAACAAATTCCTACCTTTGAAATTCAACTGATAATTTAAGGGGAGATCCTATGGGTTCTACGGACATAAGATATTGACTATGTGTATTTATTAGGATTCATTTGGAATATTCTAGAATAAGATTTTCATTCATATTAGGTGAGACATAAAATAAAACAATAATACTTTTAATAGAATGAATTGAATTTTGGTTTTGAATTCCATGGATATTTTCCATTTATTCAATCATAAATCCTCTAGAGTTGTAATTCCGTGTATTTTCTCCTTGGATTTGGACTTGTGTAATTTATTTTAATAATACCTTGTAAATTTTCCTTACAATCATCAATAAATGTATTTATTTAAAATTACTTGGATATATTTCATCCATTTAGTAGAGAGAAAATTGATTTAGAATTCCATGGATATGTTTCATGGATTCGATAGGGTTCTTATTCATTTAAAATTCATTTAATATGTCTCTTAGATTTTCTAGTGAGACTATTACTTTATAATACCTTGAATAAGCTCCTTGGATTTGGTAGTGATCAGATTTATTTATAAGTCCTTGGATGTTTTCCTTGGATTATAACATTTCCTTAAAGAGTTTAAATTTCATTGATATTCTCCTTGGTTTTTTCCTTGAATAAAGAGAGTTAGATTGTCATGGATATTATCCATGGATTCATACATGAGACTAGTAACATATAATTACTTATTTATACTCCATGTATTGGTATTGACTCTATTTATGTGATATATTATGAATAAAAAAACCTAAACTAGCTAAAGTAGGTCTGGTCGGTCTTGGGTGTCACCCTAAAACTCGATAATCAACATTAGTGTTTAATTTATTTAATTGTGTTCATGAATAAGCACTTTATGCTCAAAATAGATATGGTTATAAAGATAATTAGTGTAGTCATACTGTGTCATACTATCACCCCTCAAGAAACATCATTTTTACTCAATAATATTTCATGGTTATAGGTGACAACATAGGTATTAGACCTATGATTAATGGAAAATATTTTTTGTCTAGGTTGGTACAAGGGATGTGGAACTAGGATGGACATGGGGATAATTTTTCTTTTTCATCATGTATTCTATTTTTCACTATTAGTATTTTATATATGGGATCCAAAATGTAGGATCATTGTTAATGGTATGTCTTACCTGACATGTCTAACAGATCACTTTATTAACAAACGTGTTATATTATTATTATAACATTTTGTGATGTTTATATTAGGTATCCACACTATCTATGATATTTGTACTATTAAAATTCTAATTAAACTTTCTTATAAGGTTATAGTCTTCACACCATACCTACTAAGACCCTCACATAACAATGAAATCCTCTCATATACAAGGAAGGGTTCTTAAGGTCATGAATCTCCAATGAATGAGAAAAATATTATTGATATTTGGTGACAGGACCTTATAGGTTACATAGAATTTTTTTACAGTAAATAGATTAAGATCCTAGATTAACATGCATAATATAGCAATGATTTGGTTTCCCATATTTTATTAATGTGGTAATATATGTTAAGGCTTGATAAGATTGGATTCTTCAAGATATTTGACTCCTTGGGAACTCCTTGGTTTCTATTGATATATGATGTACCACTGGGTTGTTGATATCAAATTTTCTTGGATTTTTTATCCTATGAGAATCTGAAATCATTAATGTGGTATGAAATTATAAGATTAGATTTGAGATAATAGGGAATTATTTTTAGTCATACTAATTTTGGTTGTAGAGAATATCTTGGTGTTTCCATGACTTACTTTGTGATACATTCTCATTCTTGATTTTGAAATAAACTTTTTTATTGTATTTCCATTATGGCCTCTGGAAATGAAAAAATGTATTTTTATACTCAGGATTATATTTATTTTTACCCACATATTTTTTTCCTCTATATATGATGTAGGGTTCAAATATTGTATTTTTTTAATATGGAGCTAGTGTAGCATTTTCATGCTAACATTCAATAATTCTTGGAGATGCCTGGTAGAGATTTGTGGATCTTTATAGTGGTGTTGAAAATTTTTATTGGAGATAGTTCTTGGATTGAACATAGTGAGGAGAATCATTTTAGTGTCTTGGGTCTATAATATTTTTAGTTTTTTCATATTTATAGATCCATTGGTATTTTACAATCTATAATTTTTTATTAACATTATTTCTGATGCATGTGATGTATACAATTATAAGGATTATATATTTATATATATATATATATATTACATGTGTTTTTGGTTATCTTATGAATTTGAAAAACGAATTTGTTGTTGGTTTATATTTGTTAAGTCCATTCATATTGTATGAAATTCCTACATGGTGGTAGAAATTATCTTTTATCCTATTAGAGATGGGCTTGGGGTAGAATATTTTTCATAATTCCATCTCAAGTAGGGACATGATGAGAATGGTCATGTCATAGTTTTATTAAAATTATTGAGTCCTAGGGAAAGAGTTAAAGTTAGAAGATATATGGGAACTTTATTGGGAACTTTGGGAAACAATGTTAAAGTGGCATTGGGTTCATTTATCATACTAGGGAAAAATCATAGGTGTAATGACTAACATTTTCTTTTTCTATGAATCATATAACCATTTAGTTGAACCGTATATCTGAGACCTCATTACATGGTACACGAATTTCAGTGAATTCATCAAAAATATGTTAAATATGATATTTCATATCCTATATATTCCAAATAATTAATATATTCTATAATTCTTGTGGTTCCACCATATAAAATGAATGGTTATACCCTCATATATCATGATTTTGGGCAGATGATAGTCTATGAAAATTATGTCCATGTGGTTGAACCTCTCCATGTTGAATAGTGAGTAGTGATATTTAATTTTTTAAACTTATTTGAGAGAAGTACCTTCCCAGTTATTGGAGATTCTTTCTCTTCCCCTTATTATTAGTGAAATTTTTTTATTCAATGTATAGTAGTTCCCACTTAGTTAGATGAAAATTAACATAGGTTGGATATTCTGTATTTTTTTCCATAAATAGTGGCTACATGGGTTTGTTCAAAGATAATGATATTCAGGAAATAGAGGTTTATTTGGGTCTAAGACTCATGTTTACTTGTGTTCTAAACACTCACTAACTATAAGATAATTTCTACATTGAGCTCCAAAAACTAGATTTTGAGCTGTTGAGGAATGTTGGTTTTCATGAACTTGTGATGGATCTCCTCTACCATGATTATATTTTGATACTTTGGTTATGATATGGTTTTATTTAAGGATTTAACACCCCTAAATGGTTTTCAGACAATTTTTGAGTATGAAAAAAATATTTCGAAGTGATCCTAAGAAATGTTTAACAGTGGAAATGTTCTTATCAAACAATTCTAGTAGAGATTTAAAAGTAAGAGTTAAAAAGATGTGGCCCATTCATTCATGAAATAAATAATATGTCATATAACCTCTTGTAAGAATTAGAGGATTGATTATTCTTGGTAGGGATCCAACCTTTTGTTAAAATAATATAAATTTTCCTAATGATAAAAACATTGGTTCTATGGGTGGATATCTAAATCAATGATAGTGAAGAAATTAAATAATTTTCTATTGAAGGTTGTATACAAGAGGGGATCAGTTTGGTTTGGAAAGAAAGTGGTGATAAGGAAGGTGGAGAAAAATTATGTTATGATCTTATCTAATCATCCTCACATTTAGTTAGTTCCTCTCAAGAATATAGTACTAATAATTAGACATGTTTGAAGATACGCATTTTAGATGGTTATGGTTATCTCCCAATGGGTGTATTTCATGTTGTCTCATGATAGAACTATATACTATATGGAACAGTTGAAAAATATTATTCTTATTTTAACACCAAAATATTTTATGGTATGTCTCTTTTTTAAATTAACATATTTAATAGCTTGTGTTACATGCAAAAAAAAGGTTAAACGAACTCTAATATACTATTAAATATTCACACCACTGTTGGAATAGTAAATTGACCATTATGAATAGTAATATAGCCATTAGAATAGTAAACTCAACAATGAATGTATAAAAAAATAGGTATCTCAAAAAAATGAATATGATATATTTATATCATGAATAAGTAAATAATTCTTTTAAAAATGATAAATTTACCATTACTATTTTTGTGAAACTGAAATCGTTATTTATAGTTATATATTTAATATAATTATTTAAAAGAAAATTTATTTTAAAAATATATATTCATAAATTAATAACTTTTTAATTATAATATTAATATTATTTTATGAGACCATAATTAATTTTTCAATGTGTCGTAAAATCGTTTATAATATTAAAATCGGTATTTTATGAATATATAAGGATTTTATTTAAAAATAATAATTTATCATATTTAGAAACATATTTTCATAAAATGTAGTCATTTTTCATAAACTACACATTATGTCATGACCCGCCTTCACCAAAAGGAGAGAAGGGACAGCAGATTACCATACCCTTCCTTCTTTATGTTGAAGGAGAGATAATGACCCTCGAGACCCACCTTCAATAGGTCCCAGAGTGGAGACCATCACCAAGGGTATAGAATCACACCCAAGATGGAAGGCAATACCCTTTTTATTTTTATAGGATCAGGAGATAAGATAGAAACTCCAACAACACCAAAGCTGAAAGTAAAGTTAAAGCCGAAAGTAAACCATTCACATATGAATGTTCGAAAGTAAAAGATACAGGCCACAAGAACTCCAAAGGTAAAGTACCAAGAAAAAGTAAAACGATGACAGCAACTGCCCCAAGGAACGACCTAGTACGGTCCCGCATGATCCTTGAAGTCCTCCTGGAAACCTGAAAGCAGTTTATATACGTAGGGTGAGCATATAAGTATGCTCAGTAGGAAAAACCAAAGGCCCTCATGCACAAGTGGAGAGGCATTCTAACGCCATGTGAGAAAAAGAGATAACCAAAACATCTATCAAGGTAAACTATCCACCCGATCCTCACCAAGGTACACTCCCCAAATAACTCATGTCAAGTAATGTATAGTAATAGTACATCGAAATTTGGGTACCCCGCACCACTTTCCCATTGGTTATTGAAGACATCCTACGCAACGTACCAATCCCGCCATTCTCACCGCAGTCCAACTTCCACACCCGCCCGCACACACCTAGGCCACAACCACACATCCCGCCCGCAAATACCTGGGCCACAACCACCACGCTTCAGCACGCCCGCAAACACCTGGGCCAGAACAACTACCGCCACACCCTAAGACACCTGGGCCTCATCCCGAAAATTCTTGGGAACAACTTACTGGCACACACCTGGGCCAACCACCACAACTACCCTGCCCGAAAAATCTTGGGCTATAATGGACCTCAAGCCATCACAGCCTACCCGAAGAGTCTTGGGATATTCAGAAAAGGGAGAAGAAAATGAGATAATAACCAGCCACTCAGAGGAGTGTTGGGAAAAACACCCTCCCCCATGAAATTGGGGTGTTCGGCACTAAGTTCTCAACTTGGTTGGGGTGTGAATAAGAAAAAATAAAAACTAAATATATACATATAGTTAACAAGAACTCATCCCAACCTAGGGTTACCAAATCTAACCTAAGCATAACACCCTTTTACTATTCATTCATAAAAGAAGCCATAGCACTCACGTCCAAGTCACAACTCATTCCCAAAACCAATTCCCCATTTAACCCATTCATAGTTTCATGTTCAAGTGATCCCATTTAAGTAAATTATGCCCTACTGGGAAACTAACTGGCATAACCACAAGCTAGGAAAATATAAACATCCAAATAGAAATTTAAGCATTCGCACCCGGTTCTCTTGTGAAGTCACAACAACGAAGGGATAAGTGAGATCCATCAAAGTACTGGAACCAAACCAAGCCTCAAGATACAACCCCACACCATTTTTGATTCACAGTCAACAACCATGCCACAATAGAGGTCCCATCCTCACCCACATCATCCCTCAAGCATCAAACAGAACAACACACCTACTCCCAAAATAGAGTGGGAAAATTCCAACTTCCAGCACATCATTCATTAGGTTCTTCTTTATGTTTGTTAAATGGGGTGATCACACATGGATTCTTGTTTTACTGAACATCCATTTAAACCAAACTGATTTCAAGTGACTAACCAATTCCATGTTATAGTTATATAGTCATCACAAAATACAAGGGTTCGTTAAGATGCAAGGAAATACCACCAACGACCATGATTTTCAGTGAGAATGAGCCCATACAGTTCAAAACACAAACAAACATAAAAGACTACAGCATAACATCGATCACACCCCCTTCATTCTTTAAAGGTCTATTCATTATCTTCATTAATTTTGTTTTCATCAATCCCCACAGAAACAATTGCATACCCACCCCGCATGATACACAGTAAAGAGAGACGAAGGAAAAACCCTACTTGGATGATCAAAGATTGAAGTTCTTTTCCACGCGCCATGAATGGGGGATGCATGACATTCAGGGGTGGAACGTCAGGGACTCCAAGGGTGAGCAGAAAAGCTTTGGCACAGGCGCACCACTTGCCTCGGGAAGGGAGACTCCAAATGCACTGGGAAGAAAAGGAGGTCGTCCAAAGGAAGAAGAAGAATAAGAAGGAATTCTCGTGCGATAAATAGATAAGATCCCATTGTTATGGGATAAGGGGATTTGTACGGCTTTAAAGTCGGATCGTGTTTTCCCACGTGGTTGGGTGGTTACACATGATTAAATTAATTGTTATTTAATGATTCCCATCGGAAAAGGTGATAACATCTGTGACTTTAAGGATTTTATATAAACAGAGGGGCATGTTATGCAGACACATAGCTGGGTCCATTGAGGGTCACCCCACTCTTAGAAAATTGAATCATTGACTATGGGCTAAAATAAAATTCCCTTGAACCACTTTAAAAGGTTAAAAGGGTTAAAATTGGTGTTACGGGAGAAACTGCAGAAGAAAAACCCAACAAGGCCTAGTGGCACCGATCACACCACACACACTGATCAGTCACACCGATCGGTCGCACTGATCAGTCACACCGATCAAAGAGACACTGATTGTGTCACACACTGATCGGTCACACTGATCAATGGGGCACCGATCATGTCCCACAGATCGGTGGGGCACCGATCATGTCCCACCGATCAGGGGCACACCGATCGGTCGCACACTGATCGGTCGCACGCCAATCAGTCGCATCCACCGAGAAGCCACCCTTAGGATCTAGATTTTAGAAAAGGGGTGGACCATGAGGGCCTGGTCCATCACATTAGATACCTCTCAAACTATTCTCTCCCTCGAGAATCAAAACAAAACAAGAAGAAGATAGGAGGGTCTGAACAACCACCTCGAAAGATACCTCTTAGGAGTGAACCTCATCGACATCTAGAAACACCTCTCCCTCAAGTAACCAGGAAACACCCAAGGGTCAATTGTCAAGTCATATGGATTAAGGATTTCTTTCCTTCGTGTCAAGATACTATCCGCTTTGGGCGGCACTAACTCACCCGCACGGGTTTAACTGCATCCACCTTATTGTGTCTTGATTAGGGATCAGGTCCTCCCTTCTCCACAGTCAGGACATTTCACAACACTCCCCAGGTAGGGAAACAAAAAATCTCATAAACTAACAAGGTCATCTCTATATCAGAACAAGCATAGAACAAATCAGAAAAAAACTCAAAATAGCTTTGGGTATTGGGCGTGCATCTATGTATCCCGTTCCAAGGTACTCTCCTCAAGCCCACCATGCCTCCACAACACACGAACCAAAGGGATGGTTCATCCTTAGATAACCTTCTCCTCATGATCCTTGATCTTCACTGGTCTTTCCACAAAGGTCACGTCGTCCTCGATATACATCTTTCCTTTGTCGAGGACGTGTGAATCGTCATGTAGATACTGCCAGAGTTGTGACACATGGAAGAAGTCATGTATCCTCAGTAGCAGCGGCAGTAATGCTAGATGATAAGCCACTTCTCCGACCCACTGCAACACTTCGAAGGGTCTGATGAATCGGGGAGAAAGCTTACTCCCCCTACCAAACCTCCATTTTCCACGCTGAGGGGAGACCTTCAAACATGTGTTCCTTGACCCCGAACTCCAAGGGTCTCCTCCTATTATCGGCATATGACTTCTTCCGGTCCTGAGCCACCTTCATCCTCTCCTGTATAAGATGAATCTTCTCTGTCTTGCTATGCACCACCTATGGGCCAAGAATATTTGTTTCTCCAACATCGGTCCAGCACACAGGTGAGTGACATGGCCTTCCGTACAAGGCTTCGAACGGAGCCATTCCAATGGTAGAGTGATAGATATTATTGTAGGCAAACTCTACTAGAGGCAAGTGTCGCACCCATGATCCCCCAAAATCTAGTATACATGCCCGCATCATATCCTCCAAGGTCTGGATGGTGTGCTCTGTCTGTCCATCTATCTGGGGATGGAAAGCACACTACTGAAATTATACCATATACCAACGGTTTGGAACCGTTGGTATAGGCCTCCAAACCGTTGGTATAGGCTATACCAACGGTTTGGAGGACAGTTGCCAAGTAAGCCATAACAATAGGTCTATACCAACGGTTTTGAAAACCGTTGGTATAAGTAGAATGAAAATCTATACCAACAGTTCTCAAAACCGTTGGTATATGTATTTCAAAAAAAACATTCGGTGGGATTTGATCCCAGGACCTCTATTTTATAATTGAATGACTTAACCACTAACCTAACATGACTTTTGTGAACATAATTTTGTAAATATATATATGTAGTGTAATAATTATTTTAAATTTTGATTTATATAATGTTCTTGGTAAGAAGATTCGATAAAAAATTGAAGGACCTATACCAACAGTTCTCAAAACCATTGGTATAGGTCTATACCAATGGTTTTGAGAACTGTTGGTATAGGTCCTTTGATTTTGGGACCTATACCAACGGTTCGAACAAACCGTTGGTATAGAGGGGACCTATACCAACGGTTTTTCCAAACTGTTGGTATAGGGTCTCTATAATGGACCTATACCAACGGTTTGGACAAAACCGTTGGTATAAGTCCTCTATAATGGACCTATACCAACGGTTTGTCCAAAACCGTTGGTAAAAGTCATATTTCCAGTAGTGGCAGTGCTAAGACGTAGCTGGGTGTCAAAAGCATGCGGCAATCCTCTCCAAACTCGTGAGGTAAACCGTGCATCCCTATCTAAGACTATGGATCTCGGAACTCCATGAAACTAAACCACCTCATCCACATACCTCTGTGCTAAGGCATCCATTGTTCTTGATTCCTTGATCACCAGAAAGTGAGCCGATTTCGTCAACCGGTCCGCCACTACCCAGATAGTGTCGTAGCCTCCTTGAAACTTGGGTATCCTTGTGACGAAATACATCGAGATTTCATCCCACTTCCACTCGGGAACATCCAAAGGCTGCAAAAAGCCACCTGGAACACGGTGTTCAGCCTTCACCTGCTGACACACTAGGCACCTAGCCACAAACTCTACCACCGCCTTCTTTACCCCAGGCCACCAGAATTGACCCCTCAAGCCCCGGTACTTCTTGGAAACTCTTGGGTGCAATTCTAGGGGTGAGTTGTAGAACTCACCAAGAACCCTTCCATGAATCGCCTCTGGGACAAACAACTTTCCTTTGAAAAGCATCCGGTTCTGACCATCCTCTGTCCACCCATCCGGAGCGTCACCTTTCTTAACCCAGTCACGCATCACTTCACTTTCTGAGTCTCCCCACTGGGACTCCCCCACCTTCCATAGTAGAGAAGACTGCACTTTCATCTGATACGGGAAACCTCTACCACCATCCATCCTTGCATCCAGGTGAAGGGCAGCCAACTCCTCCATCGCCTTCCAAGCATCTGCCGACTCTCGAACTGCATCCTTCTTCGAATTCTTGCTCAAGGCATCAGTCACCACATTCCCCTTTCCTGAGGTGTAGGAAATCTCAAAGTCGTTGTCCTAAAGTAACTCCACCCACCTATGTTGTTGCGAGTTCAGGTCCCACTGGGAAAAGATATACTTCAAGATTTTGTGATCGGTGAAGACCACGAAGCGCTCCTCGATGAGGTAATGCCACCACAACTTTAGTGAAAAAACAATCGCCGTAAGCTCCTGGTCGTGGGTGGCATAATTACACTCATGGGGACGTAAATTCCTAGACCCATAATAGATCACCCCTTATCGCTGCATCAACACACATCTGAGGCCTTTCCCTAAAGCATCACAGAACACCTCAAACGCTGCCCCTTCTTCTGGCAGCCTCAGCACTGGGTCACTTACCAACTTATCCTTCAGATATCTAAAGGCTTTCTAGCATTGCCCATTCCACACAAAATCCTGGTACTTCTTGGTCAAAGCTGTCAAAGGTGCTGCAACTTGAGAGAAGTTGGGCACGAACCTCTGATAGTAACATACCAGTCCAATAAAATTACGAACCTCTGCCACGTTCTTGGGTGCTTCCCAAGAAAAAACCACCTTGACCTTTGATGGGTCCACCACTATCCCCTGCTCGGACACCACGTTCCCAAGGAAGTGTACTTCTCGCATCCAGAACATGCACTTGGAAAACATCCCATAGAGTTGGTGCTGCCGGAGGACCTCTAAAACCGTTCTCAGGTGATCAGCGTGATCCTCCTCTGATCTTGAGTAGAACTGGATGTCTTCAATAAACACGGCTATGAACTGGTCCAAATATTCTCGAAAGACGGAGTTCATGAGCCCCATGAATACGACTGGAGCATTCGTAACGCCGAACAGCATGACCACAAACTCAAAGTGCCCATATCTGCATCTGAAGGCAGTCTTTGAGATGTCACCCTCCTTCACACTCAGCTGGTGATATCCTGACCACAGGTCAATCTTCGAGAACCAACCTTCTCCCCCTAGTTTTTCAAATAGATTGTCTATCCTCGGGAGAGGGTATTGATTCTTGACTGTCACCTGATTCAGCCTCCGGTAGTCCATTCACAGCCTAAGACCACTATCTTCCTTCTTTGCGAACAAGACAGGAGCACCCCACGGTGACACACTTGGCCAAACAAATCCATTCTTCATCTGATCGTCAATCTGGATCTGCAAATCCCGCAACTTAGAAGATGCCATCCAGTAGGGAGCCACCAAAATCGTACGGGCACCAGGTTACAAGTCTATCCCGAACTCAACATCACATCTAGGGGGTAAAGTCACCACCTCTTCGGGGAAGATGTCCATAAACTCACTGAAGATCCATGGGACTTCCACCATCTCCACATCCACTAACTCCACTGATAGTTCATCCAATAGGGAAAGGATGGGCTCCTCTTGTCTACTTCTTTTCTGACAAACCCACTCGCCAATGAAAGTTACACATCGTCTGCCCAAATATGAAAACACAACCCTTACTCGAAAGTAGTCAATGATGGAATATACAAAGAACAACCAATCAATGCAGAGGATGATATCTTATGGATGTATCTACAACAGTAGAATATCCCTGATAGACTGATGTGGCCCTATCATCAGTTTATACCCTCGGAAAACATAAGACAAGTCGGTCTGACCTCCAACCGGTGTGCTCAGCACCAGGGGCACTAGAAGTCTCTCAGCATCTAAATGCAGAGCACAGGCCATACATGGTGGAACAAAGTAGTGCGAATCTCCTGTATCGAACAAGGCATAGGCAAGAGTACTAAAAAGGCTGATCATACCTCGAACGACTTCTATCCCTGCTTGAACCACTGCCTATGAGGCGTGCAATTGTCCACGCCCAGCTTCCCTGCCTCTTGGTTTTCGACTGCCTCTCCAACCACACCCTGGTCGAGGTCCATGAGGGGAGCCCTAAGGTCGGCCTCCTCCTGCCACGTCTGGTCTTGGAGGGGAGAGAGCCTTCTATCTCTGATACTGCTGTTGAAGGGGCCTAGCTGTAAACTACTGCAGAAGAGGTGGGCGCTAAACCTGTCCATCCCCGCTATACTGTACTCTGTCCGGACACTGATTCCAAATGTTTCCATGGCTCCCACAGACGAAGCACCTCAGTCCCGGGCCATAAAGAAAAGGTCAGGGACTTGGGGATCAGAACTAGAACTGCTAAGGCCTGCTTCCTTCTGGTCGAAACCTAGAGGGTCCTGATGCTAGAGGCCTGCTACTGACGGCCTTCCCCTTCGACAATCCCAACTTGATTTCCTCTCGTGATACACCTCCCAACGTGTTCATCCTTTCCACCACTTCGTCTTTCTTCTGGATCTCTAAGTAAGTTGGTTGGGTGAAGGGAGTAACAACATACGGAAGAGAAGGTCGAAATTCCTCCTCCAAACATCTCGCTCGAGACTCCTCATCTGGAAATACATCAGGAGAAAAGGGAAGGAGATCCTTGAACATGATCCCCAACTCTCTTACCGACATGCTCCCCTACTGGAGGGAGAGAAGATCCTGCCTCTTTTAAGCCTTCATCATGGAAGAGAATAATTTTGCCTGAAATCAGTGTACCCTCACTTGGTCGTTCGGTAGGTCCATATTCCTTACATCGGATCATGGGGGGCCCTAAAATCCCATGTCCTAGCTGGTCTTCTCTGGCCTATTTCATGCACCAAGATCACCCAAAACTATTTCCATACCATCCCATGAAATCCTCACTGTGCCTAACTCCAGACTCCATCCTATCTCTCAACCTCGCCTTTGATACCATTCTATCACGACCCACCTTCACCAAAAGGATATAAGGGACATCAGATTGCTAGACCCTTACTTCGTTAAGTTGAAGGAGAGATAATGACCCCCGATACCCGCCTCTGATAGGTCCCGGAGTGGCGACCAGCACCAACGGTATAGAATCACACACAAGATGGAAGGCATTACCCTTTTTATTTTTATAGGATCGGGAGATAAGATAGAAACTCCTACAACACCAAAGATGAAAGTAAATGGAAATCTGAAAGTAAACCATTCCCATATGCATGTTCAAAAGTAAAATATACAAGCCACAAGAACTCTAAAGGTAATGTACCAAGAAAAAGGAAAACAACGACAGTAAATTCCCCAAGGTCTGAGCTAGTATGGTCCCTCACGATCCTTGAAGTCCTCCTGGAAACCTGAAAGCATTTTATATACATAGGGTGAGCATATAAGTATACTCAGTAGGGAAAACCAAAGGCCCTCATGCACAATTGGAGAGGAATTCTAATGCCCTGTGAGAAAAAGAGATAACCAAAATATCTAGCAAGGTAAACTATCCACCCGAGCCTCACCAAGGTAAACTCCCCAAATAACGCAAGTCAAGTAACGTATAGTAATAGTACATCGACATTTGGGTACCCCATGCCACTTTCCCACTGGTTATTGAAGACATCCTATGCATCGTTCCAATCCCGCCATTCTCATCGCAGTCACATTGCCACACCTACCCACACACACCTGGGCCACAACCACACATCTCGCCCGCGAACACCTATACCACAACCACCACGCATAACCACGCCCGCAAACACCTGGTCCATAACAACTACCACTACGCCCGAAGATACGTGGGCCTCATCTCGAAGATTCTTGGGAACAACCTGCCCACACACACATGGGCCAACCACCACAACTACCCTACCCAAAGAATCTTGGGATATAATGGACCTCAGGCCATCACAGCCTGTCTGAAGAGTTTGGGCTATTCGATAAAGGGAGTATAAAAAGAGCTAATAACCAGCCACTCAGAGGAGTGTTGGAAAAAAAACACCCTCCCCGTGAAATGGGGGTGTTCGGCACTATGTTCTCAACTTGCTTGGGGCGCGATTAAGAAAACATAAAAACTAAAGATATGCATATAGTTAACAAGAACTCATCCAAACCTAGGGTTCCCAAATCCAGCCTAAGCATTACACCCTTGTTACTATTCATCCATAAAATAAGCCACAACACTCACGGCCAAGTCACAACTCATTCCCAAAACCAATTCCCCATTTAACCCATTCTTAGTTTCATGTTCAAGTGATCCCATTTAAGTAAATTCTGAACTACTGGGCAACTGACAGGCATAACCACAATCCAGGAAAAGAGAAACAGCCAAACATCAATTTAAGCATTCACACCCGGTTCTCTTGTGAAGTCACAACAACAAAGGGATAAGTGAGATCCCTCAAAGTACTGGAACCAAAACAAGCCTCGAGATACAACCCCACACCATTTCGGATTCACAACCAATAACTGTGCCACAGTAGAGGATCCCATCCTCACCCACATCATCCCTCAAGAATCAAACAGAACAACGCACCTACTACCAAAATAGAGTGGGAAACTTCCAGGTTCAAGAACATCAATCATTAGGTTCTTCTTTTTGTTTGTTAACCGGGGTGATCACACAGGGATTCTTGTTTTACAGAACATCAATTTAAAACAAACTGAGTTTAGGTGACTAACAAATTCCATGTTACAGTTATATAGTCATCACAAAAGAAAAGGGTTCATTAGGATGCCAGGAAATACCACCAACGGCCATGATTTTCAGTGATCGCGAGCCCATACATTTCACAACACATATCAACATAAAAGAGTACAGTAGAACATCGATCACACCCCCTCCATTATTTAAAGGTCTGTTCATTATCTTCATTAAGTTTTTTTTCATCAATCCCTACAGAAACAATAGCATACCCACCCCTCATGATACACAGTAAGGAGAGACGAAGGAAAAATCCCTACATGGATTATCAAAGATCGAAGTTCTTCTCCATGCGCTAAGAACGGGGGATGCGCGACTTGCAGGGGAAGAAAGTCGGGGACTCCAGGGGTGAGTAGAAAAGATTCAGCATAGGCACACAAATTTCCTCAGGAAGGGAGACTCCAAATGCACTGGGAAGAAAAGGAGGTCGGCCAAAGGAAGAAGAATAAGAAGAAGGAATTCTTGTGCGAGATATAGATAAGATCCCATTGTTACGGGATATGGGGATTTGAACGGATTTAAAGTCGGATCGTGGTTTCCCACGTAGTTGGGTGGTTACACATGATTGAATTAATTGTTATTTAATGATTCCCATCAAAAAAGGTGAAATAGTAGTGACATTAAGGATTTTATATAAACATAGGGGCACATTATGCGGACACACATCTGGGTCCGTTGAGGGTCGCCCCACTCTTAGGAATTTGAATCATTGACTATGCGCTAAAAGAAAACACCCTTGAACTACTTTAAAAGGTTAAATGGGATAAAAGTGGTGTTACGGGAGAAACTGCAGAAGAAAACCCCGACATGGCTGGGTGGCACCGATCGTGCCACGCACACTGATCAGTCACACTGATCGGTCGCACTGATCGGTCGCACCGATCTATGAGGCACCGATCGGTGACACACAGATCGTGTCACACACCGATCGGTCACACTGATCGGTCGCACCGATCGGTGAGGCACCAATTGTGTCACACCAATTGGTGGGGCACCGATCATGGCACACGGATCGGGGTGCACACTGATCAGTCACACGCCGACCGATCGCACGCTGATCAGTCACACGCCGATCGGTCGCACGCTGATCGGTCGCACCCCGATCGGTTACATCCACCGAGATGCCACCCTTATTATCCAGATTTTGGAAAAGGGGTCGACCATGACGGCATGGGACATCACACATTAAAAAATTATTAGGGTGAATTTTTGGGATTTTTCTAAAATAGTTGAATATTTTGTGATTAGTGAAACACGGTAATTTATGGTATTAAACTTTATAAGTAAATAAATAAATGTATGTGTCATGGTTGATTAATGGATGATTAAATTGGCCATTTTATTTTTACTATATTTAGTCACTTGAATAAATACTATTTATAGTTAAGAGCCAAAATAGTATACTAATGAATAAAATAATCAAAAACCACCCCTCTCTACCACTATAAATTCCACCCCTTCTCCTCACACCATATAATATTTTGATATTTTTTATATTCTTCCTTATTCCTATAAAAACCTATTTAATATGTTATTTTCTTTTTTTATCATAAAAAGAGAAATCCCATGTTCCTTAAGGAGGTTCCCAAGGAGAATCTAAACAAGATATAAAATCCTCTTTCATTTTCTTTATCCTTCTTTTAATTTATTATCATTTCTTATCCTCTTCTTAAAACCTTGATCCAAAAATTTATGATAATTCTAGTATCATATATATTCTTTAATTTTATTATTTTAATATAATATACACTATCAAACCCCTTCACCACTCCCTTATAATCTAAAAAAGAAAACACCATCTGTGATGTGTCGATTTATTTCCATCGTAGATGATGACTTTTTATTATAAATTACCACTATAAAGGATGGCTATAAAATAATTATTTTGATTAAATAATATTTTATTATAAATAATATAAGTTATATAATGTTATGGTACCAATATATAAACATGTTAATAAATAAAATTATATAAGTTAGTGATGGTCGTAAAAACCATCGAAATAAATTAAATCAGTTTCACTAACGTATTATCAAATGAATCATTCTCATACCATATTAAAAAATGATATATAAGATAATTTAATATAATATAATATCATTAATAACATATAATTTTAATTATATAAATTTTTTCCCATTTTACATGAATTTTCATATATGTATACAATTGAAACAAGCATGAAAACCCAAGAAAATGAACACCCCTAGAATGATGAAATTGAATCTTACAAATCATCCTACTGTCCATACATGAACATAAAAAATTATAATAAATAAAATATATATTTATTACATTATTAATTAAATAATTAAGGAATCTAATTTTAATTTCCAGGATTTTAAGAACAAGTCCAGAATGCTTTCAGACATTATGTAAGGGTTTTCTCATCTAACTTTTATTTCTATTGGATATGACTTGTTTACCAATTATTTATTTTGTTTGGGTTATTTATACTTTAAATTGATATAAAATATCATGATCCATTTATCATCATTGTATTCAATGTTTCATTTCATTATTACAGTTTTTATGGGGCGTACAGTTTTATTGATTAAAAAGTGCTAAGGTACATCTTAACCCAATTTCCATTTTTTATTTAAACTACTCCAATGATTATTTCATACTATTATTATGTGTGAAAAAATGGTTATATTATGTTTTATTTCATCATGATTTATGTGTATTAATTTATTATTCACATTATCGATTCATTGGGTTAACGCTCAAAATTCCCTTAAATAATAACTCTTTTAAAAAAATTCTTTTTCAGAGTTTAAAAGAAATGTTTTTCTAAAATATATGTAATTAGTTGATTTTCCCACATTTATGATACCTTAATGACTTAAAAATCATTTATTGGTTTATAATTTTATTTTCAATGAAAATTTATTTTATAATTGTGTATCTTTTAAAAAACTGATTACAAAGTAATGTTGAATATCCCTCAAAAATTTATTAGTGATTTTATTATAGTATTTTCATTTCTGTCAAAAAACATTATTGGATATTATTATTAACTAATTTTTATCTATTATGATAACAAAAACGTTATTTTATTGAATTTTTAATAATCCAATTGATTGTGGTTGTGATTTTTTGATTCCATTCATAATATTATATTGGATGGTTTATGATTATGTTTATTGTTTGGTGAAAGTTATAAATATTTCATATGATTGTTTAGATATGAAGTTATATGTTGATTATGTTTCACACCTTTCATATGAATAAATGAACTGGACTTAGAAAGTGATGGGTTTTCCCGATATATCCCCTTGATGCATCGGTTGGTCCCATGAGATAATCTAGTTTGGCTATTGGATGATGTCTTGCGTTATTATGTATGGTGTCTTAACTAAATCCTTGATGGTGCGATTATTATGTCCTAAATTATGCATTCCCCTATTATGATATTAGTTATCAATAATAGCTGTGATTATTTTTCTAATATAATATCTATTTTTATGTATCTTTCACATGTGGTTATTTATGTGGGATTATTTAATCATCTTTAATTCCTCCCAAATTATGCTCCTGATTATGATTTAATGTAATTATTTTTAGTCATTCACCATGACTTATTTTTTATATGTATTTTGGAAAAAATTTATTTTATTTCTTACCCTTCTGACCATCAAATCTCACCCCATTCTTATTTTTATTTTTTCCGTAGGATACAAAGATGAATATTATGTTTGACATGCAGGGATAAAATAGGATTATAGGGATGTTTCAAAAGGAGTTTATATGCTGTATTTCATTTCAATTTAAAATGTATCAATTAAGTTTTTATCAAGTTTTACAATGATACTAAACTATTTGCTCCTTCAGTATTATATTTCCATGATTACGAAGAAAATTTCATAAAGTAAGTCATTGGATCTAAGCTATTGGGGCTAGAGTCCTTAAAATTATTATCAAATAAAGATTTAAAGATACTTTTGAAACTATATTTAGGGAAACATAGATTTGGGAAGTGTAACCCTATAACATACTTTTAGAATATTCCCAAAGTAACCAATATTGTGGTTTAGATATTACATATAACTAAATTAATAATTAATGTTAAGTGTTTTACTATTTTTACATTATACATTATGTTTCATAATATTTTGATCTAATATATGGTATCCCTTTTTTAGAAATAGAGAATAGTGTAAGGAATGGAAATTGTATCAATGCATGTATACCATGTAGGGATTTCCCTCCTATGGAAGATATTGATATTTGAGATGGAGTTGAAACTTGAGATGAAAATATTGTAACAATACTGGGACAACTGACTCAAGTTATGATCAATAATCATACTTTCACGGTGCATCCGAATCCAAAATGCGATGTAACATTGTGATACTGCTTCATGTGAAAACAACCTCCATCATTCAGTGGGACTAGAAACCCATTTTTAGATGATCAACAAATAGTTTTTTAGGGAAGATATTTCTCACTCTCGGATGTAACGAAAGGGATAAGTTTATCATGGAATTTTATTGTATCTTAAGAGGTGCATATCAATAGTGGTAATTAATTAAAAACAAAATATAAGATAAATAACATAAAAATGTATAATTTGTGGACTATAGATATATTTTCTTGTAAAAATATTTCCCTCAAGAACATCGAGCATATATGAAAATGAAATTCTGGATTTTGAGCAAGAAATAGTATGAAAATGTTGTTATGTATGAATCCATAATTAGAAGGTTATCACGGCATGTATCCGACTACATAAAAAATACAACGATATAGATTGACTATTTATTTGATGGTATTAAACCAATTCTATGTTGGGAACCAGTATCCCATACATTCTCTTCATTTGAGGATATAGTATCATGTTCCATCAGGATAGTGAAATAATATTTCAAGACATATAGTTTTGAAGGGAAGTAAGATAAGAAGAGGGATGAGGAGTAATCTAGAAAAGTAAATAAGGAAAGTGGGGATAATGGAAGAATATATTTTCCAACATGCAACTAATGTGGAAAGAAACATCACGAACCATGCCTATTAGGAATTGGAGTTTGTCACAAGGGTTGATAAAAATGTCACAATGCCCTCGATTTCAAAGGAAAGAAATAATCCATCCAATTTTTTAGATTTAAGGATATGTGGTTGTACATAAATTAATGTACCAAGAATAAATATAATATATCTCATAATAAGAAAATGTATCTAGTTCAATCTTTTGATGTTACTATAGTGGAAGTGGAATAATTAAATTATTTTTGTTTTTTTACTGTAGAATTATGGTATGAAATTATTTTATAATTGATATTCTATTTAATTGAATCGTGATATATATATGGATTGTATTGTATTAATTATTCTTTAATTTATTGGAAGTATGTGAGGAATACAACTAGTAACCATGAAAAGTGATTTAGATGTAATTTGATCTTTTGGAAAACCCAAGATTTGGGAAAGAAAAACCTAATTATATCCCGATGTTAAGATAATAATGATAAAGGTATGTTTACAGGATAGTATTTGTGTGCATGGAATTGGTTATTTTCTATTATATTTTTAGTTTTTACTATATTTATGGATTTAAGTAATATATTCTATAACCTAAGATTTAAATTTTAAAAAAAATCATGTCTTTATTTTTTTATGGTGATAAAGGTATTCAAATATTTGGTAAGTCACAATAACAGCTACATTATGTTTTTTGTGGGGTATGATTTTAATTTAATGATGTAAATGTAGTTACCTTCATTCAAAAAAAATTGGACATTGAATTTGGATAAATGTATTTTGAATAGGTCTTAATGTAATTAATTATAGAATGGATGAAATTGAAATGAGGATATTATTATTTGAGGTTAATGTATGATTTATTGAATTGGATAAATTGGCTAACCATTTCGGTTTTTCTAAAGAATGAGAGGACAATGGAATTAATTTAAGATCATATGATTCATTAAAGAGATTCAAATATGAAATATTTTCCTTGAATATCCTTCTCCTAGTGTATGAAATTATGTCAAAATAGATCAAGACACTATCAAGGAAATGGGTAATTAGTATAATGTGGATTGAAATAAAGTAAGTTTATTTTCACAAGTTTTTTATATAGATAGTAAAATAATCCCTCAATCCTAGTAAATGGGTTTTGGAACAAAAAAATTAATTATTTTTTTATAATAAGAAATAAATAGTCTTTTAACTGATAAATAATCTACAATTTTGTGATGGGTAAAATTTTAATGATCATGTTCCCTATAACTCCCTACCAGAACATCAGAGATACATTTCTTTTACATGCCCATGTTTTTTCTTTACACTGAAGTTCTCCTATATGGAAATAGATTTTTTTTGTGACTATCAATTTTTTCTTTCTCTCTATTTAAGGTGAAGATTTATTAACCCTATTTGCATTATAGGATTCACACAACCCAAATTTTAAGTAGTGAACTTTGATTTTTTATGTAAAGGCATAAATTTAAGGAACATAATTTATTAGAGGGGAGATTATAGCACCCCAATGTTTTATGTTTTCTCTCATTTAAATTTGTAATCTTCAACAGCTTATGTTACATTCAACACTGAGCTTTAAGAGACCGTGATATAAAATTAAATATTCCCAAGAAAGTTTATTTAATAAAGTGATCATTAAGAATAGTAATCTTGATATTAGAATAATTACCTCACCTATGAAAGTAGAAATAAAATATAGGTAACTGAAATATTAAAATATGATATATTTATAACAAGTACAATTTAAATAAATACAAAAAAATGATAAATTATGTTTTGTAAATATTGTGAAATGTAAATTTTTATTTACAATTTTATAATTTCTATAATAATTTAAAATAAAATTTATTTTCAAAAAATTGATTCAAAAAATAATATTTTGTTGTATTATAATTATAAGATAACTTTTTGAAACCATAATTTAATTTTCAAAGTGTCATAAAATAAGTTAAAATAAAAAAATTAGTATTTTTCAATAAATGTTGATTTTAGTAAAAAATTAAATTTCTCATGTTTAAAAAATTATGTTCATAAAATGGATTCAATTTTTAATATCTAAATTCAAAAAAATGGTTTGGTTGAATTATTTTTAATTTTATAAAATAGGTGATTTTTTTGGGAATAGTAAAATACTGTATTTTACATTATTTAACATTTTAGGTAAAAAATGAATATTTCAGTCATGGTTGAGTCGTGGGTGATGTAAGTAACCATTATCTAGAACTAATTTGATCTATTTACTATATTTAATCAAAATAATCAACACTACTGATAGTCTAGATCCAAAATAATGAACTAATAAATAAAATAATAAAATCACCCCCCTCCTCCACTATAAATACCACCCCTCACCACCCATTCTCCAAAAAGCTTTTAAGCATTAGATATTGGTTATGTTTTAAAAATGTACCACCCAAACCTAGTACCATGTTTTCGTATTGATGGTCACACCAAAAGACCAATCCCATGTTTTATAAGGATGTTCTAAAAAATATGTTATACAATAGGTAAAATCCTCTTCCATTTTCTTTTAATTTAATTTAATTTATTTTCTTTTATTATCCTCTACGTACCTCCTCTATCCAAAAAATTATGATAACTTCAGTATCTTATATATATATTATAATTTTATTATGTTAATTTAATATCCACCGTTGAACCCCTTATCCCTTCATTTTTATTCTAAAAAAATAAAACATCATCTTTGATTTGTCGATTTACCGCCATCGTGGATTATGTGTCTTAATTTTCCATTTCCACCTTCATGTATAGTCATAAAACATTTATTATCATTAAATTATATTCTATTATAAATATTATGTGTTATAAAATGTTCTAGAACCAATATATAAACATGATATTAAATAAAATGATATATTTTTATGATGGTCGTAATAAATGCTGAAATAAATTAAATCGTTTTCATTAACATTTTATCAAAAAAATAATTTTCAAAAAAAATTTAAAAAAGATATATAAGATCATTTAAACATATATAAGTTCCTTGATAATATATAATTTAATTTCTGAAAAACTATTCTCATTTTACATGAACATCTATACTTGTATACAAGCGAACCAATCATGAATACCGAAGAAAATGAACACTCCCAGAATGATGAAATTGAATCTTATAACTCATCAAAAATTTAAAACATTAATATAAAAAACATATTAAAAATAAAATATATGTTTAATAGGTTATTAATTAATTAATTCATTAGTCTAATTTTATTATCCATGATATTAATCAAATGTACATAATGCTTTCAAAAATAAGGTTAGGGTTTTCTCTAATAACTTTTATTTCTATGTGATATGAATTATTTACCAAAAATTACTTATTTTTGGGGTATTTATATTTCCATTTGATATAACATATCATTAATCCCTTTATATTCATGATATATAATTTTTCATTAGAGTATTATTTCTTTTACGGAGTATACAGTTTGACTGATTTCAAAGTGTTATGTGAATGTTTAACCCAATTTCCATTATATGGGTTAAACTTATAATCCAATGATTATTTAATGATGTGATTATGTTTGAAATGAATTTTAATTTTATTATTTTGTATTTAAATGAATTTATTTGGATTTATAGTTGATATATATAATCTATTCATTTAGTTAACGGTCGCACTTCCTTTAAAAATTTACTGTTTGAAAAGTTTCTTTTTCAAAATTTAGAAATAATGTTTTTATATCATACATGGAATGTGTGTATTTTATAACTTTTATGAATCATAAATGACTTTAGGACTCCATTACAGGGTAATAAAGATATTTTCAATGTATACATTTTCTTTTATAATTTTTCATCTTTTAAAAAATAAATGATTTCAAAGTAAATTGGTATTTCTATCAAAAACAAATTATTGATTTTATTAGTGTGTTTTCATCTATGTCAACAACCTATATTGGATATGATTATTAATTATGTTTTATCTCTTATGATACGATCTACAATATTTTATTGAATTATTTATGATTCGTTTGACTGTGGATTTGATATTTTGACTCCCATTTATCATATTATCTAGATGGTTTATGATTATGTATATTATTTGGGGAATTTTATTAAATGTTAATAAGATAGTTTTAATATTAACGTAAATGTTGATTATGTTTCACCCTTTTACTATATGGAATTAATTTTACCTAATACATGGTGTTTGGGTCTAGTTATATCCCCCTGATACATAGATAGGTCTCATTAGACAAACTAGTTTGGGTATCAGCTAATTTTTTACATGATTATGTATTGTGTCGTTGATAGAGCCTTAATGGTATGATTATAATGTCCTAAATTATGAATTCCCTCATTATGAGTTTTGTTATTGATAATCTATGTAATTATTGAACTCTTAGAATATCCATGGTTAATTATCATTCTTTTGTGATTATTTATATGGAATTATCTAATAATATTTTATTCCTATCATATTACCCTAAATATTATGTTTTAATAGAATGTGTTTTTTAGTTTTTCACCTTTTGATTATTATTTATGTTTATTTATGATAGATTCAGCTATATGGATTACCCTTACTGTATATATTATCTCACTCTTTTTTATGTTTTATTCTTCCCCAGTATTCCATGTTGTATATTATGATTTACATTCAGGGATAATCTATGAGAATAATGATGTTTACAAAGGAGTTTCTATGTTGTATTTTATTTCAAGTGGTAATTTAACAATTATGTTTGTATCTAGTTTTACAAAGATACTAAACTATTATTTCCTTTGGGATGTGATTTCCTTGTTTATTATGCCAGTGTAATAAAGTAAAGAACCAGATGTGTGCTACTTGGGTTGGGTTCATTACACTTAAGCCCTGTATTTGAGTTTATACATCATGGAGAAAGAGTTGTTTTTTGAAATTTCTTCCTGGAATATATCAGACCTAGTGGTAACAATCTCAGTATGATTTTGATGTCCCTTTGGAGTATCAGGATACATTAATGATTAAGTAATTGAGGAAGATCCCACCTTATACAGTGAGAATATTCCCCCATAAAGGTGTTTAAAATAGATATATTCCACTTGATGTTGAATTCATATTCAAACTATACAGAAGAGTTTTATTTATTTACTTTTTTATGGTTGACAGTTTCATCTATGTAATAATCTATCATTTAATGGTTTTTAGATTTATGGAGTTTCCATTTAAATTTATATAAAAAAACTATAGAGAATGATTTGATCAGAATGAGAATCATGATTTAGAGTAGAGGATTCTTAAATGGATAAGGTGTTATTTCTACCCATCGATTGAAAAAATAATTCTCTTAGTGTTAATATTTAATATTTTTTTTGAAATCAAAAGTATAAAACATACCAGTAGAGTGCATCCATTAGTTTATTTTGATTGAATAATTATGAGGGTTCCTATAACATGGATACTCTAGTTATACAGTTGATGTATAGGCTTTATCATTAGTTTATGGATTATGATCGATCTATTATTAGAAGGTGTTATATTTTGGAGTACCATAAATTGATCATGATAATCTAAATTTTCTGAACTATCTACATTTTATTGTGGTGGATTGGGTCAACTGGTGAGTAGTGTTTTGATACATAGTTTTTTATGGTGTGAGAACTATTATAGAAGTGATTTTAGGTTTATTTATTAAAATATAGATGATAACACAACTGGGTTATCTATGAAAATGAGTGAGATCCATTTTTAGATTTGAATATATATGTGTAATTAACCCAAATATTGTTATGTGACTTGGAATAGAGGGTCATGTTGTTTTTTAGCTAAGATATTGCTATATTAGTGTATCTACCGAGCTGGTATGAGATGGTAAAGAAACAAATTTGGGTGAAGATGAGCATGATTCCTTACAAATCTTCCTATGTCTGTGTGGAGTCTTTTTGAATAATAGAATATTAGATTATGGTGCATTTGAATTATAGAAATACAAAAAACATAAAAATTTATCTTTAAAGTTGGGGATATAATAAATCCCATAAGTGATAATGTTGTTGATGAACCATTCTAATATGGGAATCAATGGTACAAGGATTCACTTCATCCAATATGGTGAGGTGACCTTCATATGTGTAAAATTTTTGGTGATGAGGTAGGGAAAGAATTTTTTATAGTTTATGTAAGCTTCATTTGAGATATTTATTCCAGATAATCTTGATCTGAAATTTTGGAGATGAAAGAGGACATCACCTTATAAGGTAGTTATGTAATTATTTTGGTTATAGATCTGACATTTGAATACAAAGGGAAGTTCTTGGTTTATAGTTCAATGGTGATTTATTTTGGAATATTTGATTGTTTAAATTTGGAAAGCATTCCATAATTAATATTTTTTCCTTATCAATATTTAATCTTATTTTGAGGTATTTTAGTCCTAAGACCACCACATTTGTTAAATAGTAACTTTACCCTCAAATATGACCTCTAGAAAGAAATTATTTTTTTAACTCAGGGTATGATTTTCACTATCAAGAATAATCTTGTTGAATTTTAAATCATATTTAATTTTTACAAAAATAGTTTAATATCAAATAATTAAAAATATATATTTCATGAGAATGGATGTTGATATATTATCAACCATAGATTATTCACTTCGAATTACTAGTATATTTCAAAAATAATATTTGAGTTTTTTCACGTATCCTTTTTCTTGATTTAAGAGATTCAAATTTTTATAAATAATATATTTACATGAATAGATTATTTTTTCTCTATGAGTGTGCATTTTTTATGAATTTCATATAACTCCAAAATAGTTTTTCAGATGGTAAAATCAATACTATTTTTACATCCGAAATATAGGTTCTACCATTGAGATTGATTAATTCTATTTTTTATGTTGGGATCCCATGACAGAATATCACATGTGCATTTTATTAAATAATATTTAATTCCCATGATTTTTTATGTTATAACCCTAAAAATACCCTATAAAACTCCCCTTATGTATTCAATATAAAATTAGATCAAATATTTCATGTCATAAAACCTAAAGAGGGGGCATGGAGAGAGATCATATATTAGTGAAATAGATATCATATTCACAAAATGGGACTATATTTTCTATGAAATCTATGATCAAATCATTCAATAATGAACAAATGAACCATTACCTCTATAATTGATTTATTTGATGGTCAATTCAATATGATATAGATATTTATTATTTTTACATTTACCTATTACTGGTGAATACTAAGCTGTAGAGATTTATTTTTTATCACTAATAACAAAAACAATGTCCCTAAAATTTATTGACATTCTCTTTAAAGCCTCATAATTATTAATATTTTTATTATTTTCCTCTAATATTCATAGTTCTCATATAATGAAAAATGGTAAATTTCTAGATGATTGTATTAGGCATAAATCCATTTGTTATATTTCTTTATTTCACTATCCACTATGTTATAATCATAGGTTATTACCCAAACCTGTCATTTGATAAGACTTTGCCCCATATAGATGAGGGAGAAGAATTTGAGACTGTGATATTTGGTTTTGAAAATGATAGAAATGATCATGGTATATAAGATAAATGATGGAATAAGTGAGATTATTTGTGGTGTATTGATGAAGCATCTTAGTATGCAGTGATGAATGTTGAATTAGGGTTATGCGATAAGTTATTGAGAACCCTTTTCAAGTGAAATATGGTCCAACACTGACCAATATAGTAACATTACCATTAGATTGGGAATTTGATGGAGTTCCCAGCCTAATATAATGTAGGTTTGATGATTGATACATGATTTTGGGATATCTGTAGAATTTGATGTCAAAGATATGAACACATAGTGTGTGTTCCTAGGCCATAAATTATTCATTTCTTGAGTATTATATTCTAGGTTTTTTGTCAAATTTATGTATCACACATCATGTAGAATAAGGGTGTAAAACCTTTAACCCTATACTGACCAATATGGTGTGTGTATGGAGTACATGCCCAAGTGGTTGTTTGGCCATATATGTCATGTGGGTCAAGACCACTTGAAATGTACCCTCAATTGCAAATGGAATAGCCTCCAAAGTTGTACACACTGAATGATTTCGGTAATTAATCATGCAATATTCCCATTAGGAAAATCTATATATATCCACCCTCATATGGACCAATTTACAGTCATCCAAACCATGTAACCTATAGGTTCCACATGTCATATATCCTGTTAAAAACAACACATAAGTTGAAAAATACATTCCATGTGGGTGACTATACATTACCAGATGACCGATAAGGGGATACATATATTGCATTCTCATTATACATGTATTGTTCTTTTCTATCTATAGTGGATCATCATGTATCCTTGATCTGGACTCGGATTAGGATTACCAATTATTCCATCCAATGTGTTATTAAATGTAACTTGTGAGGGATCATTTATACTTTTAATCAAATGTGATACTGGAAGATATTTAAGTAATTTAGTATCCTTAGATTTGTAGACCTGACAACATGGATCAAGTGTGGTGATCAAAATAATCATCTGGTTAGGTAATCCCTCATATTATTTATGAATCTCAATGATTTTTATGCCCCTGATATTATAGATATAGTTATTTACTCCCTTTTGTTTTATTTTCTGTTTTGGATATAGGTTCTCAAAATAATTGGTTAGGTCCTCCATTATATGTTATGTGCTACTCATGGTGAAGTTCCTTTATCATTAATGTTATTCACTAACTCATATGTTGTGTAGAACTCGATGATCCATGATTACTATTTTATGGTTTCTCTGAGTTAATGTGTGATTTATCATGATAGATTAATATTATTATATGGTTTAATACTCCCTTTTCTAACACTAATCATTATTAAAGGTTATAACTTCCCTATAAGTTTTTTCGAATGGTGACATAGTCTCAGTTGAAATTATAGTGAGTTTCTTCTTTGACATATACACATATATTCATAAGGAGTAGGATTTTCGTTCTATAACATAGTTGTGTTATAGATACATAGTTATGAGTATCAGAAGCTTCGAGTCTTATAACTCATTTGATACATCGTGGTAGCCTTTGAGATTCGAAAAACAGCTGGTAGATTGATTATAGATATTGTGGGTTTTCAATACAAAAACATAAATAGTTTCTTATAATTTATGACTTTAGAGTATTTGAGATATAATAAATATGAATTATTTTAATCATTGGGACATCTAGTGGTTCATAAAATAAAAATATTGCATTATCTTACTCCATTCTTCAAACTTATTCTGATGTTTGGTATGACTTTTCACTGGTCATTCCTTTGTTATTTCAGGGATTTCTACTAAGTATTTTTATATTCACACCTACGTGGAAATTTTTTCCACACATGTGACTATGTGGACGATCCATGTTTCAAGGATAATCATGGTTAATATGGAGAAGGTGTGTATTTATCTATGTTAACACCTTCTAATTCATGGAAACACATGTTGTACTATAGCGGATAATAATTGTGGTGGAGAAATTTTATGCTAGAGATCGATCCATGATCACATTAATTGTAAAATTCCATTTAAATTGTCTTATTTATATTCTATTTGTAGTCTTTTTGGATGAAAAAAATCATTTTTTAAATGCGGTGTAAATAGTTTAGTTTTTAATACATATATACTACTGGCACTTTCTGTTATTTTATGGACTATAGATTTGTGTATTTTATTGGTTTATATCAGCCTAGAACACCCATATTTTGAGATATACCTACTTTTCATTAGTCATAATCCCATTTATTATTAGAGTTAGGCTTGAGGTGTATGAATCATCTTACATAAGACCCGATTGGGGCCTTAGTGGATTGGATCATGTAAATAGTATCTTTTAAAAAGGTATGATGCATATAATTAAACTATGGTATGCGAGTAAAACATATTTTATTTATCATAGAATATAAAAATTAATACTTTTTAACATTTCAATACATAACCCATTATTACACCATCATAATCCCTAAGAATATATAATTTAATGGTTGTACTATCATGTAGTGGTTTGGCCAACAATTATCTGGTGGTGATTTCCACTAACATGAAAATCTCGGGTAGAAAAGTTCACAAAATCCCAAATTATTGATTTTTTTAATAAATATTTTCTAAGGAAAACCCTTGCGATTTTACCTCCCTCCCACACTCTCATAAATGATCTTTATAAGGTATGTTCCTAGTAGTTGATTTTGAGGTCTCTCCCTTCTACGCCAAGAAACTCTTAATATTTTTTATTTAATATGATCAATTTTTAAAGAATATATCACAAAATATCATAATTTAGTATTATCATATAACTATAATATTGATCCATAAATCCTTTATGGTTATTTATTCGAAAAAAAATAACAATAATTATCATTTTTATTTCGATTTATATCTCAATTTTTTGGCATTTATAATTTTTCTATTGTACTATACCTATTATAGTCTTATTTTTATTATATAATATGAGTTGGAATACATCTAAATTATAATCACATCTAATATATTATTTTGTGTTCCATTATTATTTATAGTAGTCATAATAAATCTTTATTTTCTATTTTTTACAAAATCTATTATCAAAAAATTGTGTCAATTTATTATTAAATATTTTCAGGTTTTATATTCTCCCCCATTTATAATAATTTTGACCATTAAATTTTAAATCATCCAAAGAATAAATGGGGGTAATAATTAAGAATTACATTCATCTATTCCCATATTTACTCTTCTATATGATGATTCCTCTAAAGAACCTTCATGAGTCTAAATATCTAATTTTTTAGAACTTTTTATATCATATAAATAATATAAATTATATATTCAACATATGATTTGTCATAATCCAACTGATAATAATAAATATTTAGAATATGTGATGGTTTATGAAAATATTTCCATATAAATGACATATTGATGATGTTATAAACTTGATAATGGTCTATTGGCTTGAAAAATGAAATATCATAGATCATATCTACGCCATTATTTAAAAAACCCAACATAACATTCACATGGATTACTTTTATTTAAAAATAAATTAATCCTTTTCCTAGGAGATATTAATGGCATGAAAGGGTACCCGACTTAGAATTCATGATCCTTAATTTTTTGATACCTACCTTGATTTTATATATACTCTATGCCACCTTGTATTCTTCTAGATTTATTGTGCCTTCTCTTATGTATGCTCCTCAATTTATTGACATAATATCTTTTTATATCCAAATTTATCTGAATATTTTCTAGTCTAAAATATGATTCAATAAATGAATTCATATATAGACATTTTTATATTGGACTTGTAGTTTTTATTGGAAATTAAATCCACTAGATATAGATAGTGATCCCAACATCCTTGAATGTCAATTGAGAATGATATTAGAATGTTAACCAGTGTTTAGATAGTACTTCAATACTGTCTGAACCTTTGAGGTTGATTTTATATTCTTTGATTAAGCTCTTTATTTAATGCCTTTATAAGACTCTATTAAGATATTCATGTGAATATTGGATCATGATCTGATTCTATTAAAATATTCATAAAATAGAGTCTAATGAATACATTTATATATATTATTCCAAGATGATCAAAAAATAAATATTAATGAATTCATAGTAAATTTGAGGAAATTATAATAAAATATATAATGACCAATATCATATTACTCTCCATGGGTTTCATTGTAACACTATTAAAAATATCCCTTGTAATATTATTCCACTACCATTATAGTATAGGAAAAAAGATGAATAACCCTTTTTAGAAGTTATCTATCTGACATTACTTATTTCCAAAATATGAATCTTGTAGTGTAATATTAAATTTATTACATCATATTATCCCACCTGAATTTAGCTCATATATCAAAACACATAGTTTTACTACCAAGATATAGAGTTCAGTTTGATATACAAGCGTCGTCTATCAAGTAATTTTTTACCTAGAGAATTTATACGACAAATTACCTCTTACAAAAACATAAAACATAATCTTAACTAATGTTAAACTATAGTAATTTAATTTTTTCTCACAAAATAGATCTTATTATTTAGTTCCTTTTAATGATGTTGATCATTCTTAATTCATTACAAAATGGATGGTTGAGTGGTAACATGTACTGTGAATGATTTTTACTCTTTAATTTTTTTACCCATGTCTATTATAATTAAATCCTGGAGAATTGGATTCTTCTATAATATCATTTGCATAAGATACTAATGTATTTTATAATCAATACATATACTACCATAAATTCATTCTCGAAATTAAAATGTGTAGTTTTATCATAACACATGATTAGTACCAGTCATATCCCTTTCCACATTTTAATATCATTTTGAGTAAATATATTTGTTAAACTCCTGTTGTCATTGTACATATCTCATCTCTCTCCATAGATATAATGTATCCATATATTTTGTGTAAAAATAATTACTAAAAAATATAATTCTTGTGAAATATAATTAGTTTCATATTATTTATACTATCATGATTCATAATACATTACTAAATAATTTTTCATAGGATCACATCCAAGATATTTCCCCTTTGAATTAATATAAATGAAAAACAATATTTTCTAGATAAAAGATCCAATGCCTAGGAATCGATAAATCATTTTATAAATACTAAAAAAATTTCTTCACATTTTTCTTTCCATGGTAATTTGACACCTTCTTGTGAAAACTTTATTAATTAATTATCTAATCATACAGTGTTTTCGATAATTAACCAACAGTATCATGTGAATCCACAGATACTATGTACTATAATTATATCTATATTTCTTGTACATTTTTTGAAAACCTTTTTTATTTATGTTTTCGTAGATATACCTTCTTTTTATATAATAAGGACAACAATGGAAACAAATTAAATCCAAAAATTAACATTTACTATACTTACAATGTGACATCATTTTCCCTTAAAAAATCAACATTATTTTTAAATGATATTAAGGAACATCATAAAATTTAGAGTATTCAACAATATCATCAGAAAATACCACTAAAAATATACCAAAATAATAATGTAATTTTATATTTATCAAATCAATGAAAATAAATGGTGTAATTGTCATCTAAAAAGGAACTAATGTGAACTCAAAATGAATATACCTTATACAAAAGTTTTCTATGGCATATCATCCTTCTTAACATCTATATGATGAATACCACAATGAAGAAAAATCATTTAGGTGTATTGAGAAACTTTATTTTATAAAAAATATATCAATAGGAAGTAATGAAAACTTGTTATTTTTAGTAATTATATTTATTTCCAAATAATAAATGCATCCTTATTCATTAGAAATAAAATAGTTTCTCCACCTTGGGAATCACTATGATGAATGAAACCATTATATAATAAGTAATTTAATTTCTAATTTACCTAATCTAACTCCAATAGTTAAATTCCCCATGCATTATCTAGAATAATTTTTGGATCAGGAGAAACATAAATAGAGAGTTGAATATCTGGATTATGTTAAATTTATTTAATTGATTCGAAAATAAATTAATTTGTTCTAATAAATTTATCACATAATCTATCATCAGAACCCCCATCTCTATTAATGTTTTTAATTCCTCCATTTCATCCGGAAGTATTTCATTAAGGTTTGATATCAAATATGATTAGTTAAATGATTCATGAGATGTAATACCAAATCTAAGAACAAGTAATTGTGAATATATTTCACTAATTCTATATTTTTCTCTATAACAAACTGATTCTTTATAATTTATGATGAAATATATCTGAAATATAACATATAAATCCACCATGTGTTTTATAGTTAAATTTGAAACTAAGAAACTATTGTTCATTATAATTTGAAATTCTTTGTAAATCATTACTATTACTAATATACAACTTAGTTTTACGTTTAATAAATAATTTATAAATTATTAAGGGATGATTAAAAAAATTCCAAATAATTTATCTTATAAAATCGTTTTTAGATACAAAATCAAGTAATTTATTAGAAAAATTAGATTCTATAATCAATGTACCCGCTGTCATATCATTTGTATCATCAATATACAGTATTGTTACTGAAAAACTCAACCCTAATCCAAAATACGATTCTAGTGTAGAATTACTTGGAGCTTCATTGTTTGATTAGACTAATACATGATCTCTGTATATTTGAAACATTTCACATTTATTTATTCCCAAATTCCTCTAAATTCATGATATTAATGAACTTTATCTCCGCATTTTAAGGATACACCCAATCCCTATAAAAATTCCCCCATGGTTTTCTTCCCACATTTATTACACAATGATAACTCCACTCATTCCTTCCTTCCCTTTCCAAAGATTATTTCCATATGGTGATTTTTTATCATATTCTCCTTAATTTACACTTCATAAATTAATTATTTTAAAATTTCATTATTAATCCAAATATAAGTAGATATTATCTATACATGTTTTGAAAATATTTACGACAATAATTATTTTCAATTACTTGAATTAAAAACATCAAAGATGATATCAATAATTCTCTATGTTTTATACTAATAATAGTTAACATGACTTTACAATATTTTGAAACTAGAAAACTACTCAGCCACCATATCATCTTCATTATTTCTTAAAATCAAGAATTTACTTTCCATCATAACATCTTTCTACCAAGAAAAATATTTTTATAAAAAATCTCCTTAAATCAATCCCACTCAACGTTTTTTATATGGCACTCATTCATAGTGTCTTAAATTAGTGAAAACATTTAGTTAAAATATCTCCTCAAATTATATACATCCAATATAACTTATTCAATCTTAATACATGAAAATTATATCAATTTCTTACAAGAGACATTATCAAATTTACCACTGCCATTATATTATTATACCCATTGGCGGATAAATGTTATTACCTCATGAAATGTTCTAAATATAATTATCCATGTCAACAAGAAACTGGTTACTCAATGAATTCAATTTTATTTTTCATTACCAAATTTTATTTCCTATGAATAGTAATAATTTATTCACTACAAAAATAAATTCATTATCCAAAATATTCAATCATTCGACACATTATACTCATTTGTTTAATTTGTTTATTTTATTCTGGTAGGTTCTATTATCTAACAAAATTCATTACATAATTATTAATATTATAAACCAATAATGAACAAAACATGAAATATATTTAAACTTTCCTAAAATAAGGGATTTTTTAAAAGGATAACTAAAAAAATTCTCTAAAAGATTCCATACAAACAATAAATGTTTTGTACATATGATACCCTAAATTTAAATCAAAACATTCTACTAAACATTACCCTGATAAAAACTGTAATCCCCATACCCTAGTCATTTAGATCCATGGGGTTAAGTATTATATATTAATCATAATACATGATATTATTTATCTATGATCAATGTTTTATAGTTCTTAAGAGACTATATACATAAGATTTACATTATAAAATAAAATTTAATACAATTTGAGTACAAATCATTATTACATAATGTTATCCATTAATTCCGTCATATGTAACATTCCACTTTATTATTGGGAAAAAATAGAGAGAAATAAAATTGGTGATCTCAAAACATTGGTAAGGTATAGTGTACAAAGGGGGTTTAACATGCTATAATTGTTTCATAAATAATATAATAGAAATATAAAAAAATATAATGATGATTCAATAATCGTAATATAATCCATGAATGTAAAAGGGAATAAATAATCACAAGAATAATAATAAATTATCTCATAATTATGGTAATTATGGTAATTAATAATATTCGACATTTTAAACATACCATTAAGGCCATGTGATTGTAAATCATATATAGTATAGACTCTCACATCACCCAGCATTAGTTTTTTCATCAGACCTTCCAGTTTCTGGAGGGAATATACAATTCTAGGACCCACCCTTAAATTAAAATTATAATTAATTACATCATATAGACAAATACCATAGTAAATACATGGAAAACATTTCTAGAAGGAATAAAGTAAAGAATACATAACGTAGTTTCTCAATGAATCATGTCTTAATATATTTTCTCATATATAAAAAAGGATTGTAAAAAACACTTCAATTGGTTCTTCCTGATTAATAATGTTGTCCATATAAATTCCATCCAATTTTATATGGAATAATTTGGGATTCAAAATTTTAAAATAATCACCCTTATCATATAAAGAATATGGAATTATAATTATCATGTAATTAATCGATTTTTATAGAAAATTGAATTTATGTATTTGTGATGGTGGAAGAAAATTTGTGTATAAATTTCATCTAAAATTATGACTATATAATAAAACATATTTTTCATGCATTTGGGATATGTAATTTTCTTATAGAGAAGCCATCATGTTTTTATTCTTTGGCATCAAAGGTGAACATCTTCCCAAATAGAGTTTAATCCAATTTGATCCAAATAAAATCCTCATCAGATACATTTTATTCATCCTTCCATAGAATTATCCCATCTCATAAAAATAATGGATCCATAATACCAAGAATACATGAAAAACATATGTGTTTATTTCTCATTGGGCTATATTTTATTTCATTCATATAAGGATAATTTTCCTATTATAATGACTTATGAATGGAATATAATGTGAGTGAAATGGAGTTTCAATTGAATAAGATATAATTTAGATATTAGATATAATGAAATAAAAATAAAAATTGAATAATAACTTTGAAATTGAATTGGTTACCACAATGGAAATGTAAATAAGAATTGAAAGGAAAAACCCTTACCTCTATTGAGATTCATAGTATAGATTTGTCCCTTGGAATTAAATGAACTCTTGATGATTAAAGATAGATCCATTTGAAATATTCCTTGAGATAGATATTAAGATAAAAAGTAAATTTTGATGTGAGGATAAATTAGATTAAGGGTGTGTTTTTATAGTTGTGTTTGTGTAATCCCAAATAATATTACATTGATTATTTTATTTTCCATTATCATAAATTATCCATTAATCCAAATAGTTCCATGTTTCTTTATATAATTAAATAATATAATAATGAGTTTCAAATTTTGGAAAATTAAAATATTTTTGAATTTTTTAATCTTTTTCACATATATATGATTTCATATTGATCATATTTCACTGTATTTCACCCTTTATTTACCATATTTTACTATTTTTACCAAACATTACCACAGTTAACCAGATAGATAACATAGATAGTGTAATTCCATATATGGAATATATTTTATCAAATACATCCTCTAATAATATGAATTTTAACATTTTATTATGGATGTTTTTTTAAATGTGGTATCGATGAAGATATAATATTATTACTAAAAGAATTTACAAATTAATAACTCTTAACCCTGAGATACAGAACCCCTTTCTAAAAAATAATTACCCATAAGGGTATGGTGTGAAAAGGTGTCACTTTCATAGGTTGGATCTATAAATTTTTTTAGTGGTTATTTTCACTAAAATTAATTTTTCACACATAAAATTATTTTCAGACATCAATGGTGAAGTTTCGATTTCGTTTATTCTATGGAAACCCAGGTGATTATACCTCTTTCCTATGATCTAATAAATGGTCTTTATTGGGGATATTACTACTATTTCATACCATATTTTCTACCTTCTTCACCAATTAACTTTTTTCATTTCCCTAACTATACACTAATTATAATGGTTACTTTCTAAAGGAAATATTGTGGATGGTTATAACGTCCAGTAGTCATATAATGGTAATATAGACTATAACATCCTATAAAATCATTCACAGACATACTGGAAAATAAATATCGTTTTTATATATTGATTTTTTGGATTACGTTAAATTTATTTTTTTTATTTTACTTGTTACAACCATGATTTTTGTAGCACCCAAAGACTTTACCATATTTAGCATTAAGTATCTTTGAAATACACACAACACCTGATTTAAATGAAACATTATTTATTCTTGTTTTTCATAGTCAATTAAATTATATCACTTTTATAGAGTTTATTCATATATTATATATCCAAAAATAAATTTACACTCATCAATTAGGCATAGGATAAGAACAAACCCAATATTACACATAGAAAACTATATTTTTTAAGACAATATTACAACCTTTTAATAGAGAAACTATTTTAAATGTTAATTTTGAAAAACATATGAATTTAATTTGTAAAATAAACTTCATTTTATAATTAATAATTTCCAAATTATGTTAGGGTTAATTTTTAATATTTTTCCATGGAACGTAATTTTTTAGTGAATAGTAAAAAATGTTGTGTTTTAGTTGAAAACTGCATTTTCATTTAAATAATCGTTAATGTTAAATTTTATTATAAATTCTATTTCAAGTCATATTGAATAAATTATAATTATATTAATATAATTTAGTTAATTATTATCAATTTAACTTTAAAATTTAATGTCAAAATGGAATAATCTTTTGATCATTTTTCTACTAAAACAAGTTAGTCCGCCTGTTAAAAAGATTAGCATTAATCCTAATTTCTCCGCTTCTGTGATTTTAATTTTGAAAATACAATATAAAACATTTTAATAATTATGATATTTGTGTTATAATATGATCAATAATATTTTTTAACAAATAATTATTAGTGAAAGTGATTAAAATTAATTACAATGATTAAGGTGGAGTTAAGCTTATAATGGGCTAAAACCCTAAGTTTAAGGGCCCAAATAACCAATAAACTTACCCAACACCCATTTTATGGACATATCTCAGAATTAAAACATCCATTATTCAGTTTTGGTGGTTTTTTATTACTTTTATAAGGTAATAAAAAATATACACCTAACTTCTTTTCAAGAATACCAAGTGAGTCATTTTCCTTCCCTATAAAAGGTCATCGCCTCTACCCATTCCTCACACCTCTTAATCCTCTTAAGTTTGTCCAAGACCAGCCCAAATTATCTTACAACATCCAACCCCACTACTTATAATCCTCCATTTTTTATAAATCAATCCAATGATGCTCTTGGTATACACTAAAATAAGTTACCTGATTAAGAGTTAATGCCTTCTCTCAAACTCTCGAGTTTCATTTATCTTACCCACTCCCTATACTCTTATTATTATATTATTTAATAGAAAATAAAGTATCATTAATATAGTGGATGTTTTTATGTTATTATTTTTACCTACACTTGCACACACCTCCATCTAATGGGTAATGAACATATTATTTATGTGTACAGTTAACAACTGTCTAACGAACCAACTAGTGTTCAACTCTCCCAACCTCATTTCATAGTGGCCATTATGATGAATTCTATATTTAAATATAATATATATATATATATATAATTTATAATATCTTTAGGAGTCTATAATTTTTATTTATAACATACCTTTATTCATTCATCATGTGTAAATCTGATAATTTTGTTTGAGGAAGTCTGGACTACCACCCCCTCAAGGTGATATGAAAAGTTCATGACATACATAGAATGTATAAAGATTGGTTTTAATAAAACTATGAAACCTTTATAACACAAATATTATACTTGTAATTATAAAATACATATGTATCATTTTGTTTTAATTATTTTAATTCATCAAAGAAGTGGAAGTGGCATTGATGTGTACGTACGACCTGTTGTCTCCATGAACAGTGCACTTCATTTATAAACATAAAATGTTATTGAATAATATAAATACATATTAAATGAATATATATGATAATTTATTCATGGTTTACATTCTTTATATGATTAAACCTTAACATATTTAATAAGAACAAAAAACAAGTCAAAATCTACTTGAGAAAACTAGGCAATTAACACCCAAAATAGTTAAAATAAAGAAATAGTGTTAACAAAATGGTAATAAAATATTGTGATGAGTTAATATATGATATTTTAAAGATGGTTGTGGTTATGGTATTAGTTAGTAACATATTTTAATCCACTATATAGGATGGTAAATACCACACAACATAAATAATTGATAAGGTAGGGGATTTTCATCTCACTTTTTAAATCTGTGAGATTAATATAATATTCAATACATACTTATTTTGTGTTCCATAAATACTGCCAATTTTGATATATTATATCACGAATACTATTATTCTCATGATTTTATAATATTCTTTACATTTCATACCTTTCTGGTGATTATGTTTTAAATGTTTCAAAGTGGTTTTGAACACTTTGGAATGTTTAAAGATTACCATCCTCCAATATTTTTAATCTCACTTCACATTGTGATTGTTAACTTCCCTTGAAAAAATAACTTTATTATAATCATCTTTAAATGGAAATTTAATTGAATATCTATATTCTCATATAATGGATATTAGTATTTCCGAAACCGTATACCATTTTTCATATGGCGGTTCCTTTGATAATTATTTGATTAATTGGGGAATTATTGATAAATCTATATTTCCCATTCAATATAGTTATTTGATAAGACATATTAGTTATTTTGATTATTCAATATGAAGAATACTTTGGAATGGAAAAGACAGGTGGAGACCAGAGATTATATAACTCCTCAATGCATTAATAGGTTCTCATGACACAAATAAGTTGGAAAAATTAAAAGGGTTTGTATCTGTGATTTAAACCATCTTATAAATGTTCTTGGTGGTAATTGGTTTTCATATTCTTAAGACATGAAATTCGATTGGAAATAAATTTTCCTCAATTATTATCAATTATTTTTTCCATGAGATTTTGTATCAACAAATCTATGTACATCATTCATTCTCTGTTTATCGATTCATGGTATGTGTTTTGGTTTCTTACTTGCTACATTATTTATGACTTATCTAGTTATTTTTATGGAAATTTTACTCAGTTATTTACATTTTCATATAGATTGATCCATTATTTCTTTCATTATAGTTACCTTTACTAAGAATTTTATCTCACCCTTATTATGTTTCTTTCCCTATGTTATAAAAAAAGAACATTGATTAATAATTTGAGGAGGGATTTTATTTTAGTTTATTGTGTAGAATGTTTTAATATATTTACCTAATGTATTATGAGCATTATGTATATAATATGGATTTTCAATACTAATAAATTGAACGGTCCTTCGGTATTTTCTCCCTTGTAAAAATGTTAATTTAATGTAATAATGAACCGGATCTAGGATTCTGGGGTTGGGGCCTTATAGTTTGTATCAATAGAAGTTCAGAAACATCATTAGAAACAATATTTAGAAAACATAGATTAGTGAGAACAACCCTAATATATACATTGAAGATAAGTATACAATAATATCCTATAATTCTAGTAAGGTAGGCGTTACGTGGGTATTTATAGAAATATATCTTTTTATGGATACTACAAGTGCATGTGGTTCTAGAACAGATGTACCTGGGAGTAACAACTCTGATAAGATGCTCTGGTCCAGACTCGAGGTAACCTGGTACCTGAAAACGGGCCTTATTTCAGACCTGGTTTGAAACACCAGTGGATATTCTTAGGATAATTCGTATTCTCTATACCTATCACTATGAAGGATTTCTGATTAAAGATACGCCAAATGTAACCAAATTTGATGATTCCAAGATTTGTGATGCATAAATTTATATTATGTGCTATATCATGTTTAGAGTTAAAGAGAGTTCATATTTTTATGAGCTTATCTAGTATATGTTGTTTTCTAGAAATGGGTCCTAGAAGGAATAATTATTTCAATACTCATGGACAATGCATAGATTTCTCTCCTAAGGAAACCAATACAGCTAGTATTAGAATAGAGAAAATCAAGGAAATATTGGGGAAACATAATCATGTTATGACATATAACCTTTACAAAATGGAGAAACCTATGCACTAAGGGAGTCTCCAATGATGGATTTTTTTATGCGATATAATCCCATATCTTTTAGTGGGACAACTAACCCAATTGTAGTTGATCCATCAATTAAGTCTCTAGAGAATATATTTTCAACTATGGAATGATGTGAAAAGAAAAACGATACACTTGTAGTCTATTGTATTCAAGGTGATGCAGATAAGTGATTATCTCTAATCTAGAATACAGTATAGGAAGAATAAATTGAACTCATGGAATAGAATACATTTAAGGATACATTCTTCAATAATTAATTCCCTCATGATCAAAAAATTGAGATAAAGAGAAAGTTCCTTAGCTTAAAGAAAAAGGAAGAAGAGAGTGTATTAGATTATGAAGTTACCTTCAAAAGGCTAGTCAGGTATGATTAGGATTATGTAATCAACACTAAGTGCAAGTTAGATCATTTATTTGAATGTCTTAAACCAAATCTTTGAAGGGAACTCATTTCATAATTTTTTTATCTTATAAAGAAATAACTTTATGTGCCATTAAGACGGAGAAGTAATTTTCTAGAGTTAGTATATTCAAGGTAAATAAAGAAAATAATAAGTCATATGATAATCATGAATAATTTAATTTAAATAAGAATAATAATTTTGATAGATTCTGAAAATTTGAAAACTATGGGAGAAAACACCCAGGTAAATGATTGAAGGGACTGGAATTTTTCTATAAATGTGGAGATAAGGGTCACGAGGCTCATGAATGCAAGGGGAAGAATCTAATACATGATTTATAGTGATATAATTGTTTTGAGATGGGATATTATATAAATGATTGTCTGAAAAATTAGGGGAATCTACCATAGAAGAGGCTAAGGGGAAATGGACAAGCCTTTGTGATCACTACAGTGGATCTAGAAGTACCAAATGATGTGGTGGAAGGTACACTAATCCTATATTAAAATTTGGCCAATGTGTTATCTGATTTCGTATCATCGCACTATTTTATATATACTCAGTTTACCCAGAAAATTATACACTTCCCTATTTATTTAATAATAAAGTTTTCGGTCTAAACTCCTTAGGGAACTATCATTATAAAAACAACATGTAGGTCAATTGTAATTGTGACTCATAAATGTACTTTATATTCCAAACGTGTTGTCATTCATATGGATGTTTTTGATATTATCCTCGGTATAGACTGCCTCTCGAGATATGATTCAAAAATTTATTGTAAGAGGAATGAAATTTATATTTGTCAGGATAATGTAGAATCCCTCATATTTAGAGAAAAATATTCCTCACCTGATTCTTATTTAGAGCCTCCCTCAGTAATTATATTGAATTAAATTATTCGAGAGTAAGAGAAAATAATTTCTAGTGATGATGGAGGTAATCTCCAAATTGAAGATGTTCTTATTGTGTAATAATACATTGATGTATTTCCTTATGATTTACCTAGACATCCACCATAACATGACATTGAATTATCCATTGATTTAATCTAGGGTGTAAGGATGATATCAAATAATCCATATAGAATGGAAACTATGGAATTTTTGGAGTTAAAGAAGAAACTATAGGATTTGGGTAATAAATTATTTATTCACGCTAGTGCCTCACATGGGGGATCCCATGTCCTCTTTGTTAAAATTAAACATAGATCCATGTGGTTATGTGTTTAATATATAGAAATCACTAAAATTACAATAAAGAACAAGTATCATCTACCACCCATTGATGACTTGTTTTCTCCACTTCACGAAGCTCAATATATTTCTTATATTGATCTTCATTCAGGGTGTGACCAATTCCAAGTGAAGAAGGAAGAAATTCTAAATAAATCTTTCCGAACAAAATATAGACATTAATATTTTACAATAATTACATTTGGGAAGACTAATGCACCCTTTATTTTTAGGGACCTAATGAACAGAGTATTCAAGGAATATATTGACAATTTTTTTGTAGTATAATTGATGATATTATGGTGTATTCAAAATACTATGAGGATCATGAAGATCACTTGCGGATCATCCTTAATACTCGTATAAGAGAAGAGTTATATAGGAAATTTAGTAAATGAAATTTCTGTCATTAAGATGTCTCTTTTCTTAGTCATACTGTCTTCAAATATGGAATATCGGTTGATCTTGAAAAGACAAAGGTAGTTAGATAATGTCCTACGCCAACAAACAAAACCGAGGTATGTAGTTTCATTGGTTTGGCATGTTTTTTTCAATGATTCGTTCATAATATTTCGCAACTATATAACACTTTATCCAAGCATATGTGTAAAGGTGTTATGTTTTTATAGATGAAGGAATGTGAGGAAAGATTTGATGAGATAAATAGAAGATTGTTTAATTCCACAATTTTGAATCTATCATTTGGTAGTGCTGGGTTTGTCATATTCGGTGATGCATCAATGAAGGAACATGGTTGTGTCTTAATGAAAAATGAAAAAGTTATTGCATATTCATCAAGGAAATTTAAGAATTGTGAATATAACTACACATCTCATGATCTGGTGTTAGTAGATATAATCTTTTCTTTAACAATATAGAGACATTACCTCTATGGAGAAAGTTGTTAGATATACATGTGTCATAAAATCTGGAAATTCATCTCCTTATAGAAAGATCTCAACATGAGACAAAGGAGATGGCTTGAACTACTCATGGATTTTATTTCTAAATACCCTACCACCCAGTGACATAAAATAAGGTGGTAGATGCATTGTGTAGGAAATATCATAGAGTTATAACCCAAATGAGGATTGAGAAGGATCCTATGTTCATGGATCTAGTGAATATGATTATGGGGATTTATAAATAATTTGAGACATCAATCATTTATCAAATTATTGAAAAAATATATTTAACAGAGAGGATAAATAATTCTCAATCTGATGATGAGGATTTTCCAAAAAAAATTAAAGGCATGAATGATGAAAATTATAAAATGTTGTTTGTGAAGATAGTGTTCTAAAATTTGGAAAGAGGCTATGTGTTCCATATTTATCTGATCTTAGAAGGTAATTCTTGGATGATTATCATAGCTCAAATTTATCTATACACCATGGGAGAAAAAATATGTATAGGGAATTGAGGGAACACTTTTTGGCGGAAAACATGAAGATTGAAATTGCATATTATGTGTCCCTATGTCTAGTTTTTCAATAAGTGAAAATTTTAAGATAGTATCCTAAAGAAGATCTTCAAACTCCTCATATCCTTGTTTGGAAATGGGATGATATTACTATGGACTTTGTTAAGGAGCTTCGAAATACTCCTAGAATGAATGGTAGAATATGGGTTATTGTTGATCTCTTAACCAAATATGCACATTTCTGTTATATAATAGAGGACCTACCTCTTGTTTGCCTCAAAAGACTCTACATTAATGAAGTTATATGACTTCATGGCATACATCTGTCAATTGTCTTCGACCAGGACCCCCTCTTTATATCAAAATTTTGGAAGATTCTTCAAAAGTCCCTTGATACTTAGCCTCATTTGAGCACTACCTACCTTCTACAAACTGAATGACAATGTGAAAGAACAATTTAGACAATGGAAGACATATTGATATTATGTTCACTCGATTTTCAAGGAATGTGGGATCAATACTTACCTTTGGTGTCGTTTTCCTATAATAATAGTTTCCATTCAAGTATTCAAATGGCACCATATGAAGAATTATATCGAAAGAGGTGTCTTACTCCAACTTCATGGGATGAAGTTGGTCAAAGGATACTCATAGGTCTAGAACTTATTTAACAGGTGATGATAAAGGTGAAGGATGTTCTGGAATATATCAAAACATCTCAAAGTAGGAAAAATATATATGTTGATAATCAGAAAAAGGATTTGAAATATCAAGTGGGAGACCATGTTTTCCTAAAGGTATATCCATGGAAGGGAGTTATCAGGGTTGGTATAAAGAGGATAAAGAGTCCCATGTACATCGGACCTTTCGAGATTCTTGAAATAGTTGGAGTTATTTCTTATTGATTAGTATTGAAGTAAAATCTCTCAAAGGTTCACGATGTGTTCCATATATCCTTATTAATGAAGTACATGCCAGACCCAACACATGTGCTCCCATCTAATGAAATAGAGTTGGAACCTAACCATTATTTTTTCAAATAACCTATCCAGATTCTTGACACTAGATATAAAGTGTTAAGGAATCTGAAGACTCATCTAGTAAAGGTACTCTGGAGAAATCACAAAAATGGAAGAAGCAAAATGGAAACTAGAGGCTTATATAAAGAAGAACTACCCACATCTTTTTAAGGTTAATAACCCAAACATTTTGAGGACAAAAGTTTTGAATGAGGGAAGAATGTAGTACCTCAATACTTTCCCATATTTACCTTTAGATATCTTTGTAGTACACACAACGCTTAATTTAAACGAAACATTATTTAGTCACATTTTTTCACAGTCCATTAAATAATATAACTTTTACAGATTTTATTTATATATTATAACATTTTATGATTATAATAATAAATATTTTATTAAACAAGAAATGGAATATGAAAATAGTGAGTTATCCACTTTATACAACATTGAGGAAAAACTCAATTTTTTGTGATAAAATCAAAATCCTTACACACTCCTTTATGAAAAATTATTTAAGATGATTGTCTATGGTGTCCAAAGATTCACCAATCCGGTTAAGAAGCACTAAAAATTGAGCTCAAAATATATCCTCCTCCACTAAAACATTCATTTTCGGGAGATAATTATTCACTACCTATCATCATTACTACAAAACAAGATAATAGCCAAGAGGTAATGTAGTTGAATGTATTATAAAAGTTCAAATTTTCTCTATGGTTGACCATTAATAACATTAAGTATATTATCACATTGTTATATATTCATAGGATCCCAATTAAACACAATTTTAAATAAACAATTAAGGGATAAATGAATCTCGTCCCCCAATGTCAAAGAGGTATTTAGGGATGATGTTATTAACTTAATTGATGTTGGGGTTATCTGTCTCATTTATGACATCTCTTGGGTTAGGATAATTGATATTTTTTCAAAGAAGAGTGGTTTCAATATTGTTACTAATAAAAAAATGAAAAAATATTATAAGAAAAGTATTTAACATGAGATTCTATATATACTATGGGAAGAAAAATTTTACCCTATGAAAGATTATTTTATTATTCCATTATTTGATTGAATTATTGATAGGTTGGATAAATATTAATGTATATTTGTATTGATGAATATTCTAAGTAAAACCAGATTAATTTTTCCCCAAAATATTACGGATAGAGAACTTTCACTTTTCAATTTCACATAGTTACTTGCTGGTGAATTCCCTTTGTCATGATTGGTGCTCCAAATACATTTCAATGGTTTATATGGGATATACTTTTAGACCTGATTAATATAATAATATAGTGGTTTATTAATGATATTTCAATAGTATGATGTATATTTCAGAGTATTCTTCATAATATAGAGGTCATTTTATAATAGTTTCAAGAAAAAATCGTGTTTTAAACTAAAATAAATGTCAATTAATGATGTTCTAATATATTTTTTTAGGCCATACCATGTTTATAGTGGTATAGATGCTAAAAATGATAAGATAGGGGTCATTCAAAGGATACCCCTCCAAATAATTTCAAATATGTTAAAATTTTTCTAGGCCATTCATTTTTTTATATAGATTCATAAAATATTTTTCTAAAACCATTGGGTCTCTATAATCACTGCTGGAGAAAGATATACCCTTGATGCTTGATGAAAAAAATTAGAACCATTCAAATTTTTAAAAGAAAATTAACTTCTTTGAAAATCATCACTACCTCCAATTAGAAGTTCCTATTTCAAATTAAGTATAATACATGATACTTCTATATGGGGGTATTATTAAGAAAAATAATGGAAATGTGGATTCATGTGGTTTCTTATTCTAGTCTATTTTTAGTCTATTCAATAAAAAAGTACACCATACCAAAGAAGTAATTACTTACTATTTTTTTTGTTTTAGAGATTTTTAGGAAGTAATTTATAAGGATAAAAGGCACAGTATTCATTAAACATTCAGCCTTGAGTACATAGTGTCATAAAAAGGGCCAAACTGAGACTCATTAGAGATATTATTATACCACATCCATTTGATTTAGAAATTAACGATGAAGATGGGGCTGAAAATATAGTTCTTAATAATTTTTATGTATTTTTTAGTACTCGAATTGATAAACCTATATAGAATAATTATAATTTTCTAGATGAGATAATATATGATGCTTCAATCAAAAAAAATTCATTGTGTGTATATTTTGAAAATTTAATGGATCCTGGAGTTATTCCCAAATAATTTATAAAATAAAGGATGGGATTCATTACTGATTTAAATTACTACTTTTTAGATGAACCCCAATTGTTTATAAATTTTTCTCATGTGATTTTAAATAGAAATGTTCCAAAAGAATAAAATATACCATTTCATGATTTTTCTCACTCTTCATCAAGGGTGGGAAAAATAGAAGAGATAGGATAACCCAGAAAGTTTTACAGGCTGGTCTTTACTGGCCTATTTATTGTTTTTAGGATTTTGGTAGTTAGTTTCAATAAGTGTTAATGGTTAGGGAATATTAGTACGAAGAAAGATATACCCCAAAAGGTAATTTTAGGAGAATAAAGTTTTTATGATTTGGGCGTGGATTTGATATGACCAACTACATATTCTACTATGAATGATTACATTTTAGTGGGGGTTGATTATGTTCAAAATTTGGTTAAAGTAGTGTAACATCCCAATAATCAGTCATGTAGTGTTGCTAAATTAATTTTAAAGAAAATATTCTCAGGATTTTTTTTTCCAAGGGTTTTTAGGATAGATAATGGTACTCACATAAATAACATTATATTGAAAACTTTAATGGTAAATTATGGTGTCAACCTAAAAAATCACTCTATACCATCCAAAGTATGACAAATAGGATAAAATATCTAATGGGGAGTTTTCAAAAACATAGAGAAAACATCCACAAATTCTAAAAATGATTCATCTGTAATGTTGGATGCGTAATTTTGGGCCTATAAAACTACCATTATAACTCCCATGTGATTCTCCCAATATAGACTGGTCTTTGGAAAATAAAGTCATTTTTTAGTATAGCTTCTATACAAATCCGTTATGCAAAGTAAATTCCCCAATCATTAATTTTAAATCTACTAGTGAGAGAAATTTTTTTGAGTTGAGTGAAGTGGATGAGATTTTGAAAGATTACTATGGAAATTCATGGATTTAAAATGAAATATCTATATTTTTTCATGAATCTATTATAAAAACATGGATTTTATGGCTATTCCAAGTGTGTTGTTGTTTGATTAAAGACTCATAATTTTTCTGGTAAATATTAAATCTAGGTAACCATTCATAGATTGTTATTTAATGGTGTTTAAAAGCTGGAAGGGTAAAGGAAAAATTCATTCTTAGTTAGTGGAAAAAATGGATAACATTATATTTAACGGTAGTCGATGGCCTTGGTTACCATATTTTTTCTAAAAGGTTGATCTTTCACTAAATATTAACTAATGAAGTAAAATACAGTGTTTCATGGGAGTGAACCCATGGTCATTTTTATGTGTTTCATATCTCTTATATTAAAACTGATATGTTTTTCTGATCGTCAAATTTATTTATTCTTTGGTTAATTGATTAAATTCTAGTTCTCATCCCTATTCTAGAAAAAAAACCCATTATTTGTTTTCAAAAGAAGAGATGAATCTCAATTGTACTCAATATCTAAAGTGGCTCTACTAGATAGGGAAACCGCGAAACACTATATCTTTCACCTGAAATCTGTTATTTCTCTTCATAAACATTTAATTCTAGGAATATCATTTTATTTTATACATTTTGTAACTATTTAATTTGGATAATTATATAGTTCCCCTTATGATTAAATAGGGGAGGTTTTCTAGATAACCATTACTATCAGAATTTTCGATTATAATGAAGTTATTTATATTATTCTAAACTTACTTTATAAATTTTAAAATGGTTTTTTCTATTATTATACATTTTTGTTTGCTGAAATTTTTACTATGAACGCTTGTTTTAATGAGTTTTTGAAATTCTTTTTAAATTTCCAAGTATATAGTAATAATCATTAGTAAAATAATATTTTCCCACAATATTATTGAAGTAGTATATAAATGGATGAATTTTTTTGTTTTTAATATTTATATTTTTTAAAATTGTAGAAATTTTTACATTTCAAATTTATTATTACCCTTCAAAATTTTGTTTTAAAACTAATGAATTTAAAATTTCATCGGGAAAAACTATCTTAAATGATAATCCCACTTTAGGTTTTGACATTACGGATAATGTAGGGTTTTATATGTAGGGAGGGGTATTAAATGTGATAATCTATAATAATTTATTCAAACATCAACAAAATATTATATTATTAAAAATTTGTTACTTTTAGAGATTTAATTTTCAAATTCAATTGTTGAAAAAAAATTAGAAATTGTTAGGCTATTTCGAGACTTTAATGATGTTAATATATATTACTATATGAATTTTATTATGTACATCATTTAATTTACCTCTTTAAACAAATTTCATTCAATAAAATATTTGGTGTATTTCTTAAAAAAAATTTGGACATTGAATATTTTAAATTGAATTAAACTAATAAGATAAGAATCTAAATGGTATTTGAAATGAACATCCTAATTAATGTTGAACAATTTATCCTTTATTGTTAAACAAAATGAATGTTTAATTATTAATTTTTAAATTATTTTTCTCCCTCATCCTTTCAATTAAGACAATTTAATCTCTATTAAATTATGTGTGTCGATTAACCAAGAGGAGTATAGAAGTTTTGAGGCTCTAGTTGGATGAAAATTGAATTCTGTTTAACTCTTGTAAAAAAATCAAAGTTAAATTTTTTTTTAAAACATAATTTTCACTAAACCCATTTATTTTTAATAGGAAAATCACATATCCACTTCATAAAATCTATGAGGTATTTTTAAAAAATAATAAATTTTTTGGCACATTATTTTTTCACTCTTTAGATTATTTTCTTTCAATGAATTGATATAATTGATTTCCTTAGGATAAAAAATATGTTATGTGTGGGGGAATTTGATGTGAACTATGATGATATGCTATTTCCATATCAAATATGGAAAATTATTAGGAATTTAGGTATTTTTCATTGAAAATTCTTTTTAAATGAGTGTTTTTTGGATTTGAATGCTTTTTTATTGAAATTCATAATTCTTGAATATTTTTTTAATATGGGATTATTGTGATTAATTGTTCAGATGTTCCCTGATTCAAATTTTCTTAAAATTTTAAGAACTATATTTATTTTTATTTTAGTGGAATATTCCTTGAAACTTTAATTGATATTTTTTTGTTTATTTGATGTTGGAATTAAAATTTTTTATGTTTCCCTATGTTAATTCTTCTAATCAGTTTTAAAATTCATGGAAAATTCCTAAAAAAATTATTTTAATTTGTAATTCATTTTAATTAATCATTATGGATTTATAATTTTATATTTTTGTGGATGAACAAATATCATAGCATTATTTATTGACTTACCATGTCCATAAGAAATTTCACATTTTTAATTTCATAGAAATTTCAAGTTTGTGTATCAACATATGATATTTCTCCAAAACTCACTTCAAATTTTAAATGTCTCCTATATGAATTCTAATAATATAATTTCAATGTACTATAAGATATTTAAATATCATTTATGATATTATCCTTTCCCATTTTTTACGAATGGATGAAGAAGGCCAAGCTCAAACTTCATCATTTTGAGAAATTGGAATCCATGGAAAATAGTTAATATGTTGGTTAATTTCAAGTGAATGTCATCAAAGAATTAGAATTTTAAATCAATAGGGGAATTTTGAGTTTGGTATTTAATGGATTTATAGATTCCACACTATATCTAGAGTTTATTTTCACTGGGGGATATTAATTAGGTTACATGGTTACCCAATAAGAAAAACCTAACACCAAAATCGAGTATAGAAAATGATTCTCCCTTAATGAAGAATCAAACCAAAAATAGGGAATAATATTCCTAATCCTATATAAATAAGACTTTAGAAATAATACATCAATATAAGTTGATTATATCCACTGATAAAGTACCTTGATCAAGTTTGAGGAATAATTAAAACATCTATAGTAGCTCATGTTGAGATGAGAGGGATTTGGAATCGAGTAATGATTCCACAAAGGATTCAAATGAGTCGACCAAGACTGAAATGAAGATGAACCAAGGAATAAAACAGTGTTTAGAACTTACTGAATCTAACATCCAACCAATCCTCATCTTTTTATTTCAAATAAATATAAAAATAATTTATAGAGAATACCTTTGATTTAGTGTGACTAAACAACTATAACGACATGAACTATTATAATTAAAATTCCTATTGTGATTTATTAAAATTTATTATTAAGTAACAGGGTTATTAAAAACATATTAACTAATTTGGTTTTATTATATCCAATCATATTTAAAATACCTCTAAGAATTATATCCTTTGATAATATATTCATTGAATAGTTATCATATGACTAGAATAAATATAGGGTTTTAACAAATCTTATTGACATAGACAGAGGAAGTGTGGCCTCAACCAGTAGGATCGAACCCTGTGAATATAATTTATTAATTATTTAGAGGGATATAGTATCTTTTTTATTTTCCCATTATAAATCCCATGAAAATATCCAACAACTTAATCATGAGTGAAAATGTTTACGGGAGAAGTTAAGCCACATCGAGATCATGGTCCAAACCAAGTACGTCGAACCACTTAAGGAAAGTCTCACTATCACACACCTTACCCATATGGAATTTTTTGGTGTTATAAATATATATGTATTAATACCATAATAATATGAATATGTTTACTTTATTTTCAAAATAATAATGTTCATATTTTCTCCTTATCGTTACATTATAAAGGATTTTGATTTTTATATAATAAAAACAAAAAATTAAGTAGTATTCAATTTCAATAAAGACATTTATTTTGATAAATTAATGGATTTTCTAAATCAATAATATTTTAATAAAATATTTTTCTTAAAAAATTTCATTAAAAAATAAATCATCTTATAATTTTTATGAATTTAAATATAATTTTTATAAGGATTTGAAAACTCTTATTGTCAAAAAAACTAAGAACTTCTCAATAAATGTTGAAACATATTTTAATAGTCAATATTAACATATTTAGAAAATTATTTTTATAAAATGAATATTATTTTTTTAATCAAAACATCAAAATTATCCAACGGTGAATTTTTTATCATTTTTAAAGAAAGTCGAATTTTCTGGTTAAAATTAAATACCATATAAATATACTATGTTTGTTATGACATCGTAATGACCCAAACGTAATGTAACAAATTATATAAATGGTATCCATGACCAAATATATTTTCCCCTTTAATATAATATTATTTTATGTTTATTTGATTAGTTTTATAAAGACTTTATGAGTCCTCCAAAAACATTAATATATTTTAATGTTTTAAAATCATTTATTTAAAAATATTACTCACATACACATCAATGAAGGATTTTTTTTAAAGTGTGTACCTTGAACATATAAAATAATTTAATTAACTCCCAATTTTCAAAAACTATAGGAAACATCATCAGAAGGTTTGTGGTTTTTGTTATTTTATTATATACGGTCCAAACTTGTGTTGAAGAAATAATAAAACAATACCCATTAATTTCCTATATGAACACACCCAATATTGCATTTATTGTCACTAAATATCCTTAGATCATTCCCCAACTCTTCCCTCCACCATATAGAGTCCTCCCAAGGTTCCCTCAAACTCTCAAGAGGCTCCTTCCAAGCATTTGGATACACACACTCAAGTAAGTGTTCTTTTCTTTCTCGTATTTATTCAAGTTTATTCGTTAACTTATGCCTTCCATTTTCAATTCCTAATGTTGGGATAATATTTTACATGTCCCTATTACATTCCATTTTATTTCCAAATTATTAGATTCCCCTTTTACTCTCATTGACCCATTTTATGAATCTTTAAGGGATGTTGTTATGTTGCTGAAATTTCACCTTGATTTTTCATGCCAAAACAATTATATAGTGAATACCATACTCATTTCCTATCAATGGTGATCACCTTTAAACCCTTATAATTAATTTTATTGGGTACCTAGATGTTTTAATTCTACACTTCTTTGTCATGTAATAAAATATTATTACAAATGAATCCATGGTTTTTATCTATGTGAAGCACTTAAGCATGAGAATGAGATGAAAGTGATGGGTGCACCCATAATTATATAGTGCTCTAATGAATTGAGTAATATTTTAGTCTCATGAGATTACATGTAAAGGATTAGGGAGTAAACCTAATATATCATGATACTTTTTCAATTATTATTTCTTTTCATTTAACCTTGACTTATTTTCATGATGCAGACTTCTAAGTTGTTTCTATATTTCTCATGTTGCCTTAATGTTATCATGATATATCATGCCTTATTATTCATTTTTATGATTCTCACACATTTTATGTCCCAATTTATTTTAATATTTTCTAACATGTATTACTTTCTTTATTTTATTATATTTTAATTCTCTTATTATGTTTCATATCTAACCCCTTTCTTATGTATGTCCCTATATTGTCCCATTAAGTTTTAAGTTCAAGCATGTTAAGAAAGTTTTAAATAAATATTATGTATTCTTCTTATTTTATGTTGTTATGTAATGTACATAATTCCGAAAGAAACTATACTTATCAATATTTTGGGTTGTATAAATTACAATATTATATATTAAATCATTAATTAATGTTAAATAAATAGTAGAGTTTTCATAGTTTGTATCAAATGAAACATTTTTTTATTTTTGGGATTAGGATTAGAAAACTCTAGAGAAATCATTTTGTAGAAATGTATGTATAAGAAAACATCACTAAACTTTCGTAAGTATATATTCAGTGGTTTATAGTAAAATACATCACTTTATGGCTACTAATAGTGGATGTGACTCTGGAATAAATGTATATAAGGGTAAAACCTAAAAAAAACATATTGAGCTATATTCGACCAAGAACTGGTGCACAACAACGGGCCATGCTTCACACCTGGTTTGAAACTCCTAGGGGATATGGTATGGTAAATTCATAATCTCCTTAAAAACCGTTATTAAGGGAACAAAACACACCCATAAGAATATATGTTAGGAAATAGATCATGTATAACATAGATTGAAGCCTGGAAATTCATAAGTTAATGAATTACATTTAATTTAAAATTTACTTATTTAATGTAAATAGAATCCCATTTATGTGTTTAAATGTTTAAAAAAATTTCCCTAGTTTTTCCTTTATTCTATCAAATGGTTGAAAATATGAGGAATAAGGTAAATAACCAATGTGATAGGAAATGTGATGTCTTCCCCAATGAGATGACCAACCTGATTGGTGTAGGAATCATGATATTTGTGATTATAATCTCTCAACTGACACGGGTTATGAATAAAATCATGGATCTAGAGGATCATGCAACTCCCCCTAAGAATGAACAAGCTACAATTAAGACCTTTATGTGACAAAGCCCTCTATCTTTAAGCTGATCATTTGATCTATTAATTTAGGAATAATAGATCAACTCCATTGAGAAGATATTCCCTATCCATTCATGTTCTTTTCTGGAGAAGGTTCTACTGGATGTTTATCATATGTAGGGAAAAACTTATTAACATAAGACATTGATCAAAAATATGAATCTTGATGAAGATATCAAAGAGATTGGTGGAATGAATTATGAAAATGTTTTTTGATAAATAATTTCCTCACACACTCAGAAATAAAATGGATTAGAATTTATTTTCTATTAAGAAAAAAGAAGATTAATCTATTGGGATGTATGAGGAAAACATCACAGGACATTCGTGATGATCATATGGCTTTGTTGTTATCCCCATATTCAATGTTGGTAGCTTTTTTTATGGCATAAAACCTAGTCAATGAAATTCCCTGGTGATCCGAGACATTGATAGGTATGTGGAAATTATCGGATTTTCCCTCAATGTTAATATGAAGATTTGGAAAATATCAAGGGTGTCATAAGGATAAGAAGAAAAAAGTGGAGTTTAATTTGGGCAGTCCAATAGAGAAATATAACGGTGTTATGAAATTTCATCTTCCCATCTATCCAAAGTGTGTAAAGAAGAAACCAAGAAATTCCCTAAGGGGTTGAGGAAATTCTTCAGGTGTGGGAATAAAAGGGAACCTAGCTTAGGATTTCTAGTGGGAGAATACCATTAATTCTACAGAGGAAAGGAATTATCTGGCCAAATATCAATGCATTTTTAATTGCTTCAACAGAAATAAACATGGAAACTTTTCAAACCAATGCTCTAAGGAAAGGGTTCTCAGAGACAACCCACAACCTCCATAACAGTAAGGGTGAAATTTTTCCATCACAACCACTAAGGTGGTTCTTAAAAACAATGTTGTGATAGGTACACTAGTTATTAATTAAATAATATAAATATTACTTTTTTATTTTGGTTCTACTCATTCCATCACATCATGAATGTTTAGTAGATCTATTTAAACAGCACCACAAAGCATGGAAGTAGATAAATCTGTGAAAATGGAAAATGGGGAAATTATTGCACCCTATGTATATACATATTACCCAATAAAAATATGTGGGATGAAATTTCCATAGATCCTTTCGATACTCCCTTTATTGTAATTTGATGTAATTAAACATATGGATTGGATTTCCCTATGTAGAGTAAATATAAATTTGGGATATAAGTAAATCACTCTACGAATATTTAATTTTCATCTAATTATATAAAAATGGAATGAGGTGGATGAATCTTATTTAGTACCAACATATCAATCCTAGAAATTATTACACTTTGAGAAAACACATCTATCTCAAATGATTGAGTCTAAGGAAGGAATAATCCTTGAAAACATGCCCACTGTGAGGGAATACACAAAAATGTTTCCTAAATAATTTAGGGTTCTTACCCTTAACCAAGAGGTCGAATTTTCAATTGAACTTTTACCCAGGTAGTTACCATTATCCATGAATCTATATAGAATGGATGTTTTGGAAATTGAGGAGATAAACAAAAAAACTATAGTATAATATAGATAAAGGGTTCATACGCCCATGTTCTTTACCATGGGGTGCACCAGTACTCTTTTCTAAGAAGATGTATGGGTTAATGTAACATTAATTTTATTATAATGAGCTCAACAAGATCACGATAAAGAACATGTATCGATTATCATGGATTGATGACTTTTTAAGCTGGAAAAAAATGAGAACAATACTTCTCCAAGTTTTTTATGTAGTCATGATATTACCAAGTTTGGGTGATGAATGAGGATATCCTCGAGACTACTTTTCATACAATGTATGTCTAGTATCAATTCATTTTTATTCCATTTGGACTCATTAACACTCCAAAAATCATCATGGAATTGATTAATAGAGACATTAAAAATTACCTCAAAAAATATTTGGTAGTATTTAATTGTGATATTATAATATAATCAAAAAACAAGAAGGAGCATGAGGAGTATTTGAGAACTGCTCTAAAGACCTTATGAAAAGATAATGTTTATACCAAGTACAGAAAATGTGGGTTCTGGTTGAATGAATTCTCATATTTTTGGTATATCATCCCATGAAATGGGTTCTCTATAGACCCTTAAAATTCAAAATAAATTTAAGGACATATGAGGATAGTATTTGTGATAGATATTAGTAGTTTCCTTGGATTAGATAGGTAATATCATTGATTTTTGAGAAATTTGACATGATTTTAAAAACCTCTAACCAAAATGACTCTAAAGGGAGTCAATTTTCCTTATAATTAAGAATGTGAAGAGTTATTTAAGGGGTTTAAATGGAGTCTTATCACTTCACTTGTACTCACAATACCCACAAGTGTAGAGCATTTCATGGTATTCAGAGATGCATCAAAAAGGGCTTGGGTAGTGTGTTAATGTAGAATAAAAAAGTGATAGTCTATACTTCAAGGTAGTTGAATGTTCATGAATGGAACTACCCAACATGTGATTTGTAGTTGGTTGTTGTGATATTATCTTTGAAAATCTAGTGGAATTATCCCTTTGGGGATATGTGTGAAATATATACAGATCACAAAAGCCTCAAGTATATATTCACATTGAAATAGATGAATATGCACCAATGAAGATTATTAGAGATGATCATGGACTAAGACACCTCAATTCACTACCATCCTGATAAAATAAAGAAAGAGGAATATTATATATATAAAAAGGTTCCATAAATTCTATCATTAATGATAATTTAAAATGATTATATCTTCATAGAATAAAAAAGGATGGACATGGTAATCATAAAAGGAGGAAGCTCATTAATCATTTCATAAATTATTACTCAACCATCGCTTCTAGAGAAGATAAAGAATGCTAAAAGAGATTATATGGGAATTCAAAAGAAATAGGAAACTATAAAAAAGGGAAATCATCTTAGTTTGTAGTTAATGAAGAATTTGTTGTGAGATTTGGGTCATAGCTATGTGTACCATTAAATCGTGAGTTAAATTAGGATTTATTGGATGATGCACATAGTTTGACATTCTCAATCCGTCCAGGAAGAAAAAAGGTGAATCAAGATCACATAGAGAAATAATGGTGGAAAAATATGAACAATGAGATCTCAGAATATAAATTAATAGGTCTTTTATGTTACAAAGTGAAGGAGAAAACAAAAAAATCCAATGGGATGATGCAAATATTACCCATGCCTATATGGAAATGGGAAAACATCACCATAGACTTTTTTACTAGTCTTATGAAGACATAAAGAGGAAATGGTGATATATGGGTTGTGGTGGATCATCTTACAAAGGTTTCACACTTCATTTTAATTCATAAAGTCTTCTCACTTGATCTATTTACAAGGATATACATTACGGAATTGGTGAGGATGCATGGAACACCACTATAAATTGTATCTAATAAAGATATGATATTTACCTGCAATTTCAAGAAGATTATCCTACATGATCTAAATATTGAATTGAACTTAATCATGGATTATCACCCCCAAACTAATGGCCAATCTGAGTGGACTATCCATACACTCAAGGAAATATTGAGAGAATACTTAATTGACTTTAAAGGAGGATGGGATCAACATATTCCTCTTATCAAGTTCTCATACAATAATATTTGTCACTTAAGAATCCAAATTTCTCCATTGGAATCCTTTTATGGGAAGAGGTATAAAACACCTGTATGTTGAGAAGATGTTGGGGAACACAATATGCTAGGTCCTGAAATAGTTGAGTAAATGGTGGAAAAGGTCAAGACAATTTAGCAGCACATCAAAGCTTCCTATAGTCAAAAAAAGATATATTGAAAATCATTGATGAGACATAGAGATTGATGTTGTAAACATAGTATTCCTATAAATATATCCATGTAATAAAGTCATGACATTTGAAAAAGATGGAAATATTTCCCCAAGATACATCGGCACCTTTGACATCCTTGATCGTATCAGAACAGTGACATAAAGACTAGAACACCCACCAAACCTATCTCATGTATATGATGTATTCCATGTATACATCCTAAAGAAGTAAATATCATGTAACATCTCATTCTATTTCAAATAGGTATGTTCTAAACATTGTTTCAATTTTCTTTTTTTGTTGTCTGGGTAGAGTTGATAAGGTATTGGGAGGATACTTTTAAAGTTAAAGTCATAGATTTGTTGGATTCACAACTTTAAGTAGTTTTTTCTATGTCCTATTGAATAACTACACATGGTGTAATATGGTTAAATTATTTTTAAATCCAAAAATGAAAATATTTCATTTTTATCAAGAGATGTTGGTTTTTCATTAGATTCGAAAATTACCAATTACGCGACATGTAACTGGGTTACACACCATTTAAAATCTTTAGAATTATTTTTTTAATAGGCATTACAGCTGAATTTTAATTTTTTATTTCCCAAAACATCCTTGCTCTCTTCCTTGAGAATTACCCATGAGATTTTGAGATCCTCCAACCAATTTGGGACTTCTCATTCGGTGATTGATTTTTGTGGTGATCACAGTTTGTCTTTATGGGTAAGGGTTATTCTTGCCTCTCTGTCTCTTTCTCTATTCCTTCCTTGGAGTTTGATGGTTCATCTTGAGTTTGATGTAACTATGACCTGTGTTGATGAATCATATTTCTAGGTTGAGTTCCTGGATATTTTATGCCTTTTTTCTTGTTTTTGGGTTTCGTTGCGGGCATTGTGGTTTACTAAGGAAGGTTGGTGGTCCAATCCTTGGTTTCCAATTTAATTAACCTTTAACTGCATCATTAAAATTCAGTTCAATTTAAAATTACATTTCTTAAATTGAATCACTTTCATTAAATCATTTTATTAAAAACCCAATTCCAGTGAAATGGATTTTTGGATCACTTTGGCATGAAATTGGGTAACCCCCCAATTCCAATGAATTAGGGTGTGTTTGTGAAATGGATGGAAACTATATGAAAAATAAATTATTGGTTTTAATTTTGAAATGTATTATGAAATTTCTTGAATTGTTTTCAAATCCCTATTTTTTAAAAATGGATTTAAAATGGTTTTGATATAAACCCAGTTTTTTCATCATAAAATGGATTGTTTTTTATTATGATCCTATTATAATTTTAAAGAGAAAATTGGGATATTTGAAATTAGGGGGATTATATTTAATTTTATGTTAAACAGTATTGAATTAAATTTCACATCATTGTATGTACTTGAGAACATCTAGGCCTTAAGTGGTTAGTATGTTATTTGGAAAACACTTTAGGATTTACAATTTTCTAAAACTTTATATCATAACATCCCATTCCTTAGGATATGGTGATGAGTCCCATTTTCCTTAGGCCCAAAGGAGAATACGTCCATACTTTTCATTTCATAGTGTTGGGTCCCTATAGCTTGAAACATTCATACCTATTTGGTGCATGAACATGTTTCTCTCTTTTTTTTATTTCAAATGTATATTCGATTATTAATAATTGTTTTACATTACTTGTACATTTATATAAACTATTTTATATAAAAGTGTTTATTTAATCCATTTTTGTTAAAAGTTAAATATTCATAAAGAACACTTTGTTTAAAGTAAAATTCCATAAATGTAAAATGTATTTCCATCATCTAAAATTTGAATAATGAATTTATAATGTATTTCATATTTTAAATTGTAAATCATGATTTTTTTAAATGTGATTTTGTGAATTCTAACTCAATTTAATTGAAAATTATAACCACATTATAGGAAAAGTTTATATTGGAAACTTGTTTTGGAATATTTGGTAAAACCAAACAAGTATTTGTCTCACACCCTACTTGTGACTTTGGGGGTTTTTAGATTATCTCCTTCTTGGTTCGGTCATGGGAAAGGGGTATCTTGGAGGAGGATCTATTTGTATAAACATGGACTTGGTGAGTTTCAGCCTTAGATACTTGGGTTATTTTACCTATTTTGGTTCTTTTGTTGTAGTACATTGGGAATTGTTTCATTTTTTACTTCTGGTACATTATTCTCAATGGAGTTTCTTTTGATATTCATCTTTTCTTGTATATTTTAATTATGAAATAGTTATTGAAAAAAATGTTCCCACATTTAGTTTTTATGATGATAGGCTCTAGTTGTCGACCCATGGGGATTGGGAATTCCCTTCATTCTATGTCAGGGCTATCTTGGTTATCGAGTTACTAGGGAACCTGGGTTAGTTCATGAAAAATTGGTAACATTTGGGAGGTTATGCTTTTTTATTGAAGTCGGTATGGATTTGTTAAATCTTTTGGTATATTGGAGGTAGTTGTGATTTAGTGTCTGGCTAGATCTCGCCATAATTAACCTTAAGTCACCAGGGGGTTTTGGGAAAGATTTCTTGAAGATTTGTTCTACTCATTTCCCTCTTTTGATTTGGATATAGTGAAATCCAAGTATTTTTTATTATATATGTTGGGATTAATTTCCCTTGTCTCTCTATTTGAGTGTTAATCAGATGTCTTCTTTGTTGTCTGCAAATTTTTTTTATCATCATGCCACCGAGAAGATGTGAAAATCTAATCCCGGAGGATGAACCTACTGAACCATTGCGAGAAAATCCTCTCATGGACCTGAACCTGGTAGAGAAGATTGTGTGCATTATCCAAGATCTAGAATAAACTCCACCTCAAGTTTCTATTATTTCTCCATATATTGAACCTTATAGGGATGTTCTAAATATTTTTTCTCAATATTTCCATTTCCATAAGAAATAACCGTTGAAAGGATCAAATGATACTCAAGTGGCTAAGGGGTTTTTGAGTAGGATGGATTTCTTGTTTTGGTTCTTAGACAGACCTGATAAAATCAATGTGAGGTGTTCCACCATTATGCTAGAAGGACTAAGAATGATATGTAGGGATGCTCTGGTAATAGTGAATAAGCATTCGGGATTATAGTGGAAATACTTCAACATTCTTTTCACTGACTATTTATAACCAGAATCAATGTTTTTGGGAATGTTTATAGAGATTTTCAAACTTGAGAAGGCTGACAGGACCATGATAAAGTATGAAAATTGTTTTGATGAGCCTGTTCATTTTTCACCTAATAGAGTATTGAATGAGAGGATGAATGCTCAATGGTTTGAGTTGGGAATTAATTAGGTTATTCATTATCAGGTTTTATTGATTAATATTCCTTCTAATTATTATATACTTGATAGAGTAATTATGGATAAAATGGACCTAGTTGGAAAGTCAGGGTTATCAATAGTTTCTTTCCCTCCCAGTGGCAGTGTGAGTTCTATTAAGGGAAATTGGAAGCGTGATGATTCTTGTCACAGTTCTTGATGGCATGATCATTTTAGACCTCCTCCAGTTTCTGGAAGAGGTCCTTTAGTTTGTTACCAGTTAATAAATCTAGGTGATTCAAAGAGGTTGTGCACTGATTAATCCAAAAACTGTGCCTCCTGCAGATTTTTTGGGCTCTTACAGAAATTATTCCATATTTATTCCATATTTATTCCACTCTGAGTAGTGTAATGGGGTCATCATATCTTCCTAAAACTGTGGGAAAATCAAATGATTCACCTGAAAAAGGGTTCCAACTACATGCATCTGAAACAAATCTTATTAACATAGTGGAAAAGTGTAAGAACCCTGATCTTCCATTTAGGTATGTCTATCCATTTCTTGTCTTTTTTGGGAAAAAGAGAAAAATCTGGAAATTTTTAAGTACACACTGTGTACATTATAAGTATACGTCGTGTAATACGATACCGCTGGAGGCCGTGTGCTGGCCATGTCATGGCCACACACACCGCCATGTAGGAGTGACATGGAGGATTCTTAATGCGGAGTACGGAAACAGAAAGTACATGTCGTGTACTCCAAACTTACACAACATGTAATTTGTTTTTTTTATTAAACGCACTGGGGACACATCTAACCCCCAAAAGCATCTTCTTCTAGGTAACGTTCGGGTGAGAGAAACCATACGGCACTGAAACTTCTCTGAGCCCCCAAACCTCCATTTGTTCATCAAATCGACCGTCGTCGATTGCATTAGAACCGCAGTGGTAAGCTCGTCCTTCTTCTTTAGTTTCATTCCATGATTTTCTCTCTTTATCAATTTATCATGGGTTGAACGTTTTAGACGTTTTTGTATATCTTTGACGTTCTAAGGATATTCAAGCCCCTTGGTTCAAGTATATCGATCTCCTAACATCAAGGTAGGTGGTTTGTTCCTTTCTGTAGAAAGTCTTTGAGTATTTTGTGCAAATTCCACCAATAACCTTGAATGGGGTATTGCGTGTTTACCGTTTTAGCCCTATTGATTTCCTGCTTTGCTTTTATGCTATGTAGAGGGTTTTTTATTGTGTTCTAGGCTAATTTTTAGGCTTTAGAAGGGTTTTCCATGCATGTTCTTGCCTGTTTGGACCATTGGGTCTAGTTATATTTTTACTGTTGTTGTTTTCCCATGCCTAGTATTGTAGGAGGGAGTGACTGTAGTTCTCTCATGCAGAGATGATGTAGAATTATATCCAAGTAGTTTTTGAGGTAACTTTGTCCATTAGATTATGCGATACTTACTGACTTTATATATAGCTGTGGGAACCTAGTGTATTAGCCTATAGGGAGAATGGATGTAATGGCTTCTCCAGAGTGTCTTTATAATACGATGTGAGGACATAGGGGGAATTGATGTTGAGTGCTTCCTCAGAGTGTCTATTGTTCCCCGGCATGGGCCACATGGGGAATGAGACATTGAGTGGTTCCCCAGAGCACCTTTAGTATGATAAGAGACTGTAGGGGGAATTGACGGTGAGTGCTTCCCCAGAGAGTCTATTCTTAGTTGAACTAGAGGGGTGAGACTGTGTGTGCCTCCCAGAGGGTTTCTAGTACTTGTTGGTTGAACCATAGGGGTTAGGTTGTGAGAAATACCCATAGGGTTTCATGTTTGTTCTAATTTCTTGAGTGGTTTCTTACTTGTTGTAAATTATATGCTTGAAACTGTGGTTTTTTTGCTGCTTAGTACTTTCTTATTTATTGATTTCTATACGTTTACCTACCATATATTCACAGACTGTTAGGCACAAATCATAGGGTGGTTGCCTACTGGGATTTAGTCTCACACCCTATTTGGGTCATGCTTTTGGGCCCAAACAAATTATATTGTTTCAGGTATAGATAAGGGAAAGCGCCCTTCAAATTCAGGTTCTTGATTGTTGTGGATCTAGAGAACATAGGACCAAGATATGGCTTGTGATGCTGAGGAGTTTATCTTTTTTCTTTTTAACTTTGGTTTAGTACAGTTTTATTCTAGCATTGTGACTTGTTTGGTTGTTTTCCTAGACATATATGTATCATGAATCATTTATATATATCTGCTCTAGTTGTTTCCTTCATCAGTTTTTTGCTATTACTGTTGTTTGGTATTTACTATTTCCGCTACTGTATATATTTGTGTACTTCCACTGTGTACTCTGCCAATGAGGGCATAGTTTCCCCACTATCACACCCAAGGCCCCTGTTGTTAGTCGGCAGCCTCTGGCGTTCGGGGAAATGCGCTTGAGGCCATGTGACCAACCGAGTACGGGGCACCTTTGGGTGGATACAGGAACCGAGACGTTACAAAGTGGTATCAGAGGGATGATTTTCTCTTGACATACTATTGGGATCCTACAACCAGGGATAGGATGGAATAGGTACTTCGTAATAAGTTGTGCCCGGGAGTAGCTGACTCGTGTATAAAGAAAATCCATACTACCTCGTTTATTGCAATTTTACTGGTTTGAAAATTTTATAGTTGATTTGATTTCACCGTTTGGTGATTCACATGAATTGTGCTATTACTGTTGTTGTTATTGTGGTTATATTTCTGTCGTAACCCAATGAGATGAGGGTATTCCATCTCCTACATCAAATAGGCGCTTGTTAGAAATCATATGCCATTCATTCTTTCCATGCCATCTAGAATGAATTGTCAATTGCATTTTGTTGTGATAGATATTGTGTAGAATATATATGTTGTTGTGAAAGATGCCTTGATAAAAATATCTACTTCTTGTTAGAGCATTGATTGTGTAAAGTTTTACCTGAATGAATGCCAGATTTTGGTTCTTGAGAGGTTATGGCCCCTTATGGACCGGAATTTTGTGGACCATTGGCTTTTTTACCTTGTTTGTAACTTGTTAAAGATGTCAAACTTTGATTTTCGGGGATTATGGGCTCTCACGGATCGGAATTTGGCACTTTAAAAGTCTTTTTTTCTGTTTTCTGGGCTCTGGATTAGTTTATGAGGCTTACTGTCTGGAAAAACCCAGAATACACGCCGTGTAGTTTTGACTACACGCCATGTGTTCTTCTGTTCAGGGAGAAACATTTTTTCTTAAGTACATGCCATGTACCTTTTACATATGTCGTGTATTCTCTAAATGTGTCATAGGCTGTGTGGCCAGAAACACCGGATAGGGAAAATCTTGTAGGAACACGATGTGTACCGGTCATGCACTCAGTGTAGGGTAATCCTAGGAACCAGAACGTGTGGCTAACAGCACGGTCGGTGGAGTGTTTTCTTATGCATGCCATGTACACTTTGAACATGTCATGTATTCTAACCTAGGTACTCTGCCGTGTCACTAACAACATGGGTTAGTGTTATCCTTTCTCATACACGCCGTGTCTGCCTGGAACACACCGTGTAGTGTCAGACATGTCTCCAGCTGTGTAGCTAACCACATGGTCTGTTGGGACTTCTTAAGTACACATTGTGTCCTTCTGGAACACGTCGTGTAGTGTGACCTAGGTACACAGGCTGTGTCACTAACAACACATGCTAGGTGAATCTTGTTGAGTACACGATGTGTCTACCTTGAACACGCCATGTAGTTTTGTCTTAGGAGAGCCGTGTGGCTTAACCATGTATAAGGACTCTGGTAGGGAAAGAGGATTCAGGTACACGCTGTGTGTACGGATAACACGCCATGTGTTTGGGGTGTTACACGACCAGTTTTGGAAAAAGTACACGCCCATATAAATTACTTAAGGGGACACGTCAGGTAGTCTTTATACACGCTGTGTAGTCATGCTTTGTAAATTTTGAATGCTTTCTTTCCCTAGTTCCCTTCTTACGCTCCTAGTTTTCAGTCCTTGGTAATGTGATCTAAAGTGTGCATTTGAAATTGTAGAGTCATGTCATCGAGACATCCTCCATTTGTACACCAGTTTCCAGGCGGTGATTAGATGCCAGATATGACTGATTAGGGACTTCCCGCAGATCCTCCTGTTGTGCCAGCCTTGGCACCAGCAGTGATACTAGTTATAGGTGCTGATGCATATTTTAGAGAAGGATTTTGTAGGATGATGCAGACCTTCCAGGGAGCTCCACCTCCTGCCTCGACTATGGAAGACTTGACGCTGGTTTTCCAGCAGTAGTATCCTCCCACCTTATCAGGGGAAGGAGGACCTCAGGATGCAGATTCATGGCTGGAAGCCATGATGAAAATCTTCGAGCATCTTGAGACGCCTCCTGAGAGGCAGGTCAAGCTCTCTAGCAACATGCTACGAGACTCCGCCAAGATGTGGTGGGGCATGATATCACAGGCGGGTTATCAGTAGGTTGTGGAATGGGAGGAGTTTCAGTGCATCTTTTATGACTAATTCTATCCAGAGACCCTGAGGGCTGACCGAGCCCGAGAGTTTATGATTCTGGAGCAGGGTACTCCTTCTATCATGGAGTATTCCTCTCGTTTCACCGAGCCTCAGCATTTCACCGAGCTTCAGCGTTTCACACCCCTTTATGGTGGAGATGGATTTTTCTTGGAAAGGAGGTTTAAGGATGGTCTTAGACGGGAGATCCGCTCACAGATGAATATCTTCAGGCTGACATACATCACTTCCATCATCAACCAGACACTGATTTTGGAGCAAAATCTGAGAGATTTTAGAGCTGAGAGCTTTGAAGGTTCTGCTTCCAGAGTTAGTGCTTCACCATCTGCTAGCAGGAAGTGTCGTAGGGAGTCTACGTGTGGGGATCCAAGGCAGTGAGACACATCTTCAGGTAGCCAGGTGGTATACTACCAGGTTGGAAGGGCTGGGCATACAAGGCCGCAGTGCTAGAGAGACCCAGTGGAGTGTCATTATTGTGGAAAGATGGGTCACCTTCCGTGATTCTTTCAGGTTTTCTCACTAGCAGCTGGTGACAGGGGTTCAACCATGACTCCTAGTTCAGGAGAAGCGCCACCAGTTTCTCACCAATCTGGAAACTTGAGTTCTTTCGGCAATTTAGGCTGAGGTGGAGGTCAAGGCCGTGGTTGTCAGTCACCTGTAATTCAGCGACATCAGGGTGGATCAGCTCAGAGCGGTCAGGCACGGTCACAGGGCCGTGGTACAGGTTAGGATTTTCCAATGAAGTAGACCCAGCAGGAGTAGGATCCCAGACCCTCTATAGTTTGACGTACAATCTTAGTAGCGTCATTTTTATCTTCTGCACTTTTCGATACAGGGGATTCCCATAGCTTTATCTTTATTTCTATTGTGGAGATACTTGGGCTCTGCATATTTTCCTCTACTGATACTTTGACTCTTGACACACTATTGGAGACTAGGACGGCTAGTGGACGTCAGTGCAAAGATTTCCCTCTAGAGGTGGATGGGTATCACTTTTTATGGGATCTCTATGTCCTAGAGATGACAGGTTATGATTTTATTCTCAGAATGGACTGGCTAGTTCCCTTCCTAGTAGTGGTCGACTGTTATCACTGTAGGGTGAGTTTCATATCACTAGAGGGTAGATCTTTTCTTCATCGAGGTGAGAGGGATGTCCAGGCGAGTAGAGTAGGACCCGAGCATTATGGTCTAGGTGGAGTTATAGCTCATATTTCCAGTCTGTATCTGGATGACCAGGGGACTTCACAGTTAGACTTTCCTCTAGTGGTGGATCATTTCAGAGATGTCTTTCTTAGGGACCTTTCAGGTTTTCCTCCGGAGCGTGAGGTATACTTTTTGATTGAGCCCGTTCTAGGAGCGGCACCGGTGTCCATTCCTCCTTATTGGATGGCTACACATGAGTTATAGGAGCCCCAGAAGCAGTTGGAGGAGTTGCATGAAAAGGGTTTCATCTGACCCAGTACTTCTCTTTGGTTTCGCCAGTTCTTCTTGAGAAGAAGGTATAAGGTACCCTCAGGCTTTGTGTGGATTATCAGAAGTTGAACCAGTTGACGGTCAAGAACCGATATCCCTTTCTTAGGATTTATGACCTCTTTGATCATCTTTGAGGATCCCAGGTGTTCTCTAAGTTAGAATTGAGTTTCGATTATCATCAGTTGCATGTTAGACCATCAGATATACCTCTTACATCCTTCAGGAGCAGGTATGGTCTATACGAGTACACAGTAATGCCGTTCGGCCTCACGAACACGCCAATAGATTTCATTGAACTGATGAATCGAGTGTTCCATCCATACTTGGACTCTTTCGTGGTGGTCTTCATGGACGATATCTTGGTGTACTCTCACACTCGACATAACCATGCCACACATCTTGAGATCTTTCTAAGTAAACTGAGGGAGCATCAGTTATATGCTAAGATCTCAAAATGACACTTGGATGGATCAGATTCACTATTTGGGCAATGTCATCTCAGAGATAGGAGTATCATTGGACCTAGAGAAAGTGAGAGCAGTAGTTTCTTGGGATAAGCTGAAGAATTTATTTGAGGTGCATAGTTTTATTAGGGCTGGATGGATACTACAGACGCTTCATAAAAGACTTTTCACACTTCGAAGCACCACTAACAGGTCCGACTAAGAAGGGTGCAAAGTTCTTATGGTCATATTCTTGTGAGTCAGCCTTTCAGGAGCTGAAAGGGAGGTTGACTTCAGCACTGATACTAGTCTTACCAGAGCCGGTCTAGAGCTACACTGTTTACTATGATGCTTTAGGTATCCATCTGGGAGCTGTGCTTATACAGGGAGATGGAGTCGTTGCGTACATGTCTCGGAAGTGGAGGCCACATCAGAGGAACTACCCAACACACAATCTCGAGTTGAAAGTTGTTGTTCATGCCTTATGCTGTCGGATAAATTACCTTCTAGGATATCATTTTGTGGTTTTCATTCACCACAAAATTATCAAGTACATCTTCACTCAGCGTGATCTGAATCTGAGACAACACAGGTGGGTCGAGTATCTTCAATCCTTTGACTTTGAGCTTGCCTATACACCTTGGAAAGGTAATGTAGTGGCTGACGCATTGAGTATGAGAACTCAGATATTGGCAGTTCGGGAGGCTAGCAGTTAGTGGCAGCTTATGGATCTATTCTCTAAGACACATCTGGAGGTGCACGATAGACAGGGGAAAACGTTTCTTTCTTCTATAGTTGTTACCTCTACGCTTCTTGACCGAGTTTGAATGAGGCAACTATTAGATTATGAAGGCCTAGTTTTATGGGAAAGTGTATCAAGAGAGGACCATATTCCTGGGTGGGCCATAGGAGAGGATGAGATCTTGTGTTTCCAGGGATGCGTATGGGTGCCAGTAGACATACATGAGGATCTGATGTGGGGTTTTCATTCCATAGTTTGGTCAGTTCATCCTGATTTCACCAAGATGTATCGCAATCCTCACCTCTATTATTGGTGTCCAGGTATGAAGACGGATGTTTCTGGTTTCGTCTTGAGATGTTCTAGTTGTCAGCAGGTGAAAGCAGAGCATTAGTGACCCGCAGGTCTTTTACAACAGTTTCCCATTCTTGAGTGGAAGTGGAATGACATCACGATGAACTTCGTGACCGGTTTTCTGAGGTCACCTTGAGGGAATGATGTTGTCTGGATTGTCATCGATAGGCTTATGAAGGTTCCTCACTTCTTTCTGATCAAGGAGACCTTCAATGTTGATAATCTGGGATAGTTGTACATCTGAGAGATTGTGCATCTTCATGGAGTTACACACTTCATCATTTCAGACAGGGATGCACGTTTTACTTCTCAGGTCTGGCAGGGGCTACAGAAAGATTTGGGTACGTAGGTGCTTCTGAGTACTTCATACCATCCTCAGATAGATGGCTAGTCCGAGCGTATGATTCAGGTGCTTGAGGACATGCTCCGAGCTTGCATTCTAGACATTGGAGGTTCTTGGAAAAAGCATATACCTCTGGTGGAGTTCACCTAAAACAATAGTTTTCAAACAACTATTCAGATTGCACCATATGAGGCTTTGTATGGTAGGCCGTGTCGATCACCCTTACGTTGGATGGAGGCAAGAGAGGCATCTTTTCTGTGACCACGTCTTGTTCAGGAGACCATAGAGCAGATAGAGTTGATTCAGAAGAATATGGGTACTGTACAGTCCTGACAGAAGTCTTATGCTGATCAGTGGAGATGACCTCTGGAGTTCGAGGTTGGGGATCAGGTTTTTCTACACATCACATCAAGGTTGGGACACAAGAGGATCAGAAGATAGGGTAAGCTTTCGCCAAGGTACGTCGGGCCATTTGAGGTGTTGTAGAGAGTTGGGCTGGTTGCCTATCGGTTGCAGTTACCTCAGAGGTACCAGGATATGCATGACGTATTCCACATTTCTCAGCTCTGACATTACCTTTCAGACCCATCTCATGCTTTCCAACCTAAGAAAGTCGATTTAGAGGGGGATGCATCTTTCGAGGAGCATCCTATCTGGATTTTCGATCGTAGTATGAAGGTTCTGTGTGGCCGGTCTGTTCCTCTGGTACGGGTGCTATGGCAGCACGAGCGAGTACAAGATGAGACTTGGGAGAGGGAAGCATATTTTTTATCGTAGTGGCAGGAGTTATTCGTGGTTTCTTCTTCTACGCCGCGCTAGGGAAATTCGAAGATAAATTTATTTGATGGGGGAAGTTTATAAGAACCTGAATCATCCTTTCATGTATGTTTTTTCCATTTTTGGTCCTTTTTGGGAAAAAGATGAAAATCTGGAAATTTTCAAAGTACACGCCGTGTACTGCGATACCGCTGGAGGTCGTGTGCTGGCCGTGTCATGGCCACACACATGGCCTTGTAGGGGTGACATGGAGGCCGCCTAATGCGGAGTACAGAAATAGAATGTACACGCTGTTTACTCTAAAATTACATGTCGTGTACTTTTTTTTCATTAAACACATCGGGGTTGTGTCTAACCCCCAAAAGCATCTTCGTCTAGGTTCCGTTCGGCTGAGAGAAACCATACAGCATCAAAACTTCTCCGAGCCCCCGACCCTCTGTCTGTTCACCGAATCAATTGCCGTCAATTGCGTTAGAACCGCGGTGGTAAGCTCTTCCTTCTTCTTTAGTTTCATTCCACGATTTTCCCTATTTCTCAAGTTATTGTGGGTTGAAAATTTTAGAAATTTTTGTAGATCTTCGACATTCTAAGGAAATTCAATCCCCGTGGTTTAATTATATTGACCTCCTAACATCTAGGTAAGTGGTTTGTGCCTTTCTGTAGAAAGTCTTTGAGTATTTTGTTCAAATTCCACCAATACCCTTGAATGGGGTATTGCAAGTTTACCATTTTATCCCTATTGATTGTCTCCTTTTCTTGTATGCTAGAGTATAGGATTTTCTATTGTGTTTTGGGCTAATTTTTATGATTTGGAAGTGTGTTCCATGCATGTTATTTCCTATTTGGATCGTTGGGTCTAGTTACCTTTTTACTGTTGTTGTTTTCCCATTCCTATTATTGTAGGATGGTGTGACTATATTTCTCCCATGATGAGATGCTATAGAATGATATCCAAGTATTTCTTGAGGTTACTTTGTCTGTTACACGATGTGATACTTTCTGACATTACACAAGACTGTGGGAACCTAGTGTAGTAGACTATAGGGAGAATGGACGTAAGAGCCTCTCCAGATTGTCTTTATAATACGATGCGAGACCACATGGGGAATTGACGTTGAGTGCTTACTCAGAGTGTCTGTAGTTCCTCGATGCGGGCCATAGTGGGAATGAGACATTGAGTGCTTCCCCATAGCGCCTTTAGTATGATACGAGACTATAGGGTGAATTGACAGTGAGTGCTTCCCCAGAGAGTCTATTCATAGTTGAACCAGAGGGGTGAGACTGTGTGTGCCTCCCAAAGGGTTTCTAGTACTTTTTGGTTGAACCATAGGGGTTAGGTTATGAGAACTACCCAGAGGGTTTATTTTTTATTCTACTTGCTTGAGTGGATTCTTACTTGTTGTAAATTATATTCTAGAAACTGTGGTTTGTTTGCTACTTAGTACTTTCTTGGTTATGGTTTTTTGTACTTCTAACTATCATATATTCACTGACTATTAGGCACAGATCTTCAGGTGGTTGCCTACTGGGATTTAGTCTCACACCTTCTTTGGGTCATGTTTTTGGTCCCAAACAGATTATATTGTTGTAGGTATAGATAAGGGCAAGCGACCTTCTACTTCAAGTTCTTGTTTGTTGTGGAGCTGGAGAGCATGGGACCAAGCAATGGCTTGTGATGCTGAGGAGTTTATCTGTTTTCTTTTGCACTTTGGTTTATCAATGTTGTAATCTAGCATTGTGACTTGTTTGGATGTTTTCCTAGACATATATATGTATCATGAATCATTTATATATATATCTGCTTTAGTTGTTTCCTTCATCAGTTTTTCGCTGTTACTGTTGTTTGGTATTTTCTGTTTCTTCTACTTGTGTACTCTACCAATGAGGGCATAGTTTCCCCACTATCACACCCAAGGCCCTCGCTGCTAGTCAGCAGCCTCTGGAGTTCGGGGAAATGCGCTTGAGGCCATGTGACCAACTGGTTACGGGGCGCCTCTAGGTGTCTTTTGGAACCGGGACATTACAAATAGTCTCCAGCGGAAGAGAATATGATTCTGATGACCGTGAGAGGTACCATCACTATAGATTTATCATTACTTACTTCTCTATTAAATACTAGTGAATCTTATTTATTTATTTCAAACCATTTTATAATCTGATTAATCTTCCTATAGATCTTTTATCTTGTGTGATGGATATTACTACACCCCTTGGTATGAAGAGATAGCAGGTTATCTATAGTATTTCTTGTGTATTCTCTCTATTAGATATTTATATTTCTTTTATTTTTCTATTTCTCAACATGAAAATTTGTGATATCATATTCGGGATGGATTCAATCATTTCCAACAAATCATGGATTGATTTTTATCTTTGATGGGTCTCCATTACTATGCCTAGTGGTGTATTTCTTGTCTTCTAATGAGAATGGGACCCAATATTGAGCAGATCTGGACATTCTTAACCTAAGTTGGGTAAAGTGATATCAGTGTTTTCCATTGATCTGGAGTGGGAATATTTGATCGGGGATCTCCCTCCAGTGGTTTTTGAGTTTCCCAGCATGTTTCCTTCTAACTTCTCTAGTTTTCCACTAGTAAGAGAGGTTGAGTTTTCTATTGACTTAATGTCTATTACATAACAAGTATCTATCCCTTCTTACAGTATGGAACTAGTTGAAATGAAAGAGTTGATGTCCTAAATGGAGGATCTTCTAGAGAATGGATTTATACGCCCAAGTGCTTCACCATGGACAACGCATATTCTCTTTGCTAAGAAATATAATGGTTCAGGCCACCTTTACATTGATTATCGAAATCTCAATCGAGTGAATAAAATGAAAAAATATCGGTTTCCATGGATTGATGATCTATTTGATTAGTTGAATGGGGAGAAGTGGTTCAAAAATATTGACCTTAGATCTGGTTTCCATCAGTTAAGAATAAAAGAGTCTGACATTTTGAAAACCACCTTTTTGGGTAGGTACATCCATAATATGAACCTTTTCATGCCCATTAGTTTAACATATTCTTCTATAGTTTTCATGGATTTGATGAACATGATTTTCCATGAGTACCCTGATGCCTTTTTGGTAGTTTTTTGGGATTATATCCTCATTTACTATAAGTTTTACAAGGATCATATGCATCATCTAAGAATAGTTCTATGTTTGATGATAAATCGCCAAAATTATTTGATGATTTCAAACATTGATTTTTAGATTTTCAATGTGAAATTATTTGGACATGTGGTGTCAGAACAGGGAATATCAGTGGATCCTAATAAGGTAAAGACTATTTTGGCATGGGAACAACCACAAAATGTCTTCAAGATTCGAATCTTTTTAGGGTTATCCAGATATTATCGTCGGTTTGTGAAGGACTTATAAAAGTGGGATCCTTCAATTATGGCAAAAACTCAGAAGGGAGTAATGTTCTATTGGGATGAGAATTGCAGAATTCTTTTCTTGAGCTGAAATGAATTTTGACTACCGCACCTATATTGACTCTTCTAGAGGCTGGGTAGGGCAATGTGGTTGTAAGAACCCAGGTTTTGGGACTCTGATAATTTGAAAAAAATTCTAGATATCATTCCAGAGCAGGGCTGGGTAGTGGGTCGCTTGCCGATGTGTTCCGGTCTACCCTCTAGCAGGGCTGGGCAGTGGGTCCCCTGTCGACTACTTCCGGGCCAACCCTCCAGCAGGGCTGGGCAGTGGGTCACCTGATGATGTATTAGGGTTTACCCTCCAGTAGGGCTGGGCAGTGGGTCACCCATTGGCATTTCAGACTTAGGCCTTCTTATGAGGCTAGTCAGTGACTTTTCTCCGTGACTACCGGAGCGGGACCCTTGGTTCTATGGGTTAGTGATGTGACATCATTGACGTGACCTTAGGACATACGAGGAAGAGGGGTGCTTTTCCTACTGAGAGGTGTCCTTGCGACGTGACCTAAAAGCCATGCGGGCGAGTCAGTGCCGCCCAAAGCGGATAGTATCGAGGTGCGGTGATTGATCCCCTTTGACTTGCACCTCCTAGGTTGACGTGCAGGATGTTTGGGTTCAGTGATGGATTTCCTTTGAACTGTTGGTGACTCTTCTTAGGTTGAGTTTGGAGATATAGATCCCCATGCATACTCATTTGGGTTTCTCGTTGAGCATATATATACACATCCTATTGTTTTTCCCAATCATTGGGTTTGGTTACTCTCTTTCTAGGATGGGAGAAGATGCACGGGGTATGCCATGTGGTTTTCGTGTCTAGCTCCTCTTGGTTGGACGAGTCTACTCTCCTACTATAGGTAGCGAAGACTCGACAAGAAGTTCGTCTTCTCACTGTCTCTAGCTCGTTGCTTCTAGACGAGTCTGCTTCTTTTCTCTTATTGGGTTGAGATGCACTCTCTATCTCTTTTTCACTCTTAAACTGTTCTTTACTCTGTCTACTGCTCACCATTTTAGAACCTCCCTTGTTTCTCCCTCAAGATTTCGGGGCATCCTACTAAGTATTTTTATACTCACCCCTGCTTGGGCTTTGCCCGCACTTGGTGTGCCCCTGCAGACGACGGACAGGTCGGTCGAGACTACAGAGGAGCGTAGAGGACACAGAAGCTTGGGCTACGTTCAGTGGTCATAGCAGGAATTCCTGGGTGTGAGACTCACAAGTGGTTTACCTTTGTTTTACCTGTTGCCAAGTTGTGGCACCTTTCTGGATGGGCGTGTTTTTTGTCCCTTTTACTGTTTAGTTTACTTGTCAGCACTTTACATGTACTGGTTAGAGGTCGATGCATGTATGTTGGTTCCCATTTTTGTAGTGGTTTTGTATCTTTCTTTCTTTTCTCTACACTGTTTCTTTGAGTTGGTTGCGTGTGTGTGTACAGTTTCTTAGGCAAAGGCATCCCCTAGTTTATTGTTCCTTCGTCGCTAGTTGCCAACCCCTGGCCTATGGAGGTGGGCTTCGGGTAGTTGCTGCTCGAGCCTCAGTATGGTTCGGGTTGTGAAAAAGTGGTATCAGAGGTGGTTCATTCCTTTGGGAGATGTTCGGACGTCCCTAAAAAGGAATTGATTGAGTTTTGGGACAATAGTGTCAACGTGTCTCGAGAGCGGCTCTCAGGTGAGGGAGTCCAGTGATGGTGCGGCGGCTGACGTATCCATTCATGAGGACCCTGATAACCCGCTTGTCGACTCGACACACTGAGAAACTTTTTGCATGTAATTTTATTCATGCATCGTATAGGATTGAGTCCTTGACTGTCCTTCTTGAGTCAGCTCCCCATCGTTGTTGATATATATATGCTCATTTGACCACGGTGCTCCTTGATTGGGTTCAGGATGTCTCCGCGATGATAGCCATCCAGGATAATAGCTCTGGTTCATGATGATGATTCTGTGAGCCAAGAGGCCTTAGTTCAAGATCCATCATACGATTACCCTTTCTCCAGAAGGATAAAAAGTAGCACCTCCACATGTGCAGTAGCGGATAGTACCGGCAGTGAGGGATGATGACGAGTACAGGCTGGGCGCACTATGTGAGTTCCAGCGTCAGAGACTGTTGAGGTTCAACAGTGAGCCATACCCTCACACAGTGAAGGGTTGGATAGAGTCGGTGGTCCTCCTCTTCAGGCTTGTTCGGACACTGACAGGTTAGATGGTGGCTTTGACAGCCAGTCTTTTTCCACCACGCAGTTTGGCGAGGTAGAGCCAGGGTTACTCAGATACACGATGATTTGGTACTCTCATGGAATGACTTTTAGTAGCTATTTTGTGAGGAATATTGTCCCCCCTAATTACTCTCTTTGCGGTTTTGGGAGCTACTGGATCTTCCGCGGGGAGTGATGGTTGTGGCTGGGTATGCGACTAGGGTTCGCAGACCTTACTCGGTACTCTTTGGATGTGGTCCATGACGACAACATCCAAGCATAGAAGTTTGAACGGGATCTCTGTAGAGGATATTCATGCCATTGTAGTTCCCTTGTGAATCCTCACCCATCTCAGGGTACTGGAGGAGGCACTGGTGACATAAAAATTTCTGGTAGAGGGACGTCGATTGGCGGGGCCTCGACGCCGGAGGTTTTCCCTTGATGAGACTCAACCACATGGTCGGGGATAGCGTAGAGCACCAAGATATCCTAGGGAGGACAAGTGCTATGTTCGTGATGTGCGAGATCACGTGGCATGAGAATACTTGACCAAATGTGCTGAGTCTTCCAGATAGTTGGTAGATGCACCGCCATGACAGAGGTATTGTCGTGATAAGAGAACTCCTAGGTGAGGATAGGGTGGTCCCCAGGGAGGCAGTTTTGGTAGAAATCAGGAAGAACTGTGGTTAGTGGATGACATTTATAGGTCCTTCCACCACCACTAGGCGGCCCATGTCAGGCTTAGGGAGCTGACGGATGGGCCGCGGGTGGCTGTGTGATGTGGTTGTTTACAATCCTGAAGCGCAAGAGATGATAATATGTACGCTCTGTTTCTTTTTCTAATTTTCTCAGAATAACTTGTTAGACACTATGTGAGGTACTCTTTCATCTAACTCCTTTCCCATGGGGTTACCGAGGGTGATGAGGGGTGTCGGTGTAACCCTGTGTTGGTGCTGGTGGTGGTAGTTTTTCCCTAATAATGTGGAGACACTATCTTCAGGGAGAGAGCTTTGTGGTTTGCTCACACCACCAATTTATCAGGTGCATCCCCACCCAGAGAGACTTGAACCGGAGACGACGGTGTTGGCTTGAGTTTCTGTAGGAGGGTACAACTTGTCTGTAGTTTATAAAGCCGACTCCTTCGCTGGTTGACTGTGTAAGAGAGTCTCGGTCGTGATGCACTAACTATGAAAACTTGTGTGACCAGATATCCTTGGGTGTTTCACCAGATGGGTATTCTGAAGGATGGAATCATGATTCCATGTTCTAGGAACAAACCGTGGTTTCGTTCATGATGTGGAAATTAGAGGGTCGGTCGGGGAAGTCCCTCGAGTTTCTTTGGGTAGTTCAGGAATCATGCAAGAGATGGTGATGTTGCCTACCATCTTGCCATATCCTCCTAATAGTAGCGGTGGGCACACGATTTATTTCACGTGTCACAACTGATGAGGTGCGTGTGTATTCCTACGCATGACCTCGAGAGTAGCAGGCCTTATAAGTATGAACCATCCCTATGGTTCGCGTGTTATGCCAACTTGGCGTTGTGTAAGTTTTTTTGGGCGTGGGAGAGCTAGGTTTGAGCTTTGTATCCCGAGTTGCTTTTCCAAGTTTTTCTTTTTGGGGATGAAAATATTGAAGGAGGGAATGATGTAAGAACCCAGGTTTTGGGACTCTGAGACTTTGAAAAAAAATCTTGATATCATTCCAGAGCAGGGTTGGGCAATGGGTCTCCTGCCAACATGTTCCGGGTCTACCATCCAGCAGGGCTAGGTAGTGGGTCACCTGTCGACTTCTTCTAGGTCTACCCTATAGCAGGGATGGGTAGTGGGTCACCTGATGATGTATTAGGGTTTATCCTCCAGTAGGGCTGGGCAGTGGGTCACCCGTTGGCATTTCAGACTCAGACCTTCTTATGAGGCTAGACGGTGACTTTTCTCTATGACTACCGGAGCAGGACCCTTGGTTGTACGGGTTAGTGATGTGACAGCTTTGACGTAACCTTAGGACATACGAGGACGAGGGGTTCTTTTCCCACCGAGACGTGTCCCTGCGACGCGACCTAAAAGCTGTGCAAGTGAGTCAGTGCCGCCCAAAGAAGATAGTATCAAGGTGCGGTGATTGAGCCCATTTGACTTTCACCTCCTAGGTTTACGTGCAGGACGTTTGGGTTTAGTGATGGATGTCCTTTTAACTATTGGTGACTCTTCTTGGGATGAGCTTAGAGATAGATATCCCCTTGTATACTCATTTGGGTTTCTCGTTGATCATATGTATACACATCCAATTGTTGTTCCCACTCCTTGGGTTCGGTTACTCTCCTTCTAGGAGGGGCGAAGACATGTGGGGTATGCCACGTGCTTTCTGTGTCTAGATCCTCTTGTTTGGACGAGTCTACTCTCCTGCTATAGGTAGTGAAGAGTTGACAAGAGGTTCATCTTCTCACCATCTCTAGATCCTTGCATCTGGATGAGTCTGCTTCTTTTCTCTTGTTGGGTTGAGCTGCACTCTCTCTATCTTTTGAACTCTTACACTGTTCTTCTCTATGTATACTGATCACCATTTTAGTACATCCCTTGTTGCTCCCTCGAGTATTCGAGGCATCCTACTGAGTATTTTTATACTCACCTCTGTTTGGGATTTGCCCGCACTTGGTGTACCCTTTCATACGATGGACAGGTCGGTCGAGACTACGGAGGAGCGTAGAGGACACAGGAACTTGGGCTGCGTTCAATGGTCGTAGCAGGACTTCATGGGTGTGAGACTCACCAGTGGTTTACCTTTGTTTTACCTGTTGTCGGGTTGTGGCACCTTTCTGTATGGGAATTTTTTTTCCCCTTTTACTGTTATGTTTACTTGTCAGCACTTTACTTGTACTGGTTAGAGGTCGATGCATGTTTGTTGGTTCCCCTTTTTATAGTAGTGTTGTATCTTGCTTTCTTTTCTCTGAACTATTGCTTTGAGTTGGCTGAGTGTGTGTGTACAGTTTCTTAGGCAAAGGGATCCCCTAGTTTATTGTTCCTTCGGTGCTAGTTTCCAGCCCTTGGCGTATGGAGGCGGGCTTTGGGTAGTTGTATCTCGAGCCTCGGTATGGGTTGGGTCGTGGCAGTGGTCTTTTATGATGCATTGTGTTTAGGATTTGGTTGTGTTCTTTTGTTGGTTAATCATGTAGTTTCTTATAGACCTCATCATCTTTGGCCTCATGAGAAGATTTATCTCACCCATAACCTTGAACTGGAATATTTTATGCACACACTAAAAATATGGTGGCATTACCTTTACAAAGAAAGTTTTACCATTTATTCTGACCAAAATAGCTTGAGTTGTATCTTCATTCAAAATGATTTGAATCTCCTCTAGAGGTGTTGGGGGAATAACAATAGTATTTTTATTTTGACCTCACCTATTACCTTGGTAAATGGAATATTATTAAAGATTACTTTAGTAGGATACATCTAACCCATGCTATAAAAGATTCCTCGAAAGAGTGGAATTTTATGGCTCTCATTTCATAGTTTCTTATTAGAGTTCCGAAAAAGGGTATGAATTTTTTTTACCTAGTGTTCATTTGATATATACTCTTCTGATATTAATTCTTCAAGAGTATGAACATGATGATTAGATCTATAGAATTAAATAATCTCTTTATGGTGGAGAGATAGTTTCCCAGTGTTCATTCTCTAAAGAGGGAATTCTGTTCTATCATAATCACTTTGTGGAATAGTCTTCGATAAGTAAGGATGTGATGGGAGATTATCATAGTTCCTAGTGGGCAATGCACCTAGAATCAAAAAAGATGTACTGTGACATTTTGAAGTACTTCTCGTGTATATGTATGAGCTGGGGCATTGTTGAGTTTTTTTTCTCATTATTATACATTTCAATAGGTTAAGGTTGATCACCAGAAAAATCCATGTTTTCTTAAGCCACTTCCAGTCTCGACTTGGAAGTGGGATTAGATCTATATGGACTTTGTGGTTGGATCACCACCTACCGAGATAATGAAGAATGAAATATGGGTGGTGATCTATAGGATGAAAAAATCAGATCACTTTATACCCATTTTTGATATAGCCAATGTTGAGGAGTTCTGAAATATCTATGTGAAAGAGATCATTCTTTTTCAAGGAGTTCCATATACTAAAGTATCTAATAGGGATCATTGGTTCACTTATCTCATTTAGAGAGGCCTTAAGAATACATTAGGATCTCACATATGTTTTATTATGGCATATCATCCATTGTAGGATTTCTTAAAATAAAGATATATATAGATTCTTGAGGATAACCTTTACACTTCTGTTCTTGTCTTTGGTGGAGCATGGGATGATCATTTGGGGCTGGTTGAGTTTTCTTATAACAATAGTTACTAGTCCACGAGCAGAATAGATCCTTTTGAGGCCTTGTATGGTTGGCCTTATAAATTTATGCAGTTTTGGTTATACATTGGTGAATGTTCCTTAGTTGGACCAATCTTCGTCCAAGAGACGATAGTAAAGATTTAGTAGATTCGTGAGAGGATGTTGATGGAACTGATCTGATATAAATCTTATGTTAATCATCTCTATAGACCATTTGAGCTATCAGTTGGGGACTAGGTGTTCTTGAGTTTTCACCCCAATTAGGTCATCGATAGATTGAGAAAAAAGGGAAGTATGATCCTTATTTTTTTGTACCATTTTATGTTATTGAGTAGGTGGGAAATGTTCCATGTCGTTTGGTACTACCACCATATATGACATCTATATATAATTTTTTTCATTTATCTCAGATCTGGAAGTATGTTTTTGATTCATCTCAAGTTTTTAGCTAGAGTGATCTTGATATTGAACTTGATTTGTCTTTTTTGGATGGCTAGTCAGGTTAGTTCATTTTTAAACCAATATACTTCATGGGAGGAAGATACATTTGTTTCAAGTTTTTTTGCAGCATAATTTGGATTTTCCTAAGATGTTGGAATGTGGGGCACTGGTAAGATTGCAGTGGACTTATCTTTTTATCCTAGAATATTCTTTATAGTATTCTAGGAAAATGATATTTTTTATAGTAGGGAGGGTGTAACATCCTCTTATATATCTGATAGGTATGTTTTAAACCATGTTCTGATTTTTTCCCTTTGTCTAAGTAGGGTTGATAATGTGTTGGGAGGATTCCTATAATGGTGAAGTCATAGATTTTTTAGACTCTTAACTTTAACTGGTCATTTATGTACCATGTTAATGAATTACATGTTGTGTGATATTTTTACACACCATATAAATTATAAAATTAAAATAATTCATTTTTAGCAAGAGGTAATGGGTTTTTTAGTGTATATGAGAATTACTAATTACACGATTTGTAACTGAGTTATACGCAATGTAAAACCTTAATCCTTTTTTATAGGAAATACAGATGAATTTTAAATTATTTATTCCTCCATACTTCCATACTCTGAACCAAGATCGTCCCCTAGGAAATTTTGGGATCCTCCCACCCCATAGGACCTTTTGTTTTTACAATTAATCATTGTGGTGATCGTTGTGTGTCTTTTTGTGTAAGCATTCACTATGCCTCTCCATCTCTTCCTTTATACCTTCCTGGTAGTTTTATGGATCATCTTGAGTTTTATGGATCTAATATACATGTTTTTTAATATAATTTCCAGGTTGAGTTCCATGATCTTCTACCCCTTCGTTCATGTTGGCAGGTTTCGTTACAGGTGTTGTGTTTTAATAAGGAAGGTAGGTGGTTTTGTCCTTAGTTTCCAATTTAATTAACCTTTTATTGCTTGATTTAAATTAATTTTTATTTAAAATCAAATTTCTTAAAACAAATAAATTTCTTTCAATCATTTTATTTAAAATGAAATTCTAGTGAATTGGGGTGTTGGTTGGCTTTAGCATGAAATTGGGAAAACCCCCAATTCCAGTGAATTGGAGTGTGTTTGTGGAAAGGATGGAAACTGTATGAAAATTAAATTGTTGGATTTAATTTTGTAATCGATTGTGAAATTTCATGAATTTGATTCAAATTCCCATTTTTGTGAAAATGGTTTGATAATGGTTTTGATAAAAACCTATTGGTTTCATTATAAAAATTAATTTTTTGATTAAAAACCCATTATGGGGTTATAAGATAAAATTGGAATATTAGAAATGAGGGGAATGGGATTTTATTTTTTTTAAGCAGTCTTGAAATAAATTTACACTTATTTTCTGTACATGATAACATGGAAGCCTTGGATAGTTGGTGTGTTATTTAGACAATGGTTTATAATTTACAACATTCTAAAACATTATATCAGCACAACCCATTACTTAGGTGGTGGTGGTGAGTCCCCTTTTCCTCATGCCCAAATGGGTGTATGTACATACATTTGTTTCAAAGTGTTGGGTCCTTATAGCCTAGAACATCCGTACCTATTTGGTAGATGATCATGTTTCTCTATTGTTTTTATTTTAAATGTATATTCCATTTTTTTATTTTCTTTACATTCCTTCTAAATTTATATAAACTATTTTATATTAAAGTATTTATGTATTCCATTTTGTGAAAACTTCCATTTATATAAATCACCCTTTGTTTAAAGGAACATTAAATCATATGAAATTTATTTTCATCATCTAAAATGTGAATCATGAATTTATAATGTAATTCATATTTTAAATTGTAAATAATGATTTGTTTAAATATGTTTTTGTTAATTCCAAACCTATTTATTTGAAAACATAAAGGACATTCTTGGTTAATTCGATATTGGAAACTTGTTGTAGAATCTTTGGTGAAATCCTACTGGGATTTGGATCACACCCTACCTATGACTTTAGGTATTTTAAGATTATCTCATTCCAGGTTTGAGCGAGGAAAATGGGTCTCATGGAGGTGGATCTATTTATTGAACCATGGACTTGGTGAGTTAGAGCCTTATAGATTTGGGATGTTTTCCCTTATTTGGTTTATTGGTTATAGTAATTTTGGATTTATTTCCTTATTTACTTTTGGTACATTACTAATAGTGGAGTTTTTTTATAAGAATATTATATTTTCTCTTTTACTTCCTCAAATTTTAGTGGAAAAATCATCCCCACTTTCATTTTTTATGATTCCAGGTGCTCACCACCGACCCAAGGGGATCGAGAACTCCCTTTAGGCTATGTTAGGGTCTGCTCGGTTATTAGTTTACCAGGGTTACATGGTTGGTTCTTTACATACCAAACCCCCCACATTTAATCAGTATTGAGATTGTACCATTGGATAATTACCATTCCTATGAGGATCATCCAATTAAGATCTTATATTATAGAGACAAAGTTCTATAGAATAAAAAAATGCACCAAGTCTAACTGATATGGAGAAACAAAATTTTTAAAGAATAAATGTAGGAACCATTGGAAGTGATGAAACAAAATTACCCTAATCTATTTTAGTATGTGGAATAAAAATTTATTCAAAGAAATTTCTAAAGGCGGGAATATTGTAATGACCCAAACAATTATAAATAAAATCCCCCTTGTGATTTAATTAAATGTATTGTTATGTAATATGGTTATATAAAACACATTCAGTTATATGCCTTTATTATATCTTATCAGATTTAAAATAAATTTAAGAATCATAACCAATGATATTATATCCATTTAATAGTTATCATATTATTAGTGTAAATATAAGTTTTTAACAAATCTAATTGACATAGAAAAAGTAAGTGATGTCCTCAACCAGTTGGATTTTTCACTATGATTCCCATTTATCAGATCTTATGGGGTAGTTAGAATCTATGGGATTTTCCCTTAACCAAGACCAAGCTATGGTCCGATAACTTAATCATGAGTGAAACTATTTATAGGATAATTTTACATTCATCGAGATCATGTCCCAAACTATGTACACAAACCACCCAATGAAATTCTCACCATCACGCACATTACCCTTAGGGTATTTATTGTTGTATTAAAGGTATATGTGTCAATATAATAATAATATTTATATTTATGTGGGGTTTTAATTAAAATAATGTTCAAATTTTCTTATCATCATTACTTTATAAATGATTTGATTTTTTATACAATAAAACACAAATTTTATTTTTTAGTTATTATTCAATTTAAATTAATATGTTTATTTAGATCAATTAATGGGTTTTTTAAATAAATTTTATTTTTATAAAATATTGTCATTAAGTAATTTTTAAAAAAAAAATTTATCATTAAATTTTTATGAAGTCAAAAGTATTTTTTATAAGTGTTATAAAAGTTTTATTGTAAAACAACAAGCATTTCCCAATAAATATAGATTATAATTTTAATATTGAAAATACACATACATAGAAACTTATTTTGATAAAATGTATATTATTTTTGGAATTATAATTTCAAAATTATCTAATGGTGAATTTTTCATAATTTTTTATGATATTTGATTTTTTGGGTAAAAATTAAATATCGTATAAATATATGGTGTGTATTATGTCAACATAATGAACCAAAAGAGAATTAATAAATAATATAAAGGGTATCCACGACCAAATTTATGTTTTTTGTTTAAAATAATGGGATTTTATGTTTATTTTATTAATTTTATAAATCCTTTATGAGTCCTTCAAAACCATTAATATATTTTAAGGTTTTAAAATCTTTTTTCAAGAGTATGACTCACTTCCACATCCGAAATGGTATTATTTTATTATGTTCATACCTTGGAGATATAAAATAGTTAAAACCAATCCCATTTTTTCAAAAAAAAAATCAAAAACCATGGTATGGTATTTATTTTTGTATATTTTATTATATAGAATCAAAAACCCATGTTTGAGAAATAATATAGAAATCCCAAATAATTTCCTATATAAACTACTAGAATTTCCCATTTATCATCACCAAATATCCTTCGATAATGTCCTTAATCTTCCCTCCCCTCTCTGGATTCCTCCAAATGTTACCCCATTCTCTCAATAATCTCCTCCCAAGAACTTGGAGTCACACGCTGAAGTAAGGGTTCTTTTCTTTCTCCTCTTTATTCAAGTTTCATCAATATCTTATGCCTTCAATTTCTAATTCCTAATGTTGGGATATTATTTTCCATGTACCTATTAATTTCAATTTGATATAAAAATTATGAGATACACCATTCACTCTCATCAACATATTTTATGAATCTTTAAGTGATGTCGTTAGGCTTCATAAATTTCACTACAATTTTCCTTCCAAAAACAATTCGATAGTGAATACCATACACATTTCCTAGTAGGGGTGTTCAAATTTATAAACTTATATTTATTTCATTCGGAACATACATATATGTATTATACACCCCTTGATCATGGAATAAATTATGATGATGAACGAATCCATGTTTTATTATCTATGTGGAACACATAAGAATGAGAATGAAATGAAAATTACGGGTTCACTTTGAATTATATAGCACTCCAATGCATTTGGTAATGTTTTAGTCACATGAGACATCATGAAAGGGATTTTGGTGTGAAACTAATCCATCATGGGACTTTTTCCTTGATGATGTTTTGTCAGTTACCCTTGACTTATGATTATGATGTGGTGTTTTAAGTTGTTGCCACATTTTCCATGTTTCCATTTTTTATCATAATATATCATGACTTATTATTCATGTTTATGATTCCCAGCCATTTTATGACCCATAGATATGCCTATTGTATATCATGCATTAATTTCTTCATGTTATTCAATGTTTATTCCCTTACTGGGCTTTATATCTCAACATATTCATATGTATGTCCCAAGGTTATCCCTTGCAGTTTTAAGTACGACCATGTTAAGTATGTTTTCAAGAAAGATGATATATTTTCTAGTTTTTGTTGTTATTTAATGTAACTTATTCCCAAATACACTATAAATATCAATATAAAATGTTTTGTTAAGTTTAATATTATGTAATAAATCTTGTATTAAATTGAAATAAAGATCAGAGTTGTCATAAGAACAAGTGTTAATTAGTTATATTTTTTTGTGGGAGAAATTTAATAATGATAAAGTGGGCTTGAATTATTCCCCATGTTTCAGATTTGAAGATTAAAATGGGTTTGCATAACATTCTCAATGAAAAATATTTAATGAAGTCTAAAATAGAGGAAATGTGTATAATATTCCTTGATTTAAGAGAGAACTAAACTTAATGATTTTTTTAAAAAAATGATGTAACTTATTCACTGTAGGAATGATATTAACCTAATATTCATGGATCAAACAAGAATCAAATATTTTCTTTTTCACAGTTTTGGGATCATGTGAATTAATTTTACACATTTGAGTTTTTTTATCTTCTTAGGTATATATGAGTGATAATTTATTTAGTGTTGAGTATTACAAGTGAATTTTATTAATAAAGTAAGGGTGATAACGGAATTTTTTGGTGATATATTGAAAGATGATCTGATGCAGTCTACAAAATGAAGTACTGTTATGTTTTGAAGTTAGGTGAAGATAAAAAAATAATAATTATATCTGAATAATTTTAAAATATTTATAGAGAAATATTTTCCCCTATACAGGCTGATATGTTGGTAATGAGATATGGTAATTGTTATGTTTCAACTATGCTAAAATAAAGTTTACTCTTCCAACCTATGTTATAATATAATTGAGGTTGTCAAAAATAGCTCATGTAGAACTTCAGTGAGTGAGGGATAGATCATTTTAAAAATGGGGAAAATCCATAAGGAGTTTAATGAAATAATAAATCATATACAAACTTTTCAATGAGGATTAGGGAGATGGGAGATTTGGTAGACACAACAAGAAAACCAGAATCTTGGTCAATAAAGGGATATTGATGGAATAATCTTTATATTTTTTATCTTTCTTTCTTATCATTATACATGATGATTATTTCATCTATTTTTCTATTTTGAATATGTTTTCTGGATAATAAATTTCTTAATTTGGTTTATTATTTTAATTTTCTCATTTCATCATTTATAAAAATGGGGTACATATCAATTTATTTTATTGAAAATATTTCAACAACTACTGTTAGTGATTTTTTTTAATTTTCCTATCATCAATTAAATTTCTAAGTGAAGAACTATAAAATAAAATTTATAACTTATCAATAATCTGAACATAAGAGTATAGATTCCATTTAATTATTTTTAACTTAGTTATTTTTCATGAATGAAGGAATATATTTTAAACCAAATAATTGAAATTCCACTTCCTTCCACTTTGTTTGTTCATTGATTTTCTATTGTGATTATTCTTTTTGACCCTTGAATTTTTCTAAACTAATCATTTCTGTATAATTTATCTATTTTTTTAAAATTTTATATATATATATATATATATTTATTTATTTATTTATCATTTTTAAATTCAATCATCTATTTTTGGTCTTGTTCATGTTTTGATATTGTTTATTGGTCTTTATACAAATTTACCCATCCTTGAGGTTCAACACCCTACTCAGCACTATCTTGTAGTTTTTAGGTTATAAAAATAATAAATTTTATTTTTTCAGTGAAAATATAACAAATTAATTTCCACTTTTTTCTATGGAATTACATTGATTGATTTCATTACTTTTAAAATTTATTATGTAAAAAATAATTTCCATTCTCTCTAAATTATCTATTTTTGTTTGATGTTAATATTCTCTACAACCAAAAATGTTCTAATTTATATTTTCAAACACAATATTTTTAACTCTTGTGACCAAAATCTTCCATTATTTTAATTTTTAATGGTTTTTTTACTATGATTTGATGATGTGGTTATTCAAAATAGGCATTTCAAAATATTGGAAAAACCCATCAAATGTTTTTATCTTAAAATATGTGTTCCACTTTGAATAAAATTTTTCTTTTTAAAGCTCCCATTATCAAACATTATTTTTAAAAGTTGAATCTTTCAAAAAACTCACTTCAACATTTTTAATCATTTATTTTATTTTCAAGGATATATTATTAAAGATTATTTTCAAATATAAATGTTTTGAAATTGTTTCTTTTTTCTCTTTTTTGAAATTTTTATGTCTATTTCAAGGATTCATTATTGAATAATATTTTTAAAAGTAAAATTTTTCATAACTCTTTCAATTATTCTTGTTTAAATATTTATATCTATATCAAGACTTAATTATTGGTATATCATTTAAAATAATTATTTTGAAAGTGTTTTCTTTCAATTTCTAAAAATTGTTCTTTTAAAAAATTACACATTACTTTTTTTTTGGTAATGTGATGATTTGTTTTCTAATGATATTTTTAATTTTTCATCAATTTTCCTCTTCACTTATGAATTATTTATCTCATACAGTGTTTCATTTCATGAATCACCTTCTAAATAATTTTATTAAAGAATATATTTTTATGATTAAATTTTCTATATCGAATGATTAAATCATTAATGATAATCACGGTTATAAAACTTTGAAATGTTCCAAAATCCATTTTTTCCCATGATATCTTTATGATTTGTTGAATTATTGAATTTATGTGGGACACATTTCTTCTTATGTCACAATAAGAAATGTTCTAAATCTAATATCCTTATTCTTTCTATAAATGGATTATGATATGTCATATTGATGTTTTTTTTAAGTCTATATCATTTCAAAGGGTTAATTTGGAAATATGAATGGTTTTTTGTGGAACAATTATGTGTGTATTTTCAGTGGTGTGTACGTCATATATCTCCATCCAATGTATTGATTGATGTTTTATGTCATGTTATCCCAAAAATGGTACACTGGTAATATCACAATCCCTAGAGTTTGTGAGGTTTGTTTTCTTAAGAAAAATAGGGTACACTGGTAGTAACCCAATCCCAAGATGGTACACAGGTAGTAACACAAGCTAGATAGGTTACACAGTTAGTTACCTAATCCCAAGAGGGAACACAGGTAGTATCTCAAGACCAATAGGGTAAATGGGAAGAATCTCAATCCCAAGAGGGTATACAAGTTGTTATACCTATCCCAATATGGTGAACATATTGTTTGAATAAGTCCAATACATATCACAGGATGTTATCCCAATCCAACTATGTGATGGGAATTGTGTAGAATGCCTTCTCAACATATTTAGGGTTTCTTAAATTTTTTCTTTTTAATATTTCTATTACATAATTTTATGTTATTATACCATAGATCATATTTATTTTCTCATCTTTATACACTTCTATTCCATGGTATATATTTGATCATTTGATATTATGTGTCATTCTATTTTATCTTATAGAAATATATTACTATTCTATGCTCATTTTATATGATATTTATCATCTGTTAATAATTTTTCATATACCAATGATATAGAAATTTATGAAATATTTATGATTTTTTCCATTACTAAGAATTTAATCTCACCCCTTTTGTATGTTTTCATACACTATGTTATGAGGATGTATAATTCCAAAGATATCTAAAATGGGGTTTAGTTTGATTTTATTATGGATAAATATTCAAAAGTATCATAAAATATGTTTCTTAAGTTGATAGACCTAAAAGAGACAAAACCTTTAATTCTATGGATTTGGTGATTATTGTGACATGTAATTTTTATGTTTTGGAAATGACATAAAATTGAGAAAGGTTCATATCACTTAGTATTAAATCTAGTGTATAAAGAAATTGTTTTTATTAATATCTCAATGTGTGAGTCTCGAGAACCTCATTTAATATCAAGGTTTGATTTAGTTATTTTTTATGATTTGTTTATAAATTTTTGGAATTAGGATTACTGAGCTTTTGTGACAACTTTGTGATGAGTCTAATTTTAGGATAACATCCTAAAAAAATTTAAAGTAGATATTTTGTGTTATAATAATAATGAAATCCCTTTTGGACCAACAAAAGTGGATACAGTCTCTATAATAGATGCACCAAGGGGTAATAACCTTGAAAAGGATGATTGGGCATTAAATGGAAATCAGCTAGAGCAAGAAAAAAAGACCTAACTGCACACCTGGTTTGAAATTCCGAGGGGATACAATCTGGTAATACACATGCTCTCTATGAACCATTATGTAGGATTTGAATATATTTATTTTATATAATCTAATAAGAAAATAATCATGGATAGTCAAGGTTAATTATTTGGAGTTATAGTTTTATCCAATTTTGTCATATTTGAAAAAAAGAATAATTTTTTGAAAGGATGGTGTCATTAGAGAACATATCTTAGGACTGGTTTTTCATATTCAAATGATCATTTACACAAATTTTATAACAAATTATCATAACCAATTTGTTTTTAGTATTATTTTGGAAGTAGAATCACAAAAATGATGTTTTTAAAGGCATGTATCCAGAATCTTACAAGGATTATAAATAAATAAGAAGGAATATTTGGAAAAAATGGTTAATAATATCAATATATGTCAATTAAAAATGAATATATGAGTTAAATAGTCATGACCTTGATAGTGAGTTGGAAATTATTTCTTTTTTATTTTCTATCTCATAGAAACACTTCGATATTTTCATTTGTAAATGATAATTAAAATTACATGGATGCAATGTATTTAAGGGGTGGAATGTAACACCAAGATATATTCATATATATTTTTCTCTAAATTAATATTTTGTTTGATAGGTTTCTGTGCATATAAAATGCAAACAAATGGGGTTGTGACTTATTAGATTAATATTATCAATAAAATTATATGAAAACAAAATATAGTAAATAAAAAGACATTCATCAACTAAAATTGAATAAATTTATAGGATAAATAATTAATATAATATAATATTAAACTTATTTTTCCTTCCAAAATAATTGTTTCTTTAATGTTTTATATATTTATCAAAATAAATTAAATTGAAAAATTTATAATAATATATGTAATTTATAGCAACCCCAACCCCAGTAGATAGGAGATGGATCCTTCTTTAATACATTGGAATAAGATACGTGGAATGACATCACAAAATAAGAAATTGTTTAGTATTCTTGTTAAACAATATACATACATAATTATAATATTACATTTGAAAATAAAAAATACAGAATAATTGTTTTCCAGAATTATCATTATTCTCCATATCATATCCTTTCATATCAAACATAGTGCAATTCATGGATTCCTGATAAAAGAAAAAACATAAGGTTTATCAAAAATTATTAGTAATTGGTATGTAAAGTGTGTTTAATATTCAATAAATAAGAATAATCAATATAGAGATGTAAATAACTAAAGACACGTGACATGTAATCAATAAACTAAGAAGGAAGTGCATCCAGAGATAATATAAATGTGAAAATATCATGTGTAATAATTAATATAGAAATGTATCTAACTAAAAAACATTCCATAAAATAAATAACATGACTATCAAATTTGGATAATTCATAATAAATATTGTAGGGTAAATAACTGAAAAAACATTCCATTTAATCAATAAAATGGGAATGAAATGCATCTAGAAATAATATCATAGAAAAAATATCATGAATAATAATAACTGAATTGTTAATGGAAGAAATGATTGATTATTGGATGTTACATTTCCTAGTAACATGATACCTCTAAATTTAATATCTATCCTCAAGATAATTTAAAATTGATGGGTAGAAACCCATTTAACTAAGGCAATCCAACTGATTCATCTAATGAGACTACTAATGGATAAAGGGGTTATCTATAGTCACAGACCACATGTATCATTCATTTCCAATTCATTCCACATATATAAAATAATCTATTTAATTCATAAAAAATATTTCTTTATCAACACAATATATATTGAGAAAAGAATGTGGATTTATCAATATTTCCCATAAAACTAATGAAATTTAATATAGAACACCACATGTAAAAATTATATATGATTTTAGAAATTAAAATATCCATGATAAATAATATGGATATTTAGTGGAAATATAATTTTCAATGATCCTAGGAAAGTGAAAATTTCAATGTAAACTGATTGACTACAAAATTTAATCAAGTAAGTGAATATCAATAGTATCCTTTCTCAAAATAATCATAAAAACATCCATAGAAAGAATAAGCATGGTATCAATACAACATATCCCCATTTTATTATATAAAAAATGATTAGTTATTTCCATATATGAATAAAAATACCATAAATTATCTTTGAAAATATTCTTGAGTAAAATAAACTTTTAAATTATAAAATCATCAAGTTAAAACTAAAACAATTTGAAAATCCATTGGTTTGAAAATAAATTTTAAAAACTAAAAATTTATAGAATAATAGGTAAAATATTTCTCTAAAAATACTATTTTAATATCACATAAATGACTTCTATAAAAATTATTTTTTATTTAATTTCCATTATTTCTTTGTTTTGGAGGTTTCCCATGCATTTTCGTGGAAATGGTGGGTTTTCAAAATTTGGGCGAAACTGTGAGTTCATTTCCATATTTAAAAATAATTTTTTTTTCTTTTATAAATACTTAATTTTTGACCATTTTACCCTAATTAAACTTCCCAATTGGCATACCTTGGTATATTAAAACCACCATATCAATTTGGACCACATCGGAATGCATAATAATGATAGATTTGTGTTTTTTATTAAGGTGTTGAGCCAACCAAAAATACCATTTCGTGCTTAAATATTTTTATTCTTTAATATCTCATTCAATGTTTAATTTTTTTCAGTGCTTAAAACTCTCACTAGATCCCACATACACAAGGATCTCATCCATACTCTCCTACCCCACATTGGATCTCATATTAATTGATAATTAGGGATAAATATCTATGGATTTCTCAAATCGTCCAGATTTGAAGAGGTAAATTGTTTCTTTCATAAATCCTTCAATTTTAACTATTTTACCTCTATTTCAGTTCTAACATGACCTAATAATACTTATTAGAACCTCAATTTCATATTTGGGTGTTTTTAAATTCATCTATCAGTGTATTGGGGCATTTTATTCAAGATCTCGAAATTAAGTGAGTTTCTTCTCATGTTCCTCCCATTTGTTTAGGGTTTCTTCCACTTTTCTTGAGGTTTTAAAATTTCCTAAAGCTAGGGTTCATACCTAGGGTTTTATTTTGTGTCATTTTGATGAAATATTCTATATTAGGTCTTGATTTAACTTAATTGTGGTGTGGCAGTGGTCTAATAGATGTTTCGCATAACGGTTTGGGGTTTTTGGCACTGTCAGTAGGTGATTCCATATGTAATCATTTCTTGTAGATTTATAATGCTTGATTTAATTATTTTGAATTTTCATTATATGTTATTCATTTTTTAAAAACCATTTTTGATGGATTTTTTTAAGAAGAAAATTTTATAGTTTCACTTTTTCTTTAAATTGGGTGTTTTTCATGTGCAACTCTTGTGGTAATATTTGGGTTTATTTTATAACATATGCAAGTGGTTTATTAAATTTTATTTGGGACGCAAATTCTGATTTGGTAGGGTCTTGGTGTGATTTTGGGTTTAAAATAGGGTTTTTGAATGGGTTTTAGTGGAAAAACCTTGTCATGCTTCTTTAATGTTTTTTATGAAAATTGTAAATGAGTTATTGAGTTACACAAAGTGTGAAAAGAAATTTTATGTTCTTTTTGGGTGGGTGTATGTTTTAAAATAGTCCATTTTGTTTTCAAATGGATTTTATGTTATTTTTACCATCTTGGAAACATTTTATAAAATTTCTTAAAGGATTTATCTTATTGTGAAAGAGATATGATACATGTTTCAGGCAGTTTTGGTGTGAGTATGATTTCAAAATGAATTTGAATGAGAAAGGGGATTATGTGACATGTTTGTTGGATTTTTGGTGTGTTTTAAATTTGTAAATTATTTTTGAATGTGAAAATGGTATTTAATGGATTGTGGAACATGTTTGATCACTAGAGGGAAAACCTGGTTATCTAGGTGGGTGGACGTTTACTAGTATTCTAGTGATCCCATGGGGTTTGGCCCCAATTTCACATAGTAAGTTTGATGATGAAAACACTAAATAAACTATTATTATTATCGTGATTTTGGGGGACCACTAGTTTATGGTTATAATACCTACAAGTGTATCGTGTGAGTGAGAACAGATATTTGTATGGTTACTTTCACCGAGATACGAGGTACCTGGGACCCACAGCGAGCTAGTGCCTATGGGTTATTTCCCATTGCTTGTGCTCAGTAGATACTGTATGCTAACAATAGGAATAAAGTTTTATTGGGTATAAAAATTATGTATCTTTGGAATTATTTTTAAATGTTTTTATTTTTTAATGTAACCCAATTGAAAATTGTTTTTATTTAATGTTGCATCTCTTTAAATTTTTTAATAGCATCTCATGTTTATGAAAACTTGAAAGATATTATTATTCTAATTTTTATCACATGGAATCTCTTAGTGGTGGTATCCTACTAGGTTTTGGATCACACCCTACATACATATATGGTTGTAAGTAGACTTGATTGTTTTTGTCGCAGGTTTGGGTATAGATTGTGTGCCAATGGTTTGGGTTTCTAACGGTCCTTCTTGATGCAGTATTGTGGATATAGCTTGAGGGTGGTGCCTCTTTCCATGAATAGGTTCTTGGGATTTCCATTTTGGGTTTCTTAATTTTTTATAGTCTTTGCGCATTGTTTTAAATTGTGTAATTCAATTCAGAAATTTTGTATGAGATGGTTTTGTTTGAAAAATCAAGATTAGTTTTATTGGATTTATTTGTTGTTTTATGTTTATAAACATATGTAAATCATTCCCAAATTTCATTTTATGATACCCGAGCACTTTTTCTAGCCTGTGGGGATCGGTAACACCCTTCGGGCATTTTCACAAGCCAGTTTTGGTACCAGTTTTGATAGCGACCAGATTCGGTTCGTGAAAAAATGGTATTAAAGGGGGTTCTCTCTCTTAGGTCAAGTTATTTGGGGAAGAGTCAGGATAGTCTGAAGTTAGGATTTTTGGGGCATGAAATTCATATTATGAGTAGTGTGTCTATCCATCACACCTCATGACGTGATTCAAGTATCCAGGGGAAGTTGTGATTTATCTGAGTCCTTTGGTTTTCATAGTTTGATGATGATTTGGGTAAATGAAAAGAGAGATAGTCTAATGGTCTCAGTGAGCTCTCAGGGCCTAGAAATCCACGTGTGGCTGAGGATATTTCCATAGAACACAATTCATGATGGTTAATTGATTGGTGTATGGCCGCCAACCATATCTTCAAGTCACCCACAGAAACTAGTTTCCTGTCGCATTGTCTTGTTTCTCTTTGTGTTGGAATCTAGGGACTTGGTTTTAAAGAATAAAAGACTTTATTTAAGAAATGTTAAATTTTATGAAATTATGTTTCCATAAAGGGAAGTGGCATGATTTTTTAAATAGTATAATTGAATTTTCAGAATTGTTTTTTCAATGGAAAATGGTTTGTTTACACATCTTTTGAAAGTCAGAACTATGTTAAATTTGGTTTTGAAAAAGTACTTCCAATAGAGTTTTATAAAATATTGATAGGTGTTTTAATGGGATGGAATGTTTATGTGTCCATGTGTGTATTTTGTAAATTGATTTTGATTTGGTAACTAGAGATCATTTTAAATGTTTTATTAAATTTGGGAATCTTGTTTTAAAATGAGAAGAGTTGAGTTTTTATTTTAATTGGGATTTATGAAATGGATTTTGTCATGAAATTAAAAGTGTTTTGAAATGGGCAGAAATGTTTTGAAATTAAGGAACATGAATAGAAAGTGAGTTTTTATTTAATTATTGGTGATCTTCTAAAAAGTTTTACAAATCACTATAACCTTGTTTTAAATAAGAATAGATGAGTTTTCAATGGAATGGGGGTTAATGAAAGGGAGTTTTCATACAACTAGAAGTGTTTTGAAGGGGTTGAAAAGATTTTAAATTGATGTGAATATCTTGAAAGTGAGTTTTTGTAACTCCCCATGATTTCATATTGTGTTATTTCTTCAAAATAATTCAATAACTTGCACTATACGCAACACCGAGTTCAAGCGCACCATGACTTACTAAACAAGCCGTTCAAAAGAGGTTATGAATAGTATTAACTAAATTTTAAACTTTATATAATCCTTATAATTTTAGAATCCATATTATGAGTTTCTTAGACATAATATAAGAAAAAATTCATTTTCAGTATTGCACTTTTACAAACTTTTAATAGTGAACCCTTTTTAAATCCAATATTTTAAACATTTATATATTCAATTTGACTAAATAAATTTACTTTTTAGAATGGGTACATCAAAAATTTACAATGAAACATCCCAATCTTCCATGGTACATTTCCCTTTGAATAATGCAATGGTGTGCATTGTACGCAACTTCGAGATTCTAACACACCACAACCAATCAAACTAGCCGTTATGAATAGTAATACCTTATTTTTGAAATTTTATAAATTTTATCATTCGAAATGGACTTCATTTTTGGATTCATGATATCGAAATTACATTAGGGTGAAATTTTGGTACTTTTCGGATAACGTTCATATTTTGATGAATAGTGAAAATTACTAAATTTTAATTAAAAACAACTTTTTTAATCGAAATAATTAATACTGATAAATTATTAATTTGAGTGGTTTTAAAGTATATTTTTAATATATTTTTACCATTTAATACAATGTTGGTTATTGGATGTAATTTCACATTTAAACCAGACATAAACAAGTGTCAATATTTTGATAGTTATTATCTCTTAAAAACACGCTATTTGTTTTGACGACGGAAATTAATTTTTAAATTAATTAATGCAACTGATATGTTATGAATTTGGTAAAATAGACATAATTTTTGAATTCATAATATCAAATATATCTTACGCCTAATTTTTGGTATTTTTCTAGAAGCTTTCATTTTTTGATGAATAGTGAAACCACTAAGTGGTAGTTAAAAAAACTGAATTTTTCATAAAACTTAATTTTACCGCTTCTGTGAGTGTAATTTCCAAAATCTAAGAGACATGGTTAATATCAAGGAGTAAAATTTGGTTCAATGAGATGAAAAAAAAATTGGTGAATAGTAACTTTTTGCTTTTATTTACCACGGATAAAAGTAAATAGGGTAATTAAGGGTAAAAATGATATTAATATTACCCTAACACATGTCCTAATTCTATTGGACAAGTGTATCTCCACCAAAAAAAATCTTAGGAGTAAATTATTGTCATTTAGGTCCACTTTTATTAGATTAGGACATTTATTATTATTTAATTCAAAGAAGAGTTAAAAGAGTTAAAATCAAAGTTTATTTACTAAAACATTTTTAATATAGGGTTATACATAAGATAAATTAGATTGTAAATATTTATTAGAAATTTAAAAATATTTCCTACATAATGGTATTTTATTTATAATTTTTAGACATTAAATAATTTAATTTATTTATGACACAATGGTGATGCAATAATTACCTAATTAATGAAAAATTAGAATAATTGATATTATAAATACCGAAATAAATGTAATTTGAGACTTTTTAAAAATACCAATAATTTTATAGGTTAATATGACATGTTAGGACTGATTTAATTAACTTTTTTTGAAGTAATCATTCTGTTATGATTTTTAAAAAAATCAATTATTGAATAGTGTAAAAATTGACAGAAAAGAGTTTTTAAAACAAATATTATATTATTAATTTATATTAAATTCCTAAAAATATAAGGTTCGGCCAAGAGACTTATATCATGATAGGTGTATCATTAATGGACCACTTGGGGGTCTCTTTGATGTATATAGTAAGTTTTTTAACCATATAATATAAAAATACAAAGAGATATTGTAAAAGTGAAACTAATTAACTAAGAGTTAATACTTAAAGATAAGGTTAATATAATGACCCAAACCTGTCTAAATTCTATTGGTTGAGTTTTTTTACCCATCCCCACCTTAAACTTTAAATAATACACTTTTGAGCCATTATAAACCGAATATGAATTTATTATAAAATAATATTTTTAGCTTTTCCAAAGATGCCCCTCACCCCACTTATAAAAGGGAACTCCCCCTTCTCACTAATTAACACATTCAAATCCTTTTTTCTCCGACAAAACCTTCCCAAATACTCTCTAAAATTCCATCACTACAACCTAGAGGCCTTATTTTTATCATAAAGCTAACCTATGGATCCCTTTTGATCAAATCAAAAGGGAGAACCCGAAGAAGAGGTAATGTTTTCACCACCCTCTTTAAAGTTCCTTTCTTCTTCAACTTCTTATTTATTTGTTATTTCTATTCTAAAATAATAACTCCAATATAATCTATATACTATGATGTTATTATAAATATGGTACAACCATATTCAATATTCTATCCATCCTTTGAATGGCATGTCACCATACGTGTGTACGTACGGCTTACCGTCTCCACGTCGTGGTGTAATTGTCATTCAATAAATTATTATTTGAATGGGTATAATAATGATGTGTAATTAATGTAAATAATAAATATAAAATGATAATTATTCTTTATATATGATATACCATCCAATTATATATTATTTTAATATCAAAATAATGATATTGTCGCTCGTGCGTACGTACGGACTACCATCTCCACGAACGCGATGAGATTCATTCCCCATCATATCCATTCAAGTATAATTCTCATTTTATGATTGCTAATAGTATATAAGGACTTTATATAATTCTGGATATGATTAAGATACAACTTATCCATGAAAAAAACAGCTTACGTAACAAAACATATAAAAGAAAACAAGTAAGTTAACACCCGAAACAACGATAATACTAAGATATTATTAACAAATCAATATTAAAAGATCATATATGATATCATATTAATGTATATGATTCTTGTATAATTTAATAACAATTATTTCACCATTATACATGAGGTTAACCTACCCCCAACCAAGGAAAAGTACAAGGTAAGGGTTTATTTCGCAATCTCTTCATTATCCGAGGTTGTTTATATGTAATAATCTACTGGGATTTATTTATCATCCACATCCATGTTTCTTAAAAATGTATTTCAAAACATTTTTACTATTTGCAAGAATATTGGTTAAAGTCATTTATACCCTTGTTTGAATTTTTATAAGAATTTTATAAAGGAATCTTTCCGTCGTTTTCTAAACAAGGTTGTTTTTAGCCTTTTCAACAAAATTAAGGTAAGAATGTTTTTTTAACTTATACGGCGGGTGTGACTATTTTCCGCTGTTATAAAATCTTTGAAGCTTCCCTTAAAAGCTTATATGAAAATTTACAAAGTAAATGTTTTATTTTATAATTATGTGACTTTTAGATGATTTCAAAAAAAGGGATATTTCTCTCAAATAGTTTTGATTTTATCTATGTCAACATCCTTTGATGGATTTTAAGCTTATTTGAAGTTGATTTATTATGATACAAAACTTCTATATTGTATTGAAGGTTTTTTTATTTGTTTGACTGTGGATGTGTTATTTTTATACCATTCATGGTTTATGGAGAAAGTATTGACATTTCGTATGCTAGTTTTAATACGAATGTTTATGTTATGTTTAAACCTGTTCATATGAGGAATGCATTGGACTTAATATGTGATGGGTGGAGCCCGCTATAGCTCCTCGATGCATCGGCAGGTCTCATGAGACAAACTAGTGTCTTGGCATAAGGCCTTGGAAAAAAGTATTATTTGTAGTCTTGGCACGAGGCATTGGCTATGTGGTTATGATAGTCTGGCATTATAAATTCCATCATTATGAAAGTGGTTATTGATATTTCATGTTATTATTCGATTAGTATAATATCCATGTGAATAATAAATGGAATTATTTCATTTTATTTTTTCCATACTATGTTGAAGTTAAAGTTTAAAAGGATTTTGTTTTAGTTATACATTTCCTTAAATGTTTATTCTTATTTATGAAAGTTTACTCTATATTGTTATCCTTACTGGTCATTTGAGCTCACCCCTTTTCTATGTTTTATTTTTCCCAGGATGTGAAGAAGTAATTTATGAATGACCTGCAGGGATAGTATGAGGGTATAAGAGTGTGGACTATAGAGACTATATTGTTGTAGTTTACATTTTATGATGTAATGTAAACTTTATGAATATATCTAGTGTTTCCAAGGCTAAAAAACTAATAGATCATTCGAGACTTGATCTTTCTTGTGATCATGCCAATGTTATGTAATAATGCACCAAATCTGGGTATCTGGGGTCGGGGCGTTACAGTTTTCATCTGAATGGTTGTGCCTTTTTGAAAAGTTTGGAAGCTATAAATTGGGATTTCCATTTTGTGGTAAGTAGTCTTGAGAAAAAAGTAAGTATTGGTTGATTGTTTGGGTTTTGAAAAGTGGAAACAAAATTGTTTTGAACCTTGGTATTTCCATGAGAAACCACATACATTGGGTTATATGGGATTATGGATGGTTGATGGAACGTGATGGATATGAGGAGGGTGCCCAATGTGGCACGGAAACATGCATGTGTGAGGCCTATAGAGTACCATTGGTCGATGCGCTAACCACAAAATTGTCTGTTCTCAAAGAATGATTTTAATAGAAAACAAGATGTCTTGATGACTGTTTCAGGATTTTGTTTTTTATGTGTTTTTGAAAATGTTGTTTTTGTGTAATATTTTGATTCCAAGAACCCCCCTTGTTTGAATGGTGTTTTGGGTCTGTTTTTCTTTGGTAATTTTGGTTGAAGGGATGGTTAGTGGTCTCTTCTGAGAAAAGTTTGGGAAGCCTTTATGGTGGTTCCCATCATATGTTAGGTTATGTTTTATAGAAAGTTTTAACCAATGGAATAGCTTGGTTGGGTCCTTGGGTTCTCTCATTGGGTATGGTATGCCCCCACTAAGAGTTAATGCATGACTGAAGTGTAGCCCAGATTATTTCATTGTTTAAAGATCCTCTAGTTGATCAATATAATTAATATTTTTCTCAATATTTGTAGATTGAGTCTACACCGTTTCCATTCTTGGGTTTTTCGATCCTCTGGTAATGGGAGAGTGCTTGTGGAAGGTTGAAACAGACCTTAGTTTCTTAAGATACATGATTCGTCGAAGGTTGAAGTGGTCTGGGTTGTTAGTGTGGATGGTTTCTAAGAGGGACTCCGGGTCCTTCATAGTCTCTTAGAAGAAAGGGTTCATATTAAACAACCAACGTAGGAAATCAGGTCATGAAAGGCTGTTATGGAAACTTTCTATAATTTTTTGATGTTTTGGAACATTTCATAATGTCCATCTCTATGTATTGTTTCTATTAGTCACAATGGTCATGCTTGGTGACGCCTTGTGATGTCATGTTCTCATTTGACTATAAAGGTGAAGTTGTACAATCATTTGTGAGTCTTAGTTTTTTCAGAATTTTGTCTCCTTTCATGAAATCTCAACATCCTTTGTTTAGAGGATGTTTTTCTATATATCCTTTCCTCTTTCCATTTCTCATCCGAAGAAACAAGGGGTGATGTGTGTGCGTCTTCTAATCACTTGTTTTAGTGAAATGTTGGGTTTTGGTAAAGTGATTTTTGGAGTGTATTATGTCTTGGTGAACCCATATGGGATTGCAGTGTAGTTGTTTATGGAACAAAAATGAGAAGTTATATTTGGGTGGTTTCTAAAGCCTAATTGCGAGGTTGAATATGCTTCAATAATTTGAGCTATATCCATAGGTCCTGGAGGGAAGCTGGCATGTAGTCAGGGGAAATCCCAGGGTCATTAAAACCCTTTTACAATATCATACCCTCAATACAAAATATGGGAATAGTTTAAACCTCTGGTTTCATCATCTTTCATTTTTTCTTCCCATTTGATGGAAAGAGGTGGGAGGACCTCGTGTCCATGTTATCACCCAATTTCATTCCCTCGCCCTTTGGTTTCCATTGAGGTTTTGGAGAAATGTTTGAAATTTGTCCAGATAGGATGAGTGCATGGTTAGTAGTAATCAATCCCAAGAAAACCATGTAGGTAGAAGTATCCACACGGTTAGCACACGGTTTCCCAAACTATGTAGACTAATCGTGCGGACATTCCAACTCTTTAAATTTTGGGTTCTTTCTATGTCGGCCCTTGCTAGTTGGTTAAGATGGTTGGTTCTTATGGTGGGGATAAAAACTATGATTATTAGGTAAGTTATTTTTGGAAAGGTATAATGGATGTCTACCCCTTATACCAGGGAGTCCATTCGGGCCTCACCCTGTTAGTGTCTGGATTCTGTCCACGGAAAATTGAAGTTGTCTCTTATGGTGAGGAGCCCATTTGTGTCTCCTCATACTAGTAACTCTGATTTTTCCTTGGTCTTGGATTGGTGGTAAGTAGTCTCTTTAGGATCTATCTGACTACCAACATCTTCCTTGGGTATATGTTGGGATTGGAGGGAACCCAACAGTTTAGTTAAAGCAATGCAAGAGTAACATTGTTCGTTGTTGTGGTTCATTTGGATAAATTTCTTGAGTCTTGTTTGGACAGTGTTTAAGGACTTTCCTTTTGGGATAAAGTCTTAATGTTCTTGATTGTTTCCATAAAGTTGTGTATGTTTTGTTCTGTGAGATTATTCCTTCCTTAATTGATCAATGGAGGTGTTTTGGCCTTTGGGGGAGAAACTTGGCTAGGGAGTCCATCTTGGTATATCGGTTGGGTTTGGTTTTTTATTTTGGCCTTGTTGTGGCTTTCTGAGGGAAAAAAGTTTTATGGTGGAGATAATTTTCACATCCATGACTTCTATTAAATGTATTTTCCATTTAATTTCCATTATTTTTCTGTTTTGGGGGTTTCCCATTCATTTTGATGGAAATGGTGGGTTTTCAAAATTTGGGGCAAACCGTGAGCCCATTTCCAGATTTAAAAATAGATTTTCTTTCATTTATAACTCCTTAATTTTTCAACATTTTACACCCATTACACTTCCCAATTAGAATCCTCTGGTATATTAAAACTAAAATATCAATTTGGACCCCATAATAATGCATAATAATTATGGATTTGGGTTTTTTATTAAGATGTTGGTCTAGTCCAAAAGCATATTTCCTAATTTAAAATATTTTTTTATTTATTTAATATCTCATTTAATGTTTAATTTTTTTGGTGACTCTAACTATCACCCAAGACCACTTACCCAAGGATCTCTCTCATGCTCTCCTCCCCCAATTTGGAGCTCATATTAATCGCTTATTAGGGAGAAACCTCTCTGGATTTTTCAAATCATTCATATTTGAAGAGGTAAATTGTTTCTTTCAAAACTCCTTAAATTTTAACTATTTTACCACCATTTCTGTTATCACATTACCTAATAAGACTTATTAGTTCCTCAATTTCTTTTTTGGCTATTTGTAAATTCATCTACTGGTGTATTTGGGGCGTTTTATTCAAGATTTATCAATTAAGTGAGTTACCTCTCCTGTTCCTCCCATTTTCATTGGGTTTCTTCCACTTTTCTTGAGGTTATAAAATGTCCAGAATCTAGGGTTAATACCTAGGGTTTTATTTTGTGTCATTTCTCTGAAATATTATGTATTAGGTCTTGATTTCACTTCATTGTGTTGTGGAGGTGGTGTGATTGGTGTTTCGCACAATGGTTTGGAGTTTTTGGCACTTTCATAAGGTGATTCCATGTGTAATAATTTAATGATGAGTTATCAAAATTGGTTTAATTATTTTTAATGTTCCTTATATTTTATTAATTGTTAAAAAAAATTTGGATTTTGTTAATAATGTAATTTTATAATTTCACTTTTGCTTTAAATTTTGTGTTTCCTTGTGTAACTCTAGTGTTAATATTTAGGATTATTTTTTAACACATGCAAGTGGTATATTAAATGTTATTTTGGCTGCCAATTCTGATTTGGTAGGGTCTTGGAGTGATTTGGGGTTTAAAAGATGGTTTTTGAATGGGTTTTAGGTGCAAAACCTTTTCATGCTTCTTGAAATTGTTTTATGAAAATTGTTAATGGGTTATTGAGTTACAAAAAGTGTGAAAAGGATTTTTATGTTCTGTTTCAGTGGGTGTATGTTTTCAAATAGTCCATTTTCTTGATAAATGGATGTTATGTTATGTTTACCATCTTGGAAACATTTTATAAAATTTCTTAAAGGATTTATCGTATTGTGAAAGAGATAGGAAACATGTTGTGGGCTATTTTGGTGTGAGTATGGTTTCAAAATGAATTTGAATGAGAAATAAAATTAGGTGACATGTTTGTGAGATGTTTGGTTTGTGTGGGATTTTTAAATGATATTTCAATGTAAAAAAGGTATTTAATGGCTTGTGGAACTTTTTTGAACACTAGAGGGAAAACCCAGGTATCTAGGTGGGTGGATGTGTACTAGTATGCTAGTAATCCTGTGGGGTTTAGCCCGAGTTTCACCTAACTAGTTTGATGATGACAACACTAACTAAACTATAAGGATGATCCTGATTTTGGGGGACCACTATGTTATGGGTATGATCCCTAATAGTGGATCGTGTGCACGAGAACAGATATTTTTATGGTTACTTTCACCGATATACGAGGTACCTGGGACCCACAGCAAACTAGTGCCTAGGGATTATTTCATGTTGCTTGTACTCATTAGATACTTTATGCTTATTTCCGACATATGGTATTATTGGAGGGAAAAATTAAGTATCTTTGGAATTATTTTTAAAAGTTTTGATTCATTAAAGTATCCCACTTGAAAATTGTTTTTCTTTAAAGTTGCATCTCTTTAAAAAAATTAATAGCATCTCAGGTTTATAAAAACTTGCAAGATTTTCACCTTTGAATGTTAATAACATTGAATATATTAGTGGTGTAATCCTACAAATATTTGGCTCACACCCTAATTACACCCTTAGTTTTAAGTAAACTTAGTTGTTTTTGTCATAGGTTTGGGTACAACTTTTGTGCCAATGTTTTGAGTTTCTAGTGGTACTTCGTGATGCAGTGTTGTGGATATGGCTTGAGGACGGTGCCTCTTTCCATGAGAAGGTTTGTGGGCTTTCAATTTTTGTTTTCTATATTTTTTATAGACTTTTTATATTACTTTAAATTGTGTAATTCAATTCAGAAATTTTGTAAGAGATGGTTTTAATTGAAAAATAAAGATTTATTTTATTGGATTTGTTTGTTGTTTTATGTTTATAAACTCAGGTAAATCGTTCCCAAATTTCATTATATGATTCTTGGGAACTTGTTCCAGCCTGTGGGGATCGGAAACTCCCTTTGGGCCTTGTCACGGGCTAGGTTTGGTTCCAATTTTGATGGTGACTAGATTCAGTTCGTGACATTTAAACATTCAAATTAGGTTTCTATGAAATGATTTTCAGGTCACCAAATAATTTTTTACATGTCATATAAAATTAAAATAACATTACATTTGCACTATAAAATGGTTATAAAAGTGACTTATTTGGAAAATTATAAGTAACTTCCTCTGAAAAAGTTTTTTAAAATGAAAAATTTGGTAAAAATGGATTTAATAAATCAATTTTAAATGGTTTAAAATATTTTGAAATCATTTTAAAAAAAGGTTTTATAAGAAAACATATTTCCAACCGAAAAGAAAAATGAAGTTGGATTTTCATAAAATAATTTCACCAATTATTTTAAGAACCAAATTGTGTGAAAAAGGTAATATTTAGTTAAAATGTCATGAATAACCAAAGGATATTAAAAATAAATGTTTTTATTAGGTAATGGTCAAATAATTTCATTCAATATAAATTTTAGAATAAAAATAATTATTAAAATGAGATTTGGAAATAAATCCTTAAAATGGTCGTAATATTGATGTGAGAATTAATAAAAAAATTATTGTATGTATCATATATAAATACAAATAAAACAAGTGGAAATAAAATATAAGATATTAAGAAGTTATTATAAACATAATCTAATAATATCAATGATAACAAAGAAGTAGTATAACCCAATGAAAATAAATTGAGTTAAGAAATTTTTTACCAGCACGTAATTTTCACTTTCAAAAACTCTTAAACTAAATAATTAATTAAAAACCTAAAATAACATTAATTATTAATAAATAATTATATAACATGTTTTTAGGTGTTATATATTCTATATAAAATAAATTTGGTGAATAACATTACAATAGGTCTCAATGAGATGAAATTGAGATGAAATCCATTACATCATGCTTAATTTTGGTTAAACATGATTTAATCTCATTTATAGTACTTTTAAATGTGTTATTAACTTTTTATTGAACCGAATTAGTATTTATAATATCATATATTATAATTTCATAACATATTATCAACCATCTGTAAATAATATTTCATTAATTTTATTTTTCCGGGTGTTAATTTCCTTGTTTTCTCAGGCGTGTTTCATCATGAATGATCTGGTTATTTCACATATTATATAGTTATATCACCTAAATAATAATATTAATGAAATAATTATCATGTTTATATGTAAATTATAATTTTAAACCCAATAATAAAAGATGGTTTTCAGAAATGTGGTATGTTACGATCATGGAGAGGGTTGTTCCTACTTACGCATGAGGAACGTTTCCATTTTTCCACATTCATTATGGAAATTTGGTAAGTAGTAGTTAATCATTATAGAATTATCATTATATCATTAATATGAAATTATTTATTTAAATGTACATATATATATCATCCATGTGGTGTGGTGATGAAAAGAGAGGCACATCGCTTTGTGAAGCGATACTCCACACGTACCCGAATCATGTTATCATCTTTAAGTGGGTGAAAAGGAATGAATTGAAAATGTTGTATTATAATTTAATAGATATAAATATGTAATTAATATAAAATTTTTAATTTATATCACAAATGTTAATTAACTTTATCCCTCTCAACTTCCATATAAATCTTTATTGAAAGGCAAATCACATATCTTTATTTGGCTGTGGCCCTCCATACATATTAACGATGTTATCGTATCCCCTAAAGAATGTAAATTAAGAAAATGTGATATAATTAATAAAGATATATAATTATGTTATAAATATCATATATATTATTTATAACCACCATCATACCCAGTAGTGAGAAGTGGTAATGGAAAAAAATTACATCAGTTCGCAAGGCGGTTGTTCGTCGTACACACGAATGATGATTTTGTAACCCATTTGATGGAAGTGGGGATTGTTATAGGTCATTAAATTTTTTTTATAAAAATATTTATATGTATGATAATTATTATATTATAACATCATGGTTTAATAAAAATTTATGGATGTGGAGGGAGAAATAAAACAAAGATGCTCGTTGAAGAGTGTTACATCTTATTTTGGTAAACTTCTTAAGTTTTCACCAAAATCCTTCCTAGGATGGATTTATTCCAAAAATAAGGCTTTTTAATAAGGGTATTTATGTTTTTAATTTATTTATTTTGGTATTATCATAATAAAAATTTAATTAAGGTGTGAATAAGAGTGGATAGGGGTGTCCTTTTATATGTGAGTTGAGTGCCACCCTTGAAATATTTGGAATCAAAAAGGTGTACCAACATTTTTCACTTAATAAAAGAGTATAAAATTAATTATTCTCGATACTTAAACAATATATGGTCTAAATATTTCCATATATTATATTTTAGACTTTATATTTTTTATTTTAACCTATTTATTGTTAGTTTAACCCACTAGTAAATCAATTTTTTCCTTAACTACGGTAATCACTTTTTTGTTTTCAATACACATATTGGTAAAATTTTAATTTTACCTTATTATATAATTTAAATTATTCATATTAAAAATATGTAATCCATTTCTCACAATTCCATTCACATAAGTGAAAATTTTAATTTAAAATTAATCATGTACACAGGACAAGATATTAGTTTTCTAAAGAGAAAATGTTAAAACGTATAAAATGTTTTTATATTAAAATAAGATATCAAAATGATTCCAAGGACTAAAATTGTGTTAATTGATATATAATTGAAATATTTTTTCTTTAAACCTAATTTTAAATTTAAAATAAATTTATAAATAATTTGAATGAAAATGCATTTTTTAATTAAAATTTAGTATTTTTCACTATTCATTGAAAAATGAAACATTCCATAAAAATACCAAAAATTAACCATTACATAATTGTGAAATTAAAATTTTTAAATGATGTTAATTTTATAAAATAAATTTTCCAAAATAGGTAAATGTTATTTATGATTATATGTAGAAAGCAATACTAATCCATCTTTATGAAAAATATAGTTTTTCAAAAAACATTTCACTTTCTTATAAAAGATTCTTATTTTATTACTAAAAATGGATCATGCTATTTTCCATAATTTAGACAGTACTTTTTATACCCTCAAATTTATGTTCTAGATTTTAATTATTATATTATAAAATAATTTTTTAATAATAATTCATATTTTTTTAAACTTGGTGTAGCGTGTAACGCAAGAAAAATATTGTATTATTTAAAATGATATCTAAACATAGTATTGTGTGAAACACAATAAAAAAATCATTTTCAATAAATATATTAAATATGTTTGATTTATTTAAAAATTAAATATATCATAATTTTTTTGGAGTAATATTTAATTCTAATCTTGGTGTTGTGTGTTTCATATGATATCAAATACAATGTTCTTGTTTTAAAAATATCAAGGTTTCCCATTTTCAATAAATTTTATAAATTTCAGCCTCAAAATTTAAAATTTATTTTTTTAATATAAGTCTTGATATTTGGTAACACCATTGTAGGGAAAATCAACATTGTAAAAAGGGATAATAAAATATCCACTTAATAAGAGAGATGTGGAAGTAAAAAATTTCTAATGGAATTATGTATACATATGATTCGAAATAGGATAACATGATTCGAAATAGGATAACACTAGTGGAATGTGAAGATATGGATAAGGAATAACAGTGTATATAATTATAGATAGTGATTGAATTCATTTATCCTAATCAATTGAGTGATCAATGGAAAGTTAAGGGCCTCAAAACAATATATTTATGATGATTTAAATGACCATTTGATTTATCATATTTGAATTTAATATGATAACATTTTTATTTTAAGATACTTTTCTCAAATATGAGGAATTATTATACTCTCTATAAATATATTTAAATATAATTACTTCATACATTTATATATCATAAGAACAAGTTTCATCCATTGTTTTTGGTTTTATCAACTTCCAATTCCTCCCTTACTCCAATAAATGAATATCCAGAAAGGAATTTTTTATATTTGAATCATTAAAATTAACTTTTAATGAATAATAATATATATAAAAGAGTGTAATTCATTCCATATGTCTCTAAATATTTTCCAAATACAATATGGTTAGCACAAGATATTCAACATAATACATTAATCTTTATAACTCAAAAGTAATAACATTAGTTCATTATAAATATTTATTTTTTAAAATTGTTTTACTAATTAAATATAAAACTAGATATCACGTAGGCTAGTGGTAGGTACTAAAACATTATCATACTTCGGTCATGGGTCAAGCCCCACAACATTTTAATATGTGATAGGTTGTCACCCATCATGAAAGTTATCTTTTTACTACATAATATTAATATAATCCAAATAAAATTCCAAAAAAAATATGATGGACATCCTTGAAATAAATTTAATCATTAAATAACATCTTTACTAAATTTTTATTTTTTTTATTTTTCATGAAGTGTTATAATATTATATGAGTATTATTACAATGTCATTAATGATCATATTAACCGTAAAGGTTATAAATAACATTAAACTTATCTCAGTAAAATGTAAAGGCATTATTCCTCAAATATCATTTCCACAAAAACATATACATGCCCTAAATTTCTCCCAAAATATCCTTAATAATTGTAGCCTATCTCCACATAAAACCAAAAAAGGATTTTTAAGACGTTGAACTTATGATCAATCTTAAACTCATAAATCCATGGTGATATCTATAACTCTTACATTAATAAAGACACATATAATTATAAATTTTAAAACAATATTTAAATATTTTATAATTCTTATCACCAAAATACTATTGGTAAAAATGATTCTATAATTTATTTCTTCAATCTCAATACATAAACACATTATCCATTTAATTCCCACATAGGTCCTTCCTTGGTAATAGTTTTAACCATTAGAAGAGGGAAATGACACGGATAATGCCCTTGTTATTTCCATTTAATACAACAAAATAAAAATGGATCCCTCAAATGAGATTTGTTTCCTTCCCTTATAATCTTTATTTTTTCTTAGAAATTTTTTTCCTTATACCCTTTATTTACATACATAAATCATTTTCCCATTATATTGAGACACTTTATTCAGTGTTTCCTTCCACATTTCTTACATGATGTAAAGCGATACTTCCTTCCTCCATGGTATCCATCACTAGATATCTTTGTGAACAATATCCTTCTCTTCATTGGGGAATCATAGAGTTGGTCAATGTATATGTATTTAATCATATTTCAAGAAAATTTATGAGGTATAAACAAAATATTTTCACTCCAGTCATCATCCCATTTGTTTTCTCATATTCACCACCTTTTCCTTCATACTCAATTTAAACACGATTCATTTGGGTTTCATGCATTCACTAAAACCAAAAAGCAAAGTGTGAGAAACAATAATCATTTTTGTAAAACCACATAATCATTTATTGGATGTTTAAATCATCACAATATATTTTTTTAACCTATTAAACCTTATTTTTATCCTAGTCCACCCATTGTAATCATATTTTTGAGTACTTAATATTGGTTTTAAAAGAATGTGTGAATTATCATAAGCATATCCCTTAGGATTGTCAAAGAATGTGCTTATTTAGGACCATTTTCATACACCATTTGATGATTGATTCAATCCTAAGGCATCATTTTTTAATTTAATACCCCTAAGTACATCTATTCTAGAACAAAATCCACTTTAATTATCCAAACATGGATGTATTTCTAGGAAAAACCACATAATATCTACATTACTAAAACATTAGGATATTCTCCAACACTTATCCTCGAAGTCTATCATAAGTTTATATTCCCTAGTATGTGTTTCCCAAATCTAGTTACCAAGGTTTCTATTAAAATTACTCTAATAATAAATATAGATACCTCGACCCCAGTAGCCTAGAGTCAGTTCATGCATTATTACATTGGAATAAGATACAAGGACTTGCTTCTTGATGGAAAAAATAATTTATTAGTCTTAGTAAACTGGATACATACATGATTCCCATATTACATTTGAATGAAAAAATTACAAATTTTTTTTACAATAATTATCATTATTCCTTTGATGCATATCCTTCCATATCAAACATAGTACACTTCATAAATTTTGGATAAAGGAAAAAAATAAAGGGTGAGATCAATTGATAAGTAAGAGTTAAGTAAAATGGGTGAAATAATGTATCAGTATGAATAATAAATATGGTAATTTAAATAAATCATCATTCATTCCATGTAATCAAAAAACTAAGAAAAATGTGCATCCGGAGATAATATTAGTGAAAACATATCATGGATAATTATTAATATAGAAAGTTAACTGACTAAAAACACATACCATTGAATCAATAACATGACAATCATAACTATATAAGGCATACTAAATATGTCAAGGTAAATTACTGACATCACATGCCATTTATTTAGTAAATTGAGAATAAAATGCATCCATAGATAATATCATAGAAAAAATACCAAGGATTATAATTATTGAATTTTTAACGAAGGTAATTCTTAATTATTGGTTATCATGTTTCCTAGGCACATGATTCCTCTACCGTCAATATCTATCCTCAAGATAGTTTAGAACTGATTGGTAGAGACCCATTTAACTAAGTCTAGATGACTAATTCATCTCATTAAACTAATGATGCATCACGGGGCTATCTATAAACGATCCCCACTAGTTTCTTTCTTGTACAACTCATTCTTCATATATCGAACAATAGATTTAATTCATAAATAATGTTCTTTATCATAAAATATCTTTATTGAGTAATGAATATGAATTTATCAATTTTTCTCGAGATAAATAAATGAATTTCATTTTTAAAACGCCATATGTAGAAACGATATGCAATTTATGAAATAAAAATATCTGTGATAAACAATATTTATATTTAAAAGAAACTTCAATTTTAATGATCCTTGGAAAGTGAAAATTTAAATGGAAATTTATTATCTATAAAATTTAATAAAGGAAGAGAATGTTAATATTATCCTTAGTAAAAATAATTATAAACCATCCAGTGGAAGAATAAATATGGAATTAGTACAACTTATCCCATTGTAGTATAGTAAAATTATTTTTTTTTTGTTTTTTATGAATAGAAAAACTATAAAATAACATCAACAACATTCTTTAAGAATATATTGTTTTTATTTGGAAAATCAAAACATAAAACGTTTTGAAAATCATTTTCTTTCAAAAAAATTTTAAAAATAAAAAATGGGAAAATTTTTATTAATACAAAATTTTAAAAAGGTTAAAAAGTATTTTTAGAATATTTTAAGAAAACATGGTTTTTGAACAAAAAATATTTCTAATCAAAAAGAAAAATGATGTTGGATTATCTTAAAAACATTTTCTCAATTATTGTAATTACCAAAGAGTGGGAAATGATAATATTACATTAAAATATCATGGATAACTAGAGGATAATAAAATTAAATGGGTTTATTATTAAATTTTTAAATAATTTTCATCAACTGAAATTCATGAATAAACAATCTCGATTAGAATGATATTATGAAATCAACCCTTACAATGATCATAATGTTCAAGTGATAATTAATCAATGAATAAATTATGTGTATCAAATATAACTCCACGTAAACAAGATTAAATACAACATAAGATAATTAAATGACATTATACACATAATGTTATATTATCAATGATAATGAAGAAGTAATATAACCCAATGAAAAGAAATTGAGTTATAGAATTATTTACCATTTGGTAATTTTCAATTGAAATCTACTTCAATGAAATAATTGAAATAGAAACATAAAAATATTAACTATCAAAAAATCATGATATAAAGTTTCAATAGGATGTATGTAGACCACATAAAAGAAATTATGTGCATAATATTACAATATTCTCTAATGAAATGAAATTGAGATGAAATCCCTTACTTCAAGATTCCTTTTGGTTGAACATAATTTAATCTCCTATATAGTGGCATTAAACATGTTATTAACGTATACCAGAACCATTTTAATATTTATAATATCCTATATGATCCTTTTATAATATCTTATCACCAATCTGTTAATAATATTTCATTACTTTCAATGTTTTGGTTGTTAATTTCTTTGTTTTCTCAATAGTGTTTCATCATCATAGATTTGTTCCCTTCCCATATTATAGAGTTATATCTTCTAAAAATTAATAATGATTATGTAATTATACTTTTAAAACAAATCATTAAATATTTTTTTTTGATAAATGAAGTATGTTATGATCATGGAGAAGGTAGGTTGTATGTACGTATGTTACGACCCCTCCCTTCAAAGATGCCCCTCCTGAGATGGAAATGAAGGAAGAGATATAATGACCCCCTAAGTCTCGCCTCTAGTAAGCCCCAGGGTAACGAATAGTACCAAGGGTATATAATCTCACAAAATGGAAGGAATTACCCTTTTTATAAGAAAGAAATATTGGGATATAAGATACTCCATCCCAAAATAACTCTAAGATCATTATAAAAGAAAAAATAAAATCCACATCACATGTATGTTTAATGTAAAACTGCTATAAATAAAAGAAAAACAACCAATTTAAATACCCAAAATTAAAGATAAGTTGTGATGCATCATCTATGCAAAAGTTTGATCTAGTAATTCCCATCATGATACCCATAATCCTCCTAGAAACCTAAAATTACTTTTATAATGTAGGGTGAGCATACAAGTATACTCAATAGGAAAACCAAACTCTCTCATGCACAAGTGGAAGAAGCATGATAATGATCCCGTGAGAAAAAAGAAGAACCAATACCACATAACAAGGTATCCTAGCCATCCCCACCTCACCAAGGCATGCTCACCATGTAATGAAAGTAAATTAATATATTAATCACATCGATGTTAGGGTATCCTACACCACTTTCCCACTGATTAACTGCTCTCACACCATAACATAAAATGTTATGGTTCTCCAACCTCTTTTGAACATACCACATCACAACCCGACCATACACACCTATACCGCAAATCTAGTCCCACAACCTGGGTGAACGAAGATCATCACATCTCGCCCGCACACACTTAGGCCTCACAACCACGTCCTTCTCACAAACACCTGATCCACATTCCATACCACACCTTGAAAACACCTCGGAAATCACAACACATCTCATCCTAAAGACACATGGGAAACCATAACTCATCTCATCTCAAAGACACCTTGGAAAGCACAACATGCCCACACACACCTGGGCCTCACAAACCACCACCTATATGAAGAATCTTAGGCAATCACAGACTAGAAGAGATAGTAGGTAAGAGTGGGTGGCCATCCATCCATCCCCCCACCAAGATGTTTGGGAAAGACAACCTCACTCGTGATAATGGGTGATTTTGGAAAATATTTCTCAACTAGAGTGGGTTGTGTATAGAAAAAACTATAAAATACATGTATGTTTATATAGTATCAAACACACAATCCCAACCTATGGGTTCTCAATCAAACAATCAGCCACCCTATGATACATCCATCTTTTCTTCTCCCTCTAAGTGCATTTATTGACACCAGCAATAGTTACTTTGAATTTTGATAAATGAAATCCATATAAAACAAGCCACAACTCTAGTATACCCCTAGCCAACTCATTTAACCAATTATAATTATTTATTAAGAAAATGATTTTTTTTCATTCCATACCTACCTAGAAAACTACCAACCATAACACACAACAAGCCACATAGAATAAACCATGTAGAAGAAGAAAAACAACTGTAAAGAAACTCACTTCATATTTCCACTTTATTTATCGCCCATACCAACCACTACCATCATCTTTATTCAAAGTCATTCTACCCAACCCATCCTCTGAATAAGAAAAATCCCAACACACAGCCAAACCTAACAAGAAATTTCATCACAACCAAACCTGGAAACCCCACTTCATAACAACACCACACCCATCAAACCCAGTAATATAAACATAGCACAACCAGAACCTACAACCCCACTGTTCAAACATTGTCTATCAATTCCACAATGATTAAATCTCTCAACATGATATTTTATTACACAACTCACATCACCCAACCTTAAATTTGTTCTCTCAAACCCAACACCACACAACCATACAAGGCACAAGTCATGAAAAAACAAAAAACATCACGTAGCTACACCAAAAAAGGTAGGGTGTATTCAGATTTAGAAAACACTCATTCTTTAATTCCACTTTATTCATTCAGGGATTATCACTGAACAAGTTCAATCTCCAGGCATCCATTTATTTAATCAAATATATGTAGTTAATCAATTTCATATATATACAGCTATGCAAAACATAGTCAACAACAATCCATCCTAAGTAATCTTTTAGTTCAAAAAAAAATAACAGCAATGGCCAAGAATTTTAGTAGGCATGTAGCCCATATAGATCACAATATCAATAAACAATGAAACAGAATCATGTTTCACTTTCCCCCAGGCCCTATTTATTGGTTTAAAGCTGATTCAATTATCATTATCAAATTTGTATTAAACTTCCTTCACATGGGAAAACATTCATACATCGACCCTATATGACACAAAAATTAGAGGGATGAAGGTATATCTACCTCGAGAAACAAACAATCAACACCTCTCCTTACGCTAAATATGGGGTGTGCAAGGCTCTCAGGAAACATGATCCCAGGGTGAAACACAGCCGCATGGATATTCAGGGAAGAAGGGTTTTGGGATGCCTGGGTATTAATATAAAAGAGAAATAAATAATGAAGGAAATTTTTTTGGGTTTGAAGAACTCGATCTAAGCCTCCAGGGATATGAAACTGTTTTTAACTACCCATTAAAAGTGGATCTTGACCGTGCTTTTTGACTAACTTTAAACCTCTCGAGTGTTATTAATATTAAATATATAATTTATAATCTTTTAAATGGTTTCAAAAATAGATAAACATGGTTTTAAATATAATTTTCATCAAATAAAATGTTAAACTGGTGAATCTAGAAAAACTAGCAGAACCCAGAAATTTTGAGAAACTATTGGAAGTGACTCACCATTGGTTCAGTCACCACCACGAGTCCCCAATGGGTGAGTCACCAGTGGATGACCCACCATTGGACAAGTAACTGGTGTGAGATACTAGTAACGAGCTATCGATGGAACGTCATAATTCAGTGAGTCACCCTTCAGTGATTTACTGTTCGATGAGTCATTGTTTAGTGAGTCACCATTTGAGAATTCATACTTTGGTGAGTCACCATTAGGAAAGTCACTATTTAGTGAGTCACCATTCATCAAATCATTGTTCAATGAGTCATCATTCAATGATTCGTCATTTAGTGAGATACCGTCGCGACTCGCTGTTGTGACCCACAGTTAGTGAGTCCCTACCACAAGTCACCAACACAACTCACTGTTGGGATGACCTACCATTGCCACTTACCATCAGTGAGCTACCATTAGAGAATCACCTATGTGACTCGCCATTATAAAAACATGATTTTTGGAAAACTCTTTAAATGAGTAATAATTTCCTCCCATAACACCTCAAACATAATATTTTCTCAATGTATTGAACCAGGGAGGGCTTGGCCATTTCATTAGATACCACTCAGATTATTCTCATCCTAAATAATTCAAAACCAACCCAATAGAAAAGAAGGGTCTGAACAACCACACCATGAGATACCTCCCAAACTATTATCATCCCTGAGAACTCAAAACCAACCCAAAATAAAAGATGGTTCTGAACAACCACCTCGTGAGATACCTCTCAAGGTTCCTTCTCTTCTTGAAACATCGTCGCCGACTAATCACACCAAAGTTCAATGATAAGATACCATATGTTGTTCAAAATATGGAGTGAGACCTCGACATTAAAGAACACATCCTCCATCACCTACTACCCTAAATGACCACAAGTCACACCACAAAAACAAAAAAACCCACACTGTTCAGACATATGAGTCAGGTAATTCCTTTCTCTATGTCAAGATACTACCCACTCTGGGTGTCACTGACTCGCCTGCATGGGTTAAATCGTACCTCAATTAATAAATCATGATTATGACTCTATTCTACCCATTTCCAATGTTGGTACATTATAACTCATCACTAAAAAATGAAACAAATCATCTCATAATAAACAAGGTCCAACCATTACATTACAAAGGGAAACACAACAAGGAAAAACTCAGAACAACTCTGGGTACAAGGCACATATCTGCATCTCCCTTTCCCAAGTACTCTCCTCTTGTCCACCATGACAACAAAACACATGAACCAAGGGAATGGTCCATCTATGAAGAAACATATCCCTATGATCCTCGATCTCTACTGGCCACTACAGAAATGTCATGTCATATTTGAAATCCAACTCTTCCCAGTTAGTGACTTGAGAGTAATCATGAAGATACCAACGATGTTGAGATACATGAAAGACATCATGGATCCTCTCCAACTACAGTGGAAATTTCCACTGGTATTCCACTTCACTAACTCTTCCCAATACCTTTAAGGGTCTGATGAACCTCGGAGAAAGCATGTTCCCTTTTCCAAAACTCTACTGCCCAGGTTGATTGGAATCCCTCAAGAACACATGGTCCCCAACCTCGAACTCCAAAGGAATTCTCCTACAATCATCATATGACTTATTTTGGTCCTTTTCTAATTTCATCCTCTCAAAAAAAATCTTATCCTTCTCTGTTAGTCTCTACACTACCTCAATACTAAGAACATCTATATCCCCATCCTTTATCTAGCACAAGGGTGAATGACATGGTATTTTGTAAAAAGCTTCAAAAAGATCCATACCAATGGAATATTGATAGAAATTATTGTAAGAAAACTCTACCAAGGGTAAGTGTCACACCAAAGATCCACAAAAGTCCAAGACTCATGCTCGCAACATGTACTCCAACGTATGGATAGTCTGTTCTATCTACCCATCTATCTAAGGGTGGAAGGCAGTGCTGATGCATAACTGATTTCCAAAAGAATACTCCAAACCCCTCTAGACTCGTGAGGTAAAACATTTTTTGTGATCCAAGACAATGGATCTCAGAAATCCATGAAGTTGCACCACCTTATCCACTACCTCTTGGAAAAGGCATCCCCTATGCCTGACTCCTTAATCACTAAGAAGTAATCTAATTTTGTCAGCTGGTCCACATCAACCTTGATTGAATCACAACTTCCCTGAGCCCTGGGTTATCATGTGATGAAATCCATTAAGATTTCATCTCACTTACACTCAAGGATATATAAGGGCTATAACAAACCACCTGGAACATGGTTCTAAACCATCACCTTTTGGAACACTTGGCACCTTGCCACAATCTTTTCCACTGCCTATTTAAAATCGGGCTATTAGACCTACTCTATCAAGCCATGGTACTTCTTCTAAACTCATGGGTGTACCGCTAAGGGTGATTTATGGAACTCGCAGTAGACTCCCTCATGCATAATCACTTGAACAAATAGATTTCCATGGAATAACATCCAATTATGACCATCCTCGTACTATCCTTCTAGAGCATCACCATGGTCAACATGATCATGCATCACTTCTTCCATTGAGTCCCCCACTAAGACTCCTCCACCTACTACATCAGAGAAGACTTTATTTTCATCTAAAAGAGATATCCTCTTCCACCATCCATTTTTTCATCTAGGTACAAGGCAGGACACACCTCCATTACCTTCCAAGCATTCTCAGATTCCCAAACTATCTCTTTCTATGACTTCCTACTCAAATAATCATCCATGAAATTTCCCTTTCATGAGGTGTAGTAGATCTCGAAGTCGTATTCCTAGAGAAACTCCATCCACCACCACTATCACAAGTTCATATCTCTTGGGTAAAAGAGATACCTCAATCTATTTTGATTTTTGAATACTACGAATCACTCCCCAATGAAATAATCCCTCTACAACTTCATCGCAAACACAACCACTACTAACTCCAAATCATTGGTGGAATAGTTCTGTTCTTGGGGACATAACTGTATAGACCCAAAAGAGATCACTACTCACTACTGCATCAAGACTCATCCCAAACCCATACGAAAATCATTACAAAACACCTAAAAAATCACTCCTTCCTCAGGAAACCAAAGCACTGGAGAACTAACCAATTTCCCCTTTACATAACCGAATTCTATCTAGCACTTCTTACTCCACACAAATGCTTTGTCCTTTCTATTTAGATCTGTAAGTGGAGCTACAACTTGAAAAAAAATGGATACACACCTCCTATAATATCCTCCTATACTGAGAAAACTTCTAACCTCTAAAAAATTCTTGGATAATTCCCAAGAAACAATTTCCTCAACCCTCGACGGCTTCACTCTTATACCCTACTGAGACACCACATTCCAAGGAATTGTACCTCTCTTGTCTAGAACATACACTTGGACAACTTCCCATAGAGTTATTGGTGTCAAAGAACCTCCAAGAAAGTCCTAAAATGCTCAGTATGATACTCCTCTAACATTGAGTAGATCAAGATGTCATTTATGAATACGATAATGAACTAGTCTTGGAACTCAAAAAAAGAGTTCATGAGAGCCATGAACATGTCTGCTGTGTTCATAACATAAAAAAGGCATGATCACAAACTTTAAGTTTTTGAACCTACATCTGAAGGTAGTCTTCAGTATATCTCCCTCCTTCACCCTCAACTAGTGATATCTAGAGTGCATATTGATCTTAGAGAACCAACTCTCTCCCCTCAGCTGGTCAAAAAGATCATCTACCCTTGGGAAAGGATAACGGTTCTTGATTGTTACTTGATTCAACCTCTGATAGTCTATTCACAACCTCATACCACCATCTTACTTTTTTAAAAGAAGACTACACAACCCCATGGAAACACACGGGGCCTGATAAATTCTATCTTTATTAGGTCATCAATCTAAATCCTCATCTCCCACAACTCATAAGGTTCCATCCGATATGGATCCATACAAATCGGACAAGTATCAGGTTGTAAGTCTATCCCAAACTCAACATAAAATTGAGGTGGTAGAGTCCCAAAATCCTTAGGTAATACATACAAGAACACCCCAACAACACTAGGAACCTCCCCCATCTCACCATCCACTGATTCCACTAGCATCTCGGCTAACAAAGAAATAAGATAATTCACATGCTGACTGCCCACCAGATAGCTCTGCTCACTGATGAAGGCCACACATTGACCATATACATTTGAAAACATGAATTTCCTTAGGAAGAAGTTGAAAATATAATTCACATAGTAAAACCATTTGATGCCAAGGTTGGAATCATATAGTTTCATCTGTAATAGGAAAATATCCCTAAGGGGATGATGTGGTCCCATCACCACCCTACATCCCTAGCACACATCAAACATGATCATCTGACCTCTGACTAACGTACTCAACACCAAGGGAATGGGAAGCATCTCTACATATAGTCTCGGATAATGGTCTAGACTGGGTAAAATAAAGGATTGCAATGTTCTTAAATGAAACAAAGCACAAGAAAGAGTACTGAACAAACTTAATGTAACTCAAAAGATATTTGGCCATGATGGAACTATGGCCTCTATGGTGTGCAACTGACCACATCCATCTCTTATGACCCTATGCTGATGACTTCATCCTTGAATATTCTCAGAAAAAGATCCCTAATAAATACCCTAAGGTTGGACTCTACCTGCTCCATCTCTCCTTGGTGGAGTGTGAGGCTGTTGTCCCAACTGCTGGAACAGCCATGCCAGAAACTACTACTGAGGCGGGCACTAGACCTTCCCACCTCCACCATACTAAGCTCGAACGAACACTGGGAACTAAATTTGGATATTCCCATGGACTCCATAGATAAATAACACTTTCCACAAGAACCTAGGATATGTACAAGGACTAGAAGGTCGAAACAGAAATTGTTGATGTCACCTTCCTATCGGTACGAACCTCAAAGGGTATGGCGCCTGAGACCTTCTATGGATAACCTTGGCTTCAAGGAACCCTATTATATCCCCTATATTGGTATAATTACTTGTTATTTGATCCTATAAACTACCTCCAACTTCTTCTAGACCTACAAGTATGTCCGCAAGGTAAAGGGCGTAACCGCATACTGGAGAGAAGGAAGAAGTACCTCCTCTAGGCATCTTACACGAGACCCCTCATATAGAAATAGATATGGAGAAAAATGAAGTATGTCCTTGAATTTGAGCCCCATCTCCCATACCAAAATAATCCCCTTATAGAGGGATAGTAAATACTGCCGCTTTTAAGCCATCATGTTCAAAGAAAGGAACTATGCTCGGAACTCCTTCTCAAAATCGACCCATAAAACGTCAACCTCATTCCTCTCTCTCAGGTAAATATTCCACCACTTATGCACAGATCCCTACTTCTGGATCACTGCCAAAGTAACCTCGTACTCCTTCAGATCCCAAATCTGGATAAAAGTGATCACAATATCCTCAGTAAAACTCTCTATCTCTATGTCCGTAATACTTCCCTCATACTTCCCCAGAGTCTGTCATTGGAAATCACATCACATTATTATACCACTGGTCATCCTCCCTCACTAGATCAAACCTATTTCAATTAACTAGGTTTTCTTAAAGATCCATTATTACATGTACTACATGCGTATGATGACCGGGTGCCATAGTAGAAAGGTAAACAAAGAATTACTAAGACCGAGTAGTATGTAATTTTATTTAAGATTCATTTTAACTCATTATTTTTTTAAAAAATTATCCAAAATTCCCAATTCAAACAAGAATACAAGTCATTAAGATTCATTCGCCTTTTCTATGGTATCTACCCTAAAAATGGTGTAGCCTCACTTGGTCATTCGGTAGACACATAATCATTTCATTAGATCACGTGGGTCCCTAAAATCTAGTGTCCTAGCCGGTCTTCCATAGAATATTTCATGCGCCAAGATCACCTAACACTGTTTACCTACAAAACCATGAAATAATCACAATTCTTAATGACAAACCCTATCCTATAGCTCAACCATGACCTCTGATACCATTATGTCATGAACCCTCCTTCCAAAGATTCGCCTCCTAAGCTAGTAATGAAGGAAGAGAGATAATGACCCCCGAGTCCCGCCTCCAGTAGGCCCCAGGGTGGAAACCAGCCCCAAGGGTATATAATCCCATGAAATGGGAGGGATTACCCTTTTTATAAGAAAACAATACTCGAAGATAAGATGATCCATCCTAAGACAACATCAAGAAATATATAAAAGAAATATCAAAATCCATACCACTTACATGTTTAAAGAAAAACTGATACAAATATAAGGAAAATGTCCAATCTAAATAACCAAAAGTAAAGCTAAGCAGTGATGCATCAACTATCCCAAATTTTGAGTAAGTAATTCCTAGAAAGGTTCATGTAGTCCTTTTGGAAACCTGAAATAAGTTTTATAATGTAGGCTGAGAATAAAACTATATATAGTAAGAAAACCAAAGTTTATCGTGCAAAAGTGCGAGAAGCATACTAATGCTCACAGGAGAAAACAAATGAACCAACAGCACCCAACAAGGTAACCTAGCCATCCCCACCTCACTAAGGAATGATCACCATGTAACACAAGTCAAGTAAAGTAATATAGTAAGAACATCGATGTTAGGGTCCCTGGAACCACTTTACCACTGATTAGACACTCTCACACCCTAATAAAAAACGTCCTGGCGCTCCTATCTCTTCCAGAAGTACCAAGTCACAACCCACCAAAACACACCTAGGCCTCACAACTAGTCCCAAAACCTGGGTAAATGAAGCTCATCACATCTCACCCACATACACCTGGGACTCACAACCACATCCCACCCACAAACACCTGGTCCACATAACACGTCACACCATAAAAACACATGGGAAATCACAACACATCTCATCCCAAATACAAATGAGAAACCACAACTCATCTCATCTTGAAAATGCTTGGGAAAACACAACTCGCTCACCCACACCTGGGCTTTACAAACCACTACATGGATGAAGAATCTTGGACTATCACTACCTAGAAGAGGGTGCAGGGAAGAGAAGGTGGCCATCTATCTACCCTTCCACCAGAATGTTTGGGAAAGATACCCTCCCTAGACAATGGGGGTGCTCAAAAAATAGTGATGAACTATGGTGGAGAGAATATAGAAAACATAATTAAAATATAGGTATGTATATATAGTTTCAAAAACTCAAGCCCAACCTATGGATTCTTGATCAAAAAATCATCCCCTCTATGATAATTCCAAATCTTCTTATACCTCTGATTTCATTTATTAACACTAGTAATAGTTACATAGAAAGTTGATAAATAAAATCCATCCACAACAAGCCACAACTCATACATACCCCTAGCTAACAAATTTAACCAATTAAAATTTTTTATGAAGGAAACTATTTATTCATTCCATCCCGACTCAGGAAACTACTAACCGTAGCACACAAAAAAACCACACAACATAAAACATGTAGAGGAAAAAGAACCAAATTAAAGCAACTCGCTTCATATTTCCACTCTATTTAATGTCCATACCAACCACTGTCATCATAATTCTTCAAATTCATTCTGCCCAATCCATCCTGTCAATGAGAAAACACCCAACACACAACCAAACCCAACAACAAATCTCATCAAAACAAAAACTGATAGACTCGATGTATAACAACCCCACACCCATCACACCCAATAACATAAACCTAGAACAACATGAACTTATAGCCATGTTTCTAAATTACCGCCCATCCATTCCATAATCAATCAATATCTCAACCTGACATTCCATTACACCAGCTTATCACCCCCACCTTACATTCATGCTCTCAAACCCATCACCACAAAACCACATAAGGAATGTGATAGAACAAAACCACACACATCACACAGTCACACCAAACAAGGCATGGTGTATTCTAAATTAGCAAACACTCATTCTTTAATTCCACTTTGATAATTCAGGGGTTATCACACGAAAAGTTTGATCCCGGGGTTTCTATTTATATATCCTAACTTATGTAGTAAATAAATTGAATATATATATATATATGGTAGTTTAACACATAATCAACAACAATCCATCACATGTAATACCAAGTTCACAAAAAATGACCACCAATAGCCATCATTTTCAGTAGGAATACAGTCCATATAGAACACAATATCAATAAACAATGAAATAGAAGCATGTGTCACTTTCCCCTAGCCACTTTTTATGTGTCTAAAGATGATTCAATTTTCTTTATTATATTTGTATTCAACTGCCTTCACATGGGAATAAATCGTACACCCACCCCATATGATACACAAATAAGAGGGGTGAAGGGATCCCTACCTCCAGAAACAGGCGAACAACACCTCCTCCTTATGCTACATAGGGGGTGTGAAAGGATCCAAGGAAACATGATCCAAGGTTAAAACACATACACACTTATCCTCACGGAAGAAAGGTTCTAAGATTCCTGGGTTTCAAGGGAATAGAAAAATAAATAACTAAGGAAAGCCTTTCGACTTCGAATGACTAAATCCATGATTCAAGGGATATGAAACTGTTTTGAACTTCCTATTAAAAGTGGATCTCAACCATGAATTTAGACTTACTTACATCATCCTGAGCATTAGAAAAATTGAATATATAATTTATATCCTTTGAAATGTCTTCAAAAACACTAAAACATGGTTTTAAACCCAGTTTATGTCAAATAAAATTTTAAAGGGTAGAATCGTGAAAACCTAGTAGAAACCCTGAAATTTTAAAAAATTATTGGAAGTGACTCACCATTGGGTGAGTCCCTATCATGATTCACAATTGGGTGAGTCACCAGTGGATGAATTACTACTGGAAGACTCACTGGTGTGAACTACCGGTGCGAGATACCTATGATGATCTACCTATGGTTAGTCACTGTTCGGTGAGCCGCCGTTTGGCGAGTCACTATCCAGCTAGTCGCCATTTGGTGGGTCACATTTTAGTGAGTCACCATTATTTGAGCTAACTTCATGAATCTCCATCATTATCCACCTTTAGTGTAAAGGCTCAGAAATTTCAAGGAAATTTTTTTCTTAATTTCTTTGGAATTTTACGAGTATGCGGTTTATAACGGCACCTAATTTCGAGGCCCGGTGTGCCCAGAATCAATTTCCGAAGTTTGGCTCAGGTACGTTCAGTGAACGAACGAGTGGGTTTTTCTATCTTTTTAACCGGTACTCGGAATTGAAATCCGAGGGCACCGATGAACTCGCAACACCGGTATTTTCTTAAGAGGACTTTTACTATAGGTGTGTTTTCATGGGAGAAGAAGTTAAATTTTGGGGTTTAAGGAAGAAATAAATAAAATTGTGAACAATTTTATTTTTGATATTCAAGGAAGTTAAAATCTACCATGGGATGTCGTTAGTGGGGTCCACAACCACCCAACTTCCCATGTGTGAATATGTGGGAGGTGGGGCCCACACCCACCTAACTTCCCATGGGAGAGTATAGTGTGGTGGGGCCCACACGAGACCATAACCCCTTGAACTTCTAATAACCCCCTTAAACTCTCTTTCACTTAATGTGCCAAATACCCTTTAATATCCTCCTCCTTTAAGTTTGTATAACTCTTCACCTTTTCCTTCCACCATTAATTCATCCAAACATGCCTTAATTAATGAGATGAGCCTCTTCATTTAATTAATTATGTGGTTTGGTTTGAATTTAAAAATCTTTGAGGTGTGAATAAAAATAATATCATGGGATATTATTTTGTGTTAGAGATTTTGGTGTGTGAGAAAACTTTAACAACATCCGGGAGTTTTGGGGAGAATTTTAGTGTGAAGAAGAAGAGAACTTCCCTTTGATGAAGAACGATGCATCTTCAACGAATAACGGTTCTTCTTCGATGAAGAACACCTTACCTTCAACATAGAACTTTCTCGATGAAGAACGGCCAAAAACGCTTCTCTTCCTCCATGTCAAGGGAGAAGTCGCCGACCGCGATGATCATCGCCAACAACAACGTTCTTCTTCTTCTTCTGACATTGACGGAATCGATACCGTTCTTCCGTAACACCTGACTACCGCGATGTTCGACTTTCGCGACTCGACGACGTGCAACGTCAATTTTGAGGTAGGGGTTTGGATTTGTGTTCGTGATTATTTTTTCTCGTCCAACGTCAATTACTTTAGCCGCTTGGTATCGGATTAATGGGAGGAGGTCAGACCGCACGAACATGGCTGACTCTCCTCCCCCTTCGATGTTGTGTTTATCATGGCATGAACAAAGGCGCACAGTGCAATGGCACCGCGCGGAAATAAGAAGAATGCGACGAAGAAGAGCGGCGCCGTCGCGCCGCGCCGTTGATGCCAAACGAAGCCATGGTCGGAGTCGGGGCCGTAGAGGCGACTCAAAGACTCCGCAGATTGTTTTATTGACATGCAGATTGATGGGCGATGACAGAACGGGCCGCAGAGGCAATTTGAAGACTTCGTAGTGAAGAGCAGGTCCCGGGAGGACCGCTGGTGAAGGTGGCAGGCAAAACAGACAATCGGAGCCCGTCTGGTGGTCCGCGGAAGACCCTGCTGGTGTGCCATGCCGACACGGCGGCGCCGGCGGCCGGAGGTGGGGGCCGGCACCGGCTGACCGCCAGGAGGCGTTGGCGCTCGGTGCGCCGCCAGGAGGGACCGTCGCGGCTTCAGCCGCGGCGGCAGGCGACCAGTACCGTAGCCGCGCGGGACCCGAGGGAGACGCGGTGCCCAGCACCGCGTCCACTGGCAGGAGCGGCCCCCCATGTTGGGGCCGCGGTTTCTCAAACAGGGGGGCAGCGCCCCCCCCCCCCCCCCCCCTTCTGCTCAGCTCAGCGTGTCCGAGCTGGCCACGTGGGCCGCAAGCGTGCGCCAGGCCGGGCCGCCCCGACTGGGCCGGGCTGGGCCGTGCCCTAATCGGCCAGAACCGGTTTGGTTCAACCCGGTTCGGGCCGACCCGGGGGGGTACCGGGCCGGGTCGGACCAGGCCCGAACCCCCTATTTTCGGACAGAACCGTTCAAATGCCCATATCTTGGGCTACAGACCTTTGATCAACGCACCGTCAGTTGCAATCTGATCCTTGGATCGAGAAGGTCGTTTTGGTATATTACACTCAAGGTTTCAGAGAACTTTGAGTACGGCCGGGTTGGTTCGAACCCAAAACCAACCGGGCCCTCGGAGCGGAAACACTTATAACATGAGCTCCGGACGTCTGATTGACGTGTCGTCGACTTTGTTGGATTCCTCTTGATGAGACGAAACTTTTAGCATACTTCGCCCAAGGTTTGGATGTAGTTGGAGTATGGCCGGGTTGGATTGTACCCAAAATCCAACCGGGCCCCGGGAACGGAAAAGCTGATAACTTTCAGACCGGACATCCGTTTGACGAACCGTCAGCGGCGTTGGTGATCACGTTGAGAAATGGTCCTTATGAGTATACCCTATGAGAGTTTGGGGTAGAGTTGAGATACGGTCGGGTTGGTTCGCACATGAAACCAACCGGGCCCCTGGGACGAAAATGCTAATAACTCATAGACCGGGCGTCCGATTGATGTGTTGTCTGTTGCATTGAGATCCCTATGACGAGGCGGTCCTTTGAGATACTTATTTTTGGGACTTTGTGATACTTGGAGTATTGACTTGTAGCTCGTGGAGCGGACCCTCTGGGAGATGAGCGTACGGAGTACGGAGACTGTGTAGCCAGTTGGGACCTGACGACTGCTTGACCGACTCGACTTGGAGTGAGTCGACAAGCCTAGTGGAAGGAGCACTACTGTGTTTGGGTGCAGACCCACGGCGGACGGAGCGCCTGGTAGCAGGTAGCAGACCCACGGTACTCGATAGGAGAATTACCTCTGCAGGCTATTAGGGGGGATGCACTACTATTTTTGGGTGGCAGACCTCGGCGGGAAGCACTACTATGTTTGGGTGGCTGACCCACGGTACTCGACAGGAGGAGTACCTCAGCAGTCTTAGGTTAGTGAGCAGTACCTTGGAGTCCTGATAGGATCACTGTACTCGTCAGAGATGGGGCTCTTTAGGAGTTACAGTTTCGATAATGAAAATCCTAGTTTGAGATGAGTCTATGACCTTTGTGTTTACCTCATGATTGAGATGGGTCACTTGATAACTTAGGTATATGTATGAGCATATACCTAGGTAGTGGTTATCCGTTGATTTCATAACCTTTGTGTTTCCTCATGATTGAGATGGATTACTTGATAACTTAGGTATAAGTATGGGATTATACCTAAGTAAGGGTTATCTGTTGAGATCCTACTTTGTGGTTATCCTTATTGGATTTAGTGAGCCTTGAGGGTCTCGAGGTCCCTACTGAGTATCGTATACTCACCCCTGCACGGGCTATGCCCGCACCTCATTGTGTTGGTTGCAGATGACGGGCAGCGCTGACAGAGGCCGAGTGTTCGAGGACTGGACGGTACCCGGAGGTGGACCTCACGACGAGTCAGTATCCGGAGGTGGACTTCACGACGAGATGACACTCGGAGGAGGTTGTCGGGCGAGAGCGTTGTGGAGGCTATATGTACCTACCCTTTAGGTAGGATCCGTGGTGGACGATCCAGGAGCTGCGCTATCTGTACCTACCCATCAGGTAGGATCCGAGGAGGACGACCCAGGAGCTGCTTCTATTCTTCCAGCTGTTTGTCTTTTATGTTGTACTTTCGTTCAGTAGTAGCTGTACTTTCAGTTGGGTTTGTATTTTGGCCCACTTACTTTTCAGTACTTTCTTTTGTACTTAGTGTATTACTTCCTCTTGTACTCTGTGATGTTTTGTTTACTTTTATAAAGGCAATGCCTTCCCAGTTATCGGAATTTACGCCTTTAGTGCTAGTCGCCAGCCCCTGGCCTATGGATGGTGGGCTTGGGGTAGTCACGGCATGGGCCCCAAGGATGGGTCGTGACATTTAGCAAGTTACCATCACAAGTCACCGACACGACTCACTGTCTATAAGTCACCAATGTGACTCACCGTCAGCGAGTCGTCGATGCGGCTCACTGTTGGGGGTACCTGCAGTCACCACCTACCGTTAACGAGCTACTATAAGCAACTAATTATCCTAAATCACCATTGTAAAAACTGTATTTTTTGAAAACATTTTAAATGAGTCACTATTTCCACCCATAACACCTCAAATGCTAGATTTTCACAAAGCAATGGACCATAGAGGTCTAGTCCATTACAACACATGAGAAACATTAACATTTTGCAATGATCATTATGGAAAGGTGGTAAGTAATATTTCATCAATAAATAATTATAATTTTATCATAAATATCATATTGTTTGTTTAAATATAAGTAGATATTTCATCTATATGGTGTGGTGATGAAAAGAGAGTCACCCTACTTTGTGAAGGCAGTAGTGTACACGTACATCAATGATGTTATCATCTTTGAGTGAGTGAAAAAGAACGAAAATAAAATTATTTATCATCCTTTATTAATGATAAATATTACATTAATATCATACTTATTAAATTTATATTATATATAGTCATTAAATTTATCCTTATCACCTTTCATGAAAATAATTAGTTAAATATGAATCACATCACTTCATGAGGTAGTAGTTTTTTTTACACACGAGCGGCATTATCATATCCCCTATGGATTAGAATGTAAAAAATATATCAATGGAATAATGAATATATATATATAATTATATTATAAATATCATATATATATATACACACTTTATATCCATCATAACTCCCAACTATGATAGGTGGTCCTGAAAAAATGAACAACATCAGTTCATGAGGTGGTAGTCTATCGTACACACAAATAATGATTTTGTAACCCATTTGATGGAAATAGGGATGGTTGTAGGTCATGAACATATTATAACAACATATAAGTTTAATGAATATAATAATGTTATTATATCTTCATGTTTTAAAAATAATTGACGGAGGTGGAGGAAGATATAAAATAAAGACACTTATTGAAGAACGTTACCTATTCTTTAGGTAAACTCCTTATATTTCCACCAAAATCCATCCTAGTTTAGATTTATGCCAAAAAAAAGGCTTATAGTATGAGGGGATGGAAGTTATAATGTTATTTAGGTAGTTATCTTCATATCCAAAATGGTTTTATGGTGTGATCAATAGTGGATAGGGGTGGTCTTTTTAATTGAGTAGAGTGGAACACTTGTAATTTTTGGAAATAAAAAGATGTACACACCTTTTTCACATACCAAAAGGGTCCAGATGGATTATTATAGATATTTTAAAATTATAGGGTCTAAATATGTGTATAAAATTGATTCTTTACAAGTGTATAGGTCATTTTAAGCCTCATCATTTTAGTTTAATACCTAGTAATTCCATTTTTACCTTAACCATGATAATTAATTTTTATTGTTTTCACTATTCATTTTGGTAAAAAATTAGGTTAACCATATTATAAAATATAAATTATTATTATTCCAAATATTGAATCAATTTTTACATATTAAATTTAAAGAATTGGAAAAATTTTATTTAAATTCATTCTCGCTAACACGACTAAAAAGTGGGTTTTTAAAGAGAAAATGTTCAAACATTTATAGTGTTTTAATATCAAAATTCGGTATGAAAATGATTTTAATGAACTAAATTATATTAATTGATAATAATTGAACTAAAAGTGTATAAAACGTTTTATTTATTCAAATATTTATTTAATAAGTAAATTTATGCATTTGAAAAATAATATTTTGGATTTTTAGGACCATTCATTAAAATTTTAATCACCTATGTAATATTTAAAAATAAAAAATTGTTTTAGTATTTTGTATAATTAGATATTTTTTTAATAAAATTTGGTTCTAGTTTATTTATAAGACCGATAATAAATATATTTTTAATAAATAACTATATAAAAATAAAAAACATTGATAATATTATCCAATCCATAAAATTTGAGAATATAAGTACACTTTTTTTGAAAAACAATTTCTATGCATTATGTAAACAATTTTTAAAATTTATTTTTATCAATATTAGAAATATTATTTTTTGAAATTGTTATCATATTTTATTTCATCATGTTTATATTATTTAATATGTTAAAATTTAATTTTTATTATTAAAATTTATTACTAACCTTAAAACTTGAGTTACTGAAACAATATAGTCATCAAAACTAAAATATTTATGAAATGAAATTATAAAATTGTAATTAATTATAAAAAATTAATTAAAGTAACAATAATTATCCCAGAATGGTGAAATTTGAATCTTTAAGAAATTATTGAGACCACCAATATGAAAATAGTACATAACAAACAATCAAATGTAAAAACAACAGATAATGAAAATAAAATATAAAAAACTAATATATATTAATGAAATAAATATAAATGAAGAATATAAATGGTTATAGGAATGAATAATTTTCTAAAATAGGTTATTAATTTTGTTTTTTTATATAGGTTTTTCAGGTTTTTTCTGCTAAGTAGGATTAAAGGTAACAGTTTATCTTCTAATTTTTCTTACTTTTAGATGAATTATATATACAATAATAGATTGTTTTTTGTGGAGTATATACATCCCATGTAAAAAAATTATTATTTTCATCAATAAATTTTAGGAATTTAAAAATACATCATATTTTATACCTTTCATGGATTAACGGTTCGAGAGAAAATAAAGTTGTATGTGGTTTTCATGACTCAACTTCTCTTCTTGAGTCATAATAATTACCTTTTAACCATCGGTTTTCAATATAGTTTTCTTATATTATTTGATGAAGTTATAATTTGTTTCCTCTATTTTTTAATTGTAATCAAATTGATATATTTCTTTCTTTATAAAAAATGATGATGTTAAGAATATTTCACATCATCTACAAATAAGATCTTTTTCTTCTATGTCTATATTTTTCTTCCTTCCATTATTCTTCTTTATATTTTGAAACCCAGTTTTTTTATCTCATGTGACATTTAATTTTACCATTTCCATTTTTCTAAAGTATGTTTTATTTAAGTTCTTATGAAATATTTTTCTACAATTCTATTACAAAATAATTAAAAAATTCACTAAGGTTTATATCTACTACTACACATCCTATTTTGAAGACTTTATGAGTTTTCAAGGATCCATTATTGAACATTGTTTTCAATAGTAAATGTTTTTAAAAAATCATATATCCTTTTTGAAAACTTTATATCATTTTAAAGATTCAATTATTTAAGACTACTTTTAAAAGTAAATTATTTCAAGAAAAAATAATTTCTTGTTATTGGAATCCTTGAATCTTTTTGAAGGATCAATTATTAAAGATTCTTTTTAAAATTTTCTATTTTCAAAAAAATTTACTTATCCATTTTGAAGCCTTAACATATTGGTCATGGTTCAACTATTAATGACTCTTTATAAAGGTAATTTTAAAAAAATATACTCACGTGGAATTTTATAAAAAAATTATGTCTCTTCTAGTGCTTCATTATTGAGATTTATTAATAAATAATTCTTTTAAAAATTATTTCTTCTTAATTTCTAAAATTTAATCATTTAAAAAGCGATGCATAAATTCTAAATTTTATGATTTTATTATAAAAAATTTTCTAAGTACTAGTTTATGTTTTTTTTCTATTTTTATCATTAACTATGAATTATTTACCTCTTCTATAGTTATTCTTCCTAAATTTACTTCTACATAAATTTATAAAATACTCTATTTTGTTGATTAAATTATGGATATAAATTTATTAAATATATGATGTTATTCTAGTTTATACCACTATGAAATGTTACGCAACACAATTTCATTAAAAAATTCATTATTATATACTAAATTATTGACAACATGTGGCACATGGTGCTCTTAGTTCCATAATAAGATATGTTCTTAAGAAATAGTCCGTATTATTTCTCTATAAGGATAATGATACATTAAATTCATATTTTAATAAAATCAAGCTTTTCAAATGGGTTTATTTAGTGATATGAGTGTTCTCAAGAGGTACACATATGTATGAGTTTTCATTAATTTTGGGAAGGGTCTTAAATAATACTCTAATTAATTTGTTAATAGTATATATATCATGAACTCAAAAAAGGTACACTTGTAGTATCCCAATACCAAGAGGGTATATAGGTTTTTTATTCATCTATGTAGGGTATACAGGTTGTATCCCAGCCAATGATGGTAAATAGTTATTAGTCGAATCCCAAGAGGGTATACAAGGAGTAGGACAAGCCCGATAGGGTATACAGGAAGTATCCTAAGCCCTAAAGGGTACAAGGGTTGTATCCCACTCCCAAGAAGGTACATGAGGTTTCATCCCAAGCCTGAGAGGGTAAACTGTCTGATATCCCAAGCATAAAAAGGTACATTATTTATTCACCCAAGATCATTATTTTATTAGAATCATGTTGAAATGCCTTCTCCCATTGGTTATGGTTTTATATGATTTCTCTTATACCACATTTCTATGTTATAATATTTTTTTATGCTACCATGGATCATTTTTTTTTCTCAAGATTCTACACTCCTATGATATAGTGTATGATTGAGAATTTGAGACTATTGGTCATTATATTTTGTGTTGTAAACAAATATTTTTATTATAGGTTCTTTTTAATAAGATATTTCTCCCATACTCATGATCATTCATATTCCAATTCTCTAACCCTTTTACAACAGAAATTCAATTTTTTTATGATATACAATTTTCAAGGTATTTACATCACTAAAATGTTTTTTGTGATGGAAATCCATCATAAAAATTTTGTTTCTTATAATTATGTTACTAATATTATAGGTCACAAATTATTTGTGACATATCCACAAGTGATGGAGGATGTGTGTTAAACAATAAAATGCAATGATTAATTTTTGGGAGATGAGATGATGAGAATGATAGTTATCTCTAACCTTCGCCTTTGAATGAATTCTGAGGATAACACCTACCATAGTGAAGTAGTTATTTTTTAAAATTAAATTACCCATTTTCTTTAAATCATACTAATATTATTTGAAATAATCAAATTTTGGGTTTCCCTTACTATAATTATATAAAACTTTCACTTTTGATAATGAATATATTATGTGAATTTATTTATTTATTATATAAAATTAATATTCTATGAACCCAATAGGATGGATATGAATCGAAAATGGATGCATTCTAATCATTTGGAAAAGGAGTATAAATATAGAGTTAAGGATTTCATCAAGTTTATAATATAGCATGCATATGGACCTTCCCAAATATTGTGTCCATGTTCATGTTGATGTTATTCAATAAAAATTAGTCTAGAAGAGTTGGAAGTACATTTTATTTTTCACGGAATATATTGGATCTATACATGTTGGACTAAACATAGGTAAAAATGGAATGTGTATGCCGATTGGGATAATACAACATTTTAAGGATCATTTGATGTGAATATCATTGTAAATGATGATGATGATGATCACAAGTAATAAATTAAAATAGAAATTGAATATGACCATCATGTTTGTTGAAAGTTGTTTGAGAAGTTAAATAGATGTTCTAAGAAACCATTGTATATGATTTGTGCTAAATACACAACATTCTCTGTAGTATTAATGTTATATAATTGGAAATCTAGTAGTTAATGGAGTGACACCGTCTTTATAGAACTACTTGGTATCTCAAATGATATGATACAAGAATAAAATGAACTACCATGTTGAACATATGAAGAAAAAATAATTCTATATTCAATGGTCATGATCTATAAATATACTTGATTTTGCTAAATGCTTGAATATTATTTCACAAAGACTGTGAATTACTCATAAAATTTATAATGTGTATTGTAGATTGATATAAGAAAAATCAATCAAGTACTTGGAAATATGTTTGGTAATTTCCTATCATTCCACAGATTATAAGGATATATGGAAGTGAAGAAAATGTGAGACAATTAATGTGGAATACAAATACAAAATGAAATATGGAAAACTATGTCATCTAGCAGATTCTTCTCAGTGGATGAAAATTGATCACGAGTATCCTGAATTTGGAAATTAGTTGATAAACTTTCATCTTACATGATCTAAATATGTAATAAAACCTTTTGGTGTACAAATTAGAACTCATAGTACATAGCCCATCATGTTGGTAAATTATAAGTCACCACCATGGTTTTGAATGACGTAAAAATACATTATGTTGTCCCTGCTTATATCTAAACCAAAACAACCTGATAATAATACTAATATTTACTTGTCTCCATTGATGTGATATATAAAATTGATGTGGGATAATGGTTTCACAATGTATGATTCTCATATAAGGGATGAATTCACATTGACTTCCATATTGTATAGGATGACAAGTGACTTCCCAAAAAATGGAAATTTATTAGGCTATAGAATTAAAGGAATGTTGGGGTGTACCATTGGTGAAAAATTCATAAACTCAGTTTTATTGAAACATTCCTCAACTCCATTGTTTTTAGGAAATCGGAAATTCTTACCTCGACGTCATAAATACCGATCCTGGAAGACATTATTTTATAGGAATACTGAACAAGGTATAACACCATCTCCAGTAACAGGTGATCAACAATTTGTTAAAGTAAATGATATTGACATTTTTTTAGTCAACAATTTTTTAAAAACCTTATGAAATCATGTTGGAAGAAGAGATAAATTTTCATTGAATTGTTGTATTGGAATTGGTTGTATTTTATGAATTTTCCTGATTTCCTTCATATAGAAAAATGTATTTGATGGTGTTATTATAATGTTGCTAAATGTTCATGGAAAAACAAAATATAACGTCAAGGCTAGGTAGGACATGATTGATATGGTTGTAATAGAATAGTTGGTATCAGTGAAGGTTAATGGGTGGACTTTTCTTCATCCAGTATCTTACACTCTATCCATATAGGAAAAATTGAAATTTTCTCTATTCATTAATAGTGTAAAAGATCCAAATGGCTATTCATGAAATATCAAGAATGTCATGTCAATGAATAATTTGAAGTTACTTGGACTTAAATCACACAAAATTCATGTTTTTATGAAATATTTGATGAATGTTGCTTTATGTTGCATTATTCCTCAAAATGTATGATATACATTAACCAGAATCTGCTTCTTTTTCAAAACCATAGGCGATAAAGTAATAGACTCTATGAAGTTCCCAATCATGAATAAGGAGGATTCAATCATATAATGAGATTTAGATAAGTTCTTCCCACTATAATTATTTGATATAATGGACCACCTGGTGGTTCACTTGGTTAGAGAGGTTCAACAATGTAGTCCTATCCATTAAAGATGGGTGTACCACATTGAATGGTATATAATTATTTTGAGAGGGTGTGTCAAGAATCATGGTTAGCCAGAAGTTTTTATTGCATAACAATATATTGTTACTAAATCTATTGAATTCAATACTATTTAACTACTAGATTTTGACAACATCAGTCTCCAAAAGACTTGTCACAATGGATGCCTTATTGGTAAAGGGATTTCTAGAAGAGATGTTTTTACAATTACCTTGATAGATCAAGAGAAACCACATCATAACATTTTAAATAATAGAAAAGATTATTATACATACATTTAATCCTTCAAATAAATTATTATATATTTGAATCCATCAAGGGAAGAAGGTTGGATATCAAATACACATAATCAACATTTTTTAGGATGGTTTCAAAATCAAATATATAAGGACTTGTCTAAAAATATTAATTCAATTTCCAAATGACTTCAATGTTTAGTATGGGGATCAGATTCAAATGGTATATCTTACACTGGTTTTGTAAACATTGGTTATACATTATATATAAAAGAACATGGTGACTCTAGTATGATGAAAAACAATGGTGTTATTCTTATAGAAGAATTTATGAACATATCTATTTATAAGGATATAAATTCAATTTTTTAAAATTTGACATATTTTTCATTATTGAACTGATATACATATTGAATTATACAATATATAAAGTTCCTATTTTCGGTTGCAAATGGGTTGAAAATATGAGTGAGTGAACATTGATGAAATGGTATTTGTGAAGGTAAATTTCAAGGTGGAAGGGGAAATGGATGATTTGTTCATAATGGAATCACAAGTAGTGAAATTATTTTATGTCTCTAATTGAGAAAACATGAATTAGTCGATTTTCTAAGAGGTGACTAATACAAATTTTGGGTCAGATAAAAAATCAATCGAGGATGGCACTTTCCTTTGGAGATCATAGTTAGTTCATGTTAGCCCCAATATAGAAAATTTCTTATATGTTAGAGGGGAAAAATAGAGGGGAGTTGGATTCATGATAGAGGAACTAAGTCGCTAATATCTTTAAAAAAATAAATAGTGTACAATAAGAAGTTAAAATGGTTTTTTAATATACTAGATTTTTAGTCATAATATTATATGTTCTCTACTATATTAACATAATCTAAATTTAATATTTAACTACTCATGTTTATAGTGTCTTATGTACATGATTATGTTACTAATCCCTTATAAGAAAAAACTATAATAAAGGAAATCCTTTGGGAAGATGAAAAGGTAATGTTATGATATACTTTCTATATTTTATAGAAAAATTTTATAATGAAACATTGATTCGATTTTTATTATTCCTTGTAAATTTTGTTTATTTTAGAATATTTATATTGATATTTCATTTTTTTTCAAAAATACGTCCCAATAATTCTTCTCCCTCAAAACCTTTTCACACCTATAGTGTTTCATTTATCACTTTCCTTCATGTTCCCTCTACTGCCTTTGTAAAAAGAGAAACAATGCTGCCTCTTCTCAATCAGAGAGGTAGTCTTGATTTTTTCCCAATAAAATAATTTTCCATAGAATCAATTTATTTTTTCATATTCATTTTTAATTTATTTATTTTTATTATTACTAACATAATAATTTTTTTCTTATATAGGTGAATTATTTTATTATAGTTGGGGTGTTCTGTCCATATTTCATGCCTTTATGCACCAAAAATTAGATATAATTCTTCACCCTCAAAACATTTTCACCCCTATAGTGTTAGAATTTATCACTTTCCTTTAAGTTCTCTCCACTACTAAATCATAGATTTAATCTTGATGTTTTCACAGTAAAATTATTTTCCATAAAATTAATGTATTATTTCATTTTTTTAATTTATATATTTTTAGTATCACTCATATAATATTTTTTTCTTATTTAGGTGGATTATTTTTTTAGGGTGGTTTGTTTGAAGCTTCTTATGCTCATGCGATATTGGTATTCGAGCCTGCAACTGGGCTAATGAAAAAAAAGGAAATGCATCAAGAATGCATGCAACCATCACGAAATGGTGGATTCATACTACATATTTAATTAATTTTGTCATATTATTATCTACTATTTATAATTCATTTTCCGTAATAATTTTTATATTATACTTATTTAGTTTTTTTCATTGATCTTTTGGGAATCCATGTTGTCCTTTATTCCAATGTTACCACACTTTTTGTTTCCCTTCTTTGTCGAACAACCAACACTATGTATTGTATCGATGTTATTATCCAAAAATAATTTATCATTGTTGAAGTAAAGAAGAGTACATGAATACCATATTCCCATTTTGGAGACTTCTCATAGTATAATGGTCACATGATCTTCCTCTACTCTTTTATCCTTCAACAATGATACTATTTTTCAGCTAAGAACATCGATTCAATAGGAATATTTGGAATTTTGACAAATAAATGAAATTAAAATCATGTTAACATTGGTAATAAGGATTTATTTTGAGACTTTGGGACATGTAGGAATCATATGTACCTCAATCTGACACATGGTGTGACCGACATGACTAAGTGCCTGTTTTAATTTAATATTAAAATTAATTTTAATAAATAAGACAACTATATTCTCAAAACTGATAAAACGCATTAAGATTGTTTTGATACTTTATTATGAAAATCCATGATTCATTTTTGAAATGTAGGAATCATCTGAATCTCAATCTGATATATGATGTTCCAAGTATGATTGACAGTTTCAATTATCACATTAAAATCGAAATTTTTGTTCAAAAAGTTTCACTTATTGAAAAACCAGAAAACCTGATCATATTTTCATAATAATTTATGAAATATATTCATAAATAATTTGAGATGTATATGAATCATTATCATGTAAAACTGATACATGATGTGATTGGTACAACTCAAAGTGCATGTTTCCAGTTTTAAATAACATTTCAGTAAAGAAGACAAGTGATGTACTCAAAAGTGAAAAAATGATTTTTTAATTTTTTTTGATACATTAGGAAAACAATCCATATGTAATTTGATATTATTTGGAATCATCCACACATAAACATAGTTCACAGTGTGACCGTTATTACTCCAAGTGCATCTTTTTATTTAAAATGAACATCAATTTATGTAAAAAGGACAACTGACCAACTCAAAACTGAGAAAATGCATGCATATTGTTTTGATAATTTAGAAAACGACCCATAATTCATTTAACATGAGTATAAATCAACCTAAAATCAATCTGAAACATGATATTACTAGTATGAATGAATATGTTCGTTATCACATTAAAATTGACATTTTAGTTCAAAAAGTTCCACTCATTAGAAACTGATAAATTACACTCAGATTGTATTGATAATTTTGGAAAAGTATTTATTAGTAATTTTTGATGTTTAAGAATTGGTATCAGGTCAAACTAAAACATGATGTGACTGGTGAGATTTAAAGTGTGTTTTTCTAGTTTAAAATGGCATTTTACTAAAAAAACAACCTACTAAAAATTAAGAAAACACATTAAGATTTGTTTGATACTTTGGTAAAATAATATGTGATTAATTTAAGAGATTTTGTAATAAGATTCATATAAATCTAATGTATGTTATGATAGGTATGATCCCATGTGCATCTTCTTATTTAAAATTGACATCAATTTTAGAAACAATGACAACTGACTTGCTCAAAACTAAGAAAAACATTCATATTATTTTGATACATTATTATAATGATATATAAGTAATTTTTTATGTGTAAGAATTATCCACACCTCAATATGATACATTATGTCCCTGGTATGACTCAATGTGTCTGTTATCAGTTTAAAATCATCATTTTTGTTCAAAAAGTGTAACTCAATGAAAACTGAGTAAACGCACTCAGATTTTCTTGATATTTTAGGACAATGATTCATAGTAATTTTTGAACTATATAAATTTTATCACATCAAACTGAAAAAAAATGTGATAGGTATGAGTGAAAGTACATGTTTCCATTTTAAAATGACATTTCACTAAAACAGACAAGTGACAAACTCAAAACCTAGAAAACAGTATGGATTATTTTGAAACATTAGTAAAAAAATCCATAATTCATGTGAGGCATGTTGGAATTATCCAAACCACGATATGGTTCATGGTGTGACCATTAGGAATCCAAGTGCATCTTCTTATTTAAAATTGACATCAATTTTAGTAAAAAGGAAAAATAACCTACTCAAAACCAAAAAAAAACTCATTTTAATTGTTGTTATACTTTAGTAAAATGATACATATGTCATTTTTTATGTGTAGGAATCAAATTAACTTAAATCTGATACAAGATGTTCCCAATATTACTCAATCTATATTTTATCAGTTTATAGTTGATAATTTAGTTAAAAAAATCACTCGTTGAAAACTGAGAAAATGAACTTGGATTTTCTTGGTAATTTATGAAAATGATTCATAATTAATTTTTTTATATGTAGGAATCTATCTTACCTCAAACTAAAACACGATGAGATAAGTTGGAGTCAAAGTGTGTGTTTCTAGTTTAAAATGACAGTTTAGTAAAAAAGACAAGTGATATACTCAAAACCAAGAAAACACATTTTTATTATTTTTATACTTTTGGAAAATGATCCAAATGTAATTTGAGACATTTTGTAATTAGTTTAACCTCAATATGATGCACGGTGTGACTATTATGACTAAAACGGCATCATTTTATTTCAAATTGAGAAAATTTTAGTAAAAAATAAAATTAAAATACTGAAAACTGATAAAAAACATTCATATTGTTTTGATACATTAGGAAAACAATCCATAGGTCATTTTTTAGGTGTTGAAATCAGCCTCACCTCAATCTGATATAGGATGTTCCCGGTAAGATTCAATGTGTCTGATATAGTTAAGTTCGGTGGAAGGGATAGTCTTACTCCCAACCAGTTTGTAGTGTTGGAAGGTGAAGAGAACCATGTGGTGGTGGGAGGGGATGTTGAAGGGGCTGATACTGGAAATACCAGTGCCTTGTGACTGGAAGGTTCACAGGAGGAAAATGACTTAGACTTGGACTCTCCTATCGAGCGAAAGGAAGTGGTAATTGTTGAAGACTACATTAGATTCTCATCAAAGAAGGGTAAAAACACCATCATTGACCCAGAAGGTTTCATAAAGCACTCTAGGAGGCCACGAAAGAAGAAAGACTACCCCTTTCTACCTAGCCCTGCTGTTACCAGGTCCTCAAGTAAAGGTAAGCGTCCTCAGAAGGAAACCAAGCAGGCAAGGATAAATTCTACGAAGGAGTTTGAACCTCTTGTATGGGAACCATTAACTACTGACCTAGCGGGTGAAAGGAAGGAGATGGTTGATTCAAACACTCCTCCAAGTGGAAGTGAACTGATGGAATGTGATGAGTGGGAAAAAAATCCTCGATTTCATTGAAGAATTATTGGATAAGATCTTGGAGGTAAACACCACACAAGTGGAATTTGACAGGCTAGTTGGGAGGCGGTTCCTGGAAAATCTTCCCAAAGAGAAGGGTGCATGGGGACATAAACAACTTGGAATCCTGGAACGTGGATTTAACCGTCAGAAGATGACTGTGGAATAGCACATATAAACTTGGGATAAATGGTTTACAACTTCGAAAACCTACTTAATGCAGATCTGGATGAGAAAGATCCTAACCTCCAATGGTCTCTTCTCCGAGGTAAGGTTTCTAAAAGGCTCAAACATCAACTCTCTAATTCGGATATTTCTTACCATGTTGTTTGAAGGTTTCCTGTGGCTGGACTGGTTCTCACTTTTCCCTAAAGTGTTTTTCATAATAAAAATATATTTGTAAGGAAGACTCAATGTGTCTGTTGTCAATTTAAAAATTGACATTTCAGTTCAAAAAATTTCACTCACTAAAATCCACAAAAACACACCAAGATTGTATTTATAATTTAAGAAAATGATTCTTAAGTCATTCTTGACATGTATGAATCATTATCATATCCAACTGAGTCATGATGTAATCGGTATGAGTCAAAGTGCTTGTTTCTAATTTAAAATGACATTTTAGTAAAAAAGAAAAGTGATTTACAAAAAATCAACCAAAATCATTTGGATTACATTGATACTTTAGGAAAATTATCCATAAGTCATTTGAGATTTTTTGGAATCATCCACCCCTCAATCTAATGCATGATGAGACCATTATGACTCCAAGTTCATCTTTTCAATATATAAGTGTAATTTTAGTTTAAAATGCACAAAACATCTCTAAAATTTGGAAAATGAGTCGAGAATGTTTTATCATCATTATATTTGAAATTAATTTATTTATTTTATTATTATTTGTATCTTATACTTAGTTATATAATATAAGTCAGTGGAGGGGGCATAAAAATTGATGACCTACCTAAATGCGCACGGGGAGGCTCGAAACTGAGACCTCCCAAACACCACCACAAGACGCAACTACTAGTTTACGCCCATAGGGATTTATATTATACTTATTTAATTAATATCATAGAGACAATTCTTGAATAATAACAGGAAATGGTGTGACCTATAAGAATCAATCTCCACTCAATCTGATAAATAGTGTTCCTGGTATGACTCAATGTTTCATTTAAAATTAACAAATTCTATTAATTTGTTTCTTTATATTATTATTAATATAAGATTTTTTCTTATACAGGTCATTTATTTTTCTTGAGTAGGGGTGGGTTTTTTTTGAAATAGTATCAGTCAAGGTCACAATCAAAAGAAAAATGAACATTGATGTTTTTTAATGTATGTAATAACTTGTAGTTGTGCAATTGTATAAACCAATAATTTAAATGCCTATAAAATATTGTTTTTTTCTTTTATTTGTGTTTTAAAATTAATTTAATTAAAATTATGTGTTTTTACTTGATTTTTTTGATATCTGGTGTGTTTCAGGTGTTGTAGAGTGATGTTATAACATAATTTACTTGTGTTATTGTGTGTTGTTGCAGCACACTATAGTACCACCATTTATCCTCTCTTTTAAAAGTGGTAATACAACACACATTTATCATTGTTTTTATAAGAACTGATAAAGGTCCCCCTTATCGGTGTTAAATAGAAATCACTAATAAAATACAAGATATTTTAATCTCGCTCCAGTAATCATTGATTCTCTATTGCTGAAAAAGTTCATTTTAGCACTGTTAAAGGCTTATTTTTTAGTAGTGGTTATTCTCATCGTTCTTCTTACAATCTATTAAATCTTTGTATTCCTTAATCTAAAGATAAAAACCTCTCCAAAAACTCTGTAGAAAAAATGATGATGATGATGATGATGGTTATCCTCTTGATATATATGATGACATCGCTTCAGTCCCATAAAAACTAGTTAGTTTGATCATGAACCAATACTAATCAACCATCATTTCTGAAGGCCACTCATTGCCACCTACATCTAAGTTGCCTCATCAAAATGGGACTCGCATGATCCCTCATCTTCATTGTCTATATCTACCAGAATCTCCTACATATGTGAAACCTATGACATTTATGTCTCTTTCAAACCCTATGAATTTAAATTAAGATGATTAAAAATTATGTTAATTGAAAAAATTGTAAAAAAATAGTAACCACAATATGACTATTTCTCTCACAAATAAATTTCTGTGTACTATCACTATATAAGTTTTTGTACACATCAAAATTAGTGAAGTTTGGATCGTATATAGACATCATAAATTTATCAAATACAATTAGTATTTAATATAAACTTAAAAATAAATATAAAAAAAAATTACATTACATTACATACCAAATGACGATGATGTATACTGAATGTACAAATCCAAACTCCATGTGTGATATCATTCATTTCTGATTCATGTAACCAAAACTCAGTTTATATTGGAATATCTCTCTAATACAATATGTGCACAGTCCCTCCCAATCCTGAGTTTTTACATAATCAAGTCAATGAGGCCTACAAGACTCATAAAATAGACTCACAGATTCTCTCTACATAACTATCCTCTGAAGACTATGTATAAAGAGATGAAAACGATCATCCATGAATTATTCTCATTACTACTAAATAGAGACTCTCATGCTCTCATTAATAGTAGACCATAAACCTTAAAAAAATTAAGAATAAAATCAGCTATAAAATTTTTAAATTTAATGTATAATAAATTTTGTACGTACCAATCAAAGATCAAACATTTTGAGACATAACACCTTAATAACCTTATCCCATGACACCCATGGATCTGAAAAATAGTTTCTCAGAATAGTACATGATAAACCAATAGTTATATGTAAAAAAACTATGAAAAAAAGTATAATTAGTTTAATAAATAATAAATAAATTAAATTAAATAGAAAATAAATAAAATCCTTATTTGAACATTCTTTATATAATGTGGATCAATATTAAGAGGATTACGTTTCTCTGTAATGGGATTTGGAATCATCAATCACACAAGTTCCTTACCCATCCTAATTTGTGTCATTATATCAATATATGTAGATGTGGAATCAGAATTATCATCAAGTAATATAATATCATCCAAAGAATGAATAAATTCATAATAATTTTTAGCCATCTGAAATATATAAAAAATAGTAACAAATTTTCAATTCTATAAAATATAATAAATTTAAAAATTACAAAACCACTTTAAAAATAAAAAAGTTTCAAATGTGAAACCAAATGAAATTATTAATACTAATATAAAATATATAAATCTAATGATTATTTATGAAAAAAAAAATACATCTTTCATATTCTCCATATTTTTTATCTTCATATTCAGTGTTGGTTTAATAATATTTAAAACTTTTTAATACATTATACAAATATTTATTAATTTGTTCAAATTTTTATTAATGTATATAGATTACTGTTAATTATATCTAATTTATAAAATTTTATAACAACATGAACTATTTTTTATTATTTTATATAAATTTCCACTCTTTTAGATTAATTCTATTAAATTTAGATCAATTTATACTAATATAATTAATTGACAACAATATATATTAATTTATTATAATATTAGTTAAAATATAATATATTACAAATAATGAATTTTTAAATAAATTTTTATTTGTTTAAATTAATTTTATTCAATTTTTATGATGTTTTATTAATTTTGGGAAATTTTTTAATCTATAAAAAATTTAGTGACGTATAATAAATTACAGTAATATTTATTAATTTTTAAAATTTTATAAAAAATTAATCAGTTTTTATTAATAGATGTTTAAGAAAATAAACTAGTTTCGTTAGATTTATATTATTATTTTTAATTTATTAAAATTTATAAAAATTTAAAACAGTTTATTTAATTTATAGGAAATTTTTTAATTTATATTAATTTTATAAAATTTATAACAATTTTTACTAATTTATTCTAATTTATACAAATTTTTATTTATTTATAACAATTTTTATTAATTTATCATATTTTATAATAATTTAAACTATCTTTTTTTAATCTTAAAAAATTTATATTAATATAAATTAATTAAATTAAATTTTTTGTAATTTTTTAATTTATAATTATTTAAATAATTTATTCTATTTTTTATTATTTTATACTAATTTATACACGTATTTATTAATTTATCATATTTTATAACAATTAAATATGTTTCTAATTTATTAATAAAAAAATTTGTTAAATTTAAAAAAATTTATTAATTTATGATAATTTTTATTAATTTATACTAATTTATACATATTTTTACTAATATAATCTAAACATAAAATTTACTCTAATTTTTATTAATTTATACTTATTTTTATTAATTTATTCATATTTTACTTAATATATAATATTTTTAATTAATTCATACTTATTCATACTAATTTTTTGTTAATAATAAATATCTATGATAGATTTATACTAATTTTTAAAATTTTGTATTGGTTTATTGTAATTCATAACAATTTATTGTAAATTATACTAATTTTAATAATTTTTTACTAATTTATAATATTTTTATTAATTTATAGAAATTTAGAATCATTTTAATTTGTGTATACTATATTTTATAATTTTCTATTAATTTAAATTAATTTTCAGAAATTTTTAACAATTTTTATTACTTTATAGTAATTTTATTAATTTATAGTAATTTTTATTAATTCATTATAATTTTTAATAAAATTTATTAATTTATTATATTTTATAATAGTTTAAACTATTTTTTGTTAAATTTTATTAATTTTTTATTTTTCATAATTTATAAAAAAAATCAACTATTTTTAAATTATTTATATAGTTTTTTAAAAAATTAAACTATCTTTTATTTATTTATACAATGTTTTGTTAATTTAAGGAAATTGTAAATAATTTATAGTAATATGTATAAATTTATACTACTTTATAATAATTTAATAATTTTTTGTTGATTTATAAAATTATTTATTAATATACACTAATTTATAATAATTTTAATTAAATTAAACTCATTATTATTTAATTATATAATTTTTTATTAATTTATATTAATATGTATAAATTATTGATTAATTATTTTAAATGAGTGATATGGTGATAATAATTTATATTAATATTTAGTTATTTATACTAATATTTATTAATTTATATTACATCTTTACATACTAAACACTATAACAATTTACATAAGTAGAGAAATAAATATAAAAAACTAATAACAATTAAATAATTAATCTCAAAAAGGTAATAACAATAAGAAAATTAAAAAATATCATGAAATTATTATGTTGAGAATCTAATAGCTGGAAGACGTCTCAAGAGAATTGGAGAAGAAGAGAGTGTGGTAGAGAATATGAGAATTAGAGGGTATTGGTCTATATTGACCATTAGATTTTTGTGATGTATTTTTTTATGGATATCTATAAAGAACAGTTTATTTGTGATGAAGTAAAGTTCCATTGAAATAAAATCTCCTTGAAAATTAATATTTTTCTCTGATCGGATAAACTTTTTTGCGATGGTCCATCCATTAAAAAAACATGCCGCCAGGATTTTTACAACATATCCATCACAAAAACAATCGGCACAAAATATTTACAACAGATTTGAAAATACATTGCACATAGTTTTTTCCTACTATAGTGTGGGTAGTCATGCCAAAAAATGTTTTTTACATACTAGTTAGTCCATCGAAATAAAAAAAATTATGATGGTTTCTCATATCCATTTAAAAATAGTAATTTCACCTGACTATTTGGGATGGAATTTTAGTCCGTCAAAAATAACATATCCCAAAAAATTTATTTTTCCTATAATTTTGATGAAATATTATTCTTTTCTCCCTTATGGAGTGTTTGAAATCAGTCTATTCTAATGTTTTTTAATCCCCATGTTGTGATGAGGAGTATAACTCATGAAAAGTCTAGAAGGGGGTCTAGTGTGAGTTGATTATTAAGAAATGTTGATGTGTACCATAAAATAAGTTTCTTATATGGTGATGCTAAAAGATGATGAACCTTTCATTCTTCAAATTTTGTGACTATTAAGATATATGATGTTTAACGAATAGAAATGATGTAAATTGAGGATATGTTCATCTCATTTTGTATCAAATCCATTATTTAATCAAAAAAATTAGCACCTAATCTAGGAGTGTGGGTTTAGGGTGCCCCACTTGGATTCTAGGAAAATAAGGGGAGGAGCTCCTTTGAGATTCCTTTTGTTGACCATGTGAAATGTGATGGAAATATAGATACCATGGTATACATTTTATTAGGGGTAGATAGATAAATTTACCATTTAAAATTCTTGTCAACTCATATGTATTGGTCTCACAATTTTTTTTAAAAAAAATAGGCCAACCATGCAGACTTTCCTATAATTGATTTTCACACCTCCCATGTATATCTCACACAGATCTTTAAAACATGCATATGTTACTAATGGAAAACACCATGTAATTATGATTAACTCGCATGATTTATGTTAAAAATCATACAGTTCACTTTGACCACACACTAACCATGTTTCACATGAATATTTCAGACATAAGGGTAACTATCATTTTTATGCATAACTATTCCTCACTAATGACCCCACCCCAAATGTATATGTAAACCACGCATGTTAACGTTGGATACACATTTCCCCTTAATAGTTCATTAACCAACCTCACTAAATGAACTAGAAATCCCTTACGTAAGGATCAACCACATGATTTACCCATTTGCAAAGGCCATCTTCATGGGTTCTACTAATCATGAGTTGACTATTTAGTCACTATGAAATATATAAAAATATAAAATGTTCCAAAGTAAATAAATCAATAAACCTCCAAAAAATATAATTATCGCATTATTATATAATATATTATGCTATAGTGACATGGGGATGTCATAATTCTCCCCATCATGCACACATTCTTCCCCTAGAATGTCACGGTTAAAAGTAAAAGTTAATGAATAACAAAACCTCCTTCACTAAAATATTAATGCCAAAGGGTCCGGAAAAACTAGATATGAATTCTAATTTAATAGGATCTTTATACATAATACAATTCCTAAATATCAATGGAACTAGTCCAAAAATATAATAAACAACTACAAGAATAACCCAAATAACCCTCAACAATATTCAAAGATCAATTAATATAAATACCTCCAATAGGTCTCCCCACTATTTATAATTAATTTAAGAACAGTGAGAAAAATAATAGAAACTGTAATAAAAAAATAATCATCAAAGTAAATGTGTCACCCCTATTACCAAAAAAAATTATAATGCTTCATCAAACCATAAATAACACCTCAATAAACTCATTTAAAATTCATTAATAGAAATAAAACCCAAGGGAATGCCCAAAAGAGTATTAAATTAGGTCCAAAAATCCCTCAGTGTCCCATATAATAAAATTAGAAGAGGTATATATACCATAAACATGCCTCAAAATAAATTAATATTGTAATGACCCGACCACAAAAGATCAAGTATTGAAAGACCGATTAGTTTAGTAGCCTTGAAAAGACTAGATACATTCATAAAAGTTACATTACATCATAAAGTTAAAAACTACAATAACACGGTCTCCATAGTCCACACTCATATCCCCTTCTGACTATCCCTGCAGGTCATTCATAAAATACTTCTTCAATCCTGGAAAATATTAAAACATTGAAAGGGGTGAGCTCAGATGCTCAGTAAGGATAACAATATTGAAGAAGATTTCATAAATAAACATAAACATTTAAGGAAATGTATAACTAAAACAAAAGCCTTTTAAACTTGAACTTCAGCGTAATATGGCAAAAGTAAAATGAAATAATTCCATTTACTTATTCACATGGATATTCTACTAGTCGAATAATCACATGCAATATCAATAACCACTTTCATAATGATGGAATGCATAATGCCAGACTATCATAACCACGTAGCCAAGGCCTTGTGCCAAGACTACAAATAAGATTTTGTCAAGGCCTCGTGCCAAGACACTAGTTTTTCTCATGAGACCTACCGATGCATCGAGGAACTATAACGGGCTCCACTCGTCACTTATTAAGTCCAATGCATTCCTTATATGAAAAGGTTTAAACATATCATAAACCATAACATAATCGTATCACATAAAACATGCATAAAGGAAACATAACATTTCCACATTTCAATCAAAATATATCAATACAACACATTGATATAATAAAAACACATTCAAAACCATTTTCAATACCAAAATAAAAGAATAGTAAAACATGGTATTTATTTTTCATTTAAAAAAAACTATGGCTTGTAGAGGAAGCTGAAACTCAAATAATGGTCACGACGGAGGAGAAGTCATTGTATCCGCATATGTATGACAAATAAAACATTACCTTTTGTCTTTTAGTAAAACTCTTCATATAAAAAATATTCCTTTTGAATAAAAGTCAAAGTTAAAGGGGTTTATACACCGTATAAAAGAAAGTTGTGTATAAAACAAAATATGCCTCAATGAAAGGAGATTGAGACGAACTCCCTTACAAAGATCATTTTTTTAAATAAAATATATCTATTATGTGTATTCACTATAAGTACACATAAATAATGTAAAATTACAATATAGGACATAATAATATCATGACATAATTTAAAAGTAGGAGATTAACCCAAAGAACGGAAATTGGGTTAAGAAGTTCCCTTACCTCGTGTCCGACTTGACTCAATCATTCTTTAACCTCTTGAATAATAAACTAGAGTTAATTTATTCTTTATTAAGAACATTTTTCAAGTTAATTATTCCTTTTATATCACTTATTACCATGTTATGAACATTATGTAATTATTTAAGTTAATAACGGTCGTTTTGTCGATCTTTGGTACTTGAGTCAAAAATAAACTTATTATAATTACAAGTTGTTCATGTGGTAAAATAACCATTATATCCAGAATTATATTAATTATGTAGATATCATATATATCTTACATATCCAGTATATATATTCATTTATAATATTACATAACATTTAGAGGTAAGAAATGAAATGCACCGTTCATGGAGACGGTAAGCCGTACGTACGCATCAATGCTACTTTCATTTCTATTTCATATTTAATGGAATGAAATCATAATGATATAAAGGTATATTATAATTCTAGTATAATATCATATATAATATCATTTACACCATCCTTTATATATCCCACATATGACATTAACGATTCAAATCACTTTGAGGGGGCGGTAGTCCGCACTTCCTAAAATGAAATTATCGTGTTTACCCATAATGGAAATCATAAAGGTATGCCATAAATGAGAAATAAAGAGGCATAAAGAAAACATAAACATAATATATATCATATATAAATATATTTATATCTTAATGTCCACCATGAGATGTGTTAAAAGAAGATTTAACAATCATCATTTTGTGAGGTAGAAATTCGCCAACCACAGAAACAGTATGTTATTTAACCATTAGATGAAGGTGTGTGTAAGTGTAAATCAAATCCTTCTCATAAAAACATCCTATTATATTGAATATACTTTTTTTGTTACAAAAGAAAGTAATAATAAGAGTTTAATGGGTTGGAGAAGCAAAATAAAACAAAAGAACATAAAAGAAGACATTACCTTAAAATTGGGTAACTCTTTTTGATTTTATCCAAAGGCTTCCTTGGGAAGAATTCTGCCCAAAGTTAGGTTTCTAGGAGTAAGAGAGGGAAGTTGAGAGAGTATTTGGGAAGATTTTGGCCAGCCCAAATTTCTTTGAAGGTGTGAATAAGGTGGTAGAGGTGGGGGCCTTTTATAAGAGGAGAGGAGGGGCACTCTTGGAAAGTAATGAAATGTTACATTATTATGAAGTGCTTTTCGGATTTCAAAGGTCCCACAGTTATATATTTCGATTCTAAGGTGATAAGGGTTCGAAATATACCCATCCAATAGGTTTTTGACAAGTGTAAGTCTTAGATTTTACATTATCTTTTTATTTTATCTAAATCGTTAATTAATGAGGTAATCGCTGCATCATCATGGTGTCATAAAAATTTTAATTTATTTAATGTCTAAAAATTATATAAAAAATATCATGATTTAGGAAATATTTTTAAATTTCCAATGAATATTTATAGTCGAAAAGTTAACTTATATAACCCCATGTAATAATTTTTTAGTAAAACAACACATGTTTGTGAAAATTTTATTTTTACATTAAATAAAACGTTATTAATGTCATTTTCTTACCCATGTGGATCCATGGGGTCCCCAAGTTGACCCATGGATTGTCTTGGTTGGCCATGACTCATCCAATAAGGGTAGGACAAGTGTTAAGATATTTTCATATTTTTATAATATCATTTTTACCTTAAATTTCACTAATTACCTTTAATCGCGATTAATAAAACTTAAAAGTTACTATTCACCAAAAAATATTTTCATCTCATTGAACCACATTTTTCTTCCTAATGACAACCATGTATGTCAGATTTTTGAAATTCAATACACAGAATTGGTAATGTTTCATTTACATGAAAAATTAGTTTTAAACTACCACTTAGTGGTTTCACTATTCATCAAAAATTGATGTTTTTCAGAAAAACACAAAAAATTCACTCTAAGATATATTTGATATTCCAAATTCAAAAATGATGTCTATTTTACAAAATTCAAAACATATAAGTTAAATTAATTAATTTAATAATTAATTCCCATTGTCACAACAAATAGCGTGTTTTTAAGAAACAATATATATCCTAAGATTGACAATTGTTTATGTCCAATTTCTAAGTGAAATTAATTCTAATGACCACCATTGGATAAAATGGTAAAAATAAATTCTAATTATACTTTAAAAGCACTCAATTGTATAATTTATCTCTATAAATTATTTTGATTAAAAAAGTTGTTTTTAAGTATTTTTTAACTATTCACTGAAAATTGGAAGTTCTCAAAAAATTACAAAAAATTAAACTTAGGATAATTTTGATATTCTAAATCCAAGAATGAAGTCCATTTTGAAATATAAAATTTATATAATTTCAAAATGTGGGTATTACTATTCATAAAGGCTACTTTTATTGGTTGCGGTGTGTTAGAACTCGAGGTTTCATACAACACACGCTGCTCTATTATTCAAAGCGAAGTGTACCATGGAAGCTTGGGGTGTTACATTCTCCCCTCCTTCAATAAATTGCGTCCTCGCAATTTGAAAATTTTCTTTGAAAATAAAAGGTTGAAAATAGGAAATACCTTTGTGGAAAACCCACATCAAAAATAGGGTTAATAAAAATATAACTTCAAAAGATAGAAAGAGAAGTATAAAGGTCACCCGAGATAGCCCATACTAGGATTCTATGAAAACATGGATATGGAGGAAAAACAAACCATCAAGGTCTGATGGAGAGTTGTAGAAAACATGATTAGGAGAAAGTTAACTACAAGAAAATCATAAACTTGTGATTGGTTAAGCAATCATTGATTCCCCATTAGGAAAAGTTAACCGACAACGTTTTTGTTTTAAGTTACCTTTCATACAGTTGAAGAATTTATTTAGGATATTTTCTAAGATCGTAAGGAAATATACATACCTGTCATGTAGACTTTCATTCTTTAATAAATTTTTACCACAAACCCATCTTTCACTCAAAAAGATAATAGAACTCAAAAATATTATATTTATCCTAATCGTACAAGGTTAAAAATATTAAAAAAATACCATTTAGATTAGGAAAACTATTTTTTAATAACCAGGGACTTCCTGTAGGCTAGTGGTAGGTAATAAAGGCCTATCGCACTATGGTTGTGGGTTCAATTCCTGCAGCTTTGTCCGACGCGACGGGTTATCCCCTAACCTGTAGGTTTTCCTTTCCTAAAACTATAGTATTATAATATTTCAAAAATAATTTTCATAAATGTTTTAACCTTAAAAAATACTATCCAAAGTTCAACCTAATCCATTCCAACTGTTTTAGTTATCTGAAATACCTCTGTCCCGACTTTCTCTAAAAGGTCTCTAAATTACAAAATAAATTGTAACATCAGATTCCCCAAACAAAGTAAAGTTTATCTTATTGTCACATACTAAAAATATGATTACCTTAATCATATTAAAACCTTAATGAAAACAAAAAAGTACTGTAGTGCAATCCTTATATATATCACATTATTCTTATAACCAGAATATAATCCTTGAGTCCCAAAAGCACTAATACATTAATTATTCCACTTCAACTGTAGTAACAGCATAAGATTGGCCTTGATCCCTTGGCCTTTTCTGAGGTAAGTTTCCTTGGTTATTAGGACATTAATTTTCATAATGCCCCATTTCCTTACAATTATAGCATTCAATATTGATAGCCTCTTTCTTTCCCTTGCAATCACGAGCCTGGTGACATTTTTCTCCACATTTATAACAAACTCTCATTCCTTTTAGGCAAGTACCAGGGTGATTCTTACCATAATTATCGCATAATGGAAAATCCTTCTTTCCCTTTTTCCCTTTATCTGTCTCTTGTTCCACCATTCTCTTCTTCTCTTTCTTTACTTTATTGTCATAAGATTTAGAGAATTCATTTTCTGTCTTGATAGCACATGAGACTATATCTTCATACGTTGAGAAAGATTGTGATACTAATGCTCGATGGAGAAATGGTTTTAACCCATCAATGAAATGATCAATCTTACTTCTTGGGTTACGTATATAATCTGTAGCATGCCTTACTAACCTTGTAAAGTTATCCTCATACTTTGCGACATTCTCATCCTCCTTTTGTCTCAGAATCCGAAATTGCCTTTCCATATCTGCTCGATGGTCATGAGGGAAGTATTTTTCTATGAAAATCTCTTTGAACTCCCTTTATTTCATATTTGATACTTCATCATCTTCCTTCATGTTTTGAATCAGCAACCACCATTAATCGGCATCTCCAGTGAGGCGGTAAACTGCCATGACAACTTTATCCCTTTCGTTACTCCCTAAGGCGTGGAATATTTTCTCTAAGGAGTTTATCCATTGCTCAGCTACTAATGGATTTGTACCCCCATTAAATGTTGGCGGTTGTTTCCTCATAAAGAGGTCTAACATTGATCCTCCATGTTGCAGATCTGGGTGCTCCATACGAGTAAGGTTATTATTCATAACCTGAGTGAGTTGTCCCAGTATGGTGATAAGATGATCAGAACCAGTTGTATCACCAACTCCATTATAATTATCTTGAGCAGGAGGGCAATCCCTACATGGAGTACGTGCATTGATACAGTTTCCATTCCTCCCACTAGGTGCCATTTCTAAACAATGGCATAAACTAGATTAGTTTATGAATCAAAATACATAATAACAAACTTGCAAAACTCTTAACATAAATTGAACTATTTATGGATATAATCCATAATCATAAAAAAATTCATTGAGGAAGTATATACTCATAACCCTTCATAGTGGTTTGTGAAGAAAATGAGAATTATCCTAAGCATATCCCCCGGGAGTTTCCTAACCAAGAGTGCATCTAGGCCTGTTGTCGTGCACCAGTTCCCGTTCAGGTCTAGCTCAAAACGGTGTTTTCGGGTTTTACCCCTAGGTACATCTGTGCCAGAGCCTCCTCTACCTACTCGTATCCAGAAAGGGATGTATTTCTCGGAAAACTCACAAAATCTCTATAATACCAAAATTCTAGGAAGTTCTTCTATACTAATCCTCAAAGTTTATCTTAGGTCTATGTACTCTAATCAGAGTTTATCTAAATCTAGCTTCCAAGGTTAGTACTAAACTATCTCTGATACCAACTGTAACGCCTCGACCCCAGTTACCTAGAGTCGGTGCATTATTACTTAACATTGTCACGATCACAAAAGATCATGTCTCGAAAGACCAATTATTTTAGTAGCCTTGGAAACACTAGATACATTCATAAAAGTTACATTACATCATAAAGTGAAAAACTAAAATAACACGGTCTCCATAGTCCACACTCATATCCCCTTCTGACTATCCATGTAGGTCATTCATAAAATACTTCTTCACATCTTGGAAAATATTAAAACATTGAAAGGGGTGAGCTTAGATTCTTAGTAAGGATAACAATATTGCAGAAGCTTTCATAAATAAACATAAACATTTAAGGCAATGTATAACTAAAAAAAGCCTTTTAAACTTGAACTTCAGCATAATATGGAAAAAGTAAAATGAAATAATCCCTTTTACTTATTCACATGGATATTCTACTAGTCGAATAATCACATGCAATATCGATAACCACTTTCATAATGATGGAATGCATAATGCCAAACTATCATAACCACGTAGACAAGGCCTTGTGCCAAGACTATAAATAATATTTTGTCAAGGCCTCATGCCAAGACACTAGTTTGTCTCATGAGACCTATCGATGCATCGAGGATCAATAGCGGGCTCCACCCGTCACTTATTAAGTCCAATTCATTCCTTATATGAAAAGTTTTAAACATATCATAAACCATAACATAATCGTATCACATAAAACATGCATAAAGGAAAATAGCATTTCCACATTTCAATCACAAGATATCAATACAACACATTGATATAATAAAAACACTTTCAAAACCATTTTCAACACCAAAATAAAAGAATTGTAAACCATGGTATTTATTTTTCATTTAAAAAAATTATGGCTTGTAGAGGAAGTCGCAACTCAAATAATGGTCACGGCGGCGGAGAATTCATTGTCACCGCATACGTATGAAAAAAAAACATTCCCTTTTTTCATTTAGTAAAACTCTTCGTATAAAAAATATTCATTTTGAATAGAAGTAAAATTCAAAGGGGTTTATACACCGTATAAAAGAAAGTTGTGTATAAAACAAAATATGCCTCAATAAAAGGAGATTGAGACGAAGTCCCTTACAAAGATCATTTTTTAAATAAAATAGATCTATTATGTGTATTCACTATAAGTACACATAAAGAAATTAAAAATACAAGATAGGACATAATAATATCATGACATAATTTAAAAGTAGGATATTAACCCAAAGAACGGAAATTGGGTTAAGAAGTTCCCTTACCTCGTGTCCGACTTGACTCGATCATTATTTAACCTCCTGAATAATAAACTAGAGTTAATTTCTACTTGCTTAAGAACATTTTTCAAGTTCATTATTCCTTTTATATCACTTATTACCATGTTAAGAACATTATTTAATTATTTAAGTTAATAACGGTCGTTTTGTCGATCTTTGGTACTTGAGTCAAAAATAAACTTATTATAATTACAAGTTGTTCATGTGGTAAAAAATCCATTATATCCAGAATTATATTCATGATTTATATATCATATATATCGTAAATATCCAGTATATACATTCATTTATAATATTACATAACATTTAGAGGTAATAAATGAAATGCACCGTTCATGGAGACGGTAAGCCGTACGTACGCATGAATGCTACTTTCATTTATATTTCATATTTAATGGAATGAAATAATAATGATATAAAGGTATATTATAATTCCAATATAATATCATATATAATATCATTTACTCTATCCTTTATACATCCCACATATGGAATTAACGATTCAAATCACTTTGAGGGGGCGGTAGTGCGCACTTCCTAAAATGAAATTATCGCGTTTACCCATAATGGAAATCATAAAGGTATGCCATAAATGAGAAATAAAGAAGAATAAGGAAAACATAAACATAACATATATCATATATAAATATAGTTACATCTTAATTGCCACCATGAGAGGTGTTAAAAGAAGATTAAACAATCATAGTTTCATGAGGCAGAAATTCGCCAACCATAGAAACAGTATGTTCTTTAACCATTAGACGAAGGTGTGTGTAATTGTAAATAAAATACTTCTCATAAAAACATCCCAGTATATTGAAGATAATGGTGTTTTTACAAAATAAATTAATAAAAAGAGTTTAAGGGGTTGGAGAAAAAAAATAAAACAAAAGAACATAAGAGAAGACATTACCTTAAAATCGGGTAACTCTTTTTGATTTGAGCCAAAGGCTTCATTGGGAAGAATTATGCCCAAAGTGAGGTTTCTAGGAGTAATAGAGGGAAGTTTAGAGAGTATTTTGGCAGATTTTGGCCGATCCAAATGGATTTGAATGTGTGAATAAGGTGGTAGAGTTGGGGGCCTTTTATAAGAGGAGAGGAGGGGCACTCTTGGAAAGTAATGAAATGTTACATTATTATGAAGTGATTATCGGATTTCAAAGGTCCCACAATTATATATTTATAGGATAAGGTGATAAGGGTTCTAAATATACCCATCCAATAGGGTTTTTACAAGTGTAAGTCTTATATTCTACATTATCTTTTCATTTTATCTAAATCGTTAATTAATGAGGTAATCGCTGCATCATCATGGTGTCATAAAACTTTTAATTTATTTAACGCATAAAAATTATATAAAAAATATCATGATGTAGAAAATATTTTTAGCTTTCCAATTAATATTTATAGTCGAAAATTTAACTTATATAACCCCATGTAATAATTGTTTTACTAAAACAACACATGTTTGTGACAATTTTATTTTTACTTTAAATAAAAAGTTATTAATGTCATTTTCTTACCCAAGTGGCTACATGGGGTCACCAAGTTGACCCATGGATTGTCTTGGTCGGCTATGACTCATCCAATAAGGGTAGGACAAGTTTCAAGATATTTTCAAATTTTTATAATATCATTTTTACCTTAAATTTCACTAATTACCTTTAATCGCAATTAATAAAACTTAAAAGTTACTATTCACCAAAAATTATTTTCATCTCATTGAACCAAATTTTACTTCCTAATGAAAACCATGTATGTCGGATTTTTGAAATTCAATAAACAAAAGTGGTAATGTTTCATTTACATGAAAAATTAGTTTTTAAACTATCACTTAGTGGTTTCACTATTCATCAAAAATTGAAATTTTTCAGAAAAATACCAAAAATTCACTCTAAGCTATATTTGATATTCCAAATTCAAAAATGATGTATATTTTACAAAATTAAAAACATATAAGTTTAATTAATTAATTTAATAATTAATTCCCATTGTCACAACAAATAACGTGTTTTTAAGAAACAATATATATCAAAAGATTGACAATTTTTTATGTCCAATTTCTTAGTGAAATTAATTATAATGACCACCATTGGATAAAATGGTAAAAATAAATTCTAATTATACTTTAAAACCAATCAATGGTATAATTTATCACTATAAATTATTTTTATTAAAAAATTTGTTTTTAAGTATTTTTTTACTATTTATAGAAAATTGGAAGTTCTCAAAAAATTACAAAAAATTCAACCTAGGATAATTTCGATATTCCGAATCCAAGAATGAAGTCCATTTTGAAATATAAAATTTATATAATTTGAAAATGTGGGTATTACTATTCATAACGGCTACTTTTATTGGTCACGGTGTGTTAGAACTCGAGGTAGCGTACAACACATGCTGCTCTATTATTCAAAGAGAAGTGTACCACGGAAGCTTGGAGTGTTAAAAATATAGGATATATAAATTACCCAAAATAGGAAATAGATTGTAACCTTATACATTTCTTGTTGAATACTGACCTATTTTGAACCTAGAAAAAAAAAAAAAAAAATATGCACTAACTAGTGCATAATATAAATGGGTGCAACACTCGTCCCAATCACCAAAGAACATACAAAAGACTTACCATGTATTACATATCCAAAACCAAATCTCATCATATATAAAAGTCAACGTTTAGAACAAATAAATATGACATGATCAAAACTAAAAAAATCACCTCATAAAATAAGGACAGATGTCATATTCATAAAATTCACTAAACAATATTTACATTTTAAAGCTTTGATATATTCTAAAATCATTGATAATGAATTCCTAATATGAAATTACATTGATTTAGTATACAAATAATAATTCTTTTTTATCATCTATATTTTAATTTAATGTACCTCTTAATATAACCTAGTTGGCTATATCAAAGAATTTTCTTTTGAGCTATCAAGAAATATTGATTTATTAAAACCTAAAAAATTCATATATAATTCAATATCTTATTATTGTAATATTCATTACATATCAACATGATCTATGTTAAAACTTTAAAGGTTTAGTTTCTTTGGAACCATGGATACATGAGAACTTGTACATAAATTATCTACATCATTTACCATTATGTTCTTCACAAATAGCACCCTTCTTAGTCATATCATACTTAAAACCATTGTTGATAACTTGGTGCAGGGAAACATAAGAAGGGGTGAGCTCATATACTCAGTAAGCGTGAACATGAGGGATATCAATCAATGATCATTATTTAGAATATTATAAACAAAATTATAACATGATAAAAACTAACAAAAATCTTACCCATCATTCAAAGATCATTAATCAGGTTTCATGCGATAAGATATTGTCAATCAAACAACATAATAAATAAAAGTGTGTAATCATCAACAATCAATCATGACCCATGATAACATATCATAATCATAAGACATAAGTTTGTAAAATTCACATAATCATAGAAAATCAATTCCTTAGTCACGTCCCACTACCAAGAATATTATTGTAGATTTGGTTCACTCATTATTCCATCATTTCCTTAGTCAAGGTTAACTCCCAATATTGTCTTAATGGAAAAAGTCCCTTAATGAATTGGTTTCATTCCCCATTCAAGTCCTTATAATCTTATGAGATTTCTATCTTTACCAAATAAATTGGAGTGAAATATCAGACACACCCAAACTTGGTTTATAATTTAATTGTCCATCATTTTATTATAACGGTACCACCCATCTCATAATGAAAATCATATATATGTGTAACACAATATCATAAAACATACATCTTATTATCAATCCATAACCCATGGAATGGATATGGGTTTTATAAAAATTTCATAATAATAATCATAAACCATCTACAAAAATATTAAATATGGTAACATAGGATCTTAACCCCATAAAATCATAAGAAACATCAATGGATATTTTTATAGATGAAAATACCTTTAAAATACCACTAGAACATTTATTCAAAAAAATTCCCTTTAATTATAAGATAAATTATTTAAAATATAAAAAAATCAAAAATATAAAGGAAAAAAATTTATTTGAATAGGACCAAGCTTCAAAGAAAATAATATTCATGATGATGGGTAAAGTCATTCATGCATTGGACATTAAAACAAAAAAATATTCAGTAAAAAGTGAAAGGTACCTTGTTCAAAAAATTATAATAATATTAAATCTAAACCTTGGTAAATTATCTCAATTATAGTTAAAATTTATTTAAATAATATATTTATAATAATAAAATCATTATTGAAAAAATTTTAAAACAAAACGCAGACTAGACAAAAATATTCTTGGCCAAAAAGAAAAACATGGTTTGTTTTCCTTAAAAAAACATTCTTTCAATATCTTGTGTACTTAAGGATAGTAAAATTAAAGGAATAAATTAAATCCCATAAATAAAAATAGGAGAATCAAATTCATAATATTTTTTAGAGATATATCATATAGTTTCATCATTGGAAATTTAATCATAAACAATCCCATAAAAAAGAGATTGTAACATAAAATTCTTACTATTGTGGTTAATTTTTAATCATCACCCCCATGAAAGAAATAAAATAAAATGTAATAATAAATCCCATGAATATATGGATATTTTTTATATATCATGTCAATGGGGTATTAGTTAAATATCATAAAAAAATTTATTTGTATAATATTAAACACGTCTCAATGAAATAATTTTTAGATGAAGAACCCTTGCTATTTTTTAATTTTTTTTGAAATGAGTCATTGGAAGATTAAAAAACATATTATTCCATAATTCCCTTCAAATAAATCATTTATTATTACAAAATACATTATTGTTCAGTATATTCACAATATAAATTATAAATTTGTGCATAACATTAAAACATGTCTCAATGAAGAGAAATTTAGACGAAACCCTTACCTTTTCTACAACTTTATTCGTAATCACTATAACATTATGTATAATAAATTTATAATTATTATAATTATATTTAATAAAAATATTCATAATTATAATATCATATATGATACTCTTATAATATTTCAATACCCATTTACTAACAATTCGCTATTAAATTTGTCATTTTCAGTGTTAATTGCTTCATATTTAATGTGTATTTTGGTTCCACGGTTATGGTCCTTGCATTTTGATAATGGTTCATTCATATCAATAATTTTAATAAAGATATAAATATCATTATATACATATTATAACCATTCATAATAATAAGTGGTGAAAATTGAATTACATCACTTAATGTAGACGGTGATCTGTATGTACAAACAAGTGATGTTTCCACTTTTATATGGTTTTAATGAAATAATGGTAAATGATAATTCACCTTTCCAAAGACATTACTGTATCATAAATATCATATTTTTTCATTAAATATATTCATTATTCCATAAAATTAAATATAAAATGATACAAAATCACATCGCTTCATGGAGGTGGTAGTCCACATATATGCAGGAGCAGTTTTATTGTTTCCTAATGTGTAAAGATCTGTATTTCCCTAGATTCTGGATTTGAGATGAAAATTGAATTTTTGATTTTGGAAATTTCTGAGGGGTAAAATAATCATTTTTACTGTTTAATATGATCTCATATAATTTTTGTACCACTCCTTTTGTTCCAAAATAGATAATTTACCCCAGTATAGGTGTTTGGTGAAATTTTGAATAGTTTGAGTTTTCGAATAATATTTAATATTTAAATAATTAAATATTGAATTATCTATGTGAGTTTGGGTGGTGATATATTTTTAATGGAGTGTCAAATTTAGATTCCAACTCCATGTTTGTGTATAGAATGATGGGTTTTAGGTAGGAAAGGCATAAACCCTCTTCAGGTTTTGAGACACGGTTAGAGTGTTTAGATTGTAAATTAATTAATTAATTAATTACAAGAGGTAAAATACCTCTTCCCCATCCCTTGGGCATCACATTCATGGAAGGATATTTGGAAGATTTTTCTCCCTCATTTTATTTTGATACCGATAGGAGAAGGGGAGGAGATACCACCAGACATTATCCATGGAGGATATCGGGACCGGATCAAGGTGTAGTGGCTTTTAGGAGTGGATTATACCCAATGCTCTAGAATTTACACCATGAGGTGGGCTATTTTTTTGGTTTTATGTCTCTATCTCTATATATTGGAGGGTTTAATGTTTTTGGGACCTATTGTTACTTATAAGTACCCCATGGGGGTCGATCTTTTCTTAGTCAGTGAAAAATGGGGGTTTCTATAGGTTCGCAGGGGTTTTCCATTTAGGAACCCCAACTACACGGTGTCTGGACTTAAGAACAGACACCTTGTGTTATTATTATTCATGGAATATATGGTTTTTTGGAGTACATGTTTTTTTATTTAATTACACACTATGTAGTTTTATGTGGCCATGTATATAGACATGCAGTCAAGGACATGGTTAGACATAGTTTTTAAATTTAAACATTGTGTACTTTTGGTACAATACATGTAGTGGGACATGGACATGTACTTGGAAGGTCACCATGTAACAGCCCAGAAAGATAAAGGGTTAAATGACTAAATGATATGACTCATGTGATCAAGGTGCATCTTCCTTTTCAGGAGCCTATCTAATTAGAACTTCATAATTAAGTTTGCTTGTCCTGGAGAAGTGATAAGGATGGGTGACCCTCTAGGAAGCTTCTTAGGGTATGTGTTAGTGAGGAAAAAAGAACACTGAAAAGGTTATGTGTTGGCCTGTGGGGACTTTCATTAGTCAGATGACCCATTCAAGCATGTGGGTGGGCCCCAGGGTGGGGACCACGTGTCTCTAGGGCAACTGGTGATACCTGGTTGTCCAGGACCTGACAACCATATTAAGGAAGGGTGTATGTGCTGTCAGTGGGACCTAGTTGTTACAACTGGTATCAGAAGAGGAACCCAACCTTATGTGTGGTGCACTAGTTGGGTTGAGATCTAGGGTTCACAACGAGGATGTTGTTCTTTAAAGGGTGTTAATGTAATATCCTAGAATGGTAAAGGGTTAAATGACTAAATGATATGACTTATGTGAACATGGTGTATATTCCTTTTCAGTAGCCTATCTGATTAGAACTCCACAATTAAGTGTTCTTGTCCTGGAGAAGTGATAATGATGGGTGACCTTCTGGGAAGTTTCTCATGGTATGTGTTAGTGAAAACAAAGTACACTGGAAATGGTATGTATTGGCTTGTGGGGACTGTCATTAGTCAAATAACCCATTCAGGCATCTGGGTGGGCCAAAGGGTGGGGACCATGTGTCTCTAGGGAAACTGGTGCTACCAAGTTGGCCAGGACCTGACGACCATATTAAGGCGGGGTTTCTATGCTGTCAGTGGGACCTAGTTGTTACAATTGGTATCAGAAGAGGAACCCAACATTATGTGTGGTGCACTGGTTGGGTTGAGATATAGGGTCCACAATGAGGATGTTGTTCTTTAAAGGGGGTGAATGTAACAGCCTAGAATGGTAAAGGGTTAAATGAAAAAATGATATGACTCATGTGAACATGGTGCATCTTCCTTTTTGAGAGTCTACCTGGTTAGAACTCCATAGTTAAGCATTATTGTCTAAGATTGGTGATCATGATGGGTGAACTTCTAGGAAGTTTCCTAGGGTGAGTGTGAATAAAGATAAAGCACAATAGAAATTATATGTGTTGGCCTGTGGGGACTTTCATTAGTCAGATGACCCGTTCAGGCATGTGGGTGGGCTCTAGGGTGGGGACCACGTATCTGTGGGGAAACTGGTGGTACCTAGTGGGTCTGGACCCGATGACCATATTAAGGTGGGGTGTTTATGTTGTCAGTGGGACCTGGTTATTACACACCACATGTGAGGGTAATATGGTCATGTAGTTGTACATAGGAATACCCCATGTATTCCCAAGACAGGTAGCAGTGCACTGGAATAAAAAATACTTTTTTATCCATAAAAAAGAACATGGCTAGGTGAAGGTTTGATTGTACATGTTTTTTACATAGAAGTAAACACCATTTACTTTTTCCTACAGGGATATTTTGGGTGTTTTCATCACCATAGACAGAATTTGACTTGTTAGTAGTCTATTTTGGGTGTTTTTTCATTTAGATCTCATTGTTAAAATCCTTTAATTTTTTGAGGTCTTTAAATAATCTTTTTGGGAGACTAATTTAATATAAGGTTTTTTTCCTCAAGAAAATTACTTATGATACCCCCATGGGGGAAGACATGGGTGGAGACCTAGGAGGGGTTCGTGAGAATTATTAGAGGACATAGCATGGTTTCTTTAAAGACCTCAATTGGATTTGGGATGATATTGTCCCTGGTTAGTGGGAATTAGTTGCGACAGGATGTGGTGGATTAGTTGGGTTTATTTTCCAGCCTAGGGATTCCTGGAAAGGGGGTGGGCATGATAGTATTTTCTCTTGTGAGGATTAGTATCATTGAGGCCTTTGAGGGTTTTAGTTGATATAGACTGAGGTTTAAGGATGTTTTACTCTAATAGATGAGTTATATACTAGGATTTTGGTTGTTATGATTAGATTTGGTTTATACCCTCTAGGATATTGTGATGTGGTAGGATACCACATTTGAAACCTCATTTACTAGGATAGGCGATGATGATTTAGAGAGTTGGACATAAAGGTATGCATGATTGGTTTTAGATATCCTTGATTAGGGATGTTGGGTAGGACAATTCTTATTGGTATTGATAGCTATTTATGACATGAGTGTTGGTTTGAGGCTCCAAACACACTCTTGGTTTTTTGATGAGTATCTTGGTAATGATGTGAGTGTGTGTGTGTGTCTATATATATATATATATAAGGGATTAGGTTCTATACTAATTCTCTAGGCACCATGATATAATTTTCAAGACTGGAACTACAGGTACCATGAGATTATGTATGGACAGATGCTCCATGAACTATGAAATTAGGTTCTAGACAGACACTCTTGACACCATATTATAGGATGTAATTCTATAACCTGAAATCCTGGGATTAGGTGTTGTAATGAATCTCTTGGAAAAAATAGTGACATATATTCTATATGGACTGGGTTGTTGGACTGATTCTCTGTGTTTATAGGTTTTGGTGACAGACTGATTATCTAGGAACTATGATGTATTGTTTTTGTTTTATACTAATACTCTAGGAATAGATTGTATACATGGTGGTATAGATGGTGAACTGATTCTCTACATCCATGGTTTAGGTACTGTACTGATGCAACCGGTACGACTATTTTATACACCTAGGTTATATGTTAGACTATTTCTGGGCGGTTGTTTTTTTACTTCTATATGTGATTACCACTAGATATTGAGGTCACTAGTTACTAAGTAAGAGAAAATGTGTAGATTTGTTAGATTTTTTGGGGAATCTATATAGCAGAACCTGTATGTTTTTTGAGATTCATGGTCATCAAGATGTGTTTAGAGAAACCCTATAAATAGATGAATCATGTATGGTAGATTGGATTATGGAACTACAGGATCAATGGTGGATTTATTTGTATGTGTTTCAGTTATGTTTTGGTTATAGTGAGCATATTTCATGTGCATGCATTTATGAAACTAGGTTATAGGTTCACAATTTGAGGTTTCCCACAGAGATTTATTTCTCACACCTATATGTGCACCACGGTGTTAATGTAGACCTTATGTCAGCTTTTAGGATAGAAACAGATCCACAATATATAGCGATGAGGCCTGTGATTTCATGGTTGATTGGGATTTTCATGCGAATTATGATCATCAAGATGGAGAAGCTCAATAGGGTACTAAATATTGGGTATGTGACATGGATCAGAGGTGGAAGTATGGCCTGATGTAGTTATTTTTTAGTTGTATATTTTTTATATGTAATCAACATCAGGGGTGATTGATGTTGTATATATGGAATAGTTTTTCATGAACTTGCTATATTTGAATTTCCTAAATCATGTTTCCATTTTAGTTTACTTATTCTTCCACATACTCTGAGGTGTAAGATGTTTGGTTTTTTACTTCTGGTTTTATACTCTTATATGGGGGCATAGTCTCCTCAATGTATCATTTTAGACACTCTCTAATAGTCAGTATCCTCTGGAATATGAGGAGGCGCATTTGAGGTCTTGTGGCGGTCTGGATCGGGCACCGGTTTTAGTGAATCTTGTTTCAAAACATTACAAAGTGGCATCAGATGTGTTTTTATTCCTTATTATTTCACTATTTTGGGTTTGGTATATTGATGATATAATAATTTTTTAGAGATTTTGATGGATACTATAATAGTGCTTCGTGAACACCTATTTTAGTTTGATGTATAGGTTAATAGTGTATGGGAATGGTGTTCATGGTATTTGATGTTATAGTTGTATATGATTTTCTATTTGGATGATGAAAATGTTATTTATATTTGATTAATTATGATGGATTTTTGGCTCTTGGGACCTTGGAAAGATTCCATTGTTTTATTAAAATCTTTGCCTATAGATTCAATAGGTGTCCCATGTATCATCATATGAACATAGGATCCACATGTTATAGGCATTCTATTTGTTATTTTATGGGTTTCTTTTGGATGGATTGTTTAGTGGATCTATGGGGAGATGCTTGGTGATAAGGAATTTGATACAATCCTTGTTCACAATAGTTGAAGGGACCTTAGTGTTTTAGTGTGGTATAATTATATGACCATTGGACCTTGGTGGGTGGTTTTTGCAAGGCCGATTGTGTGCCTTGTTCCTCTAGGGAGTAGTTTGATTTGTAGATGGTGGATGTGTATAAGTTCCCTAGTGGTGGGTGATTAGATTGGAATGTGATGGATTTCATGTGTGATTCCCTAAATATGGGTATCCATTGATTAAATATATGATATCATTCTAGGTGATACCACTATGAAATGTTACATAGCCCAATTTCTTTAAAAACATATTTATTATATACTAAATTATTGACTACATGTGGAACATGGTTCTCCTTATTCCATAATAATATATGTTACTATGAAATACTCAATCTTCTTTCTTTGGATGTCTAATGATACACTAGATTAATATTTTTATGAAATACAGATTTTTTCCATGTGTTTATTTAGTGATATAAAAGTTCTCAAGTGGCACACATATGTATGGGATTTTATTAATTTAGGGGTGGGTCTTAAATCTTCCTCTAATTAATTTATTAATGGTATATATCTCATGAGCTAAAAAAATGTACACTTGTAGTATCCCAATCCCAAGAGGGTATATAGGTTTTTTCATCCATCGGAGTAGGGTATACTGGTAGTATCCCAAGACCATGATGGTAAATAGTTAGTAGTCCAAGCCCAAGAGGGTATACAGGGAGTATCCCAAGCCTGATAGGGTACACGGGTAGTATCCTAAGCCCAATAGGGTACAAGGGTTGTATCTAAATCCCAAGAAGGTACATGAGTTGTTATCCCAAGCCTAAGAGGGTACATTGGTTGATATCCCAAGCATTAAAGGGTATATTATTTATGAACCCAATATCACTATGTGATTATAATCAAGTTTCAATGCCTTTTCCCATTTGTTATGGTTTTTAATGATTTCTCTTATACGACATTTCAATGTTATAATATTTTATTATACTTCCATGGATCATGTTTATTGTCTCAAGATTCTACACTCCTATGATATGGTGTATGTTTGATCATTAGAGACTATTTCTCGTTATATTCTATCTTATCCAAAAATATTATTATTCTATGTTATTTTCAATAAGATATTTCTCCAAGTCTCATGATCATTTATATTCCCATGCTTTAACCCTTTCACTACAAAAATTTAATTTTTTTATGATAATCAATTTTCAGTGGATTTACATTGTAAAAATGTTTTCTTGATGGAAATCCATCATAAACATTTTATTTCTTCTCATTATGTTACAAATTTTATAATTCAAAAAATATTTGTGACATGTCTACAAGAGATGGAGGATGTGTGTTAAACAATAAAATGAAATGATTAATGTTTAGGAGATGAGGTTATAAGAATTACAGTTTTCTATAACTTTCAGCTTTGAATGAATTCAGAGGATAACACCTTCCATAGAGAAGTAGTTCTTTTTTATAATTAAATTATCAATTTACTTTAAATCATACTAATATTATTTGAAATAATAAAATGTTAGATTTACCTTACTATAATTATAATAAACTTTCACTTTTGATAATGAATATATTATGTGTATTTATTTCTTTATTATATAAAATTAATATTTTATGAACCTAAAATGATGGATATGAATCAAAAATGTATGCATGATAATCATTAGAAAAAGGGTATGAATATGGATTTAAGGATTTCATCACGCTTACAATAGAGCATGCATACGAACCTTCTCAAATATTTTTTCATGTTTATGTTGTTGTTATTCAAGAAAAATTAGTGTAAAATAGTTGGAAGTACATTTTATTTTTCTCAAAATAGATCGAAGCTATAAATGTTGGACTAAACACGATGAAAACTGAAATTTTCACATCGATTGGGATGATACTACATTTTATTGATCATTTCATATTAATATCATTATAAATGTTGATGATGATCACAAGGAATAAATGAAAATGGAAATTTAATATGACCTTCAGGATTATCAAAAGTTGTTTGAGAAGTTAAATAGATGTTATAAGAAACCATTTTATATGAGTTGTAATAAATACACAACATTTTCAATTTTATTGAATTTATATAATTTTAAAGCTATTAGTTGATGGAGTGACACCAAATTTATAGAAATGATTAGTCTCCCAAATGATATGCTACCAGAATAAAATGAACTACCATGTTTAACATGTGATACTAAATGAGTGATACTTTCAATGGGCATGATCTCTAAAAAAATAAATTATTTTCCAAATGCTTGTATATTATTTCACAAAAACTCTGAATCAATCATAAAATTCCCAATGTGTGGTGTATATTTGTTGAAGAAAAATTAATCATGTCCTTCAAAATTTGAGTGGTAATTTCATATCATTCTATGGAATATAACGCTATATGGATGTGAGGAAACCATGACACAATTGATATGGAATACATATACAAGAATGAAAGATGCGAAACTATGTCATCCATCATATTCTTCTCACTGGATAAAAATTGATCATTAGTATCCTTAATTTTAAAATAAGCCGAGAAACTTTCATCTTTCTTTATCTAAAGATAGAATAAATCATTTTGGTGCACAGAGCAGTACTCACAGTATATGGCCCGTCATGTTGGTAAATTATAACTCTCCGCTATGGTTATGCAAGAAGTGAAAATATATTATGTTTTCTCTTCTTTTATCTAGAACAAAATAACCCAATAATTATTTTGATGTTTATTTGTCTCCATTAATAGAAGATTTAAAATTGATGTGGGATAAAGGTGTTACAATGTATGATTCTCATAGAAGGTAAGAATTCACATTGACTTCCATGTTGTACAAGATGATAAATGCATTCGCATCATATAGAAATTGATCATGCTATATCATTAAAGGAATGTTGGGGTTTCTATTGGTGAAAAATGTACAAACTCGGTTTGGTTGAAACATTATTCGAAACCAATGTTTTTAGAAAATAGTAAATTTTTACCTCAATGACATAAATACCAATCCTAGAAGATATCATTCGATAGGAATACTGAACAAGGTATAACACCATATCTAAAAACAATTGATAAAATATGTGATAAATTAAAAGATATTGACAATGTTTTTAGTTAACTATTTTCCAAAAACATTATGAAATCTTTTGAAATAAGAGATAAAGTTTCTTTGAATTTTCTTATTGGAATTGTTTTTATTTTAGGAATTTTCATGATTCAATGTATATAGAGAATTGTATTTGATAGTTTTATTATCACATTACTAAATGTTCATATAAAAACAAAATATTAAATCAATGAAAGGTTGGACATGATTGATTTAGGTATAAGGGAATAGTTGGCAGTGGTGATGGTTAATGGGCATACTTTTCATCCTTTAGCAGCTTACACTCAATCCAGATGGGAAAATTTGAAATTTTTTCTTTTCATTAATAGTGTAAAAGATCCAAATGGGTATTCATGAAATATAAATAATTTCATGTCAATGAATAATTTGAATTTAAAAGGACTTAAATCACATGAAATTCATGTTTTTATGAAATATTTTATTCATGTTGCTTTCTATTTCATTCTGACTCAAAATCTATGATATACATTTACTAGAATGTGATTCTTTTTCAAATACATAGGCTATAATGTTATAGAATCAATGAAGATTACCAACATGAATAAAGTGGATGTAGTCATATAATGTGAATTAAGTATGTTCTTCCCACCACAATTCTTTTATATAGTGGGCCACCTGATGGTTCACTTAGTTATAGAGGTTCAACTCTGTTCTCCTATCCATTATAGATGGATGTACCCCATTTAATGGTGTATAATAATTTTGAAAGGGTATGTCCAAAATCATGGCCGTCGAGAAGGTTGTATTGCAGAAAAATATATTTTTACTAAATCTATTGAATTATGTACTATTTACCTATTAGATTTTGACAGCATGAGTCTCCCAAAGACTTGTCACAACAAATGCCTTATTGGTGAAGGGATTTTTAGAAGATATGTTTTTACAATTACCTTGATAGAGTAGGAGAAAGCACATTATAGCATTTTACATAATAGTGAAGATTTTGATCCATACCTTGAATCCCATAAAACAATTATTAGAGTCTTGATTCCATCATGGGGTGAAGGATGGATATCAAATACACATAATCAATATTTTCTTGGATGGTCTTGAGATAAGATTTATAAATAGTTATCTAAAAATATGAATTAAATTTACAAATGAATTCAATGTCTATCCATGAGGTTGAATTAAAATGTTATATCTTACATTGGTTTTGTAATCATTGGTTATACATTCTATAAAAAATAATGTGATGATTGTAGTGTGATGCAAAATAGTGGTGTTATGATTATGGTGGAAGTGATTCACATATATAGTTCCAAGGATAGAAATTAAATTTATTAAAATATGTCATATTTTGGAATTATAGAATAGATTTACAAGTTGGATTATAAAATATTTCAATTGCCTTTTTTTGTTGCAAATGTGTTCAAAATATGAGTGAGTGAACGTTGATGAAATGGGCCTTGTGAAGGTGAATTTAAGGGTAGAAGGGGAAAGGGATGATCCATTCATAATGGAATCACAAGTATTGAAAGTATTTTATGTATCTAATCTAGTAAAAATGTAATGACCTAGAAATTTAGTGGAAATTTTTTTCTTAAATACATGGTAATTTTACGAGTCCGTGAAAATTGACAGCGCATGATTTCGAGGCCCAGTGGGCCCGAAATCAATTTCTGAAGTTTTGTTCAGGTACGTTCAGTAAACGTACAAGTGGGTTTTTATAAATTTTGAATCAGTGCCCAGAATTAAAATCAGAGGGCACCGTTGAACTCATAGTGCTGGTATTCTCTTAAGGAGACTTTCACTTCGAAGGCAGTGGGTCGAGATTTAAAGTTAGTTTTTGGGTTTTCGTGGAAAGTAATAAAATAAAGTGAGCTTCACTTTATTTTTATTTGAGCCGCCATGTGGGTGTTTTGAGGTGGGTCCCACTGGATCTATAACCTCCTTGTGGATGTTGGAAGTGGGGACCACCAGGACATAACCTCCCATGAGAGGTTATGGTGGTGGGGACCACCACGCCTCAACCTCCCTTGTGGGGATTAATGTGGGGGGACCACCCAAGACCACATAACCTCCCATTTTTTAATAATAGGGGTGGGGACCACCCAACCCATATTAAATGAGAGGAGAGTAAAACCTCTCAACCCCCTTTTTAATGTGGAGGAGCCTCTTGAGATTCCTCAACATTAAAGTTTCCAACACACCCAATTAATGGGGCCAAATCCTCCCATTAATTTGAATGTTCCAAAAAATGTTTAGTTTTCTTTTTGAAATATTGCCAACGAAATAATAGATTTTATAATCTATTATTTGGAACATATTTTCTTTTTTGGGAAGAGGAGAGATTAGGAGAAAAGGAGTTCTCTAACTAAGAATGAAGAACACCAGCAATGATCTTCTTCAAACTTCTTCCCCGGACACCTATCGATGTGGAGCGTCTTCCACAACCGACGTGCGATCTCAGGATTGGAAGTGTGTGGCAGATGCAATGACCGGAGACAACATCGTCTTCTTCCCCGCAACTCCATTTATGAACGACAAACAAAGGTAGGGGTTTAATTTTATCTATGTATGATTTATTACAATGTTCTTCCATTCTATCAAAACGAAGAATGAGGGTTGTTGTGCTTCATACTTGTGAGCCTCTTGTTATCACCCTAACCATGGAGGATTCGGGGCAAACTAACATGGCCTGACTCCCTCCGTCAATCTTGTTTATGATAATCTATGGCATGGTGACAAAGCAATGAGACGACGGAATTATGAAGGCAACGGTCGTGCTTCCCACGGCCTCCACGAACTGCGCCGCCCTTGTGGTGCTCCGACCGGATCGGCTCCCCCACCTCGGGCCAAACCGCGCCGCCCGCCGGCCTGCTCGCGCCACACAGCTCCCGGCCACCGCTGGCCTTCTGTACGCCCCGACCAAAACCCTGTTGGCCCATTCCGGCCCGAACCACACCGAGCCGGCCTGCCCGGTCACCGCTCGGCCATGCCACCCGACCTGCCCGGCCACCCACTGTCCCGCCTGGTGCCCTGCCCAGCCGCCTGCCGGCCCGGCTGCGCCCTACCTGGCCCCCTGCCGGCCTACCTGGCACCCTGTCCGGCCGCCCACTGGCCCGTCTGGCACCCTACTCGGCCGCCCACCTGGCACCCTGCTCGGCCGCCTACAGGCCTGGTCGTGCCCCGCCGTCATACCCGGATGCCTCCCGTGCACCTGGTCGAACCGCACAGGCCCAAATACCCCCAGCGCCTCGCGCGCCCCATGCCTCCCGAGTTGCACCCCTTGCGGCACTGGCCTAACCAGTCTCGGCCATCTGGGCCGAGACGCCGTGTCTCACCCTCGCGGCGCTCCATGTCGAACCGGCCCCGAACTTTGGCCAAACTGCCCATGCGGCCTGGTGGACTAGGCCCAGCAGGCCGAGCCGAACCAAATAGGCTGGCCCGCACAATGGGCCATGCCAGACCCAACAGGTCTGATCGGGTCGACCCAGACCGGGTTGGCCTAGACTGGGTCGGATCGATTCCGTCCGACCGGGTAGAACTTGACTCGGGCCCACTACCGACCCCTTTACTTTCTTTGGCCATATCTTTGGAACCGGACGTCTGCTTGACGAACCTTCAGCGGCGCTGGAAATTTGGGAGCATGTCGTTCCCTTGATTATACCCCACTAGTGTTTGGGTATAGTTGAGATAGAGTCAGGTTAGATCGTGCACGAATCTAACTGGGCCCCTGGGACTAAAAGGCTAATAACTCACAGACCAGGCCTCCAATTGACGTGATGTCTGTTGTGTTGAGAACTATATGACGTGGAAGACCTTTTAGATACTTCTTCATGGGACTTTGTGGCAGTTTGAGTTTTGACCAGTAGCTCATGGAGAGGATCCTTTCGGTGACGAGCGAGCAGAGTGTGAAGACCTAGTAGCTAGCTGAGACCAGAAAACTGCTGACCGATTCGACTCGGAGTGACTTGACTAGCCCAGTAGGGAGCACCTTGGTGTCGCGGCAAACCAATGGAGAAGGAGCACCAGGTTGTGGCGGAAGACCCGTGGTACTCGACATGAGGAGTACCTCTGTAGGCCATTAGGGGGAGCGCCTTGGGGACACGGCAAACCCACAGTTGGGAGCACCTTTGTGTGACACAGCAGACCCACGGTACTCGACAGGAGGAGTACCTCAGCAGTCCAAGGTTAGTGGGAAGCGACTTGGTGTTGCGGCAGACCCACTGTACTCGATTGAGCAGTATTTCTCTATCAGCCATGGTTTCTATAATGAAAATAAAATCCTCGTTGTGTTAAGTCAGTAACTTTTGTGTTTACCTCATGATTGAGATGGATTACTTGATAACTTAGGTACATGTATGGGAATATAACTAAGTGGGGTTATCTGTTTATTTCTTTCTTTTTGGTTTATCCTTGTTGGTTTTTGTGAGACCTTGAGGGTCTCGGGGTCTCTACTGAGTATCGTTATACTCACCCCTGCATGGGCTATGCCCGCACCTCATTATGTTGGTTGCAGACGACAGACAATGCTGACTGAGGCTGAGAGTACCAGGACTGGACGATACCTGGAGATAGACCATACAACGTGTTGGTACATGGAGGAGACAGACAGACGTGGAGTGCTGAGGAGGCTATCTGAACCTACCCTTCAGGTAGGATCCATGGTGGAAGATCTAGGAGCTTCTTTTCGCCTTTCAGTTGTTTTGTCCTTTTCAGTTGTACTTGTACTTTACAGTTGGACTTGTATTTACGGCCCCTTTACTTTTCATTTGTGTTCTCTGATGTGTGTGTTTACAGTTATAAAGGCAATACCTTCCTAGTTTAGGGATTTACACCTTTAGTGCTAGTCGTTAGCCCCTGGCCAATGGAAGGCGGGCTTGGGGTAGTCACGGCACGGGCCCTGGGGGATGTTTCATGACCAATTGGTATCAGAGGATTCGGTTCTACCGCAGAACTTAGGACTCTGATCTTTTCTTCGAAGAAATAGTGTTAAGGGTAATGAGTGTGGTTTTCAGTTAAGGGATTCTACTGTTGGTGCAGTGGCCGACGTATCTATACACCAGGACCCTGACTACTGATTTCTGACTCAGTGTAAGAAAACACTAATTGCGTGTGTGTTTTCAAAAGTTTTCTTTAAGTCATCTCAACCGGGTCATCTCACCCAGTATAATCTTTGACCGTGTCGCATCTATTTCTTTCAGGATGCCTCCTCGTGGATGACCAACGAGAGTTCTGAGAGTTGTACGAGATGGTATCCCACTGAGCGAGGAGGATACGGTGTAGGTCCCTCTTTCAGCAGAGGCACCAGCGGTACCACTACCCGTTGGTCCACCGATGCCACCAGCCCCAGCAGCAGACGATGCACGCTGCTTGAGCGCGTTTCACGAGTTCCAGCACCATAGGACACCCAGGTTCAGGGGAGAGATGTAGTCACAGGTAGCTTAGGATTGGATGGAGGCTATGGTGAGATTTTTCCGACTGGTAGGGACACCAGCCGACCTCATGGTGATACTTTCTGCCAGCCTTCTACAAGAAGCAGTGGGAAGATGGTGGAGCTTGATGATCCAAGTTCATGACGAGATGATGCTTCTCTGGGTAGACTACGAGAGCCTGTTTTGGGCAGAGTTTGTCCCTATGACTCTTCGCGTAGTTCTCATACAAGTGTTACTTCATATGAAGAAGGGCAGCATGATTGTAGCTCGGTACTCAGTGAGGTTCATAGACCTCTCGTGCTACTCCACGGATATAGTGTGAGACCCATTCTTTAGGGCCCAAACCATCGAGCATGGACTCAGGCAAGAGATCATATCTTCAGTGCTCCCACTCAGCATCCCGACGTAGGAAAGGGTGTTAGAGAGAGCCCTCCTAGTGGAGAGTTTCCTTGCCGAGCAGTCTCCAACAACGAGATCCACCACCAATCGACACATAGTGGAGTCTTATGCAGCTGGTATTAGACATATGTCACAGAGGTCCAAGAAGACCAGACCTGCAGGTGGAAGACCACATGACTCAGGATCATTTGTGTGAGGCACCCAGAGTGGAGACAGACCTGCTATGAGTGGGAAGTGTTACTCATGCATTGGGTAGGGTCACATGGATTGTGATTATCCAACCCGCCATTCGGATGATCAGCAAATGGTCAAAGGACCGCCCAGGCAGAGATAGAGATTCGATCGAGGCAGTCCTCAAGGAGCAGGCAGATGTGGTAGAGGAGCTGGCCATGTAGCTGGTGGTGGACAAAAATTTGACGTGCTACCACCACCACCACCAGGAGGTCCACCCTGACCGCAGAGAGCAGGTGGACAGGGGATAACTCAGCTCCAGGCAGCTGAGGCCTATGATCATGTTTCTCCAAAGATGATAAGAGATATCATCTATGTTTATTCCACCTTATCTGCAGTTCTTATAGGAACAGGTTCCAGTCACTCTTTCATTGCCACTACCCTCATTCGGAGCTCGGAGATTGCGACCGAGTTGTTGCCTCGATTCTTATGGATAGAGACTCCTACGGGAGCAGACTCAACGTTTTCACACTGGTGCCGGTAGTGTTAGATTACTCTAGGAGGCGAGAGCTTCGGATGGAATCTTCTAGTAGCAGCTTCGGGGCCTTACGATGTCATCTTGGGTATGGATTGGTTATCTACAATCCATGCTCAGATCGACTGTATTAGGCACAAAGTGTGGTGTGTCCGCATGGATGGGACCAGGTTTACCTTTGCCGGCAAGAAGGGAGCCTTTGCAGCACAGGACGGACTTACTCAGAGGAGGGTGTAGCCGATCACTCGTCAGTTGGCCTGCCTTACCCTCAAAGCAGTTGATGTGGAGAGTCCGACTTATCCAATAGTGGTGGACCAGTATTTGAATTTTTTCCCTGACGATGTTTTAGGACTACCTCTTCACAGAGATGTGGACTTCTACATTGACTTGTACCCAGGGACGACACCGATATCTACACCAGCGTATCGGATGGCTCCCGCGGAGCTTCGTGAGCTGTCGTACATTTGGAGGACTTATAGGGGAAGGGATTCATCTGGCCCAGTGTTTCTCCCCCGGCAGCCCCGATTGTGTTCACCAAGAAGGTGGATGGGAGCTTGAGGCTTTGTGTCAACTGTCGTCACCTAAACCAGGTGACCGTGAAGAACAAGTACCCACTCCTGAGGATTAAAGACCTCATTGATCATCAGAAGGGAGCACAGTGGCTCTCGAAGATAGACCTCAGATCAGGCTATCACCAGCTCAGAGTTTGAGACAAGGATGTACAGAAGACGACCTTCAGATGTCAGTACGACCACTAAGTGTTCTTTGTTATGCCTTTCGGCATAACCAATGCTCCAGTAGTGTTCATGGGACTCATGAACATGATTTTCCAACCATACCTTGATCACTTTGTTGTTGTATTCATCGAAGAAATACCGATCTACTCGACTACTGAGGAGGAGCATTCCTACCATTTAAAGGTAGTACTGGACACACTCCGAGAGCACCAAGTTTATGGTAAGCTCTCGAAGTTCCAGTTTTGGATCCGAGAGGTTCACTTTTTGGGACATGTCATCTCGGAGCCTAGAGTTGCAGTGTATCCAACAAAGATTGAGGCGGTACTTTCTTGGGAGCCACCCAGGAGTGTGACGGAGGTACTAAGTTTCCAGGGTTTAGCTGGTTACTACCGGAGGTTCGTTCCAGACATCTCCAAAGTTTTAGCACCACTATCAGCCTTGACGAAGAAGGGACAACCCTTCGTATGGTCAGAGAGATTCCAACAGAGCTTTCAGTATCTGAGGTAGAGGTTGACTAGTGCCCCCATCATGAGGCTTCCAGATGAAGCCGTAGGGTACGTAGTCTACTGCGACGCATTAGGGACCGAACTCGGGTGTGTCCTGATGTAGGACCAAGATGTGATTGAGTATGGTTTTCAGTATCTAAGACAGCATGAGAAGAACTACACTACCCATGACCTGGAGTTAGAAGTAGTGATCTTCGCCTTTAATATGTGGTGACACTATCTAATGGGTGAATGTTTTACCCTGTACTCTGATCACAAGAGTCTCAGGTATATCTTTTCTCAGAATGACCTGAACCTGAGACAGTGGCGATGTCTTGAGTTCCTCCAGGACTATGACTTTGAGATAGTCTATACTCCTGAGAAGGGGAACATTGTTGTAGATTCCCTCAGCAAGAGATCTAGTATACAGCTGCTAGGCGAGGCGACAGAGCAGCTGGCTGCCTTACAAAAATCCCTTGTAGATAGAGACAGAGCAACCTTTCTACAGTCTCTTACAGTCACTCCCCCACTTCTTCAGAAAGTCAGGGAGGCACAGTGTGGAGACGCTGATTGCGAGATATGATGTGCTCAGATATCCATAGGGCAGGCGCCTTATGGATTTTCTGAAGGTGGGGAGCACGTGATTCTCTTGAGAGGACGTCCTATGGTGCCAGTGTCACTTTAGGAGGAAGTGTTGAGGGATTTCCACACATCCTCTTTAGCGGTACATCTAGGAGTGTCGAATATCTACCAAGACCTTTGACGACAGCACTGGTGGCCAGTTATAGAATAGGTAGTAGCGGAGTTTGTCTCTCGATTCCTCACTTGTCAGCAAGTGAAGGCGGAGCACCAGGTACCAACAGGCTTGGTTCAGCCTTTAGAGGTCCCAAAATGGAAGTGGGATGGGATATCCATGGACTTCGTGGTAGGACATCCACATACATCCAGGGGTCACGACTCGATTTGGGTGATCGTTGACTGACTCACCAAGTTAGCCCACTTTCTACCGATCAGAAAGCAGGGTTCAGTAGAGATCTTGGGATGCCTCTATGTGCAGAAGATTGTGCAGCTACATGGAGTAACTTCTTCTATAGTCTCTGATCGTGATGCACGGTTTACTTCCTGGATATGGAAGGGGTTGCAAGAGGCTTTTGGGATGAAGCTTCATTTGAGCACCACCTTCCATCCTCAAATGGATGGCCAGACTAAGCCGACCATTCGGAACCTCGAGGACATGTTGCGTTCTTGTGTCCTCGACTTCAGTTGTAGCTGGGAGGATCACTTACCTTTGGTGGAGTTTTCATACAACAACAACTATCACTCCACCATAAAGATGGCACCTTTCGAGGCATTATATGGACAACCTTGAAGATCACCTTTGTGTTGGACTGACCCTGGGGAGTCAGCACTAGTGGGACCAGAGATGGTACAGGCTACCACAAAGAAGGTGCAGATCATCCAAGAGTGGATGAAGAATGCACAGAGCAGGCATAATTCATATGATGACAGGAGACAAAGACCTCTTGAATTTGGGGAGGGTGACCATGTCTTTCTATGGGTCTCACCTCGACGAGGACTACTGAGATTTGTCTGAGGTGGAAAGTTATCTCTAAGATTCATCAGACCTTATCAGGTCCGTAGTAGAGTTGGCAAGGTGGCTTACCGCTTATCTCTTCCACCTCAGTTGCACTAGGTGCACGATGTTTTCCAGGTATCTTAGCTGAGGAGATATGTGCACGACCCTTACCACATCATCGACCATGGAGAGATGGACGTCGATGATGGGGATACTTTCACGGAGGTTCCAGTGGAGATTGAGGATCGATAGGAGCGGTTCCTACGTGGACGGTCAATACCTTTGGTGCACGTTCGCTGGAAGCACGAGAACCTCTAGGAGAGCACATGGGAGTGGGAGGCTCAGATGCATGCTCAATACCACCAATTGTTCCCTTAGTTCGAGTTGTAGCTTTCAGGGACATAATTCCCTGAGGTGGGGAGAATGTAAAGACCTAGAAATTCCAGGGAAAATTTTTCATAAATACATGGAAATTTTATGAGTCCGCAAAAATTGACGGTGCATGATTTCGAGGCCCGGTGTTCCTGGAATCAATTTCTGAAGTTTTGTTCGGGTACGTTCAGTAAACGTACGAGCGGGTTTTTATAACTTTTGAATTGATGCTCGGAATTGAAATCTGAGGGCACTGTTGAAATCGTAGTGTCGGTATTCTCTTAAGGAGACTTTCACTTCAACGGCAGTGGGTCAAGATTTAAATTTAGTTTTTCGGTTTTCATGGAAAGTAAAAAAATAAAGTGAGCTTCACTTTATTTTTATTTGAGCTACCATGTGGGTGTTTTGAGGTGGGTCCCAATGGATCTATAACCTCCTTATGGAGGTTGGAAGTGGAGACCATCAGGCCATAACCTCCCATGAGAGGTTATGGTGGTGGGGACCACCACGCCTCAACCTCCCTTGTGAGGATTAATGTGGGGGGACAACCCGAGACCACATAACCTCCTATTTTGGAATAATAGAGGTGGGGACCACCCAAAACCTGTTAAATGAGAGGAGAAGAAAACCTCTCAACCCCTATTTAATGTGGAGGAGCCTCTTGAGCTTCCTCCACAATAAAGTTTCCAACACACCCAATTAATCGGGCCAAATCCTCCCATTAATTTGAATGTGCCAACAAATGTTTAGTTTTCTTTTTGAAATCTTTCCAACGAAATAATAGATTTTATAATCTATTTTTTGGCACATATTTTCTTTTTTGGGGATAGGAGAGCTTGGGAGAAAAGGAGTTCTCAAATAAAGAACCTCATCTTCCAATGAAGAACAAAGAACGCCGGCAACGATCTTCTTCGAACTTCTTCCACAGACACCTACCGACATGGAGTTTCTTTCACAACCGATGTGCGAGCTCAGGATTGGAAGTGTGTGGTGGACACAATGAACGGTGAAAACACCATCTTATTCCCCGTAACTCTTTCGAAGAATGACGAACAAAGGTAGGGGTTTAATTTTATATAAGTATGATGTATTCCCATGTTCTTCCTTTCTCTCAAAACAAAGAACGAGGGTTTTTGTGCTTCATACTTGTGAGCCATTTGTTATCACCCTAACCACGGAGGGTACGGGATAAACTAACATGGCCTGACTCCCTCTGCCGATCTTTTTTATGATAATCTATGGCATGGTGATGAAGTAATGAGGTGACAGAATGACGAAGGCAACGACCATGCTACGCGCGGCCTCCGCGAACCGCGCCGCCCTCGCGGTGCTCCGACCAGATCGGATCCGCCACCTCAGGCCGAACCGCACCGCCCACTGGCCAGCCCGCACTTCTCGGCTCCCGGCCGCCGCTGGCCTTCTGTGCACCCCGGCCGAAACCCTGTCGGCCCGCGCCGGCCCGAACCGCGCCGAGCTGGACTGCCCGACCACCACCCGACCTGCCCGATCGCCTGCTGGACCACCTGGCACCCTGCCCAGCCACCTGTGGTCGGGCGGCACCCTTTCCGGTCACCCGCTGGCCCGCCTGGTGCCCTGCCCGACCACCCGCTGACCTGCCTAGCGCCCTACCCGGTCGCCTTCTGTCCAAGCCGCACCCTTCTTGGTCGCCCACCGGCCTGCCTGGCCCCCTGCCTAGCCGCCTGCCGGCCTGGTCGTGCCCCGCCGGCCTGCCTGGCTAGATCCCATGCACCCGGCTAAACCACGCCTCCCCGCGCGCCCCGTACGCTTCGTGCCATACGTGGTGTTCCCCTCATGGCATTGGCCGAACCAATATCATCCATCTGGGCCAAGATGTCGAGTCGCACCCTCGCAGTGCTCCGGGTCGAACCGGCCCTGAGCCTGGGCCGAACCGCCCACACGGCCGGCTGGGCTGGGCCCAGTGGGCCAGGCTGAACCTAACAGGTTGGCCCACCCAATGGGTCAGGCCTGACCCAACAGGTCTAATCGGGTCGACCCAGACCGGGTCGGCCTAGACTAGGTCGGACCAGACCTAGGCCCATTACCGACCCCTTTACTTTATTTGGCCATATCTTTGGCACCAGACGTCTACTTGATGAACCATAAGTGGAGCTGGTAATCTTGGAGCATGATGTTCCCTTGATTATACCCCACCATTGTTTGGGTATAGTTGAGATACGGTCAGGTTGGATCGTGTATGAATCCAACCAGGCCTCCGAGACTAAAAGGCTAATAACTCACAGACCGGGAATCCGATTAACGCGTAGTCTATTTCATTGATACCTCTATGACATGGTAGACCATTGAGATAATTCTTAATGGGACTTTGTGGCAGTTTTTGTTTTGACCAGTAGCTCGTGGAACAGATCCTTTCGGTGACGAGTGAGCAGAGTGCGGAGACCTAGTAGCTGGCTGAGACCTGACGACTGCTGATTGATTCGACTCAGAGTGACTCGACTAGCACAGTAGGGAGTGCCTTGGTATCGTGGCAGACCCACGGAAAAGGAACACCTGGTTTTGGCGGCAGACCTGCAGTACTCGACAGGAGGAGTACCTCTGCAGGCTATTAGGGGGAGCGCCTTGGTGACGTGGTAGACCCACGGTGGGGAGTTCCTTTTTGTGACGCAACAGACCCATGGTACTCGACAGGAGGAGTACCTCAGCAGTACAAGATTAGTGTGAAGCACCTTGGTGTCATGGTAGGCCCACTGTACTTGATTGAACAGGAGTTCTCCGGAAGTCGTGGATTCGATAATGTGAATAAAATCCTGGTTGAGCTGAGTCAGTAACTTTTGTGTTTACCTCATGATTTAGATGCATTACTTGATAACTTAGGTATATATATGGTAAAATAACAAAGTGGGGTTATCTGTTGATTTCTTTCTTTTTAGTTTATCCTTGTTAGATTTTGTGAGACCTTGTGGGTCTCGAGGTCCCTATTAAGTATCGTTATACTCACCCCTGCACGGGCTATGCCCGCACCTTGTTGTGTTGGTTGCAGACGACAGACAACACTAACTGAGGCTAAGAGTACCTGGACTGTACGATACTCGGAGGTAGACCATATGGCATGTCGGAACACGGAGGAGACCGACATACGTGGAGTACTGAGGAGGCTATTTGTACCTACCCTTCAGGTAGGATCCGTGGTGGACGATCCAGGAGCTGCTTTTCACCTTTCAGTTGTTTTGTCCTTTTCAGTTGTACTTGTACTTTATAGTTGGGCCTGTATTTCCAGCCCCTTTACTTTTCATTTGTGTGCTCTGATGTGTGTTTTTACAGTTATAAAGGCAATTCATTCCCAGTTTAGGGATTTACACCTTTGGTGCTAGTCTCCATCCCCTGGCCTATGGAAGGCGGGCTTGGGGTAGTCACGGCATGGGCCCCGGGGGACGGGTCGTGACAAAACATGAATTGGTTGATTGTCTAACTAGAAACTAAATATAATTTTGAGTGAGATAAAAATTCAATCAACGATAAAACAATCATTTGGATAATATAGTCATTTCATGTCACCCCAATGTAGACAACTTATTATGTGTTAGAGGGGACCACAGAGAGGAGATTTTTATTTATGGTAGAGGAACCAAATCCCTAATACTTTTAAGAATATAAATAGTGTTTAATGAGAAGGTAAAATGGTTTTTTAATATACTATATTTTTACTCATAATATTATATGTTCTCTACTACCTTACCATAATCTAAATTAAATTTTTTACTACTCATGAAGAAAATGTATTTTGTACATGATGATGTTACCAATCCCTTGGAATAAGAAACTATAACAAATGAAATCCTTTGGGAATATGAAAAGGTAATGTTATGATATACTTTATCTATTTTACAAAATAATTATATAATGAAACATTGATTTAATTTTTATTATTCCTTGTAGAGTTTGTTTATTTTAGAAAATTTATATCCATTTTTCATGCCTTTTTTATAAAACTTCGAAATACTTCTTCTCCTTCAAAATATTTTCACCCCTGTATTGTTGCATTTATCACTTTCCTTCAAGTTCCCTCCACTACCTTCGTAATAAGAGAAACAATTATATCTCTTATCAATCACAATTGTAGTCTTTATTTTTTCAAATTAAAATAATTTTCCATAAAATAAATTTACTTTTTCATATTTTTTTTAATTTATTTCTTTTTAGCATTAATCACATAAGAATTTTTTTTATTTTATAGGTGAATTATTTTGTTTGAGTTGGGGTGGTCTGTTCATATTTCTTGCCTTTCTTCACCAAAACATCCATAGAATTCTTCTCCCTCAAAACATTTTCACCCTTATAGGGTTGGAATTTATCACTTTCATCATGTTTCTTCCACTACTCAATAATAGAGGTAATCTTGATGTTTTCACTATAAAATAATTTTCCATAGAATTAATGTATTGTTTCATATTTATGTTTGATTTATTTATATTTATTATTATTCATATAATAATTTATTTCTTATTTCAGTGGATTCTTTTTTTATTTAGGGTGGTTTGTTTAAAGAGGCTCATGCTTGTGAGAGATTGGACTTCGATCCTACAACTAAGATAATGACAAAAAAGGAAATGCATCAAGAATACACACAACCATAAAGAAGTGGTGGATTCCTAATACTTATTTAATTAATATTTTTATAATCTTATACACAATTTATAATTCATTTTCCATATATTTTTTATATAATATTTATTTATTTATTTTTCCATAGATCTTTTGGACAGTCATGTTTTCCTTTCTTCCAATGATACCACACTTTCCATTGCCTTTCTTTATCGAACAGCCAACACTACGTATTGATTCAATGTTCTTATCCAAATATCCATTCTAATTATTGGTATATAGAAGAGTAGAGGAAGCTCATTTTCCCATTTTGGTGACTTCTCATAGTATAATGGGCACATGAGCTTCCTTTACTCTTCTATCATTCAATAACAATACTATTTTTCTGCTAAGAACATCAATTCAATATGCAGTTTTTGAAGTTAGACAAATAAAGGTAATTAATATCATTGAAATATTGGTAATAAGGATTTTATAGAGTCATTGGGACATGTATGAATCAGGCGCACCTCAATCTGACACATGGTGTGACCGCGTCACGGACCAACCTGGGTCAACCCTAAATAGGTCACCCTTAACCCGCAACAAGTCCCAAAGGGCGTTCCTGATTCCCACTGGATAGAAACTAGTATTGGGCATCAAAATAAACTATTTGGGAATGATTGGGCCCATAACAAAAAAATAATAAATAATCAAAAATTGAACAAATAGATAAAAAAAGGAAAATAAACCAAATGAACTGGTAGTAGAAAAAGGAATAAACATGGCAACGAGACATACCTCAAGTGACCCTGTGGGTCACCACAGAAAAGAAAACTACACTCGCTCTAAGAACGATCCAAAACTAGAGGAGCATGAAATTTAAAAGTAAAGTAGGCATGAGCACCAAGATTCTGATTAGTAAATACAAGTTACAATAATGCCCTATTTCCTTTCCTTTTATTATAAATCCAAAACATAGTAGTTTGAAGATATGACATAATAAAATAGTGTTTTTCATTCTTTTCAAATTCAAGTAACAGGTTTTCATTTTCATGTAAATAATTTCTCTCTCACTACATTTTCAAAATAGGTTCCCAGCATGCATTAAAATTTCAAAATGAAAAGAAACAAATTTAGATTAAAATATTGTTTTCACAAATATTAAATCAAGTATGAAATGACTGAAATGGAAACCACATCACAAGCACCATGGGAAGTCCCTAAGAAGATTCAGTTAGTTGTGGTCCTAGGATCCTCGTACCTCAGTGAAACTTGGAAAAGGAACCACAACGTTCTACGTTCTTGTTCACTAGCCACTATTAGGGAACTCACCCATAACCTAGTGTTCTCCAATCATCACAAATGTTTCATTAGTGTTTTAGCGTCAATCCTACTAGAAAAAACTGGGATGAACCCCTTACGTATGATTTAGTGTACTAGTCCTAGTCCACCCACATAGATACCTAGGTTTCCCATTGTGCTTCATTTCAAGTGGGGGTGAGTTTTTATCAAGGAAACATATATATATATATATATATATATATATATATACTTATCATTTTCATTACTTAAAAACATATCCAACACTAATACACAAGACTCTTTACAAGGAACATATCACAAATCACTCATTCAACACACACATCATTTTCTAAAACAAGGGGGAATGCCTTAAGAGAGGTTTTTATTTTTCATAAACCATTCTTAAGGTGCCAAAAGAATTAATTACATAAATGAAACAATTTTTATAACTAACTGGCTGAAAGGCCAAATGCTTTTGGAAATATAAATTACCAATTCAATACCATTTAATAAATAATTTTTCATGAAAAATAACTTAATACCAATGGGATTTGAAATACATTTCAATTTCTAAAACAAGGTATAATCATTCTTAAAAACCACAACTATATTTCATAGCTTGTGTATATAGAACAAATATAAAACTTATTTTTAAAACAAGAAAGAAACTATGGAATTCAAATTAAAGGAACAGGCATAGGGTACCTACCTCAAGGTGGAACCAAGCCGTCCACTTCGGATCTTGGAACATTCTAACTAAAAGTTACTACTCCCCCACTAAGTATATACACTTACACATACATGTAAGGACTCCTAGACACTATTCACACACCTACATGTCCATGAACATATGAAAAAAGATCCTTACACATTTGATTATATTCATATACTAGTCGCCACTCACCTATGTATTCATTTTCATATTTATAAATGGGCACACCTAGCCCCATACATGTATACTCACAGCCATGTATGACTATACATGTAATGGGGGAACCCATATATATACATACTTACATATGCACACACAGGTGAGTCGCCTTAGACCCAGAGACTCTAAACCACAAAGTAGGGACCACACACTGCACATATAATTTAATAAAACAATTAAACACATTAAAAATCTACAATTCATTTCAAAATAACACATCAAGGTTTTTCACCAATAGCACACTCAATTTCAAGAAGGAAAATCCACTTTAAAACCAAACGTACAACAAAACCACATTAAAACATACTTACCCTCTTTTAAAACAATTCTCAATACATGTTGGTAAATGAAAAACAAGGCTAACATGGTTGAAGTGGTACATTTCCCATCAAAAATCCTTTCTCAACACACATGCACCTCAAGTACCCACAAAAACACATTTTTCACTTTACTTATACTTTAATAAACCATTAAAACATTTTATAAAATAATTTTAAATAACACCCAATGGCTTTTTTGTCAAAAAAACCCCAAAACACTCTTTAAGTCTAACTACATATCAAGAATTTTAAACTCTAATTCACAGCATCTTCAAAATTTAAAAAATTATTCAAACAACTTATAAACTATTTTCAATAAACACAAAAAGATTTGAACACACAATATAAAAAATGTTCACATGAAAAACTCATCTCCAGAAAATTTCACATAAATAAAATTATTCTAAACATTTAAAGTCGCAAATTAATTATCACAGACAGTGTGAAATACATGAAAAATTTAAATCATTTGTTAAAAAAGTATGTTCAAGTGGGAACCTACCTCAAGTGACGACAAATTTATAAAATCTGGTGTGAAACATCAATCGCACCACACTGCACCCAAAGGATACCAAAACCAACCTAACACAGTGAGATTAATCCCATAATTTAAGGATATATCCCAAAAATAAAATTCTAACAACTAGAATTTGGCCAAAATGAAAACCTCATTATAAGAACCCTAAATTGGGAGAAGGAATAAGAAACCCCACCATAGGGGAAGGCCACTGCCACCACCGAAGGAGGGTTGTGAACCAGAGGAGATGGTGCTTCAGAGAAGGGTCAGAAGGCTAGGTCGAGTGTGAGCTGATGTCACATGGCTGGACAGTGCACACCGGAGAGGGGAGCATGGCCGAAGAGAGACCTGTCGGAGAGGGGAGGTTGGCCAGAGAGAGGGCTGCGAAGTTGGGGGTGTGTGTCAAAGGGATTCGGCTAGAGGGGGTTTGCACACACAGGGAGATGGAGGGGGTCAGTCCCCATATAGGGGTAAGGGGGAGGAAGAGGGGACATAGGTTTCATAAAAAAACAAAAACATAATAATATTAATATTAATAATAATAATAACAATAAAAATGATAATAATAATAATAATAATAATAATCCAAATAATAATCAAAATAAAAATAATAATAATCAAAATAATAATATTATCATTATTATTATTTCTATTATAACATTCTTTTTTCATATCCTTTTATTTTTTTCAAAATCTAGGAAAACCGCACAAGATTTCGCCACATGGTTGGCCAAACGTGCGCTAGTTGTGTGCCTCCACCAGAGTCCCCCCAAAATTTAAAATTTTAAAACGAGTTCAACCCAAAACTCAAAATAAAAAATATATATAATTAAATAATTAATAAATCATGGTAGGGGTGTGAAACTTTTCCCCACCAAAAAATATTTCTACCCCCATAAAGTCACCCAAACAAACGAGGAATCAAACTCTAGTTTGAAACTAAATGAGGCCAACAAAATCATGAAATCGTTGGGACTTTTCACTCCATTAGTCACACCTGACCAACTCTATGGTAAAATTAAAAGATAAGAGCCATCAGTATACGAGGAGGGTTTTCCCCACCATAAGAACCTGACTTTCACAACCAACATTGATACACTTAGCATGGTCTAACTCTGGAACTGCTAACTTGATCCAAAGAGGAAACCACCAACCCAGACCAAAAATCCCACACAAACCAACTCTCGAAGAAGGCACGACAAGATACATGGTGAGTATTCCCACCATTTAAGAACTGACCATATTAAGCCAATTAGAATAGACCAATAAGGTAAACCCACCACAAACTGGCCCATGAACTATCCGCGCAAACCAAACCCCCACGACATGGGGTTCCTGACGAAACACCCCAAACCAAACGGCGAACCAAAACCCTATTCATTATTTCCCTAGATGCATATATCTTCAAAATAATAACATCCTAAACTGAGAATGGGTCACAAAAGGATCTATCCACACAAGATAGACAATAATATTGGGACTCACAGCCACAAAGAAACAACATTCAAAGATCCAATTTGATGAGGCACAACTACTAGAATTATAAGAAAATGAGATTATCATGCCTTCTTGCAACAAAATTGGGGTATTAAAATAACAAATACCATTATGAGAAAATGAGACCTTTGTGCCTCACAAAGAAAAATAGAACCTTCAAAGATGAGAGAGCCACAATAGAGAAAGTAAAATCATCCCTATTTCAGCCCTGGTGATAAAAGCTAGACCAAGGTTCCCCACACCCAATGATATTTGATTGCGTGGAAATATTCACTTAGAGGCCTATGGTTGGAGGTCTAATGTATTGAAGCATATTCTTCCCTAAATTCAGGATCTTACATCCTCTAGTAAAGACTCCTTCTGATGATGCTTCTAGCAGAACCTCTCTAAGTGTCCCAAATGGCCACACAAACAGCAAAACATTGCAGGGGGATGACAAGGAGATTTAAAGTACCCCCTGGCCACACACGAAGAAAACAAGGAGTGGACTAACAAATAGAATATGGAATTGGAAAAAAATACTTTTCTTAGACAGGTTCCTCTGGTTCTCTCTCCTCAGCAGATGGGGAATTTTCCTGAACACCAAAAAGAATTGGTCCTTGAACCCTGGATGAAGACCCCACACAAGAGAAACATTAACTGATTACATGACGTTGCCTCTAGAAAAAGGGAATAAACCCCTTAAAATTCCCAATTTAAGACATTACTATTTGTTGGACTTTCTGGACCCTCACGAGCTAGACCACTTTCCTCACCTTTACTTCCTCGTGTATAAACTATCGGATGAGACTGGTCTTAAACACCTTTCAAGACATCACATCATGCAACGACATAATGATTATCTCCTCCACCAATCCAAAGTTTAACCCTCAAATGAACTCTAACCAGCACAACCTCTCATATATTTGGTAGTTCCCAATAACCTGAAAACACCAATGATTTTACCAAGTCATTTCTCTACCTTCAAAAGATCACGACCACCATAGAATACATATAACAACTGAAAAAATCAAATCCACCACTTCGCTAAGTGTTTGGGTAGAACCAATAAATATAAGAGACTCAATAAAACCCTCTGGGACTTTTCTGGGAGGAATAATCATAAAAAAGAGGCACAAATCCAAATCAAAACTCATCATAAATCAAGATTTCACATTTCAATCAAAAAATCAAACTCAAACTCAAACCACCATTCTGACCAAAATTTAGTATGTCAAAACCAATATCCCACAAAAAAGGATGCAAAGCATGAAAGGAGAACACTAAACAATTTATCACTCCCTTTTCAAAACATTTAAATTTTCCTTTTATTGTAAAAAAAATTTCAACAAACAGAACAACTTAAATATCCACCATTGGTATTCCATGAAGTCTCACATATGCATATACCCTTGTTCTATCTCATGAACCCATTTAAAAATACCAAAAATTATCCTTGTTCTAAATGTGTACCTCTATATATGTGATCCCTCATAGGAATACCAATGGTTAATTCAAAACACATCTCATTTTCAAAATAGATCACTCAACATAAAGCACATATTCTCAACCAATTTGAAAATTCCACTTATCATTAATGCAACACATTTCCAAATTCCAAAATTTTTTACATTTCAAAAACCATTTTTCCACTCCAAAAACCATATTCCCTTTTGAAAACCCCTTTCACTAAAAGCCATTTTCATTTTTGAGATCCACTCATTCCAACCAAAATTAAGGTCAAACATAACTCACATCAAAATTTCCAAAAATAAGGAACTAGTGGCTATGCCAACCCAGCAACATGGCTTGACAGGCCCTTATCCATGTGAGCATCAACGACAGGAAGCATCTTGAACCATAAGCTCGGTCTGTACATGGGTTTCTAATCCATTAAAGACCAACACATAACACATGATCACTTCCTTTTTCATCCCCTATCCACACAGACCAATCCAAAGAAGAAAATTCAAATCCTAGACTACCTCTAGCAACTCGAGGCTTGGGATGAGAAAGGGTTCATGACATCCTTCATTCACTAACCTCTCGAGTCCCGAAAAAACTAATAACCAATCTATAGGACACCCCAAATAACAAGGGCCTCCTTAGATTCCATTTTTTCATGAACTAGCATGGGTCAACCTTGAATCGGTCACCCGATTCAGCCCGTGACAAGGCCCGAAAGGCATTCCCGATCTCCACAGGCTGGAAACTAGTTCCATGAATCAAAATAAACCAGTTGGGAATGATTTGGACCATAAAAAGGATAGATAAATTATCATAAACTGAACAAACTAATAAATAAAAAAAATAAACCAAATGAAATGGTAATGGAAAATGAATAAATGTGGCAATGAGACATACCTCAAGATACCTCGTGGGTCACCACATAACAAAAACTACACTCACTACAAGGGAGATCCAAAACTAGAGGAACATAAAACTAAAAAGAAAAGTAGGCAAGAGCACTGAGATGCTCAATAGGAAAGCCAAGTTACAATAATTCCCTATTCCCTTTCCTTTTATAAGAAATCGAAAACATGCTAGTTTGAAAATATTACATAAAAAAATAATGTTTTTCATTCTTTTCAAATTCAAGTAACAAGTTTTCATTTTCAAGTAATGAATTTATCTCCCACTACATTTTCAAAATAGGTACCAAGCATGCATTAACATTTCAAAATGAAAGGAAAACAATTTAGATTAAAATGTTCTTTTCAAAAATAAGACATCAAGTATGAAATGACTAAAATGGAAATCACATCATAAGCACCATGGGAAATACCTAAACATCTAGTGTTAGTTGGGGTCCTAGGATCGTCATACCCCAGTGAAACGTGGAATAAGAACCACAACCGCCTATGTTCTCATGAATGAGACATTAGTAGAGAACACACACATAACCTAGTGGTCTCCAATCATCACAAATGTTTAGTTAGGGTGGTAGCATCAATTTTTCAAGACAAAACCAGGACAAAGCACTTACTTATAATCTAGCATACTATTCCTTGTCCGACCACCTAGATACCTAGGTTTCCCATTGGACTCCATTTCAAGTGGTGGTGAGTTCTTATCCAGAAAACATATATATATATATATATTTATTTATTTATTTATCATTTTCTTTTCTTAAAAACATATCCAAACTCTCACCACTGATCTCCCTCTTTGATCACATCCCCCCTTTTCCCTCACAAATTAATGCACAAGACTCTTTACAAGGAACATATCACAAATCACACATCCAACACAGACATCATTTTCTAAAATAAGGGGGCATGCCTCAAGAGAGGTTGTTGTTTTTTATGAACCATTATTAAGGTTCCAAATAATCTTAATTACATACAAGAAACACTTTTTATAACTAACCAGCTGAAATTCCAAACACTTTTTGAAATATCCATTACCAATCCAAAAACATTTAAGAAATCTCTTTTTAAGAAAAGTCACTTAAGGACAATGGGAATTATAAATACATTTCAATTTCCAAAACAAGGTATAATAATTTCTAGAAACCGCTACCAGATTTCATAGCATGTGTATATAGAATAAATATAAAACATATTTTTAAAACAAGAAATGAACTATGGAATTCAAATTAAAGGCATATACATAGGGTACCTAACTCAAGGTGGAACCAATCCATCCACTTCAACTCTTGATGATTTATAACTAAAATTTATTACTTCCCCACGAAGTTTATGCCCCTTCACATACATGTTAGGAAATATAGACACTATGGACACACCAGCATGGCCATGAAAATGTGCAAGGGGGTCCTTACACATATTCTAATATGCATATAGTAGTCGCCACTCACCTACGTATGCATTTCCATATATATACATGAGCACAGCTAGCCCAATACATGTAAATTCAATGCCATGGATTACTATAAATATAACAAGGGAACCCACAAGTATATAAATATGTATATATATATACTTACTTATGCACACGCAGGTGAGTTGCCTTAGACCCGTCGGTTCCAAACCACAAATTTTGGACAACGCACTGCACATATAATTTAATAAAACAATTAAACACCTAAAATATATATAAAACATTTCAAAATAACACATCAAGGGTTTTCACCAATAGAACGCTCAATTTCATGTAGGAAAATCCACTTTAAAACCAAATGTACAACAAAACCACATTAAAACATACTACCATATTTTAAAACAATTTACAATACATATTGAGAAATGAAAAACAAGGCTAACATGCTCAAAGTGGTACATTTCCCATCAAAAATCATTTCTCAATACACACGCACCTAAAGTAACCATAAAAAAAACATTTTACACTTTTCTTGTACTTTAATAAACCATTAAAAAAATTTATAAAACAATTTTAAATAATACCCCAAGGTTTTTGCATCAAAAACACACTTGAACCCCTCTCTTTATATCCAACTGCATATCAAGACTTTTCAAACAATAATTCGCAGCATCTTAATAATTTACACATTATTCAAACAACTTATAAACAATTTTAAATAAACACAATAAGCTTTATACACACAATATACCAAATCTTAACATGGAAAACTCATATCCAAGAAATTTCACATAAATAAAATTATTCAAAACATTGCAAGTTTCAAATTAATTATCACAGATAGTGAAAAATACATGAAACATTTGAATCTTAAATTAAAATAGTATGTGCAAGTGGGAACCTACCTCAAGTGAAGAAAAATTTCCAAAATTTGGTGTGAAACATCAATCACACCACCACTGTACCCAAAGGATACCGAAACTAACCTAACACTATGAGATTAATCCCATAATTTAAGGACCTATCCCAAATATCAAATTCTAACAACTAGAATTTGGAAAAAAGAAAACCTCATTATAAGAACCCTAAATTGGGTGAAGAAATATGAAAAACCACTGTAGGGGAACACCACCACCACCACCGTAGGAAGAGGGTGGTGTACTAGAGGAGGCGATATGTCAGAGAGGGTTCAAATGGTTGGGTCGAGCATAAGAAGATGTCATGCAGCTAGACGGTGCATGCCGAAGAGGGGAGCTTGGCCAGAGAGAGACATGTCGGAGAGAGTAGTTTGGCAAGAGAGAGACGTGAGGGAGGGGGTGTGCACCGAAGGGCTTCGGTAGGAGGGGTTTTGTGCACACATAGAGAGGGAGGGGGTCGGGCCATGTACTGGGGTGTGGGGGAGGAAGAGGGGACCTAGGTTTCATAAAAAAAATTAAACATAATAATAATAATAACAATAATAATAATAATAATCAAAATTATAATAATGATAATAATAACAAGCCAAATAATAATAAAAATAATAATAATAATCAAAATAATAATATTATCATTATTAATACTTCTATTAAAACATTATTTTTTCATATTCTTTTATTTTTTTCAAAAGCCTAGAAACCCATGCATAATTTGGCCGCATGGTTGGCCAAATGCGCACTAGCTGTGCACCTCTACCAAAGACCCCCCAATTTAGAAAATTAAAATGAGTTTGACCCAAAACTCAAAATAAAAATAATATATAACTAAATAATTAATTAATCAAGGTCATGGTGTGATAGACCGATATGACTAAGTTCTTCTTTTTATTTAATATTAACATTTATTTTAATAAATAAGACAACTAACATACTCAAAAATGAGAAAAAAATATTATGATTATTTTGAAAATTTATTAAAACAATCCATAAGTCATTTTTGACATGTAGGAATCATCTGAATCCCAATCTGACACATGATGTTTCTGGTACGATTGAAAGTTTCTGTTATCACATTAAAATAGAAAATTTAGTTCAAAAAGTATCACTAATTGAAAACCAAGAAAACATGATCATATTTTATTAATAAGTTATGAAATATATTAATAAATCATTTGTGATGTATAGGTATTAGTCTCATGTAAACTGATACATGATGTGATTGGTAAGACTCAAAGTGCATGTTTCGTGTTTAAAATGACATTTTAGTAAAGAAGACAAGTGACGTACTCAAAACTGAGAAAATGCATTTTAAATTTTTTAATAATTTAGAAAAATAATCCATTTGTAATTTCATATGTTTTAGAACCATCCATACCTCAATCCGGCGCACATCATGACTGGTATGACTACAAGTGATTTCTTTTTATTTAAAATTGACATAAATTTTTGTAAAAAGGAAAACTGAACTACTCAAAACTGATAAAATTCATGAATATTGTTTTGATGATTTAGAAAATGATCTATAATTAATTTTACATGTATAGTAATCAAACTCACCTTAATATGATTCATGATGTTTCCAGTTTGAGTGAATGTGTTCATTATCACTTTAAAATTAACATTTTAGATCAAAAATTTACACTCATTAAAAACTAAGAAAGCACACTCAAATTGTATTTATAATTTTATAAAAGGATTCATTAGTCATTTTTGACGTTTAGTAATTGGTCTCATGTCGAACTGAGACATGATTTGACCGGTATGATCCAAAATGTATGTTTCTATTTTAAAATGACATTTTACTTAAAAAGCAAATTCACATACTAAAATTTAATTAAACACATTCAGATTGTTTTGATACTTTTGTAAAATAATGCGTAAGTCATTTAAGAGGTTTTGGAATTATCCTCACCTCGATAGGATTTATGGTATGACCATTATGACTCAAAGTGAATCATTTTATTTAAAATTGGCATCTATTTTAGTAAAAAGGAAAAATGACCTTCTCAAAACTAAGAAAAAACATTCATATTATTTTTATACTTTATTAAAATCAACTATAAGTAATTTTTTTGTATGATAATTATCCACACCACAATCGGATACACAATGTGTCTTGTATGACTCAATGTGTCTGTTATTAGTTTCAATTCAACATTTTGGTTAAAAAAGTGTCACTCAATGAAAACTAAGTAAACGCACTCGAATTATCATGATATTTTTAGAAAATGATTCATATTAATTTTTGACATTTATGAATTTTTCTCACATCAAACTTAGAAACTATCTGATAGGTATGAGTCAATGTTCAGGTTTCCATTTTAAAATGGAATTTTACTAAAAAAACATATGTGACACACTCAAAAACCTATAAAATAGTTTGGATAATTTTGAAACATTAGTAAAAAGATCAATAATTCATGTGAGAAATGTTGGAACCATCCAAACCTCAATATGATGCATGGTGTGACCATTAGGAATCCAAGATCGTCCTTTTATTTAAAATTGACATCGATTTTAGTAAAAAGGAAAACTGACCTACTCAAAACTAATAAAACTAATTTGTAATGTTTAATACTTTAGTAAAATTATCCTTATGTCATTTTTAATGTGTAGGAATCTACGGCACCTCAATATAATACACGATGTGACCGATATTACTCAATGTGCATGTTATCTGTTTATAGTCGACATTTTAGTTCAAAAATTTTCACTCTCTGAAAACTGAGAAATTTCCATTGGATTGTCTTGGTAATTTATAAAAATTATTCATAATTCATTTTTTACATGTAGGAATCATTCTAATATCAAACTGAGACATGATGTAATCAATATGGGTCAAAGTATGTGTTTCTAATTTAAAATGTATATTAGTAAAAAAGACAACTGATATAATCAAACCAAGAAAATTCATTTTGATTGTTTTTATAATTTTGGAAAATGATCCAAAAGTCATTTGATACATTTTTTAATTAGTTTAACCTTGATTTGATGCACGGTGTTACTAGTATGACTACAATTGCATCTTTTTATTTTAAATTGACATCAATTTTAGTAAAAAAGAAAAGTAAACTACTCAAAAATGAAAAAACACAATCATATTGTCTTGAAACATTATGAAAACAATCCATAGGTCATTGTTGATGTGTTTAGATCATCCTCAAATCAATATAATACATGATGTTCTCGATAACACTCAATGTGCCCATTATCAATTTAAAAATTGACATTTTAGTTCAAAAATTCACTCACAGAAATCTAGGAAAACACACATGGATTGTATTTATAATTTAATAAAATGATTCATAAGTCATTTTTGATATATAAGAATCATTATCATATCCAACTGAGACATGATTTGATTGTTATGAGTCAATTTTCATGTTTCCAATTTAAAATTACATTTTAGTAAAAAATAAAAGTGATTGACTCAAAATCAACAAAACTCATTTGTATTGCATTGATACTTTAGGAAAATGATACATAATTCATTTGAGATGTGTTGGAATCATCCACCCATCGATCTAACACACGGTGTGACCAGTATGACTCCAAGTGTATGTTTTCAATATATAAGTTTCATTTTTGTTTAAAATTCACATCATGTCGCCAAAATCGAGAAAACAAGTCTCGAATGTTTTATCATTATTCTATCTGCTATTAATTTATTTATTTCCTTATTTTTTTAACTTATATGTATCTATATAACATAATTTAGTGTAGGGGGAATAAAAAAATGAAAACCTACCTAAATGCACAATGGGAGACTCGAAACCGAGACCTCGCAAACACCGCCAAAGGATGAAACCACTAGGTTGTTCCTATGGGGATTTATATAATACTTATTTAATTAATTTTTATAGACATAATTATTGAAGACAAATAATAAATGGTGTGACATGTAAGAATCAACCCAACTCAATCTGATGCATAGTGTTCTTGGTATGACTCAGTGTTTAGTTTAAATTTAACACTTTATGTTAGTTTATTTCTTTATATTATTATTAATATAAGTATTTTTTTCTTATAAAGGTCATTCATTTTTCTCGAGTAGGGGTGTTTTGTTTAGAAATAGCATCTGTTAGGGTCATGATCAAAAGAAAAATGAACATTGATGTTTTTGAATGTATTTAATAACTTTTACATATGTAATTATATAAACCATTGATTAAAATGCCTATAATATAGTGTTTTTCATTTATTTTTTTTTAAATTCATCTAATTAAAATTATGTGTTGGTAATTTATTTTTTTGATATCTGATGTGTTTCTGGGATTTCGGAATGTTTTTACAACATACTGCATTGATTTTGTTGTGTGTTGTTACAGCACACTATAATATCACCATTTATCTACTATTTTGAAAGCGCTAATAAAGAAACCATTTATCAGTGTTATTATAAGAACTGATAAAGTTCCCCTTTATCAGTGCTAAATAAAAATCACTAATAAAATACTATGGACTTTAATCTCTCGCTTGTAGTAAACTCTTCTCCAGTACTAATAAAGTCTATTTTTAGAACTGTTAAAGTCCTATTTTGTAGTAGTCGTTGTTTTCACCGATCTTATTAAACTCTATTAAATCTTTATATAACCTCATATTGAGCTAAAAACCTCTCAAAAAACACTGTAGAAAAAAATGATGATGGTGGTGGTGGTGGTGGTGGTGATCCTTTTGATCTATATGATGGCATCATGTTAGTCCCGTAAAAACTAGTCAGGTTGATCAGGAACCAATACCAATCAACTGGCCTTTCTAAACGCCACTCGTCATCACCCGCATGTAAGCCGCCTCATCAAAATGTGACTCGCATGAGCCCTCATATTCACTATATATCTATACTGGAATCTCTTTCATGTGAAAAACCTATGTCATGTTTGTCACTTGAAAAAAATATGAATATAAATTAAGACAATTAAAAAAGTATGTTAATTGAAAAAATTGGAAATAAAATAGTAACCACAATATGACGATTTCTCTCACTAATAATTTTTCTTGTACTATCACTATACGACTTCTTGTATACATCAAAATTAGTAATGTTTGGATCTGGATGTATACATCATAAATTTATCAAATATAATTAGTATTTAATATAAATTTAAAAATAAATTTATAAAATAATTACATAATATTACTTACCATATGAAGATGATATATATTTAATATACGACTCCAAACTCTATGTGTGATATCATGCCTCTATGATTCATGTGACCAAAACTCTATCTCCATTGGAATATCTCTCTAATACAATATCTGCAAGCTCCATCCCAATCCTGAGTGTGAACATAATCAAGTCAATGAGGCCTACAAGACTCATAAAATAGAGTCACAGATTATCTCTACATAGTTATCCACCGAATACTTTTTATGAACTGATGAAAACAATAATCCATGAATGATTTCCATTACTACTAAATAGAGACTCTCATTCTCTCATAAATAGTAGACCATGAACTCTACAAACATTTAGGAATATAATCTGCTATAAAATTTGTAAATTTAATGTAAAATAAATTTTTCACATACCAATAAAAGATCAAACATTATGAGACATAACACCTTAAGAACCTTATCCCATGACACCCATAGAGAAGAAAGATAGTTTCTAAAAATAGCACATGATATACCAATAGTTATATGCAAAAAACTATTAAAATAAGAATAATTAGTGAAAGAAATAATAAATTAATTAAATTAAATGGAAACAAAATAAAATCCTTATTTGAACATACTTCATCTAATGTGGAACAAAGTTAAGAGGATGATATTTCTCTGGAATGGGATTTGGAATCATCAATCACATAAGTTCCTTACCCCTCCTAATTGGTGTCATCGTATCAACACATGCAGATGTTGAATCAAGATTATCATCATCATGTAATAGATAATAATCTATAGAATGAATAAATTCATCATAATTTTCAGCCATAAAAAATATATAAATAAATTTGTAACAAATATTGAATTCAAAAAAATTTAAAAAATTTAAAAATTACAAAACCATGCTAAAAATAACATATTTTTAAATGTGCAACAAAAAAAAGAATTATTAATACTAATATCAAACATAGTAAACTAATAATTATTTATTAAAAATAAATAATATTTCATTCATCTTATTCATTATCTTCATCTTTATATTAAATGTCAGTTTAATAATATTTACAAATTTTTATTACTTTATACTAATTTTTATCAATTTATTATTATTTTTATTAATTTATACAAATTTCTATCAATTAAATCTAAATTTTAAAATTTTATAACAACATGATCAATTTTTTATTAATTACTATAAATTTCCACTCTTTTAGATTAATTTTATTAAATTTAAAGAAATTTATACTAATTTAATTAATTTACAAAAAAATATATTCATTTATTCTAATATTTATTAAAATATAATATTTTATAAATATTGACTTTTTAAATCAATTTATAAAAATAATTATTAGTTTAAAATAATTGTTTTCACTTTTTATGATGTTTTATTAATTTTGGGTAATTTTTTTAATTTATAAAAAATTTAGAAATTCATACAAAATTACACTAATTTTTATAAATTTTGCATATTTTATTAAAATTTAAGTTTTTTTATTTATAGATATTTTAAAAAAATCAACTAGTTTTGTTAGATTTATATTAATTTTTTTATTTATCAAATTTTATAAAAATTTAAAATAATTTTTTAAATTTATATAATTTTTTATTAATTTATATTAATTTTATAAAATTTATAACAATATTAACTAATTTATTCTAATTTATATAAATTGTAATTTATTTATACAAGTTTTTATTAATTTATCATATTTAATAATAATTTAAACTATATTTTATAATTTTTATAAATTTATATTAATTTAAATTAATAAAATTAAATATTTAGGAATTTTTTTAAATTTATATTTATTTAAAAAAATTATTATATGTTTTATTATTTTATACTAATTTATACAATTATTTATTAATTTATCATATTTTATAATAATTAAATATTTTTCTAATTTATTTTTACGAATTATTGTTAAATTTAAATAATTTTATAAATTCATTATAATTTTTTTTAGTCTATACTAATTTATACATATTTTTATTAATTTAAACTAAAAATGAAATTTACTCTAATTTTTATTAATTTATTCATATTTTGATTAATTTATTCTAATTACACTTAATATATAATATTTTTTTGTAATTTATACTTATTTATATTAGTTTTTTTATGATACTAATCATCGATATATTTATACAAATTTTTTAAAACAATTTTTTTTATAATTTATAACAATTTATTGTAAATTATGTCAATTTGAATAATTTTTACTGATTTATAATATTTTTATTAATTTATAATAATTTGGAATCATTTTAATTTTTGTATACTAGTTTTTATAATGTTCTGTTAATTTAAATTAATTTTCATAATTTTTTACCAATTTTTATTACTTTATAGTTCTTTTATTAAACTATACTAATTTTTATTAATTCATTATTATTTTTAATAAAAAAATTTAATTTATTTTATTTTATAATAATTAATACTAGTTTTTATTAAATTATATTAATTTTTATTTTTCATACTTTATAAAACAAATCACTTATTTTTTTTATTTATTTATACATTTTTTAATAATTTAAACCATTTTTTATATGTTTATACAAATGTTTGTTAATTTAAAAAATTGTAACTAATTTATAGTAATATTTATAAATTTATACTAATTTATAATTATTTAAATAATTTTTTGTAGATTTATAACATTTTTTATTAATATATACCAATTTATAATAATTTTAATTAATTTAAAATAATTTTTATTTAGTTATATAATTTTTTATTCTGTTATATTAATATACACAAATTATTGATTAATTATATTAAATGTGTGATATGGTGATAATATTTTTTATTAATATTTTGTTATTTATACTAATATTTATTAATTTATATTACTTCTTAGCATATTTAACTATGTAACAATTTGCATTAGTGAAGAAATAAATATAAAAAACTAATAAAAATTGAATAATTAATCTCCAAAAACTAATAACAATAAGAAAATTTAAAAATATCTTTAAATTATTATGTTGAAAATCTAATAGCTCGAAGACATCTCAAGAGAATTAGAGAAGGAGAGAGTGTGTTAGAGAATATGAGAATGAGAGGGGATTGGTCTATATTTACAATTATATTTTTATGATGTATTTTTTTAATGATATTTATGAAGAACAGTTTTTTTGTGATGAAGTAAAGTTCCATTGAAAAAAAATCTACTTCAAAATTAATATTTCTCACCTATCTGATAAAATTTTTTGTGATGATCCATCCATCACAAAAAAACAAGCCGCCAGGATTTTTACGACATATCCATTACAAAAAAATCAGTATAAACAATTTACAACGGAATAAAAAATCCATTGCACATAGTTTTTTCCCACCATAGTGTGGGTAGTCATGCCAAAAATCTTTTTTGACATACTAGCTAGTCCATCAAAATAAAATAAATTTGTTGGTTTCTCATATCCATTTAAAAATAGTAATTTCACAGAATTATTTGGTGTGGAATTTTAGTCTGTCACAAATAACCTATCCAAAAAAATTATTTTTCCTATAGTGTTGATGAAATGTTATTCTTCTCTCTCTTATGGAGTGTTTGAAATCATTGCATTCTTCTGTTTTCAATCCCCATGTTATGATGATGAGTATAACTAATGAGAAGTCTAGAATGGGGTCTAGTGTGGGTTGATTATTAAGAAATGTTGACGAGTGTTATAAAATAAGCATATTATGTGACTGGTGCTCAAATACACTAAACCTTTTGTTCTTAAAATTTTCTGACTATTAAGAGATATAATGTTTAACATATTAAAATGATGTAATTTGAGGATATGTTCATCTCACTTTGAATCAAATCCATTGTTTAATCAATGTTTTTTTAGCACCTAATCCAAGAGTGTGCGTCTGGGGTGCCTCACTTGGATTCTAGGAAAAGAAGAGGAGATCCTTTGAACTTCCTCTTGGTTGACCATCTAAAATGAGAAGGAAAGGTAGATATCGTGGTATAAATTTCAATAGGGGTAGATAGATAAATTTACCATTTAGCTCACACGGCTTGGTCTCACAATTTACCAAAAAAATACACCAACCATGCAGTCGTGCCTATAATTTAGTTTCACACCTCGCATGTATATCTGACACAATTCATTAAATCATTCATATGTTAATAAAGGAAAACACCATGTAAGTATTATTAACTCGAATGATTTCTATTAAAAATCATACAGTTCACTTTGACCACACACCAACCATGTGCCACATGAAGATTTCAAACATAAGGGTAACTTTCATTGTTACGTCTAATTTTGACTCACTAATTCCCCCCCCCCCCAATGTATTTGTAAACCACACATGTTAACATAGGCTACACAATTCCCCCAAATAATACATTAACCCTCCTCACTAAAGGAACTGAAAATCCCTTATTAAAGGGTTAACTGTATGATTTACCCTTTTCCAAATGTCATCTTCATGGGTTCTACTAATCATGAGGTGACAATTTAGTCACTATGAAATATAGAAAAATATACAACGTTCCAAAGTAAAAAATAAATAACCCTCCAAAAATTCAAATTATCACATTATTATATAATATATTATGCAATAGCGATATGGAAGTGTCATAATTCTCCCCACCACCCACACATTCTTCCCATGGAATGTCATGGTTAAAAGTAGAAGTTAGTTAATAACAAAACCTCCTTCACCTAAATATTAAATTGAAAGGGTCATGAAAAACTAGAGAAGGATACCAAAGGTGTAGGATCTCTATACACAATACAATTCCAAAATATCAATATAACTACTCCAAAAATATCTTCAACAACTCCACGAATAACACAAATCACCATCAACAAAATTAAAATATCAATGAAAAGAAATTTATTCCATAGGTCTCCCCACCATTTAAAATTCATTTAAGAATAATGAGATAAATAATAGAAACTATTATAAAAAAATAATCATCAAAGTAAATGTGTCACCCCTATTACCAAAAAAAATAATGTTTCATCAAACCATAAATAACTACTCAATAAACTCATTTAAAATTCATAAATAGAAATGAAACCCAAGGGAGTTCCCAAAACCTCATAAAATGAGGTCAAAAAATCCCTCAGTGTCACATATAAAAAAAAATAGAAGAGGTACATATACCATAAACATGCCTCAAAATAAATGAATATGGGCTTTATCCATTCTCCAAAATATTAAAGAGATGGTAACTTAATACATTTCTTCTGGAACACTGACCTATAGTGAACCTAGAAATATAAAAATTATGCACAAACTAGTACATAATATAAATGGGTGTAACACTCATCCCTGTCACCCAAGAACATACCAATGACTTCCTGTGTATTACATATCCAAATCAAATCTCATCATATATAAAACTCAATGTTTAGAACAAATAAATAAGGCATTATTAAAACTAAAAAACCACCTCATAAAATAAGTACATAGGGCATATTCATTGAATTCACTAAAAAAATTACCTTTTAAAGCATCGATATATTCTATAGTCATCAAGCACGAATTCCAAATAGGAAATTACATTGATTTAGTATACAACTAATAATTATTTTCTATCATCGGTATTTCAATTTACAAAACCTCTTAAGATAAACTAGGTGGCCATATTAAATAAAGTTATTTTAAGATATCAAGAATGATTGATTTATTGAAACCCCAAAATTTCATATATTATTCAATATCTTATTAGTGTAATATTCATAACATATCAACATGATCTATGGAAGAACTATAAAGCTTTAGTTTCATTGGAAGAATGGATACATGAAATCTTTTACATAAATTATCTACATCCTTTCCCATTAAGTTCTTCACAAATAGAACCCTTCTTAGTCATATCATACATAAAACCATTCTTGATAACTTTGGGTAAGGAAACATAAGAATGGGTGAGCTCAAATTCTCAGTAAGGGTAGACATGAGAGATATCAATCAAGGATGTTTAGTGGGAATATTATAAAAATAATGATAACATGATAAAAACTAACAACAGTCTTACCCTTCATTCAATGATCCATAATCATGTTTCATGCAATAATATATTTTCAATCAAACAACATAATAAATAATATAGTTTAATCATAAATAATCAATCATGGCCCATGATAACATATCATAATCATAAGACAAAAAGTATAGCTAACACCATAATTCATTTGCATCACCCAATGGTGAATTTGTATGAACTGTAATAAGATAAATATAAAAAAATCCCTATTCATAGTAAACTTGGTGTTTATCCAAAAATGGTTTAGCTACTCCAAGGTATGGCTTATAACCAAGTTCCAACACATTCTTAATCTCCTGTATAAATTCTAAAATAATAATAAAATAAAATAAAACCCCCTAATACCACTTTGAGACATCACTGACTTGGATCACTTTTGAGAGGTTGAACCCAGTTGGCCACATAGACTCAAGAGTGAAACCTCATACGTTATAGGTTGCCTACTAGTACTGAGGTCCTAGGGTGTGACAGTGGGAAGACTATGTCCTCTAATAATAGTGGAGAACAGTGGTGATATAACATGAATAAGTGAGATAAATTAGTATAATAATGAATAAGGAATCCCAAAACTAATAAGAATACAAACAATAAATAATCATAAAAATATGTAAACTATATCATATTCAAAAGACAATGGCATGCCTTTACAAAAGTGAAAGAAATAATACATGGAAGAAGAGAGATAGTGTAGTACATTCTATACAAAAGAATAAAAAATGGGTGAAAAAACTATCCAATCATCCCAATCTCTAGCCCAGTCATCCACTACCGAGATCTTTTCCTAAAGCAATAAATTAGTTGTCCATAATGGGATGCCTCCCTTTATGCACTCCTATGATAAAATAATCTTCCCAAGTTCCAAAATCATCCCAAATAGGGTGTAAAATAAATCTCATTAGGCCACCAACAATGATATATATATAAATACAATCTGTGAATATAAACTGTAATAGTGTGCAGGTTCATCGAAAGTAAAGTAGTATGAAAAATAAATAACAAATACCTGATTTAGCCTCAATTGGCCTCTGAACATGCATTTATTAATTTAATTTCAATTCATTTTATAATATGGTGATCATATAAAAAGGTATCAATAGTACTATAATAGTAAATAATAATAATAATAGCGGATCTCAGGTGAAATCAAGGAATCCTTGACCTTAGGTGTCGAGAAAACTCATAGTGGTAACTCATGTAGTCTATATATAAGGGGGGGATTGAGTGTAATATAAGGGTTATACCAAAGGCATTCCATTGTAAATATTCTAATCGATTCCATGGATCTCATCCATAGTAATCTCGAGAAAATAATGAATGGACCTAATGGGGTGAATCCATGGAATTGTGTTTCTGAAGATATCAAGCTGAATCCAAGCAGTGTATCCAAGGAATTAAAATATATGGAAAATTTTTTATTGAATCATGTGTACATCACCAAATAATTAATGTAATAAGATAATGACTATATTAAATGGTGGGTATCTCCCGTGGAAATTAGCTCAGTGAATCATAATGGAGTTATCTAATTGATCAAGGAATTCCCTTAATAATCCAAGAAATCTCAAGTCTGACCACTCATATAAAAAGGAAAATGGTCCACATTCAATAGTCACATTATACATTTATTTTATAATAATACATTTTTACATGAAATACTCATGGAAGTTATATTTCATTGGCTTTATTAATTTACCTTTCATCATATGTGACATGATAAATTAAGGACATACATCCAATAACAAATTAAATACATTTTCCAAGGAAAAGTGATATTTATAAATATATACTTTCAATTTAATATTTTAAATTTTCACTTAACAAGATTAACACTTACCTTACCAAAGGTCAGGTCAAGTGCACCTGAACGGTGTCTCTTGTGATCACAATTTAGATCACTAATTCCATAATGAATAATTCTCTCTACTTGGGGTGGTTAACATTGATTTCCTTATCTCTAACGATGTCAAAAGGTGGCAATAGGTCCTTAGGTAAAAATTTAATAGATTGAATTTATGGTAGATGATTTTAAGAAGAAACGCCCAGTAAAACTGATATTTACACAATGAAAATAATTTATAAAAGGTGATAATTTTAGGGATAAGTCAAAGACCACTTACCTTATTCCTATAGTAGATGGATCATCCATTATCGACCCTTAGTTTTTTTAGATCAGAAGAAAATGGAATAATTAATGAATTCCCTGAATATAGGTCATAATAGATCCCACCAAAACAACTTAATTGATAGGCATATAAATGAAAAAATGTGCAAAAGTAAAGAATCACTTATCTATAAGAATCCCCCAAGATGATCAAGTCTTGATTTTGAGTTTGGATGGAAAATTTTTGAATGTGACTATGTGGATTCCATGAAAGGATCTTAAAATGATAGGAGAGGGCATCTTGCTATTCATGTGGGAGGAAATTAAAAATGAGGTTTAAGTTATAAGGATTTTAATGGAAAATTTATAATTTTCCACTTTTTAAGTGGCTGCATGGTTTGACCTCTTGGTTTCCCTAACCATGTGTCAAGTTTCTAACCAACTATACATCAAGTCACCACTTTCATGGGTTTGGCACGCAGTTAGATTAACCATGTGAAACTCATGTGAAACCGATCTACGATCTGACCATTATAAATCACATGGTTGTGTTGCCTAGGATTCATGGTTAGAACAAACTGTAGGGACCCAAATAGAATATTGGACCACCACGCATGGATTAATCAAACTATGTGGACTGGGATTCATGATTTATACTAACCATGAGGGATAGATGTTTCCTCTAAAATTTAAGGATCTGTTCTCCATACAAACCCCAAATACCCTCCTCTCCTTTATACCCTTACATGGAATTCATATAAGTTTAAAACAAAGTAATTAAGCCAAAATTAAAATGGTCTACGCCTCGATAAAAAACTGGGTTTGTACATCAATGTATCCCATTATGAGAAAATCATGCATATAAAACCCTTATCAGGATTCTATTATAACTACTTCTTTATTTATTTTGACTCAATATTGGTCATTCTATATGGATTCTTTGATAGGAGAAAATATCCAAGTGTAAGTTCAATTTAGAACTCGACATCTTGGTCAGGAGGAAGACTGGGACACTCTAGGGAAAATATCAGTATAGTCCTTCATATTGTGCATGTATTCAAGAATGATTCCCTTTTTTAAATAAATAATTTAATAAAAAAATGATTTCTCCAAATAAAATAATATTCATGGTTTGGAATAATATTCCCAAGGACATTCATCCTCCCCCTTACACTTGTACTGAATTAGAGGATGAATTGGAATATGAAGATTTATCTCCCTCTCCCAATTGTTGATGGTGTATTTATAGAAGGATAGTCTATCCATTCCAAATATAGAAGAAAATTACACTAAAGTAAGTTTGAGAAGGTCAACTTAGAGGTTCATCCCACAAACATTAACCGGGGAGGAGTTATATACTTGATATGTAATAATTTCCCCTTTTGTTCTCACGGATAACTCAATGTTGATATTTTAAAGTGGCGTTTGGATAGTACTAATAAACATGAATTATATTAATGAATATGTATAACTATAATGATATAGTTCGTTTTATGTTCATGAGTGTAGAATGAGTACACCTTTTACAATTTTATTCTAGTTCCGGTCATTTACTGTACCAAAATAATCATTGGGAAGACAATAATCAAACTCACATGCATATAAAAGGGGAACCACTAACATATAAGTAATAACTCATAAATTACATGTATATCCTAACTTATTAGTCTTTAGGTTTTAATCTAGGTTTTCCATCGTAATTATCCTATAAGGATTTTCTAACCTAATAATAAATTCATTTCCTTCATAATAGTTTGTATGGAGTTTGTGAATTTACCAAAGCATATCCCATGAGAGTTTCAAACCAGGTGTGTAGTAAGACCTATTTTTTATGCAATAAGTATTGGTTGAGTTAATACCCAATGATCCCTTTTGGGGTTATTACTCCTAGTTATATCTATTCTCGAGACGCATCCACTTGTAATATATATACCATGATATAATTAAATGGAAAACACTTTCTCTATACTTCACCAAAATTTTATGAACTTTTCCAATAAATAGACATAACTCAAGGAGTTTTACTAATGTATTGATGTCAAAATATCCCAAAATAACTAGTATATTATCTGATACATACTATAGTGAACCAATACTCTTATAAATATAATTACAATATTTTTAACTAAATGATCCATAAAACACAACCCAAGGATCTTTAGGTCTAGTGTATTTAGAATACTATGGTCATAATAAATCAAAATGATACTAAAACACATTATATTTATTTTATTTTCCAAAATAAATTTGATAAATTATAACTAGATAGGGTAACCTAGTGAATCCCTATTTAAAAGGAGTGAGCTAAAAACACCCATGTATGAGAATAAACATGATAAATAAGTATAACGTATGAATCAAATGACATGTCATGATATCATAAGAGGAAAAATATGTGAAAGATCACATGGAGGAATGAAATAATTATGTAGGAAACATATGATCAAGCTATCATAATAATTTTCCAGTAATATATAACTTGTAATTGGTATAAGTTAAGGCTAACCCCCAAGATAACATCCCATGGTAGACATACTCCCATCATGGACTAGACTTACTTCCAAATCACATACATGTAATACCATGAGACATAAACATTACCCAGTGTGTTGGATCACTATCTCTGGGAACCCATCATAGAATATAATTGCATTGGTGTTCTATATAAGGAAATTAAACATAATTCATAAGAATAAGAAATACCCATGGAAAGAAAATGGGTCACACAATCATGTTATATAGCATCGAAAAATGGAATATCATAATGAATTCCATGAAATAATATATTAAATCATTATTGGTAATTAATAGATAAATAATTAATCATAGTAAATGAAAATAAATTCCATCTTAATTAAAGATAAAAAAGTTAGTGGAGTAATAAATTTGAAAATATTCCTTCTAATAGGGGTTTTAGGGAAATCAGTAAAGAATCCTTAAGGTTGGAAAGGGAATAATAATTTTCATAAAACAATAATTGAAATAAAATGGTTTTAAATGATAAATTTATTGTGTTTATAAACCATTTAAGGTTAAAAATATTTCATAGAGTTGTATTTTAAATTAAGTAAGAAAATAGAGAAGTTCCCTTTAATCGACTCCGCTTGACAATGGAAGTTGAGAAGGGACCAATAAAAACATATATATACCCATGAAAGAATGGTGAATTAAACAAGATATATACATGTGTATGGTATATATAAATAATATATAATAATAAAATAAAAATTTTGGAGTAATAAAGTGAGGTGAAGGGAGAGAAAACATAACCCAAAGAAAATAGGGTCCTTCTAAGTGATCCCTTACCACAAGTCTAGATTCATTGAGCACTTTCACTTAACCTCATAAATAATAAAATTAAATTAAATAAATACATGATTGAAATACATATTTGAATATATTAAATTTATTATCAATATTTTATGTGATTTAACCATCTTTTAATTGAGGTATAATTTATGTTTTTATTGTCCCAAGGTTGTATGTGTCATGCATCCATCATCACAATAGTTTGTGGATATTTAATGAAGATCATGAAAAATGGTACCACAGCTATTCATGTCCACTTATTAATTTAAATTTTCCAATGTATCTATTTTTTGATATAGGGATCATTCATTTATAATAAACATTATCATTATACAGTTAATAAATTTAGGCAATTTTACCAACCATCATGTACTTGATTCATTTTATTTAATTAATTTTTTATTAATAAATTATAGAACATGAAATATTTCATAATATAATTATTTTCATAATATTTAACCATAATATTATTTATAGAACCATCCATGAAGGTAGTGGAGAAAAATAATGTATGTTGTTCATGGTGGTGGTGAACCAACTATATTGTGAACAATGTTTTACAATTTAGAATGAAACAAGAAGAGGTTGGATGATGGATATTCCATCAATAAAATAAAATTCATATAAATTAATGGAAATGGAGTTATTATTTCATTTTTAATGGAATTTTATTTGTGGTTGAGGTGGAAAAAAATTGAAAATACCGGTTGGGGGTATTGCCTTATCCTTTGGATGTCTCTTCTTGGGCTTCCACTTAAGGCACCATGTCATCGGTCTTTTTGGATAAAAATTAATCTGGTGATGTAGGGAGAGAGATCAATAGATGGTTTGGTAGATTCTGGGTATGATCAATGGATTAGAAGGTGTGAGGAAAAGGAGAGGTGAAGGGAGTTATTTATAAGGGGTGGGGGAGAGCAGAGTTTTTAAATATAATATTCATCAGTTTATTTATTTTCATAATACTGTCAATAATTATGAATATTTTTAATAAATATAGTAATATTTTCATGTTAATTGGATATAATGGGTGACTATATCATCCCATATGCAATAAATAATTTATTTAACCATTAATGTTAAATATGGCATTTTTTTATATTTCACTATTAACAAAAAAAATTACTTTTTTAGAAAAATAACAGAAATTCACCCTAACCATTATTTGAAATATAGATTCAGAAACTAAAAAAATTATGAAAATAATTTTACAAATATGAGATAATAAATTTTAAAATAAAATACCTATTTTTTGAAAAAAAAACCCATTTTTACATTATGGTCAATTTTACGACCCATTGAAAATTATCTCTCAATCTCAGAAAATTATATTAACAATATAATACAATATAAAATTGTTTTATAATGAAATTTTATAACATGAAATATTATTTCAAATATACATTATTATCATATTAATAAAAATAAATTATATATTTTTTATAAAAAAACAAACAATTATTTTTTCATTTTTAAAATGTTTAATTATTTATATTAGGATATAAATTATCCAAACATTAATTTTTTAAGGTAGATTAATATTATTTCTCAATTACATAGGTGAGGATAATATTATAATGGTTAGTTTACTATTTCAACGGTCATATTACTATTCCAATGGTTATTTTTTAACAATTATATGGGTTCTCAACCTTTTATAAATACCCTATATTTCATTATTAGTTTTTAAATTCTATTTCTCTCAAGGGTATATATATTCTAATTTTAAAAATATATATTATGTTTCTAATATTTTATTTTGTTTCTATAGTTTTTCCATGAGTGTTATTATTATAGGGGATCAGGAGGGTCCATATTTTCGTATTATAGTTAACTTATTTGTATTTGTTGTCTCATTATAATACTTTCAATTCATATGGATTTATTTATTCCAAAAATGGAATTTTAAAATAAATATATATAATAAATTTGTTATATTATATTTCTCTTGTGATTTATAAAATAATAATTGATAAATAAAATAAACCTATTTAATTATAAAGTAAAATTTACTTGATAAAATTCACGTTTATTACACCCATATATATGAATAACTAGAATAGTTTCTACTAAAACTCATATTTTTCACTATAAGTGTTCATTAATCTTGTGTTACATGTAGAATTTATATGTAATGGAAACAATCATGGTTATTCATGACTATTCCTAACTCGTTTCCCCTACATATGTTTGGCAAAGCACTTACATAAAGATATGTACAATTATCCCATAAGAAGTTTAATAATTGGGGACTCCATATAAAAAGGAAAACCCATGAGTAAGGGGAATCCACAATATTTTTCCTTTTGTAATGTTAATCGACATGGTTACCTCCAATCGTACAATCACCGTAGAGTAATCATGAAAAATATAAATATATCAAAAAATATAATAATCATAAAAAATAGATAAATATAAAAAAAATCAAAGTAAAAAAAATACATAACTCTCTAAAAAATTCAAAATACACTATAATTATATAATATATTATTCAATAGTGACATTTAAATGTCACACCACAACAATAAATAAGCTGATACATATGAAACTATAATCTTGTACGAGGTGTTGTGGGGTCTCATTTAAGGTAGAGTTCCAAGAATTTTTTATTTATTAAAGACAAGGTTATTGCATTGGAAAAAATATCATCATGTTGCAAGGGGTCCAATTTTTTAGAAAATATTATAATATAACATTCTGATCTTCCTGGAGGTCTTAAATGATATTTCATGAAGATTTTGTGGATCTAATATTTATTTAAGTATAAAACCTCAGTGTATGATGTCATGTCATGATATATATAATTCTATTTTTTTCATAATTCAGGTATATCTTACATTTTATGGAATTATATTTGATGTTAACAATTTTGAATAGAGGTTTATAGGCAGTTTATAATCCCAATTAACAAATTATAAGTGAAAAAGACTTAATGATGAATTTGTAAGATTAAATTGATTATAAAGAATAAAATAAAGGGTTATAAAAGGATGAAAATAATTATTATGAACATTAACACATTTAGAAAATTTTAGATAATATTACATTACTATAAAAAAATCATTATAGATCCATATTTAATAGATAGTACATAGCTAAAATACAACACCCATGATGGTTTTTTGAATCATCAGTGATGACTCTTCTAACTGACTGTTGATTTGTGTATTTATTTTTATTTCTCTTTTGAACTATTGAGTGGATAAGGAGAAAGTGTGAGTGAACATAGGATCAATAATTTTCTCTTATTGAACATATTATTCACATATCATGTGTATTTAAATTCCTTGTTATGTCTATACATCATTGCAATATGCTTCATAGAGTATCCCTTTAGAGTGAACCAAGTAAAATCCTCCATGTCACTATATTAGTTTTTTACAATTTGAATATTTTGGTTGTGTGGAAAATAGTGATATGCTTGTACTATTCTTTCCAAAATGAGGAAAAGATCTATGGAGAGTTAGAGGAATAATATAAATTTCACCTAAATTTTTGACACTCTTAGGATGTGTTAGGATATTATGGTTTCAAAACTTGGTATTAAAGCATCAAAGTTCAAGATTTTTTAATCTATTAGTGTAAGCCCATAATTATAGAGAACATTGTGAATAAAAAAAGGGTCAATTTCCGATTATTTTTTCAAGGAGCGCATCCATCCATTATTCAGAGGAGGATGTGCAGTTATTACCCCACATTCCCGCTTCCAAAGGTGGATGAAATTTGTTGCTTATTCAGGGACATTTTCTCCTTGATCGAAACAGGATGATGGGATGTCAATTCCTCCTTCCGTGGAATCCTCCTTGGAACTCGTTACCTAGTTCGGGTCTCCCTTATAGACTTAAGATGTTGTTTGTGAAATTCTTCCCAATTCCATGTCTTCATGGATACCGGTTAATTACACTACTTTTTTCAGGACATTCCAAGGGGTCTGGCTAGGGAAGAAACCTTTGGTCAGGGGAGTAGTCATGTTGGACATCACTGGAATGTCTGGATACTTGAACACTGGCGCGCCTGGGTTTCTTCCCCTTATTATAGGGCTTCTTGAGGGCGCAGAAGCCCGAGGAATCCCACGTTGAATACGGGGAATTATATTCCATATGCATGTATTTGAGGTTTTCCTTAGCTTCCCATGTTTAACACAGGGTATTCCATGAGTTTAACGTCTAGCGAAGATGGATCAGACTGATCGAAACACTGAAGGTACTAGGTCAAATGGGTTCAACCCCTGGAGGGATCATTGATGCTGGGGCTAACATGTGGTTAGTTACCTGATTGCTGCTTGGCGCAGTGAGAAAGTGGGTGACATGATCTCACTGGGATGTGGTGGCCCAGGTAAGGATCAGAATGGATAGTGTATAATTGAATTAAGTGGTGGGGAAATGAGATGGGACCATCATGAAAGTGGCAGTAGTGTTGGTATTGGCCTTGAAGATACTTCCTATGTATCCTCGTGGTAGGGAATCAAAGTCTACGTAGTTTGTGGGGGGATGGGACACCTAAAGAGGTTGCTCGTATGGATGGAACCTAGGGGTTTGGGAATGACCTTCCCGAGATGAATAGGATCAAGGGAGATAGAACATGATGAGACATGGGTGATTGTCTTGAACCTCAGGGAGGCTTCCTATGTACCTTTCCCTCGCAAGGATCAAAGTCCACGTAGCTCGGGATGGGGGGCATAGAATTGGGGTGTATGCAGAGGACAGCGACTCAATGAAATGATGGGGCTTACGCGTGGTTAACAGCCTGAGGTTGGTCTGACACCATGGGGGTGGGCAGGAAATGTGGGTCCCAACAAATGGGACTATAATGGCTAACCATCTAATGGGGAACACAATGGATTACTGTTGGTTGGGGTTGATAATGGCTTACCGCTGGTTGGGGTATACAATGGCTTACCATCGATTGGGATTGACAATGCCTTACTGCAAAATGGGGATGAACCTCAAGAAGGATTCCTACATACCCTACCTAGGAGACAGGGATCAAAGACCATGTAGTTCGAATGAGTACAATTTAGCATCATGCGGGGAAAAAAGGGGCATACATTTTAACATTATGCAGGATGAGGGTGACTGATGTAGAGTGTTCAGGACATATGGGTGTTTGGCTTGAACCTCAGGGAGGCTTCCTACATACCCCATGTTGGAAAGGATCAAAGTCCCCAAAGTTCAGAATAGGTGTTGGTGAACCGACGTGAAAGGGGTTGGGACCAATAGGTGTTGGGCTTGAACCTTAGGGAGGCTTCCTATGTACCTTTCCTCTATAAGGATCAAATTCCACATAGTTCAGGAGAGTTGTTGGTGAACTGACATAAAAGGGGTCGGGACAAATAGGTGTTGGGATTGAACCTCATGGAGGCTTCCTAGGTACCTTGCCTTGGTAAGGATCAAAGTCCACATAGTTTGGTATGGTTTGGGTCTTACACGTTAAGGCGGCCCAAAGAGGATGTCATGGTCTTTTCTTACTCTAAGCCCACATGAGTCATGCTCAGTGTGAGAAACAAGAGGTATAAAAGACCTGATGATCACATTGTGAAAGGTGCATCTTTGGGAAGTAGAGTTGGGGTTACACGTAGTTAGAGGCCCAAAGAGTAAACAGGAGATTATTCATGGTTAACAACCCATGGAGATTGAGATTGAGAATTAATCTAGGATGGAGTCCTAGGGGATGACAAATCCTAATGGGAGAGGTATGAGACAACGAAGTTCATGATTCCCATATCTCCTCTATTTTTTGGCATAGAAGAATAGATGAGGAGCAATAATGCAACCTCCTACATGAAGGGCTAGGGTCTTACACCAAGGTGGTTTCCCTTCCCCATGGACCGACATCATTCTAGAAAAGATAATATCATTCCATGTGAGGAAGACTCACTCCCTTGGAGATGATTGGGCGTAGATAATGTACATGAGGCACCCCTATAGAGTGCATGGGTGAGGTCACAGTTTAACGTCATGTTCTGAGGACGATGGTGCTTTGCAGTTTAACGTCCTGTAGCTCGAATGAGCTAGGTTCACTCCACACCCCTAGGCCTTACACAGCTGATACTTATCCACCCTTGGGGAAGGGAAGGCATCAACAATGTTTTGGTGAGGGGTGTCATGGAGTGATCCATTGGGGGGCCACATTAGCATGGATATGAAAAAAAAAATAGCCTTTAGCGTGCCTATGCGAAGAAGCATAAGGCTAAGAAACGCAACATAAATCACCACCCAAGGGACTTTGAAATCAATTTGTATAGACCTGGAGGGTCGTATGGGAGAAGGGTTTGTGGAGGAGAGGGGTTCACATGAAGGGGACTCTTGAGGATCTGGTGCTCCATGTAGTGGAGGGGCATTGTGAAAGGGTATTCTTCATGAAGTGGAGTGGCCTAGACTAGGAATAGGGAAACGGTGCACATGAAGGGTGCTTCGTGAAAAAGAAACGCTCTCACGGAGTAGGGTTTTGCGAAGCAAGGGTGCCTTGAGAAGCATAGCATTGCAAAGAAGCATACCTTTTGAAGTGCAGTAACCCTGCCTTAGCATGTGGTTCATAAGTACATGGGAGGTACTTCGCAAAGCATGAGTGAATTGTGAATACCCAAGTCCCTTAGGGATATCCTTCCTTTGATAAGGCTCGTGGGATTCACAAAGGGAATCCCTAATTAAAGAGGGGTTGTGTTTAAGCCAAGGGAAAGGAACATCACGATGCTAATGTACCTTGAAGTTCTCATTTTTCATAGATCAGAAAGTGCTTTGCGATTTTAGAGCAGATAAGGTGAAAGGTTGGAGTATCCATCCTTTGGTCTCGGGGGAAGCCCAATATTTATAGGTAAGAGGCGGCGCGAACCAGGGATCGCTCGACACAAAGCCATGTGGTGCTTTTTCGTTACCTCATAGACTCTCACCACATTTATTTGTAGCGGCTTCGCAAAAGTATTTAGGATCGTGGATCATCCCACCTCTTTTATTCATGGTGGATTCTCGAACAACATTCGGATCATGGATCCTCCCTCCTCTTTACTTCACAGCGCCTGCGAAGGAGGTGGCTTCACACTTATCATTTTGATGGTGGGGGGGTCCACGAAAAGGCTTCGCGAGGCATCCCCAAAATATGTGGTTTCCTCTTTGCATTTTCTCTTCCTCTCCCCATATTTTGGCACCAAAAAATTCCCCCCTCAAACTTGGAGCTGAGGAGAAAACGAGGGTCTATGTCTGAGGGTCAATCCCCAAAACTTTTTGTCAGTCGCAAAGAAGGATCGCGAAGGAGGGTTGGGAGGAAAAGAGGTGAAACGCAAATTAAGAGTGTCATGAAGCTCTCTATGGATAGATGCGCTGCAAAGCCCAAGGGTTCATCACCTATAAATAGGGTAGGTTGACCTATCTTTTTTCCTTTCTTCTCTCTGCATTTTGTTTTTAGTAATCTCGATTCATGAAGATTCACACACTCCGTGATTTCTCTTCACGAATAGGGATCTATACTTCATGGTGCATAGTAATTCCTTTGACTCTTTGAGGGTGCGCTCTGCGGCTTAAGTTTTCTTGGTCAGGGTAGGGCTTCGTGAATGATCTCTGCGAATGATCTCCACGAACATGCTTCTCAAACTAAAACAAAAAGGTACAAATTCTTGAAACTGAATGGATCATGTGGAAGCTTCCATGGGGGATCCTTGGGGATGCCGCCAGGAGGGAAGATATGGTGAATAGCTCGGTCATCGAGGAATTCATTTGAATACATTCGGATCATGATTCTCTGGTAAAGATGCTATTGGAGATCCAGAAGAACTACCCACTCTACCAAAGACTACCTTTGTATGGATTTGGTTTGAGGGATGATGTCTTCATTCCCAAAGTGAGTAGGGACAAGCCGGCTTATTGGTTCAAGAGCACATCATGCCAATTCCAGTAGTTCAGGGCGGCTGACGGCCATGTTTGGGAGGACTTCACACCTATTAACGCTAATTTCCTATACAAGAATGTGAATGACGTTAATGGGAAGGTGCTGCAGCCAGAGAAATCTCCCCCATTATACCACACCATCCTAAAGGCATCCCTAGGGAACCCAGAAAGGGGTGGACCGATTATTCGGATCTGCGCTAGGGCAGAAATTTCATGGATTATTGGGCCTGGGCCTATTGGGTATGTGCCTCGTACAAGGAGTTTGGGGTAGATTTGAGGTGAGTGGGACTATACGAGGTGTCTTGAGATTCCCAATTCCAAATCTACCAGCTTAAATAGTTGATGCCAAAGCTACTGAGAAGATGGTCATCGAGGACCAACGCTTTTCATTTGCACCATGGGGAAGTCAACATCAACCTGTGGGGCCTATACTAGATCTCAAGGTTCCCAATAATGGGGGAAATGTATGATGAGTTCCTCCCCATTGTGAATTCATGGGAGGACCCGGAGAAAATTACACCATTGGAAAAGGCATTGATGGATCTGGTGTTGGGGGAGGACAAACAGTCGGTGAGGGATGTCCATTTCAAACGGTGGTTCAAGTAGTTCCTAAATTTCCCAAAATATGGGAAGTTCCAGGTGAGGCCTTGGACCTGCCCGAAAGGGGATCAACGGGGTAAGGAGCACTCATACAGGTGGATCTTGGAGGACAGCCAGTGGAAAATCTAAGGATTCCGCATCAGCGCCGAGCAACAACTAGTGGATAGGTTAGATGCATTCATCGTGGAACTTATCTACAGTTGGATCCTTCTAGTGAGGGACATGAACATGGATGTGTGACCGAGAACGTTCATTATGGCATCCATGTTGGCTACAGGGGGACGGGTCAACCTCGGGATCCCGATGCTCACCAAGTTGTATAAGATGTTGTGGAATATCAGTGAGGGGAAGAAGATACAAAGGATATGTGGGTCGTTTCACCTTCTATATGGGTGGATAGTGGTGCATATAAGGGTTATCTATGAATATCTGAACCGCATTTCCTCTCCAAGATTGAATTTTTTTCCAGCCATTCTAAATGCGGTGGGGAGATTTCTGACTAATCTGACCCCGTTGTTGGTGTTGAACTGGGTCTGGAAGGAGGACGAGTTCAACTTCCACCCGTTACTTTTTCCAACAGGTGTGTTCACTGATGAAGTATAGGGAATAGAAGAGAAATGTTCCTACCTCCTATCCTTTCGGGGTGGAGTCTTGGTGGAACAGGTTGACTGCGAGTCTCTCTGCGAACCATACACCCCACACGGTTTCATGAGACAGTTCCAATGTATGCAGTGGCTAACCCCACGGGTCTACTTGGGGGTGTACCATGAGGAGAACCCATGTTTGATGAGGAAATTGTGGCTCATGTTCACATGGTAGGATGGGAATATGAGGAATGATCTACCTTTTCTCACAGCCATCTTCCGGCTGGTGAAGGAGTATGCCAAGAGCTAGGAGGTGTCTTACTTGGGGGAGATGCTGATGCTGGAAACCATCTGAGTCAGTGAAGGGGTATCTCCCCAACCTCAAGGTTGGGGCCGGAAGGTGGCGAGGACATCTCGTGGTGGAGAGGCTACATTGGAAATGAGTCCTGCACTAGTCGAAAGGGAGGCAGCAGCAGTGGATCTAGTGATCTCATAGGGACAGAGTTATCTGGAGGGGAGGCCGCCCATGGGGGGTTCTATAGGATATCCACCTAGGATCCGTGGAAGCGGTTGAGCCATATAAACATGTCGTAGAATGATGTCTTCTTAGAGGCTTGGGAAATCTAGGATGTCAATAGGAAATTCCTCAGCCTATCTGTGATGTGGAAACACTTGAACCATCTCAGGATGGATTTTCTGGGGATCGGCCCTGTTAGGGCCAGCTTTGTAGTATTTCAGGTGGAAAGGGAGCAATACCTGGCTGAGATGGAGGACTTTCTACACTCCTGGGGTTCTCTATGTCCAATTAATGATTGGTTAAAGTTGTTTTTGGATGGAACAGACCTTACTTAATTATCATACACTGAATTAAGAGAACACTTCCCTCTACCAGAAGAATCAGACAATTCCTCCTAGGGGTAGGAAGCTGGTGTAGGGAGCCCTTTGGAGGAAGGTTAGGTCGGCGATTCAGACCCAGAGCTGGAAGAATTTGCAGAGGCCCTTGAGGTAAAATCCTAACCACTCCCCTAGAGTATTCACTTAGTTTGTTTAGAACTTCTCAACTAACATTGTAACTGTGCAGGAGGGCCGCATATGCAAAACCCGCTCTCGCCCAGCAGTAGATGCAACTATGGTAACTTCGGTACATGCGCCTATGGCTATGACGATCATCATGTAGGGAGGTGCCAAAACACCTAGTGTGGTATTCCCAGAACCTTCAGACTTCCTGACAATATATGTAGGGCCACGCTTCAGGGTTCTTTTGGAAAAAACCCCTGAAAGAGACTAATTGTTTTATCTCTATAAGTATCCTTCACAGAATATGTAATTTTCTTCCATTGATCAAATTAACTGATGATTTTGTGCCTCTTGTATGCATAGTTCTTCAAATGGAATGGGCTACCCAGGAGAGATTTTCTAGAGCTCCTGGTGGCGCCTTTCTCGGGGGAACACCGGTGGTCATGGAAGCGAACGTCCGAACCGACCAAGCTTCAATGCTTCCAATCACAGGTGGGACCATCAACAGGGCTACACCTAAAGTCATTGAGGTGGAATCCGATGATGGTGATCAATCGAGCAACATGGATCCTAACCTACCCAATAAGACACCCAATGAAGACCCTGTAGATGAGTTCTTGGGGGTGTTTTCTGTATATGAAGCTGTCGACCCTGTGGATCAGGACGAGATGGCCTCTGATGTGGAGGATAGAAAAATATCCCATCACTGGTCATGGAAGCTGATTAAGATATTCATCGATGAGACCCCTCAAGAACAATGGATAGACTATATGGGGAGGCTTTGGTCCTAGTTGCGTGAACTATACACTAGGGGAGTGGATGCCCAGTGTCCTCACATGCTCGTTTGAGATCTCATGGTGGAAAAGATTCAGGAATATAAATGCGGCCTTGGTGTGGGTTGGGTGTGGAGAAAAGCGGTGAACATCAAGAGGCTCCAGGAGGCTGAAAATGAGATTAAATGGAAATAAGTCTAGGTAGATGACCATTCCTCTTTCAATAATATTCAATCAGAGATTATATCATGGTTGAAGGCCCATATGTCAAAGGCCGAAGAACAGTTGAAGCAAGCTTCCGATGAGATGGCTATCGTCCGGAGTGACGATGAGTGGCCCTGGATCATGGCTGATGAACTACGCCCCATATCCGTCGAAGAGGAGAAAGAACTAAATAGGCAACTTTGAATCCTAGACACCACAATCCAGAGAGTGGTGGAGCTGCAACACTCTTTTGAAGGGGTCAACCCGTCCATGGGAGGAGTCGATCCTTCGGTTCGGTAATGCTTGTAAACCATTGAACGTACTTTTGTTCTTTAATTGTTTATGCTGGATGCATGAATGAGTTATGTTATTTGTTTCAGCCTACAGCATGTCCGTCACATTCATGAAACATCTGGTGATCAATCCCTAAGCTCACGCAAGATGGGTCCGATATGAGAAAAAAGGGATGACTACCTTGTTATTCCACCCAAATGTGAGAGTGTCGACCAAGATTCGTGCATCTAGGGTTTGAACAACCATTCCATATTTCCAGGAAGAAAGAGGGAGGCCTGACTAGAGGCAAAAGGTCTTGGGACAGTCGAATTTCCATTTTCAAAATGTGCTTTAATGCACAAGCAGGGTAACTCCAGGGGAATTAAAATCAATCTGAACATAGGGGAGTGTAATGTGTGAATCACGATACCCAAAATTTGGAACGCTGTGAAGGTGGAATGAAAATGAAGGATAATTTTTGACCATGTTTGAAACACAGCATCCCTATATGTTAGCCTGGAATGGTGATAACAAATGAGGGCCTATCACTGACCATGTTCGAAACATGGGGCCTTACTCAAAATTTTATCCATTGGTCTTCTAAAAAATTAGCCTAGAAAATTAGGTGAGCATAGGCCGAGCACCAATACTTTTAGGGGTTCCTTTAGACGTAAAAGAGGATGAGGGTCCAAATAAAGGGTACTCAAAGCATGGGGTGGAGTGATGGGTTGTTCTAATGGATTCCAACACTCTTGAAATTACGCCACCATGGTGGAAACACATTAGGTGGGCGCATCGGTCTGGTCAGGGATCAAACTTACTTCCGAACAGGACCTCTCTGGTAAGGACCTAGAATGCCCTGTATTTTTACATCATACAGATGCATATGATGAATGGAATATTTTAACGTCATATGACTGGGACATTGAATATATTTTTATCATCATACTACCTAGATCAAGGTTAATAGTTTAATGTCCTATTACATGGACTTTAGGATCATAGTTTAAGGTCATAGAGACTGGACCGTGATTGAGGTCGAGGGGCCAAAAGGGTTAATGACCATGAGGCTAGGCCCGAGTCAAAATGTCTGGGAGTCACTATGTATCTTATAAGGGTGAAAATAAATAAAAATGTAGTTCTTAAACATAACATGGTCAGATACCAATGCTGTTATAGGAAACCCTCTCTAACGAGGAGACTAGTGCATCCCATAGTTAATATAGGGCATCCTGAACTAGTTCAAGGTATAACTGCATTTTAGTGGCATGCATTGAGGACACATGGACTCATGTAGTTTAACATCGTAGGAGAGGACGAGGATTGAAAGGGGAGATCCCAAGAAGGGAGTAAGTGATGTGTTAGCTATAAACCCGATGTGAATAAGGACATAAGGAGTCTGCAACACACCACATATCCCTAGAGGATGTTTTTTTAGGTCAAGGGACTATGGGTGGGAGCTAATATGGGCCCAAGACAATGTGCTCGAATGTTTCTACGTACCCCATTAGTATGGGAATCAAGCCCCACATGGTTTAGGAATCACATTTTAGAATCATGTGGGATGAGGTGCATGTCTGGCATAGATGCACCATTATACGCTTCACCAACACTACTAAGCCTACATGAGTCATGATCAATGTAGGAAACAAAGAGTAATGGTGATATTTCCTGGTGCCAGAAGGCACACATTAGGGGAAATGGAATGCTAGGAGAATGGAATCCCCATAATACCAACCTTCCTACTTAACGCACCTAGATGCGTGAAGGGGTAAATCTGAGTGTGTTGGAATTCCACTTGAACATAAGGGAGTGGAAAGATGTTAATCATGATGCCTGAGATCTGGATCACAATGATAGTGGAGTGACGATAGAGGATAACTATTGACCATGTTCAAAATATAGTATCCACTTCGTGTTAGCTGAGAATGAGGATAGACAAATGAGGGTTGGTTTTTGGCCATGTTCAAAACACGGGACCTGTCATAAATGTTGTCTAAGGTCTTTAGGGGCATTGGCCCATGACGGTAGGTGAGCCAATGGGGCATGAGACCAAGCTATAAATGGGGTCCCTTCATACATGTAAGAGGATGATGATCCAAATAAAGGGCTCATAAATCTTGGTCATGGAATGAGGAAATGTCTATTTGAAAATTTCACACTTTGGGCTCTTTGTCACGATGCATTTTAATGTGATAATAATATGTATCAAGTAGAGGGAGTCAAATATTTTTTCTAGGATAAGGTTCATGGGGTCTCACACTCCTATTTTAAGGTTGTAGAGTGGACCATTAAGAGGGGACTTCTTTTAATGAAGTGCTCACAGGGTGGAAAAGTAGTCGAACCCGATTTGTAGTTCCTTTAGGTAGATCTTTGTTTAGGGTTATAGAACTCAGAACACGCTTGAAAGAGACAAGGGAAGTACATGGAGAGGTTGTTGAAAAACCAGACACGAATGGGAACCCGAGAGGTTCTCCCCACACCACATGCTTCCAAAGGAGTTCGGGCCAAGGGGCCGAAAAAAGGGTGCAGGATTTAAGGTTCCTAGGGCTAGACCTGTGGATGGGATGTACGGGAATTCCTACATATCCCATGAGAATGGGAATCAATCCATACATAGTTCTAAGGAAGAAGAACTTAGTTTAAGGTCTTAGAGATCGGACCATAAATGGAAAGGGGGAGGTATACATGTGGTGCAATAATTACAAAACTTGACGTGAATGAGGACATAAGCCCACATCACACCATGTGCTCCTTGAGGAATTCTTAAGTATAGGGGCGAAAAACGAGAATTGGGATGGGCCAGGGGCCAAGTTCCTGGGACAATACTATTGTGCGGGTCTGGCCCATGCACCAAAAGAAGCAGCATTTGATAGATCTTTTTTGTTCTTTTAGCATGGATGTGTGTTTTTTTTGTGAATCGATAAACCTATGATGGAGAATCCATGTGTCGCTATAGGAATCAATCCACATGTAGGAATTGACAAATGGTATGGTGGATGACCAATACCCAACACGATGTCCCCTCGAGTGAGGATATCACAATGAATTACTATTTTTCATATCATGGCCAGGATGATAATACCATAGTTTAGGTTCATATGATAGGAACAAAAATGCATTTTAACATCGCGCAATAAAGACACAAAAGTTTAAAGTCATGTAGGACCAGGCGGCATAGTTTAACATCATATGTCTTGGACACATACAGAAGAAATGAGATTTTTTAGGGGGGGTAATGCGCATGACATGATTAAGCATACCCGACATGAGTGAAGATGATATCCACACCACACCACATGCAATTACAAGGAAGAAACCTCAGGCTAAGGGTCCAGAAAAGGTCAGAAAAATATGAGGCAGGACCTATGGATGAAATGTCAAGTTGTTCCTACATATCCCATGTGTATGGGAATCAATCCATATATAGTTCTAAGGGCACAGTTTAATGTCTTGTAGGATGAGGGGAATGAAAGACCAGCTCCTAGAAGGAAAGTATGTGGTGCAACTATTACAGACCCAAAGTGAATGAGTACGTAAGTCCTTACACCACACCACGAAATTCCACGAAAGTCTGGTCCACAAGGCCAAACAGAAGAGGTAATTATAGGAACCTAAATTGGACCCGAATATGAGATTTTTGGGCGTCCCAATGTATCCCATGATCATGGGAATCAAGTTATATGTATTTCCAAAGAAGGAAATCATAGTTTAAGGTATTAGGTCTTGGACCATAGAGAAGTGAGACCCTTTCATGTGGGCACAAACCTCAAATGAATCCCTAAGCCCATGTGAGCTATGCTCGATGTGTGAAAAAAGTGTGGAGAAGTTTTTTTCTACACATGGAATACACACAAACGGGAAACCGGCGTAGATCCCTGAATGAAACCTTCCCACATATGTTTCCTCCTAACATGAAAATACGCACTGCGGTATAGTACCAAGAGTGTTGGAATTCCGCTTGGACATAATGGCATGGAAAATTATGAGAATCATGCAACCGGCATTTAGGGTTGGTGGGGTTAGTGTGATGATGGAGGATAACTGTTGACCGTGTTTGAAACACAGCATCCATATCGTGTGACCTGAAATGAGAATCAATAAATAAGCATCGACCACTAACCACATTAGCAACGTGGGACTTGTATCAATTTTTCATCCGATGTCCTTGAGGAAGTTGTCTTGAAATGGTAGGAGAGACCTTGGTCCAAGCATCCATGCCATTTGGGGGTCATTTTGGATTTGCAAGATGATGGAATCCCAAATGAAGGGGAACAAAAATCTTAAAAATGGGTGAGGGCATTTCTAGGTAGAATCTGACACTCTAGGTCCTGAACCAGAGTACTTATAGAAACATTGGTGAATTTCCAAATAGGGTTGAGGGGCCAAACTTAAGAGCATCCAACTCGAATATATGAGTTTAGGATAGGGGGACAAAGATCTCTCATGAGAAAAATGTATGTGGCATGGTTTTTGCAAACCCAATGTGAATGAGAAAATAAGCCCATACCACACCATATACCCCTCTATTAGAAGGAATCAGGATAAGGGTCCATGATGAAAAAGAGATTTCAAAGATATGGGGCTAAACCCAAAGACTAAATGTTCAGGAGTTCCTACATATCCCATAAGTATGGGAATCAATCCACACATAGTTCTGGAGGATGTTGTGCATTTTTATGTCATGAAAAAAGGATACAGATAGGGGAAATGTATCAAAATGAGAGATATTTATGGTAGGGTGAGTAATTTCAAGTGAATGAGGACATAATCTCATACTAAATCATACAATCCTGAATGAGAACTTGGGCCAGGGGGCTGAAAAGGCCGAAGGACCTGAGACAGGAAGTCGCAACCAATTCGTATTTTAACGTCTTGTGATGAGGATGATGGTGCTCTTAGTTTATGGACATAGGGATTGGACCGTAGATTCCTAGTTTAATGTCATATGCATGGGACAGGTGAGTGGAGAGGGGGAATCATCATGCCTGTGGAAACCCACAAAATGGAAACAACGATAGAGGATAACTGTTGACCATGTTTGCAACACAGTATCTGTATTTGTGTGACCTGGGTTTGGGGGAAAACAATTGATTGTCGAACATTACATACATTTTCAACCCAGGTCTTGTATCAATTTTTTGTTCTAAATACTCAAGTATTTTGGCCTCAAATGGAATGAGAGTTCTTGGTCCAATCATCCATGCCATTAATGGGTTCTTTTGAATATGGATGATGGTGGAAACCCAAATGATGGGACACACGAAGCTTGGCAGGACATGCGCTTAAGGAAAGGATGATAGATGAAGGAGGGATGTCTCAAGGGGATATGTGTGGCATGGAAAAAATATTATGGCATGAATGAGGATGTATTTCCATACCACACTGCACAATCCAAGATGATAACATGGGCTAGGGGGCCGAAAGGGTCGAGGGACCTGAGACGGGGAGTCCCATCCAGCCATAGACACATGACCCCTTATGCGGGTATTACCTCACCAAAGTTCCTAAGACCACATGAGTCATTCTCAATATGTTAAACAAGGAATAGGATCAAGATATCCCCAACACATGAGGGGATGGTAGTGAAGGAAGAAAATCAGACAGGGTATATCCTGACCAGATCAACGCTCCTGCCTGAAGCGGATGATGTTTGAATAGGTAGAAGGATAAAATGGATCACTACACCCAAAATTTAGGACTTATAGGGATGTTGATAATGATGGAGGAGGTTTTTGACCATGTTTAAAAAAACAACATCCATATCATGTGACCTTAAATGAGAATGAAAAATGATTGTCGACCGCTAACCATATTCACAATGTGGGGCTTGTATCAATTTTTTCACACAAAATCCTTGAGGGCGTTGGCCCAAAATGGTAGGAGAGCCCTTGGTCCTAGAATTCATGTCATTTGGGGGTCCTTTTAGATGTGAATGACGATGGAAACCCTAATAATTGTACGAATGAAGCATGAATATGCCTATGAATCTTAACATCATGGAGGATGACGGAAGAGGAAGAGATCTCCAAGGAGGGGAATACATGGTGTGTTCATGATGAACTCGATGTGAATAAGGGAAAAATACTACACCATACCATGGGTTTTAACCCAAGGGGAGATTTTGAAGTTGGGATGGGCCTACGGATGAAATTTTTGGGCATTCATATGTATCCCATAAGGATGGGAATCAAGTCACATGTAGTTCTGAAAAGGGCCATGCAGTTTAGAATCATGTGGTGAGGATGTGGGAGGATAGAAGAATGAGGAGGGGCACAAGGTGTAATCATCATAATCCTTACATGAGTGGGGCCAAAAAAGCCTACGCAACACCATACATGATCCTTCAAGAGGATTATACCCAGTGGATAATCAAAGAGGAATTTGGGGAATATACTCAAGATAATGTGTCTGATTGTTCTTATGTATCCCATGAAGATGGGAATAAATCCATATATAGTTATTGAAATGAAATTTAACATATTTTGGAGTGACATATGGTTTAATATCATGTGGGACATAATAGTTTAAGGTCTTGTAGGACCGGATATAGTTTAACGTCTTGCGGGACGACATACAGTTTAATGTCATGTGGGACCTGACAGTTTAAGGACATGTAGGACCCAGTTACTCAGGAAAAGTATTTCTTGAGGAATTTGGAATTTGTGGGAGGAGTTATACGCTCTCCATCCATGGTGATTAGAGAGTATGCACCATTAGGGTAAACCTTTTGAATGATGTAAGGTCCTTCCCATGTGGGTTCCAACTTGGGAGGTTCCCTACCAGGTATCATTGGTGTTCTCAGGGCCAACACCAAGTTACCTTGCAAGAAAGAGCAGAGGAAAAATTTCTTGTTGTAAGATCTAGCTATTTTGTTATGATGTCTTTCCAGATTGTGTAGGGCACAAATCCTATTCTTTTCGAGTGCTTCCAATTTAGCCAGATGGATTTCAGCTACTTTATCTAGTGCTTGCTAATTATAAACAGTAGTGCGCAATGAAGGCAACTGAATCTCGATGGGAAGGACGGCCTACGTTCCATACACCAGGGAGTATGGGGTCACTTGTGTGGAATTACGAGTTGTTTTTTGATAATCCCATAGTGTGTTGGGGTCCTTTTCAGCCCAACTCTTCTTGTTCTGACCAACCATTTTCTGCAGAATGTTAGAGAGGGTCTTGTTGAACTCCTCGATCTACCCATTTTCTTGCACGTGATAGCGGGAGGTATGGTTGGAATGAATATTGTATTTGGCATAAAATTTATTCAAATAGGCCACCCAGAAGTTGGTATCGTTGTTAATGAGGATGGAATGAGGGACTCCGAACCGGTAGATGATAATTGAGCTCACAAAGTCAACAATAGAATGGGCCTTGAACTCCTTGAGCGGAACAGCTTCTGCCCACTTGTAAAAGAAATCCATAGCAGTCAAGATAAACCTACACTGGTGAGCTATCACTAGTAGATATGGTCCCACAACATTGAGTCCCTAGACCATAAAGGTCCAAGAGTACTTGGTAGTGTGGAGAGGCTCTGGTGGCTGATGCACAAAGTTGGCATGAATTTGGAACGCATGGAACCTCTTGGAAAACTTGATGCAGTCATAGATCATAGAGGGCCGAAAATACCCCAGTATTCAGATCTGGTGAGATAGATTCATCCGCGTATGATGATCCCCGAAAGAACTAGCATGAACCTCTTGCATGACCTAAGAAATATCAATTCCCTAAATGCAATGGAGGAGAAACCCATCTAACCCGCACTTGTAGAGAATCTACTCAAGACCAAGACCACTCTAGAGGGTAAACTTTAATGTGCGGTGTCGGATTCACTCGTTCTCGGCTTGATCTTCCAGGAGATTTTTATGATGGAGGTACTGGATAAAGGGGGTCCTCTAGTCGAGAGTTACTTCTAACACTACGTCAGGGGGTCCTGATGTGGAGGTGTCGGTGGTAAGGTGGCTTACCTGTGGGTTATCTTCATCATCTAGAGTGATGGGGGTGATGACTCTCTAGTGTGTCACATGGATAATCAAATCATCTTGATCAGGATCCACAAGATATGTAGCTAGTCTGGCCATGGAATCAGCTCGACGGTTCTGTGATCGAGGGACATGGGTAAAATCTGGCTGAGATGGGAACTGGGCCATCAACTGATGGGTACATTCCAATAGTGGTACAAGATCTGGCTTCTTGGTGACATAGTCACCATTGATCTTATTGATGACTAGTTTGGAGTCCCCATTCACAATCAAGTGGGTAATATCAATCTTAAGGGCTAACTCAAGGCCAGTAAGAAGAGCCTGGTACTCTGCCTCATTGTTGGTGCAGCCTTCTAATAGTAGGAATGAATACAGAAGAACATCTTATGTTGGGGTAATGAAGATGATACCCAGGCCTACTCTGTTGAGCCAGGGTCATTGAAACTTCTGCCATTGGGGCTTCAGGAAGCACCATCGAAGTGAATTTTCTAACATGGGATGGATTGGTCTATTGATAGGATTGCCTCATCAGGAAAATCAAGGTCCAGAGACTGGTCTGTGGGAGCTGGATGAGCGGTGAGGAAATCTGCCAATTCCTTCCCCTTAATAGCCTTCTGATGGAAAAACCTGATGTTGAACTGCTAGAGGATCACTACCCACTGATCTAGATATCCTATCAACATTGGGTGGTTCAGGATTTACTTCAATAGATCCACCTAGTACCCCAGCTGTACATCATGGTGATGCAAGTAATGTAATAATTTTTGTACTTTGAATACCAGTGCAAGGAAGCTCTTCTCTATAGGGGAGTATCTGGTATCCTTATTGAGGTGTATGTGGCTGAGATAATAGAGAAAATTATTTATTCCCTCATTCTTCTTCTGGGAGAGAAGGGTTCCAATATATCATTCTAGGACTATCACATAAAGGACTAGTGGATTTCTGGAAATGGGTGGCATTAGGACTGGAGGCTGTAGCAGATACTGCTTGATTTCCTTGAAATCAGTCTAACATTTTTTATCCCATTGGTAGACAGTGACTTTCTTCATGATCTAGAATAAGGTCTTACACTTTCCAGAAAAAATTTCGATGAATTAGCATATATAGGCTAAGTGTCCTTAGAAGACTCGAAGCTCTCGAATGTTGCTCGGGGGAGACATCTGGCTAATGGCCTTGATCTTCTTGGGATCGAATTGGATGCCCCTGTATCTGACAACGAAGCCTAGAAAATTTCTAGAGGTGACCCCGAAGGCACAATTTAATGGCTTCATCTTTAGGTGGTGAGAACGGAGGAAGCCGAACACTTTCTCAAGATCTTTGAGATGGTCCTGACAGTGGAGAGATTTTACCACCAGATCATCCATGTATCATTCCACTAATGTCCCAAGGATCGGATTAAATATGCGATTCATGGTACGCTAATAGGTTTCACATGCATTCTTTAGATCGAAGGGCATGACCTAGTAACAAAAAGTATCGTGTGGTTCCCTGAAGGCTATAGACTCTTCATCCTCCGGGGCCATTCGAACCTGGTTGTACCTGGAGTACCCATCCAGGAAGGAGAGGGCTTGGAATCCTGTGGTGGCATTAATCAATAACTCTATCATGAGAAGGGGAAAATCACCCTTCAGACAGTGATGGTTGAGATCCCGAAAGTCGATGTAGACCCTGATCTGTCAGTTATTCTTCTTGATGGTCACAATTTTGGATAACCATCTGGGGTACTGGACCTCCTTGAATAAAGTTGACTCTGATGAGCTTATCAACTTCAGCCTCAACCATAGCACCGTAAGAAGGGTTCATTTTTCTGGGAGGCTTCATAAACCTTCGGTGATTTGTTAGGATACTGAGGCGGTGGATGGATACCTAGGGTTCTAGTCCTGACATTTCATTATAGCTCCAAGAAAATACATCACGGTGCTGCTTCAAGAAGTCCACATACTACTTTCTCTCTTTGAGAGTCATAGTTCCATTGATCAATGTGGGTATCAAATCCATCTTTCCACCGAGATTCACCTACACCAGTTCATCAACTGTGGTAGAGACACCCTATTAAAAGTCAAGAGGGGCATCCTATTATTCATCTACTTCACTTATAGAGGAGGGGTCCTTTGCAAGAGGAGTCTCCTTTGATTCGATAGATCTCTATGGGATACTGGTACCAGCCTGAGCGGTGATAGACACTACATCGGGGAACTCTTGTGATGTCGAAACCATAGCGATGAAATCTGTTGATCCGATCCCATTTGGTATTCAGCCGAAGGGGCCACACTTGATGATATTGAATCAATAGTGACATTTCATCTTAAGCCGGTTTTTCCCAGCCTAGCAGAACAAGCAAGTATGATGTATTTCTGTCACCATGGGGTGGACATCCTGATACCTTTTGGGGGTAGGGGGCTCTGGGATCACCCAAGCCTGATTTTTGTAGGAATACGAGGTGATATTCCATCATTTCTTAGACTTGGTAATGTGTTCCCCCTCATTCTAGAAATGACGAAGAATTGTCCCGTATTTGGGGTCATTGCCTCCAATCGGTGGATTGGAAAGATGTTGGAATCATCTAGATCTATCCACGGGTCGGTCGCAGTCGTAGCATGTTTGACCTCATTAGGCTGAATCTTCTTGTCCTTGCTCTTATAATAGTCGGCATCAAGGTAGAAGGCTTCAAAAGAGGCAACGGGAGATGCATCACCTTGAAGTACGCCCACTCAACCACTAAGGGAGTACTTGAGGAATATGTGATACAATTAAGGGACTATCACATGCAGGTGGAGCCATGGTCTGCCCATCAATGCTATGTAGGTGGTATCCTGAGATACAACCATGAACACAGTACTGGCTACGAGACCACTGAACTGGGTCTTCAGCTGGATTTTTCTCACTGTTATATGTTCCGTCCTATCATAACCTTGAATTTTCAATTCGGAGGGACTCATATCATCCTCAAACAGCCCCATCTTCTGAAGTGTCTAGGTTGGGATCAAGTTTATCCCCAAGCCTGTGTCGAGAAGGTAGCGACGAACCTACATACCATTGAAATGGTCAGTGATGTACAATGGATAGATGTGCCCCTATATGGAAGAGCCTTCATCTTCTCCAGATAATGAGATGATGGCTTGTCATTCAGTATGCTCTACTACCTTAGCATGGAAGACTTATGTGGCTAGTACCTCTGTCTCTAACTAGAGGGGACTTCTTAAAGCCTCTGTGAGAGCTTCACGTATATTTGCTGACAGGAGAAGGGCCTCAAGGATGGAGATCCTTGCTAGAATGTTGGAAAGATGCATAATGACATCATACTTTCATGTCAGGCATGAGATTCTACTTATAGGAGGTTGTTCTGTGGCAGGGGGAATGACTAAACCTTCTGGATGAACCGAAGGTAGACTAGTGCTGTGAACATCCCATTTCTCACTATTTGTGGACTATGGAGTGGCAACTGGATGAGGTCCAGATGATTGAGATCGGTAAGTAACAGAGTGTGAATGATCACGGCACGGTCAAGGTGTCTCTTCTTGATCAATCCATACAAATGGCAACGAAGGCGGACCTAATGACACCAGATGAGAAGGTTGTGAGTGGTGAGATCTGTGTTGGTCCTGCTATCTAGTTTCAGTGGCATGCACATCGTGGATAGAAGTACTGAATGAGGCACTCCAACGATTCATATTTCCATGGCTCCATCGACGTTGGTGATGGCTAGGAACATTGGGAGGATCCTCTTGGCACTCATTACTGTTATAAATCATGTAGATGTTTACTCTCTCTACAGTGTTAACCGAGGCATACCCTTGACTATGACCTAAAGAATATTCCAAGACTAGATAGATTCTGGGGGGAATATTAATCTTTAGGGGAATTAATTTTTTGAGAGTACGGGATAACGATGGCATTGGTGGGGGAGTTTTTTTTCCCTTGCATCATCAATGATTTCTCTTCTGAGAACAGGACGGCTGAGACGATGATGCAGAAGTAGTAGTTGCGGCTGAAACATTGGCTTCTAAAGTCTTGGGTCAATTTAGGTGTGCATGAATAATACCATGGGCTTGAGAAACCACCTTAAGATCCATCCGGTCATCATAATTATGGGACCCACGGTTGGAAACATGGTGCCACTCACCTTCGATGTCACTGCCACCATCAGGCTTCACGAATACACACGCCACTTGTGTCAGATCTGGGCCCAACCTAAATATGTTGTTGTCAACTTGGTATTGAATCCAATCTTTAAACACATATCACTGTTTGAGGGTGTGCCCTAGGATCTGGTGATAGGGGAAGTAGTTGGGGCGACCAGCGATATTTGCCTCTTCTGGTCTCCTACATTCGGGCAACCATACAATTCCGCATTCCAAGGTGCTTCAGAAATAACTGTGGAACTAAGCCTCATTCTGCGAGTAGATTTGGTTTATCTTGTCCATGAAGGGGGATCCGCGATCCTGACCCTAATGAGGAGCTGGAGGAGCCTATCAAGGAGTTGGAGGCTTGTTATCTCACCTGGGTGGTGGCGGCGAGTTACGCGGGGGCACCTGGTGATTATGAGGTGGGTGTTGTTGGGCCAGAGGTTGCACCTGAGGTGGAGGGCCTCTGTGAGGCTATGGAGGTGGCTTCATTGGTAATAATTAAATTTGTCTGGGAGCCTCTATTTGGGCCACCGCAGCGGGCTCAGCCTTGGTGGACCTTCTCACGGGAATTGCAGGAGGTGATGGTCATGTTGCTTGGCCTACTGTAAGGCTTCCTCTAGGAACTGGGCCTTATCAGAGAAATCCCTAAATCCCCTGTGTTAATTCTGGGTAATGATAGATGGGACCGGTTCGGTCTTGACATTCCCCACACACATTGTCAACAGATGTTCATGAGTCAACAACATTTCCAAAGAGTAGGTGAGTTCTTTCCACCGAACGACAAAGTCTGCGATGTGCTTGTCAGGACTCTATTTTCATTTGAAGAGGTCTTCAATACTTGTCTTCTGAGTGTTGGAACTAAACTAGTAAAAAAATTGCCTACAATGATCTTCCCATCCAGCTACTGACTCTATGGGTAGCTAGTTGTACTAGACAGACACAGTCCCTTCCAATGTCTGTACAAAACACCAGAGTTTGGCATCCTCTTGATACACTAGAGTTCCCAACATAGGTCCTCACCTTGAAATGAAGTGGTCCAGATGCTGCAATGGGTCACCCATCCCATTAAATGTGGAGAAGGAGGGATTTCTGAAACCCGGGGGTGCTAGCATATCATCCACCCATGTCGAATATGGCTTTCCATCTAGTGGGATTTCCACCTATCGCATTTCCAATTCCTCGAGGTGAGCAATGAGCATCATCATGGGATCATCTGTGTGGGGGTTCCTATCTTGATGGGGATACATGACCACCAGTGCGTTGGAGGGTTCTTCAACGTGATAAGCAGGCCCGACAACTCATGGAGTGACTAGGGGGATAACCTGTGGAGTGACTGGGGGAACCTGAGTTAGATCCCAAGGATTTTCACATTGCTCGGGTGGATTTTGTGACACATATTTCACTCTCTTGCCATAATTACCGGCCTCTATTCTATCTGTGTAGGTAGGATGGTCAGGGTCACCTGAAGGCAATTCGTCAGGGGGGAAGTTGTGTCTACCATTGCTTCCCTGTTCAAGGATCACTATATTCTAGCCATCGCTCCACAGCATGTTAAGAAATGAGTTCATCAACCATATTCTTATGCTCTACAAGTTATTGATGCAACACATCTTTTTTGGGATCATCCTACATTTTCTGCACTGATCCAGATGGGTTAGAGGGTTTAGTGGCTCTGTGGTTATCCTCACCCTTATTAGTATTCTGGTTGAGGACCAATGCCTCAGTGGGTGCAGGAAGACCTAGTAGGTTTCTCTTCTAGCGAGTAACCCTTCCTGACAGATCCTAAAATTGTGGCACTCCCCCGGGGAGTAAGTTTTCTCTAAAGAGATCTGTCTCCTTCTCTTCCTCTAATAAATAGGCCATGTTAAATGCGACTCTACCTGGAGGCATATCCTCGATATCGTCTGGAAAGTCAGGATGGTGCTGAATAGAACTGAAATGGGGGGTCGCATACTAATACCAACCACGGATCTACACATGGGGAGAAGCCTCCTTGATAATCCTACAAAGCACTTTAAAGCTCTGAATGAATTATTTTTGAAGGGTCTTATGGCGGCCTAGTGACTCGGGATGTTGGGACACAGGGAGTGCAACCAAATCAACCAAAGGACATTATTGACCAATGTCTTCGAAGTGTGCCTAAATCTTGGGGTAGGCCACTCATATATGAAGAAGAAGAATGTGAGTTTCCCACAGGGTTTGGCGAAAACATCCAACCTCATCCTAGGTGAGAGCTTCTGGTGCCCTGAAATTCGGCATTGCAACTAGCCAAAACTGCTCCGGGAAATGCTATGTTATAATAATGTCCCACAATCTCCTCAACTCAGACTCGAGGTATGGCCCTTGGTTTCCCCACTCATCAACTAGAGGCGTTTGGGGAACCAGTAGCGGTACTGATGCAGATCACTAAGACAATAGGCTGGCCAGTGGAGAATATGGAGAGAGGGCTGACAATCCAACACATCTCAGGATATCCTCTGAAGATTTTAGTGACTTAGCCACTACATTTTGATAAGATGACCTAGCTACCATAGTTTCTTGTGTGGGGAATATGGCTTCTAGCGGTGGACCATGTTATTGATCGTCCTCCATTGGTCCCAAAAATAACTCTACATGATCTCTGAATGAGGTAGAGAGTGCTCCTGGCGATGTTGGTGGCGATTGTGTGGCCAGACCCGAGGGAGACGCCAAATCCACATCCTCCTTGATGTATCTACAGAGGGAGTCAGGGATCCGGTGGACCTCTCATTCTGGAAGTATGATGTTGATACACCTCGTCCCTGCCCTAGCCCTTGACATTGAGGATCGAGGTGAGGGTTTTGTTGTCGAATCATATTCCACCTCAAAATCTGAGAAGTATACAGGTTTAATATCAGTCTAAATATTCACGGTATACTTTTTATGGTGGTGACGACCCACCCTCCTACCCCAAACTGGTTCTTCAAGACTGGGTAGATTTCTGGAATGAGGAGGACCTTCGGCCAAACTAGTACTGGGGAAGAGAGGACTTCCGCCAGAGTGGGCTTGGTTGTGAGGAGCACCTGGATAGATGTCAAAGGGAATACTGGGAGGACCTCCGTATCCACTGGCTAACATGCGGAGGGAGTCTTTGCGAGAAGTGCCGGAGCATGTATGACCTTCACTGGAGCTGTTGTTAACATGGGTAGGACCTCCATGATTGTGTCCCCTAACAGTGTCGCTACGAGGAGGATCCTCATACTGGATGAGTAGAATACTGGTAGGACCTCCATGCTGAGTGATTATGAAGCGAGGAAAACCTCTGCTTCTCTGGTTTTTGGGATGAGGAGGACCTTCTCTGGTGGCTGCAAGGACATGGGGAAGACCCCCATGATATAGTTTGACCAGAAATATAATGTCTTCACACCGGAGACCTGTTACCGGAGTAATGACTCCATACCTGAGGTCGTGGGTGTGAATGAGTCTTCCATACTGAGCATCACTGCAGTGGGTAGGATCCTCATCCAGATTGAAGGTTTCATGGGGAGGACCTCCATGCCGAACTGGGGAGGGGAACAAACCAGTTCTCACATTAATTATGGTATGAGCAGGACCTCCATACAGGTTGTCGTTGCTATGGGTTGGCCTATGGTGGGCACTACTTGTGCTGGCAACTAGGAGAGTCGACCCAGCCTTCCCATGGGGTGGTTGGGGCCTTGATCCAGGCCGGTTGTATGAGTTACATTTCTTAGCATAAATAGGGTACTAATTGTATAAATTGGCAGTAGAACGAGCCACAGTAGTCATTGACGTTGATGCCCCTCGGCGACAGTCCTCCTTAGCATGCGCACGACGCTGGCGTCTGGTCAACCGGACTGGGGCTGGCAGTGTAGGTGCATAGCTTACTTATTCCTTAGCCTGTGGGGCTAGGTGGTAGCACTAGCACGACCTAGTGGGTCCCTCTATGGGATCCCTTGAAATGGGATCCTGGATGGGTTGGCTCGAACATCCCTCACCTCATCGGCGTAGGGGAGGGAGTCATCAAAGCATTCTGGGGAGAGGCTCCTGAAATGGTTATGCGTCGGAGTGGGGAGTATTGGCTCCCTGCGCGGCCCTTGGGGGGGCGGTGGCGATGAGGTGAAGATGCCTCTAAGTTCTGATGGACCATATCCAGAGTCGGGATAATCCCCTCCTCCTCTTATCAGCGAACGAGGTCGTTTATCACCCTTCTCTAAATGAACTCATATGGGGAGATGGGTGTGGGCGCCCAGCAGCTGTGGGCATGGAGGCTTCCATGGGGGAAATGAGGCTAAGTGGGATTGTCGCAATGACATTTTCCCTACCCCTGTGTTGGTAGGTGGGTGGTGATCAGTTTCCTAATATGACATCTTGGGTCATGGAAGGCAGGTAGATTAAACCATTAGTGTTGCAAGAAGGAAATCGATGTCTAGTGCCCCAGTGCCATTATGTCTTCCATGGCTAGTAAGAAGGATCCATGCTGACAACATCACATACCAGGATGTTTAAAGTTCAACTCCCCCAACTTCTGGTGAGATTCATTCTAGGCACACTATTTTCTTGGTGGGACTTGGCACCAGATAACTGGATCAGATGACCCACTAGTCCATTGATGTCTCGAATGCTACAATTATCCACATTGAGGAGAAGAACCTCACATAGGGTTCACCATTTTTGTTTCCAATGATTTATCTAGGGCATTAATCCGTCCATTATTTGGATGAGGACACGTAGTTATTTCCCCACTTTACTGCTTTCCAAAGGCAAGTAGCATCTGTCGCTTACTCATGGACGTTTTCTCCTTGATCAAAATAGGATGATGGAATTTCAGTTCCTCCTTCCATGGATTACTCCTCAGAACTTGTTACCTAGTCTGGGTCTCCCTTATTGAATTAATATGTTTTTCATGAAACTCTTCCCAATGCCATGTCTTCGTGGAAACTAGTTAATTACACTTCTTCTGTTAGGACATTCCAAGTGGTCTGGTCAGGGCAGCAACCTTTGGTCGGGGGTGTAGTCATGTTGAACATCACTGGTGTTTCTGGACACTGTAACACTAGAACATCTGGGTTTCTTCCCCATATGATAGGGCTTCTCAAGGGCACAGAATTCCAAGGCATCCCACATTGAATGCAGGGAATTATATTCCATAGTCATGTCTCTGAGGTTTTCCTCAACTTCCCATGTTTAACATAGGTTATATCACGAGTTTAATGTCTAGAGGAGATGGATCATACTAATCGGAACATTGATGGGAGTGGATCATGTGGGGGAAACCCATGGAGGGATCTATGATGCTGGGGATAACACGCGGTTAGTTACCCGATTGCTGCTAGGAGCAGTGATAAAGTGGGTGACTTGATCTCACCGAGATGTGGTGGCCCGGGTAAGGATCGGGATGGATAATGGAGAGTTTACTGAAGTGGTGGGGTAATGAGATGATACCATCATGAAAGTGATGGTAGTGTTTAGCTTGAGCCTTTAAGTGACTTCCTACGTATCCCCGTGGCAGAGAATCAATGTCTGTGTAGCTCATGGGGTGATGGGACACCTGAGGAGGCGGCCTGTATGGATGGAACCTTGAGGAAGTGGAACCTCCGGTTGATTTCATGACCTTCCTAAAACTCATAGGCTCTAGGGAGAGATAACACTATGAGACATGGGTGGTGGGATTGAACCTCATGGAGGGTTCCTACATACCTTTCCTTGGAAAGGATCAAAATCCACGAAGCTCTGGATGGTGGAATAGAATGAGGGTGTATATAGAGGAAAGAGACCTGATGACATGTTGGGGCTTACGCATGGTTAGAAACCTGAGGTTGGTTTAATGCCATTGGGGTAGACCAAATATGTGGGTCCCAAAAAATTGGACTAAGACGGCTTACCGTCAAATGGGGAACACAATGGATTACCGATGGTTGGGGTTGAAAATGACTTACCCCTGGTTGGGGTATACAACGCCTTACCATCGATTGGGATTGACAACGACTTACTGTTGAATGGGTTTGAACCTTCGGAAGGCTTCCTACATACCCTACCTAGGAGACAGAGATCAAGGCCCACGTAGTTCGAATGGGTATAGTTTATCGTCATGTGTGACAAAAATGGACGTACAGTTTAACTTCATGTGGGACGAGGGTGACTGATGTAGAGTGGTCGGGGCCAATGGGTGTTGGGATGGAACCTCGGGGAGGATTCCTTCATACCTCACATTAGAAAGGATCAAAGTCCCCATAGTTCAGAAGAGGTGTTGGTGAACCGATTTGAAATGGGTTGGAACCAATAGGTATTGGGCTTTAACCTCAGGGAGGCTTCCTACGTACCTTACCTTGGCAAGGATCAAAGTCCACTTAGTTCAGGAGAGGTGTTGGTGAACCGGCATGAATGGGTTAGGGACTAATAGGTGTTGGGATTGAACCTCAGGGAGGCTTCCTACATACCTTGCCTTAGCAAGGATCAAAGTCCATGTAGTTTGGGATGGTTCGGGGCTTACATGCTAAAGCGGCCCAGAGAGGATGTCATGGTTAGTGCTTACTCTAAGCCCGCGTAAGTCATGCTCTGTATAAGAACCCAGAGTCATAAAATACCTAATGATCACATCATTAAAGGTGTGTCTGTGGGAAGTGGAGTGGGGCTTACACTTGGTTAAAATCCAAAAGAGGAAACAAGGTCTTATGCGTGGTTAGTATACCAGGGAGATGGATATTGGGACTTACTCTTTGATGGAGGTCTGGGTGATGAAAAATACCAATGGGAGAGGGATGGGATAACAAAGGTCCAGGTTCCCATCTCTCCTCTGGTCTATGGCACCGAAGAAAAGAGGAGGAGCATTAATGTTACCCCCTACAAGAAGGGCTAAGGGCTGACACCAAGGTGGTTTCCCTTCCCCATGGATAGGGGTCGTTCCAAAAAAGAGGATCTCATTACATGTGAGGAATATCTCACTCCCATGGAGACGAGCAGGCATAGATAATGTCCAAGATGGGGCACCCCACATAGAGTGCACAGGGTAAGGTCACAATTTAACATCATGTGTTCAGCACGATTATGCTTGGCAGTTTAACATACTACAGCTTGGATGAGGTGGGTTCACTCTGCACACCTAGGACTTACACAACTGATACCTATCCACCCTTGGGGAAGGTAAGGCATCAGCAATTCCGTGGTGAGGGGTGTCTTGGAGTGATCTATTGGGGCCCATATTATCGTGGCTATGCAAAGAAGCAATAGTCGTTAGCATGCCTATGAGAATAAGCATAAGGCTAAGTAATGAAATGTAAATCACCGCCCAAGGGACTTTGAAATCACTTCGTATAGACCTAGAGGGTCATATGGGGAAAGGGTTTGAGGAGAAAAGGGGTTCACATGAAGGGGCCTTGTGAGGCTTTGGTGCTCCATGTAGTGGAGGGGCTTTGTGAAGGGGTATGCTTCGCGAAGTGGAGTGGCCTAGCCTAGGCATAGGGAAAGGGTGAACATAGAGGGTGCTTCATGAAGCAGAAAGGCTCTCATAGAGTAGGGATTTTTGAAGCAAGGGTTCCTTCAAAATCATAGCACTATGAAGCAGTATACCTCATGAAGCACACTAACCCTGCCTTAGCTTGCGGTTCAATGTACATGGGAGTTACTTCATGAAGCATGTGTGCTTTTTGAAGACCTGAGTCCCCTTAGGTATCTCCTTTCTTTGATAAGGCTTGTGGGATTTGCGAATGGAATCCCTACTTGAAGAGGGGTTGTGTTTAAGACAAGGGAAAGACACTTCGTGATGATAAAGTACCTTTAAGAGATCTTTTTTTGAAGAGAAGAAAGTGATTCCCGATTTGAGAGCATAGAAGGTGAAAGGTCGGAGTATCCATCCTTTGGGATTGGGAGAAGCCTGATATTTATAGGAAATAGGTGGATTGAATCAGGGATCACTCGATGTAAATACACGCAGTGCTTTTTTATAACCGTGGAGCCTCCTTCCTCATTTCTTTGTGGTGGCTTCGCAAACGTCTTTAGGATCGCAGAGCCTCCTGCCTCTTTGCTACGTAGTGGCTTCGAAAATTTCTTTCAGATCATGAACCCTCCTGCCTATTTGCTTCATGGCACCTGTGATGGAGGTGGCTTCACGCCAGCCCCAGTGTTGGAGGGAGGGGGGCTCTGCGAAGAGGCTTCACAAGGAACCCCAAAGGAGGTGGTTTCCTCTTGGCATTTTCTCTTCCTCCCCCCATATTTTGGATCCAATAGGGTCCATTTGATCAATGAAATAGATTGCCATATTTGTAATATCCATATTTTATTGCAATTATAGTCACTTAATTGCAATATATAATCATATACAGTCCATGGAATCTATGTTAGTGATACTACAAAGTTATAAATGACTAAAGTGAATCAAAATATTCTCAACATCAATTAAAATGATCAAAATTATTTATCTAGATCAGTGTTAAATCAAATATGTATTAAATTAATTATATATTTATTAGAAAACTTAATATGTAATATATTATACAACATCTATTAATGGGATAAAAAGGTTAAATAATAAAATATAAAAGTGTTGCATAATAGTTTTGAAGATTTTAAAATGAGACAAAATAAAAATATTCATAGTTTCTTTAAACATAATATTGAGGATATAGGATTTATCCATAGTATTTCTAAGGAAATAATGATGTTTAAATTATTTATAATATTATTAGGAGGTTACCATTATCTCATGAATAATTTGATCTTGAAAATTCATCTCTTTATGATCTTTATAGAAAATTTTTTAATTAAGAGAGCGAATTGAAGATAGAAAGCACATTAGGCCATTAATTAAAGAAAATTGAATTCAAATCCATATATAAAAACGATATTTATAAGATGGAAGAAGTGATAAATTATGTAATTGATGTCTTTTTATCTAGTTTTATAAGAAAAATAAAGCAAGGGAGTTAAATTTTTAAAGTAAAATAACCTCTATGATGATTCAATTGGGGAGAATATGTATATTGGTGCAAAATTTTAAAAGAAAATTTATGGTAGATATGTAGGTGAATTTACATAAATATAAATATATTTTCCCCTTATATAAAACCATGAATCAAGAAATTTATTTGAAATTTAGTTTCTTGGGAAAATTTTGATAACAATAGAATGAGATTAAGATTATATGTGTGTTGAAGAAGATGAAATGGTTATTATTTCAGAAGTTGAGGATATGATGATGGAAATAGTTGAGAAAATAAAATTACAAACCATATAATAAGTTTAAAATTAATTTTTCTATTTACTTGAACTGTGAACATGAAGGATCACTTGAGGTGTTGGATTAAAAATGCAAGAAAAACATGAATATTTACATGCTAAAAAAGGAATCATCTGGGTTTATTGATTATCTCAAATCCAATATTATTTGTCTAAAGTCAATTATAAAAAATTAAGGGGATATTAATTAAAATTATAAATATGTTTTTTATTTCAGAAGGAAAATCAAGAGAAAATTCTGATTAATGATTCCAATGCCTATATTAAGGAGTGAAAGAAAAGGTTTAAATCCATTAAAGAATAAGTTGTGTCTTTATGGGAGAAACATAAAGTTGTAGTAAGAAATAGTGGTGATAAAAGGATGTTTTATTTTATAATATTCACTTATTATTAGTTAAAATAAATATTATATTGAGGACTAATAATTATAATTAAAATTATAAATGAAAAAATACCCAATAACTTTGGTAAAGTTAGTATTGGGTTTAATGGTTAATAAAAATATGAGGATTTTTTATAAAATAAAATTAGAAGATAAAGGTTAGATATATTTCCCAGCATACATGGTATTATCAACAATTTATAAATTGACTAAAATTTAAATTTTTTTTATTCAAACTCTTTTTTGGGAAATGTGAGAAACCAAGGGTTTGGAAATAAAAGGAAATAACAAAACCATTAAAAGATAATTTAATATTAACAGAATTTAGCTCCCTATTTAATTTTCTGGAGATATTGCATACCTGAGTGTCTGGTTCATTCATTAAGAGATCCTCAATTCTAAAAGTTAGTTTTTTACCAAGTCTAAATGTACTCCTCAAGGATGATCTTCCCATTATTTAATCCCCTACTAAAATGAAGTTTTTTCTATCGATCCAGTTATGTTGATCCACATTGAGATTCATCCTCAATAACCTCCCCATCGCTCTAGAAGTTTCTTCCTCAGTAGTTTTTATAAACAAAACTTGTTTGACCATTTCTTCATTATAACTCATAATTAATTCTAAGGGTTAATTTTATTCTTATCTCGGACACACAATGACAAAGTTTTAATAAAAAAAGAGTTATTTGAGTGGTGAAGCACCCCAAATTAAATAAGAGGATAAGGACATATCTTACACCATAGATAAGAAATTATTTCCCTAGATATTTTTTTCATTTTATTAACATTTTATAGAGAAAATATAATTTCATGAAATTAAGAAGTAAAAAAATTACTCTTATATAAGGAGTGTAAGGATATATTTAATGTAACCAAACATTATGACAATGAAAAATATGTTCTCCTTTTTAGAAAAATAATATTAGTATGATCTCATTTATAATTCTAAAATAAATAAGTAAATATACTCATATATCTCATCTAAATTGGGTATCTCTTTAAATAAAAATAAGAAAAATGAGAGAGAAATCATGAATTAAATTTATGTCAGATCGGTAAAAAAACATGGATCCTTGATAGTGGGTGATAATCCCATTTGATAGTGAAAATTAACCTCATAAATAATTTTAAGGGATGTTCTAATGGAATGATATAATTTTATGATGATATTACATTAAATAAAAAATGATTCTAAAATAAAATTATTTATGGATATTAGTTTAAAAATGTAGAGGTGTTCTATATTGGTGGTAAATGATTTAATATTTTGAGTGTTAGGAAACATTGTGACTTGGTAATTGGATTCACATTCAACTAAAAATGATTCCTTATCAAAATAAAGGATAAAAATCATCTATGAAGTGATGGTGAATAAAAACAATCTATATGTGGTGGATAAAAAGGATAACATTTGTCTCCTAATAATGGAAAAGAATAAAATTTGTGGAAAAATATTCTTGAACATATAAATAATAATAGAAGATTTGTTAAAATTTAAGGCTTTCACTAATATAACAAATATTATATGTGATCCAGATAATAATTATAATTATTGAGTTATTGGGATGATAGTGATAAATCTCTATAGGCTAAAGAAAAATAGATCATCACATATATTATATTTAATCCACACTGATGTGTTTGGTTAAATGATTATTTTTTGATAATTTAGTTAGAAATAATTCACCTTTTTAATGATTATTATAGTTTAATTGGTTGTATCATGTTAATTCAGTCAAAAATAGATGTTTTAGAGTATAAAAATTGATTTTAGAGTATTGCAAAAATGAATTTTGAATAATGATCAAAATTATATAATTAGATAATGGTATGTAATATACCTCTAATAAATGATGGGTTATTTATATAAGAATGGAAAAATAAATATGTCTCATTAGTGAGGACACCACAACAAAATAATTTCCTAGAAATTTGGCCCCATATGAAGAACATGATAACAAATATCATGCTCATCAAAACTAGAATCTCGTGGAAGTATTGGAAAGAGAATTCCATGTGGTGGTTTACAAAAAAATTATCTTTGTTAACCCTAAGAGAGAAGATGACATTGTTTTATATGTGACAGGTGAGGAATCCAACATTAAAACGTATTCACGTAAGTACTATATTAGGAATAAATATGGGAGAAATGGAAATTATATAGATTTAGTTGATGGAGGAACATTTCTAGATTACTTATTCCTAATTAAGTCATTTAAATTTATCAACAAAAGGTTTAATAAAATCATATAAAGTGATGAAGTTAATGTAATTTAGTATACATTAATAAATAAAACTTAAATTATAAATTTATGTCATTATTTTGATGAGGAATAGAATTTTAAAAAAAAATTCCATGTATTTTAAAAATATTAAAAATAATGAATATATTAATGTTGAATTTAAAGATTAATATGTTACTTAATAACATTAACCAGTGACTCAAAAAAGTAAAAAATTATTAGTTATTAAATAATAAAACATTATTATAGATAAATATGCTCTAATACAAACAATGATAATGAGAAATACAGAGTTCAATGTTTTATTTTCTCAAATAGATCCATCTTCTATTAATGAATTGGTAAAATATTAATCATGGTTCAAAGATATGAATAGGGAGATGAATCCAATAGATAAAAATGATACATTGGGCATCATGAAGTGGTTGTAACACCATAAAATCATCATAAAAAATAGGATATCATGAACATTTTTGATAATCAAGGAATTTTTTTTCAGAATAAGGCTATATTGGTGTGAAATGGATATTCAAAAGTTTATTGTATTGATATGGAAGAAACCTTCACACAAAAAGAAAAACATGAATCAATAAAACTCTTTATAGATCTATAAATTTAATGATTTTTCAAAATCTATTAAATGGGTATCATGATGAAATTATTTAAAGGATTGTTTGAATAGGGTGTTTATATTGAGAAATCAGTTTGTTTCTTAATTATAGACAATTAACCAAATGTGTGTATTTTGAATAATACATTTTATAGAATAAAATTATAAATGTATGCATGGTATGTTTAGAAATACACTTTTTTGAATAAGATGGAATTTGGGAGAGGTGGTGTCTACATAATCAATATATGAAATAGGATAAGGAAGAGTAGTTCATGGTTCTTGTTTATATTGAAGACATTGTATTCATATGTAAAAAATATTGAAAATACTGGATGAATTTTCATTTTTATGAGATTAGTGTTTTAAATTTAAATGATTACTGAACTTAAAAATTTCCCATAGTTCAAGTAAATCAAAATGAAGTAAAAAATATTTATTTATCAACCCAAATATGTGATGGGAATAAATAATAAATTCATAATGTGTGATATATAACTAGTATCACTAAAAATTATAATTGAAAACATTTTTAAAAATCATTAATATATGGAATTAGTTGACCATATAGTTTTCTATACAATTGTTCGATGATTTTTCATCACATTTTTGTATATATGATAATTTTATACACTACTTATTTACTGAAATTATTTCAGATCAAGATAGAGGAATAATATCTCACTACTATTAATTGGATTATGATGTACATTAAAGAGCACTAATTTATGGGTTTTTTTACTCTTCAAAGAATGATTAAGTATTATATTCATAATTGAATGTGGATTGGACAAGAGATTTTGTAGATAAAAAATTCAGAAGTGGGGTAGATTTATCTATTAGGGAAAAGTGCATTAGATGGACTAGAAATTTGTATGATTGAATATGTTATATTAAAGTTAAATTGAAGTACATTTCATCTTTAATGGTATGTACCCAACTATTATGGATGAATAAACAACTAGAGGACATTATTGAAGATGTAAGGATGTACATAGTGATTCAATGTGATAATAAGAGTTCAATTTAAATAATAATAAATTTGTTCAATAATTATTGAATAATGTAAATTTAAATTTGATACCATTTTATTAATGTAAAGGAAGTTCAATGAGTGGCCAAGAGATAGTATTTTTAAATTATCGAACAAGTGGAAGATAGTTTTATGAAATCATTTTCCACCCTAATATTTTAGAAGCCTCATTTGAACCATGGTGTTTAACCACCTCTCATAGATTTAAAAGGTTTGGAAATACCTTATGTATATATTATCTTAAGTTCTAAATCTTTAACTTTTGTATCAATTGTTCAATTCCATTATTAAATTAGTTTTTAAAATGGGGGAAATATGGTTCAAATGATGTTACATTTCAATTTCACAGGTATAATTAATGTGGGTGGAATTTTTATCTCAAGGGGGGTATACCATTGAGTTAAGTTAATTGTACAACCAAAATGGGAAGATGAAATATATGGGGTTATTTTGAGGGAGTTTTATATGGATGAATACAGGGGGAGGTTGATGGAATTTTAGAATTAATGAATTTTAAAACAATCTGTTTTTTGATGCTTAAGTTTGAAGGTAGTTATAGAATTCCATCATGATCTATTTTTTACATCAATCATGAATAACAAATAATTAGTGTGAGAAATGGGTTATCAAATTTCTAATATTAATTTAATGCAGTTTAATTTTACTAATGACCCTTAGGATTGAAAAAAAATACTAAATGGGGGGATGGTGGAATTGAGGTTTTAATTAGATTATCTTGATGAATTAATAATGGTAATAATAACTAATGAGCTAAAAATGGTCTTCTATAAATGTTTTTCTTACGAAAATAATAATATTGACCATTTAATATGTCTAGTAGAGGAATGCGGAAGTTAGTAATTGATCGAAGGTGATACAAAATTATATTTTTCTAGAAAGAGACAGTCACTTTGTTACCAAATTGATCATTTTGAGAAGGAAGGATGTGTAAGAATAAAAATATGGAGTATTTTTTTGATTCTCTATGTAATATAACATTGATAAAATGTAATGGTGGTGATCAAAACAAAAATAGATATTTCGTATGAGTAATCTAGTATAGATCATGATTTTGTGTGCCACTATATGTTTTATCAAGTTGTAGGGAAGAGAGTTATTATATAGTAAAGACATTGTTATTTTATGGTTCTTTATTATTTGGAATAGTTAAACTTACCACACCACCAAATTTTAACTATTCCATGAATATAAAATAGTTGGGAAGTATGACACTATAATCTTGTAAATTATTCAATGAGGGACATTTTTTTATAGAATACCTTGATGTATTGTTTTTATGAAGATTAGGGACTTGATTGGTGAGTAATTTCATCATTGTGAAAGGGATATGGTTTTTGAGAAAAAAAAATAGAACATCGCAATTTTACCTTCCTAGAGTATTCAAAATGGGATTCTTCTTGCCTTTATTAATATAGAGTTTACCAAATTTTTATGTTCTAATGGAGGATATCATTCCATAATGTAGATTATTAAAAGTAAATCACACCACAATGTTGGTGTTTATCTATCATATAAATGATTTCAGATAATTTATAGATTTATATTATCTAATGGATTTTCTTGAATTATCTTTGAATTTGAAAAGGTCAATTAAAGTTTTATGGGTAGTTTAGAGGTCCAAACAACAGGTAATAAGTGAAAAAAACATGGGTAAAATTTTGGAAGTTTAAATTCATTATACAGAATAAAATTAATAGTTAAAAAGGATGAGAAAAATAGTGAATAACATTGAAAATTTTTTAAAAATTGGGAGAATCTGGTAGTGATATTGAAAATAATTGAAGATCTAGATTTTTTATAGAGTACATAACCACAATGGTAACACTCGGGCTAGTTTTTAGTTAATATTTGGTGTCAATTAATATGATTGAAAATTTATTTATGTATTTCATTTAACATATCCTTTGATTTATGTATTTCATTATAATTCACATGTTGTGTGTACTGAAACACCCCAATAATTTGAAACATATTTAGTAAATACTCCTTTGATTACCCCTTACTAGTGAACCAAGTACAATCCACAATGTTCCAGCATCACTTTCTATAATTTATAATCTTTGGTTTTGTGGATAATCATGACATATTCTTATTCTTATTTCCAATATTGGGAAAATATCTATACATAATTCATGGATGGAAATAAGTAATGCACTAAATCACTCCCCTTTATGGTGTTTCGATATGTTGTGGTTCTAATAATGTAAAAAATAATTCAAATATGATAAATGATTTTCTTTTTTATGAAAATATATAATACTCATCAAACAATACTTGTAGATCAGTCTTAAAAAAGGAGAATCTTAACAGAAGAATATTCTAGTCTGGTAAAGAATAGTAAAAAAATTCTTAATAAATAGGTAAAAAATCTATTTCTTAGAGAAAATACTTTTTGAGTAACCAAATGTTTAAGTTTTCAAAAAAGTTTATCAAGATTCATATAAGAAGTATATATATATTTACTATAGTTTTCAATGGTTTTGGATGAAAAATGATCTATGGAACTTTAGTATCCACTCATATACTCAATGTGATTGGATATGTTAATTAATTGGAGGGTTTAAAGATTTATATTATGGTTTTTGACATATAATTCATTAAATAATTATTTTTCGAGTTATTTTGACAATATTAATAAGTTCCAAAAATAATAATTGATCGCCTTAAAGTGTTTAGGATATATGAGGTGGACATGCAATGTCTAGGCTCTAGTGTTGTATATAAAGTGTAAAATTGTAATGTTTTAAGAGAAAAAAATATTATATGGTTAATAGTTAAAAATTTTCATTGAAATAAAAAATATGTTTCAAAAAGAATGATAAATGTTTCTATATGAGATAAAATGGTATACAAAATTTGAATAGGTTTTTGAAACTCTATGGAAAGTCTATTGCCAATACTAGTTACATAGAAATAATCTCATTAATTTTGAAAATTAGATGATATAAAATATTATTTAAAATATTTTATAAATACATAGGTGTTTGAAATTATTTTAAAATATGATGAAACTTTTAACTCTACATTCAAGTAATGAATTGAAGGGACACAAAATCACATAATTTGATGTAATGGAGTATTTAAGGATCATATGGATCTAAATAATGGGTGTTTATTTTAATATTATTCCAATTAGATGATATAAAAAGTGTATTATTAACACATAGTTGTTATAAAATAAATTAGATGATGGTTTGAATACACATGGTTTATAATTTATCAGATTTTATTACATTTATTTGGATAAGTATAGGATAAAGTTGATTTTATATAGGATAAAATATTTTATTGAAAATATTTTTTAATATATTAGGGAATGATTTTCCACTACCTAATAGTGGAATACATTAAGTAATAAAATAGTATTTTAATTATATTAATCTAAACCCATAAAAACCTTATGGGATTTGGATTGTAATTATTTATATTTTAAGTATTACCACTAATAGAAATAAATTTTTTTATTAATATAAAGGATTTTTTGTATCGTGACATGAAATTCACAATAGATTATAATTTTTAAGAGGCTAATGGGAGAATATTTAGACGTAGTTAATTTTTAAGTATATTAAATAAATGATTATACTAGTCCCACTAAAACTATAAGTAACTTTATATCCTAAAATAGGTTATAATGCATTGATAATGAAATTTATTACTATAAAGAGAAACATTTTTTTCCAAATGATCTCAAAGAAAATATTGAATGAAATATTTTCATGATAATGATGATGAATTTACAATTAGTTTTATGTAGATAGCGGAATTAATTAATAATGTAACATTAGGTGTTGTGAAGTATGGAATATTGAAAACCATTTTCAAATAATTGGACATTTGGAATATGATTCCTAAGTCTCACTATTATTTAAAATTATTCTTATATGTTAGTCAATAAAAAAAATTGGGAGGGTTTTATTATATGTCGACTCTGATATGTGTAATAGATTACATAGATATGTAATGTGTTTAAAAAAACCAAACAAGTATAAGGAATATAAATTATCTCTAATTTTTCATCATAAAGTATATGATTAAGTATCCATATATTCATGGTTTTTATACATTATTAAAGAATCTTTTAAATACAAAATATATTGTTCTATATAAACATTATGTCTCCAATTTCTCATTCATTCATGTTGGTTATATATACTTCATGATGTGAAATGGTAATTGACCTTTGAAAGTATGACTTTGAGTTATCCCTTACAAATATTCATCAGGGGCTATTATAGGTTATGTTGAAATGATAATGTCAATGTTAGTAGGATTTATTATAGAGACATAGAATATTCTCATGAGGCATAAAATGTGTTTTATACACTAGATGGCATGCCAACTATACCACATAGAATTTTATACACTATGTATTAGGTATAATAATGGGTTTATATTTCATTTTGAATCCTCGTACCTATGGTTGGAAATATATCTATCATGTGAACCATTATACATTGAACCTTTCTTACACCATCTGTGAGGTAAACTAATTAAGGGTGGTTTGGTATGTTTCTGATCTTGATGTCTTTTTAGACTTAACCAATATGGGTTTTTTCCACTTATATGATGACTATGAAATAATTTCCCTTTATTGATATTGAATTAGAAAGTGTATGGTCATACCTATAAAAAGAATATGTGTTGTGCCAGTCTATTTTGATGAGGGGCATGTGATGTGCTCATCCAATTGGGTGAATGATATGAGATGTGTTTATTTATCTATACAAGTAATACTCATTGAATTTAGATTATATGATTTTAATATATGGGATATAAATACTCAATATCTTATGGTCACTAGATGTTTTTGAAAAAGGTATTGTATGATTATGTGTACTTTTATATGGTACAATTAGAGGACATAAGTATAGATATACATTCACTTTACAATGATCATGTTATATCCCTTTATATATTATGTAGTAATGAAATTTTTATATATGATTATCTTTTCCTAAAATTATAGAATATGGAACATATAATTTTTTTAAATTCTAAGAAGTCTTCTAGAGTGAAACTTTTGGGTTGGGTGAATGAGGATTAAGTTTTGTTATAAATTGTTTTTACAAAACATTGACAGCTACCCCCAAAACGTGTTTTATAGGATTTATAAATTATTTTTTGGATAGATTTTGAAAAAACATTATGTGATGTAACATGTTTTCAACATATATTATGGATATTTCAAAAAAAAATTGTAATATATTCAAAAAGTGTGTAATATACTGACCCAAATTACTAGGTCCAAGCTAGAATGCCACATGACCTCATATGTGTCTCCTCATATGCAAGAGGTTTCTGACTAGCAGTGAGGGTCTGATTCCATTAGTGGGGAGACTATACCATCAACCTCATGTTATAGGATCTATAATAATGAATAAATCAAATAATAAACAATCAAAGTAAATGAAAAAACTAAATAATGGCATACATATAATAGCTCCCAATGTGGTAAGCCTATCCAAGGTATAAAGAAGTAGAAAAGTATAAGATAAAAGTAAACAAACATATATGGGATACTTTGGTGTATGTATTGGTCCGATCCAGCTCCAAGATCCACCACTTATCTATCCTCCATAGGGATTTTTCCCTTTTCTAGATCGCAGGTCACTAAATATACAAGCACACTGAAATACCTGAGTAGGGTGTGAGTACAAGACTCAGTAGGACACCGCCAATGCATCCTTACCATAAGTGAAAAAAATATATAACAGTGTCTATAATTACATAAGTAAATTCTTATTAAACATAAATGTGCTGAATCATCATGCACTGACCAAGACTCCATGAACCCTGACCCCACCTGCTTCGTCTCGTTTCTGGTAATAAATTCAAGAACACACTTACCTCAATTAAGGTCAAATAGCTCACCCCTCCCTTTCGGTGGTTGTTATAGGAACATCAGACATTCCACTGGGTCTATATTTGGGTCTCCAATACTTTTAATCACCCATAACCCAAATTCATAGGAATCCATGACCAATATTAGGTAGTGATCCACTATGTATTCCCCTCTACATGGGTAGCCACGTCTACCTTTAAAGACTTTAGGACTGTGTCAGGATGGGTAACTGGCCACTAGACTACAAAACTCCCACCCTCAACGATCTATGTCACATCCATGACTTATTTTAAATTTATTTTTCATTTAATTACCATTATAGGTTTGTTTTGGGGGGTTTATCATGTAGTTTTGGAGGAAAGGGTGTGTTTTCATGATTTGGTCCAAACCGTGAGCCCATTTCATGTTTTAAAAACAAACTGTGTTTTTTTATAACTCCTTTATTTTTCAACATTTTACTCTCATTCCACTTATTAATTGGCATACCCTGGTATATTAAAACCACCATATCCATTTGGACCTCATAGGAATCTATAATCATGATGGATTTTCATTTTTTATTAAGGTATTAGGCCATCCCGTAATCCCATTTCCTGCTTAAAAAAAATTAATTCTTTAATATATTATTAAAATTTTAAGATTTTCCAGTGATTAGAACTATCAGCTGAGCCCACTTATCCAATTCATTCCCCCATGCTCTTTTCCCCATCTTTGGAGCTCATATTCATTGCAAATTAGGGCAAAACTTCATTGGATTTCTCAAATTGTTTAGATTTCAAGAGGTAACTTTTTTTCTTTCATAACTCCTTAAAATTTTACTATTTTCCTCTATTTCAGTTCTCATATGACCTAATCAGTCTTATTTGAACCTCAATATCATTTTTTGCTATTTTTAAATTCATCAACTATTGTATTTGGGCGTTTTATTCAAGATATCTCAAGTAAGTGGGTTTCCATCCTTCTCCCATTTGTTTACGGTTTCTTACTTTTTCTTAGGGTTTCATCTATATTTTCTTAAAATTATAAAATGTCCAAAAGCTAGGGTTCGTACCTAGGGTTTAAACTTGTGTCGTTTTGGTGAAATCTTGAGGTTTTAGGTTGTTTTTCACTCTATTTTGGTGCGGTGGTGGTGTGATTGAAGTTTCACACAACAGTTTGGGATTTTTGGCACAAATGGTAGATGATTCCATGTGTAATAATTATTTGATGAGTTAGTTTTGCTTGATTTGTATTTTTAGAATGGATATCTTCCATTGTGTGTGGTGCGAAAATTATTTTTGGTATCATTTATTAAGCAGTTGGTTTTTAAGTGCCAACTTTGGGAAAAATGATTGTTTTTCATATGTATTTCATATTGTATCCAGTGGGGTTGTTCTATTATTCTTGAAATGGTTTTATTAAAAGGTTTTAGGGCTTCCAATTCTGGTTTTTTGTTATATTGTATTGAATTTGGATTCAAAAGAGGGTTTTTGGAAGGGTTTTATGTTCAAAACATGGTTACACTCCTTGGAATTGCTTTGTGAAGGTTTTAAATGGTTTCTGGATTTATGTAAGAGGTGAAACTATGTTGCCAAACTGTTTTGGTAGGAGTGTAATTTTAAAATGGTCTATTTTAATGTGAAATGGATTTAATGTGATGTTGTCACAACCCGTCCCCTGGGGCCCATGCCGTGACTACCCCAAGCCCGCCTTCCATAGGCCAGGGGCTGGTGACTAGCACCAAAGGCGTAATTCTCTAAAACTGGGAAGGCATTGCCTTTATGACCTATAAACACACACAGTTAAATACAAAACACTAGGTAAACTGTATAAAAAAGAGTTCTGAAAAGTAAAGGGGTCGGAAATACAATCCCAACTATAAAGTACAAAGAACTGGAAGTACAAGTACAACTGAAGAAAGGAAAAACAAATTTTGGGTCGTCCTTCGTAATTCCTACCTGAAGGGTAGGTATAGATAGCCTCCATAGCACTCCATGTCTATCCGCCTCCTCTATGTACTGTCACGCTGTATGGTCCACCTCCGGGTACCGTCCTGTCCTGGTACTCTCAGCCTCGGTCAGCGATGTCCGTCGTCTGCATCCAACACAACGAGGTTTTGGCATTGCCCGTGCAGGGGTGAGTATAACAATACTCGGTAGGGACCCCGAGACCCTCAAGGTCTCACAAAATCCAACAAGGATAAACCACAAGAATAAAATCAATAGATAACCCCACTTAGGTATATGCCCATATAAATACCTAAGTTATCAAGTAATCCATCTCAATTATGAGTAAAACAGAAGGTTACTGACTCAGCTCACACAGGTATACAACTTATGTAGAGCGATAGAGATGATAAGATGTAGCCACTGAATCATTTATTCTATCGAACCCACGTAGGATCCAGGAATAGTAGTTAGAGCTGTCGAACCCATACAGGATCCAGGAATAGTAATTTGAGCTGTCGAACCCACACAGGATCCAGGAATAGTAGTCAGAGCTATCGAACCCACACAGGATCCAGGAATAGTAGTCAGAGCTGTCAAACCCACACAGGATCCAGGAACAGTAGACAGAGCGCAGCCAGCCACAGGGTTTCCACACAAAGTATGCTTGATTCCACAAGGGTCTGATCCTCAATCCAAGTTTTGATACATCTACCACCATGAAGTCCCATGAAAAAGTATCCCAAAGGTCTTCCACGTCATAGGGGTCTCAACACAATAGACGATGTGTCAATTGGATGCTCGGTCTGTGAGTTATTAGCCTTTTACTTCCAGGGTCCTGGTTAGATTTGTGCATAATCCAACCAGAATGTAACTCAACTATACCCCAAACTCTAGTGGGGTACACTCCGAGGGACCATCACGCTCCAAGATTACCAGTGCCACTGACGGTTCGTCAAATGGACATCTGGTGCCAAAGATATGGCTAAAAGAAAGTAAAGGGTCGCAGTGGGCTCGGGTCCGGTCTGACCTGATCGGACCGACCCGGCCCGACATAGTTTGGACTGAACCATTGGTTTTGGCCCGGCCTGCTGGGCTTAGCCCAGCAGGCCTCAAATGTCGTTAGTAGCATGAGGGCGCGGATTGGTCGCGAGGGCGCGGACCGACCGTGGGTCGGTGAAAGGGCAGTTCAGCCTGGAGGCACCGCGAGGGGCGTGGAAGGCCGGTTCAACCAGGTGTGCGTGGGGCGCGGCACGATGGATCGGTCCAAATGGTCGAGGTCGGTTTGTCCAGTGCCGTAAGGGGCGTGGCCCGGGCGGCTCGGCCCAGATGGCTGAAGCCGGTTGGGCAGTGGCGGCGCGGGGCACGCGGGCCAGCGCGGTTCAGTCGGGCATGTGGGAAGCGGCTGGGCATGCCGAGAGGCGGCCAAGTAGGCTGGCAGGCAGGCTGGTGGGCGGCCGGGAGGCAGCCGGGCAGGCCGGCGGGCAGCCGGGAGGCGACTGGGCAAGCCGGCGGGGCGTGGGCAGGCCGGAAAGCAGGCTGGCGGTGGTGCGGGACACTGTGGGTTGGCACGACTCATGGAGGCCGCGGAAAGTGTGACCTTTGTATTCACCTCCTTCATTGCCTCGTTGTTTCGTCACCATGTTTAAGGACATCACAAAATAGATCGATGGAGTGTTTCGGGCCATGTTAGGTTGGCCCACACCCTCTGCGTTTAGGGTGATAGCAATCGGTCCTCTAGAACGAACCACAACAATCCACCTATAAAAAGAAAGCATCTGCATTCTTCATTTTGAAAGAAAGGAAGAACCTGGAACTTAAATAAAATTAACCCCTTACCTTAATAGTCGTTCGTCGACAGAGTCGCGGGGAAGAAGACGGAGTTGTCATCATTCGTCGTGTCCACCGTACACTTACAATCTCGAGCTCGCATGTCAGTTGTGTAAGACGCTCCACGTCAGTAGGAGTCCGGGGAAGAAGATTGAACGAGATCATTGCCGGTATTCTTCATTGGAAGTACTTGTTCTTCGTTCTTTATTGGGAGATGAGGTTCTTTTTTGGAGAACTCTGTTTCTCCCAAGCTCTCCTCTCCCCAATATTCCACCCAAAAAAACAAAAGTGATATGATTTCCCCAATTTAATTGTTGGCACAAAATTCAAATTGGTTAATTAATTAGGTTAGATCCAATTAATTAATTCAAGAGGTTGGAACAAATTTAATGTGGAGTATTTGGCACCATAAATTCTTGTGTGTTGGATCCATTAAGGTGGAGGGGTGGTGGCACCATTAAGTGGAGAGCTCAAGAGGTTTCTCCCCACTTAATAGGGAGTTCAAGAGGTTTTAACCTTGGTTAGACCCCACCATATTAAATATGAAGAGGAGGTTAGGTTCGGGTGGGCCCCACCACCACAACCTCTCGTGGGAGGTTAAGGTATGGTGGTCCCTACCTCCAAATCTCCACATGGAGGATTCAACCAACCAAATAAAAATAAAGCTACAACTTTATTTTTATTTAATTTTTTCATTAAAAACCCAAAAATTATCTTTTATTTCCAACCATCTATCATTGAGTTGAAAATCTTTTTAATTGAATATTGGTGTTGTGAGTTCAACAGTGCCCTCGAATTTCAATTCCGAGCACAGGTTCAAAAGTTATAAAAACCTGCTCATATGTTTACTGAACTTACCCGAACAAAACTTCAGAAATTTATTCCGGGAAGACCGGGCCTCGGAATCAAGCGCCGTCAAATTTGATGGACTCGTAAAATTCCCATTTAATTAAAAAAAATACATAGAAATTATGGGTCTTTAAATTCTCCCCACCTCAGGGCTCTACATCCTCGTAAGCCACAACTCATAACTAAAGAAACAAGTGGGGGTACTGAGCACACATCTAAGCCTCTCTCTCCCATGTGCTCTCCTAGAGGTTCTCGTGCTTCCAGCGAACGCGCACTAGAGGTATTGACCATCCATGTAGGACCCTCTCTTGTCAATCCTCAATCTCTAATGGAACCTCTATAAAAGTCACCCCGCCATCGACGTCCATCTCTCCATGGTCGATGATGTGAGTAGGATCATGCACGTATCTCCTCAGCTGGGATACGTGAAAAATGTCGTGCACCCAGTGCAACTGAGGGGGAAGTACCAAGCGGTAAGCCACCTCACCTACTTTGCTGAGGACTTGGAAAGGTCCGATGAATCTCTGAGATAACATGCCACCTCAGCCAAGTCTCTTTAGTCCTCGTCGAGGTGAGACCCATAGAAAGACGTGGTTGTAATCCTTGAACTCCAAAGGCCTCCGTCTCTTGTCAGCATATGACTTCTGTCTGCTCCGTACAATCTTTATCCGCTCTTGGATGATCTGCACCTTCTCCGTGGTAGCATGTACCATCTCTGGTCCCACTAGTGCTGACTCCCAAGGGTCAGTCTAGTACAAGGGTGATCTTCAAGGTCACCTGTATAATGCCTAAAAAGGTGTCATCCCAATGGTTGAGTGATAGTTGTTATTGTACAAAAACTCCACAAAAAGGTAAGTGATCCTCCCAACTCTGACCAAAGTCGAGGACACAAGCACGGTGCATGTCCTCGAGGGTTTGAATGGTCTGCTCAGTCTGGCTATCCATATGAGGATGGAAGGTGGTGCTCAGAAGAAGCTACATCCCAAAAGCCTCCTACAACCCCATCTATAGCCAGGAAGTAAACCGTATGTCACGATCGGAGACAATGGAAGAAGGTACTTTATGTAGTCACACAATCTCCAACACATAGAGGTGTCCCAATCTCTCTACTGAACCTTTCTCTCTGATCAGTATGAAGTGGGACGACTTGGTGAGTCCGTCGACAATCACCCAAATCGAGTTGTGACCCCTGAATGTAAGTGGAATTCCTATTACGAAGTCCATAGATATACCATCACACTTCCACTCTGGGACCTCTAAAGGCTGAACCAAGCCTACTGGTACCTAGTGCTCTTCCTTAACTTGCTGACAAGTGAGGCACCGAGAGACAAACTCTGCAACTACCTTCTTCATCCTCGGCCACCAGTGCAGTTGTCAGAGATCCTGGTATATCTTCTCCACTCCTAGATGTACCAATATAGGGGATGTGTCGAAATACCTAAACACTTCCTCTTGAAGTGACATTGGCACCATAGTACATCCTCTAAATAGGATGGTGTGCTCCCCACCTTTAGAAAATCCATCAGGTGCCTGCCTTGTGGATATATGAGCACGTCGTGTCTCACAGTCAGCATCCCCACGTTGTGCCTCCCTGACTCACTGAAGGAGTGGGGTGTGACTGTGAGAGACTATAGGAAAGATGCTCTATATCTATCCAAAAAGGATATCTGCAAAGTGGCTAGCTGCTCTGTCTCTTTGCCTAATAGTTGTATACCAGACCACCTGCTGAGTGCATCTATAACAATGTTCCCCCTCCCAAGAGTATAGACTATCTCAAATTCATAGTCCTGGAGGAACTCAAGCCAGCGTCACTGTCTCGGGTTCAGGTCCTTCTGAGAGAAGATATACCTAAGACTCTTGTGATCATAGTACATGGTAAAAATCTCGCCCATCAGATAGTGTCGCCACATCTTCAAGGATAATACCACTACTTCTAACTCCAAGTCATGGGTAGAATTTTTCTTCTTGTGTTGTCTCAGCTGTCGAGAACCATATGCGGTCACTGCTCACTCCAGCATCAGGACACACCTGAGTCTGGTCCTTGAGGCATCATAGTAGACTACGTACCCTACGCCTTCCTATGGAAGCCTCTGGATGGGGGCACTAGTTAGCCTCTGCCTCAGCTCCTAAAAGCTCTGCTGGTATCTCTCTGACCACACGAAGGGTTTCCCCTTCTTCATCAAGGCTGATAGTGGTGCTGCAACTCTGGATAAATATGGAACAAATCTCCGGTAGTAACCAGCCAAACCCAGGAAACTTCGTACCTCCCTCACACTCCTGGGTGGATCCCAAGAAAGTACCGCCTCAATCTTCGCTGGATCCACTGCAACTCCATCCTCTGAGATGACATATTCCAAAAAGTGAACCTCTTGGATCCAAAACTGGAAGTTCGAGAGCTTACCATAAAGTTGGTGCTCTCGGAGTGTGTCCAATACTACCTGAAAATGGTAATCATGCTCCTCCTTAGTAGTCGAGTAGATCAGAATGTCATCGATGAAGAATACGACAAATTATCAACGTATGTATAGGAAATCATGTTCATGAGTCCCATGAACACTTCTGGAGCGTTGGTTATGCAGAAAGGAATAACCAAGAACTCATAGTGGTCGTACCGACAACTGAAGGTCGTCTTCTACACATCCTCATCTCGAACTCTGAGCTGGTGATAGCCAGATCTGAGGTCTATCTTTGAGAACCACCGTGCTCCCTTCAGCTGATCAAATAGTACGTCAATCCTCGGGAGTGGGTACTTGTTCTTCATGGTCACCTGGTTCAGGAGATGGTAGTCGACACAAAGCCTCAAGCTCCCTTCCTCCTTCTTGGTGAATAGAATCAGGGCTGCCCAAGGAGAAACACTGGTCTGAATGAATCCCTTCTCCTGCAAGTCCTCTAGCTGTACCCACATCTCATGAAGCTCCACGAGATCCATCCGATATGCTGGTGTAGATATTGGTACCGTCTCTGGGTACATGTCAATGTAGAAGTCCACCTCTCTGTGAGGAGGTAGACCTGGGACTTCATTAGAGAAAACATCTGTGTACTGGTCCACCACTACAGGATAAGTCAGACTATCCACATCAACTGCTCCGAGGGTAAGGCAAGCCAACTGATGAGTGATCAGTTATACTCTCCTCTGGGAAATTCCATCCTGCGCTGCAAAGTCTCCCTTCTCACCAGTGAAGGTGAACCTTGTCCCATTTGTGTGGGCACACCGCACTTTGTGCCTAATACAGTCGATATGAGCATGGACTATAGATAACCAGTCCATACCCAAGATGATGTCGTAAGGCCTAGACGTCGCTACTATGAGATCCTAGCTGAAACTCTTGCCTCCTAGAGTAAGCTCACACTGTCGGCACCAGTGCATAATTGTTGAATCTGCTCTTGTAGGAGTCTCTAGCCGTAAAGATCAAGCCAAAAGCTCTGTCAGAATCTCCAAGCTCCGAATGAGGGAAGTGGCAATGAAAGAGTGACTGGAACATGTGTCTATAAGAACTACAGATATGGTGTAGTAGACATAGATCGTACCACAAATCATCTCCGGAGCGCCGTGATCATAAGCCTCAACTTCCTGGAGCTGAGCTCTCGCCTGTCCACCTGCTCCCTATAGTCGGGGTGGACCCCCTAGTGGTGGCAGTGGTAACATCTCAAAACGTCATCCACCACCAGCTGAACAGCCAGCTCCTCTTCCACGTATGCCTTCTCCCTGTGGACCACCTAGATCGAATCTCAGCCTCTGCTTGGGAGGTCCCTCAACTGTCTGCAGATCATCTGAATGGCGGTTCGGACATTCAAGAGCCATGTGACCCTACCCGCCGCATGTGAAACATTGCATTTTCCTCATATGACTATCTCCGTCTTATGTTCCATGAATAACTGAACCCAAGTCCTGAGGTAGTCCACCAGATGGTTTGGTCCACTGGGTTCTCTGTGAAATCTTTCTACTGCCAGCTGCAGAAGACTTCACTACGTGATGCCCGATGGAAGGACTCATTGCTGGTGACTGCTCAGTAAGGAAACTCTCCACTAAGAGGGCTCTCTCCAACACCCTCTCCTGCGTCGGGATGCTAAGATAGATCATCGAAGCCCTGATCTCTCGCATGATCCCCTGCTCAAAGGTCCGAGCCTTGAAGAATGGGTCTCGCATCATATATGTGGAGTAGCATGAGAGGTCAGTGAACCTCACTGAGTACTGTGCCACCATCATGCTACCCTACAGCAGATGAAGTAGCTCTTGTATCTGCACTGCACGTAGGGTGGATGGGACAAACTCTGTGAGAAACAGACTCTCGAAGTCTTCCCAGAGTAGTGTCACCTCCTCATGCACCTAGAGAATCAGGCCCCACCATCTGCCTGCTACTTCCTGAAGGAGACTCGCGGCAAGGATCACCATAAGGTCAGATGGTGTCCCTACCAGTCTAAAGACTCTCACCACAGCTTACACCTAATCCTTAGCTGCCTGCAGGTCTGTCTCACCCCTGAACCTGGGCGGCCTCTAGCACTGGAACTCATGCAACACGCTCAGGTGGCGTGCACTCTCTACTGTTGGGGCTGGTGGCATTGGTGGCCCAATGGGTAATGGTACCACTGGTTCCTCCGATGTGATAGGTCCCTGCACCGAGGCCTTATCGCTTGGTGGGATTCCATCTCATACAACTCTCAGAACCCTAGCTGGTTATCTGCGTGGAGGCATCTTGAATAGAAACAGGTGTGCCACAGTCAAAAAGTTATACCTAGTGAGCTGACTCAAATAATTCACAGAAAAATCTTCAAAACACACACGCAATCAGTGTTTTCTTACACTAAGTCAAAAATCAGAAGTCAGGGTCCTGGTGTATAGATACGTCGGCCGCAACACTAACACTGGACTCCCTGAACTGAAAACCTCAATCACTACACATAACGCTATTGCTTCACAAAAAAGATAAGAGTCATAAGTTCTACGGTATAACTGACTCCTATAATACCAATTTGTCATGACCCGTCCCATGGGGCCCATGTCGTGACTACCCTAAACCCGCCTTCAATATGCCAGGGGCTGGCAACTAGAACCAAAGGCGTAATTCCCTAAAACTGGGAAGGGAATGCCTTTATGAACTATAAATACACACATCTAGATACAAAACACTAGGTAAATTGTATAACAAAATAGTGCTGAAAAGTAAAGGGGCCAGAAATACAAGCCCAACTGTAAAGTACAAGGAACTGGAAGTATAAGTACAACTGAAGAAAGGAAAAATAACTGTTGGTTCATCCTCCGGAATTCCTACCTGAAGGGTAGGTAAAGATATCCTCTACAAAACTCCACGGTCATCCACCTCCTCCATGTACCTTCATGTCGTATGGTCCACCTCCGGGTACCATCCGGTCTTGGTACTCTAAACCTCGGTCAGCGCTATTCGTCGTCTGCATCCAACACAAAGAGGTGTGGGCATAGCCCGTGTAGGGTTGAGTATAATGATACTTAGTAGGGACCCTGAGACCCTCAAGGTCTCACAAAATCCAACAAGGATAAACCACAAGAATGAAATCAACAGATGACCCAACTTAGGTATATGCCTATACAAATACCTAAGTTATCAATTAATCCATCTCAATTATGCAGAAAACACATGGTTACTGACTCAACTCACATAGTTATACAACTTATGTAGAGAGATAGAGATGATCATATGTAGCCACTAAATCATCTATTCTGTCGAACCCACGTAGAATTAAGGAATATTAGTCAGAGCTGTCGAACCCATACAGGATCCAGGAACAACAGTCTGAGCTATCAAACCCACAAAGGATCTAGGAACAGTATTCAGTGTTATCGAACCCAAACAGGGTCCAGGAATAGTATTCAGAGCTGTCGAACCCACACAGGATCCAGGAACAGTAGACAGAGCGCAGCCAGCCACAGGGTTTTCACACAAAGCACGCTTGATTCCAGGAGGGTCTGCTCCTCAAGCCAGGTGTCGATGCATCAAATTCCACTAAGTCCCATGAATAAGTATCCCAATGGTCATCCACATCATAGGTGTCTCAATGCAACATACGGCTCATCAATCAGACACCTGGTTTGTGAGTTACTAGCCTTTTAGTCCAGGGGGCCTCGTTAGATTCATGCACAATCCAACCTGACCGTAACTCAATTATACCCAGAACTCCAGTGGGGTATACTCAGAGGGACAATCACGCTCCAAGATTAGAAGTTCCACTGATGGTTCATGAAATGGACGTTCGATGCCAAAGATATGGCCAAAAGAAAGTAAAGGGTCACAGTGGGCCCGGGTCCGGTCTGACCCAGTCGGACCGACCCTGCCCGACATAGTCTGGGCCAACCCGTTGGGTTTGGCCCAACCCAGAAGGATGAAAAGGCTACGAGTAGCGTGAGGGTGCAGACCGTTCGTGAGGGTGTGGACCGACCACAGGTCGGTGAAAGGGCGGTTCGGCCAAGAGGCGTCGCGAGGGGTGCGGAAGGTCGGCTCGACCAGGTGCACGTGGGGCATGGCATGGCGGCTCAAACCGAATGGTCGAGGCCGATTCAGTCAGAACCGCAAGGGGCACGACTCGGGTGGCTTGAACCAGATGGTTAAGGCCGGTTCGACTAGCGGTGGCGTGGGGCGCGCGAGCCGGCGTGGTTCGGCCGGGCGCACGGGAGGCGGTCGGGTATGCCGGGAGGCGGCCGGGCAAGCTAGCAGGCAGGCCAGCGGGTGGCCGGGAGGCAGCCGGGTAGGCCGGTGGGTAGGTCAGCGGGCGGCCAGGAGGCCACCGAACAGGCCGGTGGGGCGTGGGCAGGTCGTCGGTAGGCCGGGTGGCATCCGGGTGGCGGCCAGGCAGGCCGGGTGGCGTCCGGATGGCGGCCAGGCAGGCCGGCGGGTGGCCGGGAGGTGGCCGAGTAGGCCGGTGGAGCGCGGGCAGGCCGGCAGGTGGACCAGCGGTGGTGTAGGATGCCACGGCGGCGACGCAGGTCACGGAGGCTCTGCGAAGTGTGGCCTTTGTCTTCGCCTCCTTCTTCACCTCATCGTTTCATCGCCATGCTGAAGGACATCACAAAAGAGATCGATGGAGGGTTTCAGGCCATGTTATTTTGGCCCGCACCCTCTACGTTTAGGGTGATAGCAATCGGTCCTCTAGAACAGACCACAACAATCCACCCGTAAAAAGAAAGCATCCCCGTTATTCGTTTTGAAATAAATGAAGAACATGGAACTTAAATGAAATTAACCCCTACTTGATCGTCGTTCATCGACGGAGTAGCGGGGAAGAAGACAGAGTTTTCGTCATTCGTCGCGTCCACCGCACACTTCCAATCCTGAGCTCGTACGTTGGTTGTAGAAGATGCTCCATGTCGATAGGAGTCCGGGGAAGAAGACCGAAGGATATCGTTGCTGGCATTCTTCATTGGAAGAACTCATTCTTTTTTCTTCATTGGTAGATGAGGTTCTTCATTGGAGAACTCTATTTCTCCCAAGCTCTCCTCTCCCCAATATTCCACTTAAGAAAAAAAAAGTGATATGATTTCCCCAATATAATTGTTGGCACAAAATTCAAATGGATTAATTAATTAGGTTGGCTCTGATTAATTAATTCAAGAGGTTGGCACAAATTTAATGTGGAGGATTTGTCACCATAAATGCTTGTGTGTTGGCTCCATTAAGGTGGAGGGGTGGTGGAACCATTAAGTGGGGAGCTCAAGAGGTTTCTCCCCACTTAATGGGGAATTCAAGACGTTTAAACCTCGGGTGGTCCCCACCATATTAAACATGAAGAGGAGGTTAGGTTCAGGTGGGACCCACAACCATAACCTCTCATGGGAGGTTAAGGTATGGTGGTCCCCACCTCCAACTCTCCACATGGAGGCTTCAGCCAACCAAATAAAAATAAAGCTACAACTTTATTTTTATTTAATTATTTCACTAAAAACCCAAAAACTAACTTTTATTTCTGACCATCTGTCGTCGAGGTGAAAGTCTTCTTAAGAGAATATCGGCGATGCGAGTTCAACGGTATCCTTGGATTTCAATTTCGATCATAGGTTCAAAAGTTATAAAAACCCTCTCGTTCGTTTACTGAACGTACCCGAACAAAACTTTAGAAATTGATTCTGGGCACACCGGGCCTCGGAATCATGCGCCGTCAATTTTCTTGAACTCGTAAAATTCTCATTTAATTAAAAAAAATACATGGAAATTCCGGGTCTTTATATATTTTTACTATATTGGAAAGGTTTTATAAAAAAATTTAAAGGATTTTTTGAAGTCTGAAAGAGAGGTGAAATGTGTTGTGGGCTGTTTTGGTGTGAGTATGATTTCCAAAATGAATTTGAATGAAAAAGGGGGTCATGTGACATGTGTGTGGGATGTTTTGTGTGTTTGTGGCTTGGAAGTGGTATTTTCGTGTGCAAATTGTATTTCATGGTTTGTGGAACTTGTTTGAGCACAAGAGGGAATACCTGGGTATCTAGGTGGGTGGACGTGTACTATTATGATAGTGATCCTGTGGGGTTTGGCCCCTGTTTTACGTAGAATTTTTTACGATGACAACAATAACTAAACTATGGTAATGATGATGATGTTGGGGACCACTAGGTTATATCTATGATCCCTATTAGTGGATCGTGTGCACAATAATGGATATTGTGATGGTTACTTTCACCGAGATACGTGGTACCTGGGACCCACAATTAGCTAGTTACTTGGGGTTATTTCTCATTGTTAGTGCTAATTAGATATTTTAAACTTATCATCGGCATACAGTATGTTTGGATGGAAAACTTCAATATCTTTTTAATTCTATTTAAAAATTTTGATTCTTTAAAGTATCCCACTTGAAAGCTGTTTTTATTTAAAGTTTAATATTTTAGAAATTGTTACTATCATTTCTTGTTTACAAAACATGCAAGATTTTTTTCTTATAATGATTATCACATGGAATATTTTAGTGGTTCAATCCTATTATGATTTTTCTCACACCCTACATACACCTTTGGGTGTAATTAAACTTGATTATTTTATTGTAGGTTTGGATAAATCTTTTAGTGTTAATGGTACAAGTTTCTAGTAGTTATTCTTGGTGCGGTGTCATGGAGATGTCATGAGGGTGGTGCCTCTTGACATGAGGAGGTTCTTGGGATGTCCTTTTTGACTTTTCTCCTTTGTTATAATCTTTTATTTTTGTTCTAAATTATGTAATTCAATTCTGATTTTTTTTTAAATGATTTTTTGGTTTGAAAATTCTAGATTTGGTTTATTGGATTTGTTTGTTGTTTTATGTTTATAAACTCGGGTAAATCATTCCCAAATTTTATTTTTTGATACTCAGGAACTTGTGCCAACCTGTGAGGATTGATAACCCTTTGGGTCTTTCCACGGGCAGAGTTTGGTGCCAGTTTTTATGGAAAAAAGATTCAATTCCTGACAAAATGGTATCAAAGGAGGTTCGCTCTCTTTGGTCATGTTATTTGGGGAAGAGTTGGGATAGTTCATGGCTTGGATTGTCGGGACTTGATATTATGATTACGAGTAGGGTGCCTAGACAGCACACCTCATGATGAGATTAAATTCTCCAGGGGAAGTCGGGTTTTATCTAAGTTCTTTGTTTCTCATGGTTAGTTGAAGATTGAGGGAAATGAAAAGAGAGTTGAGTTGATGGTCCCTATGAGCTCACAAGTCCAGGAAAGCCATGTGGAGCTGGGGATATTTCCCTAGAACACTCTCTTTGATGATGAAGTGATTGGCATATGGCTGCCAACCATATGTCTATGTCACGCACTAACACTATTTTCCTCTCATATTATATTGTGTATTTTTGTTTTGGAATCTTGGAAAATTGGTTTTAAAATAAAAATGGATTGGTTTTAAGAAACGTGAAATTTTTGTGAAATTATTTTCTAATAAACTGAAAGTTGATTCATTTTATAAAGGGTGGAAATGAATTTGAAAAATTCTTTTGAAATGGGAAATGGTGTGTTTACACCACTTTTAAAAGTATGAATTATGTTAGAGTGGGTTTTTAAAATATTTTCCAAATTTACTTTGCTGAATTATTGACAAGTGTTTTGAGTTGAATGAAGTGTTTTGGGAATTTATGTCTAGGTTATTAAGATAAATTTTTATTTTGTAACTAGTAAGAATTTGAAATGTTTTAAGAATCATTGGAATCTTGTTTTAAATAACAATAGATGGGTTTTTAAATGGATGGGTGTTAATGAAAGGGAGTTTTTTTTTCATAAAACCGAGAGTGTTTTGAAATGGGATAAAATGTTTTGAAATTAATGTATGTCTTGAAAGGGAGTTTTTATTTGAATGATTGGGGATTTATAAAAAAATTGAGATGTAAATAATTTTCTTATTATGTGGTTAGCGGTTTTGAGAAAAAGTGAAGTTTCGGTTGAATGTTTTGGTTTTGAAAAGTGGAAGGAATTTTTTATTTTAACCTTTGGTATTTTCATGAGAGACCAAATGCATGGGGTTATATGGAATGATGGATGGTTAATAGAATGACTGGATGAGTGCCATGATGGATATGAGGAGGGTTCCTGGTGTGGGATGTAAACATAAATGTGTGAGGCCCATGGGGTACCATTGGTGGATATGCTAACCATCGAACTGTTTATTTTTGAAAAGATTATTTTAAAGGAAAAATTGATGTCTTGATGACTGGTTTAGAATGGTGTGTCTTATGTGTTTTTGTAAATGTTGTTTTTGTGGGATATTTTGAGTCCAAGAACCCCTCTTGTTTGAATGGTGTTTTGGGTTTGTGTTTGTTCATTAATCTGGGTTAAAGGGATGGTTAGTGGTCTCCTTATGATAAATGTTTTGGGATGCCTTTATGGTGGTTCCCTTTATGTGTTTGGATCTAGTTTGTGGTATTTCTTGACCAATGGGCCAACTTGGTTGGGTCCTTGGGTTCTCTTGTTTTATAAGGAATGCCCCCATTAAGGGTTAGTGCACAACTGTAGTGAAACCCAGATTGTTTCATCATTGGAAGATCCTCCAGATGATCAATCTAAAGAATATTTTTCTCGAGATTTGGAGATTTATTCTACACAACTTTCATCTATTGGTTTTTTGCATCCTCTTGTAGTAGTATAGTGGTTACAGGAGGTTGAATTATACCTTAGTTTCTAAAGATACCTGAGTCGTCAAAGGTGATAATTGTTTTGGGTTTCAGTGCTGGATGTTCTCTAAGAGGGCCTCAGGGTCCTTCGCCAGTATCTTCAAAGCGAGGGATGATGTTAAGCCACCCATGTGGAAAGTCTAGTCAAGAGAGGCTATTGTGGACATTTTCCATAATTGTGTGTTGTTTGGGACTTATCATAAGGTCACTTTCCATGTATTGTTTCTATCAGTCACAATGGTCATGTTCGGTGATGCCTTGTGATGTCAACTTCTCATTTGACTATAAAAGTGAAGTTGTAAAATCTTATATGAGTCTTTGTTTTTTCAAAAGTGTGTCTCCTTTTAAGAAAACTAGACATTCTTTGTTTAAGGGAAGGTTTTTCCATATAACATTCCCTATTTCCATTTCTCATCCGAAGAAATAATGGGTGATGTGTGTGCATACTATAAGCCCTTGTTTTGGTAAAATGATGGGTTAGGGTAAAGTGAGTTTGAAGTGTGTCATGTCTCATTGAACCCATTTGATATCACAGTGTAATTTTTTGGGGAACTAGAAGAAGAAGTTCTATTCTGAGGTTTCTAAAGCCTGACTGAGAGGTAGGAGATGCTTCAATCATCTGAGCTTCATCAATAGGTCCTAGAGTGAAGCTGGTGCATATTCATGGTAAATCCAAGGGTCGTTCAAACCTTTGGTCAATCTTAGTATGAATGATGGTAATAGTTTAAACCTCTGGTGTCGTCATCTTGTTCTAGTTTTTCTTGTTCAGTAGTAGAGGTGGGAGGACCTCATTTCCATGTTATATCCTAAGTTCATGTTTTTTCACTTGGGTTTCTATTTAATTTTTAGAGAAAATGATGAAATTTGGGCTAGGAAGATTGAAGAGCACGATTTGTGCATGGTTAGTAGCAACGGTGAGCCAACCTAGGAAACCATGCGATAAGAGAAAGGTCTCCACATAGCCGTGTGCCTCAACCCATGAAACCGTGCAAAGATTAACCTTTGAATAGAATGCTCTGCACGGTTAGTGTACAGTTTCCCAAACCTTGTGGACTAATCGTACGGTTGTGACAACTCTTTAAATTTTGGGGTCTTTTCTTGTCGACCTGTGTTGGTCGGTTAAGATGGTTGGTTTTCATGGTGGGGAGAACCAATACGAGTCTCATGTAAGTTATTTTATAAAATTATAATGAAATTATATACCTTATGTCATGAGTCTCTTCGGGTCTCCTCCTATTAGTGTCTCGATTCTATCTGGGAAAAAATTGAGTTTCCCCTAATGGTAGGGAGTCTTTTTTTGTCTCCCCATATCAGTAACTTGGTTTTTTTCCTAGAGTTGTTCTGTAAATAGGTAGTATCATTTGGATTTATTTAACCACCAAATTCCTACTTGAGTAAATGTTGGTATTGGAGTGTTCCCAATGGTTTTGTTAATGTAAGACTGCGGTGACCTCGTTCATTTTTGTTGTTCATTCCAGATAAGTTGCTTGAGTCTTGTTTGGATAGTGTTTGAGGTGTTTTGTTTTTGGATGTAGTTTGAATGTGCTTGAACATTTCATGAAGTGGTGTATGTTTTGGTTGGTGAGAGTATTCCTTTCTTTATTGATCAACTGGAGGTGTTTTGACCCTTGGGGGGCAGGCAAAACTTGGCAAAAGAGTCCATTTTTTCCTTTCAGTTGGGTTTTGTTTTTTCTTTTAGCCTTGTTGTGGATTTCTGAGGGTGGAAAGTTTTATAGTGGGTAGAATTGTCATATACATGAATTATTTTAAAGTTATTTTTCATTTAATTACGATTCTTGATTTGTTTTTGGGGGTTTCCCATGTAGTTTTGGGGTAAAGGGTGTGTTTTCATGATTTGGGCCAAACCGTGAGCCCATTTCATATTTTAAAACCCATTTTTGTTTTTTATAAATCCTTCATTTTTAAATATTTTACACCCATTCCACTTCCCAATTAGAATCCCCAAGTATATTAAAACTACCGTATCCATTTTTACCTCATAAGAATCCATAATCATAATGGATTTGGGTTTTTTTATTAAGGTATTGGGCTAGCTCGTAAGCCAATTTCATGCTTAAAAAATTAATTCTTTAATATATCATTCAATTTTTAAGTTTTTTCGGTGATTCCAACTCTCATATGAGTCCACTTACCCAAGGCACGCCCCCATGCTCTTTTCCCCCTCTTTGGAGCTCATATTCATTGGGATTTATGGAAACAATTCTCTGGATTTCTCAAATCATCTAGATTTGAATAGGTAACTTGTTTCTTTCATAACTCCTTCATTTTTTACTATTTTCTCTCCATTTCAGTTCTCACATGAACTAATCATACTTATTAGAACCTCTCTTTCATTTTTGTCTGTTTGTAAATTCATATACTAGTGTATTTGGGGATTTTTATTCAAGCTATCTCAAGTAAGTGGGTTTCCTTCCTTCCTTCTCCCATTTGCTTAGGGTTTCTTCCTTTTACTTAGGGTTTCATCCATATTTTCTTGAAGTTATAAAATTTCCAGAAGCTAGGGTTCGTACCTAGGGTTTAAAATTGTTTCCTTTTGTTTAAATATTGTGGTTTTAGGTTGGTTTTCACTCCCTTGTGGTGCAGCGGTTCTACGATTGAAGTTTCGCACAATAGTTTGTGGTTTTTGGCACAAATGGTAGGTGATTCCATATGTAATAATGATTTTATGAGTTAGTTTTTATTGATTTATATTTTTAGAATTATTATTTTTCATTGTGTGTGGTTTGAAAATTATATTTGGTATCATTTGTTAATATGTTGTTTTTAAAGTGGAAATATTGTGCCAAAATGATTGTTTTCATATGTATTTCATATTGTATCAAGTGGGGTTGTTCTATGATTCTTGAAATGATTTTATTAAAAAAATTTAGGGTGGAAAATTATTGTTTTTTTTTTGTTATATTGGAATTCCTTTGGACTCAAAACAGGGGGGTTTCAAGGGTTTTATGTGAAAAACACGGTTACAATCCTTGGAATTGTTTTGTGAAGGTTTTAAATAGTTTCTGGATTTATGTAAGAGGTGCAACTATGTTGCCAAACTATTTTGGTAGGAGTGTAATTTTGAAATGGTATATTTTAATTTTAAAGGTATGTTATGTAAATTTTACTATCTTGTAAAGTTTTTATAAATTTTTTTAAAGGATTTGTTGAAGTGTGAAAGAGAGGTGAAACGTGTTGTGGGCTGTTTTAGTGTGAGTATGATTTCCAAAATGAATTTGAATAAAAAAGTGGATCATGTGAAATGTGTGTGGGTTGTTTGGTTTGTGTGTATATTTTAAGTGTTATTTTCATGTGAAAATTGAATTTCATGGTTTGTGGAACTTGTTTGAGAAAAAGAGGGAAAACATGGGTATCTAGGTGGGTGGATTTGTACTAGTATGCTAGTGATCCCATGGGGGTTTGGCCCCAGTCTCAGGTAGAAAGTTTGATGATGACAACACTAACTAAACTATGATGATGATGATGATGATGGGGGACCATTATTTTATGGGTATTAACCGTACTAGTGGCTTGTATGCACGAGAACGAATATTGCGATGGTTACTTTCACCGATATATGAGGTATCTGCAGCTCACAGTGAGCTAGTGCCTTAGGGTTATTTCCTGTTGTTATTGCTCATTGGATATTTTAAAATTACTTTCGGCATATAGTATGTTTGGATGAAAAATTCAGTAACTTTTTCATTCTATTTAAAAAAATTATTCTTTAAAGTATCCCACTTGAAAGCTATTTTTATTTAAAGTTGCATCTTTTAGAAATCGTTACTAGCATTTCTTGTTTAAAAAACATGAAATTTTTTTGTCTTATAATGATTATAACATGGAAGATTTTAGTGTTGGAATCCTACTAATATTTGGATCACACCCTACTTACACCTTTGGGTGTAAGTAGACTTGGGTATTTTGTCTCAGGTTTGGTTAAAGCTTTGAGTGCTAATGGTATGGGTTTCTAGCGGTCCTTCTTATGGTGGTGTCATGGAGATGGCTTAAGGGCGGCTCCTCTTTCCATGAGGAGGTTATTGGGATGTCCTTTTTGAATTTTTTTTCCTTTGTTATAGTCTTTGAGTTTTGTTCTAAATTATGTATTTCAATTCTAAATTTTCATAAAATATTTTTTAGTTTGAAAAATCCAGATTTGGTTTATTGGATTTGTTTGTTGTTTTATGTTTCTAAACTTGCTTAAATCATTACCAAATATCATTTTTTGATACCTGGGAACTTGTATAAGCCCATGGGGATCGGGAATTCCATTTGGGTATTTCCACGGGCCAGTATTGGTGTAGGTTTTGATGGAAACCAGATTCGGTTCATGATACTCCACCTATGTATCTCAGTATCTGCCAACAAGCCACTATGTTTTCCCCTCTATAGGTGTAGCCACTCCCACCTTTAAAGATGTTAGGACCACATCAGGTTCGGTAACTGGCCACTAATCCACAAATATTCCAACCTCAAGTATTCACCTGAGTATCGTGGTACCTCTAACAAAATTCCATAGGCTATGAAACACAAAAACCATACATTTAGTAGCAAGAAATGATAATCCATGCCATGATCAAAGTCAGTATAATCACACAACAATAAGTACACCTATGAATACTCACACACTCACTTGGAATTCATCACAAGCATGGGTTAATCCAATATAAACATCATATCATGATAACATCATATATATTTATATGGACCAAAATGGTAAGGAACCTCCTACCTTGATGTTTTCAATGTCAACAGCAAGCATAAACCACTCTGTGTGGTTTGATACACCTCCCTATATCCTTATTATCATAATTTTCGACACATCAATGCTCTAAATTCATCAAGGGTTCCTAAAGAAAAAACCTACTATTTTATTTCAAAAATAAACAAAATATTACATGTGATGATAATTTATCTCTTCTATATAATTACCAATTTATCATTTCGGTCAAAGCAAGTGATTTTCAATATTATTCTTCAAGAATAATTACATCTTGATAATTTATTAAAAAATATCCTCTATAATTATATTTGATAATTTTACATAATTATTATTTGGTAATTTATTCTAATAATTTATCATTTGATAATCCCACAATATATCATGATCATTCATTATAATTATCGCTTGATAATAATTTAAAATTACCCTTTTAATAATTTTTATAAATTATCTTTGGTATTATTAAGAAATTATTCTTTAACAAATCAACGTAACTATTATCTTCAATAATCAATAAGTTATCCTTTTCAATTACAAACTGATAATTTTAATTTAAAAAAATTATCCTTAATGTTATTATATATATATATATATATATATATATATATTTCATATATATATATATATATATCCTTTTATAATTTCATTTTTAAATTATCCATTGAAAATGAAAATAATTTCCCATTGAAATTTTAAATAATTATCAATAATCATAAAAAGTGATTATCAATGTGTGTGTGTGTTTGTGTGTGTGTGTGTATCTATATATCCATCTAGATATATATACATATATATATCTTTTGATAAAATAAAAAAATCCCTTTAAAAATCCATATAAATTTATCAGTGATAAATTTTAAGATTTTTATTCATTTGATTTTTTTCTCTTATTTTAACATTGGAATAAATGAATAATTTATAAATAAAAAATTAAATTGAAAATAAAAAAAATAACCCGGTTCATCTCTACACAGTGCTGCTGGAGGGAGTCTTCCTGCTTTTAAAACTCAAAGTTGAAACTCTAATTAATGAACGGAGCCATGAAAATGAGTTTTTTGTATCACTAGAAATCATTTGGATTGGCCCAAACCAAAATGAGGAGGTTCGACTATATAAAAAACCCAACGCATTAATTATTTCCTGAAATAAAACCCCCTCATTAATTCATTGTTTCAACAGATAAATCAATGTGGGTAGTGTATAATACGCTCATTAATATTTTTCAAACATTCAATGGGTCAAAAATCACCAGTTTTAATTAATGGATTTTTTTCCATTTAGAGAAGAAGAAGAGAATATAAAATTTTATTTAATTAATTAAATAATTGAATTAATTTATATAATTATCATTCACTTAATTTTAATCTAGAGACATACCAATATTTCTATTTAATATAAAAATTATGCCCTTCCTAGGGTAAACCTCCCATTATGAAACCAATGGTGGTCTCATATTTCTCATATGATGCACCGTTTGTGAGAAATATAATTATTTTCAATAAAATAATATAATAAATATTATTTAATAATTTTATCTCATGAGCGAGGCAACAAAAATACCACCAGCTTCAAATTTTATACACCTCATAGGGTAAACACCACATTCTGAACCTAACTATGTTCTCAGGTGTTTCATATGATGCACCATTTTGGATTTATTCAAATATTTTAAGTAATTTTCTACTCTTAATATAAAATATTTAATATTTTTATTCAGTCTTCCCTGAGGCTTTGAGGGCCTCATAATTTTACACTAACTTGGTTTCTAACTCTGAAAGTATTCCATTGAATATTTCAAAGTGTTAACTGAGCATTTATCCTTTAATAAGGAACTTGACCCATTTTAAGGTATTTTTCACTGATAAATTATTTTTCCCTCATAAGGAATTTATAATTTATTGAAAGATGGTTTTTATTATCATTGTAAAAATTAGTACATTAAAATCCCCACTTATTGAATTCTCATGCTCAAGAAGCATCTATAGTGGTCTTTCTCAAACAACTCAGACCACTGATCTCGAACATCAGACTCACATTTCCACATCTCTTTTTGTATCTGTCCTTATTTCCACTAAAACTAGATCGGTAGTGACGTTTTCCATTAGAGACCTTTCTCACTCAAACTTATAATCCACACATGACAGTCATCATAATATTCAACATGTTACAACTCAACATCCTTAAAATCTATAATATTCATAGGATTGATCATCTGCCTCATATGTTGAGAAACATGGAACACATCATGCATACCTTGATATCAAGAAGGGAGGTCTAGATTATATGCTACTGTCCATATAAACTAAGTGAGTCCCTCATCAGTATCTCACTAAAAGAATCACTGACTATTGATCTCTCATATACTAGTTTTTCATGTCATCCTTCAATGACGTATTAGAGGAAGGTATGTTAGAGAAACATAACTCTTTTGTTATGGAATTTCCAGACATAACTCATAGATATAAGGAAAATAGTAGTATTAAAACAAGGAAGAGTATCAAATATGTGATTTAGGTCATAACTCGTATAGTAGTTCTTTATCACCATCTTATAATGCTATATCTATTGCATAGACATGGCATGACTCAACTCCATGATCATATCCATGACTTTCCCGAGTCATAGTCATCAGGGGTGTCTGTTTCCTCTATTGGGTTTCTCCACTCCCAACATGTCATGACCTCTTAGTACTTATCTGGGAAACTATTAATAAAAAACACATAATATGGCCACCCTTTCCACACTGGTGGCATTACACTTTTTTCTTCCTGCAAGTTCTATTATAATTCCCATGTTCCCACAATTGGAGTACCTACCAAAAAAAGTTCTATTCTAACCCGACTATACATCACCCTACTTCTCTTGGTTTTCCATTGTCTTCCTACCATATAATGTTACTACAAGAGTATAAATGGAAAACTCAGTCATTGACCCCCTGTGAGTCAGACGTAAGCCTTTTGTCTTACCCTCCTCTAGCACCTTATCAAAGGTCAAGGCCTTATGAAGCACCTGATAATATGTCATCTGTTCAAATCCCCTAACCATACGTCTGAGATATATTCGTAAAAATATCTCAAACTTATGAGATTTATGTGTCTCATTCCTATCTAAGTAAGTAGAAAAGTGAATCAACTACGTAAAATGTGCATAGTAAGCAGAGACAATCATAGAAGTTTTTCATAATTCTATGAACTCCTTGGAATAGAATATCTTTATCATTTCAGTGAAGTATTTTTCTAGGAAAAACTTCTTAATGGTCATCCATGTAAGATATTCTTGACTCTTAGCTTCATTCGAGGTAGTCTACCATCTTCTGGTAGGTCCTTAGAACATAAAGGTTTCTATAATAACTCTTACTTCCATCAAGGTCTACAATAGATCCAAAATTATCTCGATATAGTCTATCCAATACTATGCATCATATGGGATACCAATACCCTTGAATGTTGAAGGATTTTGGATCTATAAATCCCTGGAATGGTCAGTTATAGTCCTCTGAATAGCTCCACCCTAGAAATAAACCAACCAAATAAGTCCTAGTTGAGTAGGGTTTGCGGCCTGGATTACTTATGTCGGTACAATATCATGTCAGGGTATATCCCCTTATACCATAGGTGGTGGAACAGGATCATCTTGTGTTTCCACATCTATTGGTTCCATCAAATGTCTCTGAGCGAAAATCTCTCTAACATAAGGATAATTAGGAATATAACAAGTCCTAACAGTCTATGGGATCAAACAAGGTTTCTCTAAACTAGTTTATGAGATCAAACAAGGTTTTTCTAAACTATTCTATGGGATCAAACAATATTTTCCTAGGAGTATACCATTAACCCAAGCTATACCCCTATTACCCCTTACCCTTGTTTCCATCCCTTCATGTTAGTCATAATAATCATATAAATAATAACACAACAACATGCTTTGGTCAACTAATTAAATCCAATAAAGATATATCACATAGCAAGGAAACACAAATATATCACATAAAGAAACCATCCAAAACATATAGAAAAAATCAAGGAATTTAATTAATGAACTACTATGCAGCACAAAAATAGGTATATATATGGAATGTAAACCTATATTTCTATCCATGATGTATAAACAAATGTTAAATCTCATAAATCATATATAACTTCATGTGTGTCACCTAAGGTGAATCAATAGTTACAACATAACATAAATTCCCAATATTATTTTAACTCAGAGGTCCACTATTCAGTGTTGGCCATGTTCTTTCATAGTTCCCCTACCAGAGTCCCAATTTCCTATCTCCTACTTAACCTATCGCAACCCAACATAAAACAAGAAACATGTTAGTGGTTCTTGATCCATTGATACCATTTTGTAACTTCCCAACCAGAATCACTAGGTCTGAGCGAGAATTCCACATAAAATCATGTGTATCTCCCTGTATGTAAGAGGTATTCGACTAGCAATGAGGGTTGGATTCCATCACTGGGGAGACTATATCCTCAATTTCATGTTAGAGATTTGATAATAATGAATAATGAAAATAATAAACAATCAGATTAAATGTAAAAACTAAATAATTTTATACATATTAGAGCTCCTAAAGTGATAATATTTTCTAGGGTATGAAGCAGTAGATAAGTATAAGATAAAAGTAAAAACCCATCTACGGGATGTTACGGTGTCTATCCCAGTCTGCTCCATCTCTAATATCCACTTCTTAATTGTTCGCTATAGGGCCCTTTCCCTTATTCAGATCTCAAGACACAAAATCTACAAGGGCACTGAATTTCCCGAGTAGGGTGTGAGTAAAAGACACTTTAAGACACTACCAATGTGTCCTTACCATAACTGTAAAAAATAAATATAACAATGTATATCATGATATAAGTAAATACTCAGTAAATATACATGTTCTGAGTCATCTTGCACTGACCAATCCGCCACAAATCCCAACCCCACCTACTTCAATTCGTTGCAGGTAAGAAATTTAAGAACACTCATACCTCCTTCAAGGTCACATAGCTCACCCCACCCTTTTTGTGGTTTTTATAGAAATTTCTTACATTCTGTTGGGTCTATCTTGGGTTCTCTTATCCTTTTAATCACCCATGACCCTAGTTCATAGGAATCCATGACCAGTATCTTCCAGCAATCCACTATGGTTTCCCCTATACAAAGGTAGTCATGTCTTCCTTTAAGGATTTTAAGACTGTGTCAGTATGGGTAACCATCCATTGGACTGCATAACACCCACCCTCAAGGATCCACTTTTTTATATCAGTATCTACCAGCTAGCCACTATGTTTTCCCCTCTATAGGGGCAACCACGCCCACCTTTAAGGATGTTAGGACTGCATCAGGTTGTGTTACCATCCACTGAGTCTTATAAATCCCAACCTCAAGGATCCACCTGAGTGTTTTATTACTTGTAACACAATCCCATGGGCTATGAAACACACAAAAAATACGTTTCATAGTAAGGAACGATGATCCACACCAAGATCAAAGTTAGGATAATCAATCACAATAATTACATCCATGGCTACTCACACACCCACATGCAATTCGTCACAAGCATGGGTTAATTGAATATAAACATTACATCAAGATAACATCATATATATTTATATGTCCCAAAATGGTAAGAAACCTACTACCTCAAGGTTGTTGATGTCAGCGGTAAAGATAAACCACCCTGTGTGGCTCAATATAACTCCTCACATCCTTATTATCAAAAAAAATCAACACAAAAATGCTCAACGTTCGTCAAGGGTTTCTAAATCCAAAACCAACTATTTTATTTCAGAAAGAAACAAAATATCACATGTGATGGTACTTTCTCTCACCTAGATAATTACCAAATTATCGTTTAGGTCAAAGTATGTTCTTTGAAATATTCTCCTTCAAGAATAATTACATCTTGATAATTTATTAATAATTATCCTCTATAACTATATTCAATAATTTTAAAAAATTATTATTTGGTAATTTCCTCTAATAATTTATCATTCAATAATCCCACAATATCTCATGATCATTCACTATAATTATCACCTCATAATTAATTATAATTAACCTTTTATAATTTCTGCAAATTATCTTTTATATTGTTGAGAATTTATTCTTTAACAAATCAATGTAGTTATTGTATTCCATAATCAATAATTTATCCTTTACAATTAAACACTGATAATTTTGTTTTAAAAAAATTATCCTTAATGTGATTATCAATATATATATATATATATATATATATATATCTTTTGATAATTTCTTTTTTAAATTATCCTTTGAAAATAAAAATAATTGCCCATTGAAATTTTAAATAATTATCCATAATCGTAAAAAGTGATTATTGATGTATATATATGTGTGTGTGTGCATGTATATATAAATATCCACATATATATATATATATATCTTTTTATAAAATAAAAAAATCCCTTTAATAATCCATATAAATTTATCATTGGTAAATTTTAGCATTCTTTTTTTATTTGATTTTTCTTCTCTTTTTTAACTTTGGAATAAATAAATAATTAATGAATAAATAAATTAAATTAAAAATAAAAAATAGAATGGTTCATTTGTACGTAGAACCCACCAGAGGGAGTCCACCTGCCTCTAAAACTCAAATTTGGAACCTTAATCGATGAACAAAGCCATATAAATGAGTTTTTGGGATCACTTGAAATCATTCGGATCGACCCAAACCAAAATGAGGAGTTTCAACTATATAAAAAACCCCAACGTGTTCATTATTTCAATAATTAAAATCCCCTCGTTAATTTTTTTGTTTCAACAGATAAATCAATGGGGATAGCTTAAAATCCTCTAACTAATATGTTTCAAACATCCAATCAATCAAAAATCACCGATTATTATTAATGGAATTTTGTCCATTTGGAGAAGAATAACAACATTTAAAATATTATTTAATTAATTAAATAATTTAATTAATTTATATAATTTTCAATAACTTAATTTTAATCTATATACATATCCATATGTCTATTTTGTATAAAATTATGCCCTACCTAGGGTAATCCCCCTGTTCCGGAACCAACAGTGGTCTTGGATTTATCGTACGATGAAAAGGTTGTGAAAAAATTAATTCTTTTCAATATAAAAATATAATAAATATTATTTAATAACTTTATCTCATGAGAAATGTGTCATAACTTTTGAATCCTTAAAATGTTATACCTCTCATAGGGTAAACACTGCATTCAAGACCTAACGGTGGTCTCCAATTTTTCATATGTTGTCTCCTCTTAATATAATATATTCATTATTTTTATTCATTATTTTATGAGGCTATTTGGACATTGAAATTTTACACTAACTTAGTTTCTAACTCTGAAAATATTTCATTGAATATTTCACTGTTTTAACTAAGATTTTACCCTTACATATGGAATTTAACCAGTTTTAAGTTATTTTTCATTGATAAATTAATTTTATCCCTTATAAGGTATTTATAATTTATCAAAATATGGTTTTTATTATCATTGTAAAAATAAAGATATTAAAAAGTGTATTTGGATTTCGATTCATATGTTGTTGTATATGATTTGACATACATTTAATGTGTGAAAGGAATATTAGGATTTAGTTCAAGTTTAAGATCAATAGATATATGAACTAAAGGTTGCACCATGATGTGGAGTTGTTTACAACATCATGGTGTGTTCTTATATAAATCATGACATAGTGAGTAAAATTATACCATGGTGTGTTTCATGGAGATGCATTAATTATTCAAAAATTAATTAAAATCATTTTTTATCCCACTTTATGATTTTATTCATGATTTAATTTTCATATTATGGTTATTTATGAAGTTTAAATTTCAAGAACAATTATTAAAATTTTAATATGTTATTAAAATAATTTATCCTTATATTATAAAGGATTATATTTTTTAAAAATTTGAGAAAACTTTCATGTATATGGATAGACATTTCGGTTCCAAAGAGGTTCCTTAGAAGGATATATAAACTAGTTTAATTTTTGTGTTTTGGGTGTTAATTCTATAAACTAAACTCCTCAAGAAAATTAACACCATAACTCTTGTTTTCTTAAATTCTTTAAAAAATTTAAAAAAAATATTGTGACTTAAAGGAGATCATTCCTAATAATTCAAAGATTTTCACAACACATAAGTAATATAGGATAAAGGATCCCATTGAATGCTTCATAGTGATCACTAACAAGCATGTGGTGAATATCTAGGATAGATTAATATCAATAATGAAAAGTTACATCATTATATATTTTAATTTATTCAGACTAATACAAATATATTTTGTTTTTAATGATTTTTTATGATGTTTTCTATATTTTTTGGATAATTTTTATCCCAAAAAAATCCCATCACATAAATGGTGGACTAGTTAGTAGTAAGTATTCTAAACAACCCATAGTGGAAAATTATATAAAAAAAGTTTATAAATTACCTACATTAAATACTACAAAAACAATTCTTTAGATCAAGATGTTCACAATTGAACTAGGTATGTTTCCAATTAATTAAAACATAATAGTGCTCTATTATGATAATAATAGAGCTATTATAGAAACTAAGGAACCCTATTCTCACCCAAGGAACAAAAACATTTTTTTGAAATACTATATCATTTGAGAAATTATTGCATAGGATGATGTAATAATTTGTTGATTTATAGTAAAATAAAGTGTAGTAGTTCATTTGATAAACCCTCAATCATTGAAAAATCATGAGATTCATGTAAGTTCCTTAGTTATTAGATATATTGGAGACTAATTATATTGTAGTTTTTTTCTATTATAATGACTTGTCCTAAAAAAATCATGAGACTTGAAATGGATCTCTATATGACCTTCAGTATGTTCCCCAATCACAAGAGGCTGGAAACGAGTTCCATTTGTTATGAGATAATATTTGGATAATGATTTTACCTAGAGGAAAATAAAAAAATATATTAAAATGAAATTTAATTTTAAATAGAATATAAAAACCATATTTCAATATAAAAACTAAATAGATGAGTACCAAAAACATAAAGAATACAAGTCATCACACCAAGGAAAAAATAACTAATTTTGAAAGACTAACACCTATCCATCTAGGATAACAACTCATTAAATGATTCCTGACCAAACACCATCACATCTACCCATGAAAATATCTCTTAGGCTCTTTTGTTGATGAAGAAGGTTTTATTTCCTTTTTATATATTGAAAAAAAATCTATATACACACTAAGATGTGTGTGTAGGGGTGAGTAATACTTTACATGGAAATATTTTCCTAAATTATCTCTATGAATTCTTTTTTATGACCTATTCCAAACCATTTAACCCTTTCAATGTGGAAAAAATAAATATTTCATAATTAAATAGTTTATAAATTATTTGATTAAATAATTATACAACTAAAATATGATTACCACAGAAGTCATACTTCTAAACATACCAAATCCATATATATTTAATAATAATAAAATTAATAATTTGCGTAATTATGAGTAATATAGAAAAGTTATCAATCATTCATACATGTCTAATCTAACTGAATAATTATTGTAGTGAAACTGTAGTGAATTTTGACCCACCTAGATGAATCTAAATGAGTATTTTACCCATTTGATGGTTATTTCCAACAATTCCACATTGTTATTTCCAAATATTGGGTTTCAAATTCTAATTCCATTACACTAGTTCCCAAAAATGATCCATTTTATTTCCAAAATAATTTCACATGCTAAAATTTCCATAATCTATATTCATATATTGAGCCTCGAATTAAGATAAAGAATTTAATTTTCCTAAAATCCAACATGATTATTTCAAAAATACTTATTAATTTTTCTTAATTAAATTCCCCATTTTCCATTTATCATGTATCTATAAACCCCATCATTTTATCATATAAATTTCAATTAAATTAATTTATAAAATCTAACATTAAACCAATAATTTGAAAATAAAATCACTCATAATTAATGGAATCATAACAAACTAAGAAGGAATATAATCCACCTATATAATATTCTTTCCTAATAATTTTATACAAGATCCCAAGTTGGGGACCATGAAAAGGTAAACTACTTATAATTCTCATCCAAATTTCCCATGAAATAATGTTATTAATTCTCATGAGCTAAACATTAAATTTAATATTGTTCGGAATGGATTGTTTACATTTCATAGGAACCCATACTAAATTGTCTTGACTCGTGCCATTATGGAACAAACCTCATGTGACCCTTAGGATCAGAGTATATGGAAACTCATGAATGGAATAGCACCTATTCAATTTTTTACATATCAAAACCAAATGATTTAAATTATTCACCCTTAACATTTAAAAAAGAATTGGAAGGAACAATGGTTTCAATGTTTTGGATAGATTATCTAGCAATTAAAATTTTTTCTTAAAAATCAAAAAAATTCTTAATAAAATACCTTCATTAATTTGAAGATTATTCATCCTACTCGCATTCTTTTGATTTCCACATGCCAATATTATCTCACTATCAATGGAGGAATAGAGAGATCCATAAAGAGAAGAATATTTAATGGGAGTTTTCTATTTATAGATTTCATTTCCTCTATTTCTCATCATGAATATTCTATGCATTACTTATTCTAATAAAAGGGTCAAACCACATTTAGTATTCCTCTATTGTATCATTATTATCATTCTTTACCATAAACCCAATGTAAAATATTTAATTAAATAATAATACCATGGGATAATCATACCATATAAATCCCTAGTTTAATACCAATTTCCACCATATATTCATATAAAATTTACTTTTACTAAATAACTCTATATTAACTAATTTAAAGTCCACTAATTATACTTCCATAAAACCCATGCAATACTTCAAAATCATAGCCTCCCTTTTTAATTCTAAACATCTTATAAATGACATAAAGTTCATTACACCAGTTAATTAATTTAATATCTGTCATGAAAATAATTTTCTATTAATCTCATTCCAAGAAAAATTCTCTCATTAAATAATTAAATAATTAAACAAAAAATCATTTTTATATGATAATTACATTAATAAATATACTAAAGAATCATATTCACTTCATTTATTTGACTATAAAAATAAAAAATGATACAATTCACATTAATATATAGGTTTTCACCATGAAAAAATCACTGAGTAATCTTTTACTCAAAAGGATCTATCCATTGAAATCATAAGTGATTTTCTATATCATATGTTACTTCTAATATTTCATGTATTTCTATAACACTTGGATAAAATGGATAAATTTCACCTGATGACCATTTCTTATCTATAAAAAAACCCATACCTTCCATTCAAAAAAATCATGTCAGGTTCTAAATAAATTGATTCCATATAAATAATATAATATTAGTATAGTTAATGATTCCTTGATTTTGAAAAAACAAACACATACTGGACCAAAACATACTTCATTTGAAACTCTAACTAATATTCAATTTTCCAAACTTACTTGATGATTTCAAATTATCTTATAGACTAAGGTGATAACTTCTATTATTAAAGAATACATTTATTCCCCAAACATAGATACACAAATAAAAGGAATTTATTTTTAATTTAATATTCTAACAATCGCCACTGATATTCTATAAAAGGAATTTTTTGAGTTTAGTCAGTTATTAATCTATTCCAAATTAAATTAACAAGATTCATCATCTCTCTTAGTAAACATTATTCCAATAGTGACCTCTCTCCCATATCTAACAAATATAGAGGTGATCAATATAACCATACATATAGATATTTGAAAGGAGAAATCTATATCAATACTAATAACTATTATTGTACTAAAACCCCACTAAAGAAATATGATCCTCCTATGATCTTCCAAAATCTAATACACAAGTTTGAATCATGTTCTCCAATTTACGTATTGTTTTTTCCATTTTGACATCTGTATGAGGTTAAAATAATGTTTTCATCGTCTATTTAGTACCTATTTCTCTTTATAATCATCTCTAAAACATCGATGTTAAACAAGGATCTATATACATTAAAATTGAGGATGTATCTCTGTGGAACTTTACTATATATTCTACTTACCTAAGTATTTTATGGAGAAAATTTCATAATTGGGTATGAACTAAAATTATTTTTTAAGTTTATTTATAATCACCTAGATAACATCATGCTTTCATACTAAAATTGGTCAACCAACCACAAATTCCATTTAAATATTATACAATTTACAAGTTGGTATAGGTAATGTTTGAAAAAAATCTTAGAGGACTCTAATGATTAACCTTTAACCATAGAGAAATAAAAAATTTATATGAAAACCATTCTATCTCATTGTTTATTCCCACACACTAATAATTTCATCTAATTCAATAATAAAACTTCATTATCATAAGATAAAGTAGATAACAAAATATATAAAATTAATTCATTACTTCTTATTTTAAACTTGATGGGACACTATTTTATCGTTGAGATGGAGCATCAAATCCATTTATAGGTAGAATATATTAAAGATATCCCACCATTTAGGGTGTCACATATACTCTAATATTTGATATCAATTACATGTTCTTTATTTACATGATCATCATTGGTCAAAGTGCCATTAATATAATGTAAAAGTATATAGTCTCACTCTTTATGTGTCACCATATTCATACTTTCCTATAATCTCATCATCTTTCACTGATCCTATTATTATGTTACCACTTTTGTATTCCTAATCAAGGAATATTCTATATAATTAACCTTTCCTAGTCTATAATATAATTCAAAATAATTTTTTTTAACTCATCCTATATACTCTTCTTTGAGTTTAAATATCAATGATATAAAATATAAATTAAAATTAAAGGATCAGAATACACCATAAATATCTCACTAAATAAACAATTCCACTAGTATATAAAAGAATCAAAAAGTGACTCCATATATAAGTGATGTGTTGGATAATATTTCTAATGTTTAAAAAATTACCAATATCTATACACTGCCACATTTTTTTTCATGATCATGCATCATATTCCATCTCTTGATGCATCATAATATACTCAATATATTTTTATTGGATTGAGGTATGATTAACCCAAAAATTAAACTTAACCTTCTCATTAATTCATTAAAATATTCAAGGAATATATATAGCCATGAATACATCACATTATTATGAGTCAATGTCATCATCAGTGTTACAAGTTTTGATAAATCCTAAATAAAGTTATTATAATATCCTATAAAACTCAAAAAAGGTCCATATCTAAAATAATTTCCTGTGATATTCCCAATACATAACCGCTTTCACTTTTTTGGGTTAATATAATTTCACTTCTATGAAAAAATATTTTTTTTAAACATAACTTCATTAATTCTAAATTAACATTTATAAAAATTTGTATATAGTTGATTATTTAGTAACTTACTCAAGGAAATCCTTGAATATCTTCCATGATTTACCTTTTAACCCTTGTATATCAAAAACATGATCCAAAAGTACCACTATAAATTAGTATAGGTATTCATGGAAGTTAAGATTTGTCATGGATATATAAATAGTTAGATAATTTGTAATTCCAAATAGTAATAATAAAAACTCTTAATGTTCTTACCTACTTCTAAAAGTTATCCTTATAGTTTTTTCACTCTTCACCCTTAGTCAATAATACCAAAACCTTAATTCTATCTTTGAAAACCACACATAAACATTAAATTGATAAAAAAATATCATCAATTAAAGGTAAAGAATAATTATTCTTTACTATCACCAAGTTCAGCTTCTGATAGTAAATGCATAAGCATAGTTGATTGTTGACCTTCTTAAAAAATGAACCATCATTTCCCACAATGATGCACTTGGTCAGATAAATCCTTTTTCTTATAAATTTTAAAATTGATTCTTTAACTCACATACATTCATAGGAACTATGTGATATTAGGTAAAATATATAGAACTTGTTCTAGGTTAAAAGTAAATTAAGGAATCAATTTAACTCCATAGAAGTAGTAAATAAAACACGCTATAAAATAATTCTACTAAATCTTCCACTATAAAATATACTTAATGTTTTTATTTTTACTTTTGAGATCCAAGAATCAACTCAATAATTGAAATTTAAAATATTTGAAGTTCTTTAAAAAAAATCTTATTCAACTCTCAAGAATTTCCTACTTTCTAAGAAAAGATTGAATATTATCATCAGATATAATAAAAGAATCTATAAGACTATATAAGTTGATATTGACCTTAAAACTTATCATCCAATCCATTAAAATTATGAGAATGTGTGTGATCACTCTATGACTAAAAATTACCATGATATTTCCACATAACTAATCCTCATTAAACAATAAGGGTGTTTAAATTCTTGTTTTATCCTCACACAAAGAGGTGTATAAATATCTAGAGAATAGGGTATTGATTATAATTACTAATTTTAATAATACACAACCAATAAAAATTTTAATCATTGAGATAGAACCATATCAAACATATAAGTTTCTATAAAATATCAAATAAGTATCATACCCAGTATTATTGTATTCCCTTCTTATTGTTATTTAATAACATGTACTTCTATGAATAACTGTCCCAAATGTTTATGATTCTGCCCCTATCAATAGAAAAACCCAATAAAAACCTAATACCCACCTATAAAATTCCTTATTCTCAGTAGATTTATCTAATTTTTATATTATATTTGAGGCTCCACTACTATATTCCATGATAAACCTCTTAAAGTGTCATGGTATTCCATACTAATGAAACTTTTTTAGGTTTGATAAGATAACATAAAATAAATACATTACACCCTAATGTTGATAGCATGAAATATTCCTTATCCCATAATATGAATCTAATATTATAAATATTTTTTGAATAATCCCATATATAAATTCATTTTTTTCTTCAAACCAATATAAAATTTCTTTTCTACACTAGTTTGAAGAAGAATATCATTTTCACTATTTTCATAATCCACTTTTTCAATCACTAAATTAATAAACACAATCACATAGATATGTTACATATATAATAAAATTTATGACCTAATTTTAATTTGAAGAAAAATTTCTTGTAATCCCATGATAAAATTTTCATCTTTAGTCAACTATGGTGGAAGGAAAAACAATTCCAAAAATTGTATAGACTACTCTAGTACCATCATGTTCCATTTATCTAACTCTATAAACTCCAAATATTTAATAAATATGGATTTATCTATGTGAAATTATTTACTATACATCTTCGAAAAACAAACCCATGCAAGGTACTCATCCACTTTACTTCTATGGAATTCTATTATGAATTTTGAGCTTCTCTCTCCAACAATTTTATTGAAAATTCCAAATTCAAAATATTTGATGTGTAGAGGAACTATAATATTCTATAGACCCTATATAATAAATCTTTAACTTCTTTTAATTAATTGTATTCCCAAAATATAGGACAATTATTCTTCAAAATCTCAGAATCTTGACTATATTCCATTGGTTACTCTTGACTTATTCCTATTTTAAGTACATGAATTACTTTGAACAATGAATTAAAAATATCTGGAACACATTCCATATTATTACTTTCTTTCTCATGGATGGGTGTAGAATAATTTATAACTTCTTATTCATTAACTATCTCTCTACAAGGAGGAATTTCTATAATGTTACACAACCAATGATTAACCAGTTTCTCTATTCTAAACTCTCATCTACACTTCACCATATGTGTCTTACCACTCAAAACACAAAACTATTAGTGGTAAAAACAAAAAAAAATATCTATATATAAGTATATCTATTCAAATTTACATTATTACTTATTTTTATGTTCACATATTCATTAATATAGAATTTTAATCAAAATATTTTCTAAAAAAATTAAAATTTTCAACGTTTAATGGTGGTAGAAACCTATAGGTAACAATATCCAATAAGTGATCCTAAAATAATTTATCATTCATGGACTCCATATTAATTCATTTTAAACAATAAATACATTATTTATGGATCTTTATGGGAATTTAATGAGTTTTGATAATCATAATCTCAATTTAAATTTAACTTCACAAGACTCAATTTAGACCATTATTTGATAACATTTTGTAACAATATAGCCCATAAACCTAAATCATGTGAATAAAACAAGATATATTCATTTAAAAAAGTGTTTTAATCAATCACCATAGATTGGAAACTAGTGATTAGGGATACCATGTAGCCATTAAGTAATGATTTTCACCCAAGGTAAAAAACTAAACATAAAATAAAATTCATTTTTTATTAAATCTAAAACAAAAATTTAAAAACAGTATCTAATTAAATGAACACCAATAATGAATTTGAAAATAAGTAAATAAATTAATTCATAATAACCATTAGTATAAGAACAACACATATACATCTTGGATAAAAACTCATCCAACAATGCTTAACTGAACGCCAATATGTCTCACCGTGAATATAACTCCTAGGCTCCATCAACAATGATCATTATATAATTTTATTTTCATATATCACAACAACAAAATTGTGCACAAATCGAGATGTGAGGATAAGGGTGAGAAAAAAATTTCATAGTACGATCTTCTCAAATCAATTCCATGCATTACTGTGTATTATTTATTCCAAAACATGTAACCAATGCAATTTTTAAAATAAATAAGAAGCTCATAATTCAATAGTTTGTAAATAATTTTAGAAAATAATTATAAAATTCATGTATTATTACCATATAATTAATATTTCAAAACATAACTTATCCCTATAAGTTTAAAAATAAAAACAAATTCCATAATTTAGGGCATTGTGAGTAATATAATAAAAGTGATCAATCATTAAATCACACAAAAACAAACTCAACTATGATCATAGTGCACCTATTGTAAATAATTAACCGACTATATTAGTCCATAAGGATATTTCCACCCTATCCTTTGTTATTTACAACCATGAAATTTGGTTATTTCTATCTATGAATTTTCCAATGATCATTCCTTTAAACAAGTTCCCAACATTTACTTTTTTTCTTAAATAGTTTCTCAGGACAAAATTTATATAAGATATATGTATATATATTATATTGAAACCCAATGTAAGATAAAATATACCTTTTTCCACTTATCTAACAACATGATTTGAAAACCTATTATTCATGGTTTTCATAAAATTCCCTAGTTTTCATTTATCAAAATTTCAGATAAACCATTATTTTATCATTTCAATTTCACAAAAGTACTTTGATAAAATATAAACTTAAACCATGAATTAAAAAATAACCCTAATCACAATAAATAAATCATAACCAATTGAATAAAAAATTTAATTCATTTACCTTATATGCTTTCATCAAAATTCTCTATAATAGATTATGTTGAGGCCAACAATGATGAAAAATACCTATATTTATCCTTCAAATTTCCCATATACCATAATTATTAAACTAAAATGATTAATCTTTTTATTTAATATTGTTTGACATAACTTTTGAACACTTATAACAACCCCTTACTAAATTCGTATGAATCGTTCCATTATAGAATGGACCACTGTGTGACTCTTAGGTTCAGAGTAGACAATAAATAGTGATTGGTGTTTCCACAAACCATTATAAATAAACCTATGTAACTCACTAATTTATTATTTTATAATAATAAGGGTTGAATGATATTATATTGAGAGTGTATTGGGACCCATAAAATTTTTCACAACCTAATTCTAAATGTTAGAAATTACCAACTCTATCCTTTGAAAAGTATTATCACCAAAATGAGGGTTTTAGAGTATTGGAAATATTATTTAGCAATTAAATTATTTTTGTAACAATACAAAATCATTAATGAATATAACTATAAAAATCTTTAAATAATATATCCAACTCACCATCCTTAGATATCCCCATGGAATGACTCCACCACCACCAAAGTTGGAATTGAGAGAGACTCAAAATAGAGTGTATTCTATTGGACTCATATATTTATAGAATTAAATTCATCCATTTCCAATCATGAATCACCAATTTATAATTCCAAATCTATGGTTTAACCCGCATTTAATATTCCTCAATTATAACATCTCTCCCTAAATCCTCTATAACCATAATTTTATCCCATTAATTCCATAAAAATAATATTTTTTGTCTCCCCTTATAAATTCTCATTTTGATGCACATGGACACTATAAATAAATATCATATATCCCCCATCAATTACCCATAAAAACAATTTTAAAATTCATTAATTAGACTACAATACAACCCATATAAACAAATAAAATCATAATCTCCCATTTAAATTCTTTATGCCTCATTAATGATATAAATTCCATGTCACCAATTAATTCCTCTAATATATAACATTACTACCATTTTCTATTAATATATTCCCAAAAATTATTCTCTTATTAAATAACTAAATTTTAATAAATAAAATTTAAATTCTTAGATAACAATAACTTTAACAAATAAAATCAATAATCATAACCACTTAAATTGTTTTACTCCCAAAAATTAACAAATACTAAAACTTTTATTTGAGTCAAAAATATATTTCATAAAATATAAATCTAGGGATTATGAAAATATATCACTATTCACTAGTATATAAAATTTTAATGTTATTATTGATTCGTGTGTGTTGTAAATTTATATTATATTGCAATGATAAATAACCCCTCATTGGAAAACTCTTTTCTCTTCTTGATAAGAGATTATCATGGAATGATACAGATTCCAAAAATATGATAATATTATCAAGAGTATGAGATTTTATAGACGTAACATTTTCACTCCTGTAACAAATGTAAAATTTATTTTTTATACTAAACCACTAGACTATACAATATGGAATGTCAAGAATAATGTCATTAATATATTTAGGGATGTATACTATGTATTAAACTTCATTATTGGATTTTAACAAGGTATCTTATGTATGAAATGAAATTTCAAAACCCACCACCACTAGAAACCACAAATGGGTCATTAATAATTGTGAGATTACCCAATGAATACTACCTCTTATAGTCCATGGGTTGGAGACTAGTAATAAGGGTATAAAATACAAATAAGTGAGGAATTACCGTAATATTTATATAAATATAAAATAAACCAATATTGAAATTAATGTAATGAAATGTAAATACTAATATAAAATGAATTTAAATTTCATAAATAAAAAAATGATAATAAAATAAAATACCAAAATACAAATCATATTACATCAACTCAGGAACACCATGATCACCGTGAGCTAGTATGATCTAGCACAGTCACTGAATCCCTCTTGGAAACCTATAAAAACATGTTTTTATATATAGTGTGATCATACAAGTATACTTAGTAAGATCCTCCCAAAACCAAATTTAAAAATTTGGAATAATAACACTAATTTCCTTATAAACAAATTAGAAAACCAACTCATCGCATATACAAATTCAACTACCACTTATCCCCACTAAAGCTCTCTCACCCAATATCTCGTCTAAATATGGTAACATGATATCAAAATAATATATCATCAAGGAACCCCAATACCACTTACCCACTAATATAGACACTCTAATGCCCTAATTACATACACCATAGTGATATTATCCCCTATATAATGTCATAACCACAACCTGAGAGACTTGTTAAACTATAACCTCATATCCAAAACCACTTACCACATACCATAGATAAATTCCATACCTCAATATCCCAACAACACATAAAATCATTATCTAAATAAGTTTATGTGAATTTTAATAACATAAACCTCATTCCCTCCCACTTCCATGAACGCCCTCTATCATGCATGCACATCACAACCACAAATCCATCTTAGCCTATATATACACTATAAAATCAATCCATTATAACATGTTTATATATATATATATATATAATGGAATTTTTATTCATATAAAGGATAGCATGGAGGAGGGATAATTTTTCCATATGATCCCTCTACAACTTTGATATTAGGGAAAACACTTGGAACCCATAACCATATAGGCATTAATAAGGTTACTCGACTCGGATAGTGATGTGTAAGAAATAACAAGGACAATACAATGAGTATAATAGTATCATATAATATTAACCTAAATATTAACTATAAAAAACATTACATAACCTAGAACGGCCACTTTGAATTAACTTCCTCATATTAACATCAACTATCACACCTATTAACCACAAATCAATATCATTATTGTTGAAAAATAGCCACATGACAGAATGATAAATTATCATTTAATCAAAAAAATTAAAAAATTATAGGTTTCTAATTTACTAGTATTATTTAATTAAATTACATTTATTCTATCCACTAGAAGTGTCATTTAACTATTATCACTCATCTACTTTTTTCTATTTATCAGGTTTTAATTAAATTGCCTACTTTTTCATTAATTATTCACTCATTACATCCATTTAATATTTATAACATAATATATACCATAAAACCCATTCCACTTTAAATTATTTATTCATTATAGCATTTAATATCAATATAGAAACATATTTACTAGCCACTACAAATCATACCATACCATCCAACCCCATAACAACATCAAATGTAATTTATTCCCAATAATAAACCAAAATAAGGCCTCCACTAACTAAACAATATTATTCACCCCACTTCACATCATCAACCATGCCAATCTATCAACAATCACAATGATAAACTAGATTAAAAATAACCAATTCAGAAAAATCTAAATTCACATAACACCCTACCATCACAACAACAAAAATGGGTAAAAAACAATAATTCTATATGTGGACTGTATCACACAATAGTAAAAAAAGTTCACTTTATAATTAAATATTTCTGTAATTCCAATTAATTATTATCCTTAATTGATTAACATTTTATGGAAGGTGATAAAGTATAATAATCAGTAATAATAATGGATAATATATTAGTTCATATCAATAATAAACTTTATTAGAAAATAAATAGCATAAATCCTAGTGAAGTGAAAGAGAATCATCCTTTTCCCTTAAATTTCTTAATTTGGTTTATTATTGTTCTTAGGATAATATATACTATCTAACTAATGAAAAAAAGGAATGAAAATTTCAAAATGACACATAAATATAAAATAATAATTCCCAAATAATTTACCTTAATTGATGCTTCAATAGCCACTACATGATAATGAAGAGAAAAATATGATCAACTACCACCAAAATAACATAAATCATCTAAAAAACATGGATTATAAGGATTTTATCTCTTTAATATATTGATCAAAATCAAATAATGCATAACTAAGATAACCCAAAATTGATCCAAATAATTCCTAGGACTCTATAGAAATTTAATGAATCATAGATCACCCAAATGGGGAACCATGATTAATAAAAAAACTAGAAAAACACTATATTAGGAAATAATGGTGGTGGTCACACCATAATGAAATCCCTATCTGGAATTCATTGTGAGATCTCCTCTAAATCTCATGGAGTCAGGCCAATTTAATTTGGAAAAAAATGAAGGTTATGGTTAAATGGGATTCTCTATATTTTAACACTTTAACCTTTAAATAATATAATACAAATATCGATGCTTCTATCCAAACCCTATATACCTTCAATAACCACCATGGCGCAACTTCCCCTTCCATTATGCAATAATACTAAAATATATAGAACCAAAAAAATTCAACAACCAATCCCATATAGAATTGTTCCCTAAACCACTATGTGAAAAATATCAAGTAATATTAACCTAGAAATTCTATGTATGGATTTTATAAAATTCAGATTCTTATATTATCTACCTCTCAAATGATTATTGTACTAGATAATCAAGAAAATTTCCAAAAAGAATATAAGGGAAACAATCCCAATCATCCCCAAGAGATATAAATCAAAATAAAATTCCCAAATACAGAAATTATAGTAAAACTCATGAAAGAAGAAAAATCAATCATATTAGCACAAGAATAATACAATAATTAAATAAAATAAATCACACATACCATGAATCAAAAATTTAAAATATAAAAAAACAAATTTCAAAATTTCTTTTGATACTTGGATAATATCTATGAATCACATTCCCATATACACTCCTATAAGACTCCATTTTTATACAAGGCATGGATCAATGTAATTATTTACCCACACAACACCTTCTCTTAAAAATCATGAATCTCAAAAGGTTTCTCCGGGAATGTTGCATCTTCCTCAATATCCATAATTCCCTAATAAATGATGTGATTCATCATGAAGATACTAAAGATGATATAATATATATAATATATCATATATCTAGTCAATAAATTGGGGAAGTAACATTAAATAAACCACCATAAGAAATCACTCAAACACCTCAAAAGGTTATAGAGGAAGCACTAGTCAATAAACCCCCTTACCAAATCACTCAACCACCAAAAAAGGCCTAATAATATAGGGGGAAATATCACTCCAAATACAAAACCTACACTTCCCATGATGAATAAAAACTTTTAGGATCACATGATCACCAATCTAAAACTCCAAATTTCTCCTCCCACGATCTATATAAGAATTTTGATGATTGTGACCTTAATTATGAGGGTAGTATACCCTAAAAACTATATAATTATGATTCATTTCATGATATATTATATGAGATGATATAATTTTGTCATATCATATGTAATCCATGCACAGAAATCATATTATATATGTATTTGTGAATATTATATTGGGTAATATGAGTTATTATTGTAATGTGTTAACCTTATCGTACCATGTAATATGGTTTTATCATATATGACGATATGGTTTAATAATATATTTAATTTTATGAGGTTTTTGAACATTATATTTGTGAATATTCCATTCTTGGATATCATTGATGGATAATGTTTCATTTTTTTAAATGTATATAAGTATACATGGATGAATGGGGTGGTGAAGAGTTGTAAATATATAATTTCTTAATGGAATGACCAAATTAATTCATATATAAAATAATTATAACAATCACATATGAACATTTATATATTTAAATATTAGATAAAAAAATTATGAACAATTCATAAATAACATAATTATAATAATCATATATTAACCCACCTAATATTTCAAGTATCTTTATTCTCTACTCCTAAACTCAATATAATTGGGTTTTAATGACTTAGTGAGACTAAAGTTTTCCTTTAAGGATTGTTCTAGATATAAGATTAAATTTTGAGTCATTATTTAAAATGATTCAAAACTGAAAATGAGATCATTAAATTTTTACCATATTTTAAAAAGTGTTCAAGTTAGATGAATTGGGCATGTGATGTCCAGGTTATGATGTTGTGACAATAGTTAAAAAAAGTAAGGTATTAATCTAGATGGAAAATAATTTTTTGAATGATAGTTATACTTCATCATTGAAACTAAAAGGAAGATTCAGGAATGGGATAAATGGTTCCATATAATGGAAATTATCTAAAACACTTTAAATGGTTTTAGTAACTCAATATAAATTCCTAATCTTGTATAAATGTTATAAAATTAAATAATTTCGTTTTTAAGGCTTATAATATAAGATTTATTTCTTATAAAAATTTACCTATATAGGAGTTAAAATTAAAGGTAATAATTGAAGGATTTTATATTTTTTCATTGAAATGATAATGTAAGTAAATTTTCAATCTTACATGGATTAAAATAAATGTTGTATATAGTTATCTCAATTTCCTTTATATGATAGGTGATTTTTTTCCATAAAAAAATTTCTTTTATCAATAATATAGGATTATGGTTTGAATAAACTTGGTATAAGATTCATCATATTTTATAATATACTTAATAATAAGAGAAGGGAAAAAATTGTCTTAAATAAAAGTGAATATCCAAATGTTTATTAAAAAATAATAGATATGATCCCAAAATCCATTTTTTGAATACATGAAAGAATAAATCCTTATTTTCATAAAACAATTATACACACATATAATACCTTATGAGATATTGATACAATAGTTCATTAGTTAAGTATTCCCACTAATGAAAATAAGTGTTCTTTTTGGCATACATGGTTTTTTCATCATAGATTGATATTTTAATGAGAATATAGTGTTGATGAGGATAGTGGTAGTATGTTTGTTCTTGGTTAATTTTAAAATTTTACAAATAATGTACTATTCTAGGAAATATAAAAATTGAATATTAAATTATTTATTAAAATTTTTTAGGATGTGTTGGTAATGAAAATTTTAAATAGTAAACAAAATTGCCAAAAGGATCTCACGGGAAGAATTTTGATAGTGTAGGTTCCATAAAAGATTATTTTTGTGAACATATAATGAGTTTTAATTAAATTTCATTGTTATTAACATCATCATATTTTATGTTTTGTGCTCAAGTAGTTTTAATATTACATTCAATGAGTTGAAAATTAGGAATATAATTCATAATTCACGCCACTATTCAAACTAGATTTCATCATAGATGATACTAACTAAAAGTGTTTAGTGGGAGGATTTTATTAGATAGTCACATATATATGTGTCATAAATTACATCGAGATTCAATTAGTTTAATAGAAACCTTAAAAGTGCATAAAAATAATGCTAATCAGGGGGTATTTCATAACTGATATGATGAGACATGCTATTATGTATAGTTTTAGTAGGGTTATTAAAATATTTAAAGAATTTAAAATATATTAGGTTTTAAAATAGGTAATCTACACTTTTTCCTTATTTAATGTTTTCTATAAATACTCAGGATGTGAGGTGATAATTGGCCTCTAAATTTTTGACTTTGTGTGATCCCTATCATATTTTCATTATGGAGTATTATGGGTTGTGTTGACATGTTATATTTATCATGATTATAATTTTTTAGAGTGATATGAAACATTCTCATGATGCGTAAAATGATATTTGTGAAATGGATGACCTATAAAGTATACCATATAGAGTGTTATACGCTATGGAACTGGTATAATAGGTGTTCTTTTTTCATATTTGTATTTCCCCATACATGAGGTTGGAGAATTACCTATAAAAAGTACCTTTATACTTCAATACCTTTATTATATAAGAATTTAAGCTAAGCTAATTATGTTTTGGTTGGGTATGTTGTTACTCATGTTATTAGTTCGATCATAATAAATATAATATTTGACCTCACGTTTTAAGAGTATGATATCAAGTCCATCGATTTAGATGGACTAATTAAGACATTGATTTTACCTGGATAAGACATGTGATGTGATTGTCTATAAAATGAGGGTAATTTGGTTTGTTATTTCATAAGTGTTAATGGAATGTATTGTATTAATAGTTGTGGTTATCCTATACTCATATAGTAGAGAACATATGATAAGGATATATGGGATTGATATACTTCATGTTTTGTGGTCACTCATTGTTATATACAAAGGGATAATATGTAAATGTAGGATTACATATGATATAGTTGGTGGAAACATGTATAAAGAGAGTTGTGTCTGATAGAGATCATGCTAGATCCATTTGTAGATTGGGTATTGATAATTCTTTGCTATAGGTTACTATTTTCTTACATTTATGAATTCATATTGTTTTTAAATGATAAAAATTTTTATAGGGTAACACTTTATGGTTGAATGAATAAGGATTGAGATTTATGAAACTCGAAGAGGTATTATAAAAAATTAGAGTTTATTGAAAATGAGTTTTGGATGGATATTGATATGCTATTCCATATACTTCAATACATGATGAATTTAAAGGTATATTCCCAAAATACAGGTGATAGATAAAAAAATGAGTTTTTTATATAGTTTCATAAGTTATTTTATATGATACATTATAAGGTGAAATAGAACAATGCCAATGAGACTTTAGTGAATGTGGGATATTAATGGAGATATTCCCTATATTTTATATATATATGATGCATTTTTTCTATATTTTATGTGATGATATCGGGATATAATATTTTATGAAATCCATTTATGAAAGTCATATTATATATATACTTGAGAATATCATAAGGGATTATATAAAATATCACACAACTTTCTTAACCTTGTAATGTTATATGATATGATTTTATTATATGTGATGATGTAGATAAATTGTAGTGTGAATTTGATGAGGCGGTTGACCTATAATTTTTAGGAATCTTTTATTCCCAACATTCATTTATGGACACCATTTTATTTTATGAATATTTTAAGAGTACACTTGAGAGACCATGGGTTATGAGGATTTATAAATATAGGATTACTTTAATGTTTAATATCATTCAAGTAAATGATACATAGACTTAGTGAGCATCTGTGAGGTCTATATAAATAGGCCAATGACCATGGATATGGTTTCATGTATCCTGTGGATTTTCCATCAAATATCACTTATTTATCCTCCCTTTACAATCTAAAATACTATTATATCAAGAGATTGAGGAGGGTACATCCCATATGATGGGTGATTCATGTCAACCCATGGAACACTATGGATGAGGGAGTTTGATGGTTTCCTCTTAGAGTCTTCCATAAAGTATGTAAATAGAGATTGTAGAATCAACCATCTATTATTAAAAGTTACATGAGTTCTTTATTTTAATAGATTCATTGTTTTGGTATCATGTAATACCTTGAGATCTTAATATAATATTACCTTTAAATAATTCAATGTTTTTGATATATTTATCCACACGCAAAACTGAATTTAAACAAAACCGTGATATATTTAGATAAAATATAAATATTTTTATAAGATTATTAAACACTAGACATTAAATTAGAAATAGTGATAGGAGTAATAGTTTTATGAAATATTTATAATAATAAAATAATAACTACTTTTAATATGAATGAAATTCAATTAGTACAGCTAAAAAAACTAATAAAATAATTTTCTATTTAAAAATAAGTTTTTAAAAAATAGGTTTTCTTTCAAGAAACTATGTGTATTATAAAAAAATATTGTAAATATTAATAATATATTACAAAAAAATTATTAATTGATAGTAAATAAGAATAAATAGTAGTTAATATTTTAAAAATCAATTTTCTAATATGAACTGCTTTCCACTATAATATTGTATCTTTTTAAAATATTGAATTATCAAATTTTATAAATTTATTTTGAAAAAATGAAAATCCTTTTTTGATTAAGCATAATAATGTTTTCTAATGATGAATTTTTAATTTTTTTTCTTCAAAACAGGTTTTATGAGTGAAGATGCTAAAATTAATTTTTTTCAAAAATATTAGTTTTAATAGATAAAATGTAATTTATATTTTTTATTGGTAGATAAAAATTTTATAAATTTTCCATTATTTTTTTTTTCATGGAGATTAAATTACTTATGATAAATATTAAATACTGCAATAAATTTAAAATGAACCTTTTCAAAGAATAAATTTTATAAGAGTTATATATTTTTTATCTAAATAAATTAGATTAATAAACTTTAAAATATGACTCTAATATGATTTTTAAAAACATAACTCAATATATAAACACTCATTCAATTTCTAGTTAATATAAAATTATGATAAAAAATGTAATATATAAACAACATTTTTCTATAAAAATAGTGTTTTCTATATATTATATTTTTATTTGAAATTTAATTTTCTCGATTATATAAATTTAATTAGTTTAAATGGTTCCCAAATTTAGACTCATCATGTGGAAATTTTTTATTTAGGTTTATTCTATATTTTTAGTAATAAAATAATTACCATGGTTTATTTTCAATCAAGATTAATAATGGTAAGATGGGTAAATGAGGTATCTCGAATTTTAAAAAATTAAAATTCCACATTAAACTTCTATAAATAATTATTTTGTATTAAATTCAAACCCACATGTCTCACCTACCATTTATCTTCCAAACCCACCTAACTCTCATGCAATGTTTTTGTTATCTCATACCTAACATTCATTTCCAAATATTTTTTCCTCTTTTTCACATGTAAAAGGAGATAAATTCCTCCCACATCAAGCCACAACTATTGTTAGAAATTTCAATGAAATACTACCCAATTTATTTCTCATATATCCCTTCAACATTTTTAGAATCATTTGGCCTATAAAAAGTGACTCAAGTCCTTCATTTCTAATTGTTACTTCACAAGAAGATCCAAATTCTCAACGTAAGTATTACTTACCCTATTAATCTTATTCTTTGTCCATCCCATACACCCTCTTCCAAATCCATTATAACCATACATATATAATTACATCAGTATAAATAATATACTCAAATTTAATTATTTTTATGGTATGACCATTATCCATTCCCCTCTAATTCAATCGAAAAAATTAAAATGTTTCCAATGCATGTGTACGAACCACCGCCTCCATAAACAACACATTTTTTTTCATCAACACCATTCAAGTATGGTTATATAAATGGGTTCATTTAATGTATATTGTATTTATTTCAAGATTTATATTCGATAAATATAAATTTGACATTCTATATTTAATATTATAAATAAACAATCATTGTAACATTAATCGTCTTAAATAAGCACACTAAGAGAAAAATAGTTTTATTCATACTGTATAACATTTTTATATCCCTTAAATAATTTTTTAATTTATTAAAATTTTGATATATCACTCTAATAAACACTAAATAATATCATTATGCTTCTAGTATAATGATATTAAAACAAACCCACCTAATAATCATTCACTAAATCATGGGGTGTTCATGTTTGGGTCGGTTTAATGACTTACTTGAATAATAATATGTATTTATATCATGAATTAATATAGGAATACAATTATTTATATAATATTATGTAAATGGGGAAATGATTATTTTATTTTTTTCTAGATATTCTATATCAATATCCAATTTAATAATTAAGAAAATGCATTTTGATCATCAAGAATCACTAAAACATGATTTTTACTGACTTCATCTTCATGAATAAAGACTAAAAGACTCATGAAAGAAATTATAAACATAAAAAATAATTATAAATCATACCTAAAAACATTAATGATCTATTAATGATAATAAACTCTGCTAATATGAAACTAGTACATATGAGAAAAACTATAAACACCTGATGAGGAAAATCAATGGAATTCATATAGATAATTTATATTTATGAATAGTATACAAGAAAATTGATATTATCAAGTTTATTAATTTAGTTATTATGAAATATATATATTTTACATAGGAGGTTAAAGTATGTTCATGTAAGTTATGACAAGAGGTAAGGGTTTTCGTCTCAAATTTCTCTCTTTGACAAATGCTTATAATTAGGAACCTAATTTCATTTATATGGTATATATACTACCAATATAAGATATAATATCAGGACTTATATTTTAATCATAGTATTTCAAGTTTAATTATAGTCTCTATCATTAAAGGATTTTTTATTAAAGCATTACTCAATCCATAATGTTTTTCTTGGACTTAATTCATATTCTTGGAGACATGATACATGTTATACCCCATATTTCATTTTTATGGTTTTATATTAATTTAATATGGAATGAATTTTATATACATTATTTACTTGTAATTATTGGGGTAAAATAAACCAAATAAATTTAATTTCTTCATATTTATTCTATGTTTTCACCCTATCATGGGAGTTTTAGTAAATCAATTTTAAAAATATGAGTTATGATTTTTCTCATCAAATTATTTCATATATGTTGGGTACATTCAATCCTTTGATTGTATTAAGTGGTTTTATCTCATTGTATTCATTCTTATTAAATAAAACCATTTTCAAATAGTTCATGCTTCATTGAGTATGTTTCTCAAAATGGGTTTTTGATAAATCAATCTCCTTTTATTGACTTATAATGTTTCACCTTTAGTTTATATTTTTAAATGCTTGGGTTCTCCCACCCTAATATTTGAATATTTGGAATTTTTTAATCATATATTTAATATTAATTATTTTTGAAAATTAATTTTTTGTTACTCTTTTTACAATGTGAGTTTTGATCAAAGGTATTTTCAAAATAAAAAAAAAATAACTTTCACTTTCATATTTTTTTTCTTCCTCTCCTATTTTGTCCAAGATAAAATTTATGTATTTTAAATGATCTATTATTGGAGACGAATTTTAAAATAAAAAACTTTAAAAGAACATCATTTCACCTTTTCAAAATTTAAATTTGAAATTGACATGTAAATTTATATGTTAAAAGAGTGTTAAAAATCTTTTCTAAATGGTCATTTAAGTTTTCTCTTTAATTTACCTTATCATTTTCAAAGTTATTTACACTAATAGGGTTTATGTTTCATAGTTTATCCTCTAATATATATATTTATAATTTTGTGTATTGAACTCATGATATAAAATAATTCAATTCTTGATCCTTTTTATCATGATACCATTTGAAGCATTCTTTCTAAGATAGTTATTTTTATTTATATCAACACCCTTCTATGTTTCCTTTGTTTCATTGGGTTTATGTTTTCTTGAAATCATGAACCTTATTTATATATATATCATATTATCTTGTAATTATATAATTGAAATATCTATATAATCATTGATATATATGTTTTAAAAATAACATTTTACATAATTCAGAATTGATGATGTTCACCTAAAAATAATGTTATTTTATTAACATGGGAAAAATAATTTGTGTGTCGTATATTTTTATGCTAATATGGATGATTATTGGAAATTTGGTTATGTTTTATAAACATCCACCTTCTTTATTAGTATGGTTTAGGATCATGTTATCCATTTTATTAACATGGGTAAATTTATTTACATTCTTAATTATTATTATCTTCTCACATATGACGATCATGTATTGTTATTTCATATTACTCTAGATAACCATGTTTTTTCCATCCAAAGGATCCTTAGAGAATGTTATTAAAGGTGTTGTTGACTATTATAATGAATTCATTATACTTAATTAGGTGATGTTTGTGGCTAGAAATATATAGCCCCTTGATGAATTGATAGGTCTCATGAGACAAATAGGTTTGGGTATTTGGTGTATGCCTACCCAATTTAGCAAGAAGTCTTAACTATGATCTTAATAATAAGTAAATTTCTTGGAAAAAGATTTAGAAAATATGTTTTTGGTTTCTGTAATTATGAATTCCATTATTATGAGACTAGTATTATTGATATCTATTTTTTTATTTATTGTCTTGCATATATAATTCTCTCATTTTAAGTTTATTATGGATTTATATTGTTTATTTATGTCTTCAATAATATTTATTCAGTTTTCATTCCATGATTACTTTAGTTGTATGATTTCATTTATTAATAATTTGAGATCACGCCTCATTATCTTTCAATTTCCACTAGTTATAAATAAAGGTATTATACATGATATATCTAGAAGGAAAGAATGTGTGAAGGAATTTACGGGTGACATTTAATAATCATCATGAAGTAAGTTGATTCTTATATAATGGAATAGAAAATTTACATTAGTTGAGAAAGGCTTGGTCTTTATAAGTTTACTATGTGTCCTAATGATCTAAATCTTTAAACCTAAAAAGATCCTTTGAATTTAATAGGGTAATTAATTGTTATTTATTTTTTAAATAAGGATGGTTATATCCATTCTTTAATAGTTGTTATAAAATTGATTGTGTAAGGTATGTATTTATGGAAATGGATCCTATATTTTAGGATCATTACATCATAGTTGGCATCAAAGAAATATTTTAGATAAATTTTGAGTTTAGGATTTTTATTAAATATAATTTAAGGGTTCATAAGTTAAGGTTGATAAAAATTTCAAAGGTAAAAATAACCCCATGGGATCGTATATAATTTATTTATAAGGTAATAGTGAACATTCTATTTATAGATTAGGATAATATAACTTTAGTGAAACCCCTAGGGATAATTATACATGAGAATTATAAGTATATGATGACATACTAATGTTATGGTAAGGTATTTAGTATGTGGTTCTTCATTGAAATTGAATCCTTGTCTGTATACATTCAAGCGGATATGGATATGGAACATAGGAAACTGGGTTAATCTCCCCAAAAGTTTGGTTGTGTAATATACTTGTTTATTTATGTGCCTAATTTTTTTTAAATGTCATCATTCAGTTTTTTTTTTGGGGGGGGGGGGGTTAGATGACTCAATAAAGTTTCATGGAACCTTTTCCTTGTTTGGTGTCCGCATAAAGCCACTGACTAGCCATTAGCATGCTAATAGAATGGGGTTCCTACCTAAACTCCACCGACTAGGTAGCGGGGATCCTCAGGATACATGAATAATACCTATAGTGATTGACCTACTGATGGGACTCCATCATCCCTCTAGTAGGCCTACTAGTAGTCACTTCACATATTTAGTAGCCACGGGTTGGCCCATGTCCACCATCGGGTTGCCATTGGCCTCAGTATTGAACGAGAAAATAATGGTGTAATAATAATTGTATACCCATGAAGCCCCTAATTAACCCCTTTATCCTTCTTTTTCATGCATAATACAATATATTCTCTTAGAGAGGAATTTATTTGGAGTTCTAAGAATATTATATCTTCTCTTCTTGGGGTTTTGATCCCAATTTGATTGGTTGTCAATGTTTTGGTATATATAATGAGTATCATCCCATTCTTATTTGATTTTTTGATTTAATAATGTATCCAAACTATGATATTGTAATTTATTGATTATGTTATGGTCCCTCTAAAACCCTTTATATATTCATCATGTTTTTTCTCTTGATGTCCAGACATCTTATTGGTTGTGGTGCAGTGCATGAGATCCCTGAGGTATGTGTTGATCTATCTTCTATGTAAAACATTTTCTTATGGAAACTTAATTCAGAGATAAGGTAATCATTGTTTATATCCTCATCTCTATCTCCCTATTTTCTTCTCTTTTTTGTGTTTTTATACGATTATGGTTATCATGAAACCCAAGTTTGAGGTAGGCTGTTCTATCTGTAGCCTATGTTTGAAAAATGATAATTCTCTTGATTTTATAAATATTTTCCTAAATGATAATTGGAATGATTATTGAATTTTCTTATGTGTGTGTGTAACAGTTTTTTGATAAAAGATAGGTTTCCCTTTGTTTTTTTAAATGTAAGAGGTTTTCAAATTACTGTGAAATATCTTGAGAAATTGGTTTTCAAATAATTATTTGGATGGGAAAAGGGTTGTTTGGAAATTGTTTGTGAAATGTGATAATCCCTTTGAAATAATTAGACATATAAAAAAAATGGGATCCTTCTGTACCTAGGTTTATGGTTTAGTATTGGGCCTTTTCCTTTAGTGATGTAAGGAGGTTCTCTTTTGGGTGTGTTCCTCTATTCCTAGATTGTAGATGTATTGAATCAAGAAACATGATCTTGTAACTTTATGGGGTTCACTTTTTGTGGTGCTTCTCTATCCCTAGATTATAAATTATTTTGATCTAGGTTCTTAAAGTGAAAACCTTTCCTTATTTTTATTAATTTATGAGTAACCTAGTTATTATAAACCTGTGTTTTCCTAAGAACAATATTTATTGTGTTTTTATTTTCATTTTTTTGGATTTGATTAGATATGATTCATGATTTTATAAATTTAACATGGTTAATTTAAAATATAATTTGAGAATATGTTATCTAGATTTGTGAAAGAAATGTAAAAAGTGTATTTTTTTACCATGACTTTGATCCAAATGTGATAATTTCTTAATCATGCCATGTTTTTGAAAAATTGATAATTTTTTGAATTATTTGATAGAGTCTTATTTTTTTACACTTTGGTGGGGCCCTATTGATATTTTTTATCTCAAACCTTGCACACTATCCTGGGGGTGTTTAGACCTAATTTTTTATGATGTATAAAGGGGGATGGTGTTATATTGAGCCGATAAGGTTTTATGTCAACTGACTATGGGTAAATGGTGGTGACATGGTGGGATTTTTCCCATGTATCACAGGGAGTATCTATTGAAAATATTGGTTGTCCTATTTGTTTTATATTTATTATAAGAACCTTAGTTGTTGAATTGTTTCCTTGGATGTTTTTCTACCACTAATACTCTTTTTTTAATGAATTATTTCTTTTCTGGTTATCTTTCTCAATGATTATGATATGTATTTTGTATCATTTTGTGAAAATTGTTCCCTCTAATTATTGTTATATGAATATGTTCTTGTTTCTATCCCATGGGGATCAGGGACACCCTTTGGGTCTTGTCACAATCTTGTTCAGAGCCTAGTTGTATGGGTTATCCATATTGGGTCATGAAAATTTGGTATTAGAGGGTGGTTATGCTCAGTAATGGGAAATTAGAAAAAATTAAATTGGATTCCTAGTACTTGGTAAGTTCTTTAAACTAAATGCATGGATAGATATTTCCATGATGAGCCTCAAGTCACCATGGGATGTTCGGTTGTGTGTATGAGACATCTTCTAATGGTTCCTCAAGAGGGTGAAGTGGTAAATGTTCTTTAAAGGAATCATACTCCTGATCATAATTTCCTAGAGTATTTCATGAGGTAATTTTAATCCATGGACTAGAATATAGACAATTTTAAGAAACCAGTTGTTCAGGGGAAACTGGGAGCTAGATGAGGTTAGGGTCGAGAAAGAGAGTTCTTATGCCTGAAGACCCTTTCTTTTAAGAGAACTAATGGACCTTAATAGGTGGAGGGATGTCTAGAAAATATTTATTGGGTATTCTAATTCCTATATAGTACTTAATCTATCAATTTAAATTGTGTGATATTTAATTTCAAGGGTCCTAGAAAGAGGTGTTGGGGCCCTATGGTTTAGGTGAATCAGTATGTGATCTTTGAGTGAAAATTCATCTGGATTATTTTTCATTTATTATTTCTTACCAATATCCATAATTGTGGATAATTATATGGAATTAATCTCTTTATAGTATGGAGATATTTTTTTCAAAGTACACTAACCATTTTATTTAGTTGGTTTATTTTTCTCCAAATGTGGTGATGAATGATTAGATGAATGAACATAAATACCTACAAGTATTGTGGCATGACATCTAATCATAGGTATATATATTGAATATTTCCACCAATTTTGATATATTTTATAGGGTTATGGTGGAATAAATTTATATGGTGGGAATGATAGGCTTATTTTGGAATTACCTTCAACCTTGTGGTAGTTCTAATGGCTCACATTGGAAGAATAAAAAGTTCCAACATCACCAAAAGGGTGGTGTAGGTAGTTATCAGTAGTAGGATTCCACTACTCCATCAATAGTAGAAAGAAATATACCACTAAATTACTAAAAATGTGACGATTTTTGGAATAATATATGATCTTTCCCAACACCTCTGAATAAATATAGAGATCATGGTTATTGAGGTTATAATCAGATATTCTACTAGGCTCTATCTATTCCTTGATATGGTTAGGTATCTTCAGCTTCAAAGGATACTATGGTGTTTTCAAAATCTTCAACGACAATAAGTCTCTAGACATAGGACCCTATAGTGAATCCTCTTCACATAGTGGATTTTTTTGTGGAAGTTGATGTGGGACTAGATATAGTTAGAGGGACTATTTTTGTTTCATATTCTATAAAATTCATTGTATTTTGTATATGTTCCTCACACTATTTTGTCTCTAAAATTTTTTTGGTTGTGTTGAAACTTAAAATGTAGCTTGTTTCAATTATTATAGAGTTAGAAACACTTATTGGGGTGAGTAAAGAGTCGATATTTTGTTTCCTTTGTGTTGCCTTTTGATAAATTATGTAAGGTTACTTTGGGGTTTTTTGGTTCTTGATTTTTATCCTTATAACATCATCATTAGGATATATTGGATGATCACTCACTGATCTTATATTTATTATTATCATCACTGTGTTTCATTGGTTTCTTCTAATGGGATCTTTCGATTATTTTAGGGGGAGTAAGATATGAGGTCCAATCATGTAGGACATTATCACCAAAGTCTTAGGAATTTTTTTCTATGGTTTTATTTGAGCCTAATGATTTTTCCTCTCATATTGATATTCCTTTAATTATTCATAATTTCCCCAAGGTTTTCCCAATACACTTATTAGTTCTACCTTTGAAATGTGAGGTAGATTTATCGATCGATCTAGTTCCAAGTATGTAGTTGGTTTCTATACCCTCTTATCATATGGAACCTACTGAACTAAAAGAGATCAAGATATAGTTGAATGAACTATTAGAGAAAGACTTTATTCATCGTATTTTTCCATCGTGGGTGGCCCCTATGATTTTTTCAAAGAATATTGATGGTTATGTTCATCTTTTACTGGAAAATCAGAAGATAAATTGGGTAAACATTAAGAATATGTATCATTTTCCACATGTGGATGACATATTTTGTCAATTAAAAAGGGAATAGTTTTTTTATAAAGTCAATATTCAATCGGGTTATCATCATATCAGGGTTTGGGAATAAAATATCCCAAATACCTCTTTCAAGAGGAGGATTTACCATTATAAATATATTGTGATTTCATTTCTTCTAACTAACACTCATGTAGTTTTTATGGAATTTATGAATTAGATATTACACTAGTATCATGATACATTTGTTGTGGGATTTATTAATGATATCCTGGTTTATTTTAGATCTAATAAAGAACATGATAGACATATAAATTTCGTTTTTGAAATCTTGAGGATTCACTACCTTTATGGGAAGCTATAATAATGGAATTTCTGGATATAATAGGTGAATTTGTTTGTTCATAAAATTTTGAGACTTGATCTCACAATATATCATAAAACGTATAAGGCTATCTATTCATGGGATTAATAATTGAATATCATTGAGGTATGAAGCTTCTTAGATCATTCTCAATATTAAAGAAAATATCAAGGATTTCTCAAAACATGTATCTATATTGACTTATCTTAAAAAAAACGATTGAAATTATATTTATATTTTAAAATCTATGCCTCTTTTAATTATTTGAAATTAATTCTAACATCGGATCTTATTTTGATCTTTCTAGAACCAAGTAATGGATATAAGGTTTATTGTTATTCAATAAGTGTTGGTCTAGAATATGTGATTATACATAATGATTTTGTGGTGGCCTAAATATCTAATCATCTTCAGCTACACAAGAGTATTTACCCAACTCATGAATTAGAGTATGTTTCCATTATCTAATCACATATGTGTTAGAGGTTCTATCTTCTTAGGGAAAGATTCACTATCTTTTCTGATCATAAGATAATGATCTATATATTTTCTCATAAGTACCTAAACCTCATATAGAGAAAATGGGTGTAGTACCTCTAGAAATTCAACTTTGACATCACCTACACCCATAGGAATTTGAATTATTTTGTTTATACTCTTAGTAAGAAACTTCTTTTATAGGATGTCCTAGAATCAAAAGTGGAGTGGAACATTATGAGGTTTTCACATAGTTGCATCTAGATATAGAGGGGGTGAATCAGGTATGGTTCCAACCAGTGCTTAGTTTTCATCATCTCTACTTGAGTCTATTCTTAAAGAACTATTGAATGATAATGATGTTATAGGAATTAGGTAATTCTTATATAGTGGTGAGACCATTCTATGTTAGTCTCTCCCCTCTATTGGAATTTTTTTCTTCAATATCTGATTATTCATCCCCTTATCTATTATAAATTTAGTTATGTATAACTACCATATTTATTCACAATCTATTCATCATGGAACTATATAGATGTATTATGATATGAGATGTTGTTTCTGATGGACGGGTATGAAGTGCAGCATCACTGATTATGAGTCTCATTGTTACACCTACCAATAGATCAAGGTAGAGCACCTGAATCCTTTTGGACTACTCCAGTATCTTCTGGTTCTAGTTTGAATTGAAAAATAGGTTTATAGTGACTTTATATTTAGATTACCATGGAATACATAAGTAATGAATTGAATATAGGTGGGAATTTATTAGTTGATGAAATCATCACATTCTATTCTAACATCACTAAAGTTAAAAATATGAGTAAATTTTATCTATTGTAGATTTTGAGGTTGCATAGGGTCCCCTATTCCATTTTTTCTAATAAGTATACCAAGTTTACCTCTTGGTTCTACATAATTATCCAATAATAAATGGGGACTTCAATCAGATTGGGTATAGTATACAATCCATAGATATATGGAAATATGGAGCACTCCATATAGATTCTGAAGGATATAATTCATGTATTCTTCTTATATTTCAGTGGATCACGGGATATCTTTTTCTGATACGTTTTGTTTTCCAACAATAAAAGTTACCATTCATTTTAAATAATAGATCCCTTTGAGTATTTTTATGGTTGCTCATACAGGTCACCTTGTTGTTGGTTGTAGGTGGGAGAGGCCTCTCTCATGGGACCAACTCTCATTCAATAGGTTTCTAAGAGGATCCAAGATACACACTAATTCTTGGATACATCTTAGAGTTATTAGAAATATTATGTAGAACAATGAAATTGTCCTTTGGAGATTATTATCGGTTACTATATCATCTTTAAATTCTCTCATAACCATCATCTTGGGAACCATAGGAACATGGATCTAAGATATGTTGGACAATTTGAGATCACTTAGTTTGTTGGGTAGGTTTCTTATCGGTTAGTGTTACCAGATCATTTGATAGGTATTCATGATGTTTCCTATATATCTTATCTTAAGAATTATCATCTTGATCCATCCCATATTCTTTATTTGGTAAGATATTTATTTGGAACTAGATGTTTCAATAATGGAATATCCAATGGAGATCGTTGATTCTCGTATAAAGGTTCTACATGTGAATTATATTCCATTGGTCAAAAAATTTTGGTAGCACGAATCAAATTCTCATGAGATTTAGGAGCATGAATCATCGATTATGGGGTAGTGGCCTAACATTTTTCTAGAGAATCCTTCTTTCTCATGAATTTTTAGAGACAAAAATTCAAATATTGGGGTTAATTATAACACCCTCATCTAGAAATGTCTCAATTTTATTTTAAATATGTTTTCTTGTGGGTTTAAGGGGGTTTAGTGGATAATTGGTGAATTTTCAATGTTCCTTGTCCTTTTTTGGTGTCTAGATAAGGCCAATATCTAGTTAATAGAGATCCCTAGGCTACAATAATTCTACCTATATCTATATACAATCTAGTGGGACTCTATAAACTAGATAGTAGGCTTGTCTATAGACATTTTACATCTAAAGTGGGCATTGGGTAGCTGGTGGACACCACTGAGTAGCAGGTGGCCTCATGATGGGAAAGGAAAATAAGAGTGTAATCATAATTTTATGCCACAAAACCCCCAAATTAAACCCTTAATCCTTATTTTTCAATCCTAATCAAACCATTCCTCTTATTTAATCATTCAATTAGTGTTCTCGTATCCTTCTATATTCTCTTCTTGTCATTTAAACCATGGTATGATTGGTTGTCTATGTTTTGGTATGTTTGATCGAATCACATACTATTCCTCATTCTTTTTTGGAATTGGTAGTGCATTTACACTAAATTATCAAAATATAATGATAATTTTATGGTCCTTCTCGACCCATTTATAGATTCATAGTGTTTTTTTTTCTAGAGGGCAGATCTCTTGTTGGTTGTGGTGTAGTGTGTGGGATAATTGTGTTATGTGTTGATTTATCTTCTTCACTACCCATTTTCTTATGGAAACTTGATTATAAGATATTAAAATCATTATTTAGGGCCTCAACTCTATTTATCATTTTTCCCTTCCATTCAATGTTAGGATCTCATTGTGGTTCTTGTATGACCCATGTGTGAGGTTGGTTTTTCCATATCCATTATTTATTTAATGAACCGTGAATGCACATGGTTGTCTAAATGGTTTTCCAAATGATTTTTTAAGTTATAATTAGAATGATTCTTGAATTTTTTGATGCATGTAAATAAATGGGTTTTTCATAAAATATGGATTTTCCTCATATTTTGGTAAATGAAAGATGTTTTCAAAACACTATTAAATGTATTTTGAAATTGGTTTTCAAATCATGATTTGGATTGAAAAATGGTTGTTTGGAAATTGTTTGGAAAATGTGATAATCCCTTTGAAATTATTAGACATATGTAGAACATGGGTGCCTTGGGTACCTAGGTGGAGGGTTTATTATTGGGTCTTATAATTGGATTCCATAAGGGGGTTTACTTTTTGTGGTGTTCCTCCATTCGTAGATCATAGATTCATTGTATCTATGAATTTGACCTAGAAACTATAGGGGTTTACTTTTTGGGGTGTTCCTCTATCCTAGGATCATATATTCTTTGGATCTAGGAACTTTTATACCACACTAGTCATGATTGTTTTTAGGTATTAGTAAACTGACTAGCCCAACCCTATGTTATCCAAGGGTAGGTCTCTATTATTATTGGGTTTTTATTGATTTGGATTTGATTTGATATAATGCATGATTTAATAAATGTAAATTTCCTTATTTGAAATAAACTTTAAAATATATATTATTTGTATTTGTGAATGAATTGTAAAAGGATGTTTATTTTTCCATGACATTGATACAAATGTGACAACTTATTAATAATTCCATGTTTTTCGTAAATTAGAAATTTTAGGCTTATTTGAAAAAATATATTTTTTAACACTTGGGTGGGATCATACTAAGCATGTTTAGAAAAAACCCTTCATAATTTCTCAGGGGTGTGTATAATTTTTTTTTGTTTGATGGAATAAAGTGAAAGGTGTCACTATGAGTCAGGGAGGTTTCATGTTAGCTGGGTATGGGAAGCTAGTGGTGACATAATGGGTTGTTTCCCACATATCACATAGAGTATTTTTAACTAGTTTTGGTCATCCTTTTTTGTTTATCTTTAGGACATGTACCGTGGTTTTTTATAGTATACCTTGTTATTTTTTCTACCACTATAACTCTTTTGTCTAAAGAATATTTCATCTCTAATTATCTATCTCTACGAGTATTCCATGTATTATATTTTAGGTCCAGAAAATCATTGAATTTTCTCACTGGTAGATGCATAGGTTCTTATCACCATCTAATGGGGATTAGGAACACCCATTGGGTCATGTTGCGGTCTAGTTCGGAGACTAGTTGGATAGGATTTCTAGGTTAATTCAGGAAAATTTGGTATCAAATGGTGGATATGCTCAGTCTTGGGAAGTTGAATGATAGGATATATGATTGTCATGATCTTAGAGGTAGTTTTCGGTGCTTTTACGGATATATATTTACATAAATAAACTCCAGTCACTATGGTATGTTGGGTTGTGTGACTATTATGTTTAGTTTTATCTAAATAACAATTTCCTATTGTGTTCTTTTGAGTTTACACTAATATTTTTTCATTTTTTGGTTATTTTTATTTTATTTTTGGAATTTATAAATAGGACTCTATGATGTATTCCATGTTTTCCTTAGTAATTTGACTTTGTAAATGATCCTAAAAGGAATACTATACTTGATTATAATATCATAGATTCCATATTTAGTAAATTTTTATTCATAAACCAGAATATACTACCTATTCGAAACAAAGTTGTTGAGGCACAACCAAGAGCTATAGGAGATCAGGATCGAGCGTGGTATTTCTTATATAGAAATACCAAATATTTTAAGGGAATAACTAACACTCAAGATGTGTAGGAATAGATAGAAAAGATTTATAATTTCATTATATTCATTTATACACCTTAATATATCAATGTTAATTACATGACATTTAAGATCAAGGGTCCTAGAAATAGGTGTTGGGACTCTATTGTTTTGGTGAATAAAAAAGTTTTGTTGAAGTGTAAAGGTTTCAAGACTCTTTTCATTCATTAGTTCTTCCAAAAATCCTTGATGAAGGTGAAGTATATGGAATTACTATCTTTACAGCAAACAGAGGGTTCGGTGAAAAAGCACACAAACCATTTTTTTGAGTTGGTTGATTTTTCTCCAAAGTTTGAGATGAATAATTAGAATCTACTAGAATTGTACAACTGACTTTATACAAGTGTAGTAAGGTGTGATATAATCAATTATCTTTCCTAAAGTAGATAATAACTATAGTAATTTTGGTTACCAATTCCATCTATATAGATTTTTCCAGACTCTATCTAATTCCAAATATAGTCAGGGATATTTAGCTCTAAAGGCCACTGCATCATAGCTAGAAGCATCAAAGTAAAAATGGATATAAATACAAGACCCTATATTAAATAATATTCATATATTGGATGAGTTCCAGTGGAAGTTGATATGTACATGGGAATAATGAGGGGTACCTTATTTGTTTCATCTTCTATAACAACTATTCTATTTGATACAGGTTCCTTTCACACTTTCATATCTTCTAATTTTTTGGATTTGTTGAAACTTTTGATTAATCTAATATCCATTTTTATGGATTTTTCATACCCTCTTTGGAAAAAAATATCATGGGTTTCATTGTCCATGGTTTTCACATTTTATTGTTGAATCAGGGTTAGTCTGGGATTTCTTGGTTCTTAATATTTATCATTTTAACATGATCATCAGGGTGGATTGGATGGTAACTCACCAAGATAAGATTGATTATTATCATAAATTGGTTTTTTTCCTTGATATTTATGGGATATTCCATGTGTTTCAGGGTGATTTGGATCCAAGGTCTAGTCACGTTGGACCTTCTCATCCAAATCTCTAGAGTTTTTTTCTTCCATTACAATTGAGCCTGATGATGTTACCACTCATATTTATCTTCCATTTAATGTTTGGGATTTCCTTAATGTTTTCTTGGATGAATTATCATTTACTACACCATAAAAGGAGGTATATTTATTGATTTATCTAATGTTATGTATGAAAATAATTTCTTTACACCCTTATCACATGGAACCTGCTGAACTAAAGGAGCTCAAGATCTAGTTGTATGGCCTTATATAAAAGTGATTTATTCATCCTAGTGTTTTTTATTAGAGCCCACATGATTTTAACCAAGAAGAAAAATGGTTATCTTTATATTTTAATATAATATCATAATCTGAATTAGTTAATTATTAAGAATAAGTAACCTTTTCCCCATGTGGATTAAATTTTTTATAAGTTAAAAGAGACAATGTGGTTTTCTTAAATTGATCTTTGGTTAGGTTATCATCAACTTAGGATTTGGTAATGTGATATCATAATGACCACTTTCATGAGATGGTGTGTCTACCATGGATTACTTGTGATGTCTTTCAATCTAACACACCTACAATTTTTATGTCAATGATGAACTGGATATTTCAATAGCATATTAATACCTTTGTTGTGGTATTCTTGGTTGATATACTAGTTTATTTGAGAAATAATAAAGTGAATGAGAACCATGTGAATTTGGTTTTGTAAATCTTGATTAGTCACCAACATTATGGGAAGTAATAAAAATGCAATATTTGGATCTGAGTCGAAGTTCTTGGAGAATGGGATTTCAAAACTTGGTCTCTCAAGCTTTCTTGAAAATCTAAAGGTTGTTTTGTCAAGGGAAGAAATATGGAATATATTTGATATATGACTATTATTAGGAACTTATAGACATTATCCCTAGTTCATAAAAGATTTATTTAAACTATCATCAATATTTACTTCTCTTACCCTAAAAGTAGTGAAATTCTTATGGGATGCTCAATGTTAGGCTGATTTTTATAAGTTGAAATGAATTATAACATCAAATACTATTATGATCTTTCCGAAATATATTAATGGATGAATGGTATATTATGATTCATCAGGTGTTGTTATGGGATGTGTTCTTTTATAGTATGATTATGTGGAGGTTTACAACTCTCATCATATTCATACACATGAGAGGAATTATCCAAATAATGAATTTACATCACCATTGTTATGCATGATTATAAGTGTTGGTGACACTGTCTTTTTGTAAAAAGTTTCACAATATTTTCTGATCATAACTTCTTAAGCTATATATTTTCTCAGAAGGACTTAAAACTCAAGCATAGTCAATGGGTAGTGTACCTCTTCAAATTTGACTTTTATATCCCCTACTCCCTGAGGAAGGGGAATGTTGTTGTTGATTCTCTCAAAAAAATTATTTTTTTGGAAATCTTGAAATCGAAAGAGAAGTGGATCCTTATACGAATTTTTACTTAGTTTCATCTGGGAATACATTATGATGATTTAAGTATGGTTCTAACCACTGTTCATTACTCATCATCTCTCCTTGACTCTATTCTATAGGATAAGTAGTATGATGATTATTTTGGAGGAATTGTGTAATCATTATATAGTTAGGAGACCATTCCTAGTTTTTCTCTACCCTCTGATAAAAAAAAATCATCAGGAGCTAGTTTTTTGTCCCCATATTTATCAAAATGTTGGTGAACAATGATTTTTGTATTCATTAATGGTTCATTAATTCTGTAATTAAAAAAAATATTATGAAATGATATGACATTTCTAATGTATAGTTATTAAGTGTGGGATCAATGATTATGTGTCTCATTGTTACACCTACCAACAACTCAAGGTAGAGAACCTGAATCCTTCTAGACTTCTCCATCCTCTTCAAGTGACAGTATAGAAATGTGTCATGTTTTACATGGACATCATAGTTAGATAACCATAGACTCCCTAAGGATATAATTATATATGGGTGGTTATTTATTGGTTAATGAAACTGTAACATTTCATTCTAATTAGTGACACCATAAATGTTGAAGATCTGGGAAATCTATACATGTAGTAGTTTATGAGGCTATATGGGGTACCCTCTACTATTTTTTCTAACAGGGATCCTAGTATTATCTGTCGGTTCTAGATAAGTCTCTATGAGGTGATGGATACTCAGGTCAGATTGAGTATATCTTACCATCCACTAACAGATGGCCCGAAGGATCATGATATATTGATTCTAGAGGATATGCTTTATGCTTGTTTCATGAATTTAGGTGGATCTTGGGATATCCATCTAGGACGATTCTAATTTTCCTATATTAATATTTATCATCCTTTGAGAATAATGGACCCCTTTGAGGTTTTATATGGTCTCCCATACTGGTCACCTCTCAATTGGTAGGAGGTGGGAAAAGCCTCTCTCATGGGACTGGGTCTCTTTCAAGATAATTTAGTAGGGAATCAGTATAAACATTAACACATGGTTACATATTATCGATGGAATAAATATTATTTGTATTGTATTTGTCTTACTTTATATTTTTTTCATTAGTGACAGGGTCTTCGTAAAATTCTATCTTTGGTTGGGTCACCATCGGCTTGGGAAATAGGTGAATTTGGATCTAAGATATATCAAACCATTTTATATAATTAATTAGGTTTGGAAGGTTTATTATATCAAATAATTATCATCTCTATTGACAGGTACACAATATGTTTTCCACATATCTCGGCTTATGAAGTATCATCATGTTTTATCCCATGTTTTTATTTTGAAAAATATTTATTTGGATCTGAATGTTTCAGTGCTGGAATATCCAATGGATATCATTGATTAATATATTAAATATCTAAATGAAAATTATATTACATTGGTCAGAATGTTGTGACAACATGGATCAAATTCTCAGGAGACATAGAAGAATGAATCAGCAATGAGGGAGAAGTGGCCTCACCTTTTTCTGAAGCATCCTTCTTCTGTGTGAATTTATTGGGATATAATGTGCTATAGTGGAATGAATTGTAACATCATAGTCTAGGTATGTCCCAATTTTATGTTTTATGGTATATGTTTTGTGTGTTTGGGCATTAGAGATGAATTGATGGATTTTTAAGTCTCCTTTACCATATTTTGTGGTAGCATAAGCCCATTGGATAGTCGGTGGGAGTCCACCAGCCATCATCTAGAGAACCCCAGGATAAATGAATTTACCTATATCCACTAGCTAGTATCCACTTCACATCTATAGTGTCCCTAGTATAGGCTAGGAAAATAAGATTTTAATCATAATTTTATGCCCCAAACCCCCTAATTAACCCTTTAATCCTTATTTTTCAAACATAATCTAACCAATGCTCTTAGATAAGCATTACCTTGACATTATAGGATCCTTACATATTCTCTACATGGAATTTCTATACCAATTTGATTGGTTTTCAATTTTTTTTATGTTTTATCGAATATCAACCCATTATTCATTCCTTTTTTGAATTGGGTATTCATTTTCACATTGTTGTTAGAATATATTGATCATTTTATGCCCCTCTCAACCCATTTATTGATTTATTAAGAATATGTCTCTTGAGGTTCAAATCACTTGTTGGTTGTGGTGCAGCTCATGATATCCTTAAGTTATTTTTTGATCTATCATCTCCACTGACAGCTTTCTTATAGAAACATGATTCTAGAATGTGGGAATCATTATTTAGGGAATCATATTTATTTCTCTTGTTTTCCTTTTTCTTTTATAGTGAGGATTTCATTGTAGTTTGCACGAGAACCATATGTGGGGTAGGTGGTTCCATATATAGCCTATGCTTTATGAATCATAAATTACCTTGGTTTTATAAATGTTTTTCTAAATGATAACTAGCATGATTCTTGAATTGATTGATGTGAATTCATAAAAGGGTTTTTTATAAAAGATGGTTTTTCTATTTGTTTTGGTAAATTGAAGAGGTTTTAAAGGATCTATGAATTAGTTTGTGAAATTGTTTTTCAAAGAAATATTGGGAATGAAAATCTGTTGTTTGGAAAAAAATTGAAATGTGAGATTACCTTTCAAATTATTAGACATATGAATTACATGTGAGCCTTAGGTACCTAGGAGGAGCGTTTAATATTTGGAATTTTCCTTTAATATCATAAGGCTTTTCACTTTCTATGGTGTTCACATTCTTGGGTGTTCATCTATTCCTAGATAACAAATTTATTGGCTTTAGGAACTTAATTTTGACACTATAGGGGGTTCAATTTCTTGGGTGTTCCTCTATCCCTATACTAAAGATGATTTGGATTGATGTAATTTTAATATTCACTAGTCATGACTGCTATTGAGGTAGTAATGACCAATCTTTAATGTCCATATGTTATCCTAGGGTGGTCTCCAATGTTCTTGGGTTTTCATTACATTAGATTTTATAAGATATGATAAATTATTTGATAAATGTAAATTGGTTTATTTGAAATATACTTTGAAATAGTGTTATCTGGATTTGTAAAAGAATTATAAAATGGGTATTTATTTTACCATTATTTTGATACAGATGTTATTACTACTTAATTGTACCATAATTTTCTTAAATTGATCATTTTTTGATTATTTTATAAAGACTTATTCTTGAAAATTTGGGTTGAATCCTACTAATATTATTTATCACACATCCTTCACACTCCCTTGAAGGTGTGAAGACCTTATTTTTATAATATAAGAAAGAGAAAGGTGTCATAGTGAGGTGGAGAGGTTTCATGTAAACTAGGTATGGACAGATGGTAGTGACATAGTGGGATTTTTCCCATGTATCACATAGACTAGGTATTAGCAGTTTTTCTCATCCTTTTTTATTTATTTTTGGGACATGTACCTTTATTTTAGACTAGAAAATTTGGTTATTTAGATACTGTTGTTAATATTTTATTTCTGTAATGTTTATTTTATGGTTATTTATCCCTATTTGCGTTCCATGTATACTATTTTAAGTTCAGAAAATTGTTCTCCATATTCATTATTCGATGCTCAGGTGCTTGTCGTTGGTCCATGGGGATTGGGAATACCCTTTGGGTCTTGTTGTGATCCACTTTGGACACTAGTTGGATGGGTTGTCTAAGTTGGGATGTGAAATTCCAACCATTGACTCAATCATCACTCTGATGCACAATGAATGGGCCTATGATTGTACACCTATCTAGACACTCTTGAGGGATATGCATTGGTTAATAACATTCTCTTTATGAACCACTGTGAAGAATTTTATAATGATGTTATCTAATTATATTAGAGAACCTAATAGAAAAATGACCCTGATAACCATCAATTAAATTAAGAAAGTCGTGGGTTATTTTAATATATCATATGTTAAAAATAGGTGTCTTAAGGGAAAACATATTTAAATTTTTTGTTCTTATATTCATATTTTGGATATTATCATAAAAAAAATTAGTATTTTGTTTAAACATGATAAAAAAAGTGTAGTTGAGAAAGTTATGTATCTATAAACCTCTATGTATTATAATTGAATACAGGATCATATGTAAATAGTTGAGAGTTTTAATATATTCATATTATGATGGAAAATGTTAGTTTCCTAGTCTTACCTATAGTAGTGAGGTTGATGTCATAATAGAAAATAATTCTTGATACTCATATATATTTTAAGAATAAAGAATAGTTACCATTTTAAAAAGCTATTTTCCAACATGAATAGTTCTCAAATATATTTTTTGAATTTATTTAAATATTGAATTATAAAATTTTATAAATATAATTTTTCAAAATCAAAATCATTTTTTGATTAATAATAATAATATTTTATTAAGATTAGATTTTGGTATATTTCTAAAAAATGGGTTTTATGTGTGAAAATATAAACATTAATTTTACCTACTCAAATTAAATTTATTTGATAAAATGGTACTTATAATTATAATCAATATGAGAAAATTATGTAACTATTACAATATTTTTCTTATCTATTGAAAATAAATTAGTTAGGAAAAATATTAATTACCATGGTAAAATTGAAATGGATGTTTTAAAAGATTTAGTTTTATAAGATTTAAATATTTTTTATATAAATAAATTATATTAATATAAAATAAAATATTATTATAATGTGATGTTTAAATAGATATAAATATACATGAACACTCATTAAATTAATAACTAATAATAAATGTGGATAAAAACACATAATATATAAAAATAAATTTTCTATAAAAATATTTTTCCTATATCTTATATTATAATTTAAAATATTATTTTATATTATTTACAAATTGAATTAGGTTAAATGGATCCAAAATTTTGATTCATCACATAATTTTTTTAAAATGTTCATCTTATATTTTTAGTAATAAAACAATTTCTATGGTTAATTTTCAGTCTATTTTAATTAGTGTAAAATGGATAAATAACATATCTCTAATTTTTAATAATTAAAAGGGAACATAAACCTTATAGAAAGCCTTTTTTAGTATTAAATTCATTCCCACATGTCTCACTAACCATTTATCCACCAAAACTCAACTAAATATCAAGAAATTCCATTCTTATCCCTTAATTAATTTTTTTTTGCAAAGATTTGTCCCTCAATCTGATCTAAAAAATGATTTCCCTTACTCTCACATCATGACACACCTATCATTATAAATTCCCATGAAACAAACCCCATTTTACTTCTTCTAGATCCCCTCATCATGTTTAGAATACCATATCCTTAAAAAAAATCTCACAATTCCTTTATTTATAAAGGATGCTTCAAGTGATTATCCAAATTATTAATGTAATTTTTACTTACCCTGTTACTTTTATTCTTTATCCATCCTATAAACTCTCCTCCAAACCCATTCAAACTATATGTACATAATTAAATCATTATAAATAAAAATATATAATTTTATTATATTTAGGTTTAATTATTATCTATTCCCCTCACATTCAATAAATAATATGAAAATGTTTCTCATGCATGTGTGCGGACTACCACCTCTATGAACAACACATTTCATTTTTCATCACTACCATTCAAGGTTGGTTAAATAAATGGGTTAAGTGAAGATATATTTTATTTATTAAATTATTATTATTATTTAAATATAAATTTTTCATTCTATAATTAATATTATAAATAATATATCATTGTAACATTAACCATCTTATTTAAGCATACAAAGAGTAAAATCAATTTATTCATACTATATAACACTTTAATATATTTTAATTATTTTTATACTTATTAAAATAATAATATAACACTCAAATAAAAACTAAATAAGATCATTATTATTATATTATAATGATATTACCATAATACCACCTCATAATAATTTATTAAATCATGGTATGTTCATGTTTCAGTCAATATAATGACCTACTCGAACATTACTATGAATTTAAATCATGAGTGAATGTGAAAACATAATTAATAGTATAATATGATATAAATGTGTACATAATGATTTATTTTAGTCTTATGAGACATTATATCAATATTTAATTCATTAATTAAAAATTCACTTTGATCTTCAAGAATCATTAAAACATACTTTTTGTCAATCTCATCATCTAGGATAAAGAAAAAAACACTCATGAATGGAATTTGAAAAATTATAATTAATTTTAAATCATAAATAATAATAACATTAATGATTTATTAATTATAAACATTTTATGAATAAAGAATATGAACACTACTGTTGTGAAACTAGTACATTGATCAAAACTATACATAGATGTGCAAAATCAGAAAAATACATATAGAGAATGACTATTTACGAATAGTATAAATGAAAATTGATTTGATTAAAGGTATTAATTATGTGATTAAGATATATATTTTTTGAAAAATGATATTAAATTATGTTTTTTGAAGTTCTTATAAGAGGAAAGGGTTTTTGTCACAAATTTCTATCTTTGAGACATGTTTGTTATTTTTCACCTAATTTAAATTATTTAGTATATATAAAAACTATATGAGACATCATATAAATAATTATATTTTAATAATTTTAATTTCAATTACAATCCCTTTCTTTCAAGGGGTTGTGATTAAACTGTTACTCTAGTCGTAAGGGTTTTCTTGGTCTTAATTCTGATTCATTGAGATGTAATGCATGTTATGCACCATGTTTCCTTTGTATGGTGTTATAATGATTTATTATCCAATAAATGTGATATAAATTATTTTATTATAATTTATGGGATAAACTAATCCAAATTATTCTCTTTTATTTATATTTCCTTTCACTCAAGTGTTCCCTAGTCATAAGAGTTTTCAGTAACTCGTTTTTTTCATTGAGTTGCGATCATTCACTAAAACTAAATTCATATCAGTTCGGTAGATTATACCCTTTGAATGTATTATGGTGTATTATCTCATTTTATACAATTTTACCACAAAACCATCTTTTTAAATATTTCATTCTTCATGAAGTATGTTTCCCATATTGGATTTTGATAACTTAAATCTCTTATCTTTGAGTTATAATGTTTCATCTGGAACTTTTATTTTTACCATGATTGGGTTCTCTCACCCTAATATTTTATTTTATGTTATTTTTATAATCCTCTATGGAAAATTAATTTTTTATAAAAATGAATTTTTTTCTCCGTACAACACGATTTTTGAACAAAGGTATTTTCCAAATAATAATATTGGTTTTTCATTTCACTTTCATATGTTTTTCCTTCCTCTCATATTTTATCCATGATAAACTTTATATATTTTCATGTATACATTATTGGATATTATTTTTAAAATTAATGTTTTTCAAAATATTTCATGTCAAATTTTTTAATCTTACCTTTGAAGGTGACATGAAATTTTTTATTTTATGTCAATGTTAAAAATGTTTTTTAAAATCTCTTTTATGATTTTTCTTTTATTTTACTTATTATTTTAAAAATTAGTTATCATAATGGAGTTTATGTTTCCTAATTCATCTTATAATATATATAATCATCATTTATGGGATTTAACTCATGATATCAAATAATTATATTATTGATCCATTATTTTCGGATAATGTTCAAATCATTCTTTTTACGATGGTGTTTTTCATTTATATAAAAAAGCTTGTATGTTTCCTTTGTTCCCATACGGTTATGTTATTTTTAAACCATCCACCTTATTTCTATAGATTTCTTATGATCATGTTATTCTATTATTTAATTATCCATATACTCATTTATTTATTTAGTTTGAACATCGCATTTTATATAATTTAGATTGGATGATGTTCACCCCGAAATAATGTTATTCTATTAGAATTTGGAAAAGGTATTGGAATACCATATATTTCTATTCTAATATATATGATTATTAGAATGTTTATTATTTTTTTATAGCCATACGCATTCTTTATCAGTATTTTTTATGAGAAAGTTATTAGTTTTCTTTAATTTGGGAAAATTTTTAACTTTCTTGATGGTTATTGACAACTCACATGGGTTAATCATGTATTTATATTTCATATTCTTGATTATATAGATATATATGTATTTATTTATCCAAATAATACTTATGTAATGGTAATAAATGACTTTTTTAATCTTTTGGTGAATACATTTGACTTAATCAGGTGATAGGTGGGACCTAAAATTATATAGTGCATCGATGAATCGATGGGTCTCATGAGTCAAACATAATTGGGTAATTGGTATATGCCTACCCAATTTAGCAAAATCTCTTGATTTAATTCTCAAATATAAGTAAATTTTTTGGAATAAGGCCTTGATAGAATTTTTTTATTATCTAACAATATACATTCCATAAATATGAGATTAGTATTATTTATATCCATGTTTTCATTTATTTTCATATATATAGGATTCTCACAGTTTAAGTTGATTATATTTTCAAGTTGTTAACTTAATATTTCCATTATATTTATGCTATGTTTATATGATTATTACCTAAGTAGTATGTTTTACCTTACTTATCATTTGATCTCAAACCTTCTTATGTTTCCATTTCACCAGGTTATAAAGATATGTAGTATATGTGACTTGTTTATAATGATAACACGTGTGAAACAATTTATGGTAGATGTTGAAGACTCTGATTGAATTAATTATTTTCTTATATAATGGAAAAAAAATTCCATTAGTTGAGAAAGACAAGGCCTTTATTAGTTTATGATGTGTTCTAGTTGTATACGTCTCTAAACCTAAAAAATACTATATATATAAGAGGTTCATTAATCATTATTTATTTTATAAATAAGTATGGTAATATCCATGATTTTATAGATGGTTAAAAAGTGATTATATAAACTATGCCTTTATAGTATCAGATCCGAGAGTGTGTATCTGGGGAATCAAATTTCTTGAATGGTTGATCTTGGGATTTGAGTTTTATAATTGTTTATATTTTATTAATTAAGTGATTATCAATACATAGAAATTTTACATTATTATCCTCTAATGAATAATTTTCACCTTCTTGGTTATGCGTGACACTAAATTTTAACCATATACTACTCTCTTCCTGGACAATAGTACAGTAAAATGAAAAGTTTCTAGATCAACAATATATTTCCTCAAAAAAATCCATTCCAATGGAAGAGTGATAGCTATTATTATAAGAAAAATAAACTAGAGGAAAATACTTCACCTATGAACCACTAAAATATAAAACACAAGCATGAAAATATCCTTTAGTTTTTTGATGTTACGGTTGATATGACTAAAAATATGATGATAAAATGAATTTTTAAGGAATAAATAAGTGTCAAAATAATGGTAAATACCCATCCACACTTATGAGGTAAATAAGAAGATTTTGATCAAGGATGAACATACTCAGAATCCCATAAATAATCACTATCTCATATTATATATAATTTACTAGTCATACACTACACTAGATTACATAATCACTAAGAAATGAGATGACTTCATTAACTGATTAATGTTCATCTAGAAAACATCACATTCAACCTATGATCAAAGAAAACTAGTGACATAATCCATTTATACAGCATCCCACATAAACACAAAGGAACCTCTATCAACTATAAAACCCACCAATAATAGGATTCTATGCCTTTACCTACTCATAGACTATCCATCGATACATGAAATCAGCCACTAAATTATTCATCTCTTAAAACCATAAATAACTCCTCAAAGCATGATAAAACATATATATAATAAGATTTATATATATAGGGGAGATATAAAACTCTCCAAAAACATTCTTACATAGTAGTGATATAATGAAATACTTACCTTAAAATAATACCTCATTTTGATCATCTTATGACCACTAATTAGGAGAATATCCATAGTTGATGTGATCACAAAAACCCGTTGTCTCAAGATCCCCTAACTTTGATTACGTAACCATATATAATAAGTATAACTATACTATAATCTTATTTAGGTACCCTCTACCACCACCATCCCCCATATCGATATATAAAGTCATAAACTCTTCCAACACTATACATGGATCTCTAGAATCTAGAAAAAAATCTCTATGTGACATCCCATTCAGTGAATTAGAATCCAAATTCCCTTTACCTAGTGTAAAGGAGGTCTTAAAGACATAGGCCTGTAAGAACTTTATCCACCACCACTTATGAAGATTCAAGTCTTGGTGATAGAAGATATACCTCACTATATTATGATAAATTAAGAGTATAAATTTCTTGATGGTGTGCAATTGTTGCTACAACTTTATTTAAAACACTGATACTGATATCTAAAAATCATGGGTGATATAGTTAAACTCATGGAGACATAACTATTTCAACCCATATGAGAACACATCCCTCAACTAAATCAAAAAACACCCCTAACTAAAATTATAAATATCATAGAGGATTAAAAACATGACATTTTTATCTAGTGAGTTATGGATAGAAGCATAGATTGGTTTCTCCTTTAGACACTTGAACATATTTTGACATTGATTAGTCTATACGAAATCCTAGTCCTTCTTTTTTAGGTTTGTAATATGGGTTATAATCTAAGACAAATTGAAAATGAACATATAATAATAGTATAAAAGATCGAGGAAGCTATGAAACTCTACTACATTTTATAAAAACATATAATAATCAATAAATTATATCGTTGAAGGATCCAATAATACTTCTTATTAACACACAACCTACAAAAGGAAGTGTACCTCACAAATATAAAAATTACACCTGGAAAAATTCTTATTGAGTAGATTTCTATTATGAACTCCTAAATTATCTCCCATATTATCAGTATGATCCTCATCTAACTTTGAGTATACAAGAATTTCATTGATAAACACTACCATGTACTAATCTAATAATATTTAAACATAAATTTCATGAGTCCTCTAAAAACATATTAGGCATTTAAGACACCAATAAACATTACCATGAACTCAAGGCTCCCATAAAGACACCTAAAAGTAGTCTTTTGGATATCCTCCTCCTTCCCCCTTGTTTGAGGATATCCAAACCATAGATTGACCATAAAAAACTATTTTCCTTAAACTTATTTTGTAGATCATATATCCATGGGGGATAATTATTCATTAATATCACCTAGTTCAACTATTATATAGTCTCTATATAGACTCAGAGTACCATTTAACTTCTTATAAAATAACACCAAAGTCCCACAATATGACACATCGGGTCAGAGGAAATCCTTTTATAATATATGATTGATCTAAAAGTGAAAATATCACAACTCATAAGGTTCCTTCCTATAAGAATCTATAAAAATTATAACAGAAAATATGAGTCCAATTCCCTTTATTAAAGAAAAAAATATATGTGAAGATGATGCAAATGGGGTCATAGATTAAAATATAACCTCATTAAAGAAACAAAAAATCCAATAATATCATTAGAATAAAACTCCACACAATAAAAATCATTATAAGACTCATTACAGTTAGATTCATATTCCAATGGACTGAAATGAAAATATTGATACTTTTATCCACCAAATAGATACATTGATATATTTTTAATTGTGGGATTCAAGTGTGAATAATCCTTCCTTGGAATCTACTACTTCAAAAGGGTAGATGAAAAAGCCTTCATTATCCACTACCTTACTCTCAGTAAGATCATCCTTATAAGATATTTTTTTTGAAGATCCATCAACCCCCATGTATTCTCAATTTCCATAAATATTGTTTAAAGTGATTTCATTGTTTATTTCCTCTATGATTTGGGTAGCTGCAATAGCAGGGTCACTGATAACCACATTAAAATATTTCATCAAAGGTTCCCATATCCTAGAGACCCCTGAGAATTCCCTATAACAAGATCCAAAATAAAACTATTCTTCTATACCACATGATGAGAATTTCCCTACATTGGTTCCAGCTCCTTATCATTAATGTTATCTTCCTACTCAATGGACCGGTGATACAAAGTCTCAATATTTTCATTCTCTTCCTATTTAGAATAACTTTCACCATTTTCTTGCATCACCTCAACCTGACAAGGAGGACCATCTAATTGGTTTTCTTGAGAAAAATACATCAAGATTAGAGAGATACTAGATTATAAATATCTTCTAAAATAAATATTAAATCAAGGGGTAATGTCATAACCATTGGTAAAATAGATACTTATTACTCTACCAAACCAAATACCAATTTCTCAAATTAGGAAGATAGGGGTTTTAGCACCCCCCGAGTTCAAGTAATTAACCCTTAAATTATTCTCTCTAAGTATATAAAGTGTTTGGGTGAAGTTTGGGAGGGTTTGGAAAAAAATTGGAATGTTTTTTAGGAATTTATGTGGGTGCACATTGGTGCGCTATTAGTGAAAAAAGTGAAATACATAGAGGAAACCATGCACATTGAGACAGGGGCTAAGGAGAAGGTGCACGGGCAGGCACACAGTTTTTCCAACCCGTATGGAAACCTAGGAGAAACCATACAACATGGGACAATGGGATTTTACTAGGATAGTGAATGGTTTTTCTAACCATGTGATTCAACTGTGTGAGTCCCCCCTCAAGGCATAAGCTGGCACACGATTAGTGTATTGTTTGTCTAACCATGTTACTAACTATGCATGGGTAAAAGCGAGATTATAAAATTGTGTATATCACTCATTTTCATCTATAAGTCCCTCATTTTTTACCCCAAAATAGCCTAAACTCTATTTTTTGTTCTCCCAAAAGAATAAAAGGTTTATCCTATCTATCAAGAGGTAATACAAAGGATTATCTTGGTGTGTTGAATCAATATTATTTCAATAAGTTGTCATTCTTGGTAGTTTTGCTTGGTTTTACTTAGATCTACTTCTCCATATCTATAGGTTTCTTAAATATAATTATCATGGGTATATATCTAAGGTAATTGATTCTAAATATTAATATATTTGGATTTTTTATAGGGGAAGAGATCTAAGGAAGGTTTTGGAGTTTTAACTCATTTTTGTGGGTGTTTTAATGTTGTTTTCCATTTTCACCACGTATTCTATGGTAGGTGGATTCACTCTTGACTCATCTATATAGAATATGAAGGATTGATTTCAAATTTATTGTTTTACTTGAAATTGGTTGTGAAATTGTTGTGAAAATTATGGTAGAAACCCTCCTTAATGATGGTTTTTAGTTTTTTTTTTGGAAATTATGGAATTATTGGGAAAATTATTTGTGGTTTGATTTTAAAATGATTATTTTAAAAAAAAATTGGGTGTTTTGATTTATGAAAAAGTTTTTATGGAATGTTTTTCAATAAAATGTTGTTTTATTGAAATTGGTTTAGAACACTTGGTTTTGGCATGTGTTTGGAATGGTTGACATGTGTCCTTGTGCATTGAGTTGTATAAGGGCGAGAAGTACCCCCATAAAAAGTTTGAGATGGATATGGGAATGAAGTACCCCCCCCCCCCCCCATCAAAATGGTTCACTAAGTGATGTCTTAGTGAAATAAAGACTCACCACTTGCGAGTATAGGGAGTTCCATGGTTTCATGAATCGTTGGATGTGAGGATATGTGGAATGGAATGGATTATTTCAAAATGGAATTTATGAAATGGTTTTAGATCATTGTTTAGTTTCTTTCCATGGAACTTGATATTACTTTGAGAAAACTATTTTATTGGGGCATTATTTATATTCTGATATAAAATATTTTAGAAATTGTTTTTATAAACAATTTTATATAAATGTTCTAACATTTTCTATCCTAGTTTCCTGAGTAGAGAAGTCATTTGTTTAAAATATACTCAGTCTTATTACTCATCTATTCTTTAGAACATTGGTGATTTTTCAGATGTTGTTTATCAGGAAATGGGTGACGATAAAGTATCACACTTCTCTAGTAGTGCTTAGAGATACTTGCACTATTTTTTGGAGTGGAGCATTGATCTTGTTGAAGGTTTGGAGTTGTGGTTGTCATTGAGTATTATTAATTTAGTGGTCTTTCATTGTGTACTTGGTTATTTTGTAGTATTCTTATTTGTTACTCCTTGTAGTGGGCTTTGATATAATGAAATGTTTGAGTTTTATTTCATTTTTATCATGAATCATGTAGTGGTTTATTTGGTTATGGATTGTTTGGTTGGTTTCTTTATTTTAAAATGGAAAATCATCCCCTACCTATTAATGAATCCCTTGGAATTTATTTACAGATTTGGTGTCTTGGGGATTTCACGTAAGTACAAGTAGAAATTATACCTTAAATCAAGCCAATAAGGAGGGGTGGGGTGGTACAATTGGTATCATCTTGTTCATTCATTTCCTAATAAATAGTCTTCAGTTCTCTTCATCTTGGATTTTAAATTAATTCTAGTTTATTCCTTGTGTTAGATTGTTAGAAAGGAGTATGATCATCATGACTTGAAATATGGAGCATAAAAATACATACCTAAACCTTTTATAGTGAACTTAAAGTTAATAGGGAGTTGGGTAAATAAGTGATTTTGGAGACACTTCTAGGTTTTGGGATATCATTATCATTGGTTTAGCCAATGAGAAGAGCATGACATGCATTATAGAAATTAATTCCCACTAAGAGAGAATATATCATTTTGAGTAATGATTTGATGCAATTTTTTTTATTTTCAAAAAATATTAAAGTTGTTTTCAATTGAAATATTTTGAAAAATATCATCATTGTGGTATTTTGAAAATGGTTTTATTTTTAAAAGAAAGTATATTTTTTCAAAAATGGTTGAACATGGGAAATGGTTGATTTTGGAAAGCACAATTGTGATTTTATAATGTGGTAGAATTTGATATGTTAATCCTTCAGTTGATAGAGAGTGAGACTTATGGAATTTTTTTATAGAAAATGGAACCCAATAGGCATTGTAGAAACCAATCAGAGGAAGCTATTGAGAATGTGGTTGCACCTGAGCTACATGTGAACCAATAGCTGGTTCAGAGTATTATCCAAGTGTTTCAGGCTGTGGATTAAGGGAACAGGAGGGATGAGCCAAGGCAAGTGGATCATTCCATCCAATTACAAAAGAATAATCCACCCATCTTTCAGGTTGATTCTAAACTAGAAAAGGATAATGTGTGGAAAAATATGATGAATCATATCTTTGATTTCATCACCTTCCTAGAAGAGCTGAAAGTCAAGCAGGTGACTTATATGATAGAAGATCTTGCATGGTAGTGGTGATATTTAGCTGTTTAGGATAAATTAGACCACAACCATTCATGGGAGGATTTTGAGAAATTATGTAACAAAAAATTATATCTTCATATGTTCAGAATTCAAATACCGACAGACTTATTCAGCTTGAAGCCATAAAATCTTTCTATCGCATAGTATGTGGCTAAATTCATGAATTTAGTTTTCTTTTCACCCAAGATTGCTGGTAGAACTAATAAAAAAACAAGACTTTAACAACATTGGCCTTTATCAGTGCTATAAAAAAGTGGTGATAAAGGTACACTTTATCTGTGCAAAAACAAGCACTAATAAAGGGTAACTTTTATCAGCACTTTTTTTTTCTCGTGCTAATAAAATCCACCCTTTATCTTCACTTTTTTTGTAGCATTGATAAAAGGAAACCTTTATAAGCGTATTCTTTTAGCACTGATAAAGGGTTTCCCTTATCAGTACTTGTTTTATAATAATGATAAAGGGAACTCTTTATCAATGCTTTATTTTTAGCACCCATAAATGAATCATTTATCAGCACTTTTTTACTGCTGATAAAAGTAATAATAAAATTAAATAATTAAATAAAAAAAATAAAATTTATTTTCTTAAAATAATATTAAAAATTTTGTTAATTAAATAATTTTTTATAAAAATTAATAAATTTATTATACTATATATAAATTATAAATACTATATTTTAAATATATAGATATTTTTAAAATAAAAATTAAACAAATAAAAATTAAAAATAATTAAATTGAGAAAAATAGTAAGCATTTTATTAATTAAATAATTATTGATAATGTTAATAAATAGTATTTATTAAATATATAGATATATATGAATGTATATAAACATGATTTATATAATACAAAATATTATTTATGCTTTACATTAAATAGTAATATATTTAGTGAATAATGGTTTATAATTAAAAGTTAATATGAATTAAAAATACTGACTAATTGCATAGAGTAATGGACATAATTGAATTTAAGTTTATTTCTCAATTTAAAATAGATCAAATGTATTATATTGATTTCACATATACATAATTAATGAATTTTTATATACACACGCACACCCGCAGATATTTTTTGGGAATTTAATCGATTTATATTATTTATTTTATATAACATTTTTTAATATTTTCAATATGTATTCATCTTTATTTAAATATATATAAATTATTTTAATGATTTATATTAATCAAACTTATCCAAATTTTCAATATTGTACTCATTTTTAATAATTCATTTTTAATCATTTTTAACATGCATGAACTTAAGATTAAATATTATTTTATAATGTTAAAAAAAATTAAAAAAATATTTATAAATAAATATATTTATAAACATATATTTACTATTTTTATACATTTATAATTATAAATAAATAAATAATATTTGTTTAAAAAGTATTTTTATAATTATAAATAAATAATTGTAAAATTATAATAAATTTAATTAAATAATTAATATATTGACTATATTTATATATATGTATATATATAATTATATAAATATATATGATGATATAAATATTAATTTTAAAAAAAGTATTTATATAATTATAAATACATATTTATATATTAAAACAATTATAAAATTATTATTTTATAAAATGTATTATTATAAGTATTATAATTATATATAATAATTATACTTTTTTAAAAAAGTATTATTTTTTTAAAAAAAGTATTATAAGTATTTATCAACGCTTATTAACTTAGAACTGATAAAAGGTATCTTTATCAGTTCTTTTTTGGAAGCACTGATTAAAGTGTCACTATCTATTTTAAGAACCCTAACCATTGAGAACCAGTTCGTGATATCTGAATCTCTCTATGGAAGTGAACTGTTGTCATTACTCCTTGTTGTCAAATCCAAGATTGAATCTAGGCTAGAATCATAGCTCCAACTATTCCAAGGCTTGAAAAAAAATATTTTTTTTGATATCTCTAATTTCCCTCAGTTATCCACTGAACCTTCTCATCCCATATCTGTGTATCCCAACAAGTCCAGTTACACTATCCTATAATAAAACAACTCAAAATTCATTATTTTTTAGATATATTGAAGTATTGTCTTCTCTGATAGCATGTGGCTCTCCTTGGGACAACATTGTTACTGTATGACATGAAATATATCAAATTTAATGTTGGGTCATATTTTTATGAGGTATAATAGACTTCCAATACCTATATTCCATGACATCTACCTCTTTGCAATCATCAACTTTTGAAAAAATCACTCATATAGTAGTTGATGTTGTCATTGGTTTTTAACATTCCATTTCAAATCACTTGGGAACCTCTTTTTCATATTTTGATTGAGAAATTAATGTGATATGATTTCCATTATTTTCCTATAAACCAAGGAAAATGTTTCACCAATCATAGATATCTTGATATCATACCTCATATGATCCACACACACAAAAAATCATTTTTCTTTGTCTAATCCTCCAATATTATGTCTTTGAAATATATAAGTACAAACATCATTTTATCATTCTTCTTCTTGATGTATAGGGTGTGATCAACTCTAACTCTCTAAAAACCATGCTTTCATAGGTATTGATCCAAACTTAAATACCAGGTCCTCGGTCATTTATTTATCTTATACAAATAATTCATTGACTAGAACATCATTCTCTAATTTTCATCCATAATAAACCCATTTGTTTTATCAATTTATACTCCCCCCTTAAGAACTCCATTTAGTTACATAGATTTTACATCCATTTGGTATACTTTTAACTACATTTACACTAAAATATCCAAAAAAATTAAAATATTTCTCAACTAGGATATGGGAGTAAATTTATCATAAATATAAATTCCTTTGATCTAGGAGTTCCCCTTTCACACTATCCATTATTTATTTTGATCCACTTTTCCATAGTCAAGGAGCTTATTACTAAACACCCACTTGGTTCTGATAATATTTATGTCTTCCAGCCTTGTAATAATTTCCCATGTCACATTGTTCTTATTCGGATCAAGCTATTAATTCTTAGATATGATCCAATTATCATCTTTTTCAGCCTCTCCAAATGATTTAGGCTCTACCTGGAAAAAAATGAGGTATTTTTTAGATTCATTCTCCTTTGAGTTTTCACTGAAACTTTTTGATCACCAGTGAAATTTTATTCATTGATTTATCCTTACTTTTATTTATTTAAAATGATAAAAATATATCCATCTTTTAAATTATAACCCACTCATTAATACTTATTAAAAATAACTTCATTTTTTTCATCACACATCTAATAAACACTAGGTATGTTTTACTTTAATCCATATAAAAATATATCATTCTTTATCATTGACTTTTGGTACCACCCTTATGAATCTTTGATTACCATCCATGTAATTATCACAAATGGGAGTCATTACCCCTTTAGAGAACATAATTGAGTAAAACTATAATCCCCATCAGTTTCATCTCCCTAATAGTTGTTATTCCAATTTGTTTCTTGGGACTCATCCCTCATATATTTTATATTTCTTATACTACTCTGAGTAGTAGTAATCATACGGATGGTTGCTTCTTTGAGTATTTAAAGAAACATATGTGCATGTCCACAAGATATGGAGGATGATTTCCAAACAACAAAATGAAATGATAACTATTTGGAAGATGAGCTGATGAGGATGAAAATTGTTTATAACTTTCTCCTATGGATAAATTCAGAGGATAACACCTACCATAGATGAGTAAATATTTTCATAAATTTAATTAACCAATTTCTTTAAAGAATACTGAAATTATTTGAAAAAATAAAATGTTGAGTTTACCTTATTATAATTATCTATAACTTTCACCTTTGATAATGAATATCTTATGTATATTTATATATTTGTTGTTAAAAATGAATATTTTATGAACCCAATATGATATCTTTACTTTCTCCAAGATGATTCAAAACTTCAATCCAATGTATCTTATTTTCTCCTCATCCTCCTCACTTGTTGATTGATTGTTTAGTAATATCTATTTTCATTTTTTTATCATCATTTTTATTTTACCATCAGCATATCCTTGTGGTAAAAAAATTCATAGTAAAAAAATTATCAATATAATTAATTTATTGTTTCATATTTATGTTTAATTTATTTCCTTTTAGTATTAATCATATAATAATTATTTTCATGTGTAGGTGGATACTTTTGTTCGAGTTGGGTTGGTTTGTTCTAAGCTTCTCATGCTCATGAGGGATTGGAATTTGAGCCTGCAACTGGGATAATGACACCAAGGAAAACTATCAAGAATGCGTAAAACCATCAGGAAATAGTGAATCCCTACAACATATTTAATTAATTTTATCATCTTTCTATCTACTATTTTTAAGTTAATTACCTTTTCATTTCTATCTAATACTTATTTAGTTTTTTTCACATATCTTTTTAGAATTCATACTTTGTATTCAACTATCTTTAATAAGCCACAAAATATGTAAAATGATTCTTTCTTCCAATATAACCACATTTTCCATTTTCATTTCCTTTATTTATTATGCTACCAACACTTCATATCGATTTGATGTTTTTATCCTAAAAACCATTCTCATTGTTTAAATCTAGAAGAGTAGAGGAATCTCATGTTCCCATTATGGTGACTTCTCGTGATATAATGGGAACATGAGCTTCCTATGCTCTTTTAACTTTCACCAATGGGAAAGTTTTTACTGATAATAACATCGATTCAATATGAATTATTGGAAATCCAACATATAAATACAATTTAAATGTGGTTACATTGGTAGTTAGGATTTGTTTTGAGACTTTGGGACATATAGGAATCAACCACACCTCAATCTGACACATGGTGTGACTGGTATGAATCCAAGTGCTTCTTTTTAATTAAAAATGAAAAGGAAAACTATCATACTCAAAACCAATAAAATATATTCCAATTAATTTTATACTTTAGTAAAATTACCCATATGTCATATGGGATGTGTAGAAATTAGTCACACCTCAATCTGACACATAGTGTGACCGTTATAACTCAACGTGTTCATTATCTATTTAAAATTTAAAGTTTAGTTCAAACAATGTCACTCCCTAAAAACAAAAAAAAATGCACATATATTTTATTAATAATTTATTAAATAAATTCATAAGTCATTTTTTATGTGTAGGAATCAGTCTCACATCAAACTGATACACTATGTGATCGGTATGGGTCAAAGTACGTGTTTCCAGCTTAAAATGACATTTTAGTAAAAAAAAGTGATATACTAAAAACCCATAAAATGAATTTTTATTGTTTTTATAATTTATTAAAATGATACATAAGTAATTTTAGATGTTTTGGAACCATCCATACCCGAATTTGATGCATGATGTGTATGGTATGACTCTAAGTGCTTCCTTTTATTTAAAAATGACATCAATTTTAGTAAAAAGGAAAACTGGCCTACTTAAAACCAATAAAATGCATTTATATTGTTTTGATAGTTTAGGGAAATGATACATAAGTCATTTTTTATTTGTAAGAATCAATTTCATGTCAATCTGATACATGATGTTCCTAGTATGACTTAATGTATCTGTTATTAGTTTAAAATCGACATTTTAGTTCAAAAAATGCCACTCATTGAAAACCATGAAAACACACTCATATTTTCTTGATAATTTAATATGTTGATTCATAGTTCATTTCTAATGTGTAATAATTGGTCTCACATCAAACCGATATATGATTTGATTGGTATGAGTCAAAGCATGTGTTTCTAGTTTAAAATGACATTTTAGTAAAAAAGACAAGTGACATACTCAAAATTGAGTAATCCCATTTGGATTGTTATGATACATTATAAAAACAATACATAATATATTTAGGATGTTTAGGAATTAGCCTCACCTCAATCTGACACACGGTGTGATCAATATGACTCCAAGTGCATCTTTATATTTAAAATTCACATCAATTTTAATAAAAATGACAACTGACCAACTCAAAACTGATAAAATGATTTCATATTGTTTTTATACTTTATGGAAATGATCCATAATTCATTTTTTACATGTATAAATCAAATTCACCTCAATCAGATACAAGATGTGTTCGGTATGACTCAATGTGTCTAAAATCAATTTAAAATCGACAGTTTAGTTCAAAAATGTCCCTCATTGAAAATGAGAAAACACTCTCATATTTTCTTAAAATTTTAGTAAATTTATTATTAGGTCATTTGTGTCATGTAGTAATCAGTATCATGTCAAACCGATACATGATGTGATCGGTATAAGTCAAAGTACATGTTTTCAGTTTACAATGGAATTTTTAAAAAAAAATTGATTCACTCAAACCCAAGTAAACATATTCAAATTGTTTTAATACTTTATGAAAATGATACATAAGCCATTTTGGACATGTATTAATTATTTTAACTTATATCCAATTCATAGTGTGACTGATATGACTCCAAGTGCATCTTTTCATTTAAAATTGACATCAATTTTAGTAAAAAGGACAACTGACCTACTTAAAACCAATAAAACACATTTGGGTTTTTCTAAAACTTTGGGATAATGATCCCTAAGTAATTTGTGACTTTTAAGAATCATATGCAACTTAATATGATACACAATGTTTTCAGTATGACTCAATGTGTATATTATTAGTTTAAAATCAACATTTTAGTTCAAAATGTTCACTCACTGAAAACCAAGAAAACGTGATTGGATTGTCTTTATAATTTAGAAAAATGATTCATAAGTCATTTTGGATGTGTATGAATTGGTATAATTTAAAACCAACACACGATGTGACCATTATGATTCAAATTGAATGTTTCTAGTTTAAAATGACATTTTAGTAAAAAAGACAAGTGATGTACTCAAAATAGAGAAAACACATTTAGGTTATTTTGATAATTTAGGAAAATGATCCATAAGTCATTTGAGACATTTAAGAATCAAATTCACCTCAATTCAAAACATGGTGTGACTAGTATGACTCCAGGGGCATCTTTTCAACATATAAGTATCGTTTTAGTTTAAAACATGCATCACATCACTAAAATCGAGCAAATATTCCTAGATTGATTTCTCATCATTCAATATTCTATTAATTAATTGATTTTTTTATCATTTTTATATTATACTTATTTAGTTAATTTTCACAAATATAATGCATGAAGACTAACAATAAATGGTGTGGCCTGAAATAATCAACCACAACCTAATCTGGTACACAGAATTCCTTTTATGACAAAAATTTTAGTTTAAAATTAATACTTACTAATAATTTATTTATTTATATTATTACTAACATAATAATTTTTTCTTATATAGGATATTTTTTACTCGATGAGGGGTTAGGATCAAAATAAAAATGAAGACTTCTATTTTTGAATATTTTTAATAATTTTTAAATATATAATTTTATAAACCAATGTTTGAAATGTCTATAATATAGTGTTTTATTCTTGTATTTGTGTTGTAAATTTTATTTCATTTAAATTATGTATTCTTACTTGAATTTTCTGATTTGGTGTCGTTTTTGTTGTTGCGGCGTGTTGTTCCAGCACACTACACCAGTGCAGCAGTATGATCTTACAACACACTACAGTATTCCCCTTTATTAGTGATTCTTCAAGTGATAATAAAATACTTAGGATTTAATCTCACTCCAGTAGTCAACACTTCTCTATTATTGATAAAATCCATTTTTAGCATTGTTAAAGGCCAGCATTTTAGTAGTTTAGTGAGTCCATAAAGGAAAGAATCTTTGAATTAGGGATGAGACAGGATAAAAACTCGAAGATTTTTATGTTCAATATTATGGATTACATAGAGATGGTTAATAGAGTGATGGTATAAGAGAGGGACATATCAGGAGCTATGAGAGGAGGAAGCATGTTGATACCCATGGGGAATGGTGTTTACTATATTACTTGGAGAAAGATGGATAGGGATGCCTATTTCCAAGGTGGGAGCATGAATAAAAATTAGATGGATGGACCAGTAAACCTTTCTCCATCACCAAATAGCAAAGCGGGAAGTTTCCAATGCGGTTTTTCTAACCATATAAAGTGAGAGTGTATAACACAACCTGTATCATGCCACAACTGCAATCATATGAGGAATATTTTGTATTGTTGTCACAGTGCTCCAAGGTCGGCTGTTTGGGACACTTTTTAGGTTTCACAGATGTCATATGATTCAATAGAAAAAGGGATGAAGAATCAGTCTTTTCAGTACAACAGAGCTAGGCATGTTGATTCTAGTAATACCATGACTCCTCAATAAGGGAAATATCAATAGAGCAATAGATAACATAGTGTGAAGACCAAACAATTATATAGAGCTGATCAGGTTATTGTGGATGATCAGTTTGGACTATCTACAGTGTGAGGTATGATTATTTCTAATTATACCCTTATGAAATATTTGTTTGATATGCTTTCATCACATTCCTTTATTTATTCTTGTACTATTTATTTTCTGAGTTTAAGATTTGAGATTATGCCTTCTATGATAAAACTTCAAATACATCTTGGAGTCAAGAGAATGTTCTATAACTGTTGATGAAGTCAAGATAAAATCATATTTCTCTACGCATGAAATGGATTCATATGAAATAATTATAGGTATAGATTGGTTGACAACATTCAAGGATCACATTGACTATTATACCCAATGGGTTAGTTTTATGACTGATGATGGAATCGAGAATCTCTTCTAAGGGGATCGGAATGTAATAGAAATTGCAATGATTTTTGTGGTACCAGTATTTGGAACTATCTCATACCATTTGGAAGCTTTGACTTTGTAATCGATGAAATGGATCAAGAATAGAATTTTTCTAGAAGTGGTTGATCAGTTTTTAGATGTGTTTCCTAAAAATTTCTCAGTGTTTCTAGCTATGAGAGAAGTGGAGTTTACAATTGATCTCCTTTTAAGGACCATTCATATTTACCTCTTATTTTATCATATGTCCCTAATGGAATTAATGGAATTGAATGTGTTGTTGGAGGATATGGAAAGAAAAAGGGTTCATTCAGTCGAGCATGTCGTTGTGGGAAGCACAAGTCTTGTCTGTCAAAAAGGTGGATATAACTCTATGGTTATGTGTTTATTATCATAAGACTAATCAGGTTATGATAAAGAATTTGAATCCACTCCCATGTATTTATGACATATTCGATCAATTGTGGGTTTCTTAGTGGTTCTCTAAAATTGACTTCCGCCCAGTATATCACAAATTTCAAGTTCAAAAGGAGGACATTCCAAATAAAGAATTTAGGAGCAGATATAGACATTATGAATATGTGGTAATTCCTATCAGTATTACGAATTTACCAGCAGTCTTTATGGAATTGATGAATTGGATATTTCAGTGACATATGGATTCCTTTGTGGTGATGTTTTTTGATGACATATTGGTGTATTCAAAGACAAGGGATGATCATGAGAAACACTTGTAGATAGTGTTGGGAATCTTGAGGGATCATTGTCTATATTCCAAACTATCAAAGTGTGATTTTTTGATACAAGAGGTACATTTCCTTGTCCATGTAATTTCTGAAAGATGTGTTTCTATTGATTCATAAAATATAGGATCTATTATCTCTTGGAAACTACTAATGAATGTCTTCGATATACATAGTTTCCTTGGTATATCTTATTATTACTAATGATTCATTCTTGATTTGTCATGACTGGCCTCACCTATGACAACATTGAAATGGAATAATATATCCTTTTAATAGAATTAGTAATTCTAGAACTCTTTTAAAGAGCTTAAATTTTTACTTACATCAGCACTAGTCTTTATTTTTTAGTATCAAGATAGAGGTATGGGGTGTATTTTGATGCTTTGGGATCTAGGTTGGGATGTGTTCTCATGTAGGGAGATCGTGTTGTTACTATGGCTTAAAGAAGTTGTGAGTGCATAAGAAAAATTACCCAAAACATGATTTTGAGTTACCTATCCTAGTCATACTTTGAAGACTTGGTGTCATTACCTCTTTGGTGAGAAATTTTTTGTGTTTACAGATCATAAGATCCTGAACCATATTTTGTCAGAAAGGGATTTGAAACTGATACAAAGAAGATGGATGCAGTACCTATAAATGTTTGACTTTGAATTGATGTATACATTAGAAACTGATGATTTGGTGGCATATACATTAATCAGAAATTCATATGCTCAATTGGAAAAAAATCTTCAGATGAGTGGCAGTTGATGTCAGTCATAACCGATATACACTGGGAATGTGAAGACCATGGTGAAGTTGTGACCTTCTTTCTAGTTTCATTTGTTCTTGATTTAGTGAAGATAGTTAAAGAGTCATAGTAATATAATGTAGAATGTGTGTATATGAGGTCAAAAATAAATAGTGGGGAGACCATTGAGGGATGGAATATAGACGAGAGTTCAGTGTTATGGTTCGGAAATCAGATGGTCGTACCTATGGCTTTTCAAGAATAACTTCATTATTCTTACCACCATTAGAGATGATCTATTCATCCTAGAATAAATAAGATGTATAAGGTGTTGAAAGAACATTTTTGGTGGCTCAGTATGACAGGAAGGTGGTTGAGTTCATTTCTTGATGCTTAACATGGAAGTAGGTTAAGGCAGAGCACCAACAACCAACATGTATGTTATAGTATTTTCCTATTCCAGTTTGGAAATGGGGGCATATAGCTATGGATTTTGTATCAAGTATCCCAATAATAGTTTAGGAACACAATTCCATATAGGTGATAGTGGATCATCTCACAAAGTCAACTCATTTTATCCATATTTTTGGATATCATATGGTGGAGGACTTGTCAAAAATCTATATCTGAGAAGCTATAAAGAGGCCTGGCATATGAGTTTAAATAGTGTCAGAAATAGATCTAAGGTTTAAATCTATTTTCTATAAATCCTTACAAAAATTCCTTGGTACTTAGTTGAAAATGAGTAAGGCATATCATCCTTAGATAAATGGACAATCTGAACAGATGATATAAACATTTGAAGACAATTTTTGAATTTGTTTAATGGATTTTTGTGGATCATGGGAAGTGACTGTTCCATTAGTGGATTTCTCACATAACAACAGCTATCAATATGCGATACATATGGATCCTTTTGAATCATTATATGGGATTCCATTTTTTCCACTGTTTTGGGTGGAAACATGTGATACTACATTGGTTGGACCGAACCATGTTTAAGAAACAACAGAGAAGATTTGGTTGATTATGAAATAGATTGAGACATCACAAAGTCATTAGAAATCCTATAAGGATCATCATCGATGACCTCTATCATTCAAGGTGAGTGATCATGTGTTTTTTAATATGTATCCAAATATTTTACATCATCATTTTGGTAATAAGGTAAAGTTATATCCTCGATACACAAGCCCTTTTGAGATACTTGAACGCATTGGTGAGGTGGTATATTGGTTGGAATTTCCACCATAGTTCATTTTTTTTATAATATGTTCCATGTATCTTAGTTAAAGAATTATCATCCCAATATTGACCATTTGATTTGATGGGATCACATTGAACTAGTTTCATATGCTTTTTTGGTACACATTCCAATGAGGTTTGTGGATAGGCGAGAGAAAGTAATGCATGGAAAAAGCATCAGTTTAGTGTGGGTTTTGTGGAAATATGGTCAGATTTAGGAAGACACATGGGAACAAGATAAGAAAATGGTTAAGAAATTTCCCGAAATCTTTTGTGGAAGCAATGGTTTTCTACTTTTCGAGGATGGAAAGGCTAACGGTGGGGAGAATGTAACACCCCCAGTTTCAAGTAACCGTTTTTTTCTTTTCATGTATATAAACTGTTTGGGTGATGTTTTGTGAGGGTTTTGAAGAAGTTTGTAATGTTTTGGGGATTTTATAAGGGTTCATAGTTGGTGCATAGTTAGTGAAAACCGTGCAAGACCTATATGAAATTGTGAACCTTGGGATGGGGGCTTAGGAGAAGGCACACGGGTAGGCACACAATTTTTCCAAACCGTGTGGTTGTATAGGAGAAACCATGCAACATAGGACATTGTGATTTTTCACAGATGCTGCATGGTTTGTCTAACCATTCGATCCAACCATGTGAGTACCCCTGGAGGTAGAAGCTAGTACATAGTTAGCTTACGGTTTGCCTAACCATGAGACTAACCATGCATGGGTTAAAAGGGAGATCCTAAAATTTTGGATCTCACTTGTTTTCATATTTGGATCCATGTTTTTTCCCAAAACAGACCTAAATATTTTTTTCTCCTCTTGAAGGAATTATAGGGTTCTCCCATTGATCTAGAGGTAATATAAAGGAATCTGTTTGTGCATTGAAGCAGGATTCTCAGGGCAAGTCATCATTCTTGGTAGTTTTTCTTGGTTTTCCTTAGATCTACCTATACCTCTCTTTCAGTTTAATAGATCTGCATAAATTGTGGATAAGTATAAGTTATTTTATTAAAAATATGATTATATTTTTCTTTTTTTCTAGGTAAATATATCTATGGAAGGTTTTTGGAGTTTCAACCAATTTCAGTGGACGTTTTCCTATCATTTTCCATTTTCGCCATGTTATTTGAGGTATGTGGATTCAATATCAACTCCTATATTTATAATATAAAGGATTGATTTCAAAATTATTATTTCACTTGAAATTGGTTATAAAATTTGTGTTTATATCATGGTATAAATCCTCTTTAGTGATGTTTTGTAGTTTTTTTGGAAATTGTGGAATTTTTGTAAAATGATTTATAGTTTGATTTAAAAATGATGATTTTAAAATCAGTTGGGTGGTTTGATTTATTAAAAACATTTTATGGAATGGTTTTAAATTAATTTTTTTTATTGAAATGGGTTTGGAAGACTTGGTTTTGGCATTTTTTGGCATGGTTGGCATGTGTTTAAGTATATTGGGATGGATAAGATCATGAAGTACTACCATCAAAAGGATGGGATGAATATGGGCATGAAGTACCCCCATAAAAATGATTCACTAAGTGATGTCTTAGTGAATGGATGAGTCACCACTCATGAGTATAGGTAGGTACATGGTTTCTTTCATGGTTGTATGTGTGGATATGTGGAATGAAATGGATTATTAATAAATGGTATTTATGAAATGGTTTTAGAGCATTGTTTAGTTTCTTTCCTTGGAAATTTATATTGCTTTGAGAAAACTATTTTATTATGGAACTTGTTTATATTCTAATATAAACTATTTTAGAAATTTTTTATATAAATTATTTTATATAAATGTGCTAACATGTTTTATCTTAGTGGTGTGAGTAAGGAATTCCTTTGGGAAAAATCTACTGAGTTTCATTACTCATCCCTACTTTGGAACATGGGTGCTTTTACATGTGTATTTTATCAGGACATGGGAAAAGGTGAAGTATCAAACTTGTCTAGTGTTTCTTAGTGATACTTGGGTTATTATGTAGAGAATAGAATGGAGTAGGTTAAACTTTGGAGTTGTGGTTGTCATTAAGTTTTTTTGGTTTTATGGTCTTCCATTGTGTACTTGGTTGATTTTTAGTATTCAGTTATGGTACTCCTTGTAGTTGGATTTAATATAATGAAATGTTTGAGTTACCTTTCATTGATATCATGAATCATATAGTGGTTTATTTAGTTGCATATTTTTTGGTTGGTTTTTTTATTTTAAAATGGAAAATTTCCCCCCACCTGTTAATGAATCCCTTGTCAATTTTTCCAACCTTTAGCTTCTTGGGGATGTCTCTTAAGTCCAAGTATAAATTCTAACTTGAATCATAAAAATGAAGAGGTTATGATGTTATAGGGGCTCCCTATACCCAATCTAATGATCCTAATCACCGATGAATACTGTGTGGTCACCTATTATAAAAAATATTAAAACATTCTTCCAAATGAAATCAATAATATAATGCATAGAATAAAACAAATACACACCAAGCATTACATATAATGGGTATATTTTTTCAAGAAGATATCCCCCGGTGATTTAAATTTTCCAAACATAAGTTGAAAATCCTAACACACCAAAAAATTAGACTATTCTCTAACTTTTATAGATAACACCTAAGGCACTAGAATCCCATCCACCCCAGGTCATAGAGATCATATCAAAGTAAGGGAAATAAATGAGTGTGTAGACATTTAATATAACAATTTATAATCCATGATAAAATATAAACAAATGCTACCTCACAATATCTATGGTATGGTTATCACTATAATCTCTAAATCATGCAACTAACCACATATATCTACTCTACCACACTATTCCTGGTGGCAGCCACCTTCATGATTGTGATTAGCTCTATGTCCCAAAGAATGATTATAATCACATGGTTATACCATGTCTTCATTTTTTCCCCTCCCCTTTCCACTTTCATGTTATCCTTTATGCTACTGATAAGGTCGCATAGGTAATTACTACTAAGGTTTCACTAAAAATTGTCACAACCTGGCCCGATGAGGATCGAGCTACAACTACCCTAATCCCACCTCCATAGGTCAGGGGATTTTAACAATCTTTTAAAGGAATAAATAATATGGGAGGCCTTTTTTTAATGTAACTATACACACACACCACCATCTTAATGAAATGGCTCAGAGGAATAATAAAAGAAAATATGCAAAAGCTAGAATATGAACCATACATGAAAAACCTCTAGGATGTACAAGAGTACGATAGTGTAAGGTTCAAAATAAATTTCCAACCATATAGATATACCAAAATAACAAACTAGAAAATTCAAACACTAAGAGATCCCATCTCCTGATATCCAAGCTCTGGCCACCATACGTGGTCCAATGCACCAGGTATCCCTAAGCTCCTCTGTAGTCACCGCTGACTTGTCTATCATCTGTATAATATATGAAATTGTGGGAAAATCCCATATAGGGGTCAGTAAATACATTCCAAGTTGGATGACCTATAATCTAAAGGGGGAGAGGTAAGATACACTTTATGAAAATATAGATATTATAAAAATCAACCTAAATCAAGAGAGTACAAAAACCAAATATATGGATTCAGATATATATATATATATATATTCTCATCCAAAGAACCCCAAATGAGAGATAAGTTTATCTCCATATCATACCCCAGCCCAGGAAAAGCATGTCATCGATTCCGTAAGTCCATCGATGATTCCCAGTATCTCACACGTCTTCCCAGTGGAAAAAATCTAAGTAAATCCATGCCTCACAACTATGACACACAATAAATGAGCCATAATATCTAAGAAGAGGACCCATGACTTTTTATAACAAGAGGGTTCCGCTCAGGTAGATCTTTAGAGGAACAATTCCCTATCCTAATAGGAGGGTGCTACTCTGATAGTCAAGGAACTATGCCCTAACTCCGTAGGAGGGTGACACTCAATAGTCAATAGAGGACCCATGACCAAACCAAATGGATAGTTACAATATAGTATTCTATATAGGAACTATTCCTATCCCATCTTGAGGTTTCCACTCTAGTATTCATTAGAGGACTCATGCTCAACCCATCTGGAGGGTTTCACTCTAATTGTCAAGGACCCATGCCCTGCCCAGCAGGAGGGTTCCACTTCGTGCATAGGTAGAGGACTCATGCTCAATCCCAGTAGGAGGGTTCCACTATAATAGTTGTTCGAGGACCCATTCCCTACCCTAAAGGAGGGTATCACTCAGATAGATAGGAAGAGGACCCATACCTTGTCCCACAATAGGGTGTCACTCAATAGAATAGTTAGAGGTCCCATGGCCTTCCCCGTAGGAGGTTGACATTATATAGAATATATATAGGACCCATGAACTTCCCAGAAAGAGGTTTCCACTCTATAAATAGGTATAAGACCCATTCCAAGCCCATTTGTATGGTTCCACTTTAAAAACGCTGGTGATCATGTATGATCAATGCTATCATCAAGCATCACCTAAAGAAGCCTCTCACTCAGAACATCTTGCATCATATCTCAAAATCCAATATGGTGTCCACCATCACATTTTATATGTAAAAACACTCAATATAGGCTACTCATAGGTGAAAATAAAATTCCAAATGAAGTATATATTATTTTTTGAAGTTTCCTCAAAGGGATTGAATGGGGTATATGGTGTGTAAGGGGACCCACATGGTGTGTGGTCCCACTCCATCACCTAGTTGTGTCCCTACAGGTACAAGAATAACTTCACATGTAGTCCTAAATAGTGTGTAAGGGGACTATAAAGTGTGTGAAATACACTCAGGGTCATAACCATGATCCTTGGTTATATCTGTGTACTTTGGAACACGGTGTCTGCCTGGCTGTTCCCATGTCTGTTTACTCACGAAGTACATGATGGGTTTCCAACACTGGGTCACATGGAATGTGGGGGTCCCACACAACATGTGATAATTATAATCTCACAAAACCCTATCCACCATATCCAAGGCCATACATGCCATGTGTTCTTCAGAATACACGGCTTATAGTTGGTATTTTTTCTAGAAACTCATATCTGAACACCATGCTCCAGATCTAGTCATTCTGTATTCTAATCAGGCCTCTTATTCTCCCAAAATCAGAGTAGAATATCATTTTTCATTATTTCTGAAAATCTGGTGGTCATAAAATGGTACCCTTTGATCCATGGTAAAGCATCACATGACCTGTACATCTCCCCCCATTCATCATTTGGTACCAAGTCTCAAATCCACAGAACTCATCACTTGTATCATGCAACGCATTCTGATATAATCCCAAATAATTGTTCCTTTAATATCATATTAATTTGTCTCGGATCTAGGGATAAAATCATGCTCGATCCCACTCAGCAATGTTGAACCACATCCTCATTTCCCAATGGAAAATAATGCAAAGAACAGGTTGGGGAAAACACAAGAAATGAGGGTTCAACCATCGTTGGAAAATCATTCATGGAAAATGAATCCAAATTAGGAAAACTAGGTTGAGGAAAACATGAAAAAATAATAAATAATAAAATTAAACAGTTAAATCAGATACGCTGGTGCATGAAAAGGCTTGAACGTGATGCGGATCAATGAAAGGAGTGATCATGATCAATCAATTTAATAAATAAGGGAATAATCCACAAATTAGAAAGTCCTACCTAGTTTTGTATTATTCATCATCAAATAAAGTTCTCTACAACAAAGCATAGGAAGTGTTGTGTTTGTTACATCTCAATCATCTTGGATGTGGAGTCTTGTCATCGTCTAATTCTAACTCTCCAATGAATTTTAGAAGGAATATCTCAATTATCCTAGGGATTATACAGCTAAACCTAGATAATTTGGCATAATTTTGTATTTATATATGAATCAAGAATTAGATTTAATGATAAAATAATTAAAATAATTATTTGATTAATCAACTGAATTCACTTCCAATGATCCTGATATTTGAATGCCCCATGATGACCAGTTTTAGTTCATACGTAGGGTAAACATCGCATTCTAGACTCAACCGTGGTCCCAGGTTTTTGATCCGAGAATCCATTTAAGATTTATCCCATTTTATTTAAGAAAAATTGTGCCTGTAATATAAAATATATTTAATATTTTTATAAAATTAATTTTGGCCACACCGGTCCTCATAATCATATGTTGTCTCAATTCCTGGCTCCAAAAATATATATAGAAATATTCCAAAGTCTTAGAAGGAAAAATAGGGTCTATATATCATTACCTTTTTCAAACATTTAATCCCCAAAAAAACTACACAAAAAAATATTAGGATACCGAGCCCGCATCTGGCTCTATGGCTCCTAGGTGCTCTCCTGCATGCTTCTATGGATCTTCCATCCACATAGGGCCATCTTTTTTCAATCCTCAATCATCATTGGGTTCTCCACAAAAGTATCTCTATCCTTTATTTCTAGATCACCCAAATCAATAATTTTCATAAGGTCATACACATATCTCCTCAACTATGACACACGAAAGACGTCGTGCACCCACTCCAACTGTGGGAGTAGGGTGAGGAGGTAAGAAACCTCTCCAAACCTATACAAGATCTAAAATGGACTGATGAACCTCAAGTATAGCTTACCTTTATGACTGAATCTATTTAATCCTCTTCATGGGGAGACTCTCAAGATAACCTTGTAACCTAGATTGAACTCTAAGGGCCTACGACATCCATCTGTATAAGATTTCTACCAACTATGTTCTATCCTATCCACTCACAAATGACCTGGACCTTCTCTGTTTTCACCTACACCATATTTGTACCCACAATCAATGACTCTCTATTCTAGGTCCATCACATAGGTGACCAATAGTGTCTACCATACATGGCCTTAAAAGGTTCCATGATGATACTTTAGTGGTATCTATTATTGTACACAAACTCTACTAAGGTAATGTGACCCTCCCAACTTTTTTCAAATTAAAACACATAATCCCTTATCAAATCCTCCAACACCTGGATAGTGCGCTCGGTCTTCCCAGCCATCTGGGGATGAAAGGTTGTACTCATACTCATATGGGTACCTAATTCCTCTTACAGGATTCTCCACAATCGTGATGTAAAGAATGCATCAATATCAAAGACAATAGTTTAAATCATCCAATGAAGGTGAAAATCACAGGAACATTCAACTTCCCCAAACTCTCCACTGAACTCTAATCCCTAATAAAAGGTGTATTGACTTAGTGAGTCAGTCAACTATCACATAGATGGCATCATATCACTTTTATATCTACAAAACACCTATCAAAAATTACATGGATATGTCATCCCATTTCCACTTTGTTATCTCAAGGGATTGCAACAAACCTACCGAAACCTAGTGCTCAGCCTTCACCTACTAACAAGTGAGGCACCATGAGATGAACTCATCCACTTTGTTTCTCATTTCAGCACACTAAAAATACCACTAAAGGTCTTTGTACATATTCCCCACACAGGGATGTACAACCAAAGGATTTGTGTGGAACTCTAGCATCACCTCCTCTTTCATCATGACTAGGACCACCTTCCATCCCTAGAAAAGGATGATGTGATTACCTCCTTCATAAAATACATCAAGTGAATATCCTAAGGATAACTAGACCTGAAATACCACACAGTATATGTTTCCCAACTAGGACTCTCATATACTGGAGGAGTATGGTATTCAACACCATTAACTAAAGATAAGATTCACCCTCCTTATCAACCGGGTTCAGCTGCATGGTAGCCAACTGCTCAGACACCTCACGCACCAAAAAAGTCCAGGACTTCCATCTAAGATAATATTCCACCATGTTTACCTTTAACAATGCATAGAATAGCTTGAATTCATAGTCCTCCTATAACTCCAACCAACACCTCTATCTCAGGTTTAAGTATCTTTATGTGAAGATATATCTGATACGATTATAGTATTATTAAACCAAGAATATCTCTCCCAGAATATAGTGTTTCTGCATCCGTAGGGTGAAGACTATTGCTTCTATCTTTAGGTCATGGGTTACATAGTTATAATCATGGGGTCTTAACTGCCTCAACTTGTATGTGATAACTACCTACCAATGCATTAGCATATAGCCGAGCCCATCTCTCGAGGAATCAAAATATGATATATACTCCACACCCTCCTCGGGTAGTCTCAAAATAGGGGAACTCTTCAGCCTCATCCTCAACTCCCTGAAGGCCCTTTGGAACTTCTTACTCTAGGTAAATAACTTCCCTGTCACGAACCAACCCTAGTGGACCCTGAACCGGTCACCCAAGCCAGTCCACGACATGGCCCGAAGGGTGTTCCCGATCCCCACAGGCTGGAAACTATTGTCGGGCATCAAAATTAACATGAGGGAATGATTTGGCCCGTAATCAAGAGGTAAACAGATAAATAAAAAATGACGATGAAATAAAAAATCACAGCAGAAAGGAAGTAAAAATGCACCTACCTCCACATGACTTTCCATGTCACCACCCAAACAAAGGCCGACCTTGCTCCAATAATGAGAAATGCATCCAAGAAAAACAGAGCAAAGGAAACCTACAACTGAAATGATAAAAAAGGGAGTGAGCATTAAAAATGATCAGTAGGGTTTCCAAGATAAACCACAGAATCCAACATATCCTTTCCCGAAACAATCCATTAACACAAGTTTGAAATACAACTATAAAAGTAGGGTTTTCACACTTTAAAATAAGCAACATGCTTTTTTTTCCTATTCAGAAATCCAGCAGACACTACATGCAATTTCCATGAAACTTTCTTTTCATTTTATAAAAAAACCTGACATAGAAGATACCAAAACTAGGCTAAAATAAAATAGGTAAATATGGTAGACTGGAAACAAACTAGTACAACATAAAGTAAACAAGAAATATAAGTAAAATAGCAACCATGGGTGATCCTAAACATCCCTAGAAGACCCCTGGACGTACTCGGTTTCAGAACCACCTACCGGCGTATGGTGAAGCTCCTAAGTCTATAACCAACTGGCCTCCCTAAACTGACCAATCCAGTGGCAAAGCCCACGTGGCCTAACAACAAATCCAAGGGGTACCAACCCGTCTAATCGAGGTTGATCAGCAACTGTTACTCGATCTCTATAAGATTCCCAGGAACCCATGGTGGTTATAATAATCTTGTTTAAGTAGGAGTCCCTTGCACGCATGACTCATCTCACCACACTTTCCTGCCCCAAACACGGACACTCCATATGATAACCCATAAGGGATATCCCACCTATAGAGTTATCCAAAAAATATTTATGTATATATATATATCATATCATCAAATGTGCCAATCGGGTCGTCGTTCCATGAAATCATTAAAACCATTTAATATTTTTTTCAAAATACTAAAGTTGTTAAATGGGAATACAGTAAATCTAAACATCACCATTTCGAAGAACCAACACAAACATTGCACTAAAGTTGAAAGTGTTAAATGGGTTGTCATGTCACATCATTTCAAAACCATTTTTTTCTAAATACATTTTTAAAGCTCCGACCAGACACATACAACTTTCCAAGTCACATCCCTTAATAATATCTTAGTCATAAATCACACTTTTTAAGTTCAAAGTGCCAAACGATACCTTTTCCTTTCCAGACACACTAAAGCATTTTCCAAGGCCCGATGGGGAAAATCCTTAAAAAAATTACAGTCATTTAAGGGAAACACACCAAATACCAAACCTCATTTAGGAAAGTAGACATTATTTGGAAAACCAAAGACTTAAAAAAACATCATTTCAAAGGTTCCATTATCATTTGTGAGAACATCCATGTGTGCACCTCATGCACCCATGGATGTGCCAACATCCAATGGCGCAGCAAAATCCAAAGAGAACATTTGAAAACCAAACCCAAATGCACATTGAAAAACCTTAAACCCATGATTTTTATTTCAAACATCATTCACTAAATCTTTTACTAATTTAAGAAAACATTTTCAAAAGAACACAATAAAGGCTTACATCAGGATTCTATCAACTTCACACACAAACTCCATTTAAACATCCAATGCATTTACAAACATTTCAAAAACTACTTTCGCACCTTTCAAAACATGATTCTTACCACTTTTACAACCCAAAGAACTACTTACACACTTTATAAAAACTAAAACACATCTCAAAAATAGGTTTTTGCCCAAACACACTTCATGCCATACAAACATACTATTAAAAATAAAATGAACACAATTTTTATCATCTTAAAGACTAAGTTTTCACCAACCAATTTAATTAAAGAACTTGATAAGTTAATTAGACATGATAAATAATTTTCCAAGTCGTGATTTTCACAAAACTACTCAAAATGAATTAGATACTTTATCCAGAAACTATTTTCAACAATTCTGACTAACCTAAAAACACTTTAATAAATTAACTATAACATCAATGATGGTGCGAATGGCATATAAATATTTATTTAAACCATGAAAGTGTTTATGGGTTATGCGGGAAAGAAAATAGTCAGAAACTCCTACCTCAAATTCGAGCACGGATACAATGACGCATCTGCGGAAAGACGCACAACCCTCAACAAACCATTTTCACTCCCTAGACAACGAGTAGAATGTGCAAAACACAAATCGCGGGATTAAGATTCATCCAGAACAAATAAAAACACCACGGAAAATAAATAAATTAATTAATAAATCAATCAATCAATAAAATTATTAAATGATTAAATATATCGAATTAGAAAATAGTTACTGGCAAGGAGGGATGAGGCCATGATGGAGCAAGAGATAGCATGAGTGTGGGAGGCCGAAGGCCGGACTACTAGGTGTGGGCGAGGTCGGTGTGAGGTTGGGCTGCTGGGTGAGGGGCGAAGTGGTTGTGGTGTAGAGGGATGGACGGGAGCCAAGGGGTGAGGAGGTCTGTCGGCTGGAGAAAACTGGGTCACGGTTTCATGGTCGGTCGGAGCAGAGGAGAGATGAGGGCGTGTGGGGTTCCGGGAGAGCGTGTAGTGTGGGTGGCAGGAGGCAGCAAGGTTGAGGGCAGGGTGAGGACAGCGGAGCGGCCAGCGGGCTGGGTCTGGAAGGTGAGGTGAGGCCATCTGGGGCACTGTATAGGGAACCAGGGTAGGGGCACCACATCATGGGGGAAAGGAAAAGAGGGGGGTCAGAGCTAGGGCGCGAGCGCGAGGCTGGGGCAGCAGTGCGGCGGGCAGCAGGATCAGGAGAGTGAGGCACCGCGGGTAGAGGGGAGAGGGGAAAGGGGGTGCTGGCTCAGGTAGAACTAGAGTTTCAAGTTTTATTTATAATAATATTATTATTACAAATAATAATATTATTATTATTAATAACAATAAAAATAATCATAATCATAATAATAACAGAATAATAATAATAACAATAATAAAACCACAAATAATAATAATAAAATTAACAATAATAAAAATTAATAACAACAAAAATAATAATTATAATAATTATAATAATACAATAAATACAATGGTAATAATAATAAGAAAAATGGGAAATTTACCGACTCCTGGGCCGACTGCGTGGCTACGGCCAACCGCATGGTGACCGCGCACAGGTCTGAAGCCCAAATAAAAAGGTTAAACGACAAAAATTTTAATCCAAGACCCAACCCGGACCTTGGTGCGAGGACCCCGAGCCAAGAATTAATAAAAATGAATTAAATGTAGGGGTGTGACAATTCTCCCCACCACAGACACTTTCTGCCCCTAGAAAGTCACCCGGCCGAACAATATAAAAAACAAGAGTCCATGCCTGACTGAAACTGAAAGGAACCACACCACAAGAGAATGGGAGAATACGAGAGAGTTCTCCCCACCACAAGAACTCAATAGATGCGGAAAATTAACACCCAGCATATCACCCCGGGAAGGGGGGCCAATGCAAGAACTCCCAACCGATCTCAACTAACTTCTATAGGACGAGGGAAACAACGCCTTTGTTGAGACTTGGAACTCTTGACCTAAACCAAAAACTCCCAACACTAGGAGAAAAACCTTCGAGAAGTACATAATCTCAAACAGTGAACCCAAGATTAACCACTATCCTTGACTCCTTCGCAGACACTTACATCTTCAAATGAACAAAGACAAACCGAGATTAAACCACACAAGGTCCAAACCCACTTTTAAGAAAAGTGCATGATTCATAAAACCATGATCAGACAAATAAAACTGTCTGGATTACAATAGAACATGTCCATCATAACCCCACGATAAAAAAATGAACTTATGATGATGTAAAAACTTTAATAGTAGAAAAATGAGAATGAAGAGGCTTTAAATGTTCCACTGCCAACACAGAACACAAGACCCAGACCAAGGCTTCACACCCCTGGAAACTTCTAACTATGTGTGAGCTTCACCCCAAGACCTGTGGCTGGGGCTCTGATGGTTGAAGCATCTCCTGCCTCACAGTTAGGCACTAGAATTCCTCTGGTCACAACATATTCTTCAGGCGATGCTTCCTGTAAAACTTATCTTGAGGACCCAGACACCCACAATGACGACACGTCTTCAGAGGGATGCGACATGATGGCTTCACGTGCCCGAACTAGCCACACCGGTGGCACACCACTGAATAGTCCGGCAAACTGGAATCCAAAACCACTATAGAGGATTCTATAGAAACAGGTCTCTCTAGAACACCCTTCTTTCCAGATAGAGAAGCTTCACGAGCAACTAGATTTGCTGGATTGTCAAGCACCTGCGTTTCAGAAACCAGCTCAGCTAGGAATGCCTCATCCACCTGCTTCTCGAAATGATGGTCCTTAGAAAAGAGTACCCACTCCTTGATCTCGGGACGAAGACCCCCGATGAGGAGAGAAGTCTTCATCAAATCCCGCAACACTGCCTCCAGAGAAAAGGACACAAGTTCCATAAAATGGTCAACATATTCCTTCACTATCCATTGTCCTTATTGAATACGCATGAGATCTTCCATTTTCTTCATTTTCACCTCTTTAGGTAAAAACCATCAGACGGAGACGAATTTAAAGACATCCCACATCATCTCAACTTGCAGTGATGGTGGGGAGACCAACTCCTATTCGTCTAGAGATGGACCTTCAAACAACCCCAAAACAGCATGCACTCTAACAACTTAGGGAGTTCCCAATACCCTGAAAATTTGTTCGACCTCTTCAAGTCATTCAGCTGCTTCTAACAGACCCCGATCACCATGAAGGATAGGCAACTTCCGAGAAGGACCAAAAGTTTGGAATGACTTATCGGAAACCTTGGAGATGTTTCTGGGTGTCATTTTCTGAACAAAAAATAAAACACAGAACCAAAACCAATATCAAGACGAAGCAACATCATTGAAAGCACCATCATCTAAAAACAACCAGCTCAACAAAAGAACAAACAAATACAAACACAACCCAATTTTTTTTTCAAAACCCCCTTTTTATTTTAGATTTCAGAACCACCTTATTTCAAGCCCATTTTCCAAATACCAAACCCAATTTTCAAACAAATTTCAATTTCCAAAAATCATTTTCATTTTTTTTAATCGCTTTAGAAAAACAAGGTCAAGCCTTTAATTCCAAGTGCACATCCCAGTAATCCCATGAACTATTGCACATGTCTTCACCCACTTTAATCCATACGCACCAACATGAACTTCCCATGAATTACCTCACATGTCCAAACGTTCATAAAGAGTACCCGAGGTTGCACCCAAACCATATCTCTACCAGTTTCAAGCAACCACAGGATTTTTAGACCAAGAGATTTCAGTTTTGAAAATCCCTTTCAAAAATTAAATCCATTTAAAATAAATCGCTCTCATTTCAAAGACCCCTTTTTTCATTTTGAAAATTTCACTTACATCCACAAGAACCAAGACAACACACAACTTGCATCAGATTACTGAAGTGAGAGACTAGTAGTCATGCTTAATCTGGCGACATGGTAGTTGGCCATGCCCCAAGTAAGCGCCAACAACTAGGAGGAAATTAAACCGTGTACTCGGACTCCACATGGGTCACTACTCCAAGTGAAATCGCGATGTGACATCAGCTTTCCTCTATTGTCATCCCTAAATCAGAAGAAAACTAGAACGAAACAAGGACTCAATTCCCGAACTACCTCTGGCGACTTGAGGTTTGAAACGGGCGAGGGTTCATGATGTCCTTCCCGTACCTACCTCTCAAGTCCTGATAGTCCTAATCTCCATCTACCAGATACCCCAAATAACAAGGACCCCTATGATACCATTTTGTCACGAACCAACCCGGGTCGACCCTGAACCGGTTACCCAAGTCGGTCCGCGACATGGCTTGAAGGGCGTTCCCGATCCCCATGGGCTTGAAACTAGGGTCACGCATCAAAATTAACATGAGGGAACGATTTGGACCGTAATAAAGTGGTAAACAGATAAATAAAAACTTACGATGAAATAAAAACTCGTAGCGGAAAGGAAGTAAAAATGAACATACCTCAACATGACTTTCCAGGTCACTACCCAACCAATGGCCGACCTTGCTCCAATAATGAAAAACTTAACCAATAAAAACATATCAAAGGAAACCTGCAACTGAAATGATAAAGACAGAAGTGAGCATTAAAAATTCCCAGTAGGGTTTCCAAGATAAACCACAGAATCCAACATCTCCTTTCTCGAAACAATCTAATAACACAAGTTTGAAATACAATTATAAAAGTAGGGATTTCACACTTTAAAATAAGAAACATGATTTTTTCCCTATTCAGAAATACAACAGACACTACATGCAATTTCCATAAAACTTTCTTTTCATTTTATAAAAAAAACTGAAACAGAAGATACCAAAATTGGGCTAAAATAATGTAGGTAAATATGGTAGACTGGAAACAAACTAGTACAACAGAAAGTAAATAATCAATATAAGTAAAAGAGAAACCATGGGTGATACTAAACATCCCTAGAAGACCCCTGGATGTACTCGGTTTCTGAACCACCTATCGCTGTATGGTGAAGCTCCTAAGTCTATAACCAACTGGCCTCCCTAAACTAACCAATCCAATGGCAAAGCCCGCCTAGTCTAACAACAAATCCAGGGGGTACCAACCCGTCTAATCGGGGTTGATCAGCAACCGTTACTAGTTCTCTAAAAGACACCCTGGAACCCATGCTGGTTATAATAATCTTGTGTGAGTAGGAGGCCCTTCTATGAGTGACTCATCTCACTGCACTTGCCTACCCCAAACACAGACACTCTATATGACAACCCATAAGGGATATCCCCCCTATAGAGGTGCCCCAAAAATATGTATATATATATATATCATATCATCATAGGTGCCAATCGGGCCGTCATTCCATTAAATCATTAAAACCATTTAATATTTTTTTTCAAAATACTAAAGTTATTAAATGAGCATACAGTAAATCTAAACATCATCATTTTGAAGAACCAACACAAACATTCCACTAAAGCTGAAAGTGTCAAACGGGTTGTCATGTCACATCTTGTCAAAACCATTTTTTTATAAAAACATTTTTAAAGCTCCGACCAGACACACACAACTTTCCAAGACACATCTCTTAATAAGATCTTATTCAAAAATCACTCTTTTTAAGTTCAAAGCGCCAAACAGGACTTTATCCTTTCCGAACACACTAAAGCATTTTCCAAGGCCCGATAGGCCAAATCCTTAAACAATTTACATTCATTTAAGGGAAACACACCAAGGACCAAACCTTATTTAGGAAAACAGACATTATTTGGAAAACCAAAGACATAAAGAAAAATCATTTCAAAGGTTCCATTATCATTTCTGAGCACATCCATGTGTACACCTCATGCACCCACGGATGTGCCAACATCCAATGGCATGATAAAATCCCAAGAGAACATTTGAAAACCAAACCCAAATTCACATTGAAACACCTTAAACCCATGATTCATATTTCAAACATCATTCACTAAATCTTTTATTAATTTAAGAAAACATTTTCAAAAGAACACAACAAAGGCTTACATCAAGATTGTATCAACTTCACACCAAACTCCATTTAAGCATCCGATGCATTTCCAAACATTTCAAAAACTACTTTCGCACCTTTCAAAACATGAATTGTACTACTTCCACAATGCAAATAACTACTTGCACACTTTATAAAAACTAACACAAATCTCAAAAATAGGTTTTCTCCCAAACACACTTCATGCCATACAAACATACTATCAAAAATAAAACGAACACAAGTTTTATCTTCTTAAAGACTAAGTTTGTTGCAACCAATTTAATTAAAGAACTTGACAAGTTAATTAGACATGAGAAATAATTTTCTAAGTCTTGATTTTCACAAAACTACTCAAAAAGAATCAGATAATTCATCGAGAAATTATTTTCAACAATTCTGACTAACCCAGAAACAGTTTAATAAATTAACTATAAAATCAATGATGGTGCAAACGACATATAAATATTTATTTAAACCATGCAAGTGTTTATGGGTTATGCAGGAAAGAAAATAGTCAGAAACGCCTACCTCAAAGTCGAGCATGAATATAACTACGCATCCGCAGAAAGACACACAACACTCAACAAACCATTTTCACGCCGTAAACAATGAGAAAAACATGAAAAACACAAATCGCGGGATTAAGATTCATCAAGGACGAATAAAAACACCACGGAAAATAAATAAATAAATAAATAAAATGATTAAATGATTAAATATACCGAATGAGAAAATAGTTTCCGTCAAGGAGGGATGCGGCCACGCCGGAGCAAGGGAGAGCATGAGTGCGGGAGGCCGGAGGCTGTACTACTAGGCGAGGGCGAGGCTGGCATGAGGTTGGGCTGCTGGGTGAGGGGTGAAGCCGCTGCGGTGCGGAAGGTCAGATGGGAGCCAAGGGGTGAGGAGGGCTGTCGGCTGGAGAAAACTGGGTCATGTCTACTTGGTCGACCAGAGCATAGGAGTGCCAAGAGAGGCAGGGTGTGGGGTTTCGGGAGAGCGCATAGCGCGGGTAGTAGGAGGCGATAAGGCCGAGGGCAGGGAGAGGACAATAGAGTGGCAGGCGGGCGGGGTCTGGAGGGCGAGGTGGGGCCGTCTGGGGCACTGTGCAGGGAACCGGGGGAGGGGAGCTGCGTCATGGGGGAAAGGAATAGAGGGGGGCTAGAGCTAGGGCGTGATCAGGAGGCTGGAGCAGCGGTGCGGTGGGCAGCGGGATCAGGAGAGTGAGGCACCATGGGTAGAGGTGAGAGGGGAAAGGGGGGTGCCGGCTCAAGTAGAACTAGGGTTTCAAGTTTTTTTATAATAATAATATTATTACAAATAATAATAATAATAGTAATAATAATATTAATAATAATAATAATAATAATAATAATAATAATACCAGAATAATAATAATAACAATAATAAAACCAAAAATAATAATAATAAAATTAACAATAATAAAAATTAATAACAACAAAAATAATAATTACAATAATTATAATAATACAATAGTAATAATAATAATAAGAAAAATTGGTAATTTCCTGACTCCTGGGCCGATTGCACGGCTACCGCCAAACGCGTGGTGACCACGCATGGGTCTGAAGCCCAAATAAAAAGGTTAAATGACAAAAAATTTAATCCAGGACCCAGCCCAAACCTTGGCGAGAGGACCTAGAGCCAAGAATTAATAAAAAATGAATTAATGGTCGGGGTGTGACATTCTCTTTCCATATCAAGGAGGTCAAAGGGGTTTCAATCCTAGATAAGTCTATCACAAACCTCTAGATTCTAGATCATACTCGACGAGAGTTCCCCATGATAGTGGTACTCTCAGAGCATGCCTTGATTTTTCCTCAAGTATCTCATGTGATCCAACTCATACATAGAGTACAAGAGGGTAATATCTATTCTCAAGTGTGGATACTCCAACCTAACAGACACTTGATTCAGGAGACTTCAATCCACAACTCACATTGAGCTCTCGTCCACCTATCAGGAAAACAACATAAGTATACCCATGTAAACACACTGGGTCTTACAAATCCCTACCTCTTTAGACCCTCCAATTACACCACTAGCTCTCTTATCCCCATGGGGTCATCCAACGTGCTAGCACAAAAATCAGGTCATCACTGGTGTAAGTCTATATATAATTCCATCTTGTAGTGGAGAGGTAAACCCAGAAATCCATCATACCCCATTATTATTAGAGGGATCCAATAGCTCATAACATCCACTACTCCGTGGATAATACTATACAACTAATTAATCTGATGTAACCTCCTAAAAATTATTTCATCCTTCTCTATCTGGTGATCACTCCTCATCAAGTAGGGAAATTACATCCCACAACTAAAAAGAACTACCATAATCACCAATAGAAATCATCTAAGTATGGATGGTCAATAATCGGTCCACACTAAGGAAAACATTGAAGGGTCTCACCACCATTTTCAAAAGACTTTGTATGAGGCTCTATCTCCTCATAGAGTAAGTTCGTCCCATCAACAAGAATTTTTGACCAATTATCCTCTATGTAGGATCCACCAACACAAGGGTCGAGCAAAAAGGGACTCCACCGGCATCTATTGGCCTTGAACATGGGATACACACAAATAAATGTTACATTTAACTCTATGATATCAAATGAATTTGGAGTGGTAGTGACATAGTTCATACCCTAAACCACACTCAAGCCTCATAGATAGAAGCCCAATCTTCAGAGAGCTCATCCTTCACCTTTCCTTTCTTCTCTCCTCAGCCAGGGCCTCCTCTGACACCCCATCACATCTGCACATCCCGAACACCCAATTCAAATGGACTCATCTGCCACACCTTGAAACTATCCATTATAAAAGACACTGACTCACCCTCGTGGTTTTGAATAATGTCACAAGGATGTGTCTTAGTGTGGGAAGTTTCCCTATTTCTTTCATGTCTGATGACATGATAAAACATATCCATCACAGGATTATACCAACATCCAACATCATCCTGGAGAGGTCTCACCATGAGGACCACCATCGAAAGGGGTCCTATCTGATCGGGATATCCAATCCACCGGATCGGTCCTGACCTCAACCACTCGAGAAGGTTGTCTGGATAAATATGAAATTTAGGATATCTCTATCTATAGAAACTACAGTGTGCACTCATAAATGGTGTATCATCTACTAGTACCACCAGAACCAATTACTACTCTATGAAGAGCACTAGTTTCAAGTGTAACAATCTGATCTGTTGGGATCCACACAAGTTTGAAAACATGGTCCACTAAATCAAGTATATCCTTTGCAACATGGGAAACTAGTTCATTATAGAACCTTTGTGGCCTCTATCATTGGAACTCGTGGAGTGTTCTAAGAATAAGTGTATCCTTGGTCTAGTATTCTAGAATGATCTACTTCTCAACAGGTGGAGTGCTTCTACCTATCCACCAGGAGGAAAAATCTCGTTGGATGGACCCTGAACTAAGGCCTCATCACTCATCGGATCATCTTCATGATCTGGAACTGGTAACCTATATGTCTATCTTAATGGAGGCATCTCAAAAATGATCAATACATACCATGGTCAAATGAGAATATATATATATATATATAATGGGAATGTGACTCAAGAAGGACATTCAAAAACTCAATACTATATGATCAATTTACCATTGATCCTTGAAACAAATGTCTATATATGTTGAGTCGGTGATACATCATCCACCACACTGATACTGGATTCCCTGTCTTGAAAACCACACTCAAAACACTTTGACATTGTTTCCCTAAATCCCAACCAAATCATTTTAAGTTGACTACTTAGAATACCATCCCAGGGAATGAATTTATATGATACCAATTTTTCATAACCCAACCCAATGGGGCTCGATCAGCAACTAACCTAAGCCAGCCCCTGTAGGCTAGTGGCTGGAGACAAGTAAAAAAAGGGATAACTAATATGGGAAGCCTTTTCTTAATGTACCTATATGCAAACACCTGACTATATTAATGAATAAGTGTAGGGAAATAATAAAATAAAATATGAAATAGATAGAATATAAATCATGAATGCAAAACCTCTAGGGTGTACAAGAGTATTAAAGTGTTAACTAAAATGTAAAGGGGAAAAATACATGCCCAATAAGATAGATTTCCCAACCTAAAAAAATTAAAAAGTAAAATTCATAGATAATCCAACTCCATATCTCTAAGATTTATCCACCATACAAGATACAATGCACGATGTACTCCTAAGCTCCTCTATAGTCGCTGATGGCATGTCCTTTATCTACCTAAGACAAAAAATGTGTGTGAAATCCCATGCATGGGTGTGTATATGCATACCTAGTAGGATTCCCCAAAAACTGAAGGGGAAGTGGTAAGATACATGATAGGAAAAGATAGACAGTGGATAACTCAACCCAAATAAAGAGAGTAAAATATCCAATAATATGGATATATATATATATATATATTCTCAAACCAAAGAAACCCAATTGAGAGATAAGGGGATCTCCATCTCTCATCCCAGTCCATGCAAAGTGTTCCATGAGTTATAGAAGTCCATCAACGATGCACAGTATCTTGTGCATCTTCCCAATAAAATAACATCCATGTCAAGCCACACCTGGCCATTGTACCACACAGTCGAGGGAAAAATATCTAGGAATATGAATCATTATATAGTACAATAAGAGGGTTATGCTCAAGTAGATATCTATAGTACCCATGCCATGTCCTGGCAGGAGGGTTCCACTCTAATGGTCAAGGACCCATTCCCTGACTTCGAGAGAGGGTGTCACTTGATAGTTAATAGAGGAATCATGCCCAAAATAATTGGAGGTTTCCACTCTAGTAATTTGTCGAGGATCCATTCACATCCTAGGTGGAGGGTTCTAGTCTAGTAGTCAGTAGAGGATCCATGCCCAGCCTAGTTGGAGGGCTTAACTCTAAAATTCAAGGACCCATGCTTTTCCCTACATAAGGGTTCACTCAGTTGATATGTAGTGGACCCATTCCCTATCCCTTTAGTATTTTTCCACCCAAATAGTCAGTCAAGGACCCATTACATACCTGACAGTAGGGTCACACTCTAATATATAGGTATAGGACCCATACCATATCCTACATGAGGGTTCCACTCTATAGAATAGAGGACCCATGCCCTACCCCATAGGAAGGTGACACTCTATGGAATAGATATAGGATCCATTACCTACCCCACGGGAAAGTTCCACCCTATAGATAGTTAGAGGACCCATGCCTAGCCCAGGTGGAGTTTTCCACTCTAAATCCCCTAGAATTCTTTGTGATCACTACCATCATCGAGCATCTCCTAAAGAAGATCCCCACTCTAAACATTGCACATAATATCTAAAAATACAATATAGAGTCCACCATCACATTCTACATGAACAAATGCTCAGGATAGGTTACTCATGGGCCAATATCTAAGTCCAAATGATGGAGATATGAGAGGTTGAAGTTTCCTCAGAAGGAAAGAAGGGGCACATGGCATGTAAGGGGACCCACACGACATGTGGTCCCACTCCATCGAATTTTCATGTCCCTACTGATACACAGTTCACTACCCATGTAATCTTACATGGAATTTAAGGGCACTACATGGAATTTCTAATCCACTAAAGGTCATTCTCATGCTCCCTAGTCGTGCTCATGTACTTTGGCACACGGCATGTGCCTATCCGTACTCATGTCTATGTACTCCCGAAGTACACATCGGGTCACAAGAATTAGGTCACATGGTATGTGGGGGTCCCACACTGTGTGTCATACTTATAATCTCATGAAAACCTAGCTACCATATCCAAGGCCCTGCACTCCATGTGTTCTTCAGATGACATGACATGTAGTCAGAATTTTTTCCAAAAACTCATATCTGAATTCAACAGTCTAGATCCAATCGTTCCACCTTTGAATCAAGGTTCTTCTTCTCCCAAATTCAGAGTTTAAGATCCTTATTCATTGTTTTAGGCTACCCAATGGATGGAAAATGGTACCCGGTTGATCCACGGTAATGCATCGCACAACCTGCATGTTTCTCACTATTCATCATTCAGTCCCAGATCTCAAATCTATAGTATTCATCGCCTGTATCACACAATACACCCCAATCCATCCCCAAATAATTTTTCCATTTTTCACAAATGAATCTATCATGAGTTTGGGGGTCCGGTCACACTCAATCCCATCTAGAAATGTCGAACCATGGCCCTGTTACCCAGTGGGGAAGAATGCAAAGAACAGGTGGGACAAAAGAAAAGGAAATAAGAGTGAAAAAATTATTAGCCAATCATTCTTGGAAAAAAATATAAATTGGTAAAACTTAGGTGAGGAAAACATGGAAAATGATAATAAATTGAATTAAACAATTAAAAATGATATGTGGGCACATACAGAGGACTGAACATGATGCAAATCAATGAAAGGAGTGATCATGAATAATAAATTTACTCAATAGGGACATAGTCCAGAAATTGAAAATTCCTACCTAGTTTTGGATCATACCTCTTTGAAGAATTATCATACCAATTAAAAAGAGGAAACTTTTTGTTCATTATCTCTTGATCTTCCTGGATCTAAATTCTCTTCATTATCTGATTCTGATTCACCAATGAATGGTGGTAGGAACCTCTGAATTATCTAAGGGATTATGTGGATAGACTAGGGGAATTTGGCATAATGGTGTATTTATAGATGAATCCAAACTTAGGTTAACTAATAAATTAATTAAATTAATTATTTAATTAAACAACTGAATGCACCACTAATGGTCATGATATCTGAATGCCCCGTGATGACTAGTTTTAGGTCACGCCTAGGACAAAAATCATGTTCCAAACTCAATTGTGGTATCATATTTCAGATTTGAGATTCTATTTAATATTCATCCCATTTTCTTTAATAAAATGTATGAACATAATATAAAATATATTTAACATTTTAATAAAATTAATTATAGGCACATAGGGCCTCAGAATGGCACGATGGCTTAGTTTCTGGCTTGGAAAATAAATGTATAAATATTCCAAAGTCTTTCATGAAAACAAACAATGTATATATAGAAATTAACTACATACTCTATGTTTTCCACCAAAAAACTATTGGTAATTGAAATATTTGATGACCATTACCTCAAAAAGTAAGACACGCTAGAGTATAACTCATTGTAGATGTCTGTGATAAATTGGCTCTAGAGGAGAAATCAAAATATGTATAGAATTAACTTCTTATGGGTCATATCCTAAACTTTCTAGATAATCAACAGTCTATATCAACTATTTTATTTATTAATAAGTTATAATTACTTCTTTATAAAGATGATATTGTCCACACATGAATATTATCTATAACTAATTTCTTATCTAATGTTGTAAAATATGTTTTAAATGTAAACAAAGTATCCTTATGAACATTCTTGAGACACAACACCTACTAAAAATTCCATACATTGGCCTCCATATTCAATTTATAATCAAAATAAAGGTAAATTAGATTCTTTAACTGGACTTAAAGATCTAACATTCTTAGTATTTTATGTTAAAAAGAAAGAAACTCATACTTCCTAAACATTTTCAACATCAAATAATAGAAATTGACATGAAACATGTTTTGAAATCTATCCCATAAAATTTTAAACTCTTTTTCCCACCCAAGAACATGATCAACCTAAAAAATAAAACACCCTTTTATAAACTAAATTCCAATAGAATCCAATTCTCCTTCCACACAAGAATCATAAAAAAATCTCAAGATCCTCTAACCATTGATATGTATACTAATTATAGATAGTCACCTAATACATTTCAAATCCCTAAAATAGAAACTCACAATATGTGTTCCCAAAATAATCATCCTTCTATATTGTGTCAACCCTCCTATAGTCAATTACACAATCCTTCTAAATTTATCCAAAATAATTCACATAAAGATGGTACCCATAAAACCTCTTTATTGAACAAACCAAGGAATACATACACACACAAAAATTAATTTAAGTTTACTTAATTTGATTCATTTTATATTTTTTATAAGTTTACCTAGTTAAATCATCACTAAAAAGGTATGAAACATGTACCAAACATGGTCTTATACCTCTAAATCAACACTATATGATAAATTATATACACTGGGATAATGGAAATTTTATAAAATCATAGGGGTTCTTAAACACCTATGTCCTAGCTATTCAATCTTATAACATCACATGATATATCTAACTGATACAATTTCCCTACCAGACCCATGAATTCATCATAAGTTCTTGACATTAATCTCTACCCAAACTCTCATATACAGCATTAATACCACTATTTCATGACTCTACCCTATATAAAACCCCTCATGGGACAATATTTAAGGTATTAGTGTCCCTCTAATCTCACATTTAATAGGCTATGGGTTATCGACTCGCCTAAATTGTACAAAAAAATATTAAGGGATGAATTTTCCTCATATTCTCATGATCATAAAATAAAACACTAATCAAATCCATATAATATAAAATAAATCCCAATCCAAGATGCATAAAAATTTTATATAGAAGCAAATTTATCTAAAATAAAATACCAAAAAGGAATTTTATGTCAACAACTCATGAACACCATGATCCCTATGAGGTAGTATGATCCAAATCAATCACCAGCTCTCTTTGGGAAATATATAAAGAAACATTTATATATATAGGGGTGAGTATACAAGTATACATAGTAGTATACTCCTTAAATCCTATTATGATAGTGTGGTAGATGTATACTAATTCCTAAATGAAAAAATAACAGAACTAACTCATCACTTATATAGGGTTAACTACCACTCATCATCACCAAAGCTAACTCACCCAATATTACATCAAGGTATAGTAATACAATATCAAAAGTAAATATCAAGAAGGTACACTCGAACCACTTAACCACTGATCTACTCACTCTTACATCTCAATATAATACTTCCTAGTGATCTATCCCCTCTATATAACCACATAAATTTAACAAGACCACAAGTGCATAGACATTTCATACCATAACCACATATCTAAAACTACAAACCACATACCAATATCATATTACATAACACAACATCACAATATAACATCGCATCCTTAACATAGTAAGATAAGATGTTATAAAGGACATAAAACTCATGATCTCCTCCTTCCATGCACATACCCATCATGAATACACATCACAACCATAGAAACAAATCAATTTGTATGTATATACTATAAACATTAGCCATTATTTTCCATATATATGTTTGTAATCCTAAAATCATTACAGAAGTTTTATGCATGGATGAGAGATAAAGTAAGAGGGTGGTCAACCATCTATTCTCTCTATAACTAGGTTTGGGGGGACTTGAAACCCATAATAATATAATCATTGGAAAGGTTACCTGACTCATGTAGTGGTTCATAATAAATAAAAAAGGAAAGTAAAATGAATTTAGTAGTCACACATAATCCCAACCTAAGTTTTACCTAAAAGACACATCACCCAACCTAAAACGTCCACATTGATCTGATAACCTCCTATTAACAATATTTTTAAAAACTACTAACTAAAAATCATCTGTAAGACTACAAACAAAATATGAATGGTTATTGCATGTTTAAGCCAAAAAATATGGTATTAACAAGAAAAAATGATCTCTTTTGTTTTTATTGATAATTATTTTTACATGTTTGGTGCACAAATAGACACGATTTATGAGAATACCATGCATATTTCTCTGATAGAAATAAATAGGCCCATTTTTTGTGCATAGTTTTTAAAACTATGTAGCTAAACCATGAAACGTGAGTTAATAAATACAAAAAATTATTTTTAAACCTAATATACCTTTTTTTTCTCAATAATGCTCCTATATCCTTGCCTCTAAACTCTAAGGGCTCATCTTTTAGATTTTTTTATCTCAACTCTCCCGTAGAGAAACACTAATGGATCTTGGGTTTTTGGATTTTGGAAACTCTGTGTGAGAGTCTCCGATTCATTATTAATAATAATTTTTCTAGATAATACCCCTTTATCTTGAAAGGAACCATAGATATAAGAGGTTATGGAAACATATATGGGTTATTTCATTACATTATAATAATTCTATTAGATCTATTTTGAGGAAGGAAGAATGTGATGGGATATATATAGGTTTTTGTACACTTCTTCATGATTTATTTGGTATGTATTTTCCTGGTTATTTGTTGATCTAGAGTTTATCAAATTTTAGTTTCATGATATGAGTATAATGGTCTATGTATTTCATTTACTTCTTAGTATCCTTCATTTTTCTGAGTTGTGTATCCCAATTTTTGGTTGGAAATACCAAGTATTTGAGGTGGGTGGTTTCATGAAAACGTTTTTTTAGAAATCATTCTTGATTTCTCTCATAAAATTGGTTTTATAAATTTTTTAATATAATGATTAATGATTCTTGAAATATGATAAATTATTCTACATTATAAATGGGATTTCTCTATTTTAATTAAAAATGTAATTGGATTTCAAAGCACGTTTTATTATGAATTTGGGTATTTCGATTATTGATGTGTGATATTCCCTTGAAAGTAATTAAACTATAAAAATTTAAATCCTCCAAGTGTGGGATATAGAACATGATAACCTAGGGTATTTAAGCAGGGGAAATATTGGGAAAATCACACTATGATGGTTTTTATCTACTTAGCATGGGCACACACTACAGTTGTAACTAAACTATGTTATGATAGGGGATCTACTTATCAGGGTGTTCTCTCATACCTAGGCCCATATCCTAGGGATGTGTGTTCACTTAGTAATTTTATCACTAAGGTTTTAAGATACTATATATCCCATAACTAACCTACCCTAGGACTGGTTTCTATGGTTCTCTTTTTTGGAAAGTGGTTTACTTATATATTCTTTAAGATATGGTTTATTTATAAGTGATTTGAATACATTTTGTTTACATATGCTTTATAAATATTCCAATAAGGTTTAATTTACTTTTTTTGTTTAGAACTATGTAAATCTTTATTGTAGTCATTATATTTTATTAAATGAGAATAATTTTTTTTTTAATATTTCCTATAGAATACTTTGTGGGATCCTACTGGGCCTATTTTTTCTCACACTAATCACATATCTTTGGGTCTTTGTATATCTTGTTTTATCTAATGAAAGAAAAGTTAAGGTACTTTATGGAGGCTGTGAGTATCAATGTTAGTGGGTTATGGGATTTTGGTGGTGATATGGTTGGAATTTAACCCTCATATCACATGGAGATGGGTTTTTTCAGGCTTGGATACTTTGGATTATCTATTTTGGGTTGGAACTTGTATTTTTCATGTAATCTTTCTCCTCCTCTATTTAGATTTATCATGTCATGTTGATATTATATTATATATGAATTTTTTTTCTTTGGTTTTTCTTAATTGGGAAATTATTTCCAATGGTAGTTTATGATGACCAGAAGCTTCTCTCCAATCTATGGGGATCGGGAATTCCCTTTGGGCCTTTCCATGAGCTACCTTGGGTGTTCAATTTAGAGATAAACTAGTTTGTTTCAACACCAATTTATATCATATTATGGTTTTTATCAATGGTTCTCATGTCTTGGTATGTTTTATTAGAGAGGATATAAGATTTTATAGACTTAATGGATAGAATATGAGTGAGTTTCTATCCAGTTATCATCATAAAAAAGTCTTATGTTACCATAAGATATTGGTAAGTGTGTCTATTCTATTGATTTTTCATCAAATATTAGTTTAATGGAAATTTTCTCTTAATTCATGATGAGATTTATCCCCAATATGATGATATTACATATTTCATTGATGTTGTTACATTCCTATAAGAAGGCTTCTTATATTTACCTAGTTTATTATTGTGGATTATGTTCCATGAAGAAACCCTACTATTTATTAGAATATTGTTGAAGTAGTAGTGAGAATGGTATGTGCTATGGACTAGATCATTGTTTATTACTTGACTCAATCTAGGGAAGTGAAACCAAAGATTGGTGAAGATAAAGATCAATCCAAATATTCTCTTCTCCAAAATCCACCATCATTCTAAGGGAAAATGATCCTCTATATGAATATGAGTGGTTTGGAAAAGTCAAGCGTATTTTCAACATTTTAGAAAATTCATATTCTATCAAGGGGAAATGTAACATTTTAAATAGGAAGTCTCTAGCATGAAATAGTGGGATATAGTCTATCCTCAAAAAAACATGATGGATTATAGTTGAAAGACTTCAAGTCTATCTGATTCCAGTTATTTTTCTCTAAATCACTAGAATAGATAAATACATGGAGTTTCTCATCCTTCATTAAGGTGATCAGTCTATAATGTAATATACCAACCACTTTGTGGAATTGGTTTATTTAATTCTAGTGATAGTATATAATTATTAGTTTATGGCTTAGAGTGAAAATGGGAATATTACCAGATATTCAATATTTTGTTTTTATGAAAATGTTTACTACATATTTCTAGGTTATAGATAGATCTATGATGGTAGAATTTGACATGGAAATAAAGTTAAGATTATATGGGATTATTTTTTATTATAGTGGTGGTTTCAATGTATACTTTGGAATGAATAGAAAGTGGAATCTGGTTCACAAGGGTGGTGGTGGTGGATCCCAGTAGCGAACTTATACAACACCTTCAGCGGCTACTAACAGTATACGCTTGAAGTTTTACCATTGTGAAAGACAAGGTACATGATATGTACCTATCTCACACTTCCTAAAATATATAACTCATGTTGATATATAGGTCACATATCGAAATTATGTCTGGATTTATCTTTTCCACATTATAGTTTATGCATGTTTTCACCTAAAATATTTGTAGTGTAGTTGAATTCTTAAATTACTACTGGGTATTAGCCATAAGATTACATTAATGTTGTAGTTATACACAATGGAAAATTATTAGGTGAAAGTTGATGCATGACATTTTATTTGAAGAGACACTATAATTATTGATTCATTTTTTGAAACTACATTATTTTATATTGGTTCCTCTCATTCCTTTACATCTAACCACTTCATAAATCTTTTATAAATACTAATGAAACTCATTCACTTTGATGTGTAGTTGGTGACACCTCTTGTAAATAATAAAAAACATGGTTTTTGATATCCTCTGTGTTCTATCTCGAAATCAAAATTTTGGCTGTATTGGGATTTTTTGGTTCTCAACATGGATCTATTTGACATTATCCCCGAGATGGATTTGTTAGTTTCCCCTAATGTGTATATAAATTTCCATAATTATTAGGTATTCTTTACAAACTCCAATGGGAACTCTCGAATGTTTTGGGGTGAGTGGAATCTGAGGTCTAGTCAAGTGGTCCCTCTTTTTCATGAATTTGGGATGTTGATTTCCTCTTTCACAGTTGAAATTTAGCATGAACCTATGGGTTTCAATTTTCTTTTGGTGGTTAAGGAATTTTCATAAGTTTTTCTAAATAATTTATTTGGTCTTCCTATAGATAGGGAAGTTTATTTTTCAAATTATTTTTTCATGGGAACATATTTTATATCCATGCCTTCATATCTATAGATATAATAGAATTAAAGTAATTCAATTTGTGGTTGGATGATTTTAAATTTAAAGGCTTCATTAAACCTAGTGTATCACCTTGGGAAGTCCCTATACTTTTAACCAAAATAGCCAATGTGACTTTCCATTTTTGTGTTTATTATTGGAATCTTAATCTTAAAATGATAAAGAATAAGTATCACTTACCCCATATCAAAGACTTTTTTATCAATTAAAGGGTGAAAATTGTGGTTCTTGAAAATTGATCTTTGGTGTGGATATAAACAGCTTAGATTAAAGGTGATAGATATTTTTAAGACTTATTTAAAGATAAGGTATATCCGCTTTGATTATCTTCTAATTTCATTTGGTCTAACTAACTCTCCATATATTTTCATGGCCTTGATTAATCATATTTTCCCCCTGTATCTTTATTTATTTATTATGGTATTCTAGGATGACATTTTGGTTTTCTATATATCTGAAGAAGAGAATTGGAGTAACCTAATTTCCATTCTAGGAATCCTAAGGGTCCATCAAATTTATGCTAATATAACTAAATGTAATTTCTAAATTCGTAATATTAAGCTCATGGGACATGTGATCTCATAGCATGGAATCCCAGTTGATCCTGAGAAGGTGAAAGCTATCTTTTCATGGGAGGAACAACATAATGTATTTTATATTGAAATATTCATTAGTTTGGATAGATATTATTAGTGTTTTGTGAAATAAATCTCAATGATTATGTCTCTATAGACTACTATTATAAGGAAAGAGAATGATTCATAGGGGATTATATGTGTCAGACTTACTTTAATGAATTGAAGTGATGAACAAAATCATTACCTATTTTAATTTTACCAGAGGTATGAAAGGCCTTTATAGTATTTGGTAATGATTCAAGTGATGTTTTAGGTTATTTCCTTTTATATGAAGATCGTGTAGGGGTGTACATCCCTCTTCAGTTTTGGAAACATAAGAATTATTTTCCCACATATAATTTAGTACTTGAAGTAGTTATAAATTCTATCAAGAGTTCTCAAAATTATCTCCTTGGGTAAAGTTTCAATGTGTATTCTAACTATAAGAGCATAAGTTACATATTTTATAAGAATTACTTACACCTTATAAGGAAGTTATGGTTAAGAGTATCTTCAGTCTTATTATGTTGACATTTCCTATTCCCTAGGAAAAATGGAATGTTATTATGGATTCTTTAAATAGAAATATTCCTATAAAAGCTATGATGGAATTTAAATATTAATATAATATCATGGGACTCATTTCTTGGATTCACCTAGATTTGATGGATGAAGATACTTTTATTGTTGTATCTAGTTTTCAATTGATGTTTTCACATCACAAGTTGGTATTTTAGTAGAAAGAGTGTGATGAAGAGTTTAGAAGTATCAAGAACTATTTATATTATGTGGATACCATTTTTGATTAGTCATTCTCCCCATAGGGTATTCTCTATTTCAGAAATTAGTATTTTGTTCCTTAGTCTGTGAGGAGGTTTGTGGTAGAAATTTTATACTATTCATAGTGGTTTTTTCATCCTCATATAAAGAATATGTAATATAACATGAAGCATCAATTTTGGTTTAAAGGTTTTAAATGTGATATAATTGAATGATATATGGCTGGTGATTGATTAGTAAACTTGGTCAACTCACTTCATTTTGATTCGAGACACCAACATGTTTGGGGATTTTTGAAAGTTGTATGTTCATGAGATCACGTGATTAGATGGGATACCATCTGCTATTATTTCAGATAGGGATCCCCAATTTACCTCTTAGTTTTTTTAAAGTACTTTGGGATGTGTGGGGTTCTCAATTTAAGTTGATCATTTTGTATCGTCCTTAGAAAGAAATATGGATGGAGCATCAAGATTTTTGATGATATGCTTTATCATTTCTTCATGTGCTTTAAAATATATTATGATATCAATTTGGGACTAGTTGAGTTTTCTTATAATGAAAATTACTAGAAATCCATCAGAATAGATCCCTTTGAGGCATTTTATAGCCAAACCTATAAGTCACCTCTTTGTTGGTCATCAGTGGGTGGAATTTTCCTTGTGGGACTAAGAATTATTCAGGAAACATAACCAAAGATTCATATTATTTTTCAATGACTATAAATTTAATAGAGTCATTTTATATATTATAAAGATCATCGGTAGTCCCCTATGGAATTCTCGGTAGGTTTATAGGTGTTCTTGGATGTTTTTCCATGGTTGGGTGACCATCGACATGAAAAGAAAATAAAGTTGATTGTTTGATACATGGGACCTTTTGAGTTTACTAATCGTATTATAAAAGTGGATTATCAGTAACATTTTCCATCTCAGTTTACTTATAAAAATGATGTTTTCCATGTGTATCATCTTAATAAGTACCAACCTGATCCCTTTGATGTTCTAAAATTGTAATATATTTTTTTGAACTGGATGTGTCAGTAATCAAAAAATTGGTTCAAGTATTTTATTATTGGGAAAAGATACTTTATGGGAAGTCTATTACATTGGTTGGAGTATTGTAGCAACATGGAATGAATAATCATGAGACAAGAAAACATGAATTGATTATGAGGAAGAAATTGAATCATATTTTCTTTGAACAGCCTTTTAAATCTTAACTTTCTGGAGGTAGAAAGTGATATGGTGGGGAGAATTTCACATACTTATATATATTTTATATACTTATATTCAATTTTTTTACCCTCATTAATTTTGAATATAGTGACCCAAATTTTTCATAACTAACAATTATGTCATTTTTATGATAAATAACATAATAGTAATGCATTCTTGGATCAAAAGGTTTAGTATTTTGGGTAAACCAGTTTCATACATCACTAATAAAATATAAAACATAAAAAAATATTTTATTTCTTCATCATAATCCTATAAAATCAATCATGTTCTCCTTAGAACATGAATTCACTTGAGTATATACATCAATGAAATGTATGTGGTAAAGGGACGGTAAGGGAAGGGATGACATAGAAGTAATAAGATATAAGAATCAATAGTACATAGATAAGAATAATCATTATCATAATATCATAATTATAGGATAGTTATAATAATTATGAATTAATTGTTTTAAAAGTCATGGAATATAGAATATACATAATAATGAAGCATCATAACATAGTGTTCAAATACCACACATAGTTGTGAATAAAGTTATCATCATGTGCTAGCATAACATATGTGCATAATTCATAAAATCATAATTGTATACAAAACTAGAATCTTTTTTGCACATAATATCATTAATCTCATTAGATATATAACATTAACTAATTAATTTTATGGATATATAATTTCAGTCCAACCTGTCACATCATAAAATGATCATAATCATGCATTCCACATGGAAGGGGAAAATATAAAAATCATAATCATGAAATAAACCCATGGAAAATAATGGGTTTCATAAAGGTTTCATAAATCATAAATTCATGAATAAAATTGTGGGTTCCCAAATTAATAAGGTGGGTCATATTTTGGCATAAAACATAATTATTCATGAGTAGAGAATAAACAATTCAAAAGGATTCAATTTGATGTTTTGGAAATTAAAGTTTCATTGAAAAAAATTTATAAGTGGAACATAAAACATTTTGACGGGGTAGAAACAAGTATATACATATAAATAAAATGAAAATAATAGTAAAATGATATTTTAAGTACATAAGAGGAATATCCATACTGAAAATAATGTGAAAGAGGAGATAACCCAAAAAGGAGGTGGGTTCGAAAATCCACCTAACTTAGATATCGATTTTTTTCATTGATTTTTTTCCTCTAGAATAATAAATTATTTTTATTAATACATGAATCCAAAATTGAATAATATTAATTTTTTCACTCTTTTTGAATTATAATAGTTATATTACATTTCAAAATTCCTATTATTAAAGGTGAAAATTTTTATATCATATTTTCCTTAAAATATTATGTATCTCTTTGATTTAATGATCTATCTTTATTCCTACCTAAAAATTATTAATAATAACTCCATAAAATTGTAAATAAATATATTTTTACATTTATATATTAATAATAATTTATTATAATCATATAAAATAGTTTTGATAATAAGATAGTTGGAAACTTCCATGTGGGCGGTTCACCGATCGTTGATGGAACATTATCAAAATAGGAGTAAATAGAAGTATGAAATATAAATAAGTAATAAATTTAATCATTACAAAGGAGAAAATACTTAATATAAAATTAAAATAATACATAATAAACTTAATAAGGTTTATATATGAATGGAATGGAGAAAATAAAGAGGAGAAGAGGAAAATGGGAGAAAAAATTAATGAAAATTTACCCTCTTCTCTGTGTTTTTTCTTTTCTATGACCCTAAAATCCTTGAAATATTGGATTTGAGTTACTCCAAAACTTAACTAAGGATTATAAGGGTAGAAAGAGCGGGAATTTGGATGATTTTTACTTTAGTAGGTGTGGGAGAAGTTTTTTTCCAAGCTGATAGTGATGGGGTATTTATACTTAAGGAGGGGTGTTTTAGTATAAAATATTGTATAAAATATAATTTACATGAAAATAATTATGATAGAGATATTAATTACATTTTAATACATATTTTAATACAATAAAAATATTTTAGAACTTTTAAATCATTAAAAAATGAATTTATTAGTTTATTAAAAAGGAAAATTGAAAATTGAAAATTTGATATTTTAATGGAATATTTAATCATTCTAGAATATGGAAAATAGTTTTTAGGTTTAGAATTTATATTTATTATTTTTAAATTAACAATTTATATTATTAAATAAGTTTTTGTTTAATCTAAAATGTAAATAATTTTTTATTTCATTATTACCTCTTGGATGATGTAATTAAAATACACAGGTTATGTAAAAACTATTTTTTACTATTCACTATAATTTTTATTAGTTTAAAATTTTACTAAAAAATCACCCAAGTATAATTTGGGTATTATGATTCTAGAAATGAAATTAATTTTAACTAAATAATTTTCTATCATATGTAATTTTAATTATTAACATTAAAAAAATATGATTTTTATGAAACTCATTAAAATATTATTTATTAAAAAAGTGCTTATAATTTATTTGATATTTTAATCTTGGTATTTATTTTAGGGATTTAAAATATTTATATTTTATTAAAATATGAAGTATAAATATCTTTTTATGGAATTTATATATTTTAGTTCAATTTTCTATTCTAGTGCTCATGTTATTATTCATAAAGTTCAAGTTAATATTCCAACAGTCATATCACTGTTTCAACAGTCATATTACTTCCTATAAATACATATTCAATCCTTAGTTCCAAGTTCACCTCAATTAACTTTCAATATTTTTCACTTATCATTTATAAAAATTTGATTTTTTTACTAATGATCTATATTTTTTATAGTGTTTTCTGTAATTGTGATTAATATAGGGGGTCGATATGATTCAAATATTCATATTCTTGAAATATATTTGTTTATTTACCCATTATATTATTTTAAATTATCATTTCTATTATTAATCTATAAAAATAATTTTCACATTCAATGAAATAATTCATTATAGGTTACATGTTTTAAAATAATATTATATTCCTAATTATGACAAGATTTATTTATTAAAAAGGAAAATTCAAAATATGGAATCATTTGGGATGTTAAATTTATCCCCCATTTAGAAACTTTATTCTCAAAATTTCAACTCATATCCTTGGATGGTAATATATGAGGGTACTTCATTTTCATTTCCTTGCTAGGTTCCCTCGTTTCTTCTTCGTACTTGTGATTTCGCTAAATCACTTTAATGAGTTGAGTTGTCTTGTTTCATGTAACATTATCTCTATGGTCCAATATCTTCACTAGATAATACTCATAATATAGGTTATTATACAATTATACCACCTCTATATTTAATACATTTTATGGATTAGGTATGTAATTCCTCAGGAGAAATACATGGAACACATAATGAACTTTTGCTATATTTAGTGGAAGTGATAGCTGATATGTCATATATCTTATGAAATCAAGGGTCTTGAAGTAAAAATATACCTAGGGATAATATTTCCCTTATTTACAAACCACATGATTCCCTTATATGGTGATATTAAAAGGAATATGTTTTCTACAACATCAAACTTCAGATCCCTTCAAGATTTGTCAGCATAACTCTAAATCTGACTCAGAGTATCTTTTATATGTTATTGGATGGGTTGAAAATATATATTATTTATTTCATATGATCATGTTCATGCATATTTTCTTCACCAAATCCATACCAACATGTAGGAGTTCTATATTGCTTCCCATATATATCTTTATATCAGTCTATTTGAATACTCAAGTGGAAGCTATTGTTATGTGAGAACTCAATCAATGGTATATATTGATCCCATACTACTTTAAATTAAATTTATAAAGATCTAAATATATCCTAAAATTAATGAATATTACTTTTAGATTTTCCATTGGTTTGGGGTTGATGGGTCGTATTGAAATTCAATTCATTATTCAACTCATATTGAAGACTTGTCTATAATTTATAGGTGATCCTTATATCAAAATAAAGGATAATCCAAAGTGGTGTCTCATTCAGCCTCACCAATTCCTTTACATATATCCTATAAAGTTATTAAATAGGTAAATATTACCAAATAGTAATGAAGTCAACATTAATTTTTCATCAATCCACCATAACCCATATCACTTTTCTTCCTTTAGAGGTCTTGAGGAAGCCAATGAAAAATTCCTCGGTGATTTTCTACCATTTCCATTTATATATGGGAAATGGTTGGATCATCCCATTGGAATTATATCACTCTACATTAACTTTATGAAATACCAATAACATTGAGGTGTATGTAGTAATCTCTTATATTCTTTCCCACAAAAATTCTATCAAAGTTCAAGGTACATCTTGGTACTTCTTAGATGGATAGAGAAAGATATGATATAAGAATTATTTAATATCCCTTTATTTATCTCAAGTGATAAGGTTACACAATGTATAGTTACAAATTTAATGACACCATTCTTATAAATGTTGAATTTTTATAATATCATGTCCTTTTCAATTATCAACTTCTTTTAAAACTCTAAATCATCCCTTTATTCTATCATGATCTTCCTTTAGATAGATGGTTGGTAAATCATTTAGGAAAGGTAGGATGTCTTCCCTATCATTATGATTTAATGATAAATCCTTTGTATATGCATGAAGATAGAGTATTTATAAAATTTCATCAGGGGTATTGTAGTAAGTTCATTTCTACTAAGAGCATTATCTACCTTATTCACCTATCAAGGATGGTAGTGAATAGAGAAATCATAGTTTTTAATCAACTCTAACAATATTCATTTATCTATGTTGAGAAATTTCTATGGTAATATATACTTTAGAATATTTTTTCTATATATATGTCATACTTCTCACCACAGAGGTAGTTCTACCAAATCATTAATGAAAATATTACTATAGAAAACTCAAAGTCATTAATAAGTAGTTTTCTCATGGAACTTCAACAATCATGAGTCATAGTCTATCACATTGAAATTTTACATGATTATATAACTAAATAATTTAATCTAAGAAATACTATATATCAAAAATCATTCTCCACTTAAGGGTAGTGTGAGTAATAATGTAGTTATTAGCCTCTTCTTGATCTCCTTACAAATTTCCTCACATTCTTGTATCCATGTATAATTTAACATTTTCTATGTTAACTTAGTTATTGGTATGTAAAATCCTGATAAATTCATCATAAATCATCAGTATTATATAGTTAGTCCATGAAAACTATGGATTTACTTAACACTTGAGTGCCTAATACGTTCCTTAATTTCCTTTTTTAAAGGTATATATAAATTCCCTCATTTTTTATCATGTTCCCTGATAATTTGACTTACTACATCTAGAATTTACACCTACTGGGAGGACATGAAAATGTGGGGGAAAATAGACTATCAATTTGAAGATATTATAAAATATAATCCCAAAAAATTGTAACAAAACTTTCATATAAATTATATATGGAGGATACATCTAATAAATTTAAGTATGCATTTAATAATTTTGTCATATGCTATAGTGTTTGACACTCTTGCTTGAAATTTAAGGTTTCACACATTTTCCATAAAAGTGTTTTTGAATAAAAATTTAACTTTCAGTCAGTCAGTACAATCTTTATATTCTCTTCATGTTCCTCATTTTTCTTGGAGTAAATGATAATATCATCAATAAATAATTCCTATAATTATTCAAGTTATTCTCTAATAACATAAAATCCATTAATATTTCAAGGTAATTAGTAGAGCATAGGTTATCATTATAGACTCATAGTGTCCATTTATTTTACAAAAGGTAGTCTCTAAAATATCATCCTTCTTTACCTATAGTTGATGATATTCTGAATGATGATCCACCATTGAAAAATATTGATCTTCTCATAGTTTTTTAAAAAATTAATTAATACATGGTAAGGGATACTTATTATTTATATTGATCTTATTGAGCTCTCATCAATTTATCAAAAATCTTATTAATCAAACCATTTTATTAGAAATAATCACTAGTGCACCATGATGTGATTTACAAGTTTATATAAACCCTTTGTACAAATTCTATTTTATATTATTTTTTAAATCCTCTATTTGTATCGGGTCCATCCTATAGGGGATTTTAGAGATATTATTGGATACATGTATGAGTTCTATTGGTAATTCTACCTTGTGATCTGGGGGATGGTTGGGAAACTCTTTATAAAACACATTAGTTAATTCCCTCGCAATGTTAATTTCTCAAGGTTGGTTCTTTCCATTGGCAAAACCATTTTTCAGTGATATGATTCTTTATTAGGTATCAAAACCCACAATGTTGAGAGATTTTCCAAATAATATTCATGATCTTACCTAAATTTATAAAGGCACATGGGATTGTGTAGAATATAGAAATAATTTTTCCCCCCTAATAAATTGATGTGATCTCTATATAATGAGAGTCAATCCATGCCCATTGCTGCATCAATTTCCACCAAGTTAAGGATTACAAGATTCACTAGAAGAATCACCACATATTCTAATCGAAGAAGAGTCTGACACTTGGTTATATTGATCACACCACTATGTGTTTTTATGGGTATCTCCACTTCAAGGAATCGCATATGTGATTAAATATTTTTATAAAAAATATATGATATAAAAGAATGTTTATAATCAAAATCACATAAAACTTTACCTATTCTTGAGTAAATAGAAATTCTAACTTATATTACTTTATTTTTATATTCCACCAGAGTAATGGTGATGAAAAATCTTTCCCTTTCTCCCTCGACTATGGTGGTCAATGATATTAATTACCCTCAAATACTTGTGGTTTAGTGCATTGGATTTCATATTTCCCTTTATCCTTAAAGTTTAAGCATTGAACAATGAGTCATGTATTAAGAGGTTACATTTATTTCCTCCATCATGTGAAATATCTTCTTTATGTATCTTTCACATTCATGAACTTGGTGGATTTCTCTCCCTCAATTAAAGAATTTTCATGTCCCTTTGAAGAAATTACCATAATACTTTTTCCCACATCTTTGACACATGGGTGGTTGGGTCTTCTTTCCACCTTTTTTATTCAATCCCCTAGGTTGAAACTTCCTTATTATCTTCTTATATCAATATATATGGGAACATTCTCCAAATTCAACCTCAAATTTGAGAGCACATCGAACTACTTCTTTGTAACTCTCAGAGTATCATATATTTGTAGCCATTTGAAGATGTGGTTTTAAACCAAAAAAATAATATATTTCATTCTTTCATTATTGATAAAAATAACTAAGGAAGATATTGAAAGCCTTTAAATATTACTCATAATCCATGATAGATTCACACTCCTTTTGAATAATCTCAATAAATTCTCTCTCTATATTTTTTCAAAAATTTCCTGGAAAGTACTTGTAAAGAAATATTTTATTAAGGTCTTTCAATCCCATTTACTCCATTTAAACCTTCAAATTTTTTTATTTATCAATTCCAACCAAGGAAATTTTTATTTATCTATATGATATAAAACCATATTAACTTTAACCTTCTTAGAATAATGGTTCACAAAAAATTTCTTCACCATTGAGTTAACTCACTTTTTGACAACAAGTGGATTAGAATATCCACTAAATTCTAGTGGTAATTGTTTCATAAAGGGATTGATGGATACTTGTTTCTTACTTAGTGAAGTTAGGAATTCCACATGGTTCAGGTTATATTTTATAGCCTATGATTTCTAGGAAACCATATCCATGAATTTTTTAACTCCACCTACCTTTTCATTGGGAATTTATTTTGGATAATCATTAAATTATCCCTCACATGGGTTGGTGTTATGGTTTCTCCAAGTTCCCACCATTTTCCTAAATAAAAAAGGTTCAAAAAAACATAAGTTAATGAATAATGAATATATAATTTATTTTCATTCATAAATCAATTATAAATTAATATCTTATGGGATGCCTAGGTTTAGTGATGTAGCCTTAGTTTATTAAATTTTTTCACATCTATTTTTGGGTATTTAATTATTTTTTATTTAAAAGTTTATTTTTTTAGATAATTAGTGGAAACTCTTCATTATAGTTTAAAATGTGAATAATTGAATATTTTATGGAATTTTTGTATTTTCATCACTTAATGGATTTAATGTTCCGGATTTAATTTTCTATATTTTATGAACAATTATTTTCAATTACTTTACATTTTTATTTTGAAATAATATTTTGGAAGTTTTTAAATGGATTTTTGGTTTTCTATTTTTCTTATAAATTCAATTTATAGTTTTTAAATTGATTAATTTTCATTTATGTTGAATTATATTTATAGGAGAAACCACATAGAAATTTTTTTGAAGTTCCTAGACATATTCATTTTATCACATAGCCAAATATTAGCTTTAGTAGAATATCCAAATTCCCAAGTTGTATTCACATAGAAAACTATATGGAGACACTTAGTTGTGAAACTATAAAGAGTAATTTATGTATTCAAAATAAAAAAAAGCCATGTATCCAAATGGCCATGATGCCCACATAGCTAAATTTTTAGAATAAGAATCCACCTACAAGAATGATAATGTATGGTAATACCATGTATCTAAATGGTTACTGATATGAACTCTACATCTAAGAATTTTTTTGAATAGGGGAACCAAATAAGGATTAGCTAAATTTTTCACTAAGAATCAACATTGATCTTGAGCTTTGGAGAGTAACCCAATCTGAAATTATGATGAATACTGAAACCATATCTTGATTCCCTACCTGATGTTGTGCCCCATCAAGATCTGGAGATCTAAATAAGGTGATATAATGAAACTTAGAGTCTAATTATGAAATTGTAGAAATATAGGTTATGATAGATAGAATCCTTTCCAATTCACCTCAAATATGCTAGATGTAGAAGATGTATTTAGGAAAATTTTCATCAAGATTAGGTTTGATGTTGAAGAATGGATCAATTACATTCGATATTGGATTTGAGATAATCCTAAGATGGGTTAATATGATGTTATGAAGTTCATGAATTTAAATTAAATGTTGTTGAATGTTTCCTTTTTTTGTTTCTTATTGATAGAAGGATGAAGGCCAGGAAATTTTTGTGGTATATAATGTTGTGGATAGAGGTTAGTTGGCAGGTGTATTCCACCTATTTGATGAATTTCCACTTTAATGTTTTTTTCTCATAACTACTTGAAGAACCAGTGGATACATGAGCTAAGGCCTTGTGTCTTCTCAGATGAATTATTTTATAGATTATTTTAGCTGAAGATGAATTTATATGCATGGAAATTTTGGATTATGTTTTTGGGTTTGGGAATGGTTAATAAATTGAAACCAAAGAAATTTGAAGACGGTTTTTATGGATCTCAGATGATCAGGCTCGAACCTATGATTTCTCAAGGTTTTCCTGATCTATTTTATGGATTTTTTTATTTATTTATAGAAGGATGAATGTGGACCTGAACTAGTGATAATCTGGAATAACGTTCTGATGTAAAAAAAAATTAAGGGGAAGATGTTGTCACATTCTTTTTAAATAAACAAATAATGTATGCTAACCAAGATACACCACCTAGAAAGAAGGGTTGTGAGATATTTCATATAACCATAATGGGAAAAAAATATAAATTCTTTTAAATACTCTAGAAGGGTGAATTTGAAGGTGATGAGGAGAAGAAAAATAATAACATACAGAGAAAAATCAAGTATGTGGTACAAAACCGAGTGAATTAGAAGAAGAAAAAACTATCCAACCTATAATATTTATTTCATTATTTTATTCCCTTAACTTTTGATGTTGTGATATTTAATATGTAGATTTTCATGAATTAATAATAATCGGATATTTATTTCCTTCTGGAATAAAATTATTTTGTTTCATTCTTTTACTTATTCACATGATTTTTACTAAAATTATATTGTGTCTTTAGTGATTTGTTTTGAAAATTTTAGAATATTTTAGTGAGATAGACTCTAATAAAATTTCTTTAAATTAATTTGTTTTTATATGAATATTAAAAGTGGTGAGATGTAGGAATAATCCCTCATCAAGTTTCTCACTTGGTGAGGGATATTGACCTAATAAATTTTTTAGAAGACCATGAAATTAATATTCCATGATAAAAGAAATTTACTTAAAACCAAGCAATTGAAATTACCCCTGAAATCTCTCATCATAGTTTTTTGTTCTCAATATCATTTATGAATTATAATCTTGACTCATCTAGTTTAAAATAATTGATTCATTCATATTATTGATTTTAATAAACTAAATTAAAAAATATTATAAAAGCATTCATCCAATTTTTTTCATGTTTTTTAGTTTTTAGAACATTTGGTTTGCAGAATCATTATTCATTCCCTATGGGTTAGACACCCGACTCATTATTATTACAATAATTAAAAGGAATTATAGATAATTAAATTTATTTTATTTCAGTTAAGATAAATTTTTTAGTATAACCTTCTTATCAAATGATTCTTCTAGGATCCTATACATTAATATTTTCTAAGTTTAAAATAAATAGTTATTTTAGCTATATATCCTTTATAATGGTTTGTGTATAGCTTATGATTAACCAAAGCATATCCCCTAAGAGTTTCAAAACTAGTATGCAGCAAGGTCTCTTTATCTGGAGTTGGGTAGAATTTGAGATAGTACCTAATGATCCCTTTTGAGGTTATTTCCCCAATGAATATTTATACCATATCCACATCCACTTCTAGTATCCAAATAGGAATTTCATTTCTCTAAAATCTCATGCTCTAATGATTTACTAAAACTTAGAATGTTTACCTTTAATAAGACCTATCCTTTGGGTTTTCATTAATGTTTCATAATCCTAATTCCAAAATTAACAAAATTATGTTAGGATACCAACTATCATGATCAAAAAATTTCATACATGACTATTACAATATTTTTATGATAAATACCATAAAAGTAATACATTCTTGAATCGAATGGTTTTGTATCTTAGGAAAATTAGGTTCATTTATCATTTATACATAACAAAATATAAATTTTATTTAATTACTTCTTCATATTTCTACTAAATCTCTCATTTTCTTCTAATTATATGAAATCACCCAAGGATATACATCAAATAAAGGATGATATAAATTCCCAATATGGGTAAGAATAATATAAAAGAAATAAGAGACATTGATAAATAGTACATGGAAGGGTAAAATAATCATCATCATATCAAAAGAATGAGATCATCATAATAATCATGAGGGAATCATTTTTAAAGGCATTGAATGTGGAATATGCATAATAATGAAACAACTTGATATAGTTTTCAAATGTTACACGTACTTTTCAATAAACCTAGCATTATGTTCATGAATAACATATGTACACAATTCATAACATCCTAACTATGAAGAAATATATAATCATATTCAAAAATAATACACATAATCTCATTAAATGTATCACATTAACTAATTAATTAGATGGATATATAATTTTTATCCAACCCTTCACATCATAAAATGCTCAAAATCATGCTTGCCACAAGTAAATAGAACATATATCAATCATAGTAATGAAATAAAATCATGGAATAGAATGATTTTCAAAATGGTTTTATAAATATTTATTTCATGAATAACTTTTGGGGTTATAAAATGAATAATGTAAATCATATTTTGGAATTAAACATCATCATTATTGAGTGGATAAGAAACAACTCAAGAGGATTCAATGCAATGTTTTGTAAATTAAAGTCTCTTTGAAAAATCTTTGTAAGTGTCCTAGAAAAAATTTCAATATGGTATAAACCTTTATATCTATAGAAATAAAGGTAAAGAATATTAAAAGTACATTTTAAGTACATAAGCAGAACATTTATACTAAAAATAATGTGAAATATGTGATAACCCAGAAAAGAGCTGGGATTAAAAATCCCCTTACTATCCTGATTTATATCATCATTTTCCACCTCCTATATAATTAACATTGGATTATTAAAAATGGATAAATAAGTGAATTATTTTAATTTTGTTAACTATTGATAAATTATAATAATTTTATTATATATCTTAATTTCCATTTTTAAAGGTGAAAATTTTTTATATCGTATTTTATGTGACACCCTAAGTTTTTATGGAACTTTTTTTCTAGAATAAATTAAATATTCCTTGATATATTGAATTTAACTAAGTCAAAAATTCCTTTCACATGACACCTAATTATCGTATGTTACACGTAATACCCACTTGGCATACATTACACTCAATATTGGGTTTCTATAAAACATATTTTTTTTGTTATAATTATTTAAATGAGATAATTATAACCTAGATGTTAAATGTAGTAATATGAATAGATTTAAATAATTTTAAAACATTTTTAATAATTTTTCTATAATAAAATAAAACATACTAATGTTTAAAGATATAATTTTTGGCAAATTCCTTATATGTTTAAAAATATTATTTTCTCAAATGATCTAATTTTCATGTCCTTCTATAAAAAAAATAAAATTAATTTTAGAAAAATTTAGGAATTTAATTTGATAAAATAAGATTATTTTTTAAATTTATAATTTCAAAAATAGATTAAGGGGAATTTTTGGGATTTTTTTGACAAACTTCATTTTTTGGATGAATAGTGGAAAATACCAAATTTTAATTCAAAACTGCCTTTTTATCTAATTTATTTATAAGGTTAAATTATATTTTAAATTGGTTTAAAAGTTTAATTAGATCATATTTTTAAAAATTAATCCAATTTAGGTCATTGGAATCTATTTTACTTTTAAATTATGTATAAAAACATAGAAAACTTTTGGATGTTTTTACTTTAAAACCCTGCAATGTCGTCCTGTCTACAGGATTAAATTTAAATTAATTTATATCACTTATGTGATTTGAATTAGTAAAAATAGAATCCATATTTTTAATCATCATAATTTATAATTTCTATTTAATTCAACTTATTTTTTACCAAAAATATTAGTGAAAGTGATTATAATTAATTACAATGATTAAGAGAAAAAATAGGTTAACAAAGTATTAAACCTTAAATTTAATACACAAAACAACCTATAAACTTTTACAAGAGAAATTTTATGGAAATATTTAGACCCTATCATCCCTTTTATCTAATTTTTTCCATTATTTTATCTACTTGGCATGGGAAAAACGTGGGTGGAATTCCTTTTCCCAAAATTTACAAGAGTGTCACTCCTCCTCCACTATAAAAAGTCCTCCTATAATCCCACTTACACACACCTCTAAAGACACTTTTAATTGAAAAATATATAACTAAATAGATCACAAATATAAATACCCTAAATCTTGACACATCACCTTTGGAATAAATCAATCCATGGAAGCCCTTTGGTGCAAACCAAAAGGAGTTCCCAAATAAGAGGTAGCATCCTTCCTCAAGCTCCTTTATTTTATTTTATTTCTACACCCAATAAAATCTCCTTATTAAATTATTATATAATTGAAAAAGTATCCTAAATATACTTATATTTTATTATATTAATTTTTTAACCTACACTTAGACACACTTTCATCTAATGGGTTACGAACATACTATTTACGTATACGGTGAACTACTGCCTCACGAAACGATAATTGTTCATTTTTACTTTACCCCATTTAATTGTTAGGAATTATGATGGAAACAAAATTTATATAATATATATATTATATTTATTATTTATTTATTATTCTGTAATTATTCTATAGCATATACCTTTACAATTTTTATTTTTATGTAAATAAGATAATTTCTTTTATGGAAGTGTGGACTACCACCCCCTCAAAACAATGTGATTGATTCACACGCTACATGGAATGTATTAAGGATTTTTTTAGTGAAATTATATGATATATCTGAAATAATAATTATAATTTAATGATATTATATACATATATGCATGTATTTCATTTTATTTCTTTCTTTCAATACAACAATAAAACGGAAACATCATTCATGCATATATACGGCCTACCGTATCCAAGAATAGTGTATTTATTTTATGATTCTAAATTATATGGATTATTATACTAAAAATATTCTGAATATACTTGATATTTATATCATTTTTGAAATTATTGAAATCATGGTATAAGTATAAGGACCAAATATATAACAAATGAAGACACATGCGAAGAACAAAGCGGATATTACCTGAAGTAAAACCTTAACATAAAATTGTTAAGAATATGGTAATATATAGTCATAATAAAACCATATATGGTATTAGATATAATAATATGGTTATGTTATCGATTTATAATAAACGTATATTTATTATATTGTAATTCTATACGAGTACGATGAGATTCAAGACACAAGGTAAGGGAATTTCATCCCACTTTTTTATCTATGAGATACATTCCATGTTCACCAATATTTTCTTTTTACGTGGTGTATATAATACCCATGAATGGATTATATGATTATTATTTTTAAATTTATGGGTGTTTACATATCCATTCTATGATTTTTCTTTCATGGGGTTTATTTTTTAGGAGTTATCAAATCGGTGAGATAGTATTGTCTTAATTTTCTTTCTTTGAGACACATGTTTTGTTATGAACCTACATTCTTTATCGAGGTGTATATATTTAGATTTTACATATTATATCATTAATCTCTTTATTATTATGATATTTAAATATTCATTTAATTTAATTTTTTTACATTGAGTGTATGATTCCAAGTTACCATGTGGTAAGAGTTTATTAAAACAATCTCATTGTTTATTGGGATTGTTTATGTCTATACTCCCATTGATGAAATATTATGTTCCATATCTCAAGAAAACTCATGATTTTTCTTTTTATATAATAATTAAATATTTATCAATGTATTAGTACCATTTTTAGACTCTTTAGAACTTACTATGATTAGGGAATTTTTTTAATAAAAATATGATTGTATTTATCTCTTCATTCAGAAATCTGTTTTATTTCAAAAACCATGTTTGCAAAAAAATAAAAAAAATCAAGGTAAAAGGATTTTAAATTTTTTTATGGTTTTAAAATATTCCTTTAAAATTATTCAAATAAATTTTCCAAGATAAATATATTCAAAATTTTATTTTTTTAAAGTGTTTCTCAATGCAGAAAGGATATTTTCTCACGTAATGTTTTTAAAAGATATTTCAAACGTATTTACCTTCTGAGATGAAATATGTTGGTATTACCCATGCCTTTCTGGGGAATTTATTCAATGTTACCATTCATGTTATTTATCTAAATGAATTATTTTTTTATAGCATGATTTTTATGAAACTTTTTTCTCATTCATAGGTTATATGATTTTGAAACCTACTTCTTTTCATGGGTTATGATTTTGAAACAATTATGAAACTTGTATCTTTTTTCAAAGGTTATGATATGATTACATGTTTATGGTACCCATTTAATTTCGTGAGTTATGATATATGTATGTATGATTTAATTATCAGGTGGTTGGGACCTATATCTCCCTCAATTCCATTGGTTAACGATTAATATCTCATGAGATAGACTAAGATGGTCTTGGGAGTGAACCTTAATAACTTAGATTGCCATGGAAGTGAACCATGACTACCAATATGGTATGGGGAGTGAACTCATACTAATAGGGTGTATATGGGAGTTAACCATGACTACCAAGATGGTATGGGAAGTAAAATCATACTATTAATATATCCCTGATAGTGATGCCTTGACAACTATGGAAATCATTTTTACATTCTTATATGTCTGTCACAATTCCATGTCTTATTCCTATATTATTATTTCATAGATTATGTTCTTTATTTCCTTATTATTAATGTCTTATGAACTTATAATATTCATTCCACGATTCATGTTTATAATCTTATGATATGTACGGTATGATATTATAATGATATGATCACATCCTCGTACCCCTATGCTCATGTTTATGCTTACATGTCTCCCTTGTTTAACCTTACTGAGCATCTGAGCTCACTCCATTTTATTTTTCCTTTCCCAGGATATAAATATATGTATTATGTATGATGTGTCTAATAATGTTTCTAGTCATTAATAACCTAGTGGGAGATAATGTAGTTCACTAATGTACCAATTTTTGTGTTTCTATGTTTCCAAAGGCACAAGACTAATACAGTCTTTGAGAATCTGTCTGCATAATGTTTTAAATATTATGAAAAAGTTATGTAATGTTAATGTATTAAAATCAACTTTCACTATATTTGGTATCAAATAAAAGGTTTAGTTAACCTTTGGAATCTAGGATGAGAAAACATTAGTGAGAAACCTAAGGACATGTCTAAGGATAAGTCTAAGGATAATGAAAATATAGGAAAATGTCCTAGAATTTTGGTAAAGGATAAAGTAAGTGGTTTCCTAGATATAAATCCCTATATGGATACTAAAAGTGGATTTGGATCTTGAAAATATATACCTATGAGTAACAACTCCAACAAGGTGTGTCAGGACTGACTCAGTGTAACCTGGTACACAACAATAGGCCTTACTGCACACCTGGTTTTACACTCCCAATAGATATAATTTTGGAATTCATGAACTCTTAATGAACCATCATGAAGGATTTAAATATACATTTTCTATGAATAACCTAGGATAAACATAACATGTCATATATTAATGAAGGTGTCATAATTTAGACATCATATGAGTGAAATTTCATGATTATGTGGTTTCTCATTATGATAATTGTTTCTTACTCTATGCTTTTGGTTTTACTCAATGGATGGAACCTAAAGGAACTGAGTTAATGGTGATTGTAACATACAATTAAAAGATTTTCCTCCTCAGAAACCAAATTATATGGGAGTAGGAATGAAAAATATCATTACTGTGCTCAACCAAATCACTCAATCTATAAATCATGGTGGATTTCAAATGAGCAAAGGAGGGAACAACATTCTATTGTGTACTTCATGAGGAAAATTATACCCTTTTTATAAAATCTTTTGATCCACTTGTTTCGTAATAATGGATCAGTACTTCTAAAAATATATTCTTCATTCTCCAATGTTTAGTGTATGAGAAAGTTATTCTGGTTGTTTATTGGTTAGAAGGCAAAGCAGACCAGTGGTGGACTCTGATCAAGAATATGAGGTAGCAAGATGAAATTAAATCCCTGGATTAGGATGAGTTCAAGAAATTATTTTTCAATAAGTAATTTCCTCATATTATTCATACCAAGATGGAGAAATAGTTCCTTGATTTGAAGCAAAGGGATGATGATTCTGTTAGTACCTATGAGGTAATCTTCAGGAATTATCATCCAACCCGAAATTAAAGTTGATAGGTTCTTTAGTGGCTTAAAGCCAAGTCTCATAAGGGAATTGGCCATAAGAGACTTCAATATATATGGATAGATTGTGATTTGTGAAATCATGGTTGAAATAAAGGTTAAACTCACGTATCAATCTCATGGTTTTGAAAATAAAAGGAATTTTGAGTTTAAAGGAAAATATGAAAACCATGAATAGAAGAAGATGAAATTTTCATTATGTTCTATGTGTGGGAAGAAACATGGAGAAAATTTCCTTAATGGGTCTAATAAATGTTTTATGTGTGGAATGGAAGGACATCAGGCATTTTATTTCCAATGTCATGGGAAGAAGTTAGATAAGTGTGTGAATGGAGAAAAAGAGACACAAAATGTACCTCCCATAATTTAGTGCTACAAGTATAAGGAGAATGGGAATTATGTTAACCACTAACCAAACCCAAGGGATAGTGATGATGAATGACATCAATAACCTCTTAAGATGAGGGACAAGGGTAAATATCATGCAATTTCTATTTCTGATGAGGGGTATGATAACGATGTGGTCAAAGGTACACTTACCATCCACTCTAGGGAATCTAATGTCTTATTTGATTCCAGATCTACACACACTTTCATATCTAAAGAATTTTATAAGGGTGTATTACACCAAAATTATTAGATGTGGGATCTGTAGTGCAAACCCCTAATGGTATGACGATTTCATCCCAAATCTATGATTCATCTCCAGTTGATATTTTTGGGAATGTGTATAACGACCCATACTTTATATACATTGATATTAATTTAATGTCAAATAATATTCATTAAAAAATATAACAAATCCACTAAAGGACCATATAGGTATAGTGTATTTAAAAACTAGGAAACATAAACAACTAGTTCATAAGACGTCTTCATTATCACCACAATCTATTTTTATATTATTTAAAAGCCACTTTTTGGGTAAGTGGGAACCATAGATGAGCCACCAGTACAGAGAAACCCCACAACCCCTTAAACCATTATAGACCACATCTGAAATTCAGAAGTTCAAAAAATCCCAAAAAACCACATGAAACCACAACCAACTCAAAAAGCAGTGCCAAATCTAAGTATCCAAAATTCAAATTTCAAAAAACTATCAAGCAGAGAAACCAGCATCATCGAATTGCAGACCTATCACCTCGAACTGCAGACCTTTCACCATCGCAAAGCCGCCAAAGACACACAATCGACCAATCCATCGAACCGAATAAGCCATGTTCACCCTTCCAACTCACACCAAACTCAAACCATGAAAACCAGTCACGCCGAAACACCACCGTCAACAGGCCCATCGACGTCGTCGTCCACCCCGCCGAGAGGAAAACTAGAGAAGGTCATCGTCGTCACAACCGTCATGAACCCCGTCTGTGTCGCCACGCTGCCGGGAAGTCCATCGGAAAGCAAGCAAAGAGTCTCACAAGCAGCATGCCCTGACGCCCCAACGCCGTCAGCACCAATCCAGACAACCCAATGGTGACGTCTGAAATTACCACCAGTACCCTCCATCACCATCATGAATCTCTCTTGAAGAGAAATGATCCTTGAAGAACCGGCGAGCTGCCTGAATACCCTAGTGTACAGCCGACGAATACCTCCTAGAAGCATGCAAATCATCGGATCGACGAGCAGAAACAACGAAGTGAACACTGACACCCTCCCAGATCCCATGAAGAAGAACCCACCATGAGATGCCAGAGACCGCTCGAACCCACTTCCCAAAGCACCGGGAAGACCCCCACGCAAATCCGCCTCGGAAATCTTGGAGGAGACCTCGAGCCAGAGTAGGGGGGCAGGCAGAGACCTCGATGGAACTCAACTTCAGACCCCCGACGCAGACAGCCACCCAACAGACCCATAAGCGACACCGAAGAATCCAGAGAACACAAAAATGACAGAAATAAGGAAACGAAAGAGAAAGATGAAAAAAGGGGATAAAACCCTAGAGGGAACACGAGAAAGAGGAAACGGGGAAGATGCTGAGTAGACCCACAGCCGCCGAACCTCAAACCCAAAACCTATGTGATTCCATAACTCCAGATCCGACCTAGAGGGGAGCAATGGAACGCAAGGTCAGAGAGTGGTAGTGGTTCCCTAGGGTGAAACCGAAGTGCCTTCGCCGAAGCCAAAGTGAGGAGCAGAACCAAGGGAAGACCGGTAGCGATCCAGCATCAAAAGAAAAGAAGGGGGATGAACCCTAGGAGAAGCCATGGAAGGGGAAGAGAGAGACAAAGAAGAAAAACTGAGAGAAGAACCCAGGAGCAGAGAAGGATTCGGCCAGAAACCCTAGAACGGAGAAGGATGCGAGGGAGAGCGAGCGAGGGAGAGGAGAGGGCCAGGGGAGTGCGGAGTCATTCTACTCAATTTCCGCGCTCTCTCTAAATATATTGGTCTGGGAAGGCCAATGATAAAGTCCATAGTAATGTTTTCTCATTTCCATTCTGGTATGGGTAATGGTTGTAACATCTCTTTAGACTTCTGTCTCTTAGCCTTAACTTGCTGATAAACCAAGCATCGAGAGACATATTCGACAACATCTCTTTTTATGACATCCCACTAGAAATACTCTTTTAGGCTCATGTACATATTTTTTTTTTCTTCCACGATAAATAAATAATTAATAACTATGAGCCTCATACAATAGCTCCTTCTTTAATTATGGTATGGGATGAATACAAACCTGATTCCTAAACCATATTATTCCATAATAATAAAGGTTGAATTCAAGAACATTTCTCACCTTATTTTGTAGCTCTATATCTTCCTTCTGCACCTCCTTAATATTTACTTATATATATGGTTGAACATTCAATTGATAAAGATAATATTTATCCCCTTCCTTTAAAATTCCAAGATCCATAGTTTGAAAATTTATAAATATTGGATCTTTTGTGATCCCCATCATGGATAGGCTAGCATAGTCCTTTCAACTCAAAGCATATGCCACCTTGTTCACTTTCTCAGGGTGGTAATTTATTGAGTATTCATAATATTTAATCAACTCCAACCAACTTCTTTGACACATATTCATCTCCTTTTGTGTGAAAATATACATTAAACTTTTATGATCAATATAAATATCACACCTTTCACCATAAAGATAATGCCTCCATATCTTTAGTGAAAAGATTACCGCAGCTAACTACAAATCATGATTAGGGAAATTTTTCTCATGGATTTTCACTTTCCATGAGGCATAATCTATCTCCATATAATTTTACATGCGAACACAACCTATCCCCTTATTGTATGCATCGCTATAGATCAAAAACTATTCTATACTGTAAGGAATTGATAGAACATGTGAACTGGTTAACCTTATTTTTAGCGCTTTGAAATTCTCTTCACATTCCTCCATCCAAATGAAATTAACTCCTTTCCAAGTCAACTTGGTAAGTGTATTAGATAATATTGAAAAATATTTTACAAAACGTCGATAATATCCATCGAAACCAAGAAAACTTCGGATCTCAGTTACTTTTGTTGGTCTTGACCAACTTTCAATAACTTTTATTTTTACTAGATCCATATATATCCCATCTCTTGATATTATGTGACCCAAAAATGAAACTTTTTTAATCCAAAATTCACACTTGGTAAATTTTGTATAATTCTTATCCTTTCTTAGGGTGTTTAGTAAAATTCTCAAGTAATCTTCATATTCTTCCTTTATCTTCAAATTGACAAGAATATCGTCTATAAAAACTACCACAAACTAATCAATATAGTCTATAAAGACTCTATTCATTAGATCCATGAAGATATAGGGGGAATTAGTAAGACCAAAAGGCATCACTATAAATTCACAGTGTCTATAACTTTTATAGAATGTCTTATTTGGTATATCCTCCTTCTTAACCCTTAATTGATGAAATCTTGAATGAAGGTCAATATTGGAAAAGTATTGAGCTCTGTGTAGTTAGTCAAATAAGTCATCAATGTGGGGAAGATGATAATTTTTTTTGATTTTGATCTTGTTAAGTTTCTTGATAATTAGTGAAAAGTATCATTGATCCATCTTTCTTTTTAACAAATAGAATATATGCTCCCCAAGGTGACGCACTAGGGTGTATGAATCACTTGTCAAGATTCACTTGGATTTTTTTCTTCAATTCCAGTAACTCAATCAGGTTTATTCTATAAGGTGTCTTTAAAATATGAATAGTACCCTTTATGAGTTTTATTAAAAACAAAACTTCACAATTTGGTGGAAGACTTGGTAATTATTTCAGAAATACATCATCAAACCCCTGTACAATGGGTGTATTCTTAATTGTGAGTTTCTCTCCAACTATTTGTGATGGATAACTTTCATTTATAGGGATCAAGACCCATAATATGGAATAAATTTATACTTAAAGTTTATATTCATCCTTGCATTGATATATGATCATAGATTGATCTATAATATGAAATGTGACTTCCATTCCATGGAAATTGATATGAGCTCTATATAGAGAAAGTCGATCCATGCCAAGAATCACATGAAATTACACTATAGGAAGGATCAAAATATTTGCATGAATCACATTCCCATAAAATTAAACCGAATAATAATTATAAACTTTTGATGTGACTGTTGTTCCATTAGGAGTTGTCACAGCTAACTAAACATCTAATTTTTGAGGTAACACAGTGATACCCTTAGAAAATTCATCAGAAATAAAAGAGTGGGTGGATCCAGAATCAACTAAAAAATTTTCTACATTAGAGTGGATGGTAAGTGTACCTTTCACCACTTCATTATCATACACCTAATCACCGATAGTGATTTCATATTACTTTCCTTTATATTTAGCCTTAAGAGATTGCTAACATTGATCATCATCAATAACCCTTGGATTAGGGAAATGATTGGAATAATTCCCCATTTCCTTTCACTTGTAACATTGAAGTGTAAGAGGTTCATTCTGTATAGCCTTTTCTCTATTCGCATCATTAGAAATCTTTTTCCCATCACTTTAGCATTCAACTACCCAATGGCCTTCTCTTCCATACTTAAAACATTTACTAGTCCCTTTAAGAAAATTTACTCCATGTTTCTTTCCACATTATGAGAATAAGGGAAAACTCATCTTCTTTTTAGTGTGGTCTTTATATTTTCCCTTGAATTCCATTTTTCACTTATTATCAAACCCGTAGGACTGATGGGTTACTCCAATATCCATATCAACCTTGAGAGCACATCGAACTATTTCTTCATAGCTATTGAAGTCCCTTATGGATAATTCCCTTTGGAGACTTGGTTTTAAGGCACTAAAAATTGATCAATTTTACTCTCACATTGGATAATAATTCCAGAAGCATACCTTGAAAGTCTTATAAAATTTGATTTATAGGTACCAACAGATTCATCTTCCTTTTTCTTAATTTTAAGGAACTCCTTCTCTATATTTCTTCTAAGAATATGAATAAATTACTTATTGAAAAATAAGTTCTTGAACACGTCCCATTCCATGGATTCAATTTCATATCTTTTCTTCATATTCTTAATAAGGTTCCACCATTGATCAGATTCACCTTCCAAATGATAGATTTCTAAGATGAATTTATCATGTTCTGAACATTGTAGAATTGAAAATATCTTATCAGTGGTATAGATCCATTGTTCAGCCACTAATGGATCAGAAGACCCACTGAAAGAAGGTGGATTCTTCCTCATAAAGGACTCAATAGAATTTAATTCCCTCCTTTTCTAGTTTGGAATTCCTACATGATTTATAGCTTGATAAAAAAATTTGATCATAGCTACAATATTTTTCATTCCAAATCCTATAACTTTTTCTTGCTCAGGAGGAAAATCATTGCATTCCCGTCGCATTCAACATTAACACGGTTCCTTCGAGTTCTGTCCATTGACTAAAACTAAGAAGTGTGGTGTGAGAAACACTAATCATAATAGAAAACCCACACAATCAAGAATAAAATTGAAATTTAATACACTTTATGTTTTAATCTAGGTTATTCATGATAATTTCAAAAACACTAGGATTGTAACCTATACTTTGACATATCATTTGGGTTCTTACTAAGGTTTTCTCACCTTAGTTTCCAAAGGTTAACCATGCCCTTCCTTTGATACCAACTATAATGACCCATACTTTACATACATTGATATTACTTCAAATTTTAAGAATATTCATTAAAAAACATAACAAATCCACAATAAGCGTAAACAAGGTAGAGTGTCTTTAGAAACTATGAAACATAAAAAACTAGTTCATAAGACATCTTCATTGTCTCCTACTTATTTTTTCATAAATAGAACCATTTTTGACATATATAACTTAATACCCTTCTTCATGACTTGTAGAAAAGAAACATATGAAAGGTTAGGCTCAGATGCTCAATAAGCATAAACAAGGTAGATATCAATCATATCATAATCATAATACATATGAACATAACATTTGAAAATATTTCCTACATATGAAATATCGTGATGTCATGACATGGGATAAATCATAAAAGTTCATAATAATTAATGAACATAATCCAAAAAGTCATAACATAAGACATGAAATTTTTTGGAATACACATAAGCATATAAAATCATTTTATATTAGTCAATTCTCATTTCCAAGACTATCATAACGAACAAAGTCCATTACTAAACTGAGTTCACTCATCATTCTAGCTCTATAATACTTAACCAAGATCATTTCTCATTCTATCCATGTCTATCTCATGAGATATATATCTTTACCTAATGAATTTTAGGGAGATATAGCTCCCACTCATCTCATAATGCAATCATTCTTACATGTTCCACAAAAACATAAATCGTTCATCATAGCATAACCTGAGGAATAAAATGGGTTTCTTAAACATCATTCCATCATAACATAATCCATATAAAAAAATGTATTTCATAAATATAATTCCATCATAAACACAATAAAACCATAGGAATAATAGGGATAGTATACTTGAAACAGAACCCTTTTAATGAATGTCATATTAAATGGAAAATAATTTTGATAAAATGCTTGAAATTAATTCTTGAGGAAAATATCCTTTCTTCTTCAAAAACATTTTATTTTCCCAAAATGTCATTCAATTTTAAAATAAAATAATTTAAATGAAAATAAACTATAAATTTGGTAAATAACATTTCATGGAAATAGGGTGTTATGAAAATGTAAAAAACCATTCATTCTGTATAAGTTAAAAGAGAACATTCTTCTCGAAATTTTATCAGAAAGTAAAAAAGTACCTTCTTCCGAAAATGACAAAAGATTCCTTTCGTATTGTTAAAGAAAAAATCATCAATGGGTTAAATTGAATTTAAAATATTTTAAAAGGATAGAAAGAATATTTTGGAATGCATATTTAGGAAATATGGATGTGGATAATAAATATATTTCCGTAAATACTTACAAAAAAAAATCTTAGATAATCATGAGATTACAAAATTATCTCTTACCTTAGGTCCTATTTCCTCTGTATGTATCTAAACATACTATATAATGATTTAAATAATTTCATTTACTTATTTCAGAATCTTAGTAATTTTTTTACGATATCATATATGATCATATTATCATCTGTTTGTTAGTAACATTATTACTCGTCCATCGAGTGTTAACTTCTTTATTTTATTACGCATATTTTTCAAAAAAAAATTCTTTTTACTCCTCTTAGGTTATAGTTATATCATTTAAATAATGATATTAATATAATAAATATCATATTTATTAATTCCATTCATTTTTATAATCATTCTTTAATGAATATCATGTATAATGAATAGCATCGCATCGTGGAGATGGTAAATTGTACGTACGCACGAGTGATGATATCATTCTCATAATTGTTGAATGGTATTGAATTGAATGGTGTATAATATTTAAGAATCAATATCATGTTACAATAATCATATATATTTATTATTTCCATCATTATACCCATCCATATAAGGTGGTGGTGAAAAATAGATTACACCACAGTGTGGAGATGGTAAGTCGTACGTACGCACACGTGGTGATTTAGTTTTTTGTGGGATGGATAGAAAGTGGAATATTATTGTTCCATAATCATAATAACATATTATTATGTAAGTGATAATGGAGTTATTACCTTATAACGAAACAAATCATGAAGAGTAAGTAGAAGAAGAAATGAGTTTGAAAGAATCGGTAGAGGAGACTACCTCTTCTTCGACGTGCTTTCATTAAATCTCCTCTTAGAGCACTAGAGTTGGTATTTGAAGAAGACCAATACCTCTATAATGTAAATAGGTAAGTTTATAAGGGAAATTATAGAGGATTTCATAGATTTAAGGCTCAAAGTGAACTCAATAACTGAGGGAGGAGGTGCCCTTTTATAATTGAGGTGAGGGGCATTTTTTGGATCTCCAAAAATATTAATTTATAATAAAATAAACCCCATCCAGAATCCTGAAAATGACCCAATTTAAAATATGAGAATATATAGGGTTTTAATATAATCAAAAAATATATTTTAGACAATTTTTTCTATCAATTTAAACCTTATCATTTTAATTACACATAGTTATTCTATTTAATATTTAACTGGGGTTACAAATATTTCAATATTAAAATGGTGAAATATTTACTTATTTGATGTCAATTAGAAAATAAATAAATACCTTAGAAAATTTTAGACCATAAAATAATTATTTTATATTTTTTAAAAAAAAATTATTTTTAAATAATTTAATAAAACATTGTTTTGATAAACAATCAATAGTGTCAATTTTGACACTATTCAATTCATTGATTTTTTAAGAAAAATTAAGATAACAGGTTAAATTATAAAAAATTATTTTATTATATTACTAAGAGGTCGAGGTAATATTTAAAATTCATTAGAAATATTAATTATCTCAAATTATATTTATTTTAATGTTTTTAATAACATTTATTTGTTATCTCCATTAATAAAATAATTACTACATCAATTTTGTGTAATTATTTAATATACTTATTTTAAAATTAAAAATTAAAAAAAATACTATGATGAAGATAGATCTAATATATTTTAGAAGAATACTTTTAGTTGAATTTATATTCTGTAAAACCCAACATTTAAAATGTTATACTTATTAAATTATGAATGAGACAACTTTGACATCACTTTAAATAAAATAATATAAGTGTCACAATCTCTTCTATAAGGCTCCAAATGGTCAGTAACTCGACACTTGGATGGTTATGGTCGAGATATAATGGACCAATATTATTTGGTTAAGTTTTTGAGTCTTTTCATGGTTATTATCATTTTAATAAAAATTATTTTATTGAGTTCTCATCAATTAATTAATTTTTACATCATCAAAGAATAAGTCTTTCAGGTAATTATTTATTTCCTAAAAATTAAAAATAAATTATCATGATAAATAAAAACATTTTTTATTTCAATTTTGTATTTAGAATCGAATTCATATTCTGTATAAACTTATTTTAAAAAGATATAGTTATTAAAATTTGAGTATGACATATTTAATTTTTCTTTAAATAAAATAAATTAAATGTCCAAATCTAATCCAAGTTTCTTCCAAAAGATGTCATTTAAACCCAAGTATTATTTAGGCAGAAAAAAACTAATAAAATGATATTAATAAAAGTTTTAGGATAATTTTATAATAGTATTTGTATCCTTAATTACTTGATTTACCGTTTAACTGTATTGATAAAATTTACCGAAGTTACTATTCATAATACCTAAAAATAAAATAAATATATTTACATAATTTGGACATACTGATTCCAAATATGGAATCCATTTTTCAAAATTAAAAACACATAAGTTTCAGTAATTAATTTAAAATTAATATCGTTGTTGGAAAGAGAGAACATGTTTTAAAAGTTAAAACATTATAAAAGATTGAAATGTTTTTACATATAAATTCAATGTAAAATTAATGATAATGACATAAATTATATTTAATGATAAAAATATATTATATTTATACTTTAAAACCATTTAGTATTATAATTTAACCATATAAATTATTTCAATGAAAAAAATTGTTTTCAATTAAAATTTAGTGTATTTTTACTATTCATCAAAACTTGAAAGTTATCAGAAAAATATTAAAATTTCATCCAAAGTAATTTTTTATGTCCCTCTTCCAAATAACATGTTTATTTTGTCATAACAAATTATTAATGTGTCAAAATATTAATTTAAAAGAGGTTCTATATTAAAAAACAGAAAATTACCCTTTTGAAAAAGATAGGTTTTTATACGTCAAATAGGGTTTATTCATACCATATGAAAAAAATATATATTGGATGAATAGGAAAAATATTTTATTAAGTATATAACATATATATTTCATTAATTTCATTTACTGATAGTAATTCACTCAATTTATTAATACAAAAATAAAAATATAAAATTGATTTATATTTTTCATAAATAATTGGTAGCAAATAACTTCACCATACATTTTCATAAGTTAGTTATATTCATTCATGTTAAACTAAAGGCTAGTTTAAAATGGTAATTGTATACAAAGGGATTTTAATGGTTCATTTAAACTCACAATTACGTGCAATGCAAGCTATTGAAGAATTAAAATTATTTACAAAAAATATTTCATAAAAACATTTGATTGTTATAATGTTATTCCTGTAAATCTTTTCATTATTCATTTGGTTGAATTTGATGTCATCTTAGGAATTTATTATAATTATCTAAATAAATACCACATCAATTTCCAAGGAAGGTAAGTTGTGTTTGATATTTCAAACCCTCCTATGATCATCCATCAATGTGACAATAAGCATGAACCTCTTATGGATATTATATCTAGTGTATGGGTTTTAATTTCCATTAAGAAGGGTTATTTATCTCAAATGGTTGGGGAGAAAAGAGGAATCGATGATATGACTATTTTTCAAGAATTTTTTATTTATTTCCCTAATATTTTCCTAGACTTACACCAAAATGAGAAGTTAAGTTCTCAATAGAACTCATTCTTAGTTCCACACCAATTTCAATGACTCCCTATAGAATATCCCTGATTAAGTTGCATGAATTGAAGAAGAAACTCCAAGAAAACCTTGATAAGGGATTAATTTGACCAAGTGTGTCACCTTGGAGTGAACCTATTATTTTTGTGAAAAAGAAATATGGATCAATGAAACTCTGTGTTGATTATCAGGAGTTGAACAATATCATGATAGAGAACAAGTATCCTATCACTCATATCGATGACTTGTTTGATCAATTGCATATATCTCAATACTTATTCAAGATTGAATTTCGTTCTGGATATCATAAATTGAGGGTCAAGAAAGAGGATATACCCAAGATGTCATTCTGCAGATGGTATAGACACTATGAATATATAGTGATGCCTTTTGGTCTTACTAATGCCCCTCATATCTTCATGGATTTGATGAATAGTGTCTTTAGAGATCACCTCGACCAGTTTGTTGTAGTCTTTATAGATAATATTCTTATCAATTCAAAGAGAAAGTAATAGCATAAATATCACTTGAGAATTGTACTAAAGAACCTAAGGAAAGAAAAACTATATGAAAAATTTACAAAGTGTGAATTTTAGCTAAAAAATGTTTCATTTTTTGGTCACATAATCACAAGAGATGGTATATCAGTAGATCCATCAAAGATGGAGGCTGTTGAATGTTGGCCTAGACCAACCACAGTTATTGAGATCCATTTATTTCTTGGTTTAGTTGGATATTATTGATGTTTTTTGAAGAATTTATCATAACTATCTAATACTCTGACCAAGTTAACTCGAAAGGGTTCCAAGTTCCTCTTGACAGATGAATGTGAGAAAAGTTTCAAGGAACTAAAAATAATGTTAGTCAGCACACCTATTATTATATTACCATATAGTGGAGAAGTATTTTTAATCTATAATCATGCATCTAAGAAGGTATTGGTATGTGTTATTATAAATAATTTCATGGTTATCGCTTATGCCTCGTGGCAGTTGAAGATTCATGAGAAAAATTACCCAACTCATGATTTGGAGTTAGTAGTAGTAATTGTTTGCATTAAAGATATGGATGAATTATCTATATGGATAAAAGTGTGATATATATACTGATCATAAAATTCTGAAATATATATTCACACAGAATGAGTTGAACATGTTCTAGATAATGTGGTTAGAGTTGAAAAAGGATTATTACTTTTAAATATATTACCACCCTAGGAAAGTGAATGAGGTAGTTGATGCTTTGAGTTGAAAATATCATGCTAGATTATCCATGATGAGTATCACAAAAGATCCAATATTTCTAGATTTGTAAAGTATGGAGTTGGAAATATTGAAGTAAGGAGAAAAATATTATCTTCCTCAAATGAATGTTCAACCCTCTATCCAAGTAAAGATTAAGGAAGAGCATAAGGAAGATATAGAGCTGAAAAACAAAGTTAAAAATGTTCCTCAGTTTAAGATTGAACAGGATGGAATGATATGGTTCAGGAACTGTGTATGTATTCCTTCCATTCCATATTTGAATAAGGAGATATTAGAGGAAGCTCATAGTTATTTATTCTCTATTCATCTAGGTAGTAAAAAGATGTATAGGGACTTTAATGAATACTTTTATTGATATGTAATGAAGAGAGATATCGTAGAGTTTGTATCTTGGTGCTTGGTATTCCAACAAGTTAAGGCTGAAAGAAAAAAGTCAAAGGGGATGTTGTATCCATTACCCATACCAGAATGAAAATGGGATAAAATCACTATGGATTTTTTCATTAGACTACCCAAAACCTCTAAATGGTTTAATTCTATATGGGTGGTATTCAATCACCTTACAAAGTCAACACACTTAATTACTATCAGAGAAGACTTCTCTCTGGATCAATATTCCATGATATACATTAAGGAAGTGAAAAGGTTTCATAGAGTACCACATTAAATTGTATTGGATTTGGATATGAGGTTTACCTCTAAGTTTGGGTGAAGTGTTCAGATATCATTTGATTTATAATTGAGTTCCATAACTACTTATCATCCTCAAACATATGGTCAGTCTGAAATAATAATTCAAACCCTATAGGATATGTTGAGATCTTGTTCTTTGGATTTAAAAGGTGGTTGGGATCAACACCTTCTTCAAGTTGAGTCTTCATTAAACAATATATTTCACTCAAGCATTTAGATGACCCCTTATGAATCCCTATATTAGAAGAAATGTAAATCTCCAATGTATTGGGATGAGGTTGGAGAAAGAAATCTATTGGGACCTGAGATTGCTGAGGAAATGGCAGAGAAGGTTAGATCCATTTAGTATCATATCAAGGCTGTTCAAAGTTGGAAAAAAATTTATACCGATAACCAACAGCATGATCTGGAATTTGAGGTTGGTATGAAGGTAGATATCTCTCTAGAATAAGGTTATGAGATTCATAAAGCAAGGGAAACTAAGCCCTAGGTATATTAGTACCTTTGAGATTCTTGATCATATCAGGATGATATCCTATCACTTGGAACTTCCTTTAAATCTCTATTAATTACATTATGTGTTCCATGTATCTCTCCTGAGGAAGTACATACCTGAACCTTCACATGTACTAAACTCATTGTTCATACTACTGGAGCATGATCTTTATTATGAGGAATAACTGGTTGAAATTATGGATTATACAGAGAAAGTTCTACAAAACAAGACCACTCAACTGTTCAATGTTTTGTGGAAAAATCATCAGTTAGAGGAAGCTACATGGAAACTTGAAGATATGATGAAATAGAATTATCCTCATTTTTTTACCCGAATGATGAATTTCGAGGGAGAAGTTTGTTTTAAAGGGGGTAGAATGTAACACCCTGATTTTTTATGAACCTTTTTTTCTCGAATAAATTAAATTTTCATTGGTATATTTAATTTTACTGAGTCAAGAATTCATTTCATGTGGAACTATCTTGGTGTACATTACACATAACACCGACTTGGCATAGGTTACACACAACACTGAGTTTCTGTGAAATGTCTTTTTTTTAATTATTTAAATGAGATAATGATAACTTATCCATTAAAAATTGTAATAAAAATAGTAATAACTACTTTTAAAATATTTTTTATAATGGTTTTATATAAATAAAACATATTTAAAATGAAAAATATAATTTTTTGTAAAGTCCATATATGTTTAAAAATACTATTTTCTCAAATGAACTTCTTTCCATGTCCTTTTATGAAAAACAATAAAATTAATTTTAGACACATTTAGAAATTTAATTTGGTAAAATAAAATTATTTTTTTAATTTATAATTTCTAAATTATGTTAGGGTGATTTTTTGGGATTGTTCTAAGAAACTTTATTTTTGGATGAATAGTGAAAAATACTGAATTTTAATTCAAAACTGCATTTTCATATAATTTATTTATAAGGATAAATTATATTTAAAATTGGTTTAAAATTTTAATTATATCATTTTTTTATAAATTAATCCAATTTAGGTCATTATAATCAATTTTTATTTGAAATTGGTTTAAAAATGTAGCAAACTTTAGGATGTTTTTACTTTAAAAACCCCAAATGTCGTCCCGTCTATGGAATTAAATTTAAATTAATTTCTAAAAAATATGTCATTAGAATTTGGAAAATTATATTGAATATTTGGAATCAAAATAATTTATAATTTCTATTAATTTCAACCAAATGTTTGACCAAAAATATTAATGAAAGTGATTAAAATTAATTACAACAATTAAGGGAATAATTGGGTTAATAAAGTACTAAACCTTAAATTTAAGACTCAAAATGACCTAAAAACTTGTTCAGAAGCCATTTTTTGGACATTTTAGACCCTATACTCCATTTTTACTAATTGTTTCTATTATTGGATCCACTTGACATGGGAAAAATGTGGCTGAAATTCCTTTTCCCAAAATCTACAAGAGTGTCACTCCTCCTCCACTATAAAAAAGTATTATCTTCTCCCACTTCCTCACACCTCTAAAACCACTTTGGGTAGACCAATTTCTACCCAAATAGATCCTAAAAATCCCATACCTCAACCTAGAATCCTCACCTTTGGAATAAACCAATCCAAGGAAACCCTTTGGTGAAAACCAAAAAGAGTTACCCAAAGAAGAGGTAACATCTTTCCTCAAGCTCGTTTCTTTAATTTTATTTATCCACCCCTAAAATATCATTATTACAAGCTTATATAATGAAAATATTATCCTAAATATACTGATATTTTATTATATTAAGGGTTATACCTACACTTACACACACATCTATCTAATGGGTAATGAACATACTGTTTACGTGTACGGCGAACTACCACCTCACGAAATGATGATTGTTCATTCTTAATTTACCTTCTTTAATGGTTGGGTATTATGATGAACATAATATTTATATAATAATTATTATTAAATTATTTTCTAACAAATACCTTTTCAATTTCCATTTTTGTGTAAATATGATAATTTCATTTTAGGAAGTTTGGTCCATCGCCCCCTCAAAGCGATGTGATTCATTCACACACTACATGGAAAGTATTAAGGTTGTGATTAATAAAATTATATGATATATATGAAATTATAATTATAATTTAATTGTATTATATACATATATAAAAATATGTCATTTTCTTTCCTTCTTTCAATACAACAATAAAACGAAAACAGTGTTCATGCATACGTACAACTTATCGTCTTCATGAACGGTGTATTCTATTTTATACTTATATATTATATGGATTATTATACTAAAAATATAATGTATATAATTGGTATTTTTATCATGTTTTAATTTATTGAAATCATGACATAAGTATAAGGACCAAAGATATAACAAATTAAGACACATGAAAAGAACAAAGCGGATATTACCCAAAGTGAAACCTTAACATAGAATTGTTAAAAAGTGGATAATATAAAGTCACAATAAAAACATGGATGGTATTATACATAAGAATATGTTTATGTGATATATTTATAATAAACTTATATTTATTATATAGTAAATTTTTACAAGTATGACTAGAGTCTAGACACAAGGTAAAGGAATTCATCTCACTTTTTATATCTATGAGACACATTCCATGTTCACCGCTCTTTTATTTTGTGTGGTGTATATAATACCCATGAATTTATTTGATGATTCTTATTGTTAAATTTATAGTTTTTCACATTTCCATTCTATGATATTTTTCTTAGGGTTTATGTTTCAAGAGTTACCAAATCAGTAAGACAGTTTTGTCTCAATTTTCTTTCTTTGAGACACATGTTTTTTTATGAACCTACATTCTTTTTTGATGTGTGTATAATTACATTTGAAATTTTGAATCATGAATATCCTTCTTCTCGTGATATTTTAAGCTTCATGTAATTTCATTTTCTTACATGGAGTGTATGATTCCATGTTACCATGTGGTAAGATTTTATTGAAAAAATCTCATCATTTATCAGGATTGTTTATGACTATGATCCCATTGATGAAATATTATGATACATATATCAAGAACAGTCATGAATTTTATTGTCCTCTAATTATTCAAGATATATCCATGTATTAGTACTATTTTTTCACTCTTTTCTACTTAATATGATTAAAAAATGTTTTTAAGAAAAATATGATTGTATTTCTCTCTTCGGTTAGAAATATGTTTTATTTAAAAAATCATGTTTTTAAAAATGTTTTTCAAGTAAAAGGGATTTTAAAAATGTTTTATGGTTTTCAAAGATTCCTTTAAAGGTCTTAAAATCTATTTCCAAAGAAAAAGATATTAAAAAATGTCTTTTCTTTTAAAACCCATTTTTAAATGCAGAAAGGATATTTTCCTCAAGAAATGTTTTTAAAAGATCTTTCAAAATTATTTCCCATATATGATAACATGAGTTGGTATTACGCATGCCTTTTTGGATAAATTATTCAATGTTACCATTCATATTCTTTCTCTAAATTGATTATGTTTTGATGGTATGATGTTTATGAAACCTTTTTCTCATTCACGTGTTATATGATTTTTAAATCCCATTCTTTTCATGGGATATTACTTGTATATTTTACCACAAGTTATGATATGATTACATGTTTATGATACCCATTTCATTTCATGGGTTATGATATGATTATTTATGATTTTGTGGAACATGTATGTATGATTTATTTATGTGATGGGTGGGACTATATATCTCCCACCAATACATTGGGTAAACATTTATATCTAATGACATAGACTAAGATGGTCATAGGAGTTAACATTTACTACTAATATGGATATGGGAGTGAACCATGACTACCAAGATAGTATGAGGAGTGAAATCATACTACTAATATTATCATGGGAGTGAACCATGACTACCAATATGGTTTGGGGAGTGAACCCATACTACTAATATGGCCTTGGCAGTGATGCATTGACTAATATGGAAATCATTTTTACATACTTATGTGTCTTACACAATTCCATGTCTTATTCTTATGTTATTATTTCATGGATTATCTTCTTTATTTTCTTATGATTCATGTCCTATGAACTATCAAGCTTTATTCCATGATTCATGTTTATAATATTATGATATATAGGTATGATATTATAATGTTACGATAACTTCTTCATACTTCTATACTCATTTTTATGCTTACATGTCTCCCTTGATTACCCTTGTTGAGCATCTGATCTCACCCCTTTTGTGTTTCCTTTCCCAATTCGTGAAGATATGCATTAAGTATGATGTGTCTAAGAAGGGTGATTTTAATAAAGAACCTAGAGGGAGATAATTTAGTTCACTTATGTATCAGTGTTTATATTTATATGTTTCCAAATGCACTAGACTAATACGGTTTTTTGGTGTATTTTTGTATAATTTTTTAAGTATTCTAAAAAATTTATGTAATGTTAATGTATAAAAAGCGAGGGTCACTATATGTTTATTGAAATATCCGGTATTTCTTTGATTTATTGATCTAAATTTATTTCTACAAATACAATATTAAGATTAACTCTAGAAGAATAAAAAAATATTTATATATTATAAATAATTTATTATAATTATCTATAATGGTGGTGATAATTAGAGGGTTGGCAATGTCGAGGTGTGCGGTTAACTGGCCACTTATGGGATATTATCAAAAGAAGAGAAAAGAAAAGTAAAAAATATAAATATATCATAAATAAAATAATTAAAGTAGTTCTAAAATATTTAATATAATTTTAAAATACTAATTATATAATTTTAAAATGTTTGGGTTTGAAAATAATGGAGAAAATGAAGAAGAGAAGAGGAAAATTGGAGAAAGGTTGATAAAAACATACCTTCCCCTCAGTGTTGCTTCTTTTCTATGAAAAAAAAACATGGAATGCTTAGATTTGAGTGAATTTAGAATGTCCCTATGGATTCTATTGATTTTAAGAGAAGAAATTGGGGAATATTTTTAGATTTGGTAAGTGAGGTAGAAATAGTTTTCCAAGGGGGAGAGGGGGTATTTTTACATGAGGAGAGAGATGTGTTTAGGATAAAATATTGAATAAAATATAATTTCCATGGTAAAAAATATAATAATGATATTATTAAAATTTTAATTCAAATTTTAATAATATAAAATAACTTTGTGACTTTTAAATCTATCCAAAACCGAATTCATCAGTTTATTAAAAGGAAAGTGGAAAGTGGTAAATTGATATTTTAATGGAATATTTTATCATTTTAGACTTTGGAAAACACTTTTCTATTTTATAATCTATTTATTTTTTGTTTTTAAATACCTCATTTATCATATTAAATGAGTTTTTGGATGATTCAAAATTTATAAAATTTATTATGTCATTATAACCTCTTGGAAGATGTAATTAAAATATACCACTTATGTGAAAACTATAATTTTACTATTCACTAAAAATTAAAGTATCTCATAAAATTACCAAAAAAATCACACTTATCCAATTTCTATGTGAGTATTCTAACAATAAAATTTATTTTAAAAAATAATTTTTTAACATAGGTAATTATTATTATTAACATTAAAAGTTATAATTTTTAAGATATACATTAAAACTCAGTTTATTAAAAACTACTTATAATTTATTTGAGTTTTTAATATTGATATTTATTTTATAACCTTAAATTATTTATATATTGCTAAATAATTAAGGATAAATATTATTTATATAATATTTTACTATTTTGAGGTTAGTTGACTATTCCAATGGTCAGGTTAATCTTCATAATGGTCGGGTTATTATTTAAATGGGAATATCACTATATCAATGGTCATACAACTTCCTATAAATACCTCTACATTCCTCTATTCAACATTCACATCAATTCCTATCAAGGCTTAAAACTTTTCCTTTCTAAAATTTCAGATGTTTTACTAAGGGTATTTTTTTTATAGTGTTGTTTTTTATTGTGATGATTCTAAGGGATCAAGATGAAAAAAATTCTAATTATTGAAAAAAATTCTATTTTTGTTCCCATTGTAATATTTTTTATTCTAATGTTTATATTTTTTCTATAAACATAATGTTATCATTTAATGTAATAAAATTATTATGTGTTTCATATCATAAAATAATATTATATACCTAATTATTAAAAGCATTATTCATTCTTATAAAAAATTAAATATATATATAATTTTAGTATGTTACATTCAATACTTCTTAGGTTGTTAGGGGTGATTTTTGGTAGTTTTTTAGAGTTTTCTAAGCCTTTCCATGGCTGTTTCATGGTTAGTCCAAACCATGAGATGTTCCCAAGAAACTTTGAAACATTTGGTGTTTTGGGATAGTGGTGTTTTTCATGGTTTGTGAACAGTTAGACAAAATGTGTGACCAAACCATAAAAATTTCTCCAATGAATAGAAATTGGTGCATGGTTTGTTAAATCATGCAACCAAACCATGAAATGTGAATTAACTAATCCAAAAAAATATTTTTGAACCTGATACACCTCTTGTTTTTCTCATTCTTACTCCTACTGCCTTAAAACTCAACTTTAGGGATTCTACTTGGAGATTTTTGTGATCCTAACACTTTGAAAGATAAATTTTGATGAATCATGGATTTTTGGATCTATTAAGCTTAAAATAATAGTATATTAATTTTTTTCTTCATATTGTTTCTAGATATCCTCACTTTCTCTTGAAATGAACTATATATTAGGGATATTATGGTTAGATATATGGGTTATGTAATGATCTTCTAAGAATTGTACCAAATTCATTATGATGAAGGAATAAAGTCTCCAGGTCTACATTTCTCATTGTGTTATTCTTTAGTAATAGTCTTGGTAAGTGGTTACCTTATTCTCTATTCATATAGAGTTTGTTGAATCTGGGTTTCATTATATGAGTTTCATTGCTTATGGTTATCATTTTCTTCTTATGATCCTTAATTTCACTTGTTGTGTGGATATCATTCATTGGTTGTAAATATCATGTGTTTGAGGTGGATGGTTTCATGAAAAGCCTTTTTTTATAAACCGTTCTTACATATCACATAAAATTGGTTTTCTAAACTGTTTAATAGCATTAATTATTATTCTTGAAATGTGGTAAGTTGGTATTCTTCATAAAATGGATTTCTCCTTTTTTATTTCAAATGTAAATGGATTTAAAAGAATGTTTTATTGTGAATTTGGGGAGTTTAATTATAGATAAGTGATATTCCCTTGAAATTATTTGAACCATTATAATTTAAATCCTTGAAGTGTGGTCTATGTTACCTGGGAACCTGGGGTACTTCTAAGGGGAAAATATTGGGACAAGAATACATAGATGGTTTGTTTCTACCTATAAAGTATATATAATACAAAATTTTATGAAATATGGGCTCAATTTTCAATTTTTTCTATCATCCATAGCCTCATGTAATAGGGATATGTTTGAATATAGTCATATGATCCTTGAGGTAAAAGGATCCAAGATAACCCAAAACTAACCTACCCTATGAATATTTTCCATGGTTCTCATTATGGAAAGTAGTTTATTTAAAAGTGCTTTGAGATATGTTTTATTTATAAATTATTTGAAGGAAATTTTATTAACATGTGTTTTATAAATTTTTCAAAAAGATTGAATTTTCATGTTTTGTTGAAAACTATGTAAAGATATATTACATAAATTTTCTTTCTGTAAATGATCATAATAGGTTTTTTTTATATAGACTAATTTTGGAACACTTTTCAGGAACCTAATGGTATTTTTTTTCTCAAACCCTATAGATATATTTGGGTGTATGTAGATCAATTTTTATCTAACATAGGTAAAGGAAAGGCACCTCATGGAGGTGGTAGGTATCCATGTTAGTGGGGTGTGGGAGTTTTGCAGTGATGTGGTGGTATGTTATCCTTCATTCACATGGATATGGGTTGTGGTCAATCTTAGATTATTTGGATTATTTTGGGGGTTTTATCACTTGTATTTTCCTTGTACTCTTTTCCTTCCAAAATATGGATTTGTCTTGGCATGTTGACTTTCTTTTATATAATATTTTGTTTTTTCATTTGGTTTTTCTTAGTGGGAAAAATTGTTCTCAAAGGTAGTTTCTGATTACCAAGAACTTGTCTCCATCCCATGGGGATCGTGAATTCCCTATGGGACTTTCCATGGGCTGGATTGAGTGTTTGGTTCAAGGATGACCTAGGTTTTTGTGTAACATAGAAATATTTCTCGTTGTGTCAATTCATTGAAGTATTGATATGGGATATTTTTTTGGATCTATTTGATGATTTTTATAAGAAAATAGATATTTGAGTGTCAAGATTCTCTCATTAATCTTATGATGATTCAATCATATTTTTGAGTTAAGTGATTTATGATATATCTCTCCCTTTGTTATTACTATTGGTGTGGAATTATCATTCGCCAAATTCTTTGGATATATTTTTGAGATTGATTAATTATATAAATTTAATTTAATTTTAGGAGGTATTTCAAATTTATACATTATATATGATATACTATTATAATTATACATTTCATATTATAATTGAAATATTAAATTATAAAGGATGTATACTGAGGTTGTTTGTTTTATAGCATGACATTATCATTATAGTGTAGCAAGATTTGTATAGTTAGAATGATAAATCCATATTGACTTGGATATGGAATTAAATAATGAATTTACTAAAGAATATGAATAAAATGGAATATATGGAATGATAGTAATTATTTTGTGTTAGAATAACTAATTAATGTGTTAATTCAATTGTATGATTAGAAGGAAATGAATATGAAGTGCTGAGAATAGTGTGGAAATTTTTTAACTAAATATGTGTGATTTATTTATTGATTTCCCACCATCTGTTTAGAGTAAGAGGTTGTAAATATATGAAAATGATGATATACATGGAGGGTCTAGTAGACATTATTGATAAGATATAACCAAGGATGGGATTTATGAGCTATTATATATCATTATATACTTTGTTATTTATTCACACTACAAACTGATTTGGATAACATAACTGATGTCCATAATGATTAGGGTACCTAGTGAATCCCAATTAACTATGATGTGGTGGATATTGATGCAAGACTAACCACTCTTCTATAATACCTTTCATATTTGGTTATATTTAGAGTTATGTGGTTATGGTTGTGTGGTTTTTATAACAACCAGCTTCATTATAGGTTGAAATTTCCTATGGTAATTTAATGTTTGAGTATCAGAGTAGGTGTGTTTTGATAATTTAGGTTCATGTGTGAATTATGAGGGTTGAATGAACATTAAAAGGTTTTTTATGAGGGTATAAGGGTTTCTGTGAGTGAGCAGTGGATCCATGTGGGATCATGTGGTACTTCTATTTTAAGTAAGTAATAGGATTCCACCAGTTACCTGGTGGATGCCACTAGCTACCCGGTGATATATCTAGGGTTGTGAAAGCCTTGCATAGGTCATCGATGGGTTGGTAACCTTGTATCAACTAACTGGTAGGATATCAGATTTCTAACCTTGGTGTAATAAGTACTCATAAGGGTTCTTAGGGCATTTTTAATATTTCTATACATATATTTTCTAGGATGAATCCCTTAATTCTTCATCTCAGGGTGTTTTGTCCATCTCTCTCCCCTTGGTTTCCCCCTTGGACCCCCCCCCCCTTCCCGCTTTAGTTTTTGGTTAATTGGTGGTCATTTTGGCATATTGGATCATTATAATCCCTCCTCTCATTATCTATTATATCCCTTCTTTACTTCCTATAATTTTCATTTTTTATTGGATAGGGTTCATGTTATATTTCACTATAGAATGGTGAAATATGGATAAGAACAATGTTTCTCACTATTTCAATAAAGGTATGTCGCATTGTTAATTTTTATAAGGTTTATAATATGTTTTCTTGAAATTTTATATCAATTTTGAATTGATTCATGAGTTCTTTTATCATAGTAAATTGATGGCATGTAATGGGTCTTCTACACATCATTGGTCAAGGATTCAATTCAGTGATGGTTCTTAGGGATTAAAAGTATGGTGAAATTTGGTGTGGCCTTGGATAGAGGTTTGGTGAGTGTGTCTTGGGATGGTAATTCCATTATTGAGGAAGTTTGTCCCTTTAATACTTAATCATATGCATATTTTTGTGTGCTTTCATTCATGTTCCTTGTGCATTAGTTTAGGAATTCTACAATGGATTCAGGTGAGTCTAAGAATGTAAATTAGAATGGAGTTGAACCTTTAAGGATTAAATTGAGTGTTTTTTTCATGTTTTTTTTATTCCTTGAGAATATTTGTTTCTAATTTACAAAGGGGAACATAATCTAGTGTTTTTTGGTAGTACTATATGTGATCTTAACTCATAAAACATACTTTTTTATATTGTGTGCATTAGTGATCTAGTGGAAGTGATTTCAATTGGTAAGGCCATAAAGGAGGACTGATTAGTGTTAAGGACTAGTAATTGATCATGTATCTCTATTATCATGAATTCCTTGTAATTATCCTAGAAAAATAGTGTATTATTTATCCCATGCATAGAGGTATTATACTCTTCTTGAACCACATAAATCATTGTATCCAATTTTGTTTACTTTTTTTTATTTTTTTATCAATTTTCATATCATGTTGTATAAGATAAAGGTTTTAGGTTCATGGGTTATAAGTTATTCATGAAAAATGGAAGTGTATGAAGGGATGGTGAATATTAATTGAACCAAATAAAACAACTTTGGGTTTTATAAGATTCATATAGATGATTATTTATATTATGAGAAGATACCCCAAACAATGACATAGGAAATCTAGAAAAAAAAAGGCAGATGTGGATTTCGATTTTTTGGATAGGTAGGATCTAAGAATTATATGATTGATATTGTAATGAAATATCACATTAAATATCAATTAAAAGACTAAAACTACATGTTTGTTGAAGACTTTTTCAAACAATTATGAAAGTAAAAGATGCATTAAACATGGTGTTCCAAATATATAGATTATTCAAAAAGATTATGGGAGAAGGTCGGTTAAGCATTGATCGTATTAATAAATGTAATATTATTTGAAGCCAATTGATTTTAGTATAGATTGATTTCATGGAAGATATAAATGTGTTTTATTTTTTATAATCACTTATAGAAAAATGTAATGTGACTGTCACAATGGTGAGTAATTCATGTGGTCTTATAAATTAAAGTTAAATAAAGTTCATGATATAATACTTAGGAAATATACACATAGAATATAATTGATATAAATCAATGGAAATGCTCTGAATACTAAATCAAGGGGTAGATAATGAAATCAAGGAAACTCAATAGGCTAGTAAACTTTAAAAAGGTACATCCATGAGAAATCCAAAGGAGAAGGTCCCACTATTGGTGTTATGGGAACAAAGGAAACATAAAGAAGGGAAGTAAGATAAGAAAAATGGATGCAAAACTATCTTGGTAGGTGTTGGAAAAGCGAACCCTTTGGGGAATATCCATGCACACCAGTTACGAAAGGGATGGGATTGATAGGGACCGTCGCGCCTCCCCCTTCTGGCGCGAGATCGCTCCCCTCATCACCTCGCTTAAGGCCCACTATCGATGGATCTTCAGAACAAGGGTGATTTCCCTCTGGCATGATAACTGGTGTGGGGAGAAGATAGGATACCCAAGCTTTCCTTCCACAAGTATCTCCTTCAAAGAGGACATCAACTATCTATCCTTCACCAACATAGTTCTTAATAGGGACCAACTGGAGGTGTTCTATCTCATTGCACTGACCTCGTCCCCTGATCGGTGTGTGTTTACCCATCCCCTTATGGATCCTTCTCTTCCAAGTATTATCGTTGAGTCTCCCACCCACAAGCAAAGGAGGATGAATGGAATGGTGTCCTGTGGGATTGATCCATCCTGACGAAGTTCAACTTCTTCACGTGGAGGATTCTCCATAGAGCCTTACCCACTAATGAGAATATCAAGCATTGTGGCATGTACATGGCCTCCAGATGTGTTTGCTGCAAGGAGCACAAGAGGAGGGTACAGATCATCTATTTTTTGAGAGTGATTGGGAAAAAGGAATTTGGACATGTTTTGGTGACTTTATTAGTTTCTCGGTTCCATCCTTGGTGGAGGAACCCTTTCTTGCACATTGGTTCCACGGCTCAAGGGATCAAAGGCCGGAGAAAAAATCGTGCGCTCTGGTTCTTCATGCGGGTTTTTGGTGCATATGGTAGGCCAGGAATAGATTTATTCACGACGGAGTGTCCTCCTTTTCCCGCGCAATCATGATCAGGAATAAAAACCTTTTACTTGATTTGGTCAGGGCGGTGAATACCAGAAGGGAGGCCCCCACCCTACAACAATTCTTGCACTACCCTTATGGACATACTCCCATATCCAGCACCTCTGTTGGAAGATGGGTCAGGTGGCATCACCCGCTTTGAAGCCTCAAGCTTAACATTGACGGGTCCTGTGTCACAGGGCTCATGCGAGGTGGGGGGATTGTCCGCAACTCCAACAGATCGGTCATTCTGGCCTTTTCCACCCAGTTGGGCCACAGTTCATTTCTTTTAGCAGAGGCAAATACCATGCTTATGGGTCTCTCGGTCTGCCAGCAGAGGGGTATCATCCTCGTGGAGGCTGAAACGGATTCTCTGATTGTCCATAATGCCCTCCAGGGTCTTGGTGATACCCTATGGTCCATTGATTACGTCATCCGGAAATTCCATGAACTCCTTGACAACAGTATTAAAGTATCCCACACCTGGCAAGAGGGAAACAAGGTGGATTATTATCTTGCTCTCTTCGACATTCATGGATCAAAGAGTCTCTTCATACATAAACTTCATAGGTTGACTCCAACGGGGACTAATATTATCTAAGGGGATACCCTCGGGCTTCACTATTTTTGACCCTCATAGCCTTGTTCCCCCATGCCATATTTGTGCCCCCCTCCCTTTTAAAAAAAATTTATATGATGATTTAATTAGTGAAAAGGTAGTGTGAAAATTACAACCCAAAATTGAAATTTATGGATACTAAATAATGTTAGATATATTCTTTCATGTAATATAAATTAAATATCCATTGGTATTGATGAAGTTAATTTAAATTATTCCACATTTGGGAAGGGGTACTTGAAAATTTAAAAATGTTTTATGATTATATCCCATGAAGTGAAGAACAAAACACTTTACATGAATAATGAATTTAATCATATAGTAACTTCTTCATAATGAGAAATAGATTCCAAAATGTGGAACTATAGACCAGGTCATATGAGTGATAAGGTAATGAAGGTTTATTTAGTGAATGGAATGCTAAAATATATGAAATTGGTGGATATTGGATTCTGTGAGGATTTCATTTTTGAGAAGAAGAGGAATATTTACTTAATAAATGAGTAATATCACCATAGATATGAAAATTAGAGTTGATACATTCAAATATATTTTGACCCATGCCAGTACATTCTTTTATGTTGATCATTTTATTACATGACATTCATTGATGGATCAACTAGAAAGGTATGTGATAATTTTCAAAAAAATTATCTATGATGTTTTCCCTATATTATATAAATGGAAGATTCATTTTATGAATGAAATGGGGTTGAAGGTGAGGTGTTTAAGATCTAAAAATTGTAGCAAGTATGACTGTTAATAGTTAAAATATTTCTACATGAACAATGGAATGTATATGCAAAACACAGTTCATGGAACACCTAAACAAAATGGTATCATAAAGAGGATGAATATAACATTGATTGAGCTTTCTAGGAGTGTGAGACTACATGATAGTATCCCAAGATTATTTATGTTGGATATGTTATCATGGATTCACACATAATAAATTATGGTCTATATACTCCATTGGGAGGAGAAATAACTAAGGTATTATGGAAAATAAAGAATGTAAATATTTCTCATTTGAAAGTATTTTGTTTTCCATCTTATTTTCATTTTGAATCAGGTTCTATGGATAAATTGGATGATATATCCCATAAATTTTTAATCATTGGATATAGAAATGAAAAGTTTGGTTACTTCTTTTAGGGTGATGAAAATATAAAGATCATTAGTAGCCTAAATATAACATTTAATTTTCATGATCTTTATAATGATAGACATGAATATGATAGTGGAAAAAAGGAACCCTTGTCTTGTAAACAAGTTGAGATTGACATAATTCTAGAAAAAAAGATTTTATAGATTTATAATCTTTCAGTGAACACAAGTAAAATGATACCTCATAGGAGGTCATCAATGGTATGTAATCCCATAAAAAGATGTGAATTTTCTATTCATTATTTTTCATATAAAAATTTTAGATAACCTAAGAGTTATGAAAAAATAGTGCAGCTGAAGGATTCTTGAATGTGGGATCTAACAATATAGGTTGAAATTTCATCACTACATGCTAATAGGACCTGGGAAATTTCTATTTCATCATATGTTAATATGTAATTGCATAAATAATTTGTATACCGTGTCATGAAAGAATATTTTGGTATCATAAGGTATAAGGAAAGTCCTGTAGTAATTAGATTTCAATAAAAGGAGGGTACAAGTTATATAAAAAGTTTTTTACTATTAATTAGCTAACCACTATTAGAGTTTTTTTGAGTATTGTAACTATAGAGGGATTATATTTATAGAATATAGATGTGATAAATTCTTTCCTTCATATAGAATTGGAGGAGGATATTATTATGGAGTATCCCAAATGGTCTGTTGAGTTAAGAAAAGCATATCATGTTTAAAAACTATATAAGAGTCTACATGGGATGAAGTATGGACCAATGTGGTGGAATCAAAAATTTGAGGCATTTATATGAAATAATCCTTACAATAAATGAGTCATAGATCAATATTTCTATGTCAAATCATTTATTATTTTGTTAAATCCTATTGTTATTGTATGTTTTTGATATCCTCCTTATAGGGGTTTTCAAAAAAAAGATCCATGGTTTGAAGATGAAATTATCAATAAAATATGAGTATAAGAATCTTTGTGAGGTGAAAAATATTATTAGGATTAGGATCATATGAGATCATCCTACTTGAACATAAAAGTTATAGTAGACATCATACTTGGAGAATGTTTTGAAAAACTTAATATATTAGAGGTAAAACTAATTTCTATTATTTTAATGATCCAATTAAAGCTATCAAAAGGGAAATCAACAAGAATGGATGATTAACAGGACCACCAAGTGAAAAAACATTGTTCATCAATTATATTGTTTTTATGTATGTTATGATTTTCACTTGACATGAAATGGCACATACATTTGGAGTTATCAGTAGGTACAAGGAAAATAAAAGAACAAGAATTTCAGAAGCTATGAAGTGGTTTCTAAGATACTTGAATGGGGAGAATATGTCTCTATGCTTTAAGAAAGGGTTTCATTTTTAAGGATACGTCTATGCATACTTGGGTGGAGATGTTGATAAAAAGGATTATTGTAGGATGTTTTTATACCAGTAGAGACACAGTTGTAGGTTGGGTGTCACAGTTACAAATAATGGTGGCATTATCCACTACATAAGTAAAATATGTTGTTGTTATTAAAGAAATCAAATAGATTATTTTTCTGAGGTGTTTTATAAAGGATTTGGATTGGGAGGAAGGTGAAATATATTGTATTCTAACATTCATAGTTTGATACATCTTGTGGTGAATATTCTATTCTAATCAAGGGTGTATTATATTAAATTGAAATACCATTTCATCTTAGGATTATTAAATGATGGATTGTTAAACCTGTGAAAGATTCAAGTAAGCCTATTTCCGATGTACATGATGAATAAGGTGATGATCATTGTGAAACTAACGCATTGTTTTGCCTCAATTGGACTTCAATCGTGATGAAGGATTGATGGGAGAAATCCCACAATGAATATTGGGGGAGGGTATATCTGGAATAAGTCTCAATGTGGTAAAATATTGAGATATATTTAGCTTGATTTGATGTGTTCAAGACTGTACATCAAGCCCCAACGCCACAATTTTACCTTGATACTGAGGTTGGTAGGTTCAAGGGGGTAGAACCCTTTAAACAGAAGGACAGGGGTTCAAGGGACAAAGGAAATCAATTTTTTTTAGAAAAGAACATATGTTACAAATTGATTTATTGTAATAAATTTCATACAAGGTGGATGTGGAATGTGGCAACAAAATTTCTAGTTTTAAATGAGGTTATAAAAAATTCACTCATGATGCCCCAGGAAATGTTGAGGTCGTATTTTTTGCATCTATGCACACATGGAGGAGAGAATAAATTATTTTTCATGGAATGAATTTTCAAATCATAAATTTATTACACACTATTTTTCCATCACAAATATGTTCTTATCCACTGGAATTGGTTGTGTGGCTCTGTTGTACCAAAATCCATATATCACTGCCGAGAAAATAATGAATTGGTTCTCCCCTCCATGGAAAAGGGGTATTGTGCATGAACAATGAAAATCACCCTTTTTTATTTTCTTTATATTTTCATTTCTTATTCTCTAATTTTCACAACAATGTTTATGTTATGAGATGGTAGGAGTGAGTGAATTCTATTTAGAGTATTCCTTGTTGAACTTAGTGAATGTAAAGTTAGGGCATGAGTCCCCTTAACCATGGGGTCATATAAGGAGTGGGATGAAATGTTAGTTGATTATGGATAGCCTGTAAGATGTCTTTTGAGGCTTCGATAATGTTGAAATTGATATTCTTATGGGTAGACTGGGTGTGGAATTAGTTAATCTATGTGACGACTTAGTGCATAGATAGTATTTGAAGGGGACTGAGTATCTGATGTGACAACACATAGTGATCGGGTACTCATGTGCTAATGAGAAAATAGAGATTGGGATATGTGTTACCATGAGTCCCTCAAGGCTAGTGTGTGGCCTGAGAGTGGAATAATGTTGTGGTGTGACATAAAGGTTTGCTTGGGGTGAGTATAGCGTAAGGTCCTAAGAACAACATGGGTATTGTGTTGCTACATTTTATGGTTAAATGGATGTGTGGAGAGGTTGTTTATGGTAGGATTTGTTGAATGGGTCAAGCGCTAGTTATAGATTTAGACTAGCTGAGAGATAGGGTGCAATATTTTTTTCCCATGAATTTCTATTATTATACCATGATCATGTTGTGTGGCTATAGTAGTTGAGGGTGTGACTTAGATACCTGGGGATAAAGGTGTATAATTACACTAATCAGGTTCTCATTGCCTCTATGTTTTGGGAGGATCGTGTGTAGAGTGAGATGATGCCCAATTTCTCTAGTACATGTGACTAGCTATGTTACACCCTTTCCTAGAATCGCTTACAATGCATCATATTGATAATGATGAGGTAGTTCAACATGGGAATTGGCATTGGGCCCTTAACATTAGGGTATAGAGATGACACCTCCTAGTTGCTCGCCATTCTTGATTGTTAAATGGATTATTGAGATAGGTTCCCAATACCCTTGTATGTCTGGTGATAACCATGAGAGGATCCCTGACCAATTGTGTGTTTTAACACCATCATGATAGGATCCTCAGTTACCTGGTTAGCGCATGATGAGTTTATGTGATTGAGTGCATTTGATATGTTATGGGCATGATGACATCAAACTTATAATAAAAATATCCAAACACAGAGACAACCGGCATTCTCTTCATATACAAGTAAGGATTCAAACAATCCAGGTAGCAAGATCAATGACGAACAAACCTAAGTCAGATACCAAAAAAAAAAATGCCGAAGGCAGAGCTCATACAGCAGCCTCTTGAGTCTCCCTCTTGCCCGATACAGCAGCCTCTTCAGTCTCACAGGAAGCAGCCACAGCAGCCTCTTGGGACTCACTTGAGGTTGATACAGCAGCCTCTTCGGACTCACCGGAGATAGATACAGTAGCTTCTTCAGTCTCACCGGCAGCTGTAGCATCATTACCAGTAGAAGCCAAACCAAGTTGCTCTTCGAGTCCCTTCCAATATTACAGGAAATTAGATGGAAATTCCATCTTCACCATCTGGATCAATTCTCTCGCCTTCTCAGTTTTGGTATCCTTCATCAGACCCTCCAACAAATCCCTCATTGTGGAAAACTGTGGAAGCTTATGCTGCTCCACGCCCTTCTTAAAAACCGTGTAACCTTCTTCAAATTTCCCAATGTTACACAAATGAAGCGTCAGGGCTCTGAATGTTTCCAAATTTGGACGACACCCATTATCCTCCAGTCCTTCATAGACCTTCATAGCCCAGCTTGGAGTAACAAGTCATCAAGTAATTATAACTTACAGTATCTGGTTTCAGCCCCGCACCCTTCATCTCTTCAATCAGGGCCTCCACGTTTCCCAGGTGCTCTGCACCAGCATACATTAGCTTAACATTGTAAGCAGCGACATCCGGAGAATACCCATTAGACTCCATCGCCTTCCACAGCTTGTCAGCTCCTTCGCAGTCCCCCTTCTTGTACAAAGTATCCAATATCGGCGTCAGAGTTACAGTTGTCCTCCATTTCCCAAAGCGCCTCGATCGCCTTATCTGTCCAGCCCAACTTGCAGAATGATTTGACAAGTAGAGCATAAGAAGTTTCATCGGTAACAAAATCGAAATTGTTGGGGAACTCCGAGAACAGATTTGCCATCCAATCGAACTGCTTCGACACGTAAAATGCAGACAAGAGGGCATTGAAGGACATTACCGGTTTCGGAGTACCAAGCTCCTCCATCTGACAGTAGGTCTTGAGAGCGTGTTCGAACATCCCTGCTAGTCCGTAACAGTGAATCAAACCGGAAACGTATGGTTCTTGGGCGACCCTGGGGTCCTTAAGAGACTCGATTAGGTTTTCAATTTCAGCCACAAGTTGAGACCCCTGCAAGCCCTTTTCCGAGAGCTCGGGAGGGTAGCGAGAGGAGCCCATGGAGGTGGGGCGATCGGCTATGGAAGAAATAATTCCCGGGGACTTGAACGGGTTGAAATCTGCAAGGGGACTTGCCTTCGACTTTGAGACGGAAGCAACGGCGGCAGCAGCTGAGGACGTGGCGGCTGCAGCGGCACCGCCGAGGGTGGAAAGAAAACGGACGTGACGAATCGGAAGAGAGGAAGCCATGCCAGAGCGCCAGTGAATTCCCATCCAAGGGTTCACATTTTTAGGGTTTCCCATTTGATATGTTATGGATTGGCATATTTTTTAGTACATGGATACATTGTATATGATCACACATATAAGGATGCATCATTTGTTCCCTACTAAGTTATATTCTCACACCCTATATGAAACCCTTGTGCATGTGGAGAACTTATGTCAGGTTTCTAGTGGCATGTTTTATAAGGGATCTAGATAAAATAGCTTGATGGTCGATTAGATTTGTATGGAGGGATTTGGGTTTTATGGTTACGTCTCCATTAGATTTTTCTTTTTTATTATTCTATATTTGATATGCTTGATGGTCGATCCCCATGTGTGTTATATGATCAACATGGGTGTTTTTTTATAACATATAATGTTAATTATTATTAATGTTTGACCTTTAGTTGTAATTTTGTTCACTTTTATATGATGATTTTACTACCTGCCTATTATATGTGATGGTGTAAAATTTATATTCAACCCACTTTGGTTATAGGCAATCACCACTAGTAGGATACCTTTGGCATACATGGAGGCGTGCTTGAGTTCCCATGGAGCTTCATCTAGGGTACGGTTCTAAAAATTATAATTGGAGAATTAAAATTATGACATGAGGTGGAATTGAATGCTGTTATCGTATGTTGAGCTTTTGGTTTTGGTAGGATATGGTATGTGGATATAGAAGGGATGTGAGTGCTGGAATATAACTAGTTTGTAAAATCTTATAAATTTTAAGGTTTGATTTGGGGTGGATTTTATGTTATTTTAGGGGAGATTCTATGTGTGTTGAACTAGGGTGAGCTTTGGTCAATTGTAACGTCCCGGTTCCGGAAGCCGCCCAGAGACGCCCCGTACCCGGTTGGTCACATGGCCTCAAGCGCATTTCTCCGAACGTTTGAGGCTGTCGACTAACAACGAGGGTCTTGGGTGTGATAGTGGGGAAACTATGCCCTCATTGGCCAGGCACACAACGGAAATAATAAAAAGATACACAATAGCGGAAGCAGTAAACACACCATACAACAGTAAACAACGGAAGAATGAAAGCAAGAAGTAACTGAAGCACATATATAAATGATGCATGATACATATGTCTAAAAAAGCAGCCAAACAACCACAATGTTGGAATAAAAACAGTACTAAACCAAGTACAAGAGAAACAAATAACAACTCCTCAGAATCGCAAGCCTCTGCTTGGTCCCATGCTCACCAACTCCAAAGCAGTCAAAATCCTGAAGTAGAAGGGCGCTTGCCCTTATCTATACCTGCATCAATATAATCTGTTTGGGCCCAAAAGCATGACCCAAATAGGGTGTGAGACTAATCCTAGTAGACATCTACTAAAAGATCTGTGCCTCACAGTCAGTGAATATATATGGCAGACAATAAGTAAAAGGGCAATAAACAAGGAAGTACTCAGCAGTAAACAATTCTACAGTTTCAAAGAATTCAATTCCACATATCACGTAAACAGCTAATCAAAGCAGGTAACCCTCTGGGAAGTACACACAACTTATCCCCTTTGGTTCAGTTATAAGAATGCTATAAAGACTATATGAGGAAACACTCTCAGTCAATTCCCCTTATATTCAAAAGCGATAAAGACTCTCTGAGGAAGCTCACACGGTCTATTCCCCTTATATTCAAAAGTGGTTAAAGACTCTCTGAGGAAGCTCACACGGTCAATTACCCTTATATTCAAAAGTGGTTAAAGACTCTGAGGAAACTCACACGGTCAATTCCCCTTATAGTCTACTACACCAGGTTCTCACGGCCCTGTGTACGTCAAACGAGCATAGCAATGCAATACGGCCAAAGTAAACCTCAAGAACTACTTAGCTAAACAGTATACAACATATCAAGCATGTCAAATAAAATAATCACTCCATCCTACAATACTAGGCATGGGAAAACATCAAGGAATCCTAACAGGCTAAACAGGACCAAACTGTCATAAACAGAACATGCATGAGCAACCACTTCAAAATCATAACAATCAATCCTATTCACATTCAAATAGCCTCTACACAAGCACACAAGCATGGAAGACAAATAAGAGGGCTAAAACAGTAAACATGCAATACCCCGTTCAAGGGTATTGAACAAATTTGCACATATAACTCAAAAACTTTCAACAGAAAGGCACAAACCACCTACCATAGTGTTGCAAGATCGCTATACGTGAACCTCAAGCCTTGAATCACCCAAGAACACGGTAGATCTACAAAAACGCTAAAAACGTTCAACCAAGGATAACTTGATAAGAAGGAGGAATCATGAAACGAAGCCCTAGAAGAAGGAAGAGATTACCGAGGTGATCCCAACGCAATCGACAGCGGTCGAATCGGATATCGGATGCTCGGTCAGGGGCTTGGAGGAAGATCACAGCCGTACAGGTTCTCTCGGGCGAACTAGGTCGAGAAGAAGGCCTTTCTGGCGATTAGACGCAACCCCGCTACATTTAATAAAAAAAAGAAATACATGTCGTGCACTTTGGAAGTACATGACATGTACTTGTCGTTTCCGTACTCCGCTTTAGGCGGTCTCCAGGCCACCCCCATATGGCCTGGTGTGCGGCCATTACACGGCCAACACACAGCTTCATGCAGCAACCGAGTACACGGTATGTACTCGTAAAGTACAAGGCGTGCACTTAAATTTTTTCCATAATTTCCTCTTTTTCTAAAAAATGACTAGAAAAGGAAAACATACCTGAGAAGAAGATCCAGGTTCTTACAAACTTCCCCCCTTAAAGAAATTCATCCCTGAATTTTCCTAGCAAGGCGGCGTAGAAGAAGAAACCCCAAAAAGCTCCGACCATTGTGATCGTACATCGGCCTCCCTCTCCCAGGTCTCATCCTGTACTCGCCCGTGCTGTCATAGCATTCGTACCAGAGGAACAGTATGGCCATGGAGAAACTTCGCACTTCAATCAACAATCTGGATAGGATGCTCCTCAAAAGATGCATCCACTTCCAACTCAACCTCCTTGGGTTGGAAGACATGAGATGGGTCTGAGAAGTAACGTCGAAGCTGAGAAACATGGAAGACATCATGCATAGCCCGATACCTCTGAGGTAACTGCAACCGATAGGCAACTGACCCAACTCTCTCCAACACCTCAAATGACCCGATGTACCTCAGCGAAAGCTTACCCTTTCTCCTAATCCTTCTGTGCCCCAACCTCGGTGTGACACACAGAAAAACCTGATCCATGACCTTGAACTCCAGAGGTCGTCTCCATTGAACAACATAAAATTTATGTTGAGACTGTGCGGTAGCCATCCTCTTCTGAATCAACTCTATCTACGCTGTGGTCTCTTGAACAAGATGAGGTCCCAACATAGCTGTCTCTCCTGCCTCCATCCAACATAAGGGTTATCGGCATGGCCTACCGTAAAAATCCTCATAAGGTTCCATCTGAATAGTTGATTGAAAACTATTATTGTAGGAAAACTCCACAAGAGGTATGTGCTTCTCCCAAGAACTTCCAAAATCCAGAATGAATGCTCGTAGCATGTATTTAAGCACCTGAATCGTGTGCTTAGACTGGCCATCTGTCTGGGAATGGTAAGATGTACTCAAAAGTACCTGTATACCCAAAGCCTTCTGAAGCCTCTGCCAGTCCCAAGAAGTAAAACGTGCATCTTTGTTTGAAATAATGGAGTGTGGAACTCCATGTAAGTGCACAATCTCTCTGATGTACAACTGTCCCAGCTCATCAACACTGAAGGTCTCCTTGATTGACAAGAAGTGATCAACCTTCGTGAGTTTGTCAATGAAAACCCATACTACATCATTCCCTCGAGGCAACCTCGGTAACCCTATCACAAAATTCATCGCAACATCATTCCACTTCCACTCAGGAATGGGTAACTACTGCAAAAGCCCTGCTGGTCGTTGATGCTCCGCCTTCACCTACTGACAGGTGGAACACTTCATGACGAAACCAACAACCTCTCTTTTCATACCGGGCCACCAATACTGCTAGTATAGATCACGATACATCTTGGTGACACCATGATGAACTGCCCAAACTGTGGAATGAAAGTCCCACATCATCTCCTCATGTATATCTTCTAGCACCCATACGCACCCCTAGAAATGCAAGATCTCATCCTCGCCTATGGTCCATCCATGAATAAGGTAATCTCCTGACACACTTTCCTGTAGGAATATGCCTTCAGAATCTGATAGTTGCCTCATTCGTACTCGATCAAGTAGAGTAGAGGTAACAATTACAGAAGAAAGAAAAGTCTGCCCCTGTCTATCGTGAACCTCCAAATACATCTCAGAGAACAGATCCATAAGCTGCCACTCACTACTGGACTCCTGAACTGCCTGTATCTGAGTCCTCCTGCTCAGTGCATCAGCCAAAACATTGTCTTTCCCAAGTGTGTAGGCAAGCTCGAATTCAAAAGACTGAAGGTACTCAACCCACCTCCACTGTCTCAAATTTAGATCACGCTGAGTGAAGATATACTTGAGACTCCTGTGGTTGGTGAAAACCACAAAATGCTCTCCCAGAAGATAATGTCTCCAACAACGTAAGGCATGAACAACTGCCGCCAACTCGAGATCGTGTGTCGGGTAATTTCTCTCGTGTGGCTTCAACTGCCGAGACCCATACGCGACGAATCCTCCCCCCTACATAAGCACAACTCCCAACCCGATACCTGAAGCATCACAGTAAACAGTATAGATCTTTCCCAGCTCTGGAAAGACTAGTATCAGTGTTGAAGTCAATCTCTCTTTCAGCTCCCGAAAGTCTGACCCACAAGAATCTGACAACGAGAACCTTGCACCCTTCTTAGTCAAATACGTCAGTGGTGCTGCTAAGCGTGATAAGTCCTGTATGAAACGTCTGTAGTAACCATACAACCCTAGAAAACTCTGTACCTCAAAGATGTTCTTCGGCTGCTCCTAGGAAACTACTGCTCTCACTTTCTCTCGGTTGACTGATACTCATGACTCTGAGATAACATGACCCAATAAGTGAATCTTGTCCATCCGAAAGTGACATTTTGAGAGATTAGCATATAACTGATTCTCTCTCAGTGTACTCAGAATGATCTCAAGATGGGTAGCATGGTCGTGTCGATTGTGAGAGTACACCAAGATATCATCCATGAAGACCACCATGAAAGAATTCAAGTATGGATGGAACACTCAGTTCATCAGTTCCATGAAGACTTCAGGCACGTTCGTGAGACTAAACGACATAAACACATACTCGTATAGACCATACCTTCTTTGGAAAGCTGTAAGAGGTATATCATATGGTCTAACGCGCAACTGATGATAACTGGATATCAAGTCAATCTTCGAGAATACCCAGGCTCCTCGAAGCTGATCAAAGAGATCATCAATCCTCGGCAAGGGATATTGGTTCTTGACCGTTAACTAGTTCATATTTCGATAATCTACACAAAGCCTGAGGGTACCATCTGCCTTCTTCACAAATAGAACAGGCGAACCCCACAGAGAAGTACTGGGTCAGATGAAACCCTTTTTCTACAACTCTTACAACTGCTTCTTGAGCTCCTGTAACTCTGGTGTAGCAATCCTATAAAGAGAAATGGACACCAGTGCCACTCCTGGAACAAGCTCAAAAGAAAAGTCTACCTCACGCTCCAAAGGTAAACCTGAAAATTCCTCTAGATTGACGTCCCTAAACTAATCCACTACTAGAGGAAATTCTATCTGTGAAGTCCCCTGGTAATTTAGATATAGACTAGCAATATGGGCTATAAATCCTCCCAACCCATGATGCTCGAGTCCCGCTCTTCTCTCCTTGACATCCCATTCACCCTTATGAAGAAACAATCCGCCCTCTGGTGATGTGAAACTCACCCTACGGTGATAACAGTCGACGACTGCCTGGAAGGGAACTAACCAGTGCATTCTAAGAATGAAATTAAATTCTGTCATCTCTAGAACATAAAGGTCCCATATGAAGTGACACCCACCAAACTATAGAGGGCACTCCTTACACTGATGCACACTAGCCGTTCTAGTCCACAACTGAGTGTCTAGCATCATGATATCAGTAGGAGAAAAGATGGAGAGCCCAAAGCTCTCCACAACAGCAACAAATATAAATCTACGGGAAGCCCATGTATCGAAAAGAGTAGAAGATAAAACTAAGAAAACTAGGATCGTACCTCGAACTGTAGAGGGTCTAGGATCCTGATCCTACTGGGTCTGCTCCACTGCACAAGTCTGGCATACACTGTGGCCCTGTGACCCTGCCTGTCCACCCTGAGCTGATCCACCCTGTTGTCGTTGAAATCTTGGCGACTGACTACCACAAACATGACCTCCACCTCGGCCTGAATGGCTGGAAGAACTTGAGTTCCCAGACTGGTGAGAAACTAGTTGTGCTACTCCTGCACGAGGAGTCATAGGAGAAAGCTTTTCACCAGCTGTTGGTGAGAAAAAGTAACAAAAATGCTGAAGATGACCCATCTTACCGCAAGATCATCACTCCACTGGGTCTCTCAGGAAATGTGGCCTTGTATGACCACTCTTCCCACACTAGTAGCACACCACCTGGCTACCAGAAGATGCATCCACCCTACTCAGATCTCCATGTGCATTCCCCCTATGGCGCTTCCTGCTATCAGCTGGCGGAGCACTAACTCTGGATGTCGAACCGCCCTGGCTCACAGCTCTAGAATCCCTCATATTGCACTTGGTGATCAACGCCTGGTTGACTATATAAGATATCGAAGTCAACCTAAAGATTTTAACTTGAGATTAAATATCCTACCTGAGACCATCCTCAAACTTTCGTGAAAGGAACAAATCATATCCCCCTAGAAAGGGTGTAAAGTGTTGCAGCTCGGTGAAACGAGAGGAATACTCCTAAACAGAAAGAGTACCCTGCTCCAAACTCATAAAATCTCAGGCTCGATCGGCCCTCAATATCTCTGGGTAGAAGTAGTCATAGAAGATGCATTAAAACTCATCAAAATCCATGACTTTCTATAATCCCTCCTGTGAGATCACATCGTACCACCTCTTGGTGGAGTCTCAAAGCATGTACATAGCAAGTTTCGCCCTCCTCTCTGGATGTATCTCCAGATGCTCGAAGATCGCCAACATGGCTTCTAGCCATGACTATGCAGCTTGAGGTCCTCCTTCTCCCATGAAGGTGGGAGGATGTTGCTGCTGAAAACTCACGTCAGCTCTGCCATAGATGAGGCAGGGTGTGGCGCTCCCTGGATGGTCTGCATGAACCTCATAAAACCCTCTCGGAACTGTGCATTAGCCCCTGTGTCAGGAATGATGGATGGTGCCAAGACTGGCACAACTGGAGGATCTACAGGTAATCCCTGATCCTTCATGCCCGGTGTCTGATCACTGCCTTGTAACTGGCAGACAACCGGATGACGTCTCGGTGGCATGACTCTATATGGTCAATTGCACACCTTAGAACAAGATTAACAGGGACTGAAACCTAGAAGTGTAAGAAGGGAACATGATAAAGAAATAATTCAAGTTTTTCACAACATGGATACACGTCATGTATAATGCCTACATGGTGTGTTACCTTAATCCTTTCACATGGGAGTGTACTTCTGCCAAAAATGGTCATTAACACCCCATACACGGCGTGTTTTCCTAACACATGGTGTGTACTTGAATCCTCTTCCCCTGCCTGAGTTCACTTACATGGCTAAGCCACACGGTTCTCCTAGAACGAGACTACACAACGTGTTCATACAAGACATAGTGTGTACTAGATGAACTTCACCGACCCGTGTTGTTAGTGACACGGCCGGATAAACGACTCACACTACACAACATTTTCCAGACGGACACGGTGTGTACCTAATGATTTCCCAACCCCGTGTCTCTGTCCGCACAGCCAATGACATGGTTAGAGACTACACGACATGTACATACTGTACACAACGTGTACTTAAGAAAAACAGTTTCTTCTGAACAAAAGAACACATGGCGTGTATTCATCATTACGCGGCATGTATTCTGGGTTTTTCCAGACAGTAAGCCACAGAAACTACTTTGGAACCCAAAAAAACACTGAAACGAACATTAAAGTGCCAAATTCCGATCAGTGAGGGCCTATAATCCCCACGAATCAAATCTTGGCATCTTACACATGTCCTATAAAAGCATAACAGGTTAATGATCTACCAGATTCCGATCCATGAGGGCCCATAAAACCTCAAGAACCAAAGTTTGGAATTCATTGAAAAAAAACCATACACAATTCAATACCCTATCAAAAACAGGTATTCTATCAAGGCATCTATCACAACAACATACATATCTAGCACAACATCTATTATAACAACATGCAATTGCTAATGCACCCTAAATGGCATGGAAAGAGTGCATGACATGTGATTTCTAGAAAGTGCCTATATGATGCATGAGATGGAATACCCTCATCTCATCAGGTTGAAACAGAAATAAAACCTCAATATCATAAAAAATAACATCACAAAACATGTGACTCACCCAACAGTGAAATAAAATCAACTGTAAATTTGAAAAACCAAAACAATTGCAGTAACGAGGTAGATTGGCTTTTCCCTGTACATGGGTTAGCTACTCCTAGGAATAGATTATTACCAAGTACCTATTCCATCCTATCCCTAACTATAGGCTCCAAATATTAATTCAAGAGAAAAGAATTCCTTTGATACCACTTTGTAACATCCCAGTTTGGGAATCCACCCAAAGACGCCCCGTAACCGGTTGGTCACATGGCCTCAAGCGCATTTCCCTGAATGCAAGAGGCTGCTGACTAGCAGTGATATCCTTGGGTGTGATAGTGGAGAAACTATTTCCTCATTGGAAAGCACACAACGGAAATAATAAACAGATATACAATAGCAGAAGCAGTAAATACACCATACAACAGTAAAAAACAAAATACTGAAAGAAATAAGTAAGTGGAGCACATATATAAATGATGCATGATACATATGTCTAAGAAATCATCCAAAAAACCACAATACTAGAATACAAACAGTACTAAACAAAGTATAAGGGAAACAGATAACAACTCCTTAGCATCGCAAGCCTCTGCTTAGTCCCATGCTCACCAACTCCAAAGCAGTCAAAATCCTGAAGTAGAAGGGCACTTTCCCTTATCTATAACTACATCAATATAATATGTTTGGGCCCAAAAGCATAGACCAAAAAGGGTGTGAGACTAATCCCAATAGGCATCCACCAAAAGATATATGCCTCACAGTCAGTGAATATATATGGCAGGAAATAAGTAAAAGGGAAGTGAACAAGGAAGTACTCAGCAGTAAACAATTCCACAGTTTCAAAGCATTCAATTCCACATATCATGTAAGTAGATAATAAAAGTAGGTAAACCTCTGGGAAATACACATAGCCTATCCCCTCTGGTTTAGTTATAAGGATACTACAAAGACTCTCTGAGGAAGCACTCTCATTCAATTCCCCTTATAATCAAAAGTGACAAAGAATCTCCGAGGAAGCTCACACGGTCTATTCCCCTTATAGTCAAAAGTGGTTAAAGAATCTCTAAGTAAGCTCACATGGTCAATTCCCCTTATAGTCAAAAGTGGTAAAAGACTCTTTGAGGAAGCTCACATGGTCAATTCCCCTTATAGTCTACTACACCAGGTTCTCATGGCCCTGTGTACGTCAAACGATCATAGCAATGCAATACGGCCAAAGTAAACCTCAAGAAGTACTTGGATAAATAGTCTACAACATATCAATCATGTCAGATAAAATAATCACTCCATCCTACCGTACTAGGCATTGGAAAACATCAAGGAAGCCTAACAGGCTAAACATGACTAAACAGTCATAAACAGAACATGCATGGGCAACCACTTCCAAAGCATAACAGTCAACCCTATTCACATTCAAATAGGCTCTACACAAGCACACAAGCATGGAAAGAAAATAAGAGGGCTAAAACAGTAAACACACAATACCCCGTTCAAGGGTATTGAACAAATTTGCACATATAACTCAAAGAATTTCAACAGAAAGGCACAAACCACCTACATTAGTGTTGCGAGATCGCTACACGTGAACCTCAAGCCTTGAATCTCCCAAGAACACAGTAGATCTACAAAAATTCTCAAAACATTCAACTGAGGATAACTTGAGGAGTAGGAATCATGAAACAAATCCCTATAAGAAGGAATATATTACCAAGGTGATCCCAATGCAATTGACAGTGGTCAAATCGAAGATCAGATGCTTGGTCAGGGGCTCAGAGGAAGATCACGGCCATACAGGTTCTCTCGGGCGAACTAGGTCGAGAAGAAGGTCTTTCTAGCAATTAGACGTGACCTCGGTATGTTTAATGAAAAAAAATAAATACATGGTGTGTACTTTGGAAGTATACGATGTGTACTTTCCATTTTTGTACTCTTCTTTAGGCGGTCTTCATGTCACCCCCACACAGCCGGGTGTGCGGCCATTACACGGTCATCACATGGATTCATGAGGCAACCGAGTACACGACATGTACTTATAAATTACACGGCGTGTACTTCAAAAATTTCCAGAAATTCTTCTTTTTCTCAAAAACAACCAGAAAAAAAAACATACCTGAGAAGAAGATATGGGTTCTTACATTAGTGTAATGGCTAGAAACTAAGAATGGATAGTAAGTACCATAACCAATGGGAGGAAAAGGACTCCCACAAAAAGGTTGTTGGGCTCCCATTAGAACTATAGTAAAATTTGTAGGGCCCAAGGCCCCCCACTGGCCACTTAGTAGAGATCCATCATGAATCTAGTGTCCAGCAGATGACTAATTGTACTCCAACATAGTTTTGGTGAGAAAACCAACCTACCCCAATACTAAATAAGGGATATTTTGGAAAATTTGGGACTAAAATGTGATAAAAACATATATACCTTCTCCTCCTTGACTGTAAAAATAACAACCACTCCTCCTGTGGAATTATTGATGGATTAGACTCCATAGTGCTTGTATTTTTTTTAAATTGACAAGACATCTGATGTGATGGACTCTTATTAGTAGGGATAATAATATATAGGATTTAAATTTTATTTTTTCTTCTTCTTGATACTTATCTATCTCAAATCACTATTTTATGAGGTTTATTATCAGGTTTTTGGAATATAGTTAATTGATATAAAATTATATGATACCATTCAATGTGAGAAAACATAGAGGCTAAAGGTCATTGGGACTCAATAGTATCAGTTACTTATATTTGGGTATGTGTAATTTCTTGCATGTGAGGGTATGCGAGTGAGAGAATATAAATACAAAAACTACTGTGGGAAGACTTTAGGATCATAGTGATTTAGTAGTGGCCTAATGGAAGGAAATAAAACATGTTAAACCATTTGTCTTGATCCATAAACAATAGGATAGTGATTTTAAGTAAGTGGATTCCCTCATAATTTGATGATTGTTATCATGTAAGGTGTCTTGGTATAGAAATAGTCAAGGTGAAAAAATAGTTTTCACCATGTACTTATATTTAAATGATCTCTCATATAAATAGGATGATGCCTCAAGGAAAAAAATTCCCTAGGAGGTAAGGGTCTGTGAGATAAAATATTCCATAGACTATGAATTGGAATGAGAAGTAACTCTGGTATGTTATTTTAATATGTTCCATCATTCCTCATTATTCATTTCCTTTTCAAGAATTTGATTATGTTACACCCTACATAGTATTCAATTCATTATACTAAGAGGAGGAAACTTGTATATTATGCTCTTACAATTTTTTTTCATGGTATCCTTCAATTCATGGTTTAGAATTCCACCAACTTTGGACAAAGTAGGTAGGGTTGAAAAACTTGAAATCCTTGTTATCATACAATAACCCGACATGGGTGATATATTTATATGTTTATTTATTTATAAGTAGTACATGTATACATATATATTATATAATTTTTATTAAGGTATCTTTAATGGTCTTTTACTATGTATTTTACTCAAACTCTACCAATGTACCTCAGTTGACATGCATACATTCTTTTCCATGATATAGTTTTGGGATATACTCATTCATTAGTTGGTTGGGTAATGATAACTTGATAGGTATATGGAGGAGGTAATGTGATCTATTTAGAAATAATCACATAGTAGTGTAAGAACTTGGATCTTCTTTTCAGGTATGAGTTTTCTTTTCAAGTTGTTTTTGAAGAAAATGGGAAGAAGGAAAGTTTTAGGAGTACACGCCATGTACTTCCTTGTACACACTGTGTACTTTGGAACCGAATCAAGGCCGTGTATGGCCGTGTCAGAACTGTGTACACGACCATGTGACGATGTGGCAGGACCGCCTAAAGCGAGTCCTGGTAAAGGCATATACACACCATGTACTTTTAAAGGACACACCGTGTAATTTTATTTTTATTTGTTAAATCGGACTGAGGTCGTGTCTAACTGGAAGCAACACCTTCTTCTCGACTTATCTTGTTCAGGAGCGACCATAGGGCACGATTCTTCTTTGATCCCTCGATTGACCATCTATTCTCTGAATCAACCACTGTCGATTACGTTAGAATCTTCATGGTGAGTTCTTACTTCTTCTAGAGCCTCCTTCCTTGATTTCACTTCTTTAGTGAGATGTCCTCGGTTGAACGTTTTAGACTTTTTTGTAGATATACATTGTTCTAGGCCAATTCAAGGGCCGATTCTAGAGTATATATATCATACAATGCTAAGTTAGGTGGTTTGAGCTTTTCCATAGTTCTTCTTTGAATTATATGTGAAAAATTTCCCAATACCTTAGTTCGGGGTATTTCTTGTTTAAGGATTTTAACCTTATTGATGCCTACTATGCTTGTTTGCTTGAGTTAGGAATCTTTTTTGTAAATAGGGTTATTTTTCCATTCTATGGAGGTGTTTGACCATATTTTATTTGATATTGACTATTTGGTTTAGTTTATCATGTTAGGCTACTTAGTTTCCATGCCTAGTGTTGTTAGGATAGATTGATTTATCTGATGTTGTGATATGATTTGTAGCTATTTAGCCAAGTAGTACTTTTAGGTCAACTTTGGCTACTAAACATAATTTGTGCATGATTGCTTTACACAAGGCTGTGGGAACCTGGTGTAGTGAGACCATAGGGGGAATTGATGTTCAGGGATTCCCTAGAGTGTCTATTATTCTTTATCACGCTGCGAGACCATATGGGGGGATTGACGTTGAGTGCTCCTTCAGAGTGTCTATATTTACCATTGAGAGACCATAGAGGGTATTGACGTTGAGTTCTCCCTCAAAATGTCTATAGTTACCATTATGAGACCACATGAGAAATTTACATTGAGTGCTTCCTCAGAGTGTCTATATTTTATCGTTAAAAGACTATAGGGAGAATTAATGGTGATTGCTTCCTCAGAGAGTCTTTGTTTGCATGATACCAAAGGGGTTAGACCGTGTGAGCTTACCTAAGAGGTTGTTGTATCCTTGTATAAGTTGAACCAGAGGGGTTAGGATGTGATAACTTACCGAGAGGGTTACTCGAGATTTATTGGTTGAACTAGAGGGGATAGGCTATGAGAAATTCCCAAAGGGTTTCTTGTTTTCTTTTGGTTGATTAATTAATGAATGCAAATGAATGTAATTGAAACTATAGGATTGTTTACTTTTGAGTACTTCCTTGTTTATTGCTTCATTTTTTCTTATTGCCTGCCATATATATTCACTGACTATTAGGTACAGATCTTTGGGTGGTTGCCTACTAGGATTCGTCTCACACCCTATTTGGGTCATGATTTTGGTCCCAAACAGATTATATTACTGTAGGCATTGATAAGGGAAAACACCCTTCTACTTCAGGTACTTGATTATTGTGGAGCTAGAGAGCATAAGACCAAGTTGAGGCTTGTGATGCTACTGGAGTTATTTACTTATTTTCCTTTTACTTTGGTTTAGTAATGTATTCCAACATTGTGACTTGTTTGGATGCTTTCTTAGATACATGTGACATGCATCATTATTGGTATATATATACAGTGCAGTTGTTTATTTACTTCCAGTCTCCTGCTGTTCACTGCTATATGGTATTATTATTGCTTATGCTATTGTTATCTTTTTCTTTACACTACATTACTATTCCAATGAGGGCATAGTTTCCCCACCATCACACCCAAGGCCCTAGCTGCTAGTCGGCAACCTCTGTCATTTGGGGAAATGTGCTTGAGGCCATGTGACCAACCAGGTATGGGGAACATCTGGGCGGCACCCGGAACTGGGATGTTACAAAGTGGTATCAGAGGAGGTTCTATTCTTCTTGGATTACTGTTTGGAGCCTATAGATAGGGATAAGAAGGAATAGGTATTTGGTAATAAGTTATGCCTGGGAGTAGCTAACCCATGTAGAGGGAAAAGCCAATTTACCTCGTATATTGCAATTTTTTTAGTTTGGAAATTATTATAGTTGATTTGATTTCACTATTGGGTGATTCACATGTTTTGTGCTATTAACGTTGATAATATTGAGGTTCTATTTCTGTTTTAACCTGATGATATGAGGGTATGCCTTCTCATGCATCATATAGGAACTTTCTAGAGATCACATGTCATGCATTCTTGCCATGCCATTTAGGGTGAATTTTTGATTGCATGTTGTTGTGATAGATGTTGAGCTAGATATGCATGATGTTGTGATAGATGCCTTGATAGAATACCTGCTATTTGATAGGGTATTAGATTGTGTAAAGTTTCATTTGAATGAATGCCAAACTTTGGCTATTGAGGTGTTATGGGCCCCCATGGATCGGAATTTGGTGGATTATTTCATTGTTATACTTGTATATGACATGTATAAGATTCCAAACTTTGATTCGCGGGGAGTATGAGACCTCACAGATCTGAATTTGGAACTTTAATGTTTGTTTCAATGTTTTTTGGGGTTCCAGAGTAGTTTCTGAGGCTTACTGTCCAGAAAAACCCAGAATACACGGTGTGTATTGCTAAATACACACCATGTATCCATCTATTCGAGATGAAACTTTTTTTCTTAAGTACATGCCATGTACTATATGCACACGCCGTGTAGTCTCTAACCGTGTCACTGACTGTGTGGGCAGAGACCAGGGGTTGGGAAATCCTTGGAGGAACACACCATGTATCATATATAAACATCGTGTTGTAGGGACCATGTGTCCACCCGTGTGACTAATGACATGGATTCATGAAACTTAGGTTATACATGCTATGTCAAGCTTGAACACTCCATGTAGAGTAACCCATGTATTTGACCGTGTGACTAACAACACAGGTCAGTGAAATCCTTCTAGTACATGTCGTGTCTGGCACGAACACATGGTTTAGTCTCGTTCTAGGAGAACTGTGTGGGTTAGTCATGTAGAAGAACTTGGTAAGGGGAAAATGATTCAAGTACACACCGTGTCTTGGGAGAACATGCCATGTGTATAGGGTGTTACATGACCAGGGTTGGCAGGAGTACATGCCCATGTGAAGGCTTAAAGAAACACATCGTGTATACCTATTTTGAATAACTTGAATGCTTTCATTCTCCTATTCCTTTCTTGCACTTCTAAATTTTAGTCCTTGATAATCTTGAACTAAGGTGTGCACTTGACCTTGCAGAGTCATGCCACCGTGACATCCTCCAGTTTTACGCCAGATATAGGGAAACGATCATACACTAGACATGGTAGATCAGGGTTTACCAGCAGAACCTCCCATTATTCCTATCTTGGTACCAGCCATCATTCCAGATATAGGTGCTGATGCAAAGTTTTGAGAAGGATTAATGAGGTTTATACAGACCTTCCAAGGATCACCACATCCTGCCCTATATATGGAAGAGTTGATGTAGGTATTTCAACAGTAGTATCCTCCCACTCTCTCAAGGGATGGAGGACCTAAGGCTGTTGAGTCATGGTTAGAATCCATGCTATCTATCTTCAAGCATCTGGAGATGCCTCTAGAGAGGAGGTTGAAGTTCACTACTTATATGCTTCAGGATTCTGCCAAGATATGGTGAGATGTGATATCAAAGGAAAGACGCCAGCAGGTTATGACGTGGGATGAGTTCTAGCATACCTTCTATGATTACTTCTAACTGGAGACTTTGAGGGCCAACCCAAGACTAAGATTTCATGAGTTTGGATCAGGGTACTCTATCAGTCATGGAGTATTATTCTCTCTTCACAAAGTTGTAATGCTTCACACCCATTCTAGAGGGTGATGAGATTTTCCTAGAAAGGAAGCTTGATTATGGTCTCTGGCATGACATCTGATCTCAGGTGAATATATTTAGGTTGATAACCATATCTTCTATAGTCAACCAGGAGCTGATCACAGAGTGAAACCTGAGGGATTTTAAAGTTGTGGGCTAGTAAATTTCAACATATAGAGTTGGTGCTTCTCCGGCTGATAGTAGGAAGTGCCATATGGAGTCTACACATGAAGATCCGAGTAGGCAAGATACACCTTCAGGTATCTAGGTGGTATGATACCAGTGTGGGAAGGACAGGCATACAAGGCCACATTGCTCAAGAGACCCAGTGGAGTGCCGTTATTATGACAAGATGGTCCATCTTTAGCGGTTCTGTCAGTTTTTATCACTGGTAGCTGGTGATAGGGGTTCTTCCTTGACTCCTTATTTAAGAGAATCACCACCAGTTTCTCATTAGTCTGGGAACTTGAGTTCTTCCAACTATTCAGGATGAGGTAGAGGTCACAACCATGGTAGCTGGTCGACAAGCTTTCAATGACAACAGGGTGGATCAGATCAAGTTAGTTAAGAAGGGTCACAGGGCCATGGTACAATCCATAATTTTGTAGTGGAACAGACCCAGTAGGAGCAGGATTTCGAACCCTCTATAGTAAAAGGTATGATCCTACTTACCTCAATTTTATCTTCTGCACTTTTTAATATAGAGGATTCCCATAGTTTCATATCTGTTTCTATTGTGGAGAGCCTTGGGATTTGTATCTTTACTTTTGATGATGTCTTGATGCTGGACACTCCGTTGGGGATAAAGACAGTTAGTGTACATCAGTGCAAGGAGTTCCCTCTTAAGGTTGGTGGGTGTCACTTCTTCTGGGGCCTCTATGTCCTAGAGATGACAGGCTATGATTTCATTCTCAAAATGGACTAGTTAGTTCCCTTCCAATCGTTTGTCGACTACTATCACTGTAGGTTGAGTTTCACATCACTAGAGGGCAGTTTGTTCTTACATATGGGTGAATGAGATTTCCAGGAAAGCAGAGCAGGACCTGAGCATCATGGATTGGGAGGATTTACAAACCATATTACTAGTCTATATCTAGATGACCAGGGGACTTCACAGTTTGACTTTCCTCCAGTGGTGGATCATTTCAGGGATGTCTTTCCAGAGGACTTTTTAGGTTTGCCTCCAGAGTGAGAGGTGGAATTTTTTACTGACCTTTTTCCAGGAGCGACACCAGTGTCCATTACTCCTTAGAGGATGACTACACTAAAGTTACAGGAGCTCAAGAAGTAGTTAGAGGAGTTACAAGTGAAGGGTTTTATCTGAACCAACACTTTTCCTTGGGGTTCTCCTGTCCTTTTTGTGAAGAAGGCAGACAGTACTCTCAAACTTTATGTGGATTATCGAAAGCTGAACCAGTTGACGATCAAGAACCGATATCCCTAGCCGAGGATGGATGATCTCTTTAATCATATTTGAGGAGACTGGGTGTTCTCGAAGATCGACTTGAGATCTGGTTATCATCAGTTGTACATTAGACCATTAGATATATCTCTTATATCCTTTCAGAGTAGGTATGGTCTATATGAGTACATGGTTATCCCGTTTGGTCTCACGAACGCACCTATAGTTTTTATGGCACTAATTAACCTAGTACTCCATCCATACTTGGATTCTTTCGTGGTATTCTTTGTGGGAGATATCTTAGTGTACTCTCACACTTGACATGACCATGCCACACATCTTGAGATTGTTTTGAGTACTCTGAGAGAGAATTAGTTATATTCTAAGCTATCAAAATGACACTTTTGGATGGACCGAATTCACTTATCGGGTCATGTTATCTTAGAGACATGAGTATCAGTAGACCCAGAGAAAGTGAGAGCAGTAGTTTCCTATGAGAAGCAGAAGAACATATTTGAGGTATGAAGTTTTCTAGGGCTGGCTGGTTACTACAAATGTTTTATATAGGACTTTTCACGCTTAGTAGCACCACTAATGGGCCTAATTAAGAAAGGTGTGAAGTACCTATGGACATATTCCTGCGATTAATCCTTTTAGGAGCTAAAAGGGAGGTTGACTTCAGCACCGATATTAGTTTTTCCAAAGTCGGGAAAGATATATATTGTTTACTGTGATGCATCAGGTGTTGGGCTAGGAGCAGTGCTCATGTAGGGAAAAGGAGTCGTTGTGTATGGGTCTCAGTAGTTGATGCCACATGAGAGGAATTACTCGACACATTATCTTGATTTGGATGCATTTGTTCATGCTTTACACTATTGGATACATTATCTGCTGGGAGAAAATTTTGTGGTTTTCACTGACCATAAAAGTCTCAAGTACATCTTTACTTAGCGTGATCTAAATTTGTGACAATGAAGGTGGGTTGAGTACCTTCTGTCCTTTGATTTTGAGCTTGACTATATGCCTAAGAAAGGAAATTCAATGGCTAATGCATTGAGCAAGAGGACTCAGATACAGGAAGTTCATGAGGCCAACAGTGAGTGGAACCTTATGGCTTTGTTTTCTAAGATGCATTTGGAGGTGTATGATAGATGGGGGCAAATTTTTTTTTCTTTTGTGGGTATTACCTCTACTCTACATGATCGAGTGAAAATGAGGCATCTATCATATTATGAAGGCCTAGTTCTACAAGAGAGTGTGTCAGGAGAGGATCCTATTCCTTGATGGATAGTAGGTGAGGATGAGATCTTGTATTTTTAAGGGTGCGTATGGGCGTCAATAGACATACACGAGGAGTTGATGCGAGAATTTAATTCCTCAGTTTGGGTAGTTCATCCTAGTGTCACCAAGATGTATTGAGATCTACACTATCAGTATTGGTGGCTCGGTATAAAGAGAGATGTTGATGGTTTTGTGATGAGGTGTTCCACCTGTCATCAGGTAAAGGCGGAGCATCAACGACTAGTAGGGATTTTGTAGTAGTTACCCATTCCCAAGTGGAAGTGGAATGATATCACAATGGACTTCGTGATAGGTTTATTGAGGTCTCCTCGAGGGAATGATGTAGTTTGGGTTGTCATTTACAGACTCACAAAGGTTTCACACTTTTTACCAATCAAGGAGACCTTTAGTGTTGATGATCTGGGAAGGTTGTACATCCGAGAGATCATACGGTTAAATGGGGTTCCTCACTCCATTTTTTCAGACAGGGATGCCCATTTTACTTCTCGGGTCTAGAAGGGACTATAGAGGGTGTTGGGTACATAGGTACTTTTGAGTATATCTTACCATCCCCAGATATATGGCAAGTCTGAGCATACTATTCAGGTGCCAGAGGACATGCTTCGAGCATGTGTCCTAGATTTTGGAGGTTCTTGGAAGAATCACATACCTCTTTTGGATTTTTCCTACAATAATAGTTTTCAAGAAAATATTCAAATGCACCTTATAAGGCTTTGTATGGTAGGCCACTCCAATCACCCCTATGTTAGTTATAGGTAGGAGAGGCAGCTATGCTAGGACCTCATTTTGTCTAGGAGACCACAAAGTAGATAGAGTTGATTCAGAAGAGGATGGCTAATGCACAGGCATGACAGAAGTCTTATACTGATCGACAGAGATGACCTCTAGAGTTCAAGGTCAGAGATCAGGTTTTCCTATGTGTGACACCAAGGTTGGGACATAGGAGGATTAGGAGACAAAGAAAGATTTTTCTGAGATATGTTGAAACATTTTAGGTTTTGGAGAGAGTCGGGATGGTTTCCAATCGGCTGCAGTTACCTCAAAGGTACTAGTATATTCACGATGTCTTCCACATTTCTCAGCTACTACATTACTTCTCAGACTTGTCTCATGTTTTTCAACCCGAGGAGGTTTAGTTGGAGGTGGATGCCTCATTCGAGGATCATCCTATACGAATTGTTGATTGAAGAACAAAGGTTCTCCATGGCCGGTCAGTTCCTTTGGTACAGGTGCTATGGAAGCATGGGTGAGTATAGGACGAGACTTGGGAGAGGGAGACCGATGTGCGATTACAGTGGCCAGAGCTGTTCGAGGATTCTTCTTCATCGCCACCTTATTAGGGAAATTCGGGGATAGATTTCTTTAAGGGGAGAAGTTTGTAAGAACTGATATATTCTTTTTAGGTATGAGTTTTATTTTCAAGTTGTTTTTCAAGAAAATGGGAAGAATGAAAGTTTTATGAGTACATGATGTGTACTTCCTTGTACATGCCATGTACTCTGGCACCGAGTCCAGGCCGTGTATGTCCATGTCACAGCCACATACACGACCATGTGACGATGTGGAAGGACTGCCTAATGTGGGGCCTGATAAAGGCATATACACACCGTGTACTTTTAAAGTACATTCTGTGTACTTTTCTTTTTATTTTTTAAATCAGACAGGGGTCACGTCTAATTGAAAGAAATGCCTTATTCTCGACTCATCTCATCTAGGAATGATCTTAGGGCATGATTCTTCTCTGATCCACTGATCAACCTCCTGTTCTCTGAATCAACCGCCATTGATTGTGTTGGAATCTCCATGGTAATTTATTCATTCTTCTAGAGCCTCATTCCTTGATTTCTCCTCTTTCATGAGATATCCTTGGTTGAACATTTTATATGTTTTTTAGATCTACATCATTCTAGGCTGATTCAAGGGGCAACGTCAGAGTATATCGATTGTACCATGTCGAGGTAGGTGGTTTGTTCCTTTCCATGGTTCGTCTTTGAATTATATGTGAAAAATTTCCCAATACCCTAGTTTGGGGTATTACATGTTTAGGGATTTTAACCTTGTTGATGTCTGCCATGCTTGTTTGCTTGAGTTAGGACTCTTGTTTATAAATAGGTTTATTTTTCAATGCTACTGAGGTATTTTCTCATGTTTGATTTGATATTGACCATTTAGTTTAGTTTTTCCTGTTAGGCTGATTGATTTCTATTCCTAGTGTTGTTAGGATGGAGTGATTTATCTAAGTTGTGATATTATTTGTAGCTGTTTAGCCAAGTAGTACATTTAGGTTAAATTTGTATTCTAAACATCATTTGTGCATGATTTCTTTACACAAAGCTGTGGGAACCTGGTGTAGTGAGACCATAGGGGGAATTTCCACTGAGGGATTCCTCAGAGTGTCTATTATTATTTTTCAAGCTGCGATACCATAGGGGGGTATTGACATTGAGTGCTCCCTCAGAGTGTCTATAGTTACTATTGCGATACCATAGGGGGGATTGACGTTGAGTGCTCTCTCATAGTGTCTATAGTTACTATTCTGAGACCACAGGTGGAATTGACATTGAGTGCTTCCTCAGAGTGTTTGTAGTTTATCGTTAAAAGACTATAGGGGGAATTAACGGTGAGTGCTTCCTCAGAGAGACTTTGTTTTCATGAGACCAAAGGGGTTAGACCGTGTGATCTTACCCATGAGGTCGTTGTATCCTTGTATAATTTGAACTAGAGGGGTTAGGTTGTGAGAACTTACCTAGAGGGTTACTTGATATTGATTGGTTGAACTAGAGGGGAAAGGTTGTGAGAACTTCCCAGAGGGTTTCTTGTTTTCATTTGGTTGATTAATTTATGAATGTAAATGAATGTAATTGAAACTATAGTACTGTTTACTTTTGAGCACTTCCTTGTTTATTGCTTTATTTTTTCATATTGCCCGCCATATATATTCACTAACTGTTAGGCACAGATATTTGGGTGGTTGCCTATTGGGATTCATCTCACACCCTGTTTGGGTCATGATTTTTGGCCCAAACTGATTATATTACTGCAGGTATAGATAAGGGAAAACACCCTTCTACTTCAGGTACTTGATTATTGTGGATCTGGAGAGCATAAGACCAAGATGAGGCTTGCGATGCTGCAGGAGTTATTTACTTGTTTTTCTTGTACTTTGGTTTAGTACTGTATTCCAGCATTATGACTTATTTAGCTACTTTCCTAGATACTTGTGACATGAATCATTATTGATATATATATATGCTAAAGTTGTTTATTTACTTCCAGTCTTCCGCTGTTTACTGCTATATGGTATTATTATTTCTTCCTCTACTATTATCCGTTTCTTTCCGCTACATTACTCTGCCAATGAGGGCATAATTTCCCCACCATCATACCTAAGGCCCTCACTACTAGTTATTAGCCCCTAACATTTGGGGAAATGCGCTTGAGGCCATGTGACCAACCAGGTACTCGACACCTCTAGGAGACACCCGAACTGGGACGTTACAAGTAGTGCCTCCAATATTTTGTTTTACCTCTTTTTGTATTACCATGTATATGATCATCTAATTTGGGTGATCCCTCATTGACTATTAATGTATGATCATGACATGGGTTGTCATTTAGTTATTACATTTTGATGGTATTTGTATTGTAAGCATATAAATATGATTCCATCTTATTCTTTCTATGGTTTTGTTGTTATTTTTTCTTTATTATTACATTTAACCATAATATCTAGGTCGTAGTATACCAAATTTATGGGTCTAACCCTCATTTCTCATTATAAATATTTAAATTATGGGGATACATGATTAAGAATTTATGGTATTGTTAATCATATTAGGAATCTAGTTATGATTATTACAAAATGAAATCAAAGAGTTTATATTATTTCTTTATGATTTTGGGGACATGGAATATTATATATATGATGTTTGGAACATGGTTTGGAATATATTCTTGTTTCTAGAAATTAATTCTATAATATACCCCTAAGATACATGTTTTATGGGATTTAATTTAAATATTATGTGGATTATAGTTTTTTATTTAGCTCAGATTAATGTTATGAACTATGATTTATCTAATTACTCTTGGATAAACATGGGAATAGGTCCTATACACATGAATAATACTTTACATATTGGTTCACAAGACATATGCATGATTGTATGTGGTTTTAAAAATAATTTTAAATATGGTGTTATAATTAATTAAATTTAAAGAATGATTTATTAAATATTTTTTCAAATAATTTATTGATTATATGACATTTAATTAAAACATATACTGTTGTATTTTTTCAATTATTATTTAATTAATATGAAAATGATAAGAGTATATTTATGTAATATGAAAAGAACCCAAGGTAGGGGCTATGGTGTGATTCATTGGTATGAATGAGAATACAATCATGCATTATTTATTTATAAGGAAGGTCTAGCAGGAAATGCATGTGTGATCAGTGTGATAGCTATATAAACCCTTGTATTTATGATCTATGATGATGACCCTAGTATGGGTGTAATAGGAAGGTGATAGCTGGTAGGTTAAATACCCTTGATTTGGGTGGGAAAGGCATGTAGGCTTCCTTGTGTGTTTCTGATAAGAAAAACATAAATAGGGACTCATGAGATGTGTTCATGGTATAATGGGATGGATTGGTTAGACACATAACCTATTTATTTAATCTTAAGAAGCTAGTATTGTTAATATGAAACTTTTATATGTTGAGACCTCTAAGATTTGGAATGAATTTAACCACATATGGATCCTACGATTAAGTTTTTATAAGAGGTGGAAGAATCATTCATGATATTTAGGTTTTGGTGGTGATGACCATAAATGCTTATTACAGACCTACTAACTCCCTCATGGTGGAATAAAAATAGATACATTGTGGCCTCTCTATTTTCAAATTACAAAAAATCATATTGAGTGTAGTTGAGATTTTTTTTTCATTAGTGACAATATTCCTAATTAGGAAGAGTGTCACCCACTATCCTTGGTTCTATCTTATTATCTCAATAAAAGGTCTTCTTAATCAATATAAAAAGGTGCGTTAAACATGGAATGAGGGAAACAAGGAGGCGAGCCTACTAGAATCCAAGGGTAATAAAAATGATTATCTCATTATTTACTCCTCTACTGGATCCTTACCTATATATTGTAATAACATTATTAGAGGAAACACCTTGGGGATCTACAATTTTATACCCCCTGATCATGCCTTGATGTGTCTTCACCTTCAAAATAAAGATTTAATTTTAAGTGGTAATATATAACTTGCATGAGTAGGAGGATAAATTGTTAGTATATTAGTATGAGATCATCTACTCCCTTGTTTTTTGGATTGTGGGATTGGAATTTTTTTGTCTTGGTAGTTCATACAATCCATAATGTCAACTGAGGATTTTTTTATATAAAATATAAAGGTGAGTTTTTGTTGTAGTTTTTTTGGGGAAGATTTTTGGATTCTCTCTAATTATAAAGTAAGAGATTTGATATTAAAATATCATAATAGATATGAGGATTGGTTTAAATTTTGTTATAAGTTTTAGATTTTAGATTATATATTTCCATTGAGATAATATAGTGGGGTTTTAAGTATCATCCATTATAAAATGAATGATTTAATATATGTTGATGAAGTCAAATTGGGATTAGTAAAGTAATTGTACATGACTTGGGTTGACAGTGAGTTGTGCATCCATGTAAATTATGGATGTAAGGATGTTTGATCAATGTGTAACTTTGGTATATTTGTCTTTTGGTTTCATATCTTATACATAAACAATAATTGGAAATGAATTGAAAGGTAAAAAGGTTTATCAGATGGGTATTAGTGTGTTTGTGTTATAAATAACCATTCGATCATATTGAATGATAAGTAATTGGGAGAGGTTTAATTGAATAATTATCTGGAAGTGAACATTGAGTAGTGGTATATTATTTGAAATTATGTTTCATAAATGTTCATTCATAAAGGGGATAATGAAAAATCATTGATTGGAGATGCCTATAAATACTACCCACTCTATAATAAGGTAATTTTGGATCTTTCAAATGCATGAGTAAGGGATTATGAGGGGGGAAATGATTATAACTATATTTTTCCATGAATTTTAAGGAGATCCTACTATATCCTTTGGGAATAATAGGATGATCAAGAAAAGAATAGATATATCTAACATATAGTGTTATTTATTGGTTTTAGGGTATAGGTGGGGGCCTCTAACATAATAGGTAACTTGGATGCATGACAGCCTTATAGGGGTAGAATATTTAATAGGAATGGGTAGATGGAAGGATATTTTTTCCATGATGAGATGCAACATCAATTATGTATTGTAGTAGTATTTCTACATAGGTACAAAATATGTAGTTGGTTTCATGAAAGTATTAGGTGAAATTTACTAGAGGACACTTAATTGAGAATAACATAGAATGATTATGGTGGTAAGGGAGTTTAGAAAAGGGACCTAACTTGTGGGTTTACTTTTACCTATTTGAGATATTTCTTGGTGACTGGTGGTTATAGAGTGAGACAACGTTAGATAAGAACACATGTTATTTTGAAGTTTGAGAGTGCGCCTCTTGGGTCAAAATATATGAATTACAGTGAGATATAATTGATATTTGTTTTATTTAGGTGGATTAGAATTAAATTATTTAAAATATTATTATATAGTAAATCCCATGGTGGGATCACCCATGGATCACATAATAGTATGAATAGTGGTTTAAATTATTGAAATTGAGCATCGAGAGTAACAAGCATGATAACCTAGGTGGTGGATAATAGGGGCATCACTTTGAATAAAAGATGATATGTAAATAAATTTTATCCAAAACTTGTGAAGTATATTATTTATCATTTATCTGTATATTTGAAACCAATTAAGTTCATAGGGAGATGACTATGTATATCTTTTTAGTTAATTATATGAGTGAGATTTGAGTTTTAGATAATTTCATTTCCCAGGAGTAATGTTCTAAGAGGTGTCCCAATGTTTGGTTGGAGAACATGAGTTAAGTGTGAATGATTAGTAGTCCAATGGTTGTATCCCAGGATGGGTAGTAGCCTTGTGAAAATCAGATATGATTAATATGTTATTTTATCATAAAAATTTGAATATTGATGAATGTGTTTCCAAGTTGAGTACATAAATGGTTAGGGAGGTAAATTTTGTTGGTACTATAGTATTTGGACTATATTTTATCAAGGATGTTAGTGTCTTTGAGTATTGAATAACACTTTTCAAGTGTTATTGGAATAGAAAATAAACATTGAGGAATGAGTTATGTAGGTGATGGTTATTTGGATCCATGTTGAATAAAATGATTATATATTGTGAGAAATTAGTGGTAGTATATGAAAACCACACTGTAAGTGGACTACTATGATTACATAATGTAACAACATTGAAATTTAGTGTTTTTATTATCCCAAGGATTGGTCAATTTTTTTATTCCATGAGGATTTTTGTTGATCATGGGATGATTTATCTAAGAGAATATGTTGTGGATAATTAAGAGGATAAAAAAAAGAAATTAAATGAATAAATAAATAAATATGAAATAGAGTAAAAACATAGTGAAAAGGAAGTGTAATGTGATAAGGTATGAGACATAGAAAATGGGGGAAATGGATTTCAGAAATTAAGAATAAAATTTAAAAATAGAATAGAAGTTGAAGTTTTAAAATCCTCTCATTCAATTTAGTAGAGGATGAGGAAAATAAATATAGATGCATTATAAAATAATTTCATAGAGATAATCAAGAAGATCCACATTAATATCATATTAACCAAATCCAACTCTCAAATTACCATATATAATAAATTCATTAAGGGGGTATTTTTAAATAAAAATAATATAGAGGATTTAAGAGTAATATACCTATATTAAGAGTGATTTACAATTATATAATATATGATCCCTATGATTTTATTTGATTAAATAATATTCTCTATCCCATACACTATTGGTTTATGAACCTTTTTTAAAGCACTATGTAATGTTGGATCATGTGGAAATTTGATTGCCCTAATCTTATTAAAAATATATGATTGAAAGATTCAATGATAACATGAGTTTCATTACAATTCAAGTATTGATTTGTGATGTATCCACATGATATTCTTGAGAATGTTTTTATCAAGGTGGGGAAGATCATATTCCCCACTGATTTTCTCATACATGAAATATATGAATAAGTGGAATTTCCACTTGTATATAGAAGTAACTTCCATAATATATATAAATCATTAGTTTATTCTTGGAAAGGAAGTCTTATATTCTAAATGGGTGATGAAAAAGTCTCATTTTACTTAATAAACTTTTTGATTAATAGAGTTGAATAGAGTGAATTATATGCTATCTTTACTATATAATATTTTTATCCACCATACTTTTAATATAAGATGAATTGGTAAATATGATGGAACTCATTGATTATGTAGTGGACATTTAATTAGATTATAATTTATCAAAAATGGTAGAATAAGTAGTTATTATAAAGTGAATTGAGTAGTTATCAAGGGAATACTATAAGGATTTCATCCCTTAAATAAGGTAGAATCTAAATAGTGAGTTAAAAAACTCTCTATTACTTTAGGTTAATCATTATGAATAGAAAATGAGACCCTTATAGTGATCATTAATATATATTTATCAATCAAGTGAGAATAAAAACACCCAAATGTGTTGATAAAATAGAAGAAAATGACATCTTAATAGATTTTCAAAACCAATGGACTGAATCCATTTGCCTTTATGTATAAAGTGGTGCTATAATAAATTAGTAATCCTATCCAATATCCAAATATAATACTAACACCTTTCATAAAGAAGGTTTTAAAGTAGAAGGTCGTAAATCTTCTCAAAATAGGGATTATATTTTCTATCTTTAAAATAGAATGGGTAAGACCTCAACAATTCATTTCAATACACAAAGGCATGTTTATGGTCAAGAATGAAGATAATTAACTATTTATACAACATATAATAACTTGATAATGAGTGTATAGAATATCACAAATTGAGAACAATAACATAAATTGATCAGTCCCCACTCCCTTTTAGGAATTATCTATTATAATCTTAATAAGATATGAATGGTATTGTTTTATTTATGTTTATTATGGTGATAATGAAATTCTAATGGATTAGTAAGAATAATCATATATGGAATTAAAATGAATTCATGAGATCTTTTCCTACCATTTTATGTCATTTTACATGTGTAACGAACTAATGAAATTTCAATATTTTATATAAAATATATAACATGGAATGAAAGAGATTCTCTTTGATATTTTCTTGGATTATATACCTATATATGAATAGTTATTTTATGTGTACCTACACAGTCATAATATGGTGCTGAAATAATATGATGAAAAGTTTTTATAGATGTGTTTAGAAAGTTGGCTCTTTATGGTCAAAGAAATAATTTTCACTGGCCTTATAATATCTAAATAGGGAATATAAGTTAATCTTATAAAGTAAAAATTCATTCAAGTGTTACCTAATCCCACCATAGTGAAATGAATTCAACTATTTATTAGACATATAGGTTTCTATTATAAATTTATGAATGATTTTTTCACAATAACTTAACAACTAACTCATCCACTATCAGATGAAGTTACGTTATCATTCAATTATTATAACAAGTAATCCCTCAAAAAATTAAAAAGGAATAAATAATATTTACTCATTATGTATAAACTAATCAAATTAATGCATTTTTTTCATGTTTAATATTTCTAACTATTATATGTGAGATGCAATTGGGGAGTAGGTCGATCATATTTTCTAAATAATAGAATATGAAAACAAGACTCTAAATGATTCAAAAATCATTTATATAACTGAGAAAAAATATTCTATTTTCATTGGTCATTTCCTTTGATAGTTTTATATAATATCACGAGATTTCCTAGGTACTAGAAAATACAAATCATACAGTCCCATAATATTTATTGAATAATAAGGAATATAAATAGAGTTTTATATGATAGATACTTCTTATAAAATAGTTTGACTTAAAAATTAATTATTATAATTGATTTAGAACCATAGTAGATGAGCACTTAATATGTATTGAACTAAAAATTGTAAAATATAAAGTAAAAATATTTATTCATAGCGAGTCTCTAAATGAGAAACTATTTAATATCTACTTACAAGATTCTCCATGGTTTTTTGACATTTCAAATTACATGGAGAAAATAAAAATTTATACTACTTTCATATATCATCAAAAAATTTATTTTTAGAAAAAGTAGTTTTAAATTATTAGGATGAATATTTAATTTTCAGAAAATATGGATATTGAATTATTTGAAAGTGTGTAATTGAATCTAAGGTGAAAATAATTCTTGATTTCATCTATGCATCATCACCTATAGGATATTGGGCACTACTCAACATGGTTTTTATGATTTTAAAAAGATAAATATGTTAGATAAATATCCATAAGGATGAAAGGGGATATATCAAAGTTTTTAATCACTTTTAAATAATTTGAAACATTAGTAAGATGAATGGAATGCCTCAAAACCCTAACTTTGGGGTCAATGTGTTCTATGTATAAGAAATCTACTTCATGAGACCCATTTTGAATAATTTTGGAAATAAATATATCTATATTTATATGTAATACATCTCAAAAAGGATGGAATATTAAGAAAAAATGATGAAACTATTAAAAATTAAGGTTATTTTTCGGTTTTGGAATTCCTTGGTTACTCATTGATGATTGAAAAATGTACTTCAATAACCTTATTCCATTGGAAATACAAGAGTGTAATGGAGTAAGATACAATTTTATCACCTCCTATAAGAAACAAAAAAATTGGAAAGTTGAGTTATATAATCATGAGATAAAGACAAACTTAGGGAAGATAGTTAGTTTAAATAGGAAATAAAAGTTTAAAAAGCTTGATGATACACTTCAGGCATACCATCCATATTTAAAAACTCCAATCATATTCCAGGATTACATTTCATTGTATATAAAATCATTCCACCCACTTGTTGATTTTTGATAATCCCTTGGAGTTTAAAAAACCATCATAAATTGAGTTAATAAAGGGGGATTTGAGATGACCTCAAAGGAGAATTGTTCAATATAGTACTTTTTATATATATGGTTGTATAAATCTCACAAGAATTATTATATCATATGATGTGGTTTTTATTTAACTTCCAAATTGGATTTATGATATGAATAATTTCATTGGATAATTAGTTTATAGTTTTAATAGTGATTTTATATTTCTATATTTTGAACATTCTCATGGATGAGTTATAAGATTATAGGATATGAGTTATAAATGTAGAAATATTGATGTATCATAAACTATATCATGGTTACAAAAAAACCATACAATGGTTTATTTGTATAAATGGGTAGTGAATGAATCAAGGGAAAATAATGGTTTGGGAGGTCATGTTTTTGTGGTGTTCTATAATATAATCATTTTTAGTTCACATTGAAACATGGTGAGTCTTTATTATATCTTGGTTCATGTTGGAAGTTTCCATAAATAATATGTTCATGGTTTGGGTTTATCGAGAAATGGAGATAAGTATTCACCATAAAAAATTATGGAAAAATAGATATGGTGTATGATATAAAGGGAAGAAAAATACTTGTACAATATTACTATGATAAAAATGCCTATATATTTGATCATTTTTTAATAGGTCTAAGGATAAATAATATGTGTTTTTTTATTTAATTATTCATGTAAAAGATATATTTGAGGGAATAAATGGGTGTCAAAAAATAGTGAAGACAATAACTATTCTTGGATCTAACATTGACCAGCAATTCCATGAAATATCCAAATACATTATGTTAAATTGGATATACATTCATATAAATAATATATTTTTATTACCTAAAAAATTATGAGAATTAATCAACTATTGAGATACCTAACCATATATTGTAGAGTAAATTCCATATATAATTTTTCAGAGACTGAGGACAATATTGAAGGTTCACAATTGATATATCCTTAGAGACACTTGAGGTGTGAAGAGAAAGAATAATCAACTTATCAACACTAATTTAAGTATTTATTATATTTCGAATTTAGGACCATATTCTTACTCATATAATTATTCTTATTGATAATAAGATAATAACATTGACAATGATATTGCAACCATTGGACTCCATGGATTTTCCACATTTTAAGAAGAGTGTGTCAAATACATAAAATATTTATTATACTATATAAAGTTTATATTTCTCTCTATCTAATGTTACCATCAATTGGTTTCATTCATAGACCCAAAAATCTTACTAGTATGAGAACAATTGTGTTTCAGAGATTATTTTTTAATGTCCTATTATTCACACACCTTATCTATGGTCATGTATCTCTCACTTTGTCTTGTCACTTGGTAATAGATCAAGCTAAAATATTCGATAATTAATTGAACAAATCTATTGAGGGAATTAAAACCATCAAAAAATAAAAGATTCCCCGTATTCAATGGGAAAATATTTCATTTATGGAAGGCGGGTATAATTTTATATCTTCTATAATTTGACATATATGTTATTAACATCATCAGTAATGTTTTTTATATTTATAATGTTAGGAAAACCTACACTTTACTTAATAAAAATAATATTAAAGATAATGGGAGAGAATGTAAAGAATCACTTTTATCACTATTAAAGAAATAATTGGTATGAGATATGGGTAGTAAAATAGTAAATTTAATTTTGGTAAAACTACATGATATTTATAAGGGGTATAATAAAGTTAAGAGATCATGATTAAATACTTATCATACAATATTTGGGAATATTTTAATGGGGGAAGGTGAGTTAGTGGATTAATTATTCATTAAAATGAAAAAATAGTTTGATTTAATGTTATAGAGAATTTATTGAAGACTATAACATTATAAATAAATTAATGATAATTTTTATAAACAAAGAATTCATATGAGGGAGGGTGAATTTTTTTGTAGTCAAATTTAAAATTTTCCTCTAACTGGTTGGTTTTCCCTTTTAGGATATTGTTTTCAAGTTAGATGAAACTATGTTTAGAATTTTTCTCAATAATTATCTCTCACATCCTAACTGATAAATAACCAAATAATCAAGAGATTAAATCATACACATAACACATTATATATACTTGTTCACACAAAGGGAAATTTTTAAGGATCACACACTAAACTTGTGTTAATGTTCCAAAATCAATTATGTTTCACTAGTTTGATGGATACAATGTTGGGTCACAATCACACCATTATAATACCACTTCCTTTACAAGATTTTATGTTTGGTATCTCCTATAACTAAGGGAAAATCCATTTTCATAAATAATATTCACTACATTTATAAATTCATAATCATTTTATATTTATGGGAGTCTAGTCAACATATTAGGGGTGTAATGATCTATATCAATTCAATTTGATACTCCGCTTGTATCATAGTTCATGATTTGATGCTCTATTGTTTTCCTCCATTGATATGCACTTATTTTATAATTTTAAATTATATCAATTATATAGCATGAAATTTGAGTCTTTTTTCTTCCACAATGTTATAGTAGTAGCACTTATTCTCCTGATAAGGATAATCTCCACAATAATTGTCTTGTTTCACCTTGTCTACTTCTATAACATGGTAAAGCAATGGATACACTCTCATATTACTTTATGTTTTCTATTCTTGAACTAAATCATATAATTCAATTGAATCCCACATGTCTCTGATATTCTTCTATGAAAATAGTCTTGAACCCTATATGTAATCATGCCCATTCTCTTATGTACCTTCACTTATGTATAGATCACCAATGTACCATCAGTTAGGTATATTTCACCAATGTACCCTCAATGAGTTATGGTTCTCCTAGATACCTATTTGAAAAATTTAATACCCAAGTGTTCTATCTTAAGTGTTTTTCATGCATCTCCCTTCACTATGGTGAGTTTCACTAGGTATATTTCCCCTAATACCATCTCTCTTCCCTATATAGACAAATAAGTTTGTGTAGATACATTTGATCAAATATATTAACCTAAGTATGATTCACATAACTCATATGTATAGACTTACTTCATAAAACTGCCATGCTCATCCCTTCTTTAAGCAACTCCAACGCTCACTCCTTCGCCATGAAACTCTCTCCCTCATCCTTGCTTCATGAAACAATGTTCACACTAGTCCTTTTCTCATTATTCTTCATTCAAATCAATCACACTACCCTATGATTCAAGTAACTTTTCCATGATAAATAATAATTTTACCCTACTCTAAATATTTAAACAGTCTACAAAATAGAGGATTACTTGGTATTTAAAGAAAAAATCTGAGCTTTTTCTCAACCCTTCGATTCCAATATTCATAGAAATTATTTTAATAACTCCACCTATGAATAAATTCCTGACTCACGTGACACCCAAATAGTTTAAAACAAGTGTGTTTAGCCCTACTCCACTACTTCACAACAAGAGTTTGATATTGGTCTTAACCCACACATGACTGTCTCCAAAAATAGTGTGTAGTGAGACTAAAATGAAACCAACTTGCATGAAGTATCTTTAATATACATGAAAAACGTTCCTTTTAACAAGAATCGTCTCTGGACTCACTCCACCAAATTTTTGATCTTACTTGTAAAATTTTCACCCAAAAATTTGGCAAACACTAGATAACTTCACCCCATTTAACATTGAAACATAATTCATGAAATGGATCATTTCTTTAAACCATGTTTATTCGTTCACTCTAAAAAACTATAAAAAGATCATTGATATATAATGTTATCAATATTCCTTAATCTAATATCTTGAATTTAATTTTATATTACTATATATAACAAGAATATTCATAATCTCAATTTCCAATTAATTCTAATGAAAAAGGGCTTCCACACTTTGGTTCCTACTTTTGAGTTTTTCCTTTATTCTAATCATGATCCCCCCATAACCTATATATTATAACAATATATCTTATAAATAATATTATTTATTTAAGATCTCTATAAAACTCAACATAGAAAGAAATATGTAAACAACATCTGGAACAAAACCTTCTCACACCAATAATGGTCACAACTTTCGGGTCTTCACATGGGACAACCTATGATTCTAGATATATTGTATAAACTTATTCATTTATCTAGAAAAATTACTATAATAAAAAAATTTCTCTCTTCACTATGAAGTCTCACCCCACTAGAATAATTTCTATATAAGTCAATGCAAGGTATCCAAATACCTCATCTACAATTGTTAATAAATCTAAAAAACTCTATCTTCATTTCAATAATAATGTTACCATATATATTTTAGGAAAAACTTATCTTTTCAAGGACCAAGGAATGGATTATTTTTACATTGATAATCTCAATAATATCATGACAACATATTAGATAATAAGTGTAACAGCAATAAAGAAAAAGAGTAAAATCAATAATGGAAATGAATTTTAAAGCCTTTTAAGGATTATAAAATAGTGAATTGCAAATGGTTTTGTTATTAATTTGATACCAAAAATGATTCCATGAACATAAATGAATTTATATAATATTTATTTAATGGATGAAAATAAGGCAATGGTAAATAAAATGGTAAAATTCCATTTCCATGTTTGAATTATGGAAATATTGGACACACTTAATCTTGTTTTCTTGATAATTATGGATGAGATAGAGATAATAATAAAATTAAAATATTATTAAAAAGAAATATGGAAAGATGCACTCAAAGTGAAGAAAAATAATAAAAAGGGAAAAGAAAGGAAAATCATATAAGGAAAATTAATTTTCTCTCAAAAAATGAAATGTTGTATTATTACAAGGTGGAAAATATGTAGTATACTCATATGATGAAGGTCCTCAAGACTTTATAGAAAAATAAAAATAGTCTAACGATCCATTTATTAAAAATAATTAAGGAATCTATTGAATGGAAAGTAGTGACGAGGAAACACTAAACTGGTTTCAGTTTATCATGGAATTCTTTGTGTGTTAAAATGATAATTTGAATATTGAAAACAAAAAATAAAAGGGCATTGAATAATGATAATGATTCATTAAATAAATATATTGACTAATTAAATTATATGTGTATTATTAAGATGAAAATGAATTTTATAAAGAATATGGGTGATCTAAATTCAATATGTGAAGTACAAGACAAGATGCTTGAAAATTTTAGTAAATTTAATTTTAAAAAATTGAGGTGGATAAGGTTCTTGAAAAAAAATTGGTTTGTAAGGACCCACATTTTTTAGGACTGAAATTGTGTAGGAGAAATTTAAATTTTTCTTTCAGATGCTTTTAAGGGTTAAAAATATTAATTATCCCCTAGAATATGATATTAGATAATTTTTTTGAGTACTCTGTTTGTCCCATAATAGGTTGTTTACCCCAGGATATGAGTTTGGTGTAAATCTAAGCAATTCATATTTTAAGAGAATGATTAATATTTAAAATTTAATTAAATAAATATTAATTTATTCGTACGGGTTCATTTGAAGATATATTTTGAATGGAGTGTTGGATTGATATTCTATCTATAATGTTGAGTCAGAAATGGAGAGTTATTCCTATGAGTATCATTAACTTAGGTCGGGTGTCAGGGCCCACTTTTCCTTTTTCTTTTATTTTTTATTTTCTTATTTATTTTCTTTAATTTATTTTTTCTTTTTTTCTTTTCTTATTTTCCTCCTATGGATTCTCATGTACGCCCAGGGGGATCCTATTTCATCGTGTGACTGAGAGATAAGGGAGAAGGAGAGATAGAGAGAGATTAGGAGGAAGGGAGATACCACTGTGGAGCTTGAGACGTGCTAGTTCGTAGTGTGACAACCGTAGACCATGGAAATGGGATAAGCTTCAGTAGACTCCACCCAAATGTAGATTTGTTTAATTTTTTTTCCATTTATCCTGATAGATTTACCATTTTCAAGTTTTAATCCCATATTATGATTGTTTATGGAACCTTTTGTCCCAATCTACTGATTTTGGGGGTGAAAATGGGGGTTTTAAGGAAATCTGAGGGTTTTCAATTTGGGAAAACCCATGTACATGGTGTGCAGTTCAAATCCAACACACCATGTGTTATTATAGTTTGGTGAAGATTATGTTTTAGAAGTACACACCATGTAATAGTGTGTACACTCCATGTATTAGTACTTCTCCATACTACTGATTACCTGACTAGGCTACCCATGTAGGGGTACATGGCTATGTAGAGTAGATGGCCAGACCCCATGTGGGTTGCATGATGTATAGATGTAATGAACTCGACCCTAATAGCTTGGAGTTGGTGACCTACTTTATTACATTGGTATAATAAACATGAAAGTCATATATCTAAGGACCAAATAGTTTAGTATATTTGGAAAAGCAACTAAAAACATAATTGTTACATTATAACCGGAAAGGAAAAACAACATAGAAACTTTATTAGAAACATCCATAAACTTCTAGATTATCCCTAAAAGTCATTAATAATATACATCATCATATTCTAGGAAAAAATAAATCCTAAGAAATGGGTGAGCTAAGATTCTAAGTTACTGTAAACAATACATTGTAATCTATCATAAATAAACATAAACAATAAGGCATGGTGAATAACTAAAAAGACATGCCATTAAAACATAATATTGAGGATAATATAGAAGGAATAAAAGATGAAAAAATAATTCCATAAATAATACCATGAGAAAGAATATTAACCATAGATATTATATTAGTATAATTATAACATGGAATATTAATTACTAGTATCATAATGAGGGAATTCATAATGTTAGAAATCATAAATATACCATCAAGGCTTTGGCCAAGACACTATACATAAATGGGTGAAAACTCAGTCTAATTTGTCTCATGAAACTTACCAATACATCGAGGGGCTATATATGGCTCCACCCATCCCTTACTAAGTCCAATTCATTCCTCATATGAAAGGGGTAGAACAAAATCAATATATTCATTAATATTAAAACTAGAATATGAAATATTAATAACTTCCCACAAACATAATCATAAACCATTCAGAGTAATATAGTGAATGGTATCAAGATTGTGCATCGTAAAAAATAATAATAAACCATTCAATAAAATGTGGCAGATGGTAACATAAGAGATCAATCTCAATTAATCATAATATCCATCATAGGGTGTTTGAAATATATGAAAACACTCTTATAAAATCATTGAGGAATTATTGATAAAAATACCATTTTTTACTTTGGGAGGAAGATTTCTTTTGTAAAATAATTTATATTTGTAATAAAAACAAATTTTAAACATGTATATATATAAAAATAAAAGTTAAGGAAAATTAAATTATGTTTTAGGCATAAATTATTCCCCACTAAAGTGAAAACATGTAAAAAGAGTTTTTAAGAAACTTTAGAAACATATCACTTTAGTGCGGTTTAAGGGAAAATGTAAAAAGATTATTTATAGAAAAAAATGATTAATTGTTTACATAAAAACAAAAAACTGATAAGATAGTTTTTCATGATAAAAAATAGTGATTTTATAAAAATATTGGTGTCTTAAAGTATATTATGGTGTGTACTTGAAAATGGGTAAGAATTTGGGAAGTACCCTTTAATTGGGCTTGCTTATCCAGAGGAATTGAAAAAGGAACCTTATGAAAAATGTAAATCCCCCATGAAATAAAGATGAAATGATCTAAATATATAATTTTCGAACATATACATGGAATTTATAATAATTATATAAAAATAATAATAATTATATTTGGGTAAACAGGGAGAAAGCGTAACTTGAATGAAAATTGGTGGTTCACGAAGAAACCTTTACCTTATGTCTGAATGTGTTATGAACTTGTACTTAACATCCTGGATAATGAAATTAGATTAATAAATAATTTAATTAAGAAAATATTAAACATTTATTTGATTTATTATAATTTTATTAAGTTAATTTATGGTCTTTTTTATGAGTTATAAGATTCAATTTTGTCGTTTGGAAGTGTTTGTTTCCTTGGTTTTCTTGATTGGTTCATTGATATACATGTACGAAAGATTATGTGAAATGGGAATAGCTATCCAGAATTGAAATTATATGTTATTAATAAACATAAAAAATATTTAATGGTATTATATATAATTTTTTTCCATATATGAGGATTATTCATTAGATTAAGCGTTATTGATAACCGTTTGGATTATTTTGGCATTTTTTCGATCATTATGCAATAGTTTTGTTTTATTAATTAATATTATGTATATATAATAGTTCTAGAAAACTAAATAAGTTATAATATAAATATTATAATCTCTTTTAACCATAATTTTTTATGACCATCCTTGAAGGTGTTATTATAAAATGAAATAATCATCATCCACGAAGGTGGTTAATTGACACCTCACAGATGATGTTTTTATTTTTAGAACAAAAAAGGGAAGAGAAAAGAATTGAGGGGGGATATCCCATTATCATAATAAAATTACAGTATATATAAGATACTAGAGTTATCATGCATGTTTGGACATATGGGTAAAGTAAATAATAAGAAAATATAATAAATTGAAAGAAAATTAAAAGAATGAAAATGGATTTTACCTTTTGAATTCTTATATTTGAGAACCTTCTTAAAGAACTTTAAAATGATATTTTGGTGAGACCGGAATGACCATAACATGGGGGATAGGTTTATTAGAGTGATTGAGAATAAATTGAACAATATTCAAGGCATTAGAGGTGTGAGGAGAAGAGTTGGTGAGAGGTGGTATTTATAGCGGAGGAAATGAGTGTTTTTTATTATTTTGTTCATTAGTTTATTATTTTGGCTCAAGAATATCAATAGTATTGATTATTATGAATAAATATAGTAAATTGTGTATATTAATTCCAACCAATGAGTTATTAACATATCCATATATCATCAATGACCCAATAATTCATTTATGTACTTATAATGTTAAATACTCTAAATTATTGTATTTCACTATTCACAAAAATAAACTATTTTAGGAAAATAAAAAATTCAACCTAACCATTTTTCTAAATTTATAATAAAAAATGGACTCTATTTTATGAAAACAATTTTTTAAATATCAGAAATTTAATTTTTAATTAAAATCATTTTTACATGAAGAATACTGATTTTAAAATTTTAACTTCTTTTATGACACTTTGAAAAAATAATTTAAGATTTAATAAAATTATATTATAATCATATGATAGTAAAATATTAATTTATGAATCTATTTTTCAGAAATAAATTTTATTTTAAATCATTAAATTAATTATAAAATTTTAAATGAACATTTACATCTCACAAAAATACCAAAACTTAATTTATCATTTTTAAAACCATTATTTACATGTTCTATTATATAAATATATTTTATTTTAATTTATGAGATACCTAAAATTTATATATACTATAATAGGTGAGATCAAATTCAAATAATAAATATACTTTTAATATAACAAAATTGGTAGTTTTATAACAATTGGTATTTTTTTCTATATATTGGAAAATAAATATTTTCAAAAAAATACCAAAATTTCCCCCTAAGATAATTTTGAGATTACAATTTTAAAAATTAATTTTATTTTATTAAATAGAATTTATAAAAGTATCAACATTTAGTTTTAAAATAAGTGCTTCATTAAGTGGCGGTATAACTACCTTTAGAAAAATATATATTTTTAATATGTAAAATTGGATTCATTATTATTTTATGACTATAAAATATTTGGTATGAATGTCAAAACATTTTATATAATATATAAATTTCATAATTTGGTTAATAATATTCATTCTCACCAATTTAATGGCTGGGTTACAATGGTTTTTTAAATAATGATATTTAATTGTATATCATTATCTGTTTAAGAATGGTGTTGTATGAAACCTATGTTTTAAAGGAAATTAAATTTAAAATGAGACATACCATAAAATATAGGGGTGTTATTGTAGAAGTACACAGCCAGGACAAGTACATGGCTAGGTTATTTTAGGGACACGGGAAGGTACCAGTGTAGGGTACATGCCATGTACTCGCCTTACACACCATGTGCTTGGGAATTTACTTGTCCAGTCCAGTGGAATTACACGCCCATGTGGGGCTTTGGGAGTAAATGATGTGTACTCAAGGAGACACGTCATGTACTTTCCCCCGTAACTCTTTTTGGTTTTTTCACATCTTTTCATCGAGGTGTCAGAATTATACCCATGAGTATTCTATTCTGAGTATCTATTCAGATAGATTGCAATGGTAAGACCCATGGGGTGTTTTATGAACTCTATAGTGGCATTTAAGGATTTTCCTAGTGGAGAGGTTCTTCTTCTAGTAACTGAATTCAGTCATCTCCTAAGAGAGACTTGAAGTTAGAATGATCGATTGGGTGTTTGGACCAACTTAGTTTGAGACCCTGATCTATGATGATTACGATCTTTCTATCTTAGTTTTTACCTTCGTATCTTTCATTTGAGGATGTATCCCTTGAAAGATGTTTCCTTTAGGCCTAGGAGGCTGTGGGACTTAATGTTATGAGGGTCCTTTTTCTACTTACATTTCAACCTAGAGGATCACATGTATGATGCCTCTATCTTCTTCATATTACTAAGGATCTCCTATGGGATGCCTCTACTTATGTGTTAAACTAGGGAATCCCTTATAGGATACCTTTACTCGTGTGGTCATTCAAAGCATCCCATGTAGGATGTATTGGCCTTCGTACCCAGTTTTCAAGGGTCCCCTATACGACACCTTTTCCTATGTACCATTATGAGGACCCCTTCTAAGATGACACTCAATGTTTGACTTGAGGGACCCAGTGGGTTCCCCAATGTTTGACTGAACCCGAGCTAGTATGTCGGGTTTGGGTAGATATTGTATAGGGTGTCACCTTAAAACTCGTTCCGAACTTGTAATCCCATGGGGCTATGGTAGTAGTGTTGAGTTTATGCATTCATCCACCCTCACACTTTTGTTTATACTTTCACAAGTTTATTGCTGATGTAGTGATGATTACCAAAGGTACTTCCTAGTTAGTGGTTTTTGATCCTAACATAAGCCATATTATTTTCTATTTTTAATGCCCGAATGTTATTCTTGGGATTCAGATTCTAATACATATTATTTCTGATATTTACTTGTATACCCTGAGTACTACCTTGGATTTGGCTATTGAGATTGTATATTTGATTAGTATATTATTGGGATGTCCATAGGTGTATCTTGGAATACATATATTGAGCCTAGTACTATGATGTACAAGCATATCATCCCTATTAATGATACTCGTGGATGATTATGCTCTACTGAGTGGTGAGGATGATTACGCTCTCCTTACCTCATGTGTTAAATGAGGATGATTATGCTCTACTCAACTCAGAGTTGTCGGTGGATGATTATGATCTCCTCTACTTGTGGCCTATAGAATATGATTATGCTCTCTTGGACCTATGTATTATGGTGGATGACTACGCTCTCCTAGATTTTTCATATAATGAGGATCTCCAGATGTGATCTCTGGGATTAAGATTATTAGCCTTTACTTTTTTAGGGTGGTTGAGCATGGAGTGCCACACATATTCTTGAAATTCACATTTTGATCTCAAGGGGTGGACCTGATGGATCCCTAGTGAGATCACTTACCGATCTCTTAAGGCTCAGACCCTTAGGGTTCATCCGAGTCAAAATGTCATGATCGCCTATGGACTAGGACCTATGTCTTAGATATTGGACTAGATTTACATGGCCTGAGCATCATGGATTCTATCTACTGGCCATATATAAGATGTCCGTATGTACTTTCCTTGAATACTTCTTTAATGTGGTTATCTGCGAGTACAGGTGAACCAAGGTGTAGGATGAGTATCCCCCTATAGTGACATAGCTTGCTCAGAGATACTTCCATTGTTATCTAAACTAAGTATATGTCTACTAGGATTATAGATCCAGAAATATACTTAATGATACATGGATCGAGTGGCACGGCTTCTGACTCAATGCCCTTGCAAACGATGTCGAGGCAACTGGGATTATGGACCCAAGGATCCGCTATTGTTTGTTTTTATATTATTTCATTCACCTACTCATGAATATTCATATTTATGTATATATGTATAGGTATAGGACTATACATGTATATGTATATAGATATGGACATCCATGGTGGCACTTTCCCATTTGATTGGGATCATGGACCTAGGGTTCGAATGTGGTTTTAGGTTATTGGTTTTACTTATCTTTTCAGTAGTGTATCAGATAATCCGAGCAGTTGGATTTTGCATACACTTATAGAAAAATATTTTATAAGTTATCCATCGAGTGGCCTAATAAGAATATTTATCACCCCTACACTTTCAATTTGGTGTAAAATTAGACTTTGTGTATGCTTTTCAGGTAGATAATAGTTTTCGTGGTGGATAGGGATGAGGCCCAATGTTGCATGTTCGAGTAGAGATGCTCATGTGGGTTCTTCTAATCAGGTTAGTGCAGTTCGATAGTGTCTGGAGATTGGGTATGTGGTCTGGCTTAGAGTTAATAGTAGATCTATGTACTTTTATTTCAGTTTTCTTTTGTTTATGATTATTTTTGTATGGTCATCCTAGTTGGTGACTAGTGTTGTATGTTTTTCATAGTGGTTAGAGATTTTATAGCATTTAATTTATTATTAATGCATGTTCTATTTCAGTTTATTTACTTCTTCTACACTCTATTTATTTACTAATGTGTATGATACTTAGCTATTTCCATTTTTTTCTTACTCTGATATGAGGGAATAGTTTTCCCACTATCACACCCTTGTCCCTCTATTCTAGTTTTCAACCTTTGGTGTATGGGGAGGCATGATTGAGGCTTACTAACCAACCAGCTCAGGGAACCATTTTAGTGGTATCAGGGTTTGAATGTTATAAAGTGTTATCAAATCTATTCTTTTCCATCTCTTTACTATTTGGGATATGGTATACATTAGTATTAGGAATGTATTGGAACCTATGATGGATATTGTACTGGTGTGTCAAGAAAAATTATTCTAGTAAGAAGTCCATGTTGTCAGGGGTATGAGATTTTTCTGAACTGTGATGTTACAGTTGTATATGATTTTTTCTTTGAGAGATGCATGTGTTGTGTGGATGTTATGACTTATTGTGGATCTATGGATCTTGTCCATTAACAAGAGGCTAGTGATGGATTTTGACTCATGGACAACAATGGAAAGAGGCATCTCATACATCATTTTTAGCATATATTATTCTCATCATATAGGCATAATAGTGTGCAATTTTACTGATGAATGAGGTCTATTCAATTGGGAAAACTTTTATATATATATATATATATTTCATTCATATGGTAGGTTATGTGGATCTATGTTGAGGTATTTAGTTTTGAGGTTGATGACTCGTTCTACATGCACGAGAGGTGCAGTGACCCTAGTAGGTCGGTATTGAACGTGATTCCCTTATGTTGTACCCCTTTTAGGGTGTTGTTTCTTAGGTCATGGTTTCCTATTAAGATCGCTAAGTACATTTCTGATAAATACCATGAATTCTCTCGTGAACTAGACCTAGAGGGGGTATTACCATATACAGATGCCTGTTGAGTGTTAGTTCAGTCACTCTTCTTTGTTGGTATCATGAACTCTAGGGAGCAGTTTACTTATGAGGATGCTCTGTGAGGATTTGGCCCTTGCAGTCCGTGTTTTTAGTTTTCTCCCTTGTAGGTAAATGCCCATTTTGTTTGATGGTAGCCTAAAAGATAGGTTGGACCACGTTTTCAGATGAATTTTTAGGGAGTGAGCTTGGTTATATGCTTATTTTGAGATCGAGTCACTATAGGTGCCTAATTTTTGCATTAAAGTAATGGTGATGCCATTAGATTTAAAAGAATCACTCTAGGTTCTTTGGTGTCAATATTGGATTGAATGGACAATAATGTTTGGGTGCCTTCTTAGGTCGACTAGTATTTCCACTATTGCAATGTAGTTAGAGAAATGGTAGATGCTCATGACTAGAACGATGTTGGGTGACAGGCAGTTGTGGAATAAATCATGACACATGTGAGGTGTTCAATTTTAAAGAGGAGTTCCAAGGGATATTTTGGATTAATGAAATTGATGTTCCATATTGTATATTCAGATTATACTTGTAATTTATAACTCATGATAGTATGAGTTAGTGATAAATAAATACGTTGGTAACGCATGGTGCTGTTAAATCACAAATAGGTGAGTAGTCGGGTGCAAGCCAACGACTAATGTTTTCATGAATTTTTATGGGCTTGTTTGCTTAGAAGTAGTGGTTAAATAAAGAATGTCCCTTTGTGGGAGAGGTGACATCAGAAATTAATGGGGAACCATAAGATAGCTGACCCATGGTTGAATCCTGGTCAGGTTTGGATAGGACTTGAGCATGGATCAAAGGGAGCTGTACACACCCTTTTGTAGAATCATAGTTTCCTCCTATTTATATATGATCATGATATATATTGACTCCATCCTGAGTACACTAAGAGAGTGTCATCCCTAAGATGATCTCCTTTTCTATTCAAATATCTTTCCTATTTAGGAAGAGGAACATGTTGAGGTAGTGCTCGAGGAGTGGTATAAGGTAAGCCATATGGTGGGGAGTGAACCCTTATCCATTTGAGGGTAGAGACCCTCATTTTCAATTTAACTTCAGCATTTTAATGGGATGTTAGGCTTGAATCTTGGTTTTGAGTTGATGATAAGGGTATTCCTATGGTGGGGAGTACCAGTTCTAGTGTAGATAAGTGTCTCTTGTGTAGGAGATAGTTATTGGTTATATCATACTAATCGATGGACAATATAGATAGCTAGGTTGTGAAGATTCTTTGGTTGAGATCATGGATTATAGTATTTCCACCAGGATTGTTAGGGATGAGAAGTCTTATGGTGAGGATATTATAAGGACCCATGTTCTTCTGGGCAGAAATTTTTTAGTAGAAATTTGAATTTTTTCTTTCAGATGCTTGTAAGGGGTAAAAATGGTAATTTTATCCTATAAAATGATCTTTTATAATTTTTTTGACCATTCTATTAGTCTTGGAATAGGGTTTTTACCCTAAGAAATGAATTTGGTATAAATATGTGCCATTTGAATTCTAGCGGAATAATTAATAATTAATATTTAATAAAATAAATATTAATTTATTCACACAGGTTTGTTCAGAGATATATTTTTAATGGATCATAGTATTTAGATTCTATCTCCATCATTGAGTTCAGAATGTGGATCTCTACCTAGGTGGGTTATAAACTCAGGTTTGGCACCAGGGCCTACCGGGGCCCCCCTTTTCTTTTTTCTTTTCTTTTATTATTCTTTATTTTATTTTATTTTCCTTTTTTATTTTCTAATTTTCCTCCTATGGATTCTTGAATATGACCAAGGGGATCCTTATTTTACATGTTACTGATAAATAAGGTATAGGTAGATATAAAGAGAGAAAGGGAGTAAGGGAGGTACCGTCTCGGAGCCCGGGACGCACCGGCTCATCATGCTGAAATAGTGGACTGTAGAAATGGTCGAAGCATTGGTAAATTATACCCAAAGGTAGTAATTTTTTATGTTTTATTTGTATATCCCCATAAATTTACAATTTTCAAGTTTTAATCCCCTATTATTCTTTCTTATGGCGCCTTGTGGCCCAATCTTCTGATTTTGAGGTGGAAACGTGTAACGACCCCAACTCCAGTAGCCAATAGTTGATACCTCACTTTAATAGATTTTCATAATATAGAAGGAATCACATCACAAGATACCAAATAGTTTATTATTCTTAGTAAACTAGATACATACTTTTAATCCAAATTACATTTTGAAATACAAAATACATAAAGAATTTCATTGAGTTTGCCATTATTCCCCCTTTGTGTGACCCTATATATCAGTCATAACATACTTCTCAGAATCCTAGGAGAAAAGAAACATATGAAATGGGTTGTAATGGCCCCGGTTTTCGGGGATCCATTACTTGGTAAAAATATGATGTTTGAGGTATTCTGGGTGTCCTGGAAAGCCATCCCAGCTTCTCGGTGACTCCTAGCGGTATCCTTGGCCTACCGGTAGCCTCGGCTTACCGGTAGACTTAGCCTACCAGTGACCTTGGGGTACCGGTAACTCTCGGCTACCGGTATCTCTCGACTACTGGTGGCTGTCGCCAACCAGTATCTCTCGGATATCGGTAGGTCTCGGCTACCGGAAGCTGTCGCCAACCGGTAGCTGTCGCCAACCGGTAGCTCTCAGCTACCGATATCTCTTGGCTACCGGTAGCTGTCGCCAACCGGTATCTCTCAGATACCGGTAGCTCTCGCCTACTGGTAGCTCTCGCCTACCCCCACGGGTTTTTTCAGTAGAGCTTCCTTTTTGCGCGAATTGGGTTTTAAACCTTGTTTTGACCCCTTTAAGCCTATTTTAAAGCCCATTAATTCCCATTAATGTTGTTTAATTAAATTATTGGTGAGGTACCCTAGTGTGCATCGGTTTAAACCGCCCCGAAAGGCGGGGACCCTTTAATGACGTGTGGGGTGTCCCAGCCGCGTGGTCAACCCACGATCCCGCTCCTTATGCGGTTTCGAGTTTTTCTCTCCATATCTTAACCATCCGGGGAGTGCTGTATCTTAGCCCTTATTAGCCTTTACAACCTAAAGGCTTCTCCCTATGTTTCTTTTTCTCGATCACCCTACCGTCGGAGTACCCTTCCTCCCGACGAGTTGTAACCCAGCGAAGTTTTCCTTGATCGTGTTCTGTAGAGCTCCTGCTACTCACGCGGGGACTTAACATCGATCCTTGATCAGTCAAGTAGGGGTTTGACCTTCGTATCTCCTTTCTGTGTATCTTGTGGGGTGGGTACACTACTTCTTCTGTATAATTGGATGGACCAAACTTTAATAAAGATAATAAATGGATTCTAAAGAATGAAGGGGAGGGGTGTGATCGATGATGCTGCTCTGTTTTTCTCCTTTTTCAGGATTAATGATTTATAAATTTTGCAGGCTTACGCCTATTGAAAATCATGCTTGTTGGTGGTTTTTCTCTATGCACTAATAAACCCTTACCCCTTGTGATGTTTAAATGGCTTGTATTTTGGTTGTGAACCTTTTCCTGTGTAAAGGAAATTGGTTAATTACATATATTCGGCTAAATAAATTGGAAACACCAGGATCAACTCCTTTTCTATGATAAACCTGGTTTAATTCCAGTGGAATTGAAATCATGGAGTGTGTTAAATCTTTTAAATCTGAAAATATATATTGAGTATTCCTTGTGTTGGTAGTATTGGTTTGGTTGTTTTCTCCATGGGCCGAGTACGGGTGACCTTATGGTTTTCTTGGATAGGGTCTTAGATTGCTGGGGTGATGTGGGTGAGGATGGGATCCTCTATTTGTATCATGAATTGGGGTGGGATCCTCTTCTGTTGTGAAACATTCTTATTCATAGTTTTGGGAACTTGGGACTATATCTCACTTTAACCTTCTTTGGTTCCAATACTTCGAGGGGTATCACTTGATGCGATTTTACAAGAGAACCCGATGTGAATGATTAAATTGTTGTTGGGTGTACTCTTTCCTTGGCTTGTGCTTATACTTACTAGTTGACCAAGTAGGTACAGAAACTTATTTGAACATTATTACTGAACATGAAAACAAGGATGGGACAAATGGGGATTTGGTTTGGTGTGAGTTATGACTTGGGCATGGGTGTTGTTCTCTTCTCTTATTAATGAATAGTAAGGATAGTGTTATTTAGACCAGCTGAAGAAAAACCTAGATTGGGAGAGTGCTTGTTACCTATACATATACTTGTAGTTTTTGTGTTTCTTATTAGCGCCCCACCCAAGTTGATCACTTAGTGCCAAACACCACAATTTCATGGGGGAGGGTGTTTTTCCCAACACTCCTATGAGTGGATGGTTATTTGCTCCTTTTCTGCTCCCTTTCCGGAATATCCCAAGACTATACGGGCAGGCTGTGATGGCCTGAAGTCCATTATTAGCCCAAGAATCTTCGGGCAGGGTAGTGTGGTGGTTGGCCCAGGTGTGTGTGGGCAGGTGGTTTCCTAAGTATCTTCGGGATGAGGCCTAGGTGTCTTCGGGCGTGGAAATAGTTCTTCTAGACCATGTGTCTTCGGGCGTGGTAGTGGTTGTTCTGGCCTAGGTGTTTGCAGGTGTGGTTACATGTGACAGTTTTGGCCCAGGTGTCTACGGGAGGGTTAGTGGTTGTGGCCCAGGTGTTTGCGAGCAGGATGTGTGGTTGTGGCCCAGGTGTTTGCGGGTGGGGTATGGCAGTGGGACTGCGATGAGAATGGCGGGATTGGTCTGATGCATAGGATGTCTTTAATAACCAGTAGGAAAGTGGTGCGGGGTACCCAAACATCGATGTGCTATTACTTTACATTACTTGACTTGCGTTATTTGGGGAGTGTGCCTTGGTAAGGCTTGGGTTGTTAGTTTCCTTACTAGGTTCTTGGTTATCTCTTTTCTCACAGGGCATTAGTATGCCTCCCCACTTCTGCACGAGAGTCTTTGGTTTTTCCCTACTAAGTATACTTGTATGCTCACCCTACGTATATAAAACTGCTTTCAGGTTTCCAGGAGGACTTCAGGGATCGCGTGGGACCGTACTAGATTGGACCTTTGGGGTAGTTGTTGTTGTTGTTTCCCTTTTTCTTGGTATCTTTTTACCTTTGGAGTTTTTTGACTTGTATCTTTTACCTTTGAACATGCATATGAGAATGTTTTATTTTCAGATGTATTTGCACTTTCAGTTTTGGTGTGGTGGGATTTACTATCTTATCTCCCGATCCTATTAAAAGAAAAAGGGTAATTCCTTCCATTTAGTGTGTGATTCTATGCCCTTGGGGATGGTCGCCACTCTAGGACCTATTGAAGGCGGGTTTCGGGGGTCATTATCTCTCCTTCAACTTAAAGAAGGAAGGGCCTAGAAATATGCTGACCCTTCCCTCCTTTTGGTGAAGGCGGGTCGTGACAGAATGGTATCAGAGGTGGAAGTTGGTTGAGAGATAGGATGGAGTCTAGAGTTAGGCACAGTAAGGATTGCATGGGATGGTAGGGCAACAGTGTTGGGTGACCTTGGTGCATGAATTAGGCCAGGGAAGACCGCTAGGAAACAGGATTTTAGGGCCCCCCGTGGTCCGATTCAAGGACTCTGGACCTACCAAATGACCAAGTAAGGCCACACTGATTGCAGGGTAGAGACCCTAGGAAAGGTACATGCATCATAATGACTTGTGTTCTCATGTTTCATGGGTGTTTTGTGGATTTAAATAAGTAATAAGTTTAAGAAAATTTTAAGAACAATTTTCTGCACTACTTGGGATTAGGAATTCCTTGTTTACCTTGCAGCTATGGAACCTGGGAGGAGACCACGGGTGGTGCAGGCGATCGAGGGCCAATAGGTTGACTTGGCTGATCGGTAGAGGGATGATCGAGGGGAGGAGGACGACTAGTGGAAGAAGACGCTTCGAGCCTTCCAGTAACAGACCCTCGAGAAGTATGAGGGAAGCACCTATGACATGAAGACAGAGAGATGGCTAGATGAGCTGGTGATAGCTTTCGGCTTGATTCGGGCTCCAACCAAGTACTGGGTTTCTCTGGCCGTCAGCCAGATGCGGGGAGAAATGCGTCAGTGGTGGAAACTCTACCTGGTGGAGAGGAGAGAGGATGAGGTGGCATGGGCTGATTTTGAGAAGGAGTTCTGAGTGGAATTCCTCTCTTATATGATGAAGGTGGAGAAGAGGTAGGAGCTACTCTCCCTCCAGCAGAGGAGTATGTCAGTAAGGGTGTTGGGAATCAAGTTCAAGGACCTCCTCTATTTTGCTCCGGACCTCTTTCCAAATGAGGAGTCTCAGGCGAGACTTTTAGAGGAGGTGCTCTGACCCTCCCTCCAATACGCTGTTACCCCCTTCACCTTGCCGACATACTTAGAGGTCCAGAAGAAGGACGAAGTGGTGGAGAGGATGAACGCGCTAGGAGGTGTGTCACGAGAGGGGATTAAACTAGGCCCAACAAAAGGGAAGGCTATCAGCACCAGACCTCCAGCATCGGGACCCTCTAGGTTCCGACCAGCAGGGAGCAGGTCGCACCAGTTCCAGTCCCTATCACCCAGTCCTCGCCCTTTTCCTTTCGGACCAGGACCGAGGTGCTTCATCTGTGAGAGCCATGGACATCTCTGGAATCAGTGCCCGGACCGAGTACACTAAGGTGGTGGCGAACAGGCCCAACACCCACCCTAGTAGCAACTTCCAGATATGCCCTTCCAGCAGCAGTAGCAGGGGAAGCGAGCTCCCGCTCCTCTAAGGGCAGGCATTGTAGGGGGAGGCTGACCTCAGGGCACTCCTCAAGGACCTTGACCAGGGTGTGGTCGGGGAGGCGGCCGATAGCCAAGAGGCAGAGGAGCTGGGCGTGGGCAATTACATGCCGCAGAGGCAGTAGTTCCAGCAGGACCGGAGGTCGTTCGAGGTACAATCAGTTTGTTTAGTACCCTTGCTTACGCCTTGTTCGATACCGGAGCTTTGCAATCCTTTGTTGCACCTGGTCTGGACCGTGCTCTAGGTATAGATGCCGAGAGACTTCCAGTTCCCCTGGTGCTGAGCACACCAGTCGGAGGTCAGACCGACTTGTTTTATGTTTGTCGAGGATTCATACTGATGATAGGTCCACATCATTCAGTCAGGGATCTCCTACTATTGCAGATACAACCATACAATTTCATCCTAGGCATTAACTGGTTTTTCTCTATGTTTACCTTCATCGACTGATTCCGAGGAAGGGTCATGTTTTCATACTTGGGCGGTCGATGTGTTACTTTCACCGGCGAACAGAGCGGTCAGAAGGGTAGCAGGTGAGAGGAACACCTCCTCTCCTTGTTAGCCGAGATGTCAGTAGAGTCAGTAGATGCTGAGATGGTGGAGGTACCAGGGATCGTCAGTGAGTTTATGGACATCTTTCCTAAGGAGGTAACGACTCTACCCCTCTACGTGATATCGAGTTTGGGATAGACTTGTAGCCTGGTGCTCATCCGATTTCGATGGCTCCTTACTAGATGGCACCTTCGGAGTTATGGGAGCTGCGGATTCAGATTGACGATCTGATGAAGAGGGGTTATGTTCGACCAAGTGCTTCACCGTGGGGTGCTCCAGTTTTGTTCCCAAATAATGCGGACGGTGGTCTCAGGTTGTGTATAGACTACAGGATGCTGAATCTGGTGACGATCAAGAATCGCTACCCACTTTCGAGGATAGAAGATCTCTTTGACCAACTGAAGGGGGCAGGATGGTTCTCGAAGATTGACCTGCGGTCTAGGCATAAAAAGTTGAGGGTAAAGGAGGGAGACATCTTGAAGACGACCTTCAGGTGCAGATTTGGGCACTTCGAGTTTGTAGTCATGCCTTTCGGTGTTACGAACGCCCCAACTATGTTCATGGGGCTTATAAACTCCTTGTTCTGGGAGTACCTGGATCGGTTCATAGTTGTGTTCATCGACGACATCCTGATCTACTCAAGATCAGAGGAGGACCACACGGAGCATCTGAGGACGGTTTTAGAGGTCCTCCGACAACACCATATCTATGAGAATTTGTCGAAATGCAAGTTCTGGACGTGATAAGTACACTTCCTTGGGCACATAGTGTCTGAACAGGGGGTAGCGGTGGACCCATCAAAGGTTGAGGCGGTTGTTTCTTGGGTAGCACCCAAGAATGTGGCAGAGGTTCGCAGTTTCCTCAGGCTTGTAGGTTACTATCGGAGGTTTGTACCCAACTTCTTTTGAGTTGCAGCCCCTTTGACAGTCTTGACCAAGAAGGACCAGGTTTTCGTGTGGAGTGAGCAGTGTGAGGAAGCCTTCAGCTATCTAAAGGAGAAATTGGTTAGTGCCCCAGTGCTGAGACTACCAAAAGAAGGGGTGGCGTATGAGGTATTCTGTGATGCTTCAGGGCAAGGCCTCATATGTGTGTTGATGCAACGACAAGGGGTGATCTCTTATGGGTCTAGGCAGCTACTCCCTCATGAGCATAATTATGCCACCCATGATCTGGAACTTTCAGCGGTCATTTTTGCATTGAATTTATGGCGGCATTACCTCATCGGAGAATGCTTTGTGGTCCTCACAGATCACAAAAGCTTGAGTTATGTCTTCTCCCAGCGGGACCTAAACTTACGATAGCGAAGGTGGATGGAGTTCCTCCAGGATTATGACTTCGAGATTTCCTACACTTCAGGAGAAGGGAATGCAGTGGCCGATGCTTTGAGCAGGAGGTCGTAGAAGGATGCAGTCCAAGAGTTGGCAGATGCCTGGAAGGAAATGGAGGAGTTGGTTGCCTTGCACCTGGATGCGAGGATGGATAGCGGTGAAGGTTGCCTATATCAGATGACAGTGCAGTCTTCTCTTTTTCGGCAACTGGAGGAGTCTCAGTTGGGAGACCCAGAGTGCGAAGTGATGCGTGACCGAGTTGACCAGGGAAATGCTCCGGAAGGGTGGATGGAGGATGGTCAGAACCAGATGCTTTTCCGAGGAAAGTTGTTTATTCCAGAGGCGATGCGCGGCCAGGTTATTAGTGAGTTCCAAAAATCACACCTAGAAGTGCACCCAGGAGTTTCCAAGATGTACCAGGGTCTGAAGAGACAGTTTTGGTGGCCCGGAGTAAAGCGAGTAGTGGCAGAGTTTGTGGCCAAGTGCCAAGTGTGTCAGCAGGTGAAGGCTGAACACCGTGTTCCAGGCGGCCTGCTGCAGTCTCTAGATGTCCCCGAGTGGAATTGGGACGACATCTGGATGGATTTCATCACAAGACTGCCCAAGGTGAAAGGGGGATATGAAACCATCTGGGTAGTAGTGGACTGGTTGATGAAATCGGCTCACTTTCTGGATATCAAGGAGTCAAGTGTAGTAGATTATTTAACACGAAGGTACGTGGATGAGGTGGTTCCGTTGCATGGAGTTATGAGGTCCATATTCTCAGATAGGGATGCACGGTTTACCTGACGAGTCTAGAGAGGATTACAGCACGCTTTTGGCACCCAGCTACGTCTTAGCACTGCTTTCCATCCCCAGATAGAGGGATAAACAGAGCGCACCATCCAAACCTTGGAGGATATGCTGCGGGCATGTGTTATGGACTCAGGAGGATCGTGGGTGCGGCACTTACCTCTGATAGAGTTTGCCTACAATAATAGATATCACTCTACCATTGGTATGTCTATGTTCTAAGCCTTGTATAGGAGGCCATGCTTCTCACCAGTGTGCTGGACCGAAGTTGGAGAAGCGGGCATCCTTGGCCTGGAGGTGGTGCAGGGCACGACAGAGAAGGTTCAGCTTATACGGGAAAGGATGAAGGCAGCCCAGGACCGAAAAAAGTTGTATGCCGATAGTAGGAGAAGGCCCTAGGAGTTTGAGGTAGGAGACCATGTGTTCTTTAAGGTCTCCCCTTGGCATGGACAATAGAGGTTTGGAAAGGGAAGTAAGCTTTCCCCAAGGTTCATCAGAAAATTCGAAGTGTTGTGGTGGGTCGGCGAATTGGCTTATCAGCTAGCATTAACACCACTTCTACTGAGGATACATGACATCTTCCATGTGTCCCAGCTCTATCGGTATCTGCACGACGATTCACACGTCCTTAGCTGGGGAGATCTAGACATTGAGGACTACGTGACCTTTGTGGAAGGACCAGTGAGGATCGAGGGTCGTGAGGAGAAGGTGCTTCGTGGGCGAACCATTCCCTTGGTTCGTGTGTTATGGAGACATGGTGGGCTTGAGGAGAGTACCTAGGAAAGGGAAGCATAGATGCGTGCCCACTACCTAGAGTTGTTTTGAGTTTTGTGTTGTTCTATTTACACTTGTTGTGATGGAGCGTTTTACCTTGTTGGCTATGAAATATGTGGTTTTTCTTTTCTCTGAATGTGTGTGAAAAGTCCCGGCTATAGGGAGGGGAGGACCCAATCCCTAATCAAGATGCATTAAGGTGGATGCAATTAAACCCGTGCGGGTGAGTCAGTGCCGCCCAAAGTGTATAGTATCTTGACATGAGGGAAGAGACTCCCCAACCCATATGACTGGGAATTTTGACCCTGGTATGTTGCTTGGTTCTTGAGAGGGAGGTGTTTTTAGATAATGATGAGGTTCACTCCTGAGAGGTATCTTTCGAGGTGGTTGTTCGAACCCTCTCTTTCCTTCTAGATTGTTTTGATTATCGAGGGCGAGAATAGTTTGATAGGTATATGATGTAATGACCCGGGTTTTTGGGGATCCATTACTTGGTAAAAATCTGATATTTGAGGTATTCTGGGTGGCCTGGAAGGCCATCCCAGCTTCTCGGTGACTCCTAGTAGTAGCCTTGGCCTACCGGTAGCCTCAGCCTACCAGTAGACTTAGCCTACCGGTGACCTTGGGGTACCGGTAGCTCTTGGCTACCGGTAGCTGTCGCCAACTGGTAGCTCTCGCCTACCCCCCACGAGTTTTTTCAGTAGTGCTTCCTTTTTGTGCGAATTGGGTTTTAAACCTTGTTTTGACCCCTTTAAGCCTGTTTTAAAGCCCATTAATTCCCATTAATGTCGTTTAATTCAATGATTGGTGATTTACCCTAGTGTGCATCAGTTTAAACCGCCCCGAAAGGCGGGGGCCCTTTAATGACGTGTGGGGTGTCCCAGCCACGTGGTCAACCCATGATCCTTCTCCTTACATGGTTTCGAGTTTTTCTCTCTGTATCTTAACCGTCTAGGGTGTGCTGTATCTCAGCCCTTATCAGCCTTTATAACCTAAAGGCTTCTCCCTATATTTCTTTTTCTTGATCACCCTACCATCGGAGTACCCTTCCTTCTGACGAGTTGTAACCCAGCGAAGTTTTCCTTGATCGTGTTTCGTGGAGCTCCTGCTACTCATGTGGGGACTTAACGTCGATCCTTGATTAGTCAAGTAGGGGTTTCACCTTTGTCTCTCCTTTCTGTGTATCTTGTGGGGTGGGTACGCTACTGCTTCTGTAGAATTGGATGAACCAAACTTTAATGAAGATAATAAAAGGATTATAAAGAATGAAGGGGATGGGTGTGGTCGATGATGCTGCTCTGTTTTTCTCCTTTTTCATGATTAATGATTTTTGAATTTTTTGGGCTTACGCCTACTGAAAATCATGGCCGTTGGTGGTCTTTCTCTATTCACTAATAAACCCTTACCCCTTGTGATGTTTAAATGACTTGTATTTTGGTTGTGGACCTTTTCTTGTTTAAAGGAAATTGGTTAATTACGTATATTCAGCTAAATAAACTGGAAACACCAGGATCAACTCTTTTTATATGATAACCCCGGTTTTAGCCCATTGGAATTGAAATCATGGAGTGTGTTAAATCTTTTAAATCTAAAAATACCTATTGAGTCTGACTTGTGTTGGTAGTATTGGTTTGGTTGTTTTCTCCACGGGCCGAGTATGGGTGACCTTATGGTTTTCTTGGATAGGGGTTTAGATTGCTGGGGTGATGTGGGTGAGGATGGGATCCTCTATTTGTATCATGAATTGGGGTGGGATCCTCTTCTGTTGTGAAACCTTCTTATTCATAGTTCTGGGAACTTGGGACTGTATCTCACTTTGACCTTCTTTAGTTCCAATACTTGTAGGGGTCTCACTTGATATGATTTTACAAGAGAACCGGGTGTTAATGATTAAATTGCTATTGGGAGTACTCTTTACTTGGCTTGTGCTTATTCTTACTAGTTTCCCAAGTAGGTACAGAAACTTATTTGAACATTATTACTGAACATGAAAACAAGGATGGGATAAAAGGGGATTTAGTTTGGTATGAGTTGTGACTTGGGCATGGGTTCTGTTCTCTTCTCTTATGAATGAATAGTAAGGATAGTGTTCTTTAGGCTAGCTGAAGAAAAACCTAGATTGGGTGAGTGCTTGTTACCTATACATATACTTGTAGTTTTTTTGTTTCTTATTCATGCCCCACCTAAGTTGACCACTTAGTTCCGAACACCCCCATTTCATGGGGGAGGGTGTTTTTCCCAACACTCCTATGTGTGGCTTGTTATTAGCTCCTTTTCTTTTCCCTTTTCTGAATAGCCCAAGACTCTACGGGCAGGCTTTGATGGCCTGAAGTCCATTATAGCCCAAGAATCTTCGGGCAGGGTAGTGTGGTGGTTGGCCAAGGTGTGTGCGGGCAGGTGGTTTCCCAAGTATCTTCGGGATGAGGCCTGGGTTTCTTTAGGTGTGGAAGTAGTTCTTCTAGCCCAGGTGTCTTCGGACGTGGCAGTGGTTGTTCTGGCCTAGGTGTTTGTAGACGTGGTTACGTGTGACATTTGTGGCCCAGGTGTCTGTGAGTGGGTTAGTGGTTGTGGCCCAGGTGTTTGCGGGTGGGATGTGTGGTTGTGGCCCAAGTGTGTGCGGGTGGGGTATGGCAGTGGGACTGCGATGAGAATGGCAGGATTGGTCCGATGCATAGGATGTCCTCAATAACCAGTGGGAAAGTGCCACGGGGTACCCAAACATCGATGTGCTATTACTATACATTACTTGACTTGCGTTATTTTGGGAGTGTGCCTTGGTAAGGCTTGGGTGGTTATTTTCCTTGATAGGTGCTTGGTTATATCTTTTCTCACAGGGCATTAGTATGCCTCCCCACTTCTGCACGAGAGTCTTTGGTTTTTCCCTACTGAGTATACTTGTATGCTCACCCTACGTATATAAAACTGTTATCAGGTTTCCAGGAGGAATTCAGGGATCATTCAGGACCGTACTAGCTTGGACCTTTGGGGAAATTACTGTTGTTGTTTCCCTTTTTATTGGTATCTTTTTACCTTTTGAGTTTTGTGACTTGTATCTTTTACCTTTGAACATGCATATGGGAATGGTTTATTTTCAGCTGTATTTTCACTTTCAGTTTTGGTGTTATGGGATTTACTATCTTATCTCCTGATCCTATTAAAAGAAAAAGGGTAATGCCTTCCATTTAGTGTGTGATTCTATACCCTTGGTGCTGGCCGCCACTCCGGGACCTATTGAAGGTGGGTTTCGGGGGTCATTATATCTCCTTAAACTTAAAGAAGGAAGGGCCTGACAATATGCTGACCCTTCCCTCTTTTTGGTGAAGGCGGGTCGTGACATGGGTTAGCTCAAATTCTCAGTGAGGTTAAGTGTACATTATAAGCTATGAGTAAATATGTCATAAACAATATGGCAAGGTAAATACATGATTCACATGCCATTTAAATAATCACATGAGAAAGGAAATTTAACTATGGATATTCTAACTAATAAAATAATCAAATGGAATAATAATAATTATGGAATGAATAATGTTTGAAATATGCACTATCAATATCTATCCTCAATATATCTATTGTTAAGATCTATCCTCATGACAGTTTAAGTATATCGGTAGAAACCCGTCTGATTTGTGTCCAGATCTACGCTCCTGACAATTTAAAACTACTTGGAAACAAACATGAAGGGTTTTTCACCAACTGATTTCATCTCATGAGACCTACCGATGCATAGAGGGGATATAGTGGGCCCCAACCTTCAATTACTAATACCAATTCATTCCTCATATGAAAAGGGTGAAACATAAATATCATAAACTTTTTCATTGAAAAACTAGCATACAAAATGTGAATACTTCAACCATAAACCAAGAATGGTATCAAAATAGCACATCCACAGTTAAACTAATCTTAATATATTCAATTAAATATGATAAATTATATCATAAGAGATCAATATCATTAATCATAAGATTCAACAGATCACGTTGACATAGATGAAAATACTTTAATAAAATCATTGAAATTTATTGAGAGAAATACCCTTTTTACTTTGAAATAATTTATTTTAAAAGTCACTTAATTATAAATAAAAATAACCTATTAAAATTATAAAGTAAGATTCCAAAATTTAAGGATTTATTATGGTAGAAAAATATACACATGTTTCATAAGTTAAAAAATATTCATTTCGTCTAAAAGATCACAAGGTACCTCGTTTGGAAAACAAAAAGAAAAGATTCATTTCAAACTGTTTTATAAAATATAAAACATAGGTAAAAATAAATTTAACATTATAAGGTTAATAGTGAAAATATTTTTTAAATTTTTTAGAAAACAAGGATATGGAATAAAAATTTTCCATAGTGGAGACTTAAACTTAAACAATCTTGAATAACAATGAGATTGTGAAATAAGCCTTAGCTTGTAATTTACTTTAGTTGGATGTGCCTTAAACTCCTGTATAATGGTTTAAAACATATTATTAATTTATAAAAGAACCATATCAATATTTTTGATATCATATATGATCCTATTATATTATCTTATTACCCGTTTGTTAATTATATTTTGCTATTACCTTTGTTTCAGGAGTTAACTACTTCATTTCACTATGCATGTTTTATAATGTAAATCCTATTTATTATGCATAGGATATATTTATGTCATATAAAGAATTATATGGAGTTCATAAATATTATATTTAATCATTATATACATCTTTATAATAAATATTTAATGGTTAACATGGAAAATGAATCGCATCGTGTCTTGGAGATGGTAGGTCGTACGTATACACAAGTGAAGGTACCATTTACTTATGGTAAAAGGGTAAGGAATTTAATGTCTTATTAATTATATATAATCAATATCATGTAATATTTATTATTTATATACATTATATTTATCATATACCCATCCAAATAAAGTAGTGATGAAAAACATATTACACCTCAGTGTGGAGATGGTAAGTCGTACGTACACATGCATGGTGATTTCATTTTTCGTATGATGGATAAAAGGTGGAATGTGGTTGTTACATAATAATAATAACATCTAAGAATATTTTTTATATTGGATTTATTACTTTATGATAGAAATAATGTATGAATTGGAATTTGAAGAAGAAATAATCATGAAGGAGTTGGTAAAGATGATTACCTCTTCTTTAGCAAACCTCCTTTGGATCTCCACTTAGGAACAACATGATTGATGTTTTTAGAAGACCAGAACCTCCTAGATATAGATAGATAAGTTTATTATAGAAATGAATAGTGTTTTGTCGATCTATAAGTCTCAAAGTGATGAAATGAAATGAAGGAGGAGGTTCCCTTTTATAATTGAGGTGTGGGGTTCTTTTGTAATTTCTAAAAAATATTAATTTATAATAAATTCAATATCACTCCAAATACAACCAAAATTTCATGTATTACAATATTATATTTTAAAAGGTTTTAATATAATTAAACAATATATTTTATACAATTTTTGGTATTTTTTAAACCCTTATTATTTTATTTAACCCTTAGTTAACCTATTTTAATTTTAACTAAGGTAACAACCTTTTCAATATTAAAAGGTTGTAATTATTACTTATTTGATATCAATTAGACCATAAATGAAAAATTTATAACAATTTATATCATATAAAAACTATTTTATATTTTTAAAGATGTTTTATTATTTTTAAATAATTTAATTAAATTCTATTTTGATAAAATATCATTAGTATCAATATTGACACTATTCATTATTTGCCTTTTTAAAAATATCACAACCACATGATATCTTAAAAAAAACTATTAAGTAATCTAAAAATATCGAATTAATCCATAAAATTTGCACATGACATTAATTATATCAAATTATATTTATTTCACTTTTAAACATCATTTATTTGATATTTCCATTAATTAAACAATTACTGCATCATCATTGTATAAGCATTTAAGACAACTATTTATTTCCAAAAAATTAGTGATAAATTTAAATGATAAAGAAAAACATTTTATATTTAATATTACTATTTATATTAATATTTATCTTCTATATAACCTTATATTAAAAATGGTATATTTATAAAAATATGAGTATGACATCTTTAACTCTTCTTTAAATAAAATATAATAAATTTCATACTCTGACACAAGTGGATTAAAAAGGGTTATAATCCCAAGAAAAGTATAGTTTTGGTATAAATCCACTCATATAATGAAATTAAAAAAAATTTTAGGCAAATTTTATAGTCTATAATATTATTTTTACCCATAATTACCTGATTTACCCTTAACAGTGGTAATTAAAATAATGCTAAATTTACTATTCATATGCCCAAAAATAAAATAAAACTATTTACATAATTTGTATCCAATAATTAAAAATATGTAATCCATTTTTCAAAACTCAAAACATAGAAGATTAATTAATTAATTTAAAATTAATCCCGTTGACGGGGGTGAGAAAACAGGTTATTAAAGTTTAAAACATGCAAAAGATTAAAATGTTTTTAAATCTAAATTCAATTTAAAATTGATTCCAAGGAACTATATTAGATTAAATGATAAAAAATAATATATTTATTCTTTAAAACCATTCAATAATATAATTCAACCGTATAAATTAATTCGATAAAAAAGTTATTTTCAATTAAAATTTAGTATTTTTTACTATTCTTCAAAACATGAAACTTATTAGAAAAATAATAAAAATTAAAAAAAAGTAAATTTTTATATTAAAATCTAAGTGTAAGATTATTATTTCAAATAAAATATATAAAAGTGTGAAAAATTGGATTTAAGATAGGTTCACAATTAAAAGCAGTAAAATTGCCTTTAGAATAATGTAGGGTTTTATGCATAAAATTGGGTTTGTTCTTATGTTATACCTATAAAATTTATTGGATGAATATAAAAAATATTTTATTGATTATATAAAAAATATATTTCATTAATAAAATTTATTAATTATAATTAATTTAATTTATTAAGATAAAATGCCTTTGGGATCATAAAAATAAAAATAATTCCTTTATATTCAATTTGTTTATATTTTCATTTCTAATTAATTGGTAACCATTAAAATCATATTATATTTTTATAACAATATATTTTCAAAAGTTAGTTAATACTATTCATAACTTCTAATATAAAAAAAATTATAATGATTAGATTTATAATATTTAGTTATTTGTTTAAGCTCGCTATTGCGTGTAACGTAAACTATCAAAAAAATTGAATTTAAAAAGAGTAATATCATAAAAATCTTGGGGTGTTACAATCTACCCTTCTCCAAAAAAAAATTCCCTTGAAATTATTGAATTTGGGTTTGATAACTAAGGTTTGAATATTCTAAATACTTCTATTGAAATCCCACATTGGAACAAGGGTTGATAAAACTTCCACTTTAAAATAAAGTAAGGGAAGTAAAAAGGTCACTATAGATAACATGTACTAGAGTTTCATGTATGAAAACAAAGAAATGGAAGAGAAATATAACCATAATGTTTTAATGGATAGTGATATATAATATAATTGGGATAAAGTTAACATTCACAATGATATACATCTGTGATGATCTAAGGGACCATTTGATTCATTGGAAAAGAAGGTACTAGGATACCATTTTTGGTTTCAAGATATTTTCCCTAGAGTTAAAGAATTATTTTACTATTCATATAATCACTTAATTGGTTTCTTTCCATGTCATAAGCATAATCTCATCCATTAGTTGTGCCACAATATATCTCACTTCATCCCTTACACCTGGAAATGAAAGTTCAAAATGAATTTTTCATGCCTAAATCACTTTTGATGAATCATAAGGTCTGAAAGTATTTACTTCATCCCTAAAATGGTTAACAAAACCAAAAATGATATACTAAAATGTCCAATAAATCATACATTAACCTCAAACAATAATATCCTATGTTCAACATACTCCATTCCAACCTTAATACTTATCCAAAATACTTTTTTCCAAATTAACAGTAAAAAAATGTCTCTAAATTTCCAAAATCAATCGTAACATTAGATTCCTCAACCAATTTTATGTGGATATTATTGACACATAGAAAATATTTGATCTTTTTAAAAACCTTAATGAAAATTTTCATGCTTCCAAATCCTTAAAGAAGAAGCATTACACTACAATCATTATATATCTCATTATTTTTATAACCAGAATATAATATCTAAATTCTTGAATCCAAAAACACAAATAAATTAATTATTCAATTTCGACTGTAGTAACATAATAATATTGTCCTTGATCCCTTTTCTTTTTTTGATATATATTTCCTTGACTCCTAGGACTTTTATTTTCATTATTCCCCATTTCACTATAGTTGAAACACTGAATATAAATCTTTTATTTATTCCCTTTGCATTCTTTTTTCCCAGTGACCCTTTTCTCCCCACTTATAATAAACACCCAATCCTTTCAAGAAATTTTTAGGGTGATTATTTCCACAATTATCACATGTGGGAAATACTTATTTCCTTTATTACCTTTATAATATCTTTCTCCACAGTCCTCTTATTCTCTTACTTTCCCTTAAAGTCATAAGACTTAGAAAATTATTTCTCTATCTTGATAGAACATGAGACTATATCTTCGAATGATGAGAAATTTTGTGAGACCAATTTCTTTCAGAGGAATTCAATTAACCCATTAAATAAATTATCATTCTTATTAATTGGGTTATGTATGTAGTCCGTATCATACTAGGCTAACCTTATAAATTTTGCTTCATATTGAAAAACATTATCTTCCTTCTTTTTCCTCAGACTTAGAAATTTACTCTTCATATCTGCTCTATGTTCCCATAGAAAATATTTTTCTAAGAAAAGTTCCTTGAATTCCTTCCATTCAATGTTTTCTATTTCTTCCTCCTACTTCTTGTTTTGAATCAATGACCACCATTGATCCATATCATCTAAGAGGTGATAAACTACCATAAAAGCCTTCTCCCTTTCATTGATTACTAAAGAAAGAAACATATTATATAAGAAACATATCCATTATTCATCTACAAATGGATTTATAGTACCATTTAATGTTGGAGGTTGTTGTCTCATGAAGTGATCTAACATTGTTCCTCTACGATGTGGATCAGGATGCTCCATACATGAAAGGTTATTGTTCATAACTTTATTCAAATGTCCCAGTATTGTTATAAGTTTCTTGGCACCAGTTTTAGCTCTAGATCCAACATCATTATCTTATAGAGGAGGGAAATCCATAAATGGATTACATGCATTGATACAATCTACATTCCTTCCACTAAGATCCATTTCTAAATGATGGAATATACTATATTAGGTTATGAATCAAAATGAATAATTTATAACTAGTAAAAAACTTAACATAAATTGAAAATTTAAGCATATTTAATCTCATGGCCAAAATAATGGTTTCTTTTGGGCCATATTTACTTTTAAATCCTTCATAATGATTTATAACGAAAATGTGAATTATCCTAATCATATACCCTACGAGTGTCAAACTAGGTGCGTAGTAAGGCCCGTTTTCATGTGCTAGGTTACACTAATTCTGGCTTGACACACCTTGTCAGAGTTTTTACTCCTAGGTATATTTGTTCCAGAACCACGTTCACTTGTAGTATCCAGATAGAGATTTATTTCTAAGAAGACCCACATAATATCGAGCTTACCAAAATTCTAGGATATTCTTATATGCTTATCCTTAAAATCTATAGTATGGACCCTAATCTTTGTTTTCTAAATCTAGTTTCCAAGGCTTCTACTAAACTTCCTCTGATACCAGCTGCAATGACCCTAATCCCAATAGCCTAAAGTCATTACATTACTTTAATACATTGTTATAAGATACAAGGAATCACATCCAAAGGAACTAAATAGTTTAGCAGTCTTAGTAAACTAGATACATACCTGAAATCCACATTACATTTTGAAACATAAAATAAACAAATAATTTCATTGAGTCTTCCATTATTCCCCTTTTTTGTAACCCTACACATTAGTCATAACATACTTCTCAGAATCTTGGGAAAAAAGAAACATATGAAAGGGGTGAGATAAAATTCTTAGTAAGGGTAAGCGTATAGTGGAAGCTATGATTAAACATGACATAAAAAATATTACAGGGTAAATAACTGATATACATGACATTTAAATAATCACATGAGCTAGGAAACTTAACAATGGACATTATAACTAAGAAAATAATCACATGGAATAATAATAATGATGGAATGAATAATTTTTGACATATGAAATGTCAATATCAATCATTAATATAGCTATTATCATGGTCTATTCTCATGAAATTTTAAGTTTGTGGGTAGAAACCCATTTTATTTTTGTCAAGATCTATCCTCCTGAAAATTTAAAACTGCTTGGAAACAAACAAGAAGGGTTTGTTGCTAACTGATTTTATCTCATGAGACCTATCGATGCATATAGTTTCTATAGTGGTCCCCACCTATCACTTATTAAGTCCAATGCTTTCCTTATATGAAAAGGGTGATACATAATCAACTTAAACATTCTTATTGAAAATCTGTCATATGAAACGTGAATACTTCAACCGTAAATCATGAATGATATTGAAATAGGACATCCACAATCAAACTGATCATAAACCATTCAATCAAATATGATAAATGATATTACAAGAGATCATCCTTAAATAATCATAATATTCAATAGAGTATGTTGATATAGATGAAAATACTCTAATAAAATCATTTAATTTTTTTGAGAGAAATACCCTTTTTAACTTTGAAATCATTTATTTAAAAAATTGATAAATTTAAAATGAAAAAAATTTATTTGAAAAGATGCTTGTAAAATTTTAAATGAAGCTTAAAAATTTTATTGTATCATGACAGTGGAAAAATCAACTCATGCCGCATAAGTTAAAAAAATATTCATTCTAATGAAAATGTCATTAGGTACCTCATTTGGAAAATGAAAACATTATTCCTTTGAAACCATTTTATAAAATATAAAACATGGGTATAAAAACTTTAAATATTCCAAGTATAATAGTGTAAATAATTTTTATTTTTTATAAAACATGTATATGGAAGAAAAATGGTCCTAAGTGGAGACTTAAACTTGAACAATCCTGAATAATAATGAGATTGTGAAATAACCATTACCTTGTACTTTCATTTAGTTGGATGTGATTTAACCTGCTGTATAATGGTTTAAAAAATATTATTAATTTATATCATAATAATATCCATATTTATTATATCATATATGATCCCCTTATTTTATCTTTTCACCCATTCATTAATAATATTTTGTTATTAACCTTGTTTCAGGTGTTAACTTCTTCATTTTACTATGCATGTTTTATCATGTAAGTATTATTTCTTATGCATAGGATATATTTATTTAATATCCATAATGATATTAATTTCATAGATATTATATTTAATCTTTATATACATCTTTATAATCATTCTTGAATGGTTAACATGGAAAATTAATCACATCGCATCATGGAGATGGTTGGTCGTACATACACATGAGCGACGATATCATTCCCTTAATGGTGAAAGGGTGAGAAATTGAATGATTTATTAATTATAAATAATCAATATCATGTCATATTTATTATTTATATACATTATATACATCATTATACACATCCAAATAAATTAGTGATGAAAACATATTACACCATGGCGTGGAGACAGTAGGCCGTATATACGCATGCATGATGATTTTATTTTTCATAGGATGGATATAAGGTGAAATATGGTTATTATATAATAATAATAAATTATAATCATATAGGTTATACTGGATTTATTACTTTATGATGGAAACAATGCATAAATAAGTAGTATAATAAGTAATAATCTTTAAGGAGTCGCTAAACACGATTACCTCTTCTTTAGTGAAAGTCCTTTGGATCTCCACTTAGGGACACTAGGGTTGGCCTTTTGACAATACCATAAACTATAGTATGTGTATAGGGAAGTTTTGAAGATAAATGGGCATGGTTTTGTTGAGCTATAAGGCTCAATGTGATGAAATGAGATGAGGGATGAGGGGCCTTTTTATAATTGAGGTGAGGGGAGCTTTTGTAATTTCTAAAAACTATTAATTTATAATAAATTCAATATCACTCCAAATTCCTCAAAAGTGTAATTTATTTAAATATAATAATATATAGGGTTTTAATATCATAAACCAATAGATTTTATACAAGTTTTGGTATTTTTTAAACCTTATCATTTTGATTAACCCTTAGTTAACCTATTTTAATGTTAACCAAGGTAACAACTTTTTCAATGTTAAAAGGTTGTAAATTTTACTTATTTGATTTCAATTATACCATAAATTAAAAATTTATAATATTTTAGACCATATAATAATTATTTTTTATTTTAAAGTTGTTTTATTATTTTTAAATATTTAATAATTTATTATTTTGATAAAATATCATTAGTGTCAATTTTGACACTATTCATTATTTTCCTTTTTTTTAAAATATCATAACGACATGATATCTTCAAAAAAATATTTTAACTCATCAATAACAAATAAAATTCATCCAAAAGGTTCATGAATGACATTAATTATATCAAATTATATTTATTTTAATATTTTAAATATAATTTATTTGATATTTCCAATAATTAAACAATTATTGCATCATCATTGTATAAGACTTTAAGGGAATTATTTATTTCTTAAAGATTATAGATAAATTTCCTTGATAAATAAAAACATTTTATATTTTAAATGACTATTTAGGATCAAATTTATCCTCTGTATAATACTATATTTAAAATGATATAGTTATTAAAATATGAGTATGACATATTTAACTCTTCTTTAAATAAAATATAATAAATGTCATACTCTCACACAAGTGAATTAAAAAGGTTTAAAATCTTGAACAAAATATGATTTTTTTTCAAAACCCACTCATCCAATGAAATTAGGAAAATTTTTAGTGTAGTCTTTATAATATAATTTTTACCCCTAATTACTCGATTTGCCCTTAACCGTGGTAATTAAAATATTACTAAATTTACTATTCATATCCCCGAAACTAAAATAAAGATATTTACATAATTTTAAACTAGTTATTATAAAAATGGAATCCATTTTTCAAAATTTAAAACACATAAGTTAAAGTAATTAATTTAAAATTAATCTCTTTGATGGGGTGAGAAAATAGGTTATTAAAGTTTAAAACATGCAAATGTTTGAAATGTTTTTATATATAAATTCAATGTAAAATTAATGTCAATTACCTAAATTGGATTAAATGATAAAAAATAATTTATTTATACTTTAAAACCATTCAATAATATAATTCAACATAATAATTTATTTTGATGAAAAAAGTTGTTTTCAATTAAAATTTAATATTTTTCACTATTAATCAAAACATAAAACTTATCTGAAAAATACCAAAAATTCTACCAATTTTTTAATATTCCAATTTAAAATAAGAATTTTATTTTTTAGAATAAAATATATAAGTGTCAAAAATTGGATTTAAGAGAGGTTCTCCATTAAAAGGCAGTAAAATTGCCTTTAGAATAATATAGGTTTTTATGAATAAAATTGGGTTAATTCTTATGTTATACATATAAAATATATTGGTTGAATATAAAAAATATTTGATTTAATATAAAAAAAATATATTTCATTAATATATTTCATTAATTTTAATTAATTTAATTTATTAAGACAAAACACCTTTGAGAGCATAAAAATAAAAATATTTCCTTTACATTCAGTTGGTTTATATTTTCATTTATAATTAATTGTTAAAAAGTGAGTTCATCTTATATTTTTATAAAAAATATATTTTCATAAGTTAGTTAATACTACTCATAACTTCTAATATAATGGCTAGGTTATAACGGTTACATTTAAATAATAATATTTAGTTTCTTTAAACACGTTGTTGTGTGAAACACAAGCTATTAAAAAAAGTTGAATTTAAAAAGAGAAATACCATAAAAATATTGGGGTGATACAAAATGGGGGTTTGGGGTGATCTGAGGGTTTTAAATTTGGGAAAACCCGTCTACACAACGTGTGGTTCATATCCAACACGTCATGCATTCTTATGATTTGAGAAAGATGATGTTTTTTAAGTACACATTGTGTACTAGGGTGCATATTTTGTGTACTGGTAGTCGGCTACGTAGCTGAGTACCCATCCAGGATACCTATGTAGGGTTACATGGACATATATAGTACATGAACATACCCCTTGTGGGTCACACTCTGTGTAAAAGTACATGATCATGCCAAGTACATGGACATGTCGTTTGAGGGACACTGGTTGGTACCCCGTGTAGGGTACATGCCGTGTACCCGCCTTACATGTTGTGTACTTGGTCATTTACATGCCCAGTCTAGTGGAAGTACTAGCCCATGTGGGGCTTTGGAAGTACACATCATGTACTCCAGGAGACGCATCATGTACTACCCCTAGTAACCCTTTTTGAGTTTTTCCTATCTTTTTTCCCATGAGTCCAAATTGGGCCCACAAGTAGTCCATTATGAGTATATTTTCATGTAGATCACGATGGTAAGACCTGTGGGGTGTTCTAAGGACTAATATTTTTTGTTTCAAACTTTTCTTACTGGATAGGTTCTTACTCCAATAATTTAATTCAGTCATCTCCTAAGAGAGAATTGATGTTAGAATGATCGGTTGGGTGTTCAGACCAACCTAGTTTGAGACCCTAATATAATATGGGATATGAGTTGTATCTCTTGGTTGTTTCCTTCACAAATTTTATTCTAAGGATGTATCCCTTGTGATATGTGCCCTTATGTCTTGGGAGGCCATGATACTCGATGTTCTAAGGGTCCTTTGAGGGATTCCTCTGCTTACGTTTTGACTTAGAGGATCCTATGTAGGATGCCTATATCTTCTTCTTGTTATCAAGGATCCCCTATGGGATTCCTTTACTTATTTGTTAAACTAGGGAATCACTTTACTTGTGTGGTCATTCATAGGTTCCCATGTAGGATGCCTCTACCTACATACTTGGTTGTTGAGGGTCCCCTATAGGATGCCTTTTCCTATGTACCATTATGAAGATCCCCTGTAAGATACCCCTTAGTGTTTGACTTAAGGGACCTATTGGGTGCCCCGATGTTTGACCAAACCTGAGCTAGTACATCAGGTTTTGGTAGAGATGGTAGATGGTGTCACCTTAGAACCCGTTTCAAACTTGTAATCCCATGGGGTTGTGGAAATAGTTTTGAGTTTAGGTGTTTGAACACCCTTGCTCTTTTTTATGCTTTTACAAGTTTATTTTTGATGTAGTGATGATTACTAGAGGTACTTCTTGGTTGGTGGATATTAAGCCTAACATGTGTCATCTTATTTTCTTTTTGGGGTTCCCAAAGGTTCTTCCTGGGATCCAGCTTCTAAGCTATGTTGTTTCTAATACTTACTGGTACACCCAAAGGTACTACCTAGGATTTGGTTTTTGAGCCTGTATATTTGATTATTAGATTATTGGGATGTTTAGGGGTGTTTCTTGGAATCTGTATATTGAGCCTACTACTATGATGTATAGGAATATCGTCCCTATTAATGATACTTGTGGATGATTATTCTCCCTCGAGTGGTGAGGATGATTACACTCTCCCCAGCTCATGGGTTAAATGAGGATTATTACGCTTTCCTCAACCCAGGGTTGTTGGTGGATGAATATGCTCTCCTAAACTTGTGGTTTATAGAGGATGGTTACACTCTCAAGGACTTGTGTCTTATATAGGATGACTATGCTCTCATTGATTTTTTATATTATGAGGATCTCTAGACATGCTCTCTGGGATCACGTTTATGAGCCTTTACTTTTTCTGGGTGGTTGAGCGTGGAATCTCACGCATATTATTAACATCTACATTTGGATCTCTAGGGGTGGACATGATGTCTCACTAGTGAGCTCTCCTATAGAACACCAAAGGGTCAGACCCTTTGGGGTCCTCCAAGTCTAAATTTCATGATCACATACGGGCCAAGACCTAGGGCTCAGACATTGGACTGGATTTATATGGCCTGAGCAGTATTGCTTCTAGATCGTGGCCATTTACAATGTGTTCTAATGTAATTATTAGGAATCCTTCTTTACAATGGTTGGAGGTGAGTACGAGTGAACCCAGGTGTATGAGGAGTATCCCCATGTGGTGACTTATCTTGCTCTGATATATTTATAACATTGGATGAATCAGGTATATGTTTATTGGGATTATGGACCCAGAGATCAACTTAATGATACATGGATTAAGTGGAAGGACGTCCAGCTCAATTCCCTTGCACAAGATGTCCAAGAGATCCCCATTATGGACCCAAGGATAGAATGATATTTGTTTTTATGTTATTACATTCACTTACTCATGAATATTAATATTTATGTATATATGTAAATTTATGGGACAATACATGTATACTTATATAGATATGGACATCCATGGTGGAACTTTCCCAGTTGATCAGGATCACAAACTTGGGGTTCAAATATGGCTTCATGTTATTGGTTGCACTTATCTGTTCAGTTGTGTCTCAATTAGGGTGAGAAGTTGGATTTTTCATACACTTATAGGACTTTATTTTGTAGGTTCCTAATCAGGATGTCCAACTGAGATTATTTCTCACCCCTTCATGATAACCTTAGTGTACGTATAGATTTTATGTATACTTTATAGGTTGAACATGGTTTGAATAGTGGATAGGGGTTAGGCCCAGTGTTTAATGTTCTAGTAGAGCTACTGGTATGGATTATTTTTATTATGTTGGTTCAGTTTGAAAGTTTCTAGAGACCTGGTATGCAGTCTATCTCAAAGTTAGTAGCAGAGACCTATACTTTTATTTTAGTTTTCTTTTATTTACTCATGTTTCTATATGGTCGCCCTAGTGGGTGAAAAGGGTTGTATGTATGGCAGTGTTGTTTATTATTTTATAGAATTTAATTTATTATTACTTCATGTTCTATTTCATTTTATTTACTGCTTCCTCACTCTGTTTATTTACTGTTATGTGTGATACTTACCTATTTATACTATTTCCGTACTCTAATATGAGGTCATAGTCTCCCCACTGTCACACCCTTGGACCTCTCTTCTAGTCAGAATCCTATAGAATATGGGGATGTGTGCTTGAGGCCTATTAACCAACTTTCTCGGGGCACTATTTTAGTGTAATCTGGGTTGGGATATATCAAGTTTAATGTTGAAAACTCCTTGAGAAAATATCAATTTTAATTTCAAAATTATTTTAAGGAAATCGAAAAATCTTATAAATTAGAAGATAATGTTTTTAATTATTCTCAAAAGTAATATATTATCCCATAGTTTCAAGAAATATCAGCTTAAGATACTCAAGAGTTTAATAAAAATGGTAAAAATAATGAAAATACTAGGAATAAGGTTAATACTTCAACAAATAAAGTAGAAATACCCATTGTTACTATGATCAATAGTTTTGAAAATTATAAAAGCAATGAGGTATATAAGAATAAAGTTATGGAGGTTAAGTCAAAGGAAAAAATAAATGTTGTGTAATGATGTCCCTAAACATGATGAATTCATTATGAAGTAGAGAGATTCAAATTTAAAGTGGAATCACTCAGAATATATTATGGAATATTATTTCCAACTAATGATATATTATATTAAAGTTTAATGTTTTTTTTGATTTTATGGAAATAATTCCTATATGTTTTGGTATAATATGTCACTCCCTCAATCAAAGGGAGCTCATATTGAGGGGTGTCAAACTGATGTTAATAAAGGCAATATGAGATATCATATAAAAGAGAAGATGAAATTACTTAACAATTTTGATTCTATTTAGGACAATTTTATGATCTAAGACTAACAAAAAAACACCAATGAAAAATAATTCACAATAATATAAGAGTTGTTGAATCAAAAAGAGAACTCTAATTATTCAAATTGGATGAGTAATAAAGAAAAATAATCAGTGGTTAAAGTGTTTTATAGAGGAAAAAATGGTGAAAAAACTTAGATATTTTATAGTTGTTTCTTTATAGATATTACTAATAACAAATATATAATAAAGGATACCTAAATATATGATATATAAGTTGTACCTTTTGGGAACTATGGGTCACTTAATATGGAAGGATTTGGAAACACCAAAATTGGTTAAAAGAATTTTTAATCTATAGATTCTATTTATCAATAGGATAAAGATGAGGTATAAACTCTTAAGAGTATCTAATATTTAGGACATGGGTAATGAGGTGGTCATTTGGAATAGTTGATGTTTCATTAGTAGAATGAATCATATCTCATTTATTATGAAGGTAAATCATACAAGTAGAAATTTATTCTATATTGGAAATGAAAAAATAATTATTTTATATGTGTAAAATAATTTAATGATATTTGATATAGAAGACTTGGATTTTTAGATCATAAGAACATTATAAAACTTTTCAAATAGAAACCTATGATAAAATAAGAAAAGACGATTCTTGAGTGGAGAAAAAAATGTGATGTGAATAAATAAAGAAATATGGAGAACAAGAACCATAAACACATGGATATAAAAATAAGAAACCATTTAAATTGATACAATAACATGTGTGTGGTTTAATGATTTTGAAATCAACCAACTAGATAAGTTCATTATTACTTCTATTGATAATTTTACTTATATGAATTATGTTGGTTTTTCTAGTAAAACATGAAATCTTGAGGGGTTTATAAACTTTTAGAAATGTTCTAAAAATTAAATTAGATATTCCATTAAAATATTTTTGGTTTGATAATGGATCTATATACAATAAAAAATATTAGTTGAATAACATAAGAATTATGGAATATGGAGTGAATATAGTGCTCCATAAACAACATAATGAAATAAATTATCCAAAATATGGAACTAGATATTAGTGGATATAGAGAGAACCATGTTATCAGACCATGGAGATTTAAAATTATTTTAAAGATAATTCAAAAAAGTGGATATATTTATTCTAAATTATTTCCTATTGTAACCAAATTTTGTCAACATGGATTATGAGATGTGGTTTTGGAATAATACCAACTTAGATAACACAATTTAATTCAACAAAAATTTTTACAATATGATTAAACAATGAAATTTGGGAATTTTTTATGAGGGAGATGATAATGAAATATTTCTTGGATATACACCGAATGAAAGGCAATTCTCATGTTACAACATGAATTTGAAAAAAAATCATTGATGGTTATGATTTTATTGTATTTGAGATTTATAATTCAATGAAAATATCATTTCCTAAAAATTATGAGATTAAATAAGATCAAGTAGAAAGTAAAAGAAAACATGGGATATATATGGTTATAGTAATAAATTCCCAATATCATAATGTTACTTATTTAATTTACCACAATGAGGGATTCTTAGAGTAATGAGGAACATAGTTTACAATGCTAAAAATATGTATTTTCTGGAAAAAAATCATAGATAAGTAGGTAAGGGTGTTCAAACTCATTTAAGTATTATAAATTCCCATCATAGAATCTTACTTTCACAAGATGAACCAAAGAGTCTTGATGAAGCATTGTATCATGAATGGTGGATCCACATAATTTAGGAAGAGATAAAATAGATTAGGATTAAAGATACTTGGTAATTAGTTCCATATAATAAAGATAAGAATATAATTTGTGAAAAATTGAATTTTTGAAATAGGGTCAAAGATAGAGGAGAAGTAGTATAGAACAAAGCTCATCATGTCTGTAATGGTACTCTCAAATTGAGGTTATAGATTTTTCTAAGGGTTTTCCCCTAGTTATAAGGATTGAAATAATATGAATTTTTCTTAAAATATGTGATTATAGAAAATATAAATTGTTCCAAATGGATATGAAATTATCATCCTTGAATGGTAAATTTGAGGAAGTGGTTTATCACTACTACAAATTTGGGCTTATCTAGCACTAGGCTTTATCAGAGCTAGAAAAAGTTCTGATAAAGGGGGTCGTTTATCAATGCTAAAAAAATCATAGATAAAGTGGTGTCTTTATCATCACTAAAAAAGTGTTGATAAAGGGGCCCCTTTATCATCACTACTAAAAAAGAGCTAATAAATGTGGTATTTTCTGAGATATAATAAAAAACATTGATAATGTAGGGATCTTTATCAATACTAATAAAAAGCACTGATTAAGGGGGTTGTTATTAGTGATAGAAAAAAGACCAATAAAGGGGGTCTTTATCAGCACTAGTAAAAAAGTGATGATAAAAGATATATTTCATAAAAAAATTAGATTTAATTAAAAATATATATTAATTTATAAATATATTGATATTTATCTAAATACAATATATTTTCTAAATATGATTTAGATAAGGCTAAGTACACATTTACAATTAATATATAATATATATAGTGAAAAAAGGATAATAAAATAGTTAAAAAATAATATCAATTAATAATTTGATAATTATTATTGAGTAATGGTCATTTAATAACAATTGGTTGACATAATAATTAAATGAATAAATGAACGGTCTAAGATAAGATGAAAACATAACTTTAACTTCAAGTGGCTATAAATTTTGATCCGGGTATCTGTTTGGGATATACCACATATCAAATCAAAGCATACAAAGAGATCAATTAAATGTTGAATTTGAGGACCTCATTCAATATTTTTTCAAGGTAAAAATTACCATAATTCCTTTAAAACTAAGTTTTTATTTCGGATATCCTATTTTTTTAATGTTTGATAGTATTTTAGCTTCATTAAAGATATTATTCTTGTCCTTTTCAGTGTAGAATGAATTTATTATTAGGTATTAAATTTATATAGATATTATGATTTTTAAATTTTATCATTTTTCGTAATATAGTTTTATTTATAAATAAATATAATCATATTTGACTTATATTTACTTATAATAAATCAATTTTATAATTACAAATTTAAACATATTTAAATAAAAATGTATTTTTAAATATATAAACAAAATGGAAATAAATATTTATTATTCATTTTATTTAAAGTAAAAAATTACCCATTTTATTTAACTTTTAAAAATGCATTAATATATATATATATATATAACTATATAATTAATATATATATATATATTCAATTATGTGTCAATAAACAAATATATATTTATAATCATATTCTAATATATGTATATAAATTAATATATATGTAAATATTTGTATGTGTATGTGAGAAATCTAAATGTGTACATGTATGTGTATATATATGTGTGTCTACATGTATTAATATTGTGTATATACATGATATATGAATGTAATTTTATAAATTTATCATTATCATTAAATATAGTATATAAATGTATTTACAGTAAATATTTATAAATATATTATAAAAAATTTATATCTAAATACACAATTACATTTAAATATATATATATATATATATGGTAATATATAGACATATAAATATATATCTCATGTATAAAATTTATATCTCAATATATAGTCATATTTTAAAAATTCATTTAAAAATAAATATATAAATCATATGGTATTAATTATTTTTTCTTTTATTTAAAACAATATCTAAAAGTTTTTTTACATTATAAAAATATATGAATATATATATATATACTTATAAAAATTTATATATACATATGTGTGTATTAATAAACACACACACATATATATATATATATATTTAAATTTATATTCTATTATATATAAATAAATATTAATATATAATATATTTAAATAAATATAAGTGTGTGTATATAGATTTATCCCAAACTTATAAATATATAATAATAAATAGAAATATTGTAAAATATTAAACAAAACATGATTGGCATAGTGGTAAAGGGCATTGAAACATTGACAGGAGGTTGCAAAATCAAGTTCCAACAAGAGTAGGTATTTAGGGGAACCATTCTAGCAATGAGGAAGGGTGGGGGTGTTCATGAGTGTTGATCAGGGGTTGAGGGTGCGTGATGCTGAGTTAGGGAGTGGAAAGCACTGAGAAAGGGGGCCATGAGTGCTGAGAAAGGGGGTGTTATGGTGCATGAAAAAATGTATTATTTTTCAAATTTTATATCAATGCTAAAAAAAGTGTTGATAAAGGGCTCCTTTATCAGAGTTTGTTTCTAGAGTTATTAAAGACATCGTTTTTCAACGCTAAAAATCACTGATAAATTCACCATTTATTATAACTAAAAAACACTCATAAAGGTTTCATTTACACTTCTTTTTTATCCATGATAAAGCAAATATTTATTATTGCTTTTCTCTAGCACTGATAAAGGTCAGATTTTAACATCTCTCACAATTTAAGTGCTTTTTAACCACTAATAAAACATTTTTTAGCACTGTTAAAGGCTAGATATTTAGTAGTGTATATTGATCACCTGATATTTTTATCCTTAAAATTGATGGTTCTTCTAGTTTAAATAAGAATAAGGAATTATATAGACATAGAAAAGATCCTTGAGTATTTTATTAATGTTTTTTAAATACTTAAATAGTATAAATTTCATGAAATTAAATTTTGATAACAATCTCTATATCAAAGAAGATGGAAAAAACTCACTCATTGTGACTTTATCTATCAATAACATTATTTTTAAAAGAAATTAAAATGATAATTTTGTTAAATTTTATAACCAAATGAAAAAATTTATTCAAATTTCAATGTTTAGTGAGATTAATTTCATTTTAGATATGAAATTCAACAATATATCAAGTATTATCCCTTTATCATAAGAAAATTATGCACATAAGTTGTTAAAAAGGTTCAAAAAGGAATAAGATAGTGAATAATCTAGTTATAAAACACATGGGATCTTGTTGTACTTAGATGAATAAGGATTATATCAATCGAGGCTTCACATACATGAATATTACATATTTTTTGATGAATATTCAATACATTACACAAACACACACTAAATGACCATAATATTTTAGTGTATATGGATACTAGGTACAAAATCTTATAACATGGTGAAAGATCTTCAATATCCTCTATAAATATCTTCCCCATTAGTACTCTTCAGAAACATGCCCTACTTAAAACCTTTATTCATAACCTGGGGAAAATAAACATAAAAATGGGTGATCTCAAAGGTTTAGTAAGGGTAATAAAGTGAGATTTCAATGATCACATAAGAATGACTTGAGCATAAGGGTATGAGAACATTAGATTAACATTTGAAAACCACACCCTAAAAAAAGATCATAATCTAGAGGCATAACATAAAATATGGCAGTTCATAAGATATTAATCATAAAGAAATAAAAAAACAAGAGATACAAGAGTATAAATTTTTCATAAGACATAGAGTGGTGACATACACGTAACCATAGAAAATCATTTCCTTAGTAATCAAGGATCGTTTACAAAACTTATTAGGTCACTCTTTAGGTGGCTACACCTCCTGGGTGGGACACAACACCATCCCCAGTGGTAGTCCATTCCACATAGTGGAATGGGTTTACTCCTTGAACTATCATGACAATAAATTTTCAATCCCAATACCATCATAGTGGACAAATTCCCTTACTGATCCAAGTTCACTCCTTATTCCAGTCTTGACTATCTCATGAAATATTAAAATTTACCCAATGAATTTGAGAGAGATATAGGTCCCACCCATCTTTGGTTATAATGTAACCACCATCCTTGGTTATAACATAACCATTTTCCATATTAATAACATAACAACCTTCATATAATGAAAATCATACATACGTGTTCCACAATATCATAAAAAATCCATCATATCATAACCTATGAAATGAAATGGGTTTCATAAAAATTTCATCATTTCGTAACATGTGGAAAATATGTTGGGTTCATAATCATTTCATTATTTCATTATAACATAACCCATGGAAAAATAAGTGGGTTTCATAATAATTTAATCATGGTATAACCCATGGAAGAGAAACAAGTTTCATAAACATCTAGTCATTATAAATATAAACCATTTAGAGATAGAATAATAATGGTATCCTTGGATCATATTGTAACGCCCCGACCCCAGCTACCCAGAGTCGGTGCATTACTTCGTAACATTGGCATGATCATAAAAGATCAAGTCTCGAAAGACTGATTAGTTTAGTAGCCTTGGAAACACTAGATACATTCATAAGTCTTACCTTACATCATAAAGTGAAAAACTAATAACAAAGTCTTCATAGTCCACACTCATATCCTCTTCTGACTATCCCTACAGGTCATTCATAAAATACTTCTTCACATCCTGGAAAATATTAAAACATTGAAAGGGGTGAGCTCAGATGCTCAGTAAGGTTAAAAATATAGCAGAAGCTTTCATAAATAAAAATTAACATTTAAGGCGATGTATAACTAAAACAAAAGCCTTTTAAACTTGAACTTCAACATAATATGGCAAAAGTAAAATGAGATAATGCCATTCACTTCTTCACATGGATATTCTACTGGTCGAATAATCACATGCAATATCAATAACCACTTTCATAATGATGGAATGCATAATGCCAGACTGTCATAACCACGTAGCCAAGGCCTCGTGCCAAGACCACAAATAAGATTTTGTCAAGGCCTCGTGCCAAGACACTAGTTTGTCTCATGAGACCTACCGATGCATCGAGGAGCTATAGCAGGCTCCACCCGTCACTTATTAAGTCCAATGCATTCCTCATATGAATAGGTTTAAACATATCATAAACCATAACATAATCGTATCACATAAAACATGCATAAAGGAAACATAGCATTTCCACATTTCAATCACAAGATATCAATACAACACATTGATATAATAAAAACACTTTCAAAACCATTTTCTATACCAAAATAAAAGAAAGTTAAAACTTTGTATTTATTTTTCATTAAAAAAAATGATGGCTTGTAGAAGAAGCCGAAACTCAAATAATGGTCACGGCGGCAGAGAAGTCGTTGTCGCCGCATAAGTACGGAAAGAAAAACATTCCCATTTTGTCATTTAGTAAAACACTTCGTATAAAAAAGATTCCTTTTGAATAAACGTAAAAGTCAAAGGGGTTTATACACCGTATAAAAGAAAGTTGTGTATAAAACCAAATATACCTCAATGAAAGGAGATTGAGACGAAGTCCTTAAAAGATCATTTTTAAAAATAAAATAGATCTATTATGTGTATTCACTATAGGTACACATAAAGAAAGTAAAAATACAAAATAGGACATAATAATATCATGACATAATTTGAAAGTAGGAGATTAACCCAAAGAATGGAAGTTGGGTTAAGAAATTCCCTTACAAAGATCATTTATAAATAAAATAGATATATTATGTGTATTAACTATAAGTACACATAAATAAAGTACAAATACAAGATAATACATAACAATATCATGACATAATTTGAAAGTAGGAGATTAACCCAAAGAACAGCTTTTGGGTTAAGAATTTCCCTTACCTTGTGTCCGACTTGACTCAACCGTTCTTTAACCTCCTGAATAATAAACTAGAGTTAATATATACCTTATTAAGAACCATTTTAAATTTCATTATCCTTTTTATATCACTTATTACAATGTTATGAACATTAATAACGGTCGTTTTGTCGATCTTTGGTAACTTGAGTCAACAATAAACTTCTTATAATTACAAGTTGTTCATGTGGTAGAATATCCATTATATCCAAAATTATATTCATTATTTAGATGTCATATATATCTTATATATCCAGTATATAAATTCATTTATAATATTACGTAACATTTAGAGGTAAGAAATGAAATGCACCGTTCATGGAGACGGTAAGCCGTACGTACGCATGAACGCTACTTTCATTTCAATTTCATATTTATTGGAACTAAATCATAATGATATAAATGTATAATATAATTCCAGTATAATATAGTGTATAATACCATTTACTCCATCCTTTATACATCCCACATATGGCATTAACGATTCAAATCACTTTGAGGGGGCGGTAGTCCGCACTTCCTAAAATGAAATTATCGCGTTTTACCCATAATGGAAATCATAAAGTATGCCATAAATGAGAAATACAGAAGCATAAGTAAAACATAAACATATTATATATCATATATAAAAATAGTTACATCTTAATGGCCACCTTTGAAGGTGTTATATGAGTGTTGAACAATCATCGTTTCGTGAGGCAGAAATTCACCATCCACAGAAACCGTATGTTCTTTAACCATTAGATGTAGGTGTGTGTAAGCGTAGCTATAATTCTTCTTATAACAACATCCTAGTATATTTAGGATACTGGTGTTTTTACAAAAGAAATGAATAAATAGAGTTTAGGGGGTTGGAGAAGAAAAATAAAACAAAACAACATTAGAGAAGACATTACCTCAAAATCGGGTAACTCTTTTTGATTTGAGCCAAAGGCTTCCTTGGGAAGAGTTCTGCCCAAATTAAGGCTTCTAGGAGTAAGAGGGGGAAGTTGGGAGAGTATTTGGGCAGAGGTTTTCCGTGACAAATGGCTTGAAAGTGTAAATGAGGTGGGAGAGGTGGGGGCCTTTTATAAGTGGAGAGGAGGGGCACTTTTGGAAAGATTGAAATGTTACATTATTTCACAATGCTTTTCGGATTCTAAAGGTCCCACACTTATATAATTCGAAGCTAAGGTGATAATGTTTCGAAATACCCTCATCCAATAGGCTTTGGACAAGTTTAAGCCTTGGATTTTGCATTATCTTCTCATTTTATTTAAATCGTTAAATAATGAGGTCATCGTTGCATCATAATGATGTCATAAATAATTTAATTTATTTAATGTATAAAAATTATAAAAAAAATACTATGATGTAGGAAATCTTTTTAGCTTTCTAATGAATATTTATAGTCAAAATTTGGACTTGTTTAACCCCACTTAAAAACTATTTTAGTAAAATAACTCATGTTTGTGTCAATTTAATTTTAACATTAAATAAATATATATTAATGTCATTTTCCAACTAAAGTGGCTCCATGGGGTCCCCAAGTTGACCCATGGGTTGTCTTGGTCTGACATGACTCATCCAATAGGAGTAGGACAAGTGTCATGCTCATATCATATTATTAAAACATTATTTGTACCTTAAACTACACTAATTACCTCTAATCGCGATTAAGAACTTAAAAGTTACTATTCACCAAAAAATTATCTTAATCTCATTGAACCACATTTTACTTCTTAATGACAACCATGTATGTCGTATTTTTGAAAATCAAATCACAGAAGTGGTAATATTTCATTTAAACTAAAAATCAGTTATTTAACTACCACTTAGTGGTTTCACTATTCATCAAAAATTGAAGTTTTTCAGAACAATGCCAAAATTTCACCCTAAGCTATAATTGATATTCCGAATTCAAAAATGATTTCTATTTTACAAAATTCCAATCATATAAGTTTCATTAATTAATTTTATAATTAATTCCCGCTGTCACAACAAATAGCGTGTTTTTAAGAAACAATTTATATCAAAAGATTGACAATTGTTTATGTCCAATTTTAATGTTAAATTAATTCTAATGACCACCATTGGATAAAATAGTAAAAATATATTATAATTATACTTTAAAACCACTAAATAGTATAATTTATCACTATAAATTATTTTGATTAAAAAAGTTGTTTTTAAGTATTTTTCACAATTCATAAAAAATTAGAAGTTCTCAGAAAAATACCAAAAATTCAACATAGGCTAATTTCAATATTACGAATACAAAAATGAAGTCCATTTTGAAATATAAAATTTCTATAATTTTAAAAAGTGGTTATTACTATCCATAACGGCTACTTTGATTAGTCGCAGTGTTTTAGAACTCGAAGTTGCGTACAATGCAAGCTATTGCATTATTGAAAGAGAGGCGTATCGTGGAAGCTCAGGGTGTTACATTCTCCCCTCCTTCAATAAATTGCATCCTCGCAATTTGAAATTTTTCTTGGAAAATAAAAGGTTGAAAATAGAAAATACCTTTGAGGAAAACCCACATCGGAAATAAGATTAATAAAATTTAGCCTTAATAAGAGGGAAAGGGAAATGAAAGAGTCACCACCCAATTATTATCTCGATTAGGAGAACATTGGTGGCAATTAGAGACATATAATTGGAGGAAAAACGTAAATATTTGTAGGGAGTGATTGAGGTCATCAATCACAATCAACTGTAAAATTGAGGGCCTCAAAGCCTTCAATCTATGTTGATTTAAAATATCATCAGTTCAACAAGACATAAGGTATTAGGATAACACATTTTTTTGTTTTAATATCTCTTTACTAAAGTTTAAGAATTAATTTATTCATTGAATAAGAGATAGTTATATATATTTATGCTTGACAATTATAGTTTCTACTTTCAACTCATCTTTCACTCAAAAAGATAATAGAACTCAAAAATATTATACTTATCCTAATTGTATATGGTTCCAAATGTTAACACATACCATTTAAATTAGTAAAATTATTTTTTAATAATCAGGGACTTCCTGTAGGCTAGTGGTAGGAAATAAGGGCCTGTCGCACTATGATTGTGGGTTCGATTCCTGTAGCTTTGTCCGACGCGACAGGTTATGCCCCACCCTGCAGGTTGTCCTTTTTCCTAAAACTATAGTATTATAATATTCCAAAAATAATCTTCAGAAATGCTTTAACCTTAAACAATACTATCCATGGTTCAACTTAATCCATTCCAACCTTAATAGTTATCCAAAATACCTCCGTCCAGACTTTCTCTAAAGGGTCGTTAAATTCCAAAATCAATTGTAACATCAGATTCCCCAAACAAAGAAAAGTTTCTCTTATTGTCACATACTAAAAATATGATTACCTTAATCATATTAAAACCTTACTGAAATCAACAAGTACTGCAGTACAATCCATATATATATATCACATTATTCTTATAACCAGAATATAATCCTTGAGTCCAAAAGCACCAATACATTAATTATTCCGCTTCAACTGTAGTCACAGCATAAGATTGGCCTTGATCCCTTGGCCTTTTCTGAGGTAAGTTTCCCTGACGCTTAGGACATTCATTTTCATAATGCCCTGTTTCCCTACAATTGTAGCATTCAACTTTGACAGCCTCTTTCTTTCCCTTGCAATCACGAGCCTGATGACCCTTTTCTCCACATTTATAACAAACTCCCATTCCTTTTAGGCAAGTACCAGGGTGATTCTTCCCACAATTATCACATAATGGAAAATCCTTCTTTCCCTTTTTCCCTTTATCTGTCTCTTGTTCCACCGTTCTCTTTTTCTCTTTCTTTACTTTGTTGTCATAAGACTTAGAGAATTCCTTTTTTGTCTTGATAGCACACGAGACAATATCTTCGTATGATGATAAGGATTGTGATACTAAAGCTCGACGAAGAAATGGTTTAACCCATCAAAGAAACGATCAATCTTACTCCTTGGGTTACGTATATAATCGGCAGCATGCCTCGCTAACCTTGTAAAGTTAGCCTCATACTTTGCGACATTCTCATCCTCCTTCTGCCTCAAACTCAGAAATTGCCTTTCCATATCTGCTCGATGGTCATGAGGAAAATATTTTTCTATGAAAATCTCTTTGAACTCCCTCCATTCCATATCTGATACGTCATCATCTTCCTTTGTGTTTTGAATCAGCGACCACCACTGATCGGCATCTCCAGTGAGGCGGTAAACTGCCATGACAACATTCTCCCTTTCACTACTCCCCAAGGCATGTAATATTTTCTCTAAGGAATTTATCCATTGCTCAGCTACTATAGGATTTGTACTCCCATTGAAGGTTGGCGGTTGTTTCCTCATGAAACGGTCTAGCATTGATCCTCCACGTTGCGGATCAGGGTGCTCCATATGAGTAAGGTTATTATTCATAACCTGCGTGAGTTGTCCCAGAATGGTGATTAGCTGATCGGCACCAGTTGCATCACCAGCCCCACTATAATTATCTTGAGCAGGAGGGCAATCCCTACATGGAGTGCGTGCATTGATACGGTTTCCATTTCTTCCACTAGGCGCCATTTCTAAACAATTGCATAAACTAGATTAGTTTATGAAATAAAATACATAATTCCATATTTGTAAAATACTTTACATAAATTGACCTATTTATGGATATAATCCATAATCATAAAAAGAAATGTTTCCTTTGAGGAAGTATATACTCATAACCCTTCATAGTGGTTTGTAAAGAAAATGAGAATTATCCTAAGCATATCCCCCGGGAGTGTCGTAACCAAGAGTACAGCAAGGCCCGTTGTCGTGCACCAGTTCCCGTTCGAGTCTAGCTCAAAGCGGTGTTTTCAGGTTTTACCCCTAGGTACATCTGTGCCAGAGCCGCCTCTACCTGCTCGTATCCAGACAGGGATGTATTGCTCGGAAAACTCATAACATCTCTATAATACCAAAATTCTAGGAAGTTCTTATATACTAATCCTCAAAGTCTATCTTTGGGCTATGTGCTCTAATCAGAGTTTATCTAAATCTAGCTTCCAAGGTTAGTACTAAACTGCCTATGATACCAACTGTAACGCCCCAACCCCAGCTACCCAGAGTCGGTGCATTAATTCGTAACATTGGCATGATCATAAAAGATCAAGTCTCGAAAGACCGATTAGTTTAGTAGCCTTGGAAACACTAGATACATTCATAAGTCTTACCTTACATCATAAAGTGAAAAAATAATAACAAAGTCTTCATAGTCCACACTCATATCCTCTTCTGACTATCCCTGCAGGTCATTCATAAAATACTTCTTCACATCCTGGAAAATATTAAAACATTGAAAGGGGTGAGATCAGATGCTCAGTAAGGTTAACAATATAGCAGAAGCTTTCATAAATAAATATTAACATTTAAGGCGACGTATAACTAAAACAAAAGCCTTTTAAACTTGAACTTCAACATAATATGGCAAAAGTAAAATGAGATAATGCCATTCACTTCTTCACATGGATATTCTACTGGTCGAATAATCACATGCAATATCAATAACCACTTTCATAATGATGGAATGCATAATGTCAGACTGTCATAACCACGTAGCCAAGGCCTCGTGCCAAGACCACAAATAAGATTTTGTCAAGGCCTCGTGCCAAGACACTAGTTTGTCTCATGAGACCTACCGATGCATCGAGGAGCTATAGCGGGCTCCACCCGTCACTTATTAAGTCCAATGCATTCCTCATCTGAATAGGTTTAAACATATCATAAACCATAACATAATCGTATCACATAAAACATGCATAATGGAAACATAACATTTCCACATTTCAATCACAAGATATCAATACAACACATTGATATAATAAAAACACTTTCAAAACCATTTTCAATACCAAAATAAAAGAAAGTTAAAACTTTGTATTTATTTTTCATTAAAAAAATGATGGCTTGTAGAAGAAGCCGAAACTCAAATAATGGTCACGGCGGCGGAGAAGTCGTTGTCGCCGCATAAGTACGGAAAGAAAAACATTCCCTTTTTGTCGTTTAGTAAAACACTTCGTATAAAAAAGATTCCTTTTGAATAAACGTAAAAGTCAAAGGGGTTTATACACCGTATAAAAGAAAGTTGTGTATAAAACCAAATATGCCTCAATGAAAGGAGATTGAGACTAAGTCCTTAAAAGATCATTTTTAAAAATAAAATAGATCTATTATGTGTATTCACTATAGGTACACATAAAGAAAGTAAAAATACAAAATAGGACATAATAATATCATGACATAATTTGAATGTAGGAGATTAACCCAAAGAATGGAAGTTGGGTTAAGAAATTCCCTTACAAAGATCATTTATAAATAAAATAGATCTATTATGTGTATTAACTATAAGTACACATAAAGAAAGTACAAATACAAGATAATACATAACAATATCATGACATAATTTGAAAGTAGGAGATTAACCCAAAGAACAGAAATTGGGTTAAGAATTTCCCTTACCTTGTGTCCGACTTGACTCAACCGTTCTTTAACCTCCTGAATAATAAACTAGAGTTTATATCTACCTTATTAATAACCATTTTAAATTTCATTATCCTTTTTATATCACTTATTACAATGTTATGAACATTAATAACGGTCGTTTTGTCGATCTTTGGTAACTTGAGTCAACAATAAACTTCTTATAATTACAAGTTGTTCATGTGGTAGAATATCCATTATATCCAGAATTATATTCATGATTTAGATGTCATATATATCTTATATATCCAGTATATAAATTCATTTATAATATTACGTAACATTTAGAGGTAAGAAATGAAATGCACCGTTCATGGAGACGGTAAGCCGTACGTACGCATGAACGCTACTTTCATTTCAATTTCATATTTATTGGAACTAAATCATAATGATATAAATGTATAATATAATTCCAGTATAATATAGTGTATAATACCATTTACTCCATCCTTTATACATCCCACATATGGCATTAACGATTCAAATCACTTTGAGGGGGCGGTAGTCCGCACTTCCTAAAATGAAATTATCGCGTTTTACCCATAATGGAAATCATAAAGTATGCCATAAATGAGAAATACAGAAGCATAAGTAAAACATAAACATATTATATATCATATATAAAAATAGTGACATCTTAATGGCCACCTTTGAATGTGTTATATGAGTGTTGAACAATCATCGTTTCGTGAGGCAGAAATTCGCCATCCACAGAAACCGTATGTTCTTTAACCATTAGATGTAGGTGTGTGTAAGTGTAGCTAGAATACTTCTTATAACAACATCCTAGTATATTTAGGATACTGGTGTTATTACAAAAGAAATGAATAAAAAGATTTTAGGGGGTTGGAGAAGAAAAATAAAACAAAACAACATTAGAGAAGGCATTACCTCAAAATCGGGTAACTCTTTTTGATTTGATCCAAAGGCTTCCTTGGGAAGAGTTATGCCCCAATTAAGGCTTCTAGGAGTAAGAGGGGGAAGTTGGGAGAGTATTTGGGCAGAGTTTGGCCTAGCCAAATGGCTTGAAAGTGTAAATGAGGTGGGAGAGGTGGGGGCCTTTTATAAGTGGAGAGGAGGGGCACTTTTGGAAAGATTGAAATGTTACATTATTTCACAATGATTTTCGGATTCTAAAAGTCCCACACTTATATAATTCTAGGATAAGGTGATAAGGTTTCGAAATATCCTCATCCAATAGGCTTTGGACAAGTGTAAGCCTTGGATTTTGCATTATCTTCTCATTTTATTTAAATCGTTAAATAATGAGGTCATCGTTGCATCATAATGATGTCATATATAATTTAATTTATTTAATGTCTAAAAATTATAAAAAAATACTATGAAGTAGGAAATCTTTTTATCTTTCTAATGAATATTTATAGTCAAAATTTGGACTTGTGTAACCCCACTTAAAAACTGTTTTAGTAAAATAACTCATGTTTGTGTCAATTTAATTTTAACATTAAATAAATATATATTAATGTCATTTTCCAACTAAAGTGGCTCCATGGGGTCCCCAAGTTGACCCATGGGTTGTCTTGGTCGGAAATGACTCATCCAATAGGAGTAGGACAAGTGTCATGCTCATATCATATTATTAAAACATTATTTGTACCTTAAACTACACTAATTACCTCTAATCGCGATTAAGAACTTAAAAGTTACAATTCACCAAAAAATTATTTTAATCTCATTGAACCACGTTTTACTTCTTAATGACAACCATGTATGTCGGATTTTTGAAAATAAAATCACAAAAGTGGTAATATTTCATTTAAACGAAAAATCAGTTATTTAACTACCACTTAGTGGTTTCACTATTCATCAAAAATTGAAGTTTTTCAGAACAATGCCAAAATTTCACCCTAAGCTATAATTGATATTCCGAATTCAAAAATGATGTCTATTTTAAAAAATTCCAATCATATGAGTTTCATTAATTAATTTTATAATTAATTCCCACTGTCACAACAAATAGCGTGTTTTTAAGAAACAATTTATATCAAAAGATTGACAATTGTTTATGTCCAATTTTAATGTTAAATTAATTCTAATGAACACCATTGGATAAAATAGTAAAAATATATTATAATTATACTTTAAAACCACTAAATAGTATAATTTATCACTATAAATTATTTTGATTAAAAAAGTTGTTTTTAAGTATTTTTCACAATTCATAAAAAATTAGAAGTTCTCAGAAAAATACCAAAAATTCAACATAGGCTAATTTCAATATTACGAATACAAAAATGAAGTCCATTTTGAAATATAAAATTTCTATAATTTTAAAAAGTGGTTATTACTATCCATAACGGCTACTTTGATTAGTCGCGGTGTTTTAGAACTCGAAGTTGCGTACAATGCAAGCTATTTCATTATTGAAAGAGAGGCGTATCGTGGAAGCTCGGGGTGTTACACATATCCCTGGTAAGCCGTAGATAAAATCAATAGATCTCAACTTATATGGAAATGGATTTTGAAATATCACTTGAAACATTTTCTTAATGGAAATAACCTTTATTTGAAAATCACTTTTTTGAAACAAAAAAAGTTTCAAAATATTTTTCTTTGAAAATAAAATTTAAAACTTATAATGGGATCATTTAAAAATAATTTAAAACATTTTTTGAGGAAAACATAATTTCCTCTTTTAAATACACTTTTTAAAACATAATACATTTTCAAAAACCTTTTCATTTTGAAATAATTTATTTAAAATGTAAACATTTCCCAAATATTAAAGAATTTTTTTCATTGAAATTAACTTTGAAAACATGTAAGGGGAGATTTAAATCATTGAGATAACATGAAAATGGGAAATAATATTCATGTCAAGCTTGTTAGAAACAAATATTTTTTTCTTCTCATTTTTAGTAAAATCCAAACTAACATTATTTAGAAAATGACATGAATATTCGTATCGGAAAAATTTGTAAAAAGTAAAAAAATGATAAAAATATATTTAGAAAATAATTTTTGAAATGTTAAAAACATGTTTGAAAAATCTTTTAGAAAACATGGTTTTGGAAGAAATCAGGTTTCTGACCAAAAAAGAAATAATTCCATATTTTCTTTAAAAACATTTCTCAATTATTTTATATACAAAAGAGTGAGAGATTTTATTATTACTTGAATATATCATGAATAACCATATTAGAATAAAATAAATTAATTTATTGAAAGATTTATCATAATTTTTTATCATTGGAAATATAATCATAAATAATATTAATGAATGATGAGATTGTAAGATAAAATCATTACCAATTTGGTAACATTAAAACATAAAACCCATGAAATAATAACATTAAATGAGACATAAAATATTATTTGGATAAATAAAATCATGGTATTACATATAAAAGCATTTATATATACACCTCATAAAAGATGAAAGATTCATAACATAACACATGTCTCAAAGAAGGTAAATCGAGACAAAATCCCCTTATCGCTTTGGTAACTTTTGAATAGTAAACCCCATGAAATAAGGATCCTAAAATGGAAATGTAAATAAATATATTTTTAATTAAATAAATCAAAAAATACATTCATGTTTATTATATAAACCACATAAAAGAAAATAATGGTGAATATGGAATTTGTCTAACAGAAAATAAAAGTGAGACGAAAATCCATCACCTTAAGTATTTTCTTCAGTTGTACTCATTAATATATCGTATATAATAAATATAATTTTATTATAAACCTATCATATAATAATTTTCATATATATAATACAACATATTATTTTCTTATGACATCTTATTTCCCATTTATTAACAATTACATGTTAACGCAACATTTCAGGCAATAATTGCTTTGTTTTTCATTTAAATTTTGACTTGTTATTTTTGGTCCTCTTATGTTGATCATGGTATCAAAATATCATGATTTTTAACCATGATATAAATATAATATATATTCATTATATATGTATTTATATTAATTAATCAAATTTACTTATAGAAAATGAAATACACCTTTCATGGAGATGGTAGGTCGTACATACACATGAACATTGTTTCCATTTTCATATTTGATTGAAGGAAATAAATTTAAATTATATATATTATTATTAAGTAATATTTTTTATTTCATTTATATCACATATTTTTATTAAACTTATCCTTAATACATTTCATGTAAATCGTGAATGAATCACATCGCTTCACGAGGCGATAATCCACCGTACACATGAGCGATGTTATCATATTAAAAAAATGGAAATCATGAAGTTATGCATGATATAAAAATTTAAAAAACATAACAATATCATAAATATCATATATAAATAATAAATACATAATTATTTACATCTTTTAGAGGCGGTAATGAAAAAATGAATGACATCGATTCACCAGACGATAGTTCATCGTACACACTAACGATGATTTCATAAACCATTTGATGGAAGTGGAGATGGATAAAGGTCATTAAATTAACATAGAAACATATAAATATATTTAATATAATTTTTTTATTATATCATAATGGTATAATATGAATTTAATGAGCTTAAGGAAGAAATAAAAAAACCCTCGTTGATGAATGTTACCTCTTCTTCAAGTTTCCTTATTAGGTTTGCACCAAAAGCCTTAGTGGGTTGGCTCTCTATCCTGAATAAGTATTTTGAGATGAGGGGAGGTAATTTGGTAATTTATTTTCATATATATTTTCTAATCCAAAATGGTTTTAAGGTGTAAATGAGAGAGGAGACGTGATGGTCATTTATAAGTGGGGAAGCAGACACACTTGGAAATTCTAAAAACAAAATTGAGCGTTCACACATTTTTCATATGTCACAAGGGTAAAAAATGGTCCATTATATAACATTATAGGTTTAATGTTCTAAATTTTTCCATATAATATTTTTTAGATAATTTTATAGGTCATTTTTATCCTTATCTTGCTAGCTTAACCTCATGATAGACCCATTTTTACCTTGATAGCGATAATTAATTTTTATTTCATTCACTATTAATTTTGATAAAAAATTAAGTACACAATATTAGATAATATAAATTATTCTAATTCAAAATATGGAATAAATTCTAAAACATTCCATTCAAATAAGTAGAAAAATTTAATTTAATATTAATCACACAGAGGTGATGAGAAATCAGAGTTTTAAAGAGAAAATGTTCAAAAGTTTAGAATGTTTTTATATCAAAATCCAAAATTAAATTTATTACAATGAAATAAATTTTATTAATGGATATATAATCGAACTAATTTAACTTGAAAATCAATTAAAAATATAATTTATATTTATAAATAAATTAAACAAAAAGGTAGTTTTAAATTAAAATTAGGTATTTTTCACTGTTCATAAAAAATGAATCTTCTTAGAAAAAACCCAAAAAATAACCCTAATATCATTATAAAATGGTAATTTCATAAATGAATTTTATTTTTTCCAAAAAAAATTCTAAAATTGGTAAAAATTTATTTTATTATAAGTACACCAAATGTGACAAAACTACATTTTAGAAAATTGTAGTTTTAAGTATAAAATTAGATTTATTCTTATATCTTGTCTAAAATACAAATAAGCGAAACTTATATTAGAAATATACTATATAAATTTCATTAATATCATTCACTATATGTAATTTTGTTAATTTATTCATGTAAAACACATTTTTTTATAGAAATGGTTTTTAGAAAAATATTTCCTTTATATTCAACGATATTTTAATTTTCACTTCAAATTAAATAGTCACCAAAGAATATGTAAACCATATTTTCATAATTTTTTTAATCCCATTCATATCCTCCATTTCAATGGATATGTGAAAACTATTACATTAAATCATAACACTTCAATAGTAAGTTAAGTTTCTTTTAAACTCGGTCTTGTGTGTAACACAATCTGCAATTAGTGTTGAGTGTAACATAAGATAAACTTAGTATCATTTTTAATGTAAGATTAAATTAGTTTTGAGTATAAATAAAAATATTGAAAAGATTAATTTTTTTTTAAAAACAATATCAAAAAATATTGGGGTGTTACATTCTACCCCTTTAAAATTAATTTCTTCCTTGAAATACAATTCAATTTTCAGTGGTTTAAAATTTGAAAATTCTTTCATAGAAACCGACATTATAAAAATGAATTATAAAAATTACCTTAAAACGTGAAAATTTAAAACATAAAGGTTACCTAAATTAACCCATAACTAGGTTTTTACATAGTTAAACATATGTGGGAAGTGAAAATTTGGGCATGGAATAAAATCATAAATAATTATAGAGAGTTCTAGAGATCATTGATCACAAGAAAGTAGGTGATCATAAGAAAGTTAAAAACCAAAAAAAAAAGTGGAATGAAAATTTCATTGATTTCATCTAAAATGATGATAATGAGATAAAATTTTATTCTAAGATCATTTTCCTAAAGTTGAATAATTTCCATGAGAAGATATACTTACTTGATTTCATTCAATTTCATAAGAATAATATCACCCTTTGATTATGCCTCGATCAATTTACACTTCATCTATTACTCTAAGAAATGAAGGTGTATTTTTTATGCCTATAGTACTAATATATTATAAGATCTATAAATAGAATGATATTTCATTCCATCTATCTTCAGTTATCATCACAGTAAAATAGTTAGCACATGTTATGCATAAATCTTCAAATGGAGATGTAATACATTAATATCTAAATATTCTTCCAAAGTTAAACTTAAACCGTTCCATAAATGGTTTACCTTATGACCTTTAAAAAATATTAAAGTCCAAAAAATTATAAATAAATTCACTAAATTTTCAATATTATCTTATAATTAATCCCCCAAACAACCTAAAGTATCTCTTAATTGTCACATACCAGAAATGTGAATACCTTTATCATGTGTTCTCTTGAAACCAGAATTACAATAGAACCTAAATGAAAAAATGAATTCTTTCTCATTCCTTGAATATTGAATATATTCCATAGACCCAATACATTTTTAAAATTCATAAATGATAACATAAACCACTTTGTTAACAAATAATTTATCATTTATAAGGTTATAAATAATAAATAATTTATTTTATCCATATTAATCGCCTCTTTATCCAAACTAAAAACCATTTTATTAACATCAGGAACATATTAAGGGTTACCTTCCCAAAGTAAAAATATCACATCGCTATTGAATCAATCTTCTAGCCCATCATCATAATTAAACATATTATTTAAAATTCAAAATGAAAAACTTATACTGAACAATACTTATATATTTCACAATTCATATAAAATAATCTTCGAATTCCAATAAATAAATACTTAACTAAAGCCATTTCCTTTTAAAACCATTAACTATGATCAATCATCTCATTCCTTAATACATATTTCCTTTTATATGTCATTTTTAGACTCTTCATCATCATAAATATAACCATTACTCATAAAACCTTGATGATGAGGAAGAGAATAAATATGAAATATGAAACAAATGAGGTATTAAGGAATGAGATTATGGAGCATAGTCAATGGTTTGAGAAAGAAATGGGGTGAGTTAAGTATTTATGTATTCAAATTGAAATATTATTTTCTATGAATCATGGAAAATATAAGTAATGTTTAATATAATTTTTTCATTAAGAAATTGAAAGAATATATTAAATGATGTTAATGGACTGGAATAGTGATTCAATGTAAATGTTACATTTTGATTATGGGAAGGTAACCATTAATATGTTGATGATGTTTAGAAAATGGTGTTTATCATGTTTTGTGAAAACTTATTTTTCATAATCATAATTTCCTTTACTCTAGTAATCATCACATTTGGCTACTCATTAGAAAATTTTCCATCACATTCAATGTTAAACCAGTTCCATCTGGTTCTCTCCATTGACTAAAACCAAAAATAATAGTGTGAGAAATAATAATCATAGTGGAAATACAAAGTCTCTTATAGGATGTCTAAATCATGAAACTATATTTTTAATCTCTGAAACCTTAGTTTTATCATCTTTCATTCATAGTAATTATCTATTTAAATCCTTTATGATGGTTCATAAAATGTTTTTGAATTTCCAAAGAATATCCACAGGGAGTGTCAAACTAGGGGTGCAGAAAGGTCAGTTATCATGCACCAATTCCTGATCAAGTCCATCTCAAAGTTCCCATTTCATAATTATTACCCCTATGTACCACTACGATAGAGCCATGCCCACTTTTAGTATCCATACAAAGATTTAATTTCATGGAAACCACTTACTCTATCCTTTACCAAAATTCCAGGACATTTTCCTATACTTTGACTAATTCTTAGACTTTTCCTTAGATAAATCCCTAGAAATATCATTAGAAATATCCCTAGGGATCTAACTAATGTTTTATCATCCTAATTTCTAAAGGTTTACTAAACCATTACTCTAAAACCGAACCTAGAATTCTCATATATGGATATTACATATTTTTAGATGAATATTCAATATATCACACAAACACATTCTTGATATCCATAATAGTTTAGTATAATTTGAGACAAGGTGTACAATATTCTAACTTGGTGAAAGATCTTCAACATCTCCCATAAATATCTTCCCCTTTAGTACTCTTCATAGAAATACACCACTTGAAATACTTATCCATAAGAAACGGTGAGATCAGATGCTTAGTAAGGGTAATCATGTGAGATATCAATGATCACATAAGTATGAAATGAGTATAAGTGTATTATAATATGAGATTAAAATTTGAAAACCATACCCTAAAAAACAAAGATAATAATCTAAAATATTGGCATAAAACATGGAATTTCATAAGACATGAATCATAAATAAATCAGAGAAGATGAGTCATGGGATTATAAAATTGGCATTAAACATAGATTTTTTGGCATACACATAAGCATATAAAATCATTTCCTTAGTATTCAAGTCTTATTTCCAAAAACATGTCAGGGAACTACATAGGTGGATACACCTCTTGGGAGGAACACACCACCATCCTCAGTGGAGTCCACTTCCTCATAGTTGAATGTGTTTACTCCCCAAACCATAATGGTAGTCAAGGATCACTCCCAAGACCATCATAGTGGAAAAAGTCATTTACTGATCCAAGTTCACTCCTCATTATAGTCTTGTTTATATCATAAAGTATAAATCTTTACCCAATGCATTGGAGGGATATATAGGTACCACCCATCTTTGGTTATAACGTAACCACCATCCTTGGTTATAACATAACCACCACCCTTGGTTATAATGTAACCACCACCAAATAATGAAAATCAAACATATGTATTCCACAAGATCAATAAACATTTATCATATCATAACCCATGAAATGAAATGGGTTTCATAAAAATTTCATTATATCATAACCTATAAAAAATAGACAGGTTTTAGAATCATTTCATCATTTCATCATAACATAACCCATGGAGAAAGAAGTGGTTTTTACTAAACATCTATCTTGGTATAACTCATGGAAAAGAAACAGGTTTTATAAACATCATTCTATCATAAATATAACCCATTCAGTGAAATAATAATAATGGTATTATAACGACCCAAACTTTTATAAATAAAATCCCCCTTTTGATTTAATTAAATGTCTTATTATGTAATATGTTTATAAAAAACACCTGAACTTCCTTGGTTTTATGACATCCTATTAGATTTAAAAGTCTATTAATAATCCTAACTATTGATAATATAGTAATTGAATAGTTATCATATGATTAGTATAAATATAGGGTTTTAACAAATCCAACTGACAAAGACAAAGGAAGTGATGGGATCAAACAGTAGGACCATACCCTTTGAACCCCATTTATAGAATCTTCTATGGGGATAATATCTCTGGACTTTTCATTTGACTAATCCCAAACTGATATTAAAAAAATTAAGCATGAGAAAAACCATATACAGGAGAAGTTCAAGCTCATCAAGATCATGGCCCAAACCATGTATGCCGAACCACCCCATGAAAGTCTCACCATCACACACCTTACCCTTAGGGAATTTTATAATATATTAAAGGGATATGTACCAAGACCATAATAATTATATTTATATTTTATTTTCAATATAATAATATTCATTTTTTCTTCTTATATTTACATTATAAATGTTTTTTATTTTTATACAATGAAACCAAAATTGATTTTTTTAATCAATGCTTAATTTCAATTAAGACATTTATTTTGATGAATTAATGGATTTTTTAAATAAATAATATTTTAATAAAATATTATTATTTAATAATTTTTATTAAATACAAATTATTATATAATTTTTATAAAGTCAAATGTAATTTTTAAGGGTTCGAAAAATGTTATTTAAAAAATCCATCATTTCTTAATAAACATCAATTATTATTTGAAAAATGAAAATAAAAAAATTAGAAAATTATTTTTATAGAGTGAATATTATTTTTTGGAATTATAATGTAAAAATTATCCAATGGTGAAGTTTTCATAATATTCTGAGACACTCGAATTTTTGGGTAAAAATTAAATACCGTATAAATATACAGTGCATATTATGACATCATAATGACCCAAATGTGATGTAATAACTACTATAAAGGGTATCCACCACCAAATATATGTTTCAAATTTAATATAATTTTATAATTTATTTATTTATATATTTTTTATATACCCTTTATGAGTCCTCCAAAACCAATAATATATTTTAAGGTTTTAAAATCATTTGTTTAAGAGTATGACTCACTTACACATCTGTAAGGGTATTATTTTATTATTTTTGTCCCTTGGAATTATAAAATAATTAAAATCACTCTAATTTGGTAGAAACCATTGGAAGGTTTTTGGTTTCGGTTATTTTATTATATAGAGTCCAAAACCTAAGTTAGAGAAATAATAAAGAAATCCCCATACATTTTCTATATAAACCCTCCCAAGATCGCATTTTACTTCACTCAATATCATTAGAGTATGTAGTTACTCATACCTACCCTCTATAGAGTCCTCCAAAGGTTCCACCAAGCTCTCAAGAAGCACCTCCCAATCATTTGGAGTCACACACTCAAGTAAGGGTTCTTTTCTTTATCCTCTTTATTCAAGTTTCTTCATTATCTTATGCCTTCCATTTATAATTCATAATACTGGGATATGATTTTATATCTACCTATTACTATCCATTTGATTTCAAAATTATGAGAGACCTCTTTCACTCTCACCAACCCATTTTATGAATCTTTAAGTGGCGTTGTTATGCTTCCAAAATTTCACTGTGATTTTCCATGCCAAAACAATTGTATAGTGAATACCATACCTATTTCCTATCAAGGGTGTTCACCTTTATACACTTATAATTATTTCATTAGAGACTTATCATATATTTATCCCACACTCCTTAATCATTAAATAAAATATTATGATGAATGAATCCATGTTTTATGATCTATGTAGCACACTTAAGCATGATAATGAAATAGAAGTGATGGGTACGCCCATATTATATAGTGATCTAATGAGTTGGGTAATTTTTTAGTCTCATGAGATGTCATGAAAGGTATTAGAGAGTGAAACTAATATATCACATAACTTTTTCCATCATGATTTCATGATAGTCATCCTTGACCTATGTTTATGATGCAGTGTTTTAAGTTGTTTCCACATTTACCATGTTGTCTTTATGTTATCATGCTATATCATGCCTTATTATTCATGTTTATGATTCTCACCCCATTTATGCACCATTGATATGCCTATTTTATAACATGTATTAATTTCTTCATGTTATTCCATGTTTATTCCCTTACTGGGATTTATAGACGACCCCTTTCTTATGTATATCCCTAAGTTATCCTATACAGTTTTAAGTACGAGCGTGTTAATGAAGTTTTTAATAAAGATGGTGTATTTTATGTTTTATGTTGTTATTTAATGTACCTAATTACCAAAAAAACTAGACTTAAAAGTATTCCATGTTGTATTAATTTTTAATATTATATAATAAATCATGTATTATTGTGAAATAAAGAGAAGGGTTATCATAGTTGGTATCAAAATAAAATTTTAGTTATTTTTTAGATTAGGATTAGAGAACTTTAGAGAAATCCTTAGGTATAAAACTCATTATAAAAAAACATCCATAAAATTTGGTAAGTATATATTAATTTTTTTTATCAATCAAATACATCCTTGTTTGGATACTACACGTAGATGTGGCTCTGGAACATATATACATAAGGGTAAAACCCGCAAACACTATGTTGAGCTAAACTCGATCGAGAACTTCTGCCTAACAATAGAACTTGCTACACACCTAATTTGAAACTCCTGAGATATATTATTTGGTAATTATATAACCTCATTATGAAAAACTATTAATAGAACAGAAAATACCCATAATAATATATATTATGAAATAGATAATGGATAACAGAGATTGAAACCTATAAATTCATAATTTAAGTAACATGTAATTTATAAGTTATCTATTTAATTTCATTAGACGCCCATTTATGTGTTTACTATTTTAAAAATAATCATCCTTAATTTTACCTTTATTCTATCCAATGGACAAAAATAAGAGAATTTGGGTAAACAACCAATGTGATGGGAAATGTGATGACTGACCCAACGATATTCCCAACCCGATGGGAGAGAGAATCATGAACACTATGATGAAGATCTCTCTACTGAATCAAATTATAAATATAAAACTATATTATGAGGAGTTCCCAAATCCTCCTAATAAATAACAAGCTGTAATTAAGACCTTTATGTGATAAATGCCTCTGATTTTCAATGGATCATCTAATCCCTTAATCACGGAACTATGGATAAAATCCATTGATAAGATCTTCTCCATCCTTTAATGTTATAACCATGATAATATTTTATTGGATGTTTATCTCATAGAGGGAGAAACTAATCAGTGATGGACATTGATCAATAATACAAATCCTAAGGAAGAGATTCATGTGATGGGGTGGAAGTATTTCTAGAAAATGATTTTCAATAAATATTTTCCTCACACTCTATAACTTAAAATAGAAAGGGATTTCCTTAACCTGAAGAAAAAATATGATTAATCAATTAGATTGTATGAGGAAAACTTCAAAATAATTTCATGATATACCTTCATCTTTTTCATTACCCCCAAATCCAAGGTTGACCACTTATTTGGTGGGATAAAACCTAGTTTAAAAAAATCCTTGATGATCCAATATTTTGATAGCTATGAGGAAATTGTTTGATGTTTACACAAAGTTGTGATGGAGATAAACAAATATTAAGGGTATAACAGGGATAATAATTGGAAATTAGAGTTTAATTCTGGTGTTCTGATGGAGAAATCTAATAGTGCTCTGAAATTTCAACATCTCTCATGTCAAAAGTATGGAAAGAAGAACCCTGCAAATTTCCTATGGGAGACAAGGAAATTATTTTGGTGTGGGAATGAAGGGCACATATCTAGATATTTTTAATAGTATAAACCCAGTAATGAGATAGAGGAAAGGAATTATCTGGTCAACCCTTAGTTCATTGTTCATTACTTCAACTATAAGGAAAACAAAGACTTTGAAAACCATTACACTAATACAAGGGCTTTTAGAGACAACTTACAACCTCCAAGGTATAAAGGGTGATATATTTCCATCATAGCCACTAAGGTGGACCCCAAAAACAAATTGGTGATAGTTACACTAGTTATTCATTTAATAATAGAAAACATACTTTTTGATTTTGGTTCTACATTTTCCTTCATATCATGAAAGTTCAGTAGAATTATTCAAACACCACTAAAAATCATGGAAGTATAGTTTTCGGTGAAAATAGTAAATGGGGAAATAATTGAATCCCATGTATATAAATCCTCCCCTATCATAATTTGTGGGATAAAATTCCCATAGAACCTTATGATACTCCCTTTAGTGTAATTTGATGAAATTATTTGTATGGATTGGATTTCCCTATATACAGAAAACATAATTTTTCATGAGAATAAAATCACTCTCCATATCACAAATCATCCTAGGATTCTGTATAAATGAGAGGAGATGGATGAATCTTATTCAGAACAAACAACTCAATAATGGATATTATTTACCTATGAGGAATAATATCTAGATCAAATGATTGAGTATAAGGAAATAATCATCCTCAAATACATTCCAATTGTGAGGGAATTTTATGACATGTTTCCTGATGAATTGTATGATCTTCCTCCTAGTCAAGAGGTTAAATTTTCAATCGAGCTTATACTTGGGGAAATAACATTAACCAAGACTCTGTATAGAATGGTTATTGTATAAATAATGTAGCTAAAGAAACAAATACAGGAGAATTTTGATAAAGGGTTCATACGCCTAAGTGCTTCACCATGGGGTGAACCTTTCCTCTTCAATAAGAATAAGGATGGGTCATTGCACCTTTTCATTGATTATCATGAGCTCAACAAGATAAAAATAAAGAAAAAGTATCCTCTTCTATGGATTGATAACTTGTTCAATCATCTATGGGAATCACAATACTTATCCAAGGTGGATCTTTGGTCAGGGTATTACCAAGTTAGGGTGAATAAGGAGTATTTCCCTAAGACTATTTTTCTTACAAGGTGTGGGCACTATGAGTTCATAGTAATTCCATTTAGACTCACTAATGATCCAGAAAAATATTCATGGACTTGATGAATATATTCTTTATAGATTACCCCGAAATATTTTTTGTCGTATTTATAGATGGTATTCTAATATACTCAAAAAGAAAGGAGGAGTATGAGGAGAATATGAGCACTATGATAAAAACCTTATTAAAGGAGAATCTTTATTCCAAGTACATAAAATGTGAGTTTTGGTTGAAGGAAGTCTCATTCTTGGGTAATATCATCACAAGAATTGGGATATATGTGGACCCTTCAATGACATAATAAACTGAAGGATGGATATGGGTAACATCTATGATAGATATTTGTAGTTTTCTTGGAATAGATGAGTACTATCATTGATTTGTGAGAAATTTCATTCAATTTTTAAACATTCTAATCAATCTAACTCGGAATAGAGCTAAGTTTTCTTGGAATGATGAATTTAAATACATATTCAAGGAGTTAAAAAAAAGGTTTATCACTGCATCTATACTCACACTAACTATAATTGGATGCCTTTTCATGTTATTCAGTGATGCTTCAAAAAAGGAATCGTGTTGTGTGTTCATGTTGATTAAAAAAGTGATAGCCTATTCTTCAAGAAAGTTGAAAGTTCATGAATAGAAATAACCAATGCATGATCCGGAGTTGGCTATAGTGATATTCTCTTTGAAAATATGGTGAAATTATCTCTTTGGGGATAAGTGTTAAATATATATGGATCCCAAAATCCTCAAGTATATATTCACCTAGAAAGAGATGAATATGAGATAATGAATATGGTTAGATTTAATCAAGGAACATGACTACTCAATTCACTACCATCCTAGGAAATTGAATAAATTGGTAGATGTTATAAGTATAAAGGATCCAATAATTCTATCATTCACGAGAATTGAAAAGAATCCTACCTTCTTAGACTTAAAAAGGATGGGCATGGGAATCATAAAGGGATGAACATCATAAACCCTTTCACAAATGATTTTTGAACCATCCCTTATAGAGAAGATAAAATATGCTCAAAGAGATGACGTGGGAATTCAAAAGAAATAGGAAACTATAAGAAAATGGAAATCCTAGGAGTTCAATTTTAATGAAGAATATGTTGTGAGATTTGGGTCACAACTATGTGTCCATCAAATCCCGATTTAAAGAAGGATTTATTGGATGATGCACATAGTTCATCTTTATCCATCCATCCAAAAGAACAAAGATGTATCAAGATCTCTGAGAGTACTATTGGTGGGAAAATATGAATAAGGATATCATATAATATACATCAATATGTCTTGTATATTATCAAGTGAATTCACAAAGGCAAAACTACAAGGGGTTGATGTAACTATTACCCATACCAACATGGAAATGGGAAAAAATTACCATGGAATTTATCACTGGTCTTATGAAGAAATCAAGAGGAAATAATGATATCTAGGTTGTGTTGGATCATCTTAAAAATATTTCACACTTCATTTTAATTTGACATGACTTCTCATTCGATCAAATTTCAAGGATATACATTAGAGAAGTGGATAGGATACATGGAACATAACTATCAATTGTATCTGATCAAGATATGAGATTTACATCCATGTTTTAGAAGAGTCTCTAACATTCTCTAAATACCACATTAAACATCATAATGACATATCACCCCCAAACTGATGGCCAATCTGAGAAAAATATCTATACACTCAAGGATATGTTGAGAGCATGATCAATTGTTTTCAAAGGAGGATGGGATCAACATCTTTATCTGGTAAAGTTCTCAAACAATAAAAATTTCCACTCTATAATAAAAATTCATACCTATGAAGACCTTTATGGGAAGAGGTGAAGAACACCCGCATGTTTGGATGATTTTGGGGAACACAACCTGCTTGGACCTAAATTGGTTGAGGAAATGGTGGAAAAGTTCAATACCATTCAGCAACACATCAAGGCTGCTCAAATTCAAAAAAAGATCCATGATGACAATCATTGATGAAAACTATATTTTAGTGTTGGAATCATGGTATTCCTCTACATATCTCCACAGGAAAAAAGTCATGATATTTGGGAATAAGGGAAAGCTTAATCCAATATACATTGACCTCTTTTAGATCCTTGATCGTATTGGAGTGGTGGCCTATCGACTAGAACTCCCACCTAACCTATCTCAAGTACATGTTGTATTCAATGTATCCCTATTAAGGAAGTACATAGCATACCCCTCACATGTACTCAATATTGAGGTGATACCATTAGAGAATGACCTTTTCTATGAGGAGGAGTCTATGAAGATTTTATATTATAGAGAGAAAGTTCTATGGAATAAGGCACTGCACCTGGTAAAAGTGGTGTCAAGAAACCACAAGTTTGAAGAAGAAATGTGGGAACTGGAGTAAGTGATGAAATATAATTACCCTCATCCATTTTAATTTGTGAAATAAATATTTTTAGGGTGAAATTTCTAAAGGGTGAAGATTGTAATGACCCAATCTTTTAAAAATAAAATCCCCCTTGTGATTTAATTAAATTTATTATTATGTAATATGGTTATAGAAAACACAAGAACTTATTTGGTTTTATTATATCCTATTATATTTATAATACTGTTAATCATCATAACTATTTATAATATAGTCATTGAATAGTTATCATATGAGTAGTATAAATATAGGGTTTTAACAAGTCCAATCGACACTGACAAAAAAAGTGATAGCCTCAACCAGTAGGATTATACCCTGTGAATCCCATTTATTTGAGATTATGAGGGAGGTATAATCTCTAAGATTTTCCATTTACCAAGACCAAGATGATATCCAACATCTTAGGCATGAGTGAAGCTGTTTATGGGTGATTTTCAAGCTCATCGAGATCAAGGCCTAAACCATGTACACAAGACCACCCCATGAAATTCTCACTGTCATTCACCTTAACCTTAGGGAATTTTCTAGTGTATTAAAGGGATATTTATCAATACCATAATAATATGAATATGTATATTGTATTTTCAATATAATAATTTTCATATTTTATTCTTATTATTACTTTATAAATGATTTTAATTTTAATAAAATAAAACACAAATTGTATTATTTAATTAGTATTCAATTTCAATAAAAATGTTTATCTTGATGAATTAATGGATTTTTTATAAAAATAATTTTTTAATAAAATATTATTATTAATATTTTATTAAATATAAGTGATCATATAATTTTTTATGAAGTCAAATATAATTTTTATAAGTGTTCGAAAACTATTATTGCCAAAAAACCCAACATTTATCAATAAATGCCAATAATTTTTTTAAAAGTGAAAATATTCATATTTATAAAATTATTTTGATAAAATGAATATTTTTTTTGGAATAATAATATTAAAATTTCCAATGGTGAATTTTATATAATTTTCTAAGATAATTGAATTTTTGGGTAAAAACTAAATACCGTATAAATATACGATGTGTATTATAACATCATAATGACATAAAAGTGATGTAATAAATATTGTAAAGGATATCCATGACCAAATATATGTTTTAGATTTAAGCTAACATGATTTTATGTTTATTTTATTAGTTTTATAAAGCCTTTACGAGTCCTCTAAAATTATTAATATATTTTAAGGTTTTAAAATCATTTCTTTAAGAGTATGACCCACTTCCACATTATCAAGGGTATTATTTTATTAAGTTTGGCCCTTGGACTTATAAAATAATGAAAACCACTCCCATCCTACAGAAACCATGGGAAGGTTTTTGGTTTTGGTTATTTTATTATTATGAGTCCAAAACCTAAGTTTGATAAATAATAAAGAAATTCCAACTCATTTCCTAATATAAACCCACCCAAGCTCTCATTTATATTCACTAAATATACAGATAGAATTTCCTTACACTACCCTACCATCTCTATAGTCCTCATAAGGTTCCTCAAATCTCTCAAGAAGCTCCTCCCAAGCATTTGGAGTCACTCACTCAAGTAAAGGTTCTTTTCTTTCTACTCTTTATTCAAGTTTCCTCATTATCTTATGACTTTCATTTTCAATTCCTAATGTTGGGATATGATTTTACATGTCACTATTACTTTTCATTTGATGTAAAAATTATTATATCCCCCTTTCACTCTCATCAAAACATTTTATGAATCATTAAGTGATGCCATTATGCTGCTGAAATTTCATCGCGATTTTACATTCCAAAACAATTGTGTAGTGAATACCATACCCATTTCCTATCAAGGGTTTTCACCTTTATAAACCTATAATTATTTTATTAGGGACTTAAAGGTATGTATCAAACCATAATTTTTTGTGTAATAAAATATGATGATGAACAAATTCATGTTTTATGATCTATGTGGAACACATAAGCATGATAATGAAATGAAAGTGACAGGTAAGACAAGAATTATATAGTGCTCCAATGAATTGGGTAATGTTTTAGTCTCATGATATTCCATGAAAGGGATTAGGGAGTGAACCTAAACCATCATGAAACTTTTTCCACTATTATGTCTTGGAATTTACCCTTGAACTATGTTTATGTTGTAGTGTTTTGAGTTGTTGCCACATTTCCCATGTTGCCTTTATGTTATCATGTTATATCATGCCTTAATATTCATGTTTATAATTCTCACCCCTTTTATTTCCTATTAATATTCATATTATCTAACATGTGTTAATTTATTCATGTCATTCCATGTTTATTCCCTTACTGGTCTTTATAGCTCAACCCTTTCTTATGTATGTCTCTAGGTTATCCCATGCAGTTTTAAGTATGAGCATGTTCAAGAATTTTTTTAATAAAGATGATGTATTTAATATTTTATATTGTAATGTAATGTACCTAATTCCAAAATACACTTGAATTATTGATCTTACAAGTTTTATTAAGAGTAATATTATGTAATAAATCATGTATTAATGTGAAAAAAAGAGTAGGGTTTTTATAGGTATCCTTGGATCATATACCAATAAGGCATAAGTAACATTAATGTGTAGGATAAAAATATGATGTAGATTCTAAATATACAAGAGGGGGGGGGGGGTGAATTGTATACTTTAAAAAATTTCTTTGGAACTTTTAAAGATAGTATAAAACATTATATTATTTAACAAAGTTAAACAAGGTGAACTCACAAAACCTCTTAGTTCTACAAACTTGCTAGATTCTGGAAACATGGTTCCAGAAATGAAACTTATGAGAAGTTTACAAGGAAAAATATTCTATCTTAAAGCATATAAAATCTTACTAATCAGAGTATACAAGTACAAGAAAGTATAAGATAGTTATACTTTCCTTATTAATCAAAATACAGTAGAAAACAAACTTGAAACAATATGACTAACAAGTATAGAATCTTTTAACCCAAAGAGTAGGGTAGCCAACAACCTTGGATAAAGGTCCCTTGATTTATACTTTTAAGAAAGCCTGTCTTACCCAAACTAGGATAATCCCTTGATAGGAATATCAGAGTTTGTATTTCTATCCCCGTAAGCCCTCGAACTTCAAGTTAGTCGGCACCTCTGTCTTTCTTATCAAGGAAGTCCTTGAACTTTAAGGTATTCAGCACCTCTGTCTTCCTATCTACGGAAGCCCTTGATTGTACACAACAACAATCGGAATCGCATGAAGCAAGCTGAACAAGATGTTCAGTACATACAAGGCATGAGATTATCTCTCTCTAGAAATCACTTCAACATCATGTGTTCTCTAGAGTTATCAAATTTTTCCAAAAATTTTGAGCTCGTTCAAATGATATCTTATTTATAGGAATTTTCCCAACAATCGGCTCCCTCCTCCAATGGTCATATTTTTCCTTGAATCTGAGAGGGACCTGTAAACGTGTCACTCAAACAATGGTTGGTTAGAAATAGAATGCACAACATCGTTTCATAACTATAACAAGGGTAAGTAAAATATAGTTGCTCTATCAAATCTATTTTTCAGAGTCTAAGGAAAAATAAAGTTCGGATTCAAAGAATAAAATATTCAGAGTCTATGTTACATATATATTTAGATTCTATTTTCCATGGAATTTGGAATCAGAATTCTATAGTCTTCGGAGTCTGAATTCTAAGGAATTCAGAGTCTGAATTATAAGGAATTCGGTAAATAAATTCTAAGGAATTCGGATTCTGAATTCTAAGGAATTCAGAGTCTGAATTTAGAGGAATTCTGAGTGTGAATTTAGAGGAATTCAGAGTCTGAATTTCATAGAATTCAAAACCAGAATTTCAAAGAATTCGGATTCTGAATTTCAGAAAATTCGGAACCTAAATTTCAGAGAATTCAGATTCTGAATTTCAGAGAATTTGGATTCTGAATTTTAGAGAATTCGAAACCTGAATTTCCAAGAATTCAGATTCTGAATTTTAGAGAATTCGGATTCTGAATTTCAGAGAATTCGGATTCTGAATTTCAAAGAATTCAGAACCTGAATTTTAGAGAATTCGGAACCTGAATTTCAGAGAATTCGAATTCTGAATTTTATAGAATTTAGAGTCTGAATTCTAAGGGATTTGGTGTTTGAATTCTAAGGAATTTGGAATATGAATTCAGAGGAATTAAAAGTATGAATTCAAAGAATTCAGAACCTGAATTCTGATCCTGAAAACCGAATACTCTATATATAATTATTTATATAATTCTGAGGTTTTAGATGTGAAAATTATTTTTTCACTTAGGAATAAAAAGAGTTATATTTAGAGAAACTAAAATATGAACAATAAAAAACCGGTAAGGATAAATTTTTCTTGGAGAAGGAAAATTCTCCTTATTAAGTAAAATCTGGGTAAGGGGAAAATTTTCTTATAAAAAAACTTAGAGAAAATAAAATTTGCCTTCAGATAGAGTGTTTGTTATTTTCAAAACATAGAGGAATGGAAAAGTCATAAGGAAACCTTATTAACACAACAATCTCCCCCTTTTTGGAAAGCAAAAACATCCATATTAAAAAGAATATAAGGACTTTGAAATTTTTATGAACTTGAAAATAAAACTTATCTCCCTTTATATATGGATCATAATGAATATGACTAACTCCCCCTTAGGATTTGAAATCCCTAAGAAACTTATTCTGGATTTCCTGAATGAGATTTTGTAATTTCTTGCATATGAAAATCTTCATGATAAAAACTCCCCCTTATATTAACTTCCCCTTACTTAGGGAAATTCTTTATTTTCATAGTATTCTTTTTTTTCATTCCTTTCTCCCCCTTTGTGATTTTCAAAAAGGAATGAAGGGAATGGAAAAGAAAATATGGTACCTTAAATATTGGTACTAAAAAACCAAAAATATGATGTGCAATGAAAATTTCATTAAGATTTGAAATAATTTGTATAATAGGGAAATACAAAAAAGATCATATTTGAATGAAAGTATCCCTTTTTCTCTTTCAGCATCAACTTCTTCACAATAGTCTTGAGCTTCTTGAGTTCCTTGTGGTCATCTTCCATGCACTTGAGTATCTGATCTTGATCTTCACTTTTCTTTTCTAATGATTTAATTTTTTCTTCTTGAACCTTAATCATATCAGCCTGATCCTTCAAGGATTCTTCTTATTTAGCAAGTTTTTCCTCAAGTTCGATTCTAATATCCCTTTCCCTCTTCCAACTCTGAGCATCTAAGTACAATTTTCCATTCAAATCTTTCACTTCTTGCTTTCGAGTAGTTTCTTTAAGAGATAGATTTTCTTCAAAAGACTTGGTGAGATATTTGAACTTATCATCTTCGATTTCAAAATCATCCTTGACATTATCTTGAAACTCATCGAGAATTATCATCTCTTCAACAGTTTTCCTTGACCAACTTGTCATCTTCTTGTAAGATCTTTTATGGGATTCACAATTAATGATTTTTTTTGAAATCGGCTTCAAGTTAGACACACTTATCCATCACCATGGATACTGAATCTGTTTTCTGATTTAAGGAATGTTTAAGCATTTGTCATCTTGAATCTATGCTTGGAAATAACGGAATAGTACCTACAAGTTTATTCAAATACTGAACAATAAAGTCATGGCCAAGAGAAGATGATTCTGAATTCAAATGCTTTGTTGATGAAGATTCCTTTCCAAGAACATTAGCTTTCCTCTTTGATGAAGCACCAATATCTTTCTTACTAACCAAATCCTTGGTAGGAGTATCAACCATCACCTGCTTTCCCTTATCTATTCTTGAAATGATTTATTCTTGTTTATGTGATTCATGTTCACTATCTGATAACTAAACAATCTTATCATCATCCAATTATTCCTTCTCAGATCTTTCCTCAACACCCTATGGATATATGAAATCATGATTTATACTTTATTATTCAGAAAATTTATTTACTTATTCCTCACCCTTCTCATCTTTTCATGGGGTAGCAAGTTTTGAAGAATCGACTTCAGAAGTTTGGATTGATAACTTCTTAAAAGGACCCTCCTTATTATGATAATATTCCACTTGCTTTATCATATCTTTGGCATCACCACTACCTTCTTCTTATTCTTCCACTTCTTCTTATTGCACTATTTCTTCTTCTTGATCTCGCTCCAGAATCACCATCTTCTTTCCCAGAGTCTTGATCGTACCACGATTCACTGTGTAATTTTCACCTTTATACCACTGTGCTAAAATTGTTTTATATTGAAAATTATAAAAATAATGAAAAGTTTCATTACCTTTTTGAATCATTTATTTTGTGTTTATCACTGTTAAAAAGGTAAATGTTACTTGTTTTGATGATTCCATTGCAGTAGGAGGTGATTTGGAGGGCCCATGATGATGTCTAAGAAAAATGGGCCAAACTGCACAGGATCCAAGCACACTAGTGGATTAATCTGCACACTGCTACTAGAAAGTGCTTCCAATTGGGATGAAATTTTTTGTTCTGGTCTGAAATTCATTGGGCGACATTTCATATGAAGTAATACAAGACTCATTCAGACATCTGGTGTCCCAACCTACCTGATCTATCTAGCACACCAAATCTGCACGAAATCAAAAGTGGTGTGTTGTGATCTGTCCATATCTCATGCTATAGGTGTCCAAATTATTCCAAAATTTCAGTGGAGACATCCAAGAGGTGGGTATACAACTTTTTTATTTTCTAAAAATTGAGATAAGGCTGTATGGAGGTAAAAACACCTGTGACAAGTGGTTTTAATAATTCTGTGTGCTCAAAAACACCTTCCCATTTTCCTATAAAATGGAACCTTGGGATCCTAATTTTCAAATTAGACCAAGAAGTGAAGATATTCAATTTTGGAGTCCTAGAGGAGTCTCCTTCTCATCCTATAAGTTATTGAGGCCCCTATCCTCATAGGTGGATCAAGAATGAATAAGGAGTTCCACCTGAGCTTCCTCCTCCTCCCGATGTCGAGCAGAACAGTGGGTGTTCATTGTGAGGGAGCTAAACACATGTAAAGGGAGTTAGGGAAATTTTATTACTACTAGTTTTATGTATTTTGGGTGTTAAAACATTTAATTTAGAAGTATCTTACTTTTATTTATCATTGTTTTATTTAACTGAATGAAATGATCTTTACTTTTAACCGATCGGTGCAAGGTTTTGAGTGTGTGACTTGTGTTGTTCCGATTGGACAACACAAGAATCATTTTCTTCCCCACTTATTTGAGATTTAAATTTGGTTTAGAATCTTTTATACCATTCATGTGATCTAGAACTTGTCTATATGATTGTTATGTCAAGGTTTGGCTCAATGTGCTTTGATATAAGAACTTGGAAAGTAATCGGGATTCTGATTGATTTCAACCGAATAATTACATCAAACCTTAATTAATATCCAAGAACAATGAGCATTAAATGTTTTTAGTGAACTCACAATGAACCCCTTTTATCTCATAATTAATTAACACCACCTTTTCTTTCCAACTATTAAACTCTTTAATTATGTCTTTTCATCCTAAAACTGTTTTCAAAACCACTCCCTATTTAAGTACTTCTTATTAAAAATGAACACTCTAAACCCACCAATGCTCCTTGAGATACATCCTAGGTCCTTCCATAGACTATAAGTCAACCTTAAAATCATAATCAATTTGCTATGTAATGACAACTTGGTAAAAGTTTGGCACCGTTTCCAGGGAGCGCTTTGGTTTTTAGTGCGTGTTTTTTATAAGGTTTTTGTAATTTTTGTGAATATTTATTTGTTTTATATTATAACTTTTCAATACCTTTTTGTTATGATCTATTTGTTGTGTAGGTTTAGTTCATGACACGTTCTAATCCAAAATATTTATCACCTTTCGAACCCGAACTGAAGAGGACCCTACATCAACGACACCGAGACACACAAGACAACACTTTGAAGGAGGACACACCACATATTGAAACTCTTCTTCACCCTTAATCTTCTTCTAGAACTAACATCAAAACTGAAATTAATGTGAATAACATAGCTGAAAACAATTTAACGCTAAAATAACTAACCTCTCATGATGTTGATATTCATCCCACATACATTAAATTACAAGGTGAGACACCCAATTTTGAACTAAAATATGGTTTAATTCATCTATTACCAAGATTCCATGGACTAATTGGAGAAGATACACACAAGAACTAAAAAGAATTTCATACTCTTTGTTCAACATTTAAACCTGATAATGTGTATGAGGAACATTTAAATCTTATAGCATTCCAATTTTCTTTATAAGACATTGCACAATATTGGTTTTACTATGTTAATTCACCAATAAGAGGTTGGGCAGACATGAAACACCTTTTAAAAAAAATATTTTCTTGCCTCTCGAACTGTAACAATAAAGAAGGAAATATGTGGTATAAGAAAATATCAAGGGGAAACAATTCATGAATATTGGGAAAGATTTAAAAGATTATGTTCAAGTTTTCCCCACCACCAAATAAGTGACCAACTTTTAATAAAATATTTTTATGAAGGTTTAATCCCTATTGATAAAAATATGATTGATGCTGCTGGAGGTGGTGCACCGGTAGATAAGAACCCAATTTATACAAGGACATTAATTGATAACACAACATAAAACACTCAAAAATTCTGTACAAGGTCCAACGTACCCATTCAAGGTGTCCATGAGGTGCAAAGTACTGAATTTGAGAAGAAGGCAGACACAAAGTTTGAGGATGTAAGTACCCTTATACGAAAACTTTCTCTCTCCCAAGGGAAATCTCAATCTCCTCCTCCCATCCATTGTGTTATATGTTCTTCTGACACCCACTAATATGACCAATGCCCCCAATTTAGAGAGAATTCTGAGAGTTTTGAGGCAATATTCCCAGGACGCCCCTATAACCAACCCTTTAGGCAAGAACCATACTATCCATCCAACTCTGGGTGGAAGGATAACTAATACTATAGGAATGGGGGTTATTCAAACCAACCTTATTAATAATGGAACAAACTATGGTAGAGTATTCCTCCATCACCAACACCCAGAAATCCTCAACCACCCCAAAGGCCTTTCCAACAAACCCCTCCAAAAACCAAGCCTAGCATAAAATATATGATGAAACAAATGACTGCTAACAATATTCAATTACAAAAAACCACACAAGCAGCTATACAAGACCTCAAAACCCAATTAGGCCAACTAGCTAACTTAGTGGGTGAAATTCAAAGTCATGGATCAGGTAAAATTCCCTCTCAACTAGTAGTTAACCCTAGGGATAAAGGAAATGTTAGTTCCATCACCCTTAGGAGTGGAAACAACTATGAAGTAAAATGAATCCTCCATTAGATTCATCCACTCCTGAGGAAACATCCATCCCAACCATTAATAATGTTCCAAATGTTGAAGAACCTTGTCCTAAGAGAAGCCATTCCAAAGGAAAGAGTGTGTATATTGATGAGTCACCTAGCCCAACCATTCCTATTCCATTTCCTCAAAGGGCCACCCAACCAAGAAAATAAAAGGAAACTAAACTTGATAAGGAAATATTGGAAATTTTCCAAAAAGTGCAGGTTAACATCCCATTGATTGATACTGTGAAGAAAATTCCATGGTACACCAAGTTTCTAAAGGAGATGTGTACACACCAAAGGTGACTTTGTGGAGATGAGAAGGTGAGCTTGGGGATGAATGTTTCAGTATTTATAGAGCCATCAATTCCCACCAAGTGCAATGATCCTGGAACATTTTAAATTCCGTGCACCATAGGGGGGTATTCTTTTTCTAATGATATGCTTGATTTAGGTGCTTCTATAAATGTGATGCCTCACTCTATTTACTCTACATTGTAGGTCGGGGAACTGAAGCCCACTAGAATTATTGTTCAAATGGATAACCGGAGTACCGCATACCCCTCTGGTGTGTTAGAGGATGTTCTTGTGAGGGTTCAAAATTTAATTTTTCCTATTGACTTTTATGTGGTTAAAATGGAATATGACAAGATGAATGGACATGCCCCAATTATATTGGGGCGACCTTTCCTGAAAATTGCCAAAACCATAATTAATGTACCTAATGGTACATTATCTATAGAATTTGGTGGTGACATAGTTCATTTCAACATCATTGATGCCATCAAGAACCCCTCATAAGTACATTCTTTTCTCCCAATAAATTCAATTGATGTACTCCATTCCTCTGAAAACACTTCTTATCATTCCCCCGATCCCCTTTCTGAGGTTTATTCATTGATTGAAATTCTAGGTAATGATTCATGCATTTATTATTGTATTGGATTAGAAAAATTCCATGTATGTTTATTAATTGATGATTTCTTGAACACTGAGGATACACTAACCATCGATGATACTGGTAAGCTTGTAAAAGCTCATTCCTCTATTTAGGATGATACCATTGGGTAGTTAGATGAGATCAGTAACCTCTCAATTTCACACACACTCCCATAAATCTAAAATCCACCTGAATTGGAACTGGAACAATTGCCTCAATATTTAAAATATTCATATCTTGAGAATGGAAACAAGTTGCCCGTCATCATTGCTAGTTCACTCCCTCCTGAGCATGAATTGTGACTGCTTGAAATTTTGAGGGAGTATAAACAAGATTTGGGATGGACACTTTCTGACATTCCTGGTATTAGACCATCAATTTTTACACATCATATTTTGTTAAATGATGAGTCTAAACCAATGAGGCATCCACAGCGTCGACTAAACCCAAACCTCCTAGAAGTTGTGAAAAATGAGTTAACAAAATTATTGGCTACTGGAATCATTTACCCCATCTCTGACAACCAATGGGTCAGTCCCGTTCAAGTAGTTCCTAAAAAGACCAGCCTTACAGTAATCAAAAATTAAAATAATGAATTGGTTCTAAATCGTGTGCATAATAGTTGGCTTGTCTGTATAGACTATCGCCGAATAAACCAACACACCAGGAAGGACCATTTCCCTTTTACATTCAATGAACAAATGCTAGAGAGGCTAGCAGGTAAGTCCTACTACTATTTCCTTGATGGGTATTCTGGATACTTTCAGATCCATATTTCCCCCGAGGATCAGGAAAAGACAACCTTCACTTGCCCTTTTGAAATATTTTCCTATAGAACGATGCCATTTGGTCAATGGAATGCTCCGGGTACTTTCCAACAATTCATGGTTAATATTTTTTCATATTACCTAGATAATTTCATGGAGATATTCATGGATGATTTCACTATTTTTTGGATTTTCTTTTGATGAATGTTTAAGTAGTCTTGGTTCAGTCCTACGTCGCTGTATTGAAAAGAATCTTGTATTAAATTATGAGAAATTCCATTTCATGGTGCCATAAGGTATAGTTTTGGGGAATGTCATTTATAGGGATGGAAGACAAGTAGATAAATCAAAAGTTTATGTTATTTATTCCTTACCATTCCCCAAAAATGTACAGGATGTGCAGTCTTTACTAGGTCATGCTTGATTTTACCATCGCTTCATTCGTGACTTTAGTAAAATTACACTCATATCCCGATTACTCCAAAAAAGAAAAAGAATTTGTTTTTGATAAAGAATGTGAGGAAGATTTTAATAAGTTAAAATGGAGTCTCACATCACCCTCATTAATCCAACCACCTAGGTAGGATTTACCGTTTGAGATCATGTGTGATGCCTCTAACTATGCAGTTGGGGAAGTCTTGTCACCCTATCGTATTGTATTTGGAAGGAGTTGTCACCTACTTGTTGAGATTGAGCACTGAGCCTACTGGGCCATCAAAAATTCAATTCTAATCTTTATGGTGCAGGTTCTCAAAGGAAGTTGCAGATTCAGGAGTTAGAGTAAATGAGAAGAGATGCATATGAAAACTCCAGAATTTATAAGGAGGAATCCAAGGCTACCCACGACCGTCTTATACTTCATCGTCAGTTCCACATTGGGAAGAAGGTCCTCCTTTATAATGAAAGGCTGAAGTTGCATCCAAGTAAGCTTCGTTCCCACTGGTTTGGCCCATACACTGTTATTAATGTATCTCTATTTGGTGTTGTTCAGGTTCAAAATTAAGAAACTAAGAAAACCTTCATTGTCAATGGGCAGTGGCTGAAGCACTTCCACAAACCCCTTTAGGAGTTCCCAATGGAGGAACTCCATGTTCAAGAAGCAATATACCAGTGAAACACACCAGGTTTTATCCTTCCTTCTCACCTTATCAATTATTATAGTGAGGACACTGCACATTCTAGGTGTGGGGGGATGGGTACATTCCTATCATTCCTGGGTTAGATAGTAATTTTCATCATTTTTTCCTTTATTTATTCTCCTTTTCACCTTCTTTATGGTATTTTCACTTTTCCCCATCTTGTTGAGTTCATTAGGATTTCCATTGTCTTTCTTCTTTCTTCTCTTTTTCACCTTCTTTATAGTATTTTCATTTTCCCCCCATCAAAAATTTCAAAGTTCCATGATTCGGTGACCATAAAGGGGGGAAAGTAAAAATACCATAAAGAATGGTGAAAAATAATATTTTTATGAAGTTAACATCAAGGAGTGATTTTTAGTGAATTGGTTTTCTATCAATGATATAAATGGTTGTATCACTCTGAAACATTTTAGATGATTGATGCCCCTTGTGTGAGTAGTTTTTGGGAAAACTATGTCACTAATATCTCCATACATTTTTTTACCAAACCACGAAGTGTGATCATTTCTTACTTAATATAAGGTAAATATTTGTTAGGTTAATATTTTTCAGCTTTAAATGAAATTTTCATACATTCATTCCTTATCCGATCTGTTTCATTACTATATCAGACTGACCTATGCATGTGCACCTAATGTCTGACTGTTGTACGCCCTAAAAAAAGAAGTTTGTGTCTTGGGAAAGTCAAAAACCACTCCTCCTGAACCTTTGATCCTGTTATAACTATTGCAATTAGTGTTGTGAGAAGATCAAACAAGGATTGAGAGATGAGTGTGAAATTTGTTCCAAATGAAACTTCTAAAAAAAAGATAATAAACGAGGGGAGTGATAAAATGTACAAAATATGGGGATATATAGGTCGGGAGCTTATGGTTTGACTTCTGGGAATTATTAAGTGAGTGGGTCTTTAAATATGATTGCAAAAGATGTAGGGCAGGTTCGGTGAAAATTTATTTAAAGTTGAATAATTTTAAAATAACCTATATTTATTGGATAGAAAGTGAAAAGAATAGAATAGAATGGTTTTCACACACACACATGGAGAGTTAGTGGAATGGTTGAATTTTGAATTCCTTTCTCATATTGGTGTCCTGAATCTCTTTGAATTTCATTGTGATATGATTTACGAGACATCCTTTTCCATTTTCACTAGGAAGAACTCCTTTGTGTGGTTCGTGCATTGATCACATTACTTTAGTGAATTAAAATTTCCTCAAATGTTAAATCTTCATGATTTTGGGAATATATATATGACTCATTTTATTTTTATATGTGACTTTTCCCTGGAGTGCAAATGTTTAGGTGTGGGGGTGTGATTGTATCACGATTCACTGTGTAATTTTCACCTTTACACAACTATGCTAAACTTGTTTTATATTGAAAATTATAATAATAATGACAAGTTTCATTCCATGTTAGAATAATTTATTTTCTGTTTATCACTTTTAAAAATGTTAATGTTACTTGTTTTGATGATTCCATTGTAGGAGGAGGTGATTTTGAGGGCCCATGATGATGTCCAAGAAAAATGGGCCAAACTGCGCAGGATCCAAGCACACCAGTGGATTAATACGCACAATGATACTAGACCGTGTATCCAATTGGGATGAAATTTTGTAGGCTGGTACAAAATTCATTGTTATATATTTAATATGAAGGATCCCAAGACTCATTCGTCCATCTGGTGGCCCAACCTACCTGATCTGTCCAGCACACCAAATTTGCACGAAGTCAAAATTGGTGTGGTGTGATCTGTCCATATATCATGCTATAGGTGTCCAAATTATGCCAAAATTTTGGTGGGGACAACCCAGAGGTGGGGATACAACTTTTCTATTTTCTCCAAATATAGATAAGACTTTCTGGAGGTCGAAACACCTATGACAAGTGGTTTTAAGAATTCTGTGTTCTCAAAACCACCTTCCCATTTTCCTATAAAATGGCACCTTGGGCTCCTCATTTGCAAGTTTGACCAAGAAGTGAAGTTATACTATTTTAGAGTCCTATAGGAGTCTCTTCCTCATCCTAGATGTTCGGGAGGCCACTATCCTCATAGGGGGATCAAGAATGAAGAAGAAGTTCCACTCGAGCTTCCTCCTCCTCCTGATGTCGAGCTAAACAGAGGGTGTTCATTATGAGGGAGATACACACATGTAAAGGGAGTTACAGAACTTGTAGTACTATTGGTTTAATGTATTTTGGGTTTGAAGACATTTCATTTGGAATTATATTACTTTGTTTTATCTTTGTTTGATTTAACTGAATGAAATGCTCTTTACTTTTAACCGATCAGTGCGAAGTTTTGAGTGTGTGACTTGTGTTGTTCCGATTGGATAACACAAGAATCCTTTTCTTCCCCAATTATTTGAGATTTCAATTTGTTTTGGAAGATTTTATACCATTAATTTGATCTATACCTTGTCTATATGATTGTTATGTCAATGTTTCGCTCAACATGATTTGATATAATAGCTTGGAAAGTAATCGGGATTTTTATTGATTTCAACCAAAGAATTACATCACACCTTAATTAATATCCCAGAACAATGAGCTTTAAATGTTTGTAGTGAACTCACAATGAACCCCTTTTATCTCATAATTAATTAACACCAACTTTTCTTTTCAACTATTAAACTCTTTAATTAAGTCATTTCATTATAAAATTGTTTTCAAAACCACCCCTATTTAAGTAATTCTTATTAAAAACGCACACTCTAAACCCACCAATACTCCTTGAGAGACAACCTAGGGTCTTCCCTAGACTATAAATCCACCTTGAAATCATAATCAATTTTCAACATCATGAAAATGTGGTCAAGTCTCTGGGATTGATTCTACTAAAAATGATTCGGGTATTAGAATTTTCTCAGAAGGTTTCTTAGCATCCTTAAGAAGAGATTGTACTATCTCAGCCTCAGACATCTTGTTCCTTTTCTTATTCTCTTTTTTTTGCTTCTCAAGATCTTCATCAACCTTTTCCTTTAAGGATTTTGCTTTAGCAGGGTCCAATCCAAACTTATGCCCCCTTCATTTCTTTTTCTTATCCTCTCTCTATTTTTCAACTACCTCATCAGGATAATATTTTTTCATCATTGAATTTGGTGGTGAATATTGAATTTCCTTGGAAATAGAAACTTTTTCTATCTCTTGAATTTCCTTTAATTTCCTCTTCCTTCCACCTTTCTTGGAGGTTTCAGATAAACCTTGTTTCTTTGATAAAACTTCAACTTCTTCATTTGATAAATCATAAAACTCTTTGGATTCGGCAGAAAATCCAATTTTCATTCTCCTTAGAGTGTCATAGCTTAGCAACATTATCCTGAAATTTCTTGACTTTGATTTGGAGGAAATTTTCATTGATTCTAAACAAGAAACAATGATATTTGATAGAATTGCCGGATACATGATAATATGAGACTTCATATTTTCATTCTTGATATTCTCAATCATATCCAAAATATACTTAACCATATTTAGCTTTCGTAGGTTCACTAAGAAATCCCAAACATATATATCACTTGTATTCAAAGTATCTTTATCTCTTTTCCTCACAATGATAAAGCCTTGAACCCAAAGTTCAAGAATTAGGAAATTTAATGAAAGATGAAGAATCTTTAGAGTCTTGACTCCAAACAAACCAAGGCACTCTATGGCCTTCTCCTTATCAAATATTCCTTCAACATCAGGTAAATTATGCGAACAAAATTCAGCTTCTCCTTCGTAAGGTATTCCAATCAGACTAGCTACCTTAAAATAATAAAGAGAGTAAATCTTACCATAACTCTTGAAAGAAAATTTCTCTTTTCCTCCTTGATTGAAAAAATATACAGATTCATAGAACTCTACTAGCAACTCCGGAATCACTGGATCCTCTGCCTTGGGTTTAGATACAGCTATAATCTCCCAGCTATTTAACTTGATGTTCTTTGAGATGATTGAATCATACTTATTAAAGAAGTCCAGTTCTACCAACCTTTCATGATAAATCTTCCATTCAGATATTTCCTTTATGGTTGAAATTTCTTTATGAGGAGAGGCATCTTTAGACATTCAGAACTAAGGAAGACCTGAGAAATTCAGAACGGTATTAAATAGGAAGGGTAGAGCTTCAGCATGCAAGATCTTGAGATTCAATGTGGGACAACCATCGGGGGGTCCTTTATATAGGAAATTGAAGTAACGTTTCAACTTCCCTGATTGATACAACGGTTGAAAACTTCTTGAGAAGATCTGACGGTTGAGATGATATCCAAAGAAGGATTTTGATAGATTCGGATCTTTTGAGGTTTTTAAGAAAAACATTCTAATTTAAGTAAAAGTGAATCCGAAAATTTTGAAAACAAAATGAGAATTCCAACTAGTAAAAAATGATTATGAAAATTTAGGAAAGGAAACATACCTTTTGGATTTCTAGAAAGATTATTCGTAATAAGGAAAATTCTTCTTGAAGAACTTTATATTCTGAAAATTTGATTACAAAAATTTTTAGATTATGAAAAATTTAGATTACAAAAAAAAGATTACGAAAAAATTTGGATTACGAAAAAAAATTTAGATTATGAAAAATTTGGATTACGAAAAAAAAAATTAATTATGAAAATTTTGACTACGAAAGTTTTAACTAACAAGAAAATGTACCACCCCTATGAAAAAGAGTTTGTTTCTATAAGAAGATAGGTTTCAAAAAGAAGTTAATAAGGAAGATTACCTTAGAGTTATCATTCTTAACTTCTATTTAATGTATTCAAATCTATCAGATGGTAAAGATTTTGTGAAAATATCAGCAAGTTCATCTTGCATTCTGATAAATTGAAGAATGATATCTACTTTTTGTATGTGATCCCTAAGAAAGTGATGCCTAATATCTATGTGTTTTTCATGAGAGTGAGGTGCAGGGTTTTTGCTTAAGGAAATGGCACAAGTATTATCACACAAAATTTGTGTTTTGGTAAAACTCATACCATATTCTGTGAGTGTGTGTTGCATCCACAATACTTGATCAAAAAAACTTCCAACTACTACATATTCAGCTTTAGCAGTGGAAAGTGCTACTGAGTGCTTCTTTTTTAATGACCGAAAAACTAATGAATCTCCTAAGAAATGACAAGTTCTAGATGTACTTTTCCTATCCATTCTACATCCACCAAATTCAGCATCTGAAAATATTAAAAAAAAATCATTTCCAGAGGTATAAAAGAGTCTTAAATCCATGGTTCCCTTTAAATAGAAAAAAATACTTTTCACTACCTTTAAATGAGATTCCTTTGGATTGGATTGATATCTTGCACATAAGAATACTGAGAACATTAAGTCTTGATGACTAGCTGTCAAGTAAAGTATACTTTCTATCATACCACTAAAGGATGTTTGATCTACTGGTTTCCCAGCTTCATCAAGATCAAGTGAATTTGAGCTACCAATGGGAGTACTTATACTCTTAGGGTTTTCATATCCATACTTTTTAAGAAGATATTTAATATAATTGTATTAGGATATAAAGATTCCTTCTGGTTTTTGAGAAATTTGAAAACCAAGGAAAAATGTTAACTCACCCATCATACTCATTTCAAACTCAGATTTCATTAGATCTACAAAGGAATCAGTTAAAGATTTCTGATTTGAACCAAATATAATTTCATCAACATAGATTTGAACAATAAAAACATTTTTCTTATATTTCTTTATAAAAAGTGTTGGATCATCATTTCCTTTAACATAATTATTTTGAAGAAAAAATCTTGTAAATTTATCATACTAGGATCTAAGATCTTGTTTAAGTCCATATAGAGCTTTGGTATGTTTGAAAACATGTTCAAGATGTTTAGTATCTTCAAAACCAGGTGGTTGTTCAAAAAAAACTTCCTCTTGAACATAACCATTAAGAAAAGAACATTTAAAAATGATTTGAAAAATTTTGAAATTGAAGAATGCTATAAAGGCTAGTAGGATACAAATAGATTCAAGTCTAGCTACTGGAGCATAGGTTTCTTCACAGTCTATTCATTCTTGTTAATTATAGCCTTTAGCAACTAATCTAGCTTTATTTATTACTATGATTCCATTTTCATCACACTTATTTCTAAAAACCCATTTTACTCAAATAACAGAAGTTTCATTAGGTCTTTCAACCAAGGTCCATACTTTATTTCTTTTGAATTAATTTAGATTATCTTGCATAGCTTTTATCCAATCATCATCACCTAAATCTTAATCAGTTCTTTTAGGTTCTGATTGAGAAAGAAATGCTATATGTTCTACTTAATTCCTTAATGAGCTTCTAGTCCTTATAGTTTTATTTACATCCCCAATGATGCTGTCACTAGGATGATTCTTTAGAAACAACTGATTTAGGTTTTGTAAAACCTGTTCATCAACATAGGGTAGGAAATCTTCTGGGGTAAATGATTCAGAAATATTTTCTTGGACATTTTCCTTGTTAGAAGGATCTTCTATCAAGGGTTGATAATCAGTTTTTGAAAACACATCCGAGGATGTAGATTGAGGTTGTTTAAAAACCAAAGGATCAGTTTCATCAAATTTGACATGTACTGTTTCTTCAACAGTACAAGTGTTTTTATTGAAAACTCTGGCCTTAGAGGTTGTGGAGTAGCCTAAGAAAATTAATTCACCAGATTTGGGTGTGAATTTATGTAAATTATATTTAGTATTCAAGATGAATACTTTGCATCCAAATAATTTGAAGTATGAAAGTCTAGGTTTTCAACCATTCCACAACTCAAAAGGATTTTTAATAAGAAAATGTCTAATCAATACACGATTTATAGTATAACAAGCAGTACTTACAACTACAACCCAAAAATATTTGGCTACCAAATATTAAATCAACATGGTTCTTATTATCTCTTGAAGAATTATGTTTCTTCTTTCAACAACACCATTTTTTTGAGGATTTCTTAGTGCTGAGAAGTTATGAGTAATGCGTTTTCAACTACAAAAATTTTCAAAATCATAATTTTGAAATTCTCCTCCATGATCACTATGAATAATTATAAAAGGAAGATTTTTCTCATTTTTAACTTGGGCTCTAAAAATTTTGAAATAATAAAAATATTCAGATTTATTTGCTAGAAAATAGACCCACATAAATCTAGTGTAATCACCAACTAAAAAAATACATAATATTTGCCTCTAATGCTTCGAGTTTGTGTTGGACCAAAAATATCCATATGCACTAACTATTATGCATCAGTAGTTGAGACTTCATTGATTGATTTAAAACTTGATTTATGTTTCTTGAAATATTGACAAGGATCACAAACTTTTGAAGAATCAAATCTAAGTTCCAGTAGATACTTAACTAGTCTTTTCTTAGAGAGTTTACATAGGTTCCTAATGTTTTAGTGTCCTAACCTTCTATTCCATAACCTAGATTGATCTTCCATTGCATTGAGACAAGGTAGATCTTGGCTTCTAAGGTCTTCTAATTTTAGTGTACATACATTCTCTTGCATATGGGAAGAAAGAATAAATTCTTCCTTGGAATTGTGTACTAATCACTTGTTATTCCTAGAATTCACAAGGTAACCTTCATCACATAATTAAATTATGATAATGAGATTGTACTTGATACCTTTAACAAATAAAACATTTGAAATCAAAGTTTTTACAAGAATAACAATGTTACCTATACGAATAATTTCTCCTTGAGCATTATCTCTGAAAGTTACTTTTCCTCCTTTTGTATTGATAATATTTTCAAAGAAGTTTTTATTACCATTCATATGTCAGGAGCATCCACTATACTTGTATCATGTATTGCTATTGGTACTATCTTTGCTTTACTGAAAATAAGAGTGTTAGACTTTCAGAACCCAAACTTTCTTGGATCTGGAAACTTCAGAAAGAAAATTTTTAGGAATCCACATTTTCTTTAAAAAATAAGCTTTATGAAAACCTAAAGACTGTGTTTTGTTTAAGGAAATTTTTTTCCCAATGCCTACCACACTGACACTTAGGGCAGAATGGAGGACTTTGAGGTATAATATAATGATTACTAAAAATCAATTTTGAATGAGTATAGCCAAATCCAAAATTATTCTTTAGAGGTTGAATTTGGGAATACATCTTATCAAAATTTTACTTACCTAAGATAAAGTTTTACAAACACTTCCTCAAGGAAAATATTTATGACTTCTATCAAATAAATAAGTTCTTATCCTCAAAAACATTAGTTTTTGCACTAGAGTTAGGCTCTAAAATATTTTTCTTAGAAATTAATTTTTCTAGATCCTTAGAAAGTTTATCCTTATCAGAATTAACTTCCTCATGGTTTTTTGAAATACTTTCAAAATCAAGTGTTTTTATATCAAGATCTTTAGAAAGATATAATATTTCCTTAATAATAATTTTAATTCTAGAATTTTCCTTATCAATATTTTTCTTGACTTTATAATTTTCATTCTCAAGGAGCTTAGAAAACCTAGACACTTCTTTATAAGTTGGTAAAATATTATCTTCATCAGAAGAAGATTCTTCATCAAAGGATTCATAATATTTACTATCACTAAAATTAGCGTTCAAGGATACATTGGTTTTGGATTCAGCATTGTGTACCTTATCCATTAGACAATGATTTTCAATAGGTAACTCAGCAAGTAAACCAAGATTCTTCTGACTAGAAGATTCATACTCTGAGGATTCTTTAGAAGAGTCTCCAACACTGGCACTCCAGGTGTCATTGGCTTTCAAAAATTTCTTAGATTTACCCTTGTATTACTTATTTCTATTCCACTCAGAATAATTTTCGTTTCTATCTTTTCTCTTAAGTATATGACAATCTGGCCTTATATACCCTGCTCTTTTGCATTTATAGAAAGTGACTTCCGAATATTTATCATCTTTTCTTTCTTTCTTCTTGTATCTATACTGAAAGTATTTGTTCCCAACTATCTTGTTCATCCTTCAATAAAGATTAGCTAGTTCATTCTCAGAATGTTCACTTTCACTTGATTCAGATAAAACAATGACCTTCTTCAACTTGGATCTAGTAACCCTTTCAGGAGTCTTGGATTTCATCTGATTTGAAGTAGTTGTAAAAGTAACACTTCCATTTCCATTCTTCTTCTTATTTAGATCAACATTTTCATTCCTGTCACATGTTGAAGAAGATTTCCAAAAATCTCATCAAGAGTAATCTGTGAGACTTTCTTATTCTCATAAATATCTATTCTCTTTGATTCCCACTCATTAGGCATGTTATCTATAATCTTGTACACAAGTGACTCATCATATAATCCTTTCTCTCCCATGAATTGTAAACTATTAACAATATTCATAAACCTATGTTTTACCTTACACATTGGTTCTCCATAAGGAAATATAAATCCATGATATTCTGATCTAAGTATAGCTCTTCTAGTTTTGATAACTTTGGAAGTTCCAAAATGAGTAACCTCTAATTTCTTCCAAATACAATGTGTAGATTCACAAGAATAAATCTAGCTATATATATTCCTGGTCATATAACACAACAAAGTATTGCATACCTTGTATTTTAGTTGATATTATAACTTTTCTTAATTAGTAAAAGTTCTGGCTTCCTTATCAGGAATCTTGTAATCTCCAGTAAGCATTACAAAGTTGTCCACTCTAGTGTTAATGAAAAAAGTCTTCGTACGATCTCTCCAATATTCATAATCATTCCCATCAAATATAGGTGGTCTAGTAGGATTAATATTTTCAATCGAACCAATATTCATTCCTACCATCTAAAATAAAAAATCTTTCCACAAAATCTTGTTAGTAATAAAAGTTTGTAAACAAGGATAAAAATCCTAAGAAAGGAAAAATAGAACAAAGGAATCTTGAGAAAGAAAAATTATATATGAATATAATTATTTCAGAGACCTCCTCTGATACCAATTGTAGGATCGAAATGTGATGCAGATGCTCAATATACAACAGGGGGGATTGTATACTTTAAAAAATTCATTTGAAACTTTTAAAGATAGTATAAAACTTTCTATTGTTTAACAAAGTTTAACAAGGTAAACTCACAAAACCTCTTAGTTCTACAAACATGCTAGATTCTGAAAATATGGTTCTGGAAATGAAACTTATGAGAAGTTTACAAGGACAAAGATTACAACTTAAATCATATAGAATCTTACTAATCAGAGTATACAAGTACAAGAAAGTATAAGATAGTTATACTTTCCTTATTAATCAAAATGCAGCAGAAAACAAACTTGAAACCATACAAGTAACAAGTATAGAATCTTTTAACCCAAAAGAGTAGGGTATCCAAAAACTTTAGATAAATTTCCCTTGATTTATACTTTCAAGAAATTATATCTTACCCACACTAGGGTAAGCCCTCGATAGGAATACCAGAGTCTGTATTGCTATCCCCACAAGCCCTCGAACTTCAAGGTAGTCGGCACCTCTTTCTTCCTTATCAAGGAAGTCCTCGAACTTTAAGGTAGTCAACACATATGTCTTCCTATCCCCAGAAGCCCTCGATTGTACACAGTAACAATCAGAGTTCCATGAAGCAAGATAAACAAGATGTTCAGTACACACAAGTCATGAGAGTATCTCTCTCTCTAGAAATCACTTCAACAGCATGTGGTCTCTAGAGTTATCAATTTTTTCCAAAAGTTCTGAGCTCATTAAAATGAGATCATATTTATAGACATTTTCCCAATGGTCAGCTCCCACTTCCAATGGTCATATTTTTCCTTGAATCTCGGAGGGACCTGTACACATGTCACTCAAACAATGGTTGGTTAGAAACAGAATGCACGACATCATTTCATAACTCTAACAAGGGTAAGTAAATTATGGTTGCTCTATCAAATCAATTTTTCAGAGTATAAGGAAAAATAAAGTTCTAAGTCTAGGAAGAAAATATTAGGAGTCTATATTACATGGATATTTGGATTCTGTTTTCCAAGGAATTTGGAATTATAATTCTGTAGATTTTAGAGTCTGAATTCTGAAGAATTCAGAGTCTTAATTCTAAGGAATTAGACACCTGAATTATAAGGAATTCAGAGTCTAAATTATAAGGAATTTGGATTCTAAATTTAGAGGAATTCAGAGTCTAAATTCATAGGAATTTGGATTCTGAATTTTAGATAATTCAGAACCTGAATTTCAGAGAATTCAGATACTTAATTTCACAGAATTAGGAACCTAAATTTCAGAGAATTCGGATTCTGAATTTCGGAGAATTCAGATTTTTAATTTTAGAGAAATCGGGACCTGAATTTCAGAGAATTCGGATTTTGAATTTCAGAGAATTTGGATTCTGAATTTCAGAGAATTTGGATTCTGAATTTCAGAGAATTCGGAACCTGAATTTCAGAGAATTCGGAACTTGAATTTCAGAGAATTCAGGTTCTAAATTTTAGAGAATTCGGAGTCTAAATTCTAAGTAATTCAGAGTCTAAATTCTAAGTAATTCGGAATCCAAATTCAGAGGAATTCGGAATCCTAATTCAAAGGAATTCAGAGTCTAAATTTAGAGAATTCGGATCCAGAATTTTGATCTGGAAAATAAAATACTCTATATCTAAGTATTTATAGAATCCTGAGGTTTTATATGTGAAACCGATTTTTTCACTTGGGAGTAAAAATAGTTAGATTTAGAGAAACTAAAATACGAACAATGAAAAAAGGTAAGTATAAATTTTCCTTGGACAAGGAAAATTTTCCTTATTAAGGAAAATCTGGGTAAGGAGAAAATTTCCTTCAAAAAAAACTTAGAGAAAATAAAATTTTTCTTTGAGATAGAGTGTTTGTGATTTTCAAAACATAGAGGAATGGAAAAGTCATAAGAAAACCTTATTGACTGAACACAATTGATTTAATCTTATATGGAAAAGGATTTTGAAAGATCACTTGAAATATTTTATATGGGAAATAACATTTATTTAAAAATAACAATTTTAAAACATAAAACATTTTCAAAATAATTTTATTTTAAAATAACATTCAAAACTTATAATGGAATCTTTTAAAAATTATTTAAAACATTTGTTGGGGGAAATATCCTTTATCCTTTGAAATACACTCTTTAAAACATAAAAAAATTGAAATACTTTTCATTTTGAAATAATTTATTTAAGATAAAAAAATTTCATTGAAAATAAATTTGAAAAACTGTAAGTCAAGCATGAAATCATTGAGATCTCATGATAATGGGAAATATTATTCATATTGTGCATCTAAAAAGCAAAATTATTTTCACATTTTTGGTAAAATCCAAACAAGAATTGGTTGGAAAATGGCATGAAGATTAATTTCAAATAAATTTTTAAAAATTAAAACATAATTAAAATTATTTTTGTTAAATCTTATTTTTAGCATCGATAACATTTTTTAAAACACTTTTAGAAAACATCATTTTATGAAAATGGGTTTCCAACCGAAGAGATAAATAAAGTTGTATTTTATTAAAATTATTTTATCATTTATTTTAAGTACCAAAGAGTGGGAAAATGGTATTATTACTTGAATATATCATGAGTACCAACATTAGAATAAAATTCATGAATTTCTTAATATATGGTTCATAATATTTTTTCATCTGAAACATAATCATAAACAATCATGCTAAACAATGAGATTATAACATAAGATCTTTACAACTTTGGTAACATTGAAAAATAAGCCCCGTGAAATAATAACATTTAATTAAACATAAAATATCATGAGAATAAATAAGTTAATGATATTACATGTCATGGGGGTATTTATATACACCACATAAAAGAATATAGGTGCATAACATAACACATTTCTCAAAGAAGGAATATTGAGAAAAAAATCCCTTACCGCTTGGGTAACATTTGAACTGTAAACACCATGAAAGAGGGATCCTCAAATGGATGTGTAAATAACAATAATTTTAATTATAATAATCATAAAATACAATCATGTGAAGTTTACACACCACATAAAATAAACATTTGTTTAATATGGTATTTAGCTCACAAAAAATAAAAGCGAGACACAAATCTCTTAACTTAAGTCTTGTCTTCCATCATACTCATTAAAAACCAATTTATTATAAATATAAAATTATTATAAATATACTAAAGAACCATATTCATATATATAATTCCATATATTATTTTCTTATAACATTTTATTACCCTTTTATTAACATTTCCATGTTAAAGTCACATTTCAGGCAATAACTGCTTTGTTTTTTGTGTATGTTTTGAATTTTTATTTTTGGACCTCTTACCATGATTATGTTTTCATAGTATAAATAATGTAAAAATTATATAAATATAATATATATATATTTATCATATATTTATCATATATTTATTTATATTAATTCAGTAAAATTGGTGATATAAAATGAAATACACTATTCATGGTAATAGTTGGTCATACGTACGCATGAACGTTGTTTCCATTTTACTACATCATTGAAATAAAGAAAATTAAATTATATATATTATAATTATAGAATCATTTTTTCTATATATCAAATTTTTTATTAAACCATCATTAATGCATTTCATGTAAAGTGTGAATGAATAACATCACTTCCCGAGGAAGTATTCCACCATACACATGAGCGATGTTATCATATAGCTAAAAAATAAAAAATCATGATTTTATGTGTAATATAAAAATTTAATAAGAATAAAAATATCATAAATATAATATATAAATAATAAATCCATCATTATATTCATCTATTATAGGTGGTAATGGAAAAACGAATGACATCGACTCGTGAGGTGATAGTCCGTTGTACACACGAGCAATGATTTCACAACCCATTTGATGAAAGTAGAGATGGTTTTAGGCCATTAAATTAAAATAAAAAACATATAAGTATAATTAATATAGATATTTTATTATATTATAATGGTATAATAATAATTTAAGGATGTGTAGGAAGAAATAAAACAAAAATTCCCATTGATGAACATTACCTCTTCTTCACGCATCCTCCTTAGGTTTGCAACAAAAGTCTTACTAGGTTGAATTTATGTCCAAAATAAGTCTTCTAGGATGAGGTTAGGAAATTTGTTAATTGATTTGGTTAGTTATTTACTGAAACAAATGGGTTTTAAGGTGTGAATAAGAGAGGAGAGGGAGTGACCTTTTATAAGCGGGGGAGAAGATACACATGATATTTTTTAAAAGAATTGAGCACTCTCACGTTTTTCATATTTAAAAGGGTAAAAATGGGACATTATTGAACCTTAAATGATTTATGGTCTAAATAAGTCCTTAAAATATTCTTTTAAAAAATTTATATGTCATTTTTACCCTTAAGTTTTAAATTTAACCCCAAGATAAACCAATTTTTACCGTAAATGTGTTAATTCATTTTTACTTTATTCATTATTCATTTTGGTAAAAAATTAAATTGAAATTATTATATAATATAATTTATTATTATTCTTAATATGGAATAAATTTTTATAAACTCCATTCAAATAATTAGAAAATTTTAATTTAAAATCAGTCCCGTCCACACGATGAGAAAACGGGGTTTTAAAGAGAAAATGTTCAAAAGTTTACGAAGTTTTTATTTCAAAATAAAAAATAAAATTGATTAAAATGAACTAAATTGGATTAATAGATTTATAATTGAACTAATTTAACTTTTAAATCAAATTAAAATATAATTTATATTTATAAATAAATTAAACAAAAAGGTAATTTTTAATTAAAATTTAGCATTTTTCACTATTCATCAAAAATTGAATCTTTTCAAAAAAATCCCAAGAATCCATCCTAAGATAATATTTAATTAATTATTAAAAAATGAATTTTATTATTTCAAAAAAAATTCTAAAAGTTGTAAAAAAGTATTTTAATATAAGTGTACAAAGGTGAAAAAACCTCTTTTTTTAAATACAGTTTTAAGTGTAAAATAAGATTTACTTTTATCCGTTATTTCGAAAACACATAAGATGAAAATTATATTAAACATATAATAAATAAATTTCATTAAAATAATTCACCATATGCTATTTTGTAAATTTATTAATTTAAAACACATTTCTACGTATAAAAATATTTTTTCACGAAATAGATTTCCTCTATATTCAATGTTTTTTATTTTCTTTTCTAATTAATTGATCACTAAATAATTTTTAAACCATATTTTAATAATATAGTCAATCCTTTTCATACCCGACATTACAATAGATAGGTGATAACTATTACTTTAAATAAAATTACATCAATAGTGTGTTATGTTTAATTTATAATTTGTCCTGTGTATAACACAAGCTACTCTCAGTATTGTGTGTAACGCAAGATAAAACCAACGTTTCATGTAATGAAAGATCAATTCAGTTTGGTTAATGAAAAAAAAATATTTATAAAACTAAATTAATTTGAAAAAAAATATTGTATAAAATCTTGGAGTGTTAGAAGGATAGATTGTGGATCAAAAGGATTTGTAAAGTACTATCTAAATCCTAATCTTCATGAAAATATATAGTCCTTGATTAAAATTAAATATAAAGGAGTACCATATTATGGAATTTAAAAAAAATCCAATGGAATCTTAATTTTTTCTAATAGTATTGAAAAAATGTATCTTTTTAGATTAGGATTTATTTTGTTGTGGACTAGGTAGATGACATAAAATATGAGCTTCTGAAGGTTAATTCTATATTAAAGGATGATTAATTGATAACCATACCATGAAGTTAAATTAAACCACTCCAAAAACAATTGAATATGAGTATTAATTTATATTATAATACATAAATCAAATGATATGTATGGATTAACAAATTGAATACATTTTGTTGAATATTTTACACCCATTGATGATTTGGTGTGAAAATCCATGTGTAATGAATTTATAAAATATTACTACACAAAATTAATGTCAAATAATTTTTATATTAAGTGATTCTTTTTCAAGGAAAAGTGAATACATAGATATTTTATTAAAATATTTCCCCAAAAAGGATAAAGTGAAGGTTATCTTCATGAATCCCATAAAAATTGATTCCTTCAAACACATGATAGTGTATTTGGGAGTGTATTCTATCCTAAAATCCATGTGAGTTCATGGTTTTATTTTTACCACATTCATTCCTTTGAATTTATTGAAAAAATATGAGAGTGGTTTGGGAGATATTTTTACTGAGGGGGAAATGATCTAACTTTATATAGGTGAAATCAATGAGGGTAGAAGTGAGGCGATGTTATATATTATTGGAGATACATGATGTGATGATAACTAATGATTGTAGAGAATATCATGTGGTTTGAGCATGTTGCCTACAAATTTAATTAGGGTATACATGAACCTTTGTAGTTTAAAGAAGATTTATAAAATGAATTGATAAAAGGGACCCTAAGATGATCTAAATTTATTCTTGTCCAATATAGTATTGATATTTACACTGAGGTTTAGAGAACTCTCATAAACATTCTTTTATCATATGACACAGTCTTTAGATAACTCCCCCATTGTGACCATGGTATAACTATTTCCATGAGATAATTCATTCATGGTTTTTTCTAGTGATTTCATGTTTTTTAATCATACATTTGATCATGTATGGGTTTGAAAATAATTAGAGTATATATGTAATCAAAAGAATATATAAATTTTGAGGTGGAACAAACTATGATGTGGTGATCTTAAAACCACACTATGGTTTGTGTGTATAAATTACTAATGAAGGAATCAATCCTAAATGATCATTTTAGAGGTTTTTATTTCATATAATTCTATTTTATGACCATAGGTATGCCACACTATAGCATGGTTTATCTTTATTATTTCATGGTGTATGTTAGAAACACTTATAAAGATATTTATCATAGATCTTACATATCTAGAGGCAGATTTATGTTTTTACCACAAGGATTTATGGAAAAAGTAGGTGTGGTATATTCCTTGGTGGGAATAAATTACCACATACACCTTTCTGAGAGACAAAAAACCTATAGATACAATCATTTTTTATACACGAATTAGAATAATTAAAAAATATTTAGTATAATTATATATTCGAACATGTATAAGATATATTTGCGTGTGAAAAAAAACTACTAATAATTGGGAATACAAGATCTATGTGTTCATAATTCTTAGATCTGGATTTGAAAAATTAAACCATTCAAAGAAAAACTCCCTCACATGACCAAGGATTCACGTTTATTTAAATATTGTGTTTCACATGGAAAATGAATAATGAGATGTAATAAAACATTGATATAGTGGTGTATACATTATATATAATATTTATCCAAGATTCAGAAGGTAAACGAAGGTGTTTATTTGATCTATACTTGGGGACACTTGATGAGGGGTGTGAATAATTGATTGAATTGATAATGATTGTGTAGATATTTATTATACTTTGATTTTAGAACAATATTCTTGATATTATACTTTTCCTTTTATATAATAAGATAAGATCATTGATAGTGGGATCATAATAATTAGACACTCAATAAAATGTGTGTGAACCTTTTAAAACATATTGTATGTCACATGTGTTTTATCTCACATTTTATCTAACATCATAATTGATTGGTTTCTTTGAAGATTGTAATATCTATGTGATTTGAGAATAATTTAATTTAGGAGTTTGGTTTTTTAGGGACTATCGATCTAACCCCACATCTTAGTGGTTATGAATCTCCTACCTAGGACTATCAGGATAGAGGATAAGTGTTATCAAGCTTTCAAAAGGTTAAAATTATCTTTATAAAGTTACAAAAAAAATGTTAACATGTATAGAAAAACATTAATACATTTCAAAGAAATGTACATGATAATTCAAAGATCAATAAATAAAATACCAAGAAGTGGATCGAATCATGGATAAGATGAAGGGAATCCACACATGTATACTATGTAATATTATTTATTTCACAATAGGTATTTTTTCTTGAAAATATAATTCATGTTAATTTGGAACCTAATTTGTGGTAAGGTTCCACCATTATATAGAAATTAAAATCTTAATAGAGTAAAAAAAATAATTCAATGTCAATGAAAAACATATAAAAAGTCAAAATAGAGGTATTTCATGTCACTAAAGTCTAATTGTGGACTAAAATTATGCCTAAATTTTAAATTTTATATAAATAACTAAATGAGATTCAACCTAGGAAAATTTTCAAAAACAAAAAAAACATTTTAATTTTTTTGAGAGCTTTCTAAGATTTTTATTGCATTATTAAGATAAGAAAATTTCCATAGATTCTTAAAAATAAATTCTTTGAGAACCCTAAAACCCTCTCAAAACCATTAATTTTTTGAGAATAAGATATTATAAAAGTTTAAAAATAAAATGGATTCATAATTGAAAAAATAAAGAAAATGAATCAGATGAGTAAAAAATCATTACATGGAAGCTAACCACCTTTATAATGATTTTTACCAAGACCCTTTACTTCAACAAACTATTACAGAAACTCTAAAACCTTATTTTTTGAAAACATTTTTTCTATCCCCAGAAATTTATATAAGACTATACCATCCTAACCTATTTTCCCACTTGGTTTTAAAATTTTGAACACAAAATGGTATTTTTTGTAGTAAACCATTTCATGGTATTATTATGTATTACCCCTAGGGATTTTAATTTTTTTTATTTTAAAACAATAACGAGTTCCACTCTTTAGATTTTACTTTATATAATATTCCAAAATACTCAAAAAACCATAATAAAACCTAATTTGTATTCTTATACTTAATAGAAAATGAATGTAATACAACCTTAAGAAAACACCATGAGGCTCAACCACACGTCATTAGACCTTGATTCTAATTTTAACTTATACTATGTTAAACCAAGACCCAACAATGCTCATTTTTACCCAAAAAATGACTATTATAAATTAAAAAAAATTATATCCAAACCATGGTAAACATTATGTTAGGGATACCTGATAGAACCATATTTTTCATGTTTATTTTAATATAAAATGTGTTCTTTTTGTTTTTATTTAATGATTAATTAATCCAATATTGATTAGTTTTTTTAATATAAGTTTGGATACATTTTTTCACTGAAAATAAACTTAAAAGTGATGAATTAATAATGAAGAAAATGACCTGCAACATACAATACACCCATAACCTAACCTAAAGCTTCAAAGAAAAGAAAAAAAATACAAAATGGAGAAAAAACTACTATAAAACACCAATTTACCATATAAATAGTGAATTTAGAATGTAAATTGTGAATAATTAAAGACATAAAACAAAGAAAAAAGAAAAAAAATGAAATTTAGGTAATGAAATCATGTATCATGGTGTGAATAATATATTTCACACTATGGAAATCCTTCAAAAATATCAGGCTATAAAAACAAGTCGTAAGAAGCATTTTCAAGTGATCCATCAATGTATTTACATCATAAAACCACTATTTATGACATAAAAGTGTTGGAAAGAACATAAAAATGGATATCATTGATGAATTTAATTATTTGACCACTTTTATTATCCATTGATGGCTCAGGATGACATTAAACTCCTTTATTTTCAAATTATGACACTATAGGGATGTAATTGAAGTAGATAAATGGAGCATGGGAGGATTGGAATCAGAATCAATCAGATACCAAGGATTGGTCATTGTTTTTTGGAATAAGGATTCTTCTGTTATGTTTTTTTTCTTTTGTTTTTAATTTTGTTCATTGTAACCATAATATGTATTTTAATTTAAGTTTTTCATTCTTTTAATCTCTATATTTATATTTATTTCTTCCATCTTTTTGTTGCGACTTGTTATACTCATAATGAATAGTGATAAAACCGAGGCTTAGCTTTAGGGTAGTTTTCACAATGTTCCCAAAATTATTTCACTTTAAATAATTAAATGTTTTATTTCTATTTGTGGTGAGTGAGAGGGAAGTGTATGGGTATGGTGATCATCCACCACAAAACTACACTCAAACTCATTTCTATTTCAAAATTTACATTCTTTCCCTCTATTCCCCCATAAAAACTCTTCATATAGTGTGGTTAAAGGTTCCTGAAGGGAATAAATTACATATAATGGAGTTAGGTTTTTAGGGTATTACATTCTCGATTGATCATTTTTATCTCATCTGAGTACTAGAAGAGGTGAGATTTGGTTTGTCAAATTCAAGATAAATTACACAATTAATAAATTATAAGATAGTAATTCAAGATTTAGATTTTTTAATTGAATTATCATCATTTAATATTAATAAAATAAATAATAATTAAGGAAACCATGTAACCAAACTATAAGGACCAATACCTTTCTCCCTAATCTGTATTTTGTATATATTTTCATCTTAATTTAGGTTTTAGTTTTACATTGAATTGTTTTTCCAAAAACCCAAAACCAAACATTTCACTATTTTTATAAAATAAATAAAAACACATAAAACATATAAAAAGTGAATTAAAATTAGTGATTGAACAAACTATAAGGCTCCCAAAGTTAGAGGACCTTGGTCATCCATTGTTCTATAATAGGAAAATAGATTAGATTTTGTACCACCCTTTGATAGGGGTGTGAAAACTGGCATTGTTTTTAGGGATCTATCATTATTTCTTTTTTACCATTTTGTAAATAAATTTACTTTTTTTACTAATACATAAATATAAATATATAACTATTTTCTATAAGATGTATTAAAATCCATATTATTATGCATTGGTAGATTACTCTCAGGTGCAGAAAAAATAACAATAAGAATAAGATTATAGAAAATCCTATGTGCACGAACATATAGAATACATAGAAAATATATAGAGAAAATTAGAAATGGTGTATCAATATATTTTTTTATTACTGGAGAAACCCAAATTAGAATTGGAGAAAGAATATGAACTAGTCATGGAAGGAATTTACCCTCTAATCTTTGAAGTTAAAGAATATAATGGAGTAAAATTGGAGATACATAAAGATCAATTCATATTTTTTCAACCATTTCTATAAGATATAGATGACGGAGAATTGTCAACTAATTTATAAAAGGGATATTAAGAAAATTTTGATATATTATAGAATTATTGGGTTGAAATTGAACCACAACATGATCTCCCCATCTATGAAAATGTGTAAGCATCAGAACCACTCTACCTTACTCTATCCATGAAATATAAAAAAACTACCAAAGTGTTGGAATTCAAAAAACTAATATTAAAGGATCCTAACTAAATACCTTCATATAGTGAAAATAAACTCCAAGAGACACTTCCTATAAAAGAAGAGATTGAATATGACCCATATTATAGAGTTTAATCTTTCTTGAACTCTATATCTTATGATTTTTAAAAAAATAAATTGAGTATCACCCCTTGATATTTTAAATTTACATATTTGGATAACAATTATTATGCCTAGGAAGAAGATAATGCACCTATTGAGGATCAAATGGAGCTCCTTGAACATATTAAATACATATTGGAGGGGGTCCATGATGACATCCAAGCAGCCTTTCTAGAAAAACTAGAGACAAACACTACCATTATAAAAGGGAAAAAATTATCTATCAATTCTTCAAGTTTAAATTTTATTTAAATAAAAATGCAACCTAATTTTCCCTTTTATTATCCCATTGGTGTAGCATAACTAGATAAACCACTAGATAGTGAAGAAGATGATGCACATGTAGGAACCAAAAAGGAAGTGGACCCATAATTTTTCCTACCCCTCTATGAAAGTTGTTCCTTATTACAAAGGGGATGGATCTATTGTACTCTATCCATGGAGTCCTTAGAAACCAAAAAGAAGAAGTGCAAGATAGAATAAACAATATGCGGTGGTTCCAATCCAAGAAACTCCACCCACCATTATAATTTGGATAATAGTTGGTAATTCCTATCTAGAGGTAGAAAAAACCCATGTACCACTTTGGAGATTAAAATAAGAATCATCTTTCTTATTTTATTTTCTTTTTAGGAATATAAATTTCAATTCATAGTTTTGGAATTAGATATTAGGATGTATCCCAGTTCCTCAATTTTTTTGAATTCAATAGAAATTTTATTTATACTTTGATGACATATTTTTATAGGTACATCATTATAATAAAACAAGTAGTAGGAGGAAATTGAGGAGGTTTTCTGCACATAGTTCACACTGTAAAAATTTAATTCACATTGTTAAAGTGACTCACATTATGAAACTACTACAAAATAGAACACACATAACTATAAAACCATAAGTGAAGAATAATTGTAAGGTGAGTATACATTTCAATTAATAATTTTATTTTACTATTATGATATTAATAGGTTTTTATCATTAAAATAAAAAATTAATGGACCACTTGAACTCTTATACTCTAGTATCAATCTAGGAGACACGTGCTTCTTAGTATAATCATTGTTCCTTATTTTAATTTTCACCTTTTTCATGATTATATGAATGAAATGGTAAAATTAATGAGTAAAGTTAAGAATAAAAATAAAAATAAGACAAATCATGGTTTTTGGCATTAAGTTATTTTTTATAAATGAAATTATTCTTATATTTGGAATGTTTTGAATTTTTTAAATTAGTATGGATTATTTTATTTTGTTTTTTTGTTTCCATGATTAATTTTACCAAACCATATGTTCACATCCCTAAGAAAAATTATTAAGAAATTTTCTCATTCTTTCTATAGTACATTTCTTGTGAGAATCAGGCATATTTTCTTCTAGAACTTTCATGGAATTTTATTAAAGCTATTAATGTATGGAATAATTTTGATATGATTGAGTAATTTTATTTCTTATATATTTATCCTTAGACCCACCTTGACATCAAAAATTAATTTTTCTATAATTACCTTGTTTGGAAATGATCCATGCTACAAATCCTATTATATATATTCCTACACAACTCGCAGTATGTTTCATAACATTTAAATGATTAAGTGAGGGGGAGTTGGTTGTCTATAGTGGACACAAATTTATTTTATTTAGGAGATATTTCTACGTTTTCTCATGTGATTTTGGGGAGAGTACACATGATCATTATTTTTAATATATTATTATTCACCTATCTTGATAAAAAAAGAAAAAATAACTAATAATAAAAATAATAAAATGTGTTGTGTATTAGGAGGATCAAAATTCACCATTTTTAGACTGATGATCTTTAAATCATACGGGGTTAGGTGAGGGGTGAGAGTTTTTTCTTAATCATAACATTCAAAAGAGAAAAAATAATAAAAAAGAAAGAGATGATGATTAATTTTTTATTCTTACTTGTATCATGTTCCTACTTAGAGAATTGTGGGTTGGGATATGACCTTTTTTTGTAAGATTATTTTTATTGAACTGATATATTTTTATCATGAAGTATTCTAATGAGTAAAACATACTTTTATAGCTTAATTTTAAACATTACCCACCGACCTTAATCCTTAGAGGTAATTAAACCTTAATATAAATCCCTCATGAATAATTTTTATATCTGTCTTTATGTGGTGGATATACTAGATACATTTCAAGATTACGGTAAGTGACATGTACTTGATGTATGAAACAAATCTATTAATTTTATTTCCTTGAGATCTGAGTAAAAAATAATTCAATGTGAGGTCAACTTCATGTTCCATTCACATTAATAATTAATTAAGAAATAAAAGTTATAGAAAGGAATAACATTGTTATTTCAAAAGTGGAAGAGTAAAATACATGATTGAAAATATTTATTTAACGAATGAGGATTTGAATAAATTATTTTGTATGAAATTTTAAATTTTATTTTCCATTTATAATAAATTTTTTATTTTAAATTTAAATATTGGTAAAGTGAAGTTTATCTGTGAGGTTTTTTTGATTACATGCTTGAGGACAAGTAAGTTCTATGTGTGGGGTAATTGAAAAAACCATATTTTCCATGTCTATTTGGGATTAAAATGTTTTATTTATGTTTATTAAATTATTAATTCTTCATATATATATATATATATTTAATTTTTGTTAGGATACAATGTTTTACTAAATACAAGATTAAAAGTTCAGAATTCAGGATGAAGAAAATTTCATACCATATAAGGCGAGTTAGGGATTGAACCCAAAGCTTCAAACTGAAGAAACAGGAAAAAATCGAGTGAACCCAAATAGTAAACACCAATTTATATCATAAATAGTGAATTTATGACATAAAATTTGAAGAATTACGGAAATGAAGAAAAACATAATGAAAAAAAGAAATATAGGCAATGAAATCATGTGTCACTGTGTGACACATATATTTCATGTTGTAAAAAACCTTAAAAATTTGTAGCCCATAAAAACAAGTTGTAAAAAGTCTTTTTTGGTTCTCCTATAATGATTTTACACCATAAAACCACTATTTATGATGTAAATGTGTTTTAAGGGACATATAAATGGTCATAATTTAAAAATATAATGCTTGGACCCCCTTTCATGACCCCTTGAGAGCCTGAAATGAGTTTATAATTATTTATTGGGAAATTTGAAAACCATAGGGTTGTAATTGAATCATATATATTGAGACTAGGGGAAAATGGAATCATAATCAATAATTAACCACAAATTTCCTATTTCACTATGGAATAGGGATGATGCTATTAGTTTTTTTCATTTATTTTTAATTTATTTTTCATAATAAACCTAATTCATATTTTAATTTAAGTGTTTCATTCTTCCAATATCTCTATTAAATTTTTTCTCTTCCCTTTTTCATTGATGATCTTGTATACCCACAATGATGAGAAACTAACCTGTAGATTGGACTTGGGGAAGGTTTCATGGCATTCCAAAAATTATTACACTTTAAATTATCAAATATTTTATTTATATTAGTGGTGAGAGAGAGGGAACTGTATGGGTGCGGTGAACATCTACCATGACACTACTCTCGAACACATTTATATTCTCAAATTTACATTCTTTCCATCCCTTATATCAATCAAAATGTTTATATGATGGAGTTTAATGTGTCTAAAGGGATGAAATTACATAAGATGGTGTTTGGTCTTTTAGGATATTATATTCTAGATTGATATGTTTTATCTTATTTAGCTATTGGATGAGGTTGTATTTGGTGGTCCAATGTCATGTGAAATTACAAACATAATAAATTAGAGTATAATAATTTAGGACTGATATTTCATAATTGAATTATCAAATTCAATATTGAACAAACAAATAATAATGAAGGAACCCATATAACCAAACTCTAAGGACCAAGAACTTTCTTCACCACATATATTCTATCTATATTTGCATCTAAATTTAGGTTTTATTTGTTCATTTCATTATTTTTTCAAAAACCCAAAACCCAAAACTTCATTGTTTTCATAAAATATATAAAAATATAAAAAAAAATATAAAAAGTGAATTAAAATTAGTGATTGAACCTACTATAAGGCTCTTCAAGTGTGATGACCCCAGTTAACAATTTTGCAATATTAGGAAAATAAATTATCTTTTATACCATCCCATGATAGGTGTTTCAATACCCTTATCTAGTTTTACTTTATCCTTTTAAAAAATAATTATTTGGTTAATAAAATCATATTTTTTTGATTCTACTAAATCCCAAAACACAAAGACCGACTATTTCTATAAAATAAACCATGAAATGGTTTGATTTTTCTTAGAAAAATTTAAAATTATTAAATTAATAAAAACATTAACCACACTATGATTTACTAAAAACATAAAATACTTTTTAGGGTCTACAAATTAAATTAATATAATCTCAAATACATTTTATCCAACTTATATTCCAAAACATCAAACTCCCTCACCAAAATCCCTTATAAATGAAATTAAATTCACCCTTTCCCAAAAATATTTTACCCAATACTCTATTAAATTTACCCAAATAATTAAAATATTAATGATCCATCATAGTAGATTGCACACTAGGAAACATTGAATTAATATATTCCAAAGGGGGGGATTTTGGTAATTTTAATTTAGTTTGATGTTTTTGTATTGTTCTATATATAATATCAATATTACACTCATTTTATGAAGCTAAATATTCATTAATTTATAGTCATGAAACTTAAAAAGAAAGGAACAATCACAAAAGGGAACTTTATTAACAAATAATAAAAGAGGATTTATATTTTATTTAATTTAAATCCTATTATATCCCTAAAAAGTTACTACTAATTGATTTTAATACTATAAAAATATGGGTATTATTGTAAAGCTACCAAAATTTATATTTTAAATAATCCATAGAAAATTTATAATATGGGTAGGAGGATAATTTTTATAATTTGATAGTTGATATTCAAGGGAAATCACATATATGGTGTACCACCACAACATGAAGTGAAATAACAACATCTAATTTAGCTCCATCATTGTTCAATATTGATTCCATGGTGGATTACATTATGAGAAAACATGATTATATTCCATATATTTTTAATTATATATGATAGAAGCTAATGATTTCTTTTTGATCTTGACCTATACCTCCCCTATCCCTAGGAGAGGAGATAATACCCACAAATAAGTCTAGTAATGATAATATCAATATGGAGGATCTATTTATATAACAACTATTGATCTATCTTCCACACCATCTATTCCCATAATGTTAAAGTATCTCATCAAATTAATTAAATTTTCACTCCCCATTTTTTATTAATGATGCCTCACAAAGTTTTAATTTTTTTTCTAATGATATGCTTAAAAAGTTTGAGTCTCTATTGGTGACTATGATGAATGAAAAATATGATAAGTAAGAAAAATATTTTTGAATAAATGGAATGAAAAAAAGGAGGGAAAACATGAGATTATGTTGAAAAAACCAAAATATTGTGGATGTTTTTACTAATCCTATAGCGATGAATAAGGTGAATATTTCATTCATAGTTCCCACAATACAAGAGCCAACCCGGACTCTAGATTCATATTGAGTATAATTGGACCCTAATTATCCTTTTATACCCCATATCTTGATGATAAATCATTTTCACTAAAGATCACCCATCTTGATATATAATTTTTTTTCATAACTTGATGGGCTAGTTATATAGTTCAGAGATAGAATATTGAGATATAACCCTCCCACTTCACCCAAGGTTGAGGGTGAAAATGAGGTTTAGGAGGATAATTGATATTATATTATGGGAACTAAAGATATTTAGTTTTAGTTTTAGAATGTTTTTAGTTCCATTTATTTTATTATCCTTTGTGAATATTATTACATCATATGTTTTGAGATTCTAATGAAATGAAATAAATGGATCATTTTTCTAATACTATAAATAGTTAATCATTAATTGATATATAGCTTATTTAATTCATTTTTAAAGCCATTTTTATAAAAAAAAGTTAACATATAAGAAGTTACATATATCCTTGAAGAACAAAGGATTCCTAAAAAATAATAATAAAATAGAAAAGATACATAAAAATAAGTGAATATTGTTTTAATAATTATTATTTTTTCCCTTTTGATATTAATTTCATTTACAATATTATATATCCTATCACAAATTTGTTCAAAAATTAAGGAAAATGATTGACATTAAGTATATCATAGGGTTTGTGGACATGTTTTTTATTTAAAATCAATGAACTATGAAGAATAGTTTCTTATATATAATATTTTTTTAATTTATATTTGTTAATGGAAACGAATATAAAATAAAGTATATTATATGTTTTTTTAAAATAATGTGGTTATCTCATTAATGAATTCAGAATTAGGTTATTAAATAATTACGTAATGGAAATAAATATATTGAAATTTTAAATTTGATAATTGATAAATAATAATTTATCGCTATAGTTTAAATTTTGATTGATGAATTAAATTTTTAATTGATTATTGTTCATTTTAATTTAAAAAATTTTGAAACAAATTGAAAAAATAAAGATATGGTTTTTAAAATAATATAATTTCCTTGGATTACCCTTAGGCTAGAAAACAACACCACTTATTGTTATAATTATGAAAAATATTATCAAGATGATATTGATGGTCAAGTGAGAGGTCCTATGATTGGTTTTACTTCTATGGAAGTTTGGGATTTTTTAGTGACCACACACACATTTACAACAATCATTATATATCTATAATTAGAGTTATAGGGATATTTACTAATGGAGATTGGTGATTTTGAAACATTAACCAAACATGAATTTCATTAAAAAATAGTTTGAAAAAAATTAAAAAAATAAAATAATATTGTGAGTCTTTTCCAAATTTTAGATTTGAATAAAAGTTTATTAGAATTTAAATTCAAATGAATAATTTATGTTGTTGTTATCTAACATCATCTAATGAATGAAATAAGTTATATATATATATATATATTATTACAGTGTTAATTATTTAGGAATTGTTGAGTTAAAAGGATATTCATAATTTTCATTTATATAGGTTTGTTTATATTCATAAAGTATTAAAATTTTCTCCTATAGAAACATGATTTCAATCATATGATTATCAATATATTTTTCTTCATGATATGAAAAAGTTCTTGTAAGATAGAATATAAAACATAGACTTTGTACCATTTTTATAATTTTATTTTAATGAAATTAGAGTATAATAGAACCTAAAAGTTAGTATTTTGAATTATTTTAATGTAATTTTATCAAAATATTTTATTTAGAGATGTTTCAAGAACAAAGAAGGGAAAAAATAAAAGATATTCCATGAAAGGAATCTCACTACAACATAGTTCATACATAATATTGAAAATGAAATCCAAATACACTTAGATCAATTGTAATTATAAGGATTATATGATAAACCCTAGATTTTATGAATCTTATATACTCATTCCATGGTTTATATTTTCAAATCCATTTTTATCAAGTGATCATATAATGATAAATGGGGTATATGTAACCTATTTTCACTCAAAAATGATAAATTAATTTATTGTGATATAAAGAAAATATAGAAGAAACAAAAAAACCACCTCATCGTGATACCTTGTGGTGAGTGGATATGGATTCAAGAAGAATATATTTTATTATATTATTTACTACATGATTTAAAATTTATTCACTATTCCCTAGTTATTATATCCAAATCATAGTTTATTTAGGCATATTATAACACAACAAAATTATAGTGCAATATTTACTTTGAAGTTATGATGTTTTATCTTACACATAACATAAGTCAATAATAAAAATTTCCTTATTTCATTAAGGTATAATATTATAATAAAAAATGAAATACATTACAATATATCTAACTGAATCATGATTAGAAAAATTACAAAAGGAATAATACCACAAGTAACTAAAAATACCACATGGTTGAAATCCTCATCATCATGATATTCCATAAAATTAATACTACTGATGAAAAATATAGAAAGAATATAACAAATTATAAATATGATAAACATATTCAAAAAGAAATTTAGTAATATGATGAATTAGTTAATAAACATATGTAAGTATATATATAAAAATGTAATCTAAAAATTATATATTTTTATATTGTACATATGGTTTCTTGACATATAGATACTGGAATTATATTTTCATTGGCCTTATATAGACTTTTGGATTATATGGTTCTTGATATCATCATTATATATATGAATAATTAATATAATAAATTATAATTATCATTTTTTTAAAATGTGTCCATTATAACAATCATTGAATTAGTGGGTGTAAATAAAACTAACTGTATTATGAAATCCAAATAGAAAGTAAAATAAATGGTAGAAATTATTAGAATTCTTCATTAAGGGAATTATTTTTATGATATTTTAAATGAGATAGAATATCTAGGGGTTTCCCTACTTCAATACTAGTTTGATATTCAATGAGTACAGCTTGGGAAGAATCGTCTACGGGAGAAGTTCACACTCATGGAAATCAGTATGAGATTCATGTTAGCTGAATCACCACCTGTGAATTCCACCATTGTATATATTTACATAATTTTTTATTCATAGGTATTGATGGGGGTTTTTATAGAGATTTTAGGATGATATAAAGACAACATTATTAAAGTAATAAATGACAATTTAAAAATATAAACATTTTCATTATTTTATGTACTTTTATACTTTTGGAATTTTAATAAAATCAACTTTTTATGATTGATATTTTTTAAACAAGAAATATTTATTTTAATGAAAATTTGTTGATAAAATTCAACTAATGGTTAATAAATAAATAATAAATTTTAAAAATTTAAGAAAAAATATATTTAATGTTATAAATATATATTTCTCAAAGATTTTTTTTATTATGTGTAACATATTTTGTTTCCTTAACTAAATTAATCCATACTAAGAAATTATTTTAGAGAAAATTATTAGTAGTATATTTTAATGAGTAAATTATAATTCAACCAAATAATATTACATGGAAAGGAATAAAAGTAAATTCATTTTTTCTAATTTTGTTTCTAAATAATTATTTTTTATTCCTAATACATTCTTAAATTGAGATTAATTTTTACCAATTTTATTAATTAAATCCAATAAACATGAATTAATATTTATATCTAAAATTTAAAATTATATAATAATTTCAATTTAATTTTTCAACATATAAGCAATTAACCAATGTAAAAATTGAGTTAACATGGTAAATGTGAAATTATGTAAAAAAGGATTAAGTAAGGGGTAAAGTATCATAAAATATTATCTATTAATGATTGGGTGAGGAAATTATATATCTTCAATTATCATATTTCAATTATTTTTCCACTTTTAATTCACTTTCTAGGAGAAATTGCCTTCCTAGTTCATTAAGGAATGGTTATTTGTGAAAATGAAACTCAAACTAAATGAAAATGACACTTCCACTACCCACCTCATAGAATATATTTTCATTAGTTTTATATTTAATACATACCCAAATTATCTCCCTAATAGTCATATACCACTTTTGAGAATGTAATGCCCCAACCCCAGTTACCCAGAGTCAGTGCTTTATGACATAACATTTGCATGATACAAGGAATCATGTCCCGAAAGACCAATCAATTTAGTATTAATGGAAACAAGATAAATACATAAGTTCAACATTACAACTTGAAAAGAAATGCAACACTAATTTTTTCCATTAGAAACATCCAATCCTCCTAGATTATGCCAGCAAGTCACTCATAAATAACTTCTTCATATCCTGGGAAAATGAAAAATAAGAAAGGGGTGAGCTCAAAAGCTCAGTAAGGGTAATAAATACAGTGGAAGATAACATAAACATTAGGCATGATGAATAATAATTAAAAACACATGCCTTTACAAATAATAAATAGGAACACTTTATGGCAGGAATATGAGTTAAGTAAATAATGACATAATAAAAAATAGTCTTGGGTATTCTACTGTCGAATAACTACATAAACCATTATTATTATTTTCATAATGAGGAAATTTATAATTCTAGACATTTTGAAACATCTTGTCAAGGACTTGGCTAAGATGTCTAAAAATGATTTAGGCCTCAGAAAAAACCATATATCAAATTGGGAAAGGACTCGTCCAATTCCATGTCTAATTGTCTCATGAGACCTACTGATGCACCGAGGATCTATAGCGGGCTCCACCCGTCACATACTAAGTCCAATACATTCCTCATATGGAGAGGTTGAAACATATCATAAACATTTGTATTAAAACTAACATACAAAATGTCAATAATTTACCCATAAACCATGAATGGTATAAAAATAACACATCCATAGTAAAAAATATCAAAAAACTTAAATAAAATAGGGAATATTTGTATCATAATAAATCAACTTCAGACAAGTGTAAAATTTATCAAAGGATGTTGACATAGATGAAATCAAAACTATTTAAGAGAAATATATCTTTCTATTTTGAAATCATTTAAGAGTCACATAATTATAATAGAAAACAATTATTTTAAAAATATTCTTATAAGATTGTAAGGGAAGCTTTGATGATGTTATAATGGTGGAAAATATCCTCACCCGCCATATAAGTTAAAAAAACATTCTTACCTTAATTTTGTCGAAAAGGTTATACAGTACCTTGTTTGGAAAATGAAGGAAAGATTCATTTCAAAACATATAAGGTAAAATAAGGGTATAAATGAATTTAACCCATAGTCTTGTAAATATTAAAAATGTTTTGAAATACAGTTTTAAGAAAACAAGGATGTGGATGATAAAGAGGTCCCAATAGATACGTAAAAATAGCCTCAGATAATAAAGAGATTGTGAAATTAACCCTTACCTTGTACTTTTACTTACTCGAGTGTACATTAAACTCCTGTATAATAGTTAAATAATTTTTATTAAATTATAAAATAACCATATACGTAAGTATAATATAATATATTATCTTCTAATATTTCTTTGTTAATAATATTTTAGTATTATCGTCGTTTTGGTTGTTAACTGATTCATTTTCCTTTATATGTTCTGTTACATAAGCTATGTTTTTTATGGATATGATGTATTTGATTCATATATAGAATGATATTAAGTTCCTAAACATTATTTTTAATCATAAAATTAAAATTTTTATTGAATGGTTACGATGGGTAAATGAATCTCATCGTGTTCATGGAGACGATAATCCATACATACACATGAGAAACAACATCATTATATTGATAGAGAAATAGTATGTAATTGGATGGTATATCATATATAAAGAATCATTAACATGTTATATTTATTATTTACATCATTTGTACTAATTATTATACCCATCCAAATAATGACGCGTTTGAATAATAAACTACACCACGACGTGGAGACGGTAAGCCGTACGTACGCACGTATGGTGACTTTATCATTTATAGGATGGATAAAATAACATATATGGTTGTAACATATTTATAATAACATAAAAGTATGTAAAACTTTATATATTTATTATTTTGTTATGGAAACAACAAATAAATAGGAAGTGGAAGAAGAAAAGAACTTGAAAGAGGGTGGTGAAATTATTACCTCTACTTCAGATGTTTCCTTTTGAGTTGATCAAAATAGATCCTTAGGTTAGCTTTCTGATCAATATAAGGCCTCTAGGTTGAAGTTATGGAAGTTAAGAGGATATTTGGGTAGGGGTTGTCCAAGAAAAAAGGCTTTGGAGGTGTGAAATTAAGAGAAGGGGAAGTTCCCTTTTATAAGAGAGGCGAGGGTCACTTTAGGAAAAGCTCGAAATATTATTTTTTAATAAAATACTTTTCGGTTTATAATGGCTAAAAAATGAATTATTTTTAGGATAAGGTGTTTATGGGTCTAAAACCTCTCAACCAATAGGTTTTAGACAGGTTTAGGTCATCATATTAACCTTATCTTTTAGATTTAACTCTTAGTTAAATAGTTTGACATTTACAACGTCTCTTTGTATTTTTATATTATATGTTTAATAAACTTACTATAACAAGACAAGAGAACCCAAAGTGGTTCATTATTAATATATATAACCTTATATAATTCATTTGGCCAAGCATTAGATTTTTAGGAGTATTATATCATTTAATAATATAATATTTGTTTTAAAAACACATTTATGTCAATTTTGACACCATTTAGTATTTTGTTTTTGTTAAAGTCATAAAAGCATGATTACTTTTAAAAAAATTAATTTAATCAACCCTAAAATGTAATAGTAATCTATAAAATTAGTGTAATTAATTAAAAGTCTCAAATTAGATTTATTTGGATATTTATAATATCAATTATTTTAATCATTCATTAATAAGGTAATTAATGCATCATCATTGCGTCATAAACAAATTTAATTATTTAATTTCTAAAAATTATAAATAAAATATAATTATGTAGGAAATATTTTTATATTTCTAATGAATATTTATAGTCAAATTTATCTTATGTATAACCCTATATTAAAAATGTTTTAGTTATGAAAACTTGAGTTTAACACTTTTAACTCTTCTTTAAATTTAATTATAATAAATGTCCTAATTTAATCCAAGTGGACTAAAATGATCATATTTTATTACTAAGGTTGTTTTTGGTCGAATTACACTTATAAAATAGATTTAGGACATGTTTTAGGGTAATAATAATATCATTTTTACCTTTAATTACCCTATTTAGTTTTAACTGTGGTAAATAAAAGTTAAAAGTTACTATTCACCAAAAATTATTTTTCATCTTATTGAACAAAATTTTACTTACTGATATCAACCGTGTCTCTTAGATTTTTTAAATTCAATTCCCAGAAGCGGTGAAATTATGTTTTATGCAAATTTTCAAATACTCCTAGGAGGTGGGTAAAAGACAGTAAAAAATTCAATAAAATTTTTATATATCTAAACTTATTATAAAATGACTCCAATGAATTAAATTGAACTTATATAGGTATTATGTATCTATTTTGACGTAAAATAAATTTAAATAAAATAAATAATTTTTTAAATAAAAAGTCAGTTTTAACCAACAACGCAATGTTTTTCACTATTCATCAAAAAATTGAATGTTTTTAGAAAAATACAAAAAATTCACCCTAAGAGAATTTAAATATTCCGAATTCAAAAATGAATTCCATTTTGAAAAATAAAATTTATTAAATTTAAAAAATTGGGTATTACTATTTATAACGTCTAGTTTGATTGGTCATAGTGTGTTAGAATCTCGAAGTTGCGTACAATGCAAGATATTGCATTATTCAAAGGGAAACGCACTGTGGAAGCTTGGGGTGTTACATTCTTCCCTCCTTCAAATAATTTCATCCTTGAAATTTCTAGAATACTACCGTATAAAATGATTTGGGTGGTTTTTCATCATAAGCTCCTCTAGTTCCCACATTGCCTCTGCCATATTATGGTTTCTCCATAGAATATTTACCAGACGAGTCATCTAGTTTCTCAACACATGTTCTATGGTATCAAGAATCTTAACAGGCTCTTCACAATAAGACATATTAGGTTCCAGTTCAATTTCCTCACAGGTGAGTACATGCATTGGGCCAGGCATGTATTTTCTCAATAGTGATACGTGGGACACATTGTGAACTTTGGAGAGACTTGGCGGCATTTCCAAACGGTAAGCTACAACCACAATTTTTTCTAGAATTTTGAAATGTCCGATGTACCTGAGTCTTAATTTACCCTTCTTACTGAATCATATAACTCCCTTCCATGGAGATACCTTCAAGAAAACATGATCTCCTACCTGAAATTTTAAATCCTTCATTCGGTTATTGTCATAGCTCTTCTTCCTACTTTGAGATGCTTTGATGTGGGTTTGGATAACCTTCACATTTTCCATCATTTCCTCAACAAGTTCTGGGCCTACGAGTTTTCTTTCACCAACATCATCCCAAAAAGTTGGTTTGTGACATCTCTTTCCATATAATGATTCATATGGTTCCATCTGAACACTTTAATAGAAGCTATTATTATAGGAAAATTCTACCAGAGGTAAATATTGATCCCACACACCTTGAAAGTCAAGTGAGCAAGATTTCAACATGTCTTCTAAGGTTTGAAGAGTCTATTCTGATTGTCTATTAGTTTGGGGGTGGTAGGAAATGCTCAAACGAAGATCAGTATCTTGGGATTTCCAAAGAATTTTCTAGAATCTTGATGTAAAATGGGGATCACAATTTGAAACAATTGATAGGGGTACTCCATGAAGTCTTACAACTTCATTAATATACAGTCTTGCAAATCGTTCAAGTGGTAAATATTCTCTTAAAGCAAGAAAATGTGCTAACTTGGTAAGACGATCAATAATGATCCATATTGCATCATTCCTTCTAGGAGTCTTTGGTAGCCCCATGAAAAAGTACATCGTAATATCATCCCATTTCCACTCAAGTATGGGAAGAGGTTGCATGAATCCTCTAGGATGGTGTCTTCCAGCTTTCACTTGTTGGAAAACCCAAAATCTCGACAAAAAATCAAAAATCTCTCTCTTCATGTTGTCCCACCAAAAATGTTCTTTCAAATCTCTATACATATTAGTGCTACTAGGGTGTATAAAGAAATTGGAGCTATGAGCATCATCTAACAATTCCTTTTCAGATCAGGTATATTGGGAACACAAAGTCTCTTCCCAAATTTCAAAATCCCATCTTCATATATGAATTCGATCAATCTCCCATCATTCACAGGTTTAATTTTCTTTTGAAACTCCTCATCATCATCCTGATAACTTTTTATTCTTTTTAGTAAAGATGGTTTGACAACCATTTGAAAAATTATCGATGTTTCACCTTCCATGATTATTCCCATATCCATTTTTACTAGATCCATGTACATAGGATCCCTTTCAACTCTCATCTTATTTAGAACTCCATGATCCTTTCTTCTCAAAGCATCTGCCACCATATTTTCCTTCCCTGGGTGATAGTGTATAGTGAAATCATAATCTTTGAGTAGTTCAAGCCATCGTATTTGCCTCATGTTGAGTTCCTTATGTGAGAAAATATACTTCAAAATCTTGTGATCAGTATATATTTCACATTTTTTACCATAGAGATAGTGTCTCCATATCTTCAAAGCAAAGATTATAGTTGGTAACTCAAGATCATGAGTAGGATAGTTTTGTTCATGGATTTTTAGCTGTCGTGATGCATAAGAAATAACTCTATCATTCTGTATAAGGACACAACCAAGTACTTTCTTTGAAGCGTCACTATAAATAACAACCCCATCATTCCCCAATGGTAGAGTCAATATAAGGGAATTGAATAATATTCTCTTCAGTTCTTCAAAACATTCTTCACACTCTTTTTTCTAAACAAATTTGACCCATTTACGTGTGAACTTGGTTAATGGGTTTTCCAATCCGGAAAAATTCTGGATGAAATGTCGATAATAACCAACTAAACCAATAAAACTGTGTACCTCAGTTATACTTGTCGGTGATAGACATTCTTGGATTGCCTTTGTCTTAGAAAGATCAGCAGAGATTCCATCCTTAGAGACAATATGGCCAAGAAAAGAAATCTTCTGAAGCCAGAATTTAAACTTTCTAAACTTTCCATAAAATTCATTTCTTCTAAGAGTCTTTAGGATAATGTGCAAGTTATTTTCATGATCTTCGTAGCTTTTGGAGTATACCAAGATATCATAAATAAATAACACTAAAAATTCATCAAGATATTCCTTGAAAACTCTGTTCATTAGATCCATGAAAATAGAGGGTTCATTAATCAACCCAAAAGGCATTACTATAAACTCGTAATTCCCGTACCTTGTTCAAAATGTTTTTTTTCGGAATGTCTTCCTTATTCACACACAATGATGATATCCAGATCATAGGTCAATCATTGAAAAATATTGAGCTCCATGAAGTTGGTCGAATAAATCATAAATGCGAGGGGATAATCGTTCTTTATTGTTATAGCATTGATCTCCCTGTAGTCAATGCACAACCTCATATATCCATCTTTCTTCTTAACAAAAAGAATAGGGGATCCCCATGGAGAAACACTAGGGAGAATAAATCACTTATTACTCAATTCCTCTAGTTTTTTCTTTAGTTCCACTAATTCCATAGTGGCCATTCTATAAGGGGTCTTCGATATGGGCCTTGAACTAGGAATTAAGTCAATAGAAAATTCAATTTCTTGTTCTGGAGGATGTCCAGGTAAATCCTCTGGAAACACATCAACATAATCTTGCACAATAGGTACATACTCTATTTGAACATTACTTTACTCACCCAAAATTATTTCATTCTATTCCTCCCTAATAATTGAATTTAGTAGAGCTACTGGGGGTGGATCTAGATAAGAATTAGATGGTGATGTTTCTGCTCTAAAGATAAGGTACTCCTTATCATCATCGAGAATTGTAACCTCCCCCTTCTTACAATAAATTTTTGCATCATGGTCCTAAATCCAATCCATAATGAGGATTATATCAAATTCAATCATGGGTATGACAATTAGATCAGCAAATAAATCTCGTTTATATGCCTTAATGGGGACTGATTCACAAAAATTTGTTGCAATGATATTTCCCTTAAGAGTTTTGACTGAAAAATACCTTGTTAAACCAAATTTGAAATATCAAATTTTCTTATCTAACTGAGAAGATATGAAACAATGAAATGATCTAAAATCAAATAAATCATTGGCTAAACATGAGGAAACCATTAAATTACCTACCACCACATCTTTCAGAGCTTCAACCTCAGCAGTAGTGATCGCATAATCTTGGCCTTGATCACTTGGCATTTTCTGAGGTAATTTTCCCTAATGCTTAGGAAATTCATTTTCATAATGTCCAATCTCCCAATAATTGTAGCATTTAACATTGATAGCTTCTTTCTTCCCCTTGCGTTCACTAGCAAGATGTCCTTTCTATCCACACTTGTAGCATACTCGACAAGAACCAGGTGCTTCCTTCCACAATTATCATAGTGTGAAAATTCAAATCTTCCCTTCTTCCTTGTTTCCTTATTTCCTTTCCTAGAGTGTTCAGCAGATCTCTTCTTCTCTTGATTTGCTTCAAAGTCATAAGACTTAGAGAATTCCTTTTCTATCTTGATAACACATGAGACAATATCTTCGTATGATGAGAAGGATTGTGAAACTAATGCTCGTCAGAGAAATTGTTTTAACCCATCAAAGAATCAATCAATCTTACTCCCTGGGTTACATATATAATCTACTTCATGCTTGATAACCTTATAATGTTATCCTCATACTTTGCAACATTCTCATCCTCCTTTTACCTCAGACTTAGAAATTACCTTTCCATATTTGCTTGATGGTCACGAGAAAAGTATTTTTCTAATAAAATATCTTTAAACTCCATCAATTCCATACTTTATAATTTTTCATCCTCCCTTTTGTTTTGAATTAATGACCACCATTGATCTGCATCTCCCATAAGGAGATAAACTTCCATGACAACTTTTTCCCTTTCACTACTCCCCAAAGCATGGAATATTTTCTATAGGGAATTTATCCATTGCTCATCTACCAATGTATTTATACTCCCATTGAATTTTTGTTGTTGTTGCCTCATGAAGCGGTCTGACATTGATCCTCTTCATTGTGGATCAGGGTTCTCCATACGAGTAAGGTTATTATTCATAACCTGAGTGAGTTGTGGTAGTATGGTGATAAGCTGATCAGCACTAGTTGCATCACCAGCTCCACTATAATTATCTTGAGTAGGAGGGAAATCCCTACATGGATTATGTGCGTTGATACAGTTTCCATTCCTTCCACTAGGTTCCATTTCTAAATAATGGCATACACTAGATTAGTTTATGAATCACAATACATAATTCCAAACTTGTAAAATAATTAACATAAATTGAGCAGTTTATGGATATATTCCATAATCATAAAAATGTTTTCTTTAAGGAGGTATATACTCATAAATCCTTTATAATGGTTTGTAAATAAAATGTGAATTATCCTAAGCATATCCCCTGAGAGTGTCATAACCAAGAGTGTAGAAAGGCCCGTTGTCGTGTACTAGGATACCCCTGATCAAGCCCAAAACTCCTTGTCGGAGTTTTGACTCCTATTTACATCTATGACAGAGCCGCCTCTACCTGATCGTATCCAGATAGGGATGTATTTCTTGGAAAACTCAAAAAACATATCTACATTACCAAAATTATAGGATGTTCTTTTATACTAATCCTCAAAGTCTATATTAGGGTAATGTGCTCTAATCAGAGTTTTTCTAAATCTAGTTTCCAAGGTTTGTACTAAACCTCCTCTAATACCAACTATAACGTCTGGACCCCAGTTACCTAGAGTCTATGCTTTATTACATAACATTGGCATGATACAAGGAATCATGTCCCGAAAGACCAATCAATTTAGTATTATTGGAAACAAGATACATACGTAAGTTTAACATTACAACTTAAAAATAAATACTACACTAATTTATTCCATTAGAAACATCCAATACTCCTAGATTATGCCTTCAAGTCACTCATAAATAACTTCTTCATATCCTAGTAAAATGAAACATAAGAAAGGGGTGAACTCAAATTCTCAGTAAGGGTAAGCAATATAACAGAAGATAATATAAACATTAGGCATAGTGAATAATTAAAAACAAATGCCTTTACAAATAATAAACATGAACAACATATGGAAATAATATGAGTTGAGTAAATAATTCCATAATAAAACATATTCATGGGTATTATACTAGTTGAATAACCACATGAACCATCATTATTATTTTCATAATGAGGGAATGTATAATGCCGAAAATTCTGAAACATCTTGTCCAGGCCTCATCCAAGACGTCTAAAAATGATTTAGGCCTCATCCAATTCCATGTCTAATTGTCTCATGATAATTACCGATGCACCAAGGAGCTATAGCGGGCTCCGCCCATCACATACTAAGTCCAATACATTCCTCATATGAAAAGGTTGAAACATAACATAAACATTCATATTAAAACTAGCATACGAAATTTCAATACTTTAACCATAAACCATGAATGCTATAAAAATAACACATCCACTATCAAAAAAATCACAAAACCATAAATAAAATATGGAATATTTGTATCATAATAAATCAACTTCAAACAAGTGTAAAATTTATCAAAGGATATTGACATAGATGAAATCACAACTATTTGAGAGAAATATATCTTTCTATTTTAAAATCATTTAAGAGTAAAATAATTATAAATAAAACATTTATTTTGAAAATATTATTATAAGATTGTAAGATAATCTTTGATGATGTTATAACGGTGGAAAATAGCTGCACCTTCCGTATAAGTTAGAAAAACATTCTTACCTTAATTGTGTCAAAAAGGTCATAAAGTACCTTGTTTGGAAAATTACAGAAAGATTCCTTTCAAAACATATAATTTCAAATAAGGGTATAAAAGAATTGAACCCATATTCTAGTAAATATTAAAAATGTTTTGAAATAAATTTTTAAGAAAACACGAATGTGGATGATAAAGAGGTCCCAGTAGATACTTACGTAAAAACAACCTTGGATAATAAAGAGATTGTAAAATTAACCATTACCTTGTTCTTTTTATTGGTCGAGGGTATGTTAACCTCCTATATAATAGTTAAATCATTTTTATTAAATTATATAAGAACCATATATGTTAATATGATATCATATATGATCTTCTAATATTGATTTGTTAATAATATTTTAATATTATCGTCATTTCGGGTGTTAACTAATTCAATTTCCTTTATATGTTTTGTTACATAAGCCGTGTTTTTTATGGATAGGATGTATTTGATTCATAACCAGAATTATATTAAGTTCATAAACATTATTTTAAATCATCAAATGAAAATTACTCTTGAATGGTAATGATGAGGAAATGAATCTCATCACGTTTGTGGAGACGGTAATCCGTATGTACGCATGAGTGACAATATCATTATATTGATGGAGAAATCGTATTTAATTGGATATTATATCATATATACAGAATCATTAACATGTTATATTTATTATTTACATTAGTTATACTCATTATTATACCCATCAAAATAATGAAGTGTTTGAATAACAAACTACACCACGACGTGAAGACGGTAAGTCGTACGTACACACGTATGGTGACTTTTTCATTTATAGGATTAATAGAATAACGAATATGGTTGTAACATATTTATAATAACATAAAATTATGTAGAAGGTACTGTATTTATTATTTTGGTATGGAAACAACAAAGAAATAGGAAGTGGAAGAAGAAAATAACTTCAAAGAGGGCGGTGAAATTATTACCTCTACTTCGGGTGTTTCCTTTTTAGTTGATCAAATGGGATCCTTAGGTTGGATTTATGATCAAATTAAGGCCTGTAGATTGATGTGAGGGAAGTTGGTAGGATATTTGGGTAGGTTTTGGCTGATCCAAAAGGATTTTGAGGTGTGAAATTAAGATACGGGGAAGTTCCCTTTTATAAGAGAGGTGAGGGTCACTTTAGGAAAATCTTGAAATATTATTTTATAATAAAATAATTTTCGGTTTCTAATGGCTCAAAAATGAATTATTTAGAGGATAAGGTGGGTATGGGTCGAAAACCTCTCAACCAATAGGTTTTAGACAGGTTTAGGTCATCATATTAACCTTATCTTTTTTATTTAACTCTTAGTTAAATAGTTTGACATTTACCATGTCTCTTTGTATTTTTATATTATATGGTTAATAAACTTACTATAACAAGACAAGAAAAACCCAAGTGGTTTATTATTAATATATATAACCTTATCTAATTCCTTTGTCTGAACCTTAGATTGTTAGGAATATTAAATCATTTAATAACATAATATTTGTTAAAAAACATTTATGTCAATTTTGACACTATTTAGTATTTTGTTTTTGTTAAAGTCATAACAACATGATTACTTATAAAAAAATTTATTTAATAAACCCTAACATGTCATAGTAACCTATAAAATTAGTGTAATTCATCAAAAGTCTCAAATTTTATTTATTTGGATAATTATAATATTAATTATTTTAATCTTTGTAATTACTCCATCATCATCGTGTCATAAATAAATTTAATTATTTAACGTCTAAAAAATATAAATAAAATATAATTATTTAGGAAATATTTCTATATTTCTAATTAATTTTTATAGTCGAATTTATCTTATGTATAACCCTATATTAAAAATGTTTCAGTTATGAAAATTTGAGTTTAACACTTTTAACTCTTCTTTAAATTAAATAATAATAAATGTCCTAATCTAATCCAAGTGGACCAAAAGAATCATATTTTATTCCAAAGGTTGTTTTTGGTCGAATTAAACTTATCCAATAGAATTAGAGCATGTTTTAGTGTAATAATAATATCATTTTTACCTTTAATTACCCAATTTACTTTTAACCATGGTAAATAAAAGTTAAAAGTTACTATTCACCAAAAATTATTTTCATCTTATTGAACCAAATTTTACTTATTGATATCAACCGTGTTTCTCAGATTTTTTAATTTCAATTCATAGAAGTGGTAAAATTATTTTTTATGCAAAGTTTTGAATGCTCCTAGGAGGTGGGTAAAAGACTGTAAAAAGTTCAATAATTTTTTTCATATATCTAAACTTATTATAAAACGACTCCAATTAATTAAATTGAACTTATATAGGTATTATGAATCTATTTTGAACAAAAATAAATTTAAATAAAATAAATAATTATTTAAATAAAAAGTCAGTTTTAACTAATAACGAAGTGTTTTTTACCATTCATCAAAAATTGAAAGTTTTCAGAAAAATACCAAAAATTCACCCTAAGGTAATTTTGATATTCTGAATTCAAAAATGAAGTCCATTTTAAACAATAAAATTTATAAAATTTCAAAAAGTTGGTATTACTATTCATAATGGCTAGTTTGATTGGTCGCGGTGTGTTAGAATCTCAAAGTTGCGTACAATGCAAGCTATTTCATTATTCATAGGGAAACGTACCTTGGAAGCTTGGGGTGTTACAGAGAACCTCTTATTATACGAGTAAGTCTTAATTCCATTGTTTCTAAGAGGCCCTCTCTAAGGAGATTTAAGACTTTAACTTATGTGTTATCTTCTCATTAATCATTATTTTTTGTATTCTTTAGCTGCCACTTCTTAAATATGATTTACCAATTTATTAATTATTTTTTAAAATAATAATTATTTTTTAAATGTGATATTATTATAATAAAATAACATTTTCTTTCTCATTCAGTTGTTGTAACATCTTCTTATTTTTCCCAGTTTTACCACCTATATGGAAGATGTTATAACTTTCACATTATGAATGAATAATAAAACAAAAATATTCATAATATGATTTAATAATGATTTATTTATGTTATTTTCATAATTATTAAATTTAAATATATATAAGTATATTCATTAATAAAATAAATTCTTTTAATTGAATTGAAATTTAAAAAGAGAGAGAAAGAGATATATTTTAACCGCTCTTTACAAACAATCACCATAACTTTGATAAAATGATCATCAAAATTATGAACTATATAAAACACTCATATATAGACTCCATAGATATTATAATGGTTTTGAACACATGATCAATGATAAAAGAAAATAACTACCATACCAAAGCTACCATAGAACAAACAAAAAAACTGACACCTGAATATTAAATTTACCACTGAATGATTAATAAATTGGTTGTAAGAATTTATAAATAAATAAATTAATTAATATATATATAAATATAAATATGGTGTTAATTTATATAAATAAAAAACCTAAATGTTTTATATTGGAGGTTTGATTACATCTGACCAAGCAGAAATCTATGGTAAGTGTTTTTTGATGAATTAATTTTCATTTCATATGGTCATAGTATTTATTCTTTGAATATATTCTTATATGTTTTTATTTCCTACTATTTATATATTTCACAATATATTTTCACTTTTTATCTTGAAAATTTACATTTTCATATTGAAATATTATTTTTTAATGAATTTATTTCTTCATAAAAAGATGATGTTTTTATGAATAATTCTCATCCCCTCTATTATATATTTCTTCTACTTGTATATATTCCTTCTTACCACAACTGTTTTCATTTAATATTTCAAATTAAAAATATATAATATATTTTTCTCTCTTCAAATTTATATTTTTCTCTTTTCAAAAGTAAATTTTATAACACTTTCATTGATGTGGGTTTTCTTTAAAACTACCTAATAAGCTTAAGAATAAATTTCTTCTCACTTTCATATATTCTTTATCTTACAATATTCATATATTTATTTTACATTTATTTATTTCAAAATATCCATGATTGGGGATAATTTTGAAATATTTTTTAATATTTCTTACTGTATCCTTCTTAAAAATTCTTTTTTGAAAGTGAAATGTATCTTTTTTCATAATGATATTAAAAATGTTTTATGAAAACTTATTTTATTATTTCATTTCCATTTTCCTCTCTATTTTCTATGAAGTTATGTTTCATGAATCATCCTTTAAATTATCTTATAGCATATTTCTTTTTTGTGATTGAATTTTTTTAATCATTCAAACCAATCTTGATTTATTCTTAAGCTATAAAATTTAAATTTTTATGTAACCCATATTAATTCCATTGGTATTTCATGATAATATACATGATTGGTTTCTAGTGGAACAAATATATATGTTTTATCATTATACAATGGGGTTTTTGGATATATACCTCCAATTAATTGGGTTAATTATTATATATCATGAGATTATAATGGGACTTGAGTAGTGATGCAAGATCCAATATGTGAAATAGGTAGTGATGGTTGATCCACTCTATATTGGAATGCATGTAGTGATTCTAGGACCACTATGCTATGATTATCATGGTTTTTAAAAAATAAAAATTGTATCTTTTCTATGTTTATGTTTATTACATATGCCTATGTTATTCCCCATGGATCATGATTTCCATACTAAGTTTCTACAGTCTTATAACTTGGTACATGTTATAGTTTCATGATAATCCCTTTTGTGGTCATGCATCCTTCTATAATGCCTTATGGATAATTATTATGATTTAATATTATTTTTTATTAGTTATTTCTTAGATATTCATGTTTAATCTCACAATTATAATCAAATCCTTGTAGACCCATTAAATTTTTTCCCTTCATAAGCATTTAAACCCCCTCCTTCTCATGTTTTTATATTTCCCTAAAAATTTAAATGCAAGAATATATGTAGGAGGAATTAACATGTAGATAGCAACATGGGGTAAGTATAAGATATATTGTGGAATAATACATTTATGTTTCTCATCTCCAAATCCACTAAAACTTGGGTTCAGGGATTATTTTTTTATTTATGATATGTAAAGTTTCATCCAACGGCCCAAAGGCCTTCAATATTTTTATTATAATAAAACCCCCTTTTAAGGTAAGAAGGGGAAAACCCAACAGACTTCATGAACTTAAAGACATAACATGACCTGAAAAAAAACTAACACATGAAACACCCCTCCCCATCATGTAATCGTGATGAAGCACTCCATCGTTGCAAGGCTAATCAGCAAGCCAGTGTCATGTGTCAAAGCACATGCCCAATCCGATGACTGACGTCATACCCTCTCAAACATCCTAGTATGAAAAGCTCTTCAAGATGAATCGTCATCTCAAAATCCTCCTTGGGGCCTGATCCATATAGTCGAGTCCATCCAGCTTGGATCATCATCATACAACATATAAAATTGAAACAAAAAAACCAAAATCCACCTTCCACAATCCTACTGCCGCTGTCACTTTCCAAAATTCAGACAACATCAACCTTCATGGGAAACGAGTACCTCCCCACCTCAAGTCACACACAAGAACACCACCGAGATCCACTGACATCCTCCATCGAAACAAGAGATTCATTCAATTCCACGAACTCCATAGACGCCACTGCCATCCCCCTCCACTGTTGCATCTTTCGGAGCTGCATAGAAACCCTGTCGCTCGCACCAACCCAAAACCTCCGCTGAACCAAGACACTCGACCGACCTGGAAGGTATATTGGATTTGGAAGCCAGAGAAATGGGAGCGCAGAACCTCCACAACAAGCCATTCTAGAAGACGCAGCAAGGAGAGAACCGAAAGACAAGGATGAAAACAAAGACAAAGAAAACCATCACCACAAGCGTAGATCCACGCCAGAAGATGACCACAAAAAATATATCGAACCAAGACCGTCGCCACCATCGCTCGAGGAGCCTGCAGATCCTCCCAAATAACTCAAATGAGACGCGGCTGCAACCTCTGACCGCATCAAAATGCCTCTCGACCACATATTCCACCACGCCACCAAGGAAACCGAGCCCACCGAAGATGCGAGTCTTTGACGCCACAGAATCCCATTGTTGGCTACAACCCACGATGCCGCCAGAGTACCCATGAACCCTTGAAACCAAAGATCTGAAACCTTGAGCGTTGCTGAAAGCTGAAATCGAGCCTTGTCGTCGGCACATTAGGAGAAGCATGCTGCGATCTCACCGAGAACCGAGAAGTAGAGCCACAAACAACCGAGAACTGAATGTCGGTGACGGGGAAACCCTAGCATCGTGGAGGTTCCCCTTACGGGTGTATTGGATCCCATGGAGAAATGTAATGTTTAAATTATATAAATTATGTAAAATATTTTCCTATTATACTTAGGTTGTCTCAATTATTATAAGATATTGGTTTAATTTTTACTGGGGATTAGGTTAAGATGTATAAGGGAACTAAACTTAAATAAAACTACATTCAACTGAAATTATCATAGGATAAAATGAATGTTCCCGATATTAAAACATATTATGATTTATTTTTACATATTAATATGAATATTTACTTTAATTTTCATAATATATTATTATTTTATTACTCATACTAACCATTTTTTTATATAATTGATTTGAAATATAATCATGAAATTTATGAGATGAAAAAAAAATATTAATGAAAAACATATTATTCTATTCTATTACATTGTATTCCTTCATATAATTCATAGTTTGTAAAACTATTGATTCATATCTTCAAAAATTAGATATTAGATTATTACTGAAAACACTAAGTGGTGAAATGATTGAATCTAATGTATATTTATCTTCACCAATTGAGGTTTGTGGGAAGGCACTTCTGACAGTTATTCTTTCATTGATAGAATATGATATGATATTTTTCCTTGATTAGTTCTTCCAACATAGATAAAATTTCAATTTTTAGGATATGGAAATATCATTTTATATCCCAAATCATCCAATGATCAAATATAAATGCATGGATCACTATGAACTCTAGTTTGGAAAGAATTCCTTACTATAGGACTTGAAACCCAATAATAATGTATACATGGACCAAATAGTTTGGGAGGAAGTCAACATCAAGGATATTCCAATTTTATTAGAATATATCATTTCATTTCCTAAAAAACCATATGTTATTCCCAAAAAATATGTGGTTGGTTTTTAAATTGAACACATTAATAGATCTATGCCTATATTAGAGATTATTTATATAATATCTCCCATTGAATTATAATAATTTAAGAAGTAATTTCAAGATAATTTGGACAAGGGTTTTATAAACTGTGTGGCTTCACTATGGGGTGCTCTAGTCCTCATTATTAAGAAGAAAGATGGATCAATACATCTTTTAATTTATTATCATAAACATAACAATATCACAATCAAGAAAAAGTATCGTATACTATAAATTGATGATTTATTTGATCAATATAGAGGTTATTAATACTTATTAAAGATAAATATTCAATCAAGTTACCATTAATTTAGTTTAAACAATGAATTATACCCATTAAATATTTTCTCCATCGACATGGATTTGATAAATAATATATTTTGAAATTACCTTGAAAAAATTTGGGTTAGTCTTTAATAATGATTTTATCATGTATTCTAAGATTAATAAAGAACATGAATATTATTTGAGGATGTTTCTAAAGAATATACAGAAAGGGAAAACATATTCCAAATTGAGTGAGTTAAATTTTGGATAAAATAAGTACCCTTCCTAGTTTATATAATCCTAATTGAGGGTACATTAGTGGATCCTTCAAAGATAGAGGTGATTTAATAATGTACTAGAACCACATTTGTGAAAAATAACCATAATTTCTACTAATTTGTTAGATACTATCAATACTTTGTGAGAGTATTCTAAAACTTTCACTATCCAATAACCATGTTAGCATGAAATGTAGTAAAATTTCTATGGATCAATGAATTTTAAGAATACTTCAATGAGAATAATAGGATTTTGGCCACTACACTGATAATTAGACTACCACATTGTATATAATGATTTTTTATATACAATGAGGCTTGAATGAAGGGATTGGGGTATGTCCTTGTGAAAAAAGAAAAGATGACATATTCTACCTCACATCAATTAATTTTTAGTGGGAAAAATTATCTGACATGTAATATAGACATGGAGACAATAATTTATTCATTTAATATATGGAGGTACTATATTTATTCTTAAAAGTGTTATATATATACAGATCACAACAACTTGAAGTATATATTTACATGGGAGTTAAAAACGAGTCAAAGAAGATGTTTAGAGTTATTTAATGACTATAATTTCTCAATAAATTACCATCATGGGAAGGAAAAAATAGTGGTTAAGGCTTAACATTAAAAGGATAATGGAAACCTATCCTTGATGAGGATTCAAAGGGACTAAATGTTTACAATAATTTGAAGGATGGATATGAAAATCATAAATTAAGGGATGAAATCCAACCTTTCCCAAATTATATTTCAATTATCCATCTATATAAGGACTAAGGAGGCTTAAAATGATGGTATATAGAAAAAAACAAGGTATGAAAAGGGGGATTATGAAGTTTATATCATGATTATTAGAATTACAATAAGTAATAATTGAATTTAAGAAATATATTTGGATGATGTAAAAATTACTTATACCAGTATATAAAGGGAATAAAATAACTATGGATTTTTTTATAGGTATTCTAAATAGATTTAAAGGCTATAATTTGATTCGGGTTATGGTTGATCCAATTATGAAGTTATAACACATCATAGTTATTCAATAGGATTTCTCACTCGATATACTTTCTAAGATATATATTATGGAAGTGGTAGGTCTACTTGGAATGCCACTTTTAATTATATTTAATCAAGATACATGGTTAAAATAAATAGTTTTATAGAAGTGTCCAATAATTTTTGGATAAATAACTAAACACATATAGGGATTATCATCCTCAAAAATATGTTCAATATGAAAGGACCATCAAACAATTGATGATATGCTAAGAACCTAGTAAATATATTTCAAATTAATTTAGGATAAAAAATGTCCTTTAGTTGAGTTCTCATATAGTAACATATTCTAATCTAGAATCTAAATGAAACAATATAAGGCTCTATACAATAAGATATTTGGAACTCTAGAATATTGGGATGGTTTCAAAGATAATATTATATTAGGACCATATATGTTTTAATAAATATAATTGAAGGATAAAACCAATCATAAAACATATCAAAATAGCACAAAGTCAATAGAATATCAATGTTGATAATCATCGATGAGATCTGGAGTTTGATGTTAGTGAAAAATTATTCCATTTGTTATCTCCTTAGAATATGGTCATGAGATTTGATAAGAAATAGAAGTTTATCCCTAGATACACTAGTCCCTTGAATATTCTTGGTTGTGTTGGAACTATATCTTATCACTTGGTTCTTAAATAAAGCCTATCATAATTTAATTAAGTGTTCTATGTATAAATTTTGTGGAAGTTCTAAGAAAATACAAGACATCTACTAAAATTTGAATTTGTGAAACTGGAACATGAACTCTCTTACAAGGAACAATCATGAAACATATTGGATTATATAGATAAATAGTCATGGAATAAGACCAATAACATTGTTAATGTTCTATGTAGAAACCATAAATTTGAGAAATTCATGTTAGATATTGAATATGTAATAAAAAAAATTATCCTCATTTTTTCATCATAGTAATATTTTTTTGACAAGAATATATTTTAATAGTTTTAGAATTTAACACCCCAAACTTATAATGTGAAATTTCATTTAAAGCTATGATATCATATCTTATATAAATAATCAAAATAAAATGAAAATGTATTTGTTTCATTGTGGTGAAAAAAATTAAAATTCAATATTAATTGAATTACGAGATAGATAAATGAAGCATAAATATAAACATTATAAAAGAAATAAATGCATGAGTAAATAAAAAAATCAGATTGAAATTTATGATAATCATGATCAGCCATGAAGATCATACTACCAATGATAACTATAGAAATAATAACACTCATTATAAATATCATAAATATATTGACATAGAAATCAGATAATATAATTATTGATTTGAGAATATTATGCAAGGATATATATATATAGATATATAATATGAAACTTTCTTATATGTTTGTTTGATATATGGTCATTGGGCTTATATGGCAGTCAAAATTATATGGTCTTTGGCCTTATATGGATATTCATACCACTATTAAATATAAGAATAATTAATGTGATAAATTATAATTAGTTATTTTTTAAAACATGACTCTTACAATATAGTCATGAAATTATAGGGTATAAATAAAAGTAATAACATTATGACATCATTGTAAAATTTAGAAACAATGGAAGAAAATAGTAGAATTCATCCTTATAAGGCTAATTTTAATGATGTTGAAAAGGAGGTAGAATCAATAGTGTTTTACCTAGAACAATCCCAAGATGAACTTAAAAAAGTCCATCGCGAGTGGTATCATCTGTAGGATAAGTTCAAGCTCATTAAAATCACTATACTATCTATGTTTGATAAATCACCACCTATGACTACCACCATTGTTTTATATCCTATGGTCTTATGTAGAGGACTTGAGGGGTTTTTTGTCCTCACGAAACCCTAGTGGGAAGTTATGGCCACCCATTCTAACCTCCTTTATTCACGATGGGGGAAGGACTCAATGGTTTTCTATCCCTTTATTAAACCTAAATTTTTTCCTAATTTTATATGCATTCAACACATCCTGAAGGTTCCCACTCAATAGTTTAGAGACACAAAGCATCCCTTGTCCCTTTAAAAAAATTCTAAGTCATCAACTCTCCATGGATTCTCCCTATTGGCCTGATTTGTTTAGAGGCACCCAATGCTTTATGGATTTAACAAATTCATCAATGATGATTGGATTCTAAAGGACCGTGATATCATTGGGTTAATGGATCCCTGCTACAATATTATTTTCTTTGTTGGTGCAGATTATCTCACCTCTTCTTGGCCTGAAGAACAATATTCATGTGAGGGAATTTAATTTTTCCCTTTTATATGTGACTATGATTTTCATTGGATGCACAATCCCCTATTAATGGAAATTTTGGTTAATTTTCCTACCTTTTACATCACATTTTAAAATTCCTTTATCCACTAAATGCTTCATAACCTTATTGGATGATTTTTGGATTTCGATGATAGATTAAGGTCTCCGTTTCACCCTATATCTCCCCAAATATTTTTTTATGTTTACATATATAGTACATCAATAAACTCATTGTATATTGAGATTAATGAATAATTCACATTTCAAAAATCAGTGATTTTCAAGTCTCGATTTAACTATTTCTCATTGTGCTTTTAGTTGGGCCACATATTGCTTGCATTTCATTTTTATTCAAGGAAATGGGAATCGATAGCTCATGGATTGGGTGTTAGTTATAAATACAAGGGTAGATTTATTTTTTACCTTAACATAAATTTAAATTCTTTTTCTAGTGATATTGTGTTATGTACTTATGCTATTGTGGTCGCCTATGCTCGAATGGTGAGATCATCTCCTATTTTTTTCTGGAAATGGATATAAATGGAAAGTGTTTTCTCATATGGAAAAAAGTTTCTCTTAATAATTTTTTTTATAGATAAGGGTTAAAATTTTGAATTAGTTGATATGGTTTTTGAAAATTATTTTTGTGGTTTGAGGGTTGAGGTAATAGGGCCTGCAACATTCAACAGTGTGACTTTTAAGGTTCATGAGTATGATTTTTTGGTCTATACAACATATTTTTTCTCTCTATATTTGGGTGTGGGTTCTTTTGAGGTTTCTGAAGCCCAATGAACTGGTACCTAAGATGGTACCCATACAATGGATATCACTATTCTAGAAAACTAAGGCTAATATGGTCTTGTAGTTTCTTCATATAGTGTTGATATTCTAGGAACATCATCATCCTATGGTATTGTTGCTATGTAAGAGGAAATAATATAATTTATGATCCAAAAACATTCTATATTATATGAGGTGAGATATTGGGTAATATTGATGTTAAATTATGGGAAACACCAATGTATAAAGGGGAAAGGAATGTTAGTTCTATGAAGGCATCACAAGATGAACTCACAGATAGGATACATGCTTACCAGTGGAACTCAAACAAACCTACTATGTCTGATAAACTCCAAGGTGTAGCATAATCTAGTCTTATTTACTCTACGTCTGAACATGATTCTCAATCTAGACAGTTCTTTTGTACTAGTGAACAAAATTCTAAGAAGGAAGGAGTTGACTTAGGGGTGCTACCTGATTAACAAAGGAAAGAAAACCAGAAGTAGAAAAGACTACTCCTCTATTCCCAAACCAAGGTAAACCATATCATAGAGAAAATATCATGGACTAAATCCTTATGAAGTGCCCCAAAGTAAAGGGTTGGGGAGTTTCGATGATTTTAGAGGGTCCAGGTAGACTAAAACAAAAAATTCTATAAATTAAGGAAACTAAATACATCATCTTAGAAGTAGGGTAGTACTTGTTCCTCTACTAGTAAATCCAAATTACAACATGAAAAGTGAGGTGATAATAGAAAGGAATGTTCTTGAGTTCCTTTATTTAATTTAGTACTTATTATACACTCGAAGTAAAAAATGGGGGTATAGGTTATGGAAATAAATGATATAGTGGAAGAAACTAATAAAATTTACAAAATGAAGACCCATTTTAACCTCAGAGATGAGAAAACAACACGGATGAATTCATAAGACTAAATCCAAACATGTGGATTCAACAAAGGAAATATTAAAATGGATAAGTACATTAAATCTTGGGAAAAAATGGTTGTATTATTTTAGTAAATTTTTAAAGATGAATCGGTGAGGAAAAAGTTTCTATTTTAATTGAGATTATATAGGGTTTATTTCTATATTTTGTTAAAATTATTCTGGAAAAATGAAATGATGTATTATTAAGTATAATTTCCTTTTTTTGGCTTCCTATGTTTGGATTCTCACTCAACCCCTAAAATTAATTTCTTCCAAAATAAAATATTTAATTTGAAATCAATAAATGATATTTGATATATATATATTCATTATTATTTATATTTTTATAGATTTGGGATTTTTATAAAATCTTATCACTTGGGTTTTTTTTAAACCTTTGTTCTAGTTTATTTTTGGATCTCAATTTTCTTCTCGAGTTCTGAGTGTGACAAGGTTTAAATTTTGAGGGTTTCTATTTTTTTTAATTTTGACTCCATTTTTATTCCTTGAGTTCTCCAAGGAGTTTTTTGGTAAAAAATGGGAGTTTTGGGGTTGAAAACAGGTGGCACAAGGTTGGATCATGGTTTAGAAAATCATGCGCCCTCACCTAGGAAAACTTGTGGCCAAGTGACATTTTTGGATAGTAGAGAACCACATGGTTTATTCACAATTTTCAAATAGTGTGGTATAACCATGTAGTATTTCCCTATTGGAAGGTGAGGGGAACATGGTTTCTTCATGGTTAGGAAAACCGTACAACCAAAATATGGTCGATGTCAAGGTCATTAAAAAATTTTAAATTACCCTTGTGTCCTTTTAGGATTTAGCCCCAAATCCTCTTTTACTCACTCTATTTTATCTCTCCAGCCCTAGGTGGCTCCCTCTCTCAATCTTGTATTCCTTTTTCTACCTCCCTTTGGTGGTTTTGGCATGGTAACATCAATGATTCATCAAGTAAGTGTTTTCTCCCATGGTTTATTCCTTCTTCTAGGGTTTCTTCTCTTCCCCCCTTTGAGGTATTCTTTTCTAGAAGATAATATGACCTAGAGAGGGTTTTATCTTGTGTTTTTGCGTAAAATTATGACTCTTTTTGTTCAATATTTCCTTGTTAGGGTCTTAGGGTGGTGAGGTTTTGGTTTTTCACCAATTTTCAGATGTTTCGTAGTGTGAGGTCTGTGGTTCCATCATTTTACATTATTAGATGATTTTGATTTGCTTTCTTACTTTCATGAATGTGTTATATGGTTTAATTGTGTGGTGGAAAATATATTTTGGATGTTTTTTGGCATGAATATATGATTAAAGTGGATTTTATAAAGGAAAAATGGTTATGTTTTGTGTAGGATTTATTGTGATGTTTCTTGGGAGGGTTTTATGCCTTGTTTGGAAGGTGAAAAATGGGATTTCAAAGGGATTTAAATGTTTAAATGAGTTTTCTAAACAAAATGAAAGTTTTTTTATGATGGATTCTTTATTTTGAGACTTTAATATGAATTGCTAATTTTTTAAATGATGAGAAACATTTTTTAAAATTTATTTGGTTTCATGTGTCGATTTGAAAGGGGATTTTCTAGTGGAAATGGTTGGATTTCAAATGGAATCTTTATATTATGTTTTCAAATGGGTTTCATAAAATTTTAAAGTGGTGAAAAATGTATTTCCAAATGGTTTTTAGCACATGTTTGGAAATTGGAAATGTCTATGGTTATGTGGATTTGGTGATTTACTTGTGTTCTTGGGCTGTTTGTCTTATGTTGTGAAATTATTGATATATGTGATATGTTAATGTGAAATTGAGAACAATGAGAATCCTAGAAATCTAGGTGGAAAAAGTACAACTAGTATTCTAGTGATTCAGAAGTGGAAAGACCATATTCTTCTAGTGGATTGATGGTAGTTGACTTGGAAGTGGAGAGGCCCTGATTCACATAGTATGATTTACGATTACAACACTAACTAAATTATAATGATGATTGGATACCACTAGAACATTGGATGGAATCCTCTATAGTGTCTTGTGCATGAGGGTGTTGTGTGTTGTGGTTTCTATATCATGTTTCACTAAGCTACGAGGTATCTAGGGACTCACTTGTGCTAGTTACTTATATGGATTTACCCATGGTGAACTATTATGACATGATACTTATGTGAGTTAGTGACATATGTCTATAAATAGTAAACCTTAGGTATATTTCATTTGGAAGGAAGTTTTCTGAGAAATGGTTTTCCTTGAAAGTGTTTCCTTGAGAATAGTTTTCCTTAAAATGATTTCTTAAAAATGTTTCAAAGGATTTTATATAAATGTGCATGTTAATATGTCTTCTAATATTGTAGCATGGAATCTTTTATTTTGGGTGGAATATTACTAGGCTTTGGGTCACACCCTATATACACCTTTGGGTGTATGTAGATTTCTTTTTGTATGACCCAAGTAAAGGGAAGATGTGTCATGGTGATGATGATGGATCTGGTTGATATTTTTCCTCTCATTATAGGTTTTGGTAGTGGTGGATTGAGGTTGATGCCCCTCATGTTGCACATATAATTTTTGGGATGTTTTGTGGTTTCCATACCATTTAATTATTTTGAATTTTGGTTAAATTGTAAAAATATTATTCTGAAAATTACCCTACCTTGTTTGGTTATGTTATCATTTATGGTTTATTGTTCTATCATGTTTATTGATTTTGATTATACTCATGGGTTAAATCATTTCGAAAGGGAACTAGTTACCAGCCCATGGGGATTGGGAATGCCCTTCAGGACATGTTTTAGAATCGGTCACGTGTCAGATTAGATGGAATCCTATCTTTCTTCATGACCAAATGGTATCAAAGAAGGCTGGTCCTTTAGGGGACATAGATTTTAGAGAACCCTTGTTTATTTGTGATGTCAAGATAGATTGAGTAGGTCTGTCCAAACATGGGGTGTAGGTATGGGGGAGTGTCTGTTCAACACTTTCTGGACCGAACCTTGAGTTTCCATGGGAATTTGGGTTTATTTTCATTTATTTGGTTCTTGTGGTTTGTTTTGTATTTGGGATAAAAATAGGGAGTTAGTATAATATTCTTAGTGATATCAAAAGGCCTAGAAAGTCATGTGGATCTAGAGACATTGTCCTAGAAGACTCTCCATGGTTTTGGTGTATCTAGCATATGGTCGCCAACCATATGGCCAAGCCACCCATCGACACTAGTTCCCCCTTATAAGCTGTTTTGGGTCATCCTTGATTCTGAGAATTGTTTTGGAATCTATTATTTTGGAATTTTGAAAAAATATATTTTTAGTGTTAATGGTTTGTTTTTTGGAAAGTGGAAAATGGATTTTCATAATTAACTTTGAGGAAGGCTTTCTAAAAACGAATTTATGTAAAATTACTCTTTTGGTTAAAACCAGAATGGTTTAATGACATTGTATTTTTATAATCAAAATTTGGGGTTATTGAAATCAGTTGTTTTAAAGGGTATGTTTTTTTGCAATTTATTTTAAATGAGAAGAATGAGTTTTTATTCAAATTATTTTGATGGAATGAAATTGTTGAGCTGTAGTAAATGTTTTGAATGATATGAATTGAGTTATGAATGGAATTTATGTGATTTTTATTTTTGAAGGAAATAAAATGAATTGAAGTGTAAATTTGAAAATGGTATTTGACTTGGTGGTTAATGAGATTTTGGAAATATTTTATGAATTTTGAAATGGGAAGCTAATTGGGAATGTGAAAACATGGGTTTAATTCCTTGTTTTGAAAAGTTTAAATGTTTTGTTTTGACATTTATTATTCCCATGAGTGATTACATGCATAGAGATGTGTTGGGATGTAGATAATTGATGGCATGGGTAGATGAGTTCCTAGATTGGCATGAGTAGATGGGTGCCCGGGGTGGAACATGAATGTGCATATGAGTGAGGCTCTAAAGAATACCATAGGTGATTAAGAAACCCATCAAGTTTGTTTTCTTTCAAAATAAATTTTAATAGAAAATTTAAGATGTTTTTATAACCAGTGGTTGTGTGGATTATTTTCCTATTATTTTTGAATGATGTTTATGTGGTGTTTTGAGTTTGATAACCCTTTTTGATGAGTTGGTTTTGATTGAGCTATTGGTTATCTGGTTGGTTAGTGTTTTCCCCCATAACGTTTCAATGGATGTTCATGGTGTGTCCATAGGTGGTTCACTATTAGAAAACCCTCCAGTTGATCAACCTAAATATTTCCTCTTTGAGTTTAAAAAGTTATATCCACCTGTCTTTTATTCTTAAGTAGATCCTCTCAATGTAGAAGAGTGGATGCATAAAATAGAAAGGATATTCAGCCTCCTTGAGTTTCTTGGTTCATTATAGGTTAATTTTTCTACCTTTATGCATGAAGTTCCGACCTAGAAATAGTGGAAGTTTGGTTCAAAAATAAAAACATGGGAAGATCTTATCTGAGAGTTCTTTATGGCTTCATTTATCTGGCATTATTTCTCTGAGGTAGTGACAGTGAGAAAGGGAATGGAAATGTTCTTTTTGTAGAAAGGTGATAAAATGGCGCTGGAGTTTTTTTGTCATTTTTTGGACCTAGTTCCTTTTCTTTTTGAGTAGGATGTGAATTATTTCTAGAAATTTCTGCATTTTTAGAGTGGGATTCATCATGGTCTATAGTCAACGGTGTTATATCTCAGCTTAACTTCTTTTGCTAATATGGTGAGGAAATTTGTTCATGTTGAGGCTATGCTATATGGAGTGCTTGATGAAAACAATATCCCTCTTATCTTTGGAAGTGGTGAAGGGAATTCCATTAAGGATATAGGGAAGTTTCTTAGAGATATTGGTTTTGGTTTTAGAATTAAAATACCTCTTGATCTTTCTTTAGTTTCTTCATGGATCCAGTTTATAGGAGTAGTATGTTGTTTGGTCTTGGTTTAGATTCCTTTTATATGTATTCCTCTTTAGTTGTAAAGAATGTTTATACTGGTGTTTTTTAGTGTTATTCTCCCTTTAAATCATAAAAGTGGATATTGTGGACCTCCTAAGAACTTATTTTATAATGGAAGAATATTTGTCTTCTGGAGATTTTGACATCTTTCTATTCTAAGAGGAGGGGTTTTTTGTAGTTATCTTGTTCCTATTGTTTCTGGTTCAAAGTAAGAAAGGGATTATGAGTGTGAGTATTCTGATTCCCAGTTTCGGTGGAAATAAGTAGTTCTGATCAGGGATTTTTAGCTCCTAACTATGAGGTAGTAGATACTCCAAACATTAGGGCTCCAGCCATAGGCCCCAGAAGGAAGCAGCCACGTAGTTCAGAATCCCAAGGGTGTGAGGGACCTTGGTCTAACTTCTGTCTTTAGTGTGGGAATGGGGAAAGTTTAATCATTTCTATGGTATCTTCCTCATCTTTAAAGGTCTCGTTTTATAGAATGGGGTGTCGAGACCTTATTTCCTTGTTTCGATCCTTATGGATTGAAGAGTTCCTCCTTAGTTATGAGGAGGTGTGGTGGTTTCATTTTCTTGGAATTCCAATGGTGTGCCTTTTTGGATATGGGATTTCGATTAGTCTCCCTTGTGTGGTTACCCTTTGTGAGTCAATTTTGGTTTTATCCTATTTCATGGGTTAGTGTTTACCTTGTAAAGTTCTTTCCCCTTATAGTGGGGGTTTTCTAGCCTATGTGGAAAGTTATGAGTAGATCCATGTCAGGTTTCCTTTATTGATCTAAGCTAGTTGGTTTATTATGGTGGGGAGAACCACTGTGGGTCTCTTTGAAATATCTTCTAGTTTTGATCGAACATTCTTGGGTTATAATGGTTGGAAGTCTATTCTAGGCTTTCATGTTGAAAATTCAGTTTGTTTTTTGGTGTTGCTTTAGCGGGATGTCATTTCTTTTTGAATTTTTTAATTTTTAAGTTCCTATCCATTTGAGATAATGTTGGGATTTTTCAAAGATGTTATTCAAGACTTCTACTATTTCTTGGAAGTGATCTAATTTTGTTGGTTTGTTTTGTTTTGTGGTGAAAGTTTTATTCATGGTTTGAGAGGTTGGATCAAGGTATGGTAAACCCTTTAATTTGATTTGTTGACTTGAAAATGTTGTGGAATTATGGGTTGAAAAGTGTTATGGTTGGAAAAAATTTCACATCGAGTTTTTATAAACCTTTTTTCTGGTTTATTTTTGGATCTCGGTTTTCCTCTTCAGTTTCAGCTGTGTTAGGGTTTAAATTTTTAGGGTTTATTTGGTTTAATATTGATCCCATTTTTATTCCTTGATTTCTCTCAGATGTTTTTGGTGAAAAATGGGAGTTATGGTTTTGATAGATGGTGGGGCAGAGATTGGAAAACTGTACACCCACACCCAAGAAATTGTGCGGCCATGTGACATTTTTGGATAGTAGAGAACCACATGGTTTGTGCATGGTTGTAAAATTATTCAGTATAACCATACAACATTTACCTCTTAGATAGTGAGGGGAATACAGTTAGGTGAACCATGTGGGAATACCAAGCTCCATGTCCATGTCATTAAAAATTTGAAAATTACCTTTGTGTCCTCTTGGGATTTAACCCCAAATCCTCCTCTACTCGCCCCATTTGAGCTCTCCATCCCTACGTGCCTCCATCTCTCTATCTTGGATCCTACAAGCTCCCTTAAATTGGTTGTTTTGGTCTAGTAACTTCAAGGATTCATCAAGTAAGTGATTATTACTTCTTTTAGGATTTGTTCTCCTCCCTCTTTGGGTTCTTCGTTTCCAATAGGTTATATGACCTAGGGATCATTTGATCTTGTTTTTTTGAGAAATATATTGAAATTTTTGTTCAATATTTCCTTTTAGGGTCTTGTGGTGGTGCATTTATTGTTTCTTACCTATTTCTGAAAGTTTCCAAGTGTGATATAGGTGCTTCCATGCTTTTACATTATTAGATGATTTTTAATTGCTTTCCTAATTTTATGAAATTGTGAAATGGTTTAATTGTGTGCTGATAAATATATTTTGGAAATTTTTCGGCATGAATATATTTTGAAAGAGAATTTTATAAATAAAAAATGGTTATATTTTGTGTATGATTCATTTTAGTGTCATGAAAGGGTTTTATGCCTTGTGTGATAGGTATGAAATAGGATTTTATAGAGATTTAAAGGTGTGAATGAGTTTATAAATGAAATGAATGTTGTTTCATGTAGTATTACTTATTTCAAACCTTTAATATGAATTCTTAATTGTGTGAATGATGGGAAACATGTTTTGAAAATGAGTTGGGTTTATATATTAATTTGAAAGGGGATTTTCCCAAGGAAATGGTTGGATTTCAAATGTGATATTCTTGTTATGTTTTCAAATGGGTTTCATAAATTGTGAAATTGGTGTGAAATATATTTCCAAATGGGTTTTAGTGTGCATTTTTAAATTGAAAATGGTTTTGGTTTATGAAAGTGGCGATTTCCTTGATTTCTTGGGATGCTTAGATTATACTATGAAAGTATTGATATATGTGATATGTGAATTTGAAATTGATAATAAAGGTAATCCTGGGTATCTATGTGGGAAAAATATAACTAGTACACTAGTGATTTAGAAGTGGAAATCCAGAATTATTCTAGTGTACTAATGCTAGATGACTCAAAAGTGGCAAGGCCTGGATTCACTTAGTAGGATTTATGATTACAACAATAAATAAATTATGATGATGATTGAATACCATTGGAACTTTGGATGGACTCCTCTCTACTGGCTTGTTCATGGGGATGCTATGGGCTGTGGTTGTTATACCACATTTCACCGAGGTATGAGGTGTCTAGGGCCTCACTTATGCTAGTTACCTATAGGGAGTTAACCATGGTTCTCTATTGTGACATGATGCTTATGTGAGGTGGTTTTGTCCATCAGTAAATAGTGTAACTTGGGAATATTTTATTTCAAAGAAAGTTTGTTGAAAAATGGTTTCCCTTTAAAGTGTTTCCTTGAGAATGGTTTTCTTTAAAAAAAATTCTTAAAAATATTTCAAATGATTTTTTATAAATGTTTATGTTAATTTTTATTCTAATTTTGTAGCATGGAATCTTTTCTTTTGGGTGGAATCCAACTAGGCTTTGTCTCACACCCTACATACCCATTTGGGTGTATGTAGATTTTGTTTTGTATGACCCAAGCAAAGGCAAGACGTGTCATGTTAATGATGTTGGATCTGATTTCTAGTGTTATACTTGTTGCAGGTTTTAGTGGTGGTAGCTTGAGGGTGATTCCCCTCATGCTGTACAGAGCCTTTTTGGGACATTTTATGGTTTATCACCAGTCGTAGTATTTTTATTTTTGGTTAAAGTTGTAAAACCTTGATTCTAAAAATTATTGTACCTTGTTTGGTTAGGTTATAAATTATGGTTTATTATTCTATTTTTTTGATTGATTATGGATATAATCATGGGTGAAATATTTCTCAAACTGTGTTTTTGATACCCACACACAAGTTTCCAACCCGTGGGGATCGGGAACACCATTTGGTCCATGTTTTATACCGGGTCGGGTGTCAGGTTTGATGGCATCCCAAATTGGTTTGTGACAAATATAATTTCAAATAATAAATTTCATTAATTAACAATGGTAAATTTTAATAAATATTTATTGGTAAACTATATATAATGGTATGTAAATGAATATTTTTTTTAAATAATTATGAATAAAACCATTTAATATTAAAAATAAATATTTTTCAATGATTTTTTATGTGTAACATATTTTTTTTGAAATAAAAAAATAAATCACTAATAAATAATTACTTTATTTAAATTTATTGATAATATATATATATATATATATATATAATGAATTAACATTTAACTAAATATTATTACCTATAAGGGAATAACATTAAATTCATTTGGATGTTTAAAAAGACTTTTTCAAAAAACTTGTTATATGTTGTGTGTTTTAATATTAAAAATAATTTTTATAAATTATAGAAAATAAATAAATTATTTTCTTATTTTTAATCATCATTTAAAAATTAGGTAATATGGTCCATTTTATTTTTATCCATAAAATTATGTTACCATGTTAAAAATTGATCAACCAATGTAAAGGTATAATAACCTAAAAATGGTTTATCTAAGGGGTAATGACCAAAAATATCATTAAAAATTATCTCTAAATGAATGGATGAGAGAATTATTTACTCACTTTATATTATATCAATTATTTTTCCACTTTGTATCCAAATTAATTGAGAAATTATCTAACTCCCTAGACCCATACTCCCACATTCGATGCTCAGTAACACATACTTTACATATGGGCTTTAATAACCACTGTAAAGGACTGGATATAACCATCCATAATTACAAAATAAATAACATTTATATAATCTCTTACATATGAAGGATAATTTCTAATTTAAAGCTGTATAGAATTATTACACATCATAAACTAATAAAACACATTCATTTCTCAACTAATAAATATTTTTCCATTATATATAAGAAACCACTTAATTCATGATAAGTTTATGATATCTCCTATAAATTCTTACAAATATTATATCCTTATAAACATGTTACATGTACTAATTATATTTATAAATTGGGGAATGAAATGTAAAAAATGAGTGATATTAAACTCTTAGTAAGTGAAACATATAAATAATTAAATCATGGAAAAAACAAGGCATGAATATTGTGGAAGGAATAAGCAAACAATACAAATCCATAATCAAATTTAAACTAAGATCATGATATATCCCTAATAATAAATGAAGACATGGATATCAATAATACCAATCTAATAATAATGGTATTCATAATTCAAGGCATCAAAAAAACTATGGTTAAGGCCTTCTGATGAGACATTTACTTTTTTTAAGACCATGGTCAAGACATATTTTTGAATTGGGTAGGAATAAAAAAAATATTGAAACATGTTTTTTCTCATGAGACTTATCGATGAATCGATGGGATATATAATTTCAGGCCCAACCCATCACTTGTTTAAGCCTAATACATTTAGTATAAGTTTAATTAAGACTCTTTATGTCATTACCTAAGGAACATATTATAGAATAAAACATGGTTATCTATATAAATAAAGATACATAATGTCAACATGTGATCAACCTTCATTGCAGTCAATAACCCTCAAATAGGTAGTATATACACCACATAAATGAAATTCGTTTCATAATGCCAATCATGTCACAAAGAGATAAATTTGAGACAAAAACCCTTACATTGTTCCTAATTAATTCTTTATTTTCACAAAATTTCCTAAATAATTAAATTAATTTTATTAAATACAAAATAAATAACCTTATTTATAAATAAAACCATTTATAATCATCATTTATAACCACTATATCTATATATATTATTAATTTTTTACCTATTCTTAATATCGTATCTAAGTAATCTTTATTACTTCCCACTAGTTTCATAAAAAGGCATTGGTATCTATTATTTTTTCAAGGTTAATCACTATTAAATCATATAAGAAATGTTAATATATATTCCAAGATAGTTTATAAAGTTAAATTTTCATTCCATGGTTGTTTTTGTTATGATCCATGAGGTTGAAGTTGGTGATGAGCCAGTTTTGATGATTCTTAACAAATGAAGGAAAATTTCATAATTAATAAGTTAAATATGAATATAACCTTGATAGAATGAATAATATTACTTATATATTTATATCATATTATAATATTAGATAAGATCTCATAGTCATCCATGATATAAATGCAAAGTATTTTTGAATTAGGTTGTCAAACCGATCTAAACATGAACCTACCATTATTAATGGATTATTTTGAGGGGATTAGTTTTAATTTCATTATACCAAAATAATAATGATATAATTAAGTAATTATTATTGTGATATATTAAAATTGGAAGTAATTTTTAGAATAATTAATGTATATGAAAATATTATGTAATATGAACAACAAGATTTTCCTCTTAGTATTCTTGTTTATAATAGTTAATGTTACAATTATTATTTATTTCTAATATTAATTATAGAATTAAAAATTTACATCTAAATAATATAAATCATCGAAAAAGTAAAATATCAATAAAATAAATCCATTTTTATAACCATCCTTAAATGTTAGTGATGAAAAAAATGTGTCGTTTATGGAGGCGGTTGTCCGCACACGCTCATAAGACACATTTTTGTTTCTTTATTTAGTGAATGGGTGGGGAATAAAAAGCTTTTATACCATCAATATAATAAAATTTTATAATAATATTTATACTGATTTTATTATATACATATAATTATAATGGTTTTTTAAGAGTTTTTATGGGAAGAATAATTAATAAAAGTAAAATGGTATGTGGTACTTACATTATGAATTTAGATCTTATCTTAAATAATCCATTTAAAATGAAGGAATAGAAGTGATTTTTGTGGAAATGTGTTACCAAAAATTTATAGGGAATATAGAAGTAAATTGGGTAGATTTTCATGGTATTTTTTAACGTTTATTGTATTTTGAAGAATAAGGACGTGAGGTCCATTTATAGGTGAAAAAAAGGGAAAATATTTGGAAAATAATGTTAGGTAAATTATATAAATGGAATTTCATGAGTTAGGTGAGTTATGGGAGAAATTTTAGGACATGAAAGTGGTTATTTAACATACTTGATAAAAGATACAACCTATTTTATGTTTGAGATTGTGTTCTTTGGGTTCGAAAGGCATCAAGAATCATTTTTTAGAGTTTTTAAATAGAACCTAGGTTAGTTGAATCCTTTAAGACACATTTATTGAATAAATGAATAATTTATGATGTAAAGGGGTCATGGGGAATAATAGGTGAAAATTGTTTGTTTCATATGTCTATTTATGAAATAAAATTTCCTTTACATTATAAATATATTGTCCAGGATTTTTTAACCCAATGAGATGTGTTTTTTTGGAATACATGTTTCATGGGGATTTTATGCCGTAAATCCCTAGATTACGATGTAAACCCTTCATGTAAAGTGTGTTTTATGCACTAAAAGACTGAATTATAATTCATTATCTATTTTTCTTCCCTACCTCAAACACTAGTCTATTACATGAAATTTTGGGTTTCTCTACCCTTTCTAAATAAATTCATTAAACGCTTGATCTCTATAGTGGTTGAGTTGTATCTCTCTTGGTAATAGAACTTTCTACTTCTTCATTGGATTGGTCGTTGTAGCAGTGTTGTACTTTATTTTTTGGATTCTTCGACCTTATAGTGAGTTTGTCTAATCATTTTTAAATCCAACATTCAATATTCTTTTAGAGGCCTGATCTGACATTGGTTGTGGTGCAGAAGGTGTATTCCTTGAGGTATGTGTTAATCTAACCTCTATACCAACCATTACTATTTTAAAATTATATTCTAATATGTGGGAATTTATTCAAGGTCTTATGTTATTACCATTTCTTTCCTTCTAGTGTTGGTGGATCTTTTTGTGGGTATTGTTTGACCTGAGTTGAGGGTGGTGGTTCTTTATCTAGCCTTTATTGAATGAATTATGATTGCTCCCATTTTATAAATTAATTTATAAATAAATCAGAAATATTTATTTATGTTTGTAAATGGATTTTCTATAAAATATGGGGTTTCACTTGGTCTTGGTTAAAGTAAAATTATGTTTTCATATCATTGTGAAATGGATTGAGAAGATGGTTTTCAAAGAAGGTTTGATAAAATAGAAAGGGTTGTTGAAACTCATTTTAAAAATCCCTTTGAAATGATTTGGGAGATGTAGCATATGGAAAGCCTTGAGTACTTTTGTGGAAGGTGTATCTTAATGGCATTATCCATTTTACTATCTAGGGGTTCACTCGTGAGGCGTTCCTATAATCCCTAGTCCTATTGTTCTAGGGAGTTGATATTGACATGGTTGGGGAGTTTACTAATGGGGTCTTCCTCTACACCCTAGTACTATTGTTATAGGGTCGTCAGTGTGCACTATCCATTGATTTTGGTGTGAGCAGTCTTTTAGACTGACCTATTGTGATCCTTTTCCTATTTACCATTATGATTTGGATTTTTATTATTCTTTATTTCATATACCTACTTTTAATTTGATAAATGTTTATGGAAATTATTCTTAGAAACTATTTTTACTGGCCTCTTTTGGGATTATGGAAAAAGGTTAAATATTTACCATGATTTTGATAAAAATTCCTTTATTATTTATCATGTCACGTTTTCTTAAAAATGAGAATATTGGGATTTTTTATATAGAGACTTTATAAGTAACACCTAGGTGGTATCCTACTGAGCCAATTTATCTCACACCCTACATGTCCATTTGATGGTGTGTAGGCCTGGTTATGTCTTTTGATGTAGGAAAAGGAAAGTCACCACAATAATGTTATGGGGTTTATGTCATTTGGGTAGGGGTGTATGGTGGTGAGATTTTGTGGTATTTAGAACATTATCACATGGTGTAGTCATCTTTTTTAGTTATCCTTTGTTGTTAGACTTGTACATTGAGGTTTTTTTGACTGTTTTGAGTTGTATCTCTTATAATATATTCTTTTAGTTATTTCATATATTTATTATAGTTATTATTATGTTATTTCATTCTACTATGTATATATACATATATTTCATAACATCTACTTTAGGTTTTGTGAAATTGTTCCCTCTTGTATTTGTTGATGCTCGGGTGCTAGTCTCCATGCCATGAGGATCTGGACACAATTCCAGTATGTGGTGTATCAGGTCGATTACTAGTTTGTGAGGGTATCTCAAGTTATTTTATTGAAAATTGGTATCATAGGTCGATTTTTACTCAATATCCCTTGTCTTGGAATGTATGGTAGACTGAGATAGGACTGTCGTAACTTGAGAGGTAGGTTGTGGTGAGTTCCTAGATAGATCTTGTCCTAAAGATACTCAAGTTACCAAGGGATGTTGAGATTTATACATCATTTGTTGAGTTACTGATCTTAATATTAATTTTTTCATATGGTTTTCTAGTTTGAATTTATATTATCCCATTATCCGATCATTTATACTATTTTCAATGTGTAGTTATATGCCTTTGTGATGTCTCATATGGGTTCCACATGAGGGTGAAACATATAATTCTCAAGAGAATCAAACTTTAGATTAGAATCTTATAAAGTATATCATGTGATAAGTTTGTGTTATTGGCAAAAATTTACTACAAATCCATAATTCATTTGTTGAGGTAAATCTAAGAGTTGGAGGAGAAATAGATGGATCTTAGGATTTTTTATGCAAGAAAACACCTTCCTTTAATGGTACAAATGAACCACAAGAGATGGAGTAATGGTTGGATAAGATTGATCAGATATTAGAATTCCTAGATACACTATAGAATATCATAGTAAATTGTGAAACATTCAGACTTGAGGATCCCAACAAATGATGGTGGTATTTCATGGTGTATTTGGATAGGTATGTGAGATTATACTTGAAGGATTTTGAGACCTTATTCTTCCAATAGTTTGGTCTAGAGTCTCTAATGATGGAAAAGTCTCTAGAGTTCCCCTCTTTGCTATAGAGAGAGAATTCAGTGTCAGAGTACACAAATTGGTTCATGAAGATGGTTCGTTTTTCTCCATATGTTATAAAGAATGATCATATGAAATCTTATATGTACCTATAAGGATTGTGACTAGATATCAGATCATAGGTATTTATGTTGAATTTTTCTACCTATATGAAAATGATATATAGGTCTATGATGGAAGATATGAACATATAAGGAAATATTAGCTGTTATAACCCTTCTGTTCCACCCAGGGATAGCCTCAATAGTGTGTAGGGAAAGGAGAGGAAGATTCATGATCATATCAAGAGTGGTGGAGGTAGTTTTCAATAGTGGGTCTCCACTATACCATCATTTATATCCAGTATTGTACCCCTAATTTTTTATCAGTGTGGAAAGGTTGGGCACACCCGGTGCTCTTGTTCTCCTCCTATGAAGATGTGAAATATTTATGACCACTTAGTATATCTACAATGTTTCTTTTAGGATATGTCTACACCTAATTATGGTCAGGGGTCATTATCTATAAAGGCCACTATAGTACAATCAAAATATTCAAAGTCCATAGGGAACTATCCATATTCCTTACAAGTGAAGCACCTTCATGCAGTGGATGATTTTACAACATATGTTGACATGGGTCCAACAATAATGAGAGTTACATTTTTGTTTCATATTCTACAATGACTGCTAATTTTGATATAGGTGCCTCCCACTCATTTATATGTGCCCATTTTTATGTGATAAAACTTAAATTTGATCTCATTTCCTTTTCCCTGGAGTTAGAAAAACCTCTTCGAAAGAGGAAAGAGTAGGGGTTTTAGTGTTCAATATATTCTTTATCAATAGATGACATGGATTTAGTTTAGGATTTCCTTTTTCTTGATATGGATCTATTTTATGTCATCATCAGGGTGGATTGGATTGTTACTCATTGTGTTGAGATTGATTTTTACCATAATCATGTTTCACTCTCTTCTACTGATTGGAGCTCTAGAGTGTTTTTGGGAGAGTGGGATCCAAGGTCTAGTCATACAGGACCTTTCCTCCCAGATCTTAGGAGTTTATTATCCAATGTTTTAGTTGATCCTAATGATATTTTTTATTTGGTAATATTCTCTTGGGTTTTAGGGAATTTCGTAATGTTTTACCAGATGAATTTTCTAATATTCCTCCTGATAGGGATGTAGAGTTTATGATTTTTTTTGGTATTGAGTACTCAACTGATCTCGATACCCTCTTATCGCATGGAACCAATAGAGTTGAAATAGCTTAAGATCTAATTGGATAATATGATGAAAAAGGTTTTATTTTCCAAAGTGTTTCTCTGTGGGTAGCCCCAATTCGCTTTTCTAAGAAGGAATATGGTTCAATTAAATTTAGAAAGGACTATGAGAAGTTGAAATGGGTGAGGATTAAGAAGAAGTATCATTTTTTCCATGTAGATGGTTTTTTGGTCAATTAAAGGGGAAAAGATGTTTTCAAATATCAATATTCGATCGGGATATTATCAACTTTGGGTTTGGGATTATGATATAATGAATATGTATTTCATGAGAAGATATTACCATTGAGAATATCATTTGATGTCTTTTAGTTTGACTAAAATTCAATAGTTTTTATGCCTTTTATGAACAAGATAGTCCATCAGTATCTTGACACTTTTATGGCTGTGTTCATAGAATATATCTTGGATTATTTGAGGTATGAGTTTGATAATTAATTACATCTGAGTTTTGTTTTTGAAATATTGAAAAGTTTATATCTATATGGAAAGATTAAAAAATGTAGTTTACAGATTCACGAAGTGAAGTTCACATTTCACATGATTTCTGAGTGTGTCTTATCATTTTATCATTAGAATGTAAAGGTTTTCTTATCATGGGAGGATCTATAAATTTTTTTTGAGACACAGTGCTTCCAGGGTATTGTTGGATACTATTGGAGTTTTTTCAAGGATTTATTGAAGTTAGTGTATCCTTTGACTACTCTTACCAGTAAAGGGATGAAATTAAAATGGGATGTAAAGTGTCATACTTCTTTGGATGAGTGGATATGACTTCTGACATCATCACCTATTCTTATCTTACTTGATCCTGTTAAGGGGTATGTGGTGTATTGTGATGCTTCTGGTGCTATTTTGGTTTGTGTAATTATGTTGGAGTATCATGTTGTAGCCTATGGAACTCATAATATTTGACCACATGAGAAAAATTACCCCACTCATGATTTGGAGATTAATGTGGTTATGAATGTGCTTTTGGAAGCGCTATTTTTTAGGGAAGAAGTTCACAATATTTTATGGACATAAGAGTTTGAGTCATTTATTTTATCTAAAATAATTTAATATCAGATAGAGGCGGTGGGTGGAATAACTTTAGATATTCGAATTCAACATCACCTATACCCTAGAGAAGAGGAATATCATTACGGATTCTCTTAGTAGGAAAATCGCATCACAGATTATCATAGAATTGAAGGAAGAGTGAAACCTAATGGGAATATTCATTTAGTTGCATCTGGATAATTAAGAGGATGACTCAAGCACGATTATGAATAGTATTTAGTTATCCTCATATCTCCTTGAGAGTATAATCTATAGGGTCAGAAGAATGATGGTGAGTTCAAATAAATCAGATAAATCTTTTATAGTGGGGATTCCATTTCTTGTTGGTCTCTCCCTTCGGATGATATTCTCCACTTCATGAATTAGTTTTTTATCCTACTATTTTTGAGGATTTTAGTACTATATGACTATTATAGTTATTAATGGGTCATTCAACTAGGCACTATGGAGATGTGTTATGACATGATATGGAAATTTTGGTGGTTAGGTACGAAGAATGACATTTCATTTTATGTGTCTCACTATTACATATGAAAATAGATAAAGTCATAACACCCAAAACATTCTAGTTTTCTCCAGCCTCTTTCAGTACTAGTTTGGAAACATGACAAGGTTTCCATGGACTTTGTTTTATATTACCCTAGACTTATTTAGGGAAGAACACTATCTAGGTATTGGTTGATCAGTTAATGAAACAAAACCATTTTATTCCAGTCATGGACAACACTAAGGTTGAAGAACTAGGTAAGTTGTATATATAGGATATTGTGTAGTTACATGAGGTTTCGTCAACCATTTTTTTAGTCAGGGATCCCAAGTTTACCTCTTAGTTTTGGAAGAGTCTCCAATAGGTTATGGGGACTCAAGTCAGGTTGATTATAGCTTACCATCCATATATTGATCATTAGATAGAGTGTTCTATCCATATTTTGGAGGATATTCTTTATGCATGCATCTTAGATTTTAGTGGATCATGGGATAGCCATTTGGGACTTTTGAGTTTACATATAACAATTGTTATCAATCATCGATTAGAATAGAAGCCTTTGAGACTTTTTATGGTTTCTCGTGTCGATAACCTCTTTATTAGGATGAGGTGGGTGGGGCCTCTATTTTGGGATTGGGTTTCTATCAAGAGATTTAGGAAATAATTTAGGGTATACATCAATATCTAGTTACAATGAAGATTTGGTAGAAATTATATGTGGATCTTCATTTTCATCATCATTATTTTTCTATAGGTGACTATGTTTTCTTGAATGTTTCCCCTCGGTTGGGTAATCATCATCTTGGGAAACAGGGGAATCTTACTCTAATATATCTTAGACCGTTTGAGTTTACTGAGTGTATTGGGATTTTTTCTTATCGATTTTCATTTTTAGTTCAATTAATGACTATATAAAATGTTTTCCAAATATCTCAACATAAGAAGGTCCATCTCAACCCCTCTCACATTTTGAGTTGGTAAGAGATCGAGTCGGAGCCAGATGTTTCCATTGTGGATAAACCAATGGATTTCATCTATTATTATGTGAAATTATTACACGGGGAGTCTATACTATTGGTCAAAGTGTTATATAAACATGGATCATATTCTCATGATACTTGGTAATGCAAATATTCAGGGAGGGGAGTAATGGCCTCAACTCTTTATATATCACCCTTATTTAATATGAATTCACAAGGATCGAAATTTTGATAGTGGGGAGATTGTAAAATCCTAGATAAACGTTACACCCTTTTATATTTGAGGGTGTGTTCTTCAAGTTTGAAGGGAATCAAGAATCATTTTGGGAGTTTTTAGCAAAACGTTGGTTGGTTGCATACTGCAGGACTCATTTATGGAATAAATGTATAGCTTATGGGGTAAAGGGGTCATGGGAAACTATCCCTGAAAATAGTTTTTGGCATAAGACAATTTATGCTATAAACCCTATTTTACATCATAAATATGTCAAACAAGATTTGTTTACCCCAATGCTATGTTTTTAGTGTACATGTTTCATGGGTATTTTACACTATAAATATATATTTTACAACATAAACTCTTCATGGATAATAGGATTTATGTTATGAAAGCCTAAATGCCAATTTATTATCTTCTTTTATTTCCTTCCTTGAACCTTAGGCTCTTACAAGAAATTTATATTGTATATTCTCCTTCCAGATTACTTTTTTAAATGCTTGATCTTTGTAGTGTTTGTGATGTATCTCTCCCATTAAGTGACCTTTATACTTATTAAATTCCATTGATCACGATAGTAGTGTTTCATTTCATTTTATAATTCATAAAACTTATGGTGATGTTTGTTTGATCCTTTTTAGATCCATCATGTGATCTTATTCTAAAAATCGTCTCTCTTGTTAGTTATGGTGTGGTAGGTGTATTCCTTGAGGTATGAATTGATCTAACCTCCCTTCAGACCATTTATTTTATAAAATTCAATTATAATATGTGGTTTTCAATTCTAAGACCTCCATTATTTTCTTTTATTTTCTTATGGTGTTAGTGGATCCTATTACGTGTAGTGTTCAATCCAAGTTGAGGTAGATGGTTCTATCTCTACCCTTTATTGAATGAACTATGATTACTTCCATTTTATAATTTGATTTATAAATATACTAGCATGTTTTATTTGTATGTATAAATAGATTTTCTATAAAACATTTTTCTACTTGATTTTTGGTAAAGGGAAATGGTGTTTTTAAATAATTTTGAAATGGGTTGTGAAGATGGTTTTCAAATCAAGTTTGATAATTAAAAAGTGTGGTTTGAAATTTATTGTGAAAAGAAATTTAAAATTATTTGGGAAATACAACACATGGGAATACTTGGGTACTTAGTTGTAAGGTGTAAATTTGGTCCAAAGTATATTTTACCTTTAATAGATTCACTCATGAGTTGTTCCTCTACTCCTGAGTCATGTTGTTATAAATATTTTATATTGACATCATTGGGGGGTTTACTCATAGGGTGTTCCTCTACTCCATAGGCCTATTGTTATAGGGTATTAAATGGGTACTTGTCATTTATTATAGTATGAGTAGTCTTCTACCCTGACCTATTGTGATCCTTGTCCTATTTACCATTGTGATTTGTATTTTTATTATTTTGTCTTTGATATATATTCTTTGACTTTGAAAAATGTTTATGGAAATTTTTATTTGAAACTATTTTGTTTGATTTTTTTGGAACTGTGGAAGAAGGGAAAATATTTACCATGATTTTTATATAAACTGTTTTATCATTTATGATGCCATGTTTTATTTAAAATGGTGATATTGGGATTTTTTCTATAGATACATGATATGAAACACCTTGGTGGAATCCCATTGAGCCTATTTAGCTCACACCTTCACACCCATTCAGCGATGTGTAGACTTGGTTATATATTTTGATACATTAAAAGGAAAAGCATTATAGTGAGTTAGGGAGGTATACATCATATGCGTATGAGTATCCAGTGGAGTAATGCTGGGACAATTCCCACATTATCACATGGATCATTCATCTTTGTTTTATATGTCCTATGTTGTTGGGAATGTACTTTGGGGTTTGTTCTCACTGCTTTGAGTTGTATCACTTATTCTGTCTTCTTTCATTTATGTCACATGTATCTTCTAGTTATAATTATTTTATTTATTTCTGATATGTATATATATATATATATATTCCATACCATCTACTTCAGGTTGGGTGAATTCATTCCCTCTGGTTGTTTTTGATGCCCAGGTGCTAGTCACTGGCCCGTGAGGATTAGGAATGCCCTTCAGATATATGGTGGATTGGGTAGAGTACCTGTTTATGAGGGTAGAATGGATTAGTTTGTTACTATGTATGATTTTCATATGTAACAATGGATTTCTAAATGGTGTTTGTGACCTTTTAGTTATTAAAACATCAAGATACCTCATTTACACATTTTGCCCTTATTAATCTTGATTAAAAATTAACCATGGTAATTATTTTGTTACAAAAAATATAAGATGAGAATTTATACCAAATTTAAATGTGTTGAATCATAATTTTGAACCCATTTAACCTAATTCTATTTAAAATTAGGATAAATTTAACTTTAAAATTAAAACATATTAAGTGTTAAAAAACTGTTTTTATAGAAAAAATTCATTTTAATCATTAATTCTTCTTAATATTTTGTAACATTTATTACCAATTAACTAAGAGTTAATTTTTTTTATATATTTTAAAAAAAGTATTAAAATATTTATTTAACAATATAATCAATTTAATTTAAAATCATAATATTTAGAAAGTGTCTTCCTTTAAAAAAATTAATTGTTTTACTGTGGTAACTAATATTTACATTGGTAAATTCATTTTATGCCTAAAAATGATATTAAAATAATTACTTAATTTGATCATGATATTTAAAAATATAAAAATTATATTATCCAATTCAATTTATAAAAGTTTTAAAAATTAATTTTCATATAAAAATATAATAATAAAATGAAAGTTGTTTTCATAGGAAAATATTTTTTTTGAAATATCAACTATTCTAATTCTTATTTATTATCAACTAATAATTGAATTGGAATTAAAAAAATATTCATATAAAATATAATTTATCATCATTAATCACATGCTTCTTGAAAAGGAAATTCATATCGAATAAAAAGAAAATATGTTTTCAAAATAAATTTTTAGGTATAAAATGATGATATTAGTCATTTTATTTGTACCAATTAAAATTCATTTATATTAAAAGTAACCATTATTTTTTTCTATAAATATTTATTAGGGTAGTTAGTCCTATTAATTACTATTAATTCAAAGTCTATACTTTAATAATCTAAAGATTTCATGATTTTTTAGTCCACTATTCCCTATGGAGAAATCTATTGAAGACATTAACTTATTTAAAGATAATTATATGTTAAAAATTATAGGTGTTACATTCTCCCCCCACCCTTAAATAAATTATGTCCTCACAATTTGACTTATAAGATCATAGTAATTTTTATAGGTAACTCATAATTAACCATACATATCTATATGTTCATGAGTTTATTTAGGGTATGGAATGATTTTTATTTATATGAAAATTTATTATAATCACTTTACAAAATGAGATAACCCATTATTAATTTCACATATTATTATTCAATGGGTTGAATATCTAGATACATAAATAACTTCCTACAAACCTTGAAAATTATTTCTATGATAATCCCACCACTATGGTTTTTTATTTATAAATCCATATCTATCAGTTATTGAAAACATAAAATAAGACACTATAAGATCATGAGTGAAAAATAACTATACAATTCATTGTAGTATTTACATAGGCTTTTTTATTATCGTCATAGTTATTGGAGATTATGTCCCTCATTTTCACTTTGATTAAGACATTGAGTCGCATAATTCCCAACTATCTTGTAATTTATGTAATATATTTTTTTATATTTTCTCTTTACCTTAAACTGGTGATTCTAATGACATTTATCTCTACACTTATAACATTTTCCTATACCATTAAGGAAATTTCCCCCATTCTTCTTCCAATATTTTTTACATGTAAGAAATTGAATATTCTTTCATTCATTAAATTCATCACTATAATTTCTATAAGATTCAAACCTTCTTATCATTAGTGTGTTTGGGATTTCAACTATGTTTATGTTAATCATAAAACTTGATAGTTGGTTTGGAATAATAAAAAGATTTATCACTCCAAACATTATCCCATTAGGTTGTTTATTAGGACAATTTCTAAATCTTCCATGGTTTCTGTGGTTATCTTGGTTCTTTCCAGCTTTATCCATTACTAAAACCAACATATTTCACACGAGTGATGATCATTATAGAATAAATATCATAAATAACAATAAGAAAATTTAACCTCAAGATATATCACTTTATAACTCTATAATGTCAGCCAATATTTCTTACAACTCAAATCGTATTAGACTCGATTCAACCTATATCATGCACAATTTAACATATATCATTCTTGTTTCAACCTATATTAATTATAGTTGGGTTATCTTATACTTATCAAATTAATCCTTGAAATAAAGATCCAAATTTACCATGAACTTTTTTAAAATGTTCTATACCCAATAATCATTGAAATTTATTCTCTCAAAATCCAAATTATCCTTCCTAAAAAAACATTAATCACTATTACAATCATATACCCATGTATTTATATACCCAAATCATATACATTAAAAAACATGTCTTTATCAGCTTATTTTTTCATGATCCCATTTCAACCAAATATTTAAATTAAAATGATAATGATAAATCCAAAATAAGAATATGAAAACATTAATATGAATATCTATTCCCTTATGACACCTTTTTTTAACATATGATACTTTTGGATCAACCTATGACTCTCTTTGATCAAACTAGGTTATATATAGACATTTATCTATTAGGATATCAGACCTAATTAGTTAAAATAAATCTTAAATACTTCATAATGGTTCATAAAGGGAATGTGATTAACTGAAGAATGTCCCCTTGGAATTTCTATCATGGTGTGAAGTAATGACTCTTTATTGTACATGAGGTCATGGTTGAGTTATTATCCAACACACCCTCTTTGGGGTTATTACCCCTAGGTACATGTATTCGAAAAGTACATCTAGTTTCCAGTATCTAAATAGGGATGTAATTGATAGAAAAAACACATACTCAAGACATTACTGAAACTTCAGGTTGTCATCCAATACTTAGAGTTATTATTTGGATTTTTACTAAAGTTATCCCATTCCAGTATCCAAATAATATGTGCCTTATTACTTCAGACTTAAATCATATATTATTATAAAGGTTTATCTATATCTTTGAAATTATGATCAACCTTAAATTATAAACCCTTGATTATTGTCAACTAAAATCTTAACCTCCAAAGTTATCTATATTTTTAATTTAATACCAATTATGAAGCCCCTCACCCACACTCCTAGATCCAGTGCTCATAGACACTTAAATTTATTACATTATTTGATAATTGTTATAAAATCCTTAATATAACCATCCATAATTACAAAATCAATGTTGAATATTGATTCTCTTACATATGAAAGACATTTTTAGGTTTAGAGATTTAGAGAATTAGGAAACCTTAGAAAATAATAAATACCTTGTCTTTCTCAACTAATGGATTTTTTTTCCATTATATATAATAAACTAAAAAATTCATGATAATTCTTTAACATATCATGTATATTAGTTCACTCTTGATATCATTATAAACAAGTAATTTTTACTACTTTTCTTCATAACCAATAGAATGAAAACATAATAAAGGGTTGATATCAAATGCAGAGAAAGAGAAACATATAACAGAAGAAATCATGGAAAAAAGACATAAATATTATGAAAGGAATATATAAACAATATGATGTTATAATCAACTTGAAACTAAGTGAATGATATTTAAAATATAATAAATAAATACAAGGATATCAATAAATATGATTTCATACTAAGAGAATGCATAATTTTAGTTAGAAAAAACCAGATATCAAAGATTTTTTCCAGTACATTTACTTATCATTGAGACCATAGTCAATATATAATGATGAATTAGGAAGGAATACACCAAATACTCAATTTTTTTTGTCTCATGAGACCTGTTAGTGAATCAAGGATATATATAATTTAGGGCCTCACCTATCACTTGTTTAAATCCAATGCATTCACCATAAGAGTTGACAAGACTTTTTGAACCATTCCTTAAGAAAAATCTTACTGAATAAAACATGGTCATTCATATAAATAAAGATATTAAATATCAATACAAGATTAAACTACCTTATAAATCAATAATCTACAAGAATATCAATACTTTTCATAATGTTAATAAAAGGGATAACATGGTCATAACCCATCTAGATAGAAAAGGTGGATAGTAAAAAAGTACATAGTATACTTTAAAATAATCATATTTATTATAGTAATTACATAAAAAATTATAATAATTTTCCCAATGTCAATATTATAACATTATTTCTTAGTGAACATCATCCCTTATGAATTATATAAAAATGTGATGTTCACACAATATAGAACAATGAGTATATAGATAATTCAATACTAGAATAACATGTCATAAGAAATCTTGAAATAAAGTGGATTGTTTCAAAAGCACATAACCCTAGTGTGACAAAGGAAACTTAGAAGGATGTTGACATAAATGAAAAGCATCCTTACAGAAAGAATTATTCATATAGTATTAGAAAATAAGGGATCAAGAATTGAATTTTTTGATACCATGACTTCAATCCCCCGAATAATAACATATATATACACACATATATTAGTGAAAAAATGAAACATAAACCCCATTAGGGAAAATACAATTGAAAATAAAAATAGAAGTGGAAATTAAAACTTAAAATACATTTTAGAATTTTTTTTTCACATTGATGTAAAATAAAAACTTACATTTTACTTTCAAAGGTAACTTTTTAAAAGATAACATGAAATATTTCAAAAACCATTAATTTTAAAATTAATATCCAATAATTTATCCTTGAAAAGATATAATTTTTATCATAAATAAATGGGTAGAGGAAAATATAATAATGTGAAAGGATAAAACCTTTCATTATTCTTATAATATAATTTTTTAAAGTTACATTGTAAGAAGATTAATAAAACATTAATTTATATTGAAACTTAATTATCTCAAATAGGATTATAAAATATAATATAATATGATATTATTTTGGGATAACCCATTCATGGTAGAAATAATTTCATGATGAAAGAATATAACTCATGGAAAGCAGACTTGAGTTATAAATATCCCTTACAGGCAACATATTCCAGGATTAATGAAACATTTTTATAGGGTTTTATGTGTTAAAAAAATAAAAAATTATTTAATACAACATAATAATATAAAAGGGTGGAATGTAACCAACTTATATGAAACAAGTTAAAGTGAACAATCATAACTCAATGAATTAAAATTGAGTTACCAAAAACTCATATGATTGGGGTAACACTTGAGTCAAAAGTCATTTTAAAAAGTAAATTTATTTGGTTTTATTTATCCTATTAATTAAAAGGAAATAATAGATAGAATATTCAAGTGATATTAAATCAATATAACACCATACAATTGTAACATGGTGCATAACATGAAACATGTCTTAGATAATTAGAATTGAGATTGAGAAAAAACTTATGGTATCAGTAACACTTTAATCAACACCCCATAAAAGAGTGGGGTTGTAATTAAAATTCATATACCATGGTTAAAAGATAATTAACGATAATTTGTCTTAAATATGTATTATATAAATCATATAAATTAAATTAGGTTCATAATACCAAACATGTCTCAAATAGAGTAATTTTAGACAAGAACCCTTACCTCAGTATTGGATTATTCTGTACTTCCCCAAAAATCTCAAATAATTAAATTAAATTCATTAAATAAATACTCAAGAGAATTATTCATAACTATAACCATTTATAATACTCATTTATAATCATTATCTACATATTTATTCTAGTTAATTGTTTCCTATTTTCAATATTGGGTGTAAGTAATCTTTATCACTTTTCACTATTTTTGTAAAAGAGGTGATGGTGTGTTTTATTTTTCCAAATTAAATAACTATTATACCATATAATATACTATAATATATGTTCCAATATATTTTATAAAGATATAATTTAATTCCATGATAGTTTATTTATGATCAATGAGGTTGAAGTCCACAATGAGCATGTTTCAGTGATTCTTAATGAATGAAGTGTGGTTTCTTAATTAATGAGTTAAATATTGATATAAACTTACTATAAAAAAAACATTATTTACATGTTTATATCATAAAATACCAGTAGATAAGTTCCCATGGTCATTCATGATATGAATTCATAGTATTGTTCAAGTAGGTGGTTTAATCGACCCAAACATGAACCTACCTTGATTAATGGATGGTTATAAGGTGGTTTAGTTGTAAAATCATTAAAATTGGAGAATAATGAAATTATTTAGTATTTTTAAAATTATATATTAAAATCATAAGGAATTATAAAAAAAATCAATGGATATATAAATATTACATAGCATTAAAAATAATATTTTCTTATTAGTATGATTCTTTACGACAATTAATGTTTCAGTGATTTTTTATTTATAATATTATTTAAAGAATAAATAATTTATATTTAAAGAATATAAATCATTAAATAAGTAACATATATATTTAATAAACCTATTTCTAGAACCATCATTTAATGGTGGTGATGAAAAATGAAATGTGTTGTTTATGGTGGTGATAGTCCACACATATTCATGAGAAAGGTTTTAAATTTGTTTGATTGAATGGAAGGGGAAGAGATAATGGTTATACCATAAATAAAATAAAATAAAATAATATTATTTAAATTTATTTCATTATATAGATATAGTAAGTATGGTTTTTGAGGATTTTGGATGGGATGCATAGAGAATGAAAATAAAAAGGTAAGTAATTATTACATTTAGAATTTAGATATTCTCTTGAAATATCCATCATAAATGAATGAGTTGAGAAACATTATTGAGGATAGGGGAAGAAAAAAATGTATATTTTCTAAAGAATAATTAAATTTAGCACAATTTCATAGAAATTTACAACTATAGGATTGGATTGATGTATGAGTAATTGAGCTCCTTTTATAGGTGAAAATGAGGGACAAGTCTTTGGAAAAGAATGTTAGGTAAGGGATAAGAATAGAATTGCCTAATATTTTGGTGAATTAGGTGGAGAAATGGTATGTGAGACATGAGGGTATGAATTTAATACCTATAAAAGGTTTCTATAATGTGTATGTGACCTTTTAATTATTAAAAATTTTAGAAATCTCATTTACCCATTTTACCCTAATTAATCTTGATTAAAAATTAACCATGGAAATTATTTTAATAATAAAAATATAAGATAAACCTTTATATAAAATTTTCATGTGTATTATATAGATTTGGAATCTATTTAACCAAATTAAAATTTTAAAAATAAGAAAATTAAAATTAAAATTAAAACATTTCTTGTGTTGAAAAACTGTTTTTTAGAAAAAATATATTTTGATTATTAAGTTTTCATAATATTTTTTTACATTGATTGCAAACTAAATTAGAGTTAATTTATTTGTATATATGTTTAAAATAATATTAGTGTCTTTATTTAAAAATAAATTAAATTTAATTTAAAATAATAATATTTAGAAAAATATCATTATTGAAAAAAATTGTTTTTCCGCGGTAACTAATATTTACCTTGGTAACTTAATTTTATGACTAAAAATTAAATTTACTGCATTACTTAATTTCAACCTATTTAATAAAAATATAACATTAATATTATCTTATTTAATTTCTAAAATTGGAAACAATTTTTTTTATATAAAAACATAAAAATATAGTGAAATGTGTTTTCATTAGAAAATAAAATTTTAAAAAATGTCAACTATTCTTATCCTTATTTATTATAAATTACTAATTAAATTAGTATTAACCAATTATTCATATAAAATATATTTTATCATCATTATTCACATGTTTCTTGAAATATAAACGCATATCACATAAAAATTCAATGTTCAGAAAAATGCATTTTTAAGTATAAAATTATAGTATTAGTCATTTTTGATATACCACCTCAAATTCATATATATTAAAAGTAACCTTTATTTTTTCTAGAAATATTTTATAAATTAGTTACTCCAATTCATTCATATTAATTCAATGGATAGATTTTAATATTTTAATCATATCATGGTTTAGTTTTAGTTTGTTGTTGCATGTAGAGGAATCTATAAAATATATTTACTTATTTAAAGGTAATTATATATTAAATTTTTTTAGGTTTAATAATCACATTTCTTATTTATTAAGGGATGGGTATTTGTGAAAATATAACTTACTTTCACCTATAAATGGACACCTCCACTAACAATGTGACATTTTAGCCTTAATGACCACCAAAATGGTAGCGAGACCGGTAGCCACATGGCCTCAAGTGCGCCTCCTCGTATTCCATAGGCTACTAACTAGCAATGAGGGTCTAAAGGTGGTATGGTTGAGAGACTATACCCACATGATCAGAGTATCACAATAGTATAATATCAAGAAAACAATAAAAAAATAGCGAAAGAAGAGATCAAATAAATACAAATTAGTGGAAGATAAATATAATGACTAAATAAAAGTAAATGGACACTTCTAATACATATGATGATGTATATAGGTTTAGATGATGCGAAAATATACAAGAAGTACAATATAAATAAACAAAAAGAGACCAATGGATAACTCCATGAGCATTATGAGAACTAACTCAGTCATGTGCTCTCTAGATCTCAATTAAAAAGCATAGCTCAAGTAGTAAATCCATAGAATTATGAACAAGAAGATCTACTCGGGTACCCTGGTGCGATGGAATCTAGAGAAGGGTTTGAGAAATAATCTTAGTAGGACACCACCAATGGTGTCTATATCAATCCATTTCACGTGCTATAAAAATAATAGTGTTCCAAAATTGGGTAACATAAGGTGAGAAATAACTAAATAAATAACACTTCAGTCTGGGTACCTAAATGTATACCCGACCAATTCTACCCGCTTTAGCCTAGGCTAGGTGTATGAAATGAGATAACATGTAGTGGCGATATGGAAGATACATGGCATCATACATATAAAGAAAAACAATTGGGTCAACCCCAATCACATTCTTTGGCTTGGTGGTCACACACCTAAGACATAATCTCGACATTTAAATACCACTTTGAGATCATAACAACAACAATAATAATAATAAGGTGCCAAAAGTACTCCATACAAGGTATCTATAAAATCTAATATTAGAAACCTGAGCTTATCCAAGGAAATCTGTAATGTAATCCCTTAGTTATCTATAGGCTCCCTTGATATAACCAATACCATTGAGTCTATCTAAGACAACCCATAATGGAATCCCTTGTATCACTCATGCTATGATAACTTTCAGTTCGTACCAAGTATCTCACATAGGAGACCAAGTATCACATGAGACATGGCATAACCATATTTCCAATGAGTCTATCCATGGTTTCCCACCTATAGAACCAGTATCACTCTTGATTATAGTAATCTACTAGAAGATCCCATCCAAGTAAAGATAAATTATTTCTCCCAGTTCATCAAGTCGTACCAAGCCAAGCATGGCGAGTCCATCCACACCATCCTTTAATCGGGACATGTGTTCTCTCTTAGCCTGCAAGCAGTTAAGGTATAACAACCAATTTCACACATTAAAAAGTCATAACATATAAAACCAAATAATATGGATTTCCAAACATTTAATCTAAGACAAACTATGGCATACGGAAATCGGCGCAGTGCACTAAGCATAAGCCTAAGAACTATGCTATCAGGAATGGACGTATGGAAAAGATCATAGGAATTCAACAACTTGAATAGAATAAAAGTAACATCATATAATGAATAAGTGATATATGGAACATGGTGTAATGAAAAATTATAATGTATCACCAAAAATATAATAAAAAATGCACAAGGTTCAATATATAAGGTATAAGGCGAAAATCATGTGGTTTCACATTTGTATCATTAATTCATTTTAGACAAATTAATTTGATTCAGAGAGTTAAAATATGGAAAGGGGATAGGCATTTAGCTTAAGGGCCTATATCTTGGACAATAATCCATACTAATTCAATTCATTAATGTGAGACATTTATTAAGGGAGAAACACACCTTTAAGAGTGTTAAAACAATCAAGGATCAAGGGAATTTGGTCACAAGGGAGGAAACACACCCATAAGTGTCTCTAACATCAAGGTGATCTCCCAAAGTGGTGATTCTACACTCACAAGGTTCATATCTGTCATGTTAACATATTAAATTTAATTTATTTGATAAAGGAGAGGCATCGTCAGAAGTTTACAGTGCACAGAAAAATGACACATCATATGAAAATAAACAAAACATTAGTAAAATAGCTATAATACCTACCTTATACCACAGATGAACCACACATCTGATATCAATGTTGGATTTGGTTTGGTTTTATATGAATTAAAGAAATGGATGAACACCTAGAGAATAGGGTGAATTAGGTCACACCAAAATAGCACAATAGAGGAGGGAATCAATGAAGAATAGAATAATGATGAGTATAGATCTTACCTAAAGATTTTTTATTCTTCTGATGGAGAAGTATTTAGAGCTTGCATAGAGGATGTATAAAATACCCTACCTTGGAGGAGGAGGGGTTTGTACGTGAGGAAGAAGAGGGAAGTCACTGGAGGAAAAGATAAGGAAGAAAGGGGGTAGATTAAAAGGTTCATTAAGGTCAGAATGGTAAATTCACTCTTAAAATTGGGTCACACGGTTTGGCTACATGGTTGGCCAAACTGTGCGCCAATCATTTGGATATTTTTTTTCAAGAACCACACACCTTCATAGTTGTCCCACACAATTTGACCAACCATGCCCCAATTGGGTAATGAATAGTACACACACTTCCCAAATGGAACTAAGTGTGTGGGTTGGGCGCATAGTTTTTTAATACAAGCGTAACCCATGTAAATCACTTATTCGGAACTTTATGTGCCACATGGTTTTCACTGGTGGGTTGAATGGTTTTAGAAAAACTGTGCGCCCTTACCAATCCACCTGAAACTTGACTTTCCAAAGTCCTATGGCCTCAAATTTTTTTAGAACACATGAGGGACCCCTCAAGCCTTTAACTAAGTATAAAAAAAATAATTTAAAGTGTTCCAACTCATGAAATTTCATTCTAAATCTCAGTTTTCAAAACAGACCATCCACCAAATGAAAAAATTAAAATTCCATTAGAATTTCATCTAGTCCAAAAACATGGGATGCTACAATCTCCCCACCATAAAAATTATCATCCCTAAGAAGCCTTGGGGAAACAAATAGAAAACCACTTCACTTAATTGGGTCAGGAATACTTGTTTAAATAGTTGTATTGTGTTTCCAAACACCCAATGTAGATTTGAGTGTCACCTTAACACACTAAACATAAGACATAGAAACTTGATCCAATTCTCATACTCTGAACTGAAACATTAAGACAGATCTTAACTAATCCCATAAAACTTAATACATGACCTCCAAATTATCCTTTACCCATCCAACCTATGGAACTTCTACCATAGTTTCTAGAATTTAAGGACCAATTCTGAATCAATGTATCTCTACCATCAGAATATTCTTTCAAGATGTTCTTGTGGTGTTCCAATGATGCTCACAATAAGAGACACGATTCAATACTTGATCTAAGGGTTGGTTCCAAACTGATCACGCTGAAATTTCCATGAAAATTTATGGATGAAAGTTACATTTCACCCATCTTAACTTGATGGAATGACTAAAATAGTTCCTCATTGAATGATTATAATGAAATTATAGGAATAAAATTCAATCTACTACCTGATGACTATTTTCAAAACACTTTAATTAGATGATTGGAACATTTTGAAAGCTAAGGATGGTGCCTATAGACGAATAAGCCATAAGAATTCACCAAGAATGATCACCAAATATTTTAATTGACCTCTGGTGAAGTTTCTATCCAAAAAACCACTTTATATAATCATTACCTTGCACAAACATGGGTGTATGCTAGATCTAGATCACATGAATCATTACCCTTAAAACACCTCATATGATACCAATAGTAACTTAGGGTAACCTTGGAATCATCAAAAGGAATTCAAGGTCTCATTCAAGGAAAACCATTAAGGAATTTTCAAAATAGAGTCATCTGTAAAAATCCAAAAATCCATAAAACAATAACATTGACTGAGTCCAAAGAAACATACTCATAGAAATCAAGTCAATAGAGAAACAACTAGTTTCCACAAGTTTAACCATGACATTATTACTTTGAAACCATTGTGTTACTTAGTACCAACCATACTTATAAGGAAAACCATACTTCTAGGATGCACTCTGATAGAGACCACTCAACAAACCCGATGACTTTTAAAATGTAGCATGGCCTATAACTAAAGCCCCCTTAGTGGACCCAGATGATGTCAATATAGAGAACATGGTCATATTTTATGAGATAGTACACTAAGTGGATTTAAACGATTTCCAATGAGGATCAGAGATACTTTTGCTACATCAAAGTGAAGTACCCGATATGGTTTCCACCCAAACATACCCAACCACTAAAAATAGTAATAGTCAAACCACTAATGGTAAACTTATTCTAGAAAAATCTTGACTTCACCTGCCGATACATCAAAAACTTGATTAGAATACCTTCACCACCTAAATCACCCCATGGTCACTCAAGGAAAATCACCATGGCCCATTCCCGAGCAATGATGTATTCACAAGTTGCGCATATATTCAAGAACAACATTGTCATACTCTTTAACAAGAACTGACTTAAACATAAGAGATTAATGACCATAGGGGAATTTTAAGCAAGAACATTCATTTTCAAATGATATTTTTAGGATTTTGTTCCTTTTAATTGGAAAGACACGTTCAACTAGAATTTAAGTGATTCTCCCCACCTTAGGAGTTTTTTAAATGTTGGATTTATAGATATAGAGATCTCATCCTTTGGAACACGCTCCATCGACCACTAACTGCATGTCCTAGAGGTGGTCGCCGCACCTTAATAAGGGTTAAACTGAAGAGATAAGAAACCAACCACTTATGAGTGATAGGTAAGATTCACAATTATACAAACATGTGACTCTCCTCCTAAGTATTGTCCACATGCACCATAGCATTGGGTGTAAAAGCCAAAGAAAATTACCAGTGTTTCAAACACTAGATCCTCTTAAAAAGTCAACCATAGTATTAGGGAGAGTTTGATTTTGTTAGAAAATCAGGTCATTTTACTCTGTATGTGACCCATAACCATAAAACAATTGCCCAAGGCTTACATGAGCACCACCGAAGACAATCAGTTCGTTGTACCATTTTACACCATGTGCACCAACACATACCACCTGAGATTATAGGAGAAACATCCCATCCTAGAAACTATCCATAGGTTTATCAGCCCAATGCATTCAAGTATCTGATGTCCCACACAGAAGAACTAACCCAGAATTTCATCACACTATACGACTATAAAATAGGTTGATGACCTCCCAAGTCATCCAAAATTATATAGGAAGGAAAATAAGGTTCACATGACTTACTAGGCATATGAGCACACCCTTAACATTACTAACTTATAAAATTGGGAATTTCATAATTCTTACACACCTAAAAAAGTAAAAAAACACATTTACTCCTAAAAAAACAAGGGTGTTGTTTTGAAAACTAAGAGTCCAACTTGGGACTATGTCACCCAAAAAATACCGCACATCTAAAATGATTCACATGCCTTTAACAAGGGCTTTGTATATTTGATGGTGTTACCTAGAATGGGTCAGCCCCTTACCAAAATGTAAATCATTATCCCAAAATGAGGTCATTATTATAAAATATCACTAAGATTAAGGGACCATAATTTAGTCTTGATCTAAAGGAGAAGAGACCTATGAGGAATGCTCACATTTCTGTTTTAAGGGAGCTACTCAAAGCAATATGCTGAAAGGATTTAATCCACTCTTATATGAGGTCCATACCAAGAACACTGCCTAAGGTTTTGTTTTTAGGCATTAAACTAAAAACTCATTTAACCCTTTAAAACACCTCAAGGTTTAGTTTCAAAGGAAAACTAATACCAGTCATAAAGAAAAAGCATCTGGTTAAGGCTGTGAGGAAACACATGGCAGTTACATCAAACTTCCCCTTTATGCATTATTTATTTACTGAAATCCCATTATAATTAGTTCATGTTATAACATCACCCCATATTAAACACCTTTAATTTATTTATAAGGTATTACAACATTATAGGTCAAGGAATATTAAAAGTTATTGTATTAATTTAAGAGGTCAAGTCAGAAAGGGTGACACATAACATTTACATGAAAAACCATATAGGTGGATACTAGAATTTTAAAAGTCCCACAACACATATCTTAAGCACACAACCAAGGGGTTTAAGATCTAGGAATACCAAAATAAAAGGTGTCCTAAAAGGGTCCCATTATTCCATTTAAGGTTCCACTAAAAATAAACTGATCATCTTAAAGTTTTATATTTAAAACACCATTAACAGGTTCATCTCATAAGAAAAAATCCACAACTAACATACTTGGTTCCAGTTGTGTATTTGAAACTTATCCACAATGGTAATTATTCCCATGAAATAGAGGTGTAATCCTTAATAATGTATCCCATTAATTTAATATAAAAAATTATCAAAACATGTGTTTATAGTAGTTCCCAGATAAAAGTATCATAACATATGGTTCAGTTTTATGGGTTACCACCCTCAAGGTATAAAGCACCCAAACACTTTACATGTTGTAGGTAGCTCCCACCTAACCGAAACCATTTTATATTGGATAAAATATATTTTATTAGCCTTAAAATTTATACAAAGTCCTTTATATATATATAATGTTCATCAATAATGGTTCTATTATATGGTCCACCTTGTTTCAACTCATAAACCACCCATACACTTTATAAATTGGAAAATTCAGTCCCATTTAACTAAAACCACAAATATTTCTGCCTCTGGAACCAATGGATCATGGATTAATCATTTCATAATTGGTTAGTGATGTGTTTCCATAAAAAATGAGATTTTCTAAAATTTAACTAAGATTTCTAAACCTAGAAATTACATTCGATTTCACATGGATAAAAAACCGAGAACCATGGCATAACACTTAAGGAAAGCATAATAATTAAATAATTCAACATGTTATAAACAAGATTGTAATGAAATACCTAAATTGGTTAAATCTAAACATGTTACTGAAAACAACTAGCATGGAATATAATAGACATGAAAATAACACATAGGTCATAACAACAATTTCAAAAAACCGAGCAATGCAATCTACATGGCATAGAATATACATGTCATGTTAATCCCTGTGTGCCTATAATGATGCATTTAATTTTAATTCCTTATCATACTAGGACAAGGGTAATTATTTTAAATCACATAAATCAGTAAATAGTGGAGATTACACCAGTCACTCAAGGTGAAATCAAATCAACTATAATAGTGAACAACACAAATAACTGTCCCATCCCTGGTCACTTGGACTTTTCCCCGTATGTGGGATGATCACTCCCAAGAATTTATATTTACTGACACATTCCTAGTCTCCTGTATACAATCCCAAAATATAGAGAAAAAGTAAAAGAACCTCTTATACCACTTTGTAACATCTCGGCCCTATTGACCACTAAATTGGTAGTCAGGCCGGTCACCACATGACCTCAAGCACGCCTCCCCATATGGTAGAGGTTTCTGAGTAGAAGTGAGGGTCTAAAAGTGATGTGGTGGGGGTACTATACATAATTATAATAAAAAATAGATGAATAAGTGATCAAAGAAAGGAAAAATAGTGAAAGATAAATACAATGACTGAATAAAAGTAAATGGCCACTATCGATACATATGATCATACATACTGGTCCATATGATGTGACAAGATCCAAGAGGTACAAGAAAAATAAATGAAAAGATACTGATTTCTAAATCCATGAGCATCCTGAGTACTAACTAACTCTTTTCCTCCCTAGATCCCAAGTACACAGTACAACTCAATCAGTAAATCCATTAATATGTGAACAAGATGATCTACTCGGGTACCCCAGTGTGACAGTAGCCCGAGCAGGGTGTGATAAATAATCTCATTAGGACACCACAAAATAGTGTCTAGATCAATAAAATTCATGAGATAAAAAAATTACTGTGTTTCAACAAAGTCGAACAAAAGTCTAAAAATAAATAAGTAAATGACACTTCGGTTCAGGTACCTAAATGTATACCTGACTAATTCAACCTACTTTGGAATAAGCCAGATGTTTGAACTGAGAGAACCTATAGAGGTAATATGGTTGATACATAGAATCATACATATAAAGAAATAGAAGTGGTTCGATCCCATGAATGCTCTTTGGATTGGTGGTCACACCCCAAAGACATCATCCAAGCATTTAAATACAACTTTCAGATCATAAAAACAAAAATAATAAAAAGTCACCACAATTAATCCATACAAGGTATCCATCAAATCTAGTAATTTAAACCTAATACCATCTAATTCGATTCATAATGGAATCCCCTAGGTCACTATAGGAACCCTCAATATAACCAATACCACCGAGTCCATCCCAAGTGACTTGTAATAGCATCCCTCAAATCACTCATGGCGTGGTAACTATGATTTCACACAAAGTATCTCACATATAAGAATAAGTATCACATTAGGCATGGAGTATCCATATTTACAACTAGTTTGTATATGTTTTCTCCCCTAGGGAACCAGTGTCACTCATGAGTATATTAATCAACCTCGAGAACCCATCCAAGGCATACTAAAGGATGGCTCCCAACGCATCATGTTATACTAATCCAAGCATGGAGAGGCCATCCACTACATCCTTAAATTGGGACCCATGTTCTCTCCCATCCCACAAGCATTCAAGGAATTACAACCAATGTCACACATAAATAAGGCATAACATATACAACCAAATAAGTAGGTTAGACAAACATTTTATAAAATCCAAACTATGTCATAAAGAAATAGGAATAGTTCACTAAGAATAAGCATAAGCACTAGGCTATCAAGTATGCACAAATAGAAACAAGCATAGGAATTCAAAAACATGAATAAAAAATAAGGCACATCATATAATTCATACGTGATATATAGAACATGGTGTAATGCACAATCATAATGTATCACCAAAAAAATCATGAGAACAATGCATAAGGTTCAAGGCGTAAGGCACAAGGCATAAATTATATGGAATAAAATTTTTATTATTAAATAATTTTATATAAATTCATTTGATTAAAATAGTTCAACCATGGAAGGTAATAGTAATTTATCTTAGGGAAATGTCTCATGGAAAACAATCCATACTAATTAAATTAATTAATGAGAGACATTTATTAAGGGTGAAACAAACCCTAAAGGGTGTTAAACCAATCAAGGATCAAGTTTATTTGGTCACAAGGGATTAAACATACCCATATGAGTGGTTAACATCTAGCGTATCACCTAAAGTGGTGATTCTGTACTCAAAAGGGTCGTACTGGGCATGGTAACAGATTCAATTTAATTTATTTTACAAAGGAGAGTCTTTGATGGAAGATTCCCATGCATGACAAAAAAACACATCAGATGAAAATATTTTTTTAGAAAGTAGCTAAAACACCTACTGTATACCTAGGAATACCCACACATCCAATATCAAGTTTTGATTTGGTTCAGTTCGAGAGAAATCAAAGAAATGAATGAATGCTATAAGAATAGGGAAAATTAGGTGAAACCAAAATAAAACAACAGAGGAGGGAAGAAAAGAAGAATGGAAGGATGAGAAATGTGGAGCTTACTTCAAGATTTTCAATTCTTTTGATATTGAAGTATTTAGAGCTCTCATAAAGGAGATATCAAAAACCCTACCTTGTATAAGGAGGGGTTCATGCATGAGGAAGAAGAGGGAACCTACTGGAGGAAAAGATGAGGAAGAAAGGGGGTAGAATAAAATGGCCATTAAGGATATAATGGTAAATTAAACCTTAAAAATAGGTTGCAGGGTTTGGCCGCATGGTTGGCCAAACTGTGCACCAACTATACAGATCTTTCTGCTCAAGAACCACACCCTTGTACGGTTGTCCTACACTATTTGACCAACTGTTCACTAGCCATGAGATAAAAAATGCACACACACTACTAAAATAGAACTAAGAATTCAGGTTGGGTGCATAGTTTGGGAAATTATTTTCATACTATGAGGATCACTTCTACTCACCAGCAGGTGTTGTACGATTTTCATTGGTGGGCCGCACAGTTTCACACAAACCTTGCACCCTTATCTGTCCACACAAAACATGAATCCTCAAGGTCCCATTCCCCCAAAAAATTTCGAAACACCTAATGGACCCATTGTGCCTTTAAAAAATTCCAAAAACAATTCTTTTAGGTGTTACAACTCATATAATTTCATTCCTATTCACTGTTTTCAAAACAACCCATCCACCAAATGATAAAAATTAAAATTTCCTTGGAATTTCATCAGGTTTAAAAACATGGGACACAACAACCCAACTCAAATAACACCTTTAAATTGGTTTACTATTTAATCCTATCTCAAATAATATCCTTAAAAATCTAATCCTAAATTTCAGAACCTCTGTTTATAGGAAGAAGTCCCAAATCCCTCATTTCCAAAAGGTTCTTTAAGAGGAGATTCAAGTATTAAACATAGGTGTTATCATCTATTTAATAATTATTTTCTATCTTATTCATCCACCTCTTCTTAAATATGATATATAAATTTTAAAAAAAATCTTTTAAAATCATTAATATTCTATTAAAATGGTATTGTTACTATATAATTACATCTTTATGCTTATTTAGTCATTAAAACATGTTCTTGTTTGGGCCAGTTTTATAACAAACATGAATGATGTTGTGATGTTTACATCATGAATGAATAAAAAAATATAAATACAAGAAATATAATGAAATAATGATTGATTTAAGATGTATTAATAATTATTTAATGGATATATATATATATCCATTAATAAAATAAATTATTTTTATTGAATTTGAATTTTCAAAAAGGTATTTTTATCTCTCTTCAATAACCATCCCTGTAACTACTATAAAATTATAATTAGACATCAACATCATATAAAACATTCATATTTTAATTTAATGGAAATTATTTAGGTGATTAACATAAGATCAAGGATCAAGGACTAGAATAACCATATCAAAGCTAATATAGAAAAAATAAGACAATAATCACACAAATAATAATTTATACAAAGAATAATTAATAAATGGGTATTAATAAATTGTAAATTAATGGTTGAAAAATGTAAAATAAATATAAATGTTCTTCTAATATAGATGTATAATTATCATAAATTTATTATATAGGAGTTCATAGAATGTCATACCAAACAGAAATCCAATTTAAGGGATTTTATTGACTCTATATTCATTTTATTGAGTCATAATATTTCTTCCATAATTACATTTTTCTTTTCTTATATCTTGAATTTTATCTATTACAAAAGGTATTTTCTGTTTTTATCTTGTAAAATTACACATTCATGTTGAAATAATATTTTTTATGAATTTATTTTTTTTATAAATATATGGAATTAATAAGAATAATTCTCATTGCCATTACTAGCTCTTTTTCCTCCATGACTATATTATTTTTATGAATTTTTTTGTTATTACTTTTAAATAAAAATATGTATTATCTCATGTAATATTATTATTTTTATTTATATATTTTCAAAATGAAATTTTATAAATCTTTCAATAATGTTGGATTTCTATAAAGCTATATAAAAATATTAAAAAGGAATTTTATTTTCACTTTATTATATTTTTTATCTTAAAATACATATTTAATTACCTAAAATTTATTTCATTTTAATGATACATTGTTAGGGTTTCATTTAAATTATTGTTTTAAAAGTATTCTTATCACCTTCTATAAAAAATTGAAAGTCACCTGTAACTTCACTTTTTTTTACAATAATGTTAAAACTGTTTTATAAAAACTATTTTTATGATTTCATTTCCATTTTCTTATATATGTCTAAAAGATATACTTTATTTATAGTTATGTATTATGAATCACAATTTAAATTTTATTATAATATACTTATTTTTTTGTGATTTTTTGGTATTAACCAAATAAATTCTTGATTTTATCTTACATGATACCATTTGAAAATTTTATATAACCCATATTATCTTTATGGGTTTATCATGATAATATGTATGATTTATTTCATATAGCACAAATATTTATAGATTATAAATATGTGATGAGTGGGTTCAATATATACCGCTAATATATTGGTTAAAGTTTTACATCACATGATTTTATTATGGTATGTGAGTAGTGTTTCTCAATGCACTATAAGATATAGTTATTGATGCTAGATCCATTATGTTATGGGATATAGTTTTTTATTCTTGATTTACTATGTTAAGATATTCTTTATGGTTAACCTTGATACATGTTATGCTAATTTTTTTCCACATTCCTATGTTATAAAAAATGGATCATTATTAATATCCAATTATTTAGTATGATTTGGACATAGTGTATATTATGATTTTATACCCTCACCACTAGTGGTGGGATGATTTGGGTTTGGTGGGGTGAGGGGAAGGTCATGAGGTCAAGTCCCTAGGCCTGTGTGTTTACTACAATTTTTATTCCTTATGTTTTGTAGTCATGGATATACTCAAACTTATTTATATTTTGATTTTATGATCATCATTTTTATGTTATATGTCCTTCTATCATACATTATGGATAACTATTATGATTTCATATTCTTTTTTAATTAGCTATTTTTCCATTGTTCTTGTTTTCTATCCTACTTATGACATAATCCTATTTGACTTGTTCAAATATTTTCCCTTACTAAGAATTTGAGCTCACTATTTATTATGTTTTCTAAGTAAACATTGGGTTTTTTGTAATGAGTTTTGTATTTTTTTATATATTATTTGTGAATGTTTATTTACTTCATGTGAACTTATGCTTCTCCTCATTATAAGAATGTTTGATCTAATTTCCTTACCAAAGTTTCTACTCATCATAAAAATGTTTCCTTAACAAGTTAGATGATTATTTAATGATATTAAAGTTCCTAAAATAATGAATATACTCATGATTTTATCTGAGTTTATATGAGTTTGGATAAAGAGGGATAATTTAATGTTTAATTAAAGATCTTTTAGGATATTTATTTAATCTGTTTTGTATTTTTGTTAATAGAACTTATTGTGAATGTTTTTTTATCTTAGATAAGAGTGTTTTTATAGAGTTATTAATAAATTTTTCTTTTTAATTTTTGAAGTAGGATAATAATGTTTCTTAACCATGTTGATAAAATTTCCCAAATTCAGAAGATATTGTGCCAATCTTTAAGTTATAAACTAAATAATGATACTCATGATCCAAGAAGAATTTTTACAATGTTTTTTGTCATAAAATGTTACTGGATGAATCATGGTGAATGTTATCAGAAATATGATGGTGATAATTTTTCACTTCTAAGTTTGTATGCAGTTTTTACAAAGTGAGAGAAGTACAAAGGGGGAGATTTAAAACGTTTGAGAAGTTTATGTTTGAGTAGTGGTATAAAGATCAATATGAAGTTATAGACATATGGGGAGTACAAATTTAAAGTTTCAATAAGTGTATAGTTGAGGCTAAAAATTTGATACTGCAATAATGATCAAATAGACATACATGAAGGTCATCAATTCGATCCTATTATAAAAAATTAGATGAAGTTGTTAGACATAAAATTTGAATGATGTATAAGGTGTTGATTTTTTTTCAATATTTATAAAGTTAAAATCTTTAAATTCATAAAATATTTTGATTTATGGAAGCTATTTATTTAAATCCATTGGTCAAAATTCCATTATATTGATTTTCTTGAAATAGATATGTTTTCCCTCTAGTAGAAGGTGAGTTCATTTAAATCATTACAATAATGACCAAAAATTAAATACTTGAAGTCGTTTGGAAAGAAGGAACTGATGTTAAATGTAGTTCCAATGGTCAGAGTTTTTCCATGCCTTTATAATTAATATTATCAATGCATCAGATAGAGTTTATAGAAAGATCCATTGGATGGATAGTTTTGTGAACAAGTATTGGTCTAAGTGTTGTGAATTAATCCTTGTATGAGTTTTGAGTTTTTTAAAGATGAATATTTTGATTACTATCATTCAAACTTATGTGATGAAATTGGTAATAGGTTTTAGGTGAATCGAAATGAATGGAGAAAGGGTGAATGTACTTATTAATAAATTTTCATTACTGCATAATGAAGAGAAGAAAAACAAGTCCACCAAATGATACTTTTAAAGGTCCATTAGATAGTGGATGTCTCTAAATTTTATTTGTATGAGAGGAGTCAAAATTTATATAAAATTGGTTATATTTATATTATATGTTCAAAGGATGGAGAAATAGTGAAATGGGTGAATTGTTCTTAATAAAGGAGTAAAAAACATTCATTGTATAAAGTTTTGATAATATTAAAAAACCTCTTTAAAGTCCTCAACAATGATAATGTTGCATTAGTCCTTTTGTTTTTTTATCTAGTTGAGATAAATAAGTTCAAAGAAATTTTTTTATGTTGAGTTTGTAATAAACTTCATGAAATTTTTGAATTATTCAGAAGTGTCCCAATGAATTGGTGTTGCGTGGGATATTTTTAATTTTGATTTTGGGGTGAGTGGGAAAATATTTCAAGTTCCTAACTTTTCTCTAGGGTGTGTGAATATATAAAGGGGTAAAATTACTATATAGGTGTGTGGAACACTATCTATACATTCAAATTATAGGCAAAGTACTGATGAATTTTTGAGTTGGGTGAGTTTCCAACCAAGTAAACCTCTTACTGAATAAATGGTACTGGATAGAGATTCTGATCATAGGAATCAAAAAATGGTTTTTTGATCAAATTTACGGTGGTCATAGTTACTGGATACAGGTACTAGGAATTGTTTATGAGGCAAAATGTTTCTATCATCAAGAAGAGGCACTAGTTAGAGATTAATTATGTTAAGGTGTTTCAGTTGAAGGTGTGATATTTTGAGGTGCACCAGATGGAATCATATAGGATGAAGTTAAAGTGCATAAGATAGAGTCTTCCTAGATGGAGAGTATCATATGAGTATTTTTTTCAAGCGTGATTTGTAAGAATATTTCTAATTTTATCATATGTTGTCTCTAAAACAAAATAATTTTTTTTAACTAATTGGAATCAATATAATTTTCTATAATGAGATAGAATGAGTCTAATGGGAGTCAGATCAAATTGTATTCACTTCATATTATAGTGAATTTACATAGACAAATTACAATCTCCATGGTAAGTATATTCACCCACACTAGGGGAAAAACTTTTAAATATTTTATGATCTACTTTAATTTCATATCATTTAATAAAATGTCTTGTTGAGTTTTATAAAGTTTAAAATGACAGAAAATTATAAAAAAAAATTAGAGGTAAATTTGAAGAGAGAATAAATTATAAAATATTAACACTAATCCAACCCCCCTATATTAGTGATTCTTATACTCTTTGTAACTTTAATTGGTATCAAATCATCTAGGTTCCATCTATAGAATCCTTTCTTTTATTATCATAAAAAATCTCAACTCAATGAATAACATAGGTAATCCTACATTCGATGGAAAAAATTATCATGGATAGAAAAATAGAATGATACCTTATCTTGTAACTCTTTTCCTAGAGGTAATTTTTATAGATATAGTTGGGTTTACACCCATTGAGAAAGATTCCCCTATAGTATTTAGGGAAAAATTAAATATTGAGGTTTATGGGAAATCTTAAAATGATATTCTAATGTATTTATCAAGAAAAAAATTATATGAAGGTGATGGGTCTCAAGATAGATAAGGAAACTTAGGAAAAACTCAAAAGTCTATATAAGCAATTTCAAAGATATCATAATATAAGATGATGAAAATATTAATAAGTATTGCACCATAGTTAATAAAATTGTTAGCAACATCAAACTATTCAGAGATATCTTATAAGATTCTACAGTTTTTAAGAAACTCATGAGAAAACTTATAGACATATTATCCTAAAAATATATACTTTATAAGATTAAGATGATTCATCTATTAATGAATTTAATAACTTACTTATTCAATATGAGATGAAGAAATGTTAATAATTCAAAAATACTAATAAATAATAAATGAAGAAGCTGAATTTTTATGATCTAGAGCCTGAGTTTTTGGGACTCTATGAATCTCAATGTAAGGAAGTTGATGGTGAATGAAATGATAACACCATATCTATTATCTATAAAAATTTCCAGAAATTTTGAGGAAATTAAAGAGGAAAAATCACACTTAAATGTTTCAAGTGTGGAGGAATTATAAATTTTTCTATTAATTTTCTAAAGAAAATTTTTGGATAATATTAGGATGATTCTAAATAAAACCCTTGTTAGATTAAGTGGAGAAAAAATTATAAGAAAGATAATAAATCCTTTTGGAAGTAAGAAAAATATTACCGGAAATAACATAATATGTATATTAAATTTGAAAGTTGAGTATGATTATACTAATAATAGTACTTTAGAAGATAAAAATCTGTAGAAGTTTATAAATATATTTGTTAATGCTATGATAAAAAAAGATACTTCAAATAGTAAAGAGGAAGAATGTGAAGAAACCTACAAGGAATATCAAATGAGATCATAACTTATGGCATGTATCAAGTAAAACAAAAAACCAAGAAATAGATTAGAATATTTAAGAAAGAAAGTGAGTATAATAATTAAGGAAAGGGATATTTCTTTAAAGGGTAATATTTTCACATTGAGGAGATTAAAAACATCAAGATAAATTTTGTAAAATAAGGAAAGATAGTAGAATTTATTCATAAGAAACTTGATAATAAGGAAGATAAGGTTTGTAAAACTTAATCAAGACTCCTTGAGGTTTAAAGTACAATAAATATGATAAGGGAATATTTAATCAATGATTCAGTGGTAAAGGATGAAACATCTAAAGTTGTTAAAATAACTCATTCCAAGAATCGGGTGACATCTACACCCATAAAACATAAAAGTTCATATGATTATTATAACCTTTCATATGCTAGAAATTGTTTTAGGAAATTATAGGTTCGGAAAGGATGTGATAAACACTTCACATCAATAAAAGTTTAAAATTACATATATAATAAAATTTCCATATTCTAGTAAGAAATAAATACCAAAAATTATTATGAACCTCAAAAAACTTTCTTCAAGGAAAGATGATATTCCTATATAAGATATAGGTTTTTTGGATATTATTGGTGTTGAGGAATATATTGATATAATATATATAATTTTGGGCACAACATGTATCTTACTAGAAATAGGTATAAACTAAGGGGGAGAAATAGTGTAAGAAAATAAAGTAAATTTCATAAGTTATAAAAAAAGAAAAAGAAAATGTCATTAAAAGTTAGAAAGTTCCCAAAGAAAAACCAATTTGATTACCTAAAAGAAGCTTATATAAGGCTTGAGTATAATATCCCTAAACTCAACCTTCTAGATCTAGTTATTATAAAATAATATTTATATTTATAGATTTGAAAATAATAAATTTTATCCAATTTTAACCATCCAAAACATACAACATAAAAATGAAATATTGGATCACTTATATACCCAAGTACCTTTAATGTTTAGAGTTTTAGAGAATTAGGACAAACACTTAGATAAAATTATTCATGTCCTTAAAAGAGTAATTTTTTACCACTACTCCCATATTTTATTGTTCCTAATTATGACTTTATTACCTCTCATATGGAATCATTTTAGTTATATCTTACATAACATATTTCTTCATAACCTACGAAAAAAAACATTGTAAAGTTTAACTCAACACTCCATAAAGGTAAGAATAAGCATTAGAAATTGAATGTCATCTGTGAGTATAAGATGAGAATAATGGTATGATAACATAATCAATGTATATAAAAAAAATAATTGAATTCATAACAATAAAATTTAGATCATAAATCATGATACATGGAATAAATATTTAACATAATATAATAGACATATAAGTCAACAATCATGAGCTGTGTGAATAAAATCTTTTAGAAATGGATATAATATAATTTGATGCAAGCATAAAGAAAACATGTTCATAACATAAAACATCATTTTCATACCACTCTTAAAATCACTCTTATAAATGGAATAACCAACCCGGTAAATTCTAATAATCTCTTTGGATAAACCTATTACTGGTTAACTCTATCTGATTACCCAATGTATTAGAGAGATATATTAGGCTCACCCATCATTATAAATAATGTCCAAAAACCATAACATAATCACAAAACATGAAATATTTATTTATTTTTTACTAAATGATAACCATTTTATTTCATTTATTGATCTACCCATGGAAAATAAATGGGTTCCCTGAAAATATCTTTGAAAGAATCAAAATTTATCCAGAGAAATAATTAGGATGGTATCATTGCAACATATCTCAAGTAGAGCATAATTGAAATTAAAGGTTGTTTTCATTGGTTAATATTAATTCCATTAAAAGATAATTAAAAACTTTTTTTAGTAAAATAATATTTACACTTTGAAAATCACTTTTAAAAACTAAAAATTTCCAAAACATTAAGAAGAACATTTGATTTGAAAACAACTATGGAAACTTATAAAGGAATATTTGATTAATTGTGAAGTCATAATAGTGGGATATTTGATTCATGTCATAATCATTAAAAAAATTATTATATCACAACGTTGGTATCGAAACACCTTGTTCATAAAATGATAAGAATTTTTTTTAACCAGTTTTTAAAAAACAAATATGGGTGAAAATGACTTTAAACAATCCTTAAATAATAGTCAAAAAATTATAGAAAATATTTTTGAAAACATGGATATGTAAGAAAATGGTTTTCTATAAAAGCTTGTGATTTATAAAGGAAATTATGTTTCATATAATATAAGACACAAAACAACAAACTTAAATGGACATAAAATATTATTATTTAATTATGACTATTAAAACTCAACTGTTTAATGAAAATTGTATTTTTCAGGAATTTAAAAAGTTTAATTTTATTTTAAAACAATTTAAAATTAAAAATAGTTCTTTTATATTATTATTAATCCAATTAAGTTTATTACATTCAATTTTATGTTCGGATTTGGTATAAAAAACATTATACTTAAAAAGAAATTTTTCTGGAAAACTATTTTTTATTTATTTTTTCATTTTTATATTAAATTAATTTCGACCACTTATAGGAATTGAATATTGAGAAATGGATTATATATTTTTAATTAGAAGGTTCAAATTTTTTAAATTGCCCTATTTTATGTTTGGTTAATATTAATAGTAACCATGATAAAATTTATCACCATGGTAAGGGGTAAATTAGGTTAATTTAGGTTAAAACTAAGTGATAAGGCCATAATTTTTCATCATAATTATTATTGTTTGAGTTTTATTTTACCATTATCACCTTAATATTGAAATTTATATGTTTAATGGGAACTTTTCATGAAAATTTTCTATATAATATTAAAATAAAATAAATTTACAAATTCTCACTCTCTTAGTTTTAAATATCTCTTATGTGTCCACATGGAGACAAAATCAATTTATGTACAAATATAATTTTAAATTTTTATAATACTTAAATTATTTTCAAGATGTAAATATATTTCTAATTTTTATTAATTACATAATTACCTTAAGTTATTATGCAACATTGATTAATTATTTTATCAATTAATAAAAAGAATAATATATTTTTAAAAAATATTAAAAATAATTCAATTTGAATGAGATTCATTATTACATGAATTTTATAGTTTTTTATGAAATATTAGTGTTACGTTAAATTATTATATTCTAATTAAATATTTTTATTAATTTATTTTATGTCAACTTAAATTAATAGTGTCAAAATTAACATTAATAATATTATACCAAAATAATATTTTTTTTAAATTATTTTTAAATCATAAAAATATTTAAAGAGTAAATTTTGGATAATATATGTTTGTAATTTTCTTTCATTTTCCATTTATGATCCTATTTTCAAATTTAATATAAAATTATAACCCTTTAAGAGTAAAAAAGATGTTACCATGGTTAATGTTAAAATGGGATAACTAAGGGGTTAAACCAAAAGATAAGGTATGAAAAACAACTTAAACCTATCCAAATTTTATTGGTTGATGTTATTTAAACCCCATAATATCTTATCTTATAATCCCTAAAATTTGGAGTCATTTGGGCTAGATAATGGATTTATTATATTTTAATCTTTTAAGAAATTCTAAGAGTGCCCCTCCCTAGACTTATAACAGGGTACGTCATCTTTCTATTCTCCACACCAATTTGAGCCTTCTAGACCAACTATAACCTTAAAAAATACCTTATAAACATACTTATCCACATTAAATAGGATATTTTATTCCCAAAATTTTAATTCTAGGATCCTTAATAGGATATCTAAAGGAGATATTTTAAAGATGAGGTAATCGGTTTAACCAATCAATTTATTTTTTTACTTATTCTTTTACTTCCTATAAATATATGGTATTTATCATAAAATAATATATTATATACCCTAAATAAATATAAATGTTATTATTATTTTTAAAATACCATTATCCACCATCTTTCACATCAAATGGGAAGTGAAATTATTGCTCGTGCGTACATATTACTTACTATCTCCATGAAGTGATACTATTCATTTTTTATCACCATCCTTTATGGATGGGTATTATGATGGGTTCACTATTTATATATTATATTAATGAAATAATATTTTTTTGGAACTATAATATCATATCTATATTCATACTATCTAATCCATTGGAAAAAAATAGTGTTTCTTGTGCGTACATGTGTATTACCACCTCCACGAAGCGATGTGATTTTTTTTCATTTTGGTTTTAATTCGATGCTAATAGAGATATATTTAATGAATATATATGATATATATAAAATAATAACTATTTTTTATAGGTGAATTATTATTTACCTTTCCTTTATTCCATTCATCAAAAAAATGAAAACAGTGTTCATGCATACATATGACCAACCGTCTCTGTGAACGGTGTAATTCATTTTTTTCAATAAATACATTTTAAGAATGAATATAAATGTGTATATAATGAATAAATATGATATTTATTTCATCAATAGAATTATTTATATTATGGAATAAAGATAAAATTATTATTTACAAAACTAATGAACCAAAACATGCATGAAAAATTATGTAGTTGTTAACCAAAATTTTGATTTTAACAGAGAATTGTTATTAAACAAGTGATAAAATATTATAATTAAATCACATATGGTATTATATGTATAATTATTTTTATTTAATATATATATATATATAATATTTATTAAATAATAGGTTCAGACTCATACGAGGGAATTCAAACCTGTGGTAAGTGATTTCATAACTCAATTTCCTTTTATTGGGTTATATTACTTCTTCATTATCTTAAATATTATAAGATTATGTGTGTAATAAAATATAATTATTTTATGTTTTATTTACACTTGTTTTATTTTAATTTACATGTTTTAGAAATAATCACCTCATTTTTTAATTCTTACATTAATATTATGATCATTATAAGGGGGTTTTCCCCAATATTCCTCTATTTAGGTATATTTTATTATTATACACCTAATTTATTTTATATGGTGTATATAATACAAATTTTAAATGTTATATCATGAATCCTTCATACTTAATATTACAAAATTTTTCATTCTATTTTCATTCTTTCATGGGGTTTATGGCTCTAAAGTTACTAAAGTGGTAAGGTTTTATTTCCCAATCTAATGATTATTTTGGATTATTTACGTTTAAGTCTTCACTAGTGGAATTATTTGATAACTAAATATAAAACCTAATATATTATCTTATATTATGTTTATTTATGTAAATTAGGAGTTTTCATTTCATTTTACACTATTTAAGTACTCAAGATATCAAAACCATGTTTTAAAGAAAAATGACTTTGTTTTTCTACTCTCTTGGGAATTTTTTCTTCCATATCCATATTTTCCTTAAACTATTTTAATGAATATTTTTACTATTATAAAATTATTTATTAAATATATTTTTCCCATATTTCACTTTTAAAAAATGTTTTCAAATGAATCTTCTTATCATTTTCTGAATGATATACTTTTTCTCCTTTTTACAATAGTCTGAAAGAAATGTTTTTTTAACTTATACAACATGTATGAAATTACCCACCATTATGAATTATAATTTATTTGAGGATTCATTTACTAGATAACAATGTTATTTTTTCAAATAAAATTTTTCTCTTAATACTCTACAAAATTTTAATTTTCAAAATTTATTTTATTTGTAAAAAGGGTATTTCCTCAAGAATGTTTTTAATGACATTTTTATGATGTTCTTATTCATCAATGACAACAACCCTCATTTTAGTTATTACCCTCAAGGTATATGTAGTAATGATACCATCCTTATTATTTATCTATATGGTTTATGATAAGTTTGATTGGGGATTTACTATTTTGATACCATTCTCTATATTACTCTAGATAGTTTATGATTATGTTTATTAATTAGGGAAAGTTTCAACATTTAATATGATAGTTTTTACATATGAATTTTTATGTTGATTATGTTTCACTACATTCATATGAGTAATGCATTAAACTTAGTGATAGGTGGGGAATACGATATCCCCTCAATGCATCGGTAGGTCTCATGAACCAAACTAGCTTGGGTATTTGGCTAAGGCCATACCCATTTATATAAAATTTCGTTGCATGAGTCCTTGAGGATATGTTTATAATGTCTAGAATTATGCATTCCTTCATAATGAGATTAGTTATTGATTTTCAGGTGATTATTTTATTATTTATGATATCCATGGATAAGTTTCAATCTTATATGATTGTTTATATGGAATTATTTGATCATAATTTATTCCTTCCATATTATTATTTATGCTCATGGTATTTTTTTTAAAGGTTGGGGCCGAAGCCTCAATTTATTATTAAAGCAAAGACCTCTTTAGACTGGGTAGAGGGTGACCCATTACATATCCCAAAGGCCCAAGGCCAAGTGGCCTGCATACAGGGCTAGAAAGCCCATTTTTTGGCCCAAAGGACCCCTCAATGAACAGTACTGCTACAGTACCCGCATAGCTACAGTACCTGCTACAGTACCACCGCCGCTACAGTACTCTGCTACAGCCCCTTCGCCGCTACAGTACCCCTAAATGGAATGTTTTTCATATATTTACCTTTCCATATTGATTATTCAATGTTTATTCGTGGTAGATTCCATTGTATACAAACCCTTACCAAGAATATGAGATCACCCCTTTTCTAATGCCTCCGACCCAAGATACACTAAATCGGTGCCTTGTGCCAGGTTTCCACATGACCTCAAGAGCACCTCCCTATACTCTAGTGGTTTCTGACTAGAATCAAGGGTCTAATAGGTCACATGGAGAGACAATAACCACTTTACTAGATTAATCCATAGTAGAAAACAATTTAAATATAGGAAATAATAATAACAATTAATAAATTTCATAAATAACCAATTCCCAAACTGGGTATAACCATATACCACAGTAAATATGTCATGCCATGCTATAGTGCCAAGTGAATAGAACCTCAAAAGAAAGAAAATAGTAGAATACCCAAAATATTCTATACTCCAAGTCTGAAACCTCACCCATACATGTCCCAAGTCCAACTCAACTCCCTATCATAGGGGCCTTGCCCTTGTCCTGACCTGCAAGCCTGAAATCTTCTCAGGCACTGACCGCGTTGTCGAACGCGTCAAATTAGTTGTTTAATTTTGACTAGAATTTCTGCAGTTTAGCAGCAACCCTAGGTCGTCTCTCGAAGGAGCCTTAGATCATTAATTATAAAATGTGGTTCTGATTATGAAAATAAAAAAAAGGAATTGGGGTTTTATAATACTTGGGTTTGATGATTAAAGATGACAATAGAAAATAGAAGCTATAAAACAAAGTAGAGATTAACAAAATTAATTAAGCGTGATCAACCCGGGGTACTCGTATGATGTTTTTCCTTCATCGCTTCATGATATAAGGTTATGATCTTTTAATCCATGGTTTGTAACACCTAGAACTAGAATGTTATTGAGTTTATACTAGGATACCTCCTAGGGTTCAGTCAAAAACACACAATGATTCACCGGACACCGCCGATGATTGAATGAATTGTGTTTGACTTCATAACCAAAACTCACCAAGGCAACACACGAAAAATTCGATGCACTGTCCTGATTTGTATGTTATTTATTTGTGATACCATGACATAAATGTACATGGCCTTTACAGTACTTGTGTGAGTTCAATTTACCAATATAAACCACACAAACACCTCAATTGAAAGGGGGAAAGAAAGTGGTGAACGGTGTGTGAAACATCACATGAATGGGTACCCCCAAACATGATCATTTGAGTTGAGAATGACATACCAGTACATAACTCAATAAAATAAGAATAGAGGATGATGAAAAACAACACAACAATCTGGAATTTAAAAGATCATTCAAATATTACAAACATGAAGCTCGGGATGTACATCACATTCCTCCCCGGGTGATCACAAGGGGTTTAGAGACCCATGGGAGAGGAAGAAGAGAAATATGTTGGGGTAGAACTTCCCATAGCCTCCAGAACCTCTAGAGATGTTGAGAAGACTCCTTGGGGAATCCAAAATGGCAGCACCTTTCCTCTCGGCCGAACTTACAAATGAGGAGCCCAAGGTGCCCTTTTATAGGAAATGTGGGAGGTGGTTTTGGGCACACAGATTTCATCAATCCACTTGCACGACGCGTTTCGGCCTCCAGACAGTCTTATCTTGCTTTTGAGAAAATAGAAAAGTTGTAGCCATACCTCTTGTATGTCTCCACCGAAATTTTGGCACCGTTTGGACAACTACATCTCAAGATATTGATAAAATACAGAACACCGCATTTGACTTGGTCCAAATTCGGTGGTTTGGACAGATCAGTTCGTATGGGCCCTATAGAAGCCGAATCAGCATTGGGTTCCTTAATATGAAATGTATCCTATTAAATTTTGGACAGGCCCACAAAATTTCAGACCATTTGGATGCACGGATGTTGTGTACTATGCAAAACAGTGGACAGATGTCCATGGATCCATGCAATTTTGGCCCATTTTTCTTCCACTTCATCAAAGGCCATCCAAATCACCTCCACCTACATTGAAACAATAAAAACAAGTAACATTGCCCATTATAATATTGATTAACATTAATTGATTTATTAAAACATGAAATGCAATTTATTATTATATTTGGAATATTCATTACAAAACTAGTTTAAAACTGCGGTGTAAGGGTGGAATAAAACAGTGAATCGTGGTACGATCACACCCCCACACCTAAACATTTGCACTCCTGGGCAAAGTCACATATCCAAATACAATGATTCATATATATATATATATATATATATATATATATTTCCAACATCATAAAGATTTATCATTTGAGTAAATTTTATTTAAATTGATCAATGCACGAACCACACCAAGGAGTTCTTCCTAGTGAAAATAGAAAAAGATGTCTCATAAATCATATCATAGTGAAATTCAAAAAGATTCATGATACCCAATTGAGAAAGGAATTCAGAAGTAAACCATGACACTAAATCTCCATGTGTGTGTGTGAAAACCATTCCATGCTATTCTTTCCACTTGATATCTAATAAATATATGTTATTTTAACATTTTTCAGCTTAAATGATTTTGTCACCGAACCTGTCCTACATCCTTTGCAATCATATTTCAAGACCCACTCATTTAAGCATTCCCAGAAGTAAAACCATAAGCTCCTGACCTAGATATCCCCATATGTTTCACATTTCATCACTCCCCTCAATTTTTTTTGAAGTTGCAATTGGAACAAATCTCACACTCATCTCTCAACCCTTGTTTGATCTCCTCACGACACTAATTGCAATAGTTATAACAAGATCAAAGGTTGAGGAGGAGTGGTTTTTGACCTGCCTAAGATACAACAATTTTTTTTTGAGGGCGTACAACAGTCGGACATTAGGTACACACGCATAGGTCAATCTGGTACAGTAATGAAACAGATCGGATAAGGAACGAACGTATGGAAATATCATTTAAAGCTGAAAAATATTAACCCAACATATATTTACCTTATATTAAGTAAGAAATAATCACACTTTGTGGTTTGGTGCAAAATTGTTTTTGGAGATATTAGTGACACAGTTTTCCTAAAAACTACTCACATAATGGGCATCAATCATCTCAAAGGTTTCACATAGATACAACCATTTATATCATTGACAGAAAACCAATTCACTAAAAATCACTCCTTGATGGTAAACTCATACACTTTCTCTTTCTAGCCTTCGTTATGGTATTTTTACTTTCCCCACTTTATGGTCGCCACATCATGGAATTTCGAAATTGTTGATGGGGAAAAATAAAAATACCATAAAGAAGGCCAGAAAGAGAAAACAAAAGGGGAAAAAGATGAAAAATCCTAACTAACCCAGGAATGTATCCACCCCCCCCCCCACACCTAGAATGTGCAGTGTCCTCACTGAAATAATTGAAAATGTGATAAGGAAGGATAAAACCTGGTGTGTTTTATTGGTATGATGCATCGAGAAGGTGGATTTCCTCCACCGGATTCTTTGGAAAATCCTCATAGAAGTGTTTAAGTCGCTGTCCATTGACGGTAAGACTTCGTCCACTCTGCTCATGCAAAACCTGTATTGCACCAAAAGGGTAAACATTAGTAACAGTATAAGGACCGAGCCATCGGGAACGAAGCTTACCTGGGTGGAGCTTAAGCCTGGAATTGTACATGAGGACCTTCTCACCAATATGGAACTTCCGCTGGTGAATCATGCTATCATGAATAGCCTTTGTCTTCTCTTTATAGATTCGGGAGTTTTCATATGCATCACGTCGAATTTCTTCCAACTCTTGAATCTGCAGCTTTCTTTCCTCACCTGCATCTGAAAGGTTCATATTACATTGTTTAACAGCCCAATATGCATGGTGTTCGACCTCCACCAGGAGGTGAAAAGATTTCCCAAACACAATCCTATATGGTGACATTCCGATCGGTGTTTTAAAAGCAGTACGGTATGCCCAAAGTGAATCATCCAAGCGCAAACTCCAATCTTTCCTATTGGGTTGTACCGTTTTCTCCAAGATTCGCTTAACTTCCCGATTTGAAATTTCTGCTTGTCCGTTAGTTTGGGGATGATATGAAGTGGAGACTTTATGAACAACCCCATACTTACGAAGCAAGTTTTTCATGTTACGATTGCAAAAATGTGAACCTTGATCACTAATGATGAATCTTGGTAGACCAAACCTACTGAAAATCTGGGACCTCACAAAATCAACAACCACTCGAGAGTCATCGGTCCTGGTGGCCTTTGCTTCCACCCATTTAGATACATAGTCAACCTCCAATAAGATGTACACAAAGCCAAATGAATTTGGAAAAGGCCCCATGAAGTCAATTCCCCATGCATCGAAGATCTCACAAAATAACATGGGCTGTTGGGGCATTTCATTCCTCTTGGAGATATTCCCTGTGAATTGACATCGAGTACATGATTTACAAAACCTATGGGCATCTCTATACAATGTTGGCCAATATAATCCTGAGTCAAGGACCTTTCGAGCTGTACGTTGAGAGCCAAAGTGGCCCCCACATGCCAAGGTGTGGCAGAAGGTCAAAACAGAGGTGAACTCATGGTCAGGGACACACCTACGAACAACCCGGTCACTACAAATTCTCCACAAGTATGGGTCATCCCAAATGTACCATCGAGAGTCATGCTTAAGTATATGGGATTGTGAAGTGCTAAAATCAAGGGGGAACCTAGATGTTCCTAGAAAATTCACAATGTTTGCATACCAGGGGGTAAGGTCCACAACATCACAAAGGTTCTCATGAGGGAAGAATTCTCCAATGGGTAGGGGTTAGTCAACATGATGGTCCAATGGTGGGGAAATCCTACTAATGTGGTCATCTACAACATTCTCCACCCCTCTCTTATCTCTAATCTCGAGGTCAAACTCTTGGAGGAGGAGCATCCACCGAATGAGGCGGGGCTTGGCTTCAGGTTTCTTTAGGAGGAAATGAAGGGCAGCATGGTCAGAAAACACAATCACTTTTGACCCAAGAAGATATGAACGGAATTTTTCCAAGGCAAACCCAATAGAAAGGAGTTCTTTTTCTATGGTTGTGTAGTTTACCTGGGCAGGGTCAAGGGTACGCGAGGCATACGCAATGACATGAGGAGCCTTTTCAACCCTTTGTGATAAAACTGCCCCAACTGCAAAGTTAGAGGCATCACACATAAGCTCGAAGGGGAGATCCCACCTAGGTGGTTGGATTATGGGAGGTGATGTGAGACTCTTTTTTAGTGAATTGAATGCATCCTCACAATTTTTATCAAAAACAAATTCAGAATCCTTTTGTAACAACCGAGATAAGGGAAGTGCGATCTTACGAAAGTCTTTAATGAATCGTCGGTAAAAACCAGCATGACCCAAGAAAGACCGCACCTCACGAACACATTTTGGATATGGAAGGGATGAAATCAATTCAATTTTAGATTTATCAACCTTAATTCCCTTATTTGAAATGATATGCCCAAGAACTATCCCCCACTCAAACATAAAATGACATTTTTCATAATTTAAAACAAGATCTTTTTCAATGCAGTGGCGGAGGACAGAACCTAGGTTTTCCAAACAATCATCAAAAGAAGAACCGTAAACCGTGAAATCATCCATAAATACTTCCATACAACTCTCAAGGTACTCAGAAAAAATACTCAACATACATCGCTGAAAAGTACCAGGAGCATTACATAGACCGAATGGCATCCTTCTGTATGCAAATGTGCCAAATGGACAAGTAAATATTGTCTTTTCTTGATCCTCAGGGGCTATATGGATTTGGAAATAACCCGAATAGCCATCAAGGAAACAATAATGAGACTTACCAGCCAATCGTTCTAACATTTGGTCAATGAAAGGTAAAGGAAAGTGGTCCTTCCGCGTGGCTTGATTCAGTCGACGGTAGTCAATACAGACTCGCCAACTGTTTTGCACATGTGTTGGAACCAATTCATTCCTTTCATTTGACACAACTGTTACTCCTGTTTTTTTAGGCACAATTTGCACTGGGCTAACCCATTTACTATCATATATAGGATAAATGATCCCTGCAGCAAGTAATTTACTGACTTCCAATTTTACCACTTCAAGGAGAGTGGGATTCAACCGGCGTTGAGATTGTCTTACGGGTTTAGCCTCATCATCCAAAAGTATATGGTGCATACAAATAGATGGGCTAATCCCGGGAATATCAGCCAATGTCCATCCTATTGCCTTTTTACACTCTCTCAAAAGTTTGAGAAGTTTCAATTCCTGTTGTGGAGAGAGGTTATTGGCAATAATGACGGGCAATTGGTCAATACCCTCAAGATATGCATATTTTAAATTAGAAGGAAGTTGTTTAAGTTCAAACACCGGTTGTTTCTGGATTGAGGGAGGGGATTTATGGGGAGTGAGGTCCATGAAACTATCTATCTGCTCATGTATATTCTCAAAGGAAAGAGAATCTATTGAAATGAGATTTGCAGAATCATCGATAGTCATGGGTACCTCAGAATAAACACACTCATCAATTAAAGCACAAAATTTACATTTTTCTGAACCCACACAACATTCAAATGAAGAACCAAAACTCAAATCATCCAAGGGTGAGGAAAACAAAAAAAGAATCAGAGTTTGGGTTGAGGAGAGAATTGTGTGTGTGTGCATCATTTGAGAGCACTTCCATCGAATAGACAGGAAGAGTGGAGTGCTCTTCAACGGGGTGTTTCATAGCCTCAAGGATGTTAAAACTTACCTTTTCTCCTCCGAATTCCATGGACAATGTACCATTGTGAACATTGATGATCGTCTTTGCTGTTTTTAGGAATGGCCTCCCAAGTATGAGAGGGGCATGTCCTTGGGTTCGGGTATCTTCCATCTCAAGAATGTAGAAATCAACGGGGAAGATGAGATTCTTTACTCTAACAAGGACATCCTCAATCACTCCTTTTGGATGTGTTGTACTCCGGTTGGCAAGTTGCACGATAATTCCTGTTGGTTGAAGCTCTCCAACCTGTAGAGAAGTATATACGGAGTGAGGCATTACATTAATGGAAGCACCTAAATCTAGCATAACATCAGAAAAGAAGGTCTCCCCTATGGTACAAGGTATGGTGAATGTGCCGGGATCCTTGCATTTGGTTGGCATTGCTGGTTGAATCAAGGCCGATACATTCCTCCCCAGGTTGACTCTCTCATTCCCCTTCAACCTCCTTCTATGGGTGCAAAGCTCTTTAAGAAATTTGGCATAACGGGGAATTTGCTTGACTGCATCCAACAATGGAATATTAACTTGAACTTTTTTAAATGTATCCATTATTTCATTGTCAATCTCATTATCAAAGTTTTTCTTAGATTTAGAGAGTCTTTGAGGGAAAGGAATAGGAATTGATTGTTCATTTGAATCATCAATGATAATTTGATTTCCCTTTTTGTTTTGTTTTTCATTAAATGAAATTTTTGAGGGTTGGGACGGGGTGTTTTCAAGAGGGGGACATACCTGTTTCATAGGATCAGTAGAAGGAGAAGCTTCTTTACCACTACGAAGTGTAATTGCACATACATTACCTTTATCCTTCAGATTGGCAATGGGTTGGGATGGTAGTTGTCAAGAACCTTGCATCTTAAGCTCACCGATGGTGTTCGCCAATTGTCCCACTTGAGTTCGTAGGTCTTGAATTGCCGATTGTGTGGTCTGTTGGAACTGAAGGTTCTGGGTTGCCATTTGTTTCACCATGTCCTCGAGGCTTGGTTCAGATTTGGGAGGAGGAGGAGGATGATTGTTTTTCGAAGTTGAAGGATAAGAAGGTTTCATACCTTGGCCTTGTTGATACCAATTCTGCTTCGGGTAGCTTGAGTTTCCTCCTTGTCGGTATTGTGGTTGTGCTTGCCACCTGGGGTTTGGATTTGACCTGAATGGTTCTTGCTTGAAGGGAGGCACTTGTTGGAATGGATGCCCGAGGAACACAGCTGCACAGGACTCAGATGAATCTTGAAGTTGTGGGCACTAGTCAGAAAAATGAGTGTTATTAGAACAAATACCACAATGCAATGGAATAGAAGTAGAGTGTGAGTTACCTTGTGCTTGAGGTAATTGCCTTAGAAGGGTATGAATCTCATCAAGTTTAGTATCTACCTTTTGTTCTAGGGCTGAATGACTTACCTCATGAACTCCTCGGGTTGGTGCAATAGCTCGTGTACCAAATTGTTGTGCATTTTGAGCCATGTTGGCTATTAAGTCACGAGCGGCAGAAGGAGTTTTGTCAACTAGGGCACCACCAGCTGCAGCATCAATCATTCCACGATCCATGGGGATAAGTCCCTCATAGAAGTATTGGATTAATAGTTGTTCACTAATCTGGTGGTGGGGGCAGCTTGAGCAAAGTCTCTTAAATCTCTCCCAGTATTCATGAAGGGTCTCTCCTTGTGATTTCCTAATTCCACAGATTTCTTTCCTAATTGATGCAGTTCGGGAGGCAGGGAAGAACTTCTCTAGAAAAAGTCTTTTTAGGTCATTCCAGCCCCCAATTGTGGAAGGTAAATAGTATATCCAATCTTTGGCTACACCATCAAGGGAGAAAGGGAAGGCCCTAAACTTAATGAGGTCCTCAGACACATTTTGGGGTTTCATGGTGAAGCACACTATGTGAAACTCTTTTAGATGTTTGTGAGGGTCCTCTCCGGGAAGACCATGGAATTTTGGAAGAAGGTGGATGAGGCCTGATCTTAGCTCAAAATTGGCCGCTTCCTCAGGATATTGGATGTACGCAGGTTGGTACTCCACATCCGGGGTGGTCAGTTCTTTTAATGTTTTGTTATTTGCAGCCATGATCTCTGGGGTTTGATTTGGTTCAATTTTGGATTGGTTTAGGACCACTTTAGGTTCCACAAGGGGTTCCAAAATGTTACTTGATTGACCTTCTCTAGATGCCTTTATTTGTGTGTGAAGTGACTTTTCAATTTCAGGATCAAATTCAAGTAGTGTTCCTTTACCAGATCTTGTCATGCAACAATGATGTCCAATTTGATTGATTGATTTTTTTGTTGTGTTTTTTTTGATTTGGATAAAAAAAACTTAAGAAGGATGAAAGAAGAATATAATGTTATACTATAAAATTAGAGAGGGAGATTGAGAAGAAGAGAGAGAGAGAGAGAGATAGAAAGAACACACCAAAAACAACAAAAAATAAAGACAAAACCCAAAACAAAAACAATCAAATGGAGGTGGGGTATTTAGAGGAGTACTATTCAAGAAGTAAAATGACCCAATAAAAATAAATAAAGAAAAAAATGATCTTGGCTCCCCGGAAATGGCGTTAAAATTTGACCGCGTTGTCGAACGCGTCAAATTAGTTGTTTAATTTTGACTAGAATTTCTGCAGTTTAGCAGCAACCCTAGGTCGTCTCTCGAAGGAGCCTTAGATAATTAATTATAAAATGTTGTTCTGATTATGAAAATAAAAAAAAGTAATTGGGGTTTTATAATACTTGGGTTTTATGATTAAAGATGACAATAGAAAATAGAAGCTATAAAACAAAGTAGAGATTAACAAAATTAATTAAGCGTGATCAACCCGGGGTACTCGTATGATGTTTTTCCTTCATCGCTTCATGATATAAGGTTATGATATTTTAATCCATGGTTTGTAACACCTAGAACTAGAATGTTACTGAGTTTATACTAGGATACCTCCTAGGGTTCAGTCAAAAACACACAATGATTCACCGGACACCACCGTTGATTGAATGAATTGTGTTTGACTTCATAACCAAAACTCACCAAGGCAACACACGAAAAATTCGATGCACTGTCCTGATTTGTATGTTATTTATTTGTGATACCATGACATAAATGTACATGGCCTTGACAGTACTTGTGTGAGTTCAATTTACCAATATAAACCACACAAACACCTCAATTGAAAGGGGGAAAGAAAGTGGTGAACGGTGTGTGAAACATCACATGAATGGGTACCCCCAAACATGATCATTTGAGTTGAGAATGACATACCAGTACATAACTCAATAAAATAAGAATAGAGGATGATGAAAAACAACACAACAATATGGAATTTAAAAGATAATTCAAATATTACAAACATGAAGCTCGGGATGTACATCACATTCCTCCCCGGGTGATCACAAGGGGTTTAGAGACCCATGGGAGAGGAAGAAGAGAAATATGTTGGGGTAGAACTTAACATAGCCTCCAGAACCTCTAGAGATGTTGAGAAGACTCCTTGGGGAATACAAAATGGCAGCACCTTGCCTCTCGGCCGAACTTACAAATGAGGAGCCCAAGGTGCCCTTTTATAGGAAATGTGGGAGGTGGTTTTGGGCACACAGATTTCATCAATCCACTTGCACGACGCGTTTCGGCCTCCAGACAGTCTTATATTGCTTTGGAGAAAATAGAAAAGTTGTAGCCCTACCTCTTGGCTGTCTCCACCGAAAGTTTGGCACTATTTGGACAAATACATATCAAGATATTGATAAAATACAGAACACCGCATTTGACTTGGTCCAAATTCGGTGGCTTGAACAGATCAGTTCGGATGGGCCCCATAGAAGCCGAATCAGAATTGGGTTCCTTAATATGAAATGTATCCTATAAAATTTTGGACAGGCCCAAAAAATGTCAGCCCATTTGGATTCACGGATGTTGTGTACTATGCAAAACAGTGGACAGATGTCCATAGATCCATGCAATTTTGGCCCATTTTTCTTCCACTTCATCAAAGGCCATCCAAATCACCTCCACCTACATTGAAACAATAAAAACAAGTAACATTGCCCATTATAATATTTATTAACATTAATTGATTTATTAAAACATGAAATTCAATTTATTATTATATTTGGAATATTCATTACAAAACTAGTTTAAAAATGCGGTGTAAGGGTGGAATAAAACAGTGAATCGTGGTACGATCAGGCACCCAATAGTGGCCCGAGTAGGGTGTGAGTATAACTTAATAGGACACCACCAACGGTGTCTAAAAAATATCTAATAAAATTAGATAGTTCATGAAAGTGATAAACAATGGAAATTAAAGGTAAACAGTTCAATAGGCCATTCTTGACTATGTTCCTTTAAATTGTACTACCATTGAATCTAGGTTCACTAATTAGGAATCCCATGGTTTAATATACCTTTTTCATGTGTTTAATGAATTAGTCATGTTCAATATTCTCAAGCTTATGGGAATAAAATCGAGACCTATCTCACTAGGAATCACATTATAAAAACTTCATAATCCTCACCTCAAAGCCTCAATCTAGGTGGAATGAAACCAATAGGGGTATAGAACTTCATCCCCTTCCCTGACCTATGCATTTAGGGGTAGATCTAGAACCCCGGTCTAAATTGAACTTTGGGAGTAGAACCACAAGCCTATACCCCACTCTATGAAACCATGTGCACATGCTTATTTATCATTCACCATAATAAACCACCTCACAAAAAGAATATCCAAATTAACTTTCAACATCACAAAATATCAATAATTATGAAATTAACATTATGCCTTAATCCATTAACACATTCATACTTTATATCACTTAACCCTTTATCACCATTTCCTATTTTTTATGCCTATCTCACTAAGAATATTCAAGTGTAAACATAATTCCTTATCACATTCCCATTAATCCCATTTAACCTACTTAAATGTTAACCAAATAATCCCTTAGACTTTAACAATGTTAGAAACAACTAGCTACCATCCATTATAACTCATTACATAAACCAATTAACCTACTCACTAAGTCTCTACATCATTATGAGTCAATTTCACACATTAAATTTCTATTAACCTAATCGGGAGGGCCGTTACACCCCATGGGTGGCCCTAAATTGGTCAAGTCATCCTCCATGCATCCCATAAGGATCATGAGGGGTTAAATTGGTTGATTTCATACCCACTATGTTGAACCTTTGAAAGTAATCCAAGAGCACAATAAGAGAAAATCAAGAACATAACCAAACATGCACTAATCCAAGTATAAACTATGGGATATCACTTGTAGACCACATACCTTGAATCCATTGGTGAACATAGAATTAATCGAGGACTTAGATCCTGATCTAAAAACCCTACAATGATTCACCCTAAATTTCATAATAAAAGAAATATTTTAGAGCTTCAGATGGAGAGAATGAAAAGATGAAAACCCTGAACCAAAAAAGAGAAGAAAGAGTGGGATAATCCTTACCCCGATCTTCAATCCACAACCAACAACACTCCAAATATCCCTATGATGAGGGAGATTGATCCCTGGAATATCTTTAAGCTTTTGGGGAATTGCTAGGGTTCAAGGGAGAAGAAAGGAGGAAAATCCAGAGTTGGTATAAGAAATTTTGTAACAATATTTTTGTAATTTTCTAAAAAATACTCGGCCGCACGGTTTACCTGCATGGTTTTCCAAACCTTTCACAAACCATGCATATGCTGCTATCTGAAAATAGAACCCTTGAACAGTTACTTTGGATTTCTGCATAGTTTGAACTGACCATGCGCAAACCATGAAATATGCCCAGAAACCCCCTTTTTCTTCCTCTTTCATGTTTTGAACCCCCAAAAGACCCCCAGGTCTTCACATAAACTTGTGAAAACACTTATTTGAACAAAATAAGGAACTTAAACAAAAAATTAAACTTAAAATTAAATAAAAACATACCTTAAGGGATATTTGGGATCTTACAACCTCCCCACCCTATAATTTTTCATCCGTGAGACGCTCCTCCCAAGAATCATTGATTACATAAGAAATAGAGACCGGGCCACTGGGAACGCATATCTGATTCCTACTCCCAAGTAACCTCCTGAACGTTTCCATACTTCCATAGAACATGAACCAAAGGCACCACCTTTCCCCACAATACATTCTCACTATGATCCAAAATATGAACTGAGTGCTCCCTAAAGGACGCATCAACCTCGAGCTCTACATCCTTATAATTTATCACATGAGATGAATTGGGGTTGTACTGTTGGAGTTTTGAAACATGGAAAAAAAATCATATATCCCACTATACCATTATGGGAGATCTATTTAGTAAACGCCCAGTCCGATCCTCTGCATAATCTCAAATGGCCCCACGTACCTAGGTGCTAACTTGCCCTGACTTCAGATATGATAGTAACCCAGCCTTGGAGACACCTGAATAAATACACTATCATCCATGATAAACTTGAGGGGTCTACAATGTAGATCAACATATAAATTATTTCTACTCCAAGATTTTGTTGTACACTTTTGAATCAATCGAACCTTCTATGATTTCTCCTACACAATACTCAGTCCTAACAGCCCAGACTCCCCAACCTCTAACCAATATAGTGGGGATCTACACAGTCTCCCATAGAGTGCCTCAAATGGAGCCATCAGAATTGTATCCAGAAAACAATTTTTTAGGAAAAATCAACAAGAAACAAGTGATTTTCTCACAAACCACTGAAAGAAAGAACACAAAATCTCAACATGTATTCTAATACCTAAATTTTATGCCTTGACTGCCCGTTAGTCTGTGAGTGATAATCCATGATCAGAGAAACCTGGGTACCAAGAGCTTTCTGTAACCCATACTAGAAGCACCAGGTGAAATAAAAATCCTGATTAGAAAATATGGTTCTCGACACACCATGAAACTGTACTATATCGAGAACATATAATTATACCAACAAGTCGACTGTATAGGTCTTCTAGATTAGAAAGAAATGAGCCAACTTGGACAACCAATCTACCACCACCCAAATTGCATCATTATTCTGAGGCATCCTCAGAAGGCCCACTATGAATTCCATCATTCCATCATTACACTTCCACTCTGGAATATGAAATGATTGTAACTACCCACCTAGATGTTTATGCGCAGCCTTCAACTATTGATAGGTAAGTCATCGTGCCACAAAACTCACTATATCTTTCTTCATTCCCAGCCACCAAAAATTCTTACAAAGATCACAGTATATATTAGTCAAGCAAGGATGCACTTCCCACTTTGACACATGAAACATGTGCATCAACTCCGCTCGTACACCTTCCAACACCACAACACAACCATGAACATAAGACACTCCATTATAACTAAAAGTCCAAACAAAACGTGAATCCCCACCTTTAAGACTTTCCATCACAACCAAACACTCTAGATCCACCAGCTGAATCTCTTTAACTCGGCTCAAAAGTGAGTATTCAACTACTATAGATGCAAGGGTCATCTGTCTGTGCCCATCCTATACCTTAAAATGCATCTCAGCTGACAATGCCATAAAAATCCACTATGAACTGAATTCTTGAACCACCTGATTCTAATTATTTCAGCTCAGAGCATCAACAACACTATTCCCCTTACCCACTGTGTAGACTTACTCAAAATATAAGGATTCTAGGTACTTGACCCACCTTCACTGTTGAAGATTCAAATTCCACTGAGAGAATATGTATTTGAGACTTTTATGGTCAGTAAAAACTGTGATAGGTTCTCCCAACAAGTAATGCCTCCAACACATCAAGGCATAAACCAAAATGGCTAGATCAAGGTCATGAGTAGGGTAATTTATTTCATGTGGTCTCAACTAATTCAACCCATAGGCTACAACCTGATCATCCTTTATCAACACTGCCCCAAGTCTAACCCTGAATGCAATGGCAGAATAAGGTGTACTTCTTACCTAGTTCAGGTTAGATCAAAATCGGTGCGATAGTCAACCAATTCTTTAACTCCTAAAAAGCATTATCACAAGCCTCTAACCAATCAAACTAAACCCTCTTCTTCATTAAGTCTATGAACATCACTGCCAAATGATATAAATCTTTAATAAACCTTTGGTAATAACCGGAAAAACCCAGAAAACTCAGTATATCAGAAACATTCTTGGGATGCTCCCAAGACACCACAACCTGCACCTTCTTTAGATCTACTGACACACCTGACTCAGAAATGATTTTTCCTAGAAATTGCACCTTATTAATCCAAAAATTACATTTTGATAGCTTGGAATAAAAACTATTCTCTCTTAGTGTACTCAAGATGATGTCAATATGTTTGGAATGATCTTCATGAGTTCTAGAGTACACCAAGACATCAATAATGAAGACAACTACAAACTGATCTGGGTATGGGTGGAATATTTGGTTCATCAAGGCCATGAACATATCTGGTGCATTGTTTAATACGAACGGCATCACCAAAAATTTATATAACCCATACCTGCTTAGAAAAGATGTCTGAGGTATGTAAGAAGGTCCCGCCCTCAACTTATGGTATCCTAATCTCAAATAGATCTTAGAAAAGACCGAGGAACTTATAAGCTAATAAAAAAGGTCATTGATTCTAGGAAGAGGGTATCATTTCTTAACCATCATCTAGTTCGGCTTCCTATAATCGATACATATCCTCAGTGATCCATCATCCTTCTTATAAAACAACATAGGAGATCCATAGGGTGATGTAATTGGATAAATAAAACCCTTATTCTCCAACTCCTCTAGTTGAACCTTAATTTCTTGGAGATATACTAGCACCATTAAATATGGAAGAATGGAAACCAGCCCTTCCCCTAGTAACAATTCAATTGTGAACTCAACATCTCTCTTAGGTGGTAACCCTAAGAAGTCCTTAGGAAACACATCCTAAAACTGGTCCAAAACAAGAGGGAAGACTGGCTGCACTTTCTCCCCATCATCCAACATAAGGAATGATACTTGGGCTTTGAATTCTCCCAACTACTAGCATAATATACCTACATGGTCTATTCGAGTATCCCATTCACCATGATGGACATAAGTTCTTTCATCAAGATATGTGAATGTTACCCGATGTCAGTAACAGTCGTTATGGGATTGATAAAACATCAGCAAATCCATCCCCAAGATTAGGTCAAAACCTGACATCTCTAGGAAAAATTGATCCATAGAAAATGATATCCACTAACCTCTATAGGATAACCCTTACACTACCAGATGTCCTTAACTTATACCCCTATCAGAGTATCAACTGACATTACTTCACAATATCTCTCTATAGTCAATCCCAACACAACTACGAACTGAGAAGAAATAAAAGAATGCATATCACCTGTATCAAATAATGCACTAAAGATCATGAAATTTACAAGAATCATAACTTGAATAGTATATGGTTCCGCCTCACCACCTTTAGGTGTAGTCTGAACTACATGGAGATGACCTTACCCTTTACCCTGGGTTCTAGTCAGAGTACCCCACATTGCACTGCCCTATTGGTAAGGACGATCTCTCCCTAGAGTCCCACATCTACCAACCCTACTAGTATGACCTGTGGAGCTCCAACTGCCTGCCTAATATGGGGTAACCATCCCCCTACCTACATTTGGCATCTTCCTATGACCTTCATCGTTCCCTCACAATCACGAGTTCTTGCAGAACCTCTACACGTGGCCTAACCTTATGCACACTTATCACTCAACTGGTGGGCATGAACACTGGTAACACTTATGCCCCGACCTTCCACACTGATAACAGAATACCTGGTCTCCACATTGAGAAGCTCACCATCTCTTCTGAATTCTATATACACTTCTACCCTGCTGAAAATTTCCAAAACAATGCTTCCTAATATTAGAAGCTGCAACACATGTATGCCCATATGGCACCACACATTCACTACCAGAAGCTCCCTTCAGGTTCCCCTCTGAGATAGGGGCTTCTTCCACCACTTTAGAAAGACTTTTTAGATAGAAGATATTCACATGATACCTGATCTCGTGTCTTAGCCCATCCTGGAAGCGTTTCACCGTAGCTGCCTCATCTCCTATCAATGTTGGAATGAAGCATCACAAATCAGTGAAACCACTATCATATTGCATTACCAATGTTGTCCCCTCGGTCACCCTCATAAAATCTAAAACCTTATTCTGCCTCAAGTTTTTTGGTAAAAGTGTTCAAGAAACTTATCCTAGAAATATTTCCACATCATTCCTTTGGCCTGCTCTACCTGAATCATGATGTCTCACCAATGCTTTGCTTGATCTATCAGCATATAGGCTGAAAAATTGACTCACTTCTCAATAGGATTATCTAGAACACCAAAAATAGTTTGTATGGAATCTATCCAGAACTCCACTACCTATGGCCCACCCTCTCTGGTAAAGGTTAGAGGGTATTGCAGCTGGAACTCCTTGGTCATCTCAAACATACTCAATGCAGCCCATACTAGATCTCATTCCATCATCTACATAAAATTAGAAAAGTTCTCATGGAACTACTCTTCCCAATCATCTTGGGTCACCATGTTCTCTTGATCTACTATAGGAGCACTGTTCTCTGAAACTTCCTCCTTTCGCCCAACCGGAGCACGTCTTCGAGGTGTCATTTATATACAATGACAAACATGATCTTTAGAACACAACCATAACATTTTTACGAAAAAGAAAAAGATACAGGTAGGCTCATCACTTTCCATAACCAAACCAATTCTCATACACTACCCAAACAATAACACTCATAACTGAATCACTACCCTTCACCTTCTCACTTAATTCCATGGATAACATGGGTATATAATTCACATGGTTACAAGCCTTATCTTTTAAACTGATTCAAAATAGTTTCCACACCCCAATTTACTCTTACAACATGTTAATACACTTTTAATTCTTTATCAAGAACCATTTTCTAATTACTAATTGACATTTTCACTTCCCTTTTTACCCATTCATACCATCTTATTAGGAAAAAATTAATTACTTTTAAGAAAAACAAATACATCCTAACCATTATATCCCGCACACCCATCCCATGTGTGTTCCAACCATGATTCTTGTAACTTACCTACATAGGTTCCTAGAATGATTCATGAATGTACAACCTCATACCCTTCCAACCATGAGAGAAATATCACAAAACCATCAAATCACACAATAAGTGCATCGCCTGATGGTGAAATATCATCAAATATAACAACACACAAAAAGAAAAACAATCCACTACTAGGGTGACTTGGGTTTTCCCTCATACATGGGTTAGCTACTCCCAAGCACGAGCTCATAACCAAGGCTCGACACTTTCCTAACCTCCTATCCACCATCCCCAAATAATAAGAAAGATAAAATAACTGCATTTGATTCAACTTTGTAATGTCCCTGGCCTAATATTCACTAAACCGATGCCCTGATCCAGGTCTCAACATGACCTCAAGCACACCTCCCCATACACCAGAGGTTTCCAACCTGCAACAATGGTCTAATAGGTCACATAGGGAGACTATACCCTCTTTACTAGAGTAATCCACATCAGAACACAATTAAAATAGAGGAAACAATAATAAGAATTATTAAAATTAATAAATAACCAATTCCCAAACTAGGTACAACCATATACAATAGTAAATATGTCATGCCATGATACAGTTCTAAGTGAGAAAACCCCCAAAAGAAACCAAAATAGTAAAATCCCAAAAATGGTCTGGAATCCAAGTATGGAACATCACCCATACATGTCCCATGTCTAACTCAACTGCTTAGCATAGGGTCCTTGCCCTTGTCTGGACTTGGAAGCATGAAATCTTCTCAGGTACCCAACAATGACCCTAACAGGATGTGAGTATAACCCAACAGGACACCACCTAAAATGTCTAAAAATATCCAATAAAATCAAATAGTGCATGCACGTGATAAATAATGGAAAGTAAAGATAAATAGTTAAATAGGCCATTCTAGACTATGTTCCTTTAAATTATACTACCATTGAATCCAGGTTCACTACATAGGTATCCCATGGTTTAATATTCCTTTTTCATGTGTTCAATACATTAGGAATGTTCAATATTCTCAAGATTATGGGAATAAAATCGAGGCTTATCTCACTAGGAATCACATTATAATAACCTCATAATCCTCACCTCAAAGCCTCTGTCCAGGTGGAATGAAACTATTAGGGGAATATAAATTTGTCCCCTTACCTAACATGTGCATTTAGGTGTGGAGCTAGAACCTTGTTCCAACTCAACCCATGGTCATAGAACCTCAAGTCTATACCCCACTCTACCAAGCCATGTGCACGCCCTTATTTATCATCCACCAAAATTAACCACCTCACAACAAGCATATCCAAAATCATTTTCAACATCACAACAATATCAATAATTAGGAAATTAACACAATGGATCAATCCTTTTAACACATTCATCATTTATATCACTTAACCCTTTAGCCCCATTTCCCATTTCCCATGCCTATCTCATTAAGAATATTCAAGTGTAAACATAATTCCTTATCATATTCCCATTAATCCCATTTAACCTACTTAAATGTCAACCAAATAATCCATTATACTTTAAATAAATTAGACACAACTATCCACCATACATTATAACTCATTACATAGACCAATTAACCTACTCGCTAAGTCTCACTAGTGCAAAAACACTTTTTAGCGTCGGTTTTTTTTAATTTTTAACGTCGGTTATAAACCGACGTCTTTATAGGCGGCATTAAAAATACAGTTTTCGCGTCGGTTCATAGAAACCGAGGCGAAAAATAATTCGCTTATGAGCTTCGGCGTCGGTTTTTTATAAAACTGACGCCGAAGCTACATTTAGACATTATTTTCCGCGTCGGTTCATTAAAAAACCGACGCGGAAAATAGAGTCGACTAGGTTTTCGGCGTCGGTTTTATATAAAACCGACGCCGAAACTAATTTACACAGGATTTTCGGCGTCGGTTTTTTAAAAAACCGACGCCATAGCAAACTTTCGGCATCGGTTTTTAAAAAAACCGACGCCATAAATAATTTTTTTTTAAATATTCGGCGTCGGTTTTTAAAATAACCGACGCCGTAAATAATTTTTTTTTAAATAAAATACATATATTTTCTCCTCCAAAAAAATCGGAACCCTGAAAAAAAACGAATTATACAAAAACAATTAAACAGCTTTAACAGAAGTACTTGAGAAAACTCAAAGTAAAGCAGAATTAAAATACACGTACCTACATGGTGCATTTTCTTAATCTAACCATACTCAGTATCAATCATTGTAAGTTTCCTCCCATAGATAGCACCAATCCTGTCAAAACAGTAATGAAACTAAGGAGATGTGCGTGAAAAAATCAATCCAAGATATTAGTGCAATGAATAAACATTAAATTAAAATGTGTAATTTATTTGAATCATTCATTTTTTCACAAAGTAAATTACCAAAATGAAATGTTACGACTCCTGATCAAAATTCTAGGAACACTCAGCCGATGCAACCTCTTCCTCACCTCCCCCACTGAAGATGTTGGGGGTGTCTTTTCACCATAGGATCCCCACCACCCCCAACCTCAGGTTTTTATATTTTCTCTGTATAGACGTGCATTACCCATTCACTATTGTTATTTGTTTAAGTTATGGAATAACAGAGAAATAAGTTTGAGTGCAAAAAATAGGTTAGAAAATTGAAATCAAATGCAGATTGAAGAGACATAAAGAAACATACCTTAAAAATTGACGCCTTCTATTTTATCTTTGTGAAAACCCACTAAGCGCTGTTTCAGGTATTATGTGATATGCTTCTCGGCAATCATTTTCCGATATTTATTTTCATAAAAAATAAAAAGGCCTAGAAGATATTGATGTGCATGCAAGGGAGACAATTTTTAGTGTTTGTGAATGTTATTTCGCTATACGAATCTCTATGTTCATGATCCAAGTACCACCCTCCAGATTTGTCACTATACAGACAAATGATTTTAAGAAATAACAATGAAAAGAAATATAATAACTAATTCTGAAATAAAATAAACGTACCTGAAATATACGACAAGCTTATTGTTGGTTATTGTTGAAGGATTCATTTGATTATTAGTAGATTCAATAAAACAGTTTTTGCAGAGGCACTTGAGAAAACTCAGTAAAGAAGAATTAAAATACACATACTTGAAATATATGACATGCTCATTGTTTGTTATTGTTGAAGCATTCATTTGATTATTAGTAGGTTCAAACACCTAATATATCATAAGAGTTAGTTTTTTAAACCCATATATATTATTATTTATAAATATTAGTATATACATACCTCAAATCTTAATCAGACATAACAAATAGTCCGCAAAAGTAGATTGAATATGGATCATATCAGATTGAGAATATGATTGTGAATCATTGAATACCTACAATAATATTGAATGATATGAAATTAATAAATAGAAGAAAGTGGATGAAAATATATAAAAAAATTAATACAACTAACCTTATGAAAATCAGTAGTTTCCCCAGTTGTGATTATCTCGTACATAAATCGTAGAATATAATAACCACATTCAATATGTCCATTTTGACGATGACACTGCAGTTATAAAACATTTAACTAATAATGAAACCTAATATATAACAAAAATATAAAAACTAATTACCTGTACTTCCACATATTTGATTTTCGTTGGTTTCTTTTCCTTTGTAAAATGTTTCCATGAACTGCATTTTTTTATATAAGAACTAATAAAACTTGTGTAAACAATTAAAATTAAACATAAAAAACTTCTAAAAATAAAAAAACAACTTACCTGTTTAATAATTTGGAAAACGGTTTACGCACTTTTCCTAATAAAGAGCAAAACCAATATAAGGTGCATTCATTTGGGCAAAATACACCTAAAATCCAATGCCCCCTATAATACAAAAAGTTCACAATTAATGACATTATAATGATCATGAGTTCAAAATTATGTTGATATTCTTACTTATCAAGAAATGGCAAAAACCAGCACTGAATCTCTGTTTGTGATAATCTCTCGGATATATATTGAACTCTTTCATCATTTTTCACATGTTTGACTTCCAAGGAAATGTACTCTGGATCTATAAAGCTGTAAATGCTTGTAGTTTCATTTTGTAAAAGAATCCTGTATAGATACCTAATTTAAAAAGAAAATATAGTTAGTCAATGACATAACAATATTTTATTAAAGAAATATCAATTCAAATGTCAATTTACTTACATGGAAAACAACTGCACCACATTCAACCCGATCTCTTCAAAATTAACTAAATTCATGATATCTTCTTTCAATATTCTCAATTTATAATTTCTTCCACATATATCGGACGTCATCCGAAACTCATAGATAAAATTCAAGGAAGAAGAGCACTGAGATAATCTTTTCAACCCAGAAGAAATATCAGAAGTATCTACAGCCGACTGTTTCTGAACATTTTGCTGCATTTGTACAATTTCTTTTGCTTTCAGATATTCCTATATAAGTTAAATGTCAGAAAACATTATAAGTAATTTGGAATAATTTCTAATTACTATTTAAAAAAACTCATACCTCATGTGAAATATAACGAAGAAGTGCAGTTGGCCAAAGTAAAAAATGGCCCATACATTCCCCAACACTGGTGATCTCCGCAGTAGGAAATGGTAGTAGAGTAGTAGGATCTATAATAACAAGTACTGATACTCTAACCTGACCCATCTGCATAGGCTGATGATGTACCGAGTCCCCCAAAAAATACACTTGTCCTAACGCAACAATATGTACATGAGGATCTCCCACAAACAACTCACAATATAAGGTTCGATCCGATGGAGGGGGTGGAGGCTCAAAGTTAGCAGGTGGGGCAGGGTAGTCAGGGTGAGCAGGCTGAGAAGTCAGAAAAATGAAAAGGGTATATTAGTGTTTAAAATTTATAACATAGAAAAATTGATTAAAAATTAAATAAAATAATATACCTCAAATGGTTGCGCAGACGGGGCAGGGTAAGCAGATGGGGCAGGGTAGTCCGGGTGAGTTGGCTGAGAATGTTGAAAAATGAAAAAGTTATATCAGTGTTTATAATTTATAAAATAGAAAAATTGATGACATTAAATAATATACCTCGGAAGGCTGCCCAAACGGTGTTGGGTAAGCATATGAGGCAGGATAGTCTGAGTGAGTAGGCTGAGAATGTTGAAAAATGAAAAAGTTATATCAGTGTTTATAATTTATAGAAAATAAAAAATGTTAACAGTAAATAATATACCTCGGAAGGATGATCAGACTGTGACTGTCTTGCCAAGTGTTCTAATAAAGCCTTCTGTACTGCTGCTTGAATTTGATCAACCATAGACCGTTTCATATCCTGCAGCTCTTCTTTTAAGGATTCGATTTCTGGGTCTCTTGGTTGCTTACTCTTACCAAAAACCTTCCGAATACTAACACCCGCCTGATATCCTCTAACACGGCCGGGGTGTTTAGCCTTTCCCAAAGCAGTGGCTAGGATATCCATCCTACCCTCGGGGATAAAAGAGCCCTGTGTCTCTTTCTCCTGAAGTTCATCCTGAAATGAAAAATAAAAAATTTATATTAGTGTTTATAAATTATAAAAAAGGAAAATTGTTAACAAAGAATTAATATTTACTTATAATTCTATCAGCCACTTGATGAGCTTCGTCTGTAAGATATTGTTCATTTTTTCTTCTTCTTGCTCGTTTCCATTTCTCATGGCGAGTGGGAGGAGATGGAGGACCATACTGGACCTCTTCTGAACCACTACTTGATCGAGCTCTTAATGCTTCAAATTTTTCTTCAATAATTTTCTGCTCCAAATACGAGTATCCCCCACGTGATAAAGTATGAGGGTATACGTTTTTCAACTGGATCTCCGGATGAGATCTTCTGGAGGCCTGTTACATAAAAATAAACACATAAGTAATAAGGAAAATATAGCATAAATTTTAAAATATAAAACAATTACAATACCTGAAATTTCTCTTCCTGACGACTGTCAACAAATCTCTTCCATGTTTCTTCATCTATATATGGATACTTAAGACATGGGCTTTCAAACCTTCTCTTTCCAAAAACATAATCTTTCGTCAGTTTTTTTTTAAAATCTCTCCATCGAACCGCCGCTAAAGAGAGATGTCTTTTCCTAATTTCTTTGGTTTCCTCAAAATTGAATGTCATCTGTAATTGAAAAAATTAAATATGTCATTTAAACTATATAATATTAAAAAAATGAGATAAAATAAATAAATAAAGATATTTTACCGTCACGGCCTCCCAAAGCTGTTGCTTCGCCGTCCTGTCCACTGACTTCCAATCAGGATATAAAATACTAATCCTGCAACGGCTCTGCATCACTATATAACTGACAAACTGAACTGCATTTGGACCAACTGCATTATTATTATCATCAAAACGGATGTGTGATTTTTTATCATCACGAGTGAGTGATAGTTTTGGTAAACGTGTAATACCACGTTTACCAACTAGAGAACTTTATTTTTGAGTAGTAACTGGAGAAGTCTCCTCCGCCGAGGACGCATCAGTAGTCCTGCAATTTTTTTTTATAAATTAACAGTTTTATTTCATTAAATATGTATATTACTGAATATTTAATAATATGTCAAAATAGATATACCTCGGTAACTGCTCCTCTCAATCTGTATTTTACATTGCTACTAGAAAGTGTAATGAAATTTTGGGTACCTGCATATCATTAGAAAACTGAATAATTAGAAACAAGGAAATGAAAAATAAATATGTAAAAATAGAGGCATGCATTTGTAAATTTTAAAAATAGACACAAAATATAAATATTTACCAGAAAAATTAGGAGACTAATTTAGTGTTTTCCCACGTCCCTTCATTATGATCAGTACGTACTGCATGCACTATGTCTGTCTTATATTCATTGTAATCATCTGAAAATTGCATAATAGATGAATAAGGCTCATGTAAATCACTAGCATCATCAGAATCATCATCCTCACCCAAATGATATCTTTTCCCTTGCAAAACAACTGACCACTGATCATTCGACGGATCAATGACATAAAATACTTGTTTTTCATGTGTCGCCAAGATAAATGGTTCCTCATTGTGATTAAATCTTTTCAAATAAACCAGTTTAAACCCATATTCATCATGTTTCACTCCACTATTACTATCAACCCAATTTCACTTAAAAATAGTGACTCGAAATTTAATATAATCAATTTCCCATATGTCTTCAATAACTCCAAAATATGATGTTGATGCGGAAATTGGGTTTTTATCTTTGGCACTCGAAAAATGCACTACTTCAGCGAATACCATCACACCACTATTCTGAACGGTACTCTTGTCATCCAGGTTTTTTGTGTAAAATGTGTAGCCATTGATATCAAAACCAGACCAAGTTATCACATTAAAAGATGGTCCCCCTGATAACCACTTCAATGTTTCTGATACAGATATATCTGGGGTGAATTTCTCTTTAAACCATGAAACAAATGTCTTCTTATACTCAATCATCAACCACTTTTCATTTCTTTTCTGATATCGTAACTTTAATTCAGAAATATGTGAGGATATATATGGTTGAACCTCATCTGTGTTGTTCAAAATGTATAAATGTGCTTGCATCACTTCATCACGTGGAATGAACTTTACCTTTAAGCCTCGAACCCCTCTACCTTCTCTGTCAACTGTCATATGTCGAGATAGAGGGACACCAATATGCTCCACCTCATTCAAATAATCAGTACAGAACTCAATCACCTCTTCTGATACATATTTTTGAATAATAGAGGCCTCTGGTCGATAAGGATTTTTAACATATCCTTTCAAAATTTTCATATATCTTTCAAAAGGATACATCCATCTTAAATAAACAGGCCCACACATTCTTATCTCATGCACCAAATGAACCAATAGATGAACCATTATATCAAAAAATGTGGGTGGGAAATACATTTCTAGTTGACAAAGAATAAGAGTTGCTTCATTATCCTACAAATCTAACAAATTTGGATCAACGACTTTGCTACAAATGGATTTAAAGAAATTACATAACCTGATGATTGTCTTCCTGACAGCTTTCGGTAATATACCACGCACTGCTACTGGTAGAATTTGTTGCATTAACACATGGAAATCATGTGATTTCATACCTATTAATTTACAATCCTTCAATGACACAAAATTATTCACATTTTAAGAAAAACCGCTGGGTACTTTAATACCATGAAGACACTGACAAAAATTCATCTTTTCAATCTTGCTTAATGTGTGACAAGCCGGAGGTAAATATGTTCTTTTTCCTTTCACAGCGGGAGCTAACTCCAAACGTATTCGCATTAATATCAAGTCCAATCTAGCATGTAATCCATCTTTTTTCTTTCCTTTTATGTCTAACAAAGTTCCAATCAAACTATCACATATGTTTTTCTCAACATGCATAACATCAATGTTATGTTTTATCTCTAAAAATCTCCAATAAGGTAGTTCGAAAAAAATAGACTGCTTCTTCCAGATATGTTTTTGTAAACTAGAACTTTTTCTCTTTCCAAATGTTGAATCAATATCTATCACTCTGTCATAATATTCTTCAGCTGACAATGGTTGAGGGGGGAGGTTGTATTCTTGTAAACCGTTAAATGCTTTTCTCAATCTACGATAAGGATGATCAATTCTCAAAAATCTTCGATATCCCATGTACACTGTCTTTCTTCCATACTGCAATTGATAATATGAAGTTTGTTCTTCACAAATTGGACATGCTTTATGTCCCTTAACACTATATCCAGATAAGTTTCCATATGCAGGAAAGTCGTTTATAGTGAACATTATCATAGCACGCAAAAGAAAATACTCTTTATTGTATGCATCGAAAATTGGAACACCTTTCTCCCATAGCAGTTTTAAATCCTCAATCAATGGTGTAAGATACACATCAATATCATTTCCCGGTTGTTTTGGTCCAGAAATCATCAAGCTCATCATAACATATTTTTTCTTCATACATAGATGTGGGGACAAGTTGTAAAGTACCAGCAAAACATGCCATGAACTATGTTGGCTACTGAGGCTCCGATATGGATTCATTCCATCAATACACAATCCCATTCTGAGATTTCTAACTTCACTTCCAAAATCATGAAATTTTTTATCAAAACTCTTCCACTGTGGTGAATCGGCAGGGTGACATAAGTTACCATCAGAAATGCGCTCATCTGAATGCCATCTTAACCTTTTTGCATCATTTGAATTTGCAAATAGACGCTTCAAACGAGGAATAATTGGAAGGTACCAAATTTCTTTAGATGGAGTTTTGATTTTGGTACCTAAAAATAAATCAGAATTGAATTATCAGAATTGTTTGAAAAAAATATTGGATGATATCATTGGAAAGTAAAAAAATTGATTTTTCATAACGTTACATGACATCACCTGAAAATGAATCTGAGTTGACTTTCTCATCCATCTTATAGCGCGATGTTCCACATGTAGGACAACTTGATAAATGCTCATTTTCTTTCCTATACAGTACACAATCATTGGGGCAAGCATGTATCTTTTTATACCCCAATCCCATTGGGCATAATATTTTCTTCGCCTCATAATTGGAATCTGGAAGCCCATTGCCTTCTGGAAGAAGCTCTTTTAAAAGCTCAAGTAAACTGGAGAAACTTTTATCACTCCACCCATTTTTTGATTTTAAGTTAACTAATCTCAAAACTGCTGATAACACTGTATATTTACTGCAACCTGGGAATAATGGTTTCTCAGAATCTCCATACAATCGTTCAAAAGTTGCTGTTTTTTCGATGGTTTCAACACCTAAATCATGAATTAATTCTTCAATACGATCCTCTGCCTCATTATGAATATCGTCATCAACATTGGATGTTGAATTTTCAGTTCTTTCACCATGCAAGATCCAACATGTATAATTAAGGCTAAAACCATAACAAATGAGATGATCCTTGATTTCTCTGAAGTTTAACTTTCTCATATTTACACACTTCACACATGGACAGAAAATCAAATCAATATTTTGATTATGCCGTTTAGCAAATTCCAAAAAATTGTCAACTCCTCTTTCATATTCACTAGTAGTTCTTCGTAGATAAATCCAATTATGATCCATTAATACCTGATATCACAATATAATTGATGAATATATTAAAACATAGAAACATTTAAATATCTATCAGATAAATTGTAAACAAAAACATATTCCATAAAAACTATTGATAATCAGATAAAAGACATCAGATATGAAACACGTTTACAAATAGAGTAAACAGTTTATTTTCATATTATATACATGTGTGTTAACGACATTCTAATTTCATAAAAAATTATAAAGTATCAAAATTTAAAAAATAAGATCAAGAAAGAAAATGATATGTCATTTCAATCAATGATGTAGTTTAAAATAAAATAAATTAATGATTGGTTCTTTGATTATTCTAAGGATATTATTGAACATGATGAAGAGTATGTTAATAAAATACTTCTTATTTTTGTGAACATAATAAATGAAAGAGTCAAATACAAAGATAAAATTCCTCAATATTTAAATTTTGGTCGAAATTGACATTTTGCAGTTGGGTCACATGGTAAAATATAAGACATCCAAATAAGTGTATCATTCATACTGGCTCATTTGGTTTATTTATCTCCTAATGTTATTTATAATATGGTTTTACTCCGAATAGTGGGTATAGTCTCCACATTATACGTTTATAAACCTATAATGATGCTTAGGAGCCTCAATTATATTGGGACGCATGCTTGAGTTCATTGGTAATATGACTCATGGCATCAGTTTATGATCCCTCACCACTGACACTTGATGTGGTTTCCCATGATTTTTTTCTATTCTCCCACATAGTTTTTGTAAATTATATGTCATTATCATTTTAGTATATCTTTATATTGATACTAAGACACTTATCTTTATCCATATCTAACAGATCAATGCATTTCAATTCCACATTTCAGTGGATAATCACCATAATCCAATCTATATTATTTTATTATTGAACATATAATACATAATACATATTCTATCAAGGTATTTAGGTGTCATCGGCCCAAAAACAACACCATAAACTATCTTGAGTAACATCAATGATTTTACTTTTTCTAGATTATTTTTTTCTTGCCAATATTCCCTTTTATAAATGAATCACCTACATAAATGTCATCAATTGTGAGTTTGGGAAGGTCTAGAGAACTATTATTACTGGAAATGATTTTTTTATGGTTTTTCAAGAACCAAGATGAGATGCCATCTAACCAGAAACCCAACATAGTCTGAGATATGGCCGGAAGGGCGTTCTTGATCCCCCAAAGCTGGAAACTACTATAGGGAATCAAAAGAATAAAAAAGGAATGATTTATCCCAAAAAACTACCAAGATCAATATCTAAACTGAATACACGATAGAACTAACAATAATAAACATTAATTAATACATAACTAATCCAAATACAAAAACTTCAAAATAAAAAAAAACGAAAAAAACTTATGATACACCATGAAATCGTGATCTCCATGTGACCTCTTTGTCACCACCAAACACAACGCCAACATGCTCTAATGGAATATTTAACTATAAATAATAAACTACAAAATATATTAGGTCAACCAATGTTGTGAACAAGTATAATGTGATCATAAATAGCTCAGTAGGTTATCACACCCTATTCAATGCATTTCCTTTCCAAAAAAGTCCAAAAAAGGTTAAAATACATATATAAAGTAGGATTTTAATTATTCTAAAAACAAAACAGATATTTCCACAAATTCCCTTTTTTAAAAATCACACATGCGTCCTTTATTTTCAAAAATGGTTTCACAATAAAAATTCATTTTAAAAACAAAACCAAATATATAATTTATTACTAGATGATCAAATAGTGAATATAATGAATGTAAATGAAACAAATAATATGATATAAACTTGAAGGGATAATGAACAATAAGAAGTATAAATAAATAGAACATACAGATAGATAATAAATGGAATCTCTTAAATATATCTAGAGGAAATCCGTGGAGGCACTTAGTTTGGAATCAAATACCAGTATATAGTGCAAATCCATAGTCAATAACCAGTTTTCTGTTATAAACTATCCAATCTAGTGGCACATCCAAATAATATTCAACCATTTCCATGTATTGACCCACTTATACATTTCAAGTGCAAAAATGGTGTGATAGCAATAGAGAAAGAGGAAGAACGCTTACCAGAAATCGTGCAAACGAAAAAAACCTTCAAAAATGTCCATCCAAGATCGCAAATCAAGTTTGAAGGTCGTCGGGAGTCCGAAGTGCAGCCGCGGATCTTGATTTCGACGATCGAAAAAATAAGGGTTTCGGCCGAGATCACAAATTAGGTTCCAAGGTAGTCGGATGTCCGAAGGGCCGCAGCGGAGCTTGATTTCGACGATGGAAAAAAACGAGGGTTTCGGGACAGCGGAGCTCGATTTCGACGGTAGAACAAAATGAGGGTTTGAGACCCCGAATAATTTTTTAAGAATTTTCGCGTCGGTTTTAAGGAAAACCGATGCCGAAAATTAAAAAAAAAACATTTCGGCGTCGGTTTTTAGGAAAACCGACGCGGAAGTTTTAACTTATGGAGTCGGTTTTTAGAAAAACCGACGCCGAATGTTTTTTTAAAAACTATCTTCCACGTCGGTTTTTAGGAAAACCGATGCCGAATGTCTTTTTTCGCCGTCGGTTTTCGGCGTCGGTTTTCCTCAAAACCGACGCTGAAAATAAAAATAAAAACTTCCGCGTCGGTTTTTTTGAAAACCGACGCGGATTTTTTTTTTAATTATTTTCTGCGTCGGTTATTATAATAACCGACGCGGAAAATATGTTAACTAATATTATTGGCGTCAGTTTTCTGCAAAACCAACGCAATTAATTCCCCGCACATACTATTCGCGTCGGGTTTTAAAAAACCGACGTTATTACGCCGACGCGAAAACTCGTATTTCCACTAGTGTCTCTACATCATTATGAGTTAATTCCACACCTTACATATTTGTTAGCCAAATCGGGAAGGCAGACACACCCCATGTGTGGCCCTAAATTGGTCAAGTCATCCTTAATGAATCCCACTAGGATCATGAGGGGTTCAATTGGTTGATTTGACACCAGCTATGTGAAACCTTTCAAAGTAAACCAAGATCACAACTAGGGAAAATCGAGAACATTACCCAACATTCACAAATCCAAGTATAAACTATGGGGTACCACTTGTAGACCACCTACCTTGAATCTGTTGGTGAACACATCCTTAATAGAGGCCTTAGATCCCGATCTAAACCACCTTTAATTATTCACCCTAAATCTCACGGTAAAAGAAAGGTTTTAGATCTTCAGATAGATAGAAAGAAAATATGCAAACCCTAAACAAAAAAGAAAAGATTGAGTGGGATTGGCCTTACCTAAATATTCAATCCACAACCAACGACACTCCAAACATCCCTAAGATAAGGGAAACTAATCCATGGAAGCTTTTGAAGATTTTGGGGCGTCACTAGGGTTCAAGGGAGAAGAAAGGAGGAAAATCTCAAGTTGATATAAGAAATCCTATAATGGATTTTTGGTAATTTTCTCAAAAATACTCGGTCGCACAGTTTTACCACATGGTTTTCCAAACTGTGCACAAACCATGTGGATGATACTATCAAAAAAATTCCCCCTCACATTGTTACCTTGGATTTCCCCATAGTTTGAACTAACCATGCACAAACTATGCAGTATGCCCAGAAACTCCATTTTTTTTCCTATTTCGTGTCCTGAACCCCTAGAATGCCCCCATGACTTCACATAAACTTGGGAAATCACTTATTTATCTAAAATATGGAACATAAATATAAATGTAAAAAAATACTTTAAGGGAGATCCAGGATATTATACCATTATTATATTTTCTTTCCCTAGGTTTCCAGGAATTTTTTTGGATTTTTTGTAGGGATTTGATATAGGTAATAGTGGAGCACTCTAAGAAAATACTATTTTCATTTTATGTTGACAAAATGTAATGTGAGATTAAAGTATATATATAGTTTCCAATACTACCAAACTATTCAGTCCTTTGGATTGTGATTGATTTAATATAGTGCCAATATAATAAAGTAACCATCGGCTCTAGGCTACTGGGGTTAGGGTCTTTATAGTTGGAATCAGAGGAAGTTTATTAGGAACCTTGGGAAAGAGATTTATAAAAACATAGTTCAAGGAACATAACCCTATGATTGACTTTGTGGATAAGTCTAAGTATTGTATAACATCCAAAAAAAATAAAAGGTATAGATTATGTTGTTTTCCTAGAGATATATCCCTACCTGGATACTACTAGTGGATGTGGTTTAGGTATAGATTCATCAAGGTGTAATAACCCTAAAAATATTTTTCAAGTACATCTTGGCCATCATTCTGGTGTTTGGTGAGTGTGCCCTTACTGCACGCTTAGTTTGACACTCTCGAGGGATATACTTGGGATAATTCACATTTTCTCTATAAACCATTCTAATGAATCATAGAAGAGAAACTACGGAAATTTATATGTTATGGGATAAAACTAAAGTGTATTGGGATGATGTAAATGTTTGATCATGTGTTTAATGACATAAATACCCCTTTTGATGTTTTTTATGGGAATTTAACATGATTAAGGATATTTTTAGAGATATTTATGGGAATAAAACCCTTTGTTTAAAATATGTTTTAGTGAAAATGTTATTTGAGGAATAATAAATTTTATTTTATGGATATTATTTTAAAGGTATTGATAAACTTTGGGGCTTATATGATCTTAGAGGATGAGGTAATTATAGGTTATTAAAATTTGGGAACTTATATTTTATCATATAAATCACCCTGGGAATGAAATTTTATTTGATAATTAATGTTATTTTTTAGGATTTTCATTATATTTTTATAAAGTTTATAAGAATTATATTAATATAGTTTTAGATAAATGACGTACCACATGTCATATGAAAACCCATCGCATCCGGAAAGGCCATGGAGCTTGAACCCCAAACTAAAGGGATATAAGGGTGCAGTGCCTACCACTGGCCTAAAGGATGTCCTAGTTAGTAAGAAAATGTTTTTAATTAAACCATTTAATGGATAAATATTATGTTTATTTTGGGAAATATTTTATAGGATAAAATATATTTTAATTTTTATGATTTTGTAGGGATTAATGATATTTTTGGAAACATTTTATTAGTTGAGGTATATATAATCATTAGGTTTCATGAAAATTATTATTTGGTAATAATGCTATTGAATTTTTATATATGTAATATGAAGGGTATAAAATATCCTTTTAGGTTAAAAACTTCTTGAATTTTGAGGTTATTGAGGTTATTTGAGATATAAGGTTATTTATTGATCTAAGTGGAAACTTTGTTATTATTGTGGAAATTTTATAATTAAATAGGTAGGTTTTATACCCTTTGGATATTATCTTACCTTATTCTAACCATTTATTTTTAGTTAATATTTAAATAAGTTTAGAATTTATTAATATCCTTTTTTGGATTATGAAGATTATTTTAGTGCTTCCATCATGAAAAATTTATCTTCAATGCTCATTGTTTGGATAAAATGATGAATTTATAGTGGAAATAGATTAAAGTATGAAGGTTTACATTTCAAGTAATTATATTTCCTTATTTTTTAGTGTATATAGTCATGTGTTACCTCAAATATTGGAAAATAGTCTTGAAACAAAAAAATTCATATGACCTTCATTTCAGATGAATTGATGGCCATTTCACATATCAAAAATTTATTATTTTTTGGTCATTTTCTTTCTCCTGAAAATATTCTCTATCACTATATATCAGTTATTTGGTGTTATTTTTCCCTTCTATGTCCATATTTTTATCTTCCCACTTATTTTTTCTATTTTGAAACCTAGTTATGTGTTATTCCAGGTAACCATTGTATTTCTTTTCCCCTATTTATAGGAATAAGTATTATTAACACTTTTTATGGTTTAGCATTTAAAAAAAGATATTTTTAGGTGGAAAAAATAAATTTCAAGGAAGGAATTTATTAAAAAGGTAGAATGTAAAACCCTACCATTTTTAAAGATAGAAACTATGTTTGATAGCATATATGACCTGAAACATCGAGCTTAAACGAACCACAAAATATTATTATTTAATTAAAATTTTTAAAACCTAGTTGTTTAATTAGTGAGTATTAATAGGAGGAACAAAATTATGAAATATATATCGTAAAAAATACCAATTTATTTATTAATTCTTAAGAAATAAATAATCAATTTTTTTTAAAGTCATACTATACTTCAGAAAAAAATTTCCTTCAAAAAAATTTATTTCTTATTGTGAGAAAATATTATATTTTATTTTTTCATCTAGATAAATTCATTTTATAATATAAACACAATTTTTTAAATTATAATATTAAAATTAACTTACGATTAATTTTTTATAATTTTCTGAAAATATAGATTTTTTCTATAAATAGTGAAAAATATTGATTATTATTAAAAGCTATATTTTTTCCAAGAATTTAGAAATTTTAATTTCAAAAAAATTAAAAATTAAAAATAGTAATATTTTATTTTCATTAATCAAATTAAGTTCATTTGATTCAATTTTATTGAAGAATTTGATATAAAAACATTTTTATACTTAAATAAAAAAATTTCTGAAAATTTATTCTATGTTGTGTTTTTTGTTTTTATATTAAATTAATTTTTACCACTTCTAGGAATTTATTCTTGAAAAATTTATTCAATTTTTTTAATTAGGAGGTTAAATTATTTTAAATAGGCCTCTGTTATTTTTGGTCAATATGAATAGTAATAATAGTAAAACTTATCACCTCAGTAATCAGTAAATTGGGTTAATCTAGGTTAAAAATAAGTTATAAGGCCATAATTTTTCATCTCAATTATTATTTGATGAATTTTATTATACCCTTATAACATTATTCTCAAAATGTATATTTTTAATAGGAAATTTTCTTAGAAAATGACCTATATAATATTTAATGTAAATAAAGTTACAAAGTGATGTTCTATTAGTTTAAAATATCTATTATGTATCCACGTAAATAAAAATAAAGTTTTTTAATGAATATAAATTTCAATTTTTATAATAATGAATTTATTTTCATGATGTAAAATTATTTATAATTTTTAGTAATTTTATAATTACCTTAAATTCTTATGCAACACTGATGCGGTATTTCTTCAATTAATAAAAAATATAATAATTTTTTAAAAAAAATATAAAAATAAAAATAATTTGAATGGGTTATATATTTACATGAATTTTATATGTCATTATGAAATATTATTTTTGTTTTATATGATTATATTTGAATTAAAAAAAAGATCTTTATGTATTTTAAGTCAAATTAAATGAATACTGTCAAAATTGAAATTAATGATATTTTATCAAAATAATATTTTATTAAGTTATTTAAAAATAATAAAAATCTTGAAGTAGGAAAATTTAAATAATATATGGCCTAAAATTCCATCCCTTTTCCATTTATAAGGAAATTTTAACCTTATGTGTAAAATTATAACTTTTAAAAGTGAAAAATTTGTTATCGTGGTTAATGTCAAAAAATGTTAACTAATGGATTGAACCAAAAGATAATGTTAAAAACACCACATAAAGTTATTAAAATTTTATTGGCTTAAAATACCTAACCTTTATATTCCATTTGGACTAGATAATGACTTTATTATATTTTAATAGTTTAAGAAATTCCAAGAGTTCCCCTCCCCTCACTTAAAAAACAACACCTCCCATTTCTCTTCTTCACACCACTTTGAGCCTTCCATATCAACCATACTATTCCCAAATACCTTATAAAATTTAGTATCTATATTTATGAGTTTTTATTATTCCTAAAATACCATCCCTATGATCTATAATAGGAGATCTAATGTAGTTCATTCAAAGAAGAGGTAATCAACTTAACCAATCAATTTATTTTTAATTATTATTTGACATCCTATAAATATGTGGTATTTATCATAAAATAATAAATTAATTATCCTAAATATAATGAAATTTTATTATGTTTTTTAAACCACCATTATACACCCTCTTTCCCATCAAATTTGAAGTGAAAGTATCGCTCGTGTGTATGTACGACTTACCATCTCCATATAGCGATACTATTTATTTTTCCTCACCATACTTTATGGATGGGTATTTTTATAAGTTAAATATTTATATATTATATTTATGAAATAAATAATCTTTTTTAATGATAATATAATATCTACATTCTTACTTTTTAATCTGTTGGAAAATAATAGCATTGCTCATGCATACATGTTTACTACCATCTCCAGGAAGCGATGCGATTTTTTTCCATTTCCATTTTAATTGGATGGTAATAATGATATATTTAATGAATATATATGATATGATAATTATTCTATAAATTTTTATTTTTCTTTACCTTTATTTCATTTCATCCTTCAAAAAATGAAAACAGTGTTCATCCATACATACTCTTTATCGTCTCCATGAATGGTTTAATTCATTTTTTCTATCTATAACTTTTATGGATGAATATAAATTTGTATATAATGAATATAAAGGATACTTATATCATAATTAATATTCTTTAAATTATATAACCATGATCAAGGTATAAGGACCAAAACTACCAAACCAAAACATACATGAAAAATAAAGTAGTTATTACACGTAACACTGATTTTAATGAAAATTGTTAATAAATGGGTGATAAATGATTATAAGTAAATAATATATGGTATGATATGTATGATTATATTTAAATAATAGATATATAGTATATATATATTTATTATACAATATGTTCATATGCATAAAAAGGACGTCAAACCTATGGTAAGGGATTTCATAACTCAGTTTCTTTTCCTTGGGGTATATTAATTCTCCATTGTATTTGAGGTGATAAGATTATGTGTGTAATTATATCTGATTATATTATATTTTATTTCCAAATTTTTATGTGGATTTAAATTTTTTACCCATAACCACCTCATTTATTAATTCTCACATCAATGTTATGAACATTGTAACGGATTTCATCTCAATTTTCCTTTAATGAGGTATATTTTATTTTTATACACATACTTTCATTTATATGGTGTATATAATTTAAATGTTGCATGTTATATCATAAATAATTCATACTTAAAAGTATTTAATGTTTCATTTAAATTTATCTCTTTCATGGGGGTTATTATTCCAAATTTACTAAAGTAGCAATAGTTTATTTCACAATTTCATCATTATTCAAGATTGTTAATGTTTAAATCTATTCTAGGGGAATTATTTTATCATTATGAATTAAACTCAATATATTCTATTATCATCTATTTATTTATGGAAACATTGAGTTTTCCTTTAATTTTTCACTCTTTAAGTACTCAATATACTGAACCCATGTTTTAAATAAAACCAACTTTGTTTTTCTACTCAATTGTGAATCTTTTTCTTCCATATCCATATTTTACTTCAAATGTTTTAAATAATATATTTACTATTATACAATTATTTGTTACGGAAATTTTCTCCCATTTCTAAAGTTTTTAAAAATGGTTTGAAAGGAATCTTCTTATCATTTTCCAAATGAGGTACTTTTGACCTTTTATTAACAGTGTGAAAGGAACGTTCTTTTAACTTAAATAGCATGTAGGGAATTACCCACCACCATGACTAAACATTACTTTGAATATTCATTTAGATTTTTACACTATTCTTTTTCAAAGAATTTTTTTCTTAATATTTTGGAATTTTTTATTTTTTAAAAGTGATTTTCAATGTAAAAATGGTATTTTCCTCAAGATTTTTTTAATGAAATTTTTATAATATTTGTATTCATTAATAATAACAAACCTAATTTTACATATGATCCAAAGTGGTTATGTCATAATTATGAAATCCTTATTATTTTATGACCCGACCCATGCCATGGATTAATCCACAACTACCCCAAGCCTGCCTCCATAGGCCAGGGGGTGGCGAGAAGCATCGAAGGCATAAAAAACTAAGGGAGGCCTTTTCCTAAAAACTTTTACATATGTACACAACCACTCAATGAAAAAGTGCAGAGGGAAAGAGTAAATTATGATGTACTCTTATAAATAAAGAAAACATGCATGGACCACTAAACAATATGAGTTCAGTAATGTAAAATGAAAGGAAAAGGGGACAAATACACACCCAACCAAAAACGTTCCCCGACCTAATAGAAAACTAGAAATGTACAATAGTCTAGAGAGCCCCACTCTTAGATCCCATGATATGTCCACTATACATGGTCTAAGAACTTGTATCCTTGAGCTCCTCTAAAGTCCCAATCAAACCTTTCTGTCATCTGCATAAGGCATGATACATGAAGGAAAATCTCATGCAGGGGTGAGTAAAAACATACCCCGTAGGACACATCAGAAAGGTGAAGGGGGGCCAATAAGAGATACAATAAAGAGGAAAGAAGTAGATATATCAAACTATAGTAAAATAGTGTAGCTCAAACCAACAAGAGAGTGAAGTAAACTCATCCCAAACACAAGGAGAAATAAATAGTGAGAATATAGACTTATCATTGAGTCTTTTCTACCTAAAATATGAGAGTAGACTAGTCCAAACATGGGAATATAAACCTGGAAATCATGTGGGATACCCTGAGCTTCTTCACCTCTCTTATAAGGAAAGTAACCAAAAACCAAGGAGTGGGTACTGGAATAGGATATATACATATTCCCAGTCAAAAGAAACTTAAATGAGAGAGTAAGGGGGATCTCCATCTCACAACTCAACCTAAAAAGAAGACTGTCCAATAGTTACAGAATTATCCATCAATGATGCCTAACATCTCATGCATCTACTTAGGATGAACAAGTCAACGAGGATCAAATCACCACACCGTGATACTATTTGATTTGGGCGGCTCTGACTCGCCCTCAAGATTTTAGGTCGTGTCACAAGGATTCATCTTGGTGGGGAAAGAACCCCTCTTCCTTATGAGTCTAAAGGTATGTCAAACCACACCTCATCACTATTCCGCATAACCAAGGGTCTTCTCTGGTAGGCATTGAGGAACTCCACTGCCCAGCCCGACTAGAGGGTAAAACTTGAGAAAGCCACTGGGGAATGAAACAACCTATACACTACTGGAGTGTAACCATAGTGAGTCATTAAGGAAATGTCACTGCCCCGCCTGGCTAGAGGGTGACACTTGGAAAGTCATTGGGGAATGCCATTGTCCAGCCCAGCTCAAGGGTAAGCCCAGAAAGTTGAGGAACTCCATTGCCCATATCCTACTGGAGGGTAACTCAGAAATATCATCAGGCAACATCACTTCCTAGTTTTACTAGAGAAAAAGCCCGAATCTACCATCAGGGAACACCACTACCCAAAACAACTAGAGGGTAAGCCTGATACTACTACGATAAACCTATCTGATCACAACCATAGATTCTCTTAAAACCCATCAAAAGGATCTTACATTGATATTACTTTCACATTTCAATATTTAATTAGATCATAAATAAGTCTTTTCATATCCAAACAGATCACACCGTTGCGATACTCATGAAAAAAAACAAGGTATCGACTATTCATTCATCCAAAACGGACACCTAGTGAAAAAGATGTGTTTCACCACAACACAAAATAAACGGAATTCATGGGTACCACACCAAGATTTTAGTTTAAAAAACTAAAATTGGTCTTGAAAAGTCTACCTAAATTCTAGGGTCATGACGGTGATGATGGCGTATCAATCTGATATCACATGTAGGCGCTATGTCTGGTACAAGAAACCCCAAATAATAATAATTGTATTATTATTATTAGATATAGGTGTTTTGCACAACCAATCCATGAAGCCAAGAATTAAGATTCCCAAACATTCCTAAAAGTCCTGTCTCGATAATAGACATATTTGGCCGCACCAGGCCTATCAAAAAGATGCTTTGATTAAGAGAAAAGGGAGTTTGAAGCTACCTTAGCCCGACCAAGCTGGTCCAGCCTATTCTGGCCAGTTCGATCTACTTGGGCTAGCCCGCTCCAACTGGCCTAGCCTAGCCTATGGCCTCAGCCCAGTGGCCCACTCCTGCCTCAACCCCATTGACCTCAGATCCTCTGCCTCATAAACATGGCTACCCCACAGTTCCCGACACCCTATCGCCCCCTCAGTTCTGCCGTCCGCCTCAACTACTCCACATGTCACCTTAGCTCCTCCACCTAGCCACAAACTCCGCTCACCAACCTACCATATTTGTGCCCTACCCTCTGCATCATAATCACTATTGGCCACTTCTGGTCCCTCTGAACTATGGCCCCACCGCTTTTCTTGCCAGCCGACCGCACTGCAGGCCTCGCCTCACACCCAGTTGCGCCCGCTCAGAAGACTCCTCCTATGGGACATAACCGCCATCATCTGAACCCACAGCCACCATGATGCCACTAGTTCTAGTGCTATGGTGGTCCCTTACATGGACCACCATGCCTCCTATGTTTACCCGATCATGAACCCAAAACCAGATTGGTGATCCTCGTAACGAGAGCTTTATAACACTAGACTTTTCTCGATGATCCATCGATGGTTGGATGCACACAAAAGTGGGTGACAAATATCCATGAAGAAAAAAAAATAATAGATAAATATATACGTTTAAGAATAGATCGATGGTCGTGTTAGTGCAGCCATCGATGATTGAAAACCAGGGTGAAGATAATAACGACAAAGAGTAGTTTTTTTCAAGGGAAAACATTGAAAAGAGATAAAATTTAAGGATCCTACCTCAAATCAGTCTGTTCATCATTAAAGATGCATTTTCCTCAATTTTTTATTAATCTTATAAAGTCCCATCAAAGAATCATCCGCAAATCAAAAAGAAGGAAAGGATGAGGGAGCTTTCCAACAAAGGAGGAGGATTAGGGGCCAACCCTAATCCATTCCTCATAATCACCTATTTATAATAGGTGATTAGGTCAAGGGTACTATTCTCGTCAGCGGTTGTGGGATCCAAACATCCCTCACCCTCTCACTTTAGGTCACACTTAGGTAAAACACCCTCATTACGAACTCAACAGTGGTTTAGATTTATAATCTGAGTCTCCGTTAAAAACTTATTTGACATGACGTTAGGGGTTAAATAATTATGTTTAATTATTTTATTTACGATTTTCCCTTGGGTGGATTTTCCCATTGAAGTACCACGCTGAAAACATTTATGTCCTGCCTTGGGTAAATTCCACGTTCTGGACTCATCCTTGGAATTAGATTTCTGATTCAAGATACTGTTTACGAGTTATCTGGATTTCTTTGAATGCATAGTATAAAATATACTTAATATTTTTAAAATTTTAATTTCAGGTTTGGGCACACCAAGCCTTAAAATTTAATACCATCTCAGCACCTAGCTCTGGAAATATATAAATAAATATTCAAAGTCTTAAAAGGTGAAAACCAAGTCTCTACATCATTCCTCCCTTCAACAATTTCATCCCCAAAAAAAACTAAGAAAACAACTTGGGATACTAATCCTGCATCTGGCTCTTCCATTCCTAATAAATATCTAGCATTTTCCATATCGATGGAGCACACGAACCAAAGGGATCATTCATCCATATAAGTTCTACTCCTATCGATCCTCGATCTCCACCAAGTTCCCTATAAAGGGGGATCCATCTTCAATGTCCATCTCACCCCAGTCGATGAAGTGCGTAAGATCATGCATGTATTTCCTCAGCCACGACAGGTGAAATACGTCGTGCACCCGCTCTAGTTTTGGGGGTAGGGAGAGGTGATATGAAACCTCACAAACCCTCCACATGATCTCCACCAAGTTATCTATTCATGAATGACATCCAATTTCTCCATTGTCACTTGCACCAACTCTGGGCCCATAATGGATAACTCCCCAAAATCTATCCAACACAAAGGTGAGCTACAAGGTCTCATGTATGTAACACCCCGACCCTAGTTATCCAGAGTCAGTGCGTTATTACATAACATTGGCATGATCACAAAAGATCAAGTCTCGAAAGATCAATTAGTTTATTAGCCTTGGAAACACTAGATACATTCATAAGTATTACATTACATCATAAAGTGAAAAACTACAACAACATTGTTTCCATAGACCACACTCATATCCCCCTTAGACTATCCCTGCAGGTAAGTCATAAAATAATTCTTCACATCCTGGGAAAAATAAAACATAGAAAGGGGTGAGCTCAGATGCTCAGTAAGGATAACAATATAGCGGAAACTTTCATAAATAAGCATAAACATTTAAGGCAATGTATAACTAAAACCAAAGCCTTTTAAACTTGAACTTCAACATAATATGGTAAAAATAAAATGAAATAATTCCATTTACTTATTCACATGGATATTCTACTATTCGAATAATCACATGAAATATCAATAACCACTTTCATAATGATGGAATGCATAATGCCATATTATCATAACCACATAGTCAAGGCCTTGTTCCAAGACTACAAAAAAGATTTTGTCAATGCCTTGTCCCAAAACACTAGTTTGTCTCATGAGACCTACCGATGCATCAAGGAGCTATATAGGGCTCCACCCATCACTTACTAAGTCCAATGCATTTCTCATATGAAAAGTTTGAAACATAAAATAAACATTCATATTAAAACTAGCATACGAAATGTCAATACTTTATCCACAAACCATGAATAGTATAAAAATAGCACATCCACAGTCAAACATAACTCATTAAATACAATATGGAAGATTTTATTGTAATAGATTAACCTCAATCGATAATAATGAAGGATATTGACATAGATGAAAATAATCATCAAAACTATTTGAGAGAAATATCCCCTTTTTCTTGAAAACTTTTAAAAGTCACACTATTTGTCAAGAAGCCATTTAAAAATAGATTTTTGAATCAAAGTGTCCCATACCACTTTGAAACTTTTAAAAGGAATTTTAATTTTAAAACATTAATGTTCATATATATAAATACTTAAAAACATTTTTAAAACATGGACATTAATGAGAAATATTAATAATAATAAATCTTTAAAACATTTAAAATGATATTTTAGTTAGAGTTCCTAACCAAAAGAGAGACAATTGAATACAAATAATTAAGGTAATCAAAACTTTATAATATCATGAGAATAAAGTGATTCATGATATACTATGTCAAAGTACATTATATACACCATATAAAAATAAATGGGTGTATAACAACAAATAAGTCTCAATGGAATGTAAATTAAGATGAAATATCTTATAAAGACCGTATCCTTAGGTTAAGGATAAATCAATGACATAATAATGTGTGAAAAATATAAATACACTCAATATGATTGTATATTCAGTGTAAATCAATCAGGGGACATTCACACATATTCTTATAAAAACAACACCAATGAATTGGATGTTTAACCCAATAAATGGAGATTGAGTTAAAATTACTCTTATCAAGTTCATATAGATGAATTAAGAATATATAAATGGAGTGAGTATTTGTATCAAAAGTATATCCACAGAAAGGGGAGTGTAAATTATGACATAAGCAAATTAATAGTGATTCCACACATAATCTTGGAGTAAAATAATCACTGAAGTATGTGTAAAGCTGAATGAGTGGAAATTGAAATTTCAAATTACCTTATCGATTTGGAAACTTATGAAACATAAAACCATGAAATAAGGATCATAAAATTATTATGAAGATATCCATAAATTAAATTATATTACACAATGAATATAATCATGGGCATTACACACACCACATTCAATAAATAAGTGGTGAACAATGGAAATCTCTCGGAATTAAAAGTGAGATAACAAACCCCTTACTTTGTACTTTTTCCTTGGTAGAGGTTAGGTTAACCTCCTGTGTAATGGTGAAATAATTGTTATTAAATAATAAAAGAATAATATACATTAATATGATATCATATATGATCTTTTAACATTGCTTTGTTAATAATATCTTAGTATTATCGTTGTTTCAGGTGTTAACAGAAACATTTTCCTTTATATTCTTTATTATGTGAGTCATATGTGTTATGGATGAGATGTATCTTATTAATATCCAGAATTATATCATGTCTCTAAACATTATTTTTAATCATCAAATAAAATTTATTCTTGAATGGATATGATGTGAAATGAATCTCATCGCGTTCGTGGAGACAGTAATCTGTACGTACGCACGAGCGACAATATCATTTTTTTGATATTAAAATAATATATAATTGGATGGTATATCATAGTTAAAGAATAATTATCATGTTATATTTATTATTTACATAAATTACACATAATTATTATACCCATCCAAATAATAATTTATTGAATAACAATTACACCACGACGTGGAGACGGTAGTCTGTACGTACGCACGTATGGTGACATGTCATTCAAAGGATGGATAGAATAATGAATATGGTTATAACATATTCATAATAAAATCATAATATATATAAGATACAAGAGTTATTATTTTATAATGGAAACAACAAAGAAAGAGGAAGTGGAAGAAGAAAGGAACTTGAAAGAGGTGGTGAGATATTTACCTCTTCTTCGGGTTCTTCCTTTTGATTTGATCAAAAGGGCCCCTTAAGTTGGATTTATGACTATAGGAAGGCCTATAGGATTAATTGAGGGAAGTTTATAGGACATTTGGTCAGGGTATGGCCGAGAAAAATGGCTTTGAAGGTGTTAATTAGAGAGAAGGGGGAGTGCCCTTTTATAAGAGGGGTGAGGGGAACCTTAGGAAAAGCTAGAAATATTATTTTATAATAAAATAATTTTCGGTTTCTAATGGACCAAAAATGGATTATTTAAAGGATAAGGTTGGTATGGGTCTAAAACCACTCAACCAATAGGTTTTAGATAGGTTTGGGTCACTATATTAACCTTAAATTTTAGATTTAACTCTTAGTTAAATAGTTTGACATTTACCATGTCTCTTTATATTTTTATATTATATGGTTAATAAACTTACTATATACTTCCAAGAGAACCCCAAATGTTTCATTAATGATACACCTATAATTATATAAGTCCTTTGGCTGAACCTTAGATTTTTAGTAATAGAATATCAATTAATAATATAATATTTGTTTTAAAAACTCTTGTATGTCAATTTTGATACTATTTGGTATTTTGTTTTTGTTAAATTCATAACAACATTATTACTTCGAAAAAAATTCATCTAACCAACCCTAATATTTCATATTAACCTAGAAAATTATTGTAATTCATAAAAATTCTCAAATTACATTTATTTGGATATTTATAATATCAATTATTTTAATATTTCATTAATTCGGTAATTACTGCATCACCATTGTGTCATAAATAAAATAAATTATTTAATGTCTAAAAATTATAAATAAAATACAATTATGTGGGAAATATTTTTAAATTTCTAATTAATATTTATAATTGAATTTATCTTATGTATAACCCTATATTAAAAATGTTTTAGTTATTAACCTTTGATTTTAACCATTTTAACTCTTCCTTGAATTAAATAATAATAAATGTCTTAATCTAATCCAAGTGGACCAAATAGGTTCATATTTTATTACTAATATTGTTTTTGGTCTAATTATACTTATCCAATATAATTAGGACATGTGTTAGGGTAATAATAATATCATTTTTACCCTTAATTACCCTATTTACTTTTAATCGTGGTAAATAAAAGTAAAAAGTTACTATTCACCAAAAATTATTTTTATCTTATCAAACCACATTTTACTCCTTGATATTAACCGTGTCTCTCAGATATTTTAAATTCCACTCACAGAAGCGGTAAAATTAAGTTTTATGTGAATTTTCAAATTCTCCTAGGAGGTGGGTAAAAGACAGTGAAAAGTTATATAAAATTTTTATATAACTATAATTATTATAAATTGAATCTAATGAATTACATTTAACTTATATAGTTATTATGTATCTATTTTTACCTAAAATAAATTTAAATAAAATAAATAATTATTTAAATAAAAATTCGGTTTTAAACTATAACTCAGTGTTTTTTCACTATTCATCAAAAATTGAATGTTTTTTGAAAAATACAAAAAATTCACCCTAGGATAATTTCGATATTCCAAATCCAAAAATGAAGTCCATTTTGAAAGATAAAATTTATAAAATTTTAAAAAGTGGGTATTACTATTCATAACGGCTAGTTTGATTGGTTGTGGTGTGTGTTAGAACTAGAAGTTGCGTACAACACATGCTATTGTATTATTCAAAGAGAAGCGTACCGTGGAATCTTGGGGTGTTACACTATATATGGTCTCAAATGGTGACATACTAATGGTATTTTGGTATCTGTTGTTGTATGTAAACTCTAACAAAAATAGGTGATCCTCCCAAATCTGGTCGAAATCTAACACGCAAGCTCTCAACATATCCTCCAACACCTGGATAGTGCACTCAGTCTCCCCATCAGTATGGGGGTGAAAGGATATACTCATCTACAGCTGGGTCCTTAATTCCTATTACAAACCTCTCTATAATCATGAAGTACACCACACATCATGATCAGATACAATCGTTGAGGGTACCCTGTGTAGGCAGAAAGTCTCTCATACGTATAACTTCCCCAAAATCTCCACCAAACTCTGCTCCCTAATAGAAAGAAAGTGTGCCCACTTCATGATTTGGTCCACTATCACCCAGATGGTTTCATGCACCTTCACTATGCATGGAATCCCTGTATGAAGTCCATGGATATTCTATCCCATTTCCACTTCAGAATATCAAAAGGCTGCAACAAACCTGCTAGAACCTGATGATCAGCCTTCACCTGTTGAAAGGTGAGGCATCATGAGACAAACTCATCCACACTTCATCTCATTCCAAACCACAAAAACTACCACTGAAGATCCTTATACTTCTTCCCCACACTGGGATGTATAGCTAAGGGATAAGTGTGGAACTATCGCATCACCTCCTCCTGTATTACAACTAGAACCACTGTCTTCCCCTGGAACAAGATCTTGTTATTCCCTCCTTTAGAATATCCATATGGTGTATCAACTATAGATATCTGATCATGAAAAACCTCTTAGATGATGTATACCAGTTGGGACTCTTTCACACGATCATGGAGCATAGGAGGTAGCACCATTGACTGCAGGAAAACTATACCCTCCTACTCCACCAAGTTTAGTTGTAGGGAAGATAACTGCTCTAAATATTCCTGCACTAGGAGAGCCTGATACTTATTTCAAAGGGAATCTTCTACAATGTTTCCCTTTCTTGGAGTATAGACTATCTCGAAGTCATAGTCTTGTAGTAATTCCAACCTGCTTCATGTCCTTAGGTTCAGGTCTTTCTGGGTGAAGATGTACCTGAGGCTCTAGTGGTCTGAGTAAACCACAAAGTGCTCTCCCAGAAGGTAGTACCTCTACATTATCAAGGTGAAGACTACTGCTTCCAGCTCTAGTTCATGAGTCACATAGTTCTACTCATAAGCTCTCAATTTCCTCGACCTGTATGTGATGAGTGCTCATTGTTGCATTATCACAAAACTGATCCCATATCTCATGGAATTGCAATACAAAACAAACTCAATGACTTCCTATGGTAGTCTCAAAATTGGAGTGCTCATCATCCTCTGCATCAACTCCTTGAATGACTTATTACACTGCTTAGACTAGGTAAATGACTATCCCTTTCACATCAGAGTGTTCAAAGGTGCTACAATACTATATAAGTATGCTAAAAATATATTGCAGTACCCTTCCAAACCAAGTAATTTTATCATCTATGAAACATTCTTGGGTGGATCCCAAGCAAGAACTACTTAGATATTTCCTGGATCCACGGATAAACCTTACTAAAAAATGAAATGACCCAAAAAATTGATACTCCTTTATCCATAACCGGAACTTCGAGACTTTTCCATAAAGCTGGTGCTCTTGAAGAAAGTCAAAGACTATCCTTAAGTGCTTTTCATGCTCCTCCTCTGATGTAGAGTAGATGAGTATGTCATAAATGGAGACAATAAAAAACCGGTCCAAGTAAGGTTGGAAAATCTGGTTAATCCAATCCATATAAACATTGGGGGAATTTTTTACACCAAAGGGAATCACTAAGAAATTGTAGTTCCCATAATAACATCGAAAATCCAACTTTGTAATATTAACCTCACGAACCCGCAATTGGTGGTAGAAGGACCTGAGATCAATCTTGGAGAACCATCTTGAACCTCACAATTGTTTAAATAGGATGTTAATACTCAAAAAGGGGTACTTTTTCTTTATCATGGCCTCATTTAGGTGATGATAATCCATGAAAATCCATAATCTCCCATCTAGATTCTTCATAAACAGAACTGGAGCTACCTAGGGGGACACACTGGGCCTTATGAAACCCTTATTGCGAAGGTCCTCCAACTGTAATTGTATTCCTAGATCTTGGTGGGTGTCATATGATATTCCACAGAAGATATCATGGTAGTCCCTAGTTGCAAGTCAATGTAAAACTCCAACTCCAACCTCAGAGGTTTTCCTGGAACATCTTCAGGGAAGACATCCATATAATCTTCCACAACTTAAGGAACCAAGACTCTTGAAGAGTTTGTTGCACCCAAGGTTACACTTGATAACTAGTGGGTAAAAGTCTATAGCCTTCTACTCACAACACATTTATGATATGCTATGAGGACTCTTTCATCGATAAAGGAAAACATCATCCCATCAGTGTGTAGGCATCTAACTAGTGTTCAGTGATAATTAATCTGGGATAAAACCATATAAAGACAATCCACACAAAACATTACATCATAGGGTCCCATCATGATGAAAAATATGTCCCACATGAACCACTATCATCTAAAAAATATCTCGAACTACCGGTATATGGATGAGACAGAAGGATCACTCCATGTAGTGTCCTCAAGACAAATCCAATGTCCAGTGCTTCTACTTGGTGCTCCAACTACCATAATAGGAGTAATGAGACAAAAGATTGAATGGTACCTATGTCTACTAATATTGAAGCATGAGTAGAATAAACATAGATCATACCTCAGATCATCTCATGTGCTGTAGGATCACAGACATCCAAAGCATGCAGCTGTCAATGGTCCCAGCTGCCAGCTCCCTGAGCCTAACATGGGCCACACAGTGGTGGTGGCGGGATAACCCCATAGCATTGTCCCTCACCTTTGAATCCTCCCATTCCTCTACCAGCACCTCCTCCCTAGGGACCAACCTATCCCCACCTGGGGGATCTTTTATCATGATGTTTTCTCTACTATGGTGGTCCACCTATTATCTGCGTAGGATGCTCAGTATGCGTAGTTGGGTAGTCCCATGATATGTGACCTCTCCCATCACAATTATCACATCATCCATCTTTGGGTTTCCCTAGTGTTGTGTTTCCCCTAAACTATATGAACATTCCCCTGAGTCTTCTCACAAAAGAGTCTCATTTCCGAAGATATATGGCGCATGCCAGCTATAAAAGACAACTCATCCCTTTTGTGCCCACTTCCAGCTCCAACTATTTGGCTTCCCATTTCTAGGAGGATCTCTATCATAAGTTCACACTCCAGCACCCTGGTATAAGTGGGGATGAACAAGGGAACTATGATGGATCAAATATCTTTATGTAGTCCCTACTCAAACTTCCATGATCAGAATTATCCATCACTGATCATGTCCAAAGAGTAGTGCATAAGGTCATTAAACCTTTCTGCATACTCATCCACCGTCATACCTCCCATCTATAACCCCATAATATCTTTAATCCAAATAGAGAGTAATCAGGAGGGTTAATACTCCTCACAAAACAACCACTAGAAGTCATCCCATAAGAGTGTAGGCTCCTCATTCATTTGAGTAACCAAACACAACCAACATCCAGCTACTCCATTGAAAATACTGTCTGCTAGCACAACCATCTAATATATCAGTGTCTGGATAATCCTGAAAGCATGAATCACCAACTCTAGCCAGTCCTCTTCTTCCTAAGGATCTAGCTCACTATATATCCTCAACGATCTCTAGTGTTGGAACTCATAGAGCATTATCAACCTTCACTCTTCCTCAACCTTCTTTTCTAGGACTATCTGCTACTCAATTGGTGGAGGTGCTACTACATATCCACCTACAGGAATGGGATCACATGATGGAACCTGAACTGAGGCATTGTCACTCACAGGTTCATCGTCATGAACCAGAGCCGATATCCTGGCTGGCTGTCATCTCGAAGGCATCTGGAAAGTTATCAAGGAGTACCATGGTCATATGAGTATATATATATATATATATCAATAACAATAATTGGGAGATAACTCAAGAAGGATATTCAAAGACTGAATCCTATATGATGTATATACCATTGTTCCCTAAAACAAATGTCTCATTATATCGAGTCAACAAGAGGGTAATCAGGGTCCTGGTGAATGGATACTTCAACCAACCACACCATCACTAGAATCCCAATCCTAAGATCCTCTCTCAAGATACTTTGACACTATTTCCCTAAAACCAACTAATCCTTTTAAGAGGAAACATCCAAACAATGTCTCAAGGAATCAACCTCCTCTGATACCAAATCTGTCATGACCCAACCCATGTTGGGGCTTGATTCGTAACTACCCCAAGCCCGCCTCTACCGGCCAGGGGGTGGAGACAAGTAGAAAAGGAATAAAAAACTTAGGGAGGACTTTGCCTAAGTACATGTACACACAAACAAAACCACTCAATGAAAAAGCACAAAGGGAAAAGAGTAAAAGATACCACACTACTGTAAATAAATTGAACATGCATGGACCACTTAATAGTATGAGTACAGTAATGTAAACTGAATGGGAAGAGGAAAAAATACATACCCAACCAGAGATGTTTCCCAACCTAATAAAAAACTGGAAAAATACAATAATCGAGAGAGCCCTACTCCAGGATCCCACACTATGACCACCGTACACGGTCTAAGAACCTGTATCCCTGAGCTCCTTTGAAGTCCCGATCAAACTAGTTCATCATCTATATAAGGAATAGAACATGTATGAAAAACCCATGCAGGGGTGAGTATAAACATACCCAGTAGGATACCCCTAAAAGGTGAAGGGGGAGTAGTAAGAGATAAACTAAAGAGGAAAAAAGTATAGAGAACAAAGTACAATAAAATAGTGTATCTCAATCCAAAAATGGAGTGAAGTAAACTCATAAAAAATACGAGGAGTAGGAAACAGTGAGAAGATAAACTTCTCATTGAGTCTTCACTACCTATAGTAGGAGCTTATACTCTTCCAATCACGATAATATTGACATGGAGAGCATGTGGCATACCCTGATCATCTTTGCATCTCCTAGAAGGAGAGTAACCAAAACCCAAGGTATGGGTACAGAAACATGATATATACACATGATCAATCAAAATAAACAAAAATGAGAGAGTAAGTGGGATCTCATCTCACAGATCAACCCAAAAAGAAGAGACACCAACAGTTCCAGATGTATCTATCAATGACACCCAACATCACAAGTGTCTTCCTAGGAGGCACAAGTAAAAGGGTCTCAAATCACTACACCTTGATACTATTCACTTTGGGGGGCTCTAACTCCCCTTCATGGTTTTAGGTCACGTTACAAGGACACATCTTGGTGGGTAAAGTTCCCCTCTTCCTTGTGAGTCCAAAGTTACATCAAACCATGCCTCATCACAGTGTCACACAACCATGGGTATTCTCTCGTAGTCACCCAGGAACTCTGATGCCTAGCCAAGTTAGAGGGTACTGCTTGGGAAAGTCACTTGGGAATGCCACTACCTAGGCACTACTAGAGGGTAATCCCGGTGAGTCATTAGGGAAATGCCACTGCTTGGTCCGGCTGGAGGGTTATGCCTAGAAAGTCATCGGGGAACAACACTACCTAGTCCGACTGGAGGGTAAGCTCAGAATGTCAAGGAACTCCACTACCCAGATATCACAAGATGGTAAATCGAAAATATCATCGATGAACGCAATTGCCCAGTCCTACTAGAGGGTAAGCCCTAAATTTCCATGGGGGACGCCATTGCCCAGCTCAGTTGGAGGGTAAGCCTAGTACTACTTTGGTAAACATGTCTGATCTCCGCCAAGGATTCTCTTCAAACCCATTAAAAGGATCTTCCACTGATATTCCTTCCATGATTATACATTTAATTATATTGATAATAATGATCCACACATCCAAATGGATCACACCATTTCGACCCTCATGAAAAAACACACGAGATCGAATATTCATTTGTCTAAAAAAGACATATGGTAAAAAACTGTATTTCACCACAACACGCCCTAATCAGGATTCGTGGGGCCCACACCTCGATTCTCATTTAAGAACCTCATATTTATCTTTAAAATTCCACCTAAATTATAGGGTGATGGCTCCACTAACGACGTGTCAATCCAACGTTGTTGTAGGCACTATGTCCAATATAATAAACCCTAAATAATAATAATTATATTATTATTATTAAACATAGGCACTTCATGAAAACAAGCCACAAATCCAAGACTTAAAATTCCCAAACTGGCCTAAAAATTCCCTTCTCGATAAGATGAACATGTGGATATAGATGGTACATCAAATGGACGCCCGTATTAGGAGAAAAGGGAGTTTGAAGCTACTTAGCTCGACCAAACCGATCCGACACGTTCTGCGCGGTCTACTCCGCCTAGGCCGGCTCACTCCGGATGGACCGAACCATCACACTACCCCATGGCCTAGCTGTATGGATTAGCCGTGCAGCCCAGCCCACCGCACTCCAGCCCATCCCATAGCCTCGGCCTGGTGGCCTGGTCTTGCCTCGACCCTGACGAACTCAGCGCCTCCTCCTCGTTAATGTGGTCGCCCCGTGGTTCCTGACACCCTATCAACTCCTCATTTCTTTTGTATTCCTCAGCTACTACACCTTCTTCCTCGAATCCTACATATTTCCAAGACCTCGGCTCACCGACTGACTACAGCCGCACCCCGCCCTCTGCGTCGTCATCACTGCTGGCCACCACCAGCACCTCTGAACTGTAGAGACCCAAAGCTTGACGTACAAGGAAATTACATTACTTTTGTGGAATACTTATTACATAACAAAAACACACACACAAGGACCGTAATAGTTTAGTGTCTTTGAAAACTCGGAATATAATCTTCTAATCGTGGTGAAAGATCTTCAACATCTCCCATAAATATCTTCCTTTTTTTCTACCTAAAACCTTTCTTTATATCCTGGGGAAAATAAAACATAAAAGGGTGAGCTCAAATGCTCAGTAAGGGTAAACAAAAGAAATATCAATCACATCATATTCATAAGAACATAACATTTTGGAAATCTTAACCTGCAAAACAGATCATAATATCATAACATGGGATAAATCATAGTAGTGAAATGTAATCCAAATAATCATAAATTAAAACATGAAACTTTGTGGCATACACACATAATCCTAGATAATCATATCTTATTATTCAAGACTCATTTCCAAGACTATCTTAGTGGACAAAGTCCATTTTTGAACTGAGTCACCCTCGTTTCAGTCCTGTTTCACTGAACCGGTATAACCTACCGTTCCATCCATGTCTATCTCATGAGATATAAAATCTTTACCCAATGCATTGGAGGGAGATATAGGTCCCACCCATCTCATAATGATACCACTCTTATGTGTGCCACAAAATCATAAATCATACATCATTACATAACCCATGTAATAAAAATGGGATTCTTAAACAACATGACATCATAAAACAATTCATATAAGATAAAGGAATTCATAAAAATAATTCCATCACACAACATAATCAAATCAATGTAATAATAGGGATAGAAACATAACCCTATATTATCTTAGATGGAAAATAATTTTGATAAAATACTTGAACTCCATTCTTGAGGAAAATATCCTTTCTACTTCAAAAACACTTTTCCTTTCTTAACATGTCATATAATTCTAAAATAAAGGAAGTTGATTAAAAATAGACTTGAAAACATGTAAAGGAAGATTCTTGGAAATAATGTTTTAAAAATACATTCATGCTGTATAAGTTAAAAAAACATTCTTCTCGTACTTTTGTCAGAAAAGTCAAAAAGTACCTCGTACAAAAAATGACAAAAGATTCCTTTCATATCTTTTACTAAAAACTCACCTAAGGGTAAAATTGGATTTAAAAAATTGTAGGTGGATGGAAATAATATTACATATTGAGGAAACATGGATGTGGATGATAAAATACACCCCAGTAAATACTAAAGTATAAACAATCTCGGATAAAAATGAGATTGTGATATTTCTCTTACCTTAGGTCCGATTTGCTTCGTATGTGTCCAAACCTCCTATATAATGATTTAAATAATGTAATTGACTTATTACAGAATCATACTCATTGTTATTCTATCATATATGGTTCACTTATGGCTTTATATTACCCGTTCTTTTGTAAATTCCATGTTAAAGAGCGTTTTGGGTAAAATCGTTTCATTTGTCGTCCGTGTTTTGACTTGTAATTATTCATATGATTACTTAGATAATGATTACTTAATTCCAGAATATAAAACATGATTTATATATAATATATATTCAGAATATATATATATATATAATAGATCAGTAAATGGAAAGAAATACATCGTTCATGGAGACGGTAGACCGTTCGTATGCATGAACGATGTTTTCTTTTCCTTATTGAGTTGAATGGAATTAAGTTGATGACATACATATATATACACATAAATACGGAATCATTATTATGTCATATATTTCATTATTACTTATTATATATACTTTATAATCATTCATGAATGGTTAACGTGGAGAATGAATCTCATCGCGTCGTGGAGACGGTAGTCCGTACGTACGCACAAGCGATGATATCTTTCTCATGATCGTGGAATTGTATTGGAGTGTATGTATACTATTTCAGAATCAATATCACTTTACAATAATCATATATAGTTATTATGTACACCATTATACCCATCCAAGTAAGGTGGTGGTGGAAAATAGATTACACCACGGCGTGGAGACGGTATTCCGTACGTACGCACGCGCGGTGATTTCGTTTTCCATAGGATGGATAGATGGTGAAATAAGGTTGTTTCATAATTATAATAAAATATAAGTATATAATTGATACTTATGTTATTACTTCATAATGAAACAACCTAAGAAGAAGAAGTGGAAGAAGAAATAAAGTTTAAAGAATCGGTAACGGACATTACCTCTTCTTTGAAGCGCCTCTTTTAGATCTCCTTTTAGGGCACTAAAATTGGTCTTTGAGGAAGACCAGAACCTCTAGGATGTTTCTAGGGAAGTGGAGAAGGGAATTTGGCAGGGTTGGGCTGAGATTGAATGCTCTAAGTGGTGTGAGGAAGAGAGGGAGGAGGTGCCCTTTTATAAGGGAGGAGAGGGGCACCTTTGGAATAACTAAAACTATTATTTTATTATAAAGTCAAATTCGGTTTTAAATAGCTCCAAATTGATTCATTTCAAACATAAGGTGGGGATGGGTCGAAATCCTCTCATCCAATAGAATTTAGACAAGTTTAGGTTCCTATTTTAACCTTATCATTTAGATTTAACATTAAGTTAAATAATTTTACTTTTACCGTGTCTTCTTGTGTTCTTACACTATAAGGTTAATAAACTTACTATAACAAGCCAAAAGAACCCCAAGTTGTTTATTATTAATATATATAACCTTATCTAAGTAATTTGTCTGAACCATAGATTTTTAGGAATACAATAACAATTAATAATATAATATTTGTTTTAAAAACTATTTTATGTCAATTTTGACACTATTTAGTAATTGATTTTTGTGAAAATCATAACAGAATGATTAGTTCGAACAAAGTTAATTAAATCAATACTAACATGTCATATTAACATATAAAATTAGTTTAATTCATATAAAGTCTCAAATTATATTTATTTGGGTATTTATAATATCAATTATTCTAATTTTTCACTATTAATCATTGTGTCAAAAATAAATTAAATTATTTAATGTCTAAAAATTATAAATAAAATATCATTATGTAGGAAATATTATTATATTACTAATTAATATTTACAGTTGAATTTATCTTATGTATAACCCTATATTAAAAATGTTTTATTAAATAAACATTGATTTTAACTCTTTTAACTCTTCTTTGAATTAAATAATAATAAATGTCCTAATCTAATCCAAGTGGGCCTAAATGGTCATATTTTATTCATAAGGTTGTTTTTGGTTGAATTACACTTGTCCAATAGAATTAGGACATGTGTTAGGGTAATAATAATATCATTTTTACCCTTAATTACCCTATTTACTTTTAACCGTGGTAAAAAAAGTAAAAAGTTACTATTCACCAAAAATTATTTTAATCTCATTGAACCACATTTTACTTACTGACATCAACAGTGTCTCTCAGATTTTTGAAATTCCACTCACAGAAGCGATAAAATTAAGTTTTATGAAAAATTCATTTTTTTAAACTACCACTTAGTGGTTTCACTATTCATCAAAAAATGAAAGTTTCCAGAAAAATACCAAAAAATAGGCCTAAGCTATATTTGATATTATGAACTCAAAAATGATGTCTATTTTACCAAATTCAAAACATGTCAGTTTCATTAATTAATTTAAAAATTAATTCCCGTCGTCAAAACAAATAGCGTGTTCTTAAGAGATAATAACTATCAAAATATTGACACTTGTTTATGTCTGGTTTAAATGTGAAATTACATCCAATGACCAACATTTTATTAAATTGTAAAAATATATTCTAAATATACTTTAAAACTACTCAAATTAATAATTTATCACTATTAATTATTTCGATTAAAAAGGTTGTTTTTAGTTAAAATTTAGTAATTTTCACTATTCATCAGAAAATGAAAGTTATCTGAAAAGTACCAAAATTTTCACCCTAAGCTAATTTCAATATTACGAATCCAAAAATGAATTCCATTTTGAAAAATAAAATTTACAAAATTTCAAAAAGTGGTTATTACTATTCATAATGACTGGTTTTAATAATATTTTAATAGCATATCGTTGTTTAGTGAAACTCGGTATTGCGTACTACATACGCTATCGAGGAAGTTCGTGATTGTGTGTAATGCAAGGAAAGTCAATGATTCGTGTTGTGCAAGCTCCTTTTGGTGTAGCATACAACACAAGACATTAATGAAATTAAAAAGAATATTTTTCATAAAATATCGGGCTGTTACATTCTACCCCCCTTAAAATGAATTTCGCCCTCGAAATTCGTCGGGGTTATAAATGGTTTACTATTCGAAAGTTTCTTTAATAGAAACCCACATCGTAAAAAGGAATACCAAAACCAATTTTTAAAAACAAAAGTATGAAACATAACGGTTACCCAAATAAACTAATCAATGGGTTTCCACATAGGTGAAAATATGGATATGGAATAGAAATCTAACCATCATGTTCTGATGGAGAGTGGTAGAGAACATGGCTATGGAAAATCCAGCAATCACAAAGCCATAAATTTGTAACAATCTAAGGTACCATCTGATTCATCAGATATAAGAGCACTAGGACAACATTTTTGGTTTTCAAGATCGTTTCCCTAAAGTTGATGAAATTGGAATTAGAAGAAATACTTTCGTGATTTCGGTATAGTCTCACCGTTGGTCATTCTTTGGAAAATTTCCACTTCATCTCTTAAAGAAATGAAGTTTAATTTTTCATTCGTGATGTGTTAGCCGATCATGTGATAGAATGATGTGTCATTCCATCTGTCTCAAACAAAAGGTTAGAAAAGTTATCAAAAAATACATAAGTCCATCTATAGTAAGATTAATTATATATGGTTCCTAAAATGGACTTATACTTCATATATCATACTGCTTAATATAATAAAACTAGTTTCTACTAAACAGGGACTTCCTGTAGGCCAGTGGTAGGCAATAAAGGTCAGTCGCACTTCGGTTGTGGGTTCGCTTCCCACGGCCTTGTCCGACGCGATGGGTTGTCGCCCGTCCTGCAGGTTGTCCTTTTTCTAAAACTATATTACTATAACATCCCATCAATAATATCGAAAAAACTTCTATCCTTAAACAATACTAACTTATGTCCAACATAATCCATTCCAATCTTTAGGCTCATCCATAATACTGCACTCTACTCTCATAATATAGTGAAAACGATTACCAGAGATTTAATACCATCGTTGATCCCCATATATCATAAGATATGTCTTGTTGGTCACATTCCAAACATTCAAAGGCCTTAATCATGTATTCTCTTGAATACCCATTGAACCTTAGTGAAAACATGAATGCAGTTAACACTTTCCACATACCAAAATCCTCAAAATTCTATATCCTCAAACCATGATATAACTTAGTCCTTATATCAATCATGAGATCATGAATACTATCAAACATATTAGATTCTATTTATCCCTTCATTATGTGCATATCATCTGTTTTCCAAAAATATTTCAATCACTTTTCATGGTTACCGATGCCATAAAATTATTGAAAACCACAATAGACCAAAACATAAATATTCCAATATTCCACGATACTATATACAACATTATTCTGTAATCCCATTACATAAACACTTAATCATTACACCACATTGTTGTCATATTCAACATCGCCAATGGTGATCGCATGTGACTTCCCTTTGTCCTTTGCCTTAATTGGTTGCTCATGTCGATCATAACTAACCCTTGGATTAGGGAATTTATTAGTATAATGCCCCATTTCCTTGCACTTGAATCATTGAAGTGTAGTAGGTTCATTCTGTGTATCCCTTCCTTTTTTGCATCATTAGGCATCTTCTTCCCATCATTGCGGCATTCAAATGCCCGATGACCTTCCTTTCCACATTTGAAACATTTAATTATCCCTTTAAGACAATCTCCACCATGCTTCTTTCCACACTTTGAGCATAAGGAAACATTCATCTTCTTTTCACCATTATTCTGAGATTTCTCCTTGAACTCACCCTTTCGTTTCTTGTCAAAACTATGAGATGGATAAGTAACACCAACTTCCATTTCTACCTTGATAGCACAACGCACAATTTATTCATAGCTACTGAAGTCTTTTATAGCTAATGCCCTTCGAAGATTTGGTTTTAATCCACTAAAGAATCGATCAACTTTACTTTTAGGTTGGATGATAAATTCAGATGCATACCTTGCAAGCCTTGTAAAATTCGCTTCGTATATACCAACAGATTCATCATCCTTTTGCTTTAGTTCAAGAAACTCCTTCTCCATATTTGTTCGAAGAATGTGAGGGAATTACTTATTGAAAAATAAGTTCTTGAACTCGTCCCATTCCATGGACTCAATTTCATCTCTTTGCCTCGTATTCTTGATAAGATTCCACCATTGATCAGCTTCACCTTCCGAACGATATACTGCTAAGATGACTTTATCATGTTCAGAACATTGAAGAACTGAAAATATCTTTTCAGTAGTACTGATCCATTGTTCAGCAACAAGTGGATCAGAAGACCCACTGAAAGAAGTTGGATGTTGCCTCATGAAGGACTCAATAGAATATTGTTCCCTTCTCTGCTCATTTGGAAGTCCAGAATGATTCATAGCTTGTGTAAGTATAGCAATAAGATTTTTCACTCCATCTCCCATAACATTTGTTTGTTCAGGAGGACAATCATTGCATTTTCCATTGCATTGATCAACACGGTTCCTTCGGGTTCCAGCCATCGTCTAAAACCCAAAAAGAATAGTATGAGAAGCAAAAATCATGCTAGGGAAAACAACATAATAAATGGGGAGTATCCTCAATATCTAACATCTTAGGTTAAATTCTATGATCGTTACCGTAGTTTTAGGACTTTATCCTATACGTATACTTATCCTTAGGGATATCCCTAGACATACCTTAGAAATATCTCTAGGGATCTCACTAACGTTTTCACATCCTAGTTTCCAAAGGTTGAATAAACCTTTCCTCTAATACCAACTGTAGAGACCCGAAGCTTGACATACAAGGACATTACATTACTTTTGCGGAATACTTATTACATAACAAAAACACACACACAAGGACTGTAATAGTTTAGTGTCTTTGGAAACTCGGAATATAATCTTCTAATCGTGGTGAAAGATCTTCAACATCTCCCATAAAGATCTTCCTTTTTTTTCTACCTAAAACCTTTATTTATATCCTGGGGAAAAGAAAACATAAAAGGGTGAGCTCAAATGCTCAGTAAGGGTAAACAAAAGAAATATCAATCACATCATATTCATAAGAACATAACATTTTGGAAATCTTAACCTGCAAAACAGATCATAATATCATAACATGGGATAAATCATAGTAGTGAAATGTAATCCCAATAATCATAAATTAAAACATGAAACTTTGTGGCATACACACATAATCATAGAGAATCATATCTTATTAGTCAAGACTCATTGCCAAGACTATCTTAGTGGAAAAAGTCCATTTCTGAACTGAGTCACCCTCGTTTCAGTCCTGTTTCACTGAACCGGTATAACCTACCGTTCCAGCCATGTCTATCTCATGAGATATAAAATCTTTACCCAATGCATTGGAGGGATATATAGGTCCCACCCATCTCATAATGATACCATTCTTATGTGTGCCACAAAATCATAAATCATACATCATTACATAACCCATGTAATAAAAATGGGATTCATAAACAACATGACATCATAAAGCAATTCATATAAGATAAAGGAATTCATAAAAATAATTCCATCACAACATAATCAAATAAATGTAATAATAGGGATAGAAACAGAACACTATATTATCTTATATGGAAAATAATTTTGATAAAACACTTGAACTCCATTCTTGAGGAAAATATCCTTTCTACTTCAAAAACACTTTTCCTTTCTTAACATGCCATAGAATTCTAAAATAAAGGAAGTTGATTAAAAATAGACTTGAAAACTTGTAAAGGAATATTCTTGGAAATATTTTTTTAAAAATCCATTCATGTCGTATAAGTTAAAAAAACATTCTTCTCGTACTTTTTTCAGAAAAGTCAAAAAATTACCTCGTACGAAAAATGACAAAAGATTCCTTTCATATCTTTTACTAAAAACTCAAATAAGGGTAAAATTGGATTTAAAAAATTGTAGGTGGATGGAAATAATATTACATATTGAGGAAACATGGATGTGGATGATAAAATACACCCCAGTAAATACTAAAGTATAAACAATCTCGGATAAAAATGAGATTGTGATATTTCCCTTACCTTAGGTCCGATTTGCTTCGTATGTGTCCGAACCTCCTGTATAATGATTTAAATAATGTCATTGACTTATTCCAGAATCATACTCATTGTTATGCTATCATATATGGTTCACTTATGGCTTTATATTACCCGTTCTTTTGTAAATTCCATGTTAAAGAGCGTTTTGGGTAAAATCGTTTCATTTATCGTCCGTGTTTTGACTTGTAATTATTCATATGATTACTTAGATAATGATTAATTAATTACAAAATATAAAACATGTTTTTTATATAATATATATTCAGAATATATATATATAATAGATCAGTAAATGGAAAGAAATACACCGTTCATGGAGACGGTAGACCGTTTGTACGCATGAACGTTGTTTTCTTTTCCTTATTGAGTTGAATGGAATTAAGTAGATGATATACATATATATACACATAAATACAGAATCATTATTATGTCATATATTTCATTATTACTTATTATATATACTTTATAATCATTCATGAATGGTTAACGTGGAGAATGAATCTCATCGCATCGTGGAGACGGTAGTCCGTACGTACGCACGAGCGATGATATCGTTCTCATGATCATGGAATTGTATTGGAGTGTATGTATACTATTTCAGAATAAATATTACTTTACAATAATCACATATAGTTATTATGTACACCATTATACCCATCCAAGTAAGGTGGTGGTGGAAAATAGATTACACCACGGCGTGGAGACGGTATTCCATACGTACACACGCGCGGTGATTTCATTTTCTGTAGGACGGATAGATGGTGAAATAAGGTTTTTTCATAATTATAATAACATATCAGTATATAAGTGATACTGATGTTATTACTTCATAATTAAACAACCTAAGAAGAAGAAGTGGAAGAAGAAATAAAGTTGAAAGAATCGGTAACGGACATTACCTCTTCTTTGAAGCGCCTCTTTGAGATCTCCTTTTAGGGCACTAAAATTGGTCTTTGAGGAAGACCATAACCTCTAGGATGTTTCTAGGGAAGTGGAGAAGGGAATTTTTCAGGGTTAGGCCGAGCTTGAATGCTCAAAGTGGTGTGAGGAAGAGAGGGAGGAGGTGCCCTTTTATAAGGGAGGAGAGGGGCACCTTTGGAATAACTAAAACTATTATTTTATTATAATGTCAAATTCGGTTTTAAATAGCTCCAAATTGATTCATTTCGAAGATAAGGTAGGGATGGGTCGGAATAATCTCATCCAATAGAATTTAGACAAGTTTAGGTTCCTATTTTAACCTTATCATTTAGATTTAACATTAAGTTAAATAATTTTACTTTTACCATGTCTTCTTGTGTTCTTACACTATAAGGTTAATAAACTTACTATAACAAGCCAAACGAACCCCAAGTTGTTTGTAATTAATATATATAACCTTATCTAAGTCATTTGGTCGAACCTTATATTTTTAGGAATACAATAACAATTAATAATATAATATTTGTTTTAAAAACTATTTTATGTCAATTTTGACACTATTTAGTAATTGATTTTTGTGAAAATCATAACAGAATGATTAGTTCGAACAAAGTTAATTAAATCAATACTAACATGTCATATTAACATATAAAATTAGTGTAATTCATATAAAGTCTCAAATTATATTTATTTGGGTATTTATAAGATCAATTATTCTAATTTTTCACTATTATGGTAATTACTGCATCATCATTGTGTCATAAATAAATTAAATTATTTAATGTCTAAAAATTATAAATAAAATATCATTATTTAGGAAATCTTATTATATTTCTAATGAATATTTACAGTCGAATTTATCTTATGTATAACCCTATATTAAAAATGTTTTATTAAATAAACATTGATTTTAACTCTTTTAACTCTTCTTTGAATTAAATAATAATAAATGTCCTAATCTAATCCAAGTGGTCCTAAATGGTCATATTTTATTCATAAGGTTGTTATTGGTCGAATTACACTTGTCCAATAGAATTAAGACATGTTTTAGGGTAATAATAATATCATTTTTACCCTTAATTACCCTATTTACTTTTAACCGTGGTAAGAAAAAAGTAAAAAGTTACTATTCACCAAAAATTATTTTCATCTCATTGAACCACATTTTACTTACTGACATCAACCGTGTCTCTCAAATTTTTGAAATTCCACTCACAGAAGCGGTAAAATTAAGTTTTATGAAAAATTCATTTTTTTAAACTACCACTTAGTGGTTTCACTATTCATCAAAAAATGAAAGTTTCCAGAAAAATACCAAAAATTAGGCCTAAGCTATATTTGATATTATGAACTCAAAAATGATGTCTATTTTACCAAATTCAAAACATTTCAGTTTCATTAATTAATTTAAAAATTAATTCCCGTCGTCAAAACAAATAGCGTGTTCTTAAGAGATAATAACTATCAAAAGATTGACACTTGTTTATGTCTGGTTTAAATGTGAAATTACATCCAATGACCAACATTGTATTAAATTGTAAAAATATATTATAAATATACTTTAAAACTACTCAAATTAATAATTTATCACTATTAATTATTTCGATTGAAAAGGTTGTTTTTAGTTAAAATTTAGTAATTTACACTATTCATCAGAAAATGAAAGTTATCCGAAAAGTACCAAAATTTCACCCTAAGCTAATTTCGATATTACGAATCCAAAAATGAATTCCATTTTGAAAAATAAAATTTACAAAATTTCAAAAAGTGGTTATGACTATTCATAACGACTAGTTTTAATAATATTTTAAGAGCATATCGTTGTTTAGTGAAACTCGGTATTGCGTACTACATACGCTATCGAGGAAGGTCGCGATTATGTGTAATGAAAGGCAAGTCAAGGATGTGTGTTGTGCAAGCTCCTTTTGGTGTAGCGTACAACACAAGACATTAATGAAATTAAAAAGAATATTTTTCATAAAATCTCAGGCTGTTACATGAACCGTGGACCCTCCACTTTTCTCGCAATTTGAATGTGCTATTATCCTTATCTATCATCCAACTGTGACTTCTCAGCACACTCCTCCCCTAAAAGACGATCACTTCCATCTGAACCTGTGGCCACTATGGTGCCACCTCCAGACGCCGCCAGCACCAGTGTTCTGGTGGTCCTTTTTGTGGATCATCGGACCTCCTTCGTTTACCAAATTGTGAACTTAAAACCAGATCAGTGATCCTTGGGACGAGAGATTCATATAACCAGCCTCCAATCAATGATCTGTCAGTGTTTTCATGCACCCAAAAGTGTTCGATGAATATCCGTGAAGAACAAGTGAAGAACAAATAAATTTAGTGGTTTAAGCATGGATCGATGGCTGTGTTAGTACAACTATTGATGATTGATAACCAGAGTGAAGAGAATAATGAAAAAAGTTTATTTTTCAAGGAAAAATACAAACAAAGATAAAAATATAAGGATCCTACCACGAATCAGTTTGTTCGTCCTTGACGGTGTGTTCGCCTCACTTTGTCATTGATTCGTCGAAGTCCTATCAAAGAATCATCCTCAAATCAACAAAGAGGAAAGGGAGATGGAGCTTTCCAATGAAGGAGGAGTATTAGGGGCCAACACTAATCTATTCCTCATAATCACCTATTTATAATAGGTTATTAGGTCAAGGGTACCATTCCCATCAGTGGTCACTGGATCTGAACATCTCGTGCCCTCTCACTTTAGCTCGCACATAGATAAAACGCCCCATTATGAACTCAACGATAGTCTTGGATTTCCAATCCGAATCTCCATTCAAAATTTATTTGATATGACATCAGGGGTAAAGAAATTGTGGTTAATTATTTTATTTACAATTTTTCCCCTGGGTGTCTTTTTCCACACAAGTCCCATTCTGACAAAAGTTATGTCCCTCTTAGGAAAACGCCAAGTTCCAAACTAAACTGTGGCCTCATATTTATGATCTGAGCTACCATTTAAGAGTTATCCCAATTACTTCATGCGCATAATATAAAATAAACTTTATATTTTTATAAATTTAATTCCGAGCACACGAGGCCTCGGAATTTCATGTCGTCTTAGTGCCTAACTCTGAAAATATATAAAGAAATATTTCAAATTCTTAAAAGTTGAAAAAAGGGTCTCTAAATATTATTTATCTAGATGATTTATGATCAGTTTAATTGGGCTTGTAATATTTTGATACCATTCTCCATAGTACTCTAGATGGTTTAAGATTATGTTTATTTATTAGGGAAAGTTTTTAAATTTCATATGCTAGTTTTTAAATAAAAATGTTTACATTGATTATGTTTCACACATTTCATATAAGGAAGGCATTGGAATTAGTAAGGGATAGGAAGGGACCAATATATTCCCTCGATGAATCAGTAGGTATAATGAGACAATCTATCTTGGGTATTTGGTTGATACCTTACCAATTTGTGTAATATTTCTTGGCACAAGGCCTTTACTGTATGTTTATAATGTGTGAAGTTATACATTCCCTAATTATAATATCAGTTATTGATTTCCATGTGATTATATAATTATTTATAACATCCATGGATAAGTTTGAAGTTAATGTGATTATTTATATGGAATTACTTTATCATCATTTATTCCTTCCGTATTATTCTTCATGCTCAGGTAATTGATTAAATGACATGTTTTTTCAGATATTTACCATTCTATGTTGATTATTCATTATTTATTCATGATATCTTTTATTTTATGCATACCATTAATGAGAATCTAAGATTATCCTTTTCTTTGGTTTCCATTCCCTAGGATTATAGGAAGTGTTTTATGATTGATATGCAGTGATATGATAAAGTGAATAATGGTGTACTAAAAAAATACTATATTGTATTTTAAGTTTAAAAATATTATATGAGATTAAAATATGTATATAGTTTTCAATATTACTAAACTATACAGTCCTTTATAATGTGATTATTTATATCTAGTGACAATGTAATAAAGTAACAATTTTCTGTAGGCTATTGGGGTGAGGTTCTTTTCATTTTCAAACCAAAATAGGAGACATATAATCATATTTTCTCCATAAAAATTACTGAACAATTTTTTAGTACCAAAGAGAAGAAAAAGGTACTAAAACCTAAAAAATATAAGAATATCCATTAGATAATAAAAAAATAATTTTATCAAATAAGGATCATATAATTTCTTCTATTCAAATTCAAGAATAAATAATCCCAATTAAAAATGGATTGAAACATAAAACCATTACAACTTTGGTAAATTTTAAATCATAAACCATATGATAGAGTAAATTCAAAATAAACTTGAAATATCATGAACATAAGTAGATTAATGATATAAAATTTCAAAGGGGAATTATATACAACTTCTAAAATAATATAGTTCCATAACATAAGCATATATCCCAAAGAAGTAAATTGAGATAAATAAACATTACAAAGATCATATCATTGAATTAAGGATAAATAAAATGAAAGAGTATGTAAAAAATTTAAATTCCTCTAAAATAAATTTAAAAAAAATATAAATCATAAAAAATCATTTCACACATAATAATGGCATAATGTAATCACTGAAAAAGTTATATAACCCAATAAAAGGAAATTGAGTTAAGAAACCCCTTACCGATTTGTGACTTTAAAGTAAAATCACTTTGGATGAAATAATTTGAATTATAACTTAAAACACCATTAATTAAGAATTATTAATGATATAAATTTTAAAGGTGGAATTATAAAAACTATATAAATGAAATTATGTTTATAACATTAAAACATGCCTTAATAAAGGGAAATTGAGACGAAATCCCTTACCTTGAGTCTATAATTTCCATGTATGTTCTTTAAATAGTATATAATAAATATATATACATTATTTAATTATTTTATAAGGTTTTATAGGTTTATTAATTTATCATTAAACCATTTTTTTCATTTATTTATATGAAATTTTAAGTCACTTAATCGATTAATCCCACATCGGTTATTTTGAGGATGTTCGGTTTATAATTTCAAAATGAATTTGTTACATTAACCATGGTAAAAGAGGTATTATTTCCATAATATCCAGAATAATATTAGTTATATATTTCTATTTTTTATTCATTAATTATAATTTTATAACTAAATATGTAAGATGATTAAGAAAAATTAATTACGCTACAATTCATAGAGACATAAGGTCGTACATACGCACGAGTGATGTTTCTATTTTTTAAAGAACGTGAGGGGAAGAAGATAAGTTTTATTTTATCATTACATAATTATTATTTTATAATAAATATCATATTATCTCTTTAAATGCAATTATATATACCATCCATGTGAGGTGGCGATGAAAAATGAATCACATCACTTCATGGAGGTGGTAATCCACACGTGCACATGAAAGCGTTATCATTAATCAATGGATGCATTGGTAAGAAGATAGATGATAAATCATTTATATAGAATTGTAATTATATCCTGAAAATAATATATATTCATTAAATACATATTTATAACTAACCATAAGATGTTTTGATGAAAAATTAATTACATCGGTTAGGAAGGTGGTAGTCTTTCGTACATAGGAATGATGGTTTCATTTTCCATTTGATTGAAGAAGGAGACAGATATTGGTTATTCCATTAAAATAATGAAATATAATTATATTTAAATTTTTTATTTTATTATTTAACCATTGTTAAATATTATTTTAAGTAGGTATAAGAATAACTAAAATGAACACACTCAGTTAAAAGTTATACATCTTCTTTGAACAACCTCCTTTTCTTGAAACCTTATGCCCTATAAGGTTGGTATTCTGACCAAACTAATTATTATAATAAATTTACATGTACTCTAGGAAGTTATTTTTTCTATACATGGATAATATATATTTCTCAAATTGTGTGATAAAGAGAGTAGAGGAGGTTCCCTTTTAAAAAATGTGTTGAGGGGAACTCTTGAAATTACTTAAATTATTAAATTAATACATATTAATTTTCATGGAAAATTTGAATTAAATTGATAAATTTATAATATAGGATGATTAATATGCTTAAATCTCTCATAAAATAAAATTTGGACATATTTAGGTGATATTTTCACCCATATCTCTTTGTTTCAACCCCCAGTTAACCCTTTTGATGATTACCACGATATCAAAGTATTTACTCTTTAATGGTCAATAAAGTTACTATAAATGGATAAGTGACCCATAAATGGACCATTTTTTATAATTTAAACCATATCTAATTCAATTTTATAAAGATATGATTTTTATCAATTTTAAATCATTTAATAAAATATTGTATATAAAAAATATCATTAATGTCATTTTTGAAACTATTCATTTACATTGAATTTAAATAAATCAAGATGTGGAATTATATTATATAATCTTAAAACATTCATAATATGTTATATATATCTATAAAAAAATTAACACAATATATTATCCAACAAAATTACATTTCATGTTTTGAAAATCATTTACTTGATTTTTATATTGTTTTCACAAGCACTGTGTCGATGTTACATAAGAATTTTCGATCATTATTTCATCCCTAAAATTTTAAAAATAAACTAAAATTATAAAAATAATTTCATTATTCTCAAAATAATATTTAAAATTCATTGAAAATTTATTTTTATCTCTATGTGAACATGCAATAGAAATTTAAAAGCAAGTGTGTGAAATTTTTTATTTTTATTTACTTGAAATAATATGTAAGTCATTTTCAAAGGAAAATGCCACAAAATAACCATAAATTATAATTTTGGATGATTATATTCAAACCCAAGTCATAAAATATTTCAAAAGTATGTTTTATAGTTATTTTTTATCTTTATCATATTATTTTAAACCTTAATTACATGATTTTCCCTTATCAAGGTGACAAATATTTACCCCGAATACTATTCATAATGACAAAAAATGAAAGTGACCTATTTACCATATTTTTTACTCTTGATTCAAAATTTGATATCCATTTTTAAATATTCAATTTCTATAAGTGGTGGAAATTAATTTTATTTAAAAATTCAAAAAGCAATGAAAACAGTTTTTAAGAAAAATGTGTTTTAAAGACTAGAAAAGAACTTAGAAAAAAATAAAGTATAATGATGAATCCTATTTTCATGAACCCCTCCCCAAAAATATACCACATTGATGATAAATATATTGTGTCTTCCTGGGTCCTCCCTCTAGTAGGCCTTGGGTTGGTGACTAGCATCGAGGGTATAGTAAACATGCATATGGGAGGCATTACCCTTTAGAGAAACATGAAGAAGAGATAGATAATAAGGATAAAAAATAAACAACACCTTAGACATATAAATATCAATAAATACCAAGTTCTACATGAAATTTCATACAGTATTAAACAATTTAGAGGAAAATTACAGGTACCAAAAATGTAATGACGGTGTGACCACAAAGTCCAAACAAAACCTACTAAATTCTGAACTGGTAATAATCATCCCAATCGTCAACCTACTTTCTCAAACCTAAATAATACTTCACATATATATATATATGGTGATTATAATATTATACTTATTTGAATCCTCCCTGAAGCCTCTCATTAAAAATATAAATAAATCATGTTAAAGTATAGTGAAAAATAGTAAAACTAATTCTCCACCTAAATACATATACTAAGTTCTCATCCTCACCATGGATAAATCTCACCAAGTATCGCATAAAAGAGATAATATAATATAATAATAAACATAAAGGTTACTCTAATCCTTCTTCCCCACCAGTTTTCCACTCTGCCCTAATGTCACACATCCTGACTCATATCTCTCCAAAAGTAAGTTGACCTGAAAACACATGGGTAAGGCATCACAACATGCACCTCCTTTATCACATAACCATGTCATCCCATCCACATAACCATATAGTAACCAAGTAGTTTTTAGAATCCACCAAATCCTATAATATGTATATCAAACATTGAGTATTATACATCTGGCCATTATAGCCCGTACACTGAGTAAGTACCTAAAACCATCAAAGCCTATACATGTTATACCTATAATAATCCTTTGGATACTATATATAGTAATACATGTGTATGAAATAACCACAATCCATAACATCCCACTACACACATATATGTTAAAACTAACTACCAGGCATACCAGCACAAGTAACTTCCAGGATAAGAGAGTGAGGACAAAGGGAGTAGTCAGCCATCCATCCTCCCACTTGGATGTTGGGGAAAACCCTCCCAAATTCCACTGTGTGTTAGTATCCATAACCAAAATGGGTGGGGAAGCATATTAAATAATATAATATATATTATATAATATAACTCACAACTAGATTATGGGTATAGACTAATCTTAGACTCGACAGAAGCTAATGCCACTCAGACTCCAGACTTCCACTGCTGAGACCAGATATCCTATAAGCACAAAAGAATATAAAATAGAAACATTAAATTCATTATTTACTTTATATAAATTCATTATATTAATTAATTCATTATAAATTAATTAAAAATTTACATTATTCAAAATTACATCCCATCAGAGTAAAGTCCAGGACCTCCTAGCATAATCCAAAACAAGTCCATAGTTTATCAAGATTAAAATATTTTAAGCAATTGCATTCCAACATCAACCGACCCCATGGGTTAAACATTTATTTATTCATTATTATAATCATTAAATATCCAAGTACTCTAGGAAAACTCTCCTAAGCTACCAAAACAAAGTAAACATACAACCAAGAAACTCCAGCTTCCTCAAGTAGTGGGGAAAGGAAGGAAGATAAAATAAGAAACTTGACCATTGTCTATTAAATATATCCACAAGTGAGAAACCCAGATCTCAGCATCTCATGAATGGTTAAGCTCAGCTTTAACCCATTCTATCACCTCTGGTGTCATCCCTGACACCCAAATTTATAAACTGATTCATTTTACCATTATAGTAATTATCCTATACCACATCATCTGGGTCTCCCTGCCCATATATCACAACATTCATCCCAAGATCATCCATACCAGGCTCACATCACACACACGCCTTCCCACCTCATAACACAACAACTATCACATGCTCATACATATTATAACCATATCACAAGGCTCATATCCATTTCAAATCACAAAGAAGTAGGAACAAAAAATCAATCAACATGGAAACTGGGACATAAAAACATGAAATTCATCCTTCCCATGAAAACAAGCTCTCAAGCCTCCAAAACAAGGCACTCGGTCTTCTCAAGAAAACAAAAAACTCAGGCCCCAAAAAATTATCTTTATCACACAACCAATTATTATTCCATACTGAATTAACCAATTCATTTATTAATAGGTTCTAACTATGGTAAAATTAATACATCAAGCTATAATAAGTTATCACAAATTAATTTAACATTCTTCCAAGTATACATTCTAGGTTCAACGGAATCTTGTATTAAAAATCATCATCATGAATTTAATTCCACTATAAAAAAGACATAACATTCTTCAAATTATTTATCAATTCCATTAATCATTTGGAAGTCCAATTCCAATTAAACTTACATGCTACATCAATTTGAATTTAATCAAATTACATCAACCACCAGATTATAAACATTCCCCTTTAATTATTAAGATAATTATTTAACAATTAATACCATATTTATATACTTTACCAATATTAACTAGAAAAATATTCTAGTCCATAGTGTAAACAAAAATGATAACAAATAAAGTCATAGATATCACACTATCTTGAAAATCAAGTGAAAACCCGCAATCATGGTATAAAGAAACAACATCGACAACATGTGATCACTATCCAATTTCTTTAATATAATTCAATATTTATTAGTTCAATTTTATTTCCATATAATGGGATAAACCATTCTCAATTTAATATTTCATGTAAATAAATAGAGAAGAAACAAATCCCTTATCTCAAAATCTATCAATGTTCTTATCATGAGAATGGACCATGATACGGTTCTCTGATCACCTCTCCTGCAAGAACTGCATCCATGTGAGGTTTTTGTGGAATAAACCCCAAAACAACCAATAGAAACATCATTAGAAACAATATATATCAAACACTATATCTTGGTAAGAAGAAACGAGAGTAAATGAGATCAAATCGGGATAATATGATAGAAAATGAAGGAAAACGCACCTTGTATCACCATATACCACTACAGATCGAAGAAAGAATCAAATAATTGATACATGGTTGAATAGATCCTAAAACACAAAATGAGGGAGCCACTTGTTTCCTCTAATGATGGATATTCATGGCTATATTTAGGGTTTGAGAAACCCTTGAGCCGCTACACCTTTTATTAACACACTATACAAGGAATTTACATGTTGTGTAATCCATTTACACATCGTGTAAATGATGGAGTTCAATTTACACCTAAAAATGCATCACCTATTTTTATTTAATCCCAAATATTTACATGTCATGCAATATCCCATGAACTTTCCATAAATATCCTTGAACCACACTTAAACAGATTATAATCTTTACACATCATTTATTCACTCTTCTTCCATCATTTTGTACCCAAAACCATCCATATCACTTTCAATACTACTACGAGCTCCACTGGCCATGGAAATCACAAAATTCTAGACCTCATAGATCAGGTAACTTCCATTAGATAACTCTTAAAAAAATCTCATCCTCATGAATCCAAAACCAAACCATAGAAAAAAAAGGGGGTCATCTAAATAGCCACCCTGTGAGATACCTCTCAAAGATCTCTCCACCACAAGAGCTCAACCACCTCATCAAAGGAACAAGCACAAGACCACACAACAACCAAAACCAACTATTAACTCTCTCCCAATAGAGATACCTCTAAAATGAGAGTAAATACATAACAATTAATAAGAGGAAACCATCTTATAAACCAAAAAGGTCCACATCCACAAGGGAACAACATTAAAAAAAGGGTAGATACAAACATCAAACATCTCAAGATACTAAGTGAGAGTATATGACTCATATTCCCAGGTACTCTTCTCCATGCCACTAAACTTCCACAAGAAAAAAACCAAGGGAATAACATTACAGTATAACACCTTCTCCTAGAGGTCTTGGATCTCCACAGGATGCTCCTCAATAGTCACAACATCATCAACATTGATCTCACCCTAATTGATGACATGAGAGTTTTTATGAAGATAGAAACAGAGTTAAAACATGTGAAAAAATCATGTATTTAGATCATCTATGTTGGAAGTACTATCTAATACTCCTTGGATCTAACATGAGACAACATCTCAAAAGGACCAACAAACTAGGGAGAAAGATTACTCTCATAACAAAACCTTCACTTCCCATGATGAGGAGAAACCTTCAGGAATAGATTATATCCCATGAATAACTTCATAAGTCTCCTCCTATGATCATTAAAGGATTTATGATGATCTTTTTCTACCTTTATACTCTCACAAATTACCTGAACCATCTCTATCATATTTTGTAATTATTCTGGCCTTAGAATTTATACCTCTCTGAACCCAGTCTAGCATAATAGAGAATAGAAAATGTTAGACATACAAAGCTTTAAAAGGTTCCATAACAACAGTGGAGTGGAAACTATTCTTTTAAGTAATCTCGACTAAGGACAGGTGCCTCATCAATGAACCTACAAAATCCATTACACAAGAGCGCAACATGTCATGAAGAGTATGGAAGGTCCACTATATTTGACCATCCCTCTATAGATGAGAATAAGTGACAAAACATAACTGAGAACCAAAATAATGTAGGAGACATATCCACATGCTATAGGTAAAATAAGGATCTCGATTAGAAATGATCATCATCGGGACTCCGAAAAGTTGTACCACCTCCTCCAGATATTAGCTCAAAAAATATTTAATTGATATCGACTCCCTAATAACTATAAAGTGGCCTCATTTCATTAAATGATACCCTATCACCCATTTATCATCATAGGCTCCCTGAGCTCATGGTTAATTGGTAAAGAAGTACACTGAGATGTCCTCCCACTTCCACTGGGAATATCTAATGGTTGGAGAAACCCACAAGGAACATGATACTTGGTCTTCACCTTATGGTAGACCAAACATTGAGAAAAAAACTATAAAAATACACACTTTAGCCCATGCCACAAAAATTGACCTCTCAATGCTCAATGTATCTTGGTCACATCAGGATGTGCTGCCAAATGTGAACTATGTAACTTATGGAGAACCATCTCACGCATCACTAAAAGAACGAAAATACATACCTAGAACAACACTTGGTGCTGTCCATCCTCAGAACAACTATTAGGGGCATCACCAAAAGCAACATGGTCTCTCCAGACCTCTATCTCTGAATCCCCATACTAAGACTCCTCCACTGGATGCACCAAATATGACTGCACTATCATTTTGATAAGACATTCTATGACAGAAACCTCTACCATATCTAAATGCATCACTAAAAGTCCTTAAACCACTCTCTAGGAATCCCCATATTTAAGAATGGCATCACTACTTGACTTCTTGATCAACACTTTGGCTAAAAAATTCCCCTTTCCTGGAATATATGAAATCTCAAAGTAGTAATATTACAATAATTCCATCCACTAATGTTGACTCATGTTTAGTTCATGTTGGGATAAGAAATACCTCAGGCTCTTATTGTCAGTAAAAATCTGAAAAACACTCCCTAATGAGGTAATTTCATCACAACATCAAATAAAACACCACTTCCATAAACTTGAGAACATGTTTTGAATAGTTACACTCATGGGAATGTAACTAACAAGACCCATAAGAAACAACTGATCTCTACTGCATCAGAACATATCTAAAACCAAGACACAAAGCATCACAAAAAACCTCAAACTAAACACCATCAGCTGGAAAAAAAATAATGATAGCACTGACCAACTTCTTCTATAGGTACTCAAATGCTTCCTGGCATTGGTCAGTCCATAAGAATGCATAATCCTTTTAGTAAGTGTTTTCAGAAGAGTCACAGCCTGAGAGAAATTATTTATGAACCTCCTGTAATAGCCTACAAGACTAAGAAAACTATGTGCCTCTACTATTTTCTAGGATATTCCCATGACACAACAACCTATATCTTTGAAGGATCCACAATTACTCCCTACTAAGACACAAGATTTCCTAAGAAATGGACTTCAAAATACCATAACTCACACTTACAGAACTTCCCAAACAATTTCTCATGATGAATTACTCCCAAAACGGTATACAGATGCTTTGCATGCTCATACTTCGATGTGGAGTACACAAATATGTTTTCAATGAAAACCACTAATAAATTATGTAAGAACTATTTGAAAACTACGTTATTCAACCCCATTAACATATATGTATAATTATTCACATCGGATGACATAACAATGAACTTATAATGCCCATTAAGACAAAGTAAAGTTTTCTTCTAAATATCCTCATCCTTCACCCATATCTGATGATATCCAAACTATAAATTGATCTTCGAGAACCAAATTGATCCCATTAATTAATAGACAAAATCATCAATCTACAGAATTGGGGTTTTATTCATCACATTCACATGTTTTAAGTAATGATAATCGATAAAAAGCCACAAACTTCAATCATCCTTCTTCATGAACAAAACTAGCGCACCGCAAGGTGACACACTAGGAAAAAAACCACACTACAATAGATCATCAAGATATACTAAAATATATCACAACTCAAAATGCACCATATGATATGGATACATTGAGATAAGAGATATGAATAGTTATATCTCAATCCCAATATTGATCTCTCATCGAGGGTGTAACGCTAAACCTCCCCTTGAAATACATCATGGTAATATTCCACAACCCTAGGAAAAACCCACTATTGAACTTATGAAGAGATCATCATTATCTCATATATCAAAGATGGAAAGGACTAAACATGCCTCTAAATCAACCAAGGGTCTCTCTCACCAAAAAATCTACTTGATCTCCTTCAGTATAATAGAACACAACCTACCTCTAGAAGCAATTCATGATATCCTATACTAAATACAACTAATCCATGACAAGGATGATTTCATATGATTATAACTGTAAACATTGGAAATTTCACCAAAATCACTGCTTCTGTAGAACTAGCTCATAGTCTCTATATACTTCATACAATTCAACTCGACCTAAAACTAGCATACTCAATGCCAAGGTCACTAGAAGACTCTCAATATAAATTCTCAATGTATAGAAAATGGTAGGTGATATGAATGTGTGTGTTTTACCTGAATCAAAAAATCCAGCACCTAAGTATAAAACAATAAAATATTACCTAAAATGATGTCTAGATTGCCTAGCATTGGAAATTAAAAATAATGAAGCTAACCCAAACTACTTCACGGACTCTATGACCCTACTAGAAACCACCTCCATGGCCATGCTATGATCTATGAGGATAAGTATCATCTCATAGATTTCCTCTGAATGCCCAATCTACTATTTAATGATCCCAAACTAGACCACCATGATGATGCTACCTAAGATGAAACTAATTTAATGGTGTAACCTAAATAAGAACATTTGGAACATGCTAACTGCACATAAAGGCCATGCACTCCCACCACTGATGACCTCATACACCATAATAAAAAATTATTCTGATCCTTTATCATAGGTATAAGAGTTGTTGCCCCTAGATAAACGAGATTATGAGGGTTGGGACCTACACCCAACTAATCGAAAAATCTATTGTCCTCACAACTAGGAACCCCAGACTATAACTCTACTTCATGAGGAATCCTGACAACGCCCATCTCATGAAATTATAGTTTTGACTAGCATCCTCTCAATTACCTATACCCTTTATAGAACATCAAGATATGTATTCATCATAAATAGGGTGACCTGGTGCTAGATCTCTAGATGAAAATTGTCATCAAATTGTCTCGCCCTAGCCTTCTTATCTGGAAATTGGTTTAAAACATACCGTATAAGGGTCCTAAAATGGATCTCAGACTCTCTTACACTGGAGATACCCTACCAAAGGGTTATCAACTCCCGTTTACTGGTCACCTTCATGATCAAGGAAAGAAACTCTAATCTGAACTAGTCTTTGATCTTCTCCCATGAGACAACTTACTCCTCTCGATCCCTAAGGAAAAATGAACCACCACTACCTCACTACACCATGATGCATCATCATAACTAATGAAGCACATCTGTCTGTTCAATAATGGATTGAAATAAAATTTATCTCAACCTCCTCCAACCAATTTTCCAAGACTTCATATCAAACATATCTCTCACACATTTTTATACTCTGGTATTGAAATTCTTGGAGTTTTCTCCTCAAATTTTTATCATCATTAACCTCCACTCTATAGCGATCTTCTAGCATATTCTTCTTAACATCTTTGATGTGAACCTAATGGGGAAATTGGCCTAGATCCATACATGTAATAAGAACAACATTTAGTGCTCTTAAACCTAGAATATGGAATTTTTAACATTAATTAATTAATTAATTTTATTATCTTGTTTAAGGTTTTTACTTATCCCAAGTTCTATCCATTTCAAACACTGGTACAAAGAAGAATTATTCATGATCCATGAATTAGATCACAGGGGGATAAAAATACTTGTGCCTCATCAGATCTACCATGTTTACATCACTTACTAATCTTAGAAGACACTTTTTCCCTTCCAACTCACACAACCTCACATATGCCTACTCCAAACTCCATCAAATCCCTCAAACCTATTACTTTGATACCACTCTATCATGAACCCCTCCTCACAAAGATACCACAATTAGGGGATAGAGATGGTGGATTCCTGAGTCCCACCTCTAGTAGGCCTCAGATTGGTGGTTGCACCAAGGGTATATTAAACATGCATATGGGAGGCATTACCCTCTAAGGGAAACATGTAGAAGAGAGGGATAAGGATGATACAATAACCAAAACCTTCACACAAACACACACACACAAATATATAAATAAATACCAATTTTAACATGTAATTTCTTATATTACTAAACAACTTAAAGGAATACTACAGGTACAAAAAACGTAAATATGGTAGCGACCATGAAGCCCAAACAATACATATTAAACCTCAAACTAGTAATACACAGCCTGATATCCATCCTCCTCCAGATGTCCTAAAAAAAGTTTATATATATGTATGTTGAGAATAATAGTATACTTAGTAGGACCTACCTAGAACCTCTCATAAAAAAGATAAATAAATCTTGTTGAATCACAGTAAACAACAGTGAAATTAACTCACCACCTAAATAAGCATACTACGTTATGATCCTCACCATGGATAAATCTCACCAAGTATCACATACAAGAAAGAATATAATATAATAATAAACATAAACGGTTCCCCTATCCCACTTCCCTGCTAGTTTTCTTCACTGCCCCAACATCGCATGTCCTGATCAATCTCTCACCAAAATTATGTTGGCCCAAAAACACCTGGGAAAGGCATCACAACATGTACCTTGTGCATCACATAACCACTTTATCCCATCCACATAACCATATAGTAACCAAATAGTTTTTGTAATCCACCACAACCTATATGAAGTATATCAATTATAGGGTATTATACCTCAATCCATTATAGCCCACACATATAGTAAGTACCACAAGCAATCACAACCTATGCACATTATACCTATAATAATCCTTTAGATACTATATCCAATAATACATTTTTATGAAATAAATACAAGGAATTATATCCTGCACACATATCTATAGAAAAACAAACTTCCATTAATACTATCACAAGTAACTACCAAGATAATAGAGAGGGGCCTGAGGGGTTAGTCAGTCATCTATCCTCCTACCCAGATGTTGGGGAAAACACCCTCCCATAGTCTATTGGGTTTCAGTCACCCTAACTTACATGGGTGTGGTAGTGTATGATATCATAAAATATATATTATATAATATATCTCACAACCAAACTATTGGAATAACCTAGTCTAAGACTCAACTGAAGCTAACATCATGAAGGAGGGAAATTTCATTCATGTTGTAATCATTACAATATTAATTTTGTTCAAACCCTCAGTAAAAAGTACCTTGTTCATAAAATGAAAAAATATTCATTTAAAACCTTTTTTTAAGTCAAATATGGATAAACATTACTTTAAAATTTAACTAATGAGTAGAAACATACAATCTTGAAAATATTTTATATTACATGGATATAAAATAAAAATGTTTTTTGATGGAAAGAAGAGAAATAAGGTATGATTTTATTGAAAAATTTTATAAATAGTTTTGAGTATAAAAGATAGAAAAATGGTACTAAAACATAAAAATAACATAAATATACATTGGATAATAAAAATTATATATGATTTTCAAATAGAGACCATATCATTTCCTCAATGGAAATTCAAGCGTAAAAAATCCCGATCAATATGGGGTAGAAACGTAAACACCTTACCAATTTAACAACTTTTGAATATTCATACCCATAGAAGAATAAATTATAATGAATATTTAAATATCATGAAAATAAGGAGATTCACGACATAACATGTTGAAGGGGTAATATATACACCTCATAAAATAATATTGGCTCATAACATAAACATATGTCCCAAAGATGGAAAATTGAGACCAATAACCATTACAAAGATCATATCATTTAATTTAGAATTAATCGATATAGTGATTATGTTTAAATTTTTTAAATAAAAAAACAATTGAAAATAAATCATAAAACAATCATAGGTAATTTCACACATAATATTGTAAAAATATAATCAATTAATAAGTGATATAACCTAATGTAAGGAGATGCAGTTAAGAAACTTCTTACCACTTCATAACATTCACGTCAAATCCATTTAGATGAAATAAGTTGAGTTGTTACATAAAATACCATGAAGTATGAAGTATTAATTATATAAAATATAAAATTTTTAGTATATACACTATATAAAATAAATTACATACATAACATTCAAACATGACTCAATTAAGGTAAATTGAGATGAAATCTCTTACCTTGAGTCCAAACATTCCTTGTATATTATTTTAATCTTGTTTAATAAAATTATATTGATTATTTAATTGTTTAAAAACCATTTATAGGTAAATTAATTTAACATTAGTCCATTTTTTCATTTAATTAAATGACATATTTAATTACTTAGTTAGTTAAGTCCACATTAGATATTTTGAGGATGTTCAATTAATAATTTCAAAACGACTTTGGTATGTTGACAATGGTAAAGGATGTTTTTGTTCTATAATATCTATAATAATAATAATGAAATAATTATCATTTTTATGCATACATAATAATTTTAGAACAAACTATGTAATATGGTTATGCAAAATGAATTAAGTTATAATTCATGGACATGGTCAGTCGTACATAAACTTGAGTAAAGTTTCAATTTTTCAACAAACATGAGGAAAAGGTGTAAGTATTATTTTATCATTCAAAAATGATGATTATATCATAAATATAATATTATACCCTTAAATACACTTATATACCATCCATGTGAGGTGGCAGTGAAAAATGAACTACATCACTTCATGGGGGTAGTAATCCACATGTATGAACGAACGACGTTATCATTTTTCATTAGATGAAAGAGAAATATAATATATTATAACCTATATTTCTAGAACAATAACTTTTTCATGAGTATCACATATATACATTAATTCCATCATTATAACCAACCCTAATAGACTAAGAAGAAAATTATGTTTGATAGTGCATACAACATGAAACACTGACCTCAAACGAACCATGAAATATTATTATTTAAATATGACCATTATAACATAGTGGTTGAATTTATGGGTATGAATAGTAATAACCACATTATGAAATATATATATGTATGTATGTATGTATGTATGTATTTATATATATATATAAAGTTCCTAATCAAAGAAATTTTATTTATTAATTATTAGGAAGTAATCACTCAATTTTTAGTAAAGTTATACTATGATAAAAAAGTCACTTCCTTCTAAAATGAATTTTATTAATTTTTGTGAGAAAATATTATATTTAATTTTTTTCTAAATTTATGAAATTTATTTTATAAAATGAAATTAATTTTTAAAATCAGTATATTATAATTATATTAGGGTGAAGTTTTGGGATTTTTCAAAAAATATTGATTTTTCAGTGAATAGTGAAAAATACAGATTTTTATTAAAAACTGTATTTTTGTTTCAACCATATACAACATTTAATTTTGTTTTAAAATGGTTTAAAAGTAAAATTAGTTATATTTTATTTTGAATAATCTAATTATGTATAGTGGAATAAATTTTATGGTTTATTTTGTTAAAAAAACATGTTTATACTTAGAAAGACATTTTTCTGAAAAACACTATTTTGTTACATTTTGTGTTTTTATCTTAAATAAATTGTTAAAACTAATATATATTGAATATTGAAAAATTTATACTATATTTATAATTATAATTTTCAGATTTGGTAAATATTTCCCTTTTATTTTTTGTCCTTTTTGAATAGTAACCTCGATACATATTTGTCTCCTTAGTAGGGGTAAAATAAGAACAATATGGTTAAAATGATGATATAAGGTCCCAAAATCAACCTTAAACTTACCTTTATCTGATTTATGGGTTTATTTAGACCATTAATATCCAAATATATAATATATGTACAATTGGTTCTATTTTTTCTTTAATTATGACCATTATATTATTTTAAGAAAAGGATAATTACAAAATGTCACTCTCTTGAATTTAATAACTCTAAATTTTTATTATAAGAGAATAATTTAAATTATAAATTTTTGTTTGAAATATGAATTAATTATTTTTATCATGATAATTTATTTTATATTTTTATTTATTGAATAATTTCTTTAAATGCTTAAGTAATGCCGACACAATATTTATTCAATTAATAGAAACATAAAATAAATGATTTTAAAAATATTAAAATTAATAAAATTTGGATGAATTATTGTTTTCAAAGAAATTATAAGAAAAATATAACACATTATTGGTGTTTTCAAGTATTATATTAAAATTCAATCTTTTTTATTGGTGTCTTTAGTGTCAAATTAATTGAATACTGTCAAAAATGATAATAATCATATTTTATGAAAATAATATTTTATTAAATTATTAAAAATCATAAAAATACTTATAGAGTAAATTTTTTATAATATATGGTCTATAATTTCATAATTTGTCCATTTATGATCCAATTATCACCTTAAAGGTAAAATTATAACATTTTAATATTTAAAAAATCATTACTGTTGTTAAGGTTAAAATTAGTAAACTGAGGGTTTAAACTAAAATATAAGGTTTAATATCATAGAATAGCCTATATAAATTTCATATTCAGATTATATATAAATATTATACTCTTTTAATTCGAATATATATCCATTTGGAAGTATTTTTCTTGAGAATTACTTCATTATATTTTAATCATTTTATAACTCCAAGTATTTTATTTCCCTTCCTTATAAAATGAAACCTCTTCTTTATTTTCTTTACACCACTTTATTCCTTCAATATTTAACAAAAACTAACCAATTATATTATAAAATTTCATATCCATGAACTAGATGTATTGGTATTCTTAAAGACCATTCCAAAAGTCCTTATAAAAGGAACTAAAGGAGGCCTATCAAAGAAAAGGTAATAGTTTTACCCAACCTATTCCAATTTATTTCTTCATATACCTCCTATAAATTTATGGTATTAATCATAAAATAATAAATTAAGTATCCTAAATATATTAAAATTTTATTTTGATTATGTCATCCCCATTATCCACCCTCTATTCTATCAAATGCGAAGTGAAAGTATCACTTGTGCAAATATGTGGACTGTCGCCTCCACATAGTGATACAATCCATTTTTCATCACCATATTTCATGGATTATTATAATGATTTTTTTAATGTTTATATATTATATTTATGAAATATTTATTCTTATGTAATTATAATATCACTCATACCTTTTTACCTTTCAGTCCATTAGAAAACAATAACATCTCTCGGGTGTTTGTGTGTACTACCACCTCCACAAAATGATGTGATTCGTTTTTCATTTTTTACATACATGGATGGTAATAAGGATATATTTGATGAATATATATGATATTTATGATATAATAATTATTCTATAAAGGTTAATTTTTTAACTTTATTTTTTTCATCCAAAAAAATGTTAAAATAACAATCATGCATGCGTATAACCTACCGTGTCCATAAACAATGTAATTCATTTTTCAATATCTATAATTTATGGATGACTATAAATATATATATAATGAATATATATTATATTTTTATTATTATTAAAATTATATAGATGACATAGCCATTATCAAAGTACATGTAATTGAACTACATAATAGAAATTCTCATAAAAAGAGAAAGAGTTAACACATGAAAACTACGAATTTAATGAGGAATTATTAATAAATGGGTGTTAAAATGTTTTAATTGGAACATATATGATATTATAAGTATGTAAATAATTATTTTTTATAATTATAATAAATTTAAATTTATTATATAGTATGTTAGAATACTTTCAATGTAAGGTGAACTTGAGGTAAGGGTTTATCATCTCAAATTGTCTTCTTTGAGACGTATGTTTTTCTATGCACTTATCTTATTTTATGAGGTTTTAAAAAAAACCTTAATTATATTATATCATGAATATCCTTATTATAATTACACTAAAAGTTTTATTTTAATATGTTTTTTCATGGGGATTAACATTCAAAATTTACCAAATTGATAAGGGCTTTATATTACAATCTCATTTTGTTCTGGGGTTGTTAAGGATTATGTTTTTGATGACTAAATTTCATGATATAACAGTCAATAAATTCATAAATTTTATTCTAAAATATTTATTTTAATATATTATATGTTTTTCTTTCATTTTCCTCTCTTTATGTACTCAAAAGACCAAATAAACATTTTTAAGGAAAACTGACTTTATTCTTCTCATCAATCGAAAATCCTTATTCTTTTGCATCCATGTTTCTAAAAATGATTTCCAGATTTTTTAATTTTATAATATGATTTTTAAATTTTATTTTCACCCGTTATTGTCTTTTTTAAAAATGGTTTAAAATAAATCTTGTTTTAATTTTATGAATGCGGTACTTTTTGACCTTTTTAACAGGAGTGTGAAAGGGATTTTTTCTTTTTACTGATATTTCATACATAGAATTTATCACCATCATGACCACTCAATGCTTTGAAGATTCTATTACAATACTCCAAAGTTATTTTCAAATAAAATGTTTTCTTTAATATTTGTGAAATTTTTAGATATTAAATATGTTATTTCAAAGTGAAAATGGTATTTTCCACAAGAAATGTTTCAAGTGATCTTTTAATGCCATTCTACATCTAAGATGAAAAACTTTGATAATACTTAAGAATTATTGGGGATATGATCCAATGATAAATTCTTATTCTTTCTCTGTGTGGTTTATGATTATGGGGTCAAGATTTTTATAAAACATATTCCTTTTCCATTGGTTATGATATGATGAATTTATGAAAAATAAGTTAATAATATAATTAAAACCATTATATAGGAGGTTAAGGAAAATTCAATAAAAAGTGTAAGGTAAGGGATTTCATCTAAATTTCATTTCATTGAGGCATATTGTAATTTTATGCACCTAATTTATTTTATGTGGTGTATATACTTCCCCCATTTACATTTAATATCATTAATAATTCATTATTAATGGTATATGATGTTTAGATTTTAAATATTTAATCTAAAGGTATTTGAATTAACAAAATACCAAGTGGTAAATAATTTTATAACTTAATTTCTTTTCATTGGGTTATATTACTACTTTATTGTCTTTGATATTATAAGATTATGTGTTTAATAAATTTTGAATATATATTAATTTATTTCAAATTATTTTATGTTTATTTACATCTGATACACATAATCAATTTATTGACTCATTATCACTTCAATGTTATGATCATTTTAAGGGTTTATTTCACAATATTGTTCCAATTGAGATTATTTATTATTGAATTTCAGTTGAAGGAAATTATATGAACATTTTATAATAAACCCATTTAATTTTATTTTCCTATAATTATTCATTATATTTTCAAGTAATTTTTTCATTTTCTCACTATTTGGTACTTGAAATGTTTTAGAAAATATTTTTAAGAAAATCGAACTTCATTTCTCTCTTTGGATGGAAAACCATTTTCTTCCAAAACCATGTTTTCAAAAAAAAATTAACCTATTAAAAATTATTTATCAAAGGAATATTCACCCTTAAAAAAATTGTTTTTATATTTTATTTTCTAAGAAAGGTATTTTCAAAATGTTTTTCAAAATGAAAAGGATATTTTCCTCAATAATGTTTTTAAAGATATTTTTTAGTATTTCTATTCATCAATGAGAACAACCCTTTATTATAAATTCAATTGATATATCTTGATACCATACTTATTAACCTAGATATATTATGATTATTTTGACTGGGTATAGTATTTACATTCACTTACTTGTTTCATTTTTGAAGTCAGTAACTTCCCCTTCAGATATTCACTTCCCTATGGTCATTAGACCTTAAATTTCACCAAATATCCATATTACTTATCCTGGATATTATTATTACTTAAACTATATCTCATTTATACATATAGTGTTTTAATTTGAAAGTTATTTGATTGATTATGGAAATATTGATAAATCTATATTCTTTACTAAATATAGATATTTGGTGATAAGACACATTGATCATTAATTAAATTGATTATTTGATATATGAGGAATTATTTGGACCTGAAGTGATAGGTGGGGCCTGGTATTATATATCCTCCCAATGCATTAGTAGGTCTCATGATACAAATTAGTTAAGCTAGTATTAAACAGGTTTTTACTTGTAGTTTAAACCATATTTAAAGGTCTTGATAGTAGAGGTATCATGTGCCTAAGACATGATGTCTGAAAACTAATCATTACCTTCATTAAGAGTTAAGTTATTATTTTTTAGGATATTTTCACAATGATATTATCTATGGATGCATTTCATTCTCAGTTTATCGATTAAACGGCATGTGTATTCAGTTATTTACCATGCCATATGGATTATTCCATATCTAATTATGATAGCCAAGTTATTGATTAAATGACAAGTGTGATCAATTATTTACCTTTCCATATTAATTATTATACATGAAATTTTCACAGTGATATTATATATGGATTCACTTCCTTCTTGATTTATTTATTACATGGCATGTGTGTTCAATTATTTACCTTTCCAAGTTGATTATGCTTATTGATTCATGATAGATTCCATTGTACATAACACTTACTAAGAATTTGAGATCACCCTTATTTTTTTCCTTTCCTAGGAATCCATGAAGTTTATTATGATTGATATGTAAGGATATTCTAGATGGAATAATGTTATTATTGAAAAAAAATGTGTTATAAATTTTATATTGAAATGCAATACAAGACTCATGTATGTATATAGTTTACCAAGACTATTAAACTATTCAGTCCTTTGGGATGTGATTACTTATATGTTATACCAATGTAATGTAGTAAGGAACATGTTCTGGGCTGTTGTGGTCAGGGTCACTACATGTGTGGGACCACGTTGGTGGATCCCTATTGAGTTTTTTACTCACATCCTACTCAGGCCACCATTGTACTTGGGTACCTAAGCAAACTCACTCTTGGTTATAGTTATTAGTTGGTATATAGACCAGGAACTGATTATCAAGAAATATTTATCATCGTATAGAGACTAGGATGTGGTGAAGGATGAAAATAGTAGTAGGGAATCATTTTAATTTTATTTATTTTTTTATTATATACATGTGATCATCCTAGTGGGATATTGGTCTTTTATGATTGTATGTTTGTTTTCATTTTGTTATAGTATGTTCAGATAATTTATTATTTCTATGTACTCTATTTCAATCTATGTGTTAAATATTGTTCTTTTTTTTACTAATACTCTTGTATATGGGTTATAGTCTCCCCATGTTTCCTCCTTAGACCCCCCACTACTAGTCGGAAGCCTATGGCATATGTGTAGTCATGCCTCAAGTCACATGGAACCACTGGTATGGTTATTGTTTAGAGTGATATAGGATGAGATGTTACACTCCTATAATATAAACCTCAACCATATCAATTATTTATCTACTTCTATTGCAACCACATAATGTGCTTCCATTATGGATGGTGTTACCACCAGTTGCAACTTTCATATCCAACTAACTATTATTCCTCTAAATGTGAATAAAAATCTAGGTGTACTCTTCCAAGTATCTAAATCTCCCCTAAACTTTGAATCTATATAAATTTAGAAAAAGTATTTAGTTATAAAGCACAAAGTTAAATATACCAATGTTTTAGATATTGAATGGTCCTTTTTAAATATTCATTGTGTACTTTCTCATATTTTACATGAAAATGAAAATAAATCCCACTATAAATGAAAATTTTGTGTAAGGGAATACCATGACATACATCAAACTAACTACTACTAATTCAAATGGATCTTTCACTGTATGATTCACATTATCTTCCATTTTTGGTGATTACCTCTTGTACAATTTGAAGTGTTTTTCCAAAGGAGTTAACATCAGATGGAATGCATATATATGAAACCTTTTAATTATTTTCTAGATATATTACTTCTGAGACAAATATAAGATTTTGTTTTTTATTTCTCTCTTAATCTGTATTACATAGATTTTATTGGCCTCTATAAGATCATTCATATCAAGTATTTTTAAACACTCTTTCTTAACCTTATGAATCCTCCTAATTTTATGGACTTTATATGATATTTTCACTAAAATACAAAATAATGATGATGAAACATTTATCCTTGAGTACCTTTTAGTAGAAATTGTGATCTAATTTTTTATGTGAGATTCCTTTCTCATCCATGAAAGTATATAAGTTTTAGTTCAAATTTCTTAGTTTTTATTTCAAGACATAAACACTTCTCCACATATTGCACACCGCATCCTTATTCTAATATTCCTTAAAACTCTCTAGTTAAATCATGTATATTTCCTTCACTAAACCCCCATAATGGAATTATATTTTTACATCCATCTACTTTATATATAATCTATCAAAAGAAACGAGACTTGGAAATTTCTGGATGGTAGTGTGTTTAACCACTGATTAAAATATTATAGAGATGCCCACTCCTTCTTTCTACTAAAATAATTTCTTCTCTAAACTTAACTTTTACTTTTTTCTACTATCAGTGTAAAATCTCTATCCCAGTAGCCACTAAACTTGTGCTATGAGTCGGGTTATTACATGACCTCAAGTGTGTATCCTCATACGCCAGAGTATTTTGACTAGCAGTATGGGTCTAAAGGGAACATTGGGAGACTATACCCGCTTATTAAGGTGAAAACACAATATAATTAACGTCAATAGATAATATAACCAACAAAAACAAAAAATGGACAGCTTGAAATAACAACCAATAAGTAACCAAGTACATATTCAATAAAATAATTTAGTGAATGATCTATATGAAAAGTGGTTATACAATACAAACCAGAGAAAAAATTAGATAAATACTCTAAACCCAGACCTGAGTCTCAACCTGTTCCTAACCTCTATGCTCCAACTCATCATCCCATGCACAACCAAACATCAAGTTCCCATCCTGAACCTATACCTGAAAACAAGTATCATTTTCTCAGGTACCCAAGTGTCATGGAGGCCCGAGCAAGGTGTGAGTACAACTCAGTAGGATGTCATAAATGGTGTATAAAGTAAAATCTAGTTTTTAAAAATGTGTATGTAGGTAACAAGTAAAATAAATAACAAGTACCAAGGAAAACATTTAAGTAATTATTTAGAATCCATTTACCCCTTAATTTCTCTAGAATCGGCCGATTAATAAACTAACTCATGTAACCCAGGGATTTTAATCCAAGGCACAATAGATGAAACACACATATAATCATAAGGGATTCAACTAATCACAACTCATCACACACCCCTTTTTATAGTATTCATTTAATTAATTTTCATCATTATTGTCTTTTCATCACTTGTGTTATATTAATTATTAAATTCATCAACATTTCTTATTACATGGGTTAGGAATTTAAATCACTTACATTATGTCATGATCTGATAAAATACTATGCATAAGGGAATAATCCGGCTCCCTATATCACTAGTTTTAACCACGTTATAACAACACATTATCATTACCTCAAATCCTTAGTCTCAGTGTAATGAAACCATTAGGGGAATAGAGCTTTTTCCCCTTCCCTAACATGTGAATTGTGGGTTAGAGTTTAGATCATCAGTCTAACTTGACCTGTGGGTGTATAACCTTAGTCAATACCCCACACTACCAATCCATGTACACATACTTATCTATCTAGGGGTAGGTTAGAGCATCAATCCAACCCAACCCATGGGAGGATCCTTAGTCCTTTATCCAACACCAATATACCAAAACCATATTTAAAAAATACACATAATCAACCACAATTAAAACAAAAAACATGGGAATTTATATTATTCCACAACCCATTAACACCTTTCCATTTACATTTCATTGTCATTTATCCCAATTCTCATTACTTATTCCTAAATCATTAATTATTCCACTAATTACAATACACTGACCCATTTAAAATATTCAAAAATTTCCATATGGCAAATCACTTAACCCATTCATTATTTCCCATTTATTAACCACTTATTAATTTCAATTATAAATCACAATCCATTGGGCACATTCACATTAATCTCGTTTAACCCATTTCCATATCATGTTAAACACCCCCTTATGTTATATCATCAACCAAGACCATTCATTACTTAGTTCACTTCATAATCATGTTAACATACCAACGTGACTGTTATGAGTTCAATATCACTATCCCTTACATCCCTTTAATTACTATAGTCTCATTGGACCTTTATAAACTAAAACATGGAAATAAAAACAAGTAAAAATACTCATTGAAATTATCTTGATATCACCCTTTTAAAGATAATCCTTCCTCTTTGAAAACTAAAACATTCCCTAAGGCTTTAATTTTCATTTAAACATTCAAAATAAAAATTAAACCATTTTCAAAAAAGGAAAACTTGTTCTAGATTCAAATACCATTTGAAATCTCTTAGAAAACCCCCATTATTAATCATTTACCATTAATAAATATAAAATCAGGTAAAAAACCTAAATGTATCATCAAACTCATTTCAGATCCTCTCAATCATTTACAAAATCCAAATTATAAATTGTTTCAATAAATACATTAACCTCACCCACGCATCAATTTCATTTTCACTGCCTATTCTCTCTCATAATACTCCTATCTCAAGGTTTACTAGTTTTTTTCCACCAATTACAGGGGTCCAGTTTACCCCATGGGTATCCCTAGGTCAGATCTCACATAATCGATGAACCCAACAAGGTCCGTGAAGGGTATCGAACCTCAATCTAGGGTTAAAATCACTTTTTATAACCCAATACATCAAAAAACAACATTAAGTAGAAATAAAGAAGCTACATACACACATAACACATCAAGAATATGGGAGAAATCTTAAAGACCAGCTACCTCTTGTCCATTGAAAAATTCTTGCTCAATATCAACCCTTGATTCGGACTCAGACACCCACTAAATCCCAAATCTAAAATCTGCTAGAAAAATGAATATTTTAGGGATTTAAGAGAGGAGAAGTTCTACAAGCCCTAATCCATAAAATAAATCAAATAGGAGTGTTCGACTCAGCCAGATCTTTGATTCGCACCCAAACACACTCCAAACACCCAAGAATCGAAGGAGAACCATACATGAAGGAGGATGGGGCAATTGGTTCATCACCTAGGGTATAGGGGATCGATTGGGAGGAAATATAGGATGAGGATCTAAAACTTTTGAGTGGAGAAACTATAAATTTTTCAACTTTTAATGGGACACATGGTTTACCCATACGGTTTACCGAAATATACACAAACTGTGTGCAAGTCACTATCTAAGGGAAGTTGGGTCACACGGTTACCTGTATATTCTTGCATGGTTTGGAAAACCATTCAGTAATCATGTACTATCCCTCTATCCAAAATATTTCCCACACTACACAATTTCCAATTTCGGGCACACAGTTTTCACTAACCATGCGCCAATTGTGCGTTATATGTTTTTTGGTCACGTTTCTCCTCTTTTAGTGTCCTACACCGCTAGAACACTTCCAAAACTCTTCAAGAAATTAACAAACACTTATTTAACCATAAAATAGAGTTTAACCAAAAAAATAACAAGGAATTTCCTTCACTGAAGATTGAGATATTACAAACTCCCCAACTTATAACAAATCATCCTAGAGCTTCATTTATAAGAATTCTCAAACCCTCAAGATAGTAAAGGTTATACCATGGACCACCAATCAACCTTCACCTTCCAAGTTTCTCCCTAAACTCAGCCATGTCATAACAATGCTCAAACCAAGGAAAGAGTCCTGACCCAGGATCATTTCCCTCACTGGCTCTCATAATCACAATATGGTTCTCCTTTAGGACACATCCACCTCAACCCATCATTACTGACACCAAGAACAAAATAAAGGCCTAGACAATGATACTAAACTATCACATGAAAGGATACTGACTAGAAACTAAATTATCCTTGAAGAACTATCTAGAACACTCTCGGTACGATCCACTTCACCATTCATGGCCAAAATTGCTTGTCTCCCTCTCACCCAGATTCCTTTGAAGCACTAACAATGATCCAATCCCTACATCACTGAAGGCAATGTCCTTATTTTAACCACATCTCTTGACCTACCCCGATCTACAACTAGATGCCCAACAGTTTTGGTTCATTTTTAACATCTGGAAATTGTAACTCAAATGTACTCTTTATCTAGAGATACTTAATCATTCATCACTTGAGCCAACACCTATCACCAAAACTTCTTCACTGAGATGAATCTTACCTGAGTCTATTCAACTCGAACAGTCAGTCACGAAATTAACTGACAAAACCTTAACAGAAACTCAACTCAACTCAACTTTCATAACTTACCCAAAAATCCAAACGTCCACAAAATACCCTCCATCACTATCATTCAATAATCTTAAAACTATTGTCAGTATCTACAACACCCTCAACACACCTATGATACAACCACTTAAATTTACTTTATAACTAGCCCAAGCTCAAGGCCATCACTTAGCTCGATTGACTAGCACATCTATAACCAACCTAATTTTTCCCTAAGGAACTAGGACGTGCACCTCATGGGTTTCTCATTTTCTTCTCAAGGTTACTACATCCACTTATCATCTTTCGTTGCACATCCACGACTTAACATGATGCTCCCCACCTTAGGAGTATCATTATCACCACTTTCCTCAAGTGACCTTAGGAGTATCATTATCACCACTTTCCTCAAGTGATATTGACCCCCATGGATTCACGCCCTATCATAAGCTAAACCCCACAACTTGGAAATGGAAATTTAGCTTCCACCATAATGAAAAAAAAACATAACTCGCTACTCATTACTAGATTCTGAGAACGATATCCATGGAATTTTCTAGCTTATGATCCACTTTGAGGACCTCTTCTTAACCAATTGATGGTGTAATCCCCCACCATATGTCTCCCAAACACATACCTCTTCTTGAGTGTATCCTATGAGTTTTCCACATCTAACCAAACATACACAAGATACTAGGAATAAAACCAGTTCCTTTTCAGCACACCTGGATAAGGTCAAGATATTGAGCATGATTGTCACTGGTTAAAATTATGCCAAGAATTCATCGATGAATACCACCAAAACTGTCCACTGTCATTGTCACCTCTTACCAATAGGACACCTCAACCTACTGAAGTTATCGGGTTTCCCCATCTGTCGATGTCTTATCCACACTAAAATACTATAGCTCAAATGAAGTTTCTAACCAAACTAACCACCACCTCATGACCCTTTTCCAAGCAGTCATAACCCAACATCCCTTTTGGTGCCATTATCTTCACCCTACTCTATTTATTCTTGTACGGTCCCACTGATCACAATAGATGAACCCTGAATCATTCCATCGGTCCAAAACCAACCAGTTTCTCGCACTCTCCTATGACCAAAAAAAATCATCTCTAGCTTTCACGGGTTTTAAATTACAAATAGTCTTCCAGATTCATTTTACCCAAGTATTTTTCAACATATTAACAAAAAAAACTACTCTGATGAAAAACCCAATCACGCTTTGATCACCCTTTCCTTGTCTGCCCCAAACCAACATTACTTTCCACCTCTAACTCCATTAACCATAGGGTTAAGTCTCTGAACGATCCTTCCCTTTACAACCACTCTAGAAACCAAATGTAAGCTCTAAAGTGCTTCCATGAGGTGAGTCGCGTAGCTATACAGTTCTATCAAACTCGATAGAACCCACCACGTATCGATTTCACCTATGAAGCAACCATTTGTGCTTCACACTCCAAGGAACCTACAACCCTAGGCTAGTCTAATGACCCAATATTAACATACATGGACATTACATTTATTTTGAATAATACTTAATACATTACATAAATAGATGCTCGAAGACCATATTAGTTTAGTGTATTTGGAAACTCAGAACACACTCTTCTAGTTTGGTGAAAGATCTTCAATATCTCCCATAAATATCTTCCCCTTCAGTTTTCCTACCTAAAACCTTTCTTTATATCCTGGGGGAAAGAAAACATAAAAAGGGTGCACTTAAATGATCACTAAGGGTAAACATGGAGAATATCAAAAAAACATAAACATAAGAATGTAAAAACATGAACATATATTTTTAATATCAAAATATTGAGTCATAAAATAAATCTTGGCAGTATGTAAGACATAATTCATAAAGGAACGTTAATCATGATAACATAGCACTGGTATAAAACATGGAATTGTGGAAAAAACATAAGTATGGAAAATCATTTCCATATTAGCCAAGGCTCATTGCAAAGACCATCATAGCAGACAAAGTCCATCACTGAAATGAGTTAACCACTCATTCCAGCCTTGTATTACTAAACTGAATATACTTTTTATTTCATCCCTATATTACTGAACCGAATTTACTTTTCATTCCAGTCATTTCTGTCTCATGAGATATAAATCTTTACCCAATGCATTGGAGGGAGCTATAGGTCTCACCCATCTCATAATGAAATCATTATTATGTGTTCTACAAAAACTTAAATCATTCATCATAGAATAAACCAAGGAACAAAAATGGGTTTCTTAAACATCATTCCATCATAATCCATATAAAATAAATGGAATTCATAAAAATCATTCCATCATAACCACAACCAAATAATAGTAATAATAGGGATAGAAACATAACCTTATTTAAATAATGTCATCTTAGATGGAAAATAATTTTGATAAAATAGTTGAAATTAATTCTTGAGGAAAATATCCTTTCTTCTTCAAAAATGTTTTATTTTCTCAAAATACCACAAAATTTAAAAAGAAAATAATTTAATATAAAATACACTTGAAATATTATAAAGTAAGCTTCATAGAAATAAGGCATTATGAAAGCGTAATAATCTTTTGATGTCGTATATGTTAAAAAACATTCTTCTCATAGTTTTTCTGGAAAAGTCAAAAATTACCTTATTGTAAATACCTGGAAATTCCTAGTAAATTATTTGGGATTATTATGAGTCTGCAAAAATTGACGACACGTGATTCTGAGGCCCGGTGTTCCCAGAATGGAATATTGAACTTTTTTTAAGGTATGTTCAGTAAACATATGGGTGTTATTTTATAAATTTTGAACTAATGATCAAAATTGAAATATGAGAACACCGTGGAATCTGCAGTGCCAGGATTCACTTAAGTAAAGCTTCACTTCGACCATAGTAGGTCAAGAGAAAAAGATAATTTTTGGACTTTACAAAAAAAATAACTTAACAAAGAAATGTGGTGGTGGTACCCATGACTTTTAAAGCCATTTAATAGCTTGACTCTTCTATTTTGTAACCTTGACATTATAACATAAAATTTGGTTCATAAATGAACTGCATTAATGACATGCAACACGTTTGGATCCTCCATCTATTTAATAGAAGCTCAGGTATGGGATTTTGGTACGAAGGTGAGGAACCTCTAAAGAAGTGTTGCGGAGAATTCTACTGAGGAATGGAATGTTGGACAGCAATGTCAGAGGAATCAAATTGGGGACAATGAACGTCGGCGGATTTGAAAAGCGTGTATTCTCCTTCCACCACCGTGACATCTCCAACGAAATCCGAGGTAGGGTATTTGTTTATTAAAGTTTATCTTTGATGAATTTAATAATCTCCTACTTGTTATAATGCTAACATGGAGGGAGTGGTCCAAATGAATAAGGCCAGACCCTCTACCGCTTCATCCAAATTGCGTTCTTCGGAGGAAAAATTTTCCAACTCGGTGGAAGGTGGAAACCAGGAGGCACGAGATAACAGCGACATCCCAACAGGCCCATAGGCGCATTCGGAAGGAAGAACGGACTATAGGATCCCACCTAGTGGCTCACGGAAGTCCCAATAGCGTGACACAGATGCGGCAGTGCAGGAGACCAGCTCTGGAAGGCGAAGCCTGTGGTTGGTGCTCACCTGCCGTGGAAGGAGGCGATGCCCTCAGCGCCGCGGAGGATGGACAAACATTCATCTCTTGGCCGGCCACAAAGGCGGTAGGCGGCATGCCATCACACACCACAGTGAGCAGGTCGCGGCTACAAAGCCATGATGAAGGAGGGGACCCACTCCCTATGGGTCCCATGGGTGATGACGTGGTACCACCTGGAGCCACCATTTAAATATCTAAATAGCTCTTTGAGCCATTCAAAAGGTGGACCACACGACCCCCGCACGGGTCACGCCAGCTGCCAGGCCAAGCCGTCGTGGCCTAGCCTAGCTTGGGCAAGCCAGGTCAGTCAGTGGCCCAGCGGGCTGAGCCTGTCGCGGCTGGTCTAGGACAGTTCGTGTCGGTCCGGTCTAGGCAAGTTCATTAAGGATCGGTTCAGACCCGGACCAGGTTGGATCGGCCTGAACGGGTTTGGATCGGCCCAAACCAGGTTGGGCCATGTCGATCCGACTAGGTTGGACCAAACCTAGACCCCTCTGGGGCCCAGATATGCTCAAAAGGTCGTATCTTGTGAACCGAACGTCCGTTTGATGAACCGTATATGGTGTTAGGATCCTTGGAGAGATAAAATCCTTTTAAGATACTCCATGAGAGTTTTTCAGAAAATTGGAGTATGGCCGGGTTGGATCGACCCCGAATCCAACTGGGGCCTCGGCACTAAAATGTCAATAACTTACAGATCGGGCATCTAGTTGACGCACTATCTATTGCTTTGGAACCCTTATAACATGACAGATCTTTGGGTAACTTCTTCATGGGACTTCATGTCAGTTGAAAAACAACCTATGGATTGTGGAGACGTTTCTCCTGGAATCAAGCGTGCTAGGAGCAGGAATCCAGTGGCTGGCTGTGATATGGAGTTTAGAGATAGATCATATAGAGGTTAGTACCTAGCGATCCTGTGCGGATTAGTACTTAGGAATCTTGTGTAGATCAGCACCTAGCAATCCTGTGTGGATCAGCACCTAGCGACCCTGTGTGGATTAGCACCTAGCGACCCTGTGTGGATCAGTATCTCGTGACCCTATGTGGATCTGCATATAGCGACCTAGTGTGGATCAGCAGCTAGCGACCCTATGTGGATCATCACCTAGCGATCCTATGTGGATCAGCGCCTATCGATCCTATGTGGGTCTTGTGGGGATCAGTACCTATTGATCCTGGGTGGGTCGGATCCTGTGTGGGTCAGCAGGGGTTGGTACCTATCGATCCTAGGTGGGTTGGATCCTGTGTGGGTCAGCGGGAGTTAGTACCTATCGATCCTGTGTGGGTCAAACTTCATATGGTCAGTAGCAGAGCCTCTTGACAGAATAAGATGATCAAGCTTTATGACTAATCATCTGTACTTTTATAATTTAGTTATACCTGGTTTTAAGATTATTCTTTTACTTTGTGCTTTGTGTTTGAGATCATGTTTTGTGGTTTTCCTTTTTGGAATTCTGAGAGACTTTCAGGGGCCTCAGGGTCCCTGATGAGTATTGTTATACTCACCCATGCACAGGTTTCTCCCCCACCTTGTTGTGTCTTGTTCAGACGATGGGAAGCCTTGACTGAGACTCGAGGAGCTAGAACTTGATGGTGGATGATGGTGACGGTTAACATGGAGAGCTATATAGGCAAGTTGTACCTACCCTTCAGGCAGGATCCTTAGTGGACAATCTTAGGAGTTGTTTTCTATTTTTAGTTGTAGTTATATCTTTTCATTTGGGATTATTTCCAGCTCCTTTACATTCAGTACACACCTTTACTACTGGAGTTTTACTTCGTGGTTACATCATGTTGTGTTATTTGACTATGTGTTTGTACAGGTTTAAATCCAATGCCTTCCCATTTTAGGGATATACCTTTCTGGTGCTAGTCACCAACCCTTGGCCTATGGAAGGCGGTCTTAGGGTAGTCATGGATCAGGCCCCAAGGGACGGGTCATGACACTTGTACCAAAAATGAAAAAAGATTCCTTTCATACTGTTTAATAAAAATTTACCAATGGTTTGGTTAAAATTGACTTTAAAAAATTTTAGAGGAATATAAATAATATTACATATTTAGGAAATATGGATTTTGATGATAAATATACCCCAGTAAATACTTACATATAGAAAATCTTGGATAATAATGATATTGTGAAATTATCTCTTACTTTAGGTCTGTTATCCTTTGTATGTATCCAAACCTCCTATATAATGATAATGTAATTGAATTATTTGAGAATAATAGTCATTTTTATGATATCATATATGATCATATTATCATCTTTTTGGTAATAATATTTAATTATTCCTCGTTATTTGGGTATTAACTGCTTTATGTTCTTATGCATGTTTTGTCGAATAAGTTATGGTTCTCCTTATTAGATAATAGTTGTATAATTAAAAAATGATATTAAAATAATATATACCATATTTATTCATTCTTTAAATTTATATAATCATTCTTTAATGAAGATCATGTAGAATGAATCGTATCGTATCGTGGAGACGGTAGGTCGTACGTACGCACAAGCGATGATATCATTCCCATATTTTTTGAATTTAATTAGAGGGTGTATAATATTTTAGAATTAATATCATGTTATAATAATCATATATAATTATTATTTCTATTATTATACCCATCCAACTAAGGTGGTGGTGAAAAACATATTACACCACGGTGTGGAGATGGTAAGCCATATGTACGCACACATGGTGATTTTGTTTTTTTTGTAGGATAGATAGAAGGTGAAATATGGTTGTTTCATAATTATAATAACATCTTAGTATATAATTGATACTGGAGTTATTATTTTATAAATAAATAACTCAGGAAGAGTAAGTATAATAAGAAAGAAGTTTAAAATAATTGGTAGAGGAGATTACCTCTTCTTCGACATGCTTCCTCTAAATCTCATCTTAGATCACTAGATTTGGTCTTTGGAGAAGACCATAACCTCTAGAATATAACTAGGGAAGTTGATAATGGAAAATGGAAGTTTATTTTTGAGCTTGAAGGCACAAATTTATGTTAAGAAGTAAGGGAGGAGGTTCCCTTTTATAATTGAGATGAGGGGCACTTTTGGAAACCTCAAAAATATTAATTTATAATAAAATCAAACCCCACTAAAAAACCTAAAAAATGTCCCAATTTAGAATATGATATTAGATGGGGTTTTAATATCATCAACCAATAAATTTAATACACGTTTTTATGTCAATTTATACATTATCATTTTAATTAACACTTATTTATTCTATTTAATTTTAATTAAGATTACAAATATTTCAATATTAAAAGGGTGTAATATTTATTTATTTGATGTAAATTAGTCCATAAATAAGTACCTTATAGTATTTTAGACCATATTATAATTATTATATATTTTTCTAAAATGTTTTATGAATTTTAAAAAATTTAATAAAACGTTGTTTTGACAAAACAACAATAGTGTCATTTTTAAAACTATTCAATTCATGGATTTTAAAAAAAATCAATATAAGATGTTATCATCAAAAAAATTATTTTATTATATCTTTATGGGGTCCATGTAATATATAAAAATAATTTGAAATATTAATTATCTAAAATTATATTTATTTTTATATTTTTAATAACATTAATTTGATATTTCCATTAATAAAATAATTACTACATCTATTTTGTGTAATTATTTAATATACTTATTTGTTGGTTAAAATTTAAAAACAAAATACTATGATGAAGATAAATATACTATCATTAATAATAATACTTCTATTAGAGTTTATCTTCTGTAAAAGTCAACATTAAAAATGGTATACTTATTAAATTATGAATGTGACAACTTTAACATCACTTTAAATAAAATAATATAAGTGTCACAATCTCTTCCACATGGATCCAAATGGTAAATAAATTGACCCTTGGATGATTATGGTATATATATAATCTAAAAATAATAATTGGGAAAGTTTTTGTGTCTTTTGAAGGTTATTATCATTTTAATAATAATTGTTTTATTGATTTTTCATCAATTAATTAATTTGTACACCATCAAAGTAGAAGTCTTTAAGGTAATTACATATTTACTAAAAATTAAAAATAAATTACCATGATAAATAAATAAAAATTATCTTTAAAATAAGTATTTATAATCGAATTTATATTCATCCTTATATAAAAAATTGTTTAGTTATTAAAATTTGAGTGAGTCATATTTAACTTTTCTTTAAATTAAATAAATTAAATGTCTTAATCTCATCTAATTGGCTTCAAAAGGATACCATATAAACCCAAGGATGGTTGAGGTTAAAAAAACTCATATAATTATATTAATACAAGTGTTAGGGTAATTTTATAACACTATTATTACCCTTAATTACTTGTTTTACCCTTTTACCATACTAATAAAAATTAGCGAAGTTACTATTCATAATACCCAAAAATAAAATTAATCTATTTATATAATTTGGTCATACTAATTAAAAATATTGAATCCATTTTTCAAAATTCAAAACATAGAATTTTTAGAAATTAATTTAAAATTATTTCCGTTGTCAGAAAGAGAGAACGAGTTTTTAAAAGTTAAAACATTACAAAATATTGAAATGTTTTTACATATAAATTCAATGTAAAAATAATGGTATTGACATAAATTATATTGAATAATGAAAATATATTCTATTTATAATTTAAAACCATTAAATAATATAATTTAATTACATAAATTATTTCGATGAAAAAATTTGTTTTCAATTAAAATTTAATATAATTTTACTATTCATCCAAATTTAAAACTTATCCGAAAAATATCAAAAATGCCTTAAAATTAAATTTTTATATCTCAATTATATAGAATAAGTATATTTCATTAAATATAATATATAAAAGTGGAAAAAACTAGATTTAAAATGGGTATTCCATCAAAAGGCATCAATACTACACATTTTTAAAAATACTTTTTTTATCCGAATAGACTCACTTATTTTTGTTTAAATAGTTTTTTTAGAAATAAATTAATATTATTCATACCCACCATTATAATTACTATTTTATAATATTTATTTTTTCACCTATACTCGGTCTTGCATGAAATGAATTCTATCAAAAGAACATAAAATTGTGTGCAACACAAGCCAAGCATAGTGTTGTGTATATCACAACCTAATACAGTGTTGCATACAGTGAAAACTAATATTGGTGTAGTGTATAACACAATACATCAAAGAAATTAAAAAAATCTATCTCATAAACTCATAGGGTGTTACATTCTACCCCCCCCCCCCCCCCTTAAAATGAATTTCACCCTAAAATTTTTTTGGGGTTATAAAAGGTTTACTACTTGAAAGTTTCTTTTATAGAAAACCACATCGTAAAAAGAAATACTAAAAATTCATTTTTAAAAAAAAATAGAAACATAACAGTTACCCAAATTAACTCCTCACTAGTTTTCCCTATAGAATAACATTTTTGGGAAGCTAAAACATGGATATGGAAGAAAAATCTAACCAACAAGTTATAATAGAGAGTGATAGAGAACAAGGTTTGGAGAAAGTTAACAACCAAAAATCCATAAATTTGTAATGATTTCAGGGACCATCTAATTAATCAGATAAGAAGGTACTAGGATAACATTTTTGGTTTCAAAATCCTTTTCTTAAAGTTGAATAATTTTTCATGAGAAGAAATAATTACTTTATTTCAGTACAATCTCACCATTTTTAGTGCCTTGAACAATTTCCACTTCATATCTTATTCAAAGAAATGAAGTTGAATTTTTTATTCCTGAATTTTTATAAAATCATGCAATCCATAAGTAAAATGATAGGTTATTACGTCTATCTCAACAAAAAGTTTTGGACAAGTTATCAAATATGCATAATTCTACCTATAGTGAGATAATACATTAATCTAATAAACTTCAACCAAAGTATAACTTATACTGTCCATAAATGGATAACCTTAAAATCCTTCCAAAAACTGAAAATATAAAACTTTAGAGAGAGGTTAACTAAATAAGCATAGCATTTATCACCCATATATCATAGGGAAGTTCTTGGTTGTCACATTCCAAACATGTGACTACCTTAATCATATATTATCTTGAAACATGGTAATAACTTGAATTACCAAATAACCTTAGTGAAAACATGCATGCTATCAAAAATTAACTCTTTCAAAATACAAAAATCCCAAAAATCCCAAAAAATCTCTATAATCAAACCATTATATCAATTTTTCCTTATATCAGTCCTGAGGTTATTAATACTATCAAACATCTCATTATCTCCTTATCCCATCATTATACACATATCATGTGTTTTCCAAAAACAAATTCAATCAATTTTCATTGTTACCGGTACCATATACTTATAGAAAACCACAAAGGACCAATACATAGATATTTCAATATTCCATAATACTATAAAAGAGATTCTACAATATTATTCCATAATCCCATTACATAAACACTCAATCATTCCCCCACTTCATTTTCATACTCAGTATCTCCAATAGTATCACATGTGATTTTCCTTTGTCATTGTCCTTAATAGGTTTTTTATGTTGATCATCATTGATAACCCTTGGATTAGGGAATTGTTTAGCATAATTCCCCATTTCCTTGCACTTGTAGTATTGAAGTTTGGGTGGTGCATTCTCTCTAGGATTTTCTTTATACACATCATTAGCTACCTTTTTTTCATTACTTCGGCACTCAAATTCTCGATGACCATATTTTACATGCTTAAAAAAATTTCTATTTCTTTTAATAAAATCTCCACCATGCTTCTTTCCACACTTTGAGCATAAGCAAACACTCATCTTCTTTTCACAAATAATTAGATATTTTCCTTTGAACTCCATATTTCATTTCTTTTAAAAACTATGAGATTGAGATGAAACACCAACTTCCATTTATACCTTGATAGTACAACACAAAATCTCTTAATAGCTAATAAATTCTCTTATATCTAATTCCCTTCAAAGACTTGGTTTTAATCCACTGAAGAATCAATAAAATTTACTTTCATATTTGGATGACAAAGCCAGAAGCATACCTTGAAAGTCTTGTAAAATTTTCCTTGTACATACCAAAGAATTCATCATCCTTTTACTTAAGCTCAAGGAACACCTTTTACATCTTTTTTTGAAGAATATAAGGAAATTAATTATTTAAAAAAAAATTATTTAACTCATCCCATTCCATGGATTCAATTTCATCTTGCTACCTTGTATTCTTGATTTGTGTCCACCACTAGTCTTCTTTTCCTTCTAAATGATAAACAACCAAAATGAATTTTTCATGTTCCAAAAAGTGAAGTATAGAAAATATCTTTTCAATGGTACTCATCCATTTTCAGCAATAAGTGGATCATAATATCCACTAAAAGAAGGTGGGTGTTGCATCATGAAGGACTTAACAGAATGTTGTTCCCTTCTCTAATCATTTGGAAGTCCAGAATGATTCATTGCTTGTGTAAGTATATCAATAAGACTTTGAATTATAACTCGCATAACATTTGGTTTTTCAATAGTAAAATAATTGAATTTCCCATTTCATTGATCATTCACATAGTTCCTTCGAGTTCCATCCATTTTCTAAAACCCAACAAGAATAGAGTGAGAGGCAAAAATCATACTAAGAAAACAACATAATCAAGGGGGGTACTTTCAATCTCTAGCATCTTAGGTTTATTCCTAGGTTATTCATGATCGTTACCATAATTCTATCACTATAACCTATAGTTATACATAACCTTAGAGACATCCCAAGACAAATCCTTAGAAATATCTCTAGGGATCTCACTAAATTTTTCGTATCCTATTTTCCAAAGGTTAACTAAACCTTTGCTCTTATACCAACTCTAACAAACCAAGCTTGAAGTATATGGACATTAAATTTATTTTGTGGAATACATAATAAATTTCACAAATAGACACCCAAATATATTATTAGTTTAGTTTATTTGGAAACTTGTAAAACATTCTTCTAGCTTGGTGATGGATCTTCAACATCTCCCAAAAATATCTTCCCCTTTAGTTTTCCTACCTAAAACCTTTATCTATATCCTGGGGGAAATAAAACATAAAAATGTAGAGCTCAAATTCTTAGTAAGGGTAAAAATGGATAGCATAAAACAAAACATAAACATGAGAATTTAAAAAGATGAACATGTATTTTGAATATCAAAATCTTGAGTCATAAAATAAATCATGGAAGTATGTAAGGCATAAATCATAAAGGAACATTAACCATGATAACATAGCCTTGGAATAAAACATGGAATTCTGGAAAACAAATAAGCATAGAAAATAATTTCTATATTATCCAAGGACCATTTCTAAGACCATCATAGTGGACAAATTCCATTACTTAACTGAGTTCACTCCTCATTTCAGTCCTCTATTACTGAACTGAATATACTTGCCGTTTAATCCCTATATTACTAAACCAAATTTACTTTTAATTTCAGTCATGTCTATATCATGAGATATAAATCTTTAACCAATGTATTGGAGGGAGATATAGGTCCCACATATCTCATAATTAAATCATTCTTACGTGGTCCACAAAAACATAAATCATTCATCATAGCATAACCCAAGGAACAAAAATGGGTTTCTTAAACATCATTCTATCATAATCCATATAAAATAAATGGATTTCATATTAATAATTCCACCATAAAAAATCATATTAATAATAGTTATATAAACATAACCCTATTTAAATAATGTCATCTTATATGGAAAATAATTTTGATAAAACACGTGAAATTAATTCTTGAGAAAAATATTCTTTCTTCTTCAAAAATGTTTTCTTTTCTAAAAATTCCATGAAATTTAAAAATAATTGAATTTAATTGAAAATATTCTTGAAATATTATAAAATAAGATTCATGGAAATAAGTCATTATTAAATTGTAAGAATCGGTTGATGCCTTATAAGTTAAAAAATATTCTTCTTATACTTTTGTCAGAAAAGTCAAAAAGTGCCTTATACTGAAAATTAAAAAATATTTCTTTTATACCTTTTAATAAAAATTTACCGATGGGTAAAATTGACTTTAAAAATTTTTAGAAGAATATAAATGATATTACATATTTAGAAAACATGAACGTGGATGATAAATATACCCCAGTAAATACTTATGTATAAACAATCTCAGATAATAATGAGATTGCGAAATTATCCCTTACCTTAGGTCCGCTTTCCTTTTTTATGTATCTGAACCTCCTGTATAATGATAACTTCATTGACTTATTCCATAATCATATTCATTTTTATGATATCATATATGATCATATTATCATCTGTTTGGTAATAATATTTCATTATTCCTTGTTATTCGAGTATTAACTTCTTTATGTAATTCTGCATGTTTTGTTGAAAAAGTTTTGGTTATCCTTCTTAGGTCATAGTTATATCATTACAAAATGATATTAAAATAATATATACCATATTTATTTATTATTTAAATTTATATAATAATGCTTTAATGAAGATAATGTAGAATGAATCGCATCACATCGTGGAGACGTTAGGCCGTACATATGCACGAGTGATGATATCATTCCCATATTTATTGAATTTAATTGGATGGTGTATAATATTTCTGAATTAATATAATGTTATAATAATCATATATAGTTATTATTCCCATAATTATACCCATCCAAGTAAATTGGTGGTGAAAAAAAAATTACACCACGGTGTGGAGACGGTAATCTATACATAAGCACGCATAGTGATTTCATTTTTTTGTAGGATGGATAGAAGGTGGAATATGGTTGCTTAATAATAATAATAACATCACAGTATATAAGTGATATTTTATTTATTACTTTATAATGAAATAAATCATGAAGAGGATGTAGAAGAGGAAATAAGTTTGAAAGAATCGGTAGAGGAGATTGCCTCTTCTTCAACGTGCTTCCTCTAAATCTCCTCTTAGGGCACTAGAGTTCATCTTTGAAAAATACCAGAACCTCTAGAATGTAACTAGAGAAGTTGATAAGGGAAAATTTCAGGATATGGATGTTCTTGAGGGCTCAAATTGATTTGAAGAAGTGAGGGAGGAGGTTCCATTTTATAATTGAGGTGAAGGACACTTTTGGAAACCTCAAAAATATTAATTTATAATAAAATAAAACCCTACTAAAAAACCTAAAAAATGTCCCAATTAAGAATATGAGATGATATGGGGCTTTAATCTCATAAAACAATAAATTTTAGTCATGTTTTTATGTAAATTTAAAAATTATCATTTTAATTAACACTTAGTTATTCTATTTAATTTTAATTAAGATAAAAAATATTTTAATATTAAAAGGGTAAAATATTTATCTATTTTATATAAATTATACCATAAATAATACCTTATATAATTTTATACCATATTATAATTATTCTATATTTTTAAAAAATGTTTTATGATTTTTAAATAATTTAATAAAACATTGTTTAAGAAAAACAACAATAGTGTCAATTTTGATAGTATTCAATTCATGGATTTTTAAAAATATCAGTATAAGATTTTAAAATTGAAAAAAAAATTATTATATCCATATGGGGTATAGGTAATCTAGGAAAATCATTGTAAATATTAATTAGCTAAAATTATATTTATTTTAATATTTTTAATAACATCAATTTAATATTTCCATTAATGAAATAATTACTACATCAGTTTTGTGTAATTATTTAATATACTTATTTGTTTTATAAAATTTAAAATTAAAATACTATGATGAATATAAATATAATATATTTCATAAGAATAATTTTAATAGAATTTATCATCTATAAAATTCAGTATAAAATTATTTATACTTATTAAATTATGAATGTCACAACGTTAACATCACTTTAAATAAAATAATATAAGTGTCGAAATATCTTCTATATGGCTCCAAATGGAAAATAAGTCGACCCTTGGATGATTATGGTCAATATATACTCGATAAATAATAATTGGGAAATTTTTTGGGTCTTTTGATGGTTATTAGAATTTTAATAATAATTGTTTTATTGATTTCTCATCAATTAACTAATTTGTACACCATGAAAGTATAAGTCTTTAAGGTAATTATATATTTTCTAAAATTTAAAAATAGATTTACATGATAAATAAAAACATTTTATATTTAAAATAAGTATTTATAATCAAATTTATCTTTTGTATATCTTTATATAAAAAAACGGTTTAGTTATTAAAATCTGAGTGAGATGTATTTAACTTTTCTTTATATAAAATAAATTAAATATCCTAATCTCATCCAAGTGACTTCCAAAGGACACCATTTCGACCCAATGATGATTTAGGTTAAAACACACTCATACAATAATATTAATACAAGTGTTAGGGTAATTTTATAATAGTATTCTTGCCCTTAATTACTCGTTTTACCATTTTACCGTATTAATAAAAATTACCGATGTTACTATTCATAATGTCCCAAAATAAAATAAATATATTTACATAATTTTGTCATACTAGTTCCAAATATGGAATAAATTTTTGAAAATTCAAAACATAGAATTTACAGTAATTAATTTAAAAGTATTCCCATTATCGGAAAGAGAGAATGAGTTTTTAGAAGTTAAAAATTTACAAAAGATTGAAATGTTTTTACATATGAATTCAATATAAAATTAATTCTAATGAAATAAATTATATTGAATAAAAAATATTCTATTTATACTCTAAAACCATTCAATAATATAATTTATTTACATGAATTATTTTGATGAAAAAAGTTGTTTTCAATTAAAATTTAGTATAATTTTACTATTAATAAAAATTTAAAACTTATCAAAAAAATATAAAAAATTAATAAAAAGTAAATTTTTATATCCCAATTCCAAAGAAGAGGTTTATTTTTGTTAAATATAATATATAAAAGTGGAAAAACTAGATTTAAAATGGGTGTGCCATTAAAAGGCGACAATACTGCATTTTTTGAAAATTACTTCTTTTATCCGAATAGACTCACTTATTTTCATTTAAATAGTTTTTTTAGAAGGAAGTTAATACTATTAATACCCACCATCATAATGAATAGGTTATAATATTTATTTTTTCACTTATACTCGATCTTGCAGAAAATGAATTCTATCAAAAGAACTTGAAATTGTGTGTAACACAAGCCAAGCATAGTGTTGTGTATACCATAAGCTAATACGATGTTGTGTATAATGAAATTGAATCATGGTTTAGCATAAAAAACAATACATCAAAGAAATTAAAAAGAATATATCTCAAAAAATATTCGGGGGTTATAGCTGGCCTCCCTCGAGGCTACCCTCAGATTCTCAAGATTTTCAACTCATAGCCATAGCTCGAGCCACAACCCCCAAAACCATTAACCTTTACAATTAACTCTCTAGGTTAATAACACACTAGAAAACACCCTCCATGTGCCACTTCCAAGGTCCAAAATGTTTGTGCAGCATGCACCCAAAAGCACCAACACCATGACCGACCTCTATCACATGTCATCTTGAAATTAAAAATGGTACCAACTTCCCAAACTAGAGCCACAACAAAAAAACGGTAACTGAATCTCTCTAATCCATGTGCACCAAACCTCAAACAACCAGGTACTCACTGCAGTCATACAACTCCTATTTCAAACACACTACACCTAACGCACCAAACAACCACTTACTCTAAATCCTATACTAAGGTTACCCACACACGCACACTGGAACCTTGAACCAAACATCAACTCTAGGGTCCAAACACAACTCACATAGTCTCAATCCAAAGGAGTCACCAAATTCACCTTAATAGCCACCATTTCACAAATTCAATATCACAACCTAACTAAGGAAACAATAATAACATCCCATTAACCGTCACACCCAACTTTACAAGACCTAGCAAATCGTAATATGTGTTCTCAAAACTATAGAACTCTACCACCCAAACCACCCATACACAGGGTCAACAACCAACATAAGAGATAATCACCATTGTACTCCATAAAAGTTCAATTACTCACCCATTTCCACACTTAATTAACCTTACCATTAAACCCACTATTTCACCTCTCAAAGATTTTAATTTTCAAAACCCAAGAATTTAAATTTAAAAAACCTTTTTACAAACCAGACATTTCAAAAATCCCAACTTTATTAAAAATCACATTTCAAAAAATTTACATTTTCAGAAACCCAAGGATTCTACATTTCTTGGAACATTTTTAACCCACATTTCAACACCCATTGATTCACTCAATTCCAATTTTATATCCATTTGGTTTATCATCATGTCATTCACTAGTCAATCATAGGAAATATATAGATAACCTATCTATCCTATGTTCCTATCATAATGCAAGAACTCACATGCCCTCTCTTGCAACATCGGGCCAAGAGATAAAACCTTCTAAATCAATAACATCACATCCAAGAACACCACCCAAGGTGGAAATATCAACCAACTATAAAATCACAAAACATAACATCATTTCCCACCCCTAGAAACTTGGATTTTCCCTCATACATTTGGTTGCAGGCACCCATACACGAGTTTATTTCCAAGTCCCAGCAAGCTCCTAGTCTCCTATCTACCATGACCAAATAGTAAGAAAAAAAGATTACATCCTCTGATACTACTTTACAACATCCTTAGCCCGATATCCACTAAACCAATGCTCTGAACTTGGTTGTTACATGACCTCAAGCGTGCCCCCCTGTATGCCAGAGGCTACTGACTTGTAGCGCAGGTCTAAAGGGAACATGGGGAGATTATACCCTCTTATCAGAGTGAAGCCAAAATAGAATTATCATCAATAGATAGGGAAACCAATAGAAATAATAAATGGTCATCTTGTAATAACAACTAATAAGTAACCAAGTATGCATACTATAATATAATCTAGTGAATAATCTACATGCCATGCAGTTATGCAATACAAATCAAAGACAAAACTAGCCAAAGACTCAGAACCTAGACCCGATTCCCAACCCATTCCTAACCTTCATGATCCAACCCATCATCCTGTGCACAACCAATCATTAGGTACCCATCCTAAACTTATACCTTAAAATATTTAGCATCTGTTCAGGTACCAAAGTGCCATGACATCCCAAGAAGGGTGTGAGTAAAACATAGTAGGACACCGCCAACAGTATCTAATGTAATATCCATTCTGTACAATGGTGTATACAGGTAACAAGTGAAGTAAATAACAAGTACCAAGGAAAACATTTAATTAATTATTTAGTACACATTTACCCATTAAGTTCTCTAGAATTGTCCAATCAACAAACTAACTCATGTCACCTGAGGAGTCTAATACAAATCTCAATAGATGACACACACATATAACCATAATGGATTCAACTAATCACAACTCATCGCATACCTCTTTTCTATAGTATTCATTTAATCCATTTTAATCATTATTGTTTTTCATCACTTAAACTATATTAATTACTAAATTCATCTATATTTTGTGTTACATGGGTTAGTCATTTACATCACTTACTCTAGAGCTTGATATGATCGAATACCATGCATAAGGTAATAATCCAAGTCCCTATCTTACTAGGGTTAACCACATCACAAAAACACATTATCATCACCTCGAAGCCTCAGTCCAGGTGAAATGAAATTGTTATGGGAATAGAGCTTTGTCCCCTTCCCTAACCCGTGAATTATGGGGAGGATTTTAGAGAATTAGTCCAACTCAACCCATGGGCATAGAACCTCATCCAATACCCCATACTACCAATCCATGTACACATTCTTATCCATCTAGGGGTAGGTTAGAGCATCAGTCCAACACGGCCCATGGGAGGAGACTTAGTCCTTTATCCCACACCAACATACCAAAACCATATTTAACAAATACACATAATCAACCACAGTTCAAAAAATCAACATGGGAATTTATATTATTCCATAAACCATTAACACCTTTCCATTTACATTACATTTCCATTTATCCCAATTCTCATTCATTATGCTTAATTCATTAAGTATTCCACTAATTCCCATAAATTAACCCATTTAACATATTCAATAATTTACATATGTCAACTCACTTAACCCATTCATAATTTCCCTTGTATTAACCATTTATTCATTTTAAGTACAAATTACAATCCATTGGGAACATTCACATTAATACAGTTTAACCCATTTCCACATCATGCCAAACACCCCCTTACACTAAATTGTCAACCAAGCCCATTCATTATTAGTTTATTTCATAACCATGTTAACATTCCAATGTGATTGTTATGATTTCTATATCACTAGCCCTTATTTCCCTCCAATTACTATGGTCTTGTCGGACCTTTATAAACTACATCTTGGAAATAAACATAAGTCAAAATACTCATTGAAATCATCTTGAAATCACCCTTTTAAGCATGGGACTTCCTCTTTGAAAACTAAAACATGCCCCAAGGCTTTAATTTCCATGTCAACCATTAAAAAATTAAACCATTTTCACAAAATGGAAACTTGTTCTCGATTCAAATTCCATTTGAAATCCATTAGAAAACCCCCATTTTAATCATTTTCCATTAATAAATCTAAAATCAGGTAAAAGCCCTAAACATACCATCAAACTCATTTCAAAGCCTCTCAACCATTTACAAAAGATAACTTATAAATTGTTTTAATCAATACATTAACCTTACCCACACATAAATTTCATTTTCACTACCCATTCACTCTCATAATACCCCTATCTCAAGGTTTTCTAGTTTTTTTCACCAATTACAAGGGTCTGGTTTACCCGATGGGTAGCCCTAGGTCTGGTCTCACATCATAAATGAACCTAATGGGATATGTGAAGGATCTAACACCTCAATCTAGGTTCCAAATCACTTTCCATAACCCAAGACATCAAAAAACAACATGAAGATTAAATAAATAAACTACATGCACATATAACACATCAAGACTATGGGTGAAAGATTAATGATCACCTAACTCATGTCCATTGATAAATTCTCTCTCAATCTCCACCCTTGATTTGGACTCAAACAATTGCTAAATCCCAAATCTAAAATCTAATGGAAAAAATAAGGTTTTGGGGATTTGGAAGGAGAGGATATATTCTACAATCCCTAATTTGAAAAAATAGATCAAAGATGAGTGTTAGACTCACCCAGATCTTCAATTCATACCCAAACATGCTCTAAATTCCCAAGAATTGAAGGAGAACCATCCATGGAGGATGGGGGACTCTGGTTTCTCACCTATGGTAGATGGGTCAAAGGGGAGGAAAAATTGGATAAGGATCTAAAATCCTAAGAAGGAAAAACTGTAAATTTTTAACTTTTAATAGGGTGTATAGTTTACCCACACAGATTACCAAACCATGTGAAACTGTGTACAAGATACTTCTTAAGGGAATTTGGGTCACACTGTTTTCTAGAGATTCCCACGGGGTTTGGAAAACCATGTGGTAACCATGCACTATCCCTCTATCCAAAATGGTTCCCATATCATATGGTTTCTTGGTCCATGCACATAGTTTGTACAAACTATGTGCCAACTGTGCACTACGTGTTTTTTGGTCACTTTTCTCCTCTTTTTGTGTCAAGCACCCCCAGAACACTTCCAAAACTCCTAAATCATTTGATAAACACTTATTTAACCATATAATAGAGCTTAACCAAACAAATAACAAGGATGCACCATCACTAAAGATCATGATCTTACAATCAGCTTCTTCTTTCAAATGGAACATCCACTTGTTCTCCAAATCTTTCTTCCCCTATGGTAGTTCTGTTATCTCATGGGTTTCATTCACATGAAATAAATCCAACTCATCCATAATTTTTAATTCCCATTTTCCAGAATCATTCAGACTGGATACTTCATATGGTCTCTCAAGATCTCCTCCATACATTAAAAGAAGTTATTCCAAATCAAATAATAACCTTTGTATAGATCATATAAATTTTATAGAACTCTATAATTTATCATGTGGTTCTACTCTTTCCAGAACTACAACTTCCAAAAAATCATTATCTAATACTCTAAACTAAACCTATGAAATTGTTGAGCATTCATGTAAATAATTCACTATAATAACATCTAATCTTTAAACCCCCTATAAATATTCAAGAACTTTTTTCCATCTTGAAATTATATTTAGATCAGCTTAGATTTCCTCATTTGATTCTTTTCTCTAAACATCATTTTCAACCAAGTTTTGATCTTTTAATAAGACCTTCTCACTAAAAAGAACATTTCAACTAATAATGAATTTTCACTTATCATAATCCCTATAACACCCCTTGATTTCATAGTACGTTATCTCTTTAAATTAATTTAATAGCTTATTTTTCATGCAACACCGACTTGGTTGCATTATACTCAAGATTGAGTTTCTACGAAACAACACATTAGTATTATAATTATTTAAATGATGTATTTATTTATCAAATAAATATTGTAATATGAACAGTAAAAAATAAATTTTAAATGTTATTTATAATTTTTTCAAATAAATAAAACATATTTATAATTTAATGTATAAGTTTCATTAAAATAGTTATATATTTAGAAAACTATTTTCATAAAAGAACTACTTTTTATGCCCTTTTGTGAACAATAATAAAAATAATTTTAGACACTCCTAAAAATTAAATTTGGTAAAATAGACTTCATTTTTGAACTCAAAATATCAAAATTATCTTAGGGTAAATTCTTTGGTATTTTTCTGAAAATATTCACTTTTTTATGAATAGTGAAAAATATAATATAGTACATAAAAACAGACTCTTCCATTTAAATAATTATTTTTAATTAAAATTTATCTTAAAGTAAAAATAGATACAAAATACATATATTATCCCAATGTAAGTCATTTGAGTCATTTTATAATAGAATTAGATATAAAAAATCATTGAACTTTTTTAACATCTTTTTACCCACCTTCTAGGCACATTTACCCACCTTCTAGGCACATTTAAAAATTAGCAAAAACCGTAATTTTACCACTTATGTGAAATGAATTTTGAAAATCCAATATACATGGTTTTCATCAGTAAGTAAAATGTTGTTCAATGGGATCAAAATAATTTTTGGTGAATAGTAACTTTTCAATTTTATTTACCATAGTTAAAATTAAATAGGGTAATTAAAGGTAAAAATAATATTATAATAATATAAAATTACCCTAACACATGTCATAATTATATTGGATAATTTTATTTAGACCAAAATCAATCTTAGGACAAAAATATGATCTTTTTTTATCCACTTGGGTCAAATTAGAAAATTTATTATATTTTATTTAAAGAAGAGTTAAAAGTGTCAAATTCAAATTTTAATAACTAAACCATTTTAATATAGGGTTATACAGAAGATAAATTTGACTAAAAATATTCATTAAAAATGTAAAAAAATCTTACATCATGGTATTTTATTTATAATTTTTATACATTAAATAACTAAATTTATTTATGACACAATGATGATGCAATGATTACCTTATTAATGAAAGATTAACATAAATGATATTATAAATATTAAAATAAATATTTTTTGAAACTTTTTATGCCATACACTAATTTCATAGGTGAATATGACATCTTAGGGTTGTTTGACTATATTAAGTTCAAAGGAATCAGGTTGTTATGACTTTAACAAAAATAAAGTATTAAATAGTAACAAAATTTACATAAATGATATTTTAAAATAAATATTATTTTATTAAATAATATAAAAGTCATAAAAAAATATAAGGTTCTTCCAACTGACTTATATAATGATAAAAATTTCATTAATGATCCTCTTTATGTTCTCTTCTCATTTTATAGTAACTAAATTATCCCTATAGTATAAAAATACAAGAAGACGTGGTAAGAGTTAAACTGTTTAACTAAGGGTTAATCCCAAAAGATAAGGATAATTCTATGACCTAAATATATCTAAAACCTATTTGTTGAGATGATTTCTACCCATCCACATATTATCCTCTAAATAAATCAATTTGGAGCTATTAGAAACCGAAAATAATTTTATAATAAATTAATATTTTAGGATTTTTCCTAAAGTGCCCCTCACCTCTCTTGTAAAAGGGAACCTCCATTTATTTTTAATTCACACCTCCAAATCCATTTATCTTGTCCAAAACCTATCCAAATATCCTTCCAACTACCCTAACTTCATAATATATTCCTTACTTTTAGTATAAATCTAACCTAAGGATCCCCTTTGTTCAAATCAAAAGGAAACACCCAAAGAAGAGGTAATTATTTTATCACCTCTTTCAAAGTTCTTTTCTTCTTCTACTTCCTCTTTCTATGTTGTTTCCATGATAAAATAATAACCCCAGTAATTTATACATTTTGAGATGTTATTATAAATATTTTATAACCATATTCCTTATTCTATCCATCCTATGAATGAAAAAGTCACCGTGCGTGCGTACGTATGGCTTACCATCTCCACAACGTGGTGTAATTTTTTATTCAACACTATGTTATTTGGATGGATAAAATGATGAGTATTATGTATATAAATAATTAAAATAACATGATAATGTTTTTTATAGTTAATATAACATCAAATTTCGCAACATTTAATCATTAATGAAATGATATCGTTATTCGTGCGTATGTATGGCTTACCGTCTCCACAACGCGCAGAGATTCATTTCTGCATTCACCATTTAAGGATGATTATAAAAATATATATTATTAATAAGTATTTAATATAAGATATAATAATTATACATTTAATATATATATATATGTATATTTCATTCACTTACATCCATTCTAATACGATATGAAAATGGAAACAGCGTTTACGCGTACGTACGGCCTATCATCTCCATGAACGGTGTATTCCATTTCATATATCTATCTATTATATATATATATATATATATGTTATTATATATTTATATGATATATAAATCATGTTTTATATTCTGGAAGTAATTAAATCACGATCGAAGTGATACGATCAAGAATAACATGTTAAAACATGTACGATAAAGAAAGCGATTATTACACAAAATGTCACTTTAACAAGGAAATTATTATTAAATGTGTAGTATAAAGTCATAAATGAATCATATATGACATAATAAATATAAATATGGTTCTGGTATAATTTAATAACACACTATGGTCATTATACAGGAGGTTAAACGTACCCTCGACTAAAGGAAAATATAAAGTAAGGGTTAATTCTTCGATCTCATTATTATCCGAGATTATTTATGTATAAGTATTTACTGGGAAATATTTATTATACATGTCCATGTTTCATATAAATTTCTTCAAAATTAATCTTTTATGGTTTTATAGAAGGGACTATTTAATTATATCATCATTTTAGATGTTTTAAAGATTTATTTTCCTATATCTTTTAATTAATGTCCATGTTTTCAAAATGATTTTAAGGATTTATTTATATGGACATGATTGTTTTAAAATGTTAATTCATTTCAAAAGTTTCTAATTGGTATGGGAAAATTTTATTCAAAAATCTAATTTAAATGAATTCCTTTATAAATTCTGAGACTTTTAAATGATTTCATGAAAATGGATATTTCTCTCAAAGATTTTTACTGATTATTTTCAACTATGTCAACATCCTTTTTTTGGATATTATTCTTTATTAATGTTTATTTATTATAAATACAATCTTCAAAATTGTATTGAATGAGTTATGGTATGTTTGACCGTGGATGTGCTATTTTTATACCATTCATGGTTTATAGATAAAGTATTGGAATTTTGTATGCTAGTTTTAATATGAATGTTTATGTTATGTTTCACCCTTTTCACATGAGGAATGCATTGGAATTAGTAAGTGATGGGTGGGGCCTGATATAGCCCCTCGATGCATCGGTATGTCTCATGAGACAAACTAGTGTCTTGGAATAAGGCCTTCACAGAATATTTGTGAGTAGTCTTGGCACAAGGCCTTGATGTAGTAGTTATTAGGTCCGACATTATACATTTCTTCGTTATGAAATTAGTTATTACATGTGATTATTCAACTAGTAGAATATCAATGTGCTAGTTTATATGGTAATTTTTGACTTCTTTTTACCATATTATGTTCATGTTTTATGTTTAAAAGGCTTCTATTTTTATTATACATCTTTCCTTAAAAGTTTATAGCTTTCGCTGAATTATTTACTCTTACTGAGCATTTGATCTCACCCGTTTCTATTATTTTATTTTTCCCAGGATGCCAAGAAGTGAATTATGATTGATATTTAGGGTTAAACTTGGGGAATAATGTAATCATCAAATGATTATCTATGTTGTATTTTATGTTAGAAATTGTAATGTTAAGTTATTGTATATAATCTATTTTCCAAGACTTATAAATTGATCGATCCTTTGGGACTTAATTCCTTGTAATAATTCCAATGTATTAGAATAATGCACCGACTTCGGGCTTCTAGGGTTGGGGTGTTACAGTTGGTATCAGAGGAAGTTTAGAAATAACCTTGGGAACTAGATTTAGAAAAACTCGTATTAGAGAACATTACCCTAAGATAGACTTTGAGGATTAGTATATAAGAACTTCCAAAAAAAATTGGTAATGTAGATATTATGTGGGTTTTACAAGAAATACATCCATATCTGGATACTACATGTGGACGTGGTTCTGGCGCAGATGTACCTAGGAGTGAAAACTCCGACAAGGAGTTTTAGGCTTGACCTGGGGTAACCTAGTACACGACAACGGGCCTTACTGCACACCTAGTTTGACACTCCTAGAGGATATTCTTAAGATAATTAACATTTTCATTAAAAACCATTATGAAGGATTTATGATTAAATATGTCTCCAAAGTAACCATATTTATGATTATGAGATTATATATGCATAAATTTTCAATTTATGTTAATTATTTCACTAGTTTTGAATTATGAATTATGATTCATAACCTAATCTAGTGTATGAAATTGTTTAGAAATGGCGCCTAGTAGAAGGAATGAAAACCCAACCAATTTTCATGATCCAAAGAGTAATAAGGATCATGTATTTAATGATCTTAATCCAATATTTCAAAGGGAAATAATCTCCCATGTATTCACATCATATAGGAAAATAGTATCATGTGTTAATAAGATAAGTAAAGAATTCTTTAATTCCTATGGATTTGAAGGGAATACATGTAATAAGAGGATGGTAGAGAAAAATATGGATAAAGGGAAAAAGGGAAAGAAGTATTTTCCCACATGTGATAAATGAAAAAGAATCACCTTGGGAAGTGCTTCAAAGGACTGGGTGTTTGTTATAAGTGCAGGGAAAATGGTCATCAGGAAAAATAATGAAAAGGGAATAAATAAAAGACTAATATTAAGTTATTCATATGTAGTAAAATAGGTTATTACGCAAATAAATTTCCTAAGCGTTAAGGAAGTATATATTAGAATAATCAAAGGGATCAAGGTCAACAATAAGTTGTTATTATAGTAAATGTGGAATAATTAATGTATTTGTGTTTATGGGTTTATGAATTATGTAATTTGAGTGTTGTATAAATGATGTACTGGTTATATGAATTATATAAATAAATTAGGATTGTACTACAGTACTATTTCATTGAGGATTTGTGATTGTATGGTACTAAGAAAAGTGACTCAATAACAAGTTAAACTTTTTGTAAAATACATGGTTGAGGGAAAGATAAACCTTAATATGCTCTTGACTTTGAGGTAGTTATTTTGGAATAAGATATGGTTGATTTGGATAAATTATATTAGATATTATTTACTACCTTGTAACTGATTAATGGTTTGTTTATTCCATCATTGTTGGAGTATTAACAATTTTTGGGTTTAAGGAGTATATCCAGTATTCTATATGGAAAAAGGGAGAATGAATGTATTCAATAAGGTTTTATGGTAATTTAGGGTGTTACCATGTTTTAAGATAATATTTGATGAAGGTATTCACATTTTATTATGTGGAAAAAATAGATCTTCATTATGTGACCTTCCTTATACATTTTTGGACTGTGAGTTTGGAGAAAAGTATTTTGGATAATCCTAAAGTTTGGAATGGGTTAAGTTGCACATTTGATACTATTGTTTAAGAATAAAATATTTCTTAATATTATTTTTAGAATGTTATAATTTTAAGAAAAGGACAACCCTCAGGTCATGTGACAACCCATCACGTCCGGTAAGGCCGCAAGACTTGAACCCACAACTGAAGAGTGATAAGGGTGCATCACCTACCACTGGACTACGGAATGTCCTGGTTTTTATAATGTATTTTTTTATTTAAAAAGTATGACAGATGAAGTATATTTTTTTAAACCCTATATTATTAGGATAAATAGAATATTTTTTAGTTTTATTATCTATTGAAGAGAAATATGATCTTGTGGTTGGAATTAGACAAGTAAGTATGATTCCTTATATTTTTATTCTATAAAGTAAAATTAATTATTCAACTCTAAGGTAAAGGATCTTGAATCAAAAAATGTTATCCTAGTACTTTTTATGATGAATCAAATGGTCCATTATATAATCACTGACTTCTAGCCTTGTGATTTCTCACTTTCTCTTAATCATGTTCTCTATCATTGAGTAATTTTTTATTAAAAGGGAGAGGCACAATGGCCACAAACAATCAGAGTTCATGGGGGGATGAAGTAGTGCAGACCAAGGGCATCCCCTAAAATCAAATTAACCCCTTAAAGTTTCAAGGACATCACATTGGGGAGGACAAGGGGGTTGGGTCCAGAAACATCCAGGGAATCAAGGTGATCTGTGACTTGGTTCCCCTCTCACCAAGATTACATCACTTTAATGTTGTTATTGAGTATGCATATTCACTTTATGATGATGTATGAAATAGACCAAGGGGAGGGGCTAAGACCAATCATGTCATTATATCAGATCTTGGAGTTCATTTCTACCTTCGATAACTCGATATTCTTTGGGTGGCATAAACTGATACCCTGGAACAAAGCCTTGGTCTCAGCCTGAAGGGAAGAACCACACGAGGACGCAATTTATTAAAGCAAGGGATAATGTAACACCCCATTATTTCATATTATTTTATCTCTTTAAAGTAATTTAATCGGTTATATTTCATGCAATACTGACTTTTCTTGCGTTATACGTAAGATTGAGTTTCTGCGAAACAACACATTAGTATTATAATTATTTAAACGATATATTTATTTATCAATTAACTATTGTAATATGAATAGTAACAAACAAAATTAAATGTTATTTATAATGTTTTCACATAAATAAAACATATTTATAATGAAATTTATAAGTTTTGTTAAAATAGTTATATATTTAGAAAAACTATTTTTAGAAAAGAACTACTTTTTATGTCCTTTTGTGAACAATAATAAAATTAATTTTAGACACTCCTAAAAATTGAATTTGATAAAATAGAATTAAATTTTGAATTTGGAATATAAAAATTAGCTTAGGGTAAATTTTTGGTATTTTTATGAAAATATTCAATTTTTGATGAATAGTGAAAAATACTGCATAGTACATAAAAACCAACTTTTTCATATAAATAATTATTTTTAATTAAAATTTATCTTAAATTAAAAATAGATACATAATACATATTTTATCCCAATGTAATTAATTTGATTCATTTTATAATAGAATTATATATAAAAATTCATTGAATTTTTTTAACATCTTTTTACCCACCTTCTACGCACATTTACCCACCATCTAGACATATTTGCAAATTAGCATAAAACGTAATTTTACCACTTCTGTGAAATGAATTTTTAAAATCCAACATACATGGTTGTCATCAGTAAGTAAAATGTGGTTCAATATGATCAAAATAATTTTGGTGAATAGTAACTTTTGAATTTTATTTACCACAGTTAAAAGTAAATAGGGTAATTAAAGGTAAAAAAAATATTATAATAATATAAAATTATCCTAACACATGTCCTAATTCTATTCTATAATTTTATTTCAACCAAAATAAACCTTAAGAAAAAAATATGATCATGTTTTATCCACTTGGTTTATATTAATACATTTATTATATTTTATTTAAAGAAGAGTTAAGAGTGTCAAATTAAAATTTTAATAAATAAACCATTTTTAATATAGGGTTATACATGAGATAAATTATACTATAAATATTAATTATAAAGATAAAAATATTTCCTACATCATGGTATTTTATTTATAATTTTTATACATTAAATAATTAAATTTATTTATGACCCAATGATGATGCAGTGATTTCCCTATTAATGAAAGATTAAAATAAATGATATTATAAATATTAAAATAAATATGATTTGAAAATTTTTATTCCATACACTAATTTTAAGGTGAATATGACATGTTAGGGTTAATTCAATGTATCTTTTTCAAAGGAATTGGGTTGTTATGACTTTAAAAAAATCAAGTATTAAATAGTAACAAAATTGACATAAATGAAAGTTTAAAATAAATATTATTTTATTAAATAATATAAAAATTATAAAAATATAAGTTTTTTTCAACTAACTTAGATAATTATAAAAATTTAATTAATGATTAACTTGAGGTTCCCTTGGCATTTTATAATAACTAAATTAACCCTATAGTGTAAAAATACAAGAAGACATAGTAAGAGTTAAACTGTTTAACTAAGGGTTAATCCCTAAAGATAACACTACTAGAATTTGGAACTATAGACATAGATCTATAGCCATAGACAATAAAAACCATGGATATAGGTCACTTATACCCATGTCTGTTTTACTTTCTGTGGCCCTATCCCCCCACGTGACCCCTCCCCCCCCCCCCACCCTCGTGAGTTTCCCATCCCCACTGCCCCCTCGATCATCCTCCCTCACACGATCCTCCTCCTCCCCCAAGGTCTCTGATGGGGCCACCCCATCTCCCTGCGACCATATTTCTCTAACACAGCTCTGGCACAGTTTTGATGTGGCCACCTCCTCCCCCCACCCCTCACAATCCTCCTCCTCTCTCAACGTCTATGACGTGGCCACCCCACCGCCCCACGACCCTCCTTCTTCGACGCGGCTCTGATATGGTTTCAATGTGGCCACCCCACCTCCCTGGATCCTCCTCCTTCGACGCAACCACCCCACCTCCTGGGATCCTCATCATACATGTGATAGATCCATGAATAAGTTACATTTATCTAGTTTTTATTTCATTGATACCCTGTCTAGGTTTGATCCTACACATAGAAAAATTTCTAGGAACAGTTGACCATGGGGATTAAAATCTGGAATACCCAAAAATTGAAATAGACATCCTAAAATCAATTTCCATTCTTTCTACTCAAAAAAATCATAGATGATCCCACACTTGGTGTGTTAGTTTGAGGGTGGGGTGACATCAATTACTAGAAAGAAAACTTGTTAGTTAATTTTCACTTCATTCTTGAATTCCCAATCCCTCACATTTACTTTAGGAATATGATAATAACCCCTAGGTTTATATCAACATCCCCTGATGAGGATCATAATATTTTTTATGATAGGATTTATATGCTCTATGAATAGTATATGTTAAAATTCTCAAATTTTACCTTAGGATAATTTAATGCTTTTGAGTTTCACTTGTTATTAAGATCCAACCAGGAGCATGATGAGTGTATGAGAATAGTCTTGTCTAAATAAATACCAGTTAAGTTGAACATACATTTCTAGAGGTTCTAAAATAATGGCATACCAACTGAAATTAATATCCATAGAAAAGTAATTTAGATACCCTTTCCATGTATGTGTTGTGAGAGGCTAAAATCTGAGTTAGTCTAGAACTTGTTTTTTGATGTAGAATAGGCCCTCTTTGATTGGGACCTTGTTGGGAAACTTATGGGATTTTAATTTTAGGGGGGATACATCTCTGATTTTTTATCTACATTATTTCAAAGTGTTGAGAAACATTCATATATGATTAATATTCATGTAATAGTGTTTTCATTGGTGTGTTGGGTGATTTAAAAGACAAGGAAAAAGGTTTATGAAGGCAAGAATAGATCCCTCTATTCATTCAAGTTCATGTTCTCTCTCTCATGGAAAAACTAGGCTCCCTTCTTCCTATTGAAAAGATAATGGCTACTAGTAAGGGGATCCTCACAAGGGATGTGATTACAAATGATAGAGCTCCTCTAGGGTGGCGGATCAAGTGGATACCCCCCAATGTTAGACTAAAACATAAAGTGAATGTGTCCTGTAAATAGGGAGTTATGAGGGCGGATTGTGCATTATTATAGGGGATCTATGGTTATCGAATATAGTTCCTTTTATGGTTTAGTTAATTCTATCTAGGTGGAGAAAATATCTTTACTTAGTGGTATTTAAATTTAGAGGATAGATAACCTCAATATTTGTATGGTTGAGTAGAACTCCAATTTTCTTTTAAGATTCCTACATAATTGTAAGAACCCGGACCTTCTTTTCAGGTATGTTTTTCCTTTTCTGGTTGTTTTTGGGAAAAATAGGAGATTCTGGAAATTTTCTAAGTACACGCCGTTTACTTTATAAGTACACACCATGTACTTTGATGCTGCTTGAGGTCGTGTTATGTCCATGTCATGGCCACACACACATCCATGTAAGAGTTATGTGGAGGCCGCTTAATGCAGAGTACAGAAAAGCCTTGTACATGCCGTGTACTCCAAAAGTACACGTCGTGTACTTTTTTTTCATTAAACGAACTAGGGTCGTGTCTTAACCCCAAAAATGTCTTCTTCTCCAGCTTCTTCGACCGAGAGTGAGGGTATGGTCTCAGATCTTCTCTGAGTCGCCGATCTTTCACCGGTTATCCAAATTGAACACCATCGGTTGGAATAGAATTGCAGCGGTGAGTTCTTGGTTCTTCTTTGGCCACGTTTCTTGATTCTTTCTCTTATGAGAGTTATTGTAGGTTGAAAATTTAAGGTGTTTTTGCAGCCGATTCATGGGCTAAGGTTCAATTATATAGATCTCCTAGGATCGAGGTAGGTGGTTTGATGTCTTACGTTGAATGTATTTGAGTTTTTGTGAAAAAGTGTCAGATTCCCATGTTTCAGGTATCTTGGGATAGGGTTTTGATCCTGCATTATTTTCTGCCTTAGATTTCTTGTATGCTTGAGTCCACTAGATGAATAATTATTTCTTGTTATCATGTTTGAGGATCACCCCATGGGTGTTTCCCTTGTTTTGGTTGTTTATCGCTGTTTAGCTTAGGTTGCCTATTAGGCAGACCTTTTTGCATTGATTTCCTACCTTGATATAATTGATTGCATGTATTTCCTACTATTTATATGATTTTGATGCTTTTTTTCTATTATCCAAGTAGTTTTTGGAACTTTCTTAGGGCTACTGACAGTCGATTATGCACGACTGGATTGCTCAAGGTTGTGTGAACCTGGTCCGGTAGACTAAAGAGGGAATTGAAGATTTAAGGGCTTCCCTAGAGAGTCTGTTATAAATTAGAATCATTCTCAGGACCTATGGGAAATGGACTTTTTGCTTCCTTAGTGTGTCCTTAGTTATGTATCGAGACTACAGGTGGAATTAGACATAAGTGCTTCCTCAGAGAGTCTATAGCTATCATTGTAAGACCGTAGGGGAATTGATGGTGAGAGCTTCCCAGAGTGTCTATTCCTTTGTATGATTACTTGAATAGAGGGGTCTGCTAGTATGAGCCACCTAGATAGTTAGTGTGCATATTTTTTGGTTGGTTGTGATAATTCCACCAATCCAAAGAACAAGTTTGGGTTTTGTACTTCTTGTTGTTTTAGGTAGTCTGCTGAGATACTTGTTGTGTTACTTGCTATTCCTTGGGAATATAGATTTGTTTGCTAGATTCCTTGGTTGATAATTAAATTATTGAATTAAATTAATAAATAAATGTGAATGGAGATTTTTAGGATTGTTTACTTTAGTGTACTCATGTTTCTCTGCTGCATTTATTTCCATTACTTTTGCTATATTTCTCACTGACAGTAGGGCACAGATCTTATGGTGGTTTCCTGCTGGGATTAGTCTCACACCCTATTCGGGTCCTGCTTTTCAGCCCAAACAGGTTATATGGTTGCAGGTGTGGATAGGGATTGTGTCCCTTCTACTTCAGGTATAAGATTGATGGTTAGAGTTGGAGAGCATAGGATCGAGATTAGGCTTGTGATGCTACTGGAGTTGCTATTTACTTTTAGTACTTTGTTATTAGTTGTATTTGATCATGTTGTTGTGTTTGCTTCTTTCCTTAGATAATTGTACCTACTGCATCATTATCATCATTTCTATATGTTCATTTCGTCCACTGTTTAGTTTCAGTTATTGTATGTTGTTTACCGCTTCTTCTATTGTCTGTTCTTTCCTCTCCCTTGTATACTTTACCAAATGAGGGTATAGTTTTTCCAATGACTCACCAAGGCCCTCGCTGCTAGTCGGAAGCCTCTACCTTTTGGGGAAATGAACTTGATGTCATGTGGCGAACCGGGTATGGGGAACCAGTTGAGTGGCTCCGGATTCGGGTCATTACAAAGTGGTATCAGAGGAGTTTCTTTTCTTTTCTATTGACTTACTATTTAGTGACATTAGACAGGGAAAGAACAGAATAGGTAAATGGTAAATAGCTATTCCCAGGAGTTCTAGAACCCGTGTACAGGGAAAAATCCAGGTTACCTCAAATATTTTAATTTTTGAGTTTTGTAAATGTCACGGTTTAATTGACTTCACCATTGGGTGGTGAACTTGTGTTGTGTTGTTACTGTTTATATGATTGTGGTTCTATTTTGTTGCAACCCGATAAGATGAGGGTATGCCATCTCATTCATCATATAGGCACTTGTTAGGAAATCATATGTCATGCATTTTTCCATTCCATCTAAATTTCATTAGAAATTTCATGTTGTTGTGATAGAATTTATGATAGACTATACATGCTGTTGTGATAGCTACTATGATAGAATACCTGCTATGTTGATAGGGTATCATTTTTTTAGAGCTTCTTTATCATGGATGCCAAACCTTGGTCTTAGAGGTGTTATGGGCCCTAGAGGATCATAAATTGGTGGATCGTGAGTTTGTTATACAGTTTACTTGTTATATGCATTGTATAAGATTCCAAGATTTGATCTGCGGGGAGTATGGGCCCTCACGGATTGGAATTTTGCACCTTAACTCTTGTTTTCTGTGTTTTCTGGGATTGGGAGCGGTTTCTGAGCTACTACCCAGAAAAACCCAAAATACACTACGTGTATTTTATTAATACACGTCGTGTAGTTTTTAAACCATGTCACTGGCTATGTGAGAAGAAACATGGGGTTCTAAAAAATCTTGTAGGAATACACCATGTACTAGTTTCGCATGCCGTGTAGTATGAAATAGGTACCCCGGCCGTCTCACGAACAACGTGGGTCATGTTATCTTTTCACATACATGTCGTGTCTTAATATTACATGCTGTGTAGTTTGATCTAGGTACCTGTTCGTGTTGCGAACAACATGGGTCGGTGTTACCCTTCCTCATACATGTTGTGTATTCTTTGAACACGCCATGTAGTTTTGGCCATGTGTCAGGCCGTGTCGCTAACAACATGGGCAAGGTAAGGCATGTCTAGTACATGATGTGTCTCCCTTGAACACGCCGTGTAGTTTTGTCTTATAAGAGCCGTGTGGCTTGACCATATAGAAGGACTCGGGAAGGGAATAGGATTCAAGTGCATGTCATGTGTTAGGACAACAAGCCGTGTATTTGGGGTGTTACACGACCAGTTGAGGTAGAAGTACATTCCCATATGAATGACCTAAGGGAACACGTCGTGTATGTAGAGAACATTCTGTGTAGTCATGTTCTACATAACTTGAATGCCTTCTTTTCCTTTTTTCTTCTTGTGCCTTTAGTTTTTCTTTCTTTGTTAATCCTGAATCTGAGGTGTGATTTTGACCTTTCAGAGCTATGGCACCGAGATGTCCTTTGGTTGACTGTTAGTTTCAAGGTAGTGACCGTATCCCTGATACAGCAGATCATGGACTACCGATAGTTCCACTTATCGTTCCAGATATGGCACCTGCAGTGATTCCACACACTGGTGTCGACACTCAGTTTAGAGAGGGTTTCATGAGATTCATGCAGACCTTCCAAGGAGCTCAGTATCCTGCCATGTCTATGGCAGATCGGACGTGGGTTTTTCAGCAGTAGCATCCTCCCACGTTCACAAGGGATAGAGGACCACAGGCTACGGAGTCATGGCTAGAAGCCATGCTATCCATCTTCGAGCACCTGGAGACACCTCCGAAGAGGAGAGTGAAGCTCGCGACTTATATGCTGCGAGATTCCTCCAAGAGATGGTGGGATGTGGTTTCACATACAGGGCACCAATAGGCTATGGCTTGGGACGATTTCCATCGTACGTTCTACGACTAATTCTACCCAGCGACGCTGAGGGATGATAGAGCTAGTGAGTTCATGAACCTGCAGCAGGGTACTCTCATAGTTATGGATTATTCCTCTAGCTTCACAAAGTTATGGAATTTCACTCCCGTTTTGGGGAATGATGAGCTGTTCTTAGTGAGGAAGTTTGAGGAAGGCCTTAGACCGGACATCAGATCACAGGTGAACGTCTTCTAGTTGACTTCTATTACTCTAATAGTCAACCAGGCACTTATCACGGAGAGAAACCTGAGGGATACTGGAGTTGTGGACCAGGTCGGTTCAGCATCCAGAGCTGATTCATTTTAGGTAGACAGTAGGAAGCGCCACCGAGAGTCTACATGAGGTGACCTGAGGAAGTGAGGTATTCCTTCTGGTAGATGATATCTTCCTTCTGGATACCAATTTGTGTGCTATTAGTGTAGAAAAAGTGGGCATAAGAAGCCTCAGTGCCCAAGAGACACAGTGGAGTGCCGATCTTGCGGAAAGATGGGTCATCTGCAGTGTTTCTTCAAGGTTCTCCTTCTAGAGGATAGTGAAGTAGGATCAGTTTCGACTCCGTATATAGGATCAAGATTACCAGTTCCGCAGCAGACGGGGGGCTGGAGTTCTTCAGGTCGTTCAGGACAGGGTAGAGGTCATGGATGCAGTGGTCAGGCTCAGGGAGGGTTAGCTCAGGGATCTCAGGCTGCTACACAGGGCTGCGGTACAAGCCAAACTTTTGCGGTAGAGTAGATTCATTAGGAGCAGGATCCTGGACCTTCTGCAGTTCGAGGTATGATTTTACTAGACTTAGTTTTATCCTTTGCACTTTTCAAAACAGGAGCTTCTCATTGCTTTATTTCTGTGCATACTGTGGAAAGCCTTAAACTTACTATTTATACTTCTGAGGAGATGATGATTCTAGACACTCCCTTGGGAATTAGAACTGCTAGTGTGCGTCAGTGCTTAGACTACCCCTTAAGGTTGGTGGGTGTCGTTTTTCATGGAGTATCTATGTTTTGGAGATGATAGGCTATGATGTCATTCTCGGGATGGACTGGTTAGTTCCCTTCCAGGCCTTTGTCGATTGTTATCGTTGTAGGGTGAGTTTCACATCACCAAAGGGAGTATCTTTTCTTCACAAGGGACAATGGGATGTCTAGGTGAGTAGAGCTGGACCAGAGCATCATGGGTTGGGCGGTGTTACGGCCCAGATTTCTAACTTATATCTAGATGACCAGGGGACTTCTCAGATATATTTTCCCCCAGTGGTTAATCTCTTTCTATATGTCTTTCCATAATACTTTTCTGGTTTTCTTCTGAAGCGTGAGGTACACTTTTCTATTGAGCTTGTGGATAGAGCGGCACTAGTGTCAAATACTCCTTATAGGATGGCTACACTTGAGTTGCAGAATCTCAAAAAGCAGTTGGAAGAGTTGCAGGAAAAGGGTTTTATCTGAACCAGTACTTCTCCTTGGGGTTCGCCCATTCTGTTTGAAAATAAGGCGGATGGTACCCTTAGGCTTTGTGTGGATTATCGGAAGCTGAACCAGTTGACGGTCAAGAACTGATATCCATTGTTGCAGATAGACGATCTATTTTATCAGCTTCGAGGAGATAGAGTGTTCTCGAAGATCGACTTGAGATCTGTCTACCATCTGTTGCATGTCATACCATCTGATATACCTCCTACAGCCTTCCGGAGAAGGTATGGTCTGTATGAGTATTTGGTTATGTCATTCGGTCTCACGAACACACCAGTATCTTTCATGGAACTGATGAATAGAGTTTTCTATCCTTACTTGGATTCATTCATGGTGGTTTCGTGGATGATATCTTGATGTACTCTCACACTCGACACGACCATGCTACCCATCTTGAGATCGGTTTGAGTATACTAAGGGAGCATTAGCTATATGCTAATCTATCAAAGTTTCACTTTTGGATGGATGAGATTCATTTACTGGGTCATATCATCTTAGAGGTAGGATTATTAGTAGACCTAGAGAAGGTGAGAGCAGTAGTCACCTGGGAGCATCCGAGGAATGTCTTCGAGGTACGAAGTTTCTTAGGGTTGGCTGGTTACTATAGGCGATTTATACAGGACTTCTCATGCTTAGTAGCACCATTGACAGGCATGACTAAGATGGGGGTGAAGTATGTTTAGTCAGAATCCTACGATTCAGCCTTCCAGGAGTTGAAGGGGAGATTGACTTCAGCACCGATTCTAGTTTTTCCAGAGTCGGGCAAGGGTTATGCAGTTTTCTGTGATGCATCTAGCATCGGGCTTGGAGTAGTGCTTATGAAGGAGGATCGTGTTGTTGCATATGGATCTCGGTAGTTGAGGCCACATGAGAGGAACTATCCTACACACAACCTGGAGTTGGCTGAAGTTGTTCATGATTTGCATTGTTGGAGACATTATCTTCTGGGAGAGCATTTTGTGGTTTATACTGATCACAAGAGCCTCAAGTATATATTCACGAAACGTGACTTGAATCTGAGACAGCGGAGGTGGGTTTAGTACCTACAGTCTTTCGATTTTGATCTTTCTTATACGCCTGGGAAAGGCAACGTTGTGGCAGACGCACTAAGCAGGAGGACATAGAAACATGCAGTTCAGGAGGCCAGGAGTGAGTGGAAAATTATGGCTCTGTTCTCTGAAATTCATTTGGAGGTGCACGATAGACAGGGTTAGAATTTTCTTTCTTTTGTAGTTGTTACCTCTACCCTTCTTGACCGAGTTCGAATGAGGTGGCTATCAGATTCTAAAGGCCTAGTCCTACGAGAAAGTGTGTTAGGAGGGGACCCTCTTCCTGGATAGACTATAGGCAAGGGTGAGATCTTGCGTTTCCAGGGATGCATATGGGTGCCAACAGATATATGTGAGGAGTTGATGTGAGACTTTCATTCCTCAGTTTGGGCAGTTCATCCTAGCATCACCAAGATTTATCGTAATCTACACCACCGGTATTGGTGGCCAGGTATGAAGAGAGATGTTACTGGTTTTGTCATGAGGTGTTCCACCTGTCAGTAGGTGAAGGCGGAGCACCAGCAACCAGTAGGGCTTTTACAGTAGCTACCCATTCCCGAGTGGAAGTGGAATGATGTCGTGATGGACTTTGTGATAGGTTTACTGAGATCGCCTCGAGGGAATGATGCGGTATGGGTTGTCATTGACAGGCTCATGAAGGTTACTCACTTCTTACCAATTAAGGAGACCTTCTGTGTTGATGATCTTGGATGGTTGTACATTCGTGAGATTGTATGCTTGCATGGGGTTCTGAGTACTATCATTTCAGATAGGTATTCCCACTTCACGTTTCATTTTTGGCAGGGGCTACAGGGGGATTTGGGTACACAGGTACTTCTGAGTACAACATACCATCCCCAGACAGATGGTCAGTCAGAGTGCATGATTCAGGTTCTTGAGGACATGATATGAGCATGCGTCCTCGATTTTGGAGGTTCTTGGGAGAGACATATACCTCTAGTGGAGTTTTCCTACAATAATAGTTTTCAAGAAACTATTCAGATGGAACCTCACGAGGCTTTGTATGATATACCATTCTGATCACCCTTATGTTGGCTGGAGGCAGGAGAGGCAACTATGTTGGGACCTCATCTTGTTCAGGAGACAATAGAACATGTGGAGTTGATTCAGAAAAGAATGGCTACTGCATAGTCTCGACAGAAATCTTATGCTGATCAGCGGAGACGATCTTTGGAGTCCAAGGTCGGAGATCAGGTTTTCCTACATGTTACCACGAGGTTGGGACACAAGAGGATTAGGAGATAGGGTAAGCTTTCACTGAGATACGTCGGGGCATTTGAGGTTCTGGATAGAGTCGGTCTGGTTTCTTATAGGTTGCAGTTACCTCAGAGGTACTAGGCTATGCACGACGTCTTCCATGTTTCTCAGCTTCGACACTATTTCTCAGACCCGTATCATGTTTTTAAACCTGAGGAGGTTGAGATAGAGCAGGATGCATCATTTGAGGAGCATCCTATCAGGATTTTTGATCGTAGTGCAAAGGTACTCCTTGGTCGGTCTGTTCCTCTAGTACGGGTGTTATGGTAGCACGGCCGTGTATAGGACGAGACTTGGGAGAGGGAGGTTGATATGCGATCACAGTGGCCTGAGTTGTCTGGGGTTTCTTCTTGTGCTCCACGCTAGGGAAATTCATGGATGAATTTCTTTAAGGGGGGAAGTTTGTAAGAACCCAGACCTTCTTTTCAGGTATGTTTTTCCTTTTTTGGTCGTTTTTGCGAAAAAAAAAGGAGAATCTAGAAATTTTCTAAGTACACGCCATGTACTTTGATGCCGATTGAGGCCATGTGCTGGTTGTGTCATGGCCACACACACAGCCATGTAGGGGTGATGTGGAGGCCGCTTAATGAAGAGTACGGAAAAGCCTAGTACACACCGTGTACTCCAAAAGTACATGCCATGTACTTTCTTTTTTTCATTAAACGGACTGGGGTTGCATCTTAACCCAAAAAACATCTTCTTCTCCAGCTTCTTCAACCGAGAGAGAGGGTACGGCCTTAGATCTTCTCTGAGCCGTTGATCCGTCACCGGTTATCTGAATCAAACGTTGTTGGTTGCAATAGAATCTCAGGGGTGATTTCTTGGTTCTTCTTTGGCCATGTTTTCTAATTCTTTCTCTTATGAGAGTTATTGTAGGTTGAATGTTTAATATTTTTTTGCATATATACTCCGTTATAGGCTGATTCACGGGCCGAGGTTCAATTATATCAATCTCCTAGGATCAAGGTAGGTGGTTTGATGCCTTACGTTGAATGTATTTGAGTTTTTATGCAAAAGTTCTGGATTCCCATGTTTCGGGTATCTTGGGTTGGGATTTTGATCCTTCATTATTGTCGGCCTTAGATTCCTTATATGATTGAGGCTATTAGATTAATAATTATTGCTTGTTATCATGTTTGAGGATCACCCCATGGGTGTTTCCCTTTTTTTGGATATTTATCATCGTTTGGCTTAGGTTTCCTGTGAGGTAGACCTTGTTGCATTGATTTCCTACCTTGATATAATTGATTGCATGTATTGCCTACTATTTATATGATTTTTATGCTTTGTAACTATTATCCAAGTATTTTGTTGAACTTACTTAGGGCTGCTAATAGTCTATTACGCACGATTGGATGGCTCAAGGCTGTGTGAACCTGGTGCGGTAGACTAAAGAGTGAATTGACGATTAAGGGCTTCCCTAGAGAGTCTTTTATAAATTAGTATCGTTTGCAGGACCTATGGGAAATGGACTTTGTGCTTTATTAGAGTTTCCTTAGTTATGTATCGAGACTACAGGTGGAATTAGATGTAAGTGCTTCCTCAGAGAGTCTATAGCTATCGTTGCAAGACCATAGGGGAATTGACGGTGAGAGCTTCCCAGAGTGTATGTTCCTTTGTTTGATTACTTTACTAGAGGGGTTTGCCAGTATGATCCACCCAGAGAGTCAGTGTGCATATTTTTTGGTTGGTTGTGACAAGTCCACCAAGCCAAAGAACAAGCTTGGGTTTTGTACTGCTTGTTGTTTTAGGTAGTCTGCTGATATACCTTTTGTGTTACTTGATATGCCTTGGGAATATAGAGTTTTTTGCTAGATTCCTTGGTTGATAATTAAATGATTGAATTAAATTAATAAATAAATGTTAATGGAGATTTGTAGGATTGTTTACTTTATTGTACTCCTGTTTCTCTGCTGCATTTATTTCTATTACTTTTGTTATATTGCTCACTGATAGTAGGGCACAGATCTTGTGGTGGTTGCCTACTGGGATTAGTCTCACACCCTGTTTGGTTCCTGCTTTTCGGCCCAAATAGTTTATATGGTTGAAGTTGTGGATAGGGATTGTGTCCCTTCTACTTCAAATAAATTATTGCTAGTTGGAGCTGGAGAGCATAGGATCGAGCTTAGGCTTGCGATGCTGCTGGATTTGTTGTTTACTTTTAGTACTTTGTTCTCAGTTGTATTTCAGCATGTTGTTGTGTTTTCTTCTTTCCTTAGATACTTATACCTGATTCATCATTATCATAATTTCGATATGTTCATTACTTCCGTTGTTTTGTTTCAGTTATTGTATGTTGTTTACTGCTCCTGCTATTGTCTATTATTTCCTCTCCCTTGTATACTTTACCAAATGAGGGCATAGTTTCCCCAATGACTCACCAAGGCCCTCGCTTCTAGTCGGCAGCCTCTGGCGTTTGGGGAAATGCGGTTGAGGTCATGTGGCGAACCGGGTACGGGGCACCAGTTGAGTGGCTCCGGATTCGGGTTGTTACAATAATGATGCAAGTGCTCCTGGGTATTTAGTTTATAATATTAGGAAGTATAGGTCCCCCATCGATCAAGGAACAAATATCATTCATACTTGGAGGGAGGGGAACTTTTCTATATAAAATATATCTAGTAAAGAGATGCCTTATGAGATTCTTGATATCTAACATATTACAGGGGATCTTCCATATTACTATGAAATTATTATTAGTGGTGAAACCCTCAATATTCAGCACTTTAGAATCCCAAAGTGGAATATTTTCCAATAAAAGTTTCTTTCTAAGTGACCAATAATTTACCAACTATTACATCAATCAAGGAAGTTCTTCTAGGGATACCATTAATGGAGGCGAATGATCTGAATACTCAAGAGATTTATGAATAAAAAAAATTCATCACATGTACAATGAAAATACTAAATTAAATTAGTTGGATAATCAATTACCCAATCAACTACATGTTCTAAATCCTAACCATCTGGAAAATTTTCCAACCCATGACCAATTTCAATCCCAACCATCTCAACATAAAATACAATCTTTTCCATATAAATTATTAGAATAATTTTATAAAAAAATATTGAAAATGAATTATCAATTTCCATCATTGATATTAGATATATAAAACATTTAAATGGTTATGGAACCCATTCCCACTCAAGTTTACCCTTCCTAAATATCTTAGAATAATCTTGTTGCACACAAACCTCTCATGAATAACACAAAGTTGTGACTATTCCCAAGAGTGGAAAAACTATTTTAAAACCTAAACCATTGATTCCTAAACCATTAGAGTCTTAAAAATCATAGGAAAAAACTGAATAACCAACATTAGAAACTAAAAAATCATAGATGGATAATGATTTAATTGGTTAGGTAATGTTGAAATTCAACCAGAGGAACATGGGTAAATTGTTTATGGGTGTTAAAATCTGGAGAAAAGTGATTTTATATATTCAAAATAGATAAATTTAACATCTTGGAAATATTTTCTAAATATTATTGTATTATTTATGGGAGAGTGTCAAGAAAATATAGGTGATTCAAGAGTTTAGATAAAGACATAACAACCCTCAAAGATAGACACATGTAACCCATATAATGAATAATGAGATTTATCTTTCTTATTGACACTAAAATAATAGGTGGAAGATGGCCTTGATGTGGCCATTAGATAAATAATCTCATTCCCACTTATAAATAGATTGATCTCAAACAAAATTATAATATATAATAATGGTTTTTGTATTAGTTAATTGTTTTATATAGTGATGGTGTTTAGACTACTATGGTGTGGTTGACGAGACATTCCCCCATCATAATCCATGTATTTAAATGAATTTTTATTTTCATTTCTCTAGTGTGATTTTTATGAAATCAGATTGTTTCTATATGAGTAGTAGATTATTATCCATGCACCTTTAAATTTTATCATGGTTTTATCTATTAATTTGGTTTACACATAATACTACCACAATTTAGATTCATTTATAATATGATGCAGGGGAGTGAGGGTGATAAAGGAGTGATTAAGAATTCTCAATTACCATTGGTAGGTGAAAGTAGTGTATCGAAAATCATTTTTTCACTACCTAACCTAACACACTAAAGAGAGAGTGAATGGATTGAGATCTTGGGTCATTCCAGGGTATTATTTAGGGGTGAATTTATTTTATAATAGATTAGTATATAATTAATGATATAATTCTATAAGTTCACCCTTAATTATATTAATCATTTTTCACTTTTATTTTATTTATTCCATGCACTTGTGGCTCCACACCTTCATTATTTCATTATTTTAAAATTAATATTGTTCTATTTGTGTAGGTTTGAGAAGAATGAATGATTATATCCTTTAATGAACTTTTGGTTCCCTATCTATTTTCACCATAAAATGTAGTATTTTTAGTTTTCTATTGTATTATATTTTTATATTGGAGTTTTAAATTAGTGGAAATCATGTTTTTAGGTCTTAATCAGATCTACTTATTGAATTTGAAATCACTGGTGTTTTGCATGCTGTACTTTGATTATCCTTTTTGGAATCATGATTTTGTTTAAGGACATTATTATTGAAGACTATCTGTTAATTCATATCTGATAGAATGATTTAAATTTTTGTTTTATATAATCATGCTCAGTTGAATCCTTGTTTGATTAACTTGGACAGAGGGATTGACAGTGCTTATTTACTTGATCTTCAGGTTGGTCTGAGAAAAATATGAAGACTTTTTGTTGATGAAGTGAAACACTTCTAATTATGGAAGAGTATAACAAGTGGGTGTTTTAACATGATTTTTTATGGTGTTTTTTTGTGCTTTCTGGCTCATACAGTGACTCATTTTCCTCATTATATGATGTTTTATTATAAGTCATGTTTATATCCATTTTGATTTATGAAAAACTTCCAGAACCACATCCCATGATGAAGGTTCCTATTTTTTACCTTCATTCATGACTATTATATAAAATCATGGGTTTACATACCAAAAAATATATAATTCTTCTGAAACATTTAAAATATTAAACAAACTTTATTGGAATCTAGATTGTAAATATAATAAAAGTAATGAGAATTGATAATTATTTAGAGTACTTATCTACTGAGCTTGTCTGGTTCTATAAATTTTAAGCTATAAAATGATATAATATTATTAGGTAGACCCCCAAAATAATGAACTTGTTGATAACATGAGTAAAACTATTCTTGAGTGTGTCTGATGAATGCTTTCATACTCGGGCCTACCTAATTTGTTTTGGGCAGAAGTTGTGACTATGATAGTGTACCTTTTTAATAGGTTCCCATATGATACTAATTAGTTTAAACCAATATATGAACTTTTCTATGGTAAAACAACTTTTTATAACCACCAAATATTCTTTGTGTGTGCAACTTACACCCACATTAAAACTGATAAGTTGTAACTAATATCTATTAAGTATGTTTTCATGGGATACCCCAATGATGTCAAGGGATATATGTTGAGGGTTGAAAAACATAGATACAAAAGGTGTATGATAATTATAGGTGTTTTATTTCATGAATTTAGTTCTCCTAAATCCTAATTTATCAAACATGATAGTGATGATACAACCCTTAGTGAGACTATTGATCCTTATTCCCCAACTGAGTTAGAGGATGTTGATGATACCCCTCCTCCCAATCCTAAAGTTGAATTGTAAAATGATTCCATTTTTTATTAAAATTAATATTTTCATCCTCATAATAATAATATTGATTAATAATGACTTGAGGTAGAGATATGAGTTTTACTATGCCTCCTTCTTAGTTCTGTCGACACGGCATAGCTTCATTTTTATTTTATATTGCCTAGGATCTCATTGATGATGATCCTAAAATCTATAATAAATTATTTAATGATTTATATTCCAAATGATGAATCTATAAGATACATGAATAAATGGAAACCTTGAATAAAAACCGTACATTTTCGGTTTTTTATAGACCTCCCAATTCCATGGACATTGGGCATAAATGGATTTATAGGAGGAAGAAATATAACACTAATGAAAGGAAAATAAAATTCATCTCCATATTAGTGGAAAAGGGTTTCCTTTAAAGATAGGTTATTGATTATGTTAATATTTTTTCACCATTTGCTAATAATTCTTCTATTTGGTTACTTCTTGTTTTTTTTATTTTAATGACTTTCAAAAAGAATAATTAGATGAAAAACTGACTTCTTACATAGTGAACTTATTTGGAAATTGTACATGAAACCACCTTATGGTTACCAAAAGGTGTTTAAAACTAACCAATTTTTCCTTTTAAATAAATCCTTTTATAGTTTAATACTGGATTCTTGTTAGTGGTATAGGAAATTTGACTCTTTTATGTTGGGTATCCAATTTAACAGGATTCAATAGGATGCATGTGTTTACTTTAAAAGGGTTAAAACATACATTCTTTACCTACTAATTTATTTTGATTGTATATTGGTTATATGAAATAATATGAATCTCATTAATTAAATAATGTATCAATTGAAAACAATTTTTCAGATGCAATATTTAGGAGTGAAAAAATATATATTAATTAAGAAAATCAAAGGGAGAGACCTAATAAAATGTTATATTGGTCCAAAAATATTATATCTTTAACTTATTAAAGAGGTACTTTCTTGAGACCTTAAATCCAATTAATTATCCATTTTCCCAAAACTTCAAAGTATCATTGACTCAAGTTCATACTTCTATTGTAGAAACTTAATATATATCAAAGAACCCTTATAAAAACATTTTTAGGTAGCCTAATGTATTCTATGATTTTCACCAGGACGGACATAGTTTTTTATATTTTCATTCTAAATAGATTCACAAAAAATCCATGGAAACTTCATTGGTAGGTGTTAAAATTGTTACTTAGATATGTTTCACAAACTACTATCCTATATTTTTGTTTTTCTATAAATTTAAATACAGATGAACTAATTGTTGGATATGTTGATGCTGATTACATAGGTGATATGGATACTGAGAAGTAACTTACTAGATATGTCTTCACCGCTTATGGAGGAACCATATCATGGTAATTGAACATGTAATTAGTGGTTTCTATTTAAACCATATAATATTAGTATATTCCCTTAACTGAGGGTATCAAGGAGGCTTTATGGTTAAAGTGTATCATTTCTAAACTGAATTTATTCAATTTTTTAATATCAGTTTACTGTTATAGTCTATATGATTTCCATTTTTACAAAAATTTAGTTTGTCATGGTAAATTAAAACATATTGAAATTAGGATAAATTATATTAGAGATATCATTAAATATAGAACCATATATATCACAAATATATAAACTGCTAATAACCTTACTTGAAGGAATTTCATTGTTATATTGTTTGAATCTCTTAAATTGAATTAAAGTTCTGTTTTATTCTTGAATCTGGTTTTTGTGTTAATTATTTAATAAATTGATTCATTTTTATTCTATTTATTATCACTTGTCTAAAATAACTATAATTTCTATGATATATATTTTTATAATTAACATTATCACATGTATTCAATTTCAACTTCATAAACATAATAAAAAATCATTATATATACAATGATCTCCACTATCTCTTGGGGAAGTATGCTTAATCTTATCCCCAAAATTTTCCAAATAAATTCTTGGTGACTATGAAAATGTTAACTATGGTTCTATCCTGAATTCTTATTATTACTCCTGATAAAAAATCATCATCAACCATCACCATGGTTGGTTGATTGATGTTGATGTAAGGGGATGGTGCATCGATGGTGACAAGATGGGAATGTTTCCAGATGATCTTGATAGTGGGGAATGGGTCGATGATGGTGATATAAGGTAATATATAGTTCATATTGAGGAAAACTCTTGGGGTGGTTAGATGATCTGGGAGAAAATGTGGAAACAATGGTAGTAGAGATGAGAACTAGAGAAGGTATAAATAATGTAAATGGTAGTGTGAATCTTTAGTAACTATATATATTCTAGGTATAAATTTTTTAATCACATGATGTGTAGTTTCAGACATACATGGCATGTATCATCCCCCTTATGACACTAGGTTTTACATGTAGAGAAAAAAATCATGACATGATGTTCATAAGTGTATTCTGTATAGGTTCATTACATGTTGTTAGGGTTTCTATGCCACAAAAAATATTAAACAGTGTGTACCAAGGGGACACATACTGTGTTTTTCAAAGCACATAACTCAGCATGTATAAGTGTACAACCCTGATTTCACACCCAAACACACATGTTGTGTGTTATAGGGTATATTCCATGTATGATATCGATAACATGACATAGGTATCAGAAGAGGACACACCTATTAACCCTAATGATTCACACACCATGTGTAAAGGAGAAACATGACATTTATGTTAGGTTAGATTAGCTCGATGTTTACTGGTGGTAGATGCCTAAGTAACTCATTAGTCCCATATGTCGTTTTCCCTATTGGGATAGACCTATAGTTAACTCAACATGGATATATGAAAACATTACATGCCCTGCCTTTTACTGGGACTCACAAACCATGTTATGAAATGTACATTCATTATACTATGTGACTTCCTATGTTTTGTATTTCTTCTCACCTATGTGTCAACATCCAAAAATTAAATATTATATTTAGAGTAATTTTATATTTAGAGAATGATGGTATGATCATCTTATACAAAAGATAAAGTTTATGATGAATCTTAAAGTGTTTGATATTATTTTCTCTAAAAATGAGACTACTAGGTTTGGACAACTTAATCAGAGCCGGCACATGGTTAAGTAATCCATAAGAGATATGCTAGTGACATGGAACAGTTCCTCATAATTCTATGCAGAGTTATATACTAACTTAGCAACATATTTATTACAGGATTTACTTCCTCTATATTTTTCTAGGATTTTAACACTACCCAACATACTCAAAGTGGGGGTCCTCGATATTAAGGGCTAGTTTTTGGAACCAGTTATAGATCTTTTTCCCTAAGAGTCTCCCTATGAACGATGTGTGGAATAACAATTCTTCCATTTTCTAATAAATTCCAAGGTTGACTTACTTCTATATTTTTATGTTTAACTTCAAGCTATAATAATTTCATATTGAATATGTTTCTCTTATCATCAATCATTTTTATATTGTCTTCATGGGGGAGGATGGTGTTGTTCCACTGTGTGATAGTGGGGCCTATGCAGGACTTAACCAAGAAAGGGTCGCGAGGGATGAAAGGGAGATCCACTCAGATGCTTCTCAGGATATGCAGTTGGCTCCTCTAATTCCAACTAATGCAGATACAGTGGATGAGGCTGTCCATGGGGATGAGTACACTGGTATGGTTTCCCAGTGTCCAGTTCAGGTTGACTTCTCAGCGCATTTCCAATTCATGGGTCGAGGCCTTTCCCGGGAAGAAGTTGTAGACAAGTTACAGAAGGTCTCACAAGCTATAATTACTTATGCTGAGAAGGTTAATTCCAGAGGTCTTATTTCGAACTCCTTGAAACGTTTTGCAGTGTTGGGAGAAGAGTATGAACATGCTTGTGAGGATCCCAAAGAGGGGGAGGTCACTCAGGAAGAGGATCCCTTGGTGGGAGGTGGTTCTTCTCAAGAGGACATGGATGATGCTTTGGACCCCACTGCATCCAAGGCACTGGACATTGTAGAGGAATTCTTTAGATCATCATCGCGGAAGGGAAAAAACATTATTGTGGATTCTGAAAGCTACATTACAAAAAATGGGAGGGCGCGACCAAGGAAGGACTACTCCAGCCTTCCTAGTCCTCCAGTTACTAGATCTGCAAGTGAGGGTAAGCTGCCCACAATGGCTCCTGTAAATGCAAGAATCATTTCCTCGAGGAAGCTCAATGGTGAAAAGCTCGAGTTGGCTGACTCCTCCATCATCCTCGTTCCCCCAGGTGATGAGGTAATGGTGGATTTAGGACTGCAGTGTCAGATAGGCCTCAACGGTGGAATGGACGAAGAAGCTCTGGCCATTATGGCGTCGAAGAAGATGGAGGAGGCCCCGCCCAAGGAGACATGGGAAGTTATCATCCATTTGGAGGAAGAGATGTTGGAGAAATTGATTCCTTTCAATGCCTCGAAGGAGGATCAGGCTAAGATGTATGAGAGATCTCTTGAAGTGGAAACTAGCAGGATACAGATGGAATGGATTGACAAACAAGATCGTATTTTGGCAAGAGGATTTAATGTAGGTAAGCTAAGCATGGAAGAGTTCATACAGACATGGGACAAGATTGCTATTTGGTGCGAGGACCTCATCAAAAATGATCTGGAGTTAGAGGTAAATGGTCTTATCTGGAAACTACTTAGGAATAATGCTTCTAATATGGTTAAACTTGATTTTAATGGTTCATCTATTTCTTTCACTGTATGATGCCTTGTTTTTCTATCTGGTCTTGGGTTCTCACTTTCCTTTAAAAGTGTTAGAAATAAAAAAAGTAATTTATGATAATGATCTTGTCTTTATGGGGCTTCTTGATTTTATCAGCTTCATCATTAATAATTTTGTTCTTTTCCTATAATAGATGGTCAAACTATTTAAACTTATTTTATTTGAACTCCAAATCATTATTCATGACAACAAATACTTATTTATATGTATGGTTCCATACTTATATTATTTTCAAGGATTTTTATTTCTCTTGTATTTTATTCAGAAAATCCATGCAGGTGGGGTGCAAGAGGGAGGGTGCAGGGGGGTATGTAGGGGCAGGGGGAGGGGGTAGGGTGCAGGGGCGGTTTGTAGGGGGGATGGAAAATTTGCAGGGAGCTGGCAGGGGGAAGGGAAAACTGGAAATGGGGTGGTCTGTAGGGGGGTATGTAGGGGGTGGTCTGTAGTGCAGGGGGAGGGGGAGGGGGTGGGTGGAGGGGGCAGGGGGTAGGGGGTAGGGGGAGGGGGAGGTCTGCAGGGTGGGGGTAGGTGTAATGACCCAGAAAAAAATGAACTTCTTTTATTTATGGATCTCTTTCCACCTAATAACTTTTTATTATGTTCTACAATAGAAGCACATAGATTAATTTGGATCCAATTTGCAGTTTTCAAAAATGATATAATTATTATAAAAAATTAATTTATATTGAATAATGATTATTTTAAGTAAATATTATGATTAAAACTCCCCTTTTAAATGTAAATGATAAAATAATTTTATTTTTTTTCAAAGTCAGAAATTTCACTATGCAATTTCAGTATTCCTTTTTTATCCACTGTTATTTTTAATAAATAAGTTTTTTTATATTTTCAAGATAAATTTCTCATACTTAGAAAATTATTTTGGTTAAATAAACATCTTTTTTGAATTTCAAATGTCAAAGCTAATCTAGGATGAATTTTTAGTAGTTTTCTAAGTATCAATTTTTTTTATAAATAGTAGTTTATTTGATGAATAGTGTTGGACGATTAGTGTTTTCTTGATGAATAGTATTTGATGAATAATGTTATTTTTATAAATAGTAAAAAAATATTAAATAGCTTTTTCTGTGAAATGATTTTCAAAAATTCGTCATACATGTTTGTAATCAAGGTGAAAATGTGGTTCAATAAGATCAAAATATTTTTTTATGAATAGTAAATTATGAATAGTAATATTTCCCTTATGAATAGTAATGTGACCTATAGAATAGTAACCTCACTTAAGAGAGTATAAAAATAATTTAGACATCTTTTTTGGTAATGTGATATTATAGCATTAATAAATAATTGTTTCAGAAATTATTAGTTAATTATTAGTATTTTTCAAGTAAATAGTGTCTTTACTTATAAATTAAATATATCATAACTAGAAAATTATTTTCATAAAATGGAGTTTATTTTTTAATTCATGGAATCGATATTAGGTTATGGTGAATTTATAAGATTTTTATAAAAAGTTTGTTTTCAGTGATTAGTAAAAATACAGTTTTAAGTTTCGGCATGTTTAATGACATCATTAATGATATAATCATGATGTAATAATTATGGTAGACTTGTGAATAGTAAGACATGTTATGATGTGTCCCAATTTTACAATACCAAGGGAAAATACCATGGGAAAGCCCATGGTTTTTCAAATACCACCGATGAGGTGTCCCTTGGAAATTAATAAACTATTCCCTCACTTTTTCTACAAATAACAACCCATTCCTTCATTAATTTCATTAAAAATTAATAATCGAAAAATATCTAGTCTTTTTACCTCCCAAGAAGTCCTCCAAAGGCTCCCTCAAGCCCCCCAAGGTCTCAACCTTCAAGCTTTCTAAGTTACTCTTCAAGGTAAGGGAACCTTTCACCCTCCTCTTTTTAAGTCATGACTTCCTTTATGTTATGTCTTCTAGTTTCCATCTTCTTATGTTGGGGTGTGTTCTTATATATTTTTATTACTGTAAATTTCATGTCCAATTGATTAGATACCATTTCCTCTCTCATAAACTGATTTTCTGAATTTTTAATTGACATCGTTAGGCTGCTGAATTTTCATAAAAGAAATCGCATCTTCTCTTTTCTTTCAAGTTTCCTTTTCATGTGGTATGTCATTAAAACATCCATATCATGAGCTTATTTAAATTTTATTCTGACCCTATACTTTATTATGAGTTATTTATGAGTGTGTGACCCTTTTCCCCTCTCTTTTTAATGTTTTATAAAAACATGTTATGTAGTCGTTATGCTGCATAATTTTCATCTCAAAATCTCTCTCTTTTTCTCAAGAAATTATCTTATTTTATTTATATGAATAACAAAATCTATTTTCATTTATAGGGGTATTCATAAGGACATAAAATTTATCTATTTGATTCTGTAATTGATATACATATAACCCTCACTCCCTTTCCATGGGTTATAAATGAAATAATATGATCTTATTTTTAAGCACTTTTAAAACGTCACGATTTTAAAGTGAAACCCATTTATTTTACTCTCTTTGTGTTATTTTTTAAATTTATGATTGTTATCTATGTGTATCACATGAAAATAAATACATATTAAGGGTTTTCCTTGATAGTGCTCCAATGCATTGGTTAAAGAATTTAATCTCTAGAGATGACAAGTTTTACATTACCTTGATGAACAACCTTGGTAATTTTTAAGACGCCTTGGGGATGGACCTTGGTGATATGTTCATGAATGTCTAAATTAAATTTTTTATCCACATTTTAAAGTTATTATTCAAGTTATTATTTCTATTATATTCCTCTTTATCATTTCTTTATGATATCTCTCATGTTCTAATTGATATCGCTCAAGAACACATGTAAATTGTTTCACTTGTTTTCCTTACTAGGACTTCTGCTCACCTTTTCCATTGATGTATGTCTCCAGGTTATGAGATGTAGTAATTTTATTTTAGGATGAACCTATGATGAAGCCTTACAAGTGGATTAGAATAATTTCTAATATTTTCATGTATATTGTTCTTGATTTCCAAGACACTAGACTTTAAATATCCTCTGTTTATAAAATGTAATGAAAAGTTATGTAATGAAAAGGTCGGATGCCATAGTTGGTATCAAAGTATAGTTTAGTTATTTATGGAAATTGGGATATTAAAACTTTAGGAATAACCCTATAGAAAATTTTAAATATAGTAAAACTTCCTGGTATTTTAGTAAGTGGTTTCCGAACAAATAAATCCATGTCTGGATACGAATAAGTGGATGTGGATCTGGCACAGATGTACCTAGAAGTGAAAAATACAATAAGGAGTTTCAGGCTTGACTCAAGGTATCTTGGTACACGAAAATAGTTCTTGATTCACTCCCATTTTGATACTCCTAGGGGATATGTTTGGTTAATTGCAATCTTTTTATGAATCGTTATAAAGGATTTATAGAAAATGTAATTTTTGTTAAAGAAAAATATTTTTTTTAAGACATGAAATTAATTTATAATTATTATTTTCCTAATAGTAATAAATTTATAATAAGATAAAATTGCGAGGATGCAATTTATTTAAGGGGGAAGAATGTAACGACCCGGAAAAAAATGAACTTCTTTTATTTATGGATCTCTTTCCTCCTAATAACTTTTTATTATGTTTTACAATAGAATCATGTAGAATTACTTCAGATCCAAATTTTAGTTTTTAAAAATGATATAATTATTATAAAAAATTAAGTTATATGAAATAATGATTATTTTAAGTAAATAGTATGATTAAAACTCCCCTTTTAAATGTAAATGATAAAATAATTTTATTTTTTTTAAGTATCAAAATTTTCACTATGCAATTTCAATATTCCTTTTCTATCCATTATTATTTTTAATAAATAAGTATTTTTATATTTTAAAGATAAATTTATCATACTTATATAATTATTATGGTTAAATAAACATCTTTTTTGAATTTCAAATGTTAAATTTAATCTTGGATGAATTTTTAGTAGTTTTCTAAGAAGTGTCATTTTTTTATAAATAATATTTTATTTGATGAATAGTGTTGGATGAATAGTGTTTTCTTGATGAATTTTATTTTATGGATAATTTTATTTTGATTAATAGTAAAAAAATTATTATTAAATAACTTTTTCTATGAAATGATTTTTAAAAATCTGTCATACATGTTGTAATCAGGGTGAAAAATGTGGTTTAATAAGATCAAAATAATTTTTGATGGATAGTAAATTAAGAATAGTAATATTACACTTATGAATAGTAATTTTAACTATGTAATAGTAACCTCGCTTAAGAAATTATAAAAATAATTTAGGCATCTTTTTTGGTAATGTGATATTATAGCATTAGTAAATAATTGTTTCAGAAATTATTAGTTAAGTATTGGTATTTCTCAGGTAAATAGTTGTTTTACTTATAAATTAAATATCTCACAATTAGAAAATTATTTACATAAAATGTAGTTCATTTTTTAATTCAGATAATCGATATTAGGTTAAGGTGAATTTATGATATTTTTATAAAATGTTTGTTTTTCTATGAATAGTAAAAATACAGTTTTAAGTTTCGGTATGTTTAATGGCATCATTAATGATGTAATCATGATGTAATAATTATTGTAGACTTTTGAATAGTAATATATTTTATGATTTTTCCCAAGTGGCCAATACCATGGTAAAATACCATGGGCAAGCCCATGGTTTTGAAAATACCACCGATGAGGTGTCCCTTGGAAATTAATAAAATATTCTCTCACTTTTTCTATAAATACCAACCCATTCCTTTATTACTTTCATTAAAAATTAATAATATACAAATATCTGGTCTTTTTACCTCCCAAGTATTCCTCCCAAGGTTCCCTCTAGCCCCCCAAGGTCCCAACCATCGAGCTTTCGAAGTTACTCTTCAAGGTAAGGGAACTTTTCACCCTCCTCTTTTTAAGTCATGACTTCCTTTATGTTATGTCTTCTAGTTTCCATATTCCTATGTTGGGGTATGTTATTATATATATATTTGCTATCCATTTCATGTCCAATTTATGAGAGACCCTTACCTATCTCATCAAATGATTTTCTGAATTTTTAATTAACATCATTAGACTACCGAATTTTCGTAAAAGAAATTGCATCTTCTCTTTTCTTTCAAGTTTCCTTTTCATGTGGTATGTCATTAAAACATCCATATCATGATATTATTTAAATTTTTTTATGAACCTATACTATATTATGAGTTATTTATGAGTGGTTTACCCTTTTCTCTTATCTTTTGTATGTTTTCTAAAAACATTTTATGTAGTTGTTATGCTGTAGAATTTTCATCTCAAAATCTCTCTCTTTTTCTCAATAAATTCTCTTGTTTTATTTATGTGAATACCCAAATCTATTTCCATTTATAGGGGTATTCATCATGACATAAAGTTGATCTATTTGATTCTAGAATTTACATGTATATAACCCTCACTCTCTTTCCATGGTTTATAAATGACAAAATGATCTTATTTTTAATCACTTTTAAAATGTCATGATTTTGAAGTGAAACCCATTTATTTTACTCTCTTTGGGTTATTTATGAAATGTATGATTATGATATATGTGGATCACATGAAAATAAATACATATTAAGGGTGTGCCCTGATAGCACTCTAATGCATTGGGTAAAAAATTTAATCTCTAGAGATGACAAGTTTTACAATATATTAGTGAACAACCTTGGTAATTTTTAAGACACCTTGGGGATGGACCTTGGTGATATGTTCATATATTTATAAATTAAATGTTTTAACCACATTTTAAAGTTATGATTCAATTTATTATTGATATTATATTCCTCTTTATCATTCCTTTATGATATCCCTCATGTTCTTATTGATATCGCTCAAGATCACATGTAAATTGTTTCACTTGTTTTCCTTACTAGGCCTTCTGCTCACCCTTTCTATTGATGTATGTCTCCAGGTTATGAGATATAGTAATTTTATTTTAGTATGAACCTATTATGAAGACTTACAAGTGTATTAGAATAATTTTTAATGTTTTCATGTATATTGTTCCTGATTTCCAAGATACTAGAATTTAAAGATTCTCTATTTGTAAAATGTAATAAAAAGTTATGTAATAAAAAGGTGGGATGCCATAGTAGGTTTGAAGGGTAGGGGGTGGCCTATAGGGGGTGGTCTTCAGGGGGTCTACAGAGAAGGTTGAGGGGGGAGGGTGCAGGTGGGATACAATGGGGGAGAGTGTGGTGGTCTGCAAGGTAGGGGGTGCAAGGGGGCGGGGCAGTGAGGAAGGGGTGCAAGGGGGCAGTGGGGGAGGGAAATTGGCAGGGGGTGCAGGGGGAGGGGGAAGGGAGTTTGCAGGGGGGTCTTAAGGTCATTGGGGAGGGTGTATATGGGGTGAAAGGGGTGAGGCAGGGGATGCAAGGGGGTGGGGAAGGGGGTAGGGGGTTCAAGGGGGTGGGTAGTGGGGCAGGGGGTGTATAGTTAATCTCTATAGGTTTCTACATTTAGGTAAACTCTGTAGGGGGGTATTCAGGTTAGGGGGAGGGTGAAAGTGGGGTTCAAGGGGGGAGGGGTGGTGTAGGGGGGTGCAAGGGGTGGGGCAGTGGGTGCAAGGTGGTGGGGCAGGGGGCAGGGGGTGTAGTTATTCTCTATAGGTTTATTTAATCTTAGATAAGGTTGAATAACCATCAAAATCCATCTCTAACTCCCCTGTTTCTTCATGATTATGTTTCTCTAAATATGAACTCCTATTTACAACAGATTGCTTTCACTAAATCATGGCTTGATATCACTTCCAAATATTCCCTCCTATTACAGTATCTTGCAACATTCAATGATTCTAATTTCTGTTTTTATACAATAACTTTAATTTATTTCTAGATTTATGTTTCTTTTGTACTATAAGGTTGTAGATGTATCAACCAAGTCTTTTATGCTAGGAAAGTATAACATTTTATATTATTCATACATGAATGTCTCAACTCTCTATCCCTATAGCAACCATATCAATAATGAAAATATTATAATACCATATACTAGCATACAACCAATAACCGATAAGACCATTACCTAAAACCAAACCTCCTCATAGCTTTGAAAATTTGTCCAGGAAGGAGGGGGGTCTGTCTGGGGTGGGGGTCTGTCTAGGAAGGAGGGGGTCTTTCTAGGAGGGAGGGGGTGGGGGCTGTCCAGGGGGTGTCTAGGAGGGGGGTCTGTCCAGGGAGGGGGTAAGGGGTCTGTCCAGGGTGGGTGGGGGTCTGTCTTGGAAGGAGGGGGGTGTCCAGGGGGTTCAAGGTGGGTCTGTAGGTGGGGAGGGGTAGGGGTGTTCAAGGGGGTCTGTAGGGGGGAGGGTAAAGGGGTCTATTTGGGGGGGGTTGTCCAGGGGTGCAAGGGGGTCTGTAGGGGTGCAAGGGGTCTGTCTAGGGTGTAAGGGGGTCGGTGCAGGCGTGCAAGGGGGTCTATCTAGGGTGCAAGGGGGTCTGTATAGGGTTGCAAGGGGGTTTGTAGGGGTACAAGGTGGGTCTGTTCAAGGTGCAAGGGGTCTGTCCAGGGGTGAAAGGGGGTCTGTCTAGGGGTGCAAGGGGGTCAGTAGGGGTGCAAGGGGGGTCTGTCCAGGGTGCAAGGGGGTCTGTTCAAGGGTGAAAGGGGGTCTGCCAGGGGTGCAGGGGGTCTGTCCTGGGTGCGAGGGGATATGTGGGGGGGTACAAGGGGGAGGGGCAGGGGGGTCTGTCCAGGGTGCAAGTGGGGTATGTCCAAGGTGCAAGGGGGGTCTGTCCAGGGGTGCAAGGGGGTTTGTAGGGGAAGTGGAGGTCTTCAGGGGGAGGGCGTGTGTAGGGGCGAGGGGTAGGGGGTCTGTCTGGGGGGTTATGAAATGGGAAGGGATATAGCCACGATTTAAAATAGTGGCGGTTATGGCCATGTCTATAGAGTGAAACCTATAGCCATAGTTTCAAACCGTGGATATAGGTTTATAGCCACGGTTCAAACTGTGGATATAGGGCTATAGCCATAGTTCAAACCGTGGTTATAGGTCTATATCTACCATTTGAAGCGTGGCTATAGGGTTTTACCTATAGCCACATCAATAATAGCAACAGTTCAATGAACTGTGGATATAACCTATAACCATGGTTCAATGAACCATGGCTATAACCTATAGCCATGGTTTTTGGGCTTATAGCCATAGTTCCAAACTGTGGCTATAGCCTAAATTTCTAGTAGTGTAAGGATAATTTTATGACCTAAACATGTCTAAAACCCATTATTTGAGATAATTTCTACCCATCATCATCTTATCCTTGAAATAAATCAATTTGGAGCTATTATAAACTAAAAATAATTTTATAATAAATTAATATTTCAACATTTTTTCTAAAGTGCTCCTCACCTCTCTTATAAAAGGGAACCTCACTTTATTTTTAATTCACACCTCCAAAGCCAATTGGATCAGCCAAAACCAATCAAAATATCCTCCAAACTTCCCTCAATTCATTCTAGAGGCCTTACTTTGAGCATAAATCCAACCTAAATATCCCTTTTGTTCAAATTAAAAGGAAACACCCGAATAAGAGGTAATTATTTTATCACCTCTTTCAAAGTTATTTTCTTCTTATACTTACTATTTCTTTGTTTTTCCATGATAAAATAATAAATCTGGTACCTTATACATTCTGAGATGTTATTATAAATATGGTAAAACCATATTCCTTATTCTATCCATCTTATGAATGACAAAGTCCCCGTGCGTGCGTACGCATGGCTTACCATATCCATGTTGTGGTGTAATTTTTTATTCAAAACTATCTTATTTGGATGGATATAATTATGAGTATTATGTATATAAATAATAAACATAACATGATAATTTATTTTTATAGTTAATATACCATCCAATTCCACGCCATATAATAATTAAAAAAATGATATTGTCGCTCATGCGTACGTACGACTTACCGTCTCCACGACGCGATGAGGTACATTTCCATGTTCACCATTCAAGGATGATTATAAAAATATATATTATTAATTATTATTTAATATATGAAATAATAATTATAATTTTAAAGTATATTAATGTATTTATGTATATTTCATTCACTTACTTCCAGTCAAATATGATATGAAAATGGAAACAGCGTTTATGCGTACGTACGGCCTACCATCTCCATGAACGGTGTATTCCATTTCATATATATATATATATTATATTCTGTATATATATGATATATGAATCATGTTTTATATTTTGGAAGTATGTAAATAATGATCTAAGTGATATGACCAAGAATAACATGTTAAAACATGTACAATAAAGAAAACGATTATTTGGAAAAATGTTACTTTAACAAGGAAATTATTATTAAATGGGTAGTATAAAGTCATGAATGAATCCTATATGATATAATAAATATAAATATGGTTCTATTATAATTTAATATCATACTATGGTCATTATATAAGAGTTTAAATATACCCTCGACTAAAGAAAAGTATAAGGTAAGGGTTAATTCATCGATCTCATTATTATCTGAGATTGTTTATGTGTAAGTATTTACTGGGACATATTTATCATCCATGTAAATATTTCATAAAAATGTATTCAAAAGGAATATTTTATGGTTTTATGGAAGGGAGTCTTTAACTATATCATTATTTTAAATGTTTTAAAGATTTATTTTCCTAAATATTTTAATTAATGTCCATGTTTTCAAAATGATTTTAAGGATTTATTTATATGGAAATGATTGTTTTAAAATGTTAATTCCTTTAAAAAGTTTTAAATTGTTATGGGAAACTTTGATTAAAAAATATATTTTAAATTAATTCCTTTATAAATTGTGATACTTTTAAATGATTTCATGAAAAATGGATATTTCTCTCAAAGAGTTTTACTGATTATTTTCAACTATGTCAACATCCTTTTTTGGATATAATTCTTGATTGAGGTTTATTTGTTATAAATAAAATCTTTCATATTATATTGAATGATTTATTATATGTTTGAATGTGGATATTCTATTTTTACACCATTCATGGTTTATGGTTAAAGTATTGGAATTTCATATGCTAGTTTTAATACGAATGTTTATGTTATGTTTCACCCTTTTCATATGAAGAATGAATTGGACTTAGTAAGTGATGGGATGGTCTTGCTATAGCCCCTTGATGCATTGTCAAGTCTCATGAGAGAAATAGTGTCTTGGAACAAGGCCTTTACATAATATTTGTGAATGGTCTTAGCACAAGTTCTTGACGTAGTAGTTATTATGTCTAGAATTATACATTCCCTCGTTATGAAATTAGTTATTACATGTGATTATTCGACTAGTATAATATCCATGTGCATGTTTATATGGTAATTTTTGACTTATTTTTACCATATTATGTTCATGTTTTATATTTAAAAGGATTTTTTTATTATACATCTTACCTTAAAAGTTTATATCTTTCTGCTGAATTATTTAGCCTTACTGAGCATCTGAGCTCACCCCTTTCTATTGTTTTATTTTTTCCAGGATGCCAAGAATTGAATTATGGTTGATATTAAGGGTTAATCTTGGGGAATAATGTCATCCTCAAAGGATTATGTATGCTATATTTTATGTTAGAAATTGTAAAGTTAATTTCTTGTATGTAATCTATTTTCCAAGACTGTTAAATTAATCGGTCCTTTGGGACTTGATTCCTTGTAATCATCCCAGTGTATTAAAATAATGCACTAACTCTAGGCTTCTAGGGTTGGGGAGTTATAATCCCAAAGTAAAAAATCTAAAATTTTATTCATAATTTCCCCCAAAGAAACATTCATGGGACTTAGATTTTAGATTTTCCCTATCTTTTTCATCCACATGGAAATGGGATAGAATTCCAAAAACCTTGGAGTGGTTAACTTTAACTGGTTTTCTAGACAATAGTTGTTCTATAATCTCCTACCACATCAGTGCAGGTGTACTCCTATTATCAAGGTGCACTTTATTATTGACTATTTATGCCCAAATTTACTTGTACATTCTTGAATATATCCACATACTTCATGCCTTATCTATGAACACCCAATTAATTTACTATACCATACCATTCTACTCGGGTGACCCAAGTACAGTCTTTTACATTCCAATCACATTATTCCAACAGTAGATTTGGAAATCCTTTATACTATATTCACTTTGATTATTAGTCCTAAATAATTTTATCTTCTTTATAGTATCCCATTACCATATATAGTTCCTTTGAAAAAACTCTCTAAACACATTATATTTGTGTTTCATAAATGAAACCCATGTTTTTCTTGTTGAATCATCAATAAATATGATGCAGCATAAGGATACTCCATCATAATGAGTTAGAGAATGCCACAAAACATCATTTTGAATAAGATCTATATTTTTAAATCTATGATTTCATACATTCAAGTTTAATGACTCGTTTATGTGATTATGAGTACACAACTATCACATTTTTTGAATTCCATGTGATTGAGCATCAGTATACCCATTATTGCAAAAAAAATCATGTTCTTCCCTCTGAGGTACCTGAGAAAACAATGCCACAATTATAAACATTTAGAAGTTGATGATTTGGTAATTTATGTGTCATATTAATTTCCTGGGAGATACAAAATCCCATTATTTACTCCTATTTCCATGACCTTGGAACCACAAGTAATCTTTCATAATCTATTTATAAAGCTGGTTCTGAATCCTTCCTCATCCAACTAAGCTGTAGAAATTAAATTATTCTATAAACCTTGTATGTTCCAAAAAAAAATTCAATTCAAGGTAACTTTTTATCTACATATAAACTTTAGCATTACCCTTTATCATGCATTTAATAGATTCTTCATTGGTCAAGTGAACCTTATGGAACTTGTTGGACACATAATTCACTATTCACCATCTCTCATTAATTTAGTGAAACAAAGCCTTAGAGTCAATGATCCATTTTTTTAAATGAACATTGACACCCAACAATAAACTACTTCTAAATTTAGCTTTTGAATTAATGGTATATTAACTTCTATAATTACAATGTTTACCCTATAATCCCTATAGTACCACTCAAGATTACCTCCCTTCCTAAAATTCCAAAAAATGGGTTTAGGTCTGATAAATTTACATTGACTCTACTCTCTAAACTTAACATCCAATTTCCTTTGACCTTTTCACTAAGGTGAACATCCTCTATTGTTTTCTTGTAGTATTATTTCATTAGGTTCTTAGACTTATCTTCATCTGAGTTAATCATTTAGAATTATGACTCTCATATCCTAAATCACAAGGTCCAAATATATGCAAAGATTACCTATGATTGTTTCCATCATGTACCATGGTTCCAAAAATGATGATGATAATAAAAGTGCACGCACATCTTTTTTAAAATTTACTTTAAATGATTTGAGATGACTCTGAATCATGTTAAAATCAATCCCATAATTTTTTGAGATCCTTGTGAAAATATCATGTTAAATAACCACCGCATCATAAATGACTTTTTAAAATATATCATCTTCTAATATATGTCTATGAGATATTTCATCAGCTCTATTAACATCTTCACATCCTAGATGTTAAAGGTAACATTCCAAGACAATGGAATTCGAATCAATACAAGAGCTTATATTCCAATCCATTCTTGTTACTCTTTCTCCATTTTGTCTTCTATAACACCACTCAATGAAACTTCAAGTCCTTCAGAATCATGTTGTATTTCATCTATATTCTCCTGAATCCAATTTCCTTCTCGATTAACTTTTCTATCCTAAAATTTCCTTCTTTTGATTCCATACCTTATGATAAAATGAATTCCATGAATTTAAAATAATTTCAATAAAAGAGTGTTAATTTTACCCAATTTTTTATGTGTTTCAAATCCTTGAACTAATATCTAATTTCAATTATTGAGATCCCACCCATCAATCACCAAAATACATCACCTCTAAAAATTTAATTTTTATGGAAAAAAGCACAAAAATCTTCAAAGACTAGAAGGACCCATAAAACTCGATGTTCAGGATCCTAGGAATACAACACATCCTAATTCACCACAATATGTCAATCCTTTCACACAATCAATTCAAACGCTCAAAAATTCAAATAAGAAGAAATAAAAAAAAGTAAATGGCAGAGGGATTATATGGTTTTCAAAATAAGTCCTACATTCATGGGAGAACACTTCTAGACTATTTAATTTATTTTAATTACAATATTACAATATCAATTGACAAGTCAATAAATTTTCATATCACTAATCAATACTCACAACCTACAAGAACACCACATTGTACAAGTGTCCTAGCCCACCTATATAATGGTGCTTGAATACTTAACTAGTTTCATTGAATTATAATCTTTATGGATGTCCCTGTATTGATCATGGTAACCTCTGATCACTTGTAACAATCTACACCTGACCACTTACATCCAATGAATAGTAAAAGTTACTAATATGTAATGTTCTTATAACCTTACACATTTCCTTTTCTACAAAAAAAATGAGGAAAAACTTATGAAATTGATTCATAAAAAACATATGTATTAACTACCTCATTCCATATCTTTCGAATAACTAACCGCTTACAAAACATGGTTCTAGAATATGAACTTATAGAGCACTTGCCTCTGTTGTATTCTTTCGCCACTATATTCATCAACCCAAGTCATATCTTATGGGTTTTTATCTCCTAGTCATTTAATAAAAATAGAACATGCTTCACATTTCCAAAAAAAATATTCTCTAGAGGAGTCATCAAATTTCATTTATTAATCTAGGGAATATTGAACACTATCATTCTTAGATTATTCTACTTATTTTTAATTGTTCTTATCACAAGATTGAGTATCATGTTTTGAGTGAAAATTAATCTTCATTAAAGTATTATAATAGAATTGACTTTTGATAGTTTTATTATACTTAGATCATTTTTCACCTTGTTTATCCTTGACGATCTTTAAGATTGATCATCCTTCCTATATTCATGATTTTTCCTAGGGAAACATGTTGAAAAGTGTTCAATGTTACTATAAGTAAAACATTTAAAAGGAATTTTTCCTTTTTTACATAACTTTAAATAATTAAATTCATTTAGAGAAAAGTGATACAAACATGTTGAAATTCATGGAATCATCTTTGGCTTCTGACTCCTTTTCAGGAGACCTTTTAGATTCAATGATCATTGTGATTTTTATGGGTTTATGTGAGGTATCCTTTTTAGATTTACCTTTCTTCTTCAATGATGGTTACTTTTTCATCTTATAAGTAACCATAATGGTTTTGAGATTATCAATGATAAACTCATCATAGTCATGATATTATAAAGTATATATTTTTGGAATCAAGCATGTCTGCTTGAATTCCCATCAATTTCTTCACTATAATAGAGACTTCATGAACTTCTCTATAACTTTGTATCAAGATAAAAATTTTGTTTACTCAAATGAGGATCTTATCCACTAATTTTTATTACTCTATATAAATATCCTTAAATTTAGAATTACATGATTCTAATCATGATTTATCAATATTATTTTCTATTTAATTAATGTCTTAAAGATTTATCTATATAGAATTTTCCATTTGAAAACCCTTAACTCATTTGAACTCTTTCTTAGGGAGGGATGTGAGTAACACATTGTAAATTCTCAAAAATGCTTTAATATTTTTATTATATTACTAAATATTGATTTTCCAAACATCAAGAATATATACACCATTTTTTTTATTTAAATAATTTATAATCCAAGAGATAAATGATATAAAACCATCTAATCTTTTTAAAGATGAAATCCTTTTCCATCGAACATGGGAATGCACTTATTGTTAAAAAAGTCCATACTATCCATAGATTCTCCCAAAAATATATGTAATTAATATGAAATAAATTAGATACTTAAGAGAAAACATTTTCTATGAAACCAAATAAAGTGGACCACGAAATTACATTGATGAGCTCTAGGTGGGGGTGAATTAGTGCTACAAAAATGCATTTTTCATCAAATATCACTAGCATTGGTATACCATATAGAGTATAGGATCTATAAAACCAAGAGAAATGTGATGATGATAGATAGAGAACATACAACAAGAAAATTTATTATTTTTAATGGATTAATTTAGATGAATATAGTTCGTCACAAATAATGATTTTGAGGAAAATTTATAGCAATTGGAAAAAAAATATTTCCAATAATTATAATAGTTGTGATATATTATTATAGAAAATAAATCCATTATAATTATTTTTGGTGAATTTTCATGTGTTATGTAACATAAAACATATTTTTGATGGTAATTCCCACAACTATTATGATTGTTAAGTAATTGTGATGGATAGGGTAAACTATCACAATCACATAACTGATTGTAAACATAAATAAGGTGGTGAGTTATTTAAAATATACTACATCCATCACAATTACTTTCTAAATAAATAGGATAACTTAAAAATGTGGATGGTATTTGCGATGGAGAATCTATTCAACAGAAATATTGATCATCAAGGAAAATTTTCATCAAAAATTCCATTCGTAAAAAAGACCCACTAGTATATGTACATTAAATGTGTCATACTAATAGAAATGAAATCTCTCAATCATTATTATCCATCCCAAAAAATTCTATTATAAATAGTCACACACTATAGTCCTCGAAGTCATGGTTTTACCTTTTTTAATGTTTCTTAAAAGGGAGAGAGGGATCCAAATCTAGTCATTTTTTACTTATTAGTGATATATTTTTCTTAACAATTATTTTTAAGGAATTACTAGTTTATAAATTGTACATATTTTGTTTCAAAGAAATGATTTTAGCTATTTATTTATTCAATTAGTTTTTTTTTATTAGTTTAATTACTATGTGTGCATTATTTTTTAATTTTTAGTCATTTATTTATTTAATTAGTTTATTAATTAGTTTTTTTTATGGTAACATAAAAAACTAAATTATTATTATAAAATAATAAATAGAAAAAAAAAGAAAATAATTGAATATAATTAAAAAATATTAATAAGAAAATAAATTATTAAAAATAAATAAATAAATAAAATATAAAATAATTTTTAAAATTGATAAAATGATAAAAAAATTAAATATAAATCTAATAAAAAAATAATCAATAAATTATAAATGTTATAATGAATTATTTAAAAAAAATTATAATTAGTAAAATAAATAATTATTAGAAATATTAAAAATTATAACATATTATAAAAAATAGCAAAATTGAAAATATAATATAAATTATCAGTAAAAGTAATTAAAATAATTTTCTGTGATTATAATAAAAATATAATTTTTAAAAATTAATGAAATGAAAATTTTAAATTAAAGTATTTATTTACTTAAAAAAGTATAGTAATTATTTAAAATTTATTACATAATAAAATATTAAGTAATTTAAAAAGTAATTTTTATATTTATAAAAAATAAAATTATTATAATACAATAATAAATATAAAACATTATAAAATAATTAATTATAATTATCTGAAATGATCTGAGAAAGAAGCCAAAATCCTTTCGCCCCTTCGTTAAAAAAGGAAAACATGTATAGAGAAAAGAAGGTAAGGAAGGGGTCTAATATATGGACCTACCTTCATCTATAGGGAATGATAGAGAGAAAATCAGTGATCATAATACAAAAAATAATTTCCATAACCATACTTACCAGTTATCTCCCAATTTGATTGTGAGTTACCATAGCGAATGATCCTCCAAAACTTAGGGGTATCCCTCTCCTACTCTGAAGTATTATTACCTTTGGAATATTTCATGGATGATCTGGTAGACATATTCCTTAAGATATTAGAGTAATACTTACACGATCTCCTTTTTAGTGGTACATAAGTGAATCATTCACTTTTAGCCACCTTTTACATGTCTTTTGACAAAACATCCATGAGAGAGGAGGGGCCAACACTACCAATAGTCTTGGGGAAAAGTTTTTTTTCCCTCATACAATGTTAGCATATTCATGCTTCCCTTAGAAGGAAAATTTTGATCATGGTCCATTTTTATCACATCGCCAATAATTAACTATTAATATAAATTTTAATAAATTAATAAGTTATTATTTTCAAAAAATATACTCAAAAATGTTTCAAAAATGAAAAAATAATAAAATTAATAAAAAATGACTATATTTTTTTAAAATTAAAAATTAATAAACTATAATATTGTAATAAATTATTAAAAAATGATAAAAAACTAGTAAATATATATATATATATATATTAAATAATTAAGATTATTACAAATTATTAAAATTTTGTAAAATAATAAAAAATATTAAAATAATTTACTATGATTATAATAAAACATATATAAGTATTAGTAAAATTATATAAAAAAAATTGTAAAATATTTTTACTATAATTATTTTAAATTAATCATTTAATTAAGAAATCAAGGACAACAAGTTTGACAATAAACTAATTATTTTTTATAAAATTATCGATGGAGAAAATGAACAATAGTTTTTATTATGAGATCATGATTAGATAAGTTATAGAAAAAATTCAAATTATTTTGGTATAAATCATATCTATATGGGGGTGTTGAATCGTTTATTGCAGTACATCATAAAATACAAAACTTATTTCATAAGGGATAAATAAGTGTCCTTATAATAAATGTTATCTCAGGTGACATGAAATGATTGATACTGTTGGTGTTAATCTATTATGATTTGGTTTTTGTAAAGATTATATTTTTTGGTATCAGCATAGTGAACGTGATTTAGGAGAAAATTTTTAAAAAAAACCAATCCATCATAATTTTATAATTTAGTACATGAGGATATTGGACATAATTTTCAAAAAAACAAAAAACTCAAAATGATTAGTCAAATTCTCAATTAGAATCATATTAATTTTATGAATTATTGAAATAAGTTTAGGATTCATTATATCATGGATGCAAGTTAAGTAAATCTTAATCAATTACTAAATCGGTGGCTATTAGATAATATTTTTGAATATCTCATAGTCTTTTTAGTTGAATAATTTATTTGGATAAATCATTATTCCCAATGGGAAATAAACTACCATCAAATTTATATGAATGTAAAAGTAAGACCATAGTTTATGTCCTAATTATTAGAAGAATCATAAATTTTTGAATAATTGCAACTTGTATTATGGTGATTATGAATCATTAATAAATAATCTAGCTTGTGTAAAATATATATATAAACTCAATAATTGTAGAAAAACCAAACATGTTCCTATAAAACAATTTAGGTATGTTCTTATTACACCAAGAATACATTATCTCTCTTTTTTCTAATAGCATAACTTCATCAATGACATGAAATTAATCAAATATTTCAAAAATTGGAAGATTAAATCATCCTTATGATAGTGATTCAAGAAAAATATTTGATTATCTATATCCTCCTTTTCCTTCCTAACCTTTTAATGTCTAATTAGGTTTTTATATAGATGATTTTTGTCCTTTTAGTGATTAAAATTGTCATTATTATTGTTGAATAGTTTTCTAAACACCATATAACATACCTCATTGGATATTTATAAAGGGACTATATATCTCTTTGGCATTATTAATTTGAGTTTAACCAAATAATAATATCAATATTTATTTTCAATCATGAGTTTATGAGTTAAAATTATTATATAGTAATGGTATGACTATAAAATATTTAGTTGCATAATATAATTTTATATTAAGAGGTGCATTTTTATAGATAATAAGTGAATTTATAGCATTTTGGTATGTTTTTTGGATGGATTATATCGAAACCTAAAACTTTTCATACATAAATACTGCATATTATTAGTACAATATTCATTATATATCAATATGATCCAAATCATACCCATAATGGTTTAATGCCTTTGTAAACTTGGATACATAAACAACTAATATATTAACAATCTAAATCATTTATCATGAATTTTTTCATAATTAGCACTCTTCTTATACATAACATACTAACTATCTTTTCATAGGGTGGTATAAAAGCTAATTTATTTCCTTAATTTAGAATAGAGGCTAACCAAGGTCTTCTCACTTGAGAAGGTTTGCAGTTGGTTCAATAACTAATTCATAATTCACCTAAACTACTTCTTTTCCTATTTCTATTAATTTATTCAAACAATGAAATTTTGGATTTTGGGTTTTGGAAAAATAATTCAATGAAAAACTAAAACCTAAATGTAGATGAAAAATATAATGAATACAGGGTATAATGGTCTTAGTCCTAGGGTTTAGTCATGTAGGTTCCTTACTTATTAAATTTAATTTTAGAATCCATCCCTATATACATGGATTGTTATTCCCTACCATGAGTGAGATTTTTAGCATGACTAGGAAACCTCTTCATCACACCAAATTTTACCTCCTCTTAGTAGAAAATAGTAATGAATTCGAGATTCATGTCATGGTGGATGATCACCACACCTGTGCACTTCTATCTTATTCACCACAAATTAAATTAAAACATTTAAATAATTGAATTGTAATAATTTTAAAAATCCATGAAACCTCCCCTAAGGGAAAACCACAGGTTAGTCACTTATCATTGAAAAGTATAAGAGATCGCAGTGGAAGATGGGAGAGAGATAGAAATTAAATTGGAAGAATAATTGAAGAAGAAAGGGGAAACACTTTTATTAAAAGATAATTTAGGCTTATATTGCAAAAATAAATTAAAAACAAAATGTAGAAAGGAAAAGTGAAATTGGTTGAAGAACCCTCTTCCTCAACATAGTAGATAATTCCATAAATTAGCTGATTCTCCTTTAATCCACCCATATTCATATATTTATAGGTCCAAAAGCAACCCATACACCATTAATTATGTTAATAAATGGGTCTTTATTGGATCGGATCATCGAAGGGTATTTAAAAGTGTCATCCACTATTAATTTTGTCAAATATGCTTTTTTTTGGGTTCATTTGAGGGTTTCACATCATGAATAGTGATTTTACATTGTTAAATGTGTAGGGTAAAAATTATCACAACTTGTTTCATGCTCTAAATCTGAATTTTAGTTGTGTCAGGGTGTGACCATATGTGTCATGCCGTGACTCTTGTAGATTTTCCCAAAAGATTTTTTTCCATCCCAACATTCCTAAGACTTATTTTTTCTATGAAACTAACATCATTAATAGTGGATTCATTATGTTAATTTTTTTTTCTAGTGATTTCAACCCAATTTCATCATGTTTCTTCATTTTCAATCCTTATACTAAGTCCTTTGCTTTTTCTACCCCATGGGACTACATTTTAATCATTAATTCATATCATTTTAGACCATTATCAATCATTTCCTATATATTTCAATAAAATATAAAACAAATTAAATATTGTCATGAATTATAACATCCCTAGTTTTTGTAGTGGGATGAATTCCTCAACAAGTTTTATTTTTTAAGTTTGGTGAGTGGACCATCTTTCTTTTTGATCTTCAGAATTTAATTCTAAGAGTTTATTTTACACAAGGAATTTTTTTAGACATGTTTTAATGTAAGAAAATTTCCTTGGGGTTTCAAGTGGGTTTAAAGTGCATATAAGGATAAAAACCAACTTATTGGAGCGTGCAAACTGGGGTCCACAGTTTGGAAAAACCATACAACTTCCCAGGAGTTACCGTGCGGACATCTAGGCTCACTGAGCATGGTTTTTAAAACCATGTAGGAGGGGGAACACATCCATGTGAGACCTCTGTAATTTTTAGTAAATAGTATTCATATGGTTTGTGCACAATTAGGGAAACCATGCACCTAACCATGCAATGTTTGTGTCCTTGGATAGTGGTAGCCACGCAGGTTGCGCATGGTTTGGTAAACCATGCACCTAGGTTGTGCGAGTATAGTGTTCAGGCAGTGGGAACCGCATGGGTTGCACATAGCTTTCCAAACCATGTGGTAACCATGTGTCCTATTTATAAAGGAAAAATTGTCATTTTTAACTTATTTTCCTTAAGATTTTTTTCCCAATTTTCATATCCCACATGTGGCCTTCCTCCTTCATGGACATGGATCTCTCCTCCTCCCTCACCTAGGATTTGAGCCAATCTCTCTATTTAATATTTTATTTTATCGTTATTGATCTCATTAGAGCTGCATTGGTAAGAACTTTAATCTTATATCCTCTTTTCTCCTTTTCTCTTTCCATATAGTGTGCTAAATCCATACAATATGTTTTACCCTATTTTCAGGTTGTTCATATAAAATGTCAATTTCATATGAATCTGATTGATTTAGAGGTTGATATCAGGCGAGAGAATGTCTACCAGTATGAGGTAAGTGGTTCATAGCTTTCTTTTTGATTTCATAGTGTGTTGGGGGTGTTCTTGAACACGTTGTTGGGTTGTCTGAGAGAGACCCTAATAATTTAATGCTTGTCTTTTAATTGTTAAATTTATCACATGAGATATCTATGGGCACAAACCTCCTTGAATTCAAATTGTAAAGTTGGGTAAGAGGCTTGGACCACTTGGGTAGGTTAATCTAGGTGAGTTATTTAAATTAAATTGAATTATATATATATATTATATTGGTTCCATGATAATGTGTCATTATTGGCCCGAGGATTGAGGTGGTGATGACCACTTGGACTGAGGTTATATGATTCTTTAGCTTGGGCGAGGCTCGATACATATGAGGTGATGTTGATCGTTGGGTTGGGAAACTTGGTCATTAGATTGAGGCTAAGATGTCGTTAAGTTATAGGCACAACCCGTGTGATATTGGATTGTGTTAACCATCAAGATGAATGACATGGTCCCATGGGGTATGTGGTGTCAGGATGATTTAGCTTAGGTACTATGTTTGGGTGATTTCTACTCACTACAATTCGATGATGTGTCATTAGAGTCATGTGCACATAGATAGGACTCATATGTTGAGGTGGTGTTGACTGCTTGTTTGGGTAGAGGCCTCTGTTAGTTGTGTCTTAGGATGGTGTTGACCATCATTGAGGTTGGAGGTGATTTTTTGTAGAAATTTATGTGGATGGTTATAGACCATTGGTTGATGGTGTTGAGACCATAGGTTGGGGTTATGGCTCACCATATATTGAGTTTGTTGGGATGGTATTTATTTGGGAGGATGGATATTTCCATTCCTTGGGATGTCAGCTATTGAGTTGATGGTGTTTATTATTTGGAGGACAGATATCATTATGCCTTAGACATTAGGATTCAAGATGATGAGGATTTCTGAGCTGATATATGAGGTACCAAGTATTTGATTGGGTGTACCTTCGGGACGTCGGTTATTTTATTATGACATGGGAGGTTTCAGTTGTCATGAGGTGTCGGTGACACTTTTATGGGAGGTACCTAAGAGATCTCCAGCTTGTTACTCACTAGGGATGTCTTGGGATTTATGCTAAGTATCCTCACCACTGCATTTATATATATATATACATGTCATTGTATGCCATATATATAACTGGGGGTATGTATTATATCATTGATGGCTGAAGCAAGTGATTTCTTCCTTATGGTTATTGATCACAAGGGAAGAAATTTATTTATATTATGTGCATGAGACATTTTATTTATATTTAGATACATATGATTTATCATAGATGTAAGATAGCCACTCTTTAGTGGTGGCCTACTGATATTTATTCTCACACCCAATGTGGGCCCTTCAGAACACATGTAGATTTTATGCTTTTGCGATTAGGTAAGGGTTTCAGATCAGGAGTTGTACCTTAGGGATCATGTCATACTACTTATCATGGGATGGATGGAAGGGGGATTTGGAGGTTCCTTCATCATCTGGGGTTTATTTTGTTCCTTTTTTTCATCATGCTTATTATATGTATATACTGAGATTGGCCACAGGAGACCCTTTCTGGTGTCTATTATTTTGTATTACTTGATTTGATATGTATTCTTAGCTATAAATGGTATTTTATTCTTCAAATGGTATGTTTGAGCTTGTTGATTATTATAGTTTTTATCTGTTTGTGTTTCCTCTATGGTAGGTTACTATTCTTTCTATTTTACGATCATTCATCTATTATGTTATATACATATAGACCATTGTTATTATCACTATATGAGGGTATAGTATCACCACTAGCACATCTTTACACCCTCGCGACTAGTTGGAATCATTTGGAAAACGGGGAGGCACGCCAAAGGCCTTGTGGACCTTCGACCCTAAGCATTGTTTTGGGTGAAAAAATTGGTTGGGGAACTACAAATGGTATCAGAGCAGTTCATGAATGGGAATCAGTAGCACAATTTGGCTGGATACTAATGGTATCAAATTCATTATTTTTTATATGGTCTAACTATTTGGGCTATCATAGACTAAAGACTAGGATGTGATCAGAACTCGGTATAGAGCTCGTGTTTGGGTGACTATAGCCCCATGCATGGGGGGCGGACTAAGTTTTTAGTGGTGGTAAGTTGTTTTTCTGCTTTTCCCTTTTATAGTTGATTCAATTTCCACATTAAGTTGGGCACTTGGGTGTGATGGTTATTATTATATGGCTTTTGAACTTTGACCTGGTATAGCAAGGGAGGTGTGATTATTTTTTTGATAGTTTTTAGGCACATATGATGTTTTTTTTCTTATGATCATCATTGTGAACCTATATTGTGATAATAGGGGTTGGTTAGTTTAAATTGTCAATAAGGGAAGCTAAATAGTGATTTCCTACATAGCCTCTCTTTGGTGGCATTCTACTCAACCAACCCAGACATGTGGTTATAATGAGATCTATATGTGATGTGATGTGACTATAAGCATGTTATATATAGTCCTAGCTCTAGTATGATTATGCAGGTATGATGATAAGAGGTGATATGTTTAAACTGTCAACAAAGAAAGATAAACAGTTTTTTCCTACATAACTTATCTTTGGTGGAATTCTACTCAGTTACCACGAATTACATGTGACATCTAACCCTATTAGGGGAAGGTGAGGGGTGATGAGGTCGGATGATACTTGATACCTAACTCTAATGTGGATAGGTAGGAGTCCATGAGGTCTGGTTATATGTGATACCTGACCCTGATATGGGTGGGTAAGGGGCCTTAAGGCTGGATGTTGGGTGACATAGTGCAGTAGGGGAGTGTCAGGGCGGTAAGGTTACATTGCTCATTAAAGGTTTCCCTATCTGCAATATATTATATTTATATTGTTATGGTTGTTTGACTATGGTATTGGTTCTTATTGGGATTCCACATAGACAATCTCTAGTAGAGTATCATGAGGGTGGTGATTTAGTGCCATAAGAGCATGCATAGGTTGAGGCCCATGAGGGTCGGGATGAGGCCCCGGAGGGTCATCCTGGTCATGACTCGTAGGTACAGGCATAAGTACTAGCTCAGGTATAGGCAGTATAGCTGCATGATATGGCATATTTTGGGCCATGGATTGAAGAGTAGCTCAGAGAAATCCTGGAATGTTTCATATTGGGGTATCGATAGGGGAGCTCGGGGAGCTAAGCCATCGGTAGCATACATGACTCACGAGTTCCAATTGTAGCACCCATCAATATTTTAGGGTGATGGTGGATCAAGGAGACTGATAACTACATCAAGTTAGTTCATACCATCTTCGACTAGCTTGAAACACCCCCAGGCTAGAGGGTGAATTTGGTGATGTATAAGAATAGAGGACTGAAAAATTGTCAGTGGGATGTACAGGTAAAGGAAAGTAGACATGAGAGACTAGATTATAAGGACTTCAAAGCCAAGTTCTTCTAGAACTTCTTCCCAGAGAAACTGAGGGCAGAGTGAGCTCAGGATTTCTTGAACCTTCAGTAGGGATACATGTCTTTCATGGACTTTGAAACTACCTTCACAGACTTAAATCAGGTGCTGATAAGAAAGTGAAATTTGATGGACCAGTGATACTCAAGTTTAGTGATGGCATCAAGTGATTTAGTAGTGATGCTTAAAATAGTAGTAAGTAAGTACATGAAGAGTCTCAGTAAGAAATTCAGGCCATAGACTCAAGTATAACGTCAAGGAGTGGGTCTTTGACGATGTGATTCCAATGTGGGAAATTATGACATGTACGGAAACAGTGTTATGGGGCACCAAAGGAGTCTCAAGCATGCGGTTAGGTTAAGTATCTCAATAGGTTCTGCAAGAAACCTTCTTGGACAACTGGTATCCAGGGACTGGGGAAATATGTGCCTGAGGTTGGACAGGGAGTAATACTAGGATATGGTAGTTAAGATTCAACTATAAGTAGAGGTCATGGTAGAGATAGTGGGTCCCATAAATGGGGTTAGTGGCTGATATCTATTGCATCTCTACAAGGATTCTAGGCCTCAGGTAGTCATGCTTTAGTCTAGGTGTATTCATTGGAGCTTCTAGGTGCAAAGTAGACTAGGGAACCAACTATAGTTAGAGGTATTCCATGGGAATGATCGGGATTCCTTTTTATTTTTGAATATCCCTTTTTATAGGAATGTCTAGTTTTTGGTGCAAGGGTTGTTTTGGAAAAACCAGATTTTGGTTAGTTGGTTGGAATCGACTCAGATGCATGATATATATATGAGGTGAGTGGCACCAGGATTATTTATGGGCATTGATGTGGTGAAAGTTTTATTTTAGGTGCATGGAACTGGGATAGATTTTGGGCATCTGATGAGATGCAGTATTTATGGGTGTCGGTGAGGCATGGGCTCTTTTGGGCATCTGATGAGATACGGGACCTCATAGGTTCAATGTGTGACATGTGAACGAGGTGGTAATCTACTGAGATGCAGTACTTGATGGGTGTTAGATGTAAAACGGGAATGATTTGAGAACCCAATGAGCTGTAGGAGTGATGATATATCATGAGAGGACCTTTGAGCCTAGGTATGGTTGGTGGACCATTAGAATTTTGAGTTTTGTGTTGGGAAGGGACCAGGGTAGGTAACTCCTGATGTGGGGAGCACCTTGAGAGAGTTGAAATGTTACTTTATGAATGTGGTATACCAGGTTGTTTAAAATGATATGGATATGTTCAATACCATCTTCGGGTAAGGCTTGATATCTTGGAGATGTGATATGTTAAGTTGGGGAGACTATTACATCACGGGTATTTGGAGCAGGTTAAATTCCATAACTTGTTTGAATTTTTGAGTTTGGTGAGTGGGTCATCTTTCTTTTTGATATTCAAAACATAATTCTAAGAGTTTATTTTTACCCAATGAAATTTTTTAGATGTTTTTTAATTCTCAAAATGTGCCTCAGAGTTTTGAATGAGTTTTGGGGTCATTAAAGTCCAAAAACCCAAATTTTTAGAGTGCGTAGACTAGGGCATATAGTTTGGGAAAACCAAGTGACCTCCCAGGAGTAATTGTTTGGCCCTCAAAGTTCACTAAGTATGGTTTTTTAAACTTTGCAGGATGGGTTTCATGGTGGTGTGAGACCTCTAAAATTTTTAGAAAAGGGTATTCATATGATCTGTGCATGATTAGGGAAATTGTGCACCTAACCATGCGAGGTGTGTGTCCCTAGACAGTGGCAGCCACACGGGATATGCATGATTTGGTAAACCATGTGCCTAGTTTGTGTAGGTCTAGTGTTTAGGAAGTGGTCACCACATGGGTTTTGTGCAGTTTTCCAAACCATACGGCCTCTTTAAAAGGAAAAATTTACCATTTTCCCATTATTTTCCTTAAGATGGATTTCCCTCTTTTCTTCTCCCACATGTGGCCTTCCTCCTTCCAAACCATAGATATCTCCTCCATCACCTATTATTTGAGATTATCTCTCTATATAATCTCCAATTCAATCATTTTTGGTCTCATTGAAACCACATCAGTAAGATCTTTAATCCATTATCCTCTTTTCTCCTTTTCTCTTACCATACAGTTTTCTAAATCTGTGTGATCCATTTTATCCTATTTTCAGGATGTTCATATAAAACTTCTATTTCTTCCAAATCATCTTGATTTATAGTCCAATATTAGGTGATAGAACATTTATCGGTATGATTTAGGTGGTTCCTAGCTTTCTCTTTAATTACATGGTGTGTTGGGGGGTGCATTCTTGAGCGCACAATTAGGTTATTTGAGATAGACCATAATAATTTAATTTTTGTCTTTTAATTATTAAATTGATCACATGACATGTATATGGTAATGCTCCTCCTTGACTTCAAATGGTAAATCTAGGTTAAAGGCTCAGACCACTTGGGCATGTTAGGCTGGGTGGGTTATTTAAATTAATTATAATTATATGTATATATATTTCTTATGTTGGTTCCATGAGAATGTATTAGGATTTTCCCAAGGATTGAGGTGGTTATGACCTCTTGGACTGAGGTGATGTGATTCATCAGGTTGGGTGATTCCTAAGGCATATGATGGGATATTGATCACTGGGTTGGGCGAATTGGTATTCGGATTGAGGAAATGAGGTATTTAGGTTGTGGGCATAACCCTTGTGATATTGGATGGTATTGACCATTATGATGACTGAAATGGTCCTAGGGGTATGAGGTTCTGGGATGATATGGCTTAGGTACTATTTTTGGGTGATTGTCACTCACTGTGATTGGATGATGCACTATTGGAGTTATGTGAACACAAATATGACTCAGATTATGAGGTGTAATAGACCGCTATTGTGGGTAGAGGCCTCCATTATTTATGGATTAGGATAGTGTTGACCATCAGTGAGGTCATAGGTGTTTTCCATAGAAACCCACATTGATGGTGATGGACCATTGGTTAGTTGTGTTGAGACAATTTGTTAGGGGATGAGTATCTCCATATATTGAGGTTGTTATAATGAGATTTATTTGGGAGGATAGATATCACTTTTCCTTGGGATGTTGACTGGTTAGATGATGATGTTTATTATTTGGAGGACAGACATCATTGTGCCTTGGACGTTAGTCTTCAAGCTGATGGGGATTTCTGATCTGAGGTTTGAGGGACCAGGTACTTGATTGGGCATGGCTTTGGGATGTTGGTTATTTGATTATGACAAGAGAGGTGTTAATTTACATGATGTGCCGATGACACTTTTTTGGGAGGTGTTTGAGGGTTCTCCAGTTTATTACTCATCAGGGGATGCCTTTTCCTTTATATTAAGGATCCTTGACACTGTAGTTATATATATACAAACATGTCATTGTATGATATATATATATAACTAGGGGTGCATGGTATACCAACGATGGCTGAAGCAGGTGATTGGTTCCTTGTGACTATTGAGCAAAAAGGAAGTAGGTTATTTATATGATGTGCATGTGCCATCTTATTTATATTTAGATACACCTACTTTATCACAAATGTAAGATAGGAACATGTTGGTTGAAACCTACTGAGATTTATTCTCACACCCTACATGGACCCTTCGAGATGTGTGTTGATTTTATGCTTTTGTGATTAAGTAAGGGTTTGGACTCAGGAGATAGACCTTAGGGATCATGACCTACTACTTAGTATGGGATGGATGGTAGGGGACCTTGGAGGTTCCTGCATCAGCTGGGGTTTATTTTTTTCCTTAATTTTGTTTTTAGTATTCTTATTATATATATGTACTAAATTCAATCATAGGAGACCCTTTCTACTATCTATGATTTTTTTATGACCTAATTTGATCTGCATGCTTAGCTATAAATGGTATTTTATTCCGCAAATGGTATGCTTGAGCTTTTTAATTATTATTGTCGTTGTCTGTTTGTGTTTCCAAAATAGTGGGTTACTTGTCCTACTATTTTATAGTCTTTCTTCAGATATGTTATATACATATAAACCATTACTATTATCATCATCTGAGGGTATAGTATACTCACTAACACCACTTTACACCCTAGCTTCTAGTCAGCAGCCTTTGGCGTGTGGGGAGGCACGCCTAAGGTGTCATATCCTTTCAGCCTTGAGCACTGTTTGGGTGGAAAAAAAAGTTGTGTAGATACATGAATAATCAATTATAGTTCATATACAAGTTTTCTTATCTTAAAATATTCATAAAAAATATGACTCAGTCAATTCCCATTCACTTAGAACTTTCTTGTCCTCAAGCATGTAATCTCAACAACTTCATAGAGTAAATTAACTCTACCAATATTTAAATTTCAAAAACAACAAAACTAAATGTTTATCAAAAGAAAATAAAATTTTTAATTTTACATAAAATAATTCATTCAACTCCTCATTCTTAAAATAAATAAATCCAATCATTCATTTAACTTTTCCTCTTTTTAAATAACATTATTCTTCCTTCCTTCAATTGTTATTTCTTAATTCATCATTAATGTGAATACCACTTTAAATTTACCTCAAATTGAATTGTTTTTACTTATATATCAAGGTAATAAATGTAATTGTAATTGTTCTCATACCTTAAGTGCATGTCACTTACTATATATCTTCAAGGCATCTTGAATCTCCACCACATAAAGACAGAGACCAAATTTAATCATGAGGTATTTTCGTTAAGTTTCAAATGTCTTTGGGGACTATGGTAGGTAAGATAAATGATTAAAAATAAATCTAAAAAATTAATTTTGACTCTTTAGTATAATTCATGATATTAAAAATATAATTCCAATGAAATTCTCCTATAAAATTTCATCTCTCAACCCTCAAGTCTCAAAGTATTCACATGATAAAAATCAGCATAATCAATGAATCACCCTCTCTTTCTTTTTTATTTTTTTCTCTTTTTTTCTTTTTGTAAATTTTTACTTTAGGAAAATCTCACAACCACCATCTAACCCCAAATGAAAAAATATCATCAATTTTAGAATGGTGATTTTTTATCTTCCCAATACACAACCCAATTTTTTTTGGCAAGATATGTGAATAATAAAGTACAAATAATGATCATATGTACTCTCTCAAAATATAATGAAAACCCCTATTAAAATAAAGTACATCCTTATCCACTATGGACAACCTCTCCCTCACACTTAGTCTTTTGAATATATTTCAACATACTATGATTAGGATAGGAATGGGAATAATAAGCTTGTAACATGTCTCATTTCCTATCAAGGTCATTCATGGATTATATGGGAAAATAAGGATTGATTTCAAGGTGGATCCAATGATAAATGAAAAAATAATAAAAATGCCTCAATTATGTTAAAATTGATTATGTACAGTCATATACATGATAAAATTTCAAGAAAGTTCTAAAATATAACATGCTCGAGTCTCTCAAGAAATATACTATATAAAAGAACAGGAAAATTGGTTCATAAAATTTATAAGGAATAAGAACATATTTTTTGGTAAAATGATGCATGGAAGTGCAAAAGAACAATAAACCAATCCATATCAATTTCAAAAATTAAAAACATTTCAAATCTAATAAGAATTCCATCTACAATTATCAACTTATTTCCAAAAATCATGATTTATTAAATTTGACCTATCATGCTTAACTATAATCATTAAATTACCATTTTAAACACATAATCATATGAATAATGAAATCTAAAATAGGTCATAATTATTCTCCTAATAAATTTCTATGTCTCCTAGATCAATGCTAGAATTTAAGAGTTCAAAGTGGGATATGAAATTTATTTTATTATTCATAATCAAATTTAAAATTATGAGGGTAAAATAAAATAAATAATTGAAACTCATACACCCATTTTGATGATGATTTATTTTAGGTCACGTGGGTTCTATTCATTCTATTCTTTTTTGTAGTAGTTCATGATGTGAATCCTTTTAATGAAATGAATTAAGTTTCCAAGATTCTTATTCTACAACATTTTAAATCATGAATTTAACTTTTAAATATTGAGTCATTTTCATGACATGAATTCCATTTTCACATCATGATTCAATTATGGATATCCTCTTCAATTTCTTCTTGGCACTTATTTTTATCAGCATGATGGGTCTATAAAAATAAATCGTTAAAGTGTACGTACTAGGATCATGTCAATTAAGTTCAAAAATAATGAGGAATAGGGTTGCATCCTAATTTATTACTAAAATAATAATTGAGATATATAATCATATAAAAAAATAAAATAGATGAATATTGGTTTGATCCTCCAAGTGTTCATTGGGCATTGACTGCTTTTAGATGGGCAGTTTGGCTGACATTCGTAATCTGTTAGTTGGTGGAGTTTGACTTGAACCACCACATGTTATTTTTTATAGCTTGATCTTAGTATTAATTATTGTGTAGGACTCCATGGATATAGTACACCATATCCATACCCTTATCATTAATTTAAAGTTTTTATAGTGGGGGAAAGATGAAGTATGGATACTCTAATTGGTCAGTTTTTACATGTGCAACATATTCTTCACCGTCTGGTGTCTACTCTAGATATGATACATCAAAAGGATAATCAAAGTTAGATTTAGAGTGTGTATTATTTTAAAAAAAATTAATACAATAATAATTAATATCAAAATATCCCCCTTTTATGTAAATATCTTGTGTCTCTGGTTCATAAGGTAAAGCCACTTGGGTCTCTTCATGAGATTCCTCTAATAAATATTCAATGTCTTTGTGGAGCTCTATATGTTCCTCAATGGGTTATTTGTATTTTTCTTTATCTTCCTCTAGGTAAAAATATGAGATTTAAGAATATACAAAATCAAAATAGTGGCGAGTGATACTCAAATTAGCTTCAATAAAATTATAATAGATATAGTTCAAGTAAGGATCATCTCCCTGGGTTGGTTTGGCTTCAATCATTTCTTTAGTGTAAAATTCCTCTTAGTGTTTATTTTCATTGGATGGATGTAGGTAGTCAGGATACTCTATCCTCTTTTTGAATTCCACCACTTGATTGGTTTCTTCTTCTTTCAAGGTTAGGGATAGGTACAATGATGCTAATTATTCTACCTTGTATCCAGGTAGATCTCATTACATTTCATCATCTAACCAATCACTAAAATATTCATATTTCCCTTGTTTATATCTCATATATACATTATCATGTGATTATTCATCTTTACTCTCTATTTCTTCATGGTGGGTGTTGTTCTGTAACTCAAAATTGTTGGGATGCAGATAGTCTTTGAGTATGGCTTCAACCTCTTGAATTTCTTCAGAAAAATTAGGCATATCCAATGGTACTCCCTATTTTACCTTTAATATTTGATATTCATATTATAATTAATTAATAATGTATTCCAATTATTGAAATTATAGACCTTTCTCTTGTAAATTCTAAATTTTCTTGATCAAATAAGTGAGGCTTACATCCCTCCTTGAGAGGTACTCCTCAGTTTCATCAACATCTTTTTCTTGCACCTGTGGGTCATTTTTCCATGAAGAAAGATAGTTGTGTGGTAATATCATGGTAAAATAAAAAAAATTATAAAAAAAATACAATTATTTACAAGATGTGAGAATATAAATAATTAAGTAAATGACTAATTAGATCCCATTAAATGGTGTCAGTTTTGATGTGCATGTCATAGGGTCATACAAAAGATAATTTATTTTCCTAATGCATCTCAGAGGCTAACTAAGGTCATCTCACTTAAGGATATTTGTAGTTGGTTCAATTACTAAGTCTTAATTAACTTAAACTACTAATTTTCTATTTTTATTAATTTATTCAAACAATGATATTTTGGGTTTTTGGGTTTTAGAAAAATAATGAAATATAAAAATAAAACCTAAATACAGATTCAAAATAGAATGAATTCAGGGTATAATGTTCTTGGTATTAGGGTTTGGTTATGATGGTTCCTTAATTATTAAATTCAATTTGACAATCCATCCCTCCTTGCATGGATTTTTATTCCCTTCCTTGGTTGAGAATTTTAACATGCCTAATAAACCTCTTAGAAACACCAAATTTAACCTCATTTTGGTTGAAAATAAAAATGAATTCAAGATTCATAATGTGTTGGATGACTTGTACACTCATAAACTTCCCTATTATTCACCAAAAACTAAATTAAAACATTTAAAGAATTAAATCTCAACAATTTTAAAATGTTGTGAAACCTTCCCAAAGGCCAAGTATAAGAGATCACATTATAAGATGGGGGAGAGAGAGAGATCACAGTGGATGATGGGGGGAGAGAGAGAGAAATTAAAGTGTAAGAATAATGAAATAATAAATGGTAAACACTTTTATTAAAACATGGATGATGGTTATATCACAAAAGAAATTTAAAATAAAATATAGAAAGGAAAACATAAAGTTGTAGTAGAATACTCTTCCTCATCACATCAGTTGATTCCTTATATTAGTATATTCTCCTTAAATACACCACTATATATATATTTATAGGGTCAAAATCACCCTCAATTCCATTAATTAGGTCAATAAATGGGTCTTAGTGGGTCTGGTTCATCAAATGGTATTTAAAAGGGTCATCTACCATTAATTTCATTGAATCTGCATGTTTCTGGGTCTGTCCGAGGGTTTCACATTTTCAATACTGATTTCATGATGTGAAATGTATGGGTATGAACTTATCATGGCTTGTTTTACACTCTAAATATCTCTCTAGGTAAATTTTATTAGTGTTATAGTGTGACCATATGTTTCACACTGTGACTCTTGTGACTTTTCCCAAGAACTCTTTTTTCATCCCATCATGCCTATGTCTCGCTTTTATGATGAAACTCACATCATGAATAGTGGGTTCATTATTTGAATTTTTTTTTCCAGTGGTTTCAACCCAATTTAAGCCTGGTTCTTCATTTCAAGCCTTGGACTTGGTTCTTCACTTATCCTTTATCATATTCTAGTATTTTCAGTATCAATTCATCTCCTTTAATCCCATTTTTTATCATTTCATCTATCCTGCAATAAAATATAAAAAAATAAATACCATCATGAATAATCAATTAAAGTGAGTAGACAAGGTGTTTTATTTTTAAATATTCATGAAAAATATGCCTCTCTCACATACTTAAAACCTTTCTCCATAACCTGGGGAATGGGAACATAAGGAATGGTGAGATCAGATACATAGTAAGGGTTAAGAGATATCAATCAATGATCATAAGTGATCATAAGATAAGCATAAGGGAATGATAACATAATATTAACAATATAAAATTATACCCATCAATTCATTGATCATAATCATGAAACATTACATAAATTTTTATCAATAAAAATACATAATACATAAGAGTGATAAATCATCAATAATAAATCATGATCCAAGAGAATATATCATAAGATTAATATATAAGTTTTTGTAATACAAATAAGCATAGAAAATAATTTCCTTAGTCAAGTATCTATTCCAAGACTATCATAGTGGATTGGGTTCACTCCTCGTTCCATTATTTAATTAGTCGAGGTTCACTCCTAAGACTATCTTATTAGGAAAAGTCCCATACTAAATTGGGTTCACTCCCCATTCCAATACTTATTATCACATGAGATATCTATATTTACCCAATGTATTGGAGGGATATATAATTCTAAGACCACCCTTTATATAATGAAAACTATATGTGTTTGTGCCACAAGATCAGAAAACTTTCTTCATATCATCAAATCTTAACTCATGGAAATGATACGGGTTTCATATATATTTTATCATAATTGTCATAAACCATCCAAAGAAAGAATAAATATGGTAACATTGGATCATATCCCTAGTAAATCATAAGAGACCTCAAAGGATATATCTATATATAAAAATACCTTTAAAATATCACCCAAACATTTCTTGGGGAAAATACCCTTGTCATTTGAAATTGCATATTTAGAATCTAAAAATTTCTAAAATATCAAGGAATTTTTTTAAAATTAAAAAAAATTATAAATGAATATTTAAATAAAAATTTATTCATGATTTTGGGGAAATTTTTTCATATGGTGCATGTTAAAAAAATTCTTTCACACTTTCAATAAAAATTCAAAAGTTGCACATTTGGAAAATGATAAGAAGGATCCTTTTAAACCTTGGTTAGGAAAGTAAAATATAGTAAAAATTAATTTAAAAAAATATTTGGAGAAAAGTAAAAACATTATTGAAAACATTTTAGATTAAATATGTATATGGAAAAAAATTCTTAATCGATGGGAAAAACAATGTAGATTTTCCTTAAAAGAATTAATTTTGTGTATTTAGTACTTAAAGAGAGGAAAATGAAAGGAAAAAAAATAATATCTCTAAAAATAAATATAGTGTAACAAAATAAATAATATTTTGGAGATATATATCAGAAAATTTCATCATTGAAATATTTAAACATTAACCATCCTCATAAAAATGATATTGTAACATAGAACCCTTACCTCAAGTTTATCTTGCTTCACAAGTGGTATAACCTCATGTATAATAAAATTAAATTTATTATATATATATAAAAGAACCATATTAATACCTATAATACCATACATTGTTTACTTATAATATCTTATCACACATTCATTTATAGTCTTTTATTATCATTATCGTTCCGGATGTTAACTGCTTCGTTTTTCATGTATGTTTTGGTTCAGCAGTAATGGTCCTTGAAATTTGATCAAAGTTAATTTATCTATATAATTTTAATAATTATATAAATATAATATATATTCATTATATACATATTTACAACCATTCATATAATTTAGTGATTAAAAATTAATTATATCGCTATGTGGAGATGATAGTCCTTATGTATGCACGAGTGATGTTTCCATTTTTTGATAGATGGAACGAAGTAAAGGTAAATATTAATTCAAATTGATAGAATAATTATTATATCATGAATAAAATATATATATATATATAGTAAATCTATACTTATTATCATCTATGTAAAGTAGAAATAGAAAAATGAATCACATTGCTTCGTGGAGGTGGTAGTCCACACATACGCACGAGAAACATTTTCATTTTCCAATGGGTTGAAAACTAAGAAGGTAGATATGATATTATAATTATAGTATAATAATTATGTCTTAAATATAATATATAAAAATTAAACCCATCATAATAACCATCTATGAAATATGGATATGTAAAATGAATCGTATCGATATGTGGAGGTGGTTGTCCAAATGTACACACGAACGATACTTTAATCTCCCATTTTATGGATAATAGGTGGTAAATGATTATTCCAATATCATAATAAAATATAATTATATTAATGATACTATATTAATCATGTTTTTATTGATACAAAAATTTTATATCAAGTAGAATAAGAAATAAAATTGAAAGATCTTGGTTAAGATCTATACCTGTTCTTTGAGAGACCTCCTTTGGCTTACTCCTTAAACCTTAAAGGATTGGAATTAATAGATTAAAAGAATTTATATGATTAAGGGAAGAATTATAGGAATTTTGTAAGTATTTATTTACCAATATATATGTCTAAAATGGTGTGAATAAGGGAGGAAAAGAGGTTCCCTTTAATAAGTGAGGGGAGGGACACACATGGAATTTCTTAAAAAAATTCAATGATATAAGGTCAATTTCATAGGAAGGTGGCTAAAAATAGAAATATATTAGAATTTGGGATATTATAAGTTTGAAATATATTAAAATTATAATAATTATACAAGTATGGGTGGAAATATTACCCTTATATCTTGGTTTAACCCCCCCCCCCCTCGAGTAAACCAGTTTTAACATTAACCATGGCAACAAAATTTTACTATTTTTACTATTGAATATGACCAAAAATTAATTTTTCCCTATTATATTATATTAATTATTATTATTCCAAATATGTAATATATTTTACTGGTTTAAATTTCTATAAGTGGTAGAATTTAACTTTAAATAAGCGTGCAACCCATAATGAAACCATGTTTTAGAAAAATGAATCTTTAAGCATAAAAAATAATTTAATTACATTCCATTCCTTATAAAAACCATAAAATGAATTTTAAAATATATTATTGAATATATAATATATAAATTTAGTTAAAACCATTAATAAATAGATATTAATTTAATTTATTTTGATAAAAACACATTGCGTGCATAAAAGTAGTTTTGAGAAAAATGTGTTTTTCAGCCCAAAAATTAACTTATACAAAAATAAAGTATAATAATGATTAATTTATAATTAATTGGGATATTTATAATTAAATGACACTTATATGACTTTAATATCAAACTCAAAACATAATGGTACTTTTACTTGAAAATAAATTCCATTTTTTGCAAAAAATTGTATTTTTCACTGTTCGCTGAAAAATAAAACTTTTTAGAAAAATCCTAAAAAATTACCATAAGATAATATAGACATGATGATTTAAAAAGTTATATTAATTTAATCAAATAAAATTTCTAAAAATGGTATAAATTAATTATGATTTTCTTGTGTAAAAATTTAATAAAAAGTAATTTTAAAAATATATATATTTTTGAAGCTTAAAATAAATTTACTAAAAATTGAGTAATTATTTATTATGAATAAATAAATACATTTGAATTATTTAAAACCTTTATAAATATTTTCCATAAAGTGGTTATTACCATTTATACCTTCCAATTTAATATCTACATTATAATTTCTTAAAATATCATAGTTCATATAAACTTAATGTTGCGTGTATGGAAAGTTATCAGATACTTCAACTTTTATTTAAAATGAAATACATATAAAATATTGGGTATTGCATTATACCCTCAATAAATTGAATTTTAACCTTAAAATTATATCACTATGACACAAAAAACAATGCAGATATCTTTGCTTCATCACATCCTTGGGTTCCCATGTTGCTTCATCAAATTTATGATTCCTCTAGAGAACTTTAACCAGGTGTGTAGTCTTGTTATGTAGAACTTTATCTATATGATCCAATATTTCTACCATTTTTTATTCATAGGAAATATCATGATCCAATGGTATAACCACTGAGTTTAGTACATGTGATGTATTGGGTATGTACTTACTCGAGAGAGATACAAGGAATACATCGTGAACTTGAGAGAGGTTTAGTAGGAGTTCCAAGTGATAAGTAACTATCCAAATCTGATCAAGAATTTTAAAAGGACTGATATAAATAGGTAAAATATTTATCTTAATTCAAAATATTATAACCTTCTTTCATGGGAAAATTCATAGGAAAATCTTCTCACCAACATTGAATTCTAGATCTCACCAAATATTGTCATCATAACCCTTTTGTATACTGAGTGATTCCTTGATGTGATTCTGAATGGATCTAAACTTATCTATCATTTCTTTAGCCTGCTCAGGCCCCAATATATTTACATATCCAAATTCATCCCATTATTTCAAAATTATACACTTATTTCTATATAAGGATTCATAAAGAGTCATCTGAATGCTTGAGAGAAAGATATTATTGTAATAAAACTTTAATACAGGAAGGTGTTGATCCCAATCACCTTCGAAATCTAGAGAAGAGGATCTCAAACTATCCTCCAGGTTTTGAATGGTTCTCTTAGAATGATCATCTATTTGAGTATGATATGCAGTACTAAAACAAAACTTTGTATCCAAAACTTACTGAAGACTTTTCTAGAACCTTGAGGATTACATTAGATCTCAATTGGATACAATAGAATTTTGTACCCCTTATAACATTACCACTTACTATATGTATATCCTAGAAATATGATAAAGAGATAAATATTATCTAATAGTAGTGAAGTGTGTTGACTCTATATGTTGATAGAATATAAACCAAATAGTATTATGGCCTTTAGATGTTTTGGGGAGTCTGACGATGAAATCTATAGTGATGTTTTCCCATTTCTATTCTGGTATGGGTAATAGTTATAACATTCCCTTAGAATTTTGTTCCTAAGCCTTAACTTACTGACATTCTAAGCATTGAGATGCATACTCTTCAATATATCTCTTCATGTTTTCCCACCAGAAATAATCTTTTTGATCTCTATACATCTTCATACTTCCAGGATGAATAAATAATGATGAGATATAATATTCTTCCAATAGTTCCTTCTTAAAGTATGGTATTTATGGGGAAAATACTTGGTTCCTGAAAATTATCATTCCATCACAATCATGGTTGAACTCAGGAACATTTTTCACCTTCTTTTACAGCTTTATGTCCTCCTCCTGTGCCTCTTTAATATTCACACGGATAGATGGTTGAACAATCATTTGAAAAAGATAATATTTCTCCCCTTCCTTGAATATTTATAGGTTCATCCTTTGAAAATTCATAAATATTGGATCTTTTGTGATCCTTATCATAGATAATATAGAATGATCCTTTCAACTTAAATCACCAACTACCATGTTCACTTTCCTAGGGTGGTAATATATTGATTAGTCATAATCTTTAATCTACTTCAACCGTATTCTCTGGAACATATTCAACTCTTTTATGTGAATATATATTTAAACTTTTATGATAAGTATATATGTCACACCTTTCTCCAATAATATAATTTCTATATATCATTAAGTTGAAGATAACTAATACTAACTCCAAATCATGAGTTGGATAATATTACTTTAGAAACTTCAATTTGTGTAAGGAATAAGCTATCACCATATCATTATGTATTAAGACACACCACATATCCTTTTTCATCACATCACTATAAATCAAAAACTCTTCTCCACTATAGGGTAGTGAGAGAAAAAGTGCACTAACCAACCTTCTCTTCAATTCCTTGAAAATTTCTTCACATTCATAAGTCCAAATGAACTTAACTCCCTTCCAAGTTAACTTGGTGAGTGGATTTTATAGTTGTGAGAAATCCTTTAAAAATCATCAATAATATCCAACCAATCCAAGAAAACTATGGATTAAGTCACGATGGTTTTTCTAGGATAACGTTCAATAACTTCCATTGTTAATGGATCCACAAATATACCATCGCTTGAGATTATATAACCCAAAAATGAAATGATCTGCATCCAAAATTCACACTTGGTAAATTTTTCATACAACTTATCATTATTTAGGTTCTTTATTACAATACTTAAGTTATCTTCATGATCATACTTTCTCTTGTAATATATAATAATATCATTTATAAAGACTTCCAAAAACTTATCATGGTAATCTCTAAATATCTATTCATTAAATCCATAAAGATAGTGGGGTAATTAGTAAGAAAAAATGTAATCACTATAAATTCATAGTGTCCATGCCTCAAATAGAAGTTCGTATTAGGTATGTCTTCAATTTTGACCCTCAATTAATTGTATCCAAATTAAAGATAAATCTTAGATAAATATTAAGATCCTCATAATTGATTGAATTAATCATCAATATGGGGTAAAGGATACTTATTCTTTATCATTATCTTGTTAAGTTCCCAATAATAAACATAGTATCACATTGATCCATATTTTATGTTAAAAAAGTATAGGTTCACCCCATGGTGATTCACTTGGATGAATGAAGCACTTGTCATGATTCTCTTGGAGTTACTTCTTTAATTCTTGTAGCTCAATCGGGGTCATTCTATATGGATTCTTTGAATATGTGTAAGATTAGGTATGATTTATATTGAAAACTCCACTTCCAAATTTAGAGGAAGACTATGTAACTCTTTTAGAAAGACATCAAAAAACTCCCATACAATAGGGATATATTCTATGTTGAGTTTCTCCCTAGCCATCTGAGATATATTCCCTATTTTAATAGGAATAAAGACCCGTGAAATGAATCTAATTTCCATTGGATGTTTATATTTATCCTCACACTGATATTTGATCATAGGCTGGTTCAGGATATCAAATGTGATTTTATTATTCTTTCAATTTATAAGGGATTTATATAGATAGATATATCAATGATCAAAATCACATCAAATTACACTAAAGGAATAATAATAATATTTTTAAAGGGAACATTCTTAAAAACATTAACATGACATCCATATCTCTATAGTAGAGGATAAGTGTGACTTAACCATCATGATCCACTTAAATGATTTAAATATCATAGACCCCTCCTTGGTTTATGAGTTATCCATTGGAATGAGGTATTGAATCATATAATTCCCAAGTTCCCCATATATAAGACATCAAATTCCTTGGAAATTTATTAATCTATGCCCTTAATTTCCATATATAAAACATCTTCCAAATCCTTTGAGACTTTCACTAGGGTGTTTCTTTCCACATTCAGGATAATAAGTAAATTGGAATTTATTTTCTCCATGATCATTGCCACCTGAACTTCCATAAAATTCCATTTTACTCTTATTTTATGTGTTAGGAAACTCACCTATTTTTCAGTTGTAACTCATATATCATGATATATGATTAATTATAATCCCAAGTTTTCATCTTCTGGATCCTATCTTAATATGTTTCTCAAGAGGACAACCATTTCACTATCCCTCAAATTCAGCATTATCACAGTTCCTTCAAGTTCCAATCATTCACTAAAATCAAAAATTATATTGTGAAAAATGATAATCATGGTGAAAAATAATATAATCATGGAAAAATAATTTACAGGATGTCTCGATCATGAAACTTTCTTTTTAATCTATAACATCTTAGGTTTAACCCAGGTCATGAATGGTAATTATTTATTCAAATCCCTCATAATGGATCTTAAATAAAATGTGAATTAACCTAAGAATATCCCACAGGAGAGTCAAACTAGGTGCACAATAAGGGACCTTTCACCATGCACTAAAATGATGGTTGAGATATAATCAACCAAATATTTTTAGGGTTATTACCTCTAGATTCATTTGTATCAAAATCACATCCACTTTTTGTATTCATATAGAGATAAATTTCTAGAAAAACCACGATCCTTTATTTACCATAAATTAGGATGTTCTCTTATACTTAGGATTATCCTAAGGGTTATCATTAATTTTTTCTCATCCTAGTTTCCAAAAGTTACTGAACCATTCTCTAATACCAACTATAGAAACCCAAAACTTTTCATACTTAAATACTATATATTATTAGTGGAATATTCATTATATATCAATAAAATCCATGCCAGAACAATAAATGTTTAGTTTCTTTAGAAACATGGATACATAAACAACTGGTACATAAATGATCTACATCATTTCCCATTATGTTTTTCAAAATTAGAACTCTCCATAGGAATAACATACTTAAAACCTTTCTCTATAACCCAGGGAATGGAAACATAAGAATATATGGGCTCAGATGCTCAATAAGGGTAAACATAATAGATATCAATCAATGAACATAAGGGAACATAAAATAATTATAAGGGTATAATAAGATAATCTTAACAATATAAAATCATATCCATAAATTCATAAATCATAATCATGAAACATGAAATTAAGTTTTATCGGTCAAAAGATATAAGAAATAAGAGTGTGGAATCATCAATAATCAATAATGAGGCATGAGAACATATCATAAGTATAATACATAAGTTTTTTGGAATACAAATAAGCATAGAAAATTATTTCTTTGTTCAAGAATCACTACTAATACTATCTTATTGGATGAAGTCCCTTACTGAACTGAGTTCACTCCCCATTACAATCCTCATTATCTTATGAGATATCCGTATTTACCTAATGAATTAGAGGGATATATAATTTCATACTCACCCATCACATAATAAAAACCATACATATATATTACACATGATCATAAAACATTAATCATATCATCAAATCATAAACTATAACATCCTAGATCTAGATGCCACTTAATAGTTTCCCGATCCTGGTTGTTCACATGGCCTCAAGCACATCTTTCTAAACACTAGAGGTTTTCGACTAGCAGTGAGATCATAGGGTGTGTCAGTGGGGATACTATTCCTTCATCACTATAGTGTAACATAGAAGATATATAATAATAGATAATTAGTGGAAGTAGTAAATGAATCAGAAAATAGACAATATTCAAGACAGATATAAATAATCAAAACTATAGGGAATCTCATATACAAAATGATGATCATATATGTCATTCCATGTGTCTATAAAGCATCTCAAATAGGTATCAATACATTTAAAAAATACCAAAAAGGACAAAAATCTATCCCAGATAGAATCACAATCCTCATCTCGGTCTTGTGTTCCCCTACTCTTAAGCAGCAATCAAGAACCTATAGTAGGGTGCTTTCCCTTATCCATAATTGCAATCATATATTCTATCTGGGTACCCATAAACATACCAAATAGAGTGTGAGATAAAATTCTAGTTGTAAACCACCCAAATATATAATGATATTCATTTAATGCATATATAATAATAACTTTGTGTTATAAATAATAGAATATGAAAAGAAGTACTTAAAGTAAACAACCCACAAAGGTCCAAGTTCCCATAAACACTCATCCTCTACTACCTGCTCCATTCTATCGAGAAATTATCTGAATTAATAGTTAGTACTCTCTCATTTATAATTAATTTCATTTAATTAATCAATATCATTTAATAATTAAGTCTTGGGACCTGTTACATAGCCCAACATCCCCCGTACAGGTCTATAATCAGAAGATGCCTAAACTGGACATTAATAAGGTATAAGTCTCTATCAAAATGCAAACTTTTTCTTTGGATTGGTAGATGTTTCATATGAATCATTTCATTAGTTATTCAATTAAGAACTTGGTACTATACTTCACATTCCTAAATTAGAATCCAAGTATCACTCCAGGAATAACATGAACCAAACACCCTATAAGACCATCCATGGCGATCCTTAAGAGAACCAATGTATCTCTCTAGGTGTGGTATAACATCCATGCTAGTTGATTCCATCCATGGAAGTCCACTAAAGAATCCCAAGTTTCACCCATGGTATATATATGATCATCCCTATGAATTCATCCTTGTAAGACCATATAAGGATTCCAAGTGTCACTCAAGTATATAAAATCTATTTCCTACTGAGTCCATCCTTGGAAAACCATAAAAAGTACAATTATCACTTAGGAATATAATATTAATCCCCTATGAGTCTGTTCTTGGTAATCCACTAGGGATTTCAAGTGTCACTCGGGTGTAAGAAAGGTGAAAGCCAAATGATTTTATTCATGTTATTTTTATATAAACTCATGTGTCACCCAAGTCATATAAGCATTCAATCAATATCATTTAAATAATTAAAAGTCATCACCATGATCATTTCATTCAAACCTCACCTTAGAAGGTGGTTCAAGGAATGGGATAATCTTAGAATTCTTATCCTCTTAATTTCCTTATGTGGTCATATCAATATAAAGGGTAATTCATGCTTAAACATGTCATTACAATGAAATATCCTAGGGTAATGGTCATTCCACACCCTTTACTTAATCAATTCGATTATAATTGAAAATTAATTATTAAACATCCCATGGAAAGGGGTAAAAAACACACCTAAAAGGTATTTAAGGTCAATCACCACCCATCGTGGTCCAATTAATTAAATAAAACAAACAAGGGGTGGTTCCAAATCAACGTTATTAACCTTTATTCATTTTATAATGGGTCTCATTAATTACATCAGTCATAAATATCAATTTAACTTAAGGATTAAATCCATTTGAAGGGCATATCCCTGATAATTTGGAGTATAGCACCATAGAATATATATATATAAACACCTTGAATTTGAGGTAAAATCATGAGACCACCTATTGTAGTTCCGTAGTGAAGTGGTCGTCCAGTATCATATCCTGATTCGACTCAGATTAGGAGAAAATTGAAGAGTGTATAAAGAACCTAGAAACATGGCATATTATATTACACCAAAATAGTGTAGCTGATACAAAACCAAACAAGTAATGGATATCTTACTGATATGGATTTGATGCTTCTAACAGATCATGATTCTAATATCAGTCGGAGGAGATCTCCCACTTCCTAGATTGGGTGTCAAGGTGAGCTCCCAAATCCCATGGTTGCTCAACGTGAAAGAATGAAGAAAAAGGGTTTGAAATAATAGATTAATTAAGATAGGTTTTTCAATTTCACCCAAATTATGGGGCCGCACGATTTCCCAAATTGTGCGCCAACCATTCCCTTTGTTATATGAATGGTCATCTTGCACGGTTAGTGCACACGATTTGACTAACCATGCGCAAACTTTGAAAAACTCCTCTATTAAAAACTCTAGTTTTTTCATAGACATGAACCTCATATCACATGATTTAAAAAATTGTGTGATATCCTCATTCTATCCTCATAGGTATCACATGGTTTCTAGTAACTATGAGCCTACCCTGTGAGGTTTCTACTAACTATGCGGCAGGCCTATTTCACCCCAAAAGATGGGTTTCGAGCTATGAATATGCCCCAAACACCCCCCAAAACCTCCATAACCTCAAATTATATTCACATTAGGCAATAAAACTTCATTTAAATTGAAAATTTATGGAAATAAAAATATTTAGTACCTCAATAAAGAATATAGTTCTTACAAACTTCCCCCCTTAAATAATTGTCCTTGAATTTTACTCTCAAGGGTGGTCAAGAATCACCAGAGAATAACTCCAGCCACTGATCATTTACATCGGACTCCCTCTACCAGGTCTCATCCTATACATGGATGTTCTACCATATCACCTACACTAGAGTAATAGACCATCCCCATAGAACCTTCATGCTCCTGTCAATGATACGAATTGGATGATCCTAAAAGGACACATCTATATATAACCTGAACTCATCGGGATGAAAATCATGAGATTTTTATAAATGATAATGGTGTATCTGAGATATATGGAAGAAATTTTGAATGTCTTGATACCTATGAGGTAACTAAAACTGATAGGATATCATCCTGACTCTCTCTAGAATCTCAAATATCCCAACATATCATGGTGAAAGTCTACCCTATCTCTTGATCATCTTGTGTGGTGAGACATGTAAAAAGACCCAATCCTTGACCTCAAACTCTATAGTTCATCTGTGATGATTGGTGTAATATTTATGTTAAGACTATATAGTATCCATCTGCTTCTAAATCAACTAAACCTGCTCTGTGGTCTCCTAAATGATATGTGGTCCAAGAATAGCTACCTCTCTTTCCTTTAACCTTCACAGGGGTGATCAACATGTCCTATAATACAAATCCTCATAAAGAACCATCTTAATAGTATCATGAAAGCTATTATTGTAGGAAAATTCAACCAGGGGTATGTGCCTCTCCCACAATCCCCTAAAATCTAGGACATATGATCGCAGCATGTCCTTAATCACATGTATCGTGCACTCTAACTAGCCATCGATATAAGGGAGGATGTTGTACTCAAAAGAACCCATATACCCAGTGCCTTTTGAAACCCTTTACATAACCATGAAGTAAACTGGGCATCCCTATCTAAAATGATAGTATGTGGGACCTTGTGAAGTCGTACTATCTCACAGATATACAACTTCCCAATATCATTAACTAAAAATGTTTCCTTGATCGGTAGGAAATGAGAAAACTTATTGATCATGTAAATAAAAACCCAAATGGCATCATTAATTTTAGGCAAACTTGGTAAATATATTACAAATTCCATCATGATGTCATTCTATTTCCACTCAACAATCGGTAGCTGCTGTAAAAGTTTGGATGGTCGCTGGTATTCCACCTTCACCTATTGACAGGTGGAACACCTCATGACAAAACCATCTACATCTCTCTTCATACATGGCACCAGTATTGGTGATGTAAATACTGATACATCTCGGTGACACTGGGGTGCACTACCCAAGATGAAGCATGAAAGTCTCACATCATCTCCTCATGCATGTCTACTAAAACCCATATGCAACCATGTACTCACAAAATTTCATCATTTCCTATAGTCCCACAAGGAGGTGGGTTCGCACCATCCACACTCTTCTATAGGAATAGACCCGAAAAATCTGATAGTTGCCTCATCCTCACTCTATCCAGGAGGGTAGAGGTCATAGATAAGGGTGATATATAAGTTTTTCCTTGACCTTCCTACACCTCCAAGTGCATATCAGAGAACAAATTCATGAGTTGACACTCACTACTAGCCTATTGAACTACCTATATCTAAGTCCACCTTCTCAGTGCACCATCCACATCATTTCCTTTACCAGGCATGTAGGAAAAATTGAAGTTGAAATACTGTAATGACCCAAAGTTTCATTAATAGAAATCCATCTTGACCTAATTGAATGTCTCTTTATGTAAAATGTTTGTATAAAATTTCAACTTCTTTGGTTTTATGTTAAGAATTGTGACCATTTCTTTTATAGCTGTTGAATAGTGATCACATGATTAGTATAAATATAGGGCTTTAACAAACCCAATTTACTCAGTAAAAGGAAGTGATGGACTCATCCAGTAGAATTGCTTCATACGAAGCCCATTTGTTGGAGCTCGGAAAAGATGTGGCGTCTTTGGGCTTCTCCCTTGACCAAGCCCAAGATGAGATTCATCATGTCAAGCTCTAACGGGACCGTCTACGGGAAAAGTGGAAGTTGATAGAGATTACCACTCGAGCGATGTTATCTGAGCCACCCCTAGAGTCTGTCACCATCGCACACCTTACCCTTAGGTCTTATGCGGCTGTTTTAAGGGTTTATGTGACAAATTTCTAGTACTATGTTCATGTGCATTATTTTTTTTATATAATAATAAATATACTTTCTTGTCATTATTGATACATTGTAAATAGTTTTTAAAGTAAAAATAGCGTTTTTAGTTATTATTTAATTAAGAATTATATTTTATTAAATTAAGGGATTTTTGAATTAAATAATATTTTAATAAAATATTATTATTATTATTAAATTAATTTTTTATTGAATATAAATTATCTTATAATTTTATGAATGCAATTGTAATTTTTATTAAGGTTTGAAAGCCATTTTTGTCAAAACCCGTGAATTTTCGATAAATGTCAGTTTTTATTTTAAAAGTGAAAATTAACATATTTAGAAAATTATTTAGATAAAATAAATGTTATTTCTGGAATCAGGACGTCAAAATTATCCAATGGTGAATTTTTCATAATTTTCTGAGATAGTCAAATTTTTGGGTAAAAATTAAATACCATTTAAATATATAATGTGTTTTATGACATCATAATGACCCAATAGTGATTTAATAAAATACTATAAGATTTATGTTCGTCCAATATATGTTTTACCATTAAAATAATGTTATTTTGGGTTTGTTTGACTTATTTTACAAAGCATTAATGGACCCCTCAAGACTTATTAAACATCTTGTCTTTTTAAATTATTTTCCATGGGAGTGTGACTCACCTCCACAAAAGCAATCCATTATTTTAAGAAGTTAGGACTTTGGACATATAAAATATTTTTTTCCACTCCCCTTTTCTAAAAACCATGGGCAAAAACCATGAGATGATTTGTGGATTGGATTAGTTTAATGTAAGGGGTCCCAAACCTAAATAATAAAGAATTCACTCACATTTCCTATATAAACCCACCCTATCTCCCACTTCCTCCTCACTCAAAGCCTTTGGAGTTCTTCCATCATTTTCCCTACTCTCTCTAGAATCCTCCCAAGGTTCCCCAATCTCCCAAGAAGCCTCTCTCAAGCCTCTCTCAAGCCTTTGGAAGCACACTTCCAAGTAAGGGTTTTTCTTCCTTTCACTTTTTTTTCCAATTTTATTAATATTGTTATGCCCTTTTAATTTCAATTATAAATGCTGGGGTATGGTTTTTCACCTCCCCCATACTATCCTATTATTTTTTGAATTATGGGATACCCCTTTCTCTCACATTAAATTCCTCCCATGTACACCCGTTACTATGCTGAAATTCCGAAAGGAACTTCTCTCTCCTCATTTACATTCAAGCAATACTTTTGTATCATGAATATAAATTCCATTAAAATTGTTGGGACATGTATCTATATGACCCCCCTTACTTTACATTTCATGTACATATGATGAGACACACTTTTCTCTCTCATCAACCATTTTTTTATGAATTCTTATATCACGTCGTTACCCTGCCAAAATTGCATCGATTTTCTAAGCCAATGTCATTGTGTAGTGAATACCATGCCCATTTCTCCATCAAGGGTATTCACCTTCATGCAAATTTACTTATTGATTATAAAGTTTCATTCCACATTCCTTTGTCATGGAATAAATGGTTATGTTTTATGAATCCATGTTTTATGATCCATGTGGCACACTTATGCATGAAATGAAATGTTTAAGAAGGGTGTGCCCTTATAGCGCTCCAATGCATTGGGTAAAGTATAGTATCTTGATACGTCATGTGCAATGAGTGTGGACCCATTATAATTCAAGTGCAATGATGTTTTACTCGTGCGTCATGTGAAATGAGGATTTTCTCATGCTCCATGTGCAATGAGCCTTGGATCATGCTAATTCCATGTTAAGTGTTGTTGCCACATTTCCATGTTATGATTATCATGTTTTATCATGCCTTTATCTTCATGTTTCTCTTGTGATCTATTGATATGCCTAATATCTAACATGTATTGTACTCCTCATGTATTCCATGTTTATTCCCTTACTGGGCTTCATAGCTCACCCCTTTTCTTATGCATGTCCTCAGGTTATCCCATACAATGTTAAGTACGAGGGAATGTAGTGGTCATGTAAAGGAAGTTTTCAATAAAGATGTTGTATTTCATGTTTTAAGTTGTTATGTAATGATCCTAATCCCCAAAGACACTAGACCTATCGATCATCCATGTTGAATCATGTGAATAGTTTATGTAATAAATCATTTTTAGGTTTTTAATAAAAGCAGGGTTGTCATAGTTGGTATCAGAGGATAGGTTTAGTTATTTTTCGGATTAGGATTAGAAAACCATAGTAAAGCCTTAGAGACAAGACTAAGTATAATAAAAACATCCATAAGTTTTGGCAAGTACTTAGTAAGTGGTTTATCAAACAAATACATCCATGTATGGATACGAGTAGGTAGAGGCGGCTCTGGAACAGATGTATCCTAGGGGTAAAACACGAAAACACCGCTTTGAGCTAGACTCGAACGGGAGCTGGTGCACGACAACGGGCCTTGCTTCACTCTTGGTTACGACACTCTTGGGGGATATGTTTTGATAAATTCACAAGCTTAGTATGAACCCTTATTAAGGGAATAAAAAAAATTCCCCTAAGAATATATGTTATAAAGTAGATCGTGAAAAGCCTAGATTGAAGCCTATAGACTCATGAGTTAAGGAAATAAAAGTTTATTTATAAGTTATCAACTTTTGCCTTTGGATTACCCTTTATGTGTTACCCCCTAACTTTACTTTTATTCCAGCCAATGGCTCGTAATAGGAGGACTCAGGCTAACAACCGATGTGAAGATCAGTGTGATGACTGTACTAATGATATGCCCAATCCAATGGGAGCAGGAATCGCAAACTTTGTCACGCTTCTCTCTTAGCTAACTCAAGAATTGAATAGAAACACGGGTCAAGAGGAACGTCCAAACCCCCCTAAGAAAGAACAAATCGCTATCAAGAGCTTCATGAGACAAAGGCATCATACTTTTAGTGGATCATCTGATCCCATGATCGCTGAACAATGGATCAACTCCATTAAAAAGATCTTCTACATCCTTCAATGTTATGAACAAGAGAAGGTTCTCCTGGAGGCTTATCGTATGGAGGGTGAAGCTGATCAATGGTGGATGTTTATCAAAAATATGAATCCTAAGGAGGAGATCGAGGCATTGGAATGGAAGGATTTCCAGAAGATGTTTTTCGATAAATATTTTCCGCGCACCCTCCGGCTTAAGATGGAAAGGGACTTCCTTTCCCTCAAGAAAAAAGAATAAGAATCTATTGGAGCGCATGAGGAAAACTTCACAAGGCTTGCATGATACGCTTTTGGCTTTGTCATTACCCTCGAATGCAAGGTTGACCGCTTCTTTGGTGGGTTGAAGCCTAGCTTGCGGAAAGCATTAGCGATCCGTGACTTCGACAGCTATGAGGAAATTGTCTGATGTGCCCTCAAGGTCGAAATGGAGATTGGGGAATCACAGGGGTATCATGGGGATAGGAAGCATAAGGTGAAATTTAATGCTGGCGGTCCGATGGATAAATTCAATGGTGCTAAGAAGATCCAGCACCCCACTTTCCAAAAGTGCGGAAAGAAGCACCCTGGAAATTGCCTCAAGGGGATGAGGAAATGCTTTAGGTGTGGAAGAGAATGGCACCTAGATGTTAACTATCGAAAATAAAGACCCAAGGCTACGAAAGAGGAGAGGAACGCTCCGTTCGAACCTCAACGCATTGTTCATTGCTACAATTTCAAAGAACCGGGGCATCTTTCAAATCAGTGCCCTAATCCAAAGGTTTTTAGAGGCAACCAACAACCTGCAAGGTAGCAAGGAAGATCTTTTTCCATCACTTCTGCCGAAGTGAACCCTGACAATGAAGTGGTGATAGGTACGATAGTTATTCATTCAAGAATAGAGAACGTACATTTTGATTCAGGTTCTACGCATTCTTTTATATCTTGAAATTTTAGTAGAAAAATTCCATCACCACCACAAATCATGGAAGTGAAGATATCGGTGAGTACGGAAAATGGGGAAATCATTGCATCCCATGAATATAACTCCTCCCCTATCATAATATGTGGATTAAATTTCCAGGTGAACCTCATCGTACTCCCTCTAGTGGAATTTGATGCAATTCTTGGCATGGATTTTCTTTCCTTATATAGATCCAACATAAATTTTCGGGAGAGGGAAATCACACTCCATATGGAGAATTGACCCCCGATTCTTTACAAATGTAAGGAGGAAGATGAATCTCCTTTAGCTCTATCATCTCAAGCATAGATATTGCTTCCCTATGAGCACGCGTATCTAGCTCAGGTGATTGAGTCCAAGGAAGAAACCATCCTTGAAGAAATGCCTATTGTGAGGGAATTCGATGAAGTGTTTCCCGAGGAACTTCCTGGTCTTCCTCCTAGAAGAGACAATGAATTCTCAATTGAAATTATACCTGGGGAACTACCAATATCCCAGACTCCATAGAGAATGGTTGTCGTTGAGCTTGAAGAGATGAAGAAACAACTACAGGAGAATCTGGATAAATGGTTTATATGCCCAAGTGCTTCACCATGGGGTGCACCAGTCCTCTTTGTCAAGAAGAAGGATGGGTCAATGCGGCTTTGCATCGATTATCATGAACTTAACAAAATCATGATAAAGACAAGTATCCTCTGCCAAGGATCGATGACTTGTTTGATCACCTGCGTGGAGCACAATACTTCTACAAGGTAGATTTGCGGTCGGGATATTATCAAGTAAGGGTGAAGAAGGAAGATGTCCCCAAAACTGCTTTTCGTACAAGATATGGGCACTATGAATTCATAGTAATGCCTTTCAGACTCACCAATACTCCAGCAATCTTCATGGACTTGATTAATAGAGTCTTTAGAGATTACCTAGACAAATTTTTTGTAGTCTTTATGGATGATATTCTAATATACTCCAAAACCAAGCAGGATCATGAGGAGCATTTAAGAACTATACTAGAGACTTTGCACAAGGAGAATCTCTATGAAAAGTACAACAAGTGTGAGTTCTAGTTTAAGTAGGTCTCATTCTTGGGCCATATCATCACAAGCAATGGGATATCTGTGGATCCCTCCAAAATAAATGCAATTTAGGGATGGCCGAGGCCAACATCAGTAATGGATATTCGTAGATTCTTGGGGTTAGCTGGATATTATCGACAATTTGTGAGAAATTTCTCACGATTGTCCAACCCTCTTACCAATCTAACTCAAAAGGTATTAAAGTTTTCTTAGAGTGACGAATGTGAAGAAATCTTCAAGGAGTTGAAAAGGAGGCTTATCACTACGCATGTGCTCACTTTACCCACAAGTAGGGAAATTTTTTGTGGTATTCAGTGATGCTTGGAAGAAGGGATTAGGCTGTGTGCTGATGCAGAATGATAAAGTAATATCCTATGTCTCAAGGTAGTTGAAAATCCATGAGCGAAACTATCCAATGCATGATTTGGAGTTGGCAGTGGTGATCTTTGCCATGAAAATCTGGCGGTATTATCTTTATGGGGAGAAATGTGAGATATATACTGACCACAAGAGTCTTAAAGATATATTCACACAGAAAGAGCTTAATATGCTCCAGAGAAGATGGATAGAGCTCATCAAGGATTATGACTATTCAATACATTACCACCCTGGGAAAGTGAACAAAGTGGTAGATGCCCTAAGTAGAAAGGAATCATCGATTCTATCAATGATGATAATTGAGAAGGATCCAATCTTCTTAGACTTGATGAAGATGGACATGGGAATCATAAAGAAGGGAACATCATAAATCCTTTCACAAATTATTGCTCAATCGTCTCTTTTGGAAAGTTTAAAGGATGCTCAAAAGGATGATGTGGGAATTCAAGAAAAAGTAGAAGCTATCGAAAAAGGGAAATCCTCAGAGTTTAATTTTAATGAAGAAGGAATTGTGCGATTTGGGAAAAGACTATGTGTTCCATCAAGTCCGGAGCTGAAGAAGGAAATTTTGGATGATGGACATAGTTCAAATTTCTCTATTCGCCCAGGGATCACAAAGAAATATCGAGATCTCCGAGAAAACTTTTGGTGGGATAATATGAATAAGGAGATCGCCGAATATACATCAAAGTGCCTAGTGTGCCAGCAAGTGAAGGCAGAGAGGCAGAAGTCTAAGGGGATGATGCAACCATTTCCCATACCAGAATGGAAATGGGATAACATCACCATGGACTTTGTCACCAGACTTCTGAGGACATCCAAAGGCAACAATGCAATCTGGGTTGTTGTGGATCGTCTAACAAAGACTGCACACTTCATTGCTATTCATGAGGATTTCTCATTGGATCAAATAGCATGGATATATATCAGGGAATTGGTAAGGATGCATGGAGTACCACTATCTATTGTGTCTCACCGAGATCCAATATTCACCTCTAAGTTTTGGAAGAGTCTTCGACATGCTCTGAATACTGAACTGAACTTTAGTACAGCCTATCATCCACAAAGTGATGGCCAATCTGAGCGGACTATCCAAACACTTGAGGAAATGTTGAGAGCGTGCTCAATAGACTTTAAAGGCGGATAGGATCAACATCTTCCTCTTGTTGAGTTCTCTTATAATAACAGTTTCCCCTCGAGCATCCAAATGGCACTATATGAAGCCCTGTATGGGAAAAGGTGCAGAACACCAGCATGTTGGGATGAGGTCGGTGAACGTAAGCTTCTTGGACCAGAAATAGTCGAGGAAATTATGGAGATGGTGAAAACCATTCAGCAGCATATCAAGGTAGCCCAGAGTCGATAGAAGAGTTATGCAGATAATCTTCGACGAGACCTTGAGTTTAAAGTTGGAGACATGGTTTTTCTACACATGTCTCCATGGAAGAAGGTCATGAGGTTTGGAAATAAAGGGAAGTTAAGTCCAAGGTACATCGGCCCCTTCGAGATTCTTGATCGTGTCAAGGATGTGGCCTATCGACTATCCCTTCCACCTACCATAGCCAAAGTACATGATATCTTTCATGTATCCCTCTTTAGGAAGTAAATACCGGACCCTTCACATGTACTCTCTTCTGAGTTGGTACAGTTGGAGGATGATCTTTCTTATGAGGAGAAACCAGTGAAGATCTTAGATCGTAGAGAAAAAGGTCTATGAAATAAGACAATGCCCCTCATCAAGGTGTTGTGGAAAAACCACAAGTTTGAAGAAGAAACTTTGGAATCATAGGAAATGATGAAGTTGAGTTACCCACATCTGTTTTAGTGTGGGAAAAGGAAATTTCGAGGGAGAAATTTCATAAGGGGGGAATATTGTAATGACCCAAAGTTTCATTCATGGAAATCCCTCTTGACCTAGTTAAATGTCTCTTTATGTAAAATTTTTATATAAAATGTCAACTTATTTGGTTTTATGTTAAGAATTGTGACCATTTCTTTTAAAGTCGTTGAACAGTGATCACATGATTAGTATAAATATAGGGCTTTAACAAACCCAATTTACTAAAACAAAGGAAGCGATGGCCTCATCCCGTAGAATTTCTCCATACGAAGCCCATGTTTCAGAGCTTGGAAAAGAGGTGGCATCTTTGGGCCTTGCCCTTGACCAAGACTAAGCTGAGCTTCATCATGTCAAGCTCAAACAGGACTGTCTATGGGAAAATGGAATTTGATAGAGATTACCACTCGAGCGATGTTATCTAAGCCACCCCTAGAGTCTGTCACCATCACACACCTTATCCTTAGGTCTTATGCGACTGTTTTAAGGGATTATGTGACAAATCACTAGTACTATGTTAATGTACATTATTTTTTGTATATAATAATGAATATACTTTCTTTTCATTTTTGATACATTGTAAATAGTTTTTAAAGTACAAATAGTGTTTTTAGTTATTATTTAATTAAGAATTATATTTTATTAAATTAAGGGATTTTTGAATTAATTTTAATAAAATATTATTATTATTATTAAATTAATTTTTTATTAAATATAAATTATCTTATAATTTTATGAATGCAATTGTAATTTTTATTAAGGTTTGAAAGCCATTTTTTTCAAAACCCGTGAATTTTTTATAAATGTCAGTTTTTATTTTAAAAGTGAAAATTAACATATTTAGAAAATTATTTAGATAAAATAAATGTTATTTCTAGAATTAGGACATTGAAATTATCCAACGGTGAATTTTATATAATTTTCTAAGACAGTCAAATTTTTGGGTAAAAATTAAATACCATTTAAATATATAATGTGTTTTATGACATCATAATGACCCAATAGTGATGTAATAAAATACTATATGCTTTATGTTCGGCCAATATATGTTTTACCATTAAAATAATGTGATTTTGGGTTTGTTTGGCTTATTTTACAAAGCATTAATGGACCCATCAAGACTTATTAAACATCTTGTCTTTTTAAATTATTTTCCATGGGAGTGTGACTCACATCCACATATGCAACCCCATTATTTTAAGAAGTTCGGACTTTGGCCTTATAAAATATTTTTTACTCTCCCCTTTTCCAAAAACTATGGGAAAATACCATGATATGATTTGTGGATTGTATTAGTTTAATATAAGGGGTCCCAAACCTAAATAATAAAAAATTAACTCACCTTTCCTATATAAACCCACCCAAGCTCCCACTTCCTCCTCACTCAAAGCCTTTGGAGTTCATCCAACCTTTTCCCTACTCTCTCTAGAATCCTCCCAAGGTGCCCCAAGCTCCCAAAAATCCTCTCTCAAGCCTCTCTCAATCCTTTGGAAGCACACTTCCAAGTAAGGGTTTTTCTTCCTTTCACTTTTTTGTCAAGTTTTCTTAATATTGTTATGCCCTTATAATTTCAATTATAAATATTGGGGTATGGTTTCTCACCTCCCCCATACTGCCCTATTATTTTTTGAATGATGGTAGACCCCTTTATCTCTTATTAAATGCCTCCCATGTACACCCGTTACTATGCCAAAATTCTGAAAGGAACTTCTCTCTCCTCATTTACATTCAAACAATACTTTTGTATCATGAATCTAAATTCCATTACAATTGTTGGGACATGTTTATATATGACCCCAATTATTGTCCATTTCATGTAGATATGATGAGACACCCCTTTCTCTCCCATCAACCATTTTTTTATGAATACTTATATCACGCTGTTACGCTGCCGAAATTGCACTGATTTTCTAAGTCAATGCCATTATGTAGTGAATACCATGCCCATTTCTCCATCAAGGGTATTCACCTTCATGCACATTTACTTATTGATTCTAAAGTTTCATTCCACATTCATTTGTCATGTAATAAATTATTATGTTTTATGAATCCATGTTTTATGATCCATGTGGAACACTTATGCATGGAATGAAATGTTTAAGAATAGTGTGCCCTTATAGCACTCCAATGCATTAGGTAAAGTATAGTATCATGATACGTCATGTGAAATGAGTGTGGACTCATGATAATTCAATTGCAACGAGGGTTTACTTGTACTTCATGTGCAATAAGGATTTACTCATGCTCCATGTGCAATGAGCCTTGGCTCATGCTAATTTCATGTTAAGTGTTGTTGCCACATTTCCATGTTATGATTGTCATGCTTTATCATGACTTTATGTTCATGTTTATCTTGTGCTCTATTTATCTGCCTATTGTCTAACATGTATTGTACTCCTCATGTATTCCATGTTTATTCCCTTACTGGGCTTCATAGCTCACCCCTTTTCTTATGCATGTCTGGAGGTTATCCCATGCAATGCTAAGTACGAGGGAATGTAGTGGTCATGTAAAGGAAGTTTTCAATAAAGATGTTGTATTTCATGTTTTAAGTTGTTATGTAATGATCCTAATCCCCAAAGAAACTAGACATCTCGATCATCTATGTTGTATCATGTGAATAGTTTATATAATAAATCATTTTTAAGTTTGTAATAAAAGCAGGGTTTTCATAGTTGGTATCAGAGGATAGGTTTAGTTCTTTTTCGGATTAGGATTAGAAAAGACTAGTAAAGCCTTAGAGACAAAACTAAGTATAATAAAAACATACCTAAGTTTTGGTAAGTACTGAGTAAGTGGTTTATCAAACAAATACATCCATGTCTGGATACGAGCAGGTAGAGGCAGCTCTGGCACAGATGTATCCTAGGGGTAAAACCTGAAAACGCCGCTTTGAGCTAGACTCGAATGGGAACTGGTGCATGAAAACGGGCCTTGCTACAATCTTTGTTACGACACTCCTGGGGCATATGTTTTGATAAATTCACAAGCTTAGTATGAACCCTTATTAATGGAATAAAAGAATTCCCCTAAGAATATATGTTAGAAACTAGATCATGAAAAGCCTAGATTGAAGCCTATAGACTCATGAGTTAAGGAAATAAAAGTTTATTTATAAGTCATAAACTTTTGTCTTTGGATTACCCTTTATGTGTTACCCCCCTAACTTTTCTTTTATTCCAGCCAATGGCCGGTAATAGGAGGACTCGGGCTAACAACCGATGTGAAGATCAGTGTGATGACTGTACTAATGAGATGCCCAATCCAATGGGAGTGGGAATCACAAACTTTTCCACGCTTCTCTCTCAGCTAACTCAAGATTTGAATAGAAAAACGGGTCAAGAGGAACATCCAAACCCCCCTAATAAATAAAAAATCTCTATCGAGAGCTTCCTGAGACAAAGGCCTCCTACTTTTAGTGGATCATCTGATCCCATGATCACCGAACAGTGGATCAAATTCATTGAAAATATCTTCTCTATCCTTCAATGTTCTGAACAGGAGAAGGTTATCCTAGCGGCTTATTGTATGGAGGGTGAAGCTAATAAATGGTGGACGTTTATCAAAAATACGAATCCTGAGGAGGAGATCGAGGTGTTGGAATGGAAGGATTTCCGGAAGATGTTTTTTGATAAATATTTTCCGTGCACCCTCCGGCTTAAGATGGAAAGGGACTTCCTTTACCTCAAACAAAAAAAAGAAGAATCTGTTGGAGCGTATGAGGAAAACTTCACATGGATTACAAGATACACTTTCGTCTTTGTCGTTACCCCTGAATGAAAGGTTGACCGCTTCTTTGGTGGGCTGAAGCCTAGCCTGCGGAAAGAATTAGCGATCCGTGACTTTGACAGCTATGAGAAAATTGTCTGATGTTCCCTCAAGGTCGAAATGGAGATCAGGGAATCATAAGGGTATCATGGGGACAAGAAGCATAAGGTGGACTTCAATACTGGCGTTCCGATGGATAAATAAAATAGTGCTAAGAAGATCCAGCACCCCACTTTCCAAAAGTGCTGAAAGAAGCACCCTAGAAATTGCCTCAAGGGGACGAGGAAATGATTTAGGTGTGGAAGAGAATGGCACCTAGCTGTTAACTACCGGAAAGAAAGACCCACGGCTGCGAAAGAGGAGAGGAATGCTCCGTTTGAAACTCAACGTGTTGTTCATTGCTACAACTACAAAGAACCGGGGCATCTTGAAAATAAGTTCCCTAATCCAAAGGTTTTCAGTGGAAACCAACAACCTGCAAGGCAGCAAGGAAAAGCTTTTTCCATCACTTCTGCCAAAGTGAACCCCGGAAAAGAAGTGGTGACAGGTACACTAGTTATTCATTCAAGAATACCAAATGTACTTTTTGATTCAGGTTCTACACATTCTTTTATATCTCTAAATTTTAGTAGAACAATCCCATCACCACCACAAATCATGGAAGTAAAGATGTCGGTGAGTACGGAAAATGGGGCAATCATTGCATCCCATGAATATAACTCCTCCCATATCATAATATGTGGATTGAATTTCCCGGCGAACCTCGTCATAATCCCTCTATTGAAATTTGATGCGATTCTTGGCATGGATTGGATTTCCTTATATAGATCCAACATAAATTGTTGGGAGAGGGAAATCACACTCCATATGGAGAATCGACTGCCTATTCTTTACAAGTGTAAGGAGGAAGATGAATCTCCTTTATCTCCATCATCTCAAGCATGGATATTACTGCCCTATGAGCATGGGTATCTAACTCATATTATTGAGTCTAAGGAAGAAACCATCCTTGAAGAAATTCCTATTGTGAGGGAATTCGCTGAAGTGTGTCCCGAGGAACTGCCTGGTCTTCCTCCTAGAAGAGACGTTGAATTCTCAATTGAACTTATACCTGGAGAAATACCAATATCCAAGACTCCATATAGAATGGTTGTCGTTGATCTTGAAGAGTTGAAGAAAAAACTACAGGAGAATCTGGATAAAGGGTTTATACGTCCAAGTGCTTCACCATGGGGTGCACCAGTCCTCTTCGTCAAGAAGAAGGATGGGTCAATGCAGCTTTGCATTGATTATCATGAACTTAACAAAATCACGATAAAGACAAGTATCCTCTGCCATGGATCGATGACTTGTTCGATCAGCTGTGTGGAGCACAATACTTATCCAAGTTATATTTGTGGTCGAGATATTATCAAGTAAGGGTGAAGAAGGAAGATGTCCCCAAGACTGCTTTTCGTACAAGATACGGGCACTATGAATTCATAGTAACGCCTTTCGGACTCACCAATGCCCCAGAAATCTTCATGGACTTGATGAATAGAGTCTTTATAGATTACCTAGAAAAATTTTTTGTAGTCTTTATAGATGATATTCTAATATACTCCAAAACCAAGGAGGATCATGAAGAGCATTTAAGAACTGTACTTGAGACTTTGCTCAAGGAGAAGCTCTATGAAAAGTACAGAAATTGTGAGTTCTGGTTTAAGGAGGTCTCATTATTGGGCCATATCATCACAAGAAATGGGATATCTATGGATCCCTCCAAAATAGATGCAATTGATGGATGGATGAGGCCAACATCGGTAATGGATATCCATAGCTTCTTAGGGTTAGCTGGATATTATCGATGATTTGTGATAAATTTATCACGATTGTACAACCCTCTTACCAAGCTAACTCAAAAGGGAGTAAAGTTTTATTGGAGTGATGAATGTGAAGAAATCTTCAAGGAGTTGAGAAGGAGTCTTATCACTGCACTCGTTCTCACTTTACCCATAAGTGGGGAAATTTTTTTGGTATTAAGTGATGCTTCAAAGAAGGGCTTAGGTTGTGTGCTGATGCAGAATGATAAAGTAATATCCTATGCCTCAAGGAAGTTGAAAATCCATGAGCAAAACTATCCAATGCATGATCTGGAGTTGGTGGCGGTGATCTTTTCCTTGAAAATATGGCGGCATTATCTCTATGGGTAGAAATGTGAGATATATACTGACCACAAGAGTTTTAAATATATATTCACACAGAAAGAGATTAATATGTGCCAGAGAATATGGATAGAGATCATCAAGTATTATGATTGTTCAATACATTACCACACTGGGAAAGCGAACAAGGTGGTAGATGCCCTAAGTAGAAAGGACTCAGTGATTCTATCAATGATAAGAATTGAGAAGGATCCAATATTCTTAGACTTGATGAAGATGGACATGGGAATCATAAAGAAGGGAACATCATCAATCCTTTCACAAATTATTGCTCAACCATCTCTTTTGGAAAGGTTAAAGGATGCTCAAAAGGATGATGTGGTAATTCAAGAAAAAGTGGAAGCTATCGAAAAAGGGAAATCCTCATAGTTTAATGTTAATGAAGAAGGAATTGTGCGATTTGGGAAATACTATGTGTTCTATAAAGTTCAAAGCTAAAGAAGGAACTTTTGGATGATGCACATAGTTCAAATTTCTCTATTCACCCAGGGAGCACAAAGATGTATCGAGATCTCTGAGAAAATTTTTGGTGGGATAATATGAAGAAGGAGACCACTAAATATATATCAAAGTGCCTGGTGTGCCAGAAAGTGAAGGCAGAGAGGTAGAAGTTTAAGGGGATGATGAAACCATTGCCCATACCATAATGGAAATGGGAGAACATCACCATGGACTTTGTCACCGGACTTTCGAGGACATCCAAAGGAAACAATGTAATCTGGGTTGTTGTGGATCGTCTTACAAAGACTGCACACTTCATTGCTATTCAGGAGGATTTCTCATTGGATCAATTGGCACAGATATATATCAGGGAAGTGGTAAGGCTTCATGGAGTACCACTATCTATTGTGTCTAACCGAGATCCAAGATTCACCTCTAAGTTTTGGAAGAGTCTTCAACATGCTCTGAATACTGAACTGAACTTCAGTACGGCCAATCATCCTCAAAGTGATGTCCAATCTGAGCGGACTATCCAAACACTTGAGGACATGTTGAGAGTGTGCTCAATGGAATTTAAAGGAGGATGGGATCAACATCTTCCTCTGGTTGAGTTCTCTTATAATAACAGTTTCCACTTGAGCATCCAAATGGAACCATATGAAGCCCTGTATGGGAAAAGGTGCAGAACACCGGAATGTTGGGATGAGGTCGGTTAACGTAAGCTGCTTGGACCAGAAATGGTCAAGGAAATGGTTGAGAAGGTGAAAACCATTCAGCAGCATATCAAGGCAGCCCAGAGTCGACAGAAGAGTTATGCAGATAATCGTCGACGAGACCTTGAGTTTAAAGTTGGCGACATGGTTTTTTTATGCATATCTCCATGGAAGAAGGTCATGTGGTTTGTAAAGAAAGGAAAGTTAATTCCAAGGTACATCGGCCCCTTCGAGATTCTTGATCATGTCAGGGATGTGGCCTATCGACTAGAACATCTACCTACCATGGCCAATGTACATGATGTCTTTCATGTATCCCTCTTAAGGAAGTACATATCAGACCCTTCACATGTACTCTCTTCTGAGGTGGTACAGTTGGAGGATGATCTTTCTTATGAGGAGCAACTAGTGAAGATCTTAGATCGTAGAGAAAAATTTCTACGAAATAATACAATTCCCCTCGTCAAGGTGTTGTGGCGAAACCATAAGTTTGAAGAAGAAACTTGGGAATCGTATGAAACGATGAAGCTGAGTTACCAACATCTGTTTTAGTGTGGGAAAAGGAAATTTCGAGGGCGAAATTTCTTAAGGGGGGAATATTGTAACGACCCAAAGTTTCATTAATGGAAATCCATATTGACCTAATTAAATGTCTCTTTATGTAAAATTTTTATATAAAATGTCAAATTATTTGGTTTTATGTTAATAATTTTGACCGTTTCTTTTATAGTCATTGAATGGTGATCACATTATTAGTATAAATATAGGGATTTAGCAAACCCAATTTACTCAGAGAAAGGAAACGATGGCCTCATCCAGTAGAATTTCTCCATACGAAGCCCATTTGTTGGAGCTCGGAAAAGAGGTGGAATCTTTGGGCTTTGCCCTTGACCAAGCCCAAGCTGAGCTTCATCATGTCAAGCTCGAACGGGACTGTCTACGGGAAAAGTGTAAGTTGATAGAGATTACCACTCGAGCGATGTTATCTAAGCCACCCCTAGAGTCTGTCACCATCGCACACCTTACCCTTAGGTCTTATGCGGTTGTTTTAAGGGGTTATGTGACAAATCACTAGTATTATGTTCATGTACATTATTTTTTGTATATAATAATTAATATACTTTCTTGTCATTATTGATACATTTTAAATAGTTTTTAAAGTAAAAAATAGTGTTTTTAGTAATTATTTAATTAAGAATTATATTTTATTAAATTAAGGTATTTTTGAATTAAATAATATTTTAATAAAATATTATTATTATTATTAAATTAATTTTTTATTAAATATAAATGATCTTATAATTTTATGAATGAAATTTTAATTTTTATTAAGGTTTGAAAGCCATTTTTGTCAAAACCCGTGAATTTTCGATAAATGTCAGTTTTTATTTTAAAAGTAAAAATTAACATATTTAGAAAATTATTTAGATAAAATAAATGTTATTTCTGGAATCATGACGTCGAAATTATCCAACGGTGAATTTTTCATAATTTTCTGAGACAGTCAAATTTTTGGGTAAAAATTAAATACCATTTAAATATATAATGTGTTTTATGACATCATAATGATGAAATAATGATGTAATAAAATACTATAAGCTTTATGTTCGGCCAATATATGTTTTACCATTAAATTAATGTGATTTTGGATTTGTTTGACTTATTTTACAAAGCACTAATGGACCCCTCAAGACTTATTAAGCATCTTTTCTTTTTAAATTATTTTCCATGGGAGTGTGACTCACCTCCACATAAGCAACCCCATTATTTTAAGAATTTAGGACTTTGGACTTATAAAATATTGTTTTCCTCTCCCATTTTACAAAAACCATGGTCAAAAACCATGAGATGATTTGTGGATTGGATTATTTTAATGTAAGGGGTCCCAAACCTAAATAATAAAGAATTCACTCACCTTTCCTATATAAACCCACCCAGCTCCCACTTCCTCCTCACTCAAATCCTTTGGAGTTCATACAACCTTTTCCCTACTCTCTCTATAATCCTCCCAAGGTTCCCCAAGCTCCCAAGAATCCTCTCTCAAGCCTCTCTCAAGCCTTTGGAAGCACACTTCCAAGTAAGGGTTTTTCTTCCTTTCACTTTTTTGTCCAATTTTCTTAATATTGTTATGCCCTTTTAATTCCAATTATAAATGATGGGGTATGGTTTTTCACCTCCCCCATACTGCCCTCGTATTTTTTTAATGATGGGATACCCCTTTCTCTCTCATTAAATTCCCCCCATGTACACCCGTTACTATGCCGAAAATTCCGAAAGGAACTTCTCTCTCCTCATTTACATTCAAGCAATACTTTTGTATCATGAATCTAAATTCCATTACAATTGTTGGTACATGTATTTATATGACCCCCCTTACTTTCCATTTCATTTAGATATGATGAGACACCCCTTTCTCTCTCATCAACCATTTTTTTATGAATTCTTATATCACGTCGTTACGCTGCCGAAATTGCACCGATTTTCTAAGCCAATGCCATTGTGTAGTGAATACCATGCTCATTTCTCCATAAAGGGTATTCACCTTCATGCACATTTACTTATTGATTATAAAGTTTCATTCCACATTCCTTTTTCATGGAATAAATGATTATGTTTTATGAATCCATGTTTTATGATCCATGTGGCACACTTATGCATGAAATGAAATGTTTAAGAAGGGTGCGCCCTTATAGTGCTCCAATGCATTGGGTAAAGTATAGTATCATGATACGTCATGTGCAATGAGTGTAGACTCATTCTAATTCAAGTGCAATGATGGTTTACTTGTGCTTCATGTGCAATGAGGATTTACTCATGCTCCATGTGCAATGAGTCTTGGCTCATGCTAATTCCATGTTAAGAGTTGTTGCCACATTTCCATGTTATGATTATAATGCTTTATAATGCCTTTATGTTCATGTTTCTCTTGTTCTCTATTGATATGCCTATTTTCTAACATGTATTTTACTCCTCATGTATTCCATGTTTATTCCCTTACTGGGCTTCATAGCTCACCCCTTTTCTTATGCATGTCCTCAGGTTATCCCATGCAATGCTAAGTACGAGGGAATATAGTGGTCATGTAAAGGAAGTTTTCAATAAAGATGTTGTATTTCATATTTTAAGTTATTATGTAATAATCCTAAGCCCCAAAGACACTAGTCCTCTCGATCATCCATGTTGTATCATGTAAATAGTTTATGTAATAAATCATTTTTAATTTTGTAATAAAAGTAGGGTTGTCATAAATACTATAGGTATTCAACCCACCTTCACTTCATTAGATTCAGATCATGTTGTGTAAATATGTTCTTGAGGATTTTCTGGTCCGTAAATAGCACAAAACTCTCTCCAAGTAAGTAATGTCTCCAACGGAATAATGCATGAACAACTACATCTAACTCGAGATCATATATCAGGTAATTCCTCTCATGTAGCCTAAAATTCCAAGACCCACATGCCATGACTCTATCCCCCTTCATAAGAACTTATAGTAACCTAATATTGATACATCATAGTAAATAGTGTAACTCTTACCTAGTTCTAGAAAAATAAGTATCAGCATTGAAGTCAATATCCATTTCAACACCCAAAAGGCTGAATCAAAAGTATCTTACTATAAAAACTTCACACACTTCTTAGTCAAGCCCATGAGTGGAACTGCTACCTATGAGAAGTCATATATGAAATGCCTATAATATCTTACTAGCTACAATAAACTTTGTATCTCAGAGACTTTCTTGGGATGTTCCTATAAAACTATAGCTCTCACCTTCTTTGGGTCAACTAATACTCCTATATCTTAGATTATGTGACCCAAGAAGTGAATATGATCCATCCAAACATGTCACTTAGTGAGCTTAGAATATAACTGATACCCTCTCAATATATCCAATACAATCTCAAGATGTTTGGCATGGTTTTATTGATTGTGAATACACTAAGATGTCTTCCATTAAATCCACCAAAAACTAATCCATATAAGGATGGAAGACTCAGTTTACCAGTGCCATTAAAACTACTAGCACATTTGTAAGACCAAATGGCATAACCAAATACTCATATAGACCATACCTACTATGAAAATCTATTCAAGGTATGTATTAGGGTCTAACATGCACCTGATGATAACCTGATCTCAAATCAATTTTCAAAAAAACCCGATCTCCTTGGATCTAGTCAAAGAGATCATCTATACATGGTAGAGGATATTGGTTCTTAACCGTTAGTTAGTTAAATTTCTAATAATCCACAAATATACTAATGATATCATCCACCTTTTTCACAAAAAGTAATGGAGAACCCCACAGAGAAGTACTGAGTCAAATAAACCCATTTTCCTCTAAATCCTCTAACTGCCTCTTAAGAACCTGCATCTTAGTAATAGCCATCTTATAAGGTAGAATGGATACCAGTGAAACTCATGGAACTATCTTAATAGATAACTCTACTTATCTCACTGGAGGTAATTTTGAAAATACATCTAGGAAAACATCCTTGAAACTATTAACCACTGGAGGAAAACCTGCCTAATGTGTTCCCTATTCATCCATATATAAACTTACAATTTGGGTTTTCATCCTGACTAGCACATGATGTTCGGGTCCATATCGACTTAACTGGACATCACATTCACCTTTGTGAATAAACTCTCTACCCTATGGTGATGTGAAGGTCACACTATGATGATATAAATCAATTAAATCATGAAAGGTAACCAACTATTCTATCCTTATAATGGTGTTAAAACCTTTAATCTCAAGGAAAAAGAGTTCCCATATGAAGTGACACCATCCAATATCAAAGGGTCACTCCCTAAATTTATGTACATCCTCCATATGAATCCCCAATGGTGTATAAAGTGTCATAAATCCATCATAACACTAAACCACAGGCCCAAGTCTCACCACAATAAGCATAGATATAAATCTATGAGAAGACTCTATATCAAAAAAGAGTAGATACTAAAGTAAAGGCTACTAGAATAGTACATATCACAGTAGAAGGTCTAGGATTATTCTCCTCAGGTGTCAGTTTCACTGCATATATATAGCTTGATATGTGACCCTATGATATAGCCTGGATACCCTGAGCAAATCTGCTCTACTATAATTGAAAATATGGGGTCTGAATACCATGGTCGCGACCACCGCCTTAACCTGATCGACTAGTTGCACTCCAAATCCCTGCCTAATGAGAATTTTATGACCCTTATCCTATATATGGAGTTAGTTTAGACCCTCACTCACTAGATACCGTAGGAAAAGTTTTGGAAAAGTGTTGTAGATGACCAATCTTTGCACAGTATTAACACTCAACCGGGTCGCTCGTGCACTGAGATCTTGTATGTTTAGATCTATTGCACTAGTGTCACTTCACCCGGCTACCTGAGTATGTTCTCTAGCTACTAATATCACCATGTGGAATCTCCAGATGATGCTTCTTACTACTGGTCGATGTAGTGCCAGATCTAGGTGTCAAGCCACCCTTAATCGCACCCCCATCCTCTCTCAGGTTACTCTCTACGATAAGCGCTAGATTAACTATTCCAAAATGGTATTTATCCAAAAGAAATTCACCTATGATCAGATTTCATACCTGATACTATCCTCTAATCATCTAGCTTTAGAAAAATTGCCACCCATAAAAATAGGTGTGAATCATTGGAGCTCTGTAAAACGGGTTGAATAATCCATGATTGATAACGCTCCCTACTCCAACTTCATGAACTCTCCATGACTCAACGTGCAACAATTTTCTTCTTAGGGTGTCTGTTGTAGCCTAATCAGGAAAACACTACTTAGGTTATGATAGGCACACTAATTACTAACCATGTTTCTCAGTCCACTGCACATATCATCTATAAAATCTACAGGTATATCTATCATGTCACATATCACAAAAGCATGAAATCAAGTAATTCAACCTATATGGCATGGAATAATGCATGGAATTTTATTTCTAACAAGTTCCTAAAATGATGTATGAGATGGAATACCCTAATCTAATCAAGTTTAAACATAATAGAACCTAAAATCTTATCAATGATAACATCATAATTCAAGTACATCACGTAGTGGTGGAATAAAATCAACTATAATAACCAAAATCCCAAAAATATCAATTTCATTCAAGATAATTTGGAATTTTTCTGTATGTGGGTTAGCTACACCCAGTAATAGCTCATTACCAAATTCAATTTCTTCCTAATCCCATTTTTATTATCACCAAATAATAAAATAGGAAAATGAAATATCCTCATATACCTATTTGTAATGTCCAGGACTCAGATGCCACTTAATAGTGACCTGATCCCAATTGGCTACATGGCCTCAAGTGCATCTCACCAAATGCCAGAGGTTGTTGACTAGCAGTGATGGCCTAGGGTGTGTCTGTTGGGATACTATACCATCATCACCAGAGTGTAACATAGTAGATATACAATAATAGATAAGTAGATCAAGCATTAAATGAATCAGAAAATATACAACATTAAAGAAAAATATAAATAATTAAAACCATAGGGAATCTCATATAAAAAAATGATGATCATACAAGTCATTTTATGTGTCTACAAATCACACCAAATAAGTATCAATACATGTAAAAAAGGGGGAAAGGTCAAAAATCTATCCCAACTAGCATCATGATCCTCAGCATGGTCTTGTTATCCCCTGCTCCTAATTATTAATCAAGAAACTATAGCAAGGTGCTTTCCCTTATCTATACTTGTAATCATATAGTCTGCCTGGGTACCCATCGGCAGGATGAACAGGGTGTGAGATACAATCCCAGTAGGAAACCATCGAAATTTCTAATTTCATCCAGTCAGTGAATATATAATAATAACAGTATTCCAGTAGTAATATAATATATAAATGAAATATTGAAAGTAAACAACCCAAAAAGGTCCGGGTTCCCATGGACACCCATCCTCTACTACCTACTTCATCCTAGCTGGAAAGTCTCTAAATAAATAGAAAATATTGTATCATTTATAATTAAGTTCATTTAATTAATCAATCTCATTTAATAAGTAATTCTCATTACTTTTAATGTAGATCAGTGTCCCTCGTATAGGAATGTGATCAGAAGATGCCTAAATTGTCCATCAATAAGGTATAAGTCTCTGACTGAATCCAAGATTATTCTTTAGCTTGGAAGCCATGTCATATGAATAATTTAATTAATTATTCAATTAGGAACCTAAGCCCATACTTGGAATTCATTAATTGGAATCTAGGTATCGCTCTAGGTGTAACATGAACCAAACACCCTATAATACCATCCATGGTAGTCCTCAACAGAACCCAAGTATCTATCTAGGTGTGGTATAACATCCACTCTCGCTGAGTCCATCCTTGGTGGTCTGGCAAGGAAGTCCAAGTGCCACCCATGGCGTGTATAGGATCATCCCTCTGAGTCTGTCCTTGGCAGACCATATAAGGAGTCCAAGTTTCACTCAGTCATATAAAATCAATTTCCCTCTGAGTTTGTCCTTGGAAAATCATAAGGAGTCCAAGTATCACTCATGAATATAACAGTCATCCCCTATGAGTCTATCCTTGGAAATCCACTAGGGAGTACAAGTGTAACTCAGGTGTAAGAAATGTGGTAGCCAAAAGAGTCCATCCATGTCATTTGTATATGAACTCATGTGTCACCCAAGAAATATAAGCATTTAAACAATATCATTTAAATAATTCAAATTCATCACCATGATCATTTCATTCAAACCTCACCTCAGAAGTTTGTTTAAGTCTTGGGATAAAGGTTTGTCCTCTTAATTTCCTCATGTGTGAATATCAATATAAAGGGAAATTCATGATTAAACAAGCCATTATATGTAAAGATCCTAAGTTCATGTTCATTCCATCCCCTTTCCTTAATCAATTCAATTAAAATTGACAATTCATTATTAAAAATCCCATGGAAAGGGGTAAATATCAAACCTAGAAGGTATCAAAGTTCAATAACCACCCATGATGGTCCAATTAATTAAAAAACACACCCCAAGGGTGGTTATAATTCAATTTTCTTAAACTTTATTCATTTAACAATGGTTCTCGTTAATTACATAGGTCATACCTATCAATTTAACTCTAGGATTAACTCTATTTCAAGGGTTTATATTTAATAATTGGTCATGTGGCACAAATAAATATGTATAAACACCTATACTTTGAGGTAAAATGTCTATACCACCTACTGTAGGTTTATAGTGGAGTGCTCATCTAGTATCAGCTCCTGATTCAACTCAGATTAGAAGAAAATTGAAGAACGGGTGAAGAACCTAGAAATATGTAATATTATCTTGCACCTAAATATCATAGATGATACCAAAACAAATGAGGAACTGCACAAAAAGAATTAAGATCTTACCAAGATGGATCTGATGCTTCTAAAAGATCTTGATTCTGAGCTCAGATGGAGGAGATCTCCCACTTCCTAGATTATGCGTCAAGGTGAGCTCCCAAATCCCATATTTTTTCAACATTAAAGAATGAGGAAAAAGGTTTTGAAATAATATATTAATTAAGGTAGATTTCATAATTTCATCCAAATTATTGGGCCACACAGTTTGGCTACACGGTTGGCCAAACTGTGTTCCAACCATGCACCCTTTGTTGTAGGAAGGGGAACCCTGCACTGTTAGTGCACACGATCTTACTAACCATATATGCAAACCATATAAAACTCCTCTATAAAAAACTCTACAGTTTTTTCATGGAAATTCACCCCAAATGGTACATTTTAACAAACTATGTGATCTCCTCCTACTTTCTACCCAGGTATCACATGGTTTGTAGTAATCGTCCGCCTACCCTGCACAGTTTCTACTAACTATGCGGCAGACCTGTTTCACACCAAAAGATGGATTTTGGGCTCCGAACAAGCCTCAAACACCCCTAAAACCTCCATAACCTCCAAGGTAATTAACATTAGGCCATAAAAAGTCATTTAAAATGAAAATTTATGGAAAGAAAAATACTTTGTACCTCAAGAAACAACGGATCTCTTACATAACTTGTGGAAAGAATATAGATTTCATAAACATTTCATCATCATAATCATAAACCATCCATATAAATAATAAATATGGTAAAATTGGATCATATACTCATAAAATCATAATAAACCTCAAATGATTTTGTTATAGATTAAAATAACTTTAAAATGTCACTAAAACATTTAATGAGGAAATACCCTTTTCATTTGAAATAACTTATTTAGAATCTAAAAATTTACAAAATATTAAGGAAAAAATTTTATTTGAAAATAAAAAAATTAATATTATAAAGTAATATTTAAAGAAAATAGTATCCATTATGCTGGGGAAATTCATTCATGTAGTGTATATTAAAACAAAAATTCCTTTCATATTTTCAGTAAAAAAATCAAAAATACCACATTTGGAAAATGATAAGAAGGTTCTTTTTAGAACTTGGTAAAGAAATTAAAATATAGTAAAAAATGAATTTAAACAATAATTTTATAATATTAAAACCATTCTTGAAAACATTTTAAAGAATATATGGACATGGGAGAAAATATTCCCAACTAAAGGGGAAAACAAGGTTAGATTTATTTTAAAACATTATTTCGGTCTCTTGAGTGCTTAAATAGGGGGAAATGAAATGAAAACCTGAAATATCCAGAAATAATCAAAGTATAAGAAAATACATAAGATTTTTGATATATTGATCATAAAATTTCATCATCAAAAAAATTTATACACAAACAATCCCAAAAAATGAAATTGTAACATAAAACTCTTACCTCAAGTATGTCTTGCTTTGTAAGTGATATAACCTCATATATAATAAATTTAAATTTATTATAATTATAAATAAGAACCATATTAGTACCTATAATACCATACATGTTTTACTTATAACATTTTATCACATTTTCATTAACAATCTTTCATTATCATCATCATTTTGGGTTTTAACTACTTCGTTTTTCATGTATATTTTAGTTCGGCGGTTATGGTATTTTCACATTGATCATAGTTACTTTATCTAAAAAAATTAATAATGATATAAATATCATATATATTCATTATATACATATTTACAACCATTCATATAAATATGGGATGAAAAGTGAATTACATCACTACATGGAGACAGTAGTCCATATGTATGCACGAGTGATGCTTCCATTTTTCAATAGATAGAACGAAATGATGATAAATATTGATTAAATATTCCAAAATCATTATTATATTTTAAATATCATATATATACCATAAATATATCCTTATTACCATCCATGTAAAGAGTAAATGAATAAACAAATTACATCACTTCGTGGAGGTCATAGTCCACACGTATACACAAGTGACGATATCATTTTCTAATGGATGGAAAGGTATGAAGGTAGATATAATATTATAATTATAGTAGTATAATTATTACATAAATATTATAAATAAACATTAAATTTTTCATAATAACCATCCACTAAATATGGATATGGAAAATAAATCATATCATTACGTGGAGGCAGTAGTCCACACATACGCACTAGCGATACTTTCATCTACCATTTGAAAGAAAAGAGGTGGTGAATGGTTATGAAATCATCATAATAAAATTTTATTATATTTATGATATTGTATTAATCATGTTTTATGGATAAAAAATTTTATAGGAAGTATAAAAATAAATAAAATTGAAAGAGCTTAGTTAAGGTCTATATCTCATCTTTGAGAGGCCTCCTTTTCTTACTCCTTAATCCTTAAAGGATTGGTCTTAAAAGAATAAAATAAGATCTAGGAAGAAGTTTATTATACTAGGAAGGTTTTGGATCTATTATTTTTTGAGGTATAAGGCTCAAATGGCATGAATAATAGAGTAAGAGGAGCCCTTTTATAAGTGAGGGGAGGGACATACATGGAATTTCTTAAAAGATTTCAATGATATAAGGTCAGTTTCATAGGAAATTGGATCCAAATGGATAGGGATTAAAATTTATGATAATATAAGGTTTAAATGTATTCAATAAATAATAATTAGAGGTTTTTGGATGTAAATACTACCCTTTTATATTGTTTTAACCCCCAGTAAACTCATTTTAACCCTAATTATAGTTACAAAAAAATTCTGTTTTTACTATTAACTATGACTAAAAATTAAGTTGACCCTATTAGATTATATTAATTATTATTATTCCAAATATTGATTTTTGTTTTACTATATTCAATTTCTATAAGTTTCAAAATTTAATTTTTAATAAAAGAGCAACCCACAACGAAAAACCCATTTTAGACAAATGAATCTTTAATCATAAAACATAATTTACTTACATTAAATTCCTTGTAAAACCCATAAAATTAAAGTTAAAATATAATATTTAATATATAATATACAAATTTCATTAATGTAACACCCAAAGAATTTATAAATAGATTTAATATATAATGCATGAAATATTGACTCTCTAAAAAACACCACTTTGTTATAACCTAACCAAGTAAACATAATTTTTCCACCTCTGTGATTTGAATTTTGAAAAAACTGACATACACAGTTGTGTTCAGTAAGATATTTAGAGTCTAATAAGACAAACTTAATTTTTTTTGAATAGTAACATACCCTTATGAATAGTAACATACCCTTATGAATAGTAATGAATAGTAAACCAACCAAGAAAACAGAAACATAACCCATGAATGTATAAATAAAATTTAGACATCTTAAAAGTGAAAAAACGATCATAGTATAAGTATTGGTATTTTTGTATGTCATAAATATTTTAATTAAAATTTTCTGTTTAATTTAATATTTTAAAAGGAAATATATTTTCATAAAATTTAATCATAAATTGTTACTTTATTGTCTTATAGTTATAAGATAATTTTATGGGACCCTGATTAATTTAATAAGGTGTTATAAAATGAGTTATAGTTTTAATGTTGTTTTTTCGAATAAATTATGATTTTATTTAAAAATTAAATTAAAAATATTTAAAAATTTAATTTCAAAAAATGGATCTCATTTTTTAATTCTACATGTCGAAAAATGGTTAAGATGAATTTTTGAGATTTTTCTTAAATACTCGAATTTTTGATGAATAGTGAAATACAGTAAAATGTCGTATATACAAATTATCAGTTAAATACACTATTTATGACATCATGAGTGATTAAAGGCCACTTGTTTCAAACTCACATTCACTTATCACTATTATGGGTCACATGAAACAACACTATTGGTTGTCTTTATGGAAATAATAAAATATTCAAAATTTACTCCTCTCCACTATAAACCCCCCCCCCCCTCACTACCTCTTCTCCTCACTCCTCTAAGACTTTAAGATCCTCAAATTTCTGCCCAAATACCTTTTCCTAGTCACTCCCCAGGTTTAAGGATCTCTCGGTCTTGCCAAAAGACCAAAACCTCTCCCCTAAAGAGGCTCTCAAGGAAGATTACTTCAAGAGGTAAATTCCTCTTTTCATTTCTTTTATTTCAAGTTCTCTTTTTGTGGTATGTATTTCATGTTTTCATACCATGTTATTATTTCCATATTATTATTTAACTCTAATATTTAATGATTCTTTTATGAATGGGTGATCAATGTACCCTCTCTTTTTAATGTTTTCTAGAACCATGTTGCATAGACGTTATGCTGCAGAATTTTCATCTCAAAATATCTCTCTTTTTCAAGAACTCTTATTATGTTATTATATTTTAATTTAAATTAGTTTATGTTGGGATATTTCATTCCATATTCCCCTTAATACCCATATTATGTATGAATGATTAGATACCCTTTTTCTCTCATCAAAATATTTTATGAAATTTTAAGCAACGTCGTTTGGCTGCTGAATTTTCATGAGGGATTTCTCAACTTTTCTTTTATTTCAAGTTCCTTTATTTTCTTTTTCTTTACTCATCACCCCTCATCCAAATGATATGATAATTACATTACCTTAAATTAACTTTAATTTTATTATGATAATGTAATATTTCATCATCATCTCTCATTTACCATTTTTTATACTAAAAATGAAAACACCATCTGAGATGTTCTAATTTACCACATTCAAGGATGATGGGTTTTCAATTTCTACTACCATATTCGATTATGGTAATGAAACCATTATTATGGTTAAACCAGACTATAATATATTTATTATTTCTCATATATGGTTCTGTAATCTTTTTTTATATATGGTTTTGATTTATAAAGCAAATGAGTTCATGGTGTCCAAAAACCGCCAATTAACCCAAACAGTTTTCATTAAATAATTTATATAATGATTCATCTTCACACCAAGTAAACAAATGAAATTTATAACCATGTAAACTTCTTTATATTCACTAAATAACATATAACATCAATTCTATATAACCATCCTCATTTTACATTATTCTCCATTCATGTATATAAGTATATCGATCATGAAGAAAACGCTCTAAAACAATAAAATTGAGCCTCTTAAACCCATCAATAAGGCCATGAATGAACCTAATAAGTCTATAATAAATCAATTAAATAAATAATAGGTTCTGAAAATATTAATTAATGAATTTAATTGGGTTATCTAGGACACTAAGATCAAGTTAATAACATCATCAGACTTAAGGTAGGGGGTTTCTTCACCTCACTTACATTTTTATGAGATATTCTGTATTCACTACTATTACTTGTGTATGGAATATGTATACATACCATTGATGTTTCATACCATGAATATATTTATTTTCATGATAATAAATGTAAAATTTTATGAATATTAATTTTTGGTCCATATAATTCAATTGATTACAAAGTTGTAAGCATTTTCTACCTGAACCTCCATTTTCATTCGGGTTGCTCTTATTCTCTATTCACCTCATGAAATTATTATTTATTCTTATTTACTCCTCATAAATTATTTTTTAATGTTCTATATAAGTGTAACAATCATAATCCTTCTTTATTTTGTGGGTAGTTACAAGTTTTATAAGAATCTTTCAAAACATTCTTCCAAAAAGCAAGCCAGATCAAGGAACTTCTCAAATTCTTACCTATTTTTAAGTTCACTCTATAATTTGTTTTATGCCATATTTATCTTTATAAAATAACAAATTTTAACATGAAAAAATCTATTTTTTCCATTTCTTTTTTTATGAAAGCAAACATGCCTCTCTGCTTTAAAATCCTTTAATATTTTTCTTAAACCGCACTAAAATGTTTTATTTCTAAAGTTTCTTTAAAAACTATTTTTTAATGATTTCACCTTAATAAGAATCTATTTAATCATAAAATATAATTTCAATTACCTTAAATTTTATTTTCTTTTGTATACATTTTTACAATATTACTTCCTGGGAAATAAAAATGATTTTCCAAAAGAACTCTTCTTTCAAAAGTAAAAGGGATTTTTCTCATCTCACATTATCTTTTATGAAGTATATGCCTTGTTAAAAACTTATTCCATGCTTGTGTTGTATGTATTTCCATTGGGTATATCATATCAAGAGTATCTTATTCTCATGATATTCTAAGGTAATGTGATTTGAATGTTTCAAGGTGGTGTGGGACACTTTGGAATGTTTAAGGATTATTTCCTCAAGAATTTTTCAATGGTCTCATTTAAAAATATATTTGTCTATGTCAACATCCTTTTTTGAATCTTGTACTTAATTGAGTTTTATCTATTATGATATCATCAAAAATATGTTTTTGAAGGGTTTATGGTTATTCTGACTATGGATGTGCTATTTTTATACCATTCACCATATTATTCTGAATAGTTAGTGTTTATGTTCAATAATTGTGGAAAGTTATTTACATTTCATATGTTAGTTTCAATATGAATTTATATGTTGATTATGTTCACCCCTTTCATATGAGGAATTAATTGGACTTAGTATGTGATGGGTGGGGCCCGCTATAGCCTCTCGATGTATCGGTAGGTCTCATGAGACAAATAGACATGGACTTGGTTGAGACCTTTCTCATTTTGATATATGGTTTTGGCTGAGGCCTTAATCATTTTTTTAGATGTCTTGGTCGAGGCCTTGATGGTATAGTTCAAAATGTTCATCAAATGCACTTTCCTCATTATGAATCTAGTAATTAAAAGTTCATGTGGTTATTTGTCTAGTATAATACCCATGATTATGTTTTATTATGGAATTATTTACTCAACTCATATTCCTACCATAATGTGTTCAAGTTTATTATTTGTAAAGGCGTGTATTTTTAATTATTCATTATGCCTAATATTTGTGTTTATGTTATATTATGTTGTATTTATTACTCTTACTGAGCATTTGATCTCTCCCCTTTCATATGTTTCATTTTCCTAGGATATGAAGAAGTAAGTTATGAGTGAATTTCAGGCATAATCTAGGTGGCATGGATGTTTCTAATGGAATAATTTAGTATTGTTTTTCATTTCATGATGTAATGTTGAACTTATATGTGTATCTTGTTTCCAAAACTACTAAAATACTCGGTCCTGTAGGATTTTATTCCTTGTAATCATTACAATGTATTAAAATAATTCACCGGATCTAGGCTTCTGGGGATGGGGTGTTACAGTTGGTATCAAAGGAAGTTTAGTAGAAACCTTGGGAACTAAATTTAGAAAACATATGTTAGGGAATAAATCCCTAAGATGGTCTTTGTGGATAAAAAAACAAGAACATCTTGGAATTTTGTTAAATAATAGATTATGTGGATATTTCTAGAAAATACATCCCTATCTGGATACAAAAAAGTAGAGGTGGCTCTGGCACAGATGTACCTAGGAGTGAAAACTCCGACAAAGAGTTTCGGGATTGACCTAGGGTATCCTGGTGCATGAAAATGGGTCTTGTTGCACTATTGGTTCGATACTCCCGGGAGATATTCTTTGGTAAATTCATGAGCTTATTACAAACAATTATAAAGGATTTATGCCCCCAAAGTAACCAAAGTATATGGTTCTAGGATTTGTGATGCATAAATTTATGTTATGTGTTATACCATGTTTAGAGATATATAGAGTTCATAATTTCATGAGCTAATATATAATATGGAATTGATTAGAAATGGCACCTAGTAGAAGAAATGATAACATCACCAATACACGAGATGTGAAGAGTAAGAAGGATCATATATCGGATGGTCTTAATCTATCATTTCAAAGGAATATTTTCTCCCAAGTATCCTCATCATATGAGGAAATAGTATCATGTGTTGAAAAGGTATGTAAAGACTTCCCTGAGTCCTATGGTTTTGAAGGGAAGTAAAAGAAGAATAGGATGGCAGGGAAAACCATGGATAAAGGGAAGAAGGGAAATAAGGGTTTTCTCACATGTGATAACTGTAGAAAGAAACACCTTGGTATATGCTTGAGAGTAAAAGGAGTTTGCTTCTAGTGTGGAAAAAAAGGCCACCATGCTCATAATTGCAAGACATGGAAAGAATTTTCTAATATTCAATGCTTCAACTGTAGGGAGATGGGACATTATGTGAATCAATGTCCCAAATGTCAAAGGAATATATCCTAAATGATTGTTTTGTATAATGATAAATTTGTGATGCTACTGTAGATGAAGTAGAAATATTAATATGCCTAGTCAAGAATCATGTCATTTGAATATTTTGTTAGTAGTGTACTGGTTGTAAGAATTATGAGATATATAAGGATTGTACTGCAGTACCGTTTTATTAAGGATTTGAGGTCGTATGATGAATGGTACAAAGGAAAAGTGATTCAGTATAAAGATAAACTTTTTAGGAAAAAACATGATTGAGGGAAAGACAACCCTTAATATATATCTGATGTTGAGATACCCATGAAGAAATGATTGATTCAGATAAGTATTGACTACCTTGGAGCTGATTATTGAATTGGTGAGAAGTGGCCTATGCTATCATCGATGGAATTTACAGCACTTTTGGATTTAAGAAATATATCCAATAACATGTATCTTACTTAAGGAATATATAATAATTCATGTTTCCAATATGGTTTTTACGGTAATTCAATTTATTACCATATTTCAAGAGGATACATGATGAAGTTATTCACATGTTTGGAATGTGAATTTTAGATCTTTTTCTTGTTAATTAAGGGTTAATTATAAGTTCATCATGGAAATTTAGAGACCTTCATTATAATGTGTTGAATCATTATATTTTGGAATTTTAAACCATTTAAGAAATGGTTTAAGTTGATCATTGTATGGGGTTTTAGAGTTTAATTTCACTACACGATGGTTTGATTATTTTTTGATCACCATGTTGTCCAATCAGAATGAATTTTTTTGTAGTAACTAATGAATTTCCCTTTCCTCTTATTAATATAATATTTTAACCATATTCTTGTCGTGGGTTTCCCACAAGGGAATTTTCAAGTATCAACCATTAACTTTCAAAGTTCAATTTTAAATTTCGAGGATGAAATTTGTGTAAGGAGGGGATAATGTAACACCCCAAGAATTTATCAATAGATTTAATATAGAATAAATGAAATAATGACTCTAAAAAACACCACTTTTTTATAACCTATCCAAGTAAACATATTTTTTCCACTTCTATGATTTGAATTTTGAAAAAACAGACATACACGGTTGTGTTCAATAAGATATTTAGAGTCTGATAAGACAGGCTTAATTTTTTTTGAATAGTAACATACCCTTATGAATAGTAAAATACCTTATGAATAGTAATGAATAGTAAATCTGCTAAAAAAATAGAAACTTCACCCATGAATGTATAAATAAAATTTAGACATCTTAAAAGTGAAAAAACGATCATAGTATAAGTGTTGGTATTTTTGTATGTCATAAATATTTTAATTACAATTTTTTATTTAATTTAATAATTTAAAATGGAAATTTATTTTTATAAAATTTAATCATAAATTTTTACTTTATTGTCTTATGTTTATAAGATAATTTTATGGGACCCTGATTAATTACACAAGGTGTTATAAAATGATTTATAGTTTTAATGTTGTTTTTTTAATAAATTATGATTGTATTTAAAAATTAAATTAAAAATATTTATAAAATTAATTTCAAAAAGTTGATATCATTTTTGAATTCTATATGTCAAAAAATTGTTAGGGTGAATTTTTTATATTTTTCTGAAATACTCAAATTTTTTATGAATAGTGAAATACGGTAAAATGTCGTATATACAAATTATTAGTTAAATACACTATTAATGACATAATGAGTGATTTTAGGCCACTTGGTTCGAACTCACATGAATTTATCACTATTATGGGTCACATGAAACAACACTATTGGTTATCTTGATGGAAATAATAAAATAATGAATAAAATATTCAAAATTCACTCCTCTCCTCCACTATAAAAACCCCCTTCACTCCCTCTTCTCCTCACTCCTCTAAGCCTTGAAGATCCTAAAATTTCTGCCCAAATACCTTTCCCTAGTCACTAACCACATCCAAATATATCTTGGTCTTTCCAAAAGACCAAAACCTCTCCCCTAAAGAGGCTCTCAAGGAAGATTACTTCAAGAGGTAAATTCCTATTTTCATTTCATTTATTTCAAGTTCTCTTTTATGTTTTATATATTTTAAGTTTTCATACCATGTTATTATTTCCATATTATTATGTATTAATACTATTTTATGATTATTTTATGAATTTTTGACCCCTATCCCCTCTCTTTTTAATGTTTTCTAGAACCATGTTGCATAGCTGTTATGCTGCAGAATTTTCATCTCAAAATCTCTCTCTTTTTCAAGAACTCTTATTAGGTTATTATATTTTAATTTAAATTGATTTATGTTAGGATATTTCATTCCATATCCCCCTTAATTCCAATATTATTTATGAATTATTAGATACCCTTTTTATCTCATCAAAATATTTTATGAAATTTTAAGCGACGTTGTTAGGCTGCCGAATTTTCGTGAGGGATTTCTCAAATTTTCTTTTATTTCGAGTTCCTTTATTTTTTTATTTTATCATCACCCCTCACCAAAATTCTATTATAATTAAATAACCTTATATTAAATGTAATTTTATTATTCTAATGTAATATTTCATCATCAACTCTCCTTTCCCATTCTTTTATACTAAAATTGAAAACACCATCCGAGATGTGTTAATTTACCACATTCAAGGATGATGGGTTTTCAATTTCTACTACCGTATTAAATTTTGGCCATAAAAAAATTATTATGGTTTAAAAATACTATAATATATGTATTATGTCTCATATATGGTTCTGAAATATTTTTTACATATGATTTTGATTTATAAAGCAAATGAGTTTGTGGTGTCTAAAAACCGCCAATTAACCCAAACAGTTTTCATTAAATAATTTATATAATTATTCATCATAACTTAAAGTAAAAAAATTAAATTTACAACAATTTAACCTTATTTATATTCACTAAATAACATATAACTTCAATTCTAGATAACCATCCTCATTTTACATGATTCTCCGTTCATGTATATAAGTATATTGATCATGAAGAAAACGCTCCAAAACAATAAAATTGAACCTCTTAAACCCATTAATAAGGCCATGAATGAACTTAATAAGTCTATAATAAATCAATTAAATAAATAATATGTTCTTAAAATATTAATTAATTAATTTAATTTTTTAATCCATGACACTAAGATCAAGTGAATAACACCATCGGACTTAAGGTAAGGGGTTTCTTCATCTCACTTCCATTTTTGTGAGATATTTTGTATTCGCTACTATTACTCGTGTATGGTGTATGTATACTGCCAATTTATGTTTCATACCATGAATCTATTTATTTTTATGATAATAAATGTAACATTTTATGACTATTAATTTTGGTTCATATAATTCAATTGATTACAAAGTTGTAATCATTTTCTACCCGAACCTCCATTTTCATTTGAGTTTCTCTTATTCTCTATTCACCTCATGAAATTATTATTTATTATTATTTACTCCTCATAAATTATGTTTTAATGTTCTATATATGTTTACCAATCATAATCCTTCTTTATTTTTTGGGGAGTTACATTTTTTAAAATAATCTTTCAAAAAAATCTTCTGAAATGCAAGTCTGATTCAAGGAACTTCTCAAATTCTTACCCATTTTGAAGTTCACTATATAATGTTTTTTATGAAATATTTATCTTTCTGAAATCACAAATTTTAACATTAAAACCATATTTTGTTTCATTTCTGGTTTTATGAAAGCAAACATGCCTTTGTGCTTTAAAATCCTTTAATATTTTTCTTAAATTGCGCTAAAATGTTTTATTTCTAAAGCTTCCTTAAAAACTCTTTTTTAATGATTTCACCTCAACAATACTTTATTTAAGCCTAAAATATAATTTCAATGACCTTAAATTTTATTTTCTTGGGTATACATGTTTACAATATGACTTCATTGGAAATATAAATGATTTCCCAAAAGAACTCTTCTTTCAAAAGTAAAAAGGATTTTTCTCATCTCACATTATCTTTTATGAAGTATATGCCTTGTTCACCACTTATTCCATGATTTTGGTTTATGTACTTACCTTGGGTATATCATATAAAGAGTCCCTTATTCTCATGATAATCTAAGGGAATATGATTTGAATGTTTCAAGGTGGTATGGGACACTTTGGAATGTTTAAGGATTATTTTCTCAAGAATTTGTCAATGGTCTCATTTAAAAATATATTTTTATATGTCAAAATCCTTTGTTGAATCTTGTACTTGATTGATTTTAATCTATTATGATATCATCAATAATATGTTTTTGAAGGGTTTCTGGTTATTCTGACTATGGATATGTTATTTTGATACCATTCACCATATTATTCTGAATGGTTAGTGTTTATGTTCAATAATTGGGGAAAGTTATTTACATTTCATATGTTAGTTTCAATATGAATGTATATTTTGATTATGTTCACCCCTTTAATATGAGGAATTCAATGGACTTAGCATGTGATGGGTGGGGATCACTATATCCGCTCGATGCATCGGTAGGTCTCATGAGACAAATAGGCGTGGACTTGGCTGAGGCCTTTCCCATTTTGATATATGGTTTTGGTTGAGGCCTTAATCATTTTTTAGACGTCTTTGTCGAGGCCTTGATGGTATGGTTCAGAATGCCCGACATATGCACTTCCCTAATTATGAAGCTAGTAATTGAAAGTTCATTTGGTTATTCTTCTAGTAGAATACCCATGATTATGTTTTATTATGGAATTATTTACTCAACTCATATTCCTATCATAATGTGTTCAAGTTTATTATTTGTAAAGTCATGTGTTTTCAATTATTCACGATACCAAATATTTATATTTATGTTATCTTCCACTATATTTCTTACTCTTATAGAGCATTTGACCTAACCCCTTTCTTATGTTTCATTTTACCAGGATATGAAGAATTAATTTATGAGTGACTTGAAGGCATAATCTAGGAGGCATGGACGTTTCTAATAGAATAATTTAGTGTTTTTTTATTTCATGGTGTAATGTTGAACTTATATATGTATCTTGTTTCCAAAACTACTAAACTACATGGTCCTCTAGGATTTTACTCCTTGTAATCATGCCAATGTATTAAAATAATGCACTATCTCCAGGCTTCTGGGGATAGGACATTACAATTAAAACTATTAATCTTTATAGATTAATTTAATTTATTAATATATAAACAAATTGCGTGCATAAAAACCATTTTTAGACAAATGTGTTTTAAAGACCAAAAATTAACTTATACCAAAATAAAGTATAATTATGTTAATTATGTAATTAATTATTTTATTTATACTTAAATTAGATTTATATAACTTTAAGATCAAATTAAAAACATAGTGGTACTTTTACTTGGAAATAAATGATAGTTTTTACATAAATCGGTATTTTTTACTATTCAATTGAAAATAAATATTTTTAGAAAAATATTAAAAATTAACCCTAATATATTATTGAAATTAATATTTTAAAAAAATTATTCATTTATCAAATAAAATTTATAAAAATTGTACAAATTAATTATATTGTTTGTGTGAAAAAATTTGATAAAAACCATTTTGGAATAACACATATTTTTGAACCGTAAAAATAATTTACTGAAAATTGAGTATTTATTTATTATGAATTAATAAATACATTTGAAATATTTAAATACTTTATACATATTTTTCATAAAGTTATTATTACCATTTATACCTGTTAATTTAATGACTAGGTTATAACGGTTTATTATATCACGCTTCATATACACTTAGGGTTACGTGTAAGGAAAGCTATCAAATACTTCAAGTTTTATTTCAAATGAAATTCATATAAAATTTTGGGGTGTTATATATTACACATGGTATAAAATCATGTTCATACTACATGAATGATAGTAATAAATTTATGATTATAAATGTAAGAAAACCTTGTTTTTGTTAATCTCATCAAAAATTTCTTCCTACGAGTCATCCTTTTTAAAGAAACTGAAAGAATTTTATTAAAGTTATAATTGAAAGTGATTGAAATATATAAATTATATTATTTATTCATATAAAAAATATATTGTCTTCATTACTGCATATTACTTTTTGAAAAAATATAAACCAATAAAAAGGGTGATTTTTTGAGAGATCACAATTCGATAAAGTAAATTATTTTTTCAATATTTACTATATTGGTTTAATTTTATATTTCATCACATGTTAGATGTAATGAATATTGAGTTTAAATATTTTTATAACATATTTTATGATGATTCGGATACACCAAGAAAGACGTAAGATTTCAAAAAGGCCCAGTTCGATCTTGCCTGGATTTTCAAGCATCCTGATCTTGAGTTATTTGAAAATAAAATATCATAAAATTTAATGAATCCAAAATTAACTTATACACTTTGAAAATAATTTTTTTATTATCCTATCAATGAATTGTTTATTTTAGTTTACTAGATTTATATGCTTATAATTTATCGTTTTTTTGTAAAAAATGGTCATATTTATGGGTTAAAAAGTTATGATTGTATTATCATAATAAAAATACTACTTCCTATTAATATTTGGAGGTTATTGAATAAAATAATTTGAGATATTTTGTCCAAAATATATTATATATTTTTTGATATATATACTTACAACATCAAACTATAAGACATTGACTAAGAATCAAAAAAAGATATTGTAGTAAGTTTATGTAAATTAGAAAAAATAATTCCTTAAAACATATTTATTAAATGGAACATTTAATATTAAATTTTTCATATGAAGAAAAATTTGGAGGGATAATATATTCTTAATGGATTTACCCATTTGATAGATGTATGTAGAAATTGAGTAAAAAGTTACTTAATAAAACATCAGTTAAAGGGTTAATTACAGAGGCATACATGCATGAGGAAATTTCAAAATTATCTTATTATTATTTTCCATCCGAATATTCCTCAAAACATAATCAAATTATTTGGAATGAGTAAAATTTAGATGAAAAAATATATAATTGATTATAAATATTTAAAAAAACCTAGACTTTTTTTTGGCGATGAACATGAATGATGACTTTCAGATGACTAATTATAGAGAGCTCATAAATATGTTTAACTCAATTTTGATGAAAAGTAGTGATTCATTTAGTATTTTTTATAGTTATATATTTTTTAAATTTTTTCAAAATTATTTTTTATTGATTATATGATGATCTTATAAAAAAATCATACAAATTAGCATGACTGTTCTCAAAGAATGTCAATAATGTAAATTTTTGTTCAAATTTTAGAGAATTGTATGTTAATTTTTCTACCACAATTTATATGAAATCAATATGTTATTTATTATTATAATAATTAATATAAACTTTTTCAAGGATCATAATACAAAAAAATAATTGATAGTTTATTATATACTATGAGCATATTTCCATCAAAATTAATAAAGTTTTATAATTATTATGTGCTTTATGGATTCTGATTTCATACATACACAAATTATTATTCAAAAAAAGAATGAAAAATAGTGTTTTATTATATGGTACTCAATAAAGAAAAGTGAATTTGAATTTTATATAATGTTGTATAAAATAATTGAGTTATACTAGCTTGAATAAAACAATGTAATAATGTTTAAATGTAATTGGTTTAATATTGATTGTGGGTGAACATTTATCCATGACATGGATTTTTCAATAAAAACTTATAAATTGTTTTCATATATAACTTATTGGTGGGATTATAATTAACTAAACCATTATTTATGTAATATTGTTAATAATTGATTATGTGAATCCTATATGTGTTTGTTGTCCCTTTATAGTGGATATATAGGGCTAGTAAGAGAATTAGTGCTATAAAAAACCTTTATGTTGTAAGGTTATAGTATATAGTAACATTAGATAATGAATGTTACTACCAATACTATATATTATATCAAGAACTGTTATAGATGTGTTCCGGTGTGTGTTTTTGGAATTATAGTGGTATGCCACCATAAAGACTTTTGATGGAGCACCAAGAAGGTGGGGATGATCATACCCTATCAATAGTTGATTCAATGACCATTATTTTTGTATACCTCCTATTAATCAGTCTCTTTGAGGTGTATAATTCATGTTATTCAGTCTATGGGTCTAGGAGCTTTAAGAGTGGTGAATTCAATGTCAAATTTTACTAGGGAGTTCTAGTTATAACATCTACCTCTAATTACCATAGCGGGTGTACTATAGGTACTCTTCTTTGATTTGAGCCCATAAAGACTATCATCAAAAAAATTGAGATGCCCATGGATAGAAGGGTTATTATCACTATGTATATGCTGCAAGGACTATTGAAGTGATAGAGAGATATCCTAGTCTAGGAAAGTTAGCATGATTGGATGTCTCATAAGGTGTTTTAGGTTCATTTCTTTGAGTAGTTCCCCCCATGACATTGAGGGATAATAAGGATTAATAATTAATTCATTTCATTCATGGGATCATATCAATAATATACTATGATACTCATTTTATCAATTTAATTTAGTTTGATCTTATAATGGTAGGTGGTGAAATTTTCATGGTTTTCCATTTTGTAGAAAATTTAAACCATTTGGTATAGGTTTAGATGAATATTTTCCACCTAAATTATTTTATTGAGATGTTAAACCATAACCAAATTTATAATTGAATCCTAGTATGATGAATTATCTTAAAGAAGTATAGCATATATTCGTGATCCTAGAGTAAACCCCATAGTAGTATGATGTAGTGAACTGATAATTCACACTAGAGTATTGATCATATTAAGGGACTATTACATGCTATCAACCCAACTCCTGGTGATCATATTAAGGAACTATTAACTATTTGAGGTATTATTCTAGTGGTATACACCCTATCACATATTTTATTTTATATAGTTGCCTCATAATGATTTATTTATTTTAATTTTAATGATTATCTTGGTCAGGTTATATAGTACCTATATGGAGGTATGTCTATTTATATACCCTTAGGGTTTTTATATAGTTGCCTCACTAATGAATATCCTTTTCTAAGGGAGATTATTACACCCATGATAGAAAGTGATATTTATAGGGAGAATTTTTGGGACTTAACTATCAATATTTGGGGAAGATTTCATATGATTTTTCTATCATTTTTCTAGGATATGATTATATGGGGTGGATGATCTTACCTCTCATTTTAAACTTGTTTAATCATGTTTTTCCTAAGTACTTTTTAGGATTTCCATCCAAGAGAGGGTTGGAGTTTACAATCAATATGATAGAAAGTATAAAGACCATATACATTCCACAATATAGGATGGATCCTATAAATAATAGAGATTTAAAGGTATAGAATAAGTACCTTGAAGCATAGACATTCATTCACATGAGTATGTCCCCTTTTGGTTATTTGATTTTATTCCCTAAAAAAAGTTGTTGGTTCCTTGAATTTATGTCTCTTTGGGATTTAGATCTGTTTTCATAGCATTTGGTTGGAAGTATAGATTCTTGTAGGTATTGTTGAGTTGGTGTCCTTGAAAGAGGGATGGGTTTAATGACACCCTTCATTCAGCCATATTTTCTTATTTTGGTTGGAAGGATGGGAACCCTAACTTGATCTTGCGTATTGCTTTTGGTCTCAATTTGTTTTTCATAATTTTGACTTTCTATGAGTTTCTTGAAATAATTTTCAGGTGTGTGGCTCAAAAGAGATATAGGGGTGATGGTTCCTATCATCTATTTCTTCCTTCATATTCAGAGTGTGTTGGAGGGGTGCCATGCCTCATTGTTTTGGAAGCACAATGCATCTTTTGGTTGGTGGTGACACTTTTTCACTAACCGATGACATTGTTGCATTGTCTATTGGGAGGGGGTGATGAAACTTCTTACCATTATTATCTTGAAATTTTTTTCTCATTGGACTCTCGGGTCTAATTTCCCTCCTTTGAGTGTGGTTTCTTCTAGAATTTTTCCTTGTTTGTAATGGGTTTCCTTTTTCACATTTTTAAAAAGAGGTTATGTTGTTTTTCATTTAATTAAGGGGGATTGACCCTCAACATATTTAAAAAAAATAGTATTATATTCTTCATTTTGATGAGTTATTTGATCAGTTAAGAGGATCTAAGTGGTTCTCTAAGATTAATTTTAGATCTAAATACCATCAATTTCATGAAATTCCTTCAATTATTCCTCATATTACTTTCCAAAGAATGTATATCCTTTATGGTAATCTCATGATGTTTTCAATTTTAAAATATGTTTTAGTATTATTTATTGACTTGGTGAATTAGTTCTTCTATCCATGTCATGATTTATTCATTGTCATTTTTTACAATGAAATTTTGTTGTACTCCAAGATATGAGAGGATCATGCTTAACTATAGAGAATTTCATGATCACACTAAGAGAGCATAAAATGTATGAAATGATCTTGAAGTTTTAGTTATAGATTAAATAGGTTCAATTCTTAGGGCATGTGATATTAGAGGCTGGAATATATATGTACCTTGAGAAGGTGGAGGTCATGGTATCTAAGGAGCTACCCAAGAAAATTTTCACGATTCAAAGATTCCTGGTATTTTCCATATACTATAATAGATTCATTCAATACTTATCCTTAATATAAGCTCATAGGATATAATTAAATAAGGAGGGGATAAAATTTTAGTTTTTAATCCTTATGAGAGTGCCTTTTAGAATTTGAAGGTTATGTTAACATATGCACTACCTAAGTTGGGTAAGGGGTATGCCTTGTATTGTGATGCATTGGGGGTTAGTCTTGGATTCATTATAATATAAGATGGGTGAGTAGTTTCTTATAGATATATTTAGTTGATAACAGATGAGTGTAATTATCCAAATCACGATTTACAGATTGTGGGGGGGTTGAGCACACAGAGAAGTCGGTTTCATTGATTGTTGTATGAGAGGTTTATATTATACACTGACCATAAGAGGCTCATATATATCTTTTCCTAGTGTGAACTTAAACTTTGGAAGTGATGGTGGGTTTATTATCTTTAGTTATTTAACTTTGAGATGGTGTACACCCCTGGTAATTATAATGTTGTGCCTAATACACTAAGTAGAAATAATTAGTCACATGTAGTGTGGGAGCCTAGTAGTGAGTGACGACTTATGAGCCTCTTAACTAAGATGCATATCAATATTTAGGAGTATTATGGTGGATCCACCATACATATTTGACTATTACCTACTCACAACTTGATATAATGGTGGATGGATAGTTATCTAGCTCATATTTTTGAGTTATGAGTAACTCTTTATATAATAGGGATACACAACCATATTGGTCCTTTATAACATCCTTTCCTGGGTGCCACTAAATAGTGCCCTGAGATGATGGGTCACATAGACTCAAGTGTGCATCCATGTATTCCAGAGGTTATCGACTACTAGAGGGGGCTAGGATGTGTCTATAGGGAGACTATGACCTCATGTCAGAGTATATCACAGCGATGTAAACATATCGATCAAGAGAGGAATCTTAATATAAATAAAGATAGAATATAAACCTCCATAAGTCTCTAATAATAAAAAATAAAAAATTAGACATATACAATATTATGTTCATGTCATGTATCTATAAAGTAAGAAAATATGTATATAGGCATCCAGTATAAAACATGTATCAAAGGTACAAAAATAATAAAAAGGAACTATCTCCAGCTAGTATCATAGGCATAGATTAGTCCTATTATCCCCTACTCCTAAGAACCAATATAATCAAGAATCATAAATTGGGTGTTTTCCCTAGTCCCAACTTGTATCCATGAAGCCTATACAGGTACCCAAGAGTGGCCTGAACAGGGTGTGAGATAACACTCAGTAGTCCACCACCAACAGTGTCTATAATAATTCTAGTATTTGTAATATAAACATAATTAGTGTATAGTATATATCATGTATAAAAGTAATGTAAATAAGTGTCAAAAACTTATATGATCTTGTCCATCCAAAAATGGCTCCCTATGAATAATAACCAAGCAACCATAATAAAGGGAAACTATAAATCATAAATAAATAGGTGTGATAACTATCAAATCTAACAACTTAAATCTAATACCCATGCCAGGGCTATCTATAAGTCATAGTAAAAATATCCACAATGTACATACTATGTAATCAAGTGTAAAATATCTACAATGGAATATGTCGTGTAATCTATTGTCAGACCATGAAGGGTCGGATCCAAGGTATATAAGACCAAGTCATCCTCTTAGAGTCCTAAGAGAATCTCAATGGAAACTCGATAAAGACTTGGGTGGAGTCTAAGGATCATTTCAAGAGATCATGTCCAATGTGAGTCCAAGAAATTTGGATCCAAGGGGTAGAAATTTCCTTAGCATCCTACAGAATCTAGATCCAATGAGCATATACAAAGCATCCACTTCTATAATCAAGATCCATGGAGTAGAAATGTCCATGGTGTCCTATGGAATCAATATCCAAGGATATCATCCAAGGAATCCACTACCATAATCAATTCGTCGTCTCATTTCATTAATAAATTCATAACCACTCACAAAACCATGAGTTCATCCAACTCATATTCATAATTTCCATTTAAAAAATTAAATAATTTAAACATCATGTAATCACATGGTAAGGATGCATGTCCTTCTCCTATTCAATTCATTCCTTTAATTTACAAATTAATGGGTAAAACAAGGTGCTCACAACATTTAAACAATTCATTAAATTCTCACTAAGCCTCCCACTAAAATTGGCAAGTTCACGTGCACCCAATGGGGTGGTACAACATGGGGTAGATACAAATACACACCCCAAGGGTGGTCTAGGTTGATTTGAATGACATCCAACCATCATAGTGGTGCTAAAAGGGAAATGAAGAGGTCCCAAACAATTTAATCAAAGAATTCATTTAATTTTAGGGGAAACGTTGGGAAGTACGACATGAATAACAACTAAAAAATCTATAAAACAACCAAACTGTAAGGGAAAAGGTATAAACCACCTATTATATACCCATGGTAGAACACTCATCTAGTATCAATCTTTTATTTGGTCCAGATCAGGAGAAAAATTAAGAATGAATGAATAACCTATAAATAGGGAAAATTAGATTTCACCAAAATAATGTCATAGATACAAAGAAGATTAAAAAAATAAGACTAAGTATCAAAGTACTTACCAGTGGTTATCCAACGAGACTAGCGGTTCTTGAATCAGATGCTAGATGGAGAATCCACACCAAATACTAGGTTAAGTATGAAGGGGAAGCTCAATGGGAGGAGGAAATTACTAGAGAAAATAAAAGGAGAGGAGGGTTTAAACTTAAAATGAAATAGAGGAAAAATGGTCATTTCCCAAATTTTAATTGTTTCTCACAATTTGGCCATACGGTTGGGAAAACCGTGTACCCTTTAATTCCTTAATAGGGAACCTGTGCAGTTTCATGCACATGGTTTTAAAAACTAGGTGAAAATCATTCCACAATCCACTGCCTCCTGTCACCCCTCTCATAGTCCCAGTGCATGGTTTGAAAAATCATGTTCCGACCATGAAATTATCCTCTGATAAAAATTAAATGTGGATCGTACGGGTGAGTTACCCTAGATGAAATATTTCCTCAAACTATATGGCCCTACTATATCCCATTAAATTCCATGTATGGTTAGTAGTAACTCTACAAATTGGGCAGAACGGTTTCTACTAACCATGTGGTCCAGTTGTTTTTCACCAAAAGTTGGGATTATGGCTTCGAACAATCCCCAAACACCCCTGAAACTCTCGTGATTTCAATCAAAATTCACATTAATTCAAAACCAATGAGTTAAACTGAAATTCAAAAGATATGTACTTTATAGGAAAACTTGGTATCTTACATCCATGGATAATAATGTGATCCTTTACATAAAATATTGAGTTGTGGTCCCTATAACTATGTATGAGGAGATGATACAAAATTCATATTCCTCTAGATAGGTTTTTCATCATGGTATTTCCATGACATATCATGAAATATACCAATGGTATTAGTGGCTTAGGATAAAGAAGGAAATTGTAGGGGTTTTTTCCAATATTTCACCTATTAGTGGGTGAAGGCCAAGAATTAGTAACCCATAGGACTTCTTTATCCTCTTATCATTTCTAAGTGGAATTGGGATAATGATAAAATGGATTTTATAGTGGGTTTATCGATGTCACCCCATGGTAATTATGTGGTGTGGGTTATTATTGATTGGTTGGTGATGGCTACACATTTCCTATAATTCAAGGAGACCCACTGTATTTATGAGATGGTAAGATTATATGTTTAAGGAATAAAACATCTTCACAATGTGATAAGGAGTGTCATATTTGATCTATATGCCTGGTTAAAATCTCTATTCTAGTAGGTATTATAGATGGTGATTGATACATAATGCATGTGGTCACTTTATGCCATCCTCAGACTAATGGGTAGTCTAGGTATACAATCTAGGTGTTAGTAGATATTCTATGATCATGCATTATTTATTTGGTTATTCATTGTAAAGTCATTAAAACTTACCAAGTTCTCTAACAATAAAAAAAATAAGGTGTTAATTTAGATGAAACCCTTTGAGAAATCATATAGAAATCCATACTGATAACCACTATGTACATTAGAGGTTGGTAAGGCTTCTATTATTGGCCTGATTATATTATAATATATTTCAGAGCACATTCATTTTATCCAAAATTGTTAAGTGACATATTAGAATAGAAAACATTTATATAAAAACTAGTTCAAGCATCCTTTGTAGTTTGAGGTGGGTGACTACGTTTTCTTGAGGGTGTTGCCTCATTTAGGACCCTTTTATATTCAATGGTAGGTAAAAATGGCACCCAATTATGTGAGATCATTTGAGGGTGTTTATAATATCATTACCATAGCATATTAGTTAGAAATTATTCAGATATTACATTTCATTCATGATGTATTACATATTTCATAGCTTAGGAGGTACCACCCTAATCTTTCCCATATGATCAATAATAATGATACCAACCTAGAGGAAGTTGCGTCATTTGAGGAATGCCCTATTCATATAGAATAATAGAGAAAAAATTTCTTTAATGGTAGTATTATAACTCTATTATGTGTGTAATGGTGGCATGGTTATATCTATTAAGTGATAATTGAATGATTGGGTAATATGTTAGTGTAGTGGTGGGAGCATTTTCTTGATGATACTTGATGACACAACTCAGGGATGAGTTACTATATAATGGGGAGGTTACAAAAACCATCCTATTTTTAGGTATGAATTTGATTAAAGTTTCACTAAACCTCATAAATTTTGATGGTTTTGGACAGTTAGAGGAGTTTTCAGAGGTTAGGATTTGGTTTTCAAGGAGATGGACTTAGAACAAGGCTTCTTCCCTTAGGTAATCACAACACTGAGTACTTGGTGTATAAGAACATGTACTTGGTGGTTATAAGGATAGAGGGTGAATACCCTTAGAGGGAACTAGGTGGATGGTGACTCTAGGGAAACATAGTGGTATTCCATGTACCCATAATTAATGGACTAGGCACCAAATGGGCCCTTGATCCATTATTTTATTTTATTTATTTTATTTAATTAGTAAAAAATTTATAAAAATGATTTTTATCCACATTTAACCTAGAACTGTGTCATGAAGTACATCTCCATTCCCTTGGGTTCTCTAACTTACAATCATGGATATTCTTCATTGTTGATAGGATCAAATCACTAACTGTCTTTAAGGGTCACTATAGGTAAGGTTTATAAGCCTCTTCCTTTTATTCTTGGTTTTTATCACTATTATAATTTTATTTACCAGTTATTCCCTAATTTAGAGGTTTTGTAAGGTTTTAAAATTTCTTCCATATGTGGCTAAATCAACTAGTGATACTCATTGGGAAAAGCTCTAATATAAATAGGTAGTCTCTGCCTAAAATTTCCCTTCATTTTATACTATTTTCCATGTGATTTGTGATATATGGTTGCCCAAATGTGTGTGATTAACCTAAAACTAATAGGAATTGTTTTTATTAGACCATAATGAATTGATTAGGTATATTTAAGTACAAAATTATCCCTATCTATGTTGTTCTTTGGTTTCATGCTTTTTTGCCCATGTTTCTAAGATAAAGTGATTGTTACCTTATACTTTGGACTTAATGATGTGTTCCTTGATTGATATTATATTTTAATTGACCTTTTAGGTACAAATTAACCTTCATTTATTAGGAGATGTGTAATTACCCTAGTGGTTATTTGGTTTATCTTCTTAATGATCTTATGGTTATTTTTTATAGCCAAATTAATCTTTTCAAACATGTTTAATGGGTGAGTGGCCACCTCCTTTAAATTAAGTGGTTCTAATGTAATTAAACCTTAGGTTTGAATTATAGAGAGGGGTTTGTATTATAGAACCAACGTAGTTTTTATTACTAGAGGTGATGTAAAATGTTTCAACCTTATTATAATGTGTTATGATTCATCCGTTTATTTGTTTATTAAACCATGATATGGTTATGGTTAAGGTAATACATTCCCTATTATTTTGATATTAAAATGCTAGGATCGGGATGCCTTAATGTTGAGATCATTTTGGAAATGGGGCTACATTTACCATGATCTTCATAATCTATTGAGATCATTATAAACATGGTATAGTCATTCCCATCTATCATTATATTATTCTGATATGGGATCAAAATGATTTTGATCTAAGATCATTATATACATAGCCTACATTCCCATTTGTATTACATAATATTGAGCATGGATCAAGATGTTATTAAGATTTGGTCATAATAAATATGGGTTGTTTCTCATTTTCTCCATGTTATTTTAAGCAGATATCTAGATGGAATATACTTGATATCATTATGGATATGGGACCACCTCACCGATTATTATTATCCATTTATGGTCTAGAATAAATATGCTTATGATATGAGATTATTAAACTCATTAAACCAACTTTCCCATTATCTTAGGAGTATTGGCCGATGTGCCTAGTGTTATGACCTATATAGACCTGGGAAATCCTTACCATTGGTCTTTCATTCATCTATGTTGAGACTAAGATACTCTTCATTCTTAGATAATTATTGGAATGGGAATGTACAGACCCATTGGTATTTTGATTGTAACATCCCGGTTATGGAAGCCACCCAGAGGCGCCCCGTACCCGGTTGTTCACATGGCCTCAAGTGAATTTCCCCGAACGCCAGAGGCTGTTGACTAGCAGTGAGGGCCTTGGGTATGATAGTGGGGAAACTATGCCCTCATTGGTAGAGTACACAGAGGAAGTAAAAACACATACAATAATGGAAGCAGTAAATATCCAACAACAATAAACAGCGGAAGACTAAACAGTAAACAATTGGAGCACCCATATATATATAAATGAAATGATGCATGATACATATAGTTCTAGGAAAAAATCCAAACAAGTCACAATGCTGAATATAGTATGAAATTAAAGTACAAAAGAAAAGTAAACAGATAACTCCTCAGCATCGCAAGCCATGGCTTGGTCACACGCTCTCCAGCTCCTTAGCAAGTCAAGTACCTAAAGTATAAGGGTGCTTATCCTTATCTATACCTGCAACAACATAATCTGTTTGGGCCCAAAAGCATGACCCAAATAGGGTGTGAGACTAAATCCCAGTAGGCAACCACCCAAAGATCTATGTCTAACAGTCAGTGAGTATATGGCAGGTAAAGTACAGTAAGTAGTAAACAGTAAGTAGTAAAAAGGATAATACATATCAAAAAACTATCCATAGTTTCTAGCATTTAATTTACAAACAAGTAAGCAGCCACTCAAGCAAAAAGAACATACAGTTAACCTCTGGGTAGTTCTCACAGCCTAACCCTTATGGTTCAACCTACAAGCACTAGCAACCCTCTAGGAGGCACACACAATCTCACCCCTCTGGTTCAGCTAAGAATAGACTCTCTGGGGAATCACTCACCATAAATTCCCCCTATAGTCTCGTATCGTACTAAAGGTTCTCTAGGGAAGCACTCAACGTCAATTCCCCATGTGGCCCACGTCGAGGAACTAAAGACACTATGGGGAAGCACTCAACATGAATTCCCCCTGTGGTATCGCATCGTATAATTATAAAGACACTCTAGAGAATCCCTCAATATTAATTCTCCCTATGGTCTATACACCAGGTTCTCACAGCCCTGTGTAAGTCAAGAAAGTGTAGCAGTGCGTAACGGCCAAAGTAGACCTTATGAACTACTTGTCTAGCATTCTACAGCACAACAACATAACAGAACAATAGTCACACCATCCTACAATACTAGGCATGGAACTGGCAATAGCCTACAGGAAAAACTAGACCAAATGGTCATAACAGGAAAACATGCATGGTCAAAACATCCAAAGCATAGTAAATTACCTTATTCACAAGCAATAACCTCTACTCAGGCATATAAGCAAAGCAGGAAAACAACAAGGGAAAAAAAGGAAGCACGTAATACCCCGTTCAAGGGTATTGGTGGAATTTGCACAAAATACTCAAAGACTTTCTATAGAAAGGCACAAACCACCTACCATTAGGGTTCCGGAGAAAACAATCCAAAAGCTATTCCACCTCCTCAAAACTGGTCAACGCACCACCAGAAATGGTCTAAACCTCCTTCCCTAACATCCACAAGTCTTGAAATCAACACCCTAGGCAACCAAAACCCTAGATATACACACAATGGGTGTAGATATAGAAAACTGGGGGATAGAAAGATGTAGATCTAGAGGGAAACTCAAAGGAACCAAGAGGAGAGACTTACCCGAGAAGAATCGGCTTTGATCCGCCAAGAAACCCCTTCGATTTGCCTCCAAAACGAGTGGGGGAGCACCTTCAACCTAAGAGAACCCAAAAACCCAAGTGAGGATCGAGTGGGAGAGATTTTGGAGAAGAAATGAGGAATCCCAAGTGGCCCGGGGCTTTAAACCCTGATTTTAAGTGGTCGCACGGTTTCCCTGCACAGTTTGAAAAACCGTGCACCAACCGTGCAGTTTCCACTGTCTCTCCCAGGGACTTCGCATGGCTTGCCCACATGGTTTGACAAACCATGCACCACCCGTGCGGATCCCACTGTCTCCTCTAGGAACTTTGCACAGTTTTCCCGAACTGTTTGAAAAACCGTGCGCCTCCTGTGCGGAGCCTACTATCAAGGGTGCACCGTTTTCTGGGCTAGCTACACGATTTGAACAAACCGTGCACCAACCGTGCGCCCCTGCACAGCCTCTAAAACTTTAAAATTTTTCTTCCCAAAATTCCTCTTTTTCTCAACAGTGAATAGAAAAGAGAAACATACCTGAAAAGAAGGTATGGGTTCTTACAAACTTCCCCCCTTAAAGAAATTTGTCCCTAAATTTCCCTAGCGCGATGCAGAAGAAGAAACCCCGAACAATTCCATCCACTGAGCTCATACATTGGCCTCCCTCTCCCAAGTCTCATCCTGTACTCACTCGTGCTGTCATAGCACTCGTACCAGAGGAACAAACCAGTCATGAAGAACCTTTGTACTGCAATTGACAATCCGGATAGGATGCTCCTTGAACGATGCATCCTCTTCGAGCTCAACCTCCTCAAGTTGAAAGACATGAGATGGGTCTGAAAAGTAACGTCGAAGCTAAGAGATATGGAAGACGTCGTGCATATCCCGGTACCTCTGAGGTAACTGCAACCGATAGGCAACCGGCCCAACTCTCTCCAACACCTCAAACGGCCCGAAGTACCTTGGCGGAAGCTTACCCTGTCTCCTAATCCTCTTATGTCCCAACCTCAGTGTGACACGCAGGAAAACCTTATCCCCGACCTCGAACTCTATAGGTCATCTCTGCTGATCAACATAAGACTTCTAATGAGACTGCATTGTATCCATCCTCTTCTGAATCAACCCAACCTGCTCTAAGGTCTCCTGAATAAGATGAGGTCCCAGCAAAGCTGTCTCTCCTACCTCCAGCCAACATAAGGGTGATCGTCATGGCCAATCGTACAAAGCCTCATAAGGTGACATTTGAATAGTTGATTGAAAACTATTATTGTAGGAAAACTCCACAAGAGGTATATGCTTCTCCCAAGAACTTCAAAAGTCTAGGATGCATGCTCGGAGCATATCCTCAAGCACCTAAATCGTACACTCGGACTGGCCATCTATCTGGGGATGGTATGTTGTAATCAAAATTACCTGTGTACCCAAAGCTTTCTGAAGCCCCTTCCAGACTCGAGAAGTAAAACGTGCATCCCTATCTAACACGTTGGAGTGTACAACCCCTTTAAGACTTATAATCTCTTGGATGTACAACCGTCCCAACTCATCAACACTGAAGGTATCCTTGATCGGCAAGAAGTGATAAACCTTCGTAAGTCAGTTGATGACAACCCAAATAGCATCATTCCCTCGAGGTGACCTCAGAAAACTGGTCATGAAGTCCATCGCGACGTCATTCCACTTCCACTCCGGAATGGGTAACTGCTGTAAAAGACCTGCTGGTCGTTGGTGTTCTAACTTCACCTATTAACAGGTGGAACACCTCAAGAAAAAACCAACAACGTCTCTCTTCATACCTGGCCACCAATACTGACGATGTAGATCATGATACATCTTGGTGACACCAGGATGTACTGCCCAAATTGAGGAATTAAAGTCCCACATCATCTCCTCGTGTATATCTTTTGGCACCCATACGCATCTCTGGAAACACAAGATCTCATCCTCTCCTACTGTCCATCCAGGAAGAGGGTCCTCTCCTGACACACTTTCTCGAAGGACTGGGCCTTCAGAGTCTGATAGGTGCCTCATTAGAACTTGGTCAAGATGTGTAGAGGTAACAGCTATAGAAGATAGAATGGTCTGCCCCTGTATGTCATGCAACTCCAGATGCATCTCAGAGAACAGTGCCATAAGCTGCCACTCACTACTGGCCTCCTAAACTGCATGTATCTGAGTTCTCCTACTCAACGCGTCAGCCACTGCATTGCATTTCCCAGGTGTATAGGCAAGCTCAAAGTCAAAGGACTGAAGATAAACGACCCACCTACACTGTCTTAGATTCAAATAATGCTGTGTAAAGATGTACTTGAGACTCTTATGGTCGGTGAAAACCAAAAAGTGCTCTCCCAGAAGATAATGTCTCCAACAGCGTAAGGCATGAATGACATCTGCCAACTCCAGATCGTGCATCGGGTAATTCCTCTCATGTGGCCTCAACTATCGAGACCCATACGCAACGAATCCACCTCCCTGCATAAGCACAGCTCCCAACCAGATACCTGAAGCATCACAGTAAACAGTATATCCCTTGCCCGGCTCTGGAAAGACTAGTATCGATGCTGACTTCAACCTCCCCTCCAACTCTTGAAAGGCTGACTCACAAGAATCTGACCACAAGAACTTTTCACCCTTCTTAGTCAGACCTGTCAGCGATTATTCTAAGTGTGAGAAGTCTTGTATAAAGTGTTTTTAGTATCCCGCAATCCCCAGAAAACTCTGCACCTCAAAGACGTTCTTCAGCTACTCCCAAGAAACTACTACTCTCATTTTCTCTAGGTCTAATGATACTCCTATCTTTGAGATAACATGACCCAAGAAGTGAATCTGATCCATCCAAAAGTGGAACTTCGAAATATTAGCATATAATTGATGTTATCTCAGTGTACTTAGAACGATCTCAAGATGGGTAGCATGGTCATGTCGAGTGTGAGAGTACATTAAGATATCGTCCATGAAGACCACCACGAAAGAGTCTAAGTATGGATGGAACACTCGGTTCATCAGTTCCATGAAAACTGTAGGTGCGTTTGTGAGACCGAATGGCATAACCATATACTCGTATAGACCATACCTACTCCTAAAATCTGTGAGAGGTATATCATATGGTATAACACGCAACTAATGGTAACCAGACCTCAAGTCGATCTTTGAGAACACCTGAGCTCCTCGAAGATGATCAAAGAGGTCATAAATCCTAGGCAAGGGATATCGGTTCTTAACCATCAACTGGTTCAGCTTCCGATAATCCACACAAATCCTAAGGGTGCCTTCTGCCTTCTTCACAAACAGTACAGGCGAACCCCAAGGATAAGTACTAGGTTGGATAAACCCCTTTGCCTAAAACTCCTCCAACTGTTTCTTAAGATCCTACAACTCAGGTGTAGCCATCCTATAAGGAGGAATGGACACTGGTGCCACCCCTGGCACAAGCTCAATCGAGAATTATACCTCACGCTCTGGAGTCAAACCTGAAAAGTCCTCTGGAAAGACATCTCTAAAATTATCCACCACCACTACTGGAAAAACGACCTATACCCACGATTCAAAACTGTGGGTATAGCCCCCAAAACCGTGGGTATAGCCTATACCCACGGTTTGGGAACCGTGGGATGGAAAGGCGTCGGTATAGGGGTCACAGCCTATACCCATGATTTTGGAGAACCATGGGTATAGGGGGGGTCAAATTGTGCCACACCGCTATTCCAGCGTGGCACACAGCAGACCCCACGGTTTGAAAACTGTGGGGTATTTAAATTCCAAAAATGGAGCAGATGGGATTCGAACCCGCAACCTCGCGCAGCACCTCCAGACCGCGCCCTACCAAGAGACCAACTGGTCTAACGATGCTATTGATATATATATATATAATTTCATTTTAATATATTAATATAACAGCTATAACAGAAAACAAAAGGTCGCCAAGTTTCGAACCCGCGCCTCCCATTTTCTGCAAAGTCACAGCGACCAATCGAGCTGACTCGACAATTATTATATTAATATACTTTTGTTTTAATATATTAATATAACTACTATAATCTAAAAATATGAATCAGCGCGTTTTCGAACCCGAGACCTGTGCTGAGGGATTTCGTGGCTGACTAACTAACCTAACAACATTATTTATTTATGTATATACGACTCTTTACTTATATTCATATTACTTATATATCTGAAAAAAATGTAGCTGCGGGATTCGATCACGGGTCTGCCTCATGAAAACCATAGTTCTAAACCAACCAACCTAAACACATTATACTATATAATATTTCGTATCCATATATTTATATTATTCAAGATAGTCTGTTCACTAAAAAAAATTTCCACTCCCACGGAATTTTTCGTTCCCGCCATAACGCGGGAACGATATACCCACGGTTTTTCAAAACCGTGGGTATAGGTCGTTGAAAAAAATACCACCTATACCCACATTTTTTAAAAAACGTGGGTATAGGCCTATAGAACAACACCTTTACCCACGGTTTTGGCAAAACCGTGGGTATAGGTCTTCAAAAAAAACATATACCCACGGTTTTTCCAAGAACTGTCAGTATAGGGGACCTATACCCACGGTTCTACAAAACCGTGGGTATAGGTCCCAATATTATCCCTATACCCACGGTTTCTAAAACCGTGGGTATAGGGAGGGCCTATACCCACGATTCTGCACAAAACAGTGGGTATAAACCCATTTTCCAGTAGTGTACTGGAGGAAATTCTAACTGTGAAGTCCCCTGGTCATCCAGATAAAGACTAGCGATCTGGGTTGTAACTCCTCCTAACCCATGATGCTCTGGACCTACTCTACTCACCTGGATATCCCATTCTCCCCTATGAAGAGAAGATTCACCCTCTGGTGATATGAAACTCACCATGCGGCGATAACAGACAAAGACTGCCTGGAAGGGAACTAGCCAGTCCATCCCGAGAATGACATCATAGTCTTTCATATCTAGGACATAGAGATCCCATATAAATTTATACCTAGCCACCTTTAGAGGGAACTCCTTGCACTGGCATACACTAATCGTCCTAGTCCTCAATGGTGTGTCTAGAGTTAAAGTATCGATAGATGAAAAGATGTAGAGCCCAAGACTCTCCAAAACAGAAACAGAGATAAAGCTATGGGAATCCTCTGTATCGAAAAGAGAAGAAGATAAAACTGAGGCTACTAAGATCGTACCTCAAACTGTAGGGGGTCCGGGATCCTGCTCCTGCTGGGTCTACTCCATCGCAAAAGTCTGGCCTGCTCCACGGCCCTATGACCCTGCCTGACCGCTCTGAGCTGATCCACCCTGCTGTCGCTAGAAGACCGGTGACTGACCACCCCAGCCTCAACCTTCAGCTTGGCTCGAACGGCCGGAAGAACTCCAGTTCCCAGACTGGTGAGAATCTGGTGGCACTGCTCCTAAATAAGGAGTCATAGAGGAACCCCTGTCACTAGCTTCTGGTGAGAAAACCTGGCAAAAATGCTAAAGGTGACCCATCTTGCCGCAAGATCAGCACTCCACCAGGTCCCTCTAGAACTGCAGCCTCGTATGTCCATCCCTTCCACACTGGTAGCATACCACCTGGCTACCTGAAGATATTTCTTGCTGCCTCAGATCACCATGTGTAGACTCCCTACGGCACTTCTTGTTTTCGGCTGGTGAAGCACTAACTCTGGAAGCGGAACCGCCCTAGCTCTCAGCTCCAGAATCTCTCAGATTGTGCTCCGCAATCAGTGTCTGTTTGACAATGGAAGCGATGGAAGTCAAACTGAAGATATTTACCTATGATCAGATCTCCCTTCTGAGACCATCCTCAAACTTCCTTGCCAAGAACAACCCATCTCCGCCCTAGAGGGGTGTGAAATGATGAAGCTAGGTGAAACGAGAGGAATACTCCATGACAGAAAGAGTACCCTACTCTAGGCTCATGAACTCCTGGGCTCAGTCTGCCCTCAGGGTCTCCGGGTAGAATTAATCATAGAAAATATGCTGAAACTCCTCACAAGACATATTCTAATGGCGTCCTGCCTGAGAGATGACATCCCACCACCTCTTGGCGGAGTCTCGGAGAATATAGGTCTCAAGTTTCACCCTCCTCTCTGGTGGTACCTCAATATGCTCGAAGATCATCAGCGTGACTTTGAGCCATGACTCTACAGCCTGAGGTCCTCCTTCCCCTGAGAAGGTGGGAGGATGCTGCTACTGGAAAACCCGTGTCAAATCAGCCATTGACAGGGTAGAAAGTTGCGCTCCCTGTAAGGTATGCATCATCCTCAGAAAACCCTCCCTAAACTATACATCAGCACCTAGGTCAGGTATAACTGTTGGTGCCAAGACTGGCACAGTAGGAGGATCTGTTGGGAGTCCCTGATCAGCCATATCCGATGTCTGGTCACCACCTCGTGGTTGGCGTACAACCAGATGATGTCTCGATGGCATGACTCTGCAAGGTCATACACACACCTAAGATCAAGATTAATAGTGACTAAAACATAGGAGTACACGGAATGTACTTAAGAAATATTGTTTCTTCCTTAATAGAAGAACACATGACGTGTAGTCAAAACTACACGGCGTGCATTCTAGGTTTTTCTAGACAGTAAGCCTTAGAAACTACTCTAGAACCTAGATAACAATGAAACGAACATTAAAAGTGCCAAATTCTGATCCGTGAGGGCCCATACTCCTCACGAATCAAATCTTGGCATCTTACTCAGTTATAACAAGGCAAACAAGCAATGATCCACCAAATTCTGATCCATGAGGGCCCATAACACCTCAAGAACCAAAGTTTGGAATCCAACTAAGCAAAGCACTATACAAACAAATTCCCTATCAAACATAAGTAATTCCACCAAAGCATCTATCACAACAGCGTGCATAATCTACACAAAATTTATTACAAAAACATGCAATTGCTAATGCATCCTAGATGGCATGGAAAGAATTCATGGCATGTGATTTCTATCAAGTGCCTATATGATGCATGAGATGGAAGACCCTCATCTCATCGGGTCGCTTATCAGACTAATGATTGTCCCCACAGGCCAACACATGTTCTTTCAGTGTGTTTTGTCCTCACTCACACACACCCTGGGAAACTTCCTAGAAGGTCACCCATCCTAATTACTATTCCAGGCCAAACATGCTTAATTGTGGAGTTCTAATCAGGTAGGCTCCTGAAAATAAAGGTGCACCTTGTTGACATGGGTAGTAACATTTAGCCTTTTAAGTCTCACTTTTCCAGGGGTGTTACAATATCCACCCCTTTAAAGCACAACGCCCTCGTTGTGGGCCCCAAGCCTCAAACCCAGGCAGTGCCTAAGCACTTCTGGCTGGGTATTTCCTCTGATACCACTTTGTAACGTCCCGGTTCCAGAAGGCACCCATAGGTGCCCCGTACCCGGTTGGTCACATGACCTCAAGCGCATTTCCCCTAATGTCATAGGCTTCCGACTAGCAGCGAGGGTCATGGGTGTGATAGTGGGGAAACTATGCCCTCATTGGCAGAGTACACAACGAAAGTAACAACACATACAACAGCAGAAGTAGTAAATATCAAACAACAATAAACAGTAGAATACTAAATAGTAAATAACTGGAGCACCCATATATATATAAATGAAATTATTCATGATAAATATAGGTCTAAGAAAATAGCCAAACAAGTCAAAATGTTGAATAAAATACGAAAGCAAAGTAAAAAAGAAAAGTAAATAGATAAATCCTCAACATTGCAAGCCATGGCCTGGTCTCATGCTCTCCATCTCCTCAGCAAGTGAAGTACCTGAAGTAGAAGGGAGCTTGCCCTTATTTATACCTGCAACAACATAATCTGTTTGGGCCCAAAAGCATGACCCAAACAGGGTGTGAGACTAAATCTCAGTAGGAAACCACCCGAAGATCTGTGTCTAACAGTCAGTGAGTATATGGCAGGTAAAGTACAATAAGCAGTAAACAGTAAGCAGTAAACAGGATAATACACAGCAGAAAACTATTCACATTTTCTACCATTTAATTTAAAAACAAGAAGCCACTCAAGCAAAAAGAACAAACAGGTAACCTCTAGGTATTTCTCACAGCCTAACCCTTATGGTTCAACCTACAAGCACTAGCAACCCTCTGGGAGGCACACACAATCTCACCCCTCTGGTTCAGCTAAGAATATACTCTCTGGGGAAGCACTCGCTGTCAATTCCCCCTATATTCTTGTATCGTACTAAAGGCGTTCTAGAAAATCACTCAACGTCAATTCCCCCTATGGCCTGTGTCGAGGAACTACAGACACTCTGGGGAAGCACTCAACATCAATTCCCCCTATAGTCTCACATCATATAATTATAAAGACACTATGGAGAAGCCCTCGACGTCAATTCTCCCTATGGTCTATACATCAGTTTCTCACGGCACTGTGTAAGTCAAGAAAGTGTAGCAGCATGTAACGGCCAAGGTAGACCTTATGAACCACTTGGATAGCATTCTATAGCACAACAGCATAACAGAACAATAGTCACACCATCCTACAATACTAGGCATGGAACTAGAAATATCCTATAGGCAAAACTAGACCAAAATGTCATAACAGGCAAACATGCATGGTCAAAACATCCAAAACACAGTAAATTACCTTATTCACAAGAAATAACCTCTACTCGGGCATATAAGAAAAGTAGTAAAACAAAAAGGGCAAAACAGGAAGCACGCAATACCCCGTTCAAGGGTATTGGTGGAATTTGCACAAAATACTCAAATACTTTCTACCGAAAGGCACAAACCACTTACCTTTAGGGTTCCGGTGAAAACGATCCAAAACCTATTCCACCTCCTAAAAACTGGTGAACGCACCACCGGAAACGGTCTAAACCTCCTTCCCTAACATCCACAAGTCTTGAAATGAACACCCGAGGCAACCAAAACCCTAGATCTATACACAACGGGTGTATATCTAGAAAACCGGGGGATAGAGAGATGTAGATCTAGAGGAAAACTCAAAGGAACCAAGAGAAGAGACTTACCTGAGAAGAACCGGCTTCGATCTACCAAGAAACCCCTTCGATTTTCCTCCAAAACAAGTGGGGGGCACCTTCAACCTAAGAGAACCCAAAAACCCAAGTGAGGCTCAAGTGGGAGAGATTTTGAAGAAGAAATGAGGAATCCTGAGCAGCTCGGGGCTTTAAACCCTAATTTTAAGTGGTCGCACGGTTTCCCCTCACGGTTTGGAAAACCGTGCGCCAACTATGTGGTTTCCACTGTCTCTCCCAGGGACTTCGCATGGCATGCCCGCATGGTTTGACAAACCATGCATCGCCTGTGTGGAGGCCACTGTCTCCTCTAGGAACTTTGCATGGTTTTATCGTACGGTTTGACAAACCGTGCACCTCCCGTGCGGAGCCCACTGTCAAGGGTGCATGGTTTCCTGGGTTGGCCGCACGGTTTGAACAAACTGTGTGCCAACCATGCACCCCTGTACAGCCTCTACAAATTTAAAATTTTTCTTCCCAAAATTCCTCTTTTTCTCAACAATGAACAAAAAAGAGAAACATACCTGAAAAAGAAGGTCTGGGTTCTTACATTGATTTTATGATTATATGTTCAGGCTTATTCTGGAACAGGTTGAGGTAGGTATGATCACTCCCCAAGTGACTTGTTTATCACTCAAGGGTGTGATATTTTATTATTATTATTTTTTTATGATTATTGGTATATTACTTTGATCATGAAGTTGTATATTCTAGATATATTTGGGGACATTATTAGTAGTGTCCCGTTAAGGTTTACTCACACTTTACATAAGAATATCAGTGTGTGAAAAACTTTATGGTTCATGAAACTAGTAAGGCAAAGGTTCTTAATATAAACGGTTGTGCTAAAGTTCCATGGGAAAAGCTGGGAGGTGAGACCGGGTGGGGGATTGAGTCTAATTTTGCAGTCTCCTCTTGTATTTTGTTTATTTTTTGGGCCATTTTGTATATGAAAATCCCATTTGTGATCCTATTTACTTTTTTATGACTCATCTGCCATTAAAATAGTTCATTTTGATGTATCTTGTGTTATTTTATTTCCTAATGACAGGATCATTATTATAATGTCCATTTATGGTATTTATTATAATGATTTTTCTTAATATTAATTTTTCTATTATTTTTTATTACCTAGACTAGGGTTTATAGTCACCATAAGATCAACTATATACCCCTGTTTCTAGTCAAAAATCATTTTCATATTGGGATCCACCCCTAAGATATGGGTATTGAACATTATATTTACGATTAAAATCACAATAAACCAAAATCATAGTCAGGAGTGTGTATAGTGTGATAGGTATCCAACACTAATTTTAATGAATAATCCCAAATCTATAAAAATAATAGGAAGTCTAATTCAAATTATTATTATCCATAGATCATTATTTAATACTAATTTGAAGTTTCAACAATGATTTTTAATTTGATATATGTAATAGTAATTACAGATAAATCTTACATTGTAATCAAAACCCATAAATCATTAACATTGAGAAAACCAAATTAAAACCTATATATTATCTAGAATTAAATTCCCTAAATTTATGATACTACATATATATGTATATGTATTTATGTGTGTGTATATGTGAAGGGACCAGATGGGATTTGAACCACAAATGAGGGGGTGAATCGGTGTTGGTTATTTTAAATCTTGTAATCCCTTACATTTTACCATGGTCACTTGTTAAGGTGAATGGATTACTATTGTTCTCTCACCCCACCTCCTTTATTTCTTACAACATAACCAAGCAGACACACACAAGAGGTGAAATAACTTAAAATGTTCATTTCTCCATGTGATATGGCTAGTACTTGGTGTGAACTAGATTCCTCCATGATCATGCAACCCACTAGTGTAAACTTGTGAACATTACACTATAGTCTCCTAATAGTGTAGAGTCTGCGTCATGCACACTTGTTTAGTGAATCCCATACTCAAGCACATCCCATAAATTTTCAATTAATTATAGGGAAAATAATATGTGATTCTGACAAAAAATTTTAATACTGACTTATTATAGATGTGATGCCTCTTTCTTCTTCTTCTTCCCATGCACAGTAGCTTGTCACTTATTATATTTATATAAAAAAAAATTGTATAAAAATTACTCTTATTATTCATAGTATAAAACTGATATACTATTGTCACTTCTTCTTTTACTTTCCTATGAAAACTTAAATACACAACACTCTTCCTCTCTTCTTTTCTTCTATGTGAACTAGGGTGCACGGATCTCTTTCTCTTCTTATAAACTTTACAACCAACACAAATGATTCTTATTTTTCTTTATTCTTCTTATTATTCTTCTTAATTTCATGAAAAACTATTATAGATCGTCTCTTTTCCCCTCTTACTTTCACACTCTAAAATTCTTCTAAATAATATTAGTTTTAGGGCTCTTATTCCCCTATTGGCACATGTGATATTTTTCTCTAAGATAAAAGTGTTGAACTACAAAAAAAATTCTTCAACAACCCATAATATTATATTTATAGATGATAATACCATGAAATTTTACTTTTTTAACACCCTAAGATTTTATATGTATTTCCTTTGAAATAAAATTGAAGTATTCGATAAATTGCCTTATATACGGCCCCAGGTCTATAAGAACCGTGATATAGTAAACCATTATAACCTATTTGTTAAATTATATTATGTGGATCATAATAAAAACTTTATAAAAAATATGTATAAAAATTTTAAATAATTTAAATTTATTTATTAACTTATAATAAATAAGTACTCAATTTTCAGTGAAGTCATTTTATGCTTTAAAAAATGTTTTTATCACATTTTTTCATGTGAAAATTATAATTAATATCTATAATTTTTATAAATTTTATTAGATTAAATTAATATCATTTTTGAAATTATCATGTATATATTATCTTATGGTGAATTTTTAATAGTTTTTTAACAAGATTTATTTTTCAATGAATAGTGAAAATAATGAGTTTTGTAAAAACTATAATTTATTTTCAAGTAAAAGTACCATTATGTTTTTAATTTGATATTAAAGTAACCTAATACTCATTTAATTTTAAATATTATAATCAATTAAAATATAATTAATTACACATAAATCATCATTATACTTTATTTTTTTATAAGTTCATTTTTAGGCTTAAAACACATTTTTCTAAAAATTATTTTATGCACACAATATGTTTTTATCTTAATAAAGTAAATTAATCTATATTTATTAATAGTTTTAATTAAATATATTTATTATATATTAAATATAATATTTTAATATTCATTTTAGGGTTATTATAAGTCATGGAATGGAAGAAAATTAAGTATTATGCTTAAAAATTCATTTTTCTAAAATGGATTTTCATTGTAGTTTGTGCATTTTTTTTAAAATTAAATTACACCAATTATAGAAATTTAATCTAATAAAATATATTCCATATTTTTAATCAAAATAATTAATATAATTTAATGGTTTCAAATTAATTTTTTCTCATAGTGAATGGTAAAAATAGTAAAATTTTGTTACCATATTTAAGGTTAAAATAGGTTTACTAGGGGGATTAAACCAAGAGATAAGGGTAATATTTCCACCCATACCTATTAAATTATTATTTTTTGAAGATATTTAAACATTATATTATCATAAATTTTAATACTTGTCTATTTTTATCCACTTTACCATGAAATTGGCCGTATATAAATGAAATATTTTAAGAAATTCTATGTGATTCCTTCCCCTCATTTATAAAAAAGAACCCCTTATACTCACTTATTCACACCATTTGAGCCTTTTATATCAATTAATAACTACTAAAAAATATTCCTAGATTAATTTCATTCATCCTATAATCTTTTTCTTCTCCTAAGACCAATCCTTCAAGGCTTAAGGACTAAGACAAAGGAAGTCTCTCAAACAAGAGGTATATATATTAACCAGGCTCTTTCAATTTTATTTCTTTTTATAATTACTCTAAACATGGTGTATCCATCAAAAAATGATTATTAAATTGTTATAAATATAATTAGATTTTATTATGATGATTTTCCAACCAATTTTCACCTCTTCTCCATCAAATGGGATATGAAAGTATCACTCGTGTGTATGTGTGGACTACCGCCTCCACGTGGCGATATGATTCATTTTTCATCCTTATATTCTAGGTTGGTTATTATGTTAGATATAATATATATATATATATGATATTTATAATATAATAATGTTTCTATAGATTTGAATTATTATTTACCTTTCTTTCATTCCATCCATCAAAAAATGGAAATGTCACTTGTGCATGTGTACGAACTACCGTCTCCATGTAGTGATGTAATTCATTTTTCGTAATAATTTTATATGAATAGTTATAATTATATATATAATTAATATATATTATATTTATATCATTATTAACATTATATATATGAAATAACCATGATTATATTGCAAGTACCATAATCGCTGAATCAAAACATACATGAAAAACAAAGTAGTTAACAAATGAAATGATGATGATGATGAAAGATTGTTAATGAATGGGTGATAATATATTATAAGTAAAAAATGTATAGTATTATAGGTATTATTATGGTTCTTTTATATAGTTATAATAAATTTAAATTTATTATATATGAGGTTAGAGCGCTTATGAAGAAATACAGACTTGAGGTAAGGGTTTTATGTTACAATCTGATTTTTACCATGATTATTTATGATTAAATTTTCTAATGATGAAATTATATGATATAAATATCCAAAGTATTATATATTTTTATCTAATATAGTTATTTCTATGGATTACATGTTTTCATTTCATTTTCCTATCTTTAATTTCTTAATAAACTGAAAGAATGTTTTTATGGAAAACTGACTTTATTTCTCTCCTTAATCGGTAATATTTTCCTTCCATGCATATATTTTATTTAAAATGTTCTAAGGAATGTTTTTACCATTCCCTAATGATTATATAAAATTAATTTTTTCCCATGTTTTATATTTTATAAAAAATTAAAGGATTTTTCTTATCATTTTTCAAATGAGGTACGTTTGACTCTAAAAAAAATGTGAAAGGAAATTTTTGTTTTAAAGTACACTGCATTAACATCTTTCCCCACCGTCATGAATACTCTTTTCTTTAAAAATTACTTTATAATTTTTATTTATTATTTTCAAAGATATTTTTTCCCTTAATATTTTTTTAAATTTTTTGATTCGAAATAATTTATTTCAAATTAAAATGGTATTTTCATCAAGAAATGTTTTAGTGATCTTTTAAATAAATTTTTATCTATAACAAAATCATTTGATGTTTCTTATGATTTATTGAGGATCTGGTCTAATGTTACAATATTTATTCTTTCTCTAGATGGTTTATGATTATAATGTTGAAATGTTTATGAAACCCATATCATTTTCATGGGTTATTATTTGATGATATGATTAATATTTTATGATCATTTAGCACACATATGTATGGTTTTCATTATGTGATGGATGACCTGAAATTATATATCCCTCCAATGTATTAGGTAAATATAGATATATCATGAGATAATAAGGACCATAATGGGTAATGAACCTAGTTTATTATGGTACTTTTTCCAATAAGATAGTCTTAGGATTGAACCTAGGCTAAGAAAATACTATAATAAAGAGTGAACCTAATCTAGTATGATAGTCTTATCAGTGATCCTTGGCTAAAAAATGATTTTATATGCTTATGTGTATTCCAAAAATTTATTTATTATATGTATGATATATTATTATGGACCATGATTGATTATTGATGATTCTACACTCTTATATCTTAAGTATTTTGATTGATAAAACTTTATGTCGTGTTTCATGATTATGATATATGAATTAATTGGTATGATTTTGTATTCTTAAGATCATGTTCTCATACCCTTATTCTTATCTTATACTCATTTATGATCATTGTTTGATATATCTCATGTTTACCCTTATTTTTCATATGATCTCACCCTTTATTATGGTTTCCTTCCCTAGTTTGTGGAAAAGGTTCTAAGTATTATATGTCTAAGAAGGGTGATAGTTGTAAAGAAATTAATGAGAAATGATGTTGATAGTTTATGTACCGGTTTTTTATGTATCCATGTTTCCAAATACACTAAACCTTTGTGGTTATGGAATGCATCTTATTTTTATGCAATGAAATTTCCACTAATAATATGTAGTATTTATGTATATAAAGTTTAGGTCACTAGAGTTAGTATCAGAGAAAAGTTTAGTTACTATTAGAAACTAATATGAGAAAACTTTAGTGAAAACCCTTAGGATAAGACTAAGTATAGAATAACATCCTATGTTATGGTAAAGAAAGTATTGTAGTTTTACTATACAAATACATCATTATTAAGATACTATAAGTGGAAGTGGTTTTGGAATTGATGCATCTTAGTGTAATAACCCTGAAAAGAGTTGGTTGAGTATTTCTCAACCATCATTCTAGTGTATGATGAATGGGCTATTACTATTCACCTGGTTTGAAACTCTTAGGGGATATTCTTAGGTTAATTCAAATTTTATTTAGGAACCATTATGAATTATTTGAATAGATAATAACCATGGATGACCTAAGTTAAACCTAAAGAGTCATAGATTGAAAAAAAGGTGTCATGATTTAGACATTATATAAAGGATTTTCATTATTATATGATTTCCCACTATGATTATTATTTCTATATGCTTTTTGGTTTTAGTAAATGGATGTAAATAAAAGGAACCATATTAACACTGAATGTGAAGTTAAATGAAATGATTTTAATCCTAAGAAACCAAATATTATAGGGGATGAAATTCAAAACCTTGTTTTTATTCTTACACAACTTTCTTAACCCATGAATCATGCTATATTTCCAAATGACAAAATAAGGGTAAAATATGTTATTGAGTACTTCATGAGGCAATGTACGCCTTCTTTTAGTGGTTCCACTAATCCACTAATTTTTTAGTAATGGATCAATACCATTGAAAAGATATTTTCCATTCTCAAATTCTTGGAACATGAAAAGGTTATCTTAGTTTTTTATCATTTGGAAGGTGAATAGGATCAATGGTGGACTCTTATTAATAATATGAGGTAATGGGAAGAAATTTACTCTATATAGTGGGATGATTTTATGATCTTATTTTTCAACAAGTTCTTTCCATGTATTCATTATATTAATATGTAAAAGGAATTAATTGAGTTTAAACTGAAGGATTATGAATCTATTGATGCCTGTGAGGAAAATTTTTCAAGACTTGTGAGGTACCATTATGGTATTATTATTGAACTGGAAAGTAATATTGATCTATTATTTAGTGGATTAAAACCAAGTCTTAAAAGGGTGTTATCCATAAGAGACTTTAGTGGGTATAAAGAATTCATTCATTGTTAAATCAAGGTGGAAATTGTGATTGGATTCACCCATCGATCTTGTGGTTTTGATAAGAAAATAAAGATGGAGTTGATAGGAAATTCTAATAACAAAAACCATGGAGGGAATAAGATTATATTTTCTTATGAAAAAAGTGTGGAAATAAACATGGAGGAAATTGTATTAAGGGGTTGGTAAATGTTTTAAGTGTGAAAAATAATTCCATTGGGAAATCAAATGATGAAGTAATGGGTAGAAGTTAGATTATGGTGAAAATGGAGAGAAATATCCATATAATTCACCACCCACACTCCAATACTATAATTTCAAGGATTATGGACATAATGTTAACCATTGCTCAAAACTTAATGTTAATGATGATGATTTTCATCAGCAACCTCTTAATCCCAAAGATGAATGGAAATGTCATCTTATCACTATTTTTGATTTGGGCGTGATAATGATGTGGTGAAAGGTACACATACCATCCAATAAAAAACTCCTAATGTTATATTTTATTCTGTTTTATCCACTCTTTTATATCTAAATTATTTTTTGAGGGCATCGCATTACCACATCAATGATTAAATATTTAAATAATATTAAAAACTCTTAATGGTATGATGATCTCATATCAAGTCTATAAATATTTCTCAATTGAAGTTTCTGGGAATGTGATCCGTAAAAATATTTTTATTCCTTATCTAGTTAAATTTGATGTCAGTTTGATCATGGACTAGATTTATTTATATAAATACCATATTAATTTCAAGTAAGGGAAGTCGCATTTGATATTCCGAACTAACCAATGATCATCTATCAGTGTGAGGATAAATATTAAATTCTAATGAATATTACATATGTTTTAGGGGTATTTATTCCTATTATAAGGGGGTATTTATCTAAAATGGTTGGGGATAAACTCAAAATAAAAATATGCCTATTATATAATATTTTTTTAATGACTTTATATAATATTTTACTAGTCTTCCTATGAATTTTGAAGATGATTTTTCAATAAAAATTAAACTCGGTACTACACCTATTTCAAATACTCTATATAGAATAGCCTTGTTTGAGTTGTAGGAATTGAAGAAGAAACTCCAAGATAATATTGATAAGAGATTAATCCATCTAAGTTTGTCACTATGGGGTGCATATATACTTTTTATTAAGAATAAATATGTATCAATGTGACTCTACATTAATTATTAGGAACTTAACAAAATCATGATCAATAATAAGCATTATTTACCTTGTATTGATGACTTTTTTTATCAATTATGAGGTGATAAATATTTTTAGAAGATTGTTATTTGGTCTAGATACTATAAATATAGAGTTAAAATGAATATATACCCAAGACAGTCTTCCATTCTTCATATGGACACTATGAATTTATAGTTATTCCATCTGATCTTACTAATTTCCTCACTATCTTCATGGATTTAATGGATAGAGTCTTTAGATATTACCTTAATCAATTTGTTGTGGTATTTATAGAAAACATTATTATATATTCTAAGAGCAAGTAAGATAATTAAAATCACTTGAGTATTTTATTGAAGACCGTAATGAGGGATAATCTATATGAAAATTTTAAAAAGCGTGAATTTTAGATATAGAAAGTTTCATTTTTTGGGTCATATAATCTCATGTGAGTTTATATCGATAGATCCATCAAATAATAAAATTATTAAACATTGGACCAGACCAACCATTGTGTCTTAGATCCATAGTTTTCATGGATTATTTGTATATTATCAGTGCTTTGTGAAGGATTTATCACCACTATCTAATCTACTCACTAAGTTAACTCATAAGGGAGTTAAGTTATTTTATATTGATGGATGTGAAGAAAATTTTAATGAATTGAAGAGACTATTGGTCATTGAACCTGTACTCACACTACCTTACAATGGATAAGGGTTGGTGATTTATAGTTATGCATCTAAATAGGGGTTGGGGCGTGTTATTATGCAGAATGATATGGTGATATCTTATGTCACAAGTCAAACGAATGTTCATGAGAAAAATTACTTGACTCGTGATTTGGAGTTAGCAGTGATAAAATTTGAATTAAAGATCTAGAGGTATTATATATAAGAATAAAGGTTTGATATATATACCGATCATAAAATTTAAATCATATATTCACACAAAAATATTTTAGTATGTGCTGAGAATACAGTTGGAGCTTATTAAATATTATGACCATTGAATACATTACCACCCTGGGAAACTGAACAAGGTGTCTGATGATTTGAGTAGAAATGATCATGCAATATTATCTATGATAATGCTCAAAAAAGATCCAATATTTTTGGATTTAAAAATTTTGGACCTTGAAATCTTGAAGGAGGAGGAGAAATATTTTCTTTCTTAAATGAGTGTACAACCATTTATCCATGTGAAGATTAAAGTGGTCCAGAATATAGTACCCTGATATTTTGTGAAATATTTTTTCAAATAAATTTAATAATTTTAATATTATGAATTACATGAAATTCATATTTTATATTTCATTGAATGAAACACCAAGTTTATCTTTCATTACATGTAACAATGAGTTTATCTTGAGTTACACGCAATACTAATTTTGAATGAAACGTGACATACTACTAAAATATTATTATTTGATATGGAATTTATCACCTATCCATTGGAATGGTGGGTATGAATAATATTAACTAAATTATGAAAATATATTTTTTACACATGTATATAAAATTAATTATTTTATGAACAATTAATTAGAAATGAAAATAAAAACTATTTGAGAATAAAGGAAATCTTTTTCTGAAAAACTATTTTTATGCACACAAACATGTTTTACCTCAATAAATTAAAAAAATAACTTTTGGTGAATTATTTTAATGAAATTTATATATTATATATTCAATAATTTTTTTAACATTCATATTATGTGTTTTATAGACAAGAGATAAGAATAAACCCAATTTTATGCTTAAAATTTTATTTTTATAAAAAGTAGTTTTCTCACCTTTTGTAGAATTATTTTTAAAATTAATTTTTGAAACTTTTAGAAAATTTATTTGAAAAAATTAAATTAATTTTTGAAATAATAATTACAAAATTATCTTAGGGTTAATTATTTATAAATTTATTAGAAGAAATTTTTTTGAGGAATTGTGAAAAATACTGGTTTTTATTAAAAAATGTCATTTATTTTAAATCTTTTAAAAAATAAAAAATTGTTTTAATTTGGTTTTAAAAGTAAAATTATTTCAATTATATATATATATTAACCTAATTTATTTCATTTTAATCAATTTTATATTGAATTTTTATATAAAAACTTTTTAAGCTTTTGAATATTTTCTCTTTTCAAACGCACTTTTTCATCACGTCTATGGGTTTAATTTTAAATTAAAATTTTCCAATTTTGGGAATGTAATTTTTTAAAATGTATTTAAAATTTGTAATAATTATAATTTATATTTTCTAATAATTTCAACTTAATTTTTTACCATTATTAATAGTAAAAGAGGTAAAAATTAATTATTATGGTTAAGGTTACCCAAAACCCATTTTATGGCCATATTTAGACCTTATAACCTATAAGGTTTCATAATGACCCATTTTTCCTTTTTTCATGTAAAGAATGTGGATAAATCATTTTCTTTTAAAAAATTACAAGTGTACCACCCACCGCACTTATAAAAGTTAACCCCCTATCCTCTCCTATTAACACCTCTAAACCCAATTGTTTTTTACCAATAACTATCCAAATAATTTCAAAAATTCCATCCTATCATCCTAGAATCCTTATTTTGGTCAAAAATCCAACCTATTAATGCTTTTTTTGCAAACCATAAGAAGTTGTCTGAAGAAGAGATAAAATTATTAAACTTGCATTTTTGTTTTATTTTTATTAAACCACATTTAATATTATTAAATTATGTTGATATAATATAAAAACAGTATATAACATATAATAATATGTTAATATGTTAATATAATAACCTAGATTCATCACCTCTTCTGTCAAATGGGATGCGAAATCATTATCCGTGTGTACGACGAACTACCACCTCACAAACCGATGTTATTCGTTTTCCATCACCACCTCTCACAGATAGATATAATGATGTATTTAAGAATTATATATTATATTTATGATATTATTACACCTCTTTAATTATAATACCACATCTACCTTCTTATCTCCAAACCCATTGGAAAACAATAATGTCACTTGTGTGTACGGCGGACTACCGTCTCGCGAACCGGTGTGATGTGTTTTTCATTTATATTTTACTTGGGTGGTAATAAGAATAAATTAAATGAATATATATTATATTTTAACATATTTATACTTTTTTAATTATGATATCACATATATCTCTTTACTTTCTATTTTGGGGTAATACGATAATGTCACTCGTGTGTATGGCGGACTACCGCCTTACGAAGCGATGTGATTTGTTCATGCTTTACATGGAAGGTAATAAGGATGGTTTTGATGAAAATATATGATATATATGACATAAAAATTATTTTTTAATGGTAATATATTATCTACATTTCTTTCAATCCATCGATTAAATGGAAACAACGTTCATGCGTACTTACGGCCCACCGTCTCTATGAATAGTGTATTTCATTTTCTATCTCTAACTTTTATGGATTACTATAAATGAATATATAATGAATATATATGATATTTATGTAATTTTTAACATTATTTAGATTATGTAACCATGATAAAATTAAGTGTACTGAAAATAAAAAATCAAAACATACACAAAAAACATAGCAATTATTGCCTGAAACATGATTTTAACATAGAATTTTTAATAAATGGGTAATAAAAGTTCATAAGAAAATCATATATGATATGATATATATAATTATTTTTATATAATATATGTATAATATAATTATATTTATTATTCATTAGGTTCAATCATGTATGAAGGAAGTAGATACTTAAGGTAATGGATTTCGAGTCTCTAATTTCTGGGAGACATATGAAAATTCACCACTAATTTCTTTTGTGTGGTGTATATATTGACCCTTTTACATATTATATCATGAATATAATTCTTCTCATGATATTTAAATTTTCATTTTAATTTATTCTTTATTGGTTCTTATGATTCAAAAGATTACTAAAGTGGTAAGGGATTTTTGTCTCAATTTGCCTTCTTTGAGACATATGTTGTGTTATGCACCTATCTTATTTTATGAGGTGTATATACAGACCCTTTGACATGTAAATATCATGAGACTATTTAACTATAGTGATATTTTAAGTTTAATTTAATGTTATTATTTCATGGGGATTATGACTCAAAGTTACCAAAGTGATAAGGGTTTTATGATACAATCTCATCATTTATCGGGATTGTTTATATTTATGCTTCCAATGATGAAATATTATAATCCATATCTTAATAAACTCATAAATTTTATTATCCTCTATTTATATCATAATAATAAATGTTTTACATTCATTTTTATCTTTTTATATACTCAAGAGTTCAGAATAATGTTTTAAGAAAAATCTTCTTTATTTATCTCTTCGGTCGAAAACCCTTTTCCTTCTAAAACAATGTTTTCTAAAAATGTTTTCAAAAATATTTTTAACATTATACAAATGATTTATTAAAAAAATTACCTATATTTTAATTTTTCAAAAAAAATTAAATTAATATTCATGTCATTTTCCAAACAAGACATGTTTGGATTTTACAGAAAATGTGAGAAGAATCTTTGTTTTAATGTGTAGGGCATGAATAGAATTTAACTCCACCATGAACATTATTTTATTTGAATATTAATTTATAATTTTTTAATTTTTTTTCAAATAAATTTATTTTTAAAATGTTTTATGTTTTAAAATTTTATTTTCAAAGAAAAGTTTTTTTCCTCAAGAAATGTTCCAAGTGATCTTGCAAAATCATTTTCCATATAAGATGACATCCTTTGAAATTAATTATGATTTACTAGGGATATGATCCAAGGATACCATTATTATTATATCTCTAGATGTTTTATAATGAAAATATGTTTATAAAACCCATTTCTCTTCCATGGGTTATACCATAATAAAATGCTTATGAAACCCACTTCTTTTTCCATGGGTTACGCTTTGATGAAATGATGAAATGATTATGAAACCTATTTATTTTCCACATGTTATATTACAATTAAATTTTTATTAAATACATTTTATTTCACGGGTTCTTATATGATGAATGTTATATGATATTGTGTCACACGTATGCATAATTTTCATTGTGTGATGGGTAGGACCTATATATCCCTCTAATGCATTGGTAAAAAATTGTTATCTCATGAGATAAATAGGACTGGAATGGGGATTTAAACTAGTTCAGTAAGGGACTTTGTTTTCTATGATAGTATTGGGATTTAACCATGACTATTGTGATGGTTTTTGAAGTGAACTCATTCCACTATGATAGTCTTGGAAATGATTCATGAACTACTAAGGAAGTTATTTTCTATGCTTATGTGTATTCCAAAAATTTATGTCTTATTCCAATGTTATGTTTGCATAGATCATGTTCTTTTATTCCATTATTATTCATATCTTATGAACTACCAATATTTATTCCATGACTCAGATTTATAATCTATGATATACAAGGTATGGTTTTCAAATGTTAAGGTCATGTTATCACACCCTTAAACTCATGTTATTCTTATGTGATCATTGATATCTCCATTTTCTACCCTTACTAAGAATATGAGATCACCATTTGTTATGTTTCCTTTCCCCATGATATGAATAAATGTATTTTGTATTATATGTCTAAGAAGGGTGCTAGTTATGTAGAACTTAGTGGGAGATGGCGTATCTCACTTATGGACCAGTTGTTTATGTGTCCAAGTTTCCAAAGGCACTAGACCTAAACCATTATAGCATGGATCATTATTATATGTAATGAATATTCATCTAATAAGATTTAATATTTACATATGATAAGTTTGGTTCCCTATACAAAGGGAGGATGTGAAGCTATAAAAGAAGGTGACAAATGTTTTTAATTTCAACCTTGATTATGCTAGAATTATAAGGTTTAGTAACCAGGTATGTTTCCTATAAATACCAAACTTGAATAATGAAATATTGGAATAATCTCATATATAATCATTATCTATTCATACTATAAGTACAAATATGTATAGATATTTGAAAGAGTATTTTTGGTGGGACAATGTGATGCCCTTCGGGTCATAGGTATGCCTTAAATGAGCCTTGGTTTTTCTTTTTTGGGATCTCTAAATATTCAAGGGATCAAAGGCTAAAAATAAGGGAATTTTAGAGAAACTAGAAAGGTTCATGGTTAATGTGCATAGTTAGTTTAACCATGAAATAACCATTTGGTATGCCTCTATGAGGTTTTAGTTTCATTTTTCATGGTCTGTGCATGGTTAGAAAAACTGTGTGACATGCCCAGTGAACCGTTTGGGGTACCCAGGGGTTGTCTGGGGGTGTCATAAAGTTAAGGTGCATGTTTGGTTTAATTTTGTATCCCTCTAGTGAAAATTGTTCACCTATAGATAGAATATATATTAGGGTTGCACAGTTAGTATAATTGTGTGACCTCCTCCAAGAAACTGTGTGGCCCCCATCCGAACTCTTAAAAAGTGGGATTTTACCCTTTTCCCTTGGTAATTTAAAATCAACCCCTAATATCATATTGGATCATCTTAATCCTTCCATGTCTCTTTGGAGGTCTCTCCCCTTGTATTCTAAGTGGAATTAATTTATTCTTCAAGGATAATATTGAGATATGTTGTGGTTTTGATCTAGTTTCCCCTCTTATTTGTAGATTTATGCTAGATCTCTTCTCCTTTCATATTATTGGAACCCAATTGGGCTATGATTCTAGATATAATGATTTTGATGGAGGATTGAAGTTTTTTATTATGTATCTAGGATCATGAGGACCCAATCTACTCTTCCCTAATCTCTATTTTCAAAGGTAGCTAGATCTACCTCCATTTTGAGGTAGGTGTTTGGGTTAATTATATGAATTACTTATTATTATTATAAAATTCCTTTATTTTATTATTTTAATTTAAGTGATTTATGTTTTCAAGGGATTTATTGGAAATGTACATGTTCTTAAAGGGTTTTTTCTTTAAAAATGTGTTCTTGCACACCAAGTGTTTGATTAAATGCTTGAATGGTGGTTTTGGTTCGGAAAGGGGTTTTAAAACACTAAAGTGGATTTTTATTGGATTTTAAAATGTTTTATAAATTGTGAGAATGGTTTCAAAATGTATTTTGATGAACTTGGCACATTGGAAACCTTGGTTTCATCGATAAATGGACATAGGTGACCCTAGAGTGGGTGGCACCACTAGGGGTTACTTTTGGGATAATGATAGATTGTGGTAGGACTTGATATCAATTAGTACCAATGTATGACTAGTTTATGTTCTTTTATTTGTAGTACATATTCTCATAGGCTAGGGACCAATATGGAGTACTTTTTTATTTATGATTTGTTTATCGCATGATGGATTTTTTCATGGATTGTTTCTCACATGTTTTTCACATTAGGTTATATCACACGGTTTTTCATGATGGGTTATTTCATAGATATGTGTTTACTTGGTTACCTTATGGTGTGTTTATATGATTACCTTCCTTATCACTTATACTTTTCATAATCCTAGATTTTTTTTATATAAAATGCTTTTATGAAAAAAAAAATAAAGGAAAATGATTTATAAATGGGTTTGGATTTATGAAAATGCTTTGTAAAACTATTTTTTTAAAGTTAAAAATAATACATTATTGATATTAGACCTTGTATAGACTCTGTGGTGGTATCCTACTAGGATTTGTTCTCTCATCCTACTATTACCTTTGGGTTGTTGTAGATGTTGTATTTTAGGATCCAGGTAAAGGGAAGGGTATCTTATAGCATATTGTCTTCTATTGTTGTGTAGACTTCGTTTCATGATGTTTGGGAGGTTATGGTTGGTCACATGGAGACTTTTTGGTCTTTTATAATTCATAAATTTCTAGTTTATCCATTTTTTGTATGGATGTGTTTGTATATTTATCTTTTTTGGTGTACTATGGTTGTATGTCATGTTTTGTTTTGCATAAGACTTGTTTCCATTATCTTGTTTCACCTCACCACCATGATGGTCTAGCTTGGGTGGCTTGTCTAGTTGACATAGGTTTTTTTGTTACATGATGGTATTAGAGGGATACTCAACTTGAAGTGTGATAACATTTCCTAAGTTAGGTTTTGTGTCTTGGGTATATAGGAGCTAGGGCCATTAAAATTTGGGTAGTAAGTGCAGGAGGGTGCCTAGATAGCTCACTTATGTGTCTGAAATCGAGTTACCATGGGTGGTTATAAATTTTTTACTAAGTTTGAGACTTTGAGTTTGAGGTCATTTGAATGAAATGGATGTTAATTTCATTTAAATGGACCCATTACTTCTTAAAAAAATCATTCATGTAATTCATAATTACTTTAAATTATTTATATTTTAAAGCATGGATGTGAATTTTGGAAGTTGTTACTAATATTTTGGGTTATGATCTAAAGTTGATTTGAAATTTTTTTGTGGTTAAAAAAACCCCAAAGAAGAGATCTTCCAAATCTAAGAGAGGAAGCTACAAGATAGGATCTGCAGGTAAATCATCTAGTGAACCCTTTTTTGGTTGAAGCAGTAATCTGTATAATTTATACTCTGGGTCAAGTGGGTGTCAAGAACCTAGGATGCGTAGTGGATCATGGATCTAAATTCACTATGTATCATCCTGTCACACCCTGACCTTTAAAAAATATTTTATTTTATTATTTCTTGGCTTCGGTTAGCCTCATCGAGGTTCAGGTTGAGTGCTGGTTTAAAATTTTTTATGTTTAATGATTTTTGTGGGTTTTGGATTGGTTCACAGGGACCACACGGTTGGCTCTAACCGTGCAGTCGACCCAGGTGACCATACGGTTGCCTAATGTTTAAAATAAATAAAATTTTATAAAAAAAATAAGGAATTTTTTAATAATAAAAATAGTAATAATAATAATAATACTATTATTATTATTATTATCACTAAGTTATTATTATTTTTTTAGTATTAATATTATTATTATTATTAAAATGGGTACAGATATTACCAAAAATATTATTGTAAATAATAATAATTTTATTATTATTATTATTATTATTATTATTATTATTATTATTATTTTATTATGTTTTTTCTTTTTTTTCATTACCCTATTTTTTACCCTCCACCTACCTATCCACAGTGCATGCCCCCCCCTCGTGTTTTCCCTATGAGACCCCAACCCCTCTTTCCCCTTGCGTCGGCAATACCCTCTGGCCAAACCTCCCCTTCCCAACACGACCTCTATCCGACAGTCCCCTTTCAGGTGCGCCCTCCTTCATCTGGCAGCCCTCTTCTCGATGCTCCCTCCTCCATCCGACAAACTCCCATTCCAGCACAGCCCTACTCTAAACAACCCCTCTGGTATGAGTAACTATTCCAGTCGACCTCCCCGATGTCTCCCTTGTGCGCGACCTACAATAAATCTCCCTCCCCTTCCCCTCAATTTCTATGATTTTAATGGGGGTTTCATGGTTGACTAATTCCTAATGGATAGTAGTTGAATAGTACTTGTGTTTCCTTCGAATTTAGGGTGTGTGGTTGGTCTGTGAGGTCTCGTTCTCCCTTCCATTGAAGTTTCATGGTGTTCGCACATGTTTGGGTTTGGGAAAACTTAAATGGTGAATTTTTGGAAATAGTTTTGGATGCTTTCATGGTTGGTCTAGGTATTCAATTGGATATTGGCACATCCATGGTGCACCAAGTGCATGCATGGGTGTGCCCTCAAATTAAAATGGAACTTAAAATAGTATTTTTTCCTCAAATCTCGATTTTTGAAATGGTTCTTTTATTCTTAAACAATATCTTTTTCCTTATGCAATTTCAAAAATGATGGTTTTAAAATGTCATGTTTGGAATTATGGTCAGTTGGTATTTTGTAGAATATGTTTGGTTTTTAATTGATAGGGAATCCCATTTGGAATATTTTGTTAACTTGTGATCTATCTTGGTTTTAGAACTGGTTTTGAGGATTCAAGGGATTGTTTGAAATTTTGAGTGTGTTTTGAGTTTTTGTTTTAGTTTTAAAATAAAGATGGACTTGGTTTCTCGAATGGTTTGTTGGTTTCTAAATGGTCTTGGTTCCCTTATATAATTTCAAAAAAGTTGGTTTAATTGAAATCTAAAAAGAATGTGCTCATTTGGTACATGTTTTGGTTTAAGGGGTCATTTGGCGTGTTTAATAAGAATGGGTATTTCCTCAATGTTTAGAAAGGATTTTATGAAAATGTATTGGAACTTGGAATGTAAAGTCTCGTTTGGCAATTTGCATATTTCTAATGACTAGTATAAAGGTTTATATGATGTGACAGCCCAGTTGGAACTTTTATTGATGTGATGTACATGTGTGTGTGTATAGGGAACCTTTTTCTATGATTTCCCTTTCTAGGGTTATCGTATAGGTGGTGCTTGTGTTTGGGATAGGAAAGTGCAGTGGCGGCAGGTAATGTGAGTCACACATGCATGGACCTCACGCTTACACAGTATATTCATATCTACCATGGGTTTTTGGTCTTCTTTTAGATGATTGAGTGAAGGTTTCTTGGTAGCCCCAATTGGATGGGTTAATACCCTCCTAGAGTTATAGATAGGCCAGGAGGGGTGTTCCACTGGTGAGGCTAGGTTAGAGAAGCCAGTTGGTTATTGACTTAGGGGATTCACTATATGCTGGCCGGTGGTTCCAAACTGAGTATGTCCAAGGGTCTTCTAGGGATGTTTATGATCATCCATGGTTACTATTTTTATTTCTGATTGTTTACTTTCCGCTTCCCTTGGTTTCAACATTCACTTTTTTCTTATTCATTTATTTATTTTCAGTATAGCCCTATATTTTTTTGATTAGGTATTTGGTTTATTTTTTGGTATCAAAAGGATAATTGGATTTGAAAATAAAATGTGGCATGTGATGGTTTTTTTAAAATGTGAAAGACTATGTTTGCTAAGGAAAATGTGAAATCCATATTTTTATAATTGTATTTTAAAATAGCATTGATGGTATGTTTTCGGGAAAGGAAGCACTTGGATTCTGTGGTGATTTCCTACTGAGCATTTTGGTGCTCACCCCTACATTATCTTTTCAGTTTCAGGTCCCATTTTTGGATTGATCTTACAGTGAGTGTGGTTTTGTGTCATGTTGTGACCCATGAGGTCACTTGTAGGTACATATGGTTACGCAACTTTGTCTTATTTCTTCTGTTAGTGATTATCTATGTTGTTAAGTTTTATTTATTTATTTATTTATTTATTTGTCTTTAATTTATGGGACAAATCATTCCCACCTATTTATTTTTGATGTTTGGCACTAGTTTCGAGCCTTTGGGGGATCGGGAATGCCCTTCAGTCTATGTTGCGGTCCAGCTCAGGTGACCAATTCAAGTTTGACCCGAGATGGTTCATGAAAAAATGGTATCAAAGAAGGACCTTGATATTTAGGGTGTCTGGTAGATGGAGATTAGTACTTTTGGGACTCGAGAGGTAGGTGTGGGAAGAGCATCGTGAACTCTTGTTCGCACTAATCCTCGAGTTACCAGGGGTAGTCTGGGATTCGAGTCTTATTCTTTTATTTTGGATTAAGGGATGACAATAGAGGTGATCTGGTGTCATATTGTGATTTCGCATGGAGTAGTGATCCATGTGATATCCAAGTTCTCGATTCAAGCTCCTCTTAGCGTTATTGTCTACCTGGGGTATGGATCACTATAATGTCACCGAGTTGGGAATATACATTAGTCCCTCTCTCCAGCATTTTGGTGTAAGTTATTATTTGTCTTGGTTTTTTTTTTGTGAGTTGATGCCGAAAATGAAAATGAATTTGAGATGAGTAGGTTTTGAAAAAAAAAATTTAATGGGTTTTTTGAAGAATGGATTTATGGTTATTCTTGTATGTGTTTGGATTAATAGACTGTTGTTTTGGCTTGAGGTATTCTTTCTTATTGTGTTTCAGATTAATGTTGGATTTGGTTTTATGTCTCTTGTGTTGTTCGGAAAATGCCACCCAGAAAGGTTCCTAAGGCTTCCATTGATTCATGCCCAGTTTCTAATTCTTCTCAAATGTTGCCAGTAATTTTCGGTTATCGAGGTCCATTAGAAGTAGTGGAGTGGATTGAAGATATTGATTGTGTTTTTAGGGTATTGGGAACACCTAAATATATCATAGTGCATGCCGTTTTGGGTCTGTTTGAAGGTCTAGCTATGGGTGAATGGGAGTTTTTCACCCTGCTGTCAATGAAAGTTGGGATGATGTGGGATTTCTTTAATTTTGTCTTCATCCGATGGTTCATACCTAAAGAGGTGAAGACAAATAAAAGGGAAGATCTTGTGGGTATTCAATAAATCCAGTGGTCGGTGAAGGCCTACATTGACCACTTTAAGGAACTTGTTTCATTTTCTATAGAGGTAGCATCACAGGATTTGATGAATACTTTTCTCTTTATCGAGGGTATTCACCTAGAGATCAAGAATCAGGTCCTCTCTTCTAAGGACCATTGTTTTGAGAGGCTGGTAGATGAAGCATTTCTAGTTGAGTTGGTCCCCGAAGCACATGCGGTTGGAAGTCCGACATCTCTTGCTAATCATGAAGGTTCCCCATCTGGAAAGAATTATATTTCAGAGGAGAATACTTTTAAGGATTCTCCATCAATTTTTCTAGTTTTTAGTTCATTGTATCATCCTCGTGTGTGCCACCAGTGTGGCTAGTTCGGGCACTCAAAGTTGTCTTGTCACATCCCTCCAAAGATGTGCCATCATTTTAGTTATCTGGGTCATCTGGATAAGTTTTTCAAGAAGTGTTGCCAAAAGAGAATGTTATGACCAAGGGGTGTTAGTGCCTGAATATGAGGAAGGAGATGTTTTATCCATCAAAGCCCTAACCACATGTCTTGGGGTGAATCTCGTGCATAGTCATGAGTTACCGGGGGTTCAGTTTGGGTTTTGTGTTTCATGTTGGTATTGGAACATTTAAAATTTTTTCGTTCTTGTTTTTATGATGTTTAAGTTGTGTCGTCATTGTATTCTCTCCATTTAATTGTGAAGTTATGATGGAAATGTTCTATTGTAATTCATTTAGACCTGTTATATGAATGTGGTTTTTAGAATCCTTCATTTTACTTGAGTGTGTTTAACCCTGGTGTGGGTTGACCTCCATTTAGATGTAATCGTTTGGAGATGTAAGTGCCTGTGGAAGAATCAATGTTTTTAGTTGTGCTCAGGTTCTCTATTTGGGTTAAGTTCTTCCCATGGGTTTTTTCCTAATGTTGGGGTTTTTGGATTGGGTTGAGAGTTCTAAGTTTCAGCGGAGGTGTTGTCTTGCTTGTGCTATAGAAGTTGGTTTGGATCAGTTGGGAGTTCCAGTGTTAGCCCCCCTCCCCAGGGTGGTATGTTTGGGTTCTAATTTCCATTCTAGTAGAACCCTTTTGGTGGGGAGAACTCCCTCGCATTCTCCCCTTGTTTTAGGTTGTAGTTTCTTCTAGATAGGTCAGGTGTGACTTGGGAAATAAATATTCACCCTAGAATTTCTTGTTTCATATGTTTGTGTTTGGGAATAGACTCAGTTTTTTATTAACTCTCGGCTTGGTGACTTTTTGGGGGTAGAAATTTTTGTGGTGGGGAGAATTTTCACACCCCAACCTTTAAAAATTATTTTATTTTATAATTTTTGGATCGATTTATCCTCATAGAGGTTCGGGTTGAGTGCTAGTTTAAATTTTTTTATGTTTGATGATTTTGGTGGGTTTCGTGCCAATGCACGGGCACCGCATGGTTGGCGGTAACCGTGCAGTTGACCCAGGTGATTGTGCGGTTACCTAATGTTTAAAATAAATAAAATTTGATTAAAAAAATAAGGAATTTTTTAATAACAACTACAATAATAATAATAATATTATTATTATTATTATTATTATTATTATTATCACTAAGTTATTATTATTATTTTGTATTATTATTATTATTATTATTATTATTATTAAAATTGGTATTGATATTACCATAAATATTATTTTTAATTATATTATTATTATTATTATTATTATTGATATTATTATAATTATTATTATTTTATTATTATTATTTTATTTTTTTCGTTACTCTAGTTTTTCCCCTCCCCCTACCTATCCATGACGCCCCCCCCCCCCTCTCATTTTCCATGCATGACCCCAACCCATCCTTCCCATTGCATTGGAGACACACTCTAGCCGGACCTCCTCGTCCCAGCACGACCTTCGTCTGGTGGTCCCCTTCCCAATGCGCCATCCTTCATCTAGTGGCCCTCTTCTTGGCGCACCCTCCTCCGTCCGGCGGCCTCCCATTCTGGCGCGACCCTACTCCAGCCAACCACTCTGGTGTGAGGCCCTATTCCGGTCGACCTCCCCAATTTCTCTCTCCCTTTCACGTGACCTCCAGTAAATCTCCCTCCACTTACCCTAAATTTCTATGATTTTTAATGAGGGTTTCTTGGTTGACCAAACACTAATGGGTAGTAGTTATGTAGGACTTGTGTTTCCTTCAAATTTAGGGTGTGTGGTTAGTCTGTGAGGTCTCGCTCTCCCTTCCATTGAAGTTTCGTGGCATTCGAACATGTTTGAGGTTGGATAATCTACATTTTTTCATTCTTATTAAATCCGTATAATGAATGAGTGTTTTAAATTAATTTTTAGACTTGATTTGTACCTTTGTAACACACTTGGTTGACTTATTGAGGTGTTTTCATGGTAGTCTAATTTATTAAAAATAGTCTTCAAAGAAAATTTTTTTATGCTTATGTTTGTGCACACAAAACGATACTTGAGTATTTTTAATAAATTTATAAACATGATTTTCACCCCTATAGTACCCTTATCTAGCCTATTTTGATGTTTTGATATTGGTAGAATTTGTTAAAATTGGTCTCTGGCGTGGTTTTTCAATTATGCCTATGTGTTATGCACTTGGTGTGAAAAAAAATGTGATGTAATCTTTTAAAGTAAAGTCACATGATTTTGGGGATGTTGCCCACAGTTTCGTTTTATTAAAATGGTGAAAATGTGATTTGGACTTTACATGTGAACATGGTGATTTTTATGGTGTGGCTTGAAACTTGTTTTGGGAAGATTCCCTTGTTTTATAAATGTTTTTTGAAATTTGGTAATTAGGTGGAGTTGTTGGGTTTGGTCAAAAGTAAATGGTGATTTTCTAGAAATAGTTTTGGGTGCTTTCATGGTTGATCTAGGTATGCCATTGGATGTTGGCACATCCATGGTGCACCAAGTGCATGCATGGGTGTGCCCTCAAATGAAAATGGCACTTAGAACAGTGTTGTTCCTCAAATTTTGGTTTCTGAAATGGTTCTTTGATTCTTAAACAATATCGTTCTCCTTATGAAATTTCAAAAATGATGGTTTTAAAATGTCATGTTTGGAATTATGGTTAGTTGGTATTTTGTAGAAGATTTTTGTTTTTTAAGTGATAGGGAAGCTCGTTTGGCATCTTTCGTTAACTTGTGAACTTCTATCTTGGTTTTGGAAGTGGTATTGAGGATGTAAGGTCCCATTTGGCATTTTGAGTGTGTTGTGCGTTTTCTTTCTTAGTTTTGAAATAAAGATGGACTTGGTTTCTCAAATGGTCTGTTGGTTTCTAAATGGTCTTGGTTCCCTTGTATAATTTCAAAAAAAGTGGGTTTAAATGAAATCTAAAAAGAATGTGCATGTTTGGAATATTTTTAGCTTAAGGAGCCGTTTGGCGTGTTTAATATGAATGGGTATTTCCTCAATATTTAGAAAGGATTTTATGAAAATGTATTAGAACCTGGAATGTAAAGGCTCATTTGGCAATTTTCATATTTCTCAAGACTGGTTTCACTATGAGAAAATCGGGTTATTGCAACGGGTTATTTGTGAAGGGTCAGTATCTCGTCGCAAATAGTCATTCAGAAAAAGTTTTTATGATGGGAGAACCAGCCCGTCGCAAATAATAAAGCTTTTGCAATGGGTAGATAGTTCCCATCGCAAAAGATTTGGCGCACGTTGCATACCAAAACACGGTAAAGGGAATTTGCGATGGGCTATAGTAACCCGTCGCAAATAATCAGTGGCATTTTAAGTATTTGCAACGAGATATATATCTCGTCGCAAATAATATTCCAGCATGTGGTCTTTTGCGACGGGCTTTGTCGCAAAAGACTTTTTTAATAAGAGGGTATTTGCGATGGGACCCATCACTTACTATTTATGATAAGAAAACCATCGCAAATAACCCCCTCACAACTAATCTAACCTATATATACCCCAACTTGTTTTTCTCTCATTCAATTCCATTCTCTACTCTTCTCTCTCTCTAGTGAAAAATTTTCTCTCAAAATTTTTCATAGTTTAAAGTTTTAATTTGGGGCATTTTTCGCAGCTTATATCCTTCGAAAGCTTCAGTTTTAAGGTATTTGTCTATTTTTTTATTTTTTACTTAATTTATTTTACTTTAATAGTTATAGTTATTGTTAATTAGTTATAGTTAAATTAAATTAGAATTAAATAGTTTTATTTATCATTATTTATGTTTGTTTTTACAAATAATTATGTGTGATTAGTATCACTTAGTATTAATTAATAGTTATTATATTAATTAGTAATAATTAGTATAAAATTGTAATAATTAGTATTAAATTGTAATAATTAGTATTAAATTGCAATAATTAGTATTAATTTGCAATAATTAGTAATAAATTACAATAATTAGTAATAAATTGCAACAATTACTAATAAATTGCAACAGTTAGTAATAAAGTGCAAGAATTCGTAATAAACTGCAACAATTAGTAAAAAATTTGAATAATTAATAATAAATTTGAATAATTAATAATAAATTTGAATAATTAGTAATAAATTGTAATAAATAGTAATAAATTGCAATAATTAGTAATAAATTGCAATAATTAGTAATAAATTGCAATAATTAGTAATAAATTGTAATAATTAGTAATAAATTGAAATAATTAGTAATAAATTGCAATAATAAGTAATAAATTCTAATAAATAGTAATAATTAGTAATAAATTATAATAATTAGTAATAAATTCAAATAATTAGTAATAAATTCGAATAATTAGTAATAAATTGCAACAATTAGTAATAAATTGCAATAATTGGTAATAAATTGAAACAATTAGTAATAAATTGCAACAATTAGTAATAAATTGAAATAATTAGTAATAAATTGCAACAATTAGTAATAAATTTTAATAATTAATAATAAATTAAAATAATTAGTAATAAATTGTAATAATTAGTAATAAATTGTAATAATTAGTAATAAATTACAATAATTAGTAATAAATTGCAATAATTAGAAATAAATTGCAATAATTAGTAATAAATTACAATTATTAGTAATAAATTCTAATAATTAGTAATAATTAGTAATAAATTTGAATAATTAGTAATAAATTCTATTAATTAGTAATAAATTCTAATAATTAGTAATAAATTGCAATAGTTAGTAATAAATTGAAATAGTTAGTAATAATTTCAATAGTTAGTAATAAATTCTAAAAATTAGTAATAATTAGTAATAATTAGTAATAATTAGAAATAAATTCTAATAATTAGAAATAAATTCTAATAATTAGTAATAAATTCGAAAATTATTAATAAATTCGAATAATTAGTAATAAATTCGAATAATTAGTAATAAATTAGAATAATTAGTAATAAATTCGAATAATTAGTAATAAATCCAAATAATTAGTAATAAATTTATATATTGGAGCAGATTTTTCTTACTGATTTCAGTTAGAGAAAGTTACAATGAGATGATTCGTCAAGAAAAAGAGGCTCTTTTGTCTGATGACTCATCTCCACTATCTCTGACTAAAATCACTATGAAAAATCTACTCAGACATATGAATATCCATTTTTTTATACACAAAGATGGAGATCAAGGAGGCCTCATCACAATGTTCTCCATCTTCGTGCATGGAGAAATGGATATTTGTACGTCTGAGTATATTTTTCATAGTGATTTCAGTCAGAGACAGTGAAGATGAGTCGTCGGGAAAAAGAGATTTCGTCAATCCGCTGGAAATTGTGTCATTAGTAATTAACAATTATTGGTACAAATTAACTGTAATTAATAATAATTAGTGGTAATTGGTATAAATTATTATAAGTTAGTGTATATTATTATAAAAGTTTAAACAAATACTATAAATAAGTATGAAATAATATAAATTATTATAATTTTATAGAAAATGAAATTTAATTATCTTCTCTTTTTTGGATAGTGTTTTTCTTATATAAAATTATACAAAAAAACTAATTTTTTTGTATTTTTTATAGAAATATGGAACAAGGAAGTCAACAAAAATCATTATTAGATGATCGCGCTTGGATAAATCAGTGTAAGAATCCAAATGATTCTGGTTTAAATCCTGTATATATTGAGGGTGTTGAAGCTTTTTTATCATTTTCATCATCAAAACCATAATTTGTTTCAGAAGGGACAATTAAGTATCCTTATAAAAAATGTGCTCTAAGTATTTTTGATACATTTGAAAATGTTTGAGGTCATTTATTGTGTTTTTTTCAACCAAATTATGTTTTTTGGTATCAACATGGTTAACACAGTTCCAAAGAAGATACTGATAATTTGGTTCTAGATCCAATATGGTTTCAAAATTTAGTACGTGATGTAGCAGGTCTCTCTTTTCAACAATATGAAACTCTGGATGATATTAATTTAACTCCTGAGTTGTAACCATCTCATTTTTATGAGTTGTTCAGGTCCTTTGAGGATGCCTTATATCTTGGTTGCAATATAAGAAAATTTGAAGCGATTGATAAATTTATGGATATTAAATCAGATAATGGAATGTTAAATAGTTGTTTTGATCGGATATTATATTTGGTAAAAACACTATTACCTAAAGGAAATGTGTTTCCTACAAATTTCTATGAGAGAAAGAGGTTGGTTCATACTTTGGGTCTTGGTTATCAGAAGATTCATGTATGTTCAAATGATTTCATGTTATATTATGGTGAAAATGAGTCATTGCATAGTTGTTCCACATGTGGAAAATTGAGGTATAAAGAGGATAAATAAGGGAAGTTTTGGTTTATTCCTATAAAACAATTGGTATATTTCCCATTTACACCCAGATTGTAGCATTTATTTATGTCTTAGAACACAACGGCATTGATGTCATGGCACAAAACCAATATTTCAACTTGTAAAACCTTAAATTATCCCTCTGATGGTGATATATGGAAACATTTTGACCAAGTGCATCCGTCTTTTGCTTTAGAATCCCGAAACATGTGGTTGGGTCTTTCTACTGATGGTTTCTATCTATTTGGTTCTTACAGTAGTCAATATTCATGTTGGTATGCCTTTATAACTCCGTATAATTTTTCTCCTTGGATGTTGATGAAGGAACCATATATATTTTTGATCATATTAATTCCATGACATCCAAAAAATAATATTGATGTTTATTTGAAACTATTAATTGATGAGGTAAATTCATTATGGAGTAATGGTGTTAGTACATTTGATGTTTCTGCGAAACAAAATTTCTTGCTGAAAGCTGCAATGATGTGAAAAATTAGTGACTTCCCAGTATATGGTATGTTATCTAGCTAGAGAACACATGGTCCAAAATCATGTACATATTGTATGAGAGACAGCAAATCATTTATGCATATCAATGGTAAAAAATCTTGTTTTTTCAACTGTCATCACATATTCCTTCCAACTGATCATCTTTTTCAAAGAAACAAATATCATTTTAGAAAAGTCACAATTGAAAGAGATGGAACTGCAATAATGATTTCAGGTGAAAAGTTAAAATCAATTATCTATTCATTACCACCCATAACATTTGGACCAACAATAAACCAATAGAAAATTGATAGCTTTGGAAAAAAACATAATTGGATAAAACAAAGCATTTTTTTGGGATATACCATATTGGTCTGATTTATTGGTTCATCACATGTTGGATGTAATGCATATTGAGAAGAACTTTTTTGATAATTTATTTCATACAGTTTTGGATACACCATGTAAGACCAAAGATAATGTAAATGCACGATTATATCTTGCTCAAATTTGTAGGTGACCAGAACTTGAACTATTTGAAAATGTCATATCACAGAATTTAATGAAGCCAAAAGAAGCTTATACACTCTCCAAATAGAATCGATTATTATTTTGTCATCGGATTACAAATTTGAGACTTCTAGATGGTTATGCTTCCAGTTTGGTTAGATGTGTTATAAATGGTCATATTATGGGATTAAAAGATCATGATTGTCATGTTATAATAGAAAGAATTTTGCTTATTGTATTAAGATTTATGTTGAATTATATGATTTGGGATGTTCTAACAGACATATCATATTTTTTTCTAAGACATTTTTACAACTACAAGTGACTACAATTCATTAAGAAAACTATAAGAAGATGTTGTTTTAATTTTATGTAAACTGGACAAAATATTCCCATAGGCTTTGTTTGACTCAATGGAACATTTGATATTACATTTAGAGCATGAATAAAAATTTAGAGGTGTGATACAGTTCTGATGGATGTACCCATTCGAGAGATGCATGCAGAAATTGAAGAAAAAAGTAAGTAACAAAGCATCGGTTGAAAGTTCAATTACAGAAGCATATTTGTAATAGGAATTTTCTTTTTTCTACACTCATTACTTTCAATTTGAATATCCCTCAAAATAAAACCGTATGGGCCATAACAAGGGAAATTTTGATAATGAAATGGGAAATCAATTATCAGTTTTCAATCAGCCTGAACTTGGCTTTGATGGAGTTCATGAATGATGACTTTCAGATGATGAACATCACAGAGCTCATACATATGTTCTTCTCAACTGTGAAGAAATTACACCATTTATATAGTGAGTTCTCCTATCAATTATTCTATAATTTTTGTTATAGTAAATTAATATTATTTTATTTGTAGGTTATATGATAATCATATCAAGAAACAACTTCCTCAAATTACAGCAGCTGCTCTTAAAGAACGTCGGAAAAAAACTTTTCCTACTAGTTTCAAAAACTGGTAACATAAATTATTTTTTTTAACATATAAAATCAATTTATTATCTATTATATTGATAACTATTTTACAAATTTTCAGGTATCTCAACATGCTGATAAAATTGATAATTTATTGTGTATATTAAGTAACCCACCATAAAAATGGTTAAATCTTATAATGCATATGTGGTGAATGGTTTTCAATTTCATACACGTGCATATGGGGAATCAAAAAAACAATGAATAGTGGTGTTTTCTTGAGAGGATCTCATCATATAGAAACTGAAGTTGACTTTTATGGCATGCTGGAAGAAATTATTGAACTGTGTTATCTGAGAAAATATTACATAATGATGTTTAAATGTCAGTGGTTGGATACTGAGAGAGTCTTGCGTGTTCATTCAACCCATGGAATCATTGATATTAAATATAAAAGTCTTCTTGGATTAAATGAACCATTTTTATTAGCTCATCAGTCACATAAAATTTTTTATTCAAAATAGTGTGATACTTTAAGAGAGTTGAATGATTGGTGGAGCAAAATAAAAATTAAATATCAGGAAAATCAGTTTACTCAAAGTGAATGTGGTTTCGCTGAAGTGAAAGGAATTGAAATTTTTCAAGAGACTTCTCCAAATATATCTTTTTCATGAAGAGATATGGATATCAATGATGACACCCTTCCATTAAGGGTCGATGGTGATGATGTTGTTAATGATGTTATAAATGAATTTGAAATGATAAGAGATGATGAAACTGAAATTCATATGGAAATTGATGATGTTGAGGAGGAATATGAAGACATTGACATCATCATATATGAAGATGAGGATGAATATGAACATTTACATAGTTAAATAGTGGTTATAATCATATATAATGTAACACCCCAAGCTTCCACGGTACGTTTCCCTTCGAATAATGCAATGGTGTGCATTGTACGCAACTTCGAGATTTTAACACACCACAACCAATCAAACTAGCCGTTATGAATAGCAATACCTACTTTTTGAAATTTTATAAATTCTATCTCTCAAAATGGACTTCATTTTTGGATTCGGAATATCGAAATTAGCCTGGGGTGAAATTTTGGTACTTTTCATATAACTTTCATATTTTGATGAATAGTGAAAATTACTAAATTCAAATTAAAAACAACCATTTTAATCAAAATAATTAATAGTGATAAATTATGAATTTGAGTGGTTTTAAAGTATATTTAGAATATATTTTTACCATGTAATACAATGTGGGTCATTGAACATAATTTCACATTTAAACCAGACATAAACAAGTGTCAATCTTTTGATAGTTATTATCTCTTAAAAACACGCTTTTTGTTTTAACAACGGGAATTAATTTTAAATTAATTTCTGCCACTTATGTGTTTTGAATTTGGAAAAATGGATTCCATATTTGGAATCAGGATGTTTAAATTGTGTAAATAGGTAACTTTTATTTTTAGACATTTTGGATAATTACTTCGGTAAATATTTTATTTACCATGGTTAAAGGGTAAATCCGGTAAACAAGGGTTAAAAAATAATATTATAATAATACTAAATTACCCTAAAACATGTCTTAACCCTATTGGTCAATACATGGTCGACCATGTCCATCTTTGGGTCGATTTTGGGACCCCATGGATCCACTTGTAAGTGATAATGACACTTTATTTTAATTAAGTTAAAATAAATACAAAAATGACGCAAGCATATATCTTTTAGAAAAACAATTGTTACATAGGGTTATATATGTTGGATTTTAGACTATAAATATTCATTAGAAAGAAAAAAATATTTACTACATAATTATATTTTATTTATAATTTTTAGACATTAAATAATTTAATTTATTTATGACACAATGGTGATGCAGTAATTACCATAATAGTGAAAAATTAGAATAATTGATATTATAAATACCCAAATAAATATAATTTGAGACTTTTATTGAATTACACTAATTTTCTAGGTTAATATGACATATTAGGATGGATTAAATTAACTTTTTTAGAAGTAATAATTCTGTTATGTATTTCACAAAAATCAACTATTGAATAGTGTCAAAATTGACATAAAAGAGTTTTTAAAACAAATATTATATTATTAATTGATATTAAATTCCTAAAAATATAAGGTTCGGCCAAGAGACTTATATAATTATAGTTATATCATTAATGGACCACTTGGGGGTCTCTTGGATGTATATAGTAAGTTTATTAACTATATAATATAAAAATACAAAGTGACATGGTAAATGTCAAACTAATTATCTAAGAGTTAAAACTAAACGATAAGGTTAATATAGTAACCCAAACCTGTATAAATTCTATTGGTTGAATGTTTTTCGACCTATCCCCACCTTAACCTTTGAATAATAAACTTTGTAGCCATTAGAAACTGAATATGAATTTATTATAAATTAATATTTCTAGCTTTTCCAAAGGTGCCCCTCACCCCTCTTATAAAAGGGCACTCCTCCTTCTCATTTCTTCACACCTTCAAAGCCTTTTGGTTCGGCCAAACTCTGCCCAAATACTCTCTCAACTTCCCTCACTACAACCTAGATACCTTAGTTTTATGATAAATCCATCCTAAGGAGCCCTTTTGATTAAATCAAAAGGAAGAACCCGAAGAAGAGGTAATGTTTTCACCACCCCTTTTCAAGTTCCTTTCTTCTTCCACTTCTTCTTTCTTTGTTATTACCATTCTAAAATAATAAATCCAGTATAATATATATTCTGTGATGTTATTATAAATATGGTACAACCATATTCAGTATTCTATCCACCCTTTGAATAACATGTCACCATATGTGCGTACGTACGGCTTACCGTCTCCACGTCGTGGTGTAATTGTTATTCAATATATTATTATTTGGATGGGTATAATAATGATGTGTAACTCATGTAAATAATAAATATAACATGATAATGATTCTGTATATATAATATACCATCCAATTATATATTATTTTAATATCAAAAGAATGATATTGTCGCTCGTGCGTACGTACGGACTACCGTCTCCACGAACGCGATGAGATTCATTTTCCATCGTATCCATTCAAGTATAATTCTCATTTGATGATTAAAAATAATATTTAAGGACTTGATATAATTCTGGATATAAATAATATACATCCCATTAATAACAAATATGGCTCACATAATAAAGAATATAAAGTAAAATGAACCCGTTAACACCCGAAATGACAATAATTCTAAGATATTATTAACAAATCAATGTTAAAAGATCATATATGATATCATATTAATGCATATGATTCTTGTATAATTAAATAACAATTATTTCACCATTATACAGGAGGTTAACCTACCGTCGACCAAGAAAAAGTACAAAGTAAGGGGTTTCTTATCTCACTCTTAATTTCGTGAGAATTCCATTGTTCACCACTTATTTATTACATGTGGTGTATGTGTACTACCCGTAATTGTATTCATTGTGTATTATACTTTAATTCATGGGTATATACATCATAATTTTATGATCCTTCTTTCATGGGTTTATGTTTATTATGTTACCTAATCGATAAGGGAATTCGAAATTTCAATTTCCACTCATTTAGCTTTACGCATATTTCATTGATTATATTACTCCAAGATTATGTGTGGAATCACTATTCATTTGATTATGTCATAATTTCCACTCCCTTTTCTGTAAATATACTTTTGATACACATAATCACTCCATTGATAAATTCTCAAGTGATTGGTATGGACTTGTTAAGAGTCATTTTAACTCAATATCCATTTGTTGAGTTAAATATCCAATTCATTGGTGTTGTTTTTACAAGAATATGTGTGAATGTCATCTGATTGATTTACACTAAATATCCAATCATATTAAGTGTATTTATATTTTTCACACATAATTATGTCATTGATTTATCCTTAACCTAAGGATATGGCCTTTATGAGAGATTTCATCTCAATTTAAATTCCATTGAGACTTCTTTGTTGTTATACACCAAATCACTTTTATGTGGTGTATATAATGTACTTTGACATAGTATATTATGAATCCCTTTATTCTCATGATATTACAAAGTTTTTATTACCTCAATTATTTGTATTCAAGTGTCACTCTTTTGGTTATAATCTCTAACTAAAATACCATTTTTAAATGTTTTAAAGACTTATTCTTCTAAATATTTCTCATTAATGTCCATGTTTTAAAAAATGGTTTTAAGGATTTATTTATATGGACATTAAAGTTTTAAAATTAAAACTCCTTTTAAAAGTTTCAAAGTGGTATGGGCCACTTTGATTCAAAAATCTATTTTTAAATGGCTTCTTGACAAATAGTGTGACTTTTAAAAGTTTTCAAGAAAAGGGGGATATTTCTCTCAAATAGTTTTGATGATTATTTTCATCTATGTCAACATCATTCATTATTCTTGATTGAGGTTAATGTGATACAATACAATCTTCCATATTGTATCGAATGAGTTATGTTTGACTGTGGATGTGTTATTTTTATACCATTCATGGTTTGTAGTAAAAGTATTGACATTTCGTATGCTAGTTTTAATACGAATGTTTATGTTATGTTTAAACCTATTCATATGAGGAATGCATTGGACTTAATAAGTTACGGGTGGAGCCCTCTATAGCTCCTCAATGCATCGGTACGTCTCATGAGACAAACTAGTGTCTTGGCACAAGGCCTTGGCAAAATCTTATTTGTAGTCTTGGCACGAGGCCTTGGCTATGTGGTTATGATAGTCTGGCATTATGCATTCCATCATTATGAAAGTGGTTATTGATATTGAATGAGATTGTTCGACTATTAGAATATCCATGTGAGTAAGTAAATGGCATTATTTTATTTTATCTTTGCCATTTTATGCTGAAGTTCAAGTTTAAAGGGTTTTTGTTTTAGTTATAAACTGCCTTAAGTGTTTATGCTTATCTATGAAAGCTTCTGCTATAATGTTATCCTTACTGAGCATCTGAGCTCACCCCTTTCAATGTTTTATTTTTCCCAGGATTATGAAGAAGTAATTTATGAATGAACTGTAGGGATAGTATGAGGGGATATGAAGACAAGTTGTTTTTTTATGATGTAATGTAAACCTTTATGGATGTATCTAGTTATTCCAAGGCTACTAAACTAATCGGTCTTTCGAGACTTGATCTTTCTTGTGATCATTCCAATGTTATGTAATAATGCACCGACTCTGGGTAACTGGGGTCAGGGCGTTACATATAATATATATCTATATATAATAGTTGTTTTCAATTATGTGTTAACAATAATCATTTCGTGTTTCATAAGGATGAGGATTTATATCATCTATTTTCGGAAGCTGAGCTACCTTTGGATGAGCAAGATTTTAGGTTATCTGACCCTCAGACTACTGGTGGTTCAGGGAGGGACTCGGAGGGGGCGTGGTCTTGTTTGGTTTATGATTCCTAACCCAATCCCCAAGTGATGTTCACGTCTTGGCTTCGATCTACATGTGCAGAGGTGTGTTTACCTGTGTATTTTAGTTAGTTTTCAATAATTTATTTATATACTAATTGTTTGATTTTTTGTTTTTTTTACTTTATGAATATAGCTACTAGACAGGGGAACGCTATACTGCGCAATTATTTTTCTGAACCATGGGTTTCATGGGATCAGATTTCTATTTTATGTGAAGCACCTCATGTTCGATCATTGGCTGGTACGTAAATAAATAATTTTTATTTTGAAATTAATTTAATTAATAAATTAATATTATAAATTATTTGTAGGTTTTATGGTATCCCATTGATGAGAGCATGTATGGGGCTATCTGGAAGGCATGGCAGGGGAATATGTGTCAGTGTTTCAGTCAGTTTTTGCACAATTTGAGAAGGAAAGCAATGGAGAAAGCATAAGTGAATGAGTTTAATGAATCTTGTCACACCCTACAACCTGATTACATTTAATCTCAGGTTTGGTATGGATTATGTTCACACTAGTTGGGTGATCATTTTTATAGGAGATCATTGGTAGGTCGACAAAACCAGGGGAGACATGAGGTGACACATCGATCCAGTAGTCGTACATTTAGTATGTATAAGAAGTATTTGGTGAGTACTTTTTAAAATATTTTTTATAACTTTAAATGTAAACGGTTTATTTTATATTCATATAGGCAGTCGAACAGCTCAATATTTCGGAGTTCGAAGTTTATAGGAGGATTTATAGTGATCTGACCACTAGAGAGATTAGAGGTGCTCTCCAGCATCAGAATGTGATCAATATATTTTCTTTTTGAGTTTAAAATTTAACTATAAATAATATTTTAACTATTTTACTTTTAAATTGCAATTGAAGGAGTCATATGAGGCTACGACGTCTTAGACGCAGACTGAGAGTCAGGCTAAGACCAATGCTCAAACTATTGACCACCGATTTGATGAAACAATATGGATGTAGGAGACCCAGTATGCCTTTGAGAAAGTCCGAGTTTTTTGTATCGTCTCTTGATTGATGCTTGTGGATTATTATGGGACTACTATGACATTAGTAACCAGCTTGAGAGGAGCTTGTGGAGATTCATCATCATCTAAGGCACAATATCATGAGAATATGTGAGCTCATAGTGAGCTTATAGAGTATGGACGGGGAGCAGAAACAGATGCATCAATGGCAGCAGCAGCAGCATGAAAAGTTCCTACAACAGCAGTAGCAGCAGTAGCAGGAGGAGATGCATCGATGGTGGCAACAGTAGGAGTAGGAGAAATTGGAGTACATGAGATATCTCACTCATGGTTTAGGGATGGAGTTCCCTCCACCATCTACTCCAAGCGACCCTCCCCTCAGGGATCTATTTATTTATTATGATCAAACATTTGAATGTAAATTTTGTTTTTAATGTTAACTGTCTATATTTTTATATAGTTCATTTTTTATATTATTGCGAATATTATATTTTTTATTATATATTTAATTTTTTATTATTTTATTACTTTATTTAAATTTTTTATTATTTTTATTATTTTATTAATTATTATTTTTTATTGTTTTATTTTTATTATTTTTATTATTTATATTATTTTATTATTTATTATTTTTGATTATTTTCTTTTTATTATTTTATTATATTTTTCATGAATATTGAAGTTTTCATTATTTTATAATTTTTTATTATATTAGTAATATTAATATTAATAACAATATTATTATCATATTATCAATATTATTATTATTATTTTATAATTTAATTTAATTTACTAATATTAATATTATTGTTTCATTAATATTAATATTATTTTATTTTATTTTTTATTTTTTTATTTTTTTACACTTTTTCTGACGGGCCCATCGCAAATAGTATTTGCAACTATTTATGATGGGAACCGTCGCTAATTGTATTTGCGGCGGGTCCCATCACAAAAAATATTTGTGATGGGTTGTCGTAATAAGGTATTTAAAAACTATAATGAAGCTATTTGTAATGGGTATGCATCTCGTTACAAATATTTACTTTTTGCGACGGATCATCGCAAAAAACTCTTTTTGCGATGTTATTTTCTGTAACGGGTCATTTGCGACAGGATCCTGTCGTAAATGCCCCAATTTCTAGTATTTTTTGAATGTTTATATGATGTGATGGTCTAGTTGGCACTTTTAGTGATGTGATATACATATGAATGTATGTATGTATATAGGGAACCTCTATCTAGGATTTCCTTTTCTAGGGTTATCGTGTTGGTGATGCCCGTGTTTGGGGTAGGCAAGTGTGGTGGTGGTATGTAAGGTGAGTCACATGTGCATGGGCCTCCCACTTACATAGTATATTCATATCTACCATGGGTTCGTAGGCATCTTTTAGATGATTGTGTGATGGTTTCTTGCTAGCCCCGATTAGATGGGTTAATATACTCCTAGAGTTATAGACAGTCCAGGAGGGGTGTGCCACTGGTGAGGCTAGGTTAGAGCAGCCAGTTGGTTATTCACTTAGGGGCTTCACCATACACTGGTAGGTGGTTCCAAATAGAGAACATCCAGGAGTCTTCTATGGATGTTTAGGATCACCCATTATTACTATTTTTATTTATGTTTTTTTAATTTTTGTTGTCCTTTGTTTCAACATGAAATGTTTGCTTATTCATTTATTTATTTTTAGCACAACCCTGTATTTTTTTTGATTAGGTATTTGGTTTAGTTTTTGGTATCAAAAGGATAATCGGTTTTGAAAATAAAATGGGACATGTGTTGGTTTTTTTAAAATGTGAAAGACTGTATTTTCAAAGGAAAATGTGAAAACTATATTTTTATAATTGTATTTTCAAACTATCATTGATGGAATGTTTTTGTGAAAAGAAGAAACTAGATTATATGGTGACTGCCTACTAAGCATTTTGGTGTTCACCCCTACTTTATCTTTTCAGTTTCAGGTCCCAATTTTGGATCGCTCTTGCAGTGAGTGTGGTTCCGTGTCAGGTGGTGACCCACGAGGTCACTTGGAGGTACGTTTGGATGCGTGAATTTGTCTTATTTCTACTTTTAGTGATTATATGTGTTATTCAGTTTTATTTATTTATTTATTTGTCTTTCATTTATGGGCCAAATCATTTACACTTGTTTAGTTTTGATGCCCAGCACTAGTTTCCAGCCCATGGGGATCGGGAACGCCCTTTGGACCATGTCACGGGCCGGCTCGGGTGACCAGTTCAGGGTCGACCCAGAATGGTTTGTGACACATCCACCCATATTTCATGGTGAAAAGGGACCCCAGGAATCTGAGGGATGGATTGAGTGGATTGATCAAATCTTAAACTTATTGAAGACACTTTAGAAATCTAAGGCGGGTTTTACCACGTACATGCTCAAGGGACCAAGAAGGAGATGGCGATACTCCATAGTACAAGCTAAGTTACAAAAATATGTTAACTAGAATTATTTTAAGAAAATCATCAATTATAAATTTTACAATGATATGTTATGTGTGATTAAGACTCAGGAGTTTCTTACCTTGGATCAAGGGGTACAAAATATTCTGGATTATTCCACCCATTTTGTTGAGTTAGTGAATCTAGAACTGGAGCTTGTCACCAATGAGTACCTAAAGGCTCAGAGGTTTGAGTTGGGATTAAGGTTGATATTCAGTCAATATTGATTCTATTGTGCCTTTCGAACTTCATGGAGTTAGTCTGTAAAGAATATTTGGTTGAGGCAGACATAGCTGGAAAGATAGGTTTGGGTGGAGCTTTAGTTGGTGCAGTTGTTATCTAGGGTGTGTCTTCTAGCCAGAAAAGGAAGCACAAGGGTGGCCAATTTTTTTTAGGACCAGTTTGAGGGGATTCATCAAGACAAAATAAGTCTTTCTACTATCAGTATGGAAGGCATGGTCATATAAATCCTAACTATATGAAGGCTCCTAATACTTGTCATCATTATGGATAGTCTGGTCACCTAAAGAATTTTTGTAAAAGGATATCCTAAGACAGTAAAGTAGGATCCACTCTCAGCAAGGGTTTTTAGGTTTTTACTGATGATTTCAAGGGTGGTGGGTCCAATCCTCAATCCAAGGGGGTTTTCACATGGCTAAGACCAGATTTCTTTATGTGACTGAGTATGAATTAAAGGAATCTAAAGTAGGGACAACTAATGTTAGAGGTACAATGTCTATTTCATCTTCTATGTTGTTGGATTTGTTTGATACAAGTGCTCCTCATTCCTTTATAATGTCAAAGTTAGTTGATGTGGTGGGATTACATTCAGAACTTATGTCATTCTTTTTGGATCTTTCCATGCCTTTGGGAAGGAGGTCCGAACAAGGTTTCAATTTTCCCACATGTCAGGTGATGATACCCGACTATGAGGTGATATAGGACTTTTTTAGTTCTTTATATTGACATCTTAAACCTAATACTTTTCATGGATTAGATGATCATTATTATAGACCATATAGACTGTTATCATCATCAAGTTCAATTTTTATCTTCCGATGGGATCACTTATATTTTTTAGGGCGAGTCGGACTCTAGATCAGGGAAATCGGGGAATTTTGTTCCTTATTTTGGGGTAATATTATTCTAATTTACAAAGATTTTTTTTGATATTGTTGACCCTTGTTGGGGTAGTCTTCTTTATGAAGTAGTGATTGTGTTCCCCAAGGTCTTTTTGGATGATTTTTTAGGGTTTCCACCCAAAGAGAGGTTGAATTTACTATTGATATACACCCAGGTACAATGCCCATTTATATGACATCTTATCGAATAGAACCTACTAAGTTGGTGAAAATTAAGGTCCAACTTAGAGGTCCTCATTGGTTTTCAAATATTGACCTTCGTTCAGGGTACCACTAGTTGAGATTTCGAGAAAATAATATACCTAAGACAGTGTTTAGGAGTTGGTATGGGAATTTCAAGTTTCTGGTTATGTCATTCAATCTCAATAATTCTCCTATAGTATTTATGAATTTTATGAACCAAATATTTCATTAATTATTGTAATATTTTATTTTTGTGTTCATGGATGATATTTTGGTGTACTCCAAGTCAAAAGAGGAGCATAAAGACCATTTGGATATCATTCTTCAAACCATAAAGGAACATAATATATATGGTAAGCTTTCTAAATGTGAGTTTTGGATCTAGGAAGTAAAATTTCTAGGGCATGTGATATCTAATAGGGGAATTTAGTGGATCCTAAAGATATACAGGTTTATGTGTCCTAGGAGCATCCCAGAAATGTGTTTGAGATATGGAGATTCTTGGGTTTGGTTGGTTATTATAGACGATTTGTTTTGGATTTCTCTAAGATCACATCTTTGATGACAAATTTAACCCATAAGTGTGTAAAGTTTGAATTGAATGAAAAAATTTAAAGATGTTTTTAGGAGATTAAGGTGGTGTTGACTTCAAAACCAGTTTTTATTCTTCTGGAACTAGGTTTGGTTATGATGTTTTCTACAATGCTTATGGTACGGATTTGGGATGTGTCTTGATGTAGGGGAAACAAGTGGTGACTTATGGATCTTTTGAGTTATTATTTCATGAGAATAAATCATCTACCCACAATCTTGAGTTAGTTTTGGTTATACATGCACTAAAAACATGACATCACTATCTCTTTGGGGAGTGGTTTATTGTATATTCTGATCACAAGTGCCTGAAATATATTTTTACTCAGAGGTATCTGAACTTGTGATAGAGATTATAGGTGGATTATATTTATACTTTTGATTTTGATATTTAATATACTCTAAGGAAATAGAATGTGTTTGTTGATGCATTGAGTATATAATTACTAACACAATCCATGAAGAAATCGGTTGAAGAGTGGTCTCTGATAAGTTTGTTTGCTGAGATGAGCTTGGGAGTGGAAGAGGTTGGTGGATAGGTGTTCTTGGATATGATAAAATATGAATCATCTTTTTATGAGTGAGTTTTTCTCAATAATGTGACATACATTAAGTGAAAACGCTTTAATAAAAGCCTTTATGGTGAGGAGACCTTGAGTGAGTGGTATAGGTCTCCTAGTAGAGATTTGTGCTTCTATAGAAGGTAGGTTGTTTCAATTTCTCTGAGGTAGGATTTGATGGATATTGGACATAATTCATGTAGTTTTATATACCCTAGGGCTACCAAGATGTATCATGACTTGAGATTTCAGTATTAATAGCCAGGGATGAGGTGGTCGATTATGGATTTTGTTTCATGGTGTCTCACTTTTCAGAAAATTAAGGTGGAACACTAGAGACCTGCTAGTTTTTTGCAATCTTTTCCCATTACAATATGGAAGTGGGATGAGATTTTCATAGACTTCATCATTAGTTTTCCACAAACTCCTAGTGGGAAGGATATTATTTAGATGACCATTGATCAACTTATGAAATCAACTCATTTCTTGCCTATCAAGGAGATGATGAAAGTGGAACTGCTCGGGGACTTGTACATCTGAGATATTGTGAGACTTTATGGGGTTCCCTCTATGGTTATATCTGATAAGAAATCAAGGTTTACATCTAGGTTATAGAAAGGTTTTTAGGAAATTATGGGTTCCTGGTTGAAATTGATCATGTATTATCAACCATAGATGGATGGATAGACAGAGAGAGATATCCAGGTTCTTGAGGATACGCTTCGACCTTTCGTGCTTGTTTTTGGTGGATCATAGAAAAAGCATTTTCCTCTAGCCAAATTTTCCTATAACAATAGTTATCAGTATTTGATAAAGATTTTTCACTTTAAATCATTTTATGGGAATCCATGTAGATCTACCTTGTGTTGGTAATAGTTGGGATAACAATCCTTGTTTGGGTAGAGTCTCACTCAAGAGATGATAGAAAAGGTGCAGTAGATCTGGAATAGGTTGTTCACAGAACAGATCCATTATAAATTGTATACAAACCATCATCAGTGGACTCTAGAGTTTGAGGTTGATGATTGGGTTTTTCTCATAGTTTCACCTCTCTTGATACATTGTCAGTTGGGTAAGTAGGGTAAGTTAGCACTGAGTTTTGTTTACCACTTTGAGATCATGGAATGAATTTTAAAGGTGTCATGTCGATTGGACTTACTATCTCACTTGACTTCGATTCACGACTTGTTTCATGTTTCCAAACTGTGGATGTATCACCTGAATCTTTCCCATGTGTTAGATGGGAGTATGTGGATATTTATCCCGATACCACCATTGTTGAGTTACCAGTTAAAATTATGGATCATCGGGATAAGTTACTACATGGTAAAACAATTCCCTTGGTCTGGGCATTGTGGTAGTGTGGATGGGACAACCATGAGATGTGGGAGCGGGAATCATTGATGAGGCAGAAGAAACCTTCTCTATTTGTGGGTCTAGGATCTTAAGGACTTTATGGAGATAGAAATTTCTTATGGTGTAGAGAATTTTGATTCCTTCTAGGTCACAGGTATGCCTTAGAAGAGCCTTATTTTTTCTCTTTTGGGGTCTGAGAAGATTCAGGGGATCAAAGTCTAAAAATAAGGGAATTTGAGAAAAATTGGATTGGCGCACAGTTATTTTAAACATGATATAACCATGAGGTATTACTCTATGAGGTTCCAATGTCATTTTTCATGGTTTGTGCATGGTTGGAAAAACCGTGCAACATGCCTAGTGAACTGTATAGGGTATCTGGTGGTTTTCTGGGGCTGTCACATGATTAAGGTGCATCGTTAGTTTAGATGTGTGACACTCTAATTCAAACATTCACCCCTAGATATAATGGACAATAGGGGCGCACAATTAAGGTATAGGGTTAGTTTAACCATGCGGCCTCCTCCTACAAACCATGTTACCCCTCTTCAAACTCTTAAAAAGTGGGATTTTACCCTTTTTCCCTTGGTTGTTTTAAATCCAAATCACCCCCTAATCTCATATTGGCTCATACTAACCCTTACACATCACTTTTTAGGTCTATACCCTTGGATTATAGGTGGAATTACTCTATTCTTGATAGATAATCTTGAGGTATGTTGCATTTTTATCTGGTTTCCCCTCTTCTTTATAGATCTACTCTAGATATCTTCTCCTCTCATCTTGTTGGAACCCAATTGGATTTTGAATCTATATTTAATGGATTTGATGCAGGATTTACATTGTTTATTATGGATGTAGGATCATTAGGACCCAGTTTACTCTTTTACAGTCTCTGTTTTCAAAGGTAGTTAGATCTACCTCTATTTTGAAGTAGGTGTTTCTATACAATGGGTTAATTCTATAAATTTATTATCATTCAGGTAAAATTACTTTTTTTTATTCATTGGATTGAGGTGATTTATGGTTTCAAGGTTTTTCTTGGAATGATAAATGTTTTAAAAGGGTTTTTTATTTAAAAAAGGTTCCTTGTACACAAAGTATTTGATTAAATTCTTGAATGGTGTTTTTGGTTTGGAGAGGGGTTTTCAAAAACCTAAGAAGATTTGGATTGGATTTGGAAATGTTTTATAAATTTTGATCATGGTTTTGAAATTTATTTTGAAAAAATTGGCACATTAGGGACCTTAGGCTCATTTGGAAAGGGATATAGGTGACCCTAGTGTGTGTGGTACCACTAAGGGTTACTTTTGGGATATTGATAGATTATGGTAGGACTTGATATTGGTTGGTACCAATATATTCCTAGTTTAGGATCTTTTATGTCTAGTATGTATTACCATAGGATAGGGACCAATACATAGTGCTTTTAAAATTATTATTTGTTTATCTCATGATGGATTTTTTCATATATTGTGGATCACATGTTTTTCACACGAGATTGTATCACATGGTTTCGCATGATGGGTTATTTCGTGGATATGTTTTTACTTGGTTACCTTTTGATGTGTGGATATGTTTACCTATTTTATCACTTATACTTTTTATATTCCTGGATTTGTATATATGAAATTATTTTATGAAAAACCAAAGGAAAATAATTTGCAAATGGTTTTGTATTTATGAAAATGCTTTGTAAAAATCTTTTTGTTTTAAAATCTATAACTATTTCATTCTTATTATTAGACCTTGTATAGACTCCGTGGTAGTATCCTACTAGGCTTTGTGATCACACCCTAATTTTTTCTTTGGGTAGTTGTAGATATTTTATTTTAGGATCCAAGTAAATGTGAGGGAATCTTGTAGCATGATAACTTCTCTTGTTGTTGCAGCCTTCAGTTTGGGATGGTTGGGAGGTGACGGTTGGTCACATAGAGACTTATTGGTCTTGTCTAATTCATAATTTTCTAGTTTAGACTATTTGGATTAGTTTTTATAGATATATATGTATCTTTATATTCTACATCGTAATTTGGTTGTATGTATTGTTTTGTTTTATATGAGACTTGTTTTTGTTATCTTGTTGCACCTCGCCACCATGATGGGCCAGCTTGGGTGGCTTGTCTAGTTTACCCGAGTTGGTTCGTTATAAACAACATAAAGAGATATATTTTAAGGTATGTATCTCAGTGCTTGGTATGTCATAAAGTTAATTCAAGGATATAAAATTTTAAGGAGATTTTATAACCATTACCCTTACCATAATGGAAATGAGAAATCATCACCATGGATTTCATCATTAGACTCCCCAAAACATCTAAAGGTCATAATGTTATTTGTGTTATAGTCAGTTTCCTTACAAATTTAAAACACTTCATTGATATTAGATAATATTACTCTCTTGATCATATTTCCAAGATATACATTAATAAATTGGTAAGGTTTCATGGAGTACCACATTGTATTGTATCTAATTGAAATCTTAGGTTTACCTCAATGTTCTAGAAAAGTCCTTAGAAAGTTTTGGATATAAAGTTGTGTTTCAAAAATTCCTATCATACTTATATATTTGTTAGATCTATGAGAACCATTCAAACCATAGAGGATATGATGAGATATTATTTACTATATTTCAAAGGTCGTTGGGATCAACACCTTCCTCTAGTTGAGTTTTCTTACAATGATAGCCTTCACTCAAGCATTTATATGGATCCTAATGAAGAATTATAAGGAAAGAAGTATAGAACTCTGACATATTAGGATAAATTTGGATAAATAAATCTATTAGGGCCTAATCTAGTAGAGTAAATAGATGATAAGGTTAGATTTATTCAGCATTACATCAAAGGAAGATCATATTTAATAGGAGATTTATGCTGACAAACATCAATGAGATATAGAATTTAAAGTTTTTTAGAAGGTATTTATAAAAATATCTACATGGAAGAAGGTTATGAGATTAATAAATAAGTTAATGTTCTTCCTAGTGCATATTTGTCTTTTTGAGATTCTTGATCAGATTTGGACAGTCGCTTATCACTTGGCACTCTCACCAAACCTCTCTCAAGTTCATGATGTGTTCCATGTATCTCTCATGAAGAAATACATACCTGATCCTTCACATGTACTGAACTTAGAGATTATATCACTAGATAATGATATTTCCTATAAAGTAAAACTGATATAAATTTTGGATCATAGAGATAAATTTCTACGGAATAAGACTACTTTCCTGGTTAAAGTTATTTGGAGGAATCAAAAATTTGAGGAAGCTACATGGGAATCCAAGGATATGGTGAAACAGATATATCCTCATTTATTTGTATCAAATTGATATAATTTCAAGGGAGAAATTCATTTTAATGGCTCAATAATGTAACACCTTAAGATTTTATATGTATTTCCTTTGAAATAGACTTGAAGTATTTAATAGCTTGCCTTACACGAAATCTCGGGTCTATATGAACCACGATATAGTAAACCATTATAACATAGTTATTAAATTGTCAAGTATGATTAGTAATAAAAACTTTATAAAAAATATGTATAAAATTTTTATATAATTAAAATTTATTGATTAATTCATAATAAATAAGTACTCAATTTTTAGTAAAATCATTTTATGCTTTAAAATATGTTTTCTTTACAAAAAGTTTTGATTGAATTTTTTTATGTGACGAATATAATTAATTTATAAATTTTTCTAAAAAAATATTTTAGGATATTAATATAATTTTTTAAATTAGTATGTCTATATTATCTTAGTTGATTTTTTAGGATTTTTCTAAAATGGTTTATTTTTCACTAAGTAGTGAAAAATATCAATTTTTTTAAAAACTGTCATTTATTTTCAAGTAAAAGTACCATTATATTTTTAATTTGATCTTATTTAACCTAATTATACTTTAAATATAAATACTATAATTTATCACATAATAACCATCCTTATACTTCATTTTAGTATAAGTTTATTTTTTGGCTTAAAAACACATTTTTCTAAAAACCGTTCTTATGAACACAATGTGTTTTTATCTTAATAAATTATATTAATATATATTTATTAATGAATTTAACGAAATTTATAGATTATATATTCAATATAATATTTTAAAATTCATTTTATGGTTTTTACGAGGCATATAATGGATGTAAATTAAGCTTTATGGTTAAAAATTCATTTTTCTAAAATGAGTTTTCATTGCGGTTTGTGCATTTTTTAAATTAAATTCTAAAAATTATAGATATTTAATCTAGTAAAATGGATTACATAGTTTTAATTAAAATAATTAATATAATTTAATATTTTTTACTTAATTTTTTTTATAGTTAATAGTGAAAACAATAATATTTTATTACCAAGGTTAAGGTTAAAATGGGTTTACTATGGTGATTGAACTAAGAGATAAGGGTATTATTAACACATAAACCTATCAAATTATTATTTTTTGAAGAAATTTCAACCTTATATTATCCTAAATTTTAATAATTCTCCATTTGGAGCCACTTTCCCATGAAAGTGGCCTTATATCATTAAAATATTTTAAGAAATTCCATGTTTGTCCCTCCCAACACTTATAAAAGGTCAAAAATTATCCACCCTTATTCACACTATTTTAGCCTTATATATTGTAAAATCCTACTCAAAAACCATCCTATATTCCTTCCCTTTATTCTGGATCTTTTAGTATCCTCTTAAGACCAATCCTTTAAGGATTAAGGTGTAATTCAATAGAGGTATCTCAAAGAATATGTATAGATCTTAAACAAACTCTTTCAATTTTATTTATTCTTTTACTTCCTATAAACATATTGTATCCATATAAACATTATTAATATAGTATTATAAATATAATTATAAGTTATTATGATGATTTATCAACCATTTACCATCTATTCTCTATCAAATGGGAGATGAACATATCGCTCATGCATATGTGTGGACTACCACCTCCACATAGCGATATGATTCATTTTCCATCTCCAAATTATTGGTTGGTTATTATGTTAGATTTAATTTATATATATGGTATTTATAATATAATAATGTTTTTTTAAAATAAATTCATACATATTGTTACAAAAATTCCTTATAAAAATGAATAAAAATTATATAATAACTCCTACCCCAAAACCTAAATCTTTAATATATTTGGATAATATGTACATTTTATATATCCTTTTTACATAAAAATTTTGTTTAATCCTTTACCAAAGTCTCCCTATGAACCCATCATAAAAAAATCACTATATGTGATCCCCTAAGGATGTTTATTAAGAAAATAAAGGGTAACATTAAAACCTTATAAGGGAAAAAATATAGGTGGCATGAAATAAGAATTATACAATAGTATAGGTGTGAACATAAGATACATCATGGAGATATTAACATAAGAGAAACATGAGTCTTTTCAATGAAATGTGGTACACACACAATAATATATAATTATAATCATAAGTCAAAGCTCACTTTTAATATTACATAACATATTTGGGTTAGAGTTATTGCCCACAACCCATTTATAACATATCAAAAGACATAAAACATTACTCATTTTATTGGAAGGGTGTATAATTATGGGACTAACCATCACATAATATTATTCTCATAAATATTTTTTTTCATAGATATAAAGGATAATAAACTTTTATACATCAATCACAAAGTCATAACATGATTAACCTAATAAAATAAAGTGAGTTACATGTTAATATCATTGTGTATAATAAGAGAATCAATAAAGAGATGAATAAATAAATGATATATATACTTTAAAATAATAATAAATAAAATAAAAATATAATTATATAAGATTATAAATAAAAAATTAAAAATGTATAGATAAAGAAATGAGATATGAAAGGTAAAGAGATGAGATAAAAAATGACTCCCCTTATCTCAAATTCAGACTCACATTGGATGCACTTCTAACATAATGTATAATAAAATTTTATTTATTAATTATCTATTTAATAATTTTATTTAAAATTATTTAACTCTTTATTATTGATTTATTATTCACTTTTTGGCATTTTTTTATATTAAACATTCAAGGATGCTCATTCTAGTATTTCCATTATTGTTTTGGTATTATGGTCCTACTTTTTTTTATCCAAAATTTCATCATCAATGGAATTTAAAAGATAATTTATTAATAAGTATCTATAATTAATTATGATTAATGGCCATTTAACCATCATAATAGGTTTGTCTCACAAAAGTGATGTTTCATGGTTTATTTGTTTAAGGAGGGTTTATTGGCCATAATGAGTTGCATAATATAATTATTTCCCCATGATGTATACCATTACATGAACTTAATTCTAACATTAATGAATCATTAACATCATATTTTACTAGATATAAGATAGTTATAATCATATATAAATATATTCGTAATTATTGAATATTACCATCCATATAGGTGGAAAAACATACCACAAAATAATATTATTAAAGAGATGGAGAATAATAAAAGAATCAATATATGATATTTATCTTAATGATAAATAAGACTTATAAAATGTATTTTATCTTATTATTATGATTAATTATATTTATAAATAAGATTAATAAGAAATAAAATAGTTATTTGAGAGTTTATTACCTCTTTTTGAGACCAGTCATTTGTTAGGCATTTTATGATTCAACAGATTGAGTTGTTGTGAGAAAAAAAAACATAATATCCATAGAAAAAATATTTATATGAAGTAATTTTATAAATATTTTAGATAAATAAATATATTTTTAAAGTAATAGAGAATGAGTGGTGGAAGAAGATAATTATAGATGAAAGAGGGTGACATTTGTTTATAAAATAATGATCAAATATTTATTTTTTTACTTCAAGAAAACTAATAGTGATACTTGATATGATTCAAGGTCATGGGTATCATGATTAAATGGTAATTAATTTATTTAAATATTCATTTAACATCTATTAACCCAAAAATTTGTTCAAATATACTATTATATACTACCTTATTTATATGATAATCACTAAATAAGTATCATATATTACTATATGATAAAAATTACATATTCTATCCCATACCTAATTTATATAAACTAATAAAAAAACATTTTTTTCAAAATAAATTTTTAAATGATATATATTAAACATATAAATTTATCATGAAAAATTAGGGTTTCATGAAGGAAAGAGAGATTTATTATTAGAAAATTGAACCATAGTACTTCCTCTGAGTTGATTAAAAATTTATATTCATAATTTTAGATATTCATTTATGATATTATGATAGTAATTTTTCCTATTATATCACTGATATATATTTACCTATATATCTACCCCGACAATTATCCCTAATGGTTACACCTAATTATTACTTTACTCCTAATAACTACTATTTTCCAATAACTACCTTACCCATTTACAATAGTCAAATAAAATTTAATTTTAAATCTCAATATATATATATATACTTAAATACTCCATATAAAATCACATAATTTATTTACATATTTTTGTCTATATATTTTATATTCCTTTTATAAAATTTATATCAGATTACTTATAATTTTATTTCTTTGTATATTTATTCCATGAGTATGATTTTTATGGGAAACAATGAACAAAGGGATATAAAACATGTAGTGATGTTTTTTTGGTATTTATTTTCCATTATTATTTCTATAATTTATGATGAATAAATATCTTTTATTTAGAATTGTATTAGTAAGAAATAATATGATATTTTCTTCAGGTATTTCATTTATGATCCTATATCACTTCATGAAATGATATTATAAATAATAGTTTTATTTAATTGTATAAAAATAAAACCATCAAGTGGTTGAAATATTCCTCATTCCACTTTGATCTACTTATTTTTTTATAATGATTTTTCTTTCATTGCATATGGAGAAAAATATCATTAAATAACTACCTTATAATGATCTTCCACACTAGTCTACCAATAAGGATGGAAAAATCTAATTTCACATGGTTAACACATGATAATATAGATATATGAATACCACATGAATAAACACCTACAATCATAACCAATCATATAATTATATAAGTCTAGGATAAGGTCAATAATGAATTATCTAAGAGTAAGAATATTTTAACCTAAACTTTCATTAAAATCTTTTTTTCACAAAAAAATAACACTAGAGAAAAAAAACTTTTTGTATCCAAAATAGACTATGAAACTTGAACTCAATCATTATTACATGATATAGAATGTTCAAAAACTAGATCAATAAGAAGACGCCATTAGGGATGTCATTGAAGATTTCCATAATAAGTATAAGGATTTAAATTAAGGATTAAATCTTCTTAAAAATAATTCTAACACAGTCAAGAACCTTTCACTTGAGAGTAAGATATTAATTTTTTCTCTTAGTAAGTAAATATTTATTTAATTATTTGAACACAATCTTAATTTATATTGTTGTATTTTTTTATCAAAATAATGTCAAGATGATCCAAAAAATATACATATAAATATTTGGAAGAATTTTGATAATCCTGGAATAATGTTTCATAAGGGGCTAAGTGAAGTTTGTGTATAGTAGAAAAGAAGTCTATAATATAGATCATGGAAGTCTAAATTTTGAATAATAAATATCAAAAAGGTCATATATGTATAAATTATAGCTCTAGTTTTATAAATTAACTCAATTTCCCATGATAACTAATGTGAAAAAATATAGGATATATAAATAAAGATTAAAAAATAATGGATATATCATTATATAACATGTTTAAGCACTATAAGTAAAAGTAAATAATTTTAAAAAAAAAATAAGGTGAATAACTATAAGGCACAACTTTAACAACCTATACTTTTATATAAGGAATTTTACTTCCAAATAAACATGTTTGTCATATATTAGTCTAAATAATTGAAACCATAAGCTTCTGATATTGAGATAGTCTTATAATAGGATCAAAATAGTTTCAGGAATTAATTCAACGGAATGTATGTGACATAAAGTGGTGGAAGTGTCCCCTTTTACAATTGAGGAAAATGGAACTTTTGAGAATACCCTTTAATTTTCAATGATATCATTACACTATTCAAGGGTCAAAGACTCCAAAAGTTATAACAATAGAGTGTGGTGTGATATTGGTTTAAGAAATCCTCAAAAAATTATTTCCACACATGTTTTAAATATTTTTTAAGTAATTGTTTCATAGGTTTTTACTTTTACAATTTTTATTTTTACCTTGGTAACTAGTTTTTAACTAAGTAATTAATGTTTTAATAAAAATATAAAACAACCCTTATTACTAAATTTGGGTGAGATAAACCAAAATTTAATTTCAATTTAATATAATTCAATTTATAAATGAGAAAAAATTAACTTTTAAATTAAAACATTATATATGTATGTGTGTATATATAAACAGTTTTCTGTAGAAAATGGTGTTTTAACTATTATGTGTTCTTATTATTATTTAGCATTGGTTACCAATTGAATGTTTGTTATTATAATTATATATTTGTTTAAATAAAATATTAGAGTCATAATTTAAAGTATATTAATTTAATTTATTAGATATAAATTATACAAAATTAATAAAATAATTCTTTGAAAATAATGATTTTACCATTATCATGGTCATTAAATTTAATCTTAGTAATCATAATTTTATTATAAAAAATGAAATTAGACTTATTAAATAACATGATCATGTTCATAAAAAATATGAAATATATTTTTTGGATTTAATTTTAACAAGTGATGAAAACTAAATTTTTAACATAAGAAAATAAATTAGTTTTTAGAGTAAAATATTACTTATGTTTCTAAAACAATAAACATGGATTTTATAAATAAAAAATATTAATTTTAAATGATTTTTTTTTACTTTTAAATATACTTTTTTATAGAAAAATGATTTAAAGATATTTAATTCATTCTTGTATTAAGATAATGTCATAAAAGTGATGGTTTTAGCACCATTGGTATTTTTCACTATTCATTTAAAAATCAATTATTTTAGAAAAATATCAAAAAATTACCCTAAGATAATATTTTTATTCTAAATACAAAAAAAGTCAATTTTTTCAAATCCATATTCTAAAATTTGATAATTTAACTTTTAAATAAAACATAAATATATAATGAAAAAAAATCATATGAAAATAACATTTTAAAATATCAACTATTATTATTTTTATTTACTATAAATTAATAACTAAATTTGTGCTAAAAATTTATTAATATAAAACATAATTTATCATCATTAATCATAAATTATTTAAAATATAAATTCATATCACATAAAAATACAATTCTTATAAAAATACATTTTTAAACAATAAATGATCTTATTAGTCATTTTGTGAAAACTAATTGAATTTAATTCATATTAAAAGTAGTCATTGTTTTCTTTATATGTATATTTCATAAAGTAGTTACTCTTATTCATACCTGGTAATTCAATGGATAGATTTTAATGGTCATACTTAAAATTTTTATTTTTATCTAAATATATTTTGTTTTCATTTTAGTTCAGTGTTGTGTGTGGAGAAAGCTATCGAAAAAATTTATCTCATTTAAAGGAAATCATATATTAAAAAATATGGGTGTTACAATTGATCCATCTTATAGTTATGTTTATTCATACATGTACATTGGTATTTCCTCATCAATTACCCCTTTAACAAATGTCTAATGTGTTATGGTAGCTTTGAATGTTCCTTTATAAGTACATATTTTTCTTTATCATCACTCTCCAAGGTAATATATGGGTTGATCTAATTTATAGATCAATGTAGTGAGATTTAATGGTCAATTCATTTTTAATTAAATTAAATAAAAATAATTTTGAGAATGTACTATCTCTCTATATTGGTTTATCTTAGATCTCTCCTTCTTTTCTCAGTGCTTTCTAGAGGTATGTGGTCAAAGTTGGGGGTAGGTAGTCAATTTGCTCCAATATCTCTTAAAATTTCACTATCTCAGTGGTGTATTCTTTTTCTATGGACTTAGAGAGGTGACTTAGTGTTTAATATTCATTTTTAAATATAGTAGGATCACTTGGAATTTCACTTCTGACCAAATCACTTGAAAATGTATCAAATGCTTCTTGATCTCACACAGTATCAATATTTAGTATTTCCTCTAGAGTGATATCCTATGATGGTGGTAGAGAGTGGTCAGATAGTAAATTCTCTATTTGTTCCTTCTCAGCCTCCCCGGGTTCTTTTACTAGAAATATCAGTGGGATAAAATCTCCCTCCATTGGTTCTAGTAATGATTTCTCCAACTTCTGGTAATAGTATTCTTATAGGTATTCAACTATAATTATCCTTTATTTTCACATCTCCTGTATCGCTTTATGAAGTTCTTACACCTATATTTCACTTAAAACATATACTTCATCTTTCACCTGAGAGTAATTGGTCCATTCATAGTATGGGTCCTCTTGAAAATTCATTATGAACAATATTTCTAAAATCTAATAGAATAAAATCAAAAGAAAGGAAATAATTAAAAAACACTAAATCTAACACCAAGCTATTTATCAAAAATGGAACCAGTGATTGGAGAAAAAAATTTATTGAAAAGTTTTTCCATAAAATATGATTTAATTTCAATGGGGAAGACTGATGGGATGACCACATTTTTTCTCTTAATGATGCCAAACTCTAAATTTAGTGTTCTCTATTTTATTAGATTGTTTTTAATGTTTTTGTCTTTAAAATAATTGAAAGTAGTGAATAGGGGGTTAGAATGTGCGGTAGAATATAGAGAATGAAAATTCATGAAATCTAAACTAACATAGATTAAAATGAAAGGACATGATCTTAGGTTTATTTATATGGAATCCTTCATAACTTTATTTTATGTATTCAATTCATTCATTGGATAACTCAATATCATTCTCCATCTACCACCATCTACTTGTGTTTGTGGGAACCTAGTGCACCTTAGATATCTCCTTGCCATAATGGATTTCACTTCCTCTAAAGTGGAGAGTTAATAACAAACCAAAATCCCAACATTCCACTAGCTCAACACCCAACTCCATTGTATATTGTGCATAACTCAACTACCCCAATATCATTGTACATTATAGAAGTTAAGTTAAGTGAAGAAAAATGATTTATCATAAGAAGTGATGAGGGTATAGATACGGGGATATGGTTGATGATCATCTAACCAATCCCTCACTCCCTACTATCTCACCATGAAATGAAATCAAAACATTGAAAATGGAGAATAAATCTACGGACACCATAGCCTCCCCAGGATCAAGTCCTTGGGATAATTCTCTGCCATCATAGAGTTTGGAGATCACAGTGACAAACAATAAAAAAGATAAGAAGAATAAATTTTAACTTTAATTAGAAAAAAAATGAATTCAATATTACATTGTAAACTAATAAAAACATGATCTAATCCCACAGATACAGAATTTTTTATATAGTATACTTCCCTCCATATTTAAACATAACTCCCCCCTTTTCCCCCTATAAGAATTGACATGTAAAAATTAGTGACCCACGATCCAAGATATTCCTTTTCCTTGGATGTTTACCACATGGCCTTCTTATTGGATAATTACCCAATTTGGTTAAACATTAGATATGAGGATCCTAAATAGTCCTCTCGGGTTGTTCATGTTAGCTATGTGGATCACCTTATTCATCAATAACCATGGATGGTCCAGGATTTTAATCCATTGATAATACATCGTAGAAGCCTTTGAAGGCAACAATGGAGTGGAAACATCAACCTTATCATGTATCATGTGATGGCTCATGAGGATGTTTTGAGGTGAGAATGTGATATCAAGCATGGGTGTGTGACTATGTTACTAAGGTAGTGAAAGTTATGTTGGTTCTTAACAATGAATTGGGTAGTGAAGAATCTTATGTTGATTCTCTTTAGAATACATCGTATAGATAATGGATGTTGTATCATCTTGATGGTTCACATTCACCAAAACAAAGTGAAAAAACATTAGTTATGTTACAACGTGAACATAATGTGTTTTGGGTGGTCGAGGTGTCCTTGGATGAGTGATAGATGTTGAATTAGAGCACAAGGCATGTTAAATGTCGATCATAGTGTGGAGTGTTTTTATAAGGTTTTATTGGGAAGTAGGTGTAGATTAGGGGTCTTATTCTAGGCTGGGATGGGATGCAATGATGTTCCAACTAGTTGATACATTGTCCATTAGAGCGTGGTGTTTTCCAAGGCTCAAGTGGGGCAATGTTGGCACACTAACACCTTACCATGAGCCAATATAGGAGTACGTTAACAGCCTAGAATATCCTTGAACCACTTCAGATATGGTGTTGTCCATTTTATTCCCTCTTCGGTGATGAAGTGGGATTTAATTGGAACTAGGATTCCTTATCAAGGGACAATGTAGGATTAATTATCATGAGAACATATCTTGTGTTTCTTAGTATTTTCTTCTAGTAGTTGTCTTAATCATTGATTCCCTCATTCCCCCTTTCATCATTTTTCACTTACATATTATTAACACACACAATTCAAGATAAAACCATGATAATAAAATATTAAATATCAATTAACCATGTAAATCAATGTTTTAGTATGTTTTCACATTAAAGTCTAAAATGTACCTATATACTAAATATATAGTAAACTAGTATTATGCATGTGTGTTCACAAGGGATGTAGTAGTTTATAACATGAAATAATTGTTTATATATTTGAAAAATAATAATAATACAAAGAAAGTGGAAACTGAGTTTTAATTTATATGTGTCTAAGAATTATAAATATATGGATAAATAAAACATTAAAAGACGTGAAGTTTTAACAAAAAAGCTTTGAGTTTTCATAAAATAAAAATGGTTGTTCCAACATGTGGAAAAATATATTCTATGAAAGATAATGAAAAATTGAAATGTCATTACTCGTTCTTTTCAGTCTTCATTTTCTTCATATTGAAATCTAAATTTAGTTGATTTTCATTTTCTTTACAGCTTGAAGTTATAGGTGTGAAATCGATGACACCTTTATCATATTCTTGAAAAGTTTCTTCATAAAAATCTTGTAGTAATTTCTTTACAATAAATATATTAATTAGTTAGTTTGTGATAGTAGATACAATAGAGAATAATAGTTTTAATCTAATGAAATATTAAAGAATATCTCTATAAACATAAGTAATTATATTATGATATGAATTTACAAGGAATCTAATAAAAATTTAAGAAATGTAGAAAATATATGTGATGCTTATTTTGTTCACCATTTCTATATAATGATCGCATATTTTTGAAATACAAACTACTCTTTGACCATATGATAAATCATATTTCCATGTATATGAACTTCATAATATGTAAAAGACACATGTATGGATAAACATTAATGTCCCAAAGATAAATAAGTTCATCGTTAATAAAAAAATCATGAAATAAAAGAGATGTTCCACTCCATAAAAAATACAACATTCCCATGATAGTAAAAAAATTAAAGTTAGAATAAGATAAAACTAGTACAATCCTCCATAGCTCATTCACACATTTTAAAACAACACCTACAGTTGTTTATAACACTCAATTAGTGTATTTATTTTAGTACACATCTAAATGATCATCCCCTAAAAATAATCTTGGTAGTTTAATATAGTCAATTGTATTTATAAATAGAAGGATTCCATGATATAAATCCAATATTTAGAATCATCTTAATAAAACCCATATAAACTCTAAGGTTTTTCATAACATTCTATAATGTTATCAAAAACAGTTTTAACTTTAAACGATGCATATTGTTTGGAATTTTAGGAGTCAATAACAGTTTAATAGGGTTAAGACTTAATTTAATAGGAAATGACATGAAAAGAAATATCAAATGGAAATAAAAAAAATGAGGGATGTTTGAAGATATAATACAATATTTGGAAGGTATTTACTATTTATATATTGGGATTCAATGTTAGATTTATGGCATTCAATATTGTACTAACAATAATGGAATCTGATATGAAGGTAATAATAAGAAAATAGGAGTAAATTATATGAATTATATAGTGATTTGTAATCTAGTAAAAAAATTAAAAATGAAATACTGTTGAAATAAAAAGAACATGATGACATTGAACATATATAAACTATTTTGAAATGAAATATATTTGTTAATAGAGATTTATCTTATATAATTAATGATAGTAATAAACATATAAAAACATGAAAACACTAAATATTTAAAAAAATCAAAACTTGAAATTTTTTTATTGTAAAATATGGAAAATGAATGATACATCAAACTTGGTTAATGTGAATGCAGTTGGAAATAATGATTTTTTTTAAAATTAAAAATTATAGTGTTGAAAAAAATAATATATAAAAAAATAATGGTTAATATTTTATCATAGTAGTAAAAAAATAACAATATCTAATACAACTCAATTTTAGGTTATTTGGAACATGATAGAAGTAAACATAATAGTATTTTATATATAATTTTAATTAATTAGTAAAAATCTGTAATCATAAAACCAAAAAAATTATATATAAGTAAAAATAATAAAATTTATAAAATAAAAAACTATATACTAATAATTTTAAAAAAAATAAGGTTGATTCTTTCATAAAAATATCTACAAAAAAATTGAATCTAACTTATAAAGGAGCATTATATTTAAAATTTAAAATAATGATATAATGGGAAGGAAATAAACACCCAAACAACACTCCAATAAAAACATTGTCCTATTGGAATTAATTCAATGAAAGTGAAATTAGTTTTCCAAATAATAATAGTAATAATGCATAATTTTTCCCAAATATAATAAATTAATCAATAGTTTAAAGGCAAGAAATAAAGTGTACCATTGGTATTCCAATTGGAGAAGGTATATTGCCCATGAGAAGATGCATATATTGACAATGAGAATATGTATTATCCATTTTAATTATTTGAATAATTTACTTTTAATTTTTATAATAGAAAACTTCCTATAAATAGTAAATAAATAAAGTAAATTAAAAATGAAGATATAAACTTATAGAAGGTGGTGTAGAAAAACAGTGATATTGAAAGTGAGTGTAATGATAATTCAAATGCATTGAAATTTTTCTTAGAATTATTTGATCACCTACTCATAGTCTGAAATGTTGACACACATGTTTACTTGGTTTTCATTTGATAATAACAATCTTTATTTTTTCATAGATTCTTATAAATATAATAATGTTTACTTAAATCCATTATAAAGGTATAAAAAGGTGTTGGACATTATAAAGGATTAAATAATATATTTATTTTATTGAGGGAATGGAAGATGCATGATGCATTCATTTTATTGTGGGATTAAAAATGATTAAATATAAATATTATTACATATTTAAAACTAAATAACACAAAAATAGTTTGGTTATTGAAAATTGATAATGGAAACAATAAAATAAGTGATCTATATTGTTACTTTATTTGCACATAAATGAGATAAAATTATTGTTTTGAATATGAAAAAAATGAATATGGAGTAAAAGAATATAATTAATCATAGAAACTAATATTTTATACATCTTATAAGTGGGTAAAAACTATATAGTAATTATTTAATAATAATAATCATTTCATTTAAGTTTTATTGTAAAATAGAGCTAAGTGGAGACGTTTAATCCAAGTAGTTGTTGAGTTATGAGCTTCATTTTTCTTGAAGTGCGAAAGTAATTTCATCATAAAGAGAAAATATGGTAACCCTACTTCCAATTACCACATGAATATGGGACAAATATAGTAGAGTGGTAGTGCATTGAAAGATAAAAACTAGTGTGTGAGATTTAGTCTATTAGAATTTAACTCACTAAAATATTTATTGATTTATATCTGTGATATCTTTAAAAGGGGAGCATTCAACCAGCTAGGAAAGTTAAGGTGGTGGAAAGATTTAACCAAATAAAGGTTTCCTCCATGGATCTCAAAGGAGATGGCCTTTATCCTGTATAGATTAGATGGTTGTGATTATTAGAATAACCTAAAGGAATCTTCTATATAAAGTAAAGTGGGTCACTTAAGAAATTATATGATTGATACGTGTGATTGTGAGATTAAGAATATTATAATATTCCTCCTGATTATTTGAATAAAGTGAAGCAACATTCTCTATAGATTAGGGTGAAAGCCTAAACCATATAATCCTTTTGTCTTGGTCTTTTCATTTCATGTTTTCTTCTGATTGTATTTTTTAACAGTCTTATTTGCATTCTTCTGGTGGTTTTATGTTGGTTTTAAGTGACTTGGATTCTCATGTTCTAAGTTTTGGTCATTTTACATGGGGTTTATTTTGAATTTTTTTCTTTGAAACATGGAGTTCTTATGGATTTTCTTCTGGGGGTTTAATTGGAAGATGTTTGTAAGCCGAACAAGTGGTATCAAAGCTTGCAGTTAGAGTGATTATAAAGGATTCATCCCTGTTGAAGGTATTTTAGAGCTCATTTCATTAGTATTATTCTATTATTTTCCTTATAAGAGATTATTGGTAAGAATTTCTTGGCCTCTTGTTTTTATATTGACCAGAATTAGTGGGAGTTCACAATTTTCATTGGTATGATGTTAGTTGAGAGTAAGGTCTAACTGGAGAAGTTAAAAGAAACAAATTTTAAGTTTTGGAAAATGTAGATAGAGTATTATATTTTATAGAAAGACATTTTCCTTCCATTGACTGGATCTAAGACAGAAGTGATGATAAAGTAGGAATGGGAAAGGATGGGTAAGAAATAACTTGGGATGATGTGTATGTCACTTTCTAAAAATGTGGCGTTCAACATCTAGTAAGTGAAGGATGCATCTAAACTCATGAAGTATTTTACTGATATGTATGAGAAACCCATGAAAATTAACAAGGTGTTCTTACTAAGAATACTATTCAACATGTGAATGTCAGAATGAAGGTTTGAATCCAATCATCTAAATGACTTCAATGTAATTCAAATTTATATGCAATCGGTAAAATTGGACTTTGGAGGCCCAATTTGGGCATTGTTGTTACCTTCTTTCCTTTCAGAATCATGGGATGAAATGATAATAAACATGAGTACTTCTAGTGGAAAGATAGATCCGATGTTCATAGATGTATGCAACCTGGTCTTTAATAAATAAATTTATCATAAGGATAAGTAAGTGTATTCACATAATTCTTACAATGTAGAAGGAAGAGGGCATACTACTGTATAGAAAAGTCACTGTAAAGGGAAAGGTAAGAGGATCTGAAGTAAAAGTAGCTTGGTAGGATTTTCTCCTCTATGTTGTCATTTTGGGAATAAAGGATAACTTAAAAGGTATTATAATGATCAAAGGGAGAACTTCGGAAGATATACTTTTGGAAGTAGGTTTGCAAACCCCGTGTTAGAGGAGATGGGTGGTTTTCTCCTAAGTTCCACCAACTCACTTGAGTCTTGGGTGATAGACTCTAGAGCTTTATTTATTTCAATATTTGAGAGCGAGAGTATGGAGTGTCACATCTATAGAACATTAAACAAAATTCATCTAACATATTAGAAATCTCTTTATATTTTTTTCATGATATATGTCTCCATAAAGATAAGGAATAAAAGCTTACTCTTCTTAAAAGGTGTTCATAACATCACTGAATTATGGAAGAACTTGATTTTTATGGGAAAACTAAATAAATTGGGTTTATATACAATGTTTATAGATGGAAAATGTAATATTTCACATGAATTTATAGTTTTAGCAAAGGAAGTGAAAGATGGGACACTATATCTTACAGGTTCATCTGAAGGGGTGATGCATTCCAGAGAAGTTACTTTCGCTAAACTTTGGAATGACCATCTTGGACACCTCAGCAAGAAAGGAATGAAAATTATGGGTATAAATGGATTTTTGAAAACTGGAAGCATGGAATATGGAATGTTTGATGATTGTGTCTTTGGAGAATAGTGGAAGCTATAATTATGAATTGAAGGGAAAACACTAAATCACTAGAAGTTGGAGTTAGTTCACACTGTTTTTGGGGGGCCATCTTCAGTGAATTCTCATAGAGTTTCACTCTACTACATGACTTTCATCAACAATTAAACATGGAAATTATGGGTTTAATTCATCAATAACAACTCTATGGTGTTTATTAATTTCATCTGATGGAGGTCCATAGTGGAAAAGGAGACCAAAAGTAAGTTGAAGTGCTTATGGTCAGACAACAATGGTTACTATAGAGGTAGAGAGTTCTGAAAATTTTGTTGGTGGAAGGGGATTTGTTTTGAGAATACTTTTTCAGGGACTCTGGAGTATAATGTAATTTCATATAGGATGAATATGACTCTAGTAAATAAGGCTAGGAGTATGAGGATTCAAGTAGGGTTACCCAAATTACTTTGGGTGGATGAATTGAACTATGCATCACACTTATTCAATCAGTTTCTATCTTCACTCATTGGGAATTAACTTATGAAGAACTATTGGTGTCAAAAACATGACAAATTTTAAAGTTATTTTTTTATTTAATTTCCATTCATGCTTTTTTTTGGGTTTCCCAAACTTTTAGAGGAATGGGTGAGTTTTCATGAATCGGGTCAAACCGTGGACCCAATTTCAGATTTAAAATTAAATTTTGTTTCTTTTATAACTTTTTCATTTTTTAATATTTTTCACCAATTCAAATTCCTAAATGTCCTAACCTAACATATTAACACCGCCATTTAAATTTGGAGCCTTTATAAATCCATAACTAAGGTGTATATGGGTTTTTATTTAAGGGATTGGGCCTGCACGGAAGCCCAATTCCGGTTTTAAAAATAAAATTTGTTTAATTAATAACATATTCAATTTTAAATATTTTTCGGTTATTCCAAGCCTCACCCAATTCCATTGAACCTAGAAAAATTCCCAATATCCTCCCACTCACTTTGGAGCTCATATACATCGCGATTGAGTGTAGAATGTCTTAGTGTTTCTAAAATCATCCAGATTTGAGGAGGTAAGTTCTTTCCATCATAACTCTCTCAATTTTTACTCTTTTACCTCCATTCCAGTTCCTAAATTACCTCCTCATCCTTTTTTGAACCACCTATAAATTGTGGATATTTTCAATTTCATATAATGGCGTATTTGGGGATATTCCTTCAAGATCCCTCAAGTAAGTTAGTCCATTTCATTCCTCTTTCAAATTGCTTAGGGTTACATTCAATTTGATTAGGGAGTATTCCATTTTTCTTGAAGTAAAAAATGACCATGGGGAATGGTTTGTAACCTAGGGTTTAAAAATAGGTTTTCTTGGTCAATTCTTGTGGTTTTAGGTTTTTTCTAAATCCTTATTGGTGCAGCGGTGGTGGGACTTGGTTTTCGCACGGTGATTCAAGGGTTTTCATTACTTTGGTTGGTGATTACAATGTTTATGAAATCTATGTGATTATCATGGTTTATTTATGATATTTTCATTCCTATTTAATTTAATTAATTCTGCAAAAATGAGTTTTAGTGGTGTTTGTATTGCAAGTAAAATTTTAATGTCAATTTCATGTGAAATTTGGGGGTTTTCATATAAATCTTTTGTTGGTTCATTAAGGGATACCCTATAATTATTTAGTTGATTTTATTGAACTGTATTAGGTCTGAAAATAATTTTTTTAATTTTATTCTTCTTTGGTTGTTTCTGCGAAATTGGTTTTGGGTCATGTTTGTTAAGAAAATGATTTTTGAGTAGCAATTTGGTGTTGAATTAGGTTCTTTACATGGCTATTCTATGTGATGCTTATTGGGGGTTGTTTTATAACTCATGTAATGGGTTTAAAGAAATTTTTAAGGTGACATAAATTCTTTTTTGGTTAATTTGAGTATGTACATGGTGTTAAAGTGGGGTTTTCGAAGAGTTTTGGGTGCAAAACAATGAATGATTTGGAGAAGTTGTTTTTATTGAAACTCAAAGTGTTTTGATGTGTGTTCTAAATGGTATAAAATGTGTTTAGATATTGTACTGGGTGTATGAGACCATTAGTGTTGTTTTACATGAAAATGGATATGTTTTTAATGATTAAATTGTTTGATCACAAAGGGGGAAGCCCGGGTACCTAGGTGGGGCGGATGTGTACTAGTACGGCTAGTGGACCGGATGGGTTTTGTCCCTGTTTCACCTAGAATTTGGATAAATAAAACTCTAACTAAACTATGTGGATGATGATTGGGGGCCACTAGGTTATGGTTATGTTCCATAATAGTGGATCGTGCATGAGAACGTATTTTACTATGGTTACTTTACACTGAGGTATGAGGTACATGGGGCCCGAGACTATCTAGTTCCTAGGGGTGTTCCCGATTTTGTTGCTCATTGTGTTTGTGGTATTTTACCCTATATTGGGGTGTTTTTGGAATTCATTTACAATATCTAACATTTATATTTAAATGTGTGAACATTCTGAAAATTTTAGCTTGAAAACTATTTTCAATTGAATGTTTCATTTCTTGGATTCTATCACTGCATTTCTTTTCATATTAAAATTGCTTGCTTTTTCACATTATATTGCATGATATTTAGAATCATTGGGTGTTAACCTATTGGGATTAGGCTCACACCCTGCTTACACCACTTGGGTGTAAGTAGACTTTATTATGCTTGACTCAGGTAAAGGGAAGGCTATGGGTGATGGCGGTTCAGGGTGTTAATTCTCATCCTTGGTGCGGAGTTGTGAAGATGGCTTGTGGGTGATGACCCCTTGTCGTGTGGAGTCCTTAGGGATGTCTTTATATTGTATTTATTTGTATTTGGACCACTTTTATTGTCTTTAAACCAATTTATTCAGTTCTGGTTTTTTCTTAAGACTTATTGGGCTCGAAAATTTCAGATTTATATTATGGAATGTTTTTAATGTGGTATGATTTCATACTTAGGTAAATAATTTCCAAACCTAAATTAATGATACCTAGGAACTTGTTCCAGCTCGTGGGGATAGGTAACACCCTTCGGTCCTTGTCACGGGCTAGGTTTGGTGTTGGTATTGGTGGCGACCAGATTTGGTCCGTGACAAAATGGTATCAGAGGAGGTTCTGGTTAACTCTTTGGGTCACGTTATTTGGGGAGCAGTCAGGATAGTATACTGTTAGGATTGTTGGGACTTGGTATTTTAGTTATGGGTAGTGTTCCTGATCACCACACCTCATGGAGGTATTCGAGTCGCCATGGGAAGTTGGGATTTATATGAGTCTTTTGGATTTCTTGGATTGATGATGATTAGGGGAAATGAAAAGAGAGTTGGGTTAATGGTCTCGGTGAGCTCGTAGGGTCTGTAAATCCATGTGGAGCCAAGGATATTACTATAACACTCTCTGCGATAGGGAAGTTATTGGAATATGGCCGCCAACTATATATCTAAGTCACCCACTGAAACTAGTTTCCTCTAGAATTGTATTATGTTCTTCAGTTTTGAAATCTTGGAACTTTGGTATTAAAGTGACTTGGTTTTAAGAAGCATAAAGTTTTTGTGAAATGAATATCTAATAAATAGGGAATGGTTAGATTTTTGAAAATGGAGAACTGAATTTTCATAATTTTATTGGAATGGAAAATAGTGTGTTTGCACCTCTTTTGAAAGCATGAACTATGTCAAGATTGGTTTTGAAAAAGTGTTTCCAATAGAGTTTTCTAAACTATTGAGAGGTTTTTTAATGGGATGAGATGTTGGGAAATTAATGTGTATGACTTGAATGTGAGTTTTCATTTAAATGATTGTTCCTTTCAGAAAATCTTGGTAAGATGTAATTTGGGTTTGATTTTGTGGTTAGCAGTTTTGAGGAAAAGGAGGTATTGGTTGACTGTTTTGGTTTTGAAAAGTGGAAAGAATTTTTTTTATTTTAACCTTTGGTATTTCCATGAGCGACCACATGCATGTGGTTATATGGGATTATGGATGGTTTATGGCATGGCTGGATGAGTTCTAGGATGGATATGAGGAGGGTGCCCGATGTGGCATAGAAACATGCATGTGTGAGGCCCATGGGGTACCATTGGTGGATACGCTTACCGCTAAACCATTTATTTTCAAAAAGATGATTTTAAATGAGAAACTTTATATCTTTATGACTAGTTTGGGATGGTTTGTATTATGTTTTTTTTTAAATGTTGATGTTGTGTGATGTTTTGAGTCCAATAACCCCTCCTCTTTGAACTGTGTTTTGGGTTTGTGTTTGGTCGATAAGCTGTGTTGAAGGGTCGGTTAGTGGTCTCTTCTGAGAAATGTTTTGTGATGCCTTTACAGTGGTTCCATTCATGTGTTTGGATCTAGTTTGTGGTATTTCTTGACCAATATACCATCTTGGTTGGGTCCTTGGGTTCTATCGTTGGATAAGGTATGCCCCATTAAGGGTTAGTGCACAACTGAAGTGCAACCCGGATTGTTTTTCCTTTTTAAGACCCTCCAGTTGATCAATATAAGGAATCTTTTTCTTGATATTTTTAGATTGAGTCTAAACCCTTTCATTTCTTGGTTTTTTGTATCCTATTATAGTGTGAGAGTGATCATGGAATATTGAAAGAGACCTTAGCCTCTTATGTTTCTTTATTTACCGAAGGTGGAAGTGGTCTGGGGTTGTTAGCATGGATGAGTATCTGGATGGTGTCTAAGAGGTCCTCTCGGTCCTTCGTAGTCTCTTCGAAGAAGGAGTTCACGTTAAACTACCAGTGTGGGAAATATGGTCACAAGAGGATATTGTGGACACTTTCTAGAATTGTGTGTTTTTTAGAGATGGTGTATACGGTCCCACTCCATGCATTGTTTATATCAGTCACAATGGTTATGTTTGGTGATGTCTTTTGATTTCATGCACTTGATTGACTATAAAGGTGAAAGTCGTGCAATCCTATGAGAGTCTCTTTATGTTGGTAGAATGTATCTCTTGGAAAAACTTCAAAATATTCCATTTTAGAGGAAGGGGATTATAGGTGTTATTTACTTCTATAGTTTCTCACTCGAAGAAACAAGGTGTGATGTGTGTGCATTTTCTAATCCCTTGTTTTAGTGAAATATCAAGTTAGGGTAAAGTGAGTTTGGAATGTGTTATGTCTTGGAAATCTTATCAGGGATTTCAGTATAGTTTTTGGTGGCACTGAAATAAGAATTCTTGTTCAGGGGGTTTCCAAAGCCTAACTACGAGGTTGAAGATGCTTCAATCATTTAAGCTCCATCCATAGGTCTCAGAGAGAAGCTGACTCGTAGTTAGGGGAAATACTAGGGTCATTTAAACCCTTGTACAATGTCTTATCGTCAGTATGAAATATAGGAAGATTTTAAACCTCTATTTTCATCATCTTTATTCCATTGTTCCCATTTTGTGGAAATAGGTTGAGGTCCATGTACCCATGTCATCACCTAATGTCATTCCCTCCCCATTTGGTTTCCTTTGAGTCATTAGAGAATGGTTGGAAATTTGTATAGACGTGCTGAGGACATAGTTTGTGCATGATTATTAGTGATCATGTGCCAAGAATCCATGTGGAAAGAATGATCTACACATTTAGTGCACAGTTTCCCAAACTGTCCAGACTGACCCTACACCCTTCACAAATCTTTAAAAAAATTCGGGTCTTTCTATGTCAGCCCATGCTGGTCGGTTAATATGGTTGGTTATTATGGTGGTGAGACACACTATGATTCTCATGTATGTTCCTTAGTAAACTTTTAATGGAATTATTACCTTTCTACTAGGGAGTTCGTTCAGTCCTCCCCCTATTAGTGTCTTGATTCTGTCTCGGAAAAAAAATATAGGTTGCCTCTTATGGTGGGGTGCCTATTTGTGTCCCCCCATACCAATATCTCAGATTTATCCATGGTATTGGCTTGGTGGTAGGTAGTCTCATTCATAACTATCTAGCTACCAATATCTTCTTTGAGTAAATGTTGGGATTGGAGAGCTCCCAATGGTTTAGTTAAAATAAGGTAAGTGTAACCTTGTTCGAAGTTGTTGTTCGTTTGGGTGAATTGCTTGAGTCTTATTCGGAGAGTGTTTGAGGAGTTTTAATTTGGGATAAAGTGTGAATGTGATTTATCATTTCATTAAAGTGGTTTAATTTTGGGTTTTGAGATTAATCCTTCCTTAATTGATCACTGGAGGTGTTTGGGCCCTTGGGGGCGAAGCTTGGCAAAGAAGTACATCTAGGTTTATCGGTTGAGTTTGGTTTTTGTATCTGGCCTTGTTGTGGCTTTCTGGGGACGAAAAGAATTCATGGTGGGGATAATTGTTACATAAATGACATATTTTAAAGTTATTTTTTTATTTAATTTCATTTCATGCTTTTTTTTTTGGGTTTCCCAAGCTTTTATGGAGGAATGGGTGAGTTTTCATGAATTGGGCCAAACCGTGAGCCCAATTCCAGATTTAAAAATAAATTTTGTTTCTTTTATAAATTTTTCATTTTTTAATATTTTTCACCCATTATAATTCCTAAATTTCCTCCCCTGACATATTAACACCACAATTTCAATTTGGAGCCTTTATAAATCCATAACCAAGGTGTATATGGGTTTTTATTTAAGGTATTGGGCCTGCCTGGAAGCCCAATTCCAGTTTTAAAAATCAAATTTGTTTAATTAATAACTTATTAAATTTTAAATATTTTCAGTGATTTCAAGACTCACCCAATTCCATTGAACCCAGAAGCGCGCCCAGTATCATACCACTAACTTTGGAGCTCATATTAATTAGGATTGAGTGTAGAACATCTTAGGGTTTCTAAAATCGTCGATATTTGAGGAGGTAAGTTCTTTCCATCATAACTCTCAATTTTTACTCTTTTCCCTCCATTACAGTTCCTAAATTAACTCCTAATACTTTTTCAAACCACCCCTTAATTTTGGCTATTTTCAATTTCAGATATTGGTGTATTTGGGGAGATTCCTTCAAGATCCCTCAAGTAAGTCAGTCCATTTCATTCCTTTTTCAAATTGGTTAAGGTTCCATTCAATTTGATTAGGGAATATTCCATTTTTATTGAAGTAAAAAATGACCAGGGGGTAGGGTTTCTAACCTAGGGTTTAAACATAGGTTTTCTTGGTCAATTTTTGTGGTTTTAGATTTGTTCTAAATCCTTCTTGGTGTGGAGATGGTGGGACTTGGTTTTCGCACGGTGATTCATGGGTTTTTATTACTTTGGTAGGTGATTCCAATGTTTATGAAATATCTATGATTATCATGGCTTATTTATGATATTTTCATTCTTATTTAATTTGATTAATTCTGCAAAAATGAGTTTTAGTGGTGTTTGTATTGCAAGTGAAATTTTAATGCCAATTTCATGTGAAATTTGGGGGTTTTCATATAAATATTTTTTTGGTTCATTAAGGGTTGCCCTATAATTATTTAGTTGATTTTATTGAACTGTATTAGTTATGAAAATAATTTTTTCAATGTTATTATTCTTTGTTTGTTTCTACGAAATTGGTTTTGGGTCACGTTTGTTAAGAAAATGATTTTTGAGTAGCAATTTGGTGTTGAATTAGGTTCTTTACATGGCTATTCTATGTGATGCTTATTGGGGTTTGTTTTATAACTCATGTAATGGGTTTAAAGAAATGTTTAAGGTGATTTAAATTCTGTTTTGGTTAATTTTAGTATTCACATGGTGTTGAAGTGGGGTTTTCGAAGAGTTTTGGGTGCAAAACAAGGAATGATTTGGAGAAGTTGTTTTTATTGAAACTCAAAGTGTTTGGATGTGTGTTCTAAATGGTATAAAATGTGTGTAGATATTGTAATGTGTGTATATGACCATTAGTGGTGTTTTACATGAAAATGGATATGTGTTTAATGATGAAATTGTTTGAGTACAAAGGGGGAATCCTGGGTACCTAGGTGGGGCGGATGTGTACTAGTACGGCTAGTGGATCGGATAGGTTTTGTCCCTATTTCACCTAGAATTTGGACAAAGACAACTCTAACTAAACTATGTGGATGATTATTGGGTACCACTAGGTTATGGGTATGTTCCCTACTAGTGTATCGTGCACGAGAACATATTTTACTATGATTACTTTACACCTAGGTATGAGGTACCTGGGGCCCGAGACTATCTAGTGCCTAGGGGTGTTCCCGATTTTGTTTCTCATTGTGTTTGTGGTATTTGACCCTGTATTGGGGTGTTTTTGGAAGTAATTTACATTAGCTAACATTTCTATTTAAATGTTTGAACATTCTGAAAATTTTAGCTTGAAAACTATTTTCAATTGAAAGTTTCATTTCTTGGATTCTATCACTGCTTTTCTTTGCATATTAAAATTGGTTACTTTTTCACATTGTATTGCATGATCTTTGAAATAATTGGGTGGTAGCCTATTGGGATTAGGCTCACACCCTACTTGCACCACTTGGGTGTAAGTAGACTTTATTATTCTTGACTCAGGTAAAGGGAAGGCTATGGGTGATGGCGTCTCAGGGTGTTAGTTCTCATCCATGGTGCGGAGTTGTGGAGATGGATTGTGGGTGATGACCCCTTGTCATGTGGAGTTCTTGGGGATGTCTTTATATTGTATTTATTTGTATTTGGACCACTTTAATTGTCTTTAAACCAATGTATTCAGTTCTGATTTTTTCTTAAAACTTGTTTGGCTCGAAAATTTCAGATTTATATTATGGAATATTTTTAATGTTTTATGCTTTCATACTTGGGTAAATAGTTCCCAAACCTAAATTAATGATACCCGGGCACTTGTTCCATCCCGTGGGGATAGGTAATTCCCTTAGGGCCTTGCCACAGGCTGGGTTTGGTGTCGGTATTGGTGGCAACTAGATTTGGTTCGTGATAATTGGTCTGAAAGAAAGGTTGATTTGAACCAACTCAAAGTCTTCAATGTACTCACCAATTCCGATGTTGATGCTAAGGAATGATACAAGATAGAGGATAAGAATTTATCATGTTACTTTATTTTCTATGGTAAATAAGAATTTAGATTTTGACTCTGGGATAATGAATCTTGGAAATTCATTAGAATTTAAAGTATGATCTTTAATGAGGGGATCCTTTGTAAGGATGATAACCTGGTAGGAAATTATGATGAAATAAAAGTATAATCAAAATATAATGTTTCCATGGATGGATGACTGAAATATATAAATATTTCATCAAATTTAGGAAGCACAACAGTTTAAGAAACACCATACCAAATCATGGAGTCACCAGAAGAAATGGGTAAAGTTCTTCTGGTGTTTCTCAAGCCTGAAGTGCCAGAGATCTCAAGGACTACTAAAGATTAAGCACTAGAATTTCACACTTTGGAAGTTGTAATACTATAAGGATCTCAGCCACATGGAAAACTAGATAGATCTACCAAGGAAATTAATCACATGAAAAGGTATGAAAGTACTTTTCATTATCTATTTATAATGGATGATGGATATTCTGAATTCCTGAAGGAGGCAATGTGTTTAAAAGATTTGAAATAGTGGAATTTAATAATGATGGATAAACTTGAGTCCCTATATGTGTCTGAAACATGGTATGTCACGAACCATCCTGGGTCGACCCTGGACCGGTCACCCGAGCCGGCTCGTGACATGGCCCGAAGGGCGCTCCCGATCCCCACGGGTTGGCAACTAGTGTCGGGCATCAAAAGTAAACAGGTGGGAATGATTTGGCCCAAAAGAAAAATAAAATAAATAGCAGAAATTAATGGAACAAATGCAAATAAAGAAAGAGAAACCAGCAACGCTACTAACCTTACCACGACCTAAAACTCCATGTGACCCCATGGGTCACTCTCCAATACCACAACCAACGTTGCTCAAGGCGAACAACTGAAGCTGAAACCTGAAACATAACTAAAAACAATAAAACACTATAGGCGTGAGTATTAAAACTCAGTAGGTAGGCCCGACTAATTATATTCCCAATGCACATACCAATAAATAAAGAATTTATCAATTCCAGGTTTGAACTAAATTATATAAAATATGGTTTCCACACACACACTTTCATTTTTCTCAAACAAGTAATAGTCCATTTCCCTTTTAAGTTAGAATAAGTTTAATCTTGAAAGAAACAGGTGCATTGCATTTTAAACCCTTTTGCGAACAATTTAGAAATCCAAACTTTAGTTGTTAGTCAAAAGGAAAATCACACACAACACACACTAAGGGTAATGGAAAAAGTGGCACACAGGGGTCAGCAACCGAACTCGACCTCTCAATCATCCACCACATACCAATAAACACTAAAAGAGACATGGGTCGAACCTAGGAGATCGTGAACAAACCAGAACGTACTATACATGTGACTCATCCTGAAGGCATGCCATAACTCGATGACATCATAACGCCCATAATACTACCCGGCATAGCCCTACATGGCCTAACCGAGGGGCCCAATCCCCATAGCAGCAATAACTCAGTATTCCCCTGCTATGGGGCCACTAGCCAGTGCGTGGTAAAAACTAGTGCAGCAATCGTTCTCAGAAAATTCACTCAATATGCCAGGTTCCCATGTCAACACAAGCAATAAAAAGGGGGTGCGTCTACAATGTAAATAAATCAGTCACGATGCACAAACATCACATACAGCTCACGCAAACAACGCACACCAAATATCACCCCCGGGTGGGATTTCCAAGATAATCCATTTCATTAAAATGCCAAACGGGCCTTCACCAATTTTAAAGTAAAACCTCATTTATTAAAAAGCTCAAAACACTTGTTCAGAAGAAATTATTTATCTTTAAAACTAGAAGCACATTTTAAGTTCCGTGAATTATTTTTAAAGGCCAAACAGGCATTCTTTCAATATTGGGTGTCTGCTCGTCAAGAAAATGTCCCAAGTGTTCGGTATAAAATAAACAGCTCTTTTCACACTAAATGATCATTTAAATTTTTATTATCTAATATTATTTCTAATTCATTAAAAATTAATAAAACAACAAGCAATTAATAGATTCTAAATCTAAAGGTAAGTGCAGTGGGGGACCTACCTCAGCTCGCAGGCCAAACGCAAAGGCGCGACATGCATCGCCCAGGAGTACAAGCAAGCGCGAGCTGATGACAGCAATATCGCGGGGCAACCTTGCGAACACGCTGTAATAAATGCATAAAACTGAAATCACACAAAGATGGACTTAAAACAATCCAAACAAGCAAACAACGTGAAAGAACCACCTTAACACGTTTTTGAAACACAACTCACACCATCTAAATAATTCAATAAAACACTAAACTATTTATTAAATCATTTCAAGAAAACCAAAAAGACTTCACACCAAAATACACATAAAATCCCTCTTTTGAAACCAAACATACACCAAGAACTATTTCACACCCGAATCTTCATCACATGAATGACTTGATAAATTATTTAAACAACTCAAAGAACATTATTAAAATCATTTGATAATAATTTCAAGGGTGCGCAAAAAGGTGAACACATTGAAATAACAATTTCCAACTTGAACGCATGTCAAAACACTCCAAGAATACATTTTGCACCGCATAAACAAGCTAAGGATCGCATTAATAAATTCAATTGAGAACATTAAATTTATATAGTTGTGGTAGGGCACGGAACAACTTACTTCGCATGAAGAGAACCCCATGTTTTGGTGCGAATTTCAATTGTGTGCCAAATGCACCCCAAGCAATCCCTAAGGAATCAAGTTCCATTCAAAACAAAGATAAAACCAACATGATGCCATCCTAAAACTAATATCCAACAAACTGGAACACTAAACCCCAATTAAAATAAAAGAACCAAAAACCGAACTAAGAGGAAAAGGGTCTACCGGAGGGAAGAAGGTGAGGCCGAAGGGGGGCGGTCGGATCCGTCGAGGGTGAGGCCAGGGTATTGCTGCCGAGGTGAGGGAGAGGCAAAGCTTGGATGCGGGAGGCTAGGCGGTCTGGGGGGGGAGAAGTCTGGTGCTGCGGACGATGAGCAGGAGACCAGGTGAAGCGCTGCAACGCAGAAGGGGGAAAAAAATGGGGCGGCTGGCTTGCGACTAGGGAAGCTGGGTGACGGAAAAAGGGGGTACGAGGGGCGCCGGATCGCTGCAAGCAGGATGGGAGGCCGTCGGACAGGAGTGGCGCGGCTGGGGCGTGCGGGTTAGGTCGCGCCGATGAGGAGGGGGTGGGGCGAGGTCGCAGGAGCAAGGCGGAGCATGGGTGGCGAGCGAGAGCAACGAGGGCCGGGCTGAGGAGGGCTGGAATTGTGGCGGGACGTGGAAGAAGGGAGAACGTCGGGTGATAGCCTGATACAGGAGGGGAGTGAGGGAGGCGGCGCACACCGTGGGAAGAAAAAAAAAAGAAAGAAAGGGGTGCTGGGTAGAAAGGGTTAGGGTTAGTTTTTTTTTTAATAATAATAATAAAATCTAAAATGGAATAATAAAAATATCAATTAAATAATAATACTAATAATAATACCAAAATAATAAAAATGATAAAATTAACAATAATAAAGATGATATTAATAAAAAAATTACCTACAATAAAAATAATAACTATTTCAATAATAATAAAATAACAATGACGATGAGAAATTAATTATAATTGCTCTAATACAATAGTAATTATAAAAATAATAATTTTAATCATTTAAAAAAACAATAACAAAAATAGTAATAGAATAATGAGCAATTTGATGACACTTGGGCCAGCTGCGTGGCTACCGCCAACCGCGCTGTGACCGCGCACGGGTCTGAACCCCACTGCAAACATTAAACGCCAAAAGTTTTGACTCGGGACTCGACTCAGACCTTGGCGAGAGATATCAAGGCCAAGAATTAAATAAATAAAAATGAATTAAATGTCGGGGTATGACAATTCTCCCCACCACAGACACTTTCTACCCCCAGAAAGTCACACAACTGAACAATAGATAAAACAAGAGAACGTGCCCAGTTGAAACTGAAGGAAACCACAACATAAGAAAACGGGATAACACGAGGGTGTTCTCCCCACCACAAGAATTCAACCAGTGCAGAAATTTAACACCTAAACATTCCACCTCGGGAAGGGGGTCGACGTGGGAACTCCCAACCAATCCAGGCTAACCTCTAAAGCACGAGCAAGAGAACACCTCAGCTAAAACTTGGAACTCTCGACTCAGACTAAAGAAATCCCGAAGACGATAGAAAAAACTCCGAGCAGAACATAATCAAAGCAGTAAACCCGAGCATAACCGCAAACCTGGACTCCTCCGCAGGCACTTATATCTCCAAACGAACACTGCCAAACCAAGATCAACCCACGAAAGGTCCAAACATACCTCTAAAAAAATGCATGATCATAAACACCATAATCAAACAACGAGGCTGTTTGGATTACAAATGAACATGTTCATCCCAACCTCACGACGACACAACGGACCTACAACAATGCCAAAACTTTAACATTGGCAGGACAAGAACGGAAGGGCTTTAAATATTTCATTTCCAACATGGAACGCAGAACGCGAACTGAGGCGTCCCACCCCCGACAACTCCTGACTGTGCGCGAGCTTCACCCCAAGACCTATGGTTGGGGCTCTGATGGTTGAAGCATCTCCTGCCTCACAGTCAGGCATTGGAATCTTCAGGTCATAGTGTCTTCCTCAGGTGACGCTTCCTGCAAGGCTTCTCTTGATGATCCAGACACCTGCAATGATGACACGTCTTTGGAGGGATGCGACATGACGGCTTCACATGCCTGAACCGGCCATGCTAGTGGCACACCACTGAACGGTCCGATGAACTAGAAGCCAGAACCACTTTAGATGACTCTTTAGAAACAAACTCACCTGAAACACTATGTTCTCCAGGTGGGGGATCTTCACGAGCAACTGGATACGGTGGATTGTCGATCGTTTGCGCTTCGGAAACCAACTCAACTAAGAACACCTCGTGCACCATCTCCTCAAAAAGTGGTTCTCTCAAAAAGGTAGGACTCGCTCCTTGACCTCTGGACGAAGACCCCTGACGAAGGGAGAAGTCTTCATCCAGTCCTGTGACACTACCCCCCCCCCCCGAAAAAGACACGCAAGATCCTTGAAATGGTCAACATATGCTTTCATCGTCTGCTGGCCATGTTGAACACGCATGAGCTCTTACACTTTCTTCATCTTCACCTCTAAAAGTATAAACCATCGAACGAAGATGGATTTAAAGACACACCACATCATCCCAACTTGCAGTAATGGCGGGGTGAACAACTCCTACTCATCTATAGCAGGACCTTTGAACAAACCCAGGACAGCATGCACTCTAACAGTTTTGGGAGTTCCCAATACCCTGAAGACGCGCTCGACCTCCTCAAGTCACTCCACTATCACTAACAGACTCCAAACACTATGAAGGACAGACAACGTCTGAGAAAGACCAAAAACTGGGCATGACTCATCAAAACTCTGGGGACCTTTCTGGGCGGCATTTCTGAACAACATATATAACACCAAGCAGAAACCAATATCAATCGAACCAACATCAACGAAAGCACCTTCATCCAAAACAACCATCTCAAAAGGAACCAAACAACCACAAACACAACCCAAAAATCCTTGTCCAAAATTTGTGTTCCATTTTAGATTCCAAAACCACTTTTTTTTTCAAAACCGCTTTCTTTCAAGACCACTTTCCAGAACAATTTTCTTATTTAAAAGCCAATTTAGAAAACAAGGTCAAGCCTTTAATTTCAAACACACTCAGGTAATCCCATGAACCTTTGAACATGTCTTCATCCACATTCATTCATGCGCACCAACATACACTTTCCACGCATCCTCTCACATGTGCAATCGTTCACAAGGAGTACCTGAGGTTTCACCCCAAACCATTCTCGACCAATTTCCAAACAAACTCCAGTTTTCCAAACCAAATGATTTTAGTTTTAAAACCCATTTCATAAATTCAAATTCATTTAAAATAAATCAGTCCCATTTTTTTTTAAAAACCATTTTTTTCACTTCCAAAAATGCACTTACACCAACCAAAATGAAAATGACACTCAACTCGCATCAAACCATTAGGGTGAGGGACCAGCGGTCACACTTAACATGGAGACATGATAGTGGGTCATGCCCCAAGTAAGCGTCAACCACTAGGAGGAATTCAAACCGTGTACCCAGACTCCACATGGGTCACTACTCCATGTGAGATCACGATGTAACATCGGTTTACCTCCGTTGTCATCCCTCAATCCAAAACAAACCAGAATGAAACAAGGACTCAATCCCCGAACTATCCCTGGCGACTCGAGCTGCGGAACGGGCGAGGGGTCATGAAGTTCTTCCCGTACCTACCTCTCGAGTCCCGACACACCTAATCTCCATCTACCGGACATCCCAAATAACAAGGGTCTCCTTTGATACCATTTTTGTCATGAACCAGCCTGGGTCGACCCTGGACCGGTCACCCGAGCCGGCTCGCGACATGGCTCGAAGGGCGCTCACGATCCCCACGGGTTGGCAACTAGTGTCGGGCATCAAAAGTGAACAGGTGGGGACAATTTGGCCCAAAATAAAAATAAAATAAGCAGCAGAAATTAATGGAACAAATGCAAATAAAGAAAGAGAAACCAGCAACACTACTAACCTGACCATGACCCAAAACTCCATGTGACCCCATGGGTCACTCTCCAATACCACAACCAACGTTGCTCAAGGCGAACAACTGAAGATGAAACCTGCAACATAACTAAAAACAAGAAAACACTATAGGCGTGAGTATTAAAACTCAGTAGGTAGGCCTGACTAATTCTATTCCCAATGCACATACCAATAAATAAAGAATTTATCAATTCCAGGTTTGAACTAAATTATATAAAATATGGTTTCCACACACACACTTTCATTTTTCTCAAAAAAGTAACAGTCCATTTCCCTTTTAAGTTAGAATAAGTTTAATGTTGAAAGAAACATGTGCATTGCATTTTAAACCCTTTTGCGAACAATTTAGAAATCCAAACTTTAGTTATTAGTCAAAAGGAAAATCACACACAACACACAACACACACTAAGGGCAATGGAAAAAGTGGCACACAGGGGTCAGCAACTGAACTCAACCTCTCAATCGTCCGCCACATACCAATAAACACTAAAAGAGACATGGGTGGAACCAAAGAGATCGTGAACAAACCAGAACGTACTATACATGTGACTCATCCTGAAGGCATGCCATAACTCGATGACATCATAACGCCCATAATACTACCCGACATAGCCCTTCATGGCCTAACCGAGGGGCCCAATCCCCATAGCAGCAATAACTCAGTATTCCCCTGCTATGGGGCCACTAGCCAGTGCGTGGTCTAAACTAGTACAGCAATCATTCTCAGAAAATTCACTCAATATGCCAGGTTCCCATGTCAACACAAGCAATAAAAAGGGGGTGCGTCTACAATGTAAATAAATCAGTCACAATGCACAAACATCACATACAGCTCACGCAAACAACGCACACCAAAGATCACCCCCGAGTGGGATTTCCAAGATAATCCATTTTATTAAAATGCCAAACGGGCCTTCACCAATTTTAAAGTAAAACCTCATTTCTTAAAAAGCTCAAAACACTTGTTCAGAAGAAATTATTTATCTTTAAAACTAGAAGCACATTTTAAGTTCCGTGAATTATGTTTAAAGGAAAAATGGGAATTCTTTCAATATTGGGTGTTCGATCGTCAAGAAAATGTCCCAAGTGTTTGATATAAAATAAACAGCTCTTTTCACACTAAATGATCATTTAAATTTTTATTATCTAATATTATTTCTAATTAATTAAAAATTAATAAAACAACAAGCAATTAATAGATTCTAAATCTAAAGGTAAGTGCAGTGGGGGACCTACCTCAGCTCGCAGTCCAAACGCAAAGGCGCGACATGCATCGCCCAGGAGTACAAGCAAGTGCGAGCTGATGACAGCAATATCGTGGGGCAACCTTGCGAACACGCTGTAATAAATGCATAAAACTGAAATCACACAAAGACGGACTTAAAACAATCCAAACAAGAAAAAAACGTGAAAGAACCACCTTAACACGTTTTTGAAACACAACTCACACCATCTAAATAATTCAATAAAACACTAAACTATTTATTAAATCATTTCAAGAAAACCAAAAAGACTTCACACCAAAATACACATAAAATCCCTCTTTTGAAACCAAACGTACACCAAGAACTATTTCACACCCGAATCTGCATCACATGAATGACTTGATAAATTATTTAAACAACTCAAAGAACATTATTAAAATCATTTAATAATAATTTCAAGGGTGCGCAAAAAGGTGAACACATCGAAATAACAATTTCCAACTTGAACGCATGTCAAAACACTCCAAGAATACATTTTGCACCACATAAACAAGCTAAGGATCACATTAATAAATTCAATTGAGCACATTAAATTTATATAGTTGTGGTAGGGCACGGAACAACTTACTTCGCATGAAGAGAACCCCATGTTTTGGTGCGAATTTCAATTGTGCGCCAAACCCACCCCAAACAATCCCTAAGGAATCAAGTTCCATTCAAAACAAAGATAAAACCAACATGATGCCATCCTAAAACTAATATCCATCAAACTGGAACACTAAACCCCAATTAAAAAAAAGAACCAAAAACCGAACTAAGAGGAAAAGGGTCTACCGGAGGGAAGAAGGTGAGGCCGAAGGGGGGCGGTCGGATCCGTCAAGGGTGAGGCCAGGGTGTTGCTGCCGAGGTGAGGGAGAGGCAGAGCTTGGATGCGGGAGGCTAGGCGGTCTGGGGGGGAGAAGTCCGGTGCTGCGGATGATGATTAGGAGACCGGGTGAAGCGCTGCAATGCGGAAGGGGGAAAAATGGGGCGGCTGGCTCGCGACTAGGGAAGCTGGGTGATGGAAAAAGGGGGTAAGAGGGGCGTTGGATCGCTGCAAGCAGGATGGGAGGCCGACGGATAGGAGAGGCGCAGCTGGGGTGTGCTGGTTAGGTCGCACCGATGAGGAGGGGGTGGGGCGAGGTCGCGGGAGCAAGGCGGAGCATGGGTGGCGAGCGAGAGCAACGAGGGTCGGGCTGAGGAGGGCTGGAATTGTGGCGGGACGTGGAAGAAGGGAGAACGTCAGGTGATAGCCCGATACAGGAGGGGAGTGAGGGAGGTGGCACACACCGTGGGAAGAAAAAAAAGAAGAAAGAAAGGGGTGCTGGGTAGAAAGGGTTAGGGTTAGTTTTTTTTGCAATAATAATAATAAAATCTAAAATGGAATAATAAAAATAGCAATTAAATAATAATACTAATAATAATACCAGAATAATAAAAATGATAAAATTAACAATAATAAAGATGATATTAATAAAAAAAATTACCTACAATAAAAATAATAACTATTTCAATAATAATAAAATAACAATGATGATGAGAAATTAATTATAATTGCTCTAATACAATAGTAATTATAAAAATAATAATTTTAATCATTTAAAAAAACAATAACAAAAATAGTAATAGAATAATGAGCAATTTGATGACACTTGGGCCAGCTGCGTGGCTACCGCCAACCGCGTGGTGACCGCGCACGGGTCTGAACCCCACTGCAAACATTAAACGCCAAAAGTTTTGACCCGGGACTCGACTCAGACCTTGGCGAGAGATATCAAGGCCAAGAATTAAATAAATAAAAATGAATTAAATGTCGGGGTGTGACATGGTAGATGATGGAGAGATCTATAGGGAAGTAGGTTCTAAAGAACAAATGGGTTTATCGGCTAAAAGAATAGGAATATGGTAGGTAGAAGTACAAGGTCAGGATAGTTGCAAATGGATTCCAATAGAAAGGAGTGTATTTCTTTGAAATCTTTTCTTTGATAGTTAAGCACACAATTATCCTAATAGTGTGAAGTATGGATACATTATAATATATTTATCTAGATCATATGTACATGAGGATAACATTATGTCACAAAGATTTAGATGAAGAGATCTATATGGAGTATTCAGTTGGTTTTTAGGATCAATGGAACTCAGGAATTGCATGTAAGCTCAAAAGTAGCCTTTAAAATTTGAATAAAGTGTTAAGGTGTTGAAATCAGATGTTCAATGATTCTATAATGGAATGAAAATTTTTCTAGAGTAATTTTGATTGTTGTTGTTACCATAAGGTGTTTGATGGTGAGAGTTTAACCACCCTTCTTCTTTATGTGGATGACATATTGATAGTAGGTCTGCTGGAAGAAACGATCGATGAGATGAAAGCTAATTTTTTTGAAAGCTTCAAGGTGAAGGATTGAAATCCAACAAAGAGGGTTTGGGGGATGAGGATTGTGCGAGACTGAAGTTGTGGTACACTATACCTGACCCAGGCCAACTTCATCTAAAAGGTGGTGGAACGATTTGGTTTTTCATATGAAAAACCCATAACCATACCCCTATCCAAGCATTTCAAGCTAAGTAAGAAGAGTCCACCTCAAAAAAAAAAGTTGAGGTTGAGTGCATGGTTAAGGTTTTATATGCATCATTTGTCAAATATTTGGTGTATATCATGGTTTTTACTCATCCATACATTATGCAGGCAGTGAGAGTTGTTAGCGGGTTCATGTTAAACCCTGGTAGGGAACACTAAGAGGTTGTGAATTAGATATTTTGGTACTTAAAGGGCTCTGAATACTTTACACATTTAATTAGAATAGATAATCCTCTATAAGGTTTTATAGGCTCTGACTTTGGTAGAGATTTAGATTCACAAAATAGAACTACATGATATGTGTTGACTTTTGGAAAAAGTGTGGTAAGTTGGATATCCAAAATCCAATTGGTGGTCATGATTTTAACAATAAATGTGAGGTATGTCACCTTGAATGAAGCAGGAAAGTAATTGGTGTGACTAGAGGGTTTAATGGAGGATCTTAAAAAAGCACTAAAAGTTGGGTGTTATTTTGTGACTTAGAGATAAGGATTCACTTAGTTTTAAATATAATTTTTTATTCTCATAAAAAGAATATTCAATTAAGGTATCACTTCATCTAGATGTTATTAGAGGAAGGTGTGTTAGACTTATAGAAGATCGAAGGGATGAAGAATCTGAATGACATGTTGAAAAAGGTCATGACTCAAAAAGTGTTTAGGCAATGTTACACCTTAGTAAGTTTGGGATGACTATAAGGAAGGAATGTATAGGAATCATATAGTTGATTTATGAAAATTCAAAGGAGAAAATATGTATGGGTGTCAGTGGAGTATTTTTTCACAAAATTGAAATGAATCTCAAGTGGAAGATTGTTGAGTTTGGAGCTTCGTTTTCTTAGAATAAGGAAAGTAAGTTCACTAAAAGAAGAAAATATTGTAACCTTACTTCCAATGATTTAATGAAAATAGGGCAACGATAATAGAGTGTCGGTGCAACAGAAGATACAAACCGGTGTGCAGGAGTCAGTCTATCATAATTTCACTCACTAAAAGATTTAATAATTCATATCTATGATATCTTCAAAAGAGGAATGGTCAAAAAACTGGTCAAGTTGAGGTGATGGGAAGATTTCACTCGATTAAGAGTTCCTCTATGGATCTTAGAAGAGGTGGACTTTATCTTGCATATATCGGATAATGGTGATGACTAGAAGCGCCAGAAAGACTATGCTATATAAGGTGGGGTGGGTCACTTATGGAAAGTACATGATTGGTACATGTGATTATGAGATTTATATTATTATGATCTTAATCTTGATTCTTTTAATAAGTTTAAGAAATATCCCCCCATGGATTAGGGACCAATCATGAACCATATAATCCTTTTATGTTGTTCTTTGCCTTTCATGTTTTATTCTGGTCATTGTTTTTTATAGTATTTCTTGCATTCTTCTAGTTATTTTACAATATGTTGTAGTGACTTGGGTGCTCATCTTCCAAGTTACAGGCATCATACATGGTTTCATTCTATATTTTTTTCTTATATTCATAAAGTTCTGGTGAATTTTCTTCTGGTAGTTTAATCAAAATCTGGTCATGAGCATAACTTGGTAAAAGGATATAATATTTGTAATGCTAGAGAGGAAAAACAGTAGATGTTGATAATATAGGAACTAATATAATTCATGATGCATTATTCTCATTACACCATCACATTCTTGAAAAATATCATCTTAAGAGTATCCAAACCCTGTAAATGGTAAGTAAAAAAAATTAAAAACTAAAGAACAACACTACATACTTGTAAATTCAATTACTAAATTTCAATATTTATATTTGAGCATGAGAAATGGATAAAAAATTTTATAGCATCTTGAGAGCATGAAAACATTAAAAATGGAAGATTTTTTATTACAATCAATGAATAAATCAAAAAATTATGAGTAGGAGTAATATAAAATTATAAGAAAGTAAATTCTAAAAAAATCAATCAATTAATCAAATTAGTTTTAAAAGTTTTTTTATTTTTTTTACTTTGTAATAATATATTTATGTGTGAATGACATATAACAGTTACAAATAAAAAATACAAAAAAAATGATAAACAGAATAGTAGTTATCATTTTATCATTATTGTAAAAATTATATATAAATAGAATATAAAAATGGATAAAAATTATAGATTTTAAAATTTACAAACTAAAATGGTTTTGGAAATAAAAAATGACAGTTTGTATATTATAAAAAACATAAAAGTAATAAAAAATAAAAAATAAATCCAGAATATATATAACATTAAAAATAATTTCTAAAATAGGTAATTTTTTTATAAAATATGTAAGTTGTAATAATTTTTTAATGTAGTTTTTTTATATGTAGATATAAATAATATATATATATATATGAAAATTTATATTTATATTCATGAAAAAAATTAAAAATGTTTTTTAACATTTCTTGATGGATTTAAAAAATATAACATGAACTATAAGCCTACTTTATTTTATATAAAAAATGGTAGGAGTAATCATAAGAGTATATAATGTAGAGGTTATGATTCAACGATATAAAGACTTGTCAATGATAAAATTTATAACAAAAAACTAAAATTAAAACATGTGAAGTCAAAATTAAAACATTAAATTAATTACGTAATTGATAATTCTCCTTACTATTAGAATATATTGATAGAAAAATCAAATGGTTTAGGGGAAATGATATTATGTGGTAGGTAATGAGGTAATGATTTAACATTAAAAATATAAATTTTTAGCATTAAAGATAACATCAGGTAACCAAATAAATTTAAAAATGGAAATAAATAATAGGAAGGAATTAGAGAGTAGGTAAGAACTTTCATTGGTCATCCACCTTGTGAAAATAGTTTTCATATGACATGGCATGCTTACTTTGATCTAGCTGAACTCCATTTAAATGTTTTACTTAACCTTGTTTATAGATGGTTAATTTTTATTAATAACTCCCTAAATTAAAATTTGATGAGGTAATGAAAAAAATATTGGGAAAATCCATGCTTTAGAAACACACAACCATAAAATATAAAAAACACCAATCGTCACTGAATAAATAATTCTAAAGATGTGAGAAATTTTTTTCTCAATAAGATAATGTCAAAACATAAAATATATAAATATTTTTATGTGAGATAAAATTAGTATTTTTATGGGAAAAAGTGACCCTTCAGAAGAAAATGCACTGAGAATAACAACAACAAAAATAACCCACCACCATTGGTTAAAGGAGAAGGTAGGGATGAATACAAAATAGAATTGGCACCTGGAATGTAAGGATTTCCAAAATCACTCTCGACCTTGAGGTAGAGGATCAATTTAGAGGGGTAAAGGGATTTCAAAGGGAGAAATGAACCTAAGGTGAAGCTGAAAGGAGGAGGAGAGACATACATCATGAGAAATAGTCAAATATAGATAAATATGGAGGCAAAGATCGAGAGTTTGGGTGATCTGGGTTATGAGTAGAATCAATGAATATCGAGAAGAGTAGAAGGAATCGATGATAAAGGAGGAATGTTGTAATGACCCACATTGTTATGGTTTGTGAATCCCTGAGGGAATTTAATTTTTTGGTTTGTTGAGTGATTCATTTTGATGACCAGAACTCCTACTGGGATTTTAAGCATGAAAACATCCTTAAAATATTTTTTAGACATAATTTGAGGTCTAGTAAGTGTTTTGGGTGTTTATAAGGATTTCAGAGTAGTGGTTAGGGGGGAGGGATGTTGAAAAATAGTAGTAACGCATCATTCATGGCATGAAGGGTCATTCATGCCATGAATGACACTCATGGGGTAATTTTCAGGTGACAAATAGGGTATCTCAAGAAGTGGGCTTACCACTTAGGAGAATTCAAGGCGTGAACAGGGTTCATACCATGAAAGTATCGAGGTAGAGGGGCTTCCCTCTATATGGTGAAGGATTTATGGAATAAACCCCATGTTCATGCTATGAACCTATATCGGTAGCCCTCTTTTGAATGTATTTCTTGTATTTTTATCAGGTTTTCTCTTTAGAAGACCCTTGGGGTCCTTTTGTTTTAACCACTTGAATGGAATGGGAGAGCCCATTTGGTTCTCCATTCCCCCTTCCTCTTGTATCCTTTGATCCATATTGTTTAGTGGTGCTTAATCTCATCAATTTATGGTAATATCCTCTCTATCTTCCCATTGTTCCTCTTCCTTATTTCTCCCTGAATTTGTGTTTGACTAGTTAGGTTTTAGAGGTAAAATTTCACTAGATCATGGTGAAATAATTATGTTTGATGGGGGATTCATGTGTGGCTAGTATAGGAGGTCCCAAAAGGATGTATTCAAGTTTTCATTCATCGTTTTCAATAAGGTATGATTATCAGTGGATTTATTTAGGTTTTCAATTATTTTGGATGAAATTGGTCATTCATTCAGTGATATAATTTGAGGATTTTTCTTAGCTTAGGTATGGGTGTGTGTCAGGAGGGGACCACACCTTGTTGCTCGTGGTTTCAGCACTGTGAGGTCATCCGATGAGATTGGTGTTGATTATTCCTTTATGGTAAATTGTTTTTAATTGTTTAATTAATTAATTTAATGGTGTTTATTAATGAAATAGGTTCTCATGGACTTATAGGAGGTTGGTATGAGCTTGGGATGGATTTATCAGATCATCGGTTGAGGTAGATGGCCTTGAATTTTCTAATACTCTTGTTATTTTGATATTCTATGTCTCTATGTCATGATAATTATACCTATCAACATGTAGAATGAATGTTCAATTCTTCCATAAGATTGGTACAGACTCACATAGTCCTAATATTCAACAATAACTACGTAGCTTTCTAAACGGTTTGATGGTGGCACCCTGGTCAAATGAGTGTTGTTGTCCATATTTATGGATTTTTTGGTGGCATGTGTTTGATTTCAAAGAGAAAAGAGGTTCCTTTTTAAAAAGTGTTTTAAAATTTGGTTTGACTTCAATTGGAATTTCAAGGGAAATTGGTGATTAAGAAATGGGTTTTGAAATAGTGTTTCAAAATGTAAATGATGTTTTCTAAGAAATGTTTTAATAGGATTTTAGGTCAAGGGCCTAGAATGAGTAAAATACAATTCATGGTGCCTTTTCTAATTGATTTTAAAAAATGATTTAATTAGTTTTCAAATGAAATACAGAAGGTCTTGGTTGATTTTTTTTGGTTCATTTGACCATATGTGGGTAATTCCATGTTTCCTAAATCTTTAGTGCTTTTTTATACGCTCTTAGTTGTGATTCCCCTATGTTCTACCTATTTCATGATAATGTATGTGGTGTGTGTAGCCTTGTGACAACTCTACTTGGTATTAAAGAAATGGGTTGATCTGGTTAGATGTGATAGAACCCTTAGAGAGCTGAGATGGGTGTTAATATGGGTTGAGATGTGAAGTTAGGTCCCGAGTGAATAGTGTTATGTCGGTGAGTTGGGGATCTATGAGATGGGTTGTGTTTCCTATTTGTTTTTGCTTGAGTTTGGTGACTAGATGCTAGTGATGGGAAATATATGTCGATGTGAGATAGGATCCTGAGGCCTGGCCTTTCCATGAGTGAGATGGTGTTGATAGGATCACCATAGAAGATATAGGATCCTAGTGTGAATAATGTTGGACCATACCCTGAATGATAGGGTGGTGGTTGTGGAAGGGTCTTTTCCATGAGTGATATGGCATGTTCAACCATGTCTTGAGTGAAAATACATGGGTTTATAAATGAATGTTGGGATAGTCATGAGTGATATTACTGGACCAAGGTGTGAGATTGAATGGTGGGACTACCATGAGTGCGATGGGTTCCAAGTTATGACATGATACAGGTTGTGGATGGATTTCCCTACCTTGAGTGAGAAGATAATGGCCAGTTAGTGATGTAGCCTCCCTTGGGTGAGAAGGGATGGTTGGATGATTAGTACAAGATCAGATGTGTCATAACACCCTACCATGTGTCTTCAAGTATGAGTTAAAGATTTGGTTAGGCGTTATGACATGCATCTTTGGGTATGGGTTGGATTGTGGCATGTGCGACTTTCTTCTTTCCAACATGGAGCCAAAATTAGGTAGGTTTAGTTGTCATGGTGTCATGATTAGGACATGAAGACATAAATTGTATGATTGTATATGCATTATGGGTTATGTTTCTAGGTGGGTGTGTTGCATGAACATGGAAAAACCTATTTATATATATTATATGTAGATCCACTTGATCATAGTAGCACTTAGTATTGTTTAGGCATTAAAGATTCCTACTAGGTCGTTGGACTCACCCCTACCCACATACACGAAATATGTTTTGATGTGTGTGGGTACAATTTCTTATTTTCTCTTAGGAAACAATTATCTCTTAGATCTGGACATGTTGTCCAATCAGTAGGTTATGGAGACTATAGATATGGAAGGATTTTATGTGAGTTGGGCCATAGGCCAGTGTATTTATTTTTCAGTTATTTTTTAGCATTTACTATCCATTATGTCTTTTTATTTATAGATATGATTCCATATGTTAACTATTTCTAATATATTATATTTTAGTTTATCATATATATATATATATTTATTGCTTTCCATTCTAGACTATGGGGGAACTTGGGGCTCTTTTTTTATGTCTACAAGTATTTTGGTATGTTCGATATGTGTATGGGTCGTGCTAAATTTTTTATAGAATTTAGGAATGGCCCTAGGGTTTATTTTGGGGGCATAGTCTCCCCATGACTATAATAGGCCCTTACCTCTAGTCTATATCCTCTAGTGTATGGTTAGGAACACCTAAGATCATGTAGAGATCCCGCTTGGGTTTTGATTGAGTGATTTTTTCTAGGGAGTTACAAAGTGGTATTAAAGCATCTTTTGGGATGGGTAGTATAGTTAAAGGTGGAGTTAGGATATTAGGACTCAATAGGTAGATAGAGTGTATTCTTGACTAACATGACATCAATTAAAACACAAGTTTCTAGGGGATGTACAATTTTAGGACTAGGAACTCCATGATGAGTGAGGTGTTGGATTAGATTGAGAATAAAAATGTTGGATGGATGATACATGGGATGAGTCATAGGGATCAACTCGAATCTGGTGAGTTGTTCGTGCATCATGATGGTGGTATGTTTAGGCAATGATACACATGTTTATGGTCAGTGTTGTTTGACATGACACCTTATCATAATCCATTATTAATTTAAGAAACTTATAATATAAATGATGTTTTCTTGAATATATTATAAGGGTTGATTATATTAATGTGGATATAATGAGCATTTTTTATTGTATGTGATGTGTTCTTTGGATACCATAAGGAAATGGTTTTAGGAATTTGGTTTTTGATAACAACCCAGTTTTAAAAGAAAAACTCATGTGGTGGCATGAGGTGTGTGTGAATGGTTTTATAATCATTTTTACTTGAGAAGTCTCTCAAAGCTGGTGATTTTGAATTGAATTAGGATTTTTGGGTTTTTTGATAATCCTAAGAAAAATTCTTTGAAATTATATTTCAAAAAATATTTTTTAAATGGGAATGGTTTTTGGGAAAGGGATTGGCTATGTTAGGGATTTTGGGTGATCTTGGTTTTTTATGAGCTTTGGTGTGTGTAAAAAAGAATTGATCAGGTTTGAAGGAAGAAATTGGTACTTAGGTAAATAACGTTTTCTTGGATTTTTATATTTTCTTCAGGTGTGACCTAAATTCTTGATTGTGTTCTCAGCTTGTATGTTGTGTTTTCTTGGAAACCACTAAGTGAGGTTGGTGGGGGTGATATGGTTGGTGTGGTTTTAGAAAAATAAAATGTTTCTTATGTAGACCAGTTTTGTTGGTTTTTTATGGTTAACCTAGTGTTATATGGTTAGTTTTTTTATGTTTGATGGGCATGTCATGGATATTTTGTAGGAGTCTCTTCCAGTAGGCTTGTGGGGTGAATGGTTGTTGTGAGGCTCAAGTAGCCAGATCTGTGTTGTTGGGTTAAGGGGTTGGACCCCTAATGTGATTTTTTATGGTTTTGTGGGTTGGATCACTTGATGTGTTCATTCTATAGGTGATTAATATATTGGGGAGAACTATTATATAGAATTGACCTCATTTAGTATATTTTTATGGTGGGAAGCACTACAACTCTTGGGTTGAATTAATTGTTGATACTTTTGTGTGTTGGGATCGATGGGTGCAGTTGAGTGACATCTTGGTGTTTGGTGATCAATGTTTCATGGTTGGTGATTAGGTGTGAGTGGAGTAGTCATGCCTAATTGTTATACATGGTAATGGATGAGATGTGGGTGGTGGATATCAGGCGTAACACCCCGACTTAGGTGCCACATACCAGTACCTCAAGCTGGTTAGTCACATGACCTCAGGTGGGCCTCCCCGTACACCAGAGGCTATCTACTAGTGGAAAGGGTCTAATATGTAACGTGGGGAGACTATAGCCTTTTTATCAAAGCAACAAAATAGCAGAAATAAATATGAAATATAACCAAGATACCACAATAATCAATAATCAACCAAACAACACATGAATAAATCCCAAACATGGAAAATGACCATAAACCAAAGTAGTAAATATGTCATGTCATAAAAGTGTCATGTGTCTAATGAAAACCCAAGATAAATACACATTGAAAACTCCCAATTGGGTTCCAACATCATGTTGGGTTCCCTCATCCATGCTCCATCCTGAATCCCAACTCATCCATCTAACATTGGGATCTTTCCCTCATCCTATCCTGCAAACATGAAGTCTATTCGGGTACCAAATGACGGCCTGGGTAGGGTGTGAGTACAATGTTGTAGGTCACCACCAATGGCGTCTAAAGAAATATCCAATTTATAACAGTGTATGCAGTTTTATAAATAATAAATATTAAATGAAAAATTAAATAGGTTTCACATTTATTATTCTTTAGTCAACCACATCATACCTGCTTCATCTCGTGCTAGAGTTTAAACCATACACCATAGGGATTTTATATTTTACTCTTTTCATGGGATTTCATTATTCAATTTAATTCCAAATTCATTGGGTACCCTAAAGCATCATTTTGAGTACCATTATCATAGATACATAGAGCATCAGTCCAGCAATAATTCACATTCATGCATCTGGGGCCTACGACATCAGTTTGGCACCCCATGGGTACTTGGTGCATCAGTCCCTTATCTGAAACTCATTGTTCACATTCATATATAAATATACATCGGGGGCCTGGATTACCAGTATAGATTCCCATGGGTACTTGGATCATCATTCTCTCACCCATAAATCATTATTCACATTCACCTGTAAATATATATATACATCAAGGTTCATCATGAGTGACCTTGTCAATCATTCACAACATGGTGCACCATTTCTTTTATCAAACACAACCATGGTTCTTTACTTTTATCACAAGGAACAACATGATCAATTCACCCATTAATCCATTTGTCATCAATTATTACACAACTCATTAACCCTTCAAGGTTAAGCCAATAAACCCTTTAAATCCCATTATCAAACCATGTAATAAGGATTTAGTTCAATTCCATATACCCATTATTCCCCTTTTTACATTTCAATACTCATAATTTCAAGGATATTGGCATACCCCATGGGTTTCCATCATACCTGGTCTCATAATCTCTAATGGGTCCAACAAGATCTGTGAAGTGTCTCACAATTACATGGGGATCAAATAATTTTTCTAATTTAAAAGAAATTTCACAATGTGGAAACACAACGGTATAAATACAAACATGATATCATGATCAAGACTATGGTAATTAGCAATTAGAACACCTACCTTAGTATCATTGATGAATGATCCCAAAACCTTGGCCCTCAATTAGATATAGAATGATTGAATTCACAATGGTGTCGGAGATCTAGGATCAAAACTGGAGAGGTGTCAATATCTTCCAAGGGATCTTAGATTTGCAAAGAAATGAGTTTTAGGAGCCTAGGAATCCTCTCAGGAGTCTCCAATAGCAAAGGAAATCATGTATGGTTGAGTGGGTTGATTAAGGATATACACCTAGGGTCATGAATTTTTAATTAAATTTTTGGGGCACTTAAAGTCCACACATACTATTTGTTGGATGGGCTGCACAGTTTGACAAATTGTGCACCCCTACTTTCTGGGGTGCACGGTTTACACGGGGTGCCTACACAGTTTGACAAAATATGTGTCAACTTTGCAAAACCCCTCTATCCAAGGGTTCATAGTTTAGGGAGGGTGGTCATACGATTTGGTCTAACTATATACCCCCTTCCTATGGCTCAAAATGGGGTGCATGGTTTGATAGGAAAAACTGCATGGTTTTCCCTAACCATGAACCAACCACGCACAACCCCATGGACTTCCAAAATTCTCCAAAATCACATGAAATGGCCCCAAAGAAAGACCCAACCAAGGTATGATCAAAAAATGGATAAAATAATTCCTAAAATTGAGTACCAGACATATCAAGAAAGTTTGGGATCTTACAATCTTCCCACCTTATAAAAACTCATCCTTGAGTTGCACTCCCAAGCATCATTAATCCTATGATGTAAAAAGATTGGGCCATAGGCCCTATATATTCGCTTCTATCTTATATATTTCCTCTTGAACACATCCATGATACCATTTCACTCAGACCAACGACATATTATTTCCCCACAAAACTTTATCACTGTGATCCACAACATGAATCGTATGATCCTTAAAGGATTCATCCGCCTCAGGCTCAATATCATCAATATCGATCACATGAGAAGGGTTTGGGTGATACTTATGGAGATGTAACACATGAAAAAAAATCATGTATAGCCCTATAATTATATTTAAGATCAAATCGATATGCCACTGGTCTAATCCTCTCCACAATTGCAAATGGTCTGATAAACCTGGGTGCCAACTTGCCCTGCCTCCGAATTCTATGGTGACCCAATCTTAGGGACACCCAAAAGAATACATGATCACCCACTATAAACTTAAGAGGTTGAAAATGTTGATCAACATAAGACTTTTGTATACTCTATGTTATATCCATATGTTTCTGAATCAACTGAACTTATTCTGACGACTCCTACACAAGACTCGGTCCCAATAACTCTAACTCACCTACCTTCTTCCAAAATAAAGGTGATCTGCATGGATTTCCATAAAGATCCTCATATGGTGTCATCTAAATAGTCACCAGATAACTATTTTTATAGGTGAACTCAACCAGTGTTGAGTGCTTTTCCCAAGATCCCCCAAATTGTAGGACGCATGATCACATGATGTCCTCTAGCACCTGAATAGTATGCTCTGATTGCTCGTTTGTCTGTGGGTGAAAATCCATACTCAAAAAAAAACTTGATTACTTAAATCCTTATACAAAATTTCTAGAAGCATGAAGTAAAACGTGAATCGTGGTATAAAACTATAATTTTTGGCACCCCATGAAAATAGACTCTCTCAAACATATATATCTTCCAACTAATCAACTTTAATATTTTTCTGGATAGGAAATAAATGGGACACTTTCATAAACTGGTCCACCATCACCCATATTGCGTCATTATTTAGAGGTATCCTTGAAAGAAGCACCAAAAAATCTATGGTAACATTGTCCCACTTCCATTCCAGAATGGACAACAGTTATAAAAGATCACCAAGTTTCCAATTCTCAGCCTTCACTTGCTGATAAGTGTAGCATCATGTCACGAAACCTACAATATTCTTATTCATTATCATCCACCAATATTGTCTCTAAAGGTCACAGTACATTTTGGTAAAACTAGGGTGCACTACCCACTTTGATGCATGAAACTCATGCATCAACTCCTCTCACGTACACATAGGCACAACAATGCGGACCTGGACATAGATGATGTCATCCTCATCTATATTCCAATCAGAAGGTGACTCCCCACCTTCTAGGATTTACCTTAAGTCAAAACACTCTAGATCCTCATACTGCCTCTCCTTGATCCAACTCATAAGTGTAGACTCAACAGATAAGGACATAAGATTCATTATCCCCTAACCCTCCTAAACCTCTATATGCATATCAAATAACAAATCCATTATGTTCCATTAAGAATTTAACACTTAGACTACCTGAGTTTGTGTCTCTCGGATCAAAGCATCAACAACACTATTTCCTTTCTCAGATGTATAGGCTATCTCAAAGTCAAATGATCACATACACTCAACCCACCTCTTCTATAAAATATTAAAATCTCACTTTGAAAAGATATACTTTAAGATTTTGTGCTCGGTATACACAATAAACCTTTCACCCAATAGGTAACGTCACTAAAACTTTATGGCATAAACCATCATGACCAAATCAATATCACACTTAAGATAATTACATTCATGTGGCCTCAACTTTCATGACTCATACACTACAACTTGATCTCCCTACACCAAAACTGCTCCAAGTTTGATCCCGAACACATTACAAAACAAGGTATACTCATCACTTGGATCATGTAGGATCAAAAACAATGTGATAGTTAAATGATTCTTCAATTCCTAGAAATCATTCTCGCATGATCTAGACCATTAAAACTTGATACCCTTTTTGATCAAACCTAAAATTAGCACTACCAAGAGAGAAAAGTCCTTGATTAATCTCTAATAATAACCTTCCAAACCTAGAAAACTTTGGATATCAAAAACATTCTTGGGCTTCTCTTAAGAAACAACTATTTGAACTTTGTCTGGGTTTATCGACACACATTCCTCTGGGATGACGTGTCCCAATAAATATACCATGTTGGTCCATAATTAAAACATAGATAGGTTGGAATATGTCCCATGCTCTCTTAGTGTACTCAGGATGATGTCAAGATGTTTTGGTATGATCATCATGAGTTTGGGAGTACACCAAGATGTCATCAAAGAAAACTAACACATACTGATCTAAGTATAGGTTAAATCTTTGGTTAATCATGGACATAAACATAACTGGAGTATTTTTCAATAAAAACGGAACCACAATGAACTTATACAGGCCATAACTACCCTTGAATATATTCCATGGCATATCATAATGTTTAATTCACAATCTCAAGTCAATATTGGAGAATACACAATCTACTATCAACAAGTTAAAAAGATCATTGATATATGGAAGAGGATACCAGTTCTTAACTATCATATAGTTCAACTTCCAGTAATTAACACACAGGTGCAATTTCCCAACAGCCTTTTTAGAAAACAAAACCAAAGAACCCCAAGGTGACATGCTCGGATGGATAAATCCATTATCCATAAATTCTTTTAGCTGGGTCTTAAGATCTTGAATCTCTATTGGTGTTATTCTATAAGGTGGAATAGAAACCATCTCAGATCCTGACATGAGATCAATTGTGCACTTAACATCTCTCTCAGGTGGTAGATATAAATAAATTTGGGGATCCTATATTAAATAAAGTGATAGAAATCATAGAAGATACAAGAATGGTACCTCTAAATGTCAATGGATCAACCTCTCTATACACAAGTGCAGTCTAAACTGCATGCAACTGGCCTATCTCTCTTTCCTATGCTTCAGTCTAAGATCCTTGTGTTACACTACTCTGCTGATATGAGCACTCTTTCCTTGAAGTAAAATGTTCACCACCCTGACTGACATAACCTATAGAACTCTAAATGATCAATTGGTATGGGGTAGAAGATCCACTTCTAGTGCTCTATTTTAGCCTAGATCCTCCATCACTACCCATCTATCATGGGTTCTTGTAGAAACTCTATAAGCATCCCATCCTGCCACAACCTTGACACTCCACCAGTGGTCGAGGACACTGAAAACGAAAGTGTCCCGACCTACCGCACTAATGGTAGAACACAAAATTACTACTCTATATAACTGATCATTCCCCTTGGCTACTATGTTTTTCACTTCTCTAGTTAACATTCTCATAGAGATGCTTCCTACTCTTGGAAGACGTACCCCCTGGTCATCCAGTAGAAACCATCTATCCTTCACTAGAATCCTCCTTTAGGTTCCCCTCATAAATGAGAGCCTGATTTACCACCTCAACAAACTTCTTTAATCAAAATATGTTAACCTGATACTTAATCTCACATTTAATTCGGTCCTAAAAACATCTCACCATAGTTTCCTCATCTCCTACCAGTGTTGGTACAAAGTGTTGTAAGTCGGTGAAGCGACCATCATAGTCCATCACTGACATTCTTCCCTGGTTCAACAGCATAAACTCTTCCACTCTCTCCTGTATCGATGTCTCTGGATAAAAGTGCTCTAGGAACTTCTCCTATAAGTCCTTACATACCATGCCCTCCAACTTATCATCCCAAGCCTGAATATTCCACCAGTGCTTCGTTGATACTCACAACATATAGGCTAATAATTTGACTCTTTTCTCTATAGGAGTCTCTAAATGATCCAGGATGGTCTGGATATACTCAATCCAAAACCCAGCCACCTCAAGCCCACCCTCTCTAGTGAATGTCGGTGGGTGCTATAGTTGGAACTCCAAGGTTAGATCAGACATATTTCACACAGACCGCCCTGGTTCTCTTTCCATGAACTATACAAAGTGAGAAAATTTCTCACAGAACTACTCTCCCACCCCTTAACTCAAAACTATCAGGGCCTCTGGTTCTGTTGTTGGAGGCACATTTCCAAAAATTTCCTCTTGTCATCCCACCAACAATCATCATCATGGAGGAATGTCTCTATAATTCCAAACACACATATTAGTACACATAACACATCATTAAAACATTTACATAATAGAGATTCACATAATTCCATAACAATTCATCCCATATACACTACCATGTGGTCAAAACCATGGCACTAGCACTACCCTTAACCATCCCTAACCTAGGCCATGGCTAACATAGAGTAACAACCCTTCATTTTATAAATTTCTCATTAGACACCCATTTATTAACCATTTCAAATTACCACATTTAATGACTTTTAACCATTATACTTTCATTGTTAGGCACTATTTCATTTAAATTACTCAAATAACGAAAATCATTTTCATTTCCCAAAACCCACTCATAACTTTCTTTTCCATGTGTGCCTAAAATGATGCATGTCACATAAAATCTTGAGTGCCTAGAATGATGCATGCATACTAAAATCTCATGTCATACCAGGCCATAAGTAAAATATCATAAAATAATAACATCACACAAAAAGTGAATCACTCGGGGGGGAAATAACATTCAACTGTAACAACAAACATCAAGAACAACAATCTCACCCATGGAACTTGGGTTTTTTTCCTACACATGGGTTAACTACTCTCATGCATGAGCTCATGACCAATGCTCAACTCATCCTAGTCTCTTGTATACCTTTCCTAAATAGTAATACAACTAAAAAGAAAATAAAACTACTTTGATACCACTTTGTAACACCTCGACCTGAGTACCACATACCAATGCCCCGAGCTTGATCACCACATGACCACAGGCATGCCTCCCCGTATTCCAAAGGATACCAACTAGCAGTGAGGGTCTAATATGGGAGATTATACCCTCTTTATCAAAGCATTACAATAGTGGAAATAAATATGCAATGTAACCAAGATATTACAATAATCAATAATCAACCAAACAACACATGAATAAATCTAAAATAGGGAAAATGGACATAAACTAAAGCGGTAAATATGTCATGTCATACAAGTGTCAAATGTATAATGAAAACCCAAGATAAAGACAAACTAAAAACTCCCAAGTGGGTCCCAACATATTGTTTTATTCCCTCATCCATGCTCCATCCCAAATCCCAACTCAACCATCTAATATAGGGCTCTTGTCCTTATCCCATCCTGCAAACATAAATTCTATTCGGGTACCAAACGAAGGCCTGAGTAGGGTGTGAGTACAAATCAGTAGTCCACCACCAGTGATGTCTAAAGAAATATTCAGTCTATAACATTGTATAAATTTTTATAAAGAATAAATATCAAATGACAAAAGTAAATAGGTTTCACATTTATTATTCTTTAGTCAACCATGTCATACCTATTTCGGCCTATGTTGAAGTCTTAACCATACACCATAGGGATTTTACATTTTAATCTTTTCATGGGATTTTATTATTCAATTTAATTTCAAATTCGTTCGATACCCTGGAGAATTATTCCATGTACTATTATCATGGATACTTGGAGCTTCAGTCCAACATCAATTCAAATTCATGCATCGGGGGCCTAGAGCATTAGTCTAGAATCCCGTGGGTATTTGGAGCATCAGTCCCTCATCGATAGCTCATTTTTAACATTCACATATAAATATACATCAAGGGCCTAGAGCATCAGTTTGACACTCCATGGGTATATAGAGCATCATTCTCTCACCCACAACTCATTGTTCACATTCACCTATATATATATATATATCAATGTTCACCATCAATGGCCTTCTTGTCAATCATTCACAACATGGTGCACCATTTCATTTATCAAACACAACCACGGTTATTTACTTTTATCATAAGTAACAACATGAGTGATTCCCCCATTAATCCATTTATCATCAATTATTACACAATTCATAAACCCTTCATGGTTAATCAAATCAACCCTTTAAATCCCATTATCAAACCATGCAATAAGGATTTAGCTCAGTTCCATATACCCATTATTCCCCTTTATACATTTCAAGAATCATCATTTCAAGGATATTGGAATACCCCATGGGTTTTCATCTTACCTAGTCTCATAATCTCCAACGAGTCTAACAAGATATGTGAAGGGTATCATAATTACATGGGAATAAAATCATTTTTCTAATTTAAAAGAAATTTCATAGCATGGAAACACAGTAGTACAACTAAAAACATGAGATCATGATCATGAATATGGGAATTATAAATTATAACACTTACCTTAGGATTGTTGAAACACGCTCGCCAAACTTTAGCCTTCAATTTGATATAGAACGGTCAAATTCGCAATGCAGGAGGAGATCTAGGATCAAAACTAAAGAGATATTTATTTCTTCCATTGGATCTTTGATTCATAAAGAAAAGAGTTTGAGGAGCCTATAAATCCTCTCAGGATCCTCCAAGAGTAAAGGAAATCATGTTAGGTTGAATGGGGGTGATTAGGAATATAAACTAGGGGTTTAATATTTTTTAATTAAAATTTCAGGGCACTTAAAGTCTTCATGCATGGTTTTATAGATGGGTTATATGGTTTGACAAAACGGGCACCCTAACTGTGTTCCCCTACTATTTAGGGTGAATGGTTTGTATAGGGTGGCTAGATGATTTGACAAATCGTGCTCCAACCATGAAAACCACATCTATCCAAGGCTGTACACTTTAGGGAGGGTGGCTATATGATTTGGTCAAACCATGTTCCCCCTTCCTATGGCTCAAAATAGGGCACACAGTTTTCTGGGTAAAGCCGCATGATTTTCCCCAATCGTGCACCAACCATACACAGCCCCATGGGCTTCCAAAATTCTATAAATTCACCTGAAACAACCCCAAAGCAAGACCCAACCAATGTGTGATCAAAACAAGGATAAAATAATACCTGAAAACGATTACTATACACCTCTAGAAAGGTTGAGATCTTACATTGGGTGTTTGGTTTAACAGAATGATGATAATGATACTCCTGTAGTAGCACTACTACAAAAACGGGCAAGGGAAGCGCTACCCTTTATCAACGCTTCTTTTAGTAGTGCTGATAAAGGGGGGATTTATCAGTGATTTTTCCTAGCGTTGATAAATTTTATGTTTCAAAAAAAATCATGAAAAATAAAATATTGTTATATAAGTACATTTATATTGATATAAATATAATATATATTTTTTTAAATATGTTTTAAATAAGTATAAATAGGTTATTACATTTAATATATTAGAAATTTAGTGAAAATGGATTTAAAATATTTTAAAAAATATTATTAATTAATAATTTTCTAATTATTATCGATTAAAAACCATTTAATAACAATTTGAAGACACAAAAAATCAAAAAATAATAATAAAGGATCTAAAATAAGTTGAAAATGTAACTCAAACTTCAAACGGCCATAACTTTTGATCCGGGTGTCTGTTTGAGCTCTACAACATATCAAATCGAAGCATGCAACAATATCTACATGCTAGTGATTCAATAAAAGCTTTTATCACATTTTTAGAGGCCAAAAAAGGCCCAGAAGGCCTCCAAAACTGAGTTTTTAGTCAGGATGCCCCGATTTGTTGACATTCAAACAAGTATAACTTCTGATCCGGATGTTCGTTAGGCCTGTACCACATATCATATTGAAGATTGTTTTATTTTCTTTGATTTTACTAGATTTGGAGTTGAAACGGGCTTCTGGATTATAAGTTATGGTCATTTTAACATTCTATGGATTTTCAAATACACATATATATGTATTTATTCATAAATATATATGTGTTTGTGTGTGTGTGTGTCTCTGTGTGTGTGTGTGTGTTGTATATATGTATGTATGTATTTATTTATTTATTTATAAACACATATAAAAAAAATATTTTATAAATGTATTTAAAACTAATCTTATAAATATATATTAATATACAAATAAATATACGGATAAAAAATTATAACTAAATATATATATATAAATAAATATTAATATATATTAATATACAAATAAATATATATATACTAATATATGAATAAATATATATGTATTAATATAACTAAATATATTTATATTAATATTAATCTATATTAATATATGAATAAATATAACTATATATATATATATATTAATATATGAATAAATATATATATATATATATATTAATATATGAATAAATATATATGTATTAATATAACTAAATATATTTATATTAATATGAATCTATATTAATATATGAATAAATATAACTATATATATATATATATATAAATAGATATATCATTAAATAGAGAAAAAAACGAAATGCCTTAGTGGTAAAGGTGCAGCCGTGAAAGGGGGGAGGTCACGGGTTCGAGTTAGGGTGGAAGCAAGGAGGTGCACGCATGTGGGAATGCACGGAAAGGGAAGTGTACGGGAGAGTGTGAGGGGGGTCCTCCTAACGCTGATAAAGGTGGGGTCAAGCGCTATTAAAAGCCCCCCCCCCCCCCCCCCGCATTATATAATTATTTTTTATTTTATTTTTAATTTTTTTTTGACTTTTATCAGCTTTAAAAAAAAGCGCTCATAAAGGGGTCTTTTATCAGTGCTTTTTTTAGTGCTGATAAAGTGGTCTTTTAGCAGTTCTTTTTTTAGCGCTGATAAAAGGTTCCTTTATCAGCGTTTTTATGAGCGCTGATAAAAGGGACCCCCTTTATCTTCACCTTAATTAACAACACTTTTTTAGCATTGTTAATGCACTTTTCTAGCACTTATAAAAGCCATATTTGTAGTAGTGTAGGGAGCATCAATCATCCACAAGGTATGACCCTCATATCGGAAGGGTCATGGGTGTTGTGAAACTGATTGATGGATGGTTATGGTAATGGTGGGATACTAGTGAGTGAGTATGCTCAAATTGGAAATTTGGGTGTGGTGTCAAGTTGATTTCATGTGTTGGAAACAAGCTTGATATGGAGGTGATGTGATCCAAGTTGAGTCATATCAGGGATGTGTCAATGATCGTGAGTAGAGTGTGATTGTTAAATGGTTCAGTTGAGGATTCAATCATGGAATCACACTGATTTTTGGGCTAAGACATCGATGTGGGTGTTATGATAGTTCAACAATGCCTTCGGGTGTTGAAGTATATTGATCAAGTAGTGCGGTGATGCGGTGGTTGGTGCGACCAAGAATTTTCAAGGAAAATCATCCAGAGAAGGACCGATAGGTGTTGTGGAATGGTGTAACATCTTGACCCAGTATCCACTGAAATGGTGCCCTGATTTGGGTTGTCATATGACCTCAAGCATGACTCCTCATATGACAGAGGTTTCCAACTAGCAGTTAAGGTCTAATGATGGTATGATGGAGAGACTATACCCTCATGATCAGATTAGCACAACATTATATACAATAAATCAACAATGGAAGCAAATGGATACCAGAGCAGCAAAAGATAATAATAACTAATAATCAATAATAAATGAATAAATAACCATGCATGAACATGCTATAATGTACAACGATAGACATACAACAAGTTAATATAATAAGACTAGATAGATAGAGAATAAATGAATAAAAGACTTCATCCCCTAAAGGTATCCCAAGTATATGCTCGACCACCAGCTCCATGTCAAGTCCCAATCCATAAGGAGTAACAACAAGCTAGAAAGTAATCACAATCCATGATCTTAATCCTGTAACCATGAGGTTTGTCTGGGTATGAAACGGTGACCCAAGCAAAGTGTGAGATATACTCAGTAGGAAACCACCAATAGTGTCTAATCCATTCCAGTCGGAGAATATAAAATAAGTAGTTTGAAGGTATAATAAATAAGTTGTGAATAAATAACTGTGAATAAGTCAGGCTCGGACTTCTCAAGGATACCTGGTGGACCATACATGTTTCAGCCTAAGGCATAATGTTTCTGAGCATTTTTATCATATATATATATATACATGTGTGTGTATATATACATTCCCACACACACACACACACACACATTCACATTTATACATATGAATACATAGAGTAATTGAGGCATACAACCAAGGCAACCACATATATTAGTAATAATATAATATAACTCTTGTTGTTTAAATATAGGTACAAGACCAAGAATCTAAATAGGGGATATGGAGCATCATTCCTAACACACTACTACACATATGCCCTTTAACAGCACGCAAATATGATTTTAGCAGTTCTAAAAAAGCGTTGTTAATTGCAGCACTGATAAAGGCCTAGTTGGCTGCAATGTGCTGTTAATATAAAAACACACCCAGCAAAAACCTGTAATTTCAAATAATTATATATACATTTAATTTACATCACAAATACAAAAATTTCCACCCATAGTATATACAAAAACATTGATCTTTACATTTTTAAACAATGTTTTATATAATTACATTTACAATTATTCAACAAACATTTTAAAACATTAATATTTAATCCTTTGATGCCCGTGATCCCCTCTCAAAAATGTCCTCCCATGGTATCAGTTTCTGAACAAATCATCTCAACCCAAGCAAAATATTATGCCTATATAAGAAAAAAAATATTATGTTGGTAATGCTATAAAGAAATAAATTAAACATTAATATGAAAGAATACATTAATAAAATATCAATATTGAATAAAAAAATACACATTTGGAGTTATACCGGTCACATTGTGCATCATATTGAGGTGGGGTTGATTCATACATGTCACAAATGAGTTGTGGATCATTTTCCTAAAATATCAACAATCTAGAGGTGTTTGCTCAGTTTTGAGTATGTCACTTATTCTTTTACTAAAATTAATGTCAATTTTAAATAATGACACATTTAGAGTTATACCGGTCACACCGTGCATCGAATTGAGGTGAAACTGATTCCTAATAGTCACAAATTATTGATGGATCATTATCCTAAAGTATCAAAACAATCTGAATTCGTTTTATTGGTTTTTAGTATGATAGTTGTGTTTTTTTACTAAATTGTCATTTCAAATTGGAAACACACATTATAAGTCATACTGATCGCATTGTGAATCAGTTTGACATGAGACTACTTCATACGCATCACAAATGACTTATGAATCATTGTCCTAAATTATCAAGATGTAATAACCTGGATCTTCTTTTCAGGTATGGATCTTTATTTTGGGTGTTTTTGAGAAAAAATGGGAGAATATGAAATTTTAAGGAGTACACACCATGTACTTAGGAGTACACGCCGTGTACCTGGTTGTCGCAAGAAGTTGTGTCCTGGTTGTGTAGTGACCGAGTACATAGCCATGTGAGGTGAGCTAGAGACCACCTAAAGTGGGGCCTGATAAAGGCATATACACGTCATGTATCTTTAAAGAACACGTTGTGTATTTTTATTTTTAATTAATATATTGTATAGGGACCACATCTCGTTTATAGAAACGAATTCTTCTAAACTTGTCTCATCCAGGAGTGATGGGAATCGCCAAACTTTCACTGAGCCACCGATCAGTTATCTGTTATCCAAATTGAACAATGTCGATTGTGTTATAATCGCCATGGTGGGTTCTTCCTTCTTTTAGAGCACCCCCTCTTGATTTATCCTCTTTCGTGAGATATCTGTGGTTGATCATTTTTGATGTTTTTGTAGATCTACCGCATTCTAGGTCGATTCAAAGGCTAAAGTTCAACTATATCAATCGTACAACATTGAGGTAGGTGGTTTGTGCCTTTCTATATTTGTCTGTGACTTATATGTGAAAAAAGTATAGAATACCCTAGTTTAGGGTATTGTGTGTTTTGGAAATCTAACCCCGATGATTCCTGCTATTGTTTGGTTTCTATAGTAAGGTTTTTTGATTTTGAATTAGGTTTATTACCTTACTTATGGATGTGTTTTCCCATGCTTGTTGATTTTGGCCTTTGGGTCTAAAACTGCCTATTAGGCTGCTTTTCTTTCCATGCCTAATGATGTTGGGATGGAATTGTTGTTTAATGACATGCTTGTGATATTCCTTGTAGTTTTTTATCCAAGTAGTATTTGAGTTTTATTTTGGCTTCTAGATATCGTTTGTGCGTGATTATATTACATAGGGTAGTGGGAACCTGGTGTAGTGAGACCATAGGGGGAATAGACACTGAGCGCTTCCCCAAAGTGTATGTTACCTTGCATGTTCTGAGACCATAGGGGGGTGGACGTTGATTGCTCCCTCAGAGTGTCTTTAGTATACTACTGAGAGACCACAGGGGTAATTGTATGTTGAGTGCTTCCTCGGAGAGTCTATAGTTTACTGTTAAAAGACCATAAGAGGAATTGATTGTGAGTGCTTCCTCATAGATTCTTTGTCTAAGATGAACCAGAGGGGTTAGACTGTAAGAACTTCCTAGAGGTTTGCTTGTGTTTGATTGGTTGAACAATTAATAAATGTAAATGAATGTAGTTGAAACTATAGGATTGTTTTCTTTTGAGTACTTCCTTGTTTATTACTTCATTTTTCATATTTCCTGCTATATATATTCACTGAAATTTAGGCACAAATCTTTGGGTGGTTTCCTACTAGGATTCGTCTCACACCCTGTTTGGGTCATTCTTTTGGACCCAAACAGATTATATTGTTGCATGTATAGATAAGGGCAAGATCCCTTCTACTTTAGGTACTTGATTGTTGTGGAGCAGGAGAGCATGGGACCAAGCTGAGGCTTGCGATGCTGCCGGAGTTACTCAGTTTCTTTGTACTTTGGTTTAGTATTTTATTTTAGCATCGTGACTTGTTTGGATGCTTTCCTAGACATATGTGATATGCATCATTTATAAATGTGCTCCAGTTGTTTATTTACTTTCAGTATTCCAATGTTTACTTATTTTATGGTATTACTGCTTCCACTATTGTTATCTGTTTGTTTCTGTTGTGTTACATTTCCAATGAGGGAATAGTTTCCCCACTATCACACCCAATGTCCTCACTACTAATCAGTAGCCTATGGCGTTCGGGGAAATGCGCTTGAGGCCATGTGACCAATCGGGTATGGGGCACCATTGGGTGGCTCCCGGAACCGGGACGTTACAAAGTGGTATCAGAGGGATTATTTCTTCTTCGACTTACTGTTTGGAGCCTATAGACAGGGATAGGAAGGAATAGGTAGTTAGTAATAATTTGTGCCCGGGAGTAGCTAACTCATGTATAAGGAAAATCCAATATGCCTCGAATATTGAAATTTTTATGGTTTTTCAATTATTACAATTGGTTTGATTTCACCATTGGGTGATTCACATGTTTTGTGTTGTTATCGTTGATATTATTGAGGTTATATTTTTGTTGTAACCCAATGAGATGAGGGTATGCCATCTCATGCATCATATAGGCACTTGCTAGAAATCACATATCATGCATTCTTATTATGCCATTTAGGGTGCATTACTGATTGCATGTTGTTGTGATAGATGTTGTGTTAGATATGCATGTTGTTGTGATAGATGTCTTGATAGAATACATGTTATCTTATAGGGTATTGGATTTTGTAAGGTTTTATTTGAATGAATGCCAAACTTTGGTCCCTAAGGTGTTATGGGCCCTCATGGATCAGAATTTGGGGTATCACATGATTGATTGCACTGTTATACTTTGTGATATACATGAATATGATGTCAAGCTTTGGTTAGTGGGGAGTATGGCCCCCCAAAGATCAGAATTTGGAATTTTAATGCTTGTTTCAGTATTTTTATGGGGTTTTGGAGTAGTTTCTGAGGCTTATTGTCCGGAAAAACCCAGAATACATGGTGTGTGATGATAAATAAACAACATGTGTCCTTTTTCTCGGGAAGAGAATGTTTTTCTTAAGTACATTCTATGTACTGTATGTACACGTCGTGTAGTTCTTGACCGTGTGACAGAATGTGTGGGCATAGACATGGGGTTGGGCTTTATTTGGCGGAACACATCGTGTACTGGTAGTACACGTCGTGTTCTAGTGACCATGTATCTGGTCGTGTGAATGACATCATGGATGGATGAAACTCGGGTAGTACATGTCGTGTTCATCTTGAACACGCCATGTGGAGTATACCGTGTATTCGGTTGTGTGACCAACGACATGGATGGATGAAATTCTTAAATTACACACCGTGTCTGGCATAAACATGTCATGTAGTTTTGTTCTAGGATAACTGTGTGGTTTAGTCATGTAGAGGAACTCAGGCAGGGGGGAAAGATTCGAGTACACACCGTGTTAAAGGAGAACACGCCATGTGTAGGGGTGTTTCACGACCAAGGTTGGCAGAAGTACATGCTCATGTAAAGGCTTAAGGTAACACGTTGTGTAGGGGTCATACACGTCGTGTATCCATGTTTTGAAAAACTTGAATGTTTTCTTTCTCTCATTCCTTTCTTGTACTTATAAGTTCCAGTCCTTGATAATCTTAAACTAAGGTGTGTACTTGACCTTGCAGAGTCATGCCACCGAGACGTCCTCCGGTTTTACACTAGATACAAGGCAACGATCAGACACCAAACATAGTAGATCATGGACTACCAGTAGATCCTTTTGTCGTGCCTATCTTGGCACCAGCCATTATTCTAGATACAGGTGTTGATGCACAGTTCATAGAATGATTCATGATGTTTTTGCAGACCTTCAGGGGAACACCGCATCCTGCCCCATCTATGTCAAAGTTGACACGGGTTTTTCAGCAGTAGCAGCATCCCACATTCTTAGGGGATAAAGGACCTCAGGCTACAGAGTTGTGGTTAGAAGCCATACTGTCGATATTTGAGCATCTGGAGATGCCTCCTGAGAGGAGGTTGAATCTCGCTATGTACATGCTTCGGTATTCCTCCAAGATATGGTGGGATGTGATATCACAGGCATGGAACCATCATGGTATGTCTTGGGATGAGTTACAGTGTGCCTTCTATGATTACTTCTACCTGGAGACTTTAAGGGCTGACCGAGCCCAAGAGTTCATGAGTTTGGAGAAGGGTACTCTCTCAGTCATGCAGTATTATTCTTGCTTCACAGATCTGCAGTTCTTCACACCCATTATAGGGGTGATGAGTTATTCCTAGCGAGGAAGTTTGAGGATGGACTCAGGCATGACATCCAATCTCAGGTGAACATCTTCAGGTTGACTTCCATAACTTCTATAGTCAACCAAGTGTTGATCACCAAGTGAAACCTGAGGGATTTTAGAGTTGTGGGCCAGGGCAGTTCAGCATACAGAGTTGGTACTCTTATGAATGATAGTAGGAAGCGTCGTAGGGAGTCTACGCATGGAAATCCGAGTAGGTGGAATACTTCTTCATGTAGCCAGGTGGTATGCTACTAGTACAGGAAGAGAAAGAATATGAGGCCACATTTCTCGAGAGACCCAGTTGAGTGTCAATCTTGCAGAAAGATGAGTCATCTTCAGTGTTTCTATCATATTTTCTCACCATCTAATGGTGATAGGGGTTCTATTATGACTCCTTGTACTAGATCAGGACCACCAGTCCCACATCAGACTAGGGGCTAGAGTTCTATAGTCCATTCAGTCCGTGGTGGAGGTCATGGATGCAGTGGTCAGACATGGAGTTTTCGACAGCCGCAGGGTGAATCAGCTTAGGGATCTTAGACAACTTCACAGGGCCGCGAAGCAGGTTAGGCTTTTGCACTGAAGCAGAACCATCAGGAGCAGGATCTCAGACCCTCTACGGTTAGAGGTATGATTTTGGTTTCCTCGGTTTTAGATTCTACTTTTTCGACATAGGGGCTTCCCATAGCTTTATATCTGTTGCTATTGTGGATATATTTGGGCTCTATATCTTTACTTCTACTGATATATTGACGTTGGACACACCGTTGGGTACTAGAATGACTACTGTACATCAGTGCAAGGAGTTCCCTCTTAAGGTTGGTGGGTGTCACTTCTTATGGGACCTTTATGTATTAGAGATGATGAGCTAAGACGTCATTCTCAGAATGGAATGGTTGGTTCCCTTCCAGGCTGTTGTCAACTTCTATTATCATAGGGTGAGGTTCACATCACCAGAGGGTGTTTTTTTTCTACGTAAGGGTGAATGGGATGTCCAAGCGAGAAGAGCGGGAATCGAGTATCATGGGTTAGGAGGAGTTACAGCCTAGATTACTAGTTTGTATCTAGATGATTAGGGGACTTCACAAATGAACTTTCCTCTAGTGGTGGATTTTTTAGGGATGTATTTACATATGAATTTTCAGGTTTAATTCCAAAGTTAGGGGTAGACTTTTCTATTGATCTTGTGTCAGGAGCGACACCGGTGACAATTCCTCCTTATAGAATGACTACACTAGAGTTGCAGGAGCTCAATAAGTAGTTAGAGGAGTTACAGGAAAAGGGTTTCATTTGACCTAGTACCTCTCCTTATGGTTCACCTATCCTTTTTGTGAATAAGGCATACGATACCCTTAAAATTTATGTGGATTATCAGAATTTGAACTAGTTAACGGTCAAGAAACGATATCCCTTGTTGAGGATTGATGATCTTTTTTATCATCTTCGAGGATCTTGGGTGTTATTGAAGATTTACTTGAGATCCTATTATCATAAGTTGCACGTTAGACCATCAGATATACCTCTTACATCCTTTCGGAGCAGGTATGGTCTATACAAGTATGTGGTTATGTCGTTCGGTCTCACAAACGCGCATGCAGTTTTCATGGCACTGATGAACTAAGTGTTCCATCCATACTTGGACTCCTTTGTGGTGGTTTTCATGGATGATATCTTGGTGTACTCTCACACTCGACACGACCATGTTATCCATATTGAGATCATTTTGAGTACACTGAGAGAGCATCAGTTATATGATAAGCTCTCAAAATGTCACTTTTGGATGGACCAGATTCACTTCTTGGGTCATGTTATCTCAAAGTTAGGAGTATCAGTAGACCTAGAGAAAGAGATATCAGTAGTTTCCTAGGAGCATCCAAATAACTTCTTGTTGTACCTCTCGAACCCCTCATGCTTTAATTTTCATGATCACAATCACTCTCTTATTTATCTAATATTGTTTTAAGTGTTTTTGGATGATAGGCATGATTTCAGGTGGCCAAGGAATTGGGCCAAGAAAGCAAGAAGCCAAAGTGGACTGATTTTCAGTCCACCGGCCAACCGGTGGCTTCACCACCGGCCAGCCGATGGAACCCAGACAGAAGGCTGAGCCACTGCCTTAGCACCGGCCAACCGGTGGCCTCAGCACCGGCCAGCCGGTGGCACCCAGACAGAAGGGGTAGCTACTGCCTCCTCACCGGCCAACCGGTGGCCTCCTCACCAGCCAGCCGGTGGTGCCTGGACAGAAGCCCTCCTCCATTTTGCAAGCACCGGTCAGCCGGTGGAGCCAGTCAAACTAGCCGTTGGGCCTTTGACCAGACCTGTCCACTTGCCTCCCAACGGCTCCGAAGGCCTCTCCAACGGCTCCGAAGCCTCCCAAAGGCCATTTGAGGGTTCCCCCTCTATAAATAAAGGACTAGGAAGCCCCGGAACATTAGTGGAACCATAACCAAGCCAAGGAAGCCCACGGGACACATTTTGATCATTTGGCGAACCTCCGGCGCATTCCTCCAAGGGAACCCCACTCGCTCCAACACACTTCCACATCCAAGGAGCACCACCAAAGAAGCTTGGGAGCGCCCTTCATCAGCTCCATCAATCCATTGGTGCCCAAGACTTCCCCATTACGGTTTTTCATTGTTTTATTTATTTTGAGCATCATTTTGGGTTTGTGCCTACAAACCCCATCTCTTTCTCTCATCTTTTATTTTGGGTTTTCACATCACCTTCAAGGTGTGAAGAGGTTGGTCAAGCCTTACCTTTCAAAAGGCTTGAATCAAAGGTGAGCTAGCCTTCACCTGTAAGAAGGCTAGTGGGTTCTTGCTCTACCATTGAAAGCAAGTGGGTTCTTGCATAACCATTAAAAGCAAGTTGTAATAGGTTCTAGACTAACCTTAAAGTCTAGTGGGTTTCTTGCTAAAACCATTAAAAAGCAAGCGGTAGTAAATCTCTCAACGGTTGAGTTGGGAGCGGAGACGTAGGATTGGGTTTAAGACGAACTCCGTTATCAAGTTTTGTGTTTTGCCTCCTTTATTTCCGCTACACTTTCTCTTTGATTTTAAATTGTTAATCAATTTTTTAAAGGCAATTCACCCCCCCCCCCTCTTGCCATCACTTCCTTTATTTCTCCTCCCAACAATTGGTATCAAAGGAAAATTTGAGTAATACCCTAACCGGTTTCAAATTTAAGATCCATTGTGATGGCATCAACCTCTTTCTCCCCCGAAGGCTATTCTTTGGGTCGTGCTCCATTTTTTGATGGAACCGACTACACTTATTGGAAAACCCGCATGACTACTTTTCTTAGAAGCATTGGTTATCCCATATATAAAATTTTCATGCATGGTTATTCACTTTCTTCTCCTGATGAATCCAAATGGACTCAAGCCGACATTAAAAATTTCGAGCTTGATGGCAAAGCCATGAACGCTCTTCATTGCAACCTTGATCGTAATGAATTCAATCGAGTTTCCACATGCACCTCATCACATGAAATATAGAAACTATTGGAGTTTACCCATGAGGGGACCAACAAAGTCAAGGACACTCGATTGGATATGTTCTGTCAAGATTTTGAGTCTTTCACCATGCACCCACATGAATCAATTTCTGAAATGTTTACTCGCTTCACTGACGTTTGCAATGGTAGAAAATCTCTTAGAGATAATATTTCTGCAGAAACAATGGTCAAGAAGATCCTTTGGATCCTACCAAGCACATGGGCACCAAAAGTCACGGCAATCCAAGAAGCAAAGGACATCAAGAACATGCCGGTCTAAGAGCTCATCGGATCACTTATGACCTACGAGATCACCATGAGGAGGCAAGCTGAAAAGGAAGGCAAACCGGTCAAAGTTCCAAAGAACATCGCCTTCAAAGTTCAACAAGAAGAAAGCTCCTCCTCCTCATCATCTTCCTCTTCAAGCGGCGATTCCGAAATGGAGAATCTTGCCCACAAGATGCACAAATTTATGAAGAAGCACAAAAAGAAGAAATCCCGCAAGGCTCGAAAGGAAAAACACGACGAAAAATCCGAGCCCAAGGTAACATGTTATGGGTGCGGCGAGAAAGGCCATTACAAGCCCGATTGTCCACTCAACAAGAAAAAGGCCAAGCAAAAGGAAAAGAAGAAGGCTTTCAAGGCCACATGGAGTGATAGCTCCACATCCTCCTCCTCCTCCTCCTCGATCGACAACGGTAAAAAATGCCTAATGGCATTTCATGAGGCAACATCTTCCGACTCCTCATCCTCTTGTTCTTCTAATTCTTTTAATCATTTATCTTATGAGGATCTCCAACATGCGAGAGATCAATTGGAGGAAGGTTTTCACGAACTTTCTTCCAAATTTGTTGCTTTAAAAAAGAATTTCAAAAAACTTTCTTCCGAAAAGGAACAACTTCTCAAAGAGAAGGAAGAGTTGTCCCTCAAAATCCAAAACTTTCCCGATGTTGATTCTATGGAATTAACAATCAAGGATTTAAGGGAATCCCTAGCTAAGTTCACCCAAGGGGAACAAAATTTGACCAAATTACTTGGTTCCCAACGCATATCTAGAACCACCCAAGGGCTTGGCTATTCCAAGCAAGCTTCCTCTTCCCATGCTCCAACTATTTTTGTAAGGGGGAGCTCCCAATTTAAATTTTGCAATTATTGTAAAAAACCCGGGCACTTAATTTATGAGTGCGATTGCAAAAATGCTCGGTATGGTAGGCCCAAAACCATTTTCTTTAATGATGAATTTCATAGGAGATGACCTGCCACTAGACAAGTATGGATTGAAAAATCCCTTTTAGCGAGTCTCACCGGACCAAAATTTGTCTCGGTTTCAAAATCCTCTCCCCGGTGATTTGTTGTTTTTATTTAGGGGGAGTTAGGATCGTTTAAGACTTTTTGCTTTATTTTCAAAATTTTCGATTCAAAACTTTCAATTCAAATCTTTCATTCAAAACTTTCAATTCAAAACTTTCAATTCAAATTTCAAAAATTGCAATTGGTTTAAAAACTCTATCTTGTTTTTCAAACTCTTCCCTCAATCAAGTTTTATGCCCCGTGCTATTTTGATAATCACAAAGGGGGAGAAATTCTTGGTTGATTGGGGGAGAAATATTTCTCTCATGATTTGCTTGTTTTCAATTTATCTTTTAAAGCATGCCTTTCATTTCATTTTTACATTGCTTGTTTTGGTGATTGTGATCATCAAAATAGGGGGAGATTGTTGTACCTCTCGAACCCCTCGTGCTTTAATTTTCATGATCACAATCACTCTCTTATTTATCTAATATTGTTTTAAGTGTTTTTGGATGATAGGCATGATTTCAGGTGGCCAAGGAATTGGGCCAAGAAAGCAAGAAGCCAAAGTGGACTGATTTTCAGTCCACCGGCCAACCGGTGGCTTCACCACCGGCCAGCCGATGGAACCCAGACAGAAGGCTGAGCCACTGCCTCAGCACCGGCCGACCGATGGCCTCAGCACCGGCCAGCCGGTGGCACCCAGACAGAAGGGGTAGCTACTGCCTCCTCACCGGCCAACCGGTGGCCTCCTCACCGGCCAGCCGGTGGCGCCTGGACAGAAGCCCTCCTCCATTTTGCAAGCACCGGCCAACCGGTGGACTAGCACCGGTCAGCCGGTGGAGCCAGTCAAACTAGCCATTGGGCCTTTGACCAGACCTGTCCACTTGCCTCCCAACGGCTCCGAAGGCCTCTCCAACGGCTCCGAAGCCTCCCAAAGGACATTTGAGGGTTCTCCCTCTATAAATAAAGGACTAGGAAGCCCCGGAACATTAGCGGAACCATAACCAAGCCAAGGAAGCCCACGGGACACATTTTGATCATTTGGCGAACCTCCGGCGCATTCCTCCAAGGGAGCCCCACTCGCTCCAACACACTTCCACATCCAAGGAGCACCACCAAAGAAGCTTGGGAGCGCCCTTCATCAGCTCCATCAATCCATTGGCGCCCAAGACTTCCCCATTACGGTTTTTCATTGTTTTATTTATTTTGAGCATCATTTTGGGTTTGTGCCTACAAACCCCATCTCTTTCTCTCATCCTTTCTTTTAGGTTTTCACATCACCTTCAAGGTGTGAAGAGGTTGGTCAAGCCTTACCTTTCAAAAGGCTTGAATCAAAGGTGAGCTAGCCTTCACCTGTAAGAAGGCTAGTGGGTTCTTGCTCAACCATTGAAAGCAAGTGGGTTCTTGCATAACCATTAAAAGCAAGCTGTAATAGGTTCTAGACTAACCTTAAAGTCTAGTGGGTTTCTTGCTAAAACCATTAAAAAGCAAGCGGTAGTAAATCTCTCAACGGTTGAGTTGGGAGCGGAGACGTAGGCTTGGGTTTAAGCCGAACTCCATTATCAAGTTTTGTGTTTTTCCTCCTTTATTTCCGCTGCACTTTCTCTTTGATTTTAAATTTTTAATCAATTTTTTAAAGGCAATTCACCCCCCCTCTTGCCATCACTTCCTTTACTTCTCCGCCCAACAATTGGTATCAAAGGAAAATTTGAGTAATACCCTAACCGGTTTCAAATTTAAGATCCATTGTGATGGCATCAACCTCTTTCGCCCCCGAAGGCTATTCTTTGGGTCGTGCTCCATTTTTTGATGGAACCGACTACACTTATTGGAAAACCCGCATGACTACTTTTCTTAGAAGCATTGGTTATCCCATATATAAAATTGTCATGCATGGTTATTCACTTTCTTCTCCCGATGAATCCAAATGGACTCAAGCCGACATTAAAAATTTCGAGCTTGATGGCAAAGCCATGAACGCTCTTCATTGCGGCCTTGATCGTAATGAATTCAATCGAGTTTCCACATGCACCTCATCACATGAAATATGGAAACTATTGGAGGTTACCCATGAGGGGACCAACAAAGTCAAGGACACTCGATTGGATATGTTCCGTCAAGATTTTGAGTCTTTCACCATGCACCCACATGAATCAATTTCTGAAATGTTTACTCGCTTCACTGACGTTTGCAATGGTAGAAAATCTCTTGGAGATAATATTTCTGCAGAAACAATGGTCAAGAAGATCCTTTGGATCCTACCAAGCACATGGGCACCAAAAGTCACGGCAATCCAAGAAGCAAAGGACATCAAGAACATGCCGGTCGAAGAGCTCATCGGATCACTTATGACCTACGAGATCACCATGAGGAGGCAAGCTGAAAAGGAAGGCAAACCGGTCAAAGTTCCAAAGAACATCGCCTTCAAAGTTCAACAAGAAGAAAGCTCCTCCTCATCATCATCTTCCTCTTCAAGCGGCGATTCCGAAATGGAGAATCTTTCCCGCAAGATGCACAAATTCATGAAGAATCACAAAAAGAAGAAATCTCGCAAGGCTCGAAAGGAAAAACACGACGAAAAATCCGAGCCCAAGGTAACATGTTATGGGTGCGGCGAGAAAGGCCATTACAAGCCCGATTGTCCACTCAACAAGAAAAAGTCCAAGCAAAAGGAAAAAAAGAAGGCTTTCAAGGCCACATGGAGTGATAGCTCCACATCCTCCTCCTCCTCCTCCTTGAGCGACAACGGTAAAAAATGCCTAATGGCATTTCATGAGGTAACATCTTCCGACTCCTCATCCTCTTGTTCTTCTAATTCTTTTAATCATTTATCTTATGAGGATCTCCAACATGCGAGAGATCAATTGGAGGAAGGTTTTCACAAACTTTCTTCCAAATTTGTTGCTTTAAAAAAGAATTTCAAAAAACTTTCTTCCGAAAAGGAACAACTTCTCAAAGAGAAGGAAGAGTTGTCCCTCAAAATCCAAAACTTTCCCGATGTTGATTCTATGGAATTAACAATCAAGGATTTAAGGGAATCCCTAGCTAAGTTCACCCAAGGGGAACAAAATTTGACCAAATTACTTGGTTCCCAACGCATATCTAGAACCACCAAAGGGCTTGGCTATTCCAAGCAAGCTTCCTCTTCCCATGCTCCAACTATTTTTGTAAGGGGGAGCTCCCAATTTAAATTTTGCAATTATTGTAAAAAACTCGGGCACTTAATTTATGAGTGCGATTGCAAAAATGCCCGGTATGGTAGGACCAAAACCATTTTCTTTAATGATGAATTTCATAGGAGACGACCTGCCACTAGACAAGTATGGATTGAAAAATCCCTTTTAGCGAGTCTCACCAGACCAAAATTTGTCTCGGTTTCAAAATCCTCTCCCCGGTGATTTGTTGTTTTTATTTAGGGGGAGTTAGGATCGTTTAAGCCTTTTTGCTTTATTTTCAAAATTTTCGATTCAAAACTTTCAATTCAAATCTTTCATTCAAAACTTTCAATTCAAAACTTTCAATTCAAATTTCAAAAATTGCAATTGGTTTAAAAACTCTATCTTGTTTTTCAAACTCTTCCCTCAATCAAGTTTTATGCCCCGTGCTATTTTGATAATCACAAAGGGGGAGAAATTCTTGGTTGATTGGGGGAGAAATCTTTCTCTCATGATTTGCTTGTTTTCAATTTATCTTTTAAAGCATGCCTTTCATTTCATTTTTACATTGCTTTTTTTGGTGATTGTGATCATCAAAATAGGGGGAGATTGTTGTACCTCTCGAACCCCTCGTGCTTTAATTTTCATGATCACAATCACTCTCTTATTTATCTAATATTGTTTTAAGTGTTTTTGGATGATAGGCATGATTTCAGGTGGCCAAGGAATTGGGCCAAGAAAGCAAGAAGCCAAAGTGGACTGATTTTCAGTCCACCGGCCAACCGGTGGCTTCACCACCGGCCAGCCGATGGAACCCAGACAGAAGGCTGAGCCACTGCCTCAGCACCGGCCAACCGGTGGCCTCAGCACCGGCCAGCCGGTGGCACCCAGACAGAAGGGGTAGCTACTGCCTCCTCACCGGCCAACCGGTGGCCTCCTCACCGGCCAGCCGGTGGCGCCTGGACAGAAGCCCTCCTCCATTTTGCAAGCACCGGCCAACCGGTGGACTAGCACCGGTCAGCCGGTGGAGCCAGTCAAACTAGTCGTTGGGCCTTTGACCAGACCTGTCCACTTGCCTCCCAACGGCTCCGAAGGCCTCTCCAATGGCTCTGAAGCCTCCCAAAGGCCATTTGAGGGTTCCCCCTCTATAAATAAAGGACTAGGAAGACCCGGAACATTAGCAGAACCATAACCAAGCCAAGGAAGCCCACGGGACACATTTTGATCATTTGGCGAACCTCCGGCGCATTCCTCCAAGGGAACCCCACTCGCTCCAACACACTTCCACATCCAAGGAGCACCACCAAAGAAGCTTGGGAGCGCCCTTCATCAGCTCCATCAATCCATTGGCGCCCAAGACTTCCCCATTACGGTTTTTCATTGTTTTATTTATTTTGAGCATCATTTTGGGTTTGTGCCTACAAACCCCATCTCTTTCTCTCATCCTTTCTTTTGGTTTTTCACATCACCTTCAAGGTGTGAAGAGGTTGGTCAAGCCTTACCTTTCAAAAGGCTTGAATCAAAGGTGAGCTAGCCTTCACCTGTAAGAAGGCTAGTGGGTTCTTGCTCAACCATTGAAAGCAAGTGGGTTCTTGCATAACCATTAAAAGCAAGCTGTAATAGGTTCTAGACTAACCTTAAAGTCTAGTGGGTTTCTTGATAAAACCATTAAAAAGCAAGCAGTAGTAAATCTCCCAACGGTTGAGTTGGGAGCGGAGACGTAGGCTTGGGTTTAAGCCGAACTCCGTTATCAAGTTTTGTGTTTTGCCTCCTTTATTTCCGCTGCACTTTCTCTTTGATTTTAAATTGTTAATAAATTTTTTAAAGGCAATTCACCCCCCCCCCCTCTTGCCATCACTTCCTTTACTTCTCCGCCCAACACTTCTTTGAGGTGCGGATTTTTCTAGGGCTAGATGGTTACTACATATGTTTTATAAAGGAATTTTCACGCTTAGCGGCGCCACTGAAGGGCCTGACAAAGAAGGTTGTGAAGTACCTATGGACAGATTCCTACAACTTATCCTTTCAGGAGCTGAAAGGGAGGTTGACTTCAGCACTGATACTAGTTTTTTCAGAGTCAGTCAAGAGTTGTATTGTTTATTGTGATGCATCAGGTATTGGGCTAGGAGAATTGCTTATGTAGGGGGAAGGAGTTGTTGCGTACGGTTCTCGTCAGTTGAGGCCATATGAGAGGAATTACCCGATGCATGATCTCGAGTTGGCTGCAGTTGTTCATGATTTATGCTGTTGGAGACACTATCTATTGGGAGAGAATTTTTTGGTTTTCACCGACCACAAAAGTCTCAAGTATATCTTCACTCATCACAATATGAATTTGAGACGGTGAAAGTGGGTTGAGTACCTTAAGTCCTTTAACTTTGAGCTTACCTACATTCCTGGGAAAGGCAACATAGTGGTTGATGTGTTGAGTAGGAGGAATCAGATACAGGTAGTTCAGGAGGCCAGTAGTGAGTGACAGCTTATGGTTCTATTCTCTGAGATGCATTTGGAGGTGCATGACAGACAGGGGAAGACATTCCTTTCTTCTGTAGTTGTTACCTCTACTCTTCTTGATCGACTGCAAATGAGGTAGCTATTAGATGATTAAGGCCTAGTTCTATGGGAGTGTGTGTTAGGGGAGTACCATATTCCTAGATGTACCATAGGAGAGGATGAGATATTACATTTTCATGGGCGCGTATGTGTGTCAATAGACATACACGAGGAGCTTATGCGGGATTTTCATTCTTTAGTTTGGGTAGTTCATCCTGGTGTCACCAAGATGTACTGAGATCTACACCGTCAATATTGGTGTCCAGGTATGAAGAGATATGTTTTTGGTTTTTTCATGAGGTGTTCCACCTGTCAGTAGGTGAAAATGGAGCATCATTGACCAGTAGGGCTTTTAAAGAAGTTACCCATTCCTGGGTGAAAGTGGAATGATGTCGCGATGGACTTCGTGATAGGTTTATCAAGGTCGCCTCGTGGGAATGATACAATTTGGGTTGTCATTGACAGACTCATGAAGGTTGTGCACTTCTTACTGATCAAGGAGACCTTCAGTGTTGATGAGCTTAGAAATTTGTACATCTGAGAGATTGTACGTTTACATGGGGTTTTGCACTCCATCGTTTTAGACAGGGACACCCATTTTACTTCTCGGGTCTGGAAAGTACTGTAAAGGGCTTTGGATACATAGGTACTCCTGAGTACAGCTTACCATCCCCAAACAGATGGTCAGTCCAAACATACAATTCATGTGCTGGAGGACATGCTTCGAGCATGCGTCCTAGATTTTGGAGGATCTTGGGAGAAGCACATACCTTTGGTGGAGTTTGCCTACAATAATAGTTTTCAAGCAACTATTCAGATGGAAACTTATGAGGATTTGTACGGTAGTCCATGCCGATCACCCCTATATTGGCTGGAAGCAGGAGAGGCAGCTATATCGGGACCTTGTCTTGTCTAGAAGACCACATAACAGATGGAGTTGATTTGGAAGAGGATGGTTACTGCACAGTCATGAAATAATTCTTATGCTAATCATCAGAGATGACCTATGGAGTTCAAGGTCAGAGATCAGGTTTTCCTACATGTCACATCGAGGTTGAGACACGAGAGGATTAGGAGACAGGGTAAGCTTTTACCGAGATACATTGGGCTGTTTGAGGTTTTGGAGAGAGTCAGACCAGTTTCCTATCGATTGTAGTTACCTCAAAGGTATCAGGCTATGCACGATGTCTTCCACATTTCTCAGCTACAACGTTACTTCTCAGACCCATCTCATGTTTTTCAACCCAAGGTGGTTGAGTTGGAGGTAGACGCATCGTTCGAGGAGCATCTTATCCAGATTATTGATCAAAGCGTGAAGGTTCTCCGTGGTTGGTTTTTTCCTCTAGTATGGGTGCTATGACAGCATGGGAGAGTATAGGATGAGACTTGGGAGAGTGAGACCGATGTGCAATCGCAATGGTCAGAGCTGTTTGAGGATTCTTCTTCTCCACATTCTTAGGGAAATTTGGGGACAAATTTCTTTAAGGGGAGAATTTTGTAAGAACCATGATCTTCTTTTCAGGTATGGATCTTGATTTCAGGTGTTTTGAGAAATAAGGAGAATCTATAAATTTAAGGAGTACACGACATGTACTTAGGAGTACACATCATGTACCTGGTTGTCACGGGTAGCCGTGTCCTGGCCGTGTAACGGACGAGTACATGGTCGTGTGGGATGACCTGGAGACCACCTAAAGTGGGGCCTATCAAAGGCATATACACACCATGTATCTTTAAATAACATTCCATGTATTTTTATTTTTAATTGATATATTATACCGGGACCACGTCTCGTTTACAGAAACAACTTCTTTTGAACTTGTCTCGTCCAGGAGTGATGGGAATCGCCGAACTTTCACCGAGCCACTGATCAGTCGTCTATTCTTCAAATCGAACATTGTTGATTGCGTTGGAATTGCCACAGTGAGTTCTTCCTTCTTCTAGAGCCACTCCTCTTGATTTCTTCTCTTTCATGAGATATCTATGGTTGAGAGTTTTTGAAGTTTTTGTAGATCTACTACATTATAGGTCGATTCAAAGGCCGAGGTTCAACTATATCGACCGTACAACGTCGTGGTAGGTGTTTTGTGCCTTTTCGTATTTGTTCGTGACTTATATGTGAAAAAAGTTCTGAATACCCTAGTTTAGTGTATTGCGTGTTTTGGAAATCTAACCCTGATGATGCATTATATTGTTTGGTTTCTAGAGTAAGGGTTTTTTATTGTGAATTAGGTTTATTACCTTGCTTATGGATGTGTTTTCCCATGCTTGTTGATTTTGGTTTTTGGGTCTAGAACTTCCTGTTAGGCTGATTTTATTTCCATGCCTAGTGTTGTTGGGATGGAGTTATTATTTATATGACGTGATTTTGATATGCCTTTTAGTTGTTTATACAAGTAGTATTTGAGTTTTACTTTGGCTGATGGATATCGTTTGTGCACGATTATATTACACAGGGTTGTGGGAACCCAGTGTAGTGAGACCATAGGGGGAATGGATGTTGAGGGCTTCCCCAGATTGTATGTTACCTTTCACATTACGAGACCATAGGGGGGATGAACATTGAGTGCTCCCTCAGAGTGTTTGTAGTATACTGTTGTGAGAACACATGGGGAATTGGACGTTGAGTGCTTCCTCAAAGATTCTATAGTTTACCATAAAAAGACCACAAGAGGAATTGATGGTGAGTGCTTCCTCAGAGAGTCTTTGTCTAAGCTGAACCAGAGGGGTTAGACTGTGAGAACTTCCCAGAGAGTTTCTTGTGTTTGATTGGATGAAAAATTAATAAATGTAAATAAATGTAGTTGAAACTATAAGATTGTTTACTTTTGAGTACATCCTTGTTTATTACTTCATTTTTCATATTTCCTGCTATATATATTCACTGACAGTTAGGCACAGATATTTGGGTGGTTGCCTACTGGGATTCGTCTCAAACCCTATTTGGATCATGATTTTGGGCCCAAATAGAATATATTGTTGTGGGTATAGATAAGGTCAATAGCCCTTATACTTCAGGTACTTGATTGTTGTGGAGAAGGAGAGCATGGGACCAAGATAAGGCTTACGATGCTGCTGGAGTTACTCGGTTTTTTTTGTACTTTGGTTTAGTATTGTATTTCAGCATTGTGACTTGTTTGGATGTTTTCCTAGATATATGTAACATGCATCATTTATATATGTGCTCTAGTTGTTTATTTACTTTCATTCTTCCGCTTTTTATTTATTGTATGGTATTACTCCTTCCGTTATTGTTATCTGTTTGTTTCTGTTGTGTTACTCTTCCAATGAGGGCATAGTTTCCCCACTATCACACCCAAAGCTCTCACTGCTAGTTAGAAGCCTCTAACATTTGGGGAAATTCACTTGAGGCCATGTAACCAACTAGGTACGGGACACGTTTGGGCTGCTCCCGGAACTAGGATATTACACAAGACAATCAAAGAGTGTTTTCTTGGTTTTCAGTGAGTGACATGTTTTGAACTAAAACGTAAATTTTAAACTGATAACGGTCACTTTTAGTTATACCGGTCACACTATGCATTAGATTGAGGTGTTTTTGATTGCTATATATCAAAAATGACTCATGGGTCATTTTCCTAAAGTATAAAAATAATACGAATGTGTTTTCTTAGTTTTCAATATGTCACTTGTTCTTTTTTACTTAAATTAATGTCAATTTTAAATAAAAAGACACACTTGGAGTCATACCGGTCACACTGTGCATTATATTGATGTTCGGTTGACTCCTACACATCAAAAACGACTCATGGATTGTTTTCCTAAAATATCAAAATAATCTGAATGTGTTTTATTGGTTTTCAATATGTCACTTGTTCTTTTTACTTAAATTAATGTCAATTTTAAATAAAAAGACACACTTAGAGTTATAACAGTCACACTATGCATTGTATTAGGGTGATGATAATTCCTATACGTCAAAAATCAATTATAGATCATTTTCTTAAAGTATTAAAATAATCCAAATGCGTTTTATTGGTTTTCAGTATGTCAGTTTTGTTTTTTTACTAAAATGTCATTTCAAACTGGAAACATGCATTTTGAGTCATATCGGTCACATCGTGCATCGGTTTGATGTGAGACTACTTCATACACTTCACAAATGACTTATGATTTTTTTCCCTAAATTATCAAGACAATAATAGTGTGTTTTCTTAGTTTTTATTGAGTGACATGTTTTGAGATAAAATGTCAATTTTAAACTGATAATGGGCACTTTTATTCATATTGGTCACACCATGCATCAGATTGAGGTGTGGTCGATTCCTACATGTCAAAAATGACTCATGGATCATTTTCAAAAAGCATCAAAATAATATGAATTCATTTTATTGATTTTTAGTATGTCATTTGTTCTTTTTTACTTAAATTAATGTTAGTTTTAAATAAAAAAGACACATTTAGAGTTATACTGGTCACACCATGAATTATATTGAGGTGGGGTTTATTATTAAATGTCAAAAATAACTCATGGATAATCTTCCTAAATTATCAAAATAATATGAATGTGTTTGCTCAGTTTTCAGTATGTCACTTGTTCTTTTTACTAAAATTAATGTCAAATTTAAATAAAAAGAGACATTGAGTTATACCGGTCACACCGTGCATCATAGTGAGGTGATGTTGATTCCTATATGTCACAAATGATTTATAGATCGTTTTCCTAAAGTATCAAAACAATATGAATGTGTTTTCTTAGTTTTTAGTATGCTAGTTATGTTTTTTTACTAAAATGTCATTTCAAACTAAAAACACGCATTTTGAGTCATATTGGTCGCATCGTGCGTTGGTTTGACATGAGACTGCTTCATAAACTTCAAAAATGACTTATGAATCACTGAACTAAATTATTAAGATAATCTTAGTGTGTTTTCTTAGTTTTCAGTGAGTGACACATTTTGAACTAAAATGTCAATTTTAAACTGATAACGGACACTTTTAGTCATACCGGTCACAACATGAATTATATTGAGGTGTAGTTAATTCCTACACATCAAAAATGACTCATGGATTTTTTTTTTAAAGTATTAAAATAATCTGAATGCATTTTATCATTTTCAGTATGTCACTAGTTCTTTTTGCTAAATTTAATGTCAATTTAATATAAAAAACACACTTAAAGTCATACCAGACACACCATGTATTGGATTGAGGTGTGGTTGATTCCTACACATCACAAATGACTTATGGATCAGTTTCCTAAAGTATCAAAACAATCCAAATGCATTTTCTTAGTTTTCAGTATGTCACGTGTTCTTTTTACTAAAAGTAAATTCAATTTTAAATAAAGAGGCACTTTGAGTGATACTGGTCACACCGTACATCATATTGAGGTTAGGTTGATTCCTAAATGTCACAAATTATTAATGGATATTTTTTCTAAAGTATCAAAATAATCCAAATGTGTTTTCTCTATTTTCAGTATGCCGGTTGTGTTTTTTTACTAAGATGTCATTTCAAACTAAAAACATGCATTTTGAGTTACATCAATCGCATCATGCGTCATTTTGACATGATACTGCTTCATACACATCACAAATGAATTATGAATCGATATCCTAAATTATGAAAATAATCTAAGCGTGTTTTCTTGGTTTTTAGTGAGTGACACGTTATGAACTAAAATGTCAATTTTAAACTGATAACGGACACTTTTAGTCATACCACTCACACCGTGCATCGGATTGAGGTGTGGTTGATTCCTAAACATCAAAAATGATTCATGAATCATTTTCCTAAAGTATCAAAACAATCCAAATGTGTTTTCTCAGTTTTCAATATGTCAATTTTTCTTTTTTACTTAATCTAATGTCAATTTAATATAAAGATACACACTTAAAGTCATATCATTCACATTGTGCGTCTAATTGAGGTGTGGTTGATTCCTACACATTAAAAATGACTTATGAATCGTTTTCCTAAAGTATAAAAATAATTCGAATGAATTTTCTTAGTTTTCAGTATGTCACTTGTTATTTTTGCTAAATTTAAGGTCAATTTTAAATAAAAAGACGCACTTTGAGTCATATCGGTCACACCGTGCATTATATTGAGGTGTGACTGATTCATACACATCTCAAATGAATTATGGATCATTTCCCTAAAGTATCAAGATAATATGAATGTGTTTTATCGGTTTTGAGTAGGTCAGTTTCTCTCATAACAACTATATTGACCTAAAATTTTCATACATAGATATCACATTTTAGTATATCAATATTCCTTACATAACATAATGATCCATGCCAGAATAGTTTAGGTATAGTGATTTTGGAAACATGGAAACATAAATAACTATTTCATAAGAGTCTCTCATTATGTTATTATTTATTAGAAACCTTCTTAGAAATATCATTTCTAAAATAATTATTCATAACCTAGGGATATAAAACATAATAAAGGGTGATCATAGATGCTCAATAAGTGTAAAAAATGGAGATATCAATGATCATATAAGGATAACATGAGCATAAATATGTTAGAAGATGATATTAACATTAGAAATTAAGACCTTTCATATCATAGATCATAATCATGAGTCATGAATAAAATAATGGTGGTTTATAAGAAATGAATCTTAAAGGATCAAAGAATATTATAAACTAAAAACATACACTTTAAGTCATACTAAGAACATTGTGTATCTGATTGAGGTATGACTGGTTAAGTTGTGATTGATTACTACACTATTTATAAAAAAATTTATGAAATATCTTTTAGGAAGTCATAATTTGAATTTAATTACTGAGAAATCCCTTGGTAGATACATCCTTATGATTCACTTCACTTTCCATTAAACATGGGTTTTCCTCTTCCACCCGAAAGGAACATGTTATCTCTTTTCTAGCCTATTATAGATAATTAAAAGGAAAGTATGAATTTCCAAAATATCTATAAAAAACTAAATAAGTATTAGATAAAAATGATAAGGAAATTAACTTACAAATAGTAGATAAAATGATGATAAAATTAACTAATTATATAAGTAGTAAGAATTCACCTTTATATATTCTTGACCCATTTCCTTATTATCATTATCTCATTTGTAGCCTTGAAGTCCAATCTCTCATGAGCATGATCAATTTCGAACAAACCACCCCAACTCAAACAAAGGAATCCACCTATATAAGAAAACAATTCTTATGTGAGTAACACAAAAAAGAAATAAATTAAACATAAATATGAAATAATACACTGCTTATATGGAATTCACATATCTATGCTATTTGTGTACATTATTCCATCAGGTATGATGCCCATTCATTTCTAAGAACATATATATAATCTTGTGAATATAAGTCTTTTCGACAGTCATAGTAGTACTGGAAAAATATAAATACACAAAGGATTAATAAATATTTTAAATTAAATAGTAATTATCTTTGAAAATACCTCTTTAGGGATGCTAGTTTGTTCATGGAATATGATCTCTTGTATATTTAGAAATACACAATCCTTTCAATTTGTTTGTTTCAAACACTATAGAAACATTAAAAAAATAAGTAATTTTTTTATATGTGTTTGGATATTGAAATCTTATTATATATACCCTAATACTTGTCTAGTCATAGAACTTGTCAGGGTCCTCGTGCTTATCCCCTATCCTCATTCCTTATTTTTCATGATATTGATGCACCGCCCTATCATAATAGAATCCTCATTAAAATATAATATAAATTATATAACTTGATGTTTAGTTCTAAAACATTGGATGTAGTGTATTAAAAATTGAAAAACTCCATCATGTATGGTCAGTTTGTTGGATATCCATGCATTGAATCTAGGAAATAAATCTTTGGAGTATATGAATTGACCACAATGAGCATCCAATGTTTCCTAAAAACACAAAAAAGAATAATTAATGAAAGAAATTAAAATACATTTGATATGATTAAATTGTAGAGTTTTGCCCCTACATCATTGGTATTACATAGAGTCTGTCATCCGAAAGTTTTCTTTCAAACGATTTGACCAGACCTGCCACTATTTCATCCTTTTTTGGGTATCTATTTTTGGTGGTTCTGTAGAGGTGATGTGAGGACTAATGAATCCAAAAAAATCATGGGAAAATCCCTTAAATTGTTTTTGATATATACTCCTGTCAAAAATATGAAATGTATTTAGTCATAATTAACACATATATCAGGTTTTGAAAATCAAATCATGAAAACATACTCATGTATACATTTACAACTGAGGCATCTAACCAATCATAGTCGAGGATTTCATCTACATTCTCAACACCAATGTCGTATCCAACTTCCTTTATATACATATTTTCTTCAAAATCAACTATGTGACTACTGCCATCTTTTAAATTTGTATCCACATGAACCTTCAATGCTAATAAATGAGGATATATAATAGGTGAGGTAATGGTTCTTTCAATAGGTATTTTCAATCATTTGGTCGATCCTTTAGATGGTTTTGAGTCGGTATTTCATTTCACCCTCTTCCCTTTGTCCTTATGTAATAAAATTCATCGGTTCATACCTTTTTTCATTAATTGTTAAAGCTTTATCTTGAAAAATAAATTGGAAATGGATACCTCCTTATTGACATGTTTTTTACAAGATGTGATAGCCATGTGATGAATGTTCCAACAGCTTTGTTGACTGTATGAATATCTTCCTCATCAATTGGAATGGTTATCTCAGCACTCAGATCATGGGATACGCTAATCGACACTCTCACATGACTTGTTGGAAGTGGTATGTTGTGTAGCATGTCATTTTGGATATTGAACATCATAGCCCTCGCTAAAAGGCAATGAGTGGGTGTTTATAGATATAAATCATAGTCATTATCACCCTATATAATATCAGTATAGGAAAGGTGTCAGTGTATATCTAATTCACATTTCATAGAAACAATTATTAGAACATTGATTATCTCGGAGAATATAGTTTTTTGAGGGGAATGGCTCACCTCAAAGCTGGTGGGGGTGGGGTTGGATCATCACGCGATGATTGTTATTGAGTTTCTTCTTCTCTTTTCTTCCCCCATATAAAAGTTTTTATTAACTCTCTCTGTTATTATAATTTTTCTTCAAGGGTAGCTATTCTTTCTCTCATCTGTTACATTTCTTCACTTTAATCCTTCTCTTGTTTTTTTCTCAAAATATGTTCAAGGTTTCACCCCAAAACCTGCACCTATGATGCAGTCATGCTATTATGGCCACTTAAAGGCCACCAATAGTAGGTGGTCATCTGGTATAGGTGTTGTTGATTCATGTGACTATGTTAGATAAAAAATATAGGAAAATAAGTGATCATTATTATGTAATAGAGATTTAAAGAAAAACAAATTTTTATTATATCATACTTACACATGTTTCCCACACTTTTTGTGTGTTTTAATCTATTAGTATCCCATCTTTATTTACACATTCCTCCTTTCATAGCACATGGAATGGGATGGAAGTGGATTTGGATTTGTAGCCACCAATCTGTATATAAACAGAGGAACATAATTATGTTGTTTCATGTCACATAAAAGTATTACGGTAGATTTAAAATACGTACCATTTTTTTCAAGTGAAGTGTACCCCATCCTTGCTTTACGGTAGGGGTACGTTGCTTTTTTTTACCATTACTTATTTCCAAAACTCAGTTGTTGTTTCATAAATAAAAAATTTTCAATCAAAGTGGTGAATCCATGTATCGTCAAACAATGTATTACTAGCCACAATAAACCTAAAAAGACACATCTGCACAACAACCAGTAAATGCATCTCACGCTTCTTAGGTTATCAGGTGTGCATAAATAAGTGGTGGGTGAAGGTTTATTTTCCCTTCAACATCTTTAAGATGATGTCTCATCAGAATTGTGCGAAAGCCTCTATGAATCCTTCCAGTAAGTATTAATACATATTTCTTGTGGGAGTAATCTACTATAAATGAACTCTACAAGGGATGATGGAGATTAAGTAAATATTTCATTATTTTATTTTTTAGTAAAATAAAGAGATGATATCATAATTTTACCATAATTTATTACCACATTAATGTATTAAGCCCGACCACAACATGGTGCCATGAATCCACATCAATTGGTACGCATTGTCGAGTGATGATTCCCATGTAACTATTGAACATGGCCTTGTTGGGGTTAACATGTTGGCCTCACACATTCCATATGACCTCATATTTGATGCCTTTGATTTTCACCTTAATGATTTTTGCTGACACCATCAAATTACGATGATCCTATTTTCTCTGCATCGTCGGTCCTTCATCGTCTACCATTTCCTCATATTCAACATCATCAATATGTTACTTTGGAGTGGTAGCATCAACATGTGAAGATAGTCATTGTACCTCTACAGTGGGAGAAAAAATGTTGAAAACCCCATTTTTCCTCAAGATTGGGAGCACCAACATGTGCAAAAGGTCATTGTTCCTCTACACTGCGAGTAGCAATAGGTTCAAAGACATGTTGTTCCTCGGGATTAGGAGCATCAGCACATGTGGAATTCATTATTTGAAGAAGTGGTTTAACATTTAATTTAGATTACATAAATTTAGTAGTGAATGGATAATAACATGTGGTAACATGATGTATATTACAAAAAAAATATAACATGATTATTGAACTATCTTTTTTTAAATCCTGAAGGGATTTGACCCCTTTATCGACTATCTAAATACCTTCATTGTGGTATCCTTTAACATAAAAAACACTATCTATATTGGGACCATTGTGAAATGATTGTGATGTCCCAATGAAAGGGTCATCCTTAGTTTAATTTTCATCTGATCCTTAAATGTTTTTGGTCAATAACAGAACAATTTAACACTTTCGGTTTATGGGATTTGGAACATAAAATACTTGTACTACCTATGATTCCATTATAAATGGTTCATATTTAAAATTCTTGTACTACCTATTATGAAATTATAAATGGTTTATCTTTATACCCGTAATTACTGAAATCAACTTTCACGAATACCAATTCATATATTTTAACATCAATTTTGTTATCAACCCACTTGAATTGAAAAATAAGAACTTGGAATGTTGTATAATACAACTCCCATATTTATTTGATGATGTCAAAGTATGACATATTCACATAAATTGGGTTTCTTTCCTTAGTACCATAAACATGCATCGCTTTAGCCAAAAGTGTAACTCCACTATTTTTCATGGTAATTTCTTCATCACATTTATTTTTATAGAACATATAACCATTAATTATATAACCATTGTAAGATAATATATACACACTTGGTCCTCCAGCAAGCCATCGAAGTTGTTCTGAAATTGAATCTAGATTTTCATCTGACTCCTTAAAAATGTGGTCCCAAAACCATCCTATCACTACAAAAAAAATGACCACTGTAGAAGGGGTTATTTTTGACTTTAGAAGGGGTTATAACCCCTTCTAAAGACATTAGCGGCGGTTATGATGAACCGCTGCTAATGTGCCCACCTACTGTTAGCAGAGGCAGTTTTGAGTAAGCGCTGGTACATGCGTGATGAATTTAGCGATGGTTACATTAGAGGGGGTTTAAACCCCCTCTAATGTTGCCCAAAAGTTACCATTTTAGCAGAAATTATAACCTTAACCACCACTAATAGAGGTATTAGGGGCGGTTTTACACAGCCGCCCCTAATGATTTTTTTTTTACCAGCAATGTAATGGCACCCCTCTTGTCCCTGGTGCCACCCCCGGTGTCCCTGTGTCCCCCCGTATCTGTCCCAGGTGTCTGTCCCCGATGTTCCCCCGGTGTCTGTCCCCGGTTTCTGTCCCCCAGGTGTCTGTCAGGTGTCCCCTCGGGCCTGTCCCTGGTGTCCCGGCTATCTGTTGTCTCGGTGTGTCCCGAATTTCTGGTGTCTCGGTGTGTCCCGGATTTCTGGTGTCTCGGTGTGTCCCCCCCCCCCCCGGTGTCATGGCTATCTGGTGTCTCAGTGTGTCCCCCACCAGTGTCTAGGCTATCTGGTGTCTCGGTGTGTCCCGACTTTCTGGTGTCTCGGTGTGTCCCCCCCCCCCCCCCGGTGTCCCGGCTATCTGGTGTCTCGGTGTGTCCCCCCGTGTCTGTCTGGTGTCTCAGTCTCCCGTCGTGTCTGTCCCTGGTCTGGTGTCTCGGTGTCCCCCCCGGGTGTGTGTGTTGTCCCCCAGTCTCCCTATGCATTGTGTGTTGTGTCCCGCAGATCTACTCTCGGTCCACATATTTTCCAAAATGAAGGAGCCGACGGGATTCGAACCACCGATCTGCATTATAGGCCGCCAACACTCAAACCACTACAGCAATTACCGTTCGATGATATTTTATATATATTATTCTATTTATATATATTTATAAGTTTATTAAAATATTAATTATTTGCATGATATATTTAAATACATATAATATGTTTATTAAAATATGCATATATTTTAATAAACATATATATATTAACAAATTTATATATAATTTATATATTATTGTATTTATATATATTAATAAGTTTATTAAAATAAACATTATTAAAACAATATATTTAAATGAATATAATAAGTTTATTAAAATATGCATGTATATTAATAAACATATATATATTAACAAATTTACACATAATTTATATATTATTGTATTTATATATATTAATAAGTTTATTAAGATAAACATTATTTGCATAAATTATTTAAATAAATAACATGTATCTATATTTATATGAATATAAATATATATGTATATATATATATTCTGCACACCTCTATAAATTATGTATTTACATATATTTAAACAAAATTATGTATGCATGTATTTATAAATACATTTATATCAAACACACACAAACACAAATGTGTATTTATATATTTATTTGTAATTGTTTATATTTATTTGAATACATGTATATTATATATATATTTATATTTATATTTATATTTTACCCAAATATGTTATGCAAATATATATATATATATTATATTTATACGTGCACAATTAAAATATATATATATATATTACATATTTATGTGAATATAATATATTATACATTTTATAAATACATTCATATATGTATGCAATATATACTATATATATTATGATTTTTTAAGAAAATAGTAGGGGTTCACATCCCCTCTGATCTTAAATTAGAGGGGGTTGTGAACCTCCTCTAATGCATGACATTAGTGGGGGTTTAAGAGGGGGTTTTGAACCCCCACTAATGTCTTACATTAGAGGGGGTTGTGAACCCCCGCTATTTTCTTAAAAAACACAAATTCTGTATAACACACACACACACACAACACCTCTAAAATCTAAATAAATATATGTTTGTGTGTGTGTGTGTGTTTGTGTGTTTAGTGCCTCTGACCGAATATATAGTGCCTACAAATAAATATATAGCACTACTAATTATTAAAGTAGCAACAGTTTTAATATAACTGTCTCTAAAATCCAACTACATATTAAAAAAATGCTAAAAATTTTAGAGGGGGTTGTGAACCCCCTCTAAATTTGATGATTAGAGGGGGTTGTGCAGAACCCCCTCTAATGTTACAGAAAATGAATTTAGAGGGGGTTGTGCAGAACCCCCTCTAATGTACTGTTTTTTTTGTAGTGTATAAACTATTGATTATGTGTATTTGATATATATCTTTCATCCCTTTATGGATTCAAATGCCTAAAAATTTATTTGTAGGTTTCGACATATGGGGAAACCTCCAAACTATTATGTAAAACATAAATGTGGGCATATTCTCAGTCTGTAATATTGATTGTGACAATATCTATTTCATAAATTCATTTACCCACAAGCCTCCCAGTGTGATGAGATTTCATTGGACCAGTGATTTCCACACCGGATAGTTATTTGGTACAGAATTCAATGGCTTCCTTAACAATATATCACTTCACAATACAACCCTCTAGATGACTTTGATTTTTAACATACCCTTTCAAAATCTTCATATATTGTTTAATGGGATACATTAATCTATAGAAATTTTCTTCCCACCAATGTCGATACTTATGTCATCGAGGTAGAAATTTGTGATTTCCTAAAAACATGGTTTTTTATGAATGTTTCAACCTAATTGATTGTGAACCTTGTTTGCAAATGGGACACCCTTGAGTTCCTTTAATGTTATATCCTAACAAATTTCCATAAGAAGGAAAGTCATTTATCCTCTCATAAAACATGTATCTCAACATGAAATCTTCATTTTTGTAAGCATTATACAACGTAACACCTGAATCCCACAATAATTTCAAATCCTCGATCAATGGGTCCAAATAAACATCAATATCATTACCCGGTTGTTTTGGTCCTGATATAATCATAGATAACATGATGTATTTTCATTTCATGCACAACCATGGTGGCAAGTTATAATTTACCAACATAACCATCCATGTATTGTGAGTACTGCTTTAAAAATCAAAAGGATTCACTCTATCTATAGATAACATAAGATGAAGGTTTCTCATATCGTTTCCAAATTCAAGATACTCATGATCAATTCTCTTCCATTGAGGAGAGTATGTCAGGTGATGTAGTTTCCCATCTTTATTTTTTGTATCTTCATGACACGTTAATTGCCCTGTAATCTCCTCACTTCTATATAGGCGCCTAAACCTTGGAATGATTAGAAAGTACCATACAACTTTTGTAGGACTAGATTCATCTTTCTTGTATCGATAAGCACCACGTTTTGGGAATTTTATAAGTGATTTTTAGTCCTTGATAAATAGTATACAATCATTTGATCGGGCATAGATTCATTCAGAGATCATACCCATAGAGCATAGCATTCGTTTGGCATTATATGTTCGGCTTGAGAGCTCATTATATTTTGGGATCATGTCATTCAAGAGAGAAAGTAGTTTCGTAAAACTGGCGTCACTCCATTTGTTGCCTCCTTTTAAATTATACAACTTTAGTACAACTAAAAATGTTGTATATTTAGTGCAAACAGCATACAGTGACATCTTTTCACAACTCTTTTAACTTCTCAAATAGTTTTGGGTAATCAAAAAGTTCATCTTCAACTATCCTTGTCATTTCCTCAATATGATCTTCATCATCATTATCATCTTTAATCACATCCTTGATATGGTCTTCTTCATTATCCACACTTGTAATCATATAAGATGATCCATAAAATGCAATGTTATCTCATCCACTAGCTAAATTCACTTTTTTCCCATGTTTATTTAAGCATTTATAACTTTGATCTATTCTGTGACAGATCAAGTGTTCTTCCAACTCCTCTGAACTAATTAGTCTTGAATAACAACAGCGTAAACACAAACAAAGGATTAGATAAGGGTCATATGCATGATCTTTTAAAAACTTGATGAACTTTTTTACTCCATCTTCATACTCTTTTGTCAGAAAATTGACATCCATATATTCTTTATTCATATACATTTTATCTGATGCGGTAATATTAATATTTAACAAAATAAATACACAAAACATTGATATAAAAATTAACCAAGGCTAAAAAAGGTTATAGACTTTAAGTATCTTTCAATATATATCCCTAATATCCACTTTACAGAACCAAGGTCCTTCATTTGGGATCTTATAGATAAATCAATCTTTAGCTCTTCTAGCCTTTCCTTCATTGATTCAACTAAGAGAAATTCATCCACATAAAGAAGTAAAATGACAAAAATCTCATCATAATACACTCCTATAGACTAAGAAATCCATACAATTATGGGATATTAGTTAGTGTGTGAGCTAACTAGTGTAGTATACATCTAGACTTATTTCTTAATTTATAGGGTTCCCATGTATCCAAACAAGTGTAATAGAGAAACAATAATCCAATGATCATCACATGAATAAATATAATATAAGTAGTAAATCACATGTCAACTCTAACACCCTCATAAGAAAGAGACCATTTTCACATCCATGAATAAGCATCAAGCATTTCATATTAATAATAAATCACATCCCTCTGAGAGAAAATGTCTAAATAGTCATATAAAACAAGGGGCCCCCTAATTTAAACCATGCAGGTGATGTTGGATGCAGAGTAGGTTTTGGAGTTGCAGTGGGGTTAAACATCAATTCACATTTTTCAAGAGTGAGGTCATTATGGATATCCTATAGGTTGGATAGATTTAGTGACATTATCTTTCCATGGTGTTATTATCAATCTAATTGTATTACCTATAGAATGTATTGGTTTTCTTAATTCTATAAAAATATAAACTTAAAATATTATAGAAAAACTAAATTTTAGATGTCCTTTGAAAACTATTTATAAAATCACATTTGAAATCCCATTAAAAACCATTTACACAAATTCCTCTTTAAAATAAAACATCATTTTTAAAATAAACCAATCAATTCTAAGCACCCTCTCATACAACCACAATTCCTTTTTTAAGCATTCAAGGCAACTTCGTGATCCAATGGTCTTAATCATTTAAAATGAGTGACAACCCTCTATATTTTACAAATTTTTATTTAAAACTTCATACACCCCTTGTTAAAATGAAACCAGCATTAAATACGCTTTCAAAACATTCACATACCTTTATGAAATCCAATCAAGTGAGTTAAAAAACACTTGGCATGCAACCTAAGTTCATACCAAGTGTTTAAATCATTTTAAAGTTATTTAAAACCCAAAAAGGGTATGTTGAACACATATATTTTTTTAAGAAACATTTCAAAACACTTGAATCATTTTAAAAGAGAAACTTAGGAAATTTCACAAAGATATAAATCCTAAGAGAGGCACTTTATAAAAGATACATGAATAAAAAATAACCAACATTTTATAAAATATAAAGCTATAAAAGTTTTACACATGATCCAAAATATAAAGGTAAACCAAAAATAAATTTATTTGAAATAGAGGAACTTTATAGTAAATGTATTGCCCTAACCCCAGAAGCTCATATTCGGTGCATTATTTCATTACATTATCATGATTACAAGGAATTCATATCCCGAATGACCAAATAATTTAGTTGTTTTGGAAAAATAGATACATACATAGGTTAAACATTACAACTTGAAATGAAAAACAACATATGAGTTTTATTGGGAACATCCACAACTCTAGGTTTATCCCTGAAATTCATTCATAATACACCTATTCACATCCTGGGAAAAAATAAAACATAAGAAAAGGGGTGAGCTCGGATGCTCAGTAAGGGTAAACAATACAGTGGAAAATATAATAAACATAAACATTAGGCATGGTGAATAACTAAAAGCACATCCATTAAAAATAAACTTGTACATGCTATGGTGGGAATAAGAGCTGAATAAATAATGTCATAATAAAACATAATCATGGGTATTCTACTAGTCAAATAACCACATGAAATTTCAATTACTAGCTTCATAATGATGGAATAAATAATGTGGGGCATCATAACCATACCATCAAGGCCTCGTTCCAAGACCATAAATATTCATTTTGTCAAGGTCTCATGCCAAGACCATAGTTTGTCTCATGATACCTATTGATGCACCGAGGGGTTATAACGGGGCCCACCCGACACTTACTAAGTCCAATTAATTCCTCTTATGAATGAGGATAAACATATACAACATATATATTCATATTGAAACTAACATATGAAATGTAAATAACTTTCCTTGTACATTAAACATAAACACTAATCATTCGAAGTAAATTAGTGAATAGTATCAAGATAGAACATCCACATTCAAACTAATTAGAAACCCTTCAAAAACATATTGTATATTATATCATAAGATATAAACCTCTATAAAATACAAGATTCATCAAAGTATGTTGACATAAATAAAGATAATTTTAAATGAGACCATTGATAAATTATTAAGGAAATAATCCTTAAACATTCCAAAGTGTCCCATACCACCTCAAAACATTCGAATCATAATCCATTATAATATCATGAGAATAAGGATAATTTTGATATTATATACCAAGGGTAAGTAAATACACCACATGTAAGGAATAAGTGGTGAACAAGGCATATATCTCATAAAAGTTAAAGTGATGTGAGAAAATTTTATTTTACTTTAGAAAGAAGAGTTCTTTTGGAAAATCATTTGTATTTGTCATAAATCTGGTTTTAAACATGTATATCCCAGAAAAGAAAAGGTAAAGAAATTAATATTACATTTTAGGCATAAATTATGTCCCACTGAAGTGAAATCATGTAAAAAGTGTTTTTAAAGAAGCTTTAGAATTAAAACATTTTAGTGTGGTTTAAGGAATTCATTAAAGCAATTTTAAAGTGCAAAGGCATGTTTTCTTTCATAAAACCAAAAATGAACCAAAATATATTTTTCATGTTAAAATGTGTGATTTTATAAAGATAAATCTAGCTTAAAATTGATTATAGATTGAACTTAAAAATAGGTAAGAATTTGAGAAGTTCCTTGAATCGGGCTTGCATTCGGAAGAATTTTTGAAAGATTCTTTTAAAATATGTAACTACCCATAAAATAAAGAAGGATTCTGATTGGTACACATATATAGAACATTATTACAGAATTTATGAGGAGTATATAAGAATAAATAATAATTTCACTGAGGTGAGTAGAGAATAAGAGCAACCCGAATGAAAATGGAGGTTCGGGTAAAAAATACTTACGACTTTTAATCAATTGAATCGTATGAACCAAAATTAATAATCATCAAATTATATATTGAATATAATGAAAATAAAAAGATTAATGATATTAAATATAAATGGGAAGTATACATGCATCATACACAAGTAATAGTAGTGATTATGGAATATCTCACAAAAATGGAAGTGAGATGAAGAAACTCTTACCTTAAGTCTGAAGGTGTTCTCCACTTGATCTTAAAAACCCGAATAATCAAATTTAGTTTCATTAATTAATAATTCCAAAACATAATATTCATTTAATTGATTTATTATAACTTTATTCAGTTCATTCATGGCCTTTTTTATGGGTTAAGAGGTTCAATTTCATTGTTCGGGTCCGTTTGTTTCATGATCAGTATACTTATATACATGAACAAAGAATCATGTAAAATGAGGATGGTTGTCTGGAATTGAAGTTATATGTTATTATTTATCATAAATAAGGTTACATGGTTATAAATTTCATTTGGTTACTTGGAGTGCAGATGAATCATTATATAAATTATTTAATGATAATTGTTTGGGTTTAATTGGTAGTTTTTTAACACAGCGAACTCATTTTGCTTTATAAATCAAAACCATGTGTACAAAAAGATTCATAAACCATATACGAGACATAATACATACATTATATTCTGTTTCAACCATAATAATGGTTTCATGACCAGAATTGAATACGGTAATATAAATTGAAAACCCATCGTCCTTGAATGTGGTAAATTAGCACATCTCGGATGATATTTTTTTTACTACTAGCATAAAAGAAGGGTAAAGGAGAGATGATAATAACTTATTCCATAATCATAAAAACATTACAGTACATGTAAGGTACTGGAGTTTTCATAACATTTGGATAAATAGAGGTGATGATAGAAAATAAAACAAAGGAACTTGAAAAGAAAGTAAAAGAATTGAAAAGATGGATTTACCACTTGAATTAATCTTCCTTGAGAGCCTCTTTAGGGGAGATGATTTGGTCTTTTTAAGAGACCAAGGTCTTATGGATGTGGGGTATGATCTTGGTAGAATATTTGGATAGAATTTAGATAAGGCACAAGGCTTGAGAGGAGTGAAGAGAATATGTAAGGAGGGGTGGTATTTATAGTGGAGGAGAGGATGGGCTTCTCATTATTTTAATCAATAGTTTAATATTTTTGATCAAGACTATGAATAGTATTGATTCATGTGACCGAAAAAAGTAATAAGTGCATGTGAGTTCGATCCAAGAATGCATACATCATCCTTACATTACCTATGACTCAATAAACCATGTATTTAGCATTTATCGTAAATTATCGTATTTTACTATTCATCAAAAATCATGTATTTTAGAAAAATCCCAAAAATTCACCCTAAACATTTTTTGATGGGTAAAATACAAAAATAGATTCCATTTTATCAAAATAATTTTCTAAATATGAAAAATTTAATTTTTAAATAAAATCATTATTTACTTGAAAAATACATATTTTATATTTAAAACTGCTTTTATAATACTTTCAAAAAATTACTATGGTCACATAAAATTATCCTAAAATCATAGGATAAAAAAATATTTATTTAGAAACCCATTTTATGAAAAATTAATTAATTTATTAATTTAAAATTGTAATTAAATATTTATCAATCACAAAAATATGAATACTTAATTAATAATTTATAAAATATTCTACTTCATTTATAAGGTGCCTAAATTTTATTTATACTTTCATGGGTGAGGTTACTATTCATAAGGGCAACATTACTATTCATAAGGGTATATTACTATTCATAAGTGTGCCATTACTATTTATAAGGGTAGTTTATTATTCACTAAAAATTATGTTTGTTCTATCAGACTCCAAAAATCACCCTGAATGCAACCATGTATGTCATATTTTCGAAGTTCAAATCAAAAAAGTGGCGAAATTATGTTTATTGGCTTGGTTATAAAAAAATGTTGTTTTGTAGAGACTCGGTGTTTCATGCATTCAATATTAAATTTATTTGTAAATCCTTGGGGTGTCACATTCTCCCCTCATTATGAAAATTTAATCCTTGAAATTTTGAAATTGAATTTTGAAAGTTAATGGTTGATACTTGAAAATTACCTTGTGGGAAACCCACATAAAAAATATGGTTAAAATATCCTCTTAATAAGATGGAAATAGAAATGCATCGATTACAAAAAAACTACACATTCTAATTGAATAACATGTTCATGGAAGAATAATCAAACCATCATGTTTTGATTGAAAGTGATAGAGAACATGCTTGGATGAAAGATCATTACCATAACACCATAAACTACAGTTATGAAAAAAAATGATAATAGGACAAATTTTTTGTTTGAGACTCTTTTCTTGGAGTTGAGGAATTATTCAACTCTATAAGAGTATAAATATATGTTTCTATTTCATAAACACAATCTTATCCTTTGTTTGTGCCTTGAACTATTTATACTTCATCTCTTAGCACAGGTTGCATCATGTGGTTACATTAAACTCTAAATCCTCATACAATGATCAACTTAAACCATTTAATAAATGGTTTAAATTTCCAAAATATCATGATCCAACACTTTAGAATCATTCCCATATCCATCCTTGCTAGATCCATGTACATGGGGTCCTTGGAAATCCTCATTTTGTTTAGAAATCCATGATCCATCATACTCAATGCATTTGTTACCTTATTTTCCTTTAATCAACAAGAAGTAGCCCTAAATTTTCACATTCCAAACATGTGAATATCTTTATCATGTATCTTATTGAAATATAGTAATAACTCAAATTACCATAAAACCTTATTGGAAGCATGCACTCATCCTTACACATGTTATTGGGTATATTATTTATATCCATAAATGGTGTACACTCCATCAATGATAGCATAGACCACTTGTAGATAAGTCAATAATCTGTTTTGAGGTAGTGAGTACTTATCCAAATCAATCATTTATTCATCATTATCTTAATCATCAGGAATATATTTAGGGTTGTTTTTCCCTCATCCATATACTTTCCCAATATATTAACTTTCTAATGAGTCGCTTATCCTTGGTACAATTCATCATACGACCTCAAATTCTTAATGAAATAGTACTGCAATACAATCCTCATATATTCCATAATTCTTATAACCATTATATTTCTGATAAAATATTCAAATTACATGATTCTCGATGAGACATATTAATCATTTCACTTCATCTACGACAGTATCATGACTTTATCATTATCTAGTAACATCATTTGGGGCATATTCCTTTGAAGTTTGAGACATTGATTCACATAGTGTCCCATTTCCTTGCAGTTGAAGCATAGTACATTGAAAACCATTTCCTTAACCTTGAAATCATGAAATTTGTGTCCCTTTTCTCCACACTTATAATAGACTCCTTTTCCTTTTAATTAGGCTTTGAGGTGTTTCCTTCCATAAGTACCACATGTTGGAAAACTACCCTTTTTATTCTTCCCTTTATCCATTCTTTCCTCTACCGCCCTCTTCTTCTCTTGCTTCCCTTCAAATCCATAGGGCTCAGATAATTATTTATATACATTTTTAACACATGTTATTATCTCCTCATATGACAATGATACTTTGGATACTATATTCCTTCAAAATTGTGGCTTAAGATCATAAGAGATATGATCCTTATTAATCTTTGCATCACGTTAATGGGTGAAGTTCTCATTCCTTCTGTTAGGCTCCATTTCTAATAAATTATATATACTAAATTAGATCATAAAATTATGAACTCTATATAACCTTAAACATGGTATAGTACATAACATAAATTTATACATCACAAATCCTAGAACCATATACCTTGGACACTTTAGGGTAATAAATCCTTCATAATGGATTATAATAAAAATGTGAATTATCCTAATCATATCCCCCGGGAGTGTAAAACCAGGTACCCAGTAAGGCTCATTATCGTGTACCAGGTTACCCCAGGTCAAGCCCGAAAGATCTTGTCAGAGTTGTTACTCCTAGGTACATATGTGCGAGAACCACATCCACTTGAAGTGTCCAGAAATGGATTTATTTTCTAGTAAGATCTAAATAATATATTCCTTACCAAAATTCTAGGATGTTATTATATGTTTATCATCAAGTCTATCTTAGGGTTTTTTCCCTAATCTACATTTTTGAAATATACTTTCCATGTTTTCTACTAAACTTCATCTGATACCAACTGTAATGTCCTGATCATAGAAGTCCAAAGTCAGTGCATTATTTAATTACATTGGTATGATTACAAGGAAGTTATATCCCGAATGACCAAATAGTTTAGTAGTTTTGGAAAACTAGATACATACATAGGTTCAACATTAAAAGTTGAAATTAAAAACAACATATGAGTTTTATTGGGAACATCTGCAACTCTAAGTTTATCCCTGCAATTCATTCATAATACACCTCTTCACATCCTGGGGAAAAATAAAACATAAGAAAATGGGTGAGCTCAAATGCTCAATAAGGGTAAATAATACAGTGGAAGATATCATGAAAATAAACATTAGGCATGGTGAATAACTAAAATCACATGCCATTAAAAATAAACTTGTACATACTATAGTAGGAATAAGAGCTGAATAAATAATGTCATAATAAAACATAATCATGGGTATTCTACTAGTCAAATAACCACATGAATTTTCAATTACTAGCTTTGTAATTAGGGAATGCATAATGTGGGACATCATAACCATATTATCAAGGCCTTGTTACAAGACCATAAATATTCATTTTGTCAAGGCCTCATGCTAAGACCATAGTTTGGCTCATGAGACCTACCGATGCACCGAGGGGTTATAGTGGGGCCCATCCGACACTTAATAAGTCCAATTCATTCCTATTATGAATGGGGATAAACATATACATCATATACATTCATATTGAAACTAACATATGAAATGTAAATAACTTTCCCTATACATTAAACATAAACACTAATCATTCGAAGTAAATTGGTGAATGGTATCAAGATAGAACATCTACATTCAAACTAATCAGAACCCCTTCAAAAAAATATTGTAGATTATATCATAAGATATAAACCTTTATAAAATACAAGATTCATAAAAGGATTTTGACATAAATAAAGATACTTTTAAATGAGACCATTGAGAAATTATTGACGAAATAATCCTTAAACATTCCAAAGTGTCTCATACCACCTTGAAACATTAAAATCATAATCCATTAGAATATCTTGATAATAAGGAGACTCTTGATATGATATACCAAGGGTAAGTACATAAACCACATGCAAGGAATAAGTGGTGAACAAAGCATATATCTCATAAAAGTTAAAGTGATGTGAGAAATATCTATTTTACTTTGGAAAGAAGAGTTCTTTTGGAAAATCATTTGTATTTTTCATAAATATGGTTTTAAACATGTATATCCCATAAAAGAAAAGGGAAGGAGATTAATATTATATTTGAGTCATAAATGATGTCCCTCTGAAATTAAATCATGTAAAAAGTGTTTTTAAAGAAGCTTTATAATTAAAACATTTTAGTGTGGTTTAAGGAATTCATTAAATAAATTTTAAAGCACAAAGAAATTTTTGCTTTCATAAAACTAGAAATGAACCAAAATACGTTTTTCATGTTAAAATGTGTGATTTTATAAATATAAATCTATCTTAAATGGATTATATAGTGAACTTCAAAATAAGTAAGAATTTGAGAAGTTCCTTGAACCGGGCTTGCATTTCGAAAGAATTTTTGAAAGATTATTTTAAAACATGTAACTCCCCATAAAATAAAGAAAGATTTTGATCGGTACAAATATATAGAACATTTAAATAGAATTTATGAGGATTAAATAATAATAAATAATAATTTCATTGAGGTGAGTAGATAATAAGAGCAACCCAGATAAAAATGGAGGTTTGGGTAGAAAATACTTACAACTTTGTAATCAATTGAATCATATGCATAATAATAATCAAATGATACATTTAATATCATGAAAATAAATAGATTCATGATATGAAATATCAATGGGTAGTATACATTCATCATACACGATTAATAGTAGTGAATACAGAATATCTCACAAAAATGGAAGTGAGATGAAGAAACTCTTACCTTAAGTCCGAAGGTGTTCTCCACTTGATCTTAATGACCTAAATAATCAAATTTAGGTTCATTAATTAATAATTCCAAAACCTCATCTCCATTTAATTGATTTATTATAACCTTATTAAGTTCATTCATGGACTTTTTGATGGGTTAATAGGTTCAATTTCATTGTTCGGGTCTGTTTGTTTCATGATCGATATACTTATATATATGAACGAAGAATTGTGTAAAATGAGGATGGTTGTCCAGAATTGAAGTTATATGTTATTAGTGAACATAAAAAAGTTTACATGGTTGTAAATTTAATTTTTTTACTTGGATTTAAGATGAATTATTATATAAATTATTTAATGATAATTGTTTGAGTTAATTAATGGTTTTTGACCACAACGAACTCATTTTGCTTTATAAATCAAAACCATGTGTGAAAAAAGATTCAAAAACCATATATGAGACATAATAAATACATTATATTCTGGTTAAACCATAATAATGGTTTCATGACTAGAATTGAAGATGGTGATAGAAATTGAAAACTCGTCATCCTTGAATGTGGTAAATTAGCACATCTCGGATAGTTCTTTTTTACTACTAACATAAAAGAAGGGTAAAGGAGAGATGGTAATAACTTATTTCATCATCATAAAAACATTAAAGTACATGTAAGGTACTGGATTTTTCATAATATTTGGATGATAAGAGGTGATGATAGAAAAGAAAATAAAGGAACTTGAAAAGAAAGTAAAATAATTAAAAAAAGGAATTTACCTCTTGAATTAATCTTCCTTGAGAGCCTCTTTAAGGGAGAGGATTTGGTCTTTTTATGAGACTAATGGATTTTGGATATGGGGGAGGATCTTGGGAAGATATTTGGGTATAATTTAGACTAGGTACAAGGCATGAGAGGATTGAATAGAAGAGGTAAGGAGGGGTGGTATTTATAGTGGAGGAGAGGAGGGGCTTCACATTATTTTAATCATTAGTTTAATATTTTTGCTCAAGACTATGAATAGTCTTGATTCATGTGACCAAAAATAGTAATAAGTGAATTTTATTTCAAATCAAGTGTGCCTACATCAGTCTTACATCACCCATAACTCAATAAACCATGTATTTAACATTTATCATAAATTATCGTATTTTACTATTCATAAAAAATTCATGTATTTTAGAAAAATTCAAAAAATTCAGCCTAACTATTTTTTGACGTGTAGAATAAAAAAATAGACTCTATTTTATCAAAATAATTTTCTAAATATGTGAAATTTAATTTTTAAATAAAATCATTATTTACTTGAAAAATACAAATTTCATATTTAAAATTGCTTTTATAATACTTTCAAAAATTAACTATGGTCTCATAAAATTATCATAAAATCATAAGACCGCTAAATATTTATTTAGAAACCCATTTTATGATTAATTTATTAATTTAAAATTGTAATTAAATATTTATCACTCACAAAAATACGAATACTTAATTAATAATTTCTAAAAGATTTTACTTCATTTATAAGGTGCCTAAATTTTAGTTATACTTCAATGGGTGAGGATACTAGTCATAAGGTTTGTGTACTATTCATAAGGGTAACATTACTATTCATAAGGGTATATTACTATTCATAATGGTAACATTACTATTCATTAGGGTAGGTTATTGTTCACCAAAAAATAAGTTTATTCTATCAGTCTCCAAAAATCACCGTGAATGCAACCGTGTATGTCAGATTTTCAAAATTCAAATCATAGAAGTGGAAAAATTATGTTTATTGGTTAAGTTATAACAAAGTGTTGTTTTATAGAGACTCGATGTTTCATGCACTCAATATTAAATTTATTTGTAAATACTTGGGGTGTCACAATAAATATCTGAAAATATCACAAAATGATTATTGTCTCTTTATGCCCTATGGTGACCTCTACATCACATTATCATTACATATTTAACAAGTGACTATGGAACACCGCTATAAAAGTTTGACTCTTTCCTTTTACCTGCATCATAGACAACTAAGTCTATATACGCACCAATGTGTATATGTATGGTGTGAGAAAAGAGCCCAGTGGTATATCATCAAAGATTTTATACCATTTATTTTTTAAGACAAACAAAAAAATTATAGTTTTAGGGAAAAAATGAAAATAATTTTATTACATAGGGTTGAGTAAATAAAATTAATAAAACATGTATTTTTCTTTTAAAGTAAATATAATTTACCAAGATACAACCATAAGATAAAATAACAATAAAATATAAAGCATCAACCATTAAGGGATACCTACCAAAAGGCCTAAGGAGATAATCTATGTTGAGAAATCAAGGGAATCATCACATTATAATATTGTTGCAATGAAAATGCAACACAGTCAAAAAACCATTATCTCACACTAACGAATCAAACCAAACACATAATTCATACATCAAAAAAGATTTTGAACACTAAAACCTAATAAATAATCTTTCATTGTCTAAGCATTCCAAATAAAATAAGAACATACCCTATATTTGGAGGTTCAGCGACAATAATTGGGTCCGGTAGTGACGGAGTTGGGGTAGGAGCCGGTGGCAGCGGCGACAGAGGCCGCAGAGGGGTTCACAACGGAGGTGGGGTTTGTGGTGGAAGTGGGTGCGCGATAGAGGAGGGGTTCATGGAAGATGTGGGGTTCAGCAGTGGAGGTGGGTTTCACGTCAGAGGTGGGTCCGCGGCAGAGGAGGGGTTCATGGTGGGGGTGGGGTTCGACGCGCAGTGGGGGTGGGGTTCGCGGCAGAGGTGGGGTTCACGAAGAATGAGGGATTCGCGACGGTAGAGGAGGGATTCGTGGAGGTAGAAGAGGGGTCGAGGTAGAGGAGGGGTTAGCAGTGGTAGAGGTTGGCTTCCGCGAGAGCTTGAGGTGTGCGAGAGAAGAAGTCAATAATTAGGATTCATTTATAAAATCAGGTAAAGTTTTTATCAACACTAGTTAAAAATCACTGATAAAGATATGTTTTATCAGCGCTAAAATAGAAAGCACTGATAAAAATGCTTTTATCAGCACTCACAAATATTGATAAAAGGTATCTTTATCAATGTTAAAATTATAGCACTGATAAAGACACAGTTTATCAGTGATTTTTTAACGCTGATAATGGTATATCTTTATCAGCGCTAAAAAATGCTGATAAAGATATAATGTTAATAATTTATTTATATTATTATATATATTTATAAGATTATATATAATATATATATATATAATTATAACTATAAATAAATATTTATTTACTTATATTTATATATATATATAATATATATTTATATAATTATATAAATATATTTATAAATATTATAAATAAATATTTATTTATTTATAATTATAAAATTATAATAAATATATTAATTATACATATTAATAAAATTATAAATATAATAAATATATTTGTTATAATTTTATAATTATTTAAATAAATATATAATTATTTATAATTACAAATATAAATATATATATATATATATATATTTAAATAATTAAAAAATTATAACAAATATATTTATCATATTTATAATTTTATTAATATGTATAATTAATATATTTATTATAATTTTATAATTATTTAAATATATATGTATTTATTTATAATTATAATTATAAATAATTGTATTTATTTATCAATATTTGTATATATTTATTTAATTATATATATTTATAAAATTATAAGAATAATAAATATATTTTTTATAATTTTATAATTATTTAAATAAATATATATTTATTTATAATTATAACTATAAATATATATATATTTATTTGTAATTAAAAATTGTAATAAATATATATTTATTTATAGTTATAATTATAAATATTTATTTATTTATTTATTTAAATAATTATAAAATTATAAAAAATATATTTATAATTTTATAAATATATATAATTAATATATTTATTATAATTTTATAATTATTTAAATATATCTATATTTATTTAGAATTATAATTATAACTATTTGTATTTAATTATAAATATTTGTATATATTTATAAATATATTTATTTTATTATATATATTTATAACTTTATAAGTATAATAAATATATATATTATAATTTTATAAAAAATCATATATATATTTATAATTATAACTATAAATAAATATATTTATAAATATCTGTATATAATTATATATATATATTTATTTATAAAATTATAATATATGTGTCTATTTTAATTTTATAATTATTTATATATATATATTTATTTATAATTATAATTACAAATAAATATATTTAAAAAGTATTTATATATAATTAAAATTTTATAATTATAAATATAATAAATATATTTATTATTTAAATATATTTATTATAATTTTATACGTACTGTTGATAACATAATAGATTCATGGGTATAACATGAATGAATCATATACCTAGAAAAGTGTAGATAATAAAAAAGGAGTCATCACATATAAACAACATGAATAATAATAAAGGTGTAATGTATAAATGAACATTAATGATGAATACATAACATATATGCACATCGATTATACTCACACATCAATATATTTATTGACCAGATTCATTAGAAACATATATTTATTTAAATATATATATATATAATTATAAATATATATTTTAAAAGAATTTATATATACATTCATAAAGTTTAGGGCAGAGCCCTATTTATTAAAAAAAGAAAAAGTATTAATATATAATTATAAATATAATAAATATAATAAATATATTTATTATTTAATGAAATTTATTATAATCTTATGATTATTTAAATATGTATTTATTTAATTATAATCTTAGAAATACTTTTTTAAAACATTATATATGCATTTGAATTATTAAAAAAATATTGTTTTTTAATTAATGTATACAAATAAACATTATTTTTTAATATAAATATAATGATTTTATATAAATTAGTAATATGTTTTATTAAAAATTGTTATCAATGCTAACAATAGCGATGATAAATCTACCCTTTATCATCACTTTTAGCTAGCACTGATAAAGAACCCTTTTTTATCAGTCCTTCCTGTTTAGCATTGATAAAAGCTAGCACATCTCTTGTCTGAATTTGTGGTAGTGACAATCCTAATAAATGACGTGAAACTTCATGTACAACATTGTTCCACATATGGATCATAAGAAAAATCTCAGCTAGTACCTCCAGGCAATTTGATAAAGTAACAACTAAATAAAGGCTCATAAGTAGAATCTCAGGTAGTACCTCCGGGCAATCTAATAATGATGTGAAACACCATGTCTAATATCCTAGACTGAGGGGAAATGTTAAACATCATGTCCAATAACTATAACTGAGGCCTCTTAGTAATGATCATGTATAAGATAATCCACTTGGCCTATGAGCCCTTAACCAAGGTGTTTCGTAAAGAGGAACCCGGTATTGCTCAAGAAGCAGTGTAATTCAATTGACCCATGAGCCTATTTGAGGTATTCTTACTTGGGAACCTAAGGTATGCTCATGGCATAGTGTAGTTCATGTGTAGGTAGATCACATTTAATGATTTAAACATAGTCCATGAGAAGTTAATCATGTCAATTCACAAACCAAGCATAAGTAAGGAGCAATGAGGGTCCATGTCACGACCCGTCCTCGGGGCCCGTGTTGTGACTACCCCAAGCCCACATTCCATAGGCTAGGGGCTAGCGATTAGCACCAAAGGTGAATCCCTGATAAAAAGGGAAGGTATTGCCTTTTAACTTGTAACACACACACACAGTCCGAACACAAGCAGTAGAGGCAACAAGCACTAAAATAGAAAAGTAAGGTGTACTAAAAGTAAGTGGGCCAGTATACAAACTCAACTGAACAACAAGTACAAGTACAAGTAAAAAGGAAAAACAGCACCCGGGTCGTCCGCCCGAGAATCCTACCTGAAGGGTAGGTACAAAACTCGATCAACTCATCCCTATGGTACGTCCCTTCTAGTCTAGCTCCGAGTAGCCTCTGTCCGTCACCCTCAGCCTCGATCACTATTGTCCGTCGTCTACACAGAACACAACAAGGTGCTGGCAAAGCCCGTGCAGGGGTGAGTATAACAATACTCAGTAGGGGACCCCGAGACCCCCAAAGGTCTCCCAGAATTCACAAAGGAGAAACCAAAGTAGAAATATACAATCACGAAGTATCAACCAACCCTACTTAGTTATATGACCATACATATACCTAAGTTACCAGTCACAGTCCGGCTCCAACTCTCAAGCCCAAACACAACCCAGCCCACAAAGGAAGTAAAGTCAATCACCACAATGTTAATGGTTGAAAGACATGACTCATCTCACACAGGTATACATCTTTCGTAGAGAGATAGAGATAATCAGATGTAGTCACTGATTCATCTAGTTGTCAGACCCACACAAGATACAGGACCAACTAAGTTGTCAGACCCACACAGCATACAGGACCAGCTACTCTGTCAGAACCACACAGGATACAGGAACAAAAGTCAGAACTGTTGGACCCACGGAGGATCCTGGTACAATAGTCATCATTGTCGAATCCACATAGGATTCCGGTTCAGTTTTCGTCGTTTTCGAACCCACGTAGGATTCCAGTACAATAGTCGTCGCTATCGAACCCACATAGGATTCCGGTACAGTAGCCGTCGCAACCAGCTCTAGGGTTCCTGCACACAGCACGCTCGATTCCAGGAGGGTCTGTTCCTCAAGCTGAGTGTCGATACATCAACTATCACGAAGTCCTGATTTGATGTATCTTGTAGTTCTGTCTCATCATAAGGAACCCAACGCGACAGACGGTGCGTCAATCGGACGCCCGATCTGAGAGTTATTGGCATTTCCATTTCAGGGGCCCAGTTGGATTTACGCTCGTTCCAAACCCATCCATTTTCCAAAGTTGTCCAAAACCCACTTAGATTATTGCAAAAGGATCGCCTCGTCACGAGGGTCCCAGTGCCGCAGACGGCACGTCGATCGGACGCGCGGTCTAGGAGATATTTGTATTTAAGTGAATTCAGGTCCGGCCCATCAAACCCAGTGGGCTGGCGGGTCGGACCGACCCGGCTCGGTGGGTCCGACCTGGCTGGGGGGTTGGCCCGGCCCGGTTTTGCGGGTCCGACCCGGCTGGGGGGTCGGCTCGGCCCGATGGGGTGCGGCCCACCTGCGGACCCAGCCCGCACTGTGGGCCGGTCCGGTTTGCCCGGCGACGCCGCATCTCCCCTGCCCGGCCGGTCGTAGCTGGTCGGTTCTACCCGGCGCACGCGGCCCGCATAGCGGGCCGCGGTCCTTCCCATGCGGCACTTGCGGGCGCCGCAGTTTTCCAGCCCGATCGGCAGGCAGCCGGCCGGTTCACCCAGTAGAGCGGCCCGCGAAAGCGGGCGCCGCAGTCCTCCAACTCGGCCGGCCATAGCCGGCTGGTTCTTCCAGCCCAGCCAGCATAAGGTCGGCCGGTTCTTCTCTGGTCGAGCGACCCATGGATGTGGGCCACGGTTTCCCTCCACACGACGCCTTCGTGCACCGCGGATCCTGCTAGGGGATTGGCCGGATCGGCCAGCCGGTTGTCCCGCGGTCCAGGCGGCCCGAGCGGTCGTCGTTCTCCCTCCATGCGGCCGGCACGCGGTCGCCACTGCCGCCGCCTCCTCCGTCCCGTGGTTCTTCTCCGGTGCGGTGCGACGGCACCGCGCCCTTTCGATTTCACCTCTGACGTCAATCAACAATAACCAACGGAGGGACGTCGGGCCCTGTTGGTTCGGCCCGTGCCCTCCGTATTAGATGATATCATTTGGCCAACGATGAACCAAGGCATTCATCAAAGAACAAGGGTATAATTTTATTCATTTAAAATTAATCAAATCCCCCTACCTCGATTCCTAGTACGTTGTCAAAGGCACGAAAAAAGAATTCGAAGACGTCGTCGAATGTTGCGCCCATCACACGTCGCCGATTACAGGCTCAAGCGTCGTCCTCATTCTTCATCGGTGACGGTGCATTCTTCATTGGAGAGAATGGGTGTTCTTCGTGTTCTTCACATTCCTCGTTGGAAAAGGGTCATCCTTCCAAGAGTTCTCCCAAGCTCCCAAAGAATAATCTCCAAGACAAAGTAAAATAATAGGCTCCCTATTATTTTAATGTTTCCATGCATTTCAAATGAATTCAAACACTCAAATTAATTAATGAAGGCATTAATTAATTGTGTTGGCACAATTAAGGGGGAGGGATGTGGAGATTTCACCCAAATTAAATGAAGAGTGGTGGCTTTAATAAATTCAAGGGAAGTTAAAGAGTTAAAGGGGGTTTTAAGGGGAGTTGAGGGGTTTGAACTTGTGTGGGACCCACTATAAAATATCCTCCCATGGGAGGTTATGTGGGGGTGGTACCCACCTCCAACTTCCCTTTGGAGAAAATAACCACCACCCAAAGACTTTAACCATCTAAATAAAAATAAGTCATCACTTATTTTTATTTTAATTTTTTTATGAAACCCAGAAAACTAACTTTCAAACACGCTAAAACACAACTGCGGTAAAGGCCCCCTTAAGCGAATACCGGCGTTGTAGGTTCAACGGTGTTCTCATATTTCAATTCTGAGCACCGGTTCAAAATATACAAAATCCTGCACGTACGTTTACTGAACGTACTAGAAAAAAACTTCAGAAATTGATTCCGGGCACACCGGGCCTCGGAATCAAGTGCCGTTAGAAACTACGGACTCATAAAATTCCCATGTATTTAAGAAAAAAAATTCCATAGGATTTATATGTCTTTACATTCTCCCCACCTTAGGGCTTTATGTCCCTGTAAGCTACAACACATATTAATGGAACAAATGGGGGTACTGAGCACGCATCTGAGCCTCCCGCTCCCATGTGCTCTCCTGGAGGTTCCCGCACTGCCAGCGAATGCGCACCAGAGGAATCGACTGTCCTCATAGGACCCACTCCTGTTGATCCTCAATCTCCACTGGAACCTCTGCGAATGTCACCCCATCATCGATGTCCAGCTCTCCGTGGTCGATGATGTGGGACGGGTCGTGCACGTATCTCCTCAGTTGAGATACGTGGAAGACGTTGTGCACCCGGTGCAACTGAGGTGGAAGAGCCAGGCGGTAAGCCACCTCGCCTACCCTGTTGATGACTTGAAAAGGTCCAATGAATCACATAAAAAACTTGTTGCCTCGTCCAAATCTCTGTAGACCTCGTCGAGGTGAGACACGTAGAAAGACATGGTCGCCATCCTCGAACTCTAGTGGTCTCCGTCTCCTATCAGCATAGGACTTATGTCTGCTCTGTGCAGTCTTCATACACTCAAGGATGATTTGTACCTTCTCCGTCGTAGCCTGCGCCATCTCTGGTTTCACAAGTGCTGGCTCCCCTGGGTCAGTCTAGCACAGAGGTGATCTGCAAGGTCGGTCGTACAGTGCCTTATAAGGTGTCATCCCGATGGTAAAGTGGTAGCTGTTGTTATATGAAAACTCTACCAAGGGAAAGTGATCCTCCCAACTTCAACCAAAGTCGAGGACACATGCACGAAGCATGTCCGCTAGAGTTTGAATAGTCCTATCAGTCTGGTCATCCGTCTGTGGGTGGAAGGCGGTGCTCAAGCGAAGTTGTGTCATGAAAGCCTCCTGCAACCCCTTCCATAGTCGGGAAGTGAAACGGGCATCCCGATCGGAGATGATCGTCTATGGCACACCATGAAGTCATACGATCTCCTGTACGTAGAGGCGTCCCAAACTCTCTACCGAGCCCTGCTTTCTGATCGGTAGGAAGTGGGCCGACTTGGTGAGTCGGTCGAAAATCACCCAGATAGAGTCATGTCCTCTGGATGTACATGGAAGTCCTGTCACGAAATCCATGGATATCTCATCCCACTTCCACTCTGGGACCTCTAAGGGTTGAACCAAGCCTGCTGGAACCTGGTGATCCGCCTTCACTTGCTGACAAGTGAGACATCATGAGACAAACTCTGCTACCGCCTTCTTCATACCCAGCCACCAATGCTTTCGTCTGAGGTCCTGATACATCTTTGTCACTCCTGGATGTACCACTAGAGGGGAAGTGTGAAACTCCCTCAACACCTCCTCATGTAGTGCAACTGGTACCATGGTACGTCCTCTGAAGATGATGATGTGCTCCCCACCTTCAAAAAACTCATCAGGTGTCTGCCTTAAGGATATTTAAGCACGTCGCGTCTCACAGTCAATGTCCCCACGTTGTTCCTCTTTGACTCACTGAAGAAGCGGAGGAGTGACTGTGAGAGACTGCAGAAAGGCTGCTCCATCTCTATCCACAAAGGATATCTACAACGCGACCAGCTGCTCTGTCGCCTCTCCTAGTAGTTGAATGCCTGATCTCCTACTGAGAGCATCTGCTACAACGTTCCCCTTCCCAGGAGTATAGACTATATCGAAGTCATAGTCCTGGAGGAACTTGAGTCATTGTCGTTGTCTCAGGTTCAGGTCCTTCTACGTGAAGATGTACCTGAGACTCTGGTGGTCAGAGTAGAATGTAAAACGATCACCCATCAGATAGTGTCGCCACATCTTCAAGGTGAAGACCACTACTGCTAACTCCAGGTCAAGGGTAACGTAGTTCTGCTCGTGTTGTCTCAACTGCCGTAAACCATACGCAATCACTGCTCTCTCCTGCATCAGGACACACCCGAGTCTGGTCCTTGATGCGTCGTAGTAAACTATGTACCCTACGCTATTCTCTGGTAGCCTCAAGATGGTCCCACTGGTCAATCTCTGCCTCAACTCCTGAAAGCTCTGCTGGCATCTATCTGACCACACAAAGGGTTTCCCCTTCTTCATCAATGCTGAAAGCAGTGCTGCAACTCTGGAGAAGTATGGCACAAATCTCTGATAGTACCCAACCAGTCCCAGAAAACTCTGCACCTCTGTCACACTCCTGGGTGGATCCCAAGCAAGTACTGCCTCGATCTTCACTGGATCCACTGTAACTCCAGCCTCCGAGATGACGTGTCCCAAGAAATGAACCTCTTGAATCTAGAACTGGAACTTCGAGAGCTTACCATAAAGTTGGTGCTCTCGGAGTGTGTCCAGTATTACCCGCAAATGGTAGGCGTGCTCCTCCTCAGTAGTCGAGTAAATCAGTATGTCATTAATGAAGACTACAAAAAAACGATCAAGGTAAGGCTGGAAGATCCTATTCATGAGAATTATGAACATTACTGGAGCGTTGGTTATGCCGAAGGGCATAACCAAGAACTCGTAGTGGCCATACCGACACCTGAAGGCCATCTTCTGCACATCCTCGTCTCGAACTCTGAGCTGGTGATAGCCTAACCTGAGGTCTATCTTCGAGAACCATCGTGCTCCCTTGAGATGATCAAAGTGGTCATCAATCCTCGATAGTGGGTACTTGTTCTTCATGGTCACTTGATTTAGGCGATGGTAGTCGACACATAGTCTCAAGCTCCCATCCGCCTTCTTGGCGAACAAAATCGGAGATGCCAGGGTGAAACACTGGGTCGGATAAATCCATTCCCCTGCAAGTTCTCCAGTTGTACCTGCAGCTCACGAAGCTCGGCGGGAGCCATCCGATATGTCGGAGTAGATATCGGTGTTGTCCCGGGGTACAGTTCAATGTAGAAGTCTACCTCTCTGTGAGAAGGTAGTCTTGAAATGTCATCAGGGAAAACATCCGCGTACTGATCCACCATAACAGGAAAACTCGGACTCCGCACATCAACTGATCCAAGGATGAGACTAGCCAACTGATGTGTGATCGGTTACCCCATCCTCTGCATAAGTCCATCTTGTGCTGCAAAGGCTCCCTTCTCACCGGTGAAGGTGAACCTAGTCCCATCCGTGTGGATACACCGCACTTTGCACCTAATACAGTCAATCTGAGCATGAACTGTGGATAACCAGTCCATACTCAAGATGACATCGTAAGGCCTCGACGCCGCTACAAGAAGATCCCAACTGAAACTCTCGCCTCCTAGAGTAAGCTCACACTGTCGGCACCAGTGTATAATCATCGAGTCTGCTCCCGTAGGAGTCTCTAGCCGTAAGGATCGAGCCAACGGCTCCGTAAGAATCTCTGAGATCCAAACAAAGGCAGTTTAAATAAAATAATGGCTCACACCTGTGTCTATAAGTATTGCAGTAAGGGTGGAGTAGACACAGATAGTACCTCGAATCATCTCAGGTGCACTGTGGTTGTAGGCCTCGACTACCTGGAGCTGAGCCCGCCTCTGTCCTCCTGCTCCCTGTGGTCGGGGTGGACCTCCTGGTGGTGGTGGTGGTAGAGCCTCAAAACGTCGTCCACCACCCGCTGCTCGGCCAACTCCTATGCCTCATCCGCCTGCTCCTGGCGGACCACCACAGTCGAACCTCTACCTCTGCCTGGAAGGTCCCTCTACTGTCTGCTGCTCATCTATATAGCGGGTTGGGCAGTCATGAGCCATGTGGCCCTGCCCGCCACATGCATAGCACTGCCTACTCCTCATATAGTTGGATATGTCTCGTGTGCCCCGAAAAACTGAACCTGTATCCTGGGGTCGCCCACCTAATGGCCTGATCCACTTGGACCTCTACGTCATTTGTCTACTGTCGGCTGTAGAAGACTCCACTATGTGTCGCCCTATAGTGGGTCTCGCCACTGGTGACTGCTCAACGAGAAAACTCTCCACTAGAAGAGCTCGCTCCAGCACCCCCGCCTACATCAGAATGCTGAGGGGAATCATCGAGGCCCTGATCTCATGCCTGAGTCCCTACTCAAAGGTTCGTGCCCTGAAGTACGGGTCTTGTACTATATTTGTGGAGTAGCGTGAGAGGTCAGTGAACCCCATTGAGTACTGAGCTACTGTCATGATGCCCTGCTGCAGATGAAGTAACTCCTGAATCTACACCGCACGAAGGGTGGCTGGAAAAAACTCTGAGCGAAAGAGACTCTCGAAGTCTGTCCAGAGTAATGATGCCTCGTCATGCACCTGGAGCATCATGATCCACCATCTGCCTGCTTCTGCATGAAGGAGACTCGCGATAAGGATCACTATGAGGTCGGTTGGTGTCCCTACCAATCTGAAAACTCTCACGACAGCCTCCAGCCAATCCTCAGTTGCTTGTGGGTCTGTATCTCCCCGGAACCTAGGCGGCCTCTGGCACTGGAACTCATGCAACGCACACAAGCGGCGTGCACTCTCTGATGCTAGAGCTGGTGGTATCGGTGGCCCAGCGGGTAGTGGTACCACTGGTACCTCCGCTGTGATGGGGCCCTGCACCGAGGCCTCGTCGCTCGGTGGGCTACCATCTCATATGAAACTCGAAACCCTAGCTGACTGCCTTCGTGGGGCCATCCTAAAAATAAACAAGTGTGTCACGGTTAAAACAGTATACCTGGTGAGCTGACACAAAGTAATCACAAATAAAACTTTTTCAAAGGAAACACACATGCAATCAGTGTTTTCATGCACTGAGTCGGAGATCAAAAGTCAGAGTCCTAGTGTATGGATACGTCGGTCGCCGCACCAGCATCGGTTTCCCTAAACTGATAACCACACCCAAAACACTTAAAATTATTGTCGTTAAAAGATTCAGAGTCTAAGTTATGTGGTAGAACCGACTCCTCTGATACCAATTTGTCACGACCCGTCCTCAGGGCTTGTGTCGTGACTACCGCAAGCCCGCCTTCCATAGGCTAGGGGATGGCGACTAGCACCAAAGGCGAATCCCTGATAAAAAGGGAAGGCATTGCCTTTTAACCTATAACACACACACACAGTCCGAACACAAGCAGTAGAGGCAACAAGTACTAAAATAGAAAATTAAGGTGTACTGAAAGTAAGTGGGCCAGTATACAAACCCAACTGAACAACAAGTACAAGTACAAGTAAAAAGGGAAAACAGCTCCTGGATCATCCACCTGAGAATCCCACCTAAAGGGTAGGTACAGAACTCGATCAACTCATCCCTGCGGTACGTCCCGTCTAGTCCAGCTCCGAGCATCCTCCGTCCATCACCCTCAGCCTCAATCACTATTGTCCGTCGTCTTCACAGAACACAACAAGGTGCAGGTGAAGCCCATGTAGGACTGAATATAATAATACTCAGTAGGGGACCCCGAGACCCCCGAAGGTCTCCTAGAATCCAAAAAGGATAAACCAAAGTAGAAAGATACAATCATGAAGTATCAACCAACCCTACTTAGGTATATTCCCATACATATACCTAAGTTACCAATCACAGTCCAGCTCCAACTCTCAAGCCCAAACACAACTCAGTCCACAAAGGAAGTAAAGTCAATCACCACAATGTTAATGGTTGAAAGACATGACTCAGCTCACATGGTATACATCTTTCATAGAGCGATAGAGATGATCAGATGTAGTCACTGATTCATATAGCTGTCGGACCCACACGGGATAAAGGACCATCTAAACTGTCAGACCCACATAGGATACTGGACCAGCTACTTTGTCGGACCCACACAGGATACAGGAATAGAATTCAGAAATGTTGAACTTACGGAGGATCCTGGTACAGTAGTCATCGATGTCGAACCCACAGAGGATTCTGGTTCAGTATTCGTTGTTGTCGAACCCATGTAGGATTCCGGTACAATAGTCGTCGTTGTCGAACCCACGTAGGATTCTGGTACAGTAGTCGTCGCAGTCAGCTTAAGGGTTCCCGCACACAGCACGTTCGATTCCGGAAGGGTCCGCTCCTCGAGTCGAGTGTCGATACATCAACTATAATGAAGTCCTAAGTTGATGTATCTCTTAGTTCTGTCTCATCATAAGGAACCCAACGCGACAGACGGCGCGTCAATCGGACGCTCGGTCTGAGAGTTATTGGCATTTCTGTTCCAGGGGCCCGGTTGGATTTACGCTCATTCCAAACCCGTCCGTTTTCCAAAGTTTTTTCAAAACTCACTTAGAGTATCTCAAAAGGACATCTCGTCATGAGGGTCCTAGTGCCGCAGACGGCGCGTCGATCGGACGTGCGGTCTAGGAGATATTTGTATTTAAGTGAAGTCGGGCCCGACCCGTCAAACCCAATGGGCTGGCGGGTCGGCCCGACCAGGTGGGGCGCGGCCCACCTACGGACCCGGCCTGTGTTGCAGGCTGGTCCGGTTCACCCGGCGGCGCCAAGCGGCACCGCCTCTCCCCTGCTCGGCCGACCGTAGTTGGCCGGTTCTGCCCGGTGCGCGCGACCCGCATAGTGGGCCGCGGTCCTTCCCACGCGGTGCCTGCGGGCGCCGCGGTTTTCCAGCCCGACCAGCAGGCGGCCGGTTGGTTCGCTCAGCAGAGCGGCCCACAGAAGTGGGTCGCGGTCTTCTCCGCGTGGCGCCTGCGGGCATCGCGATCCTCCAGCCCGGCCGACATGAGGTCGGCCGATTCTTCTCCGGCCGAGCGGCCCGCGGATGTGGGCCACAGTCTCCCTCCACGCGGCGCCTTCGTGCGCCGTGGCTCCTACTCGCAGACCGGTCGGATCGGCCGGTCGGTTGTCCCGCAGTCCGGGTGGCCTGAGCGGCCGCTGATCTCCCTCCATGCGGTCGGCGCGCAGCAGCCGTCGCCGCCTCCTCCGTCCCGTGGTTCTTCTTCGGCGCAGTGCGACGACACCACGTCCTTTCGATTTCACCTCTGACGTCAATCAACAATAACCAACGGAGGGACGTCAAGCCGTGTTGGTTCGGCCTGCGCCCTCTGTATTAGATGATATCATTTTTCCAACGACGAACCAAGGAATTCATCGAAGAACGAGGGTATAATTTTATTCATTTAAAATTAATCAAATCCCCCTACCTCGATTTGTAATACGTTGTCGAAGGCGCGGAAAAATAATTCGAAGACTTCATCGAATGTTGCGCCCGTCACACGCCGTTGATTTCAGGCTCAAGCGTTGTCCTCATTCTTCGTCGATGACGGTGCGTTCTTCGTTGGAGAGAATGGGCGTTCTTCGTGTTCTTCATGTTCCTCATTGGAAAAGGGTTGTCCTTCTAAGAGTTCTCCCAAGCTCCTAAAGAATAATCGTCAAGCCAAAGTAAAATAATAGGCTCCCTATTATTTTAATGTTGCCATGCATTTCAAATGAATTCAAACACTCAAATTAATTAATGAAAACATTAATTAATTGTGTTGTCACAATTAAGGGGGAGGGAGGTGGAGAGTTCACCCAAATTAAATGAAGAGTGGTGGCTTTAATAAATTCAAGGGAAGTTAAAGAGTTAAAGGGGGTTTCAAGGGGAGTTGAGGGGTTTGAACTCGTGTGGGCCCCACCACAAAATATCCTCCCATGGGAGGTTATGTGGGGGTAGTCCCCACCTCCAACTTCCCTTTGGAGAAAAATAACCACCACCCAAAGACTTTAACCATCTAAATAAAAATAAGCCATCACTTATTTTTATTTTACTTTTTTTTATGAAACCCAGAAAACTAACTTCCAAACATGCTAAAACACAACTGAGGTAAAGGTCCCCTTAAGTGAATACTGGTGTCGCGAGTTCAACGGTGTTCTCGGATTTCAATTCCGAGCACCGGTTCAAAAGATACAAAATCTTGCACGTACGTTTACTGAACGTACCTGAACAAAACTTCAGAAATTGATTCTGGGCACACCGGGCCTCAGAATCAGGTGCCGTCAGAAAATGTAGACTCATAAAATTCCCATGTATTTAAGAAAAAAATTCCATAGGATTTCCAGGTCTTTATAGTCCAGGTGAACTGTCCATAAGCATTTGACACCATACTTGTAAAAGGTTATATAATAGGATAGGGGAATTACCCATGCTAGAATGGATAAGATTCATCATGAATTTTCCATTTTTCAAATCAATTTATAAAGAATAAAGAAGGTCATGCAAGCGTACACACCACTATCAATTTATCATAAATCATTTATCAAGTGAGACGATTCAAGCATTATGTTTATTAATTGATATGGTCCAAGTGGAGATCCTTAATGTTAAAATTTCATTTTATTTCAGTTGGTCACTTCACCTATAAAGGATGGTTCTAGCATAATATAAATAATACTCTTAAGCTAAGTGGGAAACATCCACACCACTTATCATTCATTTAATTCCATTTAGTATCTCATTCTAAGAGAGGCAAGTCAACGCACCTCAAAAGGCAATTCTAAAATTCAACTAAGGCATAAGGGTTAAGTCATGTAAGCAACACACCCAATGGGGTGGTTCGAGTTGAGGTGAACAACCTCCAATGGTGCAATTTAAATGCACAATGATAATATACATCAAGGGATTGTCATTTACAAGATTAATTTAACATTTATGAGGCGACATGTGGAAAGTCCACCATGCGACACAACAATGTATTTTATAAACATGCTATAATTTAAGGGAAAATACATAGACCACCTACCATGTACTTAGGATTCTTGACTCCTCCATTATTGGGCTTTGATTTGATCCAAAACTAAAGAAAACAAAAGAACCGACCAACGCCCTAAAAATAAGGCATACGAGCTCGCACAATGATCACATCAAAAGCAATAATAGAAGCTAATAAAAGAGGTAAGAGGATTTGTAGACTCACCATTATGCTTCCAACGCACCTGACGACACTTGAATCAGACAAGAATGAGGGAGAAAAGGGCGTGTGTGTGGGAGCTTCCTGGCCAGATGAGGGTGTAAAAGGAGTGAAATCTCTTTTAAGGTCATAGGGGAAAATGGTTATTTTTTCCATTTTAATGAGGCGCATGGTTAGGCCGCATGGTTTGACTAACTATGTGTCAACCATGTTGCTCATTTTGTCCAAGAGTCACACCCTGCATGGCTAGGTACACATTTAGTCAAACTATGTGCAAGTCGTGCATGCTCACTATCCGAGAGTTCCCCCCCCCGTACAGTTGTAGTGCATAGTTAAACAAATTGTGCACCAATCATGTGACATTTTTGTAGTTTATTTCAAACCCTTGCATGGTTTCTACTGTCCATTTGCATGGTTTCTTAAACTACGCTCCTATACAAAAAGGGTTGCATGGTTAAACCGCATAGTTAGCACTAACTGTGCATCATAGGTTGCATCTTTCCAAAACTTATTTTTCATCCCCTAAACCCCCATGACACCCTCAAAACCTCTAATATGCATTATAAGCCTCATTCCACATCTCTAAACGTCATTTAGAGGCATTGCAACCATCGAATTCTCATCCAAAACTCTAAATCAAAATTTGACCCATCCATCAAACGGAAAACTCAAATTCTCTTAGAATTTTCAACAAGGTCCAAACTAGGGGACGTTACACATGGAATTGAATGCAGTAAGGTAGAAACCACATTAAGAGCATCATTTGGGGTGCGGTTGATGTGATTCGAGAATTAAACTAGGTTTTCAAAGAAAAGTTGATGTGTCTGGGCATGGTGCTTAGAGTTGCACAGTGGAAGCACGTTCAGTGCTCATGGATAAGACATGATAATTTATTCATGAATTGATGACCAAGGTAGGTCGGGAGTCATGGTCATAGGACTACCATGGTTTATCGGGGATGATAATCGTTATGGTGGGGAGTTTGTAATGACCCACGTCGTTATGGGTTGTGAATTCCTTAAAGATTTTGAATTTTTGGTTTGTTAAGATGTTTGCTTTGAGGACCAAGACTCAAATTTGTATTCTGAGTGTCTAGATGTCCTTGGAAGATGTTTTAGAGTTGGTCCGAGGTCTAGTGAGCGTCTTAGGTGTTCGAGAGAACGTCAAAGTAGTGGTTGTTGGGGTGGGCTACTGAAAAATAGTAGCAGTAAGCCGTTCACGATGTGAAGGGGCATTCATGTTGTTAATGACATTCATGGGGTTCCTTTCAAGACACAAATAGGGTATCCTGAGAAAGGGGCTTACTTACCAAGAGAATGCATGGCATGAATAAGGTTCACACCATGAAAGTATTGAGTTAGAGTCTTCCCTCTACCTAGAGAAGGATTCATGGTGTGAACCCCCTATCCACATTGTGAACTTGTGCTGGTAAACCTCTTTTGAGGGGCTTTCTTGTATTTTTGTTGGGGTCCTTTTTTGGAACCCCATGGGTTCCTTTGGTTTTGGCCACTTGAACAAAATGGGGAGACACCCCTTGTATCTTCATTTATCTCCCACTTACCTCCTTTAATCTGGATCATTTGGTGGTATTTCGTTATGCTGATTTGTGTCAAGATCCCTCCCTCTCTCCCCCTGTTACTCTTCCTTGTTTCTCCCTAATTTCTGATTCAACCAACTAGGTTGTGGAGGGATAATTTCATTGGATCATAGTGAAAGTGTTTCACTTGATGGGGCTTTTGTGTGCGGACCATGGAGGAAGTTTCAAGAGGATGTATTCAAGCCATCGTTCATCATTTTTCATAATGTATGTTTCATGGTGGATTTCTTTAGGTTTTGCGATGATTTTATATGAAATTTTTCATCATTTCGGTGATGTAATTTGGGGATTTTGTGTGTATTAGTTTTGGGTGTGTTCCAGGAGGGGGGCCATGCCCTATTTCTCATGGTTTCGACACCATGAGGTCGCCCGATGAGTTTGGTGTCAGTTATGTAATTGGTTTTAATTGTTTAATTAACTAATTTGATGGTGTTTGTCGATGATATAAGTGCTCGTGGACCCATAGGAGGTTGGTACGATCTTGGGATAGATTCATCATATCATTGGTTGATGTGGGTGGCCTTTAATTTACTAATTCACTTGTTCTTTTGGTATTTTATGTCCGTGTTTCGTCATTGTTATACATGTCTGCATGCTGCATGACCATGTGATTCTACCATAAAGTTGGGATGAGCTCGCATTGATCTAATAGTCAACATGAACCAAATAGCTTGTTAAATAGTACAATGGTGGCACCCTGATTGAATGAGTGTTAGTGACCCTCTTTATGGATTACTTGGTAGTGTGTGTTTGATTTCCAAGAGAAAAGTGGTTCCTTTTTAAAAAGTGTTTTAAAAAAAGGGTTTGACTTCAATGGGAATTTCAAGGTAAATGGGTGATTAGGAAATGGGTTTTAAAATGGTGTTTCAAAATGGAAATGAGATTTTCTAAGAAATGATTTGACGATATTTTAGTCCAAGGACCAAGCATGAGTAAAAGACAACACATGGTGCTTTTCTAATTGATTTGTAAAAGGATTTATTGGTTTTTAAAGGAAATATGGAAGGGCACAGTTGAGTTTTTTTGGTCTGTTTGACCTCATGCGGGTGATGGCCATTTTTCTAAAGCTTGAGTGCTTTTGTATGTTCCCCTTGTTGTGATTATATTATGTGTTTCTTATTGCATGATAATGCATGTTGTGTGCATAGCCATGTAAGAACTGTATTTGGTATCATAGTGACAAGTTTCCAGTTAGATGTGATAAAACCCTTAGAGGGTTGAGATGGGTGTTGAGACGGTTGGAGATGTGAGGCTAGGTCCTGAATGACTAGCACTCTGTTGGTGAGTTGTGAGACGGGATGCGTGCCCCATTTGCTGTTACTTGCATGTGCAAGAGCGGATCCTGAAGCCTAACCTCACCATGGGAGAGATTGTGTAGTCAGGATCATCATGGGAGAGATGAGATCCTGGTGTGCATGATGTTGGGTCATACCCTGAGTGGTGGGGTAGTGGTCGTGAAAGGGGTCTTTCCACGAGTGATATCACTTGGTCAACCACGCCTTAAGTGAGAACACGTGAGTTAATAGACGGATGTCCGGTTAGTCATGAGCGAGATGTCTGGACAAGGGTGTGAGATCGAATGGTGGGACTGTCGTGAGTGATATGTGGTCCAATTTGTGACTTGTTACAAGTTATAGATGGCTTCCCCTGCTTTGAGTGAGAAGATAATAGTTTGTTGGAGATGTATCCTCTCTTGAGTGAGAAGGGATGATCGAACACTTAGTACAAGATCAGTTGTGGCATCACATCCTACCTTGTGTCTTTCGGGTATGGGTTGATGACTCAGTTAGACACCCTGACCTGCATCTTTGGGTATGGGTTATATCGTGGTATGTGTGACTATCTTCCTTCCGACATGGAGTTGAAGCAGATGGGGTCAGGTGTCATGGTGTCATGATTGGCACACGTCGACATGAATTGTATAATTGTGTGTTTATTGCATGTTATGTTTCCAGGTGGGTGTGTTACAAGGTCGCGACCACACCCATTTATAAGTACTGCAGGCACATCCACTTGATCACAACACCACTCAATATTGTTGAGACATTGAAGATTCCTATAGGGTCATTGGACTCACCCCTACCCACGTATAAAACTTGAGTTTCAATGTGCGTGGGTGGACTTTCTTGTTTTCTCTCAAGACACAAGTATTACTTGGAGCTGGACATGTGATTCAGTCAGCAGGTCATGGAGATCGTGGATACGATAGAATGATATGTGATTTGGGAAAAGGCCAATGTATTTATTTTTTAGTCATTGTTTAGCATGTACTGGCCAATGTGTCATTTTATTTATAAATATGGTGCCATGTTATGTGTTGCTACTCTGTTATGTTTTGGAAAATCATGCAGATAAAATTACTTCTTTCTATTTTGGATTGCGATGACTCATGAAGCTCCATGTTTTGTGTTTATAAGTGTTTTGAGATGTCTGATGTATGGATGGACCATGCTGAGTTTTTTTTGTAGAATTTGGGCACGACACTTAGATTTATTTTAAGGGCATAATTTCCCCATGATTATGATAGACCCTCACCACTAGTCGACAACATCTGACGCATGAGGAGACGCGCATGGGGTCATGTGATGACCCTGCTCAGGTGCTATTTGAGTGATTTGAGTTGGGGCGTTGCAAACGTTGATCCATTTGTAAAGAGATGGTGCATTGGGGTTTTCAAAAACATAGATATGGAAATCAATTACACTGAAATCAATAGGGAAAACGACAATAGATCAAAATGTGTGCAAGGCACCAAGAGTATTGTGTGTCACAGTTTGTGAAAACACACATAGGTAAACGGTTGCAGAGAAATCGATGGGGGGGAGAACGACAAGTTGAATGATGTACGAGGTGGCAGAAGGACTTCACATAGAGGATGAATGACGGGGAGGACGAAGCATTGCTAGGAAACCAACGGGGGATTGATGACAAGATAAGGGTTTAATGGGCAGGAGGAGGAATCAACGTAGTATATTGGGGTTTCGAGGGAGACAATGAAAGATGGTGACAAAGTAACAAGAAATGGATGGAAGGCATGGGAGGATAATGAGAGGGAAGGCAGAAGCAAAGCCAAAACAAATACTAGAGTTTTGAGGGTGGGAATGGAGCATGGAACACGAAGCGAGAAGGTAGACGATGGGTATAACATGTAGGGATTGATAGGAACGAGGGGAAAGTGATAAATGGAACATGGAGAGCACGACTTTTGTATTGGAAAACACATATTTCAATATAATTATAGATTATAGACTATAGACGTCCATGTGTTGTGAATGTGACAGAGGTATTATCGATGAATTACAGAAGAAAAATATGAAATTTTAAAATTGAATCGATATTGAACTTAAAACAAATAAAAAACCCTGAATATTAAATAATAGTTATTTATTTCACACGCCTGAGATGCTGAAGTCTTGAAAGATTATCGTATTATAAATGAAAAAAATTTAAAATGCTAATGGCACTAACATTCGTGTCAGATTAATGTTAAGAGTAAAAAGAAATTGACTATATACAAGAGTGTGAGAGTTAATAAAAATAATAATATTAAAAGTGTGATGTTTCTTTGAAGGATGATGTTCATACCCTAATGTAATGAAATAAATTTAAGCTCAGCCCACCATGTTGGTTTAGCCCAAATTGAGGCCCGATCACGGCCCACCCAACGGAGCGTGGATTCCCGTCCCGTCCCAACTTTTCTTCTTTCATTTTTTCTCCCTTAACTTGAAAACAGAACGTCGTTTTGCCCTCACGCTACCGCGCCGGGAGGACGGCATCTGTCGAGGTTTTCTTCTACGTTGAAACCATAAAACTCCGTGAGTTCGTACGCACACGCGTCTTAAATTTCAAATATTGAAGCTCGTTTCTTGCTCCCTTAAAATTTTCCCTCTTCGCTGACCGATCCCGTTGTCATATCGTTCTCTCCATTTTTTGATCCGTCGTACACTAGGAACCGGTTTAATCGTATTTGCAGCGATTGGTTATTCCGTTGATGTTATCTCTAATTTAGATCGATCTTTATTATTTCATCCATGTTTTTTTAGATCTTGCCGCCTTCTCTTGCTTATGGATCGCAGAATTTTTATGGATCCACCGTGGATTAAGTTACCTATTAAAAAATTCTTTTTTATTTATTATTCTTTGATTTTTTTGAGCGGAAAGGTGTAACAATCAACTGTTTACCCGTAAAATTAAAATCAGTGCATTGTTATTCTGGGAAGTGGTAAAAGCATGTTAAATTCCAAATTGGTAGGCCAAATCCTTTGCGTGAGAGAGAGGAGGGTGGAGAGTGAGGGAGTAGTGTTCCTAGCAACGCTTGCTTCCAATATTTTAGGAGTTATGGGTCAGGGTCACCCTGGAGTTTTATTGCTCGTTTGTGTTGTGATAGCCATATTGACCGACTTCTATAATCTGCTGTCTCTTATACTGGCAGTGTCTGAGTAGCCTTCCTATTAGTGTTTGCTTCAAATATTTTAGGATTTTTGTGTTGAAATTGAATACCAGAGTCACACTGGAGTTTCATTGCTCATGTATGTTGTGATAGCCATATGGGCCGCCCTGGAGTTTCATTGCTCGTGCATGTCGTGATAGCCATATTGACGAATCTGTTGTATTTCATACTGGCAGTGTTCTAATCCTTACCATTTTAGGATTTTTGGGTTGAAATTAAATATCGGGGTCACACTGGAGTTTCATTTCCCTTGTATATTGTGACAGCCATACTGATGATTTCTATAATCTGTCAGTGCTCCACTCCTGAAACCTACCCTTAGATTTCCTAGACCAGTGTTATTTTTTTTTGCCATACGGACCCTCATGTAGTGAAATTCTTCATCCAAATAACAATTCTCAATATATTGCTTGATATTGGTTTCCAAGTTAAATTTGAGAACTGTTACTCCATTTTATTCAGTTCTAAGATGCTATTTACTTTTTTAGGGAGGGATCTGATTTTTTTTGATCTTCTGAGAACCCCTTACAGTAAGGGTGGAGGCCAAACTTTGGATTAACAGTCAGTCCATCACGGTATAACTGTATTTCTACATCCATTACAGGAAAAGTTTTCGAACATCTTGCAATTTGTGAGCTACTGGAAGATTGTAAAGAGCTTTACAGGGATAACACTGACGGGCCTTGTGGAAAATGGATCCAGGTCGCTATGGCCTTCAGCAAGGATGGGATAACAACAGCGTAATTGTGGTTTCCTTCTTAATCACCTATATCGGATGATAAACAAGAATTTAGGGCTCATGTGATTGTCCATTTTTGTGGATTATCCTTAAAGAACATTGATAGAAAGCCGTGGGATAGTGAGGATATGGGATGGATTTGCCTACCTCATTCTATGATTATTTATTGCTGACATAGCTTATTCTGTTGAATCCACAGGCTTTGGACGGATATGGTGCAGTACATGAACCGAACTTTCGGTGAGTGCTCATTGTTGGTTTTACGAGTAATTTAGTTTGTGTATAAAGTATTGGTTAAAATTAATTAATATCCTTCTTCCCTTTCAATATCATGTGTTGCTTTTCATATATCTCATACAATATTTCCTTTTGGATATTACTGGATTCAGTAATTGTGCACGTTTGCTACTTTTGGTTGTAGCCTTGATATCTTCTACCTTATGCTTTTCATCTAGCACATAACAGCCTCCTTGTTCCACTCGATGTTTTTTATTTTTTTGGCAGGGTTGGTGGTCCATATGATGACAGGAGATTTCTAGATGAGAGGTTTTCTAGAGATAACATATATTCAAGAAATGGTTTCCATCGTGATGTCTTGGAGAGGGAACCTTATCCACCGTCACATTCAGCCGGCCTTTGGCCACATGCCCGTAGAAGAAACTATGAAGATGAATACCCATTGGAGAGGGAATCTAGGAGACACAACAAGCCATACTTGGATTCATATCGAGACATGGATGCCTTTAGTGAAGTCGACAAGTTTCATGAAATTGACGCATTCCAGGATTATGATAATTTTCGGGATAGCTACCGTGCTGTTGACCACTACCGTGATCCTGGATATAATAGGTCTTCAAAATTTGGGGCACATGATCGTGACGATTATGATGATCATGACAGTAGATATCGCGACGATTATGATGATTATGGCAGGCATAGTTATGATTCTGATTATGATAGAGGTAGCAGGAGAGCTGGTTATCGGAGAAGACATGAATCTCGTGATTGTGAACGTGAAAAGAGATCAAGTAGAGAAATAGACCAAAATTCTCCTAGAAGGCATGACCGCTCACTATCTCGTGGGTATGATGAGCATCCTCGGTCAAGATCTCCTCGAGGTCGAAGCCTTGGTCGAAGTCATCGAGAGGGCAGCCATGATGATGGTCGATATGAGAGGTCTGAAAAGCGAAGGGATCGGGAAGAAAGGCACCAACATGAACACTACTCTGTGGTATGCAATACGCTGCTGTTCGAATTTTCTCCCTTTCATTCACATTGCCAACATGCTTGAACCTTTTTGAATTTAAGTGCAACTGTTTGTTTTGTTTAGTTGATTGGTTTTTGGATTTGTTTTTTCAGGCCCCATCTGCAACTGTTGTTGTGAAGGGTCTCCCACAGAAGACAACGGAGGAAGATTTATATCAGATACTTGTATTTCACGATGAACTTTGGCTTCAACATCTTTGTCGTATTGTTTCCCTGTATGTAACATTCCTCTAACCTTTACTGCTTCAGGCTGAATGGGGACCCCTTCGCCATGTGCGTGTAATTAAAGAGCGGAATTCTGGTGTCTCCCGTGGATTTGCTTTTATTGATTTCCCATCGGTGGTACAAATAACACATAGCCTTCCATTATTGACACCTTCATTTTTTTGAGTGGGACAAGGATTTACGTTGTTTGGATGCAGGGGGCAGCATGTGAATTGATGGACAAAGTTGGAGAGGATGGCCTTGTTGTGGATGGTAGGAAAATTTTATTCGAGTACAGGTATGGTTTTTTGACGAGCATAGTTTTGATAATCTAATCATGATATTGTTGGATTATATCAATTTTCATTGCAAATAATTTCATTGAAATGCCCATCATTCTATTCCAATTACCTGGGATGAAAATGAAGTGGTATGTTGTGTAATTTTTATGCATCGTCATGGAATAGCATTAGGAGGTTGTGTAATTTTCATGCATCGTCATTGAATAGCATTAGGAGTTTGTAATGAAATGTGATACTTATCGTCGTTTCATCAATTTTCTTTTCTATATATTTTCATAAATTTTTATTCTCTGAATGCTTTTTATCATTATTACCAATAGCTTTCACAGTGGTTGCTATATCAGCATGGCATAGCAAAAAAAATTAACAGCCGTTGCAGTAATATAAAAATTGTAGCTGATTTACAATAGCAACCAGTAGTAAATAGCTCTGGAAAAACTTGATTGCAGGCAGTGGCTGATAGTGACGCTGTTTAATATGTCTGGCCAAAATGCCCATTTAAGTAGGTCTTTTTTTGATTTATTTGCAGTCATTGCTGTTATTGTATTTAAGGGTATTGAACGTTATAGCCTTAGCATGCTATAGGCAAGATCACTGTCGTTGTGTGCTTAAGGCTAAAAGGGAATTGTTATGGACGATCTATTATCATTGGATTGACACGGGTTGGTTTTGAAAAAAATGGTATTGAATGCTAATTTTAAAGGTATTCAAAGAAGATTTTGTTAATTTTTATTTTTTCTAAAATTTTAACCAGCAGCCTGAGTCTTAAATTACGAAGCTAATTAAATACCCTAAATTAACCAGGAATTTTTCAAGACATTTTCAATTCATTAAACCTTGACATTGGCAAATAATAGCATGTCAAAATCTCAACTAATTTCTATAGAAAATTTAAATACTCTTTTGGAGTTAAAATTTCTTTCTACTTTTATTTTCCCATTTCAGATTTGTTCCAAGAATATTCACAAAACCCGAAAACCAAAAATTGCATGAATTGAGCTCGGTGAAGTATAATTAAGCATTTAAAGTAAGATATGATATGTTAAATTACATCTACCCTGTCATTTTTACTGAAATTGATTCAAATGATAAGTTTTAATTCATATAGATATATGTAAATAATGCTAAAAAAATGATTTGTTTTTTGACAATGATAATTTAACATGACTGTATATTGAGAATGCATAAAAAAGAAGGGAAATTGGAACTTATCCTGGGGGAAACAAGAGAGAGAGAGAGAAGACCGACCTGATCCCAACTTTTAGAACTCCAACAGGAACCATTAAAACAATAGGCATAATCTCTAAAGTTCCAGGAGAGTTGGCTGCAGCGACGTAGTCTGTGGTTAAGATGGTCACCCCTTAACGAAGGGTTCCCTCACTTCAACCTCGGCATGTTGTGTTTTCTGAAAGAAAAATGCTCAGTAGGCATAATCTCTAAAGTTCCAGGAGAGTTGTTTGCGGAGACACAGTGTGTGGTTAAGATGGTCACCCCTTAACCAAGGGTTCCCTCACTTCAACCTCGGCATGTTGCGTTTTTTGAAAGAAAAATGCTCAATGGGAATTCAAAGATATCACTAGAAATGTTGTATTAGTAGATGGGCTTGATTTTGAAAGATCAAATGCGAAATATAAGGGATTTGATTTAGTGCTACATATTTTTAATAAAACTCAAAAAGGTGAAGTTTATTATTATTATTATTATTATTATTATTATTGGGCTAAGCAAGAAAATTTGGATATCAAAGAGAATGATTAGGATTGGTTTATTTTGTTTCCTAGGAGTTAGATTTGTTGCTGTTCTCTGACGTTTTTTCCTGCCGAGTCACATTTGTAGTGGTTTCGGTTGGTAATTATTTCTGCATGCATATTTATTGCCAATGGAACACACTTTATTGCCACTTGTGCCTCCACTTTTGGATCAGTGTTTTTATTGTCGCAGTTTTCTGATGTTTTTTTCCTGCTGAGGCACTTTTGTAGTGTTGTCAGTTGATAATTATGTCTGCATACATATTTATTGCCAATGGAACACACTTTATGTCACAGTAGCAAGCCAACTAGTGGATCTGGTGGGTATTTTGGACTGGATAATTCTGCAAAATCAACTAGTATGAACAATAAAGGCATCACCGTGCCATCTGATTGGATGTGCACCATATGTGGCTGTATTAATTTTGCTCGGAGAACATCATGCTTTCAGGTTGTTTTTCTTACTCTCACTTGTGCATCATTCATATCTAGGAAATTTTGTGTAATCTATTGGCCTGCTTGTTTGAACTATGTTGACATACATTATCTGAGGTACTTTGAGGGATATTAAATGGTTTGAATGGGTTTTCAATCCATAATCAGAATAATAATATCTTTGCCTTTATTTTTTTAATTTACATGTCGGTGAGTATCATATACTTTATTAAAATTAATCTGTAGACCTACTTTGGGCATTCCCAAAGTTGGTCAACAAAGCACTGCAAATTTAAGTGTCTTTAATATTAATTTAGACCTACGAATCTCGAGTTAGGAGCCTTAGCTTACAATACAAATGAAAGAAAAAGCACCGCCTTAGTTCTGTAGTCAATGAAGATCCGTGTCATTATGCTTGAATGCCCATTGAGGGCTGAAGGCAATGCCATATGTTTTTGTAGTATTAAGGTTGGATCATCATTCCTATCCCTTAAGGTGCCCATTGAGGGTGTGCAGTTCCTACCTGAGTCCCCAGAGTTACTTGGAAGGATTCGTTAAGAGATTGTTACACTCTCCACTAGAATCTGTTCTACCTACCCCCTGCATGCCACACCATGTGCGATTGACCTTGAAACAAATTGTAAAATGCACCTTTTCTGATAACAACTGATAGTGCCATCCTTCAAAAGGCTCCTGGTGAATGTGTGCATTACCAACCGGTATGAATTTCCAGTTCTACGCGTAAGATTCAGTGTGAAAAGTTGCAGGTCTCTATAAGTCCTGCTCGTAAATTTCAGTGTGAAAAGTTTCAGGCCTATAAGTTCTGATAAACTCATTTGATTAATTTTTTAAATCCCCCTTTTAGTTTTATTCCTTGGTTGGGCCAAATTCTTACCCACTGATGATGGTAGATTCGTAAAGGAATTTTATTAATTATCTGTTAGCATGGTTAGACACTGTTTGTACGCTGAGGGTGCTCTAGTTCAAAAATCTGTCATTAACAATATGCATAATATTCATGCTTTTAGTGCAATGAAGGTCGCACTGATGATGCTCCACCAGCTGATTTAGCATCATCAAATTCAGCATCATTTGGGAGAAGAGGATTGGAGGCTGGTTGGTTTCTTTTGTTGGCTTGAGCAGAATTGTGCTATACTTAACATGTTCTCTATTTAAACAATTTAATGTCATCAGGACCGACACATGTTTTAGTTGTCCGTGGATTAGATGAAAATGCTGATGAAGAAATGCTTCGTTATGAATTTTCAAAACATGCCCCCATTAAGGTATGGATTGATTATCTGCTAGCTGGCTAGTTCCACTCTCTAGGATTCCAGAATCTGACATTTTATTTATTTATTTTGTGAAGGATCTTCGCCTTGTCAGGGACAAATTTACTCATGTGTCAAGAGGTTTTGCATTTGTACACTTTCATTCGGTACGTCTTTATTGTTGTTAATTTGCTCTCAGGTGGAGGGAATTGTCCACCTTGCTTTGGTTTTTATTGTTGTTAACTTGCTCTCAGGTGGAGGATGCTACCAAGTCTCTTCAAGCAACCAATGGAACAGCACTAGAGAAGAATGGGCAGATCTTACGCGTGGCATATGCAAAAAGCATACTTGGACCAGGATTAGGAACATCAGGGCCTTCCCAGTCAAGCAGTCTTGCTGCTGCTGCAATTGAGGCAGCTACTTTTGCTCAACAGGTGTTTCTTCTTCTTTTTTTTATAAATTTTGGCCCAAAGGCCTTGCATCGAGGGGGTGTCCTAGAGGCCTTACATCAGAAGGGGTGGCTCAAAGCCTTACATTGAGGGGTGACCCAAAGGCCTTACAATTCAGGGCGGTCCGAAGGTCATGTATTAAAATTGCTTCTGCCCGGGTTCGAACCCCGGACCTCAAGGATACCAATCCTATTACTTCAATTTTGTTTTTTTTTCTTTTCTAGGAATTATTTTTACTCGTTTGTGTCTGAATTTGGTAAGCTAAGCTACTCAATGATATATGGTTACATTGATATTTTATTAAGTGACTAATTATCAGGTTTTCCACTGTCAACATCATTATAAATGATGTTTTCTAAGGTGTCATTTTGATAAAAGATTCTTGTAAATAACAAAAATATATAATCTGCAATTTTAGTTGTTACATATTGTTTGATATCGGTTTATTTTTCCAAAGCAATAGAAGTTACTTTTCTAATGGAAGTTAGGCACGAGAGTTGGTTGCTTTCTTGAGATTTTCATAGAGATATTCCATGTTCATGTTTTCAGGGTTGCCTTTTATAAGTACAAAGTTGCATGTGGGTTGAAATGCTTCTGTGCTTTGAGCTACTTTTAGTCTTCTGTTTTCTTGTTAGCAAGTATCATCCAATGCATTCCTTCACTTTTCACTCAAGTCTAATTTTTCTTTTATGCTATGCTAAAAGTTTTTAAAGCAGGACTTTTGTTTTTCAATTCGCGTAAAATTATCAAAAAAAATTCGCATATTATAAAATTCAGTACCTGCTAAGGCTTTATATGCATGTTTGACAGTGTCACCCTTACTAAGCACCCTCTTGTTTAGCTTCAATTAATCTGATTGCTTCAATGACTTTGAGAATTATTAGGGTTTAAATTACCAATTTTCCATGTTGATGTGTGGTCTTGTAAAAAATCTAGCAATTGAGTATTGCTTGTGGGAAAAATAGAAATTTTTGTCTAAAAATGAAAATATACAATGATATATGCTTACATACGGGCAAACATTCCTGGTAAATTTTAGATAATTGAAATGCATCTAATTAATGAAATAAGACACTAATTTGAACACTCACTTTTGTTTGGGGGAATGCATGTCCAAAAGCTCACAGAAGAAAAAGTACATTAAATATAAATATGCTGTGTTTTAATGCTCTGCGATTTTTTGTCAGTTTTCCTGTCATTTACATTTTCACTCGAGTTTTCTGTTGTATTTGGTATTCAAGTTTCTGCTTTTTTGTCCCAATTAAATTCATATCGTGGTTCTGTATCTGTCTTTCAGTACGATGCTGTTGGTTGGGCACCAAAAGAATACAACCCGGATGATAAACCATCTACTGGTGTGGATCCAGGAGTTCAACAAGTTGGTTCAGCCCCACAATCTGGCTTTGTGTGGGATGAAACATCTGGATACTATTATGATGCTGCTTCTGGCTTCTACTATGATGGAAATACAGGTGATTTTTGGAATGCATCATTGTTGCCTTTGATGCTAATCTACAAGAATTATTTTGTTATTTTTTAGTGTTTGGCTGTGTTTGTGTTGGATGGCCCATTGCTCTTTGATTTCCTTAAATATGCTCTTGCAATGTATTAAAGAGGACTTGATTCACCTGTTTCTTGTTGGTCTTTGACCAATTTACTGTTCAAGCTATTTGAAGTTGTTTCCTTTCGCATCCTGTCTGTTATAGTTCCTTGCTATGCAGGTTTATATTATGATGGTAACAATGGGACATGGTATTCCTATGATCATGAAAGTCAACAATATGTCCCTTGCAATGATCAAAATGATGGCAAGTTATTGGGAAAGCAGAATGAAGCTTCAAAGGTGTCAGATGGTTCCAGTAATAGAAAAGCTGTAATATCTGCACCAGCAGCCACCATTATGTCATCCGAGCGGGCTGCTTCATTACCTGATGCCGTTCAAGCAGCTGCAACAGCTGCAATTGCTGCAGAAAAGAAAGAAAAAGAGAAATATAAGGAGATAAGGCTTGCTTCAAAGAGCAGTATTCTGGCCAACAAGAAGAAAATGAACAATGTTTTAACAATGTGGAAGCAAAGGAGCAGTGAAGGTCAAGCACCACGTGTGGCTCTTGATGATGATACTTCTGCTCTATCTGATGATAAGCTTAGTTCTGCAGGATCTCTCTCAAAAAGCAAATTTAAATCCGAGGGTTTAGCTACAAAGGAGAACACTGTAACTTCTTCCGGATCTACTGCAACTCCAGCTGTTGTCTTGGACTCTTCTGTTAAACCAAGGCCTGTGAGCAACAGCATAGGTGGAACTGTGATGGGTGTGATTCGGGGTTCAGGAAGGGGAATGGTGAAATCAGATTCTCAATATTCAGCCTCTTCTGGGGCAGCCTCTGCCTCTTCTCCAGCTGTGGTATCTGTATCTATTCTGGAACCTGCGCCGACACATGCAGATATGCCTTCGGCTGCAACTCCATTCAGAACGGATGCATCAGCATTGGGTGCTTATGCATCGCCAGTTGCTGCAGGGGGTGGAAAGAGAAGGTTCTCCGAGATGCCACTGCTGTCGGCTTCTGCTCAAAAAGAACTTTGTCAGACAACCTATAGGGATCGTGCAGCAGAGCGGAGGAGCTTGTATGGTTCATCATCTTTTGTTGGAAGTGATCTGTCTGACCTTGTGATTGGTGATTCAAGTAAGCTTGCTGAATAATTTATTTTAAGTGGAAAGCCATTTGATTTTTGTTGGGAGCACATCATGCAAATCTCTGTATCTGTGGCTAGCTATTAAAGAAGCCCTCATTCTGAATCCAATCAATAATTTAACGCTAATGGCCCCATTGGTTGCTTTCACTGTTTTAAAATTCAAACTAACTTTTTGAGATATGTCTTGGATTCTCAAGATCGAGATTTGACACTTAAAAAGGGGTCTTTTGATTCCATGCCTTTTCCTCCTGGTGTTGGGGGAGGCCGCGGGTCCGCAGATGTCAGTAACAATTCTCAGAGTTTTGAGGTGATAACAACAGACAAGGTGATTGATGAAAGCAATGTGGGTAATCGAATGCTTCGCAGCATGGGCTGGCATGAAGGCTCGGTACAGTTTCTCTTCAACTGCAGTTTAATATCCATTTTATGTGCTTACCGCTGTGAAGTTGTGTTGCTCTGTGCACTGTTAATGACAAATTGGTTGCCTGTGCTAAATGGTTGGCTTCCAGATTATTTAATTATTGAGCAATCATTTATAGCATGGTTAATGTTCATTTTGCTAATTTAGAATGATGGTCACTTGCGGAAGCATTGGGTCTAATTTCTAACTGATGTCCCACCATTAGCTTTTTATGAATTGGGTAGTAGCATTAGGTGTACAAGTTTTGAGATGGGCGCTGGTGCCAAAAACTGGCTTCAACCATGATGATCAATGGCAACCATGCCAAAAACTTAATTAGCACTTTGTAAGTGCACACAATCCATCATTGTAATACCCAAGTACATCAGACCAAATCCTTATAAACAAGGGTTATTAAAATTGATCTTAGGACTTGTAGATGAATTAGATTTGGAAAAGTTTATTAACTATGGATTTAGGAATGAAAGGGAATCAACAAGGAGAGAAAATTTGAAAGCAATTAAGAATTGATTGATAATAATTTGAATTGGGGTATAGAGGTTCACTTGGATCTATCTAATTTATATGTTGAAGTTTTCATTTGGATCTATCTAATTTATATTCCAACATTTTACTAATTAACAATTGTTATAATTTCAATGGTTTCCGTCAATCAAACGATCAACCTAGGTGATAAGGATCTGCCACTCTGCACCTGTCTTCTGAGAAATAATAGGCTTACGGATAAAGAAGACCCAGTCAAGGCATGTGCTGCCATTTAAACTTACGGGAGAGAATGGCTTAGCATGTGGATAACTATGCTGCTGTTTGAAATCAGGAGAGAGGTTTGGAGACAGGGTTGGCCCACATGGTTGGATAAACTGTCGTTTCGAAACTGCATGCGTCCTTATTGGTTTGTGGTTGTTCCTATTATTTATTAGCCACTTGTATCAATTTTTATTAGTAAGTTAGAATCTTTTTATTGGGCTGTAGTGGCTATAAATATCAGTTGTAGGGTCTGCTTTTAATGGAGGATTGGTATTCACTTGTTGGCTGTAGTTGGAGGCTGGTCCACTTCACACATACATCTATTATTGAAGTTATTTGTGTTTATATGCTGACACTTCTTAACTGAATCTAATTTATTTTCCCCTCAATCTGCTGTTCTTTGGTATCAGAGCAGGTTTTTTTATCAAACATGGTTTATGCCCTTGTATCATTGTTCCACCATGAACCACCCACTCACACTTCCACCATCTCATCAAATCCCCCACACTACCCCAACCATGATTCCATGGCTCAATAATTGTCTTCCATTGTTTCTCGTCTTGAATTCCTTAAAAATTTACTTACTGAAGGAGTAACTTGAAATGCAAACTGGCGGCTCCTGACACGGAGAGGTTGGTCTGAATGACACCAACAAGGGCAAGACAATGGTGGATCTTCTCGATCCCTGAGAACGAGGAGGGCATCATTTGATTTGTGCCATGAACACTGACCGGGATAACTCTCGGGGATATCAAAGAACTACATGTTAACGTAATGGCAATTGTTTGTTGTTGTTGAAGGTGGCGATCCTCATGGGTGGATTTTGTAGGGGGAAAAAATATTTTCGCCATTACCAAATTCTAGATGATCCAAAAGTTGGAAGCCACATTAATGTATTTGGAAGGTTATGAATATCTGGGAAGGACTAGTAAAAAAACATCGCGTGAAGACTATGGACCTGCAGAATTTTAAAACCCTGATGAATACGCTTTCAAACAAAATGGGACTGTTCAAGAATATCAACAAGGATTTCCCAAACGGGCTGCATGTATTCATGGCTGGTCAGAACATTAGCTTTTGCCTGTGTTCTTGAACGACTTGAAGGATTAACTCAAAACTGACATTAGAATCCAGAAGCATTGTTCGGTTTATGTAGCAGTCAGTTTGGCCTTTGAATTTGAAGCAGAATTGGCCTCGATTCATGCTTCAAAAGAACTCGATTCTTCAGTCCTTTACAATCCCTGGGATCATCCTTCGTTTTAATAGGACCACAACCATTTTCTCATTCTTTTATTAAAATTTTGGAGCTGTCACACCTTCCCCAGCTAGGCCGGCACCAGATCGGATATGGGAGGTTGAATGAGAGTCTTGGTGTGACAAACGATTGTCTTTTTGTTGCAGCCAAAAGTTTTGGTCTAGTACAGAAGTGCAAGGCATCATTCTCACTGATGGGGTTTTTGCTCACCAACAACACAATCAATGATGGTGAGGAGGCTGTCATAGGTGGTGGGCAACAAGAAGTTGAGGATTGCAACTTTATAAGGACTGGCTGAAATTCCATTTCTTGCTGTTCTTGTAGAAATTTCAGGAGCAGCAATGAAGCTTTAGTATGCTTGAGAAAAGTATTAATTTTGATAGTGGTTCTATGCACAATTTAATTTCATCTGCACTGGTTGAGGCTTTAAATTTGGTTGTGGCTGTTCTTCTGAATTTTGGAGTACAAATTGGAAATGGAGAAATGTTCATGTGCAATCAGGTTTGCCCTTATGTCACTGTGCATTGGATGATAGATCACCAAAGACTATTTCCCATCTTCTACTGGAGGTGTAAATGTCGTGCTGGGGATCAAGTGGTTAGCTTCTGTCAACACTATCCATGCAAGCTAATTGAAAAGTGGCGTGCTTCTGAATCTTGGAGTGCAAATTGGAAATGGAGAAATGATAAAGTGCAATCAAGTTTGCCGTTAGGTCACTGTGCACTTAATTGGATTACAGATCACCCAAGACTGATTCCCATTTTCTATTGGAGGTGTAGATGTCGTGTTGGGGATCAAGTGGTTAGCTTCTCTCAATACTGTCCAAGCTAATTGGAAAGAGATGTTTATGATTTTCAATGTTGGTCGCAAAAGGTACAAGCTGCAGGGTGTTCCTTGACAAGTTAATTCATATACTGCAATCCTGGTCTTAGATGGTTGGGTCCTTAGGTACGACAACTAATTCTGCCACACCAACACTTTTGTGGGGTTACCGGGATGTTTTTGTAGATGTAACCACCCTACTATCAGTTCACTCTCATGCACTTTCAATTCCTTTATTACCCAGTGGTACTATCAGTTCACTCTCATGCACTTTCAATTCCTTTATTACCCAGTGGTACTATCAGTTCTCCCTCATACACTTTCAATTCCTTTATTACCCAGTGGTATTCCCCCAAACATTAAACCTCACCCCCGCCCCTATGCCCAAAAAAAAAAAAACGGGAATTGAAAACCTAGTTAACGCATGATTTTCTTCCGGTTTCATTTGCCTTAACTCAAGTCCATTTTCTAGCCTGTTTTTTCTTGCTAAAAAGGGCGGTTCTTTTAGATTGTGCATCATCTATAAAAAATTTAGACCCACTCCCCATACTGGATAAATACCCGATGCCAAACATAGGTGAGCTCCCTGATGATCTCAATGGAGTGGCCTTATTTTCAAAAATTGATCTCAAATCTGGTTACTACCAAATATGAATGCATCCATTGGATATCTAGAAAACCATATTTCTTTCTCAACCTTTCATTCTATGATGAATGATCACTTGCTAATATTGAATTTGGAGGATCACTTGCACCATCACTTTCAGGTTACCCTTGATCTTCTCTGTTCTAATTTGGTCTATGCAACACTGGAAAATATTTATTTGTTCAAAACGATGTTTGATTTTTGGGACATGGGTGACTGCTGACTTGGAAAAAATCAATGTTCTGAATTGGCCCCATTTACTGAATTCACTGTAAAAGTATCGTCTCCAAGGGAATCCTCATGAAAGAATGGTCTCCAAGGGAATCCTCAAGCACATCCAGCCTTTCAGGTTCTCAAAGGAGTGCTGACCAGCCCCTTCACTGTTGAGTCTGATGATTCTTCTGCTGGGTTGGGAGCTGTCTTATTGAAATCTGAACATCATCCCATTGCTTATTTTATTATGGGTTTTTTCCCTCTCTAACCACTTTAAATCTGCTCATGATAGAGTTGTAGGCTTCGTTAGACAATTTTTTGCAACGACTTCTCATGTGGCCTGCTCCTCTCATGAGTCTCATCTCTTGTGTGCCAACCTTCTCAGAGTTGGAGATGGTTTTTTCTTATGAATCCATCCTTTTAGACAACGATAGGTAGCTAAGAGATCTCGAAAAGCTTCTCTCCCCATTGTATTTTGGGCCTTATTTTGTCATGCAATGTGTTGGACCCGTCATAAATTAGTTGGTTAGACATGTGGATAACTATGCTGCTCTTTGAAATTAGGGGGTTTTGGAGGTAAGGGAAGCCCCCTTGATTGCTTAGCGGTCATTTATTTGCAACTGACAACTTGTTGTCGGATTGTTTTGATTGTAAATATTAGCTGTAGTGGCAGTTTGATATTCATTTGTTGGCTGTTTCCCTAGGCTTGTCCTCTCAACACGGGCCTCTGTGATTGCTGTTATTTGTGTTAAGACGTTGATTCATTTGTCTTAAGGTTGAGCCTAAACCAAGGAATTAAGTTTTAGACAGTGTCATTCCTCAGTGATTCATGTCCTGTCTCCTTAGTGATTGGATTGAGCTTCATCTGCTGGCACTTTGCACACCCTTTCCAATGAAGGCTACGACGGTGGTCAATCGTAGAATTTTATAGAACAGAGAATACAAATTATTGATTAAATCTAAAAATATAAATGAACAATTAAAGTTAGACCCATGTTGCATATTCTAACCCCAATAGGATTTTAGCCGTCAGCGATCATTACAGAAGCACTCAAATGATTCAACAATGAAGGAATAAAGAGAAAAAAATCTTAAGTGTTTGGCGATAGATCTGTTTATTCTTCTACCTTGGATACAAATGGGTCTTCTTGAAGTAGCCTTCTCCTTGGATCCCCCAATCCAGAGCAAATCTGAGTTGAAAGGATGATTGACAGGTTTTGGCACGACTTGTCTTGTTTACTTGTTCGCATGTTTTTTGACGATGAGCCCATGCCAAAATTGTGACAGGCCATGCTGCTGTTTTTTGGAAATGGCGTGGGCTTCTGGCCAACCCACCTGAGCACTAACAGGATTTGCAGCTCTTAGTTGCATCAAAATCAGGGCGGTGTTTGGTTTTGAAAAATGTTCACTGTTTCCATTTTACAAAAAATTATTAAAATTTATGTCAGAAATTATTTTTGATAGTCGGGGAAAACAAAGTTGATGATACACCTGGCGTTTTTTATCTTTCAGGAAGCATGAAAATGATTTTATTTTTAGTGACATTGGTGGTGTTTCTCGTTTCAGTCATTTTTTTGAGGTCTTTTTTGATCTTAAAGATTAATTTGAAGAATGATTTCTTTTAGTTTAATAATTTTAAAGAACAATGTTTGGATCGTTGCTAGTGTGAATATTTTAAATAATTTTGGGGGTGCAGGGATTGGGAAGGGATGGGAGTGGGGTGGTGGAGCCAGTGCAAGCGAAAGCGGTGGAGAGTAGAGCAGGGCTTGGGAGTCAGCAGGTGGAGCCGCAGCTAAAGGTGCGGGCGGGAGATAGCTACAAAACAGTAATCCAGAAGAAGGCCCTTGCTCGGTTTCGAGAGATGTCGTAAGGTAAGTTGGTATGATATTGGTTCATGAAATGTCAGGTGTTGAGGAAATTGTGTGTGTTTCGTGTTAAACAGTAACGGTCTAAGTTATTGCAATCTTTGACGGCGGCAAACATTTTCCCATTTTTTTTATCTAGTTTGGATCCGAATTTGCTGATGATTCTGGGTGGGTTACTGTTGCATCATAATAGTGTTGGGTTGTTTTGTTTACTAAATGTTCGTATATGAAGAGACTTCTGCTGTCCTGGATTTTACGCTTGTCATGGTCAACGAATTGGAAAGGGGATGATGCCATGTAGTGGGTGCGTCGTGCGTTTTTGAGTCACGCATTCTCCCAGAATTGTTGATTTTGTCATAATTGTGATGATTTTGTCATAATTGTGATGATTTTGTCATAATTGTGATGATTTTGTCATGCGACTTGTGTTCATAATAGAAAATTTGGAGTAGATGATTACCGTGCTAAGAATGTCAGCCAATGAACATGTAATGGCGGTACTTTTTAAGAGAGCCTTAAACCAATGTTATAATCGCACTCCAATGCTAATAGATGCCTGAAGCAAGGATGTCATAATCCCAGGAGAGCTAGTGCGTGACACAAGGGATGGGGTTATCTTGTCGATTCTTCAATCGGATGATTTTGCCTTTTTTTTTTTTCCAATTTCAATTATTTTTGTTCTCCCTGAATCATAATGGCTGATTATTTGACCCCCCCAATGCTGGGCTCTTGAAAGGATTAGAGTGAATTTTGATTTGTTTTTTTATATTTGATTATTAATTGAAGTTGTTATTAGTTATGCTACATGAGTTAAAGTATTTATACAATTTAGTTTATTTATGAATATAAGATTAGTTATTTTATGATCATCGGACTTGTGGTCCGATGTGATCCTTTTCATTCATTATAAAAGAATGCTTCCGCCTCATTTTGAGGTAAGGAGGCAAGGAGGTTTTCCCATTCTACATGGTATCAGAGGGAAATTAATCCTGAACCCTCCTGTCTATTTTTTTTCCCGTCCGCCTCTAGAGTTTCTCCCCGTGAGGGGCGGCGGCCCCCCTCATGTAGGGCTGGGTTTACTTTATTCCGCCCCCTCTCCGAGCTCTGTTTTTTTTATCCCTGTCGGCGGCTCTGTCCAGCGGATCTCCAGCTCCTCGTCGTGGCTTCCCCTCGGTGCGCCTTCCCTCCCGGCGCGACTCCTCCTGAGCGCGACCCTCCCGGCGTCCCTCCAACGCTGCTCGCATCCCGTCGGCGCTCCTCCCAGCCTCGCGACCCCCGATCGCGACCTACCTCCCGGCTCCCGCTGCGTCTGCCTCCTCAGCGGCTTCCGCCTTCCTCGACGGTTTTCCGGCTCCCGCAACTGCGCACAACAGCTCCCGCTTCTCCAGGCGGATGTTCCGGTCGGCTCCGCCTCTCCCGCTCCGCACAAACCGCACTTCCCAGGCGGTCCTGTGCGCGCAGCATGACCCGACATCTCCTCCCTGGCCGGTCTCTGGATTCCCGGCTCAACCAGGCGCCTTTCCTCCTGAGCGTGACACTCTCGACGCGGCTCCGTCCGACTCCCGCGCGCCCTTCCCGGCGACTGCGACTCCCACGCCTCCCGTCGCTTCCTGTCGCGACTCCCTCTCGGTGATCTCCTCTTCCCTCACGCGACACTTCCGCCCGCGGCCCCTTCGGGCTCGTTTCTCCGGCTGATCTCCCCTGCCGGCGCCTGATTCCCCGGCACCCCTCCCCGTTGCGCGCGCGCCGGCCCCTTCATCCCGTCGCAACCCCGACGACCTTTCCCTCGCGACGTCGCCCTCCTCCCGCTGTCATTAGAGAACCTTCAATATTGACGAATCTCTATGGAAATGCATCTTCAAACTGAAATCCATCTCTCCATCACGTTTACTAAAATTAGCGAATATCTTTTAAATATGATGATGAAAATGTCACCAACTTCTTTGTGTGTTTCATGACACATCACATCAACCCCCACCTCTATGCCTAGTTCCTCGCTCTCTAATTTAAAAGTTGAGGTCGAAGCCTCAGTTTATTTGGGGAAGAGATTACAATACAAAGAAAATCATTCAACATGCAATGGATGAACTCGTCGAGACTCGAACTCGAGACCTTGTCGAGACCTATTGGAGCAGCTACCAACTGAGCTACACTCTGGGGGCTCGCTCTCTAAGCACACTGAACAATTACCTTTCTCCTATTTTCTACGTCTCATGCTAACACCACTCGATTTCTCTCTCTCTCAACAAACCACACCATACAACATCAACTTATTCTTCTACTTCTCAATCTTCTCCCATAACATCACGTTACAGGTTATCCCACATCTAAGTTGTGGGAGTTCCTTCCATGAATCATAACTTCTTAGAAATGGTGGAAACCATTTTATCCTTGACCACTCATGATCTGATGGGGGTTTGAAGGTTCATCCAATGAACCTGACAATAAAAGCAAACCCATAAAATGCCCGATCTATCATCGACATAATCAATATGTAAAATGAAGAACATAAATAAACATATGAAAATGAATGAAGAAACAAGAACTAAATAGAGCTTCTCCTTAGGCTTATGAGTATCACACACTTCCAACGAGGGGATCATATCCCTTTATATAGACTCCTTTCATTCAGTGAAGAGAGTGGAGCATCAACTACCAACTCTTGGCAACCATCATACGTTACAATAACACATGTCCGTTGGGATATGATCATTTGAACACTTCAAATGACCATGATCTATTTATGTAGCCATAAATGAACCATCTTAATGATTCATAACAAAAAAAAAAAACCCGCAGTGGAAGATGCACCACTAGATAAACACTCGATATCCCATATCATTATCTATCGTACACTAAGATAGAAACCAATCAACCATATGCTATGATAGTAACATCTGTGTGGTCATATCGCCAGCTATGACCCAGGGATATCGTAAAATATAATATCCATATTTTAGTGCATTTTCAAGAATCTCCCACTTGCACTAAAATCCCTCAAGGACTTCATTCAAAACTTCACAAGTCTTTGTCAATCCATTCAAACTCCTCTGGATACAATTTATCAAGCTCTCTTCATTTTATAACAAATACTTTATACAAAATTTAATCCTTATCCTAAGGCCTAATCGTATGACCCTACAAGCCTTTGTAGCACTGACAACAAATATAAAATCATGATTTCATAAATGTAAGTAAAGAGTGGCTTCTAGTGTAACACCCTACATTTCTTTTTTCCCTTTAATGTACTGAATAAATTGTTTCACATGCGACATCAAACTAAAATGAACCACAATATATTTTATTGAGATAAAATATTACAATGAAAGATAGACATTAATACATTATGATAATGCAATATGAAACATCATTAAGAAAATTGTATTAGGAATAAAACCACAAGTAAATAAAAAGACCACAAACCTGAAATCCTCATCCTCATGGTTTTCTTTGAAGATCATACCTTCAATTATAACTATGAAAAGAAGGAAAACATTAGAAAAATAACAAACATTTTGAGAATGGAGTAAATGAATAGGATGAATGATTTTTGAGATTTATGTAAGGTTATATATAGGAATGTAATATGACCGTTATATATATGACTATTGGATATACGACCATTGGATATATGACCATTGTACATATGATCATTGGATATATTTGTATTCAATAGATACATTGAAGTTGTGTAATTGTTAGCAACAAATTAAAAATAATGTAATTCACACATAATAAATACTTTTAAAATGAAATAAAAATATAATAATTAATTAAAATGAATTATTATAAAAAAATATGTTTTTTATTCGTCACATATTATTATTACTATTTTTAAATGTTTTTTTTGTGTTATCTTTATTAAAGAATGATTTATATGAAATAATTTTTTTATATATATTCAAATAAAACAACAACCATCTAATGATCATCACTTGGTATAGAATACGGAAAATGCATTTTTATGCTTAAAAATATATTTTTCTAAAAATTGTTTTTTATGCACTATGCGTTACTGTATTAAAATAAATTCTTATCACTTTTAGAAGTTGAATCCAATAAAAAGGATTTCATATATGGAATCAACATGTTCAAATTAGATAATAAGGTTAATTTTATTTTTAAGCATAAAAATAAGTTACCGAGGTAAAATTTGAGTTACCATGATAAAGGTAAAATGAGATAGAAGAGTTTAAATAGAGTAAAGACCTAAAATATCATAAAAAATTATCTCTAAATGAGAGAATGAGTGCATGATAGACCTCCCCTTATCCTATCACAATTATTTGTCTACTTTAGATCCACTCTCCATGATAAACCACATTCATTATTCATTATTGAATGAGTATTTGTGAAAATGACACTCATGCTCACCTATAAAGGACCCCTCCTCTACCCACCTCAACCAACACATTTCCTTTAGGAGTCCCAAATCCCTCATTTCTAAGAAGCTCTCTAAGAGAAGATTCAAGTCTTCAACAAAAGTTTCACCCTCCCCTTAATCATTCCTATTTATCTTCTTCATCCACCTCTTCTTAAATTTGATTTATCACTTTAGTAACATGTTTTTTAAACAATTAATCTTCTATAAAAGTGATATTATTACTAAAGGATATTTTTAGGCGTTCCATGCGAATCGTTACCATAAATTCCATAAAATGACCATTGGAATTTAGAACTATATCAAACACACCTATGTGGCCTCCACATTATGGAGGTTATGAACACATGAGTAAGGAGAATGGACTAGAACCGCCATACCAAAGCTAACACAAAACAAATGGGACAATTAACACATGGATATTAATTTTAACAAAGAATGATTAATAAATGGGTAAGAAGAAATTATAAATGAATAATATAAAAATAAATAAATATAAATATGTTTATGATATAGATGAATAATAAACCTAAATTGATTATACAGGAGGTTAGACCATGTGTGACCAAACAAAAATCCAAGGTAAAGGTTTCTCCTCTAAATTTCCCTTCATTACGATATGCTTCATATTCACCACTTGTTTTAGTTTGAGTCATGTATATACTGCCACATGGTATTTTGAAACAATTTTTATATAATTCAATGGATTTATAAATCCATCTCTGACACTCTCTTTCAATGTCTTTTGATTCAAAAGTTACCAAAGTCGTAAGATTTTCTTTTTTCCAATCTCACTTTTAAATCAAGATTATCTATGTCTAAATTATTATTTGGGGAAATTGTATATTATTTCTCTCTAAAAACACATCTATTTTATTCTTTTATGATTATTTATGGGATTTACATGTCTCCTTACCATTTCACCCCCCTTTGGTTCACAAATCTACCGAAAAGATGCTTCTAAGTGGAGCCGACCTTATCTTTTTTTTGATCAGGAATCTTTCTGATCCATGTCCATGATTTTCATAGTTTTTATGGACATCCTTATCCCTACTTCTTTGATTAATTAAAGTCATTTTTTATTTACTTTTATTTTATTTATAAAAGTGTGAAGAGAATCTTTTTTTTACATTTTCCGCACAATTTCTTTTTGTCACTATTTTATTTAGTTTTCTTTACGAAGCTTCATTTACAAGTTTTCATGATTTTCCAAATTAAATTTTATTCACTTTCTCATTGTTTTTATAAAAATATTTTTTTATAAATTATTTCCTTTTAAAATAGAAGTTATCAAAAGTAAAGGATACTTCCTCTTATTTTTCAATGAAATATTTAATGCTCTTATAAAGTGTTTTTCATCTATGCTAACATCCTTTTATGTTTCTTATGATTCAATGAGGATATATGTTCTAATGATACCATCCACCTTTTTTCTTTGGATGTATTATGACCACGTCTTGAAAAATATTCATTAAACCCATTCTTTCTCACGGGTTAATTAATATATGATGAGATTATGGATATTTTTATGTGGCGTACACACATGTATGGTTTTTTATTATATGATGGGTGGGTATAGAATTATATATCCCTCCAATGTATTGGATAAAGATTTATGTATCATGATATGAAATGTAAGGTAATGGGGAGTGAACTCAATCCACTATGTTTATGTGACAGGTAAGCTTAGAATTATATAGTCCTTTAATGCATTGGATAAAGCCTTATATCTCATGAGCAAACATGTCAAGGTCTGGGGAGTGAACCCAATACACTATGGGAATCTATCCACCATGTGATGTTGATCTTGGCAGTGATCCTTAACATAAGAAATGGTTTTTCATGCTTATGTTATGCCATATCTCTATGTTACATAATATTTCTAAGTTATGTTTTCATGGATCATGATTATTGATTCACGTTTCTACACTCCTATGACTAATTTCTTATGTTATTCTAAAAGCCTCATGTCATGAATCATGTCTTATGATATATGTTTTATTATGTATGATTTTCTTATACTATGTTCATGCACCTTGATTATATTCTCACACCCACATATTCATTATATGCTCACCTATGATCTTTGATTGATATCTCTCATGTTCAACCCTTACTAAGCTTCATAGCTCGCCATTTTCTTATGTTTCCATTTCCTAGGTTACAAAGAGTATAACATAAGATATATCTAGAAGGATATAATATGTGAATAATTTTATGGTAAATATTGAAGATTTGTTATAAAATAAGAAGATAATTTAGCTAATCTCTAAATCTAATAAACCTACAAGTTCTAGGGTTGTGATTTATTGTAAGATTTAATAAATATTCATGTAAAATGATGTAATATGTATGTATGTCATGGTTGGTACATATCAGTTGGAATTGGAGTGGAGTTTAGTTATTTTTGGGGATTCAATTATGAAAAATAAGAGGATAGAACTTAAAATAGCCTATGTTGAAACAAAAGTGATGCATGATGAACCTAAAATGTCATAGGTTGAAATAAAAGTGTCATAGTTTAGGACATCGTATGATTTATTTACCTTATCATATGATTGATTACTTCGGTTATTATTGTTTAATACTCATTCTAACCATTTTGGTGACAAGTACAGTAAATATTGAAAACATCTTATCAAAGCTTAGTTCTATTAATTACTTCATATTTTGAAAAGTCTCTAAGACTATTTATTCATATAACCAATGATTATATATTGAATTATCATTGAAAAATCATAGTTGTATAATTATTTCATCCCAATTCAATAAATCCTCTATGATATAAGTTTGTGGGAATGTGCTTCCTACGGATTACTTCATATTTTGAAAATTATCTAAGACTATTTATTCATATACCCAATGGTTAGATATTGAATTATCATTGAAAAATCATAGTTGTAAAATTATTTCATCCCAATTCAATAAATTCTCTTTGATAGAAGTTTGGGGGAATGCGCTTCCTATGAATCTTATTATCCCCCTTTAGTTTAATTTGATGTGATTTTGTTCATGGATTGGCACTCTCTACATTAATCCCAAATTAAATAATATGATAGAGAAATCACATTTCATATCCCAAATCAATCTATGACTGTTTATTAGTGTAAGGTTGACTATTGTTAGGTCAGGATGGCTATTAAGAAGACAAAGACATAAGAGGGGGGGTGAATTGTGGTTTTCAAAACTTTGATAGATTCAGAACACCTATCTTGAAAAGCAACATTTCTTTCCTTTTCTCTCAAAGATGAGCGATAAAAAAAAGTAAATAAAGGAAATGAAAAAAGTGATGTATAGTGGTTCATGGAACAAAGATCCCTTAGTCCACTCCACCAATGATTAACTCCAAGAGCTTGGTGATTTTCACTAGGTCCTCTTATCCAAAGGCCTTTAAAATCTACAACTGAGTGCACATAGTTGACACCCTTACAATAAGGATTTATAGAGCCTTATGTTTCTTTTACAAGGAACTGAATATCCATAGCTTAGTACAAGAATTTGACACTTAACCACTATTGAGTATGATCAATCGAAACTCAAATAAATAAAAAAAGTTTGATTTGTTTTATGGTACGGGTTAAACTCCACAGCTTGCAGTAGCAACTGATAGATGAAATCAAATCTTCAATGTAGCACAAAAAATAGATCTTCAATGATTTCACAATATTTATTCAATGAACAAAAAATAAAACACTAGACAAATGTTTAAAAATGAATGTCTCCAAAGTGTAACTTTACCAAAATATTCTTTATTTTTTATAGGAAGATGTAACAAATAAATGCAGTAGCAGCAACAAGAATTGTAGTGAGTAAATCAGATAGATCTAAACATGCATGTCTTCAAAGTGTAGCTCTGAAGGCAACGACACAAAGGTTTTCTTGTATATATATATGCAACTATATATGTTTTATATACTTTGTATATCTTGTATCTCTTGTATATCTATTTTTCTGATGAAGAACATCTCCATATTTATACAGAAGGTCGAATAGCTCCAGGTCAAACCAGCTCTAGAAATATCACACAATAAATTGTGAATATTTGAATTTAAAAACATTAAATAGAGTCGTAACTTCCCATAAGAATAGAAACATTATACTTCATTGAATACGATCCATTAAAATAATCATTATGAGCCTTTTAATTGGTTATAAAACATCTTTGAATCGATATTTATTTCCATCAAGACTGTTGTAGAAATCTTGGATAATATCATGGATTTAAAACTCTATCATTGAATAGTCAAACATAGGGTTCATTCACATAATGAAAAAACACATAACATAGGGTTGACAATGTACAATTGATTACCAAAGTAGGGTTGATGTACCATATGTTTTCTTTCTCAAATGTAGGGTTGCTTCCAAATGTATGGTTGATTAACCATACTTTCCTCTTTCTCAAATGTTGAGTTCCATACTAACATAGGGTTTTTGATCTATACGTGCTCTTCCAAACATAGGATTCCTTCCTTATGTTACGCTTGTACACATAGGGTATGAACAATGTTTCCAGAATACACTAAAACATGTTCCGAATACTTCAATGAATATTCCTTACAGATCGAAGTCCTGAATATAATTCTAGAATAAATATTTCAACGAATATTAATTTCTTGAAATTAAATTAAAGTAATTTTATTAGTAAAACAAATGTGGGTATTTGTGAGCATCAAAACCAAAAAGAAATTAATTTTTTTTGAATCAACACATGCTCAACAATCTCTCCCTTTTCAATGATCACAAAACCCATAACAAAAATAAATAAAATTTAAAAACAATTTTTAGAAAAAGAAAGAAAAAAATTTCCCACCTTTCTCTTTGTATAATATTTCTTCCATAAAGAAAACTTCTCCCCCAATATAAGGATTAAAAATTCTCACATATTAAACAAGATAAAGAACATTTTTTTCTTATAAATGAGGATAAACACATAATCTTAACTATAAAGAATAAATTTATCTAAATTTATGAACATGGTAATAACATTAATCATACAAAACTTATAATATTACAATATAAAAATTCTCCCCCTTTTTATGACATCAAAAAGATAATAGTAATTAACTCCCCCTAAATTTATGCTTTCTTGAAAAAGATAAAAAATTTAAACAAGGAGAATTTAATAATTAAATTATTATTTGTTTTAAAACTCCACCTTAATCATAGAAAACTGAATTTTTTAATGAATTTTTTGCATAAGTAAATACAAAAATTAGGTTCATGCTTGCATAGGCAAAATAAAAAGTAAAAAGAAATTATAAAGCAACTAATTTCACTATTTTTCACTTAAAAAATATATTTAAAAACAATATATAACATTGATTTTTATATGAATAGAATAAAAATGAAGAGTTAAGAAAGAGTAGACTATTCCTCTAAACTTTCCAAACTATGATTTTTTCTGCTTAAAACAGCTAAAATTCTTGACAGTTATTATAATATATTTTGAAAATGTTCTATTCTTTGATAAGAATAAGATAAACACTATTCAACCAAAAATAACTCCAGTTTATCAAGATAGAGATTTGTAACAACTTCTCTTCTGAGCAGCTTCATTCGACTTAGTATTTCTACTTTAAAAGCTTCAAAGTTTTATTTTAAAATCAAACTATCTTTTATACTCTGATATTAATTTTGTAACAAATCAAAAACAACTTTTGATACTGATTCTTTTTATAGATCATTATACGACTTTCTAGATGCATCCAACTCAGCTTTCGACTCCTCTTTTTCTTCATTCAAAGAGATAACATTAAATAGAATACTTTCATAAGATATTTGAAATGAAGAAACTTCCAGTTCTTTAGAAATATGAAATTCTTTATTTCTTTCAGAATAATTTTCACATGAATCTTCAATAAACAAAACCAACTGTTCTTTCAATGGTCCAGAAGGATTACCTTTTTTTTTTCTTGTGAGAAAATTTTTCCTTTAAACTTGAAGTACTTGACCTCTTCATCTTTTTGTGACTAGTTTTTACCATTTATTTGAATAAGATATTTCAAAGTAGAATAAGAATAATAAAAAGATTTTCCATTTTTTTAAGAAGAATATGAGATGTTTGATTTTGAAAAATTACAGACGACATTTCATTTTCTTTAGCTGAAAAATATAGAACAATAATTTCAAAAAGAAATGTTACGTAAAAAGAGTTTTTCTGATTATGTTACCAAATAAAATTTTAAGAAAAAAATATAAAATATTTTGAAAAAGAAAATATAAACATTTCATAATAAACACTTTATTTTCAAGCTAAATATTTAACAAAACTGTTATATAATCAACATAGACTAAAACTCGTCTTATATAATAAAGAAGAATTTATATTAAACTTTGAGAAATAAATTTATTTTCTTGTATAGCATAATTAATGTACTAAAAGTATATAAATATTAAAATGAAATACTTTCGGGATCAGTGACTTTAGTACTGAGGATTTTTGATAACGAACTACTTTAGAGTTGTTCACTCCTTTGGTAGATACTTTAACATATATCTATCAATCAACTACTTAAAGATTTAATGATATAGCATAGTGTTGTAATCCTGCAAAATATCAAAATCAAGTGCTTTTTGGTACCCATATGCTTTTGGGTCTAGATGTGTTAGCAATTAAATTTTTAGGTAACCAAACTTGTTTATTTTGATTAGGAATTCTACAATTTAACAAATCTTTTGAGAAATAAGCACTTTTAACACCATAAATTTGCGGTCTTCTAAAGTAGAAATCATTTTCATATTGAAAATTAATATTAAAATAAAAACATTTAACAATAGACATGTTTTTACTATTTAAACCAAGAACAAAATAATTTTTATAAAGTTTTGATCTTTCACTATTACTTTCTATTCCAAATTTTTCTTTTGGTATTTTATTTTTTCCAAGGGTTTGATTTAAATATTTTTCTCCTTTTATTAACATACTTTAAGCTTGTTTTAAATCATCAACTTCATCCATTTATTATTTAATCTTAATGTTATGTAAATCAAAATAAATTTGAGAAGCATTAGACTTTAAATATACAATCTATTTTGATAAATTTTCTTTATCTAATATAATAATATAATAAGATTTCATAATTTTTCTATATACTTTATTTAATGATTCATAACTATCTTGTAACGTAAAATAATATTTATTTAACTCATCATAATAAAGTTTTTCAGAACTAGAGTTTTGAGAGTAAGAGGATTGTACCTCATCAGTATCAGCCAATAGACATATAATTTTATGCCGAGCTTCTGAATTTGTATAAGATTCACCATATGAACTAGAAGAATTACTCAAGTTAGCTTTTACAGATTTCTTTCATTTCCTTTCATAATTGGATTTCCTTTAATCTTTGAGTAAAGTACATTTATCCTTTGTATAAATTCTTTCCTTACATTAATAACATCCACCATCTTTAGTAACTTTATTTTTCTTTCTATACAACTTTTCAAAATTTTCAGCAAGATATAATAGATCTTTATCTAAATATGTATGATTTGAATCAGATGATTTATCTATTGTAGTCATGATAGAGGCTTCTTCATGTTTGACATAAATTTTGGCTTCAACCTGCATCTTGACTTCATATATCATTGAATTCTTAATCAAGGCCTTCATTGTCAAATTATTTACAGATGTAGACTTGTATATAGCTTTAGATATTCTATTCCACTTAGGAGGTAGTACATTGAGTAATTTTAGTGTTTTATTTGATTTTAAAATTTATTATACTAAAGCAACAACATTATTGAAAATCTCTATCAACCTTTCATTCATTTGATTGATAGTTTCATTATCATCCATTCAAAAAGTATCAAACTTTACCTTTTTAGTAGTGTATCTTATTTTCGTGATATTTTCAGTTTCCTCATAGGCAACAATAATATTCCGACACATCTTATATATATTAGAACACTGAGATAATCGATTGAATTATTCAGTTCCTAAACCACACACAATAACATTCATAGATTTTTAATTGAGATCATATTATTTTTCTTTATCAGTAATCCAATCTTCAAAATTTTTATTGGTAATATCATAAGGATTAACAATATTTAAATAAACCCTTATTCCAATATTTTTCAAATAAATAATCATACATGATTTTCATCATCTATAATCATTACCATTAAAATAGGGAGCACAAATAATTGACATACCTTCTCTAGAATCATTCATTTCATGATATCTTTGTTTGAATCTTTAACTCAGGCTTGTTAGAGCCATTAAAATAATCTGTATAACCTTCTGATACCAATTATTGATATCAGATAGGTAAAAGGGCAATATACTAGTAGATCCCTACCTCTAATACCAAATGTTAGGTTGGGATGACTATGAAGAAGACAAACACACGGGGGGGGGGGGGGGGGGGGGGTTAATTTTGGTTTTTAAAACTTTTAAAGATTCAGAACACCTCTCTTACAAAGAAACATTCCTTTCCTTTTCTTTCAAAGATGAGAGAGTAGTAAAAATAGATAAAGAAAATTAACACAGTGATGTATAGTGGTCCAGGGCACAAAGATCCCTTAGTACACTCCACTAACACTCAAATCCATAAGCTTTGTGATTTTCACTAGGTCCTCTTATCCTAATACCTTCAAAATCCACAACTAATTACAGATAATTGAAACCTTTACAACAAGGTTTTATAGAGACTCCTGGTTCTTTTACAAGGAACTGAATATCCATAGTTTAGTATAATAAGCTGATACTTAACCATGATTGATTATAAGTAGACAAAACTCAAATAAATCAAAATAGTTTTATTTTTTTGATGGTATGTTTAAACTTCACAGCTTGCAGTAATAACTGATAGATGAAATCAGATCTTCAATATAGCACGAAAACAAATAGATCTTTAATTATTGCCCAAGATTTCTTCAAATAGTAGAAAAGAAAACACTAGACATATGTTTAAACATGAATGCCTCCAAATTGTATCTTTACCAAAATATTCATCGTTATTTCATAGGAATATGTAACAAATAAATTTAGTTGCAGCAACGACAATGAAAATGAGTAAATCGGATTGATCTAAATATACATGTCTCTAAAGTGTAGGTCTGAAGGAAATGAAACATAGTTTTTCCTATATACATATATGCATCTATATATATTTTATATACTTTTTATATCTTTTATCACTTGTATATCTATTTTTTAGATGAAGAACATATCCATATTTACACCGCAGGTCAAAAATCTCCAGGTCAAACCAGCTCCAGAAATATCTCACAATAAATCATGAATATTTTAATTTAAAAACATTAAAGAGATTCATAACTTCCAGTAAGAATATTAACATTTTACTCTGTTGAATATGAGCCTTTAAAACAATAATAACGATCCTTTGAATCAGTTATAAAACATCTTTGAATCGATCTTTATTTCCATCAAGACCGTTGAAGAAATATCAGATAATATCATAGATTTAAAACTCTATCATTGAATAGTCAAACATAGGGTTACTTCACTTGATGAAAAAACATAGAACTTAGGGTTGAAAATGTACGGTTGATTACCAAAGTAGGGTTGATTTACCATATGTTTGTTTCCTCAAATGTAGGGTTGCTTCCGAACGTAGTGTTGATTAACCATACTTTCCACTTTATCAAAAATTGGGTTCTATACTGACAAAGGGTTTATGATCTATACATGCTATTCCAAACACAGGGTTCCTTCCTTACCTTATGCTTGCACACATAGGATATGAATAGTGTTTATATAATAAGCTAAAACACGTTCCGAATACTTAAACAAATATTTCTTACAGATCAAAGTCTTGAATATAATTATAGAATAAATATTTCAATGAATATTAATTTCTTGAAATTTACTTAAAGTAATTTCATTAGTAAAACAAATATGGGTGTTTGTGAGAATCAAAACCAAAAGGAACTTAACGAAATTGTTGAATCAACACATGCTCAACAACTATGAACTACCTATGGGAATTACTTACCTTATATGTGTCTTAATACCCAATCATGAGAGGTGGTTTTGTCAAATTGTTGGGTAGAAACTAAATATCGAGGATATGTTGATTATGAATGAATACAATGATATTTTTCCTAAAGAGTTTCCTAGTCTTATCCTAGACCATGAAGTTGTTTTTTCCATAGAACTCATAACTGGCTCTATAATTATATCAAAGACTCCTTATAGAATGAACCCAATTAAATTAAAGGAATTGAAGAATTAACTCCAAGATATTATGGACAAGGGTTTTATACTCCAAAGTGCTTCATCATGGGGTGAATTGATCATATTTTTTATGAAGAAATATGGATCAATGTGTCTCTGCATTGATTATTACAAACTTAACAAAATCATAATCAAGATCAAGTATCACATGCCAAGTATTAATGAATTGTTCAATCAACTATCAGGGTCTCAATACTTCTTAAATATTGACCTTAGATATGAATATCATTAATTAAGGGTGAACATAGAGGATTCACCCAATATAAACTTTTGTACGAGTTATAAATACTATGAATTCATAGTGATACTATTCATACTTACAAATTCCCTTACTATCTTCAAGATCTAATGAATAGAGCATTTATATATCACCTAGATAAATTTATGATAGTATTTATAGATGATATTATTATATATTACAAGAGTAAAGAATATTATGAAGATCATTTGAGTATTTTTCTAAATACCTTCAGAAAGAATAAAATACATTCCAAATTTAGTAAGTGTAAATTCTGTCTATATAAAGTATCAGTATTGGGTCATATAATCACAAGTGAAGGTATATATGTGGATCCTTAAAATATAGAGGTAATTGAAGAATGAAACAGACCAACCATGATAATATATATCTATAGTTTTTTAGATTAAATGGATATTTTCGATGATTTGTGATAATTTCTCACAATTATCAAATCCACCAACCAAGGTAACTCAAAAGGGAGCCAAGTTCACTTGGATAAATGAATATGAATAAAATTTTAAGGATCTTAAGATAAGGATGATCATTTCACCTATAATCACATTACATTTCAGTGGAAAAGGTTTTGTGATATAAAATGATACATAAATGAATGGATTGAGATGTAACAACTGGGTCCCGCTGACAGCACAAACACCCTACCTTAACACGGTCATCGAGTCTTGGCCTTCCAAGTACCACTAGTTACCCCAAAAACACACGGTACCCTCCCTGGGGCCCACCCACATGCCCAAGTAGGTCATCTGACTAATGAATGTCCCCACATGCCAACACATGTTCTTTCTAACTTTTAGTGGAAAAGGTTTTATGATATACAATAATGCATAAATTAATGGATTGAGATGTAACAACTAGGTCCCACTGATAGCACAAACACCTCTCCGTAACACAGTCATCAATTCCTAGCCCCCCAAGTACCACTAGTTGCTCCGCAGACATATATCCCCCTCCTTGTGGCCCATCCACATGCCCAAGTGGGTCATCTAACCAATGACTATCCCCACAGGCCAACACATGTTCTTTTTAGTATGATTTTTCCTCACTCACACACACCCTAGAAAAATTCCCATAAGGTCACCTATAATCACACTACCTTTCAGTGGAAATGGTTTTGTGATAAACACTGATGTATAAATTAATGTATTGAGATGTAATAATTGGGTCCCACTGACAGCACAAACACCCTGCCTTAACATGGTCATCAAGTCCTGGCCTGATAGGTACCACCAGTTGCCCTGCAGACACATGGTCCCCTCCCTGGGGCCCACCCATATACCCAAGTGGGTCATCCGACTAATGAATATCCCCACATGCCAACACATGTTCTTTATACCTTTCATTGGAAAAGGTTTTGTGATACACAATGTTGCATAAATGAATGTATTGAGATGTAATAATTGGGTCTTGATGATAGCACAAACACCTCACCTTAACATGGTCATCGAGTCCTGGCCCACCAAGTACCACTAGTTGCCCAATGGAAATGTGGTCCCCTCCTTGTGTCCCGCCCACATGCCCGAGCGGGTCATCAAAATAATGAATGTCCCCACAGGCTAACACATGCTCTTTCTAGTGTGCTTTGTCCTCACTCACACACATCCTGGAAAACTTCCCAAAAGGTCACCCATCTGGATCACTAATCTAGACCAAACATGCCTAACTATGGAGTTCTAATCTGGTAGGCTCCCGAAAAGAAAGATGCACCTTGTTGAAATGATTCATATCATTTAGTTATTTAACCCTTTATCATTATGGGGTGTTACATTCACCCCCTTTAGAGCAGAACGTCATCATTGTGGACCCTATATCTCAACCCTGGAAGTGACACTAAACTCAAGTCTAAGTTCTTCTTTTGATACCAATGTAACAATTGGGTCTTGATGACAGCACAAACACTCCACCTTAACATGGAAGTCGAGTCCTAGCTCACTAGGTACCACCGATTTCCACACAAACATGTGGTACCATCCTTGTGGCCCACCCACATGTCCAATTAGGTCATCTGACTAATGAATGTCCCCACATACCAACACATGTTCTTTATAGTATGTTTTTTCATCACTCACACACACCCTGAGAAACTTCCCAAAAGGCCACCTATCCGATCACTACTCCAGGCCAAACACGCTTAACTATGGAGTTCTAATCGGTTAGGATCATAAAAATAAAGGTGCACCTTATTGACATGAGTCATATAATTTATTCATTTAATCATTTATCATTATTGAGTGTTATATTCAACCCCCCTTTAGAGCACAACATCCTCATTATAGACCCTACATCTCAACCCAGGAAATGCCACTGCGCTTAAGGCTAAGTTCTTCCTCTAATAACAATGTAACAACTAGGTCCTGCTGATAGCACAGACACCCCGCCTTAACATGGACATAAAGTCCTGTCCCACCAGGTGCCACCAGTTTCCCCGCAAATACATGGTCCCCTCTTTGGATCCCATCTACGTTCCTGAGTAGGTCATCTGAATAATGATTTTCCCCACAAACCAACACATGTTCTTTCCAGTATTCTTTTTCCTCACTTTCACACACCTTAGGAAACTTCCCAGAAGGTCACCCATCCAGATTACTACTCTAGGATAAACATGCTTACCTGTATAGTTCTAATCAGGTAGGCTAAAAAAAGATGCAGCTTGTTGACACTATTCATATCATTTAGTCATTTAACCCTTTATCATTCTGGGGTGTTACATGAGATGTGTCCTCATGTAAAATGATATGGTGCTAGCTTATTCCTCCCCTCAAAGGTCCATGAGAAAATTCACCTGACACAGGATCTATATCTAGCAATGGTAATATTTTTATTAAAGATATGGAATCATTGTCTCTATAGTGAAAAGTGTGCAATATATACTAATCACAAGAGCTTAAACTATATATTCAAACAGAAGGAGTTGAACTTGTGCCAAAAATATGGTTGAAATTGATCAAGGAATATGTCTACTCAATACATTACAACCTTAGTAAATCAAACAATGTGAACCTTGGTAAATAAAACAACATGGCTGCTGCTTTTTATAGGAAGAATCATGATACCTTATCCCCGATGAGGATTGAAAAGACCCAATACTCATGGATTTGTAAATAATGGACCTAAGAATCATAAGGAAAGGATACAAATCCTATCTTTCCAAAATGTCTTCTTAGCCACCCATTCATGTGAAGATCAAGGAGTAATAGGAGGATATAAATCTATAGAAGAAGGTAAGAAATATTATAGAGTTCAATATTGACAATGATGTAATTATAAGATATGAGAAACAAATATGTGTCCCCAAAGGAGTTATTGGATGGGCACATAACTCATTATTCTCTATCCATCCTAGAAGCACAAATATGTATAGAGATCTCAAGGAGTATTGGGACACCATGAAGAGGGATATTATAAAATATATATCAATTCTTGGTATGCCAGAAAGTTAAGGCTAAATGTAAGAAGTCTAAGGGGATGATGAAACCATTACCCATACCTATATTAAAAAAGGAGAACATCACCATGAATTTCATTATAAGACTCCCCAAGGCTTCTAAAGTCTATAATTCCATTTGGGTTTTAGTTGAATACCTTACAAATTCAACACATTTCATTTCTATTTGAGAATATTTATCACTCGATCAACTTTACAAGATATATATAAAATAAGTGGACAGGGTGTATGGATTACCACTCTCAATTATATCTAATCAATATTTAAGATTTACCTTAAAGCTTTGGAGGAGTCTTAAAAAATCATTGGATATAAAGTTAATATTTAGAACTTCTTATCATACATATAATGATGATCAATCATAAAGGACTATTAAAACCATGAAATATATTCCAAGATCCTTCTCGATGGATTTAAAATGAGTTTGGGATCAACACCTTCCCCTGGAAGATTTATCATATAATAATAGTTTCAATTATATCATTCAAATGACATCATATGAGGCTCTATATGGGAATAGGTGTAGAACTCCAAAATGTTGGAATGAAGTTGGACAATGTAAGATGTAGGGACTAGATCTTGTTTAAGAGATGTTATAGAAGATTTTAACCATTCGATGACACAATAAAACTGTACAAAGTCAAAATTAGATGTATACTGATAATCATAATAAATATTTGTATTTTGAAGTTGAAGACAAGACATTCCTTCAAATATCAACATGGAAGAGGGTTATGATATTTGAGAAGGGAAATTTGAGTCCTAGATACATTGGATCCTTTAAAATCCTTGATCTTGTGGGGAAAACAGCTTATCATCTTACACTTTTACCAAACCTATCCCAAGTACACGATGTATTCCACGTATCACTTTTGAGGAACTACATACCTGACCCTTCATATGTACTTAACTCATAGGTAGTACCACTAGAATATAATATCTCTTATGAGTAACAACTAATAAAAATCTTGAATCATAGGGATAAATTACTATGAAACAAGACTTCTCACCAGATTAAAGTTATATGAAGAAAACATAATTTTGAGGAAGCTACTTGGGAACCGAAAAACGTAACAAAGTAGAAGTAACCTCATTGTTTTTCATCCAATTAATGAAATTTTGAGGGTGAAATTCTTCTAAGGGGTAGAATGTAACATCCTGAATTTTTTCCTTTAATGTGTTAAATAACTTATTTCATACATGAAACCAAACTAAAACAAACCATGATATATTTTATTAAGATAAAATATTATAATGAAAGATAAAAATTAATACATTACGGTAATTCAATATGAAACATCATTAAGAAAACTAGAAGTGGAATAAAACCACAAGTAAATAAAAAGATTACGAACATAAAATCCTTATCCTCATGGTTTTCTTTGAAGATCACACATCTGAATATAAATATGAAAATAAGGTAAAAAATTATAAATATAATAGAAATTTTTAAAATGAATTAAACTAATAGGATGAATGATTTTAGAGATGTATGTAAGGATATATACAGGAATGTTATATAATAACTATATATATAGCCACTGGATATATGTACATTGGACATATGGTCATTGGATATACATGTATTTAATAGATACATTTAAGTCATGTAATTTTCAATGAAAAATTAACAATAATGTATTTCACACATAATAAATAATTCCTAAAATGAAATAAAAAGATAATAATTAGTTGAAATGAATTATTATTAAAAATATGTATTTTTATTCATTACATATTATTATTTTAAAATGATTTGATGTGTTTATAAAATAAAAATAAACATTATAATGCCAATGAATTGATAAAATTTAATGGCTATAAGATAAAAAAATTAATGGGATTTGATTAAAACTATTTAATGTTAAAAGAACTATTTTTTAAATAATTGCTCTATATGTTGGGTATTTTTATATTAATAAATTAACATATATCTATTAAATAATTATTTAAATAAAATAAATTATATATATATATATATATATTCAAATAAAGTAACCATTATTTAATGATTATATTGGATCACATAAGGGATGACACACACTGAGAGGGGGGGGGGGGGTGGATCAGCGTTTGTAAAAAATTCAAATCCCTTCAACTCTTGTGATTATTTAGCACCTCTATCTCAAAATTATCAGTGATGAAATAAACAAATACATAATTTATTTTTTTATTAGGTTAAAATCCTTGTAGATGACTACTTACTTGGCATGTCATGTTATTATCCCACACACAGATCCCCCTTCTTATTATCAAAAGGAACTCAAGAAAGGGAATGAACTTAAAATTGTACAAATATTGGAACTAATCAGTTACAATACTGAATAAACATAACAAGAAATAACTTTGTTGAATAATTATCACTGTTAAGAGTATGATCCTCCCCATAGACTCTAGAGGATGATCTTATTCCCCTTCCATGCACAAAAATCACCTCTAATTGTTCTCATATCTTTTACTTTGATAAAACAACGTATCAATTCTTCTTCTCATAATTGCTCAAAATATTCTCCCATCATATAACTTGTTATTTATATTAACTAAGTGTTGTTTATGTTGGAATTGGTTCTCTAGAACCAACTTCTATATACTTTAAGATAACCTATATTCATTATTTTGAATATTAATAAACTTCTTATCATATCATGATTGTTCTTATGCATAACATAGTATGTGATAATGTCCTAAAAGTAGTCTCCACATTGAAAGGTCATAACAGTTCCCTGTTATGATGAGAACCCAGAAGTGCCATGTCAGTATTCTTAAATATATGTTCTATAGTCAGATGAAATCATTTAAGAGACTCAACTGATACAAACTATCAGGGGTTGAGACTCATAGGAATTTGAGGAACCTTCTCATGTTGCACACCCTAGGTAATATCTAGTGTAGGTGTAAGAACCTATATCTTCATTTCATGTATGTCCATCCTTTTCTGGAGTTTTTGAGAATTGTTGGAGTTTTTGGAAATTTTTGAAGTACACTCCATGTACTTTATTAGTACACACCGTGTACTCTTTTTCCGCTCGAAACCGTGTGTTGGACGTGTCCAGACCACACACACGGTGTGTAGGGGTGACGTGGAGGCCGATTTTGGCAGAGTACGTAAAAACCCACTACACACCGTGTACTTTAAAAATACACGCCGTGTACTTTTTCTTTTTTTCACTAAACGGACCGGGGTTGCGCCTCATCGTCATAACAGTATCCTTTTAGGTCTGGTTCATCCGAGAGTGACCCGTATGGCCGGATCTTCCCTGAGATCCTGCCTCTCAGGTCGTTCTCCGATTCGAGCACGGTCGATTGCGTTGGAAGCGCAGCGGTGAGTTCTTCCTTCTTCTTGATCCCTGTTTTCCAATTCTTCCTCTTTCTCAAGTTATCTAAGGTTGAACGTTTTGTGCGTTTTCTCAGATCTACGACGTTCTAGGGAGAGTCAGCCGTCGTGGTTCAAGTATATCGATCTCCTAGGATCGAGGTAGGTGGTTTGGGCCTTACCGTTCAAAGTCTCTGAGTTTTATGTGCGAATTTTCACTGATACCCGTGAACGGGGTATCACATGTTACCCTTTTGCCTTCGCTATTTTCCTACGTTGCTTGTATGATTGTGTAGAGGTAATTTGAACTTGTTATAGGATATTTTGGTTGTTCTTGGATGTATTTTTCCCTTTATTTTTTCTTTTTACGAATTTGAGTCTTGTTTGCCTTTGGCTGCTACACTTGTTTCATACCTTGTGGTTATAGGTTGAAGTAAAACTCATGACATGCTTGTTTCCTTGTAGACTGTTTAACTAAGTATCTCTATAGGTGTACTTTGGTTATCCAAGTAGCTCTATAGGTGTACTTTATCCTTATAGCATTATTATGCACTGACCGACATGAGGCTGAGAGAACCCGGTGCTATAGACTATAAGGGATAGACCGAGTGAGCTTCCCAGAGAGTCTTAGACATTATAGACTATAGAGGGGATGGACCGAGTGAGCTCCCAGAGAGTCTTGGATTTTATAGACTACAAGATGGTAGACCGAGTGAGCTTCCTCACAGAGTCTTACCTTGTTTGAATCTCTTTAAAAACCTTCCCTGGCTGAGTAGGTCATCTGAATAATGATTTTCCCCACAAACCAACACATGTTCTTTCTAGTGTTCTTTTTCCTCACTTTCACACACCCTAGGAATCTTCCCAGAAGGTCACCCATCCAGATTACTACTCCAGGATAAACATGCTTACCTGTATAGTTCTAATCAGGTAGCCTAAAAAAAGATGCACCTTGTTGACACTAGTCATATCATTTAGTCATTTAACCCTTTATCATTCTGGGGTATAACATGAGATGTGTCCTCATGTAAAATGATATAGTGGTAGCTTATTCCTCCCCTCAAAGGTCCATGAGAAAATTCACCCGACACATGATCTAGATCTAGTAATGGTAATATTTGTATTAAAGATATGGAATCATTGTCTCTATAGTGAAAAGTGTGCAATATATAATATCACAAGAGATTAAAATATATATTCACACATAAGGAGTTGAACTTGTGCCAAAAAATATGGTTGTAGTTGATCAAGGAATATGTCTACTCAATACATTACAACCTTGGTAAATCAAAAAATGTGAACCTTGGTAAATAAAACAACGTGGCTCCTGCTTTTTATAGGAAGAATCATGATACCTTATCCCCGATGAGGATTGAAAATAGCCAATACTCATGGATTTGTAAATAATGGACCTAAGAATCATAAATGAAGGATACAAATCCCATCTTTACAAAATGTCTTCTCAGCCACCCGTCCATGTGAAGATCAAGGAGGAATAGGAGGATATAAATCTATAGAATAAGGTAAGAAATTTTATAGAGTTCAACATTGAAAATGATGTAATTATAAGATATGAGAAACAAATATGTTTCCCCAAAGGAGTTATTGGATGGGCACATAACTCATTATTCTCTATCCATCCTGGAAGCACAAATATGTATAGAGATCTCAAGGAGTATTGGGACACCATGAAGAGGGATATTATAAAGTATATATCAATGCTTGGTATGCTGGAAAGTTAAGGCTAAATGTAAGAAATCTAAGGGGATGATGAAACCATTACCCATACCTATATTAAAACAGGAGAACATCACCATGAATTTCATTATAAGACTCCCTAGGGCTTCTAAAGTCTATAATTCAATTTGGGTTTTAGTTGAATACATTACAAATTCAACACATTTCATTTCTCTTTGAGAATATTTATCACTCGATCAACTTTACAAGATATATATAAAAGAAGTGGAAAGGGTGTATGGATTAACACTCTCAATTATATCTAATCAATATTTAAGATTTACCTTAAAGCTTTGGAGGAGTCTTAAAAAATCATTGGATACAGAGTTAATATTTATAACTTCTTATCATACATATAATGATGATCAATCTTAAAGGACTATTAAAATCATGAAATAAATTCCAAGATCCTTCTCGATGGATTTAAAATGAGGTTGGGATCAACACCTTCCCCTGGAAGATTTATCATATAATAATAGTTTCAATTATATCATTCAAATGACATCATATGAGGCTCTGTATGGGAAGAGGTGTAGAACTCCAAAATGTTGGAATCAAGTTGGACAACGTAAGATGTAGGAACTAGATATTGTTTAAGAGATGTTATAGAAGATTCTAACCATTCGATGACATAATAAAACTGTACAAAGTCAAAAGTATATGTATACTGATAATCATAATAAATATTTGTATTTTGAAGTTGAAGACAAGACATTCCTTCAAATATCAGTATGGAAGAGGGTTATGATATTTGGGAAGGGAAATTTGAGTCCTAGATACATTGGATCCTTTAAAATCCTTGATCTTGTGGGGAAAACAGGTTATTATCTTACACTTTTACCAAACCTATCCCAAGTACATGATGTATTCCATGCATCACTTTTGAGGAACTACATACCCGACCCTTCATATGTACTTAACTCATATGTAGTACCACTAGAATATAATATCTCTTATGAGTAACAACTAATAAAAATCTTGAATCATAGGGAAAAATTACTATGAAACAAGACTTCTCACCAGATTAAAGTTATATGAAGAAAACATAATTTTGAGGAAGCTACTTGGGAACCGAAAAACGTAACAAAGTAGAAGTAACCTCATTGTTTTTCATCCAATTAATGAAATTTTGAGGGAGAAATTCTTCTAAGGGGTAGAATGTAACATCCTGATTTTTTTCCTTTAATGTGTTAAATAACTTATTTCACACATGAAAGAAAACTAAAACAAACCATGATATATTTTATTGAGATAAAATATTATAATGAAAGATAAAAATTAATACATTACGATAATTCAATATGAAACATCATTAAGAAAACTAGAAGTGGAATAAAACCACAAGTAAATAAAAATATTACGAACATAAAATCCTCATCCTCATGGTTTTCTTTGAAGATCACACATCTGATTATAACTATGAAAATAAGGTAAAAAATTATAAATATAATAGAAATTTTTAAATTGAATTAAACTAATAGGATGAATGATTTTATAGATGTATGTAAGGATATAAATAGGAATGTTATATAATAATTATATATATAGCCATTGGATATATGTACATTGGACATATGGTCATTGGATATGCATGTATTTAATAGATACATTTAAGTCGTGTAATTTTCAATGAAAAATTAAAAATAATGTATTTCACACATAATAAATAATTCCTGAAATGAAATAAAAAGATAATAATTAGTTGAAATGAATTATTATTAAAAATATGTATTTTTATTCATTACATATTATTGTTTTAAAATGATTTGATGTGTTTATAAAATAAAAATAAACATTATAATACCAATGAATTGATAAAATTTAATGACTATAAGATAAAAAAATTAATGGGATTTCATTAAAACTATTTAATGTTAAAAGTACTATTTTTTAAATAATTGTTCTATATGTTGGGTATTTTTATATTAATAAATTAACATATATCTATTAAATAATGATTTAAATAAAATAAATTATATATATATATATTCAAATAAAGTAACCATTATTTAATGATTATATTGGATCACATAAGGGATGGCACACACTGAGAGGGGGGGGGGGGGGGGTGGATCAGCGTGTGTAAAAAATTCAAATCCCTTAAACTCTTGTGCTTATTTAGCACCTCTATCTCAAAATTATCAGTGATGAAATAAATAAATAAATAAATACATAATTTATTTTTTTATTAGGTTCAAATCCTTGTAGATGACTACTTACCAGGTGTGTCATGTTATTATCCCACACACAGATCCCCCTTATTATTATCAAAAGGATCTCAAGAAAGGGAATGAACTTAAACTTGTAAAAATATTGGAACTAATCTGTTACAATACTGAAAAAACATAACAAGAAATACCTTTGTTGAATAATTATCACTGTTAAGAGTATGATCCTCCACATAGACTCCAGAGGATGATCTTATTCCCCTTCCTTGCATAAAAATCACCTCCGATTGTTCTCATATCTTTTACTTTGATAAAACAACGTATCAATTCTTCTTCTCATAATTTCTCAAAACATTCTCCCATCATATAACTTGTTATTTATATTAACTAAGTGTTTTTTATGTTGGAATTGGTTCTCTAGAACCAACTTCCATATACTTTAAGATAACCTATATTCATTATTTTGAATATTAATAAACTTCTTATCATATCATGATTGTTCTTTTGCATAACAAAGTATGTGATAATGTCCTAAGAGTAGTCTTCACATTGAAAGGTCATAACAGTTCCCCGTTATGATGAGAACCCAGAAGTGCCATGTCAGTATTCTTAAATATATGTTCTATAGTCAGATGAAATCATTTAAGAGACTCAACTGATACAAACTATCTGGGGTTGAGACTCATAGGAATTTGAGGCACCTTCTCATGTTGCACACCCTAGGTAATATCCAGTGTATGTGTAAGAACCCAGATCTTCATTTCAGGTATGTCCTTCCTATTCTGGAATTTTTGAGAATTTTTGGAGTTTCTAGAAATTTTTAAAGTACACTCCATGTACTTTATTAGTACACGCCGTGTACTCTTTTGCCGCTCGAAACCGTGTGATGACCATGTCCAGACCACACACACGGTGTGTAGGGGTGACGTGGAGGCCGATTTTGGCAGAGTACGAAAAAACCCACTACACACCTTGTACTTTAAAAATACACGCCGTGTACTTTTTCTTTTTTTCACTAAACGGACCGAGGTCGCGCCTCATCGTCATAACAGTCTCCTTCTAGGTCTGGTTCGTCCGAGAGTGACCCGTATGGCCGGATCTTCCTCGAGCTCCCGCCTCTCAGTTCGTTCTCTGATTCGAGCACGGTCGATTGCATTGGAAGCACAGCGGCGAGTTCTTCCTTCTTCTTAATCCTTGTTTTCCAATTCTTCATCTTTCTCAAGTTATCTAAGGTTGAACGTTTTGTGCGTTTTCTCTGATCTACGATGTTCTAGGGAGAATCATCCGTCGTGGTTCAAGTATATCGATCTCCTAGGATCGAGGTAGGTGGTTTGTGCCTTACCGTTCAAAGTCTCTGAGTTTTATCTGCGAATTTCCACTGATACCCATGAACGGGGTATCACATGTTACCCTTTTTCCTTCGCTGTTTTCCTGACTTTCTTGTATGCTTGTGTAGAGGTAATTTGACCTTGTTATAGGACATTTTGGTTGTTCTTGGATGTATTTTGCCCTTTATTTTTTCTATTTACGAATTTGAGTCTTGTTTGCCTTTGGCTACTACACTTGTTTCATGCCTTGTGGTTATAGGTTGAAGTGAAACTCATGACATGCTTGTTTCCCTGTAGACTGTTTAACTAAGTATCTCTATAGGTGTACTTTGGTTATCCAATTAGCTCTATCGGTGTACTTTAGCCTTATAGCATTATTATGCACTGACCGACATGGGGCTGAGAGAACTTGGTGCTATAGACTATAAGGGATAGACCGAGTGCACTTCCCAGAGAGTCTTAGACATTATAGACTACAGAGGGGATGGACCGAGTGAGCTCCCAGAGAGTCTTGGATTTTATATAATACAGGAGGGTAGACCAATTGAGCTTCCTCAGAGAGTCTTACCTTGTTTGAATCTCTTTAAGAACCTTCCCAGGCTAAGTAGGTCATCTGAATAATGATTTTCCCCACAAACCAACACATGTTCTTTCCAGTGTTCTTTTTCCTCACTTTAACACACCCTAGGAAACTTCCCAGAAGGTCACCCATCCGGATTACTACTCCAGGATAAACATGATTACCTGTATAGTTCTAATCAGGAAGTCTAAAAAAAGTTGCAGCTTGTTGACACTAGTCATATCATTTAGTCATTTAACCCTTTATCATTCTGGGGTGTTACATGAGATGTGTCCTCATGTAAAATGATATGGTGGTAGCTTATTCCTCCCTCAAAGTTCCATGAGAAAATTCACTGGACACATGATCTAGATCCAGCAATGGTAATATTTGTATTAAAGATATGGAATCATTGTCTCTATAGTGAAAAGTGTGCAATATATACTAATCACAAGAGCTTAAACTATATATTCACACAGAAGGAGTTGAACTTGTGCCAAAAAATATGGTTGAAGTTGATCAAGGAATATGTCTACTCAATACATTACAACCTTGGTAAATCAAACAATGCGAACCTTGGTAAATAAAACAACGTGGCTGCTGCTTTTTATAGGAAGAATCATGATACCTTATCCCCAATGAGGATTGAAAAGACCCAATACTCATGGATTTGTAAATAATGGACCTAAGAATCATAAGGGAAGGATACAAATCCTATATTTCCAAAATGTCTTCTCAGCCACCCATCCATGTGAAGATCAAGGAGGAATAGGAGGATATAAATCTATAGAAGAAGGTAAGAAATATTATAGAGTTCAACATTGAAAATGATGTAATTATAAGATATGAGAAACAAATATGTGTCCCCAAAGGAGTTATTGGATGGGCACATAACTCATTATTCTCTATCCATCCTGGAAGCACAAATATGTATAGATATCTCAAGGAGTATTGAGACACCATGAATAGGGATATTATAAAGTATATATCAATGCTTGGTATGCCGAAAAGGTAAGGCTAAATGTAAGAAGTCTAATGGGATGATGAAACCATTACCCATACCTATATTAAAATAGGAGAACATCACCATGAATTTCATTATAAGACTCCCCAAGGCTTCTAAAGTCTATAATTCCATTTGGGTTTTAGTTGAATACATTACGAATTCAACACATTTCATTTCTATTTGAGAATATTTATCACTCGATCAACTTTACAGGATATATATAAAAGAAGTGGAAAGGGTGTATGGATTAACACTCTCAATTTTATCTAATCAATATTTAAGATTTACCTTAAAGCTTTGGAGGAGTCTTAAAAAATCATTGGATACAGAGTTAATATTTAGAACTTCTTATCATACATATAATGATGATCAATCTTAAAGGACTATTAAAACCATGAAATATATTCCAAGATCCTTCTCGATGGATTTAAAATGAGGTTGGGATCAACACCTTCCCCTGGAAGATTTATCATATAATAATAGTTTCAATTATATCATTCAAATGACATCATATGAGGCTCTATATGGGAAGAGGTGTATAACTCCAAAATGTTGGAATGAAGTTGGACAACGTAAGATGTAAGGACTAGATCTTGTTTAAGAGATGTTATAGAAGATTCTAACCATTCAAGGACACAATAAAACTATACAAAGTCAAAAGTATATGTATACTGATAATCATAATAAATATTTGTATTTTGATGTTGAAGATAAGACATTCCTTCAAATATCAGCATAGAAGAGGGTTATGATATTTGGGAAGGGAAATTTGAGTCCTAGATACATTGGATCCTTTAAAATCCTTGATCTTGTGGGGAAAATAGCTTATCATCTTACACTTTTACCAAACCTATCCCAAGTACACGATGTATTCCATGCATCACTTTTGAGGAACTATATACCTGACCCTTCATATGTACTTAACTCATAGGTAGTACCACTAGAATATAATATCTATTATGAGTAACAACTAATAAAAATCTTGAATCATCGGGAAAAATTACTATGAAACAAGACTTCTCACCAGATTAAAGTTATATGAGGAAAACATAATTTTGAGGAAGCTACTTGGGAACCGAAAAACGTAACAAAGTAGAAGTAACCTCATTGTTTTTCATCCAATTAATAAAATTTTGAGGGTGAAATTCTTCTAAGGGGTAGAATTTAACATCCTGAATTTTTTTCCTTTAATGTGTTAAATAAATTATTTCATACTTGAAACAAAAATTAAACAAACCATGATATATTTTATAGAGATAAAATATTATAATGAAAGATAAAAATTAATACATTACAATAATTCAATATGAAACATCATTAAGAAAACTAGAAGTGGAATAAAACCACAAGTAAATAAAAAGATTACGAACATAAAATCCTCATCCTCATGGTTTTCTTTTAAGATCACACATCTGATTATAACTATGAAAATAAGGTAAAAAATTATAAATATAAAAGAAATTTTTAAAATGAATTAAACTAATAGGATGAATGATTTTAGAGATGTATGTAAGGATATATATAGGAATGTTATATAATAATTATATATATAGCCATTGGATATATGTACATTGGACATATGGTCATTGGATATACATGTATTTAATAGATACATTTAAGTCCTGTAATTTTCAATGAAAAATTAACAATAATGTATTTTACACATAATAAATAATTCCTTAAATGAAATAAAAAGATAATAATTAGTTGAAAGGAATTATTATTAAAAGTATGTATTTTTATTCATTACATATTATTGTTTTAAAATGATTTCATGTGTTTATAAAATAAAAATAAACATTATAATACCAATGAATTGATAAAATTTAATGGCTATAAGATAAAAAAATTAATGGGATTTGATTAAAACTATTTAATGTTAAAAGTACTATTTTTTAAAAAATTGTTCAATATGTTGGGTATTTTTATATTAATAAATTAACATATATCTATTAAATAATGATTTAAATAAAATAAATTATATATATATATATTCAAATAAAGTAACCATTATTTAATGATTATATTGGATCACATAAGGGATGACACACACTAAGAGGGTGGGAGGGGTGGATCAGCGTGTGTAAAAAATTCAAATCCCTTCAACTCTTGTGCTTATTTAGCACCTCTATCTCAAAATTATCAGTGATGAAATAAAGAAATACATAATTTATTTTTTTATTAGGTTCAAATCCTTGTAGATGACTACTTACCTGGCATGTCATGTTATTATCCCACACACAGAGCCCCCTTCTTATTATCAAAAGGAACTTAAGAAAGGGAATGAACTTAAACTTGTACAAATATTGGAACTAATCAGTTACAATACTGAATAAACATAACAAGAAATACCTTTGTTGAATAATTATCACTATTAAGACTATGATCCTTCACATAGACTCTAGAGGATGATCTTATTCCCCTTCCCTGCACAAAAATCAACTCCGATTGTTCTCATATCTTTTACTTCTATAAAACAACGTATTAATTCTTCTTCTCATAATTGCTCAAAATATTCTCCCATCATATAACTTGTTATTTATATTAACAAAGTGTTGTTTATTTTGGAATTGGTTCTCTAGAACCAACTTCCATATACTTTAAGATAACCTATATTCATTATTTTGAATATTAATAAACTTCTTATCATATCATGATTGTTCTTATGCATAACATAGTATGTGATAATGTCCTAAGAGTAGTCTTCACATTGAAAGGTCATAACAGTTCCCTGTTATGATGAGAACCCAGAAGTTCCATGTCAGTATTCTTAAATATATGTTCTATAGTCAGATGAAATCATTTAAGAGACTCAACTGATACAAACTATCAGGGGTTAAGGCTCATAGGAATTTGAGGCACCTTCTCACGTTGCACACCCTAGGTAATATCCAATGTTAGTGTAAGAACCCAGATCTTCGTTTCAGGTATGTCCTTCCTTTTCTGGAGTTTTTGAGAATTTTTGGAGTTTCTGGAAATTTTTGAAGTACACTCCATGTACTTTATTAGTACACACCATGTACTCTTTTGCCGCTTGAAACCGTGTGCTGGCCATGTCCAGACCACACACACGGTGTGTAGGGGTGATGTGGAGGCCGATTTTGGCAGAGTATGGAAAAACCCACTACACACCGTGTACTTTAAAAATACACGCCGTGTACTTTTTCTTTTTTTCATTAAACGGACCGGGGTCGCGCCTCATCGTCATAACAGTCTCCTTCTAGGTCTGGTTCGTCCGAGAGTGACCCATATGGTCGGATCTTCCCCGAGCTCCCGCCTCTCAGTTCGTTCTCCGATTCGAGCACGGTCGATTGCGTTGGAAGTGCAGCGGTGAGTTCTTCCTTCTTCTTGATCCTTGTTTTCCAATTCTTCCTCTTTCTCAAATTATCTAAGGTTAAACGTTTTGTGCGTTTTCTCAGATCTATGACATTCTAGGGAGAATCAGCTGTCGTGGTTTAAGTATATCGATCTCCTAGGATCGAGGTAGGTGGTTTGTGCCTTACCGTTCAAAGTCTCTGAGTTTTATGTGTGAATTTCCACTAATACCAGTGAATGGGGTATCACATGTTACCCTTTTGCCTTCGCTGTTTTCCAGGCTTGCTTCTATGCTTTTGTAGAGGTAATTTGACCTTGATATAGGATATTTTGGTTATGCTTGGATGTATTTTGCCCTTTATTTTTTCTATTTAGGAATTTGAGTCTTGTTGGCTTTGGCTACTACACTTGTTTCATGCCTTGTGGTTATAGGTTGAAGTGAAACTCATGACATGCTTGTTTCCTTGTAGACTGTTTAACTAAGTATCTCTATAGGTGTACTTTGGTTATCCAAGTAGATCTATAGGTGTACTTTAACCTTATAGCATTATTATGCACTGACCGACATGGGGCTGAGAGAACCTGGTGCTATAGACTATAAGGGATAGATCGAGTGGGATTCCCAGAGAGTCCAAGACATTATAGACTACAGAGGGGATGGACTGAGTGAGCTCCCAGAGAGTCTTGGATTTTATAGACTACAGGAGGGTAGACCGAGTGAGCTTCCTCAGAGAGTCTTACCTTGTTTGAATCTCTTTAAGAACCTTCCCAGGCTGAGTAGGTCATCTGAATAATGATTTTCCCCACAAACCAACACATGTTCTTTCCAGTGTTCTTTTTCCTCACATTCACACACCCTAGGAAACTTTCCAGAAGGTCACCCATCCAGATTACTACTCCAGGATCAACATGCTTACCTGTATAGTTCTAATTAGGTAGGCTAAAAAAAGATGCAGCTTGTTGACACCAGTCATATCATTTAATCATTTAACCCTTTTTCATTCTGGGGTGTTACATGAGATGTGTCCTCATGTAAAATGATATGGTGGTAGCTTATTCCTCTCCTCAAAGGTCCATGAGAAAATTCACCCGACACATGATCTAGATCTAGCAATGGTAATATTTGTATTAAAGATATGGAATCATTGTCTCTATAGTGAAAAGTGTGAAATATATACTAATCACAAGAGCTTAAACTATATATTCACACAGAATGAGTTGAACTTGTGCCAAAAAATATGGTTGAATTTGATCAAGGAATATGTCTACTCAATACATTACAACCTTGGTAAATCAAACAATGTGAACCTTGGTAAATAAAACAACCCGGCTGTTGTTTTTTATAGGAAGAATCATGATACCTTATCCCCGATGAGGATTGAAAAGACCCAATACTCATGGATTTGTAAATAATGGACCTATGAATCATAAGGGAAGGATACAAATCCTATCTTTCAAAAATTTCTTCTCATCCACCCATCCATGTGAAGATCAAGGAGGAATAGGAGGATATAAATCTATAGAAGAAGGTAAGAAATATTATAGAGTTCAACATTGACAATGATGTAATTATAAGATATGAGAAACAAATATGTGTCCCCAAAGGAGTTATTGGATGGGCACATAACTCATTATTCTCTATCCATCCTGGAAGCACAAATATGTATATAGATCTCAAGGAGTATTGGGACACCATGAAGAGGGATATTATAAAGTATATATCAATGCTTGGTATGCTGGAAAGTTAAGGCTAAATGTAAGAAGTCTAAGGGGATGATGAAACCATTACCCATACCTATGTTAAAAAAGGAGAACATCACCATGAATTTCATTATAAGACTCCCCAAGGCTTCTAAAGTCTATAATTCCATTTGGGTTTTAGTTGAATACCTTACGAATTCAACACATTTCATTTCTATTTGAGAATATTTATCACTCGATCAACTTTACAGGATATATATAAAAGAAGTGTAAAGGGTGTATGGATTACCACTCTCAATTATATCTAATAAATATTTAAGATTTACCTTAAAGATTTGGAGGAGTCTTAAAAAATCATTGGATACAGAGTGAATATTTAGAACTTCTTATCATACATATAATGATGATCAATCTTAAAGGACTATTAAAACCATGAAATTCATTCCAAGATCCTTCTTGATGGATTTAAAATGAGTTTTGGATCAACACCTTCCCATGGAAGATTTATCATATAATAATAGTTTCAATTATATCATTCAAATGACATCATATGAGGCTCTGTATGGTAAGAGGTGTAGAAATCCAAAATGTTGGAATGAAGTTGGACAACATAAGATGTAGGGACTAGATCTTGTTTAAGAGATGTTATAGAAGATTCTAACCATTCAATGACACAATAAAACTGTACAAAGTCAAAAGTAGATGTATACTGATAATCACAATAAATATTTGTATTTTGAAGTTGAAGACAAGACATTCCTTCAAATATCAGCATGGAAGAGGGTTATGATATTTGGGAAGGGAAATTTGAGTCCTAGATACATTGGATCCTTTAAAATCCTTGATCTTGTGGGGAAAACAGCTTATCATATTACACTTTTACCAAACCTATCCCAAGTACACAATGTATTCCATGTATCACTTTTGAGGAACTACATACCTGACCCTTCAAATGTACTTAACTCATAGGTAGTACCACTAGAATATAATATCTCTTATGAGTAACAACTAATAAAAATCTTGAATCATAGGGACAAATTACTATGAAACAAGACTTCTCACCAGATTAAAGTTATATGAAGAAAACATAATTTTGAGGAAGCTACTTGGGAACTGAAAACATAACAAAGTAGAATTAACCTCATTGTTTTTCATCCAATTTATGAAATTTTGAGGGTGAAATTCTTCTAAGGTGTAGAATGTAACATGCTGATTTTTTTTCCTTTAATGTGTTAAATAACTTATTTCATACATGAAACCAAACTAAAAAAAACCGTGATATATTTTATTGAGATAAAATATTATAATGAAAGATAAAAATTAATACATTACGATAATTCAATATGAAACATCATTAAGAAAACTAGAAGTGGAATTAGACCACAAGTAAACAAAAAGATTACGAACATAAAATCCTAATCCTCATGGTTTTCTTTGAAGATCAAACATCTGATTATAACTATGAAAATAAGGTAAAAAATTATAAATATAATAGAAATTTTTAAAATGAATTAAACTAATAGGATGAATGATTTTAGAAATGTATGTAAGGATATATATAGGAATATTATATAATAATTATATATATATCCATTGGATATATGTACATTGGACATATGGTCATTGAATATACATGTATTTAATAGATACATTTAAGTCGTGTAATTTTCAATGAAAAATTAACAATAATGTATGTCACACATAATAAATAATTCCTGAAATGAAATAAAAAGATAATAATTAGTTGAAATGAATTATTATTAAAAATATGTATTTTTATTCATTACATATTATTGTTTTAAAATGATTTGATGTGTTTATAAAATAAAAATAAACATTATAATACCAATGAATTGATAAAATTTAATGGCTATAAGATAAAAAAATTAATGGGATTTGATTAAAACTATTTAATGTTAAAAGTACTATTTTTTAAATAATTGTTCTATATGTTGGGTATTTTTATATTAATAAATTAACATATATCTATTAAATAATGATTTAAATAAAATAAATTATATATATATATATATATATTCAAATAAAGTAACCATTATTTAATGATTATATTCGATCACATAAGGGATGACACACACTGAGAGGGGGGGGGGGGTGGATCAGCGTGTGTAAAAAATTCAAATCCCTTCAACTCTTGTGCTTATTTAGCACCTCTATCTCAAAATTACCAGTGAAGAAATAAAGAAATACATAATTTATTTTTTTATTAGGTTCAAATCCTTGTAGATGACTACTTACCTGGCATGTCATGTTATTATCCCACACACAGAGCCCCCTTCTTATTATCAAAAGGAACTCAAGAAAGGGAATGAACTTAAAATTGTACAAATATTGGAACTAATCAGTTACAATACTGAATAAACATAACAAGAAATAACTTTGTTGAATAATTATCACTGTTAAGAGTATGATCCTCCACATAGACTCCAGAGGATGATCTTATTCCCCTTCCTTTCACAAAAATCACCTCTAATTGTTCTCATATATTTTACTTTGATAAAACAACGTATCAATTCTTCTTCTCATAATTGCTCAAAATATTCTCCCATCATATAACTTGTTATTTATATTAACTAAGTGTTGTTTATGTTTGAATTGGTTCTCTAGAACCAACTTCCATATACTTTAAGATAACCTATATTCATTATTTTGAATATTAATAAACTTCTTATCATATCATGATTGTTCTTATGCATAACATAGTATGTGATAATGTCCTAAGAGTAGTCTCCACATTGAAAGGTCATAAAGGTTCCCTGTTATGACGAGAACCTAGAAGTGCCATGTCAGTATTCTTAAATATATATTCTATAGTCAGATGAAATCATTTAAGAGACTCAACGGATACAAACTATCAGGGGTTGAGACTCATAGGAATTTTAGGAACCTTCTCATGTTGCACACCCTAGGTAATATCCAGTGTAGGTGTAAGAACCTAGATCTTCATTTCATGTATGTCCATCCTTTTTTGGAGTTTTTGAGAATTGTTGGAATTTTTTGGAAATTTTTGAAGTACACTCCATGTACTTTATTAGTACACGCCGTATACTCTTTTTCCGCTCGAAACCGTGTTTTGGACGTGTCCAGACCACACACATGGTGTGTAGGGGTGACGTGGAGGCCGATTTTGGCAGAGTACGGAAAAACCCACTACACACCGTGTACTTTAAAAATACACGCCGTGTACTTTTTATTTTTTTCACTAAACGGACCGGGGTTGCGCCTCATCATCATAACAGTATCCTTCTAGGTCTGGTTCGTCCGAGAGTGACCCGTATGGCCAGATCTTCCCTGAGATCCTACCTCTCAGTTCGTTCTCCAATTCGAGCACGGTCGATTGCGTTGGAAGTGCAGCGGTGAGTTCTTCCTTCTTCTTGATCCTTGTTTTCCAATTCTTCCTCTTTCTCAAGTTATATAAGGTTGAACATTTTGTGCGTTTTCTCAGATCTATGAAGTTCTAGGGAGAATTAGCCATCGTGGTTCAAGTATATCGATCTCCTAGGATCGAGGTAGGTGGTTTGTGCCTTACCGTTCAAAGTCTCTAAGTTTTATGTGCGAATTTTCACTGATACCCGTGAACGGGGTATCACATGTTACCCTTTTGCCTTCGCTGTTTTCCTGCCTTTCTTGTATGCTTGTGTAGAGGTAATTTGACCTTGTTATAGGATATTTTGGTTGTGCTTGGATGTATTTTTACCTTTATTTTTTCTGTTTACGAATTTGAGTCTTGTTTGCCTTTGGCTGCTACACTTGTTTCATGCCTTGTGGTTATAGGTTGAAGTGAAACTCATGAAATGCTTGTTGCCCTGTAGACTGTTTAACTAAGTATCTCTATAGGTGTACTTTTGTTATCCAAGTAGCTCTATAGGTGTACTTTATCCTTATAGCATTATTATGCACTGACCGACATGGGGCTGAGAGAACCTGTTGCTATAGACTATAAGGGATAGACCGAGTGAGCTTCCCAGAGAGTCTTAGACATTATAGACTACAGAGGGGATGGACCGAGTGAGCTCCCAGAGAGTCTTGGATTTTATAGACTACAGGAGGGTAGACCAAGTGAGCTTCCTCAGAGAGTCTTACCTTGTTTGAATCTCTTTAAGAACCTTCCCAGGCTGAGTAGGTCATCTGAATAATGATTTTCCCCTCAAACCAACACATGTTATTTCCAGTGTTCTTTTTCCTCACTTTCACACACCCTAGGAAACTTCCCAGAAGGTCACCCATCCGGATTACTACTCCAGGATAAACATGCTTACCTGTATAGTTCTAATCAGGTAGGCTAAAAAAAGATGCAGCTTGTTGACACTAGTCATATCATTTAGTCATTTAACCCTTTATCATTCTGGGGTGTTACATGAGATGTGTCCTCATGTAAAATGATATGGTGATAGCTTATTACTCCCCTCAAAGGTCCATGAGAAAATTCACCTAACACATGATCTAGATCCAGCAATGGTAATATTTGTATTAAAGATATGGAATCATTGTCTCTATAGTGAAAAGTGTGCAATATATACTAATCACAAGAGCTTAAACTATATATTCACACAGAAGGAGATGAAATTGTTCCAAAAAATATGGTTGAAGTTGATCAAGGAATATGTCTACTCAATACATTACAACCTTGGTAAATCAAACAATGCGAACCTTGGTAAATAAAACAACGTGGCTGCTACTTTTTATAGGAAGAATCATGATACCTTATCCCCGATGAGGATTGAAAAGACCCAATACTCATGGATTTGTAAATAATGGACCTAAGAACCACAAGGGAAGGATACAAATCCTATCTTTCCAAAATGTCTTCTCAGCCACCCATCCATGTGAAGATCAAGGAGGAATAAGAGGATATAAATCTATAGAAGAAGGTAAGAAATATTATAGAGTTCAACATTGACAATGATGTAATTATAAGATATGAGAAACAAATATGTGTCCCCAAAGGAGTTATTGGATGGGCACATAACTCATTATTCTCTATCCATCCTGGAAGCACAAATATGTATAGATATCTCAAGGAGTATTGAGACACCATGAAGAGGGATATTATAAAGTATATATCAATGATTGGTATGCCGAAAAGGTAAGGCTAAATGTAAGAAGTCTAAGGGGATGATGAAACCATTACCCATACCTATATTAAAACAGGAGAACATCACCATGAATTTCATTATAAGACTCCCCAAGGCTTCAAAAGTCTATAATTCCATTTGGGTTTTAGTTGAATACATTACAAATTCAACACATTTCATTTCTATTTGAGAATATTTATCACTCAATCAACTTTACAGGATATATATAAAATAAGTGGAAAGGGTGTATGGATTAACACTCTCAATTATATCTAATCAGTATTTAAGATTTACCTTAAAGCTTTGGAGGAGTCTTAAAAAATCATTGGTTATAGAGTTAATATTTAGAACTTCTTATCATACATATAATGATGATCAATCTTAAAGGACTATTAAAACCATGAAATACATTCCAAGATCCTTCTCGATGGATTTAAAATGAGGTTGGGATCAACACCTTCCCCTGGAAGATTTATCATATAATAATAGTTTCAATTATATAATTCAAATGACATCATATGAGGCTCTGTATGGGAAGAGGTGTAGAACTCCAAAATGTTGGAATGAAGTTGGACAACGTAAGATATAGGGACTAGATCTTGTTTAAGAGATTTTATAGAAGATTATAACCATTCGATGACATAATAAAACTGTACAAAGTCAAAAGTATATGTATACTGATAATCATAATAAATATTTGTATTTTGAAGTTGAAGATAAGACATTCCTTCAAATATCATCATGGAAGAGGGTTATGATATTTGGGAAGGGAAATTTGAGTCCTAGATACATTGGATCCTTTAAAATCCTTGATCTTGTGGGGAAAACAGCTTATCATCTTACACTTTTACCAAACCTATCCCAAGTACACGATGTATTCCATGCATCACTTTTGAGGAACTACATACCTGACCCTTCATATGTACTTAACTCATAGGTAGTACCACTAGAATATAATATCTCTTATGAGTAACAACTAATAAAAATCTTGAATCATTGGGAAACATTACTATGAAACAAGACTTCTCACCAGATTAAAGTTATATGAAGAAAACATAATTTTGAGGAAGATACTTGGGAACCGAAAAACATAACAAAGTAGAAGTAACCTCATTGTTTTTCATCCAATTAATGAAATTTTGAGGGTGAAATTATTCTAAGGGGTAGAATTTAACATCCTGAATTTTTTTCCTTTAATGTGTTAAATAGCTTATTTCATACATGAAACAAAACTAAAACAAACCATGATATATTTTATTGAGATAAAATATTATAATGAAAGATAAAAATTAATACATTACGATAATTCAATATGAAACATCCTTAATAAAACTAGAAGTGGAATAAAACCACAAGTAAATAAAAAGATTACGAACATAAAATCCTCATCCTCATGGTTTTTTTTTAAGATCACACATCTGATTATAACTATGAAAATAAGGTAAAAAATTATAAATATAATAGAAATTTTTAAAATGAATTAAACTAATAGGATGAATGATTTTAGAGATGTATGTAAGGATATATATAGTAATGTTATATAATAATTATATATATAGCCATTGGATATATGTACATTGGACATATGGTCATTGGATATACATGTATTTAATAGATACATTTAAGTCGTGTAATTTTCAATGAAAAATTAACAATAATGTATTTTACACATAATAAATAATTCCTTAAATGAAATAAAAAGATAATAATTAGTTGAAATGAATTATTATTAAAAATATGTATTTTTATTCATTACATATTATTGTTTTAAAATGATTTGATGTGTTTATAAAATAAAAATAAACATTATAATACCAATTAATTGATAAAATTTAATGGCTATAAGATAAAAAAATTAATGGTATTTGATTAAAACTATTTAATGTTAAAAGTACTATTTTTTAAATAATTGTTCTATATGTTGGGTATTTTTATATTAATAAATTAACATATATCTATTAAATAATGATTTAAATAAAATAAATTATATATATATATATATTCAAATAAAGTAACCATTATTTAATGATTATATTGGATCACATAAGGGATGACACACACGAAGAGGGGGGGAGGGGTGGATCAGCGTTTGTAAAAAAATCAAATCCCTTCAACTCTTGTGCTTATTTAGCACCTCTATCTCAAAATTATCAGTGATGAAATAAAGAAATACATAATTTATTTTTTTATTAGGTTCAAATCCTTGTAGATGACTACTTACCAGGCGTGTCATGTTATTATCCCACACACAGAGCCCCCTTCTTATTATAAAAAGGAACTTAAGAAAGGGAATGAACTTAAACTTGTACAAATATTGGAACTAATTAGTTACAATACTGAATAAACATAATAAGAAATACCTTTGTTGAATAATTATCACTGTTAAGAGTATGATCCTCCACATAGACTCCAGAGGATGATCTTATTCCCCTTCCTTGCACAAAAATCAACTCCGATTGTTCTCATATCTTTTACTTCGATAAAACAACGTATCAATTCTTCTTCTCATAATTGATCAAAATATTCTCCCATAATATAACTTGTTATTTATATTGACAAAGTGTTTTTTATGTTGGAATTGGTTCTCTAGAACCAACTTCCATATACTTTAAGATAACCTATATTCATTATTTTGAATATTAATAAACTTCTTATCATATCATGATTGTTCTTATGCAAAACATAGTATGTGATAATGTCCTAAGAGTAGTCTTCACATTGAAAGGTCATAACAGTTCCCTGTTATGATGAGAACCCAGAAGTTCCATGTCAGTATTCTTAAATATTTGTTCTATAGTCAGATGAAATCATTTAAGAGACTCAACTGATACAAACCATCAGGGGTTGAGACTCATAGGAATTTGAGGCACCTTCTAATGTTGCACACCCTAGGTAATATCCAGTGTAGGTGTAAGAACCCAGATCTTCGTTTCAGGTATGTCCTTCCTTTTCTGGAGTTTTTGAGAATTTTTGGAGTTTCTAGAAATTTTTGAAGTACACTCCATGTACTTTATTAGTACACGCCGTGTACTCTTTTGCCGCTTGAAACCGTGTGCTGGCCGTGTCCAGACCACACACACGGTGTGTAGGGGTGATTTGGAGGCCAATTTTGGCAGAGTATGGAAAAACCCACTACACACCGTGTACTTTAAAAATACACGCCGTGTACTTTTTCTTTTTTTCACTAAACGGACCGGGGTCGCGGCTCATCGTAATAACAGTCTCCTTCTAGGTCTGGTTCGTCTGAGAGTGACCCATATGGTTGGATCTTCCCCGAGCTCCCGCCTATCAGTTCTTTCTCCGATTCGAGCACGGTCGATTGCGTTGGAAGCGCAGCAGTGAGTTCTTCCTTTTTCTTGATCCTTGTTTTCCAATTCTTCCTCTTTCTCAAGTTATCTAAGGTTGAATGTTTTGTGAATTTTCTCAGACCTACGACATTCTAGGGAGAATCAGCCGTCGTGGTTTAAGTATATCGATCTTCTAGGATCAAGGTAGGTGGTTTGTGCCTTACCGTTCAAAGTCTCTGAGTTTTATGTGTGAATTTCCATTGATACCCATGAACGGGGTATCACATGTTACCCTTTTTCCTTCACTGTTTTCTTGGCTTGCTTGTATGCTTGTGTAGAGGTAATTTGACCTTGTTATAGTATATTTTGGTTGTGCTTGGATTTATTTTTCCCTTTATTTTTTCTATTTACGAATTTGAGTCTTGTTTGCCTTTGGCTGCTACACTTGTTTCATGCCTTGTGGTTATAGGTTGAAGTGAAAATAATGACATGCTTATTGCCTTGTAGACTGTTTAACTAAGTATCTCTATAGGTGTACTTTGGTTATCCAAGTAGATCTATAGGTGTACTTTAACCTTATAGCATTATTATGCACTGACCGACATGGGGCTGAGAGAACCTGGTGCTATAGACTATAAGGGATAGACCGAGTGAGCTTCCCAGAGAGTCCTAGACATTATAGACTACAGAGGGGATGGACCGAGTGAGCTCCCAAAGATTATTGGATTTTATAGACTACAGGAGGGTAGACCGAGTGAGATTCCTCAGAGAGTCTTACCTTGTTTGAATCTCTTTAAGAACCTTCCCAGGCTGAGTAGGTCATCTGAATAATTATTTTCCCCACAAACCAACACATGTTCTTTCCAGTGTTCTTTTTCCTCACTTTCACACACCCTAGGAAACTTCCCAGAAGGTCACCCATCCAGATTACTACTCCAGGATAAACATGCTTACCTGTATAGTTCTAATCAGGTAGGCTAAAAAAAGATACAGCTTGTTGACACTAGTCATATCATTTAGTCATTTAACCCTTTATCATTTTGGGGTGTTACATGAGATGTGTCCTCATGTAAAATGATATGGTGGTAGCTTAGTCCTCTCCTCAAAGGTCTATGAGAAAATTCACCCGACATATGATCTAGATCTAGCAATGGTAATATTTGTATTAAAGATATGGAATCATTGTCTCTATAGTGAAAAGTGTGAAATATATACTAATCACAAGAGCTTAAACTATATATTCACACAGAATGAGTTGAACTTGTGCCAAAAAATATGGTTGAAGTTGATCATGGAATATGTCTACTCAATACATTACAACCTTGGTAAATCAAACAATGTGAACCATGGTAAATAAAACAACGTGGCTGTTGTTTTTTATGGGAAGAATCATGATACCTTATCCCCGATGAGGATTGAAAAGACCCAATACTCATGGATTTTTAAATAATGGACCTAAGAATCATAAGGGAAGGATAAAAATCCTATCTTTCCAAAATGTCTTCTCATCCACCCATCCATGTGAAGAATAGGAGGATATAAATCTATAGAAGAAGGTAAGAAATATTATAGAGTTCAACATTGACAATGATGTAATTATAAGATATGAGAAACAAATATGTGTCCCAAAAGGAGTTATTGGATGGTCACATAACTCATTATTCTCTATCCATCCTGGAAGCACAAATATGTATAGAGATCTCAAGGAGTATTGGGACACCATGAAGAGGGATATTATAAAGTATATATCAATGCTTGGTATGCTGGAAAGTTAAGGCTAAATGTAAGAAGTCTAAGGGGATGATGAAACCATTACCCATACCTATATTAAAAAAGGAGAACATCACCATGAATTTCATTATAAGACTCCCCAAGGCTTCTAAAGTCTATAATTCCATTTGGGTTTTAGTTGAATACCTTACGAATTCATCACATTTCATTTCTATTTGAGAATATTTATCACTCGATCAACTTTACAAGATATATATAAAAGAAGTGGAAAGGGTGTATGGATTACCACTCTCAATTATATGTAATAAATATTTAAGATTTACCTTAAAGATTTGGAGGAGTCTTACAAAATCATTGGATACAAAGTGAATATTTAGAACTTCTTATCATACATATAATGATGATCAATCTTAAAGGACTATTAAAACCATGAAATTCATTCCAAGATCCTTCTTGATGGATTTAAAATGAGGTTGGGATCAACACCTTCCCCTGGAAGATTTATCATATAATAATAGTTTCAATTATATCATTCAAATGACATCATATGAGTCTCTGTATGGGAAGAGGTGTAGAAATCCAATATGTTGGAATGAAGTTGGACAACGTAAGATGTAGGGACTAGATCTTGTTTAAGAGATGTTATAGAAGATTCTAACCATTCGATGACACAATAAAACTGTACAAATTCAAAAGTAGATGTATACTGATAATCATAATAAATATTTGTATTTTGAATTTGAAGACAAGACATTCCTACAAATATCATCATGGAAGAGGGCTATGATATTTGGGAAGGGAAATTTGAGTCCTAGATACATTGGATCCTTTAAAATCCTTGATCTTGTGGGGATAACAGCTTATCATATTACACTTTTACCAAACCTATCCCAAGTACATGATGTATTCCATGTATCACTTTTGAGGAAATACATACCTGACCCTTCATATGTACTTAACTCATAGGTAGTACCACTAGAATATAATATCTCTTATGAGTAACAACTAATAAAAATCTTGAATCATAGGGAAAAATTACTATGAAACAAGACTTCTCACCAGATTAAAGTTATATGAAGAAAACATAATTTTGAGGAAGCTACTTGGGAACTGAAAAACGTAACAAAGTAGAAGTAACCTCATTTTTTTTCATCCAATTAATGAAATTTTGAGGGTGAAATTCTTCTAAGGTGTAGAATGTAACATCCTGATTTTTTTTCCTTTAATGTGTTAAATAACTTATTTCATACATGAAACCAAACTAAAAAAAACCATGATATATTTTATTGAGATAAAATATTATAATGAAAGATAAAAATTAATACATTACGATAATTCAATATGAAACATCATTACGAAAACTAGAATTGGAATAAAACCACAAGTAAATAAAAAGATTACAAGCATAAAATCCTCATCCTCATGGTTTTCTTTGAAGATCACACATCTGATTATAACTATGAAAATAAGGTAAAAAATTATAAATATAATAGAAATTTTTAAAATGAATTAAACTAATAGGATGAATGATTTTAGAGATGTAAGTAAGGATATATATAGGAATGTTATATAATAATTATATATATAGCCATTGGATATATGTACATTGGACATATGGTCATTGGATATACATGTATTTAATAGATACATTTAAATCGTGTAATTTTCAATGAAAAATTAACAATAATGTATTTCACACATAATAAATAATTCCTGAAATGAAATAAAAAGATAATAATTAGTTGAAATGAATTATTATTAAAAATATGTATTTTTATTCATTACATATTATTGTTTTAAAATGATTTGATGTGTTTATAAAATAAAAATAAACATTATAATACCAATGAATTGATAAAATTTAATGGCTATAAGATAAAAAAATTAATGGGATTTGATTAAAACTATTTAATGTTAAAAGTACTATTTTTTAAATAATTGTTCTATATGTTGGGTATGTTTATATTAATAAATTAACATATATCTATTAAATAATGATTTAAATAAAATAAATTATATATATATTTATATATATATATATATTCAAATAAAGTAACCATTATTTAATGATTATATTGGATCACATAAGGGATGACACACACTGAGAGGGGGGGGGGGGATGAGCGTGTGTAAAAAATTCAAATCCCTTCAACTCTTATGCTTATTTAGCACCTATATCTCAAAATTATTAGTGAAGAAATAAAGAAATACATAATTTATTTTTTTATTAGGTTCAAATCCTTGTAGATGACTACTTACCTGGAATGTCATGTTATTATCCCACACACAGATCCCCCTTCTTATTATCAAAAGGAACTCAAGAAAGGGAATGAACTTAAACTTGTACAAATATTGGAACTAATCAGTTACAATACTGAATAAACATAACAAGAAATACCTTTGTTGAATAATTATCACTGTTAAGAGTATGATCCTCCACATAGACTCCAGAGGATGATCTTATTCCCCTTCCTTGCACAAAAATCACCTCCGATTGTTCTCATTTCTTTTACTTCGATAAAACAACGTATCAATTCTTCTTCTCATAATTGCTCAAAATATTCTACCATCATATAACTTGTTATTTATATTAACTAAGTGTTTTTTATGTTGGAATTGGTTCTCTAGAACCAACTTCCATATACTTTAAGATAACCTATATTCATTATTTTGAATATTAATAAACTTCTTATCATATCATGATTGTTCTTATGCATAACATAGTATGTGATAATGTCCTAAGAGTAGTCTTCACATTGAAAGGTCATAACAGTTCCCTGTTATGATGAGAACCCAGAAGTTCCATGTCAGTATTCTTAAATATATGTTCTATAGTCAGATGAAATCATTTAAGAGACTCAACTGATACAAACTATCAGGGGTTGAGACTCATAGGACTTTGAGGCACCTTCTCATGTTGCTCACCCTAGGTAATATCCAGTGTAGGTGTAAGAACCCAGATCTTTGTTTCTGGTATGTCCTTCCTTTTTTGGAGTTTTTGAGAATTTTTGGAGTTTCTGGAAATTTTTGAAGTACACTCCATGTACTTTATTAGTACACGCCGTGTACTCTTTTGCCACTCGAAACCGTGTGCTGGTTGTGTCCATACCACACACACGGTGTGTAGGGGTGATGTGGAGGCCGATTTTGGCAGAGTACGAAAAAACCCACTACACACCGTGTACTTTAAAAATACACACCGTGTACTTTTTTCTTTTTTTCACTAAACGGACCGGGGTCACGCCTCATCGTCATAACAGTCTCCTTCTAGGTCTGGTTCGTCCGAGAGTGACCCATATGGCCGGATCTTCCCCGAGCTCCCGCCTCTCAGTTCGTTCTCTAATTCGAGTACGGTCGATTGCGTTGGAAGCGCAACGGTGAGTTCTTCCTTCTTCTTGATCCTTGTTTTCCAATTCTTCCTCTTTCTCAAGTTATCTAAGGTTGAATGTTTTTTGCGTTTTCTCAGATCTAAGACATTCTAGGGAGAATCAGCTATCATGGTTCAAGTATATCGATCTCCTAGGATCGAGGTAGGTGGTTTGTGCCTTACCGTTCAAAGTCTCTGAGTTTTATGTGCGAATTTCCACTGATACCCGTGAACGGGGTATCACATGTTACCATTTTGCCTTCGCTGTTTTCCTAGCTTGCTTGTATGCTTGTGTAGAGGTAATATGAACTTGTTATAGGATATTTTGGTTGTTCTTGGATGTATTTTACCCTTTATTTTTTCTATTTACGAATTTTAGTCTTGCTTGCCTTTGGCTGCTACACTTGTTTCATGCCTTGTGGTTATAGGTTGAAGTGAAACTCATGACATGCTTGTTGCCTTGTAGACTGTTTAACTAAGTATCTCTATAGGTGTACTTTGGTTATCCAAGTATCTCTATAGGTATACTTTAGCCTTATATCATTATTATGCACTGACCGACATGGGGCTGAGAGAACCTGGTGCTATAGACTATAAGGGATAGACCGAGTGCACTTCCCAGAGAGTCTTTGACATTATAGACTACAGAGGGGATGGACTGAGTGAGATCCCAGAGAGTCTTGGATTTTATAGACTACAGGAGGGTATACCGAGTGAGCTTCCTCAGAGAGTCTTACTATGTTTTAATCTCTTTAAGAACCTTCCCAGGCTGAGTAGGTCATCTGAATAATGATTTTCCCCACAATCCAACACATGTTCTTTCTAGTGTTCTTTTTCCTCACTTTCACACACACTAGGAAACTTCCCAGAAGGTCACCCATCCAAATTACTACTCCAGGATAAACATTATTACCTGTATATTTCTAATCAGGTAGGCTAAAAAAAGATGCACCTTGTTGACACGAGTCATATCATTTAGTCATTTAACCCTTTATCATTCTGAGGTGTTACATGAGATGTGTCCTCATGTAAAATGATATGGTGGTAGCTTATTCCTCCCCTCAAAGGTCCATGAGAAAATTCACCCGACACATGATCTAGATCTAGCAATGGTAATATTTGTATTAAAGATATGAAATCATTGTCTCTATAGTGAAAAGTGTGAAATATATACTAATCACAAGAGACTAAACTGTATATTCACACAGAATGAGTTGAACTTGTGCCAAAAAATATGGTTGAAGTTGATCAAGGAATATTTCTACTCAATACATTACAACCTTGGTAAATCAAACAATGTGAACCTTGGTAAATAAAACAACGTGGCTGCTGCTTTTTATAGGAAGAATCATGATACCTTATCCCCAATGAGGATTGAAAAGACCCAATACTCATGGATTTGTAAATAATGGACCTAATAATCATAAGGGAAGGATACAAATCCCATCTTTCCAAAATGTCTTCTCATCCACCCATCCATGTGAAGATCAAGGAGGAATAGGAGGATATAAATCTATAGAAGAAGGTAAGAAATATTATAGAGTTCAACATTGAAAATGATGTAATTATAAGATATGAGAAACAAATATGTGTCCCCAAAGGAGTTATTGGATGGGCACATAACTCATTATTCTCTATCCATCCTGGAAGCACAAATATGTATAGAGATCTCAAGGAGTATTGGGACACCATGAAGAGGGATATTATAAAGTATATATCAATGCTTGGTCTGCCGGAAAGTTAAGGCTAAATGTAAGAAGTCTAAGGGGATGATGAAACCATTACCCATACCTATATTAAAAAAGGAGAACATCACCATTAATTTCATTATAAGGCTCCCCAAGGCTTCTAAAGTCTATAATTCCATTTGGGTTTTAGTTGAATACCTTACTAATTCAACACATTTCATTTCTATTTGAGAGTATTTACCACTCGATCAACTTTACAAGATATATATAAAAGAAGTGGAAAGGGTGTATGGATTTCCAATCTCAATTATATCTAATAAATATTTAAGATTTAACTTAAAGATTTGGAGGAGTCTTAAAAAATAATTGGATACAGAGTAAATATTTAGAACTTCTTATCATACATATAATGATGATCAATCTTAAAGGACTATTAAAACCATGAAATACATTCCAAGACCCTTCTCGATGGATTTAAAATGAGGTTGGGATCAACACGTTCCCCCGGAAGATTTATCATATAATAATAGTTTCAATTATATCATTCAAATGAAATCATATGAGGCTCTGTATGGGAAGAGGTGTAGAACTCCAAAATGTTGGAATGAAGTTGGACAATGTAAGATGTAGGGACTAGATCTTGTTTAAGAGATGTTATAGAAGATTCTAACCATTCGATGACACAATAAAACTGTACAAAGTCAAAAGTAGATGTATACTGATAATCATAATAAATATTTGTATTTTGAAGTTAAAGACAAGACATTCCTTCAAATATTAGCATAGAAGAGGGTTATGATATTTGGGAAGGGAAATTTTTGTCCTAGATACATTGGATCCTTTAAAATCCTTGATCTTGTGGGGAAAAGAGCTTATCATATTACACTTTTACCAAACCTATCCCAAGTACACGATGTATTCCATGCATCACTTTTGAGGAACTATATACCTGACCCTTCATATGTACTTAACTCATAGGTAGTACCACTAGAATATAATATCTCTTATGAGTAACAACTAATAAAAATCTTGAATCATAGGGATAAATTACTATGAAACAAGACTTCTCACCAGATTAAAGTTATATGAAGAAAACATAATTTTGAGGAAGCTACTTGGGAACTGAAAAACGTAAAAAAGTAGAAGTAACCTCATTGTTTTTCATCCAATTAATGAAATTTTGAGGGTGAAATTCTTCTAAGTGGTAGAATGTAACATCCTGATTTTTTTTCCTTTAATGTGTTAAATAACTTATTTCATACATGAAACCAAACTAAAACAAACCATGATATATTTTATTGAGATAAAATATTATATTGAAAGATAAAAATTAATACATTACGATAATTCAATATGAAACATCATTAAGAAAACTAGAAGTGGAATAAAACCACAAGTAAATAAAAAGATTACGAACATAAAATCCTCATCCTCATGGTTTTCTTTGAAGATCACACATCTGATTATAACTATGAAAATAAGGTAAAAAATTATAAATATAATATAAATTTTTAAAATGATTTAAACTAATAGGATGAATGATTTTAGAAATGTATGTAAGGATATATATAGGAATGTTATATAATAATTATATATATATAGCCATTGGATATATGTACATTGGACATATGGTCTTTAGATATACATGTATTTAATAGATACATTTATGTCATGTAATTTTCAATGAAAAATTAACAATAATGTATTTCACACATAATAAATAATTCCTGAAATGAAATAAAAAGATAATAATTAGTTGAAATGAATTATTATTAAAAATATGTATTTTTATTCATTAAATATTATTCTTTTAAAATGATTTGATGTGTTTATAAAATAAAAATAAACATTATAATACCAATGAATTGATAAAATTTAATGGCTATAATATAAAAAAATTAATGGTATTTGATTAAAACTATTTAATGTTAAAAGTACTATTTTTTAAATAATTGTTCTATATTTTGGGTATTTTTATATTAATAAATTAACATATATCTATTAAATAATGATTTAAATAAAATAAATTATATATATATATATATATTCAAATAAAGTAACCATTATTTAATGATTATATTGGATCACATAAGGGATGACACACACTGAGAGGGGGGGGGGGGGTGGATCAGTGTGTGTAAAAAATTCAAATCCCTTCAAATCTTGTGCTTATTTAGCACCTCTATCTCAAAATTATCAGTGATGAAATAAAGAAATACATAATTTATTTTTTTATTAGGTTCAAATCCTTGTAGATGACTACTTACCTGGCATGTCATGTTATTATCCCACACACAGAGCCCCTTCTTATTATCAAAAGGAACTCAAGAAAGGGAATGAACTTAAACTTGTACAAATATTGGAACTAATCAGTTACAATACTGAATAAACATAACAAGAAATACCTTTGTTGAATAATTATCACTGTTAAGAGTATGATCCTCCACATAGACTCCGGAGGATGATCTTATTCCCCTTCTTTGCACAAAAATCACCTCCGATTGTTCTCATATCTTTTACTTCGATAAAACAACGTATCAATTCTTCTTCCCATAATTGCTCAAAATATTCTCCCTTCATATAAATTGTTATTTATATTAACTAAGTGTTGTTTATGTTGGAATTGGTTCTCTAGAACCAACTTCCATATACTTTAAGATAACCTATATTCATTATTTTGAATATTAATAAACTTCTTATCATATCATGATTGTTCTTATGCATAACATAGTATGTGATAATGTCCTAAGAGTAGTCTTCACATTGAAAGGTCATAACAGTTCCCCATTATGATGAGAACTCAGAAGTTCCATGTTAGTATTCTTAAATATATGTTCTATAGTCAGATGAAATCATTTAAGAGACTCAACTGATACAAACTATCAGGGGTTGAGACTCATAGGAATTTGAGGCACCTTCTCATGTTGCACACCCTAGGTAATATCCAGTGTAGGTGTAAGAACCCAGATCTTCGTTTCAGGTATGTCCTTCCTTTTTTGGAGTTTTTGAGAATTTTTGGAGTTTCTGGAAATTTTTGAAATACACTCCATGTACTTTATTAGTACACGCCGTGTACTCTTTTGACGCTCAAAACCGTGTGCTGGCCATGTCCAGACCACACACACGGTGTGTAGGGGTGACGTGGAGGCCAATTTTGGCAGAGTACGGAAAAACACACTACACACCATGTACTTTAAAAATACACGCCGTGTACTTTTTCTTTTTTTTCACTAAACGGACCGAGGTCGCGCCTCATCGTCATAACAGTCTCCTTCTAGGTCTGGTTCATCCGAGAGTGACCCGTATGGCTGGATCTTCCTCGAGCTCCGGACTCTCAATTCGTTCTCCGATTCGAGGACGGTCGATTGCGTTGGAAGCACAACGGTGAGTTCTTCCTTCTTCTTGATGCTTGTTTTCCAATTATTCCTCTCTCTCAAGTTATCTAAGGTTGAACGTTTTGTGCATTTTCTCATATCTACGACGTTCTAGGGAGAATCAGCCATCGTGGTTCAAGTATATCGATCTCCTAGGATCGAGGTAGGTGGTTTGTGCCTTACCGTTCAAAGTCTCTGAGTTTTATGTGCGAATTTCCACTGATACCCGTGAACAGGGTATCACATGTTACCCTTTTGCCTTCGCTGTTTTCTTACCTTGCTTGTATGCTTGTGTAGAGGTAATTTGACCTTGTTATAGGATATTTTGGTTGTGCTTGGATGTATTTTTACCTTCATTTTTTTTTACTAATTTGAGTCTTGTTTGCCTTTGGCTGCTACACTTGTTTCATGTCTTGTGGTTATAGGTTGAAGTGAAACTCATGAAATGCTTGTTGCCTTGTAGAATGTTTAACTAAGTATCTCTATCAGCGTACTTTGGTTATCCAAGTAGCTCTATAGGTGTACTTTAGCCTTATAACATTATTATGCACTGACCGACATGGGGCTGAGAGAACCTGGTGCTATAGACTATAAGGGATAGACCGAGTGAGCTTCCTAGAGAGTCTTAGACATTATAGACTATAGAGGGGATGGACCAAGTGAGTTCCCAGAGAGTCTTGGATTTTATAGACTACAGGAGGGTAGACCGAGTGAGCTTCCTCAGAGAGTCTTACCTTGTTTGAATCTCTTTAAGAACCTTCACAGGCTAGAGGCGGGATTGACTGAGTGAGCTTCCTCAGAGAGTTTGTGGTATACTTGAGGCTATAGGAGGAATTGACCAAGATAGCTTCCTCAGAGAGTCTCTAGACCTTGGGGATAAGAGGGTTATACCGTGTGATCTTCCTCAAGAGATTCCCTGACTACCCTAGACTATAAGGGGAATTGACCGAGTGATCTTCCCCAGAGAGTCTCATAAATTCGTATGACCAACCAGAGGGGTTAGGCTGAGTTCACCGCCCGGAGGGTTGTGGTACTTCTTGGATAGGACTAGAGGGGATGGCTGTGAGTACTTCCCAGAGGGTTTCCAGCTTCTTAGCGGTTTTTTTCACTACTGTTGACTGGTTGTGGATCATTTTTCTGCTATGTATCATCCTGCCTTACTGCTTACTGTTACTGCTTATTGCTTGCTGTTACTGTAACTACTTATTGATTGCTCTTGCTGTTTACTGCTTATTGTACATTTACCTGCCATATACTCATTGACTGTTAGGCACAAATCTTCGGGTGAATACCTACTGGGATTTAGTCTCACACCCTGTTTGGGTCATGTTTTTGGGCCCAAACAGACTATGTTGTTGCAGGTATAGACAAGGGAAAGCGCCCTTTGACTTCCGATACTTGATAGCTTGGAGCAAGAGAGCATGGGAATGAGCTTTGGATTGTGATGCTGAGGAGATGTTTTATTTTCTTTTGTACTTTTTTTGGTACTGTAGTGATTTCCAACATTGTGACTTGTTTGGACGCTTTCCTAGTTATGTATCATGCATCATTTCATATATATACACATGTGATCTAGTTTGTTGATTTAGTCTTCCGCTGTTTATATTGTTGGTTATTACTGCTTCCACTATTGAATGTTTATTTTTCTTCCACTGTGTACTCTGCCAATGAGGACATAGTTTCCCCACTATCACACCCAAGGCCCTCACTGCTAGTCGGCAGCCTCTGGCATTTGGGGAAATGCGCTTGAGGCCATGTGACCAAATGGGTACGGGGCGCCTCTGGGTGGCTTCCGGAACCGGGACGTTACAAAGTGGTATCAAAGGGAGGTTTCGATCCTCCGACCTGTGGGTTATGGGCCCACCATGCTTCCGCTGAGATGAGGGTATGCCATCTCATGCATCATATAGGCACTTCTAGAAATCACATGCCATGAATTTTTTCCATGCCATCTAGGGTGCATTAGCAATTGCATGTTGTTGTGATAGACGTTGTGTAGATTATGCATGTTGTTGTGATAGATACTTGATAGAATCTCTGCTGATTGTTAGAGAATTGTCTGTATTGTACTTTTTTTAAATGAACGCTAAATTTTGATTCTTGAGGTGTTATGGGCCCTCTTGAATCGGAAATTGGTGGATCATGATCCTGTTTTATCTTGTACATGACTGTAAGGGATGCCAAGCTTTGATTTGTGGGGAGTATGGGCCATCACAGATAGGAATTTGACACCTCTTTACCTTGTTTTCCATGTTTCTGGGCTTCTGTGCAGTTTCTGAGCTACTGCCCAGAAAAAACCCAGAATACACGGAATGTACTTTCTGGTTACACGCTGTGTAGTTTTTAGGCCATGTTACTGACTGTGTGTGCAGGAACACAGTGTTGTGAAAATAACGCTAGGATCACACCGTGTATGGTATGTACACACCGTGTAGTGTAGATCCTTGTACCCAGCTGTGTCACTAACAACATGGGTCGGGGAAGCTCGAGTAGAACACGATGTGTTGCAAAGGAACACGCCGTGTTGCAAAGTAACACGCCGTGTAGTCTTTACCAGGTACCTGACCGTGTCATGAACAACATGGGACGGTGTCACCTTCTCCTATACATTCCATGTTTGTTCGGAACACACCGTGTAAGGGCCAACCGTGTAGACGACCGTGTAACTAACAACACGGGTCGCCGAGTCAGTGTCTAGTACACACCATGTCCCTAGGGAACACACCGTGTAGTCTAAGGTTAGTTTGAGCCATGTGAGTTAACCGTGTAAAGAGAATCGGGTAGGGGAATAGTCTTCATGTACATTCCATGTGTTGGGTCAACACACCGTGTATTTTGAGGTATCACACGACTTGTAGGGAAGGGGTACACACCCATGTCAGTGGCTTAAGAAGACACGCCGTGTAGTTTGAGGTGTCACAAGACCTGTAGGGCAGGGGTACACACCCATGTTAGTGGATTAAGAAGACACGCCGTGTAGTTTTTATACATGCCGTGTAGTCATGTTTTGTAAACTTGTGTGTTTTTCTTCCTCTGTTCCCATTTTGTACTCCTATGTTTTTATGTCCTTGTTTTTCTGATCTAAGGTATGCTTTTGATCTTTCAGAGCTATGCCTCTGAGACGTCCTCTAGTTGTACATCTATCGTTAGGAAGTGATCAGACGCCAGATATGGCTGATCAGGGACTTCCTGCAGATCCTCCAGTCGAGCCAGCCTTGGCACCGGCTGTCATACCCGTCACAGGCGCCGATGCGCAATTCAGGGAGGACTTCCTGAGGATGATGTAGACTTTTCAGGGAGCGCCGCCTCCTACCCCGTCGATGGCTGAGTTGACGCGGGTTTTCCAGCAGTAGTATCCTCCTACTTTTTCAGGGGATGGAGGACCCCAGGCTGCAGAGTCGTGGATAGAGGCCACACTGACCATCTTTGAGCACCTAGAGATCCCTCCAGAGAAAAGGGTAAAGCTGGCTACTTATATGCTCCAGGACACTGCCAAAAGGTGGTGGGAGGTGATATCATGGTCAGGACGTCAGCATGATATGTCTTGGGACGAGTTTTGACACACCTTCTATGACTACTTCTATCTGGAGACCCTGAGGGCCGATCGAGCCCGGGAGTTTATGAGTCTGCAGCATGGTACTCTTTCTGTTATGGAGTACTCGTCTCATTTCACCGAGTTGCAGCGTTTCACACAGATCCCAGCAGGTGATGAGTTTTTCCTTGCTAGGAAGTTTGAGGATGGACTCAGGAAGGAGATCCATTCCCAGGTGAATATCTTTCAGTTGACTTCTATATCCTCCATCGTCAACTAGGCACTGATCACTGAACGCAATCTGAGGGATTCTGGAGCAGTGATCCAGGGCGGTTCGATATCCAGGGCTAGTGTTCCTCCTACGGACAGTAGGAAGCGTCACAGAGAGTCTTCTCTAGGAGATCGAGGTTCGCAGGATGCGTCTTCTGGAAGCCAGGTGGTATGCTACCAGTGTGGTAGGAGTGAGCATACTAGGCCTCAGTTCCAGAGGGATCCGATGGAGTGCTGGTCTTGCAGCAAGATGGGCCATCTTCAGCGTTTCTGTCACATCTTCTCACCTTCAGCTGGTGGTAGGGGTTCCTCTATGACCCCACGTTCTGGAGATGCTTCACCAGTTTCCCACCAGTCCGGGAACTGGAGTTCTTCCGGCTGTTCAGGCCGAGGTGGGGGTCGTGACCGTGGTGGTCAGCCACCAGGTCATTAGCGATAGCAGAGTGGATCAACTCAGAGCGATCAGCCAGGGGCACAGGGCCATGGTGCAGGCCAGTCTTTCGCCGTGGAGCAGACCTACCAGGAGCAGGATCCCGACCCTTCTACTGTTCTAGGTACGATTTTAGTAGCCTCATTTTTATCTTCAGCTCTTTTCGATACTGGTGCTTCCCATAACTTTATCTCTGTTTCGGTTGTGGAGAGCCTTGGGCTCTGTATCTTTTCATCTGCCGACTTGTTGACTCTTGACACGCCGTTGGAAATGAGGACATCTAGTGTACGTCAGTGTAGAGAGTTCCCTCTTGAGGTTGTGGGGTGTCATTTCTTATGGGACCTCTATATCCTAGAGATGACGGGCTATGCCGTCATTCTCAGTATGGACTGGTTGGTTCCTTTCCAGGCGGTCTTCGATTGCTATCGTCGCAGGGTGAGTTTCGTATCACCAGAGGGCGGATCTTTCCTTCATAGAGGCGAGTGGGATGTCCAGGCGGGTAGAGCTGGACCAGAGCATCATGGGCTAGGGGAAGTTACAACCCATATTTCCAATATTTATCTGGATGACCAGGGGACTTCACAGTTAGACTTTTCTCCAGTGGTGGATCATTTTAGGGATGTCTTTCCAGAGGACTTTTCAGGTTTACCTCCGGAGCGTGAGGTAGACTTCTCGATTGAGCTCGTTCCAGGAGCGGAACCGGTGTCCATTCCTCCTTATAGGATGGCTACACCTGAGTTGTAGGAGCTCAAGAAGCAGTTGGAGGAGTTGCAGGCAAAGGGTTTCATCCGACCCAGTACTTCTCCTTGGGGTTCGCCTGTCCTGTTTGAGAAGAAGGCAGATGGTACCCTTCGGCTGTGTGTGGATTATCAGAAGCTGAACCAGTTGACGGTCAAGAACCGATATCCCTTGTCAAGGATCTATGACCTCTTTGATCAGCTTCAAAGATCCTAGGTGTTCTAGAAGATCGATTTGAGGTCCGGTTATCATCAGTTGTGCGTCAGACCATCAGATATACCTCTGACAGCGTTCAGGAGCAGGTATGGTCTTTTCGAGTATACAGTCATGTCGTTCAGTCTCACGAATGTGCCTGCAGTCTTCATGGCACTGATGAACCGAGTGTTCCATCCATATTTGTACCCCTTTGTCATGGTCTTTGTTGATAATATCTTGGTGTACTCTCACACTCGATACGACCATGCCACACATCTTGATATTGTTTTGAGTACACTAAGAGAGCATCAGCTATATGCTAAACTCTCAAAGTGCCACTTTTGGATGGATCAGATTCACTTCCTGGGTCATGTTATCTCAGAGACATGAGTGTCAGTGGACCCAGAGAAAGTGAGAGCTATAGTTTCCTGGGAGCATCTAAAGAACATCTTTGAGGTGCAGAGTTTCCTAGGGCTGGCTGGATACTACAGATACTTCATTCAGGACTTCTCGTGCCTAGAAGCACCATTGATAGGTCTGACCAAAAAGGGGGTGAAGTTTTTATGGTCAGATTCTTGTGAGTATGCCTTTTAGGAGCTGAAAGGGCGGTTGACGTCAGTGCCGATACTAGTCTTGCCGAAGCTCGGCAAGGTCTATACTGTTTACTATGATGCTTTAGGTATTGGGCTGGGAGCTGTGCTTATGCAGGGAGATGGAGTCATTGCGTACGGGTCTCGGCATTTGAGGCCACACGAGAGGAACTACCCGACACACGATCTGGAGTTGGCAGCAGTTATTCATGCCTTGCGCTGTTGGAGACACTATCTTTTGGGAGAGCACTTTGTGGTTTTCACCGACCACAAGAGTCTCAAGTATATCTTCACTCAGCGCGATCTGAATCTAAGACAGCATATGTGGGTCGAGTATCTTCAGTATTTTGAATTCGATCTCTCCTATACGCCGGGAAAGGGCAATGCAGTGGCTGATGCGTTGAGCAGAAGAACTCAGATTCAGGCAGTTCAGGAGGCCAGCAGTGAGTGGTAGCTTATGGCTCTGTTCTCTAATATTCACTTAGAGGTGAATGACAGGCAAGGATATACTTTCCTTTCATCTGTGGTTGTTACCTCTACACTTCTTGATCGGGTACGAATGAGGAAGTTATCAGACTTAGAGGCCTTGATCCTGCGGGAGAGTGTGTTAGGAGGGGACCCTCTTCGAGGATGGACAGTGGGCGAGTATGAGATATTGTGTTTCCAGGGATGCATATGGGTGCTAGCAGACATACGCGAGGAGCTGATGTGGGGTTTTAATTCCTCAGTTTGGGCAGTTCATCCTGGCGTCACCAAGATGTATCGGGACCTTCATCTCCAGTACTGGTGGCCAGGTATGAAGAGAGATGTTGCTGGTTTTTTCATAAGATGTTCTACTTGTCAGCAGGTGAAAGCATATCATCAGCGACCAGCGGGGATTTTGTAGCAGTTACCCATTCCGGAGTGGAAATGGAACGATGTCACGATGGACTTCATGACTGGGTTACTGAGGTCACCTCGGGGAAGTGATGCTGTTTGGGTCATCGTCGACAGGCTTACGAAGGTAGCACACTTCTTGCCGATCAAGGATACCTTCATTGTTGATGATCTGGGACGACTGTACATCAGAGAGATTGTACTTCTACATGGAGTTCCACACTCCATTATTTCAGACAAGGATGCATGCTTTACCTCTCGGTTATGGCAGGGACTTCAGAAGGCTTTGGGTACACAGGTACTTTTGAGTACAACATACCATCCCCAGACTGATGGCCAGTCCGAGCGCATGATCCAGGTGCTGGAGGACATGATCCAAGCTTGAATTATAGACTTTAGAGGTTCTTGGGAGAAGCATATACCTCTTGTGGAGTTCGCCTACAACAACAGTTTTTAGGCGACCATTCAGATGGAACCATACGAGGCTCTGTACGATAGACCATGCCGATCACCCTTATGCTGGCTGGAGGTAGGAGAGGAAGCTTTGCTGGGACCTCGTCTTGTTCAGGATACTTCAGAGTAGATAGAGATGATTCGGAAGCGGATGGTTACAGTACAGTCTCGGCAGAAGTCTTATGCTGATCAGCAGAGATGACCTCTGGAGTTCGAGGTCGGAGATCAGGTTTTCCTGCGTGTCGCACCGAGGTTGGGGCACAAGAGGATTCAGAGGTAGGGAAATCTTTCACCACGGTACGTCGGACCATTTGAGGTGTTGGAGAGAGTTGGTCTGGTTGCCTATCAGTTGCAACTACCTCAGCGGTACCAGTCCATGCACGATGTCTTCCACGTCTCTCAGCTCCGACGTTACTTTTCAGATCCATATCATGTCTTACAACCTGAGGAGGTTGAGCTTGAAGCGGATGCGTCATTTGAGGAGAATCCTATCCAAATTGTCGATCACAGTACGAAGGTTCTCTGAGGATAGTCTGTTCCACTGGTACAGGTGTTATGGCAGCACGAGCGAGTACATGATGAGACTTGGGAGAGGGAGGCTGAGGTTCGATCACAGTGGCCGGATCTGTTCGGGGTTTCTTCTTCTACGCCTCTCTAGGGAAATTCAGGGACAAATTTCTTTAAGGGGGGAAGTTTGTAAGAACCCGGATCTTCGTTTCAGGTATGTCTTTCCTTTTTTGGAGTTTTTGAGAATTTTTGGAGTTTCTGGAAATTTTTGAAGTACAGGCCGTGTACTTTCTTAGTACACGCTGTGTACTCTTTTCCTGCTCGAAACCATGTGCTGGCCGTGTCCGGACCACACACACGGTGTGTAGGGGTGACATGGAGGCCGATTTTGGCGGAGTACGGAAAAACCCACTACACGCCGTGTAATTTTTCTTTTTCTTTTTCACTAAATGGACCGGGGTCGCGCCTCATCGTCATAACAGTCTCCTTCTAGGTCTGGTTCATCCGAGAGTGACCCGTATGACCGGATCTTCCCCGAGCTCCCGCCTCTCCGTTCGTTCTTCAATTCGAGCACAGTCGATTGCGTTGGAAGAGCAACGGTGAGTTCTTCCTTATGTTTGAGCTTTATTTTCCAATTCTTCATCTTTCTCAAGTTATCTAAGGTTGAACATTTTGTGCGTTTTCTCAGATCTACGACATTCTAGGGAGAATCAGCCATTGTGGTTCAAGTATATCAATCTCCTAGGATCGAGGTAGGTGGTTTGTGCCTTACCGTTCAAAGTCTCTGAGTTTTATGTGTGAATTTCCACTGATACCCATGAACGAGATATCTCATGTTACCCTTTTTCCTACGTTGTTTTCCTGCCTTGCTTGTATGCTTGTGTAGAGGTAATTTGACCTTGTTAGAGTATATTTTGGTTGTTCTTGGATGTATTTTTCCCTTTATTTTTTTTGTTTACGACTTTGGGTCTTGTTTGCCTTTGGCTGCTACACTTGTTTCATGCCTTGTGGTTATAGGTTGAAGTGAAACTCATGACATGCTTGTTGCCTTGTAGACTATTTAGCTAAGTAGCTCTATAGGTGTACTTTGGTTAGCCAAGTAGCTATATAGGTTTACTTTAGCCTTATAGCATTATTATGCACTGACCGACATGGGGCTGAGAGAACCTGGTGCTATAGAATATAAGGGATAGACCGAGTGAGCTTCCCAGAGAGTCTTAGACATTATAGACTACATAGGGGATGGACTGAGTGAGCTCCCAGAGAGTCTTGGATTTTATAGATTACAGGAGGGTAGACCGAGTGAGCTTCCTCAGAGAGTCTTACCTTGTTTGAATCTCTTTAAGAACCTTCCCAGGCTATAGGAGGGATTGACCGAGTGAGCTTCCTCAGAGAGTCTGTGGTATACGTGAGGTTATAGGAGGAATTGACCGAGATAACTTCCTCAGAGAGTCTCTAGACCTTGGGGCTAAGAGGGTTAGACCGTGTGATCTTCCTCAAGAGATTCCCTAACTACCATAGACTATAAGGGGAATTGACTGAGTGAGATTCCCTAGAGAGTCTCATAAATTCGTATGACCAACCAGCGGGGTTAGGTTGAGTGCACTGCCCAGAGGGTTGTGGTACTTCTTGGATAGGACTAGAGGGGATGGCTGCGAGTACTTCCCAGAGGGTTTCCAACTTCTTAGCAGTTTGTTTCACTGTTGTTGACTGGTTGTGGATTGTTTTTCTGCTATGTATCATCCTGCCTTACTGCTTATTGTTACTGCTTATTTCTTGCTGTTACTGTTACTAATTATTGCTTGCTGTTGCTGTTTACTGCTTATTGTACATTTACCTGCCATATACTCACTGACTATTAAGAACAAATCTTCGGGTGAATGCCTACTAGGATTTAGTCTCACACCCTATTTGGGTCATATTTTTGGGCCCAAACAGACTATGTTGTTGCAGGTATAGACAAGGTCAAGCGCCCTTCAACTTCCGGTACTTGATAGCTTGGAGCAGGAGAGCATGGGACCGAGCTTTGGCTTGCGATGCTGAGAAGCTATTTTATTTTCTTTTGTAATTGTTTTGGTACTGTAGTGATTTCCATAATTGTGACTTGTTTGGCTTCTTTTATAGTTATGTATCATGCATCATTTCATATATATACATATGTGCTCCAGTTTGTTGATTTAGTCTTCCGCTGTTTATGTTGTTGGTTATTACTGCTTCCGCTATTGCATGTTTATTTTTCTTCCGCTGTGTACTCTGCCAATGAGGGCATAGTTTCCCCAATATCACACCCAAGGCCCTCGCTGTTAGTCGGCAACCTCTGGTGTTTGGGGAAATGTGCTTGAGGCTAGGTGACCAACCGGGTACGGGGTGCCTCTAGGTGGCTTCCGGAACCGGGACGTTACAGTAGGATATTACGAGAACAAGACCCACCAGTAGAAAATCCACATTTATATGTGTCATTGTATGTTCATATCCACAAATGTGTGTATTGATCCTTATAATTTAATATTATTATTAATGAGTGTTATAAGTTGCTTACTTTGATGTGTTAATGAAAATTATGATGACATATGTTCCCAGTGAGGTAGGATATGTTGGGTGTGTCACGAGTAATATTTTATTAATGAATAATGCGATAAAGGATTTTTCCCTTCTGTTCTTTAGTGGAAGTTGAAATCTTAGGCCCTTTTATGAAAATGATATATCCTAAATAAATCCATGTCCATGGTGTTTTATAGGCAAGTTCTATTTTCGTAAAATCAAAGAAAGAGACATTGAGCGCATATGTTGATGGAACCAATATACAACCTGCTTGATAAGAGATATCACAATAAAGGGATTATATTACACATTAAGTGTTTGTATGAGGTATTATATCATTTCAAAATTAACTTATTTCTATATGGGTGCCTTGGCATATTGCTAGATTCTAACCTTAGACTTTAGGTTGCTTCACCTAATGCCATTAAGAAAGAGGCTTAGAGGGTCACACAATAAGTGTATCTAGAATCAAAGTTAAATAATATATTATTATTTATTATTTAAAAAGTTGAATAAATATTATTCCTACATGTGGTTTAATAATTATTCATGTTTTCTTGACCACATATATTCCGTTACCAGTTATTTGAGAGAATATTATGTGTGGAATATTTAATAAATACTTATTTTATATTTAGTGGATATAATTTTTATTTATATATTAGAGAATAATGTAGTGATACTTATCTATTAAATAAAAAATAATTATTCAAGGCTTGATAAATATTATGAAGGAATGACAGACTAATTTTAATATTCTAGTGAGAAATAATATTTATTGAATATTATTTGAATAAATAATATTTAATTTTAATTCATGAGTTTAGCGCATGTCAAGGAATAATAATAATAATATTATTATAGACATGGGGTTCCATGGAGATTAAATAAATAATAAAGGGAATTTTTGAAATTATTTATTCTAACCCTAATGACATATAAACCCAATTATATTATTTTCTCAATAAAGCTAATTCATTTGTGTTGTGCACAAAAAAATCCATAGAGAATCCTCTCAAGCCCTAGAGATTCCAATCCCAGAACACTCCCAAGAATAGTGTTGAACCCTCTGTGAAATGGTTATTTTAGTAATCACAAATCATTGTTATTTCTGTTTATAAGTAAATTTAGTCAACTATTCATTCTGTTCTAAATGTGTTTATATACGTTTAATCATGTTTACATAAGTTTATCTATGATTATTTATGGTTTTCTATTGACCTGGAAGTGTTCTGGTTTGAACAGACACTTGGTGCGTATTTCATGTTTTTGACTCACCTTTATTTATTTTCCTGAGTCACCGTTAGTTCGCACCGATGTAGAATGGTCACACCGATGTAGAACGGCCACACCATTGAAGAACGGTTGCACCGATGTAGAACAGTCGCACCGATGAAGAATGATCGCACCGATGTAGAAAGGTCGCACCGATGAAGAACAATCGCATCGATGAAGAACAATCACACCGATGTTGAACAGTCGCACCGATGAAGAATAGTCGCATCGATGAAGAACCATCACACCGATGTAGAATAGTCGCACCGATGAAGAACGGTCGCACCGATGAAGAATAGTTGCACCGATAAAGAACAATCGATGCTGATCAAATGACCTACCGAAACCAATGTTGATCAAATGACCTACCGAAACCGATGCTGATCAAATGACCTACCGAAACCAATGCTGATAAAATGAACTACCAAAACCAATTCTGATCAAATGACCTACTGATACCGATGCAAATTCAAAATGACTTACCGATATCATGATTCACCGATAGTCATGAAAACTGTTTTAACTTTCTACTAACCCTTTTTAATTGCAGCAGTCATATTTTCTTAGTTAAATGCACCTGTTATTAATTAATGTTGGTTGTTGGATGTCAAGAAACCATACCTCATACCTGTAAAAAGGTAATCATTCTTTTTTCCAGATCTCAAGGAATAAAAAAAAATATCTGCAGTGAAAAGGGAGAGCTGAACGAAAACAAAAATACATACACAAAAGAAGGTACATGTGTGTGAAGTCCCAGGGAACACAAGGAGAACTTGAAGAACACCTGTAAAAACCAGCGAGCCGAAAGCAGATCTTTCACCAGGAACAAACACAAAGACTAGTAGATGTGCCTTACTGAAAATATATGCACAAGTTTAAATAGCTGCAGCTGAGAAGAACAACAATACTCTGTTTTGAGTCATCCTCACCAGAAAGGACTTGACTTCCATCTCCAACATCAAAACGAGTCCAGAGCATATCTGCAATTACACGGAGCTTTCTAAACTCTATTATTTCCTCTGTCGTATCCCTTTGCTTAACATTCCGAGCAGTGTGTGTGTACATCTGTCTACTCTAGATACACATTGTCTCTTGAGCTGAACTGGAGGATATTAAATCCTCATAACAAACTTTCTATACCTCCTTGTATCCCACTGTGAGTTGTGGAAGAGGTCAAGTGTGACCAGGACAGCCTGAGAGCTGTTTTTTTTGTTTTTCCCATGAAAAACTGTGGTAGAGGTCTTAGGACCGGAACAGTCTCTGTACTGTTATTTTCCCCGATCCAGGGTGTGAATCAAATTTATATAAATTGTTTGAGAGGACTATGTCTTGGCTTGAGACTAAACCTCTTGGTTATATCTGCTGTGCATCTTAGATTAATTCTAAAGTATATTATATATATATATATATATATTTTGTAGTCCTCTACTATTTACTTTGAAATACAAATCTATTTTAAAGTTACTCTGATAGTTAAATTAGAAAGTGTTTGTAACTTTTGTAAATCAGTAGATTAGATTCAAAATCTGATTTAATCCTTTGATTAAATTAACTGAGACCTAATCAATCTTTTGAGAATCTAATTGAACCTTTACATATTTAAAAATTCACTACAGTTTAACTTGTTTTTAGATTGGGGGATTTTAATAGAAATATTTTTAACAGAAATTTTAATTGGAACTCAATTCACTTCCCCTCTTGAGTATCCACTCCGACCAACATTTGGTATCAAAGGGATAACTTTTTTTTAAAGGGTTTCGAAACACTCTATTTTTCAATTGTGATTTTGGTTGTATCTTAAAGATCTTAAATTTCTGTTAGTTCTAAATTTTATCTCTTTAAATATATTTTTTAAAATCTTATTATGGATAATATACTAGAAGTTGCTTCTACCAACATGCCACCTTTCTTCAATGGTACAAATTATGCTCAGTGGAAACTTAAAATGAAAATTCACTTAGAGAGTATGGGATTCGACATCTGAACTGCTATAGAAACTCATTATAAGATTCCAAAAACTGAAAGGACTACTTGGGATGAACCTACTAAAAATGCTTATAATAATAACTGTAAAGATATGAATGCCTTGTATTGTGCTTTAGGAGATAAAGAATTTAATCAAATATCTGCTTGTAAAACTTCTTATGAAATTTGGGATACCTTGGGTGTTTCTCATGAAGGAACAACCAATGTTAAGGAAATGAGATTGAATACCTATACTATTAAGTATGATAATTTTAAATTGAAGCCTGATGAACCTATCTCTAACATGTATCTTAGGTTCAATGAGATTTTCTACACTATGATCTCACTTGGAAAATATGTTCCTACAAAAGAACAGATCATGAGGATATTTAGATGTTTACCTGACAAATGGAGAGGCACATCTGTTTCAATTAGAGAATCCTGTGATATTGGTGCTTTACCTGTTAAGGAATTAATTGGTAAGATTATGATGTATGAAGAAGAATTGAAGGTAAACAAAGAAGAAGATGATGAACCAAAAAGGAAGTCAGTGGCATTTAAGTCTACTGACTCAAAGAGAAAGGGAAAGGAAAAAGTTCACATACCTACTGAAAGCTAAACAAGTGAAAATTCAGATTCTGAAAGTGATGCAGAGATGGATCAGATAGCCAGGAGATTCAAGAAGTTCTACAGGAAGAATAAATTCTTCATAAAATCAAACTACAAAGGTAAATACGACAACAAAGGTCACTGAAAGAAATATTGGAAGAAGTCTGATAAAAGTGATGACATTGTATGCTATGAATGAAAAAGGAAAGGACATGTAAAAGCAGACTGTCCAAAGTTAAAATTCAAAAATAAATATTACTACAAGGACAATAAGTACAAGAAATCAATGAAAGTAACTTGGAGTGCTTTAAAAGACACTTCAAGTGATTCCGATTCTACTAAGGATGAAGACTCTCACAAGGCTAACATGTGTTTTATGAAAAACACATCTGAGGAGACTTTATTGAAGAGTTCTCATAAGAAGGTATGGTACTTGGAAAATGGATGTTCAAGACACATGACAACAGATTACTCATGCTTTAAAAACTTAATCAAAGTTGATGGAGGCCATGTCACCTTTGGTGATAACTCTAAAGGAAAGATCATCGGCCTAGGCCAGATTGGTAACACTAATTCTGTTCTAATTTCCAAAGTTTTATTTGTTGATGAACTTAAATATAACCTATTAAGTATTTATCAATTGTGTGATGATGGTTTCAATGATAAATTTGAAAATGACTCATGTAATGTTTTTAATTCCAAAAATGTTTTAGTATTTTATTCTTTGAGAAATGAAAATGTTTATACAGTTGATTTTAATTATTTAGCTAAACAAAATATTACTTGTTTAAATGCTTTTCATAAAGAATCTTGGCTTTGGCACAGAAGATTAGGACCCTCCAACATTCATTCACTTAGAAAACTGACTAGGAAGAACTTAGTTAGAGACCTACCTAAGCTTGAATTCCCAACTGATAAAGTTTGTAATCCCTGTCAAAAGGGAAAGCAACATAAAGTTTCTTTTAAATCAAAGAAAGAAGTTTCAACTTCTCAACCTCTCGATTTGGTTCACATGGATTTGTTTGGACCTTCTATATTTTCTAGTTTAAATGGGAAACACTATGTCTATGTCTTAGTAGATGAATTTTCTAGATATACTTGGGTATACTTTTTAGCTCAAAAAGTGAAGCTTGTTCTTATTTTTTCAAATACTCCAAGTCTATAGAGAACCTTAGTGGACTTAACATTAAGACCCTGAGAAGTGATCATGGTCGTGAGTTTGAAAATCTTGAATTTGAATCTTACTGCTCACACAATGGCTATAATCACAACTTTTCTGCCCCTAGGGCACCTCAGCAGAATGGTGTAGTTGAAAGAAGAAATAGAACCCTTCAGGAAATTTCAAGAACTATGCTAAATGAATATGATCTACCTATTTATTTTTGGATTGAAGTTGTAAATACAGCTTGTTACATTATCAATAGAGTCCTGATCCGACCTGTTCTTAAGAAGACCCCTTATGAACTGTGGAATAATAGGAAACCCAAAGTTAGTTATTTCAGAGTTTTTAGTTGAAAAGTATTTATTCTCAATACTAAGGATAATATAGATAAATTTGCATCCAAGAGTGATGAAGGAATATTTTTAGGATATTCAATTAATAGAAGAGCCTATAGAGTGTTTAATAAGAAAACCAAGTGTGTGGAAGAATCTGTTCACATCAAATTTGATGAAATTGATCCACATGGACCAAAAACTTTTCTTTAAAATCTTGAAGAATATTTGTCTATTCTGAACCTTAATGACAAAAATAGTGACCCTGTTGTAAAGACAACCAGATCTGGAAATGTTCCAGAGCCTGCTTCTGATGAATCCGAACCTAGAGAAAAACCTGAAATTTTTAGTCCCACCTTTACTAGATCAACTAGGATTCTAAAGAATCATCCTTTAGATGCTATTGTTGGTAATATTGATAGAGGTACATAGACTAGAGCTTCTCTAAGAAATCAGGTTGAACATCAAGCCTTTCTTTCATATCTAGAACCTAAAAATATCAATGATGCAATCAATGATGAATTTTGGGTAATGGCTATGCAAGAAGAGTTAAATCAATTTGAAAGAAACAAAGTCTAGGAATTAGTTGAAAGAACTAAGGACACCTTGACCATAGGCACTAAATTGGTTTTTAAAAACAAAGTTGATGAATCAGGAAATATAGTTAGAAACAAATCAAGGCTAGTTGCACAAGGGTATAGTCAAGAGGAAGGTATATACTATGAAGAAACCTTTTCACCTGTAGCTAGATTAGAAGCTATTAGGATCTTACTTGCCTATGCTGCTCATCTGAATTTCAAGTTATATCAAATGGATGTCAAAAGTGATTTTCTAAATGGTTTTATAATTGAAGATGTTTTTGTTGAACAACCACCTGGATTTACAAACCCCCATTTTCAAAATCATGTTTTTAAGCTTTCTAAAGCTTTGTATGGTTTAAAACAGGCTCCAAGAGCTTGGTATGATAGACTTACAAATTTTCTTGTTTCTAAAGGTTTTACTAAAGGAATTGAAGATCCCACTCTTTTTATTAAAAGAATTTCTAAATATATTTTGATTGTACAAATCTATATTGATGATATTATCTTTGGATCTTCAAAAAATTCTTCATGTACTGACTTTTCAAAAATTATGCAAAACGAATTTGAAATGAGTTTAATGGGAGAACTCAAGTATTTTCTTGGATTTCAAAATTTTCAAAATAAAGATGGTATTATTTTAAATCAAAGTAAATATACAAAGGATATTTTAAAATGTTTTGGTTTGGATAGTAATAAGGGAAGTGATACATCTATGAGTACCACCTGTAAGTTGGATGATGATGAAACTGGGAAATCAGTTGATCAAACCAATTATAGAGGTATGATTGGGAGTCTACTTTACCTTACTGCTAGTCGACCATATATCATGTTTAGTGTATGCATGTGTGCAAGATTTCAAGATAATCATAAAGAATCTCATTTACTTGATGTTAAAAGGATTTTAAAATATCTTAAACATACTACCAATTTAGGTTTGTTTTATCCAAAAGGACAATCCTTTGACTTAATGAGTTATTCAGATGATGACTTTTCCGGTTGAAATTTATATAGGAAGAGCACATTTGGAACATGTCATCTTTTGGGAAAGTCCCTGGTATCTTGGTGTAGTAAGAAACAGAACTCTGTTGCATTGTCTACTGCTGAAGCAGAATACATTGCTGCTGGTAGTTGTTGTGCACAGATTCTGTGGATGAAACACACCTTGTTGGACTATGGCTATCAATTTAGACATATGTCTATAAATTGTGATAACACTAGTGCAATTATAATCTATAAGAATCCTGTGTCTCACTCTAGGACCAAACACATTGATGTCAGACATCACTTCTTGAGAGATCATTATCAAAAAGGTGATATTTCTCTAGAATTTATTGACTATGAACATCAATTAACTGATATCTTCACCAAACCCTTGATCTCAGAAAGGTTAAATTTTATTAAGCAAGAATTAGGTATGATCGATCAGTGAAACCGATCAGTGAAACCGATCAGTGAAACCGATATTTTGTTACCATTTGTATCGTACAATTTTTAACACTCTTAGTGTTTTTCAAAACAACGTTGTTTTACTTAATCGATATTATATTTAGTGTTGTAACCCTAAATGATAAATTTAATGACCTGTGACTATTTCTTTTCCCAAGAACTGTGACTCTTCATATCCCGCCAAACCTTACATTTTTTTTTTCTGAAACTTGAACTTCTTGAACCTCTCAAACCATTTTAAATCCTTCAAACCCTTCAAACCTCTCAAACTTCCAAATTTCAAAGCAAAAACGACAAAGCAAGGAATTTGAAGGTTTCTCTCCTATGAAACGCCAACAAGGAGAATCGAGCAGCACAACTCAAAGGTCAGTAAACCCAGAGTTGGAAACTGGTTGGTTACAACTGAAAAGGAAGTAAGTTTTGAATGGGTGTTAACCAGTAAGTCTACTCTTTTAAAAGTTTTGGAAATGCAAGGATGGAAAAACTGATTCTATGATAACAACCGAGTCTACTACCCAAAGCTTGTGCATGAGTTATCTGAACTTAACTATTTTATTGGATGGAGCAGAAGCTGTAAGACTATCTTCAGTGGTCAAAGGAAAAAAATATATTTTTCTTCAAAGCAATGGGCTAAGTGTTTGGGAGTACCTCACAAAGGTAGATATGAAGACTATTCTGGTAATATTCCTCCTACCACTGAATATTTTTCGCATGAACTTGCTCTGGAGATGCTGACTGGCAATTCTGAATCCAGAAGGATAAAAACTGCTAAGTTATATGGTGAAAGTAGAATTTTGTTTAAGTTTATTCAGCACCAAATCTATCCCAGAAATGGTGATTTTGATTCTGTAAAATATCAGGATGTTTTCCTGTTGTTTTTATTTCTAAATGATGAGAAGATCAACTTGTGTAGATATTTTACTGTCCATATTGCTGAGATGGTGAAGCCATCCAAGAAAGCTACAACCTTGTTCTACTCTAAGAAAATCTATGTTATGTTAAAGTTTTTGGGCTGTGTTGAAGATGGAGATGAGTGTATCTCATCCAGTAGTAGTTTTTTTATTAACAAGGATATCTGAAAAAGAATGAAAATCAATTGGAATTTATGGAAGAAGGAATGAGTTGCTGATGAAGATAAGATGAATGAATCCTTTAATCTTTCTAACCATCCTAAGAGACCAAATGGGATGAGAGATCCTGGTTTAAAACTGGATGAAGAAGTTGTTTATTCTAATGAGGAAGAGGAGACAGAAGCTCCTAAGGAAACTGAAGAGTCAAGTAAGAAAGGAACAGGGGAAGCTGAGGCTGATGATGATGTGGATACTGAAAAGGAACCTGAATCACCTCCTGATGACAGGAGTGATCCTGATACAATAAGTCCTAAGAAAAGAAGAATGGAATTTGGACCATCTAGTCCACCTCTCAAGTTACCAGAGTCAAAACCTCTTCTAGGTGATGAAGAAGCTAAAATAGAGGAATCAGATTCTGAGGAGTATGAATCCAATAGTAAAGATAGTACTGATGAGACCTCATTAAATAATAATGGAAATGAAAATGGTGATGATAGTGATGATTATGATGGAAATAATGATGATGGTGGTGATAATGATGCTACTATTCGACCAGTAGATGGTCAAAATGTGATCCAAGATGATCTAAAACCACAAAAAGCTGAAGAAGAAGCTATTCCTGAGGCTGAAAGAACAATCCAGATAGAGATTTATGTAGGTGAAGAAATATCACTTGAAAATTATGGAAAAGCTGATTTTGTAAAGCCCCAGTATACCTCTTGTAAAGCTGCATGGGAGGAACACCCATGTTATACTGTTCTTGGTTTTGATTATTCAGAAGAAGAAGAAGAAGAAGGGGTGCACAAAGCAAGGGAAATTTTTTCAGTTAAGGCTAGACTAGTTGCTGAGAATGTGCAAGTGACAGTATAAAGACACGGTACTTTAGTTTATCGATTGGATTTAGACAGATTTAAAGATGAGTTTCTCTATACATTTAGAGAATCAATAAAAGAAGAGTTATCTCATGCTCCTGCTCTTGCTCCTGCTCCTATGAACTTATCTGAGGCTGCTATGGATGCTCTAACTCAGAGAGTGGTAAGTATCATTAAACTAGACCTGTGAAATACTGGTGAGATGATTGGAAGGCATATTACCTCTATGAATCAAACACTCAAGGATTTAAGTAGTGGCTTAGTTTCTCTATCAGGAGAATTTAGATCAACCATCACTGGTATGATGGAAGTGTTGAGAATTTTGATAGAACATCTGAAGAAGTTGGATTTGAGAAAGTTAAAGGCTGAGATTACTCAGATTGCTGCTCAATCCAACTCTTCCAAAGTGTCCAAGATCACTGGTCATGAGATTAATGCCTTAAAGTATGTTATAAAAGAAGAATTAGCAGCTCTTGGACAGATTTTGTATTTGGAATCTTTGAAAAGGATGAAAGGAAATAGTGATCATATTCATAAGATGGTGAATTTGTATTCAGCTGATGCTACTAAGGCCCAGAAAGAAATCAAAGAGAAAGTGGATCACTACTTTTCTAAAATCTATAACAAGCATGAGTTGAACCATCAATTTAAAGTCTTAGATGAGAATTTGAGGCTTCCTCCAGTCACTAAAGCCTTTAAGGCTCAGGTACAACAATTGAAATATTTTACTCCTACTCTAGAGAGATTCATGCAGAACAAAGATTATTTTGAGAAGTCCATGAAATATGGTGGTGAATTCATTCAAGATTTTATCAATCTAATCAAACCATATCTTCATGTGCAAGAAAAGGAAATTTTTCTTCCTACTGTAGAGCCTCTCAGTCCATCAAATGTTGCTCCTGGTCAGATATCATTCTCTCAAGCTCTATCAAATATTCGGCTAGTCATTCAGCAGTCTCTTTCAATAAGGTCTTCTACTCAACCACAAGTGACCCTAGCACCCACTCTGCTTCCCGCCAGAGCTGTCCTTACACCTCTCTCTATTCAGCCAGATCAACCTTCAACCAAGCCACCCTCTGGCCCATCCATTCATCCCATTGCTAAAGAGAAATCCCCTATGCACCCCAAGAAATAGCTGTGTATTGTTTTTGATAGGGTGACTTTTATGTGTTTCCTTTTATTGTACCTTTTTTTTATTTTCTTTTTTCAGTGATTATTTCAGTGGAACTTTATTCTATTTTCTCTCTCTACTCTCTTTTTCTTTTTGATAATCCCAAAGGGGGAGAACAGGCATACAGTCAGACTATATGAAGTAAGGGAGAACTGATGACTTCTTATATAAATACATAGATAAAATACCTTATATATAGAGGGGAGCTCTCTATAATCTGATGCTATGTTGCTATACTCTCACCTTATCTATGATCTAGTGCATTTTCTGATGATCTGTTTATCTCTGGTTATATATTTTGTTTACATAGGGGGAGCATACTGAATGTTACATCCTTTCCTCTCTTTTCCTTTATGCCATAGATTTGTGATTATCAAAAATGGGGAGATTGTTGAACCCTCTGTGAAATGGTTATTTTAATAATCACAAATCATTGTTATTTCTGTTTATAAGTGAATTTAGTCAACTATTAATTCTATTCTAAATGTGTTTATATATGTTTAATCATGTTTACATATGTTTATCTATGATTATTTATGGTTTTTTATTGACCTGGAAGTGTTTTGGTTTGAACAGACACTTGGTGCGTATTTCATGTTTTTGACTCACCATTAGTTATTTTCCTGAGTCACTGTTAGTTCGCACCGATGTAGAACGGTCGCACCGATGAAGAACGGTCGCACCGATGTAGAATGGTCGTACCAATGAAGAATGGTCGCACCGATGAAGAACAGTCGCACCGATGTAGAACGGTCGCACTAATGAAGAACATTCACACCGATGAAGAACAGTCGCACCAATGTAGAACGGTCACACCGATGAAGAACGGTCGCACCGATGAAGAACAGTCGCACCGATGAAGAACGGTCGATGCTGATCAAATGACCTACCGAAAACGATGTTGATCAAATGACCTACCGAAATCGATGCTGATCAAATGACCTACCGAAACTGATACTGATTAAATGACCTATTGAAACTGATGCTGATCAAATGACTTACCGATACCGATGAAAATTCAAAATGACTTACCGATCTCATGACTCACCGATAGTCATGAAAACTGTTTGAACTTTCTACTAACCCTTTTTAATTCCAACAATCATATTTTCTTAGTTAAATGCACCTGCTATTAATTAATGTTGGTTGTTGGATGTTAGGAAACCATACCTCGTACCTGTAAAAAGGTAATCATTATTTTTTCCAGATCTCAAGGAATAAAAAGAAATATCTGTAGTGAAAAGGGAGAGCTGAACGAAAAGAAAAATACATACATGAAAGAAGGTGCACGTGTGTGAAGTCCTAGGTAACACAAGGAGAACTTGAAGAACACCTGTAAAAACCAGAGAGCCGAAAGAAGATCTTTCACCTGGAACAAACACAAAGACTAGTAGCTGTACCTTACTGAAAATATATGCACAAGTCTAAATAGCTGCAGCTGAGAAGAACAACGATACTCTGTTTTGAGTCATCCTCACCAGAAAGGACTTGAATTCCATCTCCAACATCAAAACGAGTCCAGATCATATCTGCAATTACACAGAGATTTCTAAACTCTATTATTTCCTCTGTCGTATCCCTTTGCTTAATATTCCGAGCAGTGTGTGTGTACATTTGTCTACTCTAGATACACATTGTCTCCTGAGCTGAACTGGAGGATATTAAATCCTCATACCAAACTTTCAATACCTCCTTGTATCCCACTGTGAGTTGTGGAAGAGGTCAAGTGTGACCAGGACAGCCTGAGAGGTGTTGCTTTTGTTTTTCCCACGAAAAACTATGGTAGAGGTATTAGGACCTAAACAATCTCTGTACTATTGTTTTCCCAAATCCAAGGTGTGGATCAAATTTATATAAATTGTTTGAGAGGACTAAGTCTTGTCTTGAGACTGAACCTATTGGTTATATCTACTGTGAATCTTAGATTAAGTATAAAGTATATTATAAATATATATATATATATATTTTGTAGTCCGCTGCTATTTACTTTGAAATATAAATCTATTTTAAAGTTACTCTGATAGTTAAATTAGAAAGTGTTTATAACTTTTGTAAATTAGTAGATTAGCTTCAAAAGCTGATTTAATCCTCTGATTAAATTAACTGAGACCTAATCGATCTTTTGAGAATCTAATTGAACCTTTACAGATTTACAAATTCACTATAGTTTAACTTGTTTTTAGATTGGGAGATTTTAATAGAAATATTTTTAACAGAAATTTTAATTGGAACTCAATTCACCCCCCTCTTGAGTATCCATTCCGACCAACAAATAGAGATCCATCTGCCTATTTACACTCTTGAGTATAGAGTGATCAAGTATAATACTTTTTAAGTGATTCTTATGGTGATGAAATATGAATGACGCAAGCGATAAGATCTACCATTCTAGCACTTGGCGATTCCTACAATGATGTTTAGAGACTCGTGGAACATGTGTGGATCACCGCTAGAAGAAATATATTATTGATTCCTACAATGAAACAACAATATGACATAGATCCATTGTTAGATCCATCAATGAAGAAATAATTTCTCACAAGGCAATTATTTAATTTCTTAAATTAATTATAAATAATATGTGATGTTCCCATGCTTCAGTTCTAACACTTATCTATTTTCTACATTCTTTGATTCAATTAAGTTGATCATGATGTTTATCATTGTGTAAATCTCATATTAATCATCGATCATGACAAAAAGAAAAGTTGGGAATGACCCATCCAATGCTTCCCTTACACTCGGAACTTTCAAGTGGTATCAGAGGAGGTCACATAATTATTTATAATTATTTAAAGACTATTTATTGATTTACACATTTATTATTGGTTTTCAATTCCAATTTAATAATTATTTAATCTGAGTTGTGAGATATATTTTATTCCTTTTTTTTTATCATAAATATAGTCAAATTGATTAATTTTATGAACAAAATAAATTCAAGGATCTCATTCGAAGGTGCCAAGGAGTTTGATCAGATAACGCAAGAGTACATTCCATGTAACCTAGAGGTACACACTATGTACTAGTGTTTAATGTACCAAGAATTAATTAATAATTAATTCAAGTGATTTTCATTCATTATAAATAGTGAATTTAATTATACACCATGTGTTGACTGAGCCAGCCTAGCGCACGGTTAGCCAGAGTACACGCTATGTAACTTTAGTACACGGTGTATAGTCCCTTAGTCACAGACAGGAAGTGTATTCTCTTACACGACCAACATGACTGGTGTCCATGTGACTTGGATACCACATGCCGTGTATCCCATGTACACGCCATGTACTACAAAATTTTTCATGGCACAGTTACACATCGATTCCCTAGGCATGTTCTATAGATAGACGGTAAGAAAAATACACGTCGTGTATCTCCAATGCACACACTGTGTACTTTTACCAAATTACATAGAATTGAAAATTAATATAATATACTATGAAAATCTTATCAACATGTGTTCCATGTGGTCATTAAGTTGATAGTAAATTCCAGTTGATAGGTTATATATATATAAATGCATAATTAATTTCTGTGTAATGTTCAGATCTATATATCATGTATAAGTCATATTACAGTTATTACTCTATGCATATTGAATCATTACATGCTATGTAAATACCACGTGTTATGTGTGGTCATTAATTTGATAGTACACACCATTAAATTATGTGATAAGTTATGTATTCCACATGTCACAAGAGTAAACAATGTAAAAATATAATACATGTTGTGTAGTTCGGATGGGTACTCACCGTGCTACCTCCAAGGTAATTTATGTACACAATTAATTTTAAATAAATTTATTTAATTTGTTTAAAATTATGATGGATAATAATCTCAAGAAAATTTGGATGAGAATTAAGATAAAATAATTTATTAATTAAAGAAAAATAATTAATTGATTTGAGCATGATTTATCTTAAATAAGAATGATTAGAATTGAATGACAATTTTATTAAATGCATAACTTTTTTCATGTATATGGATGATAATGAGCCTAGAAGAGACCATTATATGTAATTGGTTTCATTTAATTTATTATTAAATTAAATTGTTGGGCTGCATGTCATCTCTCCTGTCATTATGTAAGGGCCTACGTTCCCATGATGTCTTTTATATAAACCCACTAACCAACCCTTTGGTTACCCTCACATGTGTGTGATTAAAATAATATGTAATGGATAGAGCTCCCAATCTAGTGGAGGAGGTTCAATTTTGGATTTGAGATGAAACCAATAAAAGAGAGATATATAGGTGGACAGGTGGAAAGCAGTAACATGAACCATAGATGATTCAAGGTGTTTTTACCCTAGGTCGATAGTTAGTTTATCATCTCCTAGTTAAAAAAACCATTAGTAAAAGCTCATTATCATAACAATTTATCATTTTTTTTGTCAAGATGCATGGTTATTTCATTATGGATGTTTTTTCATGATCACATGAATTAATGAATTAATAAGCATGCAAGATATAACTAAAAAAATTGACTTATGTGTAAATATTATCTAAGACATTATTAACCACTTAAGTAAATACACTCAATATTAAAAAGAATATAATAAAGATAATAATTGGTAATTTATACATAAAATATAAAATCCCTCAATTATTTATATTATGTCGGTATATCCTTCCACTAATTCAGTTAAAATTGAACCATAGTTCAAAGTTCTTGACCAGACAAAGTTGGGGTGATTTCAATTATCGGGGAATTCTAACTTGAAGTTATGGGTTGAATTAACTCAGTTCACATAATGGGTTGACTGATAAAGTAGAACTTGGTATAAATGATAGGAAAAGGTTGAGGAAATCCAAGTTAAGGATTTTAGGATTGAGAAGTCCATTCAACAGATTAAGGAACTGTGAGTTAATACAGTTGACATTTGGAATGCCTACCTAAAACCATTCAAATTTATTAATCAATCAAAGTTGGGGTGATGAGAAGTGGAATCTGGATCCTTGCCACTAGAATATCCAAGAAACAAGATATTAAAAATCCAATGGTGAGTGTTATTAGGTTTCAATAAATTAATAAGAGATTAATAAATATAATATTTATTTATTTATCTAAATTTTATCATATAATGTACTAAAATTTGATCATTTTATTTTTAGAAATAATAATAAAAATTAATTCAAACATATCACCGTGATCTATACTTGAGAAGGATAACCTTCTCACCAACATAAATTTCCAAGAGTAGAAAAGGAACTTATGTGTTATCCTATGCCATGAAAAGAAATTATATGTGCTAGAAGAACCTATTCATGATGTGCCTGGTAATGAGTCTAGTGAGGAAGAGTTGAATCTATATTAGAAAAATTTAAACAATTCTATACATTTTCAGTGTTTTATGATATTATCCATGACCAATGAGTTTTTAAAGCAACATGAGGACATGGATTCATACAACATGATGTCTCACATTCAAGATATCTATCAAGATAAGGCAAGACAAGAGAGATATGATGTCATGGACCATACTAGAGGGGCCTGTCACATAACTCCCCAGGCCCACCTCCAATAGGCCATAGGCTGGTGACTAGCACTGAGAAGGTATATCACTAACATGGGAGGCCTCATCCTAAGTACTTGTACACATGCACACATCTCCAACCCTATAAAATATTGAAATGTTAAAACAACTAAACAACCATGCATGCATACATCAAATCCCATAACTAGTGTACGATAGGAAGTAAAATAAAGTAAATAGGTCCAAATATAATCCCTCCAAAAAGAGTTTTTAAACACAAGTCCAACCTGAAAGTAATTACTAGGACTACTGTTAGAAAGCCATAGGAACACACCTCAGTCTGTCTAGTCTCACTAAGCACCGTCTAGTCCTGGTTCGCCTAGGACTCTATCAAAAGGTTGATCACCTGCACAAGAAACAACACGTGCAGGAAAATACCATGTAGGGGTGAGTATAATAATACTCAATAGGACACCTCGAAACCACAAAGCATACAACAAAGGAAATATAGTCATCTCTACACATGTATATGTCTATAACACATATTACAAGAATATCCATATATAATCAACAAAGACACATAGTCTATAGGTAAGTCACAACCATAGCATACCTTCCTCGGATTCTATCTTGAAGATTCCACAAAGAAATTTTTCAAGAAAACACACTCTTGAGTTTGATAGCACTGATGATGTCCGTCTGAGAGGTACTACTCATCGGGTCTCGTAATGAGAAAGAACACATTGATAGTCCAAAGATAATATGATACACAAATGAGGATCACTACCAAGACCATGGGGTGATACCAAAAACTCAATATGGATTAACCCATTAAGTATAGGATCGATTCCCACATAGTGTTGTCCACAAAGATACCAAGAACTCCACCCAGGGAACAAAGATGAATAGAGGATCTCACTTTGGGCCACTCGAAGGGATTCCAATGACTCTATCTAAGACTTCCTACTGAAGAGATCATAATCCTAAGAGTAGGAGACAATTCCATACCAATCCTCAGGGAAAGGATAAGGGTAATGTACCCTAATGAATCTTGTACAATATATAGAGGGAAAGAGATCCAATCCATGTATAAAAGAGTACACGATGTGTAGTAGGGGTCACATTCCGTGTCCCTTGACCCCAGGTCCTGCTCGTATAAATAGACCATGTCATAAAGCCATGTCTATGTAGTAGTACACTCCATATAGGCATCCCATGTACTATACCCATGTTCCAATATAGGGATTATCCCTTGTACGTTTTCCCATGTGCTAGTACACGGCTCATCCCATGTACTCGGTCCAACCCATGTACATATAGGGGAGTACACACCATGTAGGTAGTACATGTACTCCACCTCATGTCCATGTACTTCCCAAAGTACATGTTGAGTTCACCCAGGAGAGACCACATTCCATGTGATAGGGTTATCACACCATGTGATACTTAAATTTCTCAAAAAACCCTAGCCACCACTCAGGGGTCCCCACATGACATGTAGATCTGACTTACATGCTATGTAGTACACGATTTTATAGAATCCCATATATGCTTCACATTTATTTAGGAACCTCTGACCTCTAATCCGATGATCATTTCACTGCAATATTTAAGATCCCAATTCATCCAAACATCGCCGTAAAAAAAACAGGTTCCGCCATTAGATATTCTAGGAAAATAGATCAAATTTTCCTTCTTCATTATGCACTAAATAATGATGAAGAACATGAAATTGGGTATCCTATATCTTCTGAATTGATCCTTCTCTATATTCACACCTCTATCGTTCCGTGTCGATCCCATATCTATGATATTGGATCATTGCACTAAGAAACGAGTGCGAAACGATCGATTGATCAGAATTTGTTGAGATATGGGACAAACTAAGAATGACCACAATGAACAATGAATGGGAGGAGAAAATAAAAAGAACAGATTAGAGGAAAAAACCTTGATCAATGTTCATGTCGATCTCGGTCCTTCTTTATTAGAACAAAAATCAAAATAGTCAAATCAAAAAGATTATTCTCCTGACAAAACCCCACAAATAATCCCATCCCATAATATGATTGAACCATGGATAAATATGATCGTTGATTGATTCATGTTCATTGTAGAATTCAAGAATGGGGAATAAAAAAAAAATTCAAAACACACACCCTACCTCGGTTTGGATCGATCGCTGACAAAGAGCGAAGATGCACTGCGTTCGTTGGAGAGATCCTTCGATTCTGATGTGCATCGATTTTCTATCCAAAATCTTGTCATCGTTCACCTGAGAGAATTCTCTAAATATACCTCTAAATTCCCTCTAGTGGTTCTAGGGTTTATGCGGCTAAACCTAGATTTTCAACATAACAATCTATTTAAATATTGTTAATAATTTCATTTACAACCATGAAATAAAATAATTTATTTAATTATTTTATTCATTTCCACACTTGCGATGAATTTTCAAGAAATTAACCATGACTAATAACATCAAGTCGCATCTAGGGTAAAAATCTCATTTTGAACTCAATAGTTCTCTCAAATTTTTGATCCGGCACCCATTTAGGAGTTACTCCACTTTTTCAGGAAAACTGTGCACACATGCTATTTAATATATTTAATATATTTAAAACATTTATTCTGGGAAAATCAGGCCTTAGAATCACATTCTGTCTTAGTTCCAAGTCTCGAAAATAATCCATATAATATCCAAAAATAATACATGGAAAATCCAAGACATTACATTCTCCCCACCTTGGGGATTTATGTCCCCGAAAATCCAGAATAAGGGCCACTCAAAAAGATGTGGGTACTAAGCATGAATCTGAGCCTCCTTCTCCCATTTTCTCTCCTAGAGATTCCCATGATATCATTGGACACACACTAAATGAATAGATCACCCATGAAGGATCCTCTCCTACCAATCCTCAATCTCCACCAAGTACTTAGAAAAGGTCACTCAATCCTCGATGTCCATCTCACCCTTGTCAATAATGTGTGATGGCTCATGCACGTACCTCCTCAGTTGTGATATGTGGATGAAATCATGTACCGAGTCTAAATGAGTAGGTAGAGATAAGTGGCATACCAAATCTCCAACACTACATAGTATCTGGAAATGTCCAATGAACCTCAAATATAGAATTCCACTCTATCCAAATCTTAGTAATCTACGTCAAGGTGAAACCCATAGGAACACATGGTCTCATTCATTGAACTCTAAATGCATTCTTCACCTATCAACATAATACTTATGATGACTCTATGCAGTCTTCATCCACTCCTAGATGATATGAACCTTCTCTATTGTAGCTCACACCAACTATGGGCCCATAAGTGTTGACTCATCTGGGATAGTCCAGAAAAGTGGTGACCTATAGGGTCTCCTATAAAAATCCTCAAATGGTGCCATACTGATGGTGGAATGATATATATTTTTGTGTGAAAACTCCACCAGTGGTAGGTGATCCTCCCAACTATGGACACAGTCCAAAATGAAAGCTTGAAACATTTCCTCCAGAACCAGAATGGTCCACTCAGTCTGGACATAATTTTGTGGGTGAAATGCTATGATCAAGTGTAACTAGTTCCCAAACACCTCCTATAATAACTTCCACAACTGGTATGTAAAGTGAGAATAATTACTAGATACAATCGTCGATGGGACTCCATACAATCAGACTATATCCTATATGTAGAGGCATCCCAAGATATCTACTGAACTCTGCTCTTGTATAGCTAGGAAGTGGGCTGACTTGGTGAGTTGGTCTATGATCACCCAGATGGAATCATGTCCACTGGAAATATTTGGTAAGCCTATCACGAAGTCTATATATATCCCATCCCACTTCTACTCTAGAACCTTAAGGGGTTGAGCTAAATCCATTGGAACTTGGTGCTCATCCTTTACTTGCTGACAAGTAAGGCATTGAGAGACAAACTCTGAAGATCCCTTCTTCATCCTTGGCCACCAAAACTGATGTCAAAGGTCTTGGTACATCTTTTCCACACCTAGATGTACCACTAAAGTAGATGTATGAAAATCTCTCAGAACATCCCCCCATAATGTCACTGGTACCATCATGTGTCCTCTGAAAAGAATGAAATACTCCCCAACTTAAAAAAACCTATCAGGAGCATGCCTTATGGATATCTGAGTATGTAGGGCCTCACAGTCAGTATCCCCAAGATGTGCCTCCCTGACTCACTATAAGAGAAGAGGGGTAACAATCATCGACTGGAGGTAATATTCCCCATCTCAATACACAAAAGATAACTGCAATGAGGCTAACTACTCTGATGCCTTATTCAGTAACTGGGAACAAGATCTCATACTGAGATCATATTCTACCATGTTCCCCTTCCCATAAGTATAAAAAATTTCAAAGTCATAGTCCTGTAGGAACTATAGCCATAACCTTTGTCTCATGTTGAGATCCTTCTGAGAGAATATATACTTGAGACTCTTGTGATTGGAGTAAATGATAAAATGCTTTCCCATCAGGTAGTGTTTCCACACCTTCAAATATAATACTATCGATGCTAGCTCAAGATCATGGGTTTCGTAGTTCTTATTGTGTAGTATCAATTGGTGTGAACCATAAGAAATCACCACTTTCCTCTGCATCAAAAAACAACCAATCCTATTTCCTGATTCATCACAAAAATATTACATACTTGACACCCTCATCTGGTAATATAAAGATGGGAGCACTTGTCAAACTCTACCTCAACTACTAAAAAGAATGTTGGTACCTCTCTGTCCACATGAAAGGATTCCAATTTCAAGTAAAACCTATCACGGGTACTGATATCCTGTAGAAATCAGGTATGAATCTTTGATAATAACCTGCCAACCTAAGGAAGCTCCATACCTCTATCACACTCTTAGGTGGATCCCAAGCTAACACTGCCTTGATCATGGCCAGGTCCACTACCATTCCATCTATTGAGATAATGTATCCTAGAAAGTGGATCATATAAATCTAGAACTAGCAATTTGATATATTTATATAAATATGGTACTCTCAGAGTATGTCTAGAACTATCCTCAATTGTCTCGCATGCTCCTCCTCAGATGCTGAGTACACAAGGATATTGTTGATGAAGACTACCATGAACTGGTCTAAGTAAGGTTGAAAGATCCAAATCATGAGTCTCATTAACACTGATAGGGTGTTTGTGATGTTATTAATATTTTCATGACTTATTATATACCCCCTTTACTGATTTTATATGAAATATGCATAATTTGTGCGAAATATTAATGTTTTAATACTAAGTATAATTTTTGAGCATTTTTAGAAGTAGTCAAATTGAGTCAGTTTACAATTTTATTTATAACTATCACCCTACTGATTAAAATTGTGTTATTCTTGTTTTTTAGTATTCCTTATTCAATTTATCACATATCATTAGAAGGAATCATGGGCCAATTATTCCATTTAAAGGCTCATATGGTCAACACAAGAAGACCCAAAGAATTTGTGATGAAACTGGACCATAAATGATGATTGAGTTAATAGTATAAATCCCGAAGCCCAAATTTTATGAAACTCCACCATATGTTCTAGATTATAAAAAGGAATCATGGATAAAAATTTGAAGGTCCAAATACTAGAACAAGGATCCCAACTAATGACTTTAATTCCATCCCACCATTCTGGATGAGAATTAAAATCCGGAAACTATTCATAACATATCTCATGATGTAATCATAAAATAGAGAAGAGATTTTTCGGTGTGAAATAGAAGATATAGGATTCCTACTTTTTTGAAGAAATCATTTTTATTTTAAGGCATATTACTATTCAAAAACCCTTTCACATTTTGGACTTCAAAAAGATTTGTTTAAAATGGACAGATTAAAATTGTTTAATAAACCAGACATAACTTTGGATCCATAGGTCCAAATGACTCCACATTTTTAGAGTGGTCGGACAACGTTATTTTATACAACTTTTAAGAAGGATATATCTTGATATTCGGATGTCTGGATGTCCAAATCTTCGAGCCAAGTGTAGGGACATATTGGGAATGCAAACAGTCCACTTCCTTGGGATATAAATGCATCCCCATCCTCTCCTTCAAAGGGGTTGTCATTTCAGAAGATAGGAGCACATATTGTCACTAAAAAATCATTTAAAAAGGCTTGTTAGGACCTTCCATATTCAATTTTTCACTTGATATACCCTTCCTCCTCTCTTTGTTTCCTTTCACTTTTGTGTTGTTCTTCGTTTGTAATATTGTAAGTTTGTGTTTTGTAATTCTATTTTAATACAAGTTTATTTTTCAATATATCTTATTCTAATCCACCTTCTGTAGTTTAATATTATTTTTCTTCAAATAGTTTAAATATAGTTGAATCCCCTTCCCTTCTTTTTCTTCCTCATTCAATCAAAAATCCATTTTTAATTATCGTCATTGTTCGTGTGTGTGTGTTCGACGCACCACTCTTTTCTTATCCTTTTCTTTTTCTTCTATTCTTAAATTATAATCATAATCATTATAACAAGATTATTAAACACCAAAATGTCTGAGTAAATCTCTCATTGGGGTGAGTTATAATTTAGGTATGTTAAGTGATTGAGAGATTTTTCTCGATGAATATTCTTTGAATTAACATTGTGTATGTTGGACTTAACATGTCATGAATTAATGACTTGTTTTGTTTAACATGTGGTTTCCATGGATTATTGGAACCATAAATACACCACCATCAATAATATATGATTGATATTAGAACATTAAGTTAAGTTAAGGCTTGGATTAAATCCTTAACACTTAGGAATTCTAATCAACGCCATCTTGTGACATGGGTGTTAATTTAATGCAATATAAAGAAAAGCTCAAGGATATCACAAGCTTAACTACCAAATGATGAACTCACCCCAATCTTTATCAATTTGTTAAATCAAACATCATCCATAAATTATTTCATAAGCTCTGTAAACAAACCCCCCAATCAGAATACAATCAACTAAAAACAATTGACTATTTAAAAAGTATCATCGCCGAGGATTCGACCCGAGTGCTACTATACACATTAGCAGAGCATCAGAACTTTGACCGGTCGATAGGTGAAAATCGGCCACGTGTTTCAAATGGTGTCATTTCTGGGAATGGTGATTTAAGTAGTCATTAGTTTCTAGTTATTATAAAAAAAGGAAAAAAAAAATTGAAAAAAAAACACAAAGAAAAACTCACCTTCTCATAAAAATCATAAACTGAAAAAAACACAAAAAAATTGTCTTTATCTTTATTTCAAATCTTTATGAATGCCCCATAGCCTCCCAAAAAATCCCTCAGATTTGTTTGACCCTGAAATTGAGCGAACACTTCGCCAACTTAGGAGGAATATAAGAGATAATCAAATAATTCAAGAACCAGTCCTTGTCCAACCAATTGAATTAGATATGTCCAATCCCAGTGAACAAACACTTAAAGAACTCGCTGCCCCTGATATAAATTACCAACCTCTTGGTATTAAATATCCAAACATTGAAGCTTACTTTGAACTAAAATCGTGTTTGATTCATCTTATGCCTCATTTCCACGGGCTAGCCGGTGAGGATCCACATCTCCACCTTAAAGAGTTCCAAGTAGTGTGCTCTACCATGAAGCCTCAAGGGGTTTTTGAGGAACAAATAAAACTCCAATAATTCCCTTTCTCCATAGATGACACTGCTAAGTCATGTATCTACTACCTTCCTCCTAGTTCCATAACCACATGGAATGACATGAAGCAATTTTTCTTAGAGAAATTCTTTCCTGCTTCTCGTACTACTTCTATCTAAAAGGAAATAAGTGGTATCCATTAGTTCCAAAGTGAATCACTCCATGAGTACTGGGAGAGGTTCAAAAAGCTTTTTTCAACCTGCCCACATCACCAAATTCTTGACCAACTCTTGATCCAATACTTCTATGAGGGGTTATTGGCTATGGAGAGAACTATCATTGATGCCGCAAGTGGCAGTGCTCTTGTTGATAAAACTCCTGCAGCTGCAAGTGATATCATAAGTAACATGGATGCAAACAAAAAACAATTCCATACTCAAGCACATGCTCAATTCAAAAAATCCCAAGATAATCAATCAATTGATCCGAACAAGATGACCGAGTGGATAAGTGAACTTACAGGTCTTGTGTGACAACTAGTTGTGGCTACCAAATCCCCAACCTCATCTTCTCCACAATCAATGTTTCCTGGACCTGTCAAAAACTGTGGAATCTACAACTCTTCATCTCATCCAATAGACACATGTCCACAACTTCAAGAGGATCAGTCTGATTCATCTAGACCAATGGAGCTCAATACATCATATGCTCAGCGGAACACCAACCCTCAACTATCAGGTTAGTTTGTTAGAAACTTCAACCAACATCACTTTGAGCCCTTATCTTCTTCCTATAACCAAGGCCTTAGGTATGGTAATCCCATATCTCATCTCACTCAATTACCTCCTCAAAACCCGAACCAGTTTCAATATGGTCAAGGTGTTGGTAACTTCCAACAACCTTATCCTTTTATTCCTCAACCTCAAAGGAATAATCCTCCTCCTGGATTCCATTATCCTAGTGACCCTTCCCAATTCCAAAACCAATACAATCGCTTTCCCAAGAACCAAAATCTAGGTAATCCCAATTCGGGACAAGCCTCTTCTTCCAAGAAACCATGGGAAAGTGCAGTTGAAGATCTTTCCTCCTTCACCCATTCCAGCCTCAAGAAAATTGAAACCCAAATTGGTCAACTTTCATCCCACCTTAGTCAGAAACAACCATAAAATTCTTCCCAACTTCCATCTCAACCATTACCCAACCCTAAGGGTAATGTAAGTGCAATTGCACTTAGATCAGGAAAGAAAATTTCTATACCTCAAGATAAGTCATATAAACCACCTTTAAATTTTGACCTAGAAAATGAAAAGAAAAAGAAACTTGAAAGGGAACCAGAATCCATTCCCTCACCTCCTTATATTCCACATAGGAACCCAATTCCTTTTCCTTAAGCCGTTTTTAAGCCAAAGAAGTCCTTTGAACCCAATCCTGAAATGCTCAACATGTTTAGACGTGTTGAAGTCAACATTCCCCTATTAGATTCCACAAAAAAAATTCCTAAGTATGCCAAGTTTCTCAAGGAGTTGTGTACCCACAAGAGGCAACTTAGGACCTTCAAAAATGTATCAACCCAAGAGTTCATACCCATGAAGTGCAAAGATCCAGGGACCTTTACGGTTCCATTCCAAATTGGAAGTTCCAACTTTGATGATGCACTCATAGACCTAGGAGCCTCAATTAATGTCATGACCAAATCCATATTCTCCAACCTTGGTCTAGGTCTCTTACATCCAATGGGTGTTGTCATTCAATTGGCCAATCGAAGCATAGCCAATCCTAAGGGAATAATTGAGGATGTCCTTGTCTGAGTCAATGATCTTATCTTCCCTGCTGATTTCTATGTCCTTGACATGAAAGGTGAGATGAACTCTTCTAGATCTCCCCTAATTCTAGGAAGACCATTCCTCTTGACTGTGAGAACCAATATTGATGTCCATTTAGGCATCTTATCCATGGAATTCGGTGACCAACTAGTCAAGTTCAACATTTTCAAGCCATGCGATACCCATCTGAGGATCACTCTACATTCTCAATCCATGCTTCTGAGGACACTTTTAAGAGTCAATCGAACCCCAATACACCATGTTATTCATGTTCTAATGACAAAGGATCTTGTGAAATCTGCACCATGATTAACAAAGTCATAAATGGTGAAGTTGATTTGGACCTCTCATTCATAGACTTTATCAATCTAGAGGATCTTGAAAACTCTCTTGAATCCCACATCAACTCTGATCTCTACTGCTCCACCTTAGACAGTATTAAGGAAAATGAATCTGAAGAAACTGAAGTCCCTTCTTCCATTCCTGAGTTGTCTAACCCAAAAATGAAAGATGAGACTGATATAAAATCTCTTCCTGAACACCTGAAATATGCATTCATTTTCCATGATCACTCAATCCCGTAATTATCTCTGCTTCACTTACTGAAACCGAAGAGTCCAAACTTGTTCAGGTGTTAAAGGAAAACAAAATGGCCATAGGTTGGACCCTAGATGACATACCAGGAATCAACCCTGCCCTTTGCATGCATCACATCCATCTTGAGGAGTCATCCAAACCAATTAGACAGCCACGAAGAAGACTCAATCCACTCATACTTGAGGCAGTTAGGGAAGATATCACCAAGATTCTTCAAGCTAGTATTATCTACCCAATTTCTGATAGTGAATGGTTTAGTCCAATTCAAGTTGTACCTAAGAAGGGTGGGATAACTGTTTTCACAAATGAACATGGAGAGGTAGTCACAACTAGAGTGAAGAACAAATGGTGTGTGTGCATAGACTATAGGAAATTGAATATTGAAACAAGAAAAGATCACTACCCTCTTCCATTACTTGATCAAATGATAGAACGATTAGCCGGAAATTCACACTATTGCTTTCTTGATGGATACACCGACTACTTCCAAATCCCAATCACATCTCAGGACCAAGAAAAGACTACTTTAACATGACCCTTTGGAACATATGCATATAGAAGAATGCCTTTTGGCCTTTGCAATGCTCTTGAAACATTCCAGAGGTGTATGATGAGTATCTTTTCTGAATTCATTGAACACTGCATGGAAGTCTTCATGGATGACTTCACCATTTATAGCGAGTCATTTTAATCTTGTTTTAATTCACTCTCTCTAGTCCTCCAAAAGTGTGTCAAGTGTAACCTTGTGTTAAATTTTGAAAAATGTCACTTCATGGTTGAAAATGGGATTATTCTAGGGCACATAGTTTCAAAATATGGTATTGAAGTCAATCCTGCCAAAATTGAAGTGATCCAATCACTTCCTCAACCCACTTCTATTCGAGACATCCATTCATTTCTCAGTCATGCCGGTTTCTATTGGAGATTCATCCATAACTTCAGTAGTATTTCCCTCCCACTCACTCAGTTTCTCCAAAATGATGTCACTTTCCATTTTAACGAGGTTTTCAAGAGATCCTTTGTTGAACTCAAAACTGCTCTAACATCCGCCCCAATAATACAACCCCCAGATTGTTCCTTACCATTTGAGTTGATGTTTGATGATTCTGATAAATACGTTAGGGCTGTTCTTGGTCAAAGAAGAGAAATGATTCCTCATGTCATCTATTATGACTCAAAAACATTGGATGAAACTCAATCTCACTACACTGTCACTGAAAAGAAACTTTTAGTAGTTGTTTTTGCCTTAGATAAATTCCGGCCCTATCTCTTAGGTGCCAAAATCATTATCTTCACAGACCATTCTGCTATAAAGTTCTTACTCAAGAAAAGTGATTCCAAACCAAGGCTAATAAGATGAATCATAATGCTCTAAGAGTTTGTCCTTGAAATAAAAGATAGACCAGGAAAATAAAACCCTGTGGTTGATCACCTGAGTAGAATTTCTAATTCTTCTCATTCTGAAATCATCGATCCTAAATTCCCCACTGAGCATCTTTCATCTCTCACTCCAAAAATACCATGGTATGCCCCAATTGTAAATTACTTGGTTTCTGGTGTTTTTACTGAAATTTTTTCAAAAGAACAAAAAATGAAGTTGAAAAGTGATTCAAAATACTATTTTTGGGAAGAAAATAAACTTTGGAAAACTGGGGCTAACATGGTAATAAGGAGATGTTTCGATGAAAATGAAGATTCTTCCATATTAGAATTCTGTCACTCACTTCCCGAAGGTGGACACTTTGGACCACAAAGGACCTCCCGAAAGGTCCCAGACTCTGGATTCTTCCAGCCTTCACTCTTTTAGGACTCACATGAGTTCTGTCAATCATGTCCCACTTGCCAAAAGTTTGGAACAATTTCCAAGAGAAATTAAATTCCCCAAAAGCCTTTAATTTTATGTGAGATCTTCGATGTTTGGGGTATCGATTTCATGGGACCATTTCCCCCTTCCAATGGATTCTCATACATCCTTCTTGTGTTTGATTATGTTTCTAGGTGGTTCGAGGACAAACCCACTAGAAAGGATGATTCAAATACTGTTAGTGAGTTCCTAAAGACACACATCTTCCACAAATTTGGCACGCCTCGTGCCTTGATCAGTGACTTAGGAACCTATTTCTATAATAGAACCATAGAATATCTTTTGAAAAATAATGGTGTTATACATAAAACTTCAACTTCATATCACCCCCAAACAAATGGAATGGATGAACTTTCTAATAGAGAAGTGAAAAGAGTTCTTGAGAGAATTGTAAAACCCACCAGAAAAGACTGGCCTGAAAGACTTGGTGAAGCACTTTGGGCTTATCGAACTGCCTATAAAACACCCATTGGGATGTCTCCTTTTAGGCTAGTTTTTGGTAAAGCATGTCATCTACCAGTTGAAATCCAACATAAGTATTTTTGGGCTGTGAAAACCTGTAATTTTGATTGTGAAAAATTTGGTGAAGAAAGATTGTTGCAATTGGCTGAACTGGAGGAGATTCGACTTGAATCCTATGAGAATTCCAATCTATACAAAGAAAAGGCTAAGGTACTCCATGACAAACACATCCTTATAAAGGTATTTTGTGAAGGTGAAAAGGTAATTCTCTTCAATTATCGATTTTGGATTCACCCAGGTAATCTTAATTATCATTGGGAAGGTCCTTTTGTTATTACTAATGTTTACCCATTTGGTGTAGTGCAAGTCCAAGACCCCTCTTCTAAAAAGACATTCACAGTTAATGGACATAGGTTAAAGCATCACCATGAGAGGATGCACAATCCTGGATCAACATCGACTTCCACTAGATCCCCAAATTCTCCAGTAGACCTACCACTAGATGGATATGGAGACCCACTAAATCCAAACCAAGGGGAACCTCTTTCCCTTTAACTCTCTCTCTATCTCTTCCTCTCTCTACCTCTTTCTTCTTCTTCCTCTCTCTTTCATTTTTTTACCACTTTATTTATCAAAACCTTTTTTTTCACTTTCTCTTTTGCGTGGGTGTATCTTTATTAAAAACTAAAAAAAAACCTAAACAAAAACAAAACAAAAAAAATCATCATAACAAAAAAAATATACAAAAAAATCAAGAGTCATGATTACTCACCTTCCAATTTTCAAATTTTGTCCAAACATTTTGGGGATTTAACAGACATGTTTTCATCTAAAAAATTTTATATTTTCATCATGACTTTGGATAAAGAATTTTGTTTCAAAATTAACAAATTTTGAATGCTCAATTTTTGATTTAGAAAATGCTTTTCCCAAACTGCGAGGAACAAAATTTGCTTTCATTCCAAGGCCACCTGTGGCCATATTTTAAAAATGTGTGTTTTCACCCCCATTTGTGAGTCTTGAGTTTGTGGAACTTCGAGCTGAATTTACTAATTTAGCGTGCATTAATATGATAGAGGCATTTTTTGAACAACATGAGAATCACAATAGCCAAATAGCCTCCCATTTACCTTAAATTAATCCTCCTTTTGAAAGCCTCTTCGTGCCTATGAAAACTTTTTCTTTGATATCCACATTACAATCCCAATACCTTTTCTCACCCAATATCAACATGGATTTTTATTGCATAATTTTTTGAAATTTAAGTGTGGGGGGGATGGATTTCATTATGGGTACCCTTTGTTGATTTCACTATGTTATCATATGCTTGAGGGCAAGCATCCATTTCAGTGTGGGGAAGAGGTTTTAATTTAGTGTGTTTTGGGGAATGTAATGTACTTTCATTTATGTAATTTTGTAAATTTTATTGACAAGTGTTCAACAAAAAATCAAAAAAAAAAAAAACAAAAACAAAAAAAAAAACAGAATAAAAAAAAGAGAAAAAAAAAATTGGGTTGCTTCTTGGGTAGGTCAAAAATCACTCTTTCTCAACCTTTAATCTTGTTATAAATATTACAATTAGTGTCGTGAGGAGATCAATCATTGGTTGGGATATGAGTGTGATATCTTTTCCATTTTCAACTTTCGAAAAAAGAGAAAAAAATTAAAAAAATAACACTTGCATTATATTCTTATGTCATTGAGATAAGTTTTGGGGTTTGTAAATATTTAATCTTCTCATCCCCTTAAAATTTTCTTCCTCTATTGTGTCTTTCTTCACACAATAATTCCTTATAAATATGTGTTTTCATTTCCTTCCATGTTTTATTTCAAAAAAATGTGCATTTCTTTTTCTATGTTGGTGTTTTACCCCTCTTCTTCTCTCTCTTGGACATTATATTCCTACCATCCCATAGCCACATAAAACCCCCTTAAAAATACATATTGATTCTTGTGCACTTTGTATAGTGATTGGAAGTTTATAGCTCTTTCAAACTCTAATATTTTCACTTTTGGTTGGTGAAAGAGTGAACCTCCACAAATGAATTTTATCATCTTGAGAGGTGTGAGTTTTGAGTGTCCACATTTTCCATTTCTAAATTTGAGAATGAAAAAATGAATTAGTTTTGGAACATTTTTTCTGTTACAACTTGTGGTGTAATTTAAAATGGATGAGTGAAATAGTCAAAACCTCCCCTGATTGGAGAAAACAAAATTTTAATATTTGTTGGTGAGTGAAAATGATTTTGTTATGTTTTTATATTTGTTGCACATGAGGACATGCACAAGACTAAGTGTGAGGGATTTGATGTTATTAATATTTTAATGACTTATTATATACCCCATTTACTAATTTTATATGAAATGTGCATAATTTGTGTGAAATATTAATGTTTTAATACTAAGTATAATTTTTGAGCATTTTTAGAAGTAGTCCAATTGAGTGAGTTTACTATTTTATTTATAACTCTCACCCTAATGATTAAAATTGTGTTATTATTGTTTTTTAGGATTCCCTATTCAATTTCTCACATATCATTAGAAGGAATCATGGTACAATTCTGCCATTTGAAGGCTCATATGGTCAACACAAGAAGACCCAAAGAATTTGTGATGAAACTGGACCATCAATGATGATTGAGTTATTGGTCTAAATCCCGAAGCCCAAATTTTATGAAACTCCACCATATGTTCAATATTATCCAAAGGAATTATGGATAAAAATTTTAAGGTCAAACTACAAGAACAAGGGGCCCAACTAATGCCTTGAATTCCATACCACCATTATGGCTAAGAATTAAAATTTAGACACTATTCATGACATATATCATGATGTAATCATCTGAGATTTTTCAGTGTGAAAGAGGAGATATAGGCGGCCGACTTTTTTGAATAAATCATTTTTCTTTGAAGGAATATTCCTATTTAAAAACCCTTTCACATTTTGGACTTCAAAAAGATTGGATTGAAATGGACAGATTAAAATTGTTTAATAAACCAGCCATAAATTTGGAACCATAGGTCCAAATGACTCCAAATTTTTAGAGTGGTCGGAAAACATTAGTTTGTAAAACTTTGAAGAAGGAGATATCTTGTGATTAGATTGTTTGGATGTACAAATCGTTGAGCCAAGTGGAGGGACAGATTGGGAATGAAAACAGTCCACTTCCTTGGGCTATAAATGCATCCCCCTCCTCTCCTTCAAAGGGGTTGGCATTTAAGAATAGAGGAGAACATATTGGCACTAAAAAAGCCTTGAAAAAGGATTTGGAGGACCTTCCATATTCAAGTTTTTACTTGAGATACCCTTCCTCCTCTCTTTGTTTCCTTTCACTTTTGTGTTGTTCTTCGTTTGTAATCTTGTAAGTTTGTGCTTTGTAATTCTGTTTTAATGAACGTTTATTCTTCAATATCTATTATTCTCATCCACCTTCTGTAGTTTAATATTAATTTTATTCAAATAGTTTAAATATAGTTAAATCCCCTTCCATTATTTTGTTTCCTCATTCAATCTAAAATCCATTTTTAATTATCATCATTGTTCGTGTGTGTGTGTTCGACGCACCACTTTTTTCTTATCCCTTTATTTTTCTTCTCTTCTTAAATTATAATCATAATCATTATAACTAGATTATTAAACACAAAAATTTATGAGTAAATCTCTCATTTAGGTGAGTTATAATTTAGGTATGTTAAGTGACTGAGAGCTTTTTCTTGATGAGTATTCTTTGAATTAACATTGTGTATGTTGGACTTAACATGTCATGAATTAATGACTTGTTTTGTTTAACATGTGGTTTCCATGGATTATTGGAACCATAAATACACCACCATAAATAATATTTGATTGAGATTAGAACCTTAAGTTAAGTTTAGGCTTGGATTAAATCCTTAACACTTAGGAATTCTAATCAACGTCATCTTGTGACATGGGTGTTAATTTAATGCAATATAAAGAAAAGCTCAAGGATATCACAAGCTTAAATACCTAATGATGAACTCACCCCAATATTTATCAATTTGTTAAATCAAACATCATCCATAAATTATTTCATAAGCTCTGTAAACAAACCCCCCAATCAGAATACAATCAACTAAAAACAATTGACTATTTAAAAAGTATCACCGCCGATGATTCGACCTGAGTGCTGCTATACACATTAGTAGAGCATTGGAAATTTGACCGGTTTATAGGCGACAATTGGCCGCGTGTTTCAGTTTTTCATGCCAAAGGGTATAGCTAAGTACTCATAGTGACTATAACAACATCTGAATGCCATCTTTGGTATATCTTCATACCGTACTCGCAATTGGTGATAACCTAATCCAAGTTCAACTTTCAAGAACCATTGAACCCTTTTCAGCTGATCAAAGAGGTCATCGATCCTTGTTAGTGGATATTTGTTTTTCACAGTCACCTGGTTCAAGAACCAGTAGTCCACACATAACCTCAAGCTTTCTTCTTCCTTCTTAAAAAAAACCAGGGCTGCCCAGGGTAAAAAACTAGGTCGAATAAATTCCTTCCTATGAAATTACTATAAATTCACCCTCAGATCACAAAACTCTATAGAATCCATATGATATACTGGCACAAATATCGGCGTCTTCTCAGGGTGTATATTAATGAAGAAGTCTATCTCTCAGTGGGGAGGTAAACTAGGAACATCCTCAGGGAAGACGTTCTCGTACTCTGCCACCACTGTAGAAAACTAGGAACTCACAATATCCACTACAAGAAGGGTTAGGCTAGCCAATTTATGAGTAATTATATGAACCCTTCTATATATGATTCCATCCTATGATTCATTATTTTCCTTTTCATTGAAAAGGAGAACCTGATTCCATCACTGTAGACACACCACATCCTTTTCCTAAAATATTAAATCTGGACATGAACTGTAGATAACCAATCCATACCAAGAATGACATAGTAATGCCTTGACACTACTACTAATAGATTCCAACAAAAACTCTCACCTCTAAGAGTTAGGTCACAATTTTGGTACAAGTTTGTGATCACTGAGTCTTCTCCAGTAGGAGTCTCCAAGCATAAGGGTCAAGCTAAAGGCTCAACCAGAATCTCTAAGTCTTGTACAAGGTATATGGAAAGAAAGGAATGACTAGAACCTGGGTATATCAGTACTAAAACTAATGTGGAAATGGAATATATCGTACCTTAAATCATTCTCAGAGCCTTTGGGTCATAAGCTTCAATCATATTCAGCTATCCCTGCCCCTATCCCCCAGCTCCACGAGCCTAGCGTGGACCACATCGGGGTGGTGGTGGTAACAAGTCAAAATTCCAACCACCTCCCACCACTCTCCCAACTTCTCTACCATATCTGCTATCCTAAAAAATTGCCTACTCCTACCCCTGTATCTACCTTGGCGACTCATCCACAGTTTCTCTATTAGCTATATGACATGTCAGATAATCTTGGGAGAGATGTCCCCTAGTTTCACATGAGTAGAACTACCTCTCTCTAGGATGACTGGACCCACACTGTGAGCCATGAACTATAGATCCTCTATCCTAGGACCTCCCCCTTAAATGTATCACACATACAGGTCCCTGAGAATGATTTCAGATCCCTACTGTCGAGGAATCTGATAACCCACCTCTTGACTCGGTACATGAGAAAACTTATTGTAGGGAAAACAATGGTTCATGCATCATATAGTAATGGTTTGTGGTTTTCCATGTTCTTCTTAAGTCATCTCTCTATATATACTCATTTACTATGGTATATCTTGTTCTTGAAATCCGAACTCGAAACACTTAACAATGTTTCCCCAAACTAATTTCACAGACTCCCAGTCCTAAAGTAGAACTGTCTTGCTCTGATACCACTCTGTCATGACCTATCCTAGAGGGGACCATGCCGCAACTCCCCAAGCCCAACTCCAATAGTCCAAGTGATCGTACCACGATTCACTGTTTCATTTTCACCCTTACACCGCTGTGCTAAACATATTTTGTATTAAAAATTATAAAAATATTATCAAATTGTGCTTCATGTTTGATTAAATAATTTTGTGTTTATCACTTTTAAATAGGGAAATGATACTTGTTTTGAAAATTACAATGTAGGTGGAGGTGATTTGGAGGGCCCTTGATGAAGTGGAAGAAAAATGGGCCAAAATTGCATGGATCCATGGACATCTGTCCACTGTTTTGAATATTAAACGAAATAAGTGAATCCAAATGGGCTGAAATTTTGTGGGTCTATCCAAAATTAAATAGACTACATTTCATATTAATGAACCCAATCCTGATTCGGCTTTTATGGGGCCCATCCGAACTGATCTGTACAAGCCACAAAATTTGGACCAAGTCAAATGAGGTGTTCTATATTTTATCAATATCTTGAGTTGTAGTTGTCTAAACGGTGAAAAAATTTCGGTGGAGACATTCAAGAGGTAGGGATAAAACTTTTCTATTTTCTCCAAAGTGAGATAAGACTGTCTGAAGTCCGAAACGCATCGTGCAAGTGGATTGATGAAATCTATGTGCCTAAAACCACCTTCCAATTTTCCTATAAAAAGGGAACCAAGGGAACCTCATTTGCAAGTTCGGCCAAGAGGCAAGGTGCTACCATTTTGGAGTCCCCAAGGAGTCTTATCAACATCCCTAGAGGTTCTGGAGGCTATGAGAAGTTCTACCCCAACATCTTTCTCTTCCTCCTCTCCCATGGGTTTCTAAACCCCTTGTGATCACCCGGGGAGGAATGTGATGTACATCCCGAGCTTCATGTTTGTAATATTTGAATGATCTTTTAAATTACAGATTTTTGTGTTGTTTTTCATCATCCTCTATTCTTATTTTATTGAGTTATGTACTGGTATGTCATGCTCAACTCATATGACCATGTTTGGGGGTACCCATTCATGTGATGTTTCACACACCATTCACCACTTTCTTTCCCCCTTTCAATTGCGGTGTTTGTGTGGTTTATATTGGTAAATTGAACTCACACAAGCACTTTCATGGACATGTACATTTATGTCATGGTATCACAAAGAAATAACATACAAATCTGGACAGTGCATCGAGTTTTTCGTGTGTTTCCTTGGTGAGTTTTGGTTATGAAGTCAAACACAATTAATTCAATCATCGGCGGTGTCCGGTGAATCATTGTGTGTTTTTGACTGAACCCTAGGAGGTATCCTAGTATAAACTCAGTAAAATTCTATTTCTAGGTGTTACAAACCAGGGATTAAAAGATCATAACCTTATATCATGAAGTGATGAAGGATAAACATCATACGAGTACCCCGGGTTGATCACGCTTAATTAATTCTGTTAATCTCTACTTTGTTTTATAGATTCTATTTTCTATTGTCATCTTTAATCATCAAACCCAAGTATTATAAAACCCCATTTACCTTTTTAATTTCATAATCAAAACCACATTTTAGAATTAATTATCTAAGGCTCCGTCGAGAGACGACCTAGGGTTGCTGCTATATTGCAGAAATTCTAGTCAAAATTAAACAACTAATTTGACGCGCACGACAACGCGGTCAAATTTTGGCGCCGTTGCCGGGGAGCCAAGATCATTTTTTTCTTTATTTCATTTTATTTATTTATTTTACTTCTTAATTATTACTCCTTTAAATACCCCACCCCCATTTGATTGTTTTTTGTTTTGGGTTTTGTCTTTATTTTTGGTTGTTTTTGGTGTGTTCTTTATCTCTCTCTCTCTCTCTATTATTCCTCATCTCCCTCTCTAATTCTATAGTATAAAATTATATTATTCTTTCACCCTTCTTAATTTTCTCTTTTATCCATCTTAAATCAAAAAAAAAACACAACAAACAATCAATCAATCAAACTGGACATCATTGTTGCATGACAAGATCTGGTAAAGGAACACTACTTGAATTTGATCCTGAAATTGAAAAGTCACTTCACAAACAAATCAATTCATCTAGAGAAGGTCAATAAAGTAACATTGTGGAACCCCATTTATAACCTCAAGTGGTTCTAAACCAACCCAAAATTGAACCCAATCAAACCCAAGAAAACATGGCTGCAAATAATCGAACTTTAAAAGAACTTACTACCCTTGATGTGGAGTACCAACCTGCGTACATCCAATATCCCGAGGAAGCAGCCAAATTTGATCTTAGATCAGGTCTCATCCACCTTCTTCCAAAATTCCATGGTCTTCCCGGTGAGGACCCTCACAAACATTTAAAGGAGTTTCACATAGTGTGCTCCACCATGAAACCCCAAAATATGTCTGAGGACCTCATTAAGTTTAGGGCCTTCCCTTTCTCCCTTGACGGTGTAGCCAAAGATTGGATATACTATTTGCCTTCCACAATTGGTGGCTAGAATGACCTAAAAAGAATTTTTCTAGAGAAGTTCTTCCCTGCCTCCCGAACTGCATCAATTAGGAAAGAAATATGTGGAATTAGGAAATCGCAAGGAGAGACCCTTCATGAATATTGGGAGAGATTCAAAAGACTTTGATCAAGCTTCCCCCACCACCAGATTAGTGAACAACTTTTAATTCAATACTTCTATGAGGGACTTATCCCCATGGATCATGGAATGATTGATGCTGTGGCTGGTGGTGCCCTAGTTTACAAAACTCCTTCTGCCGCTCGTGACTTAATAGCCAACATGGCTCAAAATGCACAACAATTTGGTACACAAGCTATTGCACCAACCCGAGGAGTTCATGAGGTAAGTCATTCAGACCTAGAAAAAAAGGTAGATACTAAAATTGATGAGATGCATACCCTTCTAAGGAAATTATCACAAGCACAAGGTAACTCACTCTCTACTTCTATTCCATTACATTGTGGGATTTGTTCTGATAACACTCATTTTTCTGACCAGTGCCCACAACTTCAAGATTCATCTGAGTCCTGTGCCGCTGTGTTCCCAGGGCATCCATTCCAACAAGCCCCTCCCTTCAAGCAAGAACAATTCAGGCCAAATCCAAATCCAGGGTGGCAAGCACAACCCCAATACTGACAAGGAGGAAACTTAAGCTACCCAAAGCAGAATTGGTATCAATAAGGCCAAGGTATGAAACCTTCTTATCCTTCAACTTCTCAAAACAATCATCCTCCTCCTCCTCCCAAATCTGAACCAAGCCTCGAGGACATGGTGAAACAAATGGCAACCCAGAACCTTCAGTTCCAACAAACCACACAATCATCTATTCAAGACCTACGAAACCAAGTGGGGCAATTGGAAAACACCATCGGTGAGCTTAAGATGCAAGGTTCTGGAAAACTACCATCCCAACCCATTGCCAATCCAAAGGACAAAGGTAATGTATGTGCAGTTACACTTCGTAGTGGTAAAGAAGTTTCTCCTTCTACTGATTATGCACAATAGGTATGTCCCCCTCATGAAAACTCTCTTTCCCAACCCTCAAAAACTTCATGTAAAGAAAAACAAGACAAAAATGGTAATCAAATAGTCATTGATGATTCAAATGAACAATCCATTCCTCTTCTTTTCCCTCAAATACTCTCTAAATCTAAGAAAAAATTTGATAATGAGATTGACAATGAAATAATGGATACATTTAAAAAATTTCAAGTTAATATTCCATTGTTGGATACAGTCAAGCAAATTCCCCATTATGCCAAATTTCTTAAAGATATTTGCACCCATCGACGAAGGCTGAAGGGGAATGAGAGAGTCAACCTGGGTAAGAATGTCTCGGCCTTGATTCAACCAGCAATGCCAACCAAATTCAAGGATCCCGACACATTCACCATACCTTGTACCATAGGGGAGACCTTATTTTCTGATGCTATTCTAGATTTAGGTGCTTCCATTAATGTAATGCCTCACTCCGTGTACACTTCTCTACAGGTCGGAGAGCTTCAACCAATAGGCATTGTTGTGAAACTTGCCAACCAGAGTACAACACATCCAAAAGGAGTGATTGAGGATTTCCTTGTTAGAGTGAAGAGTCTCATCTTCCCCGCTGATTTCTACATTCTTGAGATGGAAGATACCCGAACCCAAGGACATGCCCCTCTCATACTTGGGAGGCCATTCCTAAAAACAGCAAAGACGATCATCAACGTTCACAATGGTACGCTGTCCATGGAATTCGGAGGAGAAAAGGTATGTTTTAACATCCTTGAGGCTATGAAACACCCCATTGAAGAGCACTCCACTCTTTTTGTCTATTCTATGGAAGTGCTCTCAAACGATGCACACACACACAATTCTCTCCTCAACCCAAACTCCGATTCTTTTTTGTTTTCTCCCCCCTTGGATGATTTGAGTTTTGGTTCTTCTTTTGAATGTTGTGTGGGTTCAGAAAAATGTAAATTTTGTGCTTTAATTGATGAGTGTGTTTATTCTGAGGCACCCATGACTATCGATGATTCTGCAAATCTCATTTCAATAGATTCTCTTTCCTTTGAGAATAAACATGAGCAAATAGATAGTTTCATAGACCTCACTCCCCCTAAATCCCCTCCCTCAACCTAGAAACAATCGGTGTTTGAACTTAAAAAAATTCCTTCTAATTTAAAATATGCATATCTTGAGGGTATTGACCAATTGCCCGTCATTATTTCCAATAACCTCTCTCCACAATAGGAATTGAAATTGCTCAAACTTTTGAGAGAGTGTAAAAAGGAAATAGGATGGACATTGGATGATATTCCCGGGATTAGCCCATCTATTTGTATGCACCATATACTTTTGGATGATGAGGCTAAACCCGTAAGACAATCTCAATTCCGGTTGAATCCCACTCTCCTTGAAGTGGTAAAATTGGAAGTCAATAAATTACTTGCTGCATGGATCATTTATCCTATATCTGATAGTAAATGGGTTAGCCCCGTGCAAATTGTGCCTAAAAAAATAGGAATAACCATTGTGTCAAATGAAAGGAATGAATTGGTTCCAATACGTGTGCAAAACAGTTGGCGAGTCTGTATTGACTACCGTCGACTGAATCAAGCCACGTGGAAGGACCACTTTCCTTTACCTTTCATTGACCAAATGTTAGAATGATTGGCTGGTAAGTCCCATTATTATTTCCTTGATGGCTATTCGGGTTATTTCCAAATTCATATAGCCCCTGAGGATCAAGAAAAGACAACATTTACCTATCCATTTGGCACATTTTCATACAGAAGGATGCCATTCGGTCTATGTAATGCTCCTGGTACTTTTCAGCGATGTATGTTGAGTATTTTTTCTGAGTAACTTGAGAGTTGTATGGAAGTATTTATGGATTATTTCACGGTTTATGGTTCTTCTTTTTATGATTGTTTGGAAAACCTAGGTTTTGTCCTCGGCCGCTGCATTGAAAAATATCTTGTTTTAAATTATGAAAAATGTCATTTCATGGTTGAGCGGGGGATAGTTCTTGGGAATATCATTTCAAATAAGGGAATTCAAGTTGATAAATCTAAAATTGAATTAATTTCATCCCTTCCATATCTAAAATGTGTTCGTGAGGTGCGGTATTTCTTGGGTCATGATGGTTTTTACCGCCGATTCATTAAAGACTTTAGTAAGATCGCACTTCCCTTATCTCGGTTGTTACAAAAGGATTCTGAATTTGTTTCTGATAAAAATTGTGAGGATGCATTCAATTCACTAAAAAAGAGTCTCACATCACCTCCCATAATCCAACCACCAAGGTGGGATCTCCCCTTTGAGCTTATGTGTGATGCCTCTAACTTTACAGTTGGGGCGGTTTTATCACAAAGGGTTGAAAAGGATCCTCATGTCATTGCGTATGCCTCACGTACCCTTAACCCTGCCCAGGTAAACTACACAACCACAGAAAAAGAACTCCTTTCTATTGTGTTTGCCTTGGAAAAATTACGTTCATATCTTCTTGGGTCAAAAGTGATTGTGTTTTCTGACCATGCTGCCCTTCGTTTCCTCCTAAAGAAACCTGAAGCCAAGCCCCACCTCATTCGGTGGATGCTCCTCCTCCAAGAGTTTGACCTTGAGATTAGAGATAAGAGAGGAGTGGAGAATGTTGTAGCTGACCACATTAGTAGGATTTCCCCACCATTGGACCATCATTTTGAATCACCCCTACCCATTAGAGAATTCTTCCATCATGAGAACCTTTGTGATGTTGTGGACCTTACCCCCTGGTATGCGGACATTGTGAATTTTCTAGCAACATCTAGGGTCCCCACTGATTTTAGCACTTCACAATCCCAGAGACTTAAACATGATTCTCGATGGTACATTTGGGATGACCCATATTTGTGTAGGATCTGTAGTGACCAGGTTGTTCGTAGGTGTGTCCCTGACCATGAGTTCACCTCTGTTTTGACCTTCTTCCACACCTTGGCATGTGGGGGACACTTTGGCTCTCAACGTACAGCTCGAAAGGTCCTTAACTCAGGATTATATTGGCCAACATTGTATAGAGATGCCCATAGGTTTTGTAAATCATGTACTCGATGTCAATTCATAGGGAATATCTCCAAGAGGAATGAAATGCCCCAACAACCCCTGTTATTTTGTGAAATCTTCGATGCATGGGGCATTGACTTCATGGGGCCTTTTCCAAATTCATTTGGCTTTGTGTACATCTTATTGCCTGTTGACTATGTATCTAAATGGGTGGAAGCAAAGGCCACCAGGACCGATGACTCTCGAGTGGTTGTTGATTTTGTGAGGTCCCATATTTTCAGTAGGTTTGGTCTACCAAGATTCATCATTAGTGATCAGGGTTCACATTTTTGAAATCGTAACATGAAAAACTTGCTTCATAAGTATGGGGTTGTTCATAAAGTCTCCACTTCATATCATCCCCAAACTAACGGACAAGCAGAAATTTCAAATCGGGAAGTTAAGCGAATCTTGGAGAAAATGGTACAACCCAATAGGAAAGATTGGAGTTTGCGCTTGGATGATGCACTTTGGGCATACCGTACTGCTTTTAAAACACCGATCGGAATGTCACCATAGAGGATTATGTTTGGGAAATCTTGTCACCTCCCGATGGAGGTAGAACACCGTGCATATTGTGCTGTTAAACAATGTAATATGAACCTTTCAGATGCAGGTGAGGAAAGAAAGCTGCAGATTCAAGAGTTGGAAGAAATTTGACGTGATGCATATGACAACTCCCGAATCTATAAAGAGAAGACAAATGCTATTCATGATAGCATGATTCACCAGTGGAAGTTCCATATTGGTGAGAAGGTCCTCATGTACAATTACAGGCTTAAGCTCCACCCAGGTAAGCTTCGTTCCCGATGGCTCGGTCCTTATACTATTACTAATTTTTACCCTTTTGGTGCAATACAGGTTTTGCATGAGCAGAGTGGACGAAGTCTTACCGTCAATGGGAAGCGACTTAAACACTTCTATGAGGATTTTCCAAAGAATCCAGTGGAGGAAATACACCTTCTCGACGCATCATACCAATAAAACACACCAGGTTTTATCCTTCCTTCTCACATTTTCAATTATTTCAGTGAGGAAACTACACATTCTAGGTGTGTGGGGGTGGATAAATTCCTGGGTTATTTAGGATTTTTCATCGTTTTCTCCTTTTGTTTTCTCTTTTTGGCCTTCTTTATGGTATTTTTATTTTTCCCCATCAACAATTTCGAAATTCCATGATGTGGCGACCATAAAGTGGGGAAAGAAAAAATACCATAATGAAGGCTAAAAAGAATTTGTGTATGAGTTTACCATCAAGGAGTGATTTTTAGTGAATTGGTTTTCTGTCAATGATATAAATGGTCGTATCTATGTGAAACCTTTGAGATGATTGATGCCCTTTGTGTGAGTAGTTTTTTTGGAAAACTGTGTCACTAATATCTCCACAAATTTTTGCACCAAACCACAAAGTGTGATTATTTCTCACTTAATATAAGGTAAATATATGTTGGGTTAATATTTTTCAGCTTTAAATGATATTTCCATACGTTCGTTCCTTATTTTATCTGTTTCATTACTATACCAGATTGACCTATGCGTGTGTACCTAATGTCCGACTATTGTACGCCCTCAAAAAGAATTTTTTTTTGTGACTTGGGCAGGTCAAAAACCACTCCTCCTCAACCTTTTATCTTGTTATAACTATTTCAATTAGTGTCATTAGGAGATCAAACAAGGGTTGAGAGATGAGTGTGAGATTTGTTCCAATGGAAATTTCAAAATAAAATATAATAAATGAGGGGAGTGATGAAATGTGCAACATATGGGGATATCAAGGTCGAGAGATTATGGTTTGACTTCTGGGAATGCTTAAATGAGTGGGTCTTGAAATATGATTGCAAAGGATGTAGGACAGGTTCGGTGACAAAATCATTTAAGCTGAAAAATGTTAAAATAACGTATATTTATTAGATAACAAGTGGAAAGAATATCATGGAATGGTTTTAACACACACACATGGAGATTTAGTATCATGGTTTACTTCTGAATTCCTTTCTCAATTGGGTATCATGAATCTTTTTGAATTTTTCTATGATATGATTTATGAGACATCTTTTTCTATTTTCACTAGGAAGAACTCCTTGGTGTGATTCGTGCATTGATCAATTTACTTTAAATAAATTCCCTAAAATGCTAAATCTTCAGGATGTTGTAAATATATATATATATGCATCATTTTATTTGGATATGTGACCTTTCCCAGGAGTGCAAATGTTTAGGTGTGGGGGTGTGATTGTACCACGATTCACTGTTTCATTTTCACCCTTACACCGCTGTGCTAAACATATTTTGTATTAAAAATTATAAAAATATTATCAAATTGTGCTTCATGTTTGATTCAATAATTTTGTGTTTATCACTATTAAATAGGGCAATGATACTTGTTTTGAAAATTACAATGTAGGTGGAGGTGATTTGGAGGGCCCTTGATGAAGTGGAAGAAAACTGGGCCAAAATTGCATGGATTCATGGACATCTGTCCACTGTTTTGAATATTACACGAAATCCGTGCATCAAAATGGGATGAAATTTTGTGGACCTGTCCAAAATTAAATAGGATACATTTAATATAAAGGAACCCAATCCTGATTCGGCTTTTATGGGGCCCATCCGAACTGATCTATCCAAGCCACCGAATTTGGACCAAGTCAAATGCGGTGTTCTGTATTTTATCAATATCTTGAGTTTTAGTTGTCTAAATGGTGCCAAACTTTCGGTGGGGACATTCAAGAGGTAGGTATACAAGTTTTCTATTTTCTAAAAAGTGAGATAATACTATCTGAAGGCCAAAACACGTCGTTCAAGTGGATTGATGAAATCTGTGTGCCTAAAACCACCTTCAAATTTTCCTATAAAAAGGGCACCAAGGGAACCTCATTTGCAAGTTTGGACAAGAGGCAAGGTGCTGCCATTTTGGAGTCCCCAAGGAGTATTCTCAACATCCCTATAGGTTCTGGAGGCTATGGGAAGTTCTACCCCAACATCTTTCTCTTCCTCCTCTCCCATGGGTTTCTAAACCCCTTGTGATCACCCGGGGAGGAATGTGATGTACATCCTGAGCTTCATGTTTGTAATATTTGAATGATCTTTTAAATTCCAGATTTTTGTTTTGTTTTTCATCATCCTCTATTCTTATTTTATTGAGTTATATACTGGTATGTCATGCTCAACTCATATGATCATGTTTGGGGGTACCCATTCATGTGATGTTTCACACACCGTTCACCACTTTCTTTCCCCCTTTCAATTACGGTGTTTGTGTGGTTTATATTGGTCAATTGAACTCACAAAAGCACTGTCAAGGCCATGTACATTTATGTAATGGTATCACAAAGAAATAACATACAAATCTGGATAGCGCATCGAGTTTTTCATGTGTTTCCTTGGTGAGTTTTGGTTATGAAGTCAAACACAATTCATTCAATCATCGGCGGTGTCCGGTGAATCATTGTGTGTTTTTGACTGAACCCTAGGAGATATCCTAGTATAAAATCAGTAACATTATAGTTCTAGGTGTTAAAAACCAGGTATTAAAATATCATAACCTTATATCATGAAGCGATGAAGGATAAACATCATACGAGTACCCCGGGTTGATCACGCTTAATTAATTCTGTTAATCTCTACTTTGTTTTATAGCTTCTATTTTCTATTGTCATCTTTAATCATCAAAACCAAGCATTATAAAACCCCATTTACCCTTTTAATTTCATAATCAGAACCACATTTTAGAATTAATGATCCAAGGCTCCGTCGAGAGACGACCTAGGGTTGCTGCTATACTGCAGAAATTCTAGTCAAAATTAAACAACTAATTTGACGCGCACGACAACGCGATCACCAAGGGATAGCGTCTAGTGTCGATAAGGAATATCATTAACATGGGGGGCCTTAGACTAAGTACCTATACACATGGAAACATCTCAAATCCTATACAATACTGAAATGTAAAAACAATTGAACAACTATGCATGAATACATCTAATCCCATTACCAGAGTACAATATAAAGTAAAATAAAGTAAACAAGGCCAAATAAATGCCCAAAACATAGTCTAAAAATAAAAGTCCAACATGAAAGTAAGTACTGAGACTGTTTTCAGAAAGCTACAGGAACACACCTATGTCTGTCTGGTCTCACTAAGCACCATTTGGTCCTGCTCTGCCTAGGACTTTATCAAAAGGTCGATCGTCTACACAAGACATGTCATGTGCGAGTAAAGTCTATGGAGGGGTGAGTATAAAAATACTTAGTAGGACACCCCAAAACCACAAATCATACAATAAAGTAAATATACTCATCTCTACATAGGTATATATCTACATCACATATAATAATAATATCCTAATATACTCAAAAAATACACATAGTCTAGAGGTAATTCACAACCATAGTATACCAGCCTAGGATTACATATTTAAGATTCCACAAATCACTTATCCAGGAGAACAAAATCCTGAGTTTGATAAGAACTGATGATGTCTGTTTGAGAGGTACTGCTTGTCGGGTTTCATCATGAGAAAGAGTATGCTGATAGTCATAATAGAATATGATACATAGATGAGGATCATTGTGAAGGCCATGGGGTAATACCAACAACTCAATATGGATTAATCCACTAAGTAGAGGATCTATGCTCACATAGTTTTGGTCAAAATGATACAAATAATTCCACCTAGGGAATGAAGATGAATAGAGGATCTCACTTTGGGCCTCTTGGAGGGATCCTAATGACTCTATCCAAGAAGTCCCATGGAAGGGATCATAGTCCTAGGAGTAGGAGATGATTCCATACCAAACATTAGGTAAAGGATAAGGGGATATACCCTAATGAATATTTTATAAGATACGAAGGAAAATAGATACAATCCATGTATAAAAGTGAACATGATGTGTAGTAGGGGTCACACATCGTGTCCCTTGATCTCGGGTCATGCCCGTGTAAACATCCCATGTCATTAAGCTATGTCCGTGTAATAGTACACACATGTAGGAATCTCATGTACTCTACCAATGTTCCAGTACACAACTTATCCCGTGTACTTTTTCCTGTGTTCTAGTACACGGCTTAGCCCATGTACTCAGTCCAACCCATGTCAATGGAGGGGAGTACACACCATGTAGGCATTCCATGTACTCCACCCCATGTCTGTGTAATTCCCAAAGTACACTCCAAGTTAATCCCAGAGAGACCACATTCCGTGTGATAGGGGTCACATGTCGTGTGATACTTAACTTTATCCTAAAACCCTATACACCACTCAGGGGGCCCCACATGATGTGTAGATCCAACTTACATGCCATGAAACACTGTATTTTAAAGAATCCTAGATTTTATCCCCATCCATTCTGACACCTATAACCTCCAATTCAAAGATCATTTCACCACAATATTGAAGATACCAAATCATCCAAACATCGCCATAAAAAAAAAATGTTCCTCCATTAGATATTCTTGGAGAAATGATCAAATATTCGTTCTTCATTATGCACCGAAGAACACTGAATAATGAAAAATTGGGTATCCTCCACTGTCCGAATCACTTTGTATCTATCATTGAACCTTCGTCGTGTCATACTGATCCCAGATCTACGATATCAGATCATTGCACCAAGAAATGAGTGTTCAAAAACTGATTGATTAGGATTTTTTGAGATGTGGTCCAAATGAATAACACCCATGATGAACAATGAATGGGTTGATAAAATCACAAGAAAATATTAGAGAAAACATTGATCGATGTTCATGTTGATCTTGATCCATCTCCATTAGAATGAAAATTGAAATATTCAAATCAAAAAGATTATTCTCCCACCAAAAACCCACAAATAATACCATCCCATAAGATGATAAAATCACAAATCAATCTATTTGTTGATTGATTCACATTCATTATATAATTCAAGAATATGGAAGAAAAAATTCAAAACACATGCCCTACCTCAGTTTGGATTGATCACTGATGAAGAATAAAGCTGCATTGCATTCATTAGTGAGATCCTTTGAATATGATGTGCATTAATCGCCGATCAACGATCTAATCATCATTTTACTAAGATAATAATCCAAATATATCTCCAATAGGCCTCCAAAATTTCTAGGGTTTATGCAGATAACCCTAGATTTCCAACATAAAAATCTATTTTAAGATTGTTAATCACTACATTGAAAACTATGGAATAAAATAATTTATTTAATTATTTTATCCATTTCCATGCCCATGATGACTTTTCTACAAACGAACTACGTTGACTAATGTTAAGTTTCACCTAGGGTAAACCTCACATTCTGAACTTAATGGTGCCCTCATATTTCTAATTCGGGTAGCCTTTTAAGAGTTACTCCACTTTTTTTTGGAAAAATGTGTGCACGTGCTATTTAATATATTTAATATATTTAAAACATTTATTTCAGGAACACTAGGCCTTATAATCACACACCGTCTCAGTACCTATTTTAGAAAATAATCCATATAATATCCAAAAATAATACATAGAAAATCTGATACATTACACATGAGATCTCAAATGATCTATTTATAACTAATCTTGGAGAGTCAGTGCTAGATGGGCCTCATGTAGACATGATTATTGGAAAAATTGAATGATTATACATCATAGGGATTAAATTCCTGGATTATGTGCACAACGATCTTATACTTTACTCACTACCCAAGACCTTCTCCAGTTTTATTTTTAATTATAACACAAGAAATAATGAGAATATTCTTTCAGAAATTCTTAATATGATTCTCCAAGTGTGTAAGGAAATGTGGTGTGAAAAACCCACAATCCTTATAGTGAATAAGAAAAATAAGAACAAGGAAAAGGGGTCCAAGAATCACAACAAGTATAAAGATCCCAAGTAACCTCCTTTTAAGAAGAGTAAGATCCATAGACAGGGAATGGAAAAGGAGGCAGCATGTTTTGTATGTGGAAAGCAAGGCCGCTGGAAGAAGAACTACACCCAAAAGCAAGGGGAAGCTAAAGGTGTGTTTGTTATCAAGTGCAATATTTAAATATATACACATTGGGTATTAGATAGAGCTTATGGTGATCACATATGTATCCAAATGTAGGAACCAAGTAGATTCTAAAATATTTATAGAGGAGTGGTGTATGTATGATCTTCCAATAGTGTAAGGATGGCTACTCTAGCCATTGGAGACTATAAACTTTAATTGATAACCATAATGATATTGGTTTTAAGATATTGTTATTATGTATCAACTGTTATCAAGAACATAATTTCTATATCATGACTTGATATAAATGGTTTTATTTTCATGTTTGGGAATTAAAGTTGTTTCTTTTATATAGACAACATATGTTATGGTATGGCGTTTTTAAATAATGGTCTTTATGTATTAAATTATGAAAAAAGTATTGGAAATAGATAAAGAATTATGTTTACATGACTCATATAACACCTAGACATGACACCACCACCTTGGTCATTTAAATGATAAGTGTTTGAAAAATATCTATCAAGATGGTTATTTAAAATATTTTGATCTAAAAACTCTTAAAATATATCATTCTTGTTTACAAGAAAAAATTAACAAACAACCATTCAATGGAAAGGGTGAAAGAACCAAAGATCTTTTAGGATTGGTACACACTGACATGTGTGGACCATTTCTAGTAGAAGATAGAGGTTGCTATTCTTACTTATATAACTTTTAATAATTACTTGAGTAGATATGAATATGTTAACTTGATGAGGTATAAGTCTTAGTCCTTTGAGAAATTAAAATAATTTAATAATGAATTAGAGAATCAACTTGGAAAGAAGATAAAGAAGATTCGATCAGATCGAAGTGGTGAATATCTTAACCAAGTGGTCATCGAATTTCTATGGGAGTTTGAGATTTTACCTCAACTCACTCAACCTTACACACCACAATGAAATGGTTTTAGTGAAAGTAGAAACCATACATTTTTAGACATGGTAAGTTTGATAATGAGTTATGTAGATCTTCTATTATCCTTTTGGGGATATACATTACAAACTATGACATACACACTAAACCGAGTACCAACTAAAGTGGAAAATTGAATTCCCTTCGAGTTATGGAGATGAAAGAAACTTATTTTGTTACATACACATGTATGGGGTTGTGAGGAATTTGTTAGGGCCTTATTAGGAAACAAACTATCACCCCTAGGCACTAAGTGTATCTATATAGGTTATCCTAAGTAAATAAATGGATACTACCTATACAACCCCTCATACTAGAAAGTGTCTATTGTTAGACAAGCTATATTTCTTGAGAGGAATCACATCATCAAAAGGGATAGTGGGAACAAGATTTACTTCAATGAATTTGATGCTTAAGATAAATTAAATTTGGTACAAGAATAGATTACATAGGTACCCATGGAATAAGTAGTTCCTAAAAAAAGTACTGCATAGGATCACTAGGGAGGTAAGAGAATTAGAGAGATATGGTTTTCTAGTTATTGAAGACGGTGAATCATTATTCGTTGACAATGATGAACCTATCTCCTATAAATAGGGAGTAGAGAGCTCAAAATATGAAATATAAAAAGAATCCATGAATTCTGAAATGGATTTCATGTATCTAAACCAAGTTTGGGTTTTGGTGGATGCGCCAGTTGATGTAAATCCCATAGGGTGATAATAGGTGATTAAGAGAAAAATGAATAGGTAAGTTAAAGTAAATACCTATAAAGTAAGGATAGTGGATAAAGGGTTTAAACAGTGTCAAGGAATTAACTTTGATGAGACCTTTTCACCAGTTTCCATGTTTAAATCCATCATAATTATACTTATTATAATAGCTTACCATGACTATTAAATTTGGTAGATGGATGTCAAAACAACTCTCCTTAATTAGAACCTTTAGGAAGACATCTATATGACACAACCAGAGGAATTTGTGACTCCAGGTGATGCCAAAAATATTTTCAAGTTACAAAGATCCATTTATGGATTGAAGCAAGCATCCAGGTCATGGAACATTTGATTTGATGAAGTTATAAAAGAATTTGGTTTCATTAATAATGAATGTGAGACATGTGTTTACAATAGGTTTATTGGGAATGTGGTCATTATACTAGTATTATATTTTGATGACATATTAATTATTAGAAATGACATACTAGTTTTAAAGTCTATTAAGGTCTGATTAAACAAGTGTTTATCCATGAAGGACTTACGTGAAGTATCCAATATTCAAGGGATCAAGATCATTTGTGATAGATCCAAGAGGATGTTTAGACTAAGTCAAAGTACATATATTGATCTGATACTAAAGAGATTGAGTATGTAAGAATCCAAGATAGGATTGGTTCCAGTGTCACATGGAATACATATTTATAATAAAATGTGTCCTCAAGCACAAAAAGAGAAAGAGAGAATGAGTATGATCCCATATGCTTCAACGATATGATCAATCATGTATGCCATGTTATGTACAATACTTGATGTTTCCTATGCACTGAGCATGATAGGAAGATATAAAGATGATCTAGGAGAAAAAAATTAGTCTACTATTAAGTCTATCCTTAAGTATCTGAGAAGAACTAAGGATATATTCCCAGTGTATGGAGGAGATGAGGAACTAGTCATCATAGGTTATACTGATTCTAATTTTCAAACAAATTAGAATAATATAATGTCAAATTATGGATATGTTTTCTATCCCAATGGAGGATCTATGAGTTGGAAGAGTTCAAAGTATATAGTTGTCACTGATTCTACAATAGATTCTGAGTATATAGAAGATTCTGATGAAACCAAGGAATTCATTTGTATATAAAACTTTTTATATGATCTTGTTGTGGTACCTATTAGTAAATAACCTATCATAGTTTATTATGATAATACTGTAATGATGGCACTTGAAAAATATCCAAGGTTACACCAACAGACAAAGCATATACTTCATAAGTATCACCTCTTGATGGTTTTTTCTTAGAGGGGTGAATTTGCAGTAATAAGAGTTCCCACAAAAGAAAAATATAGAATACCCCTATAATAAAGGCCTATCTTAGTAGAATCATGAGTATCATGTGAGAGATAACAGATTGAAGGTTGTTAGTAGTTGAATCTAGTTTAAGTGAGAGTCTATTAGAATTGGTTCCCCAGAACCAACTTTTATGTACTTTAATATATCTTGTATTATTATTTTTTGAATATTCATATAATCCTTATCACATCATGATTGTTCTTATATATAACATAGTATGTGTAACGTCTTAAGAGTATATGTTTCACTAAAAGGTCATAACAGTTCCCTGCTATTATGAGAACCTAGAAGTGCCATGGAAATATTCTTAAATATATGTTCTATATTCAGATGAAATCATTTGAGGGACAAAAATGATACAAGCTATCCGTGGTGGATACTCATAGGACTTTGAGGCACCTTGTCATTGTGTACTCCCTTGGTAATATCCAGTGTAGGATATTATGAGAATGAGACCCTCCAGTAGGAAGGTGTGTGTATTGATCCTTATAATTTAAGATTATTATTAATGAGTGTTATAAGTTGCGTACTTTTATGTACTAATGAAAACCATGATGACATATGTTCATGGTGAGGTAGGATATGTTGGGTGTGCATGAGTAATATTTCATTAATGAATAATGCATGAAAGTATTTTTCCCTTATGTTCTTTAACAAAAGTTGATATCTTAGAAACTTTGATGGAAATGATATAGCCTAAATAAATCCATGGACATGGTGTTCTATAGGCAAGTTAAATTTCCAGAAAGTCAAATAAAGAGATATTGAGCACATAGTTTGATGGCACCAACATGCAAATTTCTTGATTAGTGATATCATGATAAATGGATTATATTACATAGTAAGCATCCATATGAGGTATTATTTCATTGTGACATTAATTTATTTCTCTATGGGTGCCTTGATGTGTTGTTAGATTCTAACCTTAGACATTAGGTTTCTTCAACTAATGCCACTGAGAAAGAGGCTTAGAGGGTCACATCCCAAGCATATCCAGAATCACAGTTAAATAATATATTATTATTTATTATTTAACAAGTTGAATAAATATTTTTCACATGCATGGTTTAATAATTATTCATGTTTTATTTATTGTATATATTTATTCACCGATTATTTGAGAGAATATTATCTGAGAGGAATGTTTAATAAATATTTATTTGATATTTAATGGATATAATATTTATTGATTTATTAGTGAATAATGTTGTGATATTTATTTATTAAATAAATATCCATTATTCAAGGCCTAATAAATATTTTGGAGGAATGTAAGAATGAGTTTAATGGTTTATTAAGAAATAATATATATTAAATATTATTTTAATTAATAATATTTAATTTTAATTGGTAAGTTTAGCACATGTCAAGGAATAATAATAACATTATTATTATAGACATGGGGTTCTGTGGGGATTAAATAAATAATAAAGGGCACTTGTACAATTATTTATTCTAACCCTAGTGGTATATAAACCCAATTATATTATTTTTGTAAGATATCTAATTCATTTGTGTTGTGAATAAAAATATTCAAAGAGAATCGTCTCATGACCTAGAGATACCCCTCTCCTAGAAATCCCCTAATAACAGAGAGCGATCTTCCTCCACCTTTCACTCTCGAGTATAGAGAGATCAAGGAGAATCCTTTGGAAGAAATTCTTAAAGTGATCAAAGGTGAATGACACAAGTGATAAGATCTACCATACTAGCACCCGAAGATTCCTAAAACGATGTTTAGAGATTCATGGAACACATATGGATCACCGCTAGAGGGAATATATTCTTGATTCTTATAACACAATGATGGTATGATGTAGATCCATTATTATATCCATAAATTAATAAATAATTCCTCACATGGTAATTATTTAATTACTTAAATTAATTATAAATAATATATGATGAACCTGTGTTTTAGTTTTGGAATTTATCAAATGTCTATATTCATTGATTCAATATCATTGATCATGGAGTTTATCCTCTTTTAAATATCAGATAAATTACCGATCATGAATAAAAGTAAAGTTTATATCAACCCATTATTAGAGGATAATTTGATTCAACACTCAAGTCTTTCAATCACATCTTCCTCCATATCATCTATGTAGCTACATGTGATGAGGCTACATAATCAACCTTTGTAGAGTTTAGCATCACTGATGTTTGGTTCTTTAAAGAAAAATAAACACAACTCCTTATAATGAAAAATACTTCACCATATGTGGATTTCTATTTATCAATTACTCCGGCCCAGTCTACATCAATAAAACCCTTTAATTTCATCTCATATATCTTCTTATATATCAAACTATAATTGAGAGTGTTTGAGATGTATCTCAATATCCTTTTATTACAAAATGATGTGTTTCCTTTAGATTTAATTGATATTAGGCATAAAGGGTGATGATATATACAATGTTATGTATTGAAATAGTCAAGTACATAATAATTACAATAAAACTTATGAACAATATCTCATTAACATCTTTCCCTTAATCATCTTTGATACGCTTCATACATACTTGAATTGGCATGGAAATTCCTCTAGCCTATTTAATATCAAACTTCTTCAAAATCTCTATTTAATATTTTTATTATGAGACAAAAATATAACCTATTTTTTTCATAAATTTCATTCCTAATAATAATCTCATCACTCCTAGCATTGAAATTTCAAACCTTTATTTAATGTGCCTCGATAATTCCTCACATAATCTTTATTAACTGAAAATATCATCACTACTAGAAATCTTACCTATACCAATGGATCTATACCAATGATTTTGGAAAGACATTAGTATATGTGTCACATATACCATGGGTTTTAGAGAACCATTGGTATAGGTATTTCATATGTATGCTATACCAAAGTTTCTAAAAAACCATTGGTATAGGTCCCAAAAATTCAAGTACCTATATCAATGATTCTCCAAAAGCATTGGTATAGGTCTATACCAATGGTTTTGGATAATCATTGGTATAGGTACCCTATTTTTTTTATAAATTATTTTGTAAAATAATATTAAATACTTAACAATTTAAATTAATTTTAAATATACACACATATATATATACATATTCATATACATATATATATATGTGTAATCATATTCATAAAATTGATTATAACTTAGTGGTTAAGTCATTGACGTATAAGTGGGAGGTTCTGGGATAAATAATCATTGGATTTTTTACATGACTTATACTAATGGTCTGTAAACCATTGGTATAGACCACCTATACCAACAATTTTCCCAAAACCGTTGGTATAGGTATATCCCAATTCCAAAAAAACTAATAACTCTTCAAACCATGGTATAGGCTATACCAATGGTTTGGAAGCCTATACCAATGATTCAAAACTATTGGTATATTTTTTTTTCTAGTAGTGTATATTATCAACATACACAATCACAAAGAGTGATGTGGTGTGGGTCCTATTTATAAAAATATTATTGTCTATCCACCCTTTCTAAAACTTCATGCCTTTTAGATACTCATAGAGCTTAAAATACCATTATCTTGGATCCTTCTTCAAACCATAGAGAAATTTCTTCAAATTATATACCTTTCTTCCATCTTAATATAGCTTAAAAACTTTAGGATATTCCATGTATACTTCTTCATCAAGATCAACATTTATAAAAAATGATTTAACATCCATTTTAAATATCTTGAAACTTCCCTGAGATGCTATGTAAAGGAATATTTTTATGGATTAAAGTATAGCCACTAAAGAAAAGGTTTTATTAAATACAACCCCTTCAATTTGCGAGTATCCTTTATATACAATCCTAGATATGTTTCTAGCCACTTTTTTATTCTAATTAATCTTTTTTCTAAAAACCCATTTGGGTCCAATCATGTTTTTTGGGTTTAGGAACAAGTTCCCTAGTTTTATTCTTTTCAATGTGATCTAGTTATTTATTCATGTCCTAAACCCACTATTTATGTTCAAAGGCTTACTCAATTGTATGAGGTTTATACTTTAAAAAAAAACTTGTATAGATAGTTTCCAGGATCTTACTTCTTGTTTGAAAACTTTGATTCTGGTATCCAATAATGTTCTTTGAATCAATATGTTTTCTCAGTCTATCATTTGTATCCTTAGCCTTATCTTTTCCATCTTCATAACCAAAAAAAGTAGAATATGTTTCTTTAGTTTGACTCTACATGTTTTCTATATTTTCTTCAATAGGTTTTGAAATGACATCATCATCCTCATCATCTACAAAGATAGTATGTCTAGTCCATTACTTATTTTCCAAGACCTTGACATCATCTCTACCAATGATTGTTTTATATTTATTTTTGTAACACTCATAATATTTTTCATTTAATGTTTACTCAATAAAAATTCCATCTTCATCCTTATAATCAATCTTTCCTTCATTTTTTTACTTTCTATTAATCGAAAATGGAATTCCAAACACCCTTGAATTTTTGACATTTTCATTCCTTTTAAACTAAATTTAATAAGGATTCATGTTTGATCTTAGCCTTATGAGATACATATTCCAAATTATTCTAGGAGTTGTATGTTATGAATCCAATAATACCTTGAGGTGTCATGGTCTGCCTGCATTGTTCTAGCCATGTCAACTAGGATCTTATTCTTATTTTCAACCACTCTATTTTTTTGAAGAGTATATGGAGAAACAAATTCATATCCGATTCCATTCTTGTTAAGATATTAAATAATATTTTTATTATCATATTTAGTCACACTATCTAATATTAATCTCTTTATATACAAGACTATTTATTTTTCTATAAGAATTCTAAATATCTTATGTTTATTTAGGGTCTATGATTTATGTGACATTAACCTAATGAATGTAATCTATGAATGTGATAAAATAATTTTCTACACTATTCTACTTATTAGTCATAGGTCTACAAACATTGGAGTGAATCAATTCAAGAGGCTTTGAGGTTTAAATTTTAACTACGTTGTGAGTTTTGTTCACTATTTTCCATTTTTTTTCAAGTTTCAAAAATATAATCAATGTATTCTTATAGAAAGGGTAAATTTATTATATCTTCTTCTCAAATGAGTCTCTTCATATTATTTTGGACAAGTTGACCAAGCCTTATATGCTATAAATCATTTTCTACCTATTTTATCAAGTAAAAACCTTCTTTTTCTTCCCTAATTTGAAATAAATTTCCTGGGTTTCTCAAACCCCTTGTATCCCTATCTTTCATTATTTTGACCAATCATTTATTTTATCTTTCATTATTTTGACCAATCATTTATTTTTTCTGAAGATGACCTCATTTATAGTATCACACAATTTTGATACACTCAACAGGTTGTGCTTTAATCTATCCAAAAACAACACACTATTTAGACTGATTTTACTTTTACCAACATGTGATATAACAATGAATTTGATCTTGAGAGAACAACCATTAATGAATTTTACAAATTTTAATTTATATTTCTCAAGATTTTTGAGATTTTTCAAATCACCTATCATGTGAGATGAACATCCACTATCCATGATCCAATTCTTTTCAAATTTACAAGATTTAAAATAAACTTCAACAATATTATCCTGTTACCTAATATAACTTTGATTATAATTATTTCAAAACCTCTTACATATATTCAATTGATATGTGATAAAAGAAATAAAAACATATAATGCGTGACCTTATTAATCACATCTTCTATAGAATCCTTTTAGATCATCATTTTTTTTGAACATTTTTTTTTTCAAATTGTCGAGTCCTTATTTGAGCTCTCATCTATGGTTGTGGTACCCACTTGATTCAAAATATATTATTAGTCTAGGTGAAGAACTATTAAACCAATAGTTTCAAGATTAATGTACAAACATACCACAACACTAAAATATACCTGAAACCTTAAGTTTTGAAAAAAAACCTAATACTAAAAAGATTGATTCCTCATACCATTTTAACCTGAATAAGTGGACATCTCAATGATCTTTTGTGGAGTTATTACTTGAATATTTATGACTAATTAAGACCTATTTTCTAGATTTTTTTCTTTCTATATTTGAGTATACTTTATTATTTATTCAGAGCATGCATCTATTATAGATTGTAATATTTTATCACTTTTTTTAGTAGAAACAATATCCATTTGAACTAGAGATTCTACAGACTTTCCTTTTACATATCTACTATCTTTCTTAGAGTAGATAAATTCTGTAAGTTTCTTGGATCCTTGATCTTAAAATTTCTTAAACTTACTGTATTCATTTTTCTTATTCCACTTCATGATTTTATCATTTTTACTTCTTATGTTGGTGGTCATATATTCAATGATCATTTCCTTCTTTTCACTATCAGGATTTAACATCTCCATATATTTTTCGAGATTGTATTTTTATTCCAAAAGTTGCCTTTTCTGGGTTGACCCCATTTTTACCAAAGTGTTTCCATATCTCATCCTTCCAATTTCTTTTAGACACATATTGATATTCATTCTCATTGTATATTATTTGAAAATATTTTGTTTCTCCACTTAATACTCACTATTGTACTATGATTCATCTTCAGATGGGTTTACAACTTATTCTTTTTTATGCTATAGAACTCTTTGAGAGACATCTCTAGGAACTTCATCTTCATAACTTTATTCACTATCAGATACACCTTCTTCGATTAATAGAAAATTAATTATAAAGTAATTAAGAGAAAAACTATTCTTTCCTTTTGATTAAGAAGTTGAGAAATCAATAGTAATTATTTTCCTAGAATATTCCTCATTATAATTTTCTATTTTAAATCTTATAGGAAAGTTATTAGATAAATGACCAATCTTTCCACAATTAATTTTTTTAAAAGGAATTATATGTCCATACTTACCTCTTCCTCCTCTTGTAAAACTTATTAACATGAGAGAAATAGTATCAGTATAATATTACATGTTTTCTTATTCATTTAAAAAGTATTTCTTCTCTTTAATCTTCACACTTTTAAAGGGTTTAAAGGAAATTTGACTTTCCTTATTAACTTTTCTCTTAAGATCTAGTCCTATTCTCATTTCATAATTAATGAGAGTTATATGAAGTTAATTAATGGTAAATTCATCAAGATCCCTATATTCATGAGCTAATATCTTGGCATAAAATTTATCTAGAAGGATTCTCATGATTTTTTTTAAAAAAATTACAATATTCAATAGTTTCTACAAACCCTATAATAATGCTCACAATTAAATTTACTTAGGTAAAGAATTCATCAACAATTTAATCCTTATGCATTCAAGCATTTTAAAACTTTTGTCGACTAATATGAAGCTTTGATTCTTTCACTTTTTCATTTCCTTCATAGATCTATAATTTTTTTTCCAAATAGAATTAATATTTTTTTACAGTCCATGACCTTTGTCAGCTCTTATTTCGATAGAGAAAACAAAAGAGAATTCTTGGATTTCATATCATTTTAAATATTTCTTCTATCTATCAGATATCATGCTATTTTTTATTATAAAAAAGTGAATCCATACAAAAAAAATCAAGAATATTAAGCCCAAGTGAAAGAATATAGGCTACCATTCTCTCTTTATAAGAATGAAACCCTTTTCCATTAAACATTGTGATGACTTTACTGTTAATAGAATTTTGTTGATCTATATTAGGAACTTGAGAGAAACAGAGTCAACCTAGGCCCTGATACCAATTTTTGGATCACATGAAGGATGATACACTAACTGAGGAGGGGGGGGGGGATAATCAGTGTGTATACCAAATTCAAATCCCCTCAACTCTCATGCTTATTCAATACCACTCTCTCAAAAATTCTCGCTAGTGTAACAAAGAAAGAAACAACTGATTTGTTAACAAGGTTTTAATCCTTATGGAAGAATATATCTTCGGTGTGTTGTGGTTATTATCCCATACACATTGTCCCCTTATTAATATCAAAAGGAACTCAAGAAAGGGTATGAACTTAAACTCACACAACTAATGGCACCAACCAATTACAATATTTCATAAAAAAAACAAACAACACCTTCATTAAAGAATGATCACTGTTAAGAGTATGAGCCTCCAAATGAACTCTATATGATGATCTTATCCCCATTCCTTGAACAACAATCATCTTTTAATATTCTCAGATCTTCCACTTTGATACAACAATGTATTGATTCTTAATATTATAATTTCTCAATATCTTTCATCAATCCGATAAATTGTTATTTATATTCACCGAGTATTGTGTGAATATCATTTATATAACTATTATGGAAATATCCTTGAATCTTTGTGCCATGGAACAAATCATTCAAATTTCATAAACCATGAGTCAAAGCATCATTCAAAATCTTATTCCATTTAAACCAGTCAATAAATTTCCTGATTTATTCCACATTTTAATTATTATTCAAATCTATTTTAAACTTCTTGAAGAAAAAATATTCATTATTTCATGTGATATATAAATATAAACATCTTTAAAAACTCCTCAAATATCATTGCTTTTAAATAATCTATGGACTTGAGATCTCATATATTATTCTCCATACAATATTTGATTTACTATGGATTATTCTTCTCAAATATCACTTCTATAAAATCATAAAAGATCTCAACATACATGGATTTATTCATTTTTGACATAAAAATCTTATTGTTTTTATAATTTTTGATTATATAAATATCACATAGTATATAAGGATATAATCCCTTATGTAGTTCTTAAACACCATAATGAATTCAATATGTGTCTTGAATTCACCTATATAGCGCACTTATACTATGTAATAGTATTCCCTTCATGATTCACTTTTGATACATAAAAACATTCAAATATATTATAGTATTATTTTAAATTGGTCTAAAAATCTACACAAGTTCTAAATCCACACAGACAAGGATAGTCATATATGAAGATTTGTCTACATAACTAAATTTACATACATGCAGAATCAACTACATGGATCATTTATCTACATTCTAAATTTGACTACACTGATTTTGACTATGTAAAAAATCATTTATGTGGATATACATACATATAGAAATTGATTATGTGAATTTGTGAAATTTCCAAATTTCACTCAAACTCACTTAGCTCCTCTTCATATGACTTCCAAGCCTTCTCAATAACTTCAACACTTCCCACTGATATTGTAGACACCATTCCTTAAACCATTAACAATTTCCATTTAAATAAAGAGATGCTCAACAATCATCAGACTTAAATAGTTATTTTCAAAAAATACAACAATACCATTAAAGGTTCAATGTATTGTCACTTGGTAGAGAATAAGAATAAATGCATTTTTATGCTTTAAAATACATTTTTATAAAAATTATTTTTATAGATTATGCGTTATTATATTAAAATTAATTTTTATCAACTTTAGAAATTCAATCCAATAAAATGAATTTAATATTTTGAATCATAATTTATAAATTAGTTAATAAGGCCGATTTTATTTTTAGGCATAAAAATAAGCTACCAAGGTAAAAATTGAGTTACCATGGTAAAAGTAAAATGAGGTAAAGGGTTGGACTAAGGGGTGAAGATATAAGATATTATAAAATATTATCTCTAAATGATTGTATGAGTGAATTTTCAACCTATACTTATCCTATCTTAATTATTATTCCACTTTGGATTTTTTTCTATGATAAATTACATTCCATTAAGAAATGAGTATTTACAAAAATGACACTCAAGATCACCTATAAAAGGACCCATATTATACCCACCTCAACTCACAACTTTTCTTAATTTTAATATTTAATCCCAAAAAAAATTAACCTCCTAAAAATACCCTCCCACATTTGGGAACCTCTGGTCATAAGAAAGAGTCCCACATCCCTCATTTCCAAGAGGCTCTCTAAGAGAGGATTTAAGTCTTCAATGTAAGTATTATGTTTTCCTTAATCATTATTCTTTATATTCTTCATCAAAATATTCATAAATATGTTTTAAAACCTTAATAAAATATTTTTTAAACCATCAATATTCATTAAAAGTTATTTTATTACTACAATAATAACATCTTCTTACTCTTTTAGTCGTTACAATGCATTCTTGTTTGGGTCAGTTTTACCACATACATGAGCGGTGTTATAACATTTACGTCATGAATGACTAAGATAACTTAAATATAGGTAATATGATGAAATTTTTATTTATTTAATATTTTTTAATATTTTTTGAGGTGTTAATATGATGAATTATATTCATTAATAAATTCAATTATTTTATTAATTCAATAATCGTCGAAAAAGATATTTTTTAATAATTCCATGCGAACCGCCCCCATAACCTCAATAAATGACCATTTGAATTTATAACTATATAAAAAACACCTATGTCTCCATGAAAATTATATGGGTGATGAAAACATAATTTATGATCATGGATTGGAACTTCCATACCAAAGCTAGCATAGAGTAAACAAGACAACTAACACATGGATATTAATTTTAACAATGAATGATTAATAAATGCATAATATGAAATTATAAATGAATGGTATAAATAAAAATATAAATAAATACTAATATTATATATATTAATAATAAACCTAAATTGATCATATAGAAGGTTAGAGCATGTTCGACCAAGCTGGAATCAAAGGAAAGGGTTTATCATATCAATTTACCTTCATTAATATATTCTTTATATTCAACTCTTTTTTTTTTAATTTTTTGTGGTGTAGATAATTCACCATGGATGTATTTTATAATATTTTTTTAATCCAATTTATTTATAAATTCATCTCATATTATCTCTTTTAAGGTTTTTTTATTTAAAAGTTACCAAATCCATAAGAGTTTCCTTTCCAAACTCACTTTGAATCAAGATTGATTATGTTTAAATTTATATTTGGGGAAATTTTATTTTATTTATACATAAAACGCCATAAATTTTATTATCCTCTATTTATTTCTAGGATTTACATGTATTATTACCATTTAACCTCCATTTGGTTCATAATTAAATCAGAAATATTCTTATAAAAAAAGTTGACCTTATGTATTCTTTTTAGTTCAAAATATTTCTCCACCATGTCCTTACTTTTCACATATTTTTTATGGATTTTATCATCCCTACTTAAATTATTTATTAAGGTCATTTTTAGTTGAATTTTATTTTCTTTTCAAAAGTGTGAAATTAATCTTTTTTAAAGTTTTATGTATAGTCTTTATCTTTCTATTTTCTTCTATTTTATTTATGAAGCTTACTTTACAAGTTTTCACGGTCTTTTAAAGTAATTTTTATTCATTTTTTCATTATTTTTATAAAAATATTGTTGTTAAAAATTATTTCATTTTAAAATAAAATTATCAAAAAGTAAAGGATATTTCTTCTTATTTTTCAAAGTAATTTTCTAATGCTCTAATAAAGAATTTTTCATCTATATAAATATCCTTTAATGTTTATTATGCTTCACTAGGGATATGATCTAATTATATTAACAAAATTATTTATTTGTATCAATTATGATCATTTAGTATATAAATATTAACAAAACACATTTATTTCTCATCGTTTTTAAGTTATGATGGAATTATGAATGTTTTCACATATCACCCACATATATATGGGTTTTCATTATGTGATGGGTGGGCCTGAAGTTATATAGGCATCAAATTCATTGGGTAAAGCTTATTATATCATGAGATGACATGTAAGGGATCGAGGAGTGAACCCACTCTAATATGTTTATATGATAGGTGGGCTTAAAATTATATAGCCCTCTAATACTTTGATTAATGACTTATATATTCCGAGCTGACATATTAGGGACTAGGGATTAAACCCAATCCACTATGAGACTCTTTACACTATGTTATGATGGTCTTGGAAGTGATATTTGAAATAAGAAATGATTTTTTATACTTATGTTATGCCATATTTCTATGTCATTCAATATTTCTAAGTTATTATTTCATGGATCATGATTATTAACTCATGTTAGCACACTCCTATGGATTATTTATCATGTTATGATAAAATCCTTATGTCACAACTCATGTTTTATGATATATGTTTTATTAGTTATGATTTTTTTATACTATGTTCATACAACTTAATTATGTTCTCATACCCACATGTTTATCATATGCCTACCCATGATAAAATACATTACATATAATCACTCATGTATTTTATACTAAGTGACTCAACTTGACCCACATATTTTTTTTGTGGTAATGGTTTTATCAATGGATCCTTTACATTTTACTATATATACACCTAACTAATGTTAAAATTACTCCTCTCAATGATCTCTTGGATTAGATGATATTTTCAAAGGATATGATTAGTCCTTTGGTGAGACTATGGTTCCTTATCTTGAGAAATAGATCCTTTATTATCATAATAAAGTCCAATTTCTCTCTCAATTATTGGAACCAACCCATGTTTAGAAATTAATTACTTAATCCAAATAAATTTATTTACAATATATGATGTAATGATGTACTCTGATTTTGTTTTTGGGTATTACATGATGGATTTTTTTGAACTCTTCCAACTGATAGATTCACCATTTAAGAAAAACATAAAACTACTTTGAGAACATTTTTTAACCTCAAATACCAATCTATAATTTTTTTATACGTTATACCTAAAAGTGTTCTAAAAATTATAGACATGATACATTACATAATTTAAAATAAAGACATATCTATAGGAGAGTATCATGTTACATCAAGGTCATTTAATGAAAGTACCCCCATTTTATGATTCCATACATCGTATCCATTTAGTGATCCAAGATCCATATATCACAATGTTTTGGGCCTCTTTAGCATTTATCCCATCACTTATCCATTTAGATAAGAAATAATTCCAATCATATCACATATTATTATTGGATAGTTGAGTGGATAGATCTTTGTCCAATCCATCATATGGATAAACTCAACTCTATTTATCTGGTAATCTAATCCTATTAAGGTATCTTGACTAAGTATAACTCAAAAAATAATATGAATAGGAACCTAATCCCATTAGGGTCACCCATTTATTTTTTTACTTACATAAGATAATCTAAAGGAACCCAAATTTATCATGAAATACATAGTTGGATGATTTATGTCTTGAAAATTTTCACTTTGGAAATAATATCACACTTAACATTTTGAGGATTTTCATTTAAAGTATCACCTAATTTAATATACACCATACTCATATTAAATTTATAACTATTTCATCACATGAAATCTATTATATATCATGGTTTATTACTTTATGCATACATGATTATAATGATTAAGTTTTGTAATCCCTATTCCATCCATCAAATTAATATGTTCAAGCCATATTAATGTGTAACTCTTTACACAAACCACAGTCAGTTTTACTCACCCAAAATAGAATCCAAAAATATATATACATATCCAAATGCATTCTATGAATATGGAATACAAACTTTTCATGGAAAGGTTTATAATTATATGAGATTGATAATCACCACTCGAGTAAGCATGGAGACACAAATAAACAAACCCAGCATTTTTAGAATAATGTATAAGCCTCAAGGCTAGTGGGAAGTTTGACCCAAAGTCCCTCTACCTAGGGATACTTCACTTAAAGGAGAATCCAATTTATAATAATTATAAAACCTAATATGTATAAACTATATTCAATAACTAAATTCAACCTAATAACTTTAATTATAATCCAAGGTTAAGGTTGATGAAAAAAATCTTATGTTTTCATACATATCATATAATTCCTAACATGGTAATTTATTAGAATTAATTTATCTCATAAATTAATGTAAGAATAATATCCATATTTTATAAACATTTTATAAAAATTAATATTCAAAGAAATAAATAAATAAATAAACCATTTATTTATTTTACAATCATGATAAAAAATATAAACATTTTATATTTAATTTAGGCATGAAAAATATCATTTTACAATGCCTAAATTTTATAATTTATAATAAATTTATTAAATATAATAAATTATATCCAAAATATTAAATATTTATGATTTTATATTGAATTGTATTTTATGATAGACCAGAGACGTTATCTATCATAATTAATGGAATCTATGATAAGTGCTATCACACAAAGGTAAAATCCTTATTCATTTCATAAGTTTTTTTAGATATAATTTATTTTTTTCACACATAAGAAAATTTATCACAAAGAAAAAGACCTTACACATTGTTTAAGGTTTTTCATATGTTCATATATAAGAAAATTTTCCCATAATGGCTAAAAAATACACATGGGAAAATTTTTCACATATAAAAAATTTATTATTTATAAAAAATATTACATATTGGGTTGTATTTAATGATATAAATTATATCATTATTATGACACAATATTCTATTTTCACACAATATGAGTTTCAATAAAAGCTTATGATATCACATATCATAGCTTATGGAAATTTCGTGAACCGGTCTAGGACACCCCCAAATTGGGAACTTGAACTAGGACATGGTATGGCCCAAGGGGTGTCCCCTATCCCTATTGGATAACAATAAGTGTTAGGGAATCAAATAAATACATATGGGTATGATTTTCCTCAATGAATCAATAATATAAAAAATAATTACTCTAAAAAATCTGGCATGAACACTCCATACTTAGGAGTGTCATGCTATAGAAATAAGAAATTACTAAGTGAACCATAACCAAAAAATACATAAGGAAAAGAAAATTATGAATCACAATGAAACATAATTGAGATACAAAATTAGTACAATACAATGTCAATATAAATCATTACAGAATAATAGAACTGATATGAAATAAAGAGTACACACCTCAAAGCTATAGTTGATGAGGTGGATGATACATCAATGATACCAAAATTAATAGAGTAGAACAAACTATATCTACCTATCTACCCACATAAGTGGAAAATTTACACATTCCACATTTGTAACCCAAACTAAGATAAAAAATCACTACGACATCCAAGCGACACTAGAGATAAACATATAACATGATAATCAAGAGTATGTAATTCCCAATAGGTAACCTCCCCACATAATATTAATTACCTTTAAAAATAAAACTATTAAATTATAGTTTGAGAAACATTTAGAAAATAATATTTACATTTAATTTAAAAAAATTCTAGTCACATTCCCATGAAAACCTTTTTAAAGAAAGATAACGCATTTAAAGAGAAAAATAGAATGATTTCATGAACTTGTTTTAAAATGAACATATGGGTAAATATGGTTTAAATAAATCCTTTATCATTGTTTATAAAACAAAATATAATTAGGGTATGATAATACACACCAACATAAAAATAAAACAAAATTAAACACCATGGGAACCTAGGGGCCCTGGGGATAACCTGAACATGTCTAACAAAACTACATAAAAAGAAATAATATCAGATATAAAAAACCTACCCTAACTACCAGTATTAACCTACCCAGCCTAACCTAGGGGAAACTCCTTAAGTAGAGAAAAATACAACCATAGTTCCACTTTCTAGAGTGTGATCACACTCTAGTGCAGAAAGTGTTCCTAAGTCTCCCACCTAGTTACTCATGGATTCTCATGAAAAACAAATAGAAGTGAACCAAAAAATCATAAAATTATACATAATCGTATAAATAAACAATAGATAATAATATCATCTATGAACACACTTCATAGAAACTACCACATTTTTCAAGTATAACAAAACAAATATAAACTTACCTCAATGGGGAATCCATCATAATATCAAAAATTCAATATTTTATTTATAACAAAACTAAGGGCATGTTTCATGGGTAAACATTTCAAGATTTTTTTGAAAGTTCCAAAAAATTATTGATTGTTATTTAATAAATGAGTTACATAAAAAAAATTTCAAACCAAATCATATAAACACTATAAAATCTTAAGAATCTTGAAATAGTTAAACTCCTTTAAAGAAATAAGCAAACATTTATATTGGGAAAAATATTTATAGATATTTATTAAATTATAAAACATCCTCTTAAATTGGGGAATTATTTTAAAAAATATAATTAGGAAATTTATGAAATTCTTGGTGTGCATGGAATTTCAAAATAGATTTTTTATTTTAGAACCAAAGGGAAAATCCTTCCACTTTTCATGAAATTTCAAATAAAACTATTTTTCTTTGGAAAATTTCAATTAATATACTTAATGAAATTTTTGAAATACCTAAACACACATTAAAATTATACAAGAAATAATTATTTTAAATTTAAAGGCTTAGACATGGAGGAACCTACCTAAAATCTTCTCACTTTTACAACTGGTGATGTTAATCCACCTTGAGAAGGAAATAGGAACCTAAGGAAGTCAATATATGACCTAAAAATATAAAAAATTAAATTAAAAATAAATATAAGTGTAACCATATGTCACCATGACCTTTATAGGGTTAGAAATCAAGAAATAAGTAAGTAAAGAAGGAAATGGAGGGACTGATAGTAGATTACCTTGGATATTTGGCCTTAAATATTATATAATACCAAGAAATAACTAAAGGAGGAGAGGAGAATAAAATGGGGAGGAACTACTAGGAGTAATATGAGTTGAATGAAGGTAAAGAGGAGTTCTCAAGGGGTTAATTTTGACCAAGGAAAAAAAATAAAAAACTCTAATTTTTAATAACCTGGATAGGCTGCTTAGTTTTCCAAATTGTGTTCCAATCGTGAGAGCCTCATTGGATAACCTGGGCATAACACACGGTTTGGATACTCTATTAGGAAAACTATGATTCAACCACGTGAAAAAGATCAATTAAATTGAAGAACCACATTCACAATTGTCTCATGGTTTCTACTAATCATGTTCCAAACCTTATAACATGAAAAATATTGAGTTTTCCAAAAAATTTCGAAGTGGAATACTTGAATCTTAAGAACAAGAATTAAACTAAATAAATGAAGAAAATTATAGGGATAATCATAGTTAGGGTGTGACAATTTTCTCCACCATAAAAAATTTATTCCATTAAAAAGTTTTAGTATAATCATTTGATCAAAGAAAAGGCTTTAGGTTTAACTTCTTCATAAAGATATTACTTAAGAAACCAAGAAAACCAAAACATAAATAGAAGAAGATAATTTATTTCTTAATGTATAGTACTAAAAAACAAGGAACACTCTGATCTAAGCACATATAAGATAGAAGGAACATGATATAGTTCACTCAACATCCTGATCAGCATCCATAATACAATCCATGATTGCAAGATAAGGAAATTCCACAGGGAGGAACCAGGTTGGGAAATAAAAATGACCAACCAAACAATTAGACACCCCAATTTTATAGGAAAAGGTAAAGAAGAATACATGGGGCCAAGTAAATCAATATTCTACTTAGGATATACTAGAACACATTTAATAATTCTATTAAGAGAAATCCTTCCATCATGAGAGCCTCCTCTACTGAGGTCTCCCCACAATATTAAGAAATCTCATCAATTCTAAAAATTCAAACCAAAAGAAATTTATAAAACTATAATAAATCCTAAGACCTCAAAGTAAATAATCACGCCATTAAAACCCACCACACAACATCATTGAGATTTATAATCAATAACAATGCATTTACACCATTAATTAGTTCTTACAAACCCACAAGCATCATCATCCAGAAAAACACATAGCTAAAAAAATACACAAGAAAACACAGAACATGAATAGGAATACCTCAAAAAATTACCACATTGATATTGATTTTAGTAGCTTGGACTTGAGGATCCTCCTAAGGAGAAGATCTATCCCCACCTATCTTATGAGAAAATACTCTAAAAAACCTCTACATATGTTCTATATGGCTAAAATTATGATGGGTTTTGGGAGTTTTCAGACATGATGGATTCTTATACAATAATTTCTAACACTGGTGGCATATCAAGGGATTAATTCTAGATAAAACTGATAGAGAAAGACAAGATATCATTTTAATATAGCTACCCACTTAAACTAACTTTATCCACTCCCCTATCCTATACTAGAGTATCCTTCACTACCTCTAGAAATTGGAGACACATAAAACACCTCCAGAATGCTATCCAAACTAGCTTCCATTTTGATAGCTTTCTTCACTACCTATTTATAAGTGTTGAGGCCAAGCAAGGATAATTCTTACAAAAAATCTATTCAAAGTCCTCTATCAAAATACCAAGATTCTAGGGAATTATCTAAATCTAGATTAGAAATATACAACAAAATATTATAAAAACATGAAGCATACTCCAATACTGATAAGGTATCTTTCTAGAGACCATACAATTCCATAGCCTTCGGTAGCTTCATGGAACCGGGGAAGTATTACTAGATGAATAGTTCCTTGAAAGATTCTCAAGAGTGGTCCTTTTATGGATTCATCCATATGATATACTTTCACTACTTCCAACTTGGAACTTCCAGCATAAAGGTGATGAACTTAATCTTGAGAAAATTGGGAAGCTCAAGTCTAAATAGAATCACCTCAATACCCTCAAACCATTCTTTCTCTCCTAAGAAGTTTAGTTCCCTAAGAAAATGAGGAGGGTTCATATTCTAAAACTCTTGAATAAAATCCCTACTCTAAGTAGAAATAGTAATATCACTATGAACCATGACTATAGTAGATATAAATATCGACCTATAAACCACTTTATAAACTAGAGGGTCCACACGTGGTGAACCAACCACAATTCCTTCTTGAGAATCCATTAAGACAAGGTGTGGGCATACACTATAACAACAGGGAACAAGAATCACAAATAAAAACAAAACTCAATTTATAACCTCATAGAATCAAATATAAATAAGTAAATCAATCTCAAAAGACACAAAAAAATCAACATTAAACCCAATAGATCTCATAAAAAATCCCTTTGAAAAAGAATCACCACCATCACCCTATTTAGCACACTTTATAATACATATGAAAACTACTTTTTAAAATTATAACATTTTTCAAAATATCCTCTTCAAAATATTTCAATTTTATACTCTTTTTAAAACCTCAAGAAACCTATTTACATAATTTCACTACATAAACAAGGTCTATTAAATCCCATTCTCTTTGAGTATCCATTTTTTTTTATTTTTTTATCAGTTACTGAAATTCCACCATTTGAAAGGAGAATTCTAAAAATTTCAACACAAATTACAAACCAACTCAACCAAAAACAACATTAAAAACTCATAAAAAACACCCAATTAAAAAAAAATCAACCTTAAATAAAAATAAATCAACTCAAAATCAATAGTAAACTAAAATTTAAAAATTATGATTTTTTTAGCTAGCCACAGTTTGGCTGCATGGTCTGGAAAAACATGGGCCAACTTTGGGAGGCTTACTGGAGGGTTTCCAGATTGGTTCTTATAGTCTCTTTATAGTTTTTAAGATCATGCACAATAACTATGAAATTCTATATTCCTTCCCAAATTCCACTACAATGTAAAAAATTATCAAAAATAACTAAAAAACATCAATATAAAACAAAACTAATCAAAATTATACTAAAAACCTAAAAAATATCCAAGAACTAAGATCAAATTTGAGATATACACATCCCAAAATATCTTGGTAAAACAAGTTTCATTATAATTGGGTAAAAATCAGGAACCCACCCATGATATACCTCTTGAGTTTTGATGATCCTATCTTATATCTATAAAACACCACAAATAACAACTAGGTGTTTTGATACCATCACAAACTAGTTCAGGCCAACCCTGAACTGGGCACCCACACTAGCTTGTGAGAAATCCCAATGGGAGTTAAAGATCCCCATGGTTTAGAGAAAAGTTACATGGTTCCAAATAACTACCTTTGGGAAAATTCTCATGTGATGAATCAGTAATATACAAAGAATTTCCTCTTAAAAATCCAACATGACCACTTAATACTTTGGAGTGCCATGCCATAGAAATAAGAAATTACTATATAAATGATAAGTGGTAATTTTTCATGGATCCCCAGTCAATTAATTTCTTATTTTCCTAAGAATTTACTATAGTGGCACAACCTAGGTTCAATCACAATGAGGCCTCTCATATGAATTGAAATTCTATTATCACTACTATAATATAACTAATATAAAACTAATGAACTAAAATAGATGTGGGTTTTGAAATGCCTGAAATATAAAATAATATATATATAAATGCAATGAAATAAAAAATTATGTTAGAAAAATGAATGAAGGAAAATGTTATTGGGTGGTTACAATGATTGGTATCATTTTTTGAAATGAATTTCAATATTCAATTCAATGTAGTGATCAAGACCTGTCACACCACACCCTCTCGTTTGAAATGTGATTATCCCATACCGAGACCTCTACATACAATGAAATACTCTTCTAAACATTAGCTATGATACCTCTTTTCTGACCATAACCACTCATTCTATGATCCACCATATGCCCGAAACAAGTAGTAAAGGGAAGGAAAATGATAAACGAGAATAAGAATTCAGACGATAGAGAAAATGGGATGAACACTCACCATAATAAATTTAACCATCACTTAAATTCCCAAAATTTAATAAAGATAAATAATTGAAGCACATAAAACTCAATCATACAACTATTCCCTCCCTCTAACAAATTCTGAGGCTAGTTCTCCATTTTTAGTGGAGTTGAGAAGGAAATACAGTGGGAGAACACATAAAATAAAAGAAATAAAAGAATGAAGATATGAAAAAGATAAATAAAATACTAAAATAAAAATAATATTAAAGTAAGTAAAATACTAAAAATATACTAAAAATGGAATATAAAGTTTTTCTCCCAAGTTTCCAACCCCTTGAAATGAAGTGAAGAATCATTTTTATATGGAGAGGGGGTGAAAATTTCATCTCTAATTATGTCATCCAAATGTTTTTTAATGGTATCCCTATTAAATGGAATAATTAGAAAAAACTTTATTCATAAAATTTGATAAGATATGTTTTTATCATTAACTCATGGAATTTCAACTTTATTGACCAAATATTGAAGGATTTATGGCTGATTTACTCCTAAAATTTGATCTATCTAGGTGAATGTTTGTATTCAAATTCTCTAAATTACCATGAAATTATGACTATGATGGAGGATGAATAATATGTGGGATATAATAATGAAATTTTTTCATTGTAAACTTATATATCTCTCTATATAATTTTAGCTTAATTGGGCCACCCCTCTTTGAGATATAGGTCCATTTTTAAAACTATCCAGATATGTGCATAGATTTTGAGTCCTGAATTTTAAGATGATTTTAGACCTTTAAATGATGGATTTAGCTTTGGTTAATATTGAATTAAATGAGTATCAATATTTATAGAATCCTAAAAAAATTAATTTCAAAATTTTATTTAGTTTAGAAAAAATTATTTCTTAAATAGAAAAATAAAAATAAAATAGTTAAAATCCAAAATTAGGCCATTTTTCCAATTAAGATAAAAATACCACTAAAACCTAAAAATATGAAAATTTCCAATAAAATAACACTATTTTGTGATAAATAACATTGAATTATAGTGTAAAATTTATGAAAATATTAGCTTCCTCTCTCCCCCACACTTAACTATTGCACTCCTGGGAAATTATCAAATATCTAAATAAACATCCACACTATAATAAAAAATGAGAAAATATCCATGATAATTTCCAAAAAAAAAAATATATCATGTATCCTCTATGAAATAAAAGTTACCTTCATTTTAATTACTCAAATTCAAATTTATTCAACATAAAAATACACCCATGACCCAATCATAACCTACCTCATATTGAATTTCGTATCACTCTTTACTCAATAGAAATTATAGCTGTAGTTATGCTCATACTTGGAAAATGAATGTATCACCATAGGATTATGATAATTATAATTTATAAAATATGTGATACATGAAAATATTTTTATCATGAGGAATTTTTCTAGGTGATTTCCATGGCTTCGGGTTGGTGGGAAAAATCATTTAAAAAATTAATACTAAAAAGAGGAGGTTGGAATCTTAAGTACAATCGCATGAATATTCAAGTGAAAAACCAGGATGAACCTCACTCAATTACCATTGAAAATTTAAAACACAAAACCATTTTATTTAATGTTTCATGAGTCATGTAGTGATTATAATTAATGATCTCATCTAAATTCTCCCCTTATTTTTTTTTTCATTTTTTTAAATCTCCAGAAAGAAACAACTTTATTTTTTTTCTTTTTTTCATGGAGGATGAGATGAAAATTGGGACAATGAATGAATGATAATTAATTAACTTTATTTTATATAATTAAATGAATAAAAAAATTTGGAACAATGAAAAATTCATGTTTATCTACTTTTTATATTTTTTCTATATTTTTTATTTTTTCCCTTTTTTTTTGAAGTAGATCTAGATGGTACAAATAAAGTAATGAAATGATGTCTCATACCCAATTATCTGTCACTCCACTACCCAAAATTATGAAACACACCTCAAAACACAAAAAAATTAAACACATACTAAATAATTCATATGAATGTCTCTTTCCCCATACTCAAACTTGAAATATCCATGAAAAAATACTAAGAGTGTGGGTAGGTAAGAAAAAATCAGATTTTAATGTGGATTAAACCTATAAGAAAATTCATGGAATATAAGAGATAATTAAGGGTATATGAAAAGGGTAGGTCTCAATTTTAAATTTTTATATCCAATAAAATGACCCAATAAATTCAAAAACATTCTATGAAGTCCAAAGCTTCAAAAGAGAAAAATCACAAGTTCTAGTTCTCACAAAAAATCCAAGTTTCTCTCAAGAAAGTGTGGGTATTAAGAATAATATATAAAATTGGTTTATAATACCTTATAGAACTATAAAAATATATATTTTTTATTGTTTAATGGAAATTTATTTCAAAAATTGGTCAAACTCATAAAAATTCTTGTGAATCCAATTCAAGGAAAAAGTTTTCACATCAACAGTCATTTAAAATCTATTTTCAAAAACCATTTCAACTCTATGAAAATCAATTAAAGTGTATAAAATTATAAGAATATTCATTGAAGATATAAGTTCTTAAAAGGATGATAAAAATGGATAAAAACACAAAAATAAATATACAGTTTGAAACTCCCTCCACACTTAGATTTAGATACCCATCATTTTAGCTTAAAAAAATATAAATAAGGGCAGAACAATAAAGGGAAGGAAAGTTACAAACTAACATTATTTTCTTATGGTAAATTTGATTTAAGCTCCTATATACTACCAATTTAGACCTATAAATAATGAAATAAATCAAAACATAAGAAAAATAAAGAAATAGAAAAATAAAGGGAAAAGAGGATAGAACATAGCTTGGGTCCCCATGTGGGTGCTAGGATTTTATTACCCCTAGTCAGGTAGTTGCATTGGATCAACACCAATATAAAGTTGGATGAGGTTTATTGGATATAAAACACCAAATATGATTTCTCCAAACATCCATCAGTATATTCCAGGAGTGAGTACCCACAAAGAAAAGAAAAATATACCCAACCCCAAAAAATAATGAAAAAGAGAATTTGAAGTGCAAAGGGGGAGGGAAAAGAATATAAGAGAACTAAATTTTTTGTTTAGCTGGTGGAGTAGTGACCAATGGGGGTGAATATAATATAATATGAAGTGAATTATATTCTGTTTTGGGTTCATAAAATGATTCCTAGATGATTTCTTATTTTGTGTCATCATCCTTATATACACCAGTGCACAACTCGACCAACTCCTCCATTCTCTCCTTAACACAAGAAACTTATTCATCTTCTTCATCCAAGTATTATAGTTTTAGTGATAAATATATAAAATTAGAATAAGGGATATTAGTTTTTAATTCAAAATTAATAATATTTGAATAAAAAAAGGATCAAAAATTAAATCTCCCTCAAAACCTTCAACTTTAGATTCTTTTTCCTTAAGAAGGGATATTGGGAATTCATTTATTGGAGAGGGAAGCAGATCTTAAGTTATTACTTCAAACTCACTGATGTCTTATTGAAATGAATGTGGAATATAAATTTCATTCTCTATAAATTGTCACTATTTTCATTCCATCTATATAACTTTAACTTGTTTAACTTTGTTGTCTAGTGATGCTACTAGCTTACTTTATTTTTTGATAATTTTGAAATTATCTTGAATCATCAAGGAATTTTATTCCATTTGAATCATCAATGTCTCTCCCTTTATAGGATCACTATAAAAGTTATTAAAATTACAATAATATGAATCATCTTCATTAAAATCCATCTTGACCTATGAAATGAAAGATATGAAATAAATCTCTTTTTTAGTTTTTTTTGAAAATTTTGATTTTTATGAAAAATAATGTGCATAAGTGCTTAGACTCCATGGAAATAGTTCCAAATTTATATGTGGCAATTTTTTAGGAATCCCTTGTCAATTAATTTATTATTTTCCTAAGAATGTACCATAGTGGAACAAATTAGGGCTGATCACAATGAGGTTACTCACATGAACTAAAATTTTATTATCACTATTATAATATAACTAATTTAAAACTACTAAACTAATATAGATGAGAGTTTTTAAATGCATGAAATATAAAATACTATATATATATATATATTTAAATTAAATTAAATATAGAATAAAGTTAGAATAATGAATGAAGGAAAATTTTCTTGGGATGTTATGGTGATTGATATCATTGTTCAAAATTAATCTCAATATTCAATTCAATATAGTGATCAAGACCTATCAAAATACACCCTCTCAATTGAAATGTGATTAACCTATACTGAGAACTCTGTTTATGGGGAAATACTCTCCCAAATTTCATTTAGGATACCTCTTCACTAACCATCATCACTCATTCCATGCTCCACCATATGCACAACACAAATAGTATAGGGAAGGAAGATAATAAACAAGAAGAAGAATTCAGATGATAGAGAAAATGTGGTGACTGATCATCATAATTAATTTAAACATCACCTAAATTACCATAACTAAATAAATAGAAATAATTAAAGAACATGAAACTTAATCAAACCACCACTCCCTTCCTCAAACAAATGTCTTGATTAGTTCTCCATTTTTAGTGGATTTGAGAAGGGAATACGGTGGGAGAACATATAAAATAAAATAAATGGAAGAATGGATATATGAAGAATAATAATAAAATAATAAAATCAAACTAATATTATAGTAAGTAAAATATTACAAATATACTAAAAATAGACAATAGAGGTTTCCCCAAATTTTCTAACTCCTTGAAATGAAGAGGATACATATTTTTATAGGGAGAGGGGGTGAAAATTTCATCTCCAATTATGTTCTATGAATATTTTCACATGGTATCCCCAATAATGGTAGAATTTGGAAATATGTTCTTCATAAAAGTAATTCATATATGTATTTTATGTTCACCCATAAAATATAATATTTATTGGAAAAATATTAAAGGAGTTATATCTGATTTTATCCTAAAAGTTAATAGGGACATGTGACTGTTCGTATTCCAATACACCAACTTCCCATTCCATTATGAACCTGATGGAGGCTGAATATGGTGGATCCATAGTTGTTAAATGGAAACTTATCTATATATATGCATAATTTTAGCTTCATTGTGACATCCCTATTTGAGATATAGGCCCATCTTTAAAACTACCCATATTTGTGTACAAATTTTGAGTACCAAACCGTGAGCGAGTTTTGGGACTTTAAATGATGGATTTAGATTTGGATACTGTTGAATAAAATAAATCAAAAGATATATTGAAGACTAAAAAAGTAATTTCAAAATTTCATTCATTTTAGAAAAAGTTATGTCCAAAGTATAGAATAAAAATAAAATTGTTAAAATCCAAAATTAGTCCATTTTTCCAATTAAGCTCAAAATACCACTAAAACCTAAAAATGTGACAATTTCCTATAAAATAAAACTATGGTGGGATTAACAACATTGAATTAAAGTGTAAAATTTATTAATATTTTAGATTCATCAATAAACAATAACTAAATGAAATATAAATAAATTAACATCATTGATAATAATGAAACATAATTGGGAAACAAAATCATTATATGAAAATTCCAACATAACCCACTATAGGAAAATAAAATTGCTAAAAAATAAAAGGCACACAACTAAAAGATGAATAATATGAGGTGGATGATACATAAATGATACAAAAAATTAATATAATAGAAAAAATAAATCTACCCATATCCATGTGTAAGTGGTACATCTCTACTTTCTACCTCTTCCATCCCAAACCAAGATCCAAAAATCACCACCACATCCAGGAAGTACCAGAGAAAAACTTGTAATATGATAGGCATGAGAATACAATTATTAATAGGCAACCTCCCCACACCCTATAAATTAACTTTAAATATCAAACCATCTTATTTTCATTTCAGATACATTTATAAAACAAGATTTATCTTTAATTTTCAAATAAAATCCAAATCACATTCCCTTGAAAACCTTTTAAAGGAATATAAATCATTTAAAGAGAAAAATAGAATAGTTTCATAAACATGTTTTAAAATGAACATTTGGGAAAAGATTTTTTGAAACACTAATTTATCATAGTTCAGAAAACAAAATGTAATTAGGGTATAATAAAACACAAAAACATATAAGTAAAATAAAATAAAACATCATGGGAACCTATGGGCCATATGGATAACCCGAACACATGAAAAAACACTTTATAGAAAGGAAAAATTCTAGATATAAATAACAGACCTTGAATATTAGAATTTATCTACTTGGACTAACTAAGGGGAACCTCTTTAAGCAGATAAAACTCCAAACTTAGGGCCATTAGCCCGATCATGATCATATAATAGTGTAGAAAGTGATTCTAAGTCTCCTACTTAGTTATCCATGTATTCCCATGAAAAATAATGTAAGTGATACAAATAATCATCAAATTATATATAATCATGTGAAATAAAAATATCTAATAATCTCACCTCTAAACACCTTTTATAGAAAACCCCATTTTTCAATTATAAAAAAACAAATATAAACTTCCCCTAACATGGCATCTATCATAATATCATAAATTAAATATTTTATTTATAACAAAACTAGGAGCATGTTTCAAGGGCCAACATTAAAAAAACATTTTTTAAATTACTAATCAGGCCTCAAGAATTCTTTAATAAATGAGTTACATTAAGAACTTTTAAAACCAAATCTTATAAACACTATAAAATCTTAAGCATATTGAAATAATTTAACTCCATTTAAATAATCAATCACACCATTACTTTAGGAAAAATATTTATAGATATTTATAAAATTCTAAAAATTTTCTTAAATATATTAATTATTTTAAATTATCTAAATGATCAATTTACGAAATGCTTGGTGTGTATGGTATTTCAAAATAGAATTTATACTTTATAACCAAAGGAAAAATCTATCTATTTTTCATGAAATTTCAAATAAAGATATTTTTATTTATAAAGAGTTAATTAATATACTTAATAGAATTTGTGAAATTATTTCACACACATTAAAACCATATAATAAATCATGATTTTAAATTTAAAGTCTTATATATGGAGTAACCTACCTTAAATATTTCCACTTTTAAAACTAGTGGTGTTAATCCACCTCATGAAATAAAAAGAAACCTAAGGAAGATAATAGAATCCCTAAAACAAAAAAAAACCCTAATTAAAATCAATCTAAGAATAACCCTAGGACTATATGGCATCATTAAGGGTTAAGAAAAATGATAGAAGGAAGAAAATAAGGAGATTGAGGGACTTATAGGAGATTACCTAGGATATTTGGCCTTAAATCTTATAGAATACCAAGAAATCACAAAGGGAGGGGAGGAGAATAGAAGGGTAAGGAAATATTGGGAGGTTTATGAGTTGAATGAGGGTAATGAGAATCCCCCAAGGGTTTTATTTCAACTAATGAAAATTATCATCTCTAATTTTTGATAACCTGGATAAGCTGTACAATTTGGCTACATGGTTTTCCATACCATGTAACAACCACGCGAGCCTCACTAGATGACCTAGGAATAGTGCATGGTTTTAATATATAGTTAGGAAAACTATACAATAACCATGAAAAATAACTCTATTAAACTATAAACCCATATTCATGGTTTCTACATGGGTTCTACTAACTGTGTATCAAACCGTGAAACATGAAAAATATTGATTTTTTCAAAAATTTTCAATGAGAAATACTTGAAATTCGAGGACAATAGTGAAAATATATAAATGAAGAAAATAATAGGAAAAATCATGGATTTGGTGTGATATAAAGGAAAATAACTACAAGTTTTCAATATATCATACTTTACAATAGGTACCAGTCGTACCCTATGACTAAGAAAAACAGAATTATGATTTCTTTTATCATAAATCCAAGTGATCAAATGACTAACATTTTTCCACACCATATCTCATAATATTATATTACTTATTAATATCTTGATATATATATTTTATATAAAATAAATAAAATAACATGATGATTCATTAATGGACATGGATATGATACCACTGATGGGTTTTGGAGGTTCATCTAATGAACTTGGAAATAGAAGAAACCCATAAAATTCATGATGTATAACCAATAAAATCAACATGTAAAAAGAAGAAAATAAATAAATAAGAATACATTTTCTACCATAAAATCCATGTCTATAAAATTTATCAGATCTTTCTTAATAGGGATAAGTGAGCAGTATCCAAAAGAATCTTGTCTCTAATAGAATTACAATAGCTTTGGATCCTCATTCATAGTGAGAGGACTCCTATTATTCAAAGGTGTGATAACACATTACTTGATGAATATAAATGAAGAACCATTATAATGAAGCAAAATTATATAAATGAAATTTCCCTTCTTATAATTATTTCATATAGTATAAATCACATAAAGTCACTTAGAGAACACAATAAAAAATTTATAAATTAATAATAAGTGAAATAAGGGGGATTTCTAGATGTTAAGGAACTTATACTAATAAAATAGTAACTTGACCTTAAGAATAGTAATATGAACCTTATGAATAGTTAATCAGACAAATGAATAGTAACCTCACCCATGAAAGTATAAATAAAATTTAGGTATCTCATAAATGAAAATATGTTATAATTATATCATAGAATAAGTAAATAAATATTTTAAAAATTATTAATTAAGTGTTGGTATTTTTGTGAGTCATAAATATTTAATTACAATCTTATAATTAATAAAATTATTTAAAAAAATTAATTTTTATAAAATGTATTCATAAATCAATATTTTTTTCTTATGATTTTAGGATAATTTAATAATACCTTAGTTAGTTTTTCAGAGTGTTATTAAATCAGTTAAAATTTTAAAAACTGTATTTTTTGAGTAAATGATGATTTCAATTAAAAATTAAATTTATCATATTTATAAAATCATTTTCATAAAACTGAGTTTGTTTTTTAATTCTACATGTTGAAAAATGGTTAGGGTAAATTTTTGGGATTTTTCTAAAATAGTTGAATTTTTAGTGAATAGTAAAATATGGTAATTTACGGTATAAATACATTATAAGTTGAATATAATATTCCTTGAGTCATGGATGATTTACGAAACATAATCTCAAACTTACCTTATTATTTTAATAAATTTTAGGATAATTCTCAAACTATTCATAGTCTTGATCCAAAATAATAAATAAATGAATTAAATATTAAAAAAAATCCTCTTCTCCACTATAAATACCACCCATCACCACCCCTTTTTCTCACACCTTCCATGTCAAATTTATACCCAATAATCTTAAAAATCCCTTCACCCATGTCTAAGATCTCTTTTTCTCATAAAAATACCAAAACCTTTTCCCTAAGGAGGTTCTCAAGGAGGATAAAATCAAGAGGTAAAAACCTCTTTATTTTTATTTTAATTTATTTTCAAGTTATTTTCTTTTATTATTCTTTACTCACCTCCCCTAATCCAAATAGCATGATAAATACATTAACTTAAATATATTTTAATGTTATTATTATAATTAAATAATCCATTATCAATCCAATTCTCCTATCCGTTTTATTCTAAAAATGGAAACGTTGTCCGTGAGGTATTGTTTCATCACCTTCAAGGACGAAAAGTTTTCATTTTCCTTCACCATATTAAAGGATATTAATGAAACCATTTTAATGGTTGATACATATTGTAAAATTTATATTACAAACCTTTTTATGTTATGTAATTAAAATATTTACATAATACTAAATTATAAAACAAAACAAGTTCGTTGTGATCTAAAACTGCTAAAATTAATCTAAACGAATATCATTTACATGTTATCTAATGATACATCATCATATCTAGGGAAAAAAATATAAGACCAATTATAAAATATGGATGTTAATTAATAACATATAATTACAATTATATAGAATTATACCCATTTTACATGAACTTCATTACTTATAAACAAGTGAACCAATCATGAAAACCAAAAAAACGAATGTTTCTAAATAATGAAATTAAACTCTATAACCCACCAATAGGGAAATAAATGAACTTAATAAATATATAATGAATAAAATAAATGTATATAAGGTTCTTAATTAATTAATTTATGGATTTAATTTTATTATCTAGGACATTAAGGTCAAGTACAGAACACATTTGGATATAAGGTAAGGGATTACCCGAACCTTCATTTTTTCTTTTGAGTTATTATTTCACTATATTTACTAAAATGTAATGCTTATTTATTTTTGTGTAATTATTATATATTATGTTTATATTTTACAAAATCATATATCCATATAAGTTAATCTTTATTTTATGGGAAATACATGTTTTACAAGGTCCCCTTCTTAATTATTTTCGATAAGCAAACCCAATTAAAGGGAACTTTCCGATTTATTACCCATTTTCAAGTATCATAAATAATAAATTTTAAGACTCCATTATTTTTCATAATTCCATAATTTTTTCATGAAAAAACTATATTTATTAATTTTTGGTTTTATACAAACAATAATGAAAAATACAAACGATTTTTCCAAAAGAACTCTTCTTTTCAAAGTAAAAGGAGCATTTATCTCAAGAATATCTTGAAGATTTTATTATATTATTTTTATTTATTTCAAAAAATCTATTGAATTTTATGATTTAATGAGATTTATCTCTTATTTTTATCATCTACCATATTTTATTAAATGGTTTATGATCAGTTTGACTGTGGATGTACTATCTTGATACCATTCACCATATTACTCAGAATGGTTAGTGATTATGTTTATAGATTAGAGAAAGTTATTTACATTTAATATGTATATATTGTTTATGTTTAACCAAATTAATATGAGGAATTAATTGGACTCATTAAGTGATGGGTGGGGCCCTCTATATCCCCTCGATGCATCAGTAGGTCTCATGAGACAAACTAGATTGGGTTTTTACCCATTATGTATAGCATCTTGGACAAGGACTTGACAGTATGTTTATGATCTACAGAATTATGCATTCCCTAATTATGGTATTAGTAATTGATAAATCACGAGATTATTAGACTAGTAAAATATCCATGGTTATGTTTCATGTGATTATTTATATGGAATTATTCATTCAGCTTTTATTTTTTCCATATTATGCTCAAGATTATTTTTTAATGGCATGAGTTCTTTTACCAAGCATATGATCTCACACCTTTCTTATGTTTTATTTTCCCTTAGGATGCGAAGATATATGTTATGAATGACTAGTAGGGATAATCTAGGAGTTTATGGATGTTTTGAAAGGAGTTGCTATGTTTTTTTCCTTTAAAGCTATAATGTAAGTTACATGTATGTATTCTAGTGTCAAAAAATTCTAAACTGATAAATCCATTGGGATTTGTGTCTCATATATATTCCAATTTAATAAATAAAGGCATCGGCTCTAGTCTACTAGGGTCGGGGCCTTTACAGTTGGTATAAGAGCAGGTTTAGTAGAAACCTTAGAAACTAGATTTAGAAAACATATATTAGGGAACATAAACCTAAGATAGACTTTGAGGATAAGATTAAAGAAAAATCCTAGAATTTTGGTAAGGTAGAGATTATTTGGATCTTCCTAGCAATACTTCCCTGTCTGAATACTATAAATGTATGTGTTCTAGAAAAAATGTACCTAGGGGTAACAACTCTGACAAGGTGTCCCGGGCCTAACTCAGGGTAACCTGGTACACGATAATGGTCCTTAATACGCACCTAGTTTGAAAATTCCATGAGATATTCTTAGGATAAGTAAAATTTTCTTTTTAAACCATTATAAAGGATTTAAAAGTAAATATTTCCCTAAAGAAACCATGGTTATTATTATGAAATTATCTATGTAAAAAATTTCAATTTATGTTAAGTGTTTTGATAGTTTGAGATTATACATTATGATTTATACCCTAATCTTGTGTATTCTATTATTTAGAAATGGATCATAGTGTAAGGAATGGAAACCATATCAATACACGTATCCCATGTAGGGATTTACCTCCTATGTAAGATAATTATATCAGCGTTAGAGCTGCAACTGGTGTTGAGAAACTTATAACTATATACTAGGACAACTGACTCAGGTTATAAACAATAACCTTACCCGTATGGATAATCCTAATCCACAATGTGGAGGGGTAATGTTAGACCTCTTTATGTGACAATAACCTCCATCATTCAATGGGACTATAAACCCATTTGTAGCAGAGTAGTGGATAAGTTCATTAGAGAAGATATTTATCACTTTAGGAAGTAATGAAAGGGAGAAGGTTATCATGGAAGTGTATCATATCTCTAAAGATGCGGATCAGTGGTGGTCGTTAATTCAAAAAACAAAGGAGGAGGAAGAAATCACAAATATGTAATGGAATGATTTTAAGGAATTTTTTTTGGAAAAATAGTTCCCTCATGAACAGAGAGCGAATATGGAGAGGAAATTATTGATTTTAATATAGAAAAAGGATGAAAACATTTCCAATTATGAAGCCAACTTTACAAGCCTATTAAGGCATGCTGTAGACTACATATGTAATCCAAGGAGCAAGATTGATCTATTATTTTATGGTTTAAAACTATTCCTCTGAAGGGAACTGGTCTCCCAAAATTTATCTTCATATGAAGATATAGTCTTATGTACTATCAAGATATAAAAATAATTCTCTAAGTATTATGAATTTAAAGAAAAGAAAGAGAAGAATAGGGTTTCTGAAAACTTTGAAAAAAAAAGAAATGAGGAAGAAGGGAAGAGTTGAATTACCATCCTATGATAATTTTGGGAAGAAACATCTCAGTACTTACAAGATGGTATGGGTGTTTGTTAAAAGTGTGGATAAAAATTCCACCAAGCTTGTGATTACAAGGGAAAGAAAGAATCTACCAAAGTTCAATGCTATAATTTTAAAGAGATGGGACATTATTCAAATGATTATCCTAAGCATCAAGAAAAATTTCCCCAAAGGAGGACAAGGGAGAAAGGCCAAGCTTATGCGGTCACAACTGTTAAGGTTGAATTTACTTAAACCATTTCCTCAAACTTATCCAATTATTTATTTTATTCTGGATTATCACATTATTTTATATCTTCCCAATTTTATAAGAAAATTATACATTTCCATTTTTATTTAATAAAGGAGTTGTCAGTCAAAACTTCTAAGTGAAGTATCATTGTAAAAAATATATGCTGGTCAGTCCCATTTATGACACATAAACGTTATTTAGTTTCTGACCTTTTCATCATACCTATGATTTAATTTGATACAATCCTTAGTATAGACTTGATTTCACAATATAATGAAAAAATATATTGCAAGAATAAGGAAGTAACAATTTGTGAGGAAAATTTAGAATACCTTATCTTTAGAGTAGAAACATAATCATTTGGTTCTTATCCAGATCCACCTTTAGTAGCTATTCTAAATGAAATTATTAGGGAGGAAGAGAAAACATCATCTATGAATATTAAAATTGAATATGTACCTATTTTTCAAGAATATATTAATGTATTTCCATAGGATTTACCCGAACATACTACAGAGTAGAAAGTTGAGTTCTCTATTGATTTAATTCCAGGTGAAAGAACTATATCAAGGAATACTTATATAATAGCCACTATGGAATTAATATAGCTAAAGAAATAACTAAAGGAATTTAGTGATGAAGGATTTATTCTCCCTAGTTTTTCTCCATGGGGTGCCACTATTCTCTTTGTCAAGAAGAAAGATGCATCCATGAGGCTATGCATTTACTATAGGTAAATAAATGCTATTAAAATAAAGAACAAGCACCCCTACCTCGTATTGATGATTTATTTGATCAACTTCATGAAGCCTAATAATTTTCGAGTTTTGAAATTCGATCGGTATATCATTAGTTTCATGTGAGGAAGGATGATATTCCGAACACAACATTTCAAACTAGGTATGGACATTACAAGTTTACAGTAATTCCATTTAGACTAACTAATGAACCCTCTATTTTCATGGATCCAATGAATAGAGTTTTCAAAGAATATCATGATGAAATTGTTGTGGTATTTATTGATAATATCTTGGTATGCTCCAAAATCCATGAAGACCATGAGAATCAATTTCATATTATTCTGAATACTCTTAAAAGAAACGAATTATATGGGAAGTTTAGAAAGTGAAAATTTTGGCTTTAATTAGTTTATTTTCTTGGACATATTATCTATAAGGATGGAATCTCAGTTGATCCTATAAATACAAAGGCATTTTAGGAATGTCCTACACTAATGAACATAACCAAGTTACATAGTTTTATTGGTTTAGCAGGTTATTATCAATGTTTTGTTAAAAACTTCACCTGATTAACTGACCTATTAACCAGGCTTACTCATAAAGGAGTTAAGTTTGTATGGATAAAAGAATGTAAAAAATGTTTGTAAGAATTGAAGAGGGTATTAGTGAATGCTCTGATCCTGACTCTACCATTAGGAAATGGTGGGTTTGTGATATATAGTGATGCGTTAAAAAATTACTTGAGTGTGTCCTTATATAGAATGATAGAGTTATTACCTATGCATAAAGGCAGTTAAAAATTCATAAATAGAACTATCCAACTCATGATCTTGAGTTAGTAGTTTTTGGGAGAAAATCCCTCAAGGTGTCGTCTCGGTATGTTTTGGGTGTGATTGTGTTTGTTGACAAATACATATGACCATGAATGAGTATGTTTGGTGTTTTACGGAATCAAGTATTTAAGGTGGCACAGTTTCCCAGTGGGGCCTCAAAATCAGGAGTTTGGTATTTGGAAATGGATGATTTCCACATAGGGGTACGCAATACGTAGACCATGAAGAACAATTCGTAGATTTCAAAGGTGGTATGTGAAATATTGAAGGAAATCAATAAAGGAAGGGAACCAAAAATCGTGAGGAGCATACCGCATATGGGAACAATTTGTGGGGAGAAAACAGTTTATGGCGAAGGCATGCGGTACATGGAAGGATTACGGTACATGGGATGGATTTTTGTTTGCAGAAAAAAGGAAATGATTTGAGAAACTGCAAAGGGTGTTTTTCGTGAAAACGTGGCAGTGATTTGGGCTGCCGTGCACGAAGAGAGGCAGTATGCGGACCGTGAAGGGAAAACGGTTTTCAGGACGATTGCGGTTTGCAAAAGATGCACGGTACGCGGTGAAGGTAGTGCCACATTGAATATTTGGTAAATCTTGGATCAGCAGATTTTACAGATCTATTTTCCTATATAAGGGGTGCTAGTCCCATCATTAAGGTAAGTGAATTACATTAGAGAGAATCATTACCCTGGGAATTTGGCTAAGTTTTAAAGTGGTTCACGAGGGATAATTCTATGAAGTGGTTCGCATGGAAGTAATTCTACTGAAGGTTTTTGTGGGGAAATATATCCTGCAAAGAACGTGGTACGTGGAGAAGGAAGACATGGTATATGGAGGAGGAAGACCTAGTACTTGGAGGAGAGATGATCCATAAAAGCAAAGGTAATCCACAGACGAGAGATAGTTTGTGGAAGTGGAGATAGTCCGTGAATCAAAGACGATTTGTGGAGGAGTGGTGATCCACAAAACATACCGACTACACAATATGAGAAGTAAGTAAGGTGGTACACGAAGGAAGCTATGAGGTTCACAAAGGACTCAAGGAAGCTTGCAAAACCTAAAAAACTGTTCACGAAGGAAATTTTTGCTAACCTAATACTACACGGAAAATTAAATTTCATCTACTTTCGAAAAAGAGACTTCAACATAGAATCTACCTATAGTTGATGATTCTTTCATTCATGAAAATGAATGGTTTTACAAGTCCATAAACTGTGAGTGGATCCTTTCAAATAGCAGTGAGTTAAGGAAGAGGAAGAAGACGATCATTCCCATCGGTAGTGACCCAGTGGAAGAGACATATGGAGTGACCCTTGGGAATGCAATGAGTAGACCCTAAACATTATAAAGGTAGTGATCCTAGGTATAAAAGATCTATCCCAAACCTTATAATTAGTAGAAAGCTTTAGTATATTTGGTACATCAACAAATTACCATTTTATACTCCTTAGATGTAACCCAGTGAGGGTGAACCAAGTAAAAATCACTGTGTCCTGTGTATAATTTCATTTCTGTTCATATATTACTATATAAGAAATAGAGACGTGTGTTTTGTTTAACAAATAAACAAGATCCAAATGAGTATTAGTTTTAATCTGTCATACTCTGATTCACTCCCCTCTCAGGGTATCTGACCTAGTGGACCTAACAATTGGTATCAGAGGGAAAGGTTAAAAGTCAGTGGTTCTCTCTCAGTAGAATAAATGGAGGTGGTCAATCATAAAGGGATTATGATATTTGATAGAAGAAATTATCAACTATGGAAGAATAAGATGCATCACTACTTCCAATCATTAGGAATGGATGTCTTCACAGTAGCTATGCATGGAATCTCAACCGATATCAATAATGGTTCTTTATCAGAAGCTGAAATAAGGTAATTGGATGCTGATGCTAAATGGATCAATTATTTAGGGGGAGCCCTATCAAATGAAATTTATATAAAGGTGATGTCATGTAAAACATCACATGATATGTGGGAAAAATTGTTGAATATTTATGAGGGAGACTCAAAAGTGAGAGAAGAAAAGCTACGGGTTCTATGGAAAAATTATGAAGATCTTATAATGAACCCCAGTGAGTCTGTTGATACATTATTCGATAGGGTAAATGTTTTTATGGAAGACATGTGTGGTTTTGGAGAAGTCATTGAAGATATAAATATTGTGAAGCGTATCTTGAGAAAAATTCCATCTCAATTCAATATGAAAGTTTCAGTATTGGAAGATAAAGATAAAAAAGAACTGACATTGGATAACTTGCAGAGTACTCTTATAGCATATGAAATGAGAAATGATGATAATGATGTAATACAAAAGGGGAAGTCTAAATAAGTGACATTCAAGGCCATTAAGAATCTCTCTATTGAAGATAGTTAGGAGGAAGATAGTTTGGATGATGTAATGTAATTTATCTCTTCAAATCTGTAAAGAGGAAGATAAAAATTCAAAGGTAAACTTCCACTTACATGATTTTGATGTGGAAATATTGTAAATTTTACAGTAAAGTGTCCTAATAATTTTGAATATGATGATGAAGACAATAATTAAATCTCCCAAAATAAGTATTCATCCAATGAGAAAGGTAGGATAAGTTCTAAGAAAAAGTTCTTGAAAAATAAGAATCTTCTTTCAAAAGAAGATGGAAGTTCATAAGAATCTAAGGTCAGAGAGTTGGTGGAATTCAGGGATCATAAAGTAGATGATTTGGTGGCATTTTTCAGAAATTCCTTAATAAGAGAATAAAGAGACAATGAAGAAGGATAATTTTAAGGAAGAGTTGACCTTCAGGCTGAATTAGAATCTGATCTTGAAGAGATAAATGTTTAGAGAGACTAAAAAAAATAAAGATAAAAAAGTGGTTCATGATACCTAACTCTATATACAGAAGAAAGAAGAATAGAAGTCTGATCTAAATAAAGAAATTGAAAAACTAATTTCCTCAATTCTAGAAAGATCAGAAAAGGTGGTTGAGTATAAACTCAAAATTAAAGAATAGAAAAGAGATATTAAAAGTTTGACTGAAACTAGAAAAGATGAAATAAAACATATCAAAGAACATGAAGAGGAAGTTGTCAGTATATGATGAAGTTTTAAGGATCAAGAAAAATTGTTGACCCAAAAAACAACATCAGGAAAATAGATGACACAGAAAACAGAAAAGATAAAAGTGGAGCATGGTTTTCTAGAATAACAGAAGAAATAATCAAATTCAAATGATAAGGATAGTATAGGGCTTGATTGAAAAAAGAAAGTAGTAACAATTGAAATCAGACCACAAGAACCTACTCTAAGATTAAATATTTATTTGGGTATAAAATGGAATAAGAATATTTAGAGAACCCAAGGTATAACTAGTGGTGCAGTATTACCACAGAAGAATGTGATACACATAAGATGCTATTGTTGCGAAAATATGGGACACACACAAAATGTTTATTCCATAGCAAAGAAATACCGAAGGGAAGATGACCAATGGAATAATTCTTACAGAGCTCAAATTTCTAGTTCATCATTTAATGGTCACTATTTCAGGTGTGGAGGATTCATACACATGGAAAGATATTGCTCATCAAAAATAAAAAATAATGTGCTGAAGCAGACCAAGGTTAGTTATAAGCATTAGACAAACATATCATCAAATGAACTAAAAATGTAAAATAGATTTGTAGATCTACAATATGAATCTGTTTCATCATATTCCAAGGAATGTTAAGTGTATCAATCTATACAATGTATAAAATTAGAAACATGGATCAAAAAGAAAAGATATGAGTAGATATTGGTTGTAGAAATTTCATTCAAGGAATCATATTTCACAAGGATATAGATCATTAAAAGTGGATGTACCTCCCATATGATAGGAAACAAGGATCTGGTGACGAGAATCAGGTATGACAAAGAAGGTATCATAATATTTGGTAATGATGAAGGGTTGAAAATCATTGGATATGGGAAAGAAAAGTTTGGGGGAAAAGACATGAGATGTGCAAATGTCTTGGTTATTTAAGGTCTTAGTCACAACTTATTAAGAGTAAGTAAATTGTGTGACTCAGGACATTCCATAAGATTTTATAAGAAATTATATGTCATTAAGGAAAAATATGGTGCTATTGCTTTGCAGGGAAATCATACTAAATGGAATATTTATCTTGTGAGTGGAGAAGAATACATGTGATTTCTTTACAAGGAAGAAGAAAATAAGTTGTGGCCTAAACGTCTTGCCCACATGAGCCAAAATTCCTTGTAAGATATGGTGAAATATGATACTTCTTGATACCTCCCTAGTTTATCACATGATCGTACACATACATGCAATGCCTTCCAACAAGGAATGATCATTTAAAAGACATATAAGGAAAAAGAGAAAAGGTCAACAAGATTTCTTGAGTTGGTTCATATTGATGTATGCAGACCAATTTCACTAAGAGTTCTTGATGGGAGGAGATATTATGTTCTCTTAATTGATGATTATAGAAAAATGAAATGGGTTTCAATCATCACTCACAAATCTAAGGTATTCAGTTTTATAAAAACATATTTAAGGGAAGTTAAGAAGATGTCAGGTCAAACAATCCGGAATATCTGAACAAATAATGGAACAAAATTTAAAAATTTACAAGTAGAAGATTATCTAGAGAAACATTATATAAGGAATCAAGTTTCAGTGGTAAGAACTACACAACCAAATAGATTAGTTGAGAGAAGAAATCAGATTGTCAACAACATGGTTATAATAGTTCTCATTGAGAAATACCTTCTAGAGAAATTTTAGAAAAAAGTAGCGATGACAACAATCTACACCTCAAATAGAGCGTTGCTATGTCTGAATGAAGAGAAGAATCCATATGAGATATGGTATGGAAATAATCCATCATTAAAGTACTTTCGAATCTTCAGAAGAAAGTGTTTCATTTTCAATAAGGAGAAACATAGGAAGTTTGAATACCGTGGAGATGAAGGGATATTTATTGGATACTCAAAGAAAATAAAATAATATAAATGTTTCAACAAGAGGCTAGGAAATATTATTGAAAGCCATGATGTAACCATAGTGGAAAATGAGTAGAATATTCAGAATATACATGATCAGTCTCATGAGTATAGTGATGAATAAATAAGAAGATTAGGGGATGCTCTAGTTCTAGAGTCTGCTTCAGAAGAAGACTCAGATGATGAAAAGGATGAGTATAAATCAGTATATGCACCAAGATAGAAGAGAAGGGCCAAAATTCATAGACAAAACATAATTGGTGATTAGATAGCATCAATGTAGAAAAGGAAAATAAAAATTATACAATAAGAATCATACTTATCACAGGTATAACTGAAATGTTTTAGTGAAGTAGTTGGTGATGAGAATTAGGTTTAAGATATGAATGAAGGGTATGACTAGATTGAGATGAATCAGACATGGGGGATTGTTTTGAGGCCAAAAGATAAGAATGTCACCAGGATAAAGTGTGTATTTCATAAAAAGTTTAATGAATATAGTGTTGTGATTTGAAACAAATAATGACTAGTGTGCAAAGGGTATTCCCAAATCGAGGGTATTCATGTTGATGAAACCTTTTCACTTTTTGCAAGGATAGAGATAATCAGATTATTTTTTAGCCATAGCAGTGCAAATAAAGTTCAAAGTATTGCAGGTGGATGTCAAGTTAGCATTTATAAATGGAGTTCTAGAAGAAGAAGTTTACATTGAGTATCCATATGGTTTTCTGATTCATGAAGACGAGACAATTTTTTTCGACTGAAGAAGGATTTATATGGTTTGAAGTAATCACCAAGAGCGTGATATTCAAGGCTAGATCCGTTTCTAAAGAATCTTGGTTTTTAGCATGGTGAAGTTTATTACAATCTATATTTGAAACATGATAGTAATCAAAGTATGATGGTACTAGTATATGTCGATGAAATAATCTTTGGAGGATCAGATGAAGCACAATGCATACAATTTTCCGAATTCATAAAAAGTGAGTTCGAAATGTCAATAATTGGTGAGATAACGTTTTTCCTTGGTTTACATGTAATGGAACATTCATTTATCAATATAAATATGCCAAGGAGGTTTTGAGAAGATTTGGAGCGGATAATTATAATGAGATTATGACTCCAGTGACTAACTAGATGAAACTATCAAGGGATTATGAAGGAAATATAGTTAATGTTATATAATATAGGCAAATAATTAGTAGTCTACTGTACTTGAAAACAATGAGACATAATATTGTTTTTCCACATGTCAAGCAGTATGGTATCAAAGTAATCCCAAGAAAATCCACATTATTGTAGTAAAAATAATAATTCAGTATATCAATAAAACTGTGAATTTCGTTTTTCTATATAATGAAAAATATTATCAAGAGTTATTGGGATATATAGATGCAGATTGGGTCGGATCAGTAGATGAAAGGAAATCAACATCAGGAGGTTCTTTCTATATTTTTGGGTTGTGTATTTATTGGATAAGTAAGAAACCAGATTGTATTTTATTGATCACCACTGAAGCTGAGTATATTAAGGCCACTCAATATTGCACATAGTTATTGTTGATGAAGTAGTACCTTGATGATATGGGAGTTGAAGTGAAGTCTCCGATCAGAATCCATTACAATAATTCAACTTCTATAAATCTGATAAAAAAATATATTTCATCACTCAAGGACAAAGCACTTTGAAATCAAGTATCATTTTATCAAGAAGAAGGTGGAGCAATGTCTTGTGAAGTTGGAGTATGTGTCATTAAAGCAACAGGTTGCAGACATTATAACAAAGACACTATGCAAAGAATCATTTAAAAGGCATTGACTGATTCTAGGAATTTATTAGACTCTATGAACTTGAAAAATTATGGATGTGAGACCCCCTCTCCCTGAGGTATGATGTGTTTTTACCTAATGTACTGATTTTTTTATTTACCCTATTTCATAACTCAAAGGAATAACCTTCGGGTTTGTTGACAAAGGGGGAGAAATTATGGCTATTCAAAGGTAGAAAATGTCTTAGTCAAGACACGGGGAGAAGCTGACAGGTGGAGTAGCGAGATAGGGGGAGTTGAAGATGAGATGAGCTGAAGCTATTTGGATGAGCAGTGATGTAGGGGGAGTATTAAATTTGATAATGCTAGACATGATCAATCAAAGGATACATATCGTGATAGTTGAGGATCGTGATGAAATTAAAAGAGTGGTGTTGGAATGGAAAGAAGTGATTCATTGATGAAATATGCAATATAATCTTGTTTCTCACACCGATCATGACTCATGTGGGATAAGAGTATGTGTTGAGTAAATCCTTGATCACTATCTTGATCGCAAGAAGAAAATGCTGGTAGAAGTAAGAAGAAGCTTTAATGAGGTATCAAATTATGAAAGTGTTGTCAACAAACCCAAAGGGGTAGATTGTTGGGAAAAAATCCCTCAAGGTGTCCTCTCAGTATGTTTTGGGTGGGATTGTATTTTTTGAAAAATCCAGATGACCACAAATGTATGGTTGGTGTTTTCCAAAAGTAGGTGTTTAAGGTTGTGCAGTTTCCCAGTGTTTGCCCAGATTTTGGGCCACAAAATCGGAAGTTTGGTATTTAGAAAAGGATGATTTCCACATAGAGGTACACAGTACATGGACCATAAATCATGGTCCATGGATTGAAAATTTGGTACATGGAACTTCAAAGGAAATCAATAAAGGAAGGGAACCTCGAAGCGTGAGATGCATACTGTATATGGGAACGGTTCGCAGGGAGCAAACGGTTCACGACGAAGGCATGCGGTACGTAGAAGGATTGCAGTACAAGGGATGACTTGTCATTATCAGAAACAAGGCAGTGATTTGAGAAACCAAAAAGTGAGTCATTCTCAAAAATGTGATGGTGATTTAGTCCACCGCATATTAAGAGAGGAAGTATGCATACTGTGAAGGGAAAATGGTTCACGGGACGATTGTAGTTCACAGAAGATGCATGATACGTGGTGAAGGTGGTGCCACATTGAAGATTTAGTAAATCTTGAATTAGATGATTTTTTAGATCTATTTACCTATATAAGGAGATCTAATACCATTATTAAGGAGATATAATTCCATTAGAGAAAATCATCACTCTGAGAATTCGGATAATTTCGAAAGTGGTTCGGGAGGGAGAATTCTGCGAAGTGGTTCACACAGAAGAAATTATGCCGAAGGTTTTTATGGGAAACTATAGCCCTCAAAGAATGTGGTACGATGAGGAGGAAGACATGGTATATGGGGGAGGAAGTCCCAATATTTATAGGAGAGATGGTCCACAAAAGTAGAGGTAATCCGTAGATGAGAGATGATTCATGGAAGTGTAGACAATCTGTGAAACAGAGATGGTTCATGGAGGAGAGTTGATTCGTGAACCATACCCACTACACAGTATCTGGAGGAAGCAAGGTGGTATGTGGAGGAATCTAGGTGGTTCGTGGAGGACTCAAGGAATCTTGGAAAATCTCAAAAATAGTTTGCAAAGGCAATTTATGCTAACCTAATAGTACATAGAAAAGTGGATTTCATCTACAAGTGAAAAAGATACTTCAATATAGAATCTTCCTATAGTTGAGGATGTGTGCATTCATAAAAATAAAGGGAAATATAATTCCATAAACTATGAGTGGATCTCTTCCAAGAGTAGTGAGTGAATGAAGAGGAAGACGATGATCCTTCCCACTGGCAGTGATCCAGAGGAAGAGATATAGGGATTGACCCTTGAGAATGCAGTGATCAGACCCTAAACCTTGTAAAGGAAGTGAGATTGGGTATATAAGATCAATCCTAAACCTTGTAATTGGTAGTTAGCTTTATTGTATTTGGTACATCGACACATTTACATTTTATTCTCCTTGGACGGAGCCCTGTGAGGGTGAACTAAGTATAAATAGTTGTGTCCTATGTATGATTTCATTTCTGTTCATATATTTATATGGGAGAAAGAGAGACGTGTGTTTTGTTTAATGATGAAACAATATTCAAAGGGGCAGTAGTTTTAATCTTTCATACCCAGATTCATCCCCCATCTCAGGGTATTTGACCCAGTGGACCTAACAATTGGTATCAGAGGGAAAGGTTAAAAGTCAATGGTTCTATCTTAGTAGAAGAAATTAAGGTGATAAATCACAAAGGACTTCTGATCTTTGATAGAAACAATTTTCAACTATGGAAGAATCAGATTCAGCACTACTTCCTATCATTAAGGGTGGATGTCTTCAGAACAACTATGTATTAAATCTCATCCAATATCAATAGTGGTGATCTATCAGAAGCTGAAAGAAGAGAATTGAATGTTGATACTAAAGGGATCAATGCTTTAGGGGGAGACCCATCAAATGAAATTTATATGAAGGTGATGTCATGTAAAACATCACATGATATGTGAAAAAAATTGTCAAATATTTATGAGGCTGACTCAAAAGTGAGAGAAGAAAAGCTGCAGCTTCTATGGAACAAGTATGAAGATCTCAGAATGAACCCCAGTGAGTCTATTGATACATTATTCAATAGGGTAAATGTTGTTGTGGAAGAAATTCAGGGTTTTGGAGAAGTCATTGAAGATATAAAGATTGTGAATCATATCTTGAGGAAACTTCCACCTCAATTCAATCCAAAAGTTTCAGTATTAGAAGATAAATATCCAAAAGAGACGACACTGGATAACTTGCATAGTACCCTTATAGCATATGAAATAAGAAATGATGATAATGACGCAGTGGAAAAGGGGAAGTCTAATGAAGTGGCATTCATGGTCATGAATAATCTATCTATTGAAGATATTAAGGAGAAATATAGTTTGGATGATGTCCTGTAATTTCTCTCTTAAAATCTATAAAGAGGAAGAGGAAAATTCAAAGGTAAACTTCCACTTTCATGATTTCGATGTGGAAAGATTGGACATTTTGTAGTAAAGTTTCCTAAGAAGCTTGAATATGATGATGAAGACAATAATTAAATTCCCAAAAAGAAGTATTCATCCAATGATAAAGGTATGATAATTTCTAAGAAAAAGTTCTTAAAAAATAAGAATATTCTTTCAAAAGAAGATCAAAGTTCAGAAGAATCTGAGGCCAAAGAGTTGGAGGACTGCAGGGATCATAAAGTATATTCTTTGGTGGTAGTTGTCAAAAATTACTTAATAAGTGAATAAAGAGACAATTAAGAAGGATAATTTTAAGGAAGAGTGGACCTTCAAGCTGAATTAGAAGCTACTCTTGAAGAGATAGATGTTTGAAGATCCAAAATAAAGGAAGCTAACAAAGTGGTTCATGACGCCCAACTCTATATGCAACAAGAAGAAGAAGAGAAGTCTGAGATAAATGAAGAAATTGAAAAACTAAATTCTTCAACACTAGAATGATCAGAAAAGGTGGTTGAGTACAAACTCAAAATTGAAGAACATAAAAGTTAGATTGATAGTTTGACTGAAATTGGAAAAGATAAAATCATATGTATTGAAGAAATTGAAGAGGAAGTCATCAGTCTACAATAAAGTTTTAAGTATCAAGAAATTTTTTTGACCCACAGATTAACATCATGAAAATAGATAACATAGACAACAGAAAAGATAAAATTGGAGAATTTTTTTCCAATAGAACAGAAGAAACAGTCAAATTAAAATGATAAGTCTAGTATGGGTCTTGATAGAAAATAGAAAGAAGTAATAGTTGAAGTCAGAACACAAGCACCTACTCTAATATTGAATATTGATTTGGGTATGAAGAAGAATCATAAGATTCAAAGAACCCAAGGGATAACCTGTGGTGTAGTCTTGCCATGAAATAATGTTCCCTGCATATGATGCTATTGTTGTAGAATGACAACACACACACAAAATTTTTGTTCCATAGAAAAGTGATACTTAAGGGAACATGACCAATAGAAGAAGTCATACAAAGATCAACTTTCTAGGTCATTATTTGATGGTCACTGTTTCAGGTGTAGAGGATTCCGAAACATGGAAATATATTGCTCATCAATAATACAGAGGAATGTTCTGAAGCAGACTGAGATTGGTTATAAGCATCAGAAAAATGTATCATCAAATGATATGAAAATGAAAAATCAATTTGAAACTCTACAAGATGAATCTAGTCTTACATATTCTGAGGAATGTCAAGAGTATGAATCCATACCATGTATAAAATTAGAAACATGGATCAAAGATAAAATATCTAAGGAAGAAATGGTTGTAGAAATTGAATTCAAGGCATCAAATCACATAGGTATATAGATCATTGACAGTGGATGTACCTCCCATATAACATGAAACAAGGATCTGGTGATGGGAATCAGGTACAATAAAAAGGTATCATAATATTTGGTAATGATGAAGGTTTGAAAATCATTGGCTTTGGGAAATCAAAGTTTAGGAGAAAAGACATGAGACGTGCATATGTATTGGTTGTTAAAGGTCTTAGTCACAACTTATTAAGCATAAGTCAATTGTGTGACTTGGGACATTCCATAAGCTTTTCCAAGAAATTATGTGTCATCAAGTCAAAAGATGGTGCTATTTTATTGTAGGAAAATCATAAAAAAGGGAATATTTATCTCGTGAGTGGATAAGAAGATACGTGCTTTCTGTCTAAGGAAGAAGAAAATAAGTTGTGGCATAAATGTCTTAGCCACATGAGCCAAACATCCTTGGAAGATCTTGTGAAATATGATGATGCTTGAGACCTCCCTAGGTTATCATGTGATCGTACACATACATGCAATTCCTACCAATAAGGGAAGATCATTCGAAAGACATATAAGGAAAAAGAGGAAAGGTCAATAAGATTGCTTGAGTTGGTTCATATTGATGTATGTGGGCCAATTTCACCAAGATCTTTTAATGGGAGGAGATATTATGTTCTCTTCATTGATGATTATAGTATAATGGCATTATTTTCAATCATCACTCACAAATATGAGTTATTTAGTTGTGTAAAAACATATCTAAGGGAAGTTGACAAGATGATGGGTCAAACAATATGAAAGATCTTAATAGATAATGGAACAAAATTCATGAATTTCCAAGTAGAGGATTATCTCAAGAAACATAGGATAAGGCATCAAGTTTCAGTGATAAGATCTCCATAGCATAATAGAGTAGTTGAGAGAAGAAATCAGATTATCAAAAACATGGTGAGAATAATGCTCATTGAGAAATACCTTCTAGAGAAATTTTTGAAAGAAGCAGTGATGACAGCAGTCTACACTTCAAATAGAGCATTGCTATGTATGAAAGAAGAGAAGAGTCCATATTAGCTATTTTATGGAAAGAATCCATCATTGAAGTACTTTAAAATAATTAAAAGTAAGTGTTTCATTCTAAAAAATAAGAAACATAGTAAGTTTGAATCCTATAGAGATGAAGGAATACTTCTTGTCTACTCAAATAAAATAAAATCATATAAATGCTTCAATAAGAGGATATGAAATATTATTGAAGTTCATGATGTAACTATAGTGTAAAATGAGAAGAATCTTCAGAAAATAAATGATCAGTCTCATGAGGATAGTGATTAAGAAATAAGGAGATAAGGGGATGCTCCTGTTCTAGAGGCTAAATCAGAAGAAGACTTAGATAATGAGAAGGATGAGGATAAATCAGTATCTGCACAACAATAGAAGAGAAGAGCCTAAATTCATTTACAAAACATAATTTGTGATCAAACAGCACCAGTGTAGACAAGGAGGATGAAGACTCTACAGATATCATCATACTTTTCAAAGGTAGAGCTTAAATGTTTTGGTGAAGTAGTTGGTGATGAGAATTGGATTCAGGTTATGAATGAAGAGCTTGACTAGATTGATAAGAATCAGAAATGGGAGATTGTTTTGAGGCTAACAGATAAGAATTTCATCAGGACTAAGTGGGTCTTTCACAATAAGTTTAATTAAGATGATGTTGTGATTCGAAACAAAGCATGACTAGTGTAAAAAGGGTACTCCTAGCTCGAGGGTGTTGATGTTGATGAAACTTTTCACCTATTTCAAGGTTAGAGAGAGTCAGATTATTCTTATCCATAGCAGTGAAAGAAAATTTCAAAGTGTTCTAGATGGATTTCAAGTTAGCATTTCTAAATAGAATTCTAGAAGAAGACATTTACATTGAGCGGTCAAATGTTTTTCTGATTCATGAAGATGAGATTAAAGTTTGTCGGCCAAAGAAGGGTTTATATGGTTTGAATCAAGAACTAAGAGCATGGTATTCAATGCTAGATCAGTTTCTAAAAAATATTGGTTTTCAGTGTGGTGGAGTTTATTACAATCTATATTTCAATCATGATAGTAATAAAAGGATGACAATTTTACTATATGTCGATGACATAATCTTTGGAGGATCAGATGAAGCGTAGTGTAGACTATTTTCTGAATTCATGAAAACTGAGTTTGAAATTTCAATGACTGGTGAAATAAATTTTTACCTTAGTTTACAAGTAACACAAGAAAAGAATAGTGCATTGATTTCTCAATATAAATATTCCAAGGAGGGTTTGATAATATTTGGAATGGATAATTCCAAGTAGATGATGACTCCAGTGGCTATGAGGATGAAACTGTCAAGGGATGATGAGGGAAATGCAGTTAATGTGATATAATATAGGCAAATAATTGGTAGTCTATTGTACTTGATAGCAATGTGACATGATATTGTTTTTTCTACATGTCAAGCAGCATAGTATCAAAGTAATCCCAAGTAAAGACACATTTTTGCAGTGAAAATTATACTTCGATATATCAAGGTAACTATGGATTTTGGTTTTCTATATAATGAAAAATATCAAAAAGAGTTATTGGAATATACAAATGAATATTGGTTCAGATCAACATATGACAACAAATCAACGTTAGGAGGTGATTTATATCTTGGTGGGTTTTGTAAACAAGATTGCATTTCATTGAGCATCACGAAAGCTGAGTATATTGCGGCCACTCAAGCTTGCACACAGTTATTATGGATGAAGTAGCAGCTTGATGATATGAGAGTTGAAGTGAAGTCTCCGATCGGAATCCATTATGATAATTCAAGTGCTATAAATCCAAGAAAATATCCAGTTCATCACTCAAGAACAAATCACATTGAAATCAAGTATCATTTTATCAAGGAGAAGGTGGAGAAAGGGATTGTGAAGTTGGAGTATGTGCCTATAGAGAAACAGGTTGCAGACATTCTAACATAGGACCTACCCAAAGAAGCATTTGAAAGATATCGAATAGATTTGGGAGTTTAGTAGACTCCATGAACCTAAAAAAGTGTGGATGTGGGACCCCCTCTCCCTGATGTATGGTGTGTTTTTCCCTAATTTACTTATCTATGTTCTTTATCCTATTGCAGACCTCAAAGGAATAGCCTTTGGGTTCATTGACAAAGGGGGAGAAATTGTGGCTATTTAAAGGGAGAAAATGTCTCAGTCAAGACACAGGGAGAAGCTGATAGGTAGAGAAATGAGATAGGGGGAGTTGAATCTGAGACGATCTGAAGCTGTTTGGAGGAGTAGTGACATAGGGGGAGTATTAAATCTGATGATTCTAGACGTGATTGATCAAAGGATACATATCACGATATCTGAGGATTGTGATAAAAGCATAAGAGTTGTGTTTGAATGGAATGGAGTGATTCATTGATGAAATTTTCATTGTACTCTTGTTTCTCATGCTGAGCATAGATCATGTGGGATTAGAGTATGTTTTGAGTAAATCCTTGATCTCAATCTTGATCACAAGAAGCGAATTCTAGTAGAAGTAAGAAGAAGATTTAACGAGATATCAAATTATGAAAATGTTGTCAAGAAACCCAAAGGGGGGAATCGTTGGGAAAAAATCCCTCAAGGTGTCCTCTCAATATGTTTTGGGTGTGATTGTGTTTGTTAACAAATCTAGATGACCATGAATGAGTATGGTTGGTGTTTTCTGGAAGCAAGTGTTTAAGGTGGAATAATTTCCTAGCGTTTACCAAATTTTTGGGCCTCAAAATCAAGAGTTTGGTATTTAGAAAAGGATGATTTCTGCATAGGGATACACAATACATGGACCATGAATCATGGTTCATAGATTGTAAAGGTGGTACATGTAACATTGAAGGAAATCGGTAAAAAAAGGGAACTGCAAAGCATGAGATGCAGACCGTGTAAGGGATTAGTTCATAGGGAGAAAATAGTTCGTGGAAAAGGCATGTGGTATGCAGAAGGATTACAGTATGTGGGATGGATTTTAATTTATGGAAACAAGGTGAATATTTGAGAAACTGAGAAGGGAATCATTTGAGAAAATATGACAGTGATTTGGGACACCGCATACGAAGAGAGGTAGTACACATACCGCAAAGGGAAAATGGTTCGTGAGACGATTGCAGTTCGTGGAAGATGAAAAATATTTAGTGAAGGAGATACCACATTAAAGATTTGGTAAATCTAAAATTAGAATATTTTTTGGATCTATTTGCCTATATAAGGAGAGATAATCTCATCATTAAGGAGAGATAATTTCATTAGAGAAAATCATTGCTCTGAGAATTCGGCTAAGCTCAAAAGTAGTTTTCAAGGGAAAATTATGTGAAGTGGTTCACACGGAAGCAATTATAACAAAGGTTTTTTTTGGGAACTATAGCCTGCAAATAATGTGGTACGTGGAGGAGGAAGACATGGAATATAAATGAGGAAGACCTAGTATGCGGAGGAGAGATGGTCCACACAAGCAAAGGTAATCCATAAATGAGAGACCATTCGCGGAAGCATAGACAGTTTGTGAAGCAGAGATAGTTCAGTGAGGAGAGGTGATCTACGAACCATAACCGCTAGACAATACGTGGAGGAAGAAAGGTGGTATGCGAAAGAATCTAGGTGGTTCATGGAGGACTCAAAGAAGTTTTCAAAAGCTCAAAAATTGTTCACGAAGGTAATTTTTGCTAACCTAATAGTATGTGGAAAAGTGGATTTCATCTATGGGTGAAAATGGGACTTCAACAAAGCATCTACCTACAATTGAGTATATATGAATTCATGAAAATGAAGAGACATACAATTCCATAAACTCTAAGTGGATCTCTTCCAAGAGTAGTGAGTGAAGGAAGAGAAAGACAATGATCCTTCTCACTGGTAGTGAGCTAGAGGAAGAGACATAGGGAGTGAACCTTGGGAATAAAGTGAGAAGAACCTAAATCTTGTAAAGGTAGTGAACCTGGGCATAGAATATCTAGCTCTAACCTTGTAATTTTTAGTGAGATTTAGTGGATTTGGTATATCATCACATTGTCATTGTATGCTACTTAGACATAGCCTAGTGAGGGTGAACCAAGTAAATATCATTATGACCTGGTTGTGATTTCATTTCTGTTCATATATTGATATAGGATAAAGAGAGATGTGTGTTTTGTTTAATGATCAAACAAGATCACAAATGGGTAGTGGTTTTAATATTTCATACCATGATTCACCCCCCTCTCAGTGTATTTTACCTAGTGGACCTAACAACAACTGTGATATTTTCTCTGAAGATATGGAGACACTATCTCTATAGTGAAAGATGTAAGATATATACAGACCAAAAAAGATTGAAATATACTTTCTCGTAGAAAGAAATCAACATGAGGAAAAGGATATGGCTCAAACTACTCAAGGATTATGATTTTTCAATACAATACCACCCAGGGAAGGTGAATAAGGTAGAAGATTCATTGAGAATGAAGGATCATGGAGTTCTGAACAAAATAAGGATTGACAAGGACCCTGTGTACATGGATCTAGAAAATATGGATATGGAAATTATCAATGAAGGAGAAACATCATTACTTTTTAATTGGTTTCCCAACCATATTTATTAGAAATTATTAAAAGTTCTTAGTATAATGATGAGATTATTCAAAATAAAATTAAATATGTGAATGGTGGGAAGTTTCAAGACTTCATGTGTGAGGATGTAATTCTGAAATTTGGGAGGAGGCTACGTGTTCCATCTATACCTGAGCTAAAAAGGGAGTTATTGGATGATTACCATAGTTCAAATTTTTCTATACACCTTGGTAGCACTAAGATGTATAACGATTTGAAGTAACATTTTTGGTGGGATAACATGAAGTAGGAAATTTCTGATTATGTATCAAGATGTTTAGTCTGTCAACAATGAGGGCTAAAATACAACATCTTAGAGGATTCATGCATCCTATACCTATTTATACATGGAAATGGGATGACATCACCATTGAGTTTTTCACCAGATTACAAAAAAATCTAATAAATAATGATGGAATATGGGTAATTGTTGATCGACTTACCAAATTTGCACATTTCCTTCCTATAAGGGAGGATTTCCACTGGAGTTCCTTGTATAGATATATATTAATGAAGTTTCAGGAATTCATAGAGAACCTATCTTAATTGTTTTTGATTGTGATCTACGATTTACATCAAAATTCTAGAAAATTCTTTAGAAATATTTGGATACTCATATTTATTTGAGTACTACTTATCACCCTCAAACTGACAGGCAGTTAGAAAGGACAATCCAAACTTTATAAGACATGTTGAGATCATGATCACTTGATTTTCAAGGTATATGGGATCAATATTTATCTTTGGTAGAGTTTTCCTAAAATAATAGTTTCCATTCAAGTATTCAAATGTTACCATATAAATCATTTTATGGAAAGAGATATCACACACCAAATTATTAGGATGAAGTTAGTGAAAGAAAGCTTGTAGGACCAGAGCTTGTAGTGGAAACAAAAAAAATTTAAAGACTATTCAAACAAATATCAAAGATGATCAATGTAGGAAAAAGAGCTATATTGATAATCAAAGGAATAATCTGGAATTTTAGGTGGGAGATAATGCTTTCTTGAAAGTATCTCCATAGAAGGGTGTTATAAGATTTTGGAAGAAAGGGAAACTGAACCCCATTTACATTGGTACTTTTGAAATCTTGGAGAGATTTAGAGCTATGGATTATCGTTTAGTGATGCCACCTAGCCTTTCTAAAGTACAAAATGTATTCCACATCAAGAAATTACATGCCATACCCAACACATGTATTCAATTATGAAGGAATAGATTTGGAACTTGATTTATCTTACTGTAAAGAGCCTATCCGGATTCTGGACACTAAAGAATAGGTGTTAAGGAATCAAATGACTTACCTGGTAAATGTACTTTGGAAAAATCATAAAATTGAAGAGGCAACATGGGAACCATAGGAAATTATGATGAACTACCCAAATCTTTTTATGAGGTGACATTCTGAAATTTCGAGGATGAAATTTTTGTTGGAGGGGAGAATTTAACGACCCATAGTTATATTAATGAAATTTACCTTCTTATAATTATTTCATATAGTATAAATCATATAAAATAACTTAAAGAACACAATAAAAACTTTATAAATGAATAATTAGTAAAATAAGAGGTATTTATAGATGTTAAGGAACCTATACTGATGAAACATTAACTTTAACTTAGGAATAGTAATATGAACCTTATGAATAGTAAATAAGCCAAATGAATAGTAAACTCACCCATGAGAGTATAAATAAAATTTAGGAATCTCATAAATGAAATTATGATACAATTATATCATAGAATAAGTAAATTAATATTTTAAAAATTATTAATTAAGTGTTGGTATTTTTGTGAGTCATAAATATTTAATTTCAATATTATAATTAATAAAATTATTTAAAATAAAATTCATTTTCATAAAATGTATTCATAAATAAATATTTTATTGTATTATTATTCTAGTAGAATTTAATGAGACCTTAGTTAATTTTTCAAAGTGTTATAGAATCAGTTATAATTTTAAAAACTGTATTTTTCAAATAAATGATAATTTTAATTAAAAATTAAATTTATCATACTTAGAAAATAATTTTCATAAAATAGAGTTCATTTTTTAATTCTAAACATCTAAAAATATTATGGTGAATTTTAGGTATTTTTAAGAAATAGTTAAATTCTTGGTGAATAGTAAAATATGGTAATTTACGGTATAAATACATTATAAGTTAAATACACTATTCATTGAGTCATGACTGATGTAATCACCATAATATATAACTTACCTTAATTATTTTAATATATTTTATGGTAATTATAAAAATATTCATATTCTTGATCCAAAATAATAAACAAATGAATTAAATATTCAAAAAACACTCCTCTCCCCCACTATAAATACCACCCCTCAACACCCCTTCTCCTCACACCTTCCAAGATTTTAGAATTGTTCAATTTCCACCCAATCCTCTTCCCAATCCCCTACCCCATATCTAAGATCTCTTGGTCTCATAAAAATACCAAAACATTTTCCCTAAGTAGGTTCTCAAGGAGGATAAAGTCAAGAGGTAAAAACCTCTTTCTTTTTCTTTAATTTATTTTCAAGTTCTTTTCTTTTCTTATTATATCCTCACATAACCTCATAAAAATATAATTAAAACTCCATAACCTTATATATACTGTAATTTTATTATGGTAATGGAATAATCCATCATCAATCCCATTCTCCTCTCCCTTTTATTCTAAAAATAGAAACGTTGTCCGTGAGGTGTTGTTTCATCACCTTCAAGGACGACAAGTTTTTATTTTCCTGTATAGTACTCAAGGATATTCATGAAACCATTTTAATGGTTTAAAAAATTGGTAAAATTTATATTAAAACCCTTTTTATGTTATGTAATTAACATATTTACATACTACTAAATGATAAATCAAAACGAGTTTGTTGTGATCTAAAATTGCTAAAATTAATCTAAATGATTACCATTTACATGTTATCTAATGATTCAAACTAATATCTGGAAAAAAGATAAGACTAATTACACTTATGGATGTTAATTAATAACATATAATTCAAATTATATATAATTATACCAATTTTACATGATCCTCATTACTTATAAACAAGAGAACTGATCATGAAAACCATGAAAATGAATGCTCTCAAATGATGAAATTAAACTCTATAACTCATCAATAAGGACATAAATGAAATTAATAAAACTATAATTAATAAAATACATGTAGATAATGTTATTAATTAATTAATTTATAGCTTTAATTTTATTATCCCAGACATTAAGGTCAAGTGCAGAACACATTTAGACATAAGGTAAGGGATTCTACCCAGACCTTGATTTTTCATTCAGGTTATTATTTCACTATCTTTACCCCAATGTAATGCTTCCTTATTTTTGTGTAATTCTTATATATATTTTTTATATGTTAAAAATCATATATCCATATCATTTCATATTTATTTTATGGGAAATACATGTTTTAAAAGGTTCCCTTCTCAATTCTTCTTGATAATCAAACCCGATTAAGGGGTACTTCCCGATTTCTTACCCATATTCAAGTACCATCCATAATATATTTTAAGACTCCATTATTTTTCATAATTCACTAACTTTTTCATGAAAAAACTATATTTTTTAATTTCTGGTTTTATACAAACAATAATCACAAATATAAATTGGGGAAAGTTATTTACATTTCATATGTATATGTTTTTTATGTTTAACCCCATTCATATGAGGAATAAATTAGACTTAGTAAGTGATGGGTGGGGATCAATATAGCCCCTAAATGAATTATTAGGTATCATGAGACAAACTGGACTGGGTTTTTACCCATTATGTATGGTTTCTTGGCTGAGGCCTTAACGGTATGTTTATGATGTCCAACATTATGTATCCATTCATTATGGTATTAGTAATTGATAAATCATGTGATTATTTGACTAGTAGAATATTCATGGTTATGTTTCATGTGATTATTTATATATCATTATTCATTAAGCTTTTATTCCTACCATATTATGCTCAATATTATGTTTTAATGACATGAGTTCTTTTAGTTATTCATTATGACTTATTATTTGTGATTCCATTGTATTGCTTACCCTTACTGAGCATCTGATCTCACCCATTTATTATGTTTTATTTTTCCCCAGGATGCGAAGATGTATATTATAAATGACTATCAGGGATATTCTAGGAGTTTATGGATGTTTCCAAAGGAGTTTCTATGTTGTTTTTCCTTTAAAGTTATAATGTAATGTACATGTATGTATTCTGGTTTCCAAAATTACTAAACCGATCAATCACTTGGGATTCATGTCTTGTATCTATGCTAATGTAATAAATAAAGGCACTATATCTAGGCTACTAAGGTTATGGTCTTTACAACAATGGACTAATGAGATAATAAACTTAGTTGTATGAGTATTATATAGTTCCAATAGGGAGATATTATCCCTTTATATAGACTCTATTCATTCAAAAAAGGGAGTGGAGTGTCAGCCACTAACTCTTGGAAGCTATCATATATTATAATAACATATTCCCATTGGGATATGATCACTTAAACACTTCAAGTGACTATGATCTATTTTTATAACCATAAATGAATCATCCAAATGATTAATAAATAAAGGAAACCATAGTGGAAGACGTGGTAGGGAATAAGCACTCGATATCACATATCATTATCTATTATACACTATGATAGAAACCAAAAATATGTTATCATAGTAACATCTTGATGCTCATATCACATGATACAACGCAAGGATATCATAAAATACATTATCCTTATTTTAGTGCATTTACAACATGATATTATACAGTTAATGAGTCATTTTTATGACATGAATAATGCCTACCTTGATTCATCAAATTTTGAATGAAAAAACCTGATAAAAATCATCAAAAAACTAGGAAGGTAAAAAATACCATGTTTGAGATGAAATTCAATGTTTTGTAGTGTTTGGAACTAACCATTCAGTATTATGAAACCTCCATTTAATCTCATGAAACTATATGATCAAACTCATGTAGTCTATTTATTATTTTGATCAATCTTATGCAACCTTTGTTTCACAAACTTTAATGAAATGTAATATGAAAAACTTCTAGTTCAACTTTATATGAATTATTTTCATGATTTTTAGTGTCACATAACTTGTATAACTTTGGATTTGACTTCACATAAAAACGATTCAACCTCAAAAAGCTCAGTTTCCACATGTTTCAATGACACACAAAACTTTTAACTCCCATTTTAGTGTCATTAGTCCTTTTAAGATGAAAATTCAACTTTACAAAACAACTTAAAAATTCTATTTAATCGCATTTACCACATTTTTATACCTTTATTCTTCACACGACACCTTTAAGTTTTTTACAAGAGTTTCAATTATATCCCAACCAATTCTTAGAACTATATAATATTTCCATAAACCTATTGATAATTGGTTACAAAGGTTGAAAATGAAAGAAAATATATGGATACTTCTCAACATGACCTAAAAAGTCTTCCCTAACTAATATGGAAACACAAGCACAAAAAACATCTCAATATAGACTAAAAAATATCCTCTTATAAAAAAGTAATAATGAAATATACATCTCTCACTTTCAACTCTTAAACACTTTATCAACCTATTTAATTAGATTAAAAATCTTCCCCTACACAAATAATAAAATTACTTGCATATATTTTTAACAAACACATTAAAGAATCTTCCAACAACACTCAATGAAATCAAAACTTTCCACTTTGTTTCCCCCCCCTAAATAGTTTCTAACCCTATAGAAAAAACATTCATAAATTTGTATTTACATCATTATCCACCCTTTAACAAAAATAATCTAAATAAATAAGGGAAGATGATGGATGAAAAATACCTCATCCTTATTTTAAGAGAGGATAAACACCCATAATTAACCTCACCTCATGAAATATTCCTTCATAAGTGGATTTTTTGAAAATATCGACCACCTGTTATAAATAATCATAGTTTTACAATATATTATTAAAAATTTTCTTTAATGAAGTGATATTTTATATCAACTTGCTTCTATAGAAAATGAAAAATTTGATTCTTTTAAATATTGATAACATTTTGATTATCACAACCCATAAGTAAATGTAGTTCATCTCAACCAAAATATCTTCAACTCAAGTCCCCGTACATATAATTTGTGTTTTATTGAGTTTGAATTGTATATTTATATTTTTTAGTGATTAATGTTACTGAATTATTTTTTATGTGTTATATCACACATTTTACCCCAAAATGAAAACTCCTCCCAATGTGGAATTTTGATCACCAACATTTTCAACCTAATTCAGATAAAAAAATCCAGTTTAAATTAGTTTTTATAAAGTAAACCATAATTAATAGTTCCATTTATATATCTTATAATATTATTTTTTATAATAAATTGAAATTATTTTGGTTTACTTTGGAAGTGGTTACATAATATCACAACATAGATAATATCCAGTCTTTAAGTATTCAAGTATAAGACACTTCTAATTAATTTTATAAACTATTTTCACTAAATTTACTTTCATTTATCATATTTAATTTTTTATCCATAAAATTGGATTTGAAACATCCTTTTTATAATACATGATGATATTGTTCAACAAATATCAGTAATAATTCTCTTGAGATAAGAAAATATTGTCTATTCCTTTGGTAATTTTAAGACCCATGAAATACTTCATCTCTCTAAGTATAAAAATCTCAAAATTATCCTTCATTTTAAAATAAAATTCTTTGAAAACCTATTCTTAATTACCTTAAAAAATAATATTTTCCCTATATATGATTATAATTAGAGAATTCTTAAAAGTATCCTTGGTGTATAAGTTGTTGCAAACTCTCAATTTTCTGAAATTTAGTGACTTAAAAACTTGTATCTAAATTGTAATAAAAAAATATTGGGGATTAATTCAAACCATAAAAATCAATCTTTAGATTGAATACACATATAACATCTTCTCCAAGAATAAAATCACTGTGATACTCACCATACAAATAATATTCAAGCTCACTATTAAGGAACACAAAATTTACATCCATTTAGAATATCGTATAATTAATTTGAGATAAAATTAAAATAAATGTTATTACTATTTCAATCCTTGAAATAAGTGAAAATTTATTTTCAAAGTAAACCCAATCTACTTAAGAATACCCTTTACACACAAATTGATATTTATTCCTGAAAATATCACCTTTATTATTCAACTTATTTAGGAACACCCTCTTTTTTATAATGATATTCTTATTCAATGACTTAGGAAGTAATTACCATGTGTCATTATTATTGATTTGATATAATTACTCATTTATATCCACAACACACTACTTATGTTTCAATACTTCATTAACATAATTTAGTTGTGCCTGAGAAAATAAAGTGGTATAAGGTTCCATGAACTAAGATATTTATGTTTAAACCAAATCTTTAAGGTATCTAAATATATTTTGATTTTCAAATTGAATTATAAATCTTTAGAATCATAAGTTGGGTTATTTTTCCTTAATGGACATGACTGAATCAATATATTACACTTGTGTATTAGTTAATTATTTAATAATTTTAGAATTTATTGCTTACTATCCAAGAATTTCAGTAATTTCTTCTTCAATAATTTCAACCACCATATAAAATAAATTTACATCAACACTATTAACTAACTTTAAAAACCAATTGCTGAAAAAATTATAACATCTTCCATTTGGTGGATATCCTAGGTAGATTTCACCATTCACTCACTACTCAAACTTTAAAAAATTAATATCTTTGATCTTAATAATACATAAACTTCAAAACACATAAAATCAATTTAATATTTTCATTTTATTATATTAAATTTCATAGATAGGAATCTAAATGCAGTTTAATCCAACATTAGTTTTGAATGTAAATCACTCTATCAATTTCTTTTTTCTAAAAATAATGATAAGTTCCATGTTATACAAGCATCATTCTTTCTGTCTCAATAAGAATTCAGTTTTTCTTTTTAGAAACACCATTATGATATATTGTGTAAGGAGAGCTATAATAATGTCAAATTATATTTTTTTCAACATAAAATCTGAACTTTTACCTCATGAATTATACACCATTGTCCATTAAAAGTTTCTTTAATGGAAACCCACAATCTCTCCCTCTCTATCATTTTACCCTCTTATATAAAGAATTCACCATCTTGCCTTTTTAAAAATATTTTGAAACAAGTTTTTTCTCCATTATTAAATTGGGTATAGACTATACAACATATTTATGAGTAATATTATTTATTTTTATTTTAGTTTAGATGAATAAGACTTTGATTTCATAAAGCATTATATTCTTTCATGATCAAATAACATAAATTATACATCTCTCTTATTTTGATCATATTTCCTCCCCTTCATTGTATTTTGGTTAAATCATGACCATGATTCAATATATTCACCTATCATTTATCTATTATGAATTTGAATTCATTTACATCATCAAAAGGAAATGAAAAACTCAGAATATTGTGCTTTAATCTATCAACAAACAATATATTCTTTGAATTCATCATTTTCTCTATAATTTTAGCTAGACCAAATCCATTGATATTGAGAGAACCATAGTTTTTTTAAGTAAATAAACCTTTTTTTTAAATTTTAAAATATTTTTAGCAACTTAAAATCTCTCATCATATGGTATGAACAATTTCTATCCAAAATCTATGGATGTTCCCTTTAAGAGGCCTTAAATAAAACCTAAAAAACATGATAAAATTTATTTACTTTCCTCCAAATAATTAAATATTTGAGTATTATTATCTATACTCAAGTAACATAGAAAAATAGTGAGATAATGTTCATATAATGACCCATTTTCACATCTTCCACACAATTCTTTTGACGATTGAAACTAAATTTTCAATTCCAATTTTTGTTTTCCAATATGCCATTGAACTTGTCTTCCCTAAGTAGGTTTTATTCCACTAAGATCTTAATTAATTATATTATAGAGTATTATATGAACTTATATTGAACTAAAAATTATCTTTACATGTTCCTTAAACCTCCAAAACACCAATTATAGTCATAGAAAACAATTTTTATCAAAAAATTGTCATGTTATCCTAACCGTATACCTTTCTATTTTTCACTATTTTTAGAATAATACTAACCTTATTATTTTGAACTAAATTTATATTATGTTATAATATTAAATATCTATATATTAAAATTATATTCCCAAATTTATAGGCTTCCTAGTTTTGGTAGTTTTCTCTTTAACATTAGTATTTCTGGATAACATAGATTTATGGAGTTTTATTGAGGTAAAAAGATTCACTTTCTTCTATGGATGAGTGTTTAAATTTTATTTAACAAAGGTAATGCCCTATTATTCAATAAGAATTTTTTATTTAGAAATTTATATAGTCATTAGGACTTCTTGAATCTTCAACCAGTATTATATTTTTCTTATAATTTTCTCTAACCTCTTGGAATATTTTTTTAAAAATTGAGCTTAAACTTATTCATGTTATTTTTAATATCTAATAATTTTTATTGTGTGATTTTAAGTTCCTTCTCATTGGATAGAAATTATACTTAAATTTCAAGTTTTACTTTTATATCTAATTGTGGGGATTTTTTCCCACAAAATATCAACCAAATATTTATTCCCTAAGTAATACAATATAGTAGATACATGGTTGTCTCTAGATGAGGTTACAAAATAAGTTAGAAAAGTATCATTTTATTTTCCATTTTTTTTCTAGATTAAGTAAAAGTAAGGTTAAAAAAATTAAATTAAACTAAAAAAAATACACCTAAGGAAATATGAGTGGATATTTTAAAATCAAGAGTGAATTTGTATTTAAAAGGAGTGTAAAAGTATATTTTAAAGAGAGCAATAATGGAAATGTGTCGACCTTTATAGGTTTTACTTTTTTGTTTCCTTAAAACATGATCCAATCATATTTATCAATGTTCTCCCAAATTCATCTGGGTAAACCCCTAACTTTTATTGAATATTATACCAAGGCCTCAGAATAATTATTGATCCTCCTAGGAAAGTGATTCAACCACCAAAAGAACTCTAAGTGAATAAGCTTGATTGAACCCACTGAAATCAATGGAAATACATCAACAAATAAATTTAAATATCAAGAAATACCAATTTAATTTCATATATTTGAAAAAAAATTAGAAAAAGTTTAAATAAAGTGTATTTAAAACTAAATCAATCAGTATTTATTAAAAGGTACAGTTTCTAGAGAAATAAAAAAAATAATGAAAATCCAAAGTCTCGAAAGGGAAGAAGATTATATTCTCCACCAAAAAAACCACCTATGAAGTTTATAAAATCATGAAAAGGTAAACTCCCATATTATTCCTCCACTCGGCATAGAGGCGACATGACCTCAATGGTGAGCTGAGTTGGAATGGTCAGTGACTAGCATATGGAGTCAGGCATTCATGAGACAGAGGAGGTGCTGTGATGAAGGAAGGTCTTCTTAGATGTCCTACAATTGGATTAAGAGTAGCATGTCATGATGTAAAAAATGATTCAATACCTATAGTGTAGATATTTATGGGGATTTAGAGAAAAACACCCAACTTTATAAGGCTACCCGATTTGAATAATGATAGGTTTTGGAATTCTCCATAAGTACTAGGAATTGTTCATATCTATACAGAAGAAATGTTAGTTGTGTAGCCATTCAAGGTTGGGAGATAATTAATTGTACTAATAATATTATAGGGATGATATAATATAGTGGTGTCAGGTATTTGGGGTATTCAGGTTCATGTATTAGTCCACTCACCTATTGGGCCTACGGGTCATGTAAGGTTCCCCCTCAACCCAATTAAAAAGGGGATTATACAAAAAATAAATAAAAATATAATGCCTTCAGGCTTCCAAGTAGCCAGGATATAACAACTCTATGAAATCCTCCAAACAATACACAAAACTTCCTAATCATTTGTATCAACCCCCTTTTATTCAGTTAAGCATGCCCTTATTCTTATTCTCAAGAAATGGAGAAAAATATTTGAAATTATATAAGACTTCAAGTTGTTCCTTGGGACTCTCCATGAACATGTAGAAGCTTTTTCTCGTTCAGCTCCAAGTGGAAGAAATAACTAATTATTTATGTGGATAAACTGTTATTTCCTAGGCACACCAATATTTTATTCCTTATTTAAGTCACCCATTATCTTTGAATCATGACATTATTCTTAAATGGAGTCACATGGACTACTAAAAATACCATAAGAACTCATTCATGATGACCATGGGGGATCGACCATGATGTAGTGAAAATACCCAAATTATTTTTTAACACCACAGAACACACCCTTATATAGTTTCATATCCATGGATTTACCCTTATGAGTCTATTAGAAACCTTTAAATAATAACACAAATTGCTTTTTTACTCCAATGTATCATGGATCAACCACTTTTACACAACACCTTTATGTAGTACCATAAACAACCTGCAAATTTCTTGTAAATTCATGAAGTAAAAAATCATAAGGCTTTGAGAATTCATCATATTAATTTCCATTTCATAATAATTTTGAAGTATAATGAAATTTAAAGTCATAAAACTTGATATTTGAATTCATATAAAAATAAAAATGTCTTATGATATATGGAGAAGTCATATGATACTCAATTTTTAGAAAAGTCAAAGGACTTATAGAAATTATAAATTCATACAAAAAAATAAAAGTATTACAATGGGAAAAATTCATATGAATCCAAATACTTATTAAAAATCTGGAAAAGTCCTATTATTTAATTTTAAGTCATAAGATATAGCCAAAATTATTACGATTTGGAAAATACTTATGAAAAATTTCAGAATTCATATGAAATCATCACAAGTCATATGAAATGGTTAGAAGTCATACAGATATAGACTAAACCAAAATTTCACCTTTCTTAAGTTTAAAAATTACTTTTTCCAATGAATTCAAAAAATATCAATTAAAATCACAGCTTGATCAATTATTTTCCAAAATTATTAAAAACACTTAAAATATTGAATTGATCTATTTTCATAATAACTCCCAAAGTATCCTTGAAAATCAACAGTGTTCTAATTTCATTCATAAATAAAAAATTATGTGGATTTATTCCTTGAAATACATATTAAAGTTAATGAAAATATTATCTCTATTAACTCCCCCACACTTAAGACTTGGTCTCCCAAATAAGTAAGCATTAAAAAGTAATATTAAAGAAATTTCAAAACACATGCCCATGAGATCTTATAATTCCTCCTTAATAATTATAATTCCAATCTATCAATTTTTCCATTCATTCCATTTGCATTTAATTTCTCCTCCCATGCACACAAGACAACTACCTCACATTAATTTTTCTTTCATCACACAAATATGGATTTTTAAAAATTCTTTTCTCATCCAAAACACATGTGAGAGTCACCATAGGCTTGATAAGTTCCTTAATATAAACCCAAATGAGTTGAGGAATTGTGTTAATTATGATGGGTTTTAAAGGTTTTTATGAGTATTATGGTTGGTAAGTGTAAGATATAAACATTTTTGAGGTATAATAAGAAGGGTTTAACTCTTCATGAAGCAAAAATGTATGATTCAGTTTAAACTCAAGAAATAATATTCTAATTACTCCCATTTAGAAATGATTCATCCCTAAAAATCTTGAAAAGTTTAAGGAAAATTCACCCCATTTTCAAAATTTCAGCAGAAAAAATTATCCACTCAACTACCTTCAATAATATTTAATTTTTGGTTGATATTTTCAAATTCGGTATAGTTTAATTTTTTAATGTAGTGATGGTTATTTAAATATTCAAACAGTAGTGTGACTTCCATACCTTCTTTTGAGTTATAAAACTTTTTTTCAGCTTATAATTTCACCCAAAAATAGCCCAATTTATGTATCAAACCACAAGATAGTATCCGCCCTACACTTTAGTTCAACTAAATCATAAATTTTACTCCCCCGAGTAGGTTTGGATAGGTATTATCGACTTATAATGTGGGATCCTAATATATTTTTCATGGATTTATAAGGGATCAAAAAGATAAAATGTAATGTGCAGACCAGTATAATTTTTTTCTCTTGAAAATAGGGGTTTTAAGATAAAAAAATCCCCTTGATCATCTCAACACAAGTACCTTAAAGCTCTCAGATTTTGAAAAAAACTTGAAAAATTATTGTTAATCAAACATGGTTTAGTTCTCTAAATATTTTTTGTGAATGTGAATAACATGTCAAAAAAAGGTTCCGAATTCTATTAGGTAAGTGATTTCAAAATTTGGACTATGAATTATTGCATGGTATTCAAAATTTATAAGTATTTTCATCAAATTACCAAAGTTTAGAATCCAGAATAAAGTTATTTCAACATTAATTTAAATTGAATTTCCTGGGTCAAATAAGTTTATTCATTGAAATGTTTTTCAAACATTAAAAAATTATGAATTTTAACCAGAATTTTTTTTATAAATGAAAAATATTTGAAAAATAAACACACAATATAAAATAAAAAATAGTATAAATAAAAATAAAAGGAGTAGAAAAATAGAATGAAAATAGAAAATAAATAAAAACAAAAATTACTACAAATGATGTGTCTTCCCCCTAAAATTATTTTGTGAAATTTCTGAATTCTTCCACAATTTATATATAAGATATAAAAATAAATAGTCATGGACAAACCAATAAATAGGTATGATAGAAAGAAATAACCTGGCACTTAATTATACCCTAAAACTTAAAGGTGGATCTCTCCTCTGGGCAGATCTTGAAAATTCTCTCTAAATTACTTTGATTTGTGGTCATTAACTATAAATTGTGTTTCTATATATGTATATTTAATATGTATAGAAACAAATGGAAAAACATGAGTAATAATGAAAATTACTAACCATTGGGAAGGAAATTTACTTGAAAATAGATTCATTCTGAATTTAAATAGAATCAATTTACACCCCTCTTTTATCTCTTTATTAAGGATTATTCTATCATAATTTTTTTGGTTTTATCTTTGAAAATATTGTAACTTTCATATGCACTGTTTCATATTTCTTCTATCTCTTATAAGAATAATTTTCTTTCTTTTCCAGCAGAAAATTGGAGTTTTCTAAAATTTAATATTTTGAAGAATATAATTAAATCTAATGATTATAGGTGATATTCTATTCAAGGAAATATAAATCACAATCAAATATTGTGATTAAATATTTTATTTGATATTTTTAATTAGTTGATTCATGGTGATATATTATTCTAAAATAATATATATCATGGGATTTGGTTATTCCATAATACAAGATGATAGTTATTTATGATGAAAGTGGAAGGCTTTACGATATAGAATAAAATATTATTCTATGATTTAAGAAGTATTTACTAAAGAAGTGGGAATATGATTTCTTTTGTACATTGTTATTACAAGGATTTATACATGGAATTTTTAAAAGGAAACTTAACCAAGTTGTTTTTAAGTAAGATGAATATAAATTAAAATAATTATCATGATTGGTCTATCATGATTTAAGCATAAATTATAAATTATGGAAAAAGAAGAATTTTTATGGAAGTATTTCATTCTATAAATAGAGGTTCCATGAACACATCGTTTTACCATTCATATATCCATAAATTTTTGGTGATTTTTATTACACATGGATTTCATGGGTAGAAAGAGAAATAATTCCAAGATTTGTGGAGGAAGAAATCTGTGATGTTTCTACATGTTTGTATTCATGGGGTTTATACATGACCATATGCGGTTTCGAGCACATATGAAGGAAGTTTAGAATTTTTGTCTTTAGGAATGTCATGATAATAAAAGCTCAACAATTCTAAAGGTATTTTAAAATAACTAAATAATTGAGATTAAAAATGTATTCACATAGAATTTAGTGAATACAAGAATGAAGATGCATAAATTGTGGAGAATCCGACCACTACATAGTATTCCTGATATATATATATATATATAATTTTAGGTTTTTTAATATGAAATATGATGAGATTTAATACTAATCTATTTTAAATATATATTTGAGTATCAAAGATAGATTCCCTGACACACCATCCAACCTGAAGAATCTATTCTTGTAAAATCAGAAGTGAAGAAGGTGATCTAGTGCATTATGCTATGAACTAAAGTAGAAGTAAGAAGAAATGATGGTATATATATTTTTTATTTTTTATATAATAAAGTATTTATCCTAAGAAAGAAATTAAACACTTAAACTTTATATTGTGAATAGGAATGAGGAGTTTTGTGCATCACTATTTTTATGCAAAATAAGAAGGTGTTTCTTACATGATACTGTGAAATTAATTGAATAAGGATTAGAAGACAAATTTGCACATAAAAAACCTAAATATTCTATATTAGTGAAGTAATTTTTAGTTTCTACCCAAACTATTATCATTTTAAACTGTGGGATGCCCCAAAGTGCTATCAAGATACATGAAAACATGAGTTTCATGGGTAAAACCTACTAACTTGTAACTCACGGGTTGATACTAGTGAGTTATGTGATTGTGGAGGAATCCATATCACACCAAGGACTAGCCTCCAATCATTGAGAGGTAAAAAATTTAAATTAGTTTTTCTTCTTATGTGGGAGTGTTCGAATGTGTTTCTTTTAGGAACACAAGTAAGAGGAGAGAACAAGAGAAATGCTCACCTTAATAGGTGACATAGGTTAGAAAGGAAATGGTATAAAAAATATAAATTGTTTTAATAGTAACTAACACCAATTCACCCCTATTAGTGTTGAATACATCCCTAATCATCCCCCTAAATTGGTATCATAGCGTGGTTCACTTATGATTAGATTCTCTATTTTTGAAGTTGTTTCATTTTTTAAGATTTGAGATTTTTCTAATTTATAAGAAAGTAAAATTTTAGAGAATATTCGTTTATTTATGATTATAAATAATTTTATTATAAGACTATATTTAATAATAAAAATAATGAGAAGAATAAATTATCCCTATTATCTAAATAATAATTAGTGGTCTAAGTTTCTCCATGCAATGATGATACAAAATACATATATGAATTAAATTGAGAAGAAATGGTGGTTCAGTTTACCACTAAGAAAGTAGAAACCCCTATACCTCAAATGTTTCAAGAAATTTATGTGATCATGAGGTATGTGAAAATTAATTCCAATATTTTCCATAATAAGTACCAATAATTAATGTAGATGATCATATATCCACAAGTTCTTAAGACATATCGGTTCATATGCTAAACTATTTCCACAAAGAGTTAGTTTCTTTGGTTTAAAGAATTTTTGAAATTTAGTAGGAAGAGACCACCAATATTTATGAGGAATTAGTATAATTAGAGAAGGGTTTAGAAGAAAAGGTTTCATATTGTGTAAATCTCTCTATGAAATTTGGATCCAAATAATTTGTGAATGTGGTATTTGAGAAAAAGTTCTCCAAATTTGAAGAAGAGTGGATCAATAAAATCTATTAAAGGTATGAGGCAAATAAATAACTTGAAGCCAAGATCCATGCATTATAAGAGAATAAAAACAACAACATTAATGTTAAGAATGCACAATTGGATATAAAATCCAAGAAGAGAAAGTAGATTGAAACATTTTTACTAGATAAAATGAAAATTCCTGATCTAGAGCTTCATAATGTTAGAAAATATTATAATGATAAAATTCCACTCATTGAATATAAAAAGAAAATTCTCAATATTAAGTGACTAGATCTTGAGTTTAAACTTGAAAAGTACAGAAATACTTAAGAAATGCCTTCAAAAGAAGTAATTGGAAGAAAATATGCTTCCATACATACTTATAGGGGAGATTATTTTTCTAAAAGAATTATAAATTATAGAAAAAATACCTTTGAATCATCTAATGAATTTTTCAACTAGTCTTAAAGAAATAGGTAACATCCATTTCAAAATCTAATATTTATTCTAAATATATTTTTATAGATCATAAAAATATAAAAAAAATTGTATAAAAATGTTTGAGGAGAAGTGATGAAAATAAAACCACCATGTTTATAATGGATAAAATAATGAGTATTATTACTATTTCCCCAAAATAATCTAAATTGGTGGTAGGGAAGGATAAAAAATATCTTGGTTAAAAATATGGGAATTTCATGTAGAATTACATTTATAAAAGAAAATCAAGGTTTTTGGGGAATTTTCAGCACTTAAATAGATTTATGAAATGTGCATTAGATTTTTGGTAAATCAATTCATCTCTAAATAAAAAAGGAATCCAATTTCAAGAGTCAAAAAGCTAGAGAATATTAAACCAAAAATTTTTAAGAAAAATTTGTATAAAACAAACAAATTTTAAGTACTTGAAAATTTTTGTGGTATGTGAAATAAGTGTGGTCCTAAATATATAGCATGATCATAAAAACATGCATGAAATGTAAATGAGAGATTAAGACCATGAAATTTAATAAATAAATAAGAGATAACTTTGGAATAAATCTAAAGAAGGTTGAAAACTAGAATACTACCAAGAAGTTATAGAATAATAATGGGTTAGCCTTAGGAAAAAAGAAGAAAGAAGATAATATTATAATGTAGTCTAAGAAGTCTAGAAGGTGTGCTACATAAAAAGGTAATATATTCTTCTATTTTGGAAATAAAGGACACACCATGTACATATTAAATCAATCCAAGGATATATATATTCTAAGAAAGAAAAATAAAAAATAAAATTCAGTCCAAGTAAATCATAAAGAAAATAATTTGATAAAAGGAATATAGAAGAGGAAGCCTTTTGAGGGCTTTAATAAAGCTATCAATGTATCTAAAAAATAATTCATAATTTATCCAATATATTTAGAGAAGGTAAAAAGAATAGAAGAAACATAATCAAAAGCTAGTGCTAAAGAAAAAGAGAAGATTACACATGAAGATATTGAATTCAAAAGAGGTTGTCAATAAATGACAAACCAAGTGAAAAGAAACTTTGTGGGAGATTCAACAAGTCTAGACAAACTTCCAATGGTTTTTAACCATGTTACTAGTATAAGAATAATCCTTAAATAGGATTAATACTTCATTGGGAATGAAGGTTGTTGAAAAAAAAATCTCTCCACAGAAAGAATCTAAAGTTGTAAAGAGATTCATGCTCCCTAAAAAATCATATTTGAAGATCAGATGTGGAACCATGATGAGTAGAGAAAATTTGATAAGAAAATCCCCTCAACCTTACTATTCACATTAAAGAGAAAGAAGATCAAGCTTATTCTCTTATCCCTTTTTGTGTTGTAACCATGATTATAATGTGGGTAATTAAAGGTGAATCATGATTGAAGGGAAGAACTTGAGATAGAGTGAATAAGGTCAATACTAAATAGAAAAGTGAAGTAGTTCCTATCCTGGATTGATCTTACATTTTGTATTCCTAAGAGCATGTATTGAAGAAGATCATATTTGGTGAAGATATAGAAGTTTTTAAATATGGATATCCATATAAAGAAATACATTTTGGTGCATTCCATACTTTAAATATCTTGAAGTCCATATTTTTAAAGAGTTTCACTATTATAAAAAATATTTAGAGTGTCTCTTTGAGGGGGAGAGAAGTGAATAATAAAGAAGAAGCTGCTAGAATTATTACTTCATAATAATCTGAATATTCTGTAATGTCCTTGTAGAACTTTCATTGAATAAGGTATGATTTCTTATGATACCATCCTTGGTAAATAAAATTAGATCATACTATTAATGGGGATAAAATTAATTTTAATCAATGATATAATTGAGAAAAGTTGAATAAGATTCAGATCTATTTTCTTAAAATTTTAATCCTTTTATTTGTATTTGAAAGTTTTTGACCTGTGTGCTAAAGTGACTTTAGGATATTCAAGTTGATATATTTCATGATAATATTTATATCAATTGTAATAAACTGTTTATATTATCTATAAAATAGTTGGATAACTTTTTATAAAGGCAATGAGTGTCTCATTTTAGTTGGTATCAAATTTAACTAAAAATGGACAAATTTGTTGTCTAAATTAAACCCTCTTGTTTTCTACACCAAGTATGTCTCACACAGACTTAGATTGGAATAATTATTGACCATTTCTTAAATATTAATTGATAACACTTTCCCAAGTAATTCATTATTTCTTTTCAATAAAGGGGAGAGAAAGTGAAATGAAATATTGATGATAAAGGGGGAGATAAGTAAGGTACACATATTAATATATCATATTTTATATGTGTATTAAAAAAAATAAAAAGGGAGAGATTTTTGATCCCACTTTGTATATGTTTTCAATGGATTTCATTAAGATTAAAGTATCAATGATGTTTGATGTTAATATTAAGAAATAATAATTAAAGTGAAAAACATTTTCTTGAATGTTGGTTAGAGAACCTAAGAATATTGAGAATAAATATTGATAAGAACATATCCTAAAAGAGTGCCACATTGATTAAGTGAATAAATATTGTAAGAATATCTTATAATTTGGTGTTTGAAGTTTCTTGTATTTTGAGATTATAAGATTCATTTATACTAGTGTAAAAAGGTGTTTTAAGATTTGAGTTCCATGGAGGAGTTACAATTATAAGTTATACATATCTATAATGATCATGATGATGATTTATTGATTTTGAAGATAGTAATGGTGAATTATTTATTATAATGATAGTGATGATGTTTTATTCATTAGAGAAGGCTGAATTAGATATGATGGTTTTGTTGTATTTATTTAAACACAAAAATAATGTTCAAACTCAAATGAAGATTGGTGATTCATTTGAGGTGATGTTCATTCCAACACTTTAGAGTGTTTTGAAGTTGTTTGGAATCAGTTTTTTAAAGAGTTTAGAATAAATCTAGAATAAAATGGAAAATTCCTAGAGTTTGAATAAGTATTATCCTAAACCTAGAGACATTATAAAAATTGAAAAATCATGGTTGTGTAAGAATAATCTAATTCCACGTATTCAGGAAGTCTTTATATGTAAATATTATACCTACTCTATATAAGCATCATGTGTGGTCTATGAAAACATCATTTTATCTGTGTAATCATTAAGACTTTTTTAAATTTTTAGTATTATATAGAATAAAAATTAGAGTTTTCTAGAATCTAATATTCTAAAGAATATAATTAATTATGATGATGCTTAAGCGATATGTTCTTCATGGAAATATACATAGAAATTAAATATTGTGATTTAAGTTGTTATTTGATATTTTTAATCAGGTGGTTTATGGAGAGATGTTATTCTCAAATAATAGATATCACATGCTTTATTTAATCCATGATTCAAGCTACTGGTTATTAATGATAAAATTGGAATACTTCATAACATATAATAAAATATTGTTCTATGATTAAAGAAGTAGTTACTAAAGATGTTTTAATTTGAAATATTTTATTTACAATCATTTCAGGGATTTCTACATATAATTTTAGAGAGAAAAATTGACCCAGTCATTTCTAGGTAATATGAACATAAATGAAAATAATTATCATGATTGGTCTATCATGATTTAGGTATAAATTATGAATGATGGAAGAATAATTATAATTCATGGGAGTATTTCATGCTGTGAATGGAGGTTCCATGAACATGTCATTATACCATGCATATATCCAAGCATATGTAGTGATTTTTATTACACAAAAATTTAATGGTAATAAAGGGGAATAATGATAACATTTTTAAGGGAAAAAACTATGATGTTTTTATATGTTTATATTCATGCGGTTCATGCATAACTATATGTATTTTCAAGAAGTTATAGTGGAAGAGTTCCATTTATGTCTCTAGGAATTTCATGATAATAAAAGGTTGATAATTTTTGAGGTATTTTGAAATTACAATAATCATATACATTAAAAGTGTATTCATATAAAATTTAGTGAATACAATAATAAAGATGTGTAAAATTTAGAGAAACTAACTCCTGCACATTATTCTTGATATATATATATATAGTAGCTGGTTGTTGGAGATAAAAGATGATGAGACTCGATAAAGATTATATTTGAAATATATATTTTAGTATCGAAGATAGATATCCAAACACACCATCCATCCTAAAGAATCATTATGTGTCAAAGTGGAAGTGAAGAAGGCGATCTGGTGCAGTCTTCAGTGCACTGAAGAAGAAGAATAAGTAAGAAGAAGTAAAGGTATATAAATTAAGTTTTTTCATAGATAAAAGTATTGATCTTAATAAATAAAGGCATCACTTAGACATTCTGCTGTGAATATAAAAAAGGAGTTGTGTACATCACTGTTTATATATAAAAAGAAGAAGGTGTTTCTTGTATGTTGTTGTGAAAGTAAGTAAAGAAGGAGAATAAGACTGAGCAATACATCAATAAATTAAAGATTCTATATAAGTGAAGTAATTTTTAGTTATTACATAATTTTTTATAATTATAAAGCATGGGATTCCCTTGTGTATGGGATGCACTAAAGCACTACCAGGAGACATGAAAATGTGAGTTTCAAGGATAAACCCTGCTCTCTTGTAGCTCAGAGGTTGATACTTGTGGGTTGTGTGATCATGGAGGTATCCATCTCACATGAGGCACTAGAATTCTCACATTGAGAGGTGAACCTTTTAAATATAATATTATTCTTGTATGGGTGTGTTACTTTCAAGAATTAAGGTAAGTGAAGAGAAAAAGGTAATCATTCAACTTAAAAAGTGACATAAATAAGATAAGGGAAAGGTATAAATTAGTTTAAAAGAAACCAATAATTATTCACCACCCTCTCAGTACTAAATACATCCCTAACCAGTCCCTTTATGAAAAATTCTTCAAATTCTATTTTTAATTTTAATATCTTATAAATTAAATTATTTATCTCATTCTTTAGCATGAACCCCATTTCAATTTCACTATCAAATTCATTTATATCACCTTCTGTATTACTTTTCATTCACCTTGGTAATGAGAATCTTCCCATATTATTCACTAGAGTTTCTGTAAGTAATCTCATTGTATTTTATTATTCATCCACATTGTAAAGAAAATTTCTCATATTAAATATAAAATATTTCTTCTACCCTCTTTAAAAAATGACTTTCCCTTGCTAAATTTATTTGATTTACACTTTGAAAAATTTATCATGGAATCATCTTTATGATCATTAAACTCTTCTTTTAACTTAAAAAAATTCACCAAAAAATATAAGATTACACAATAATTGAAAAAATTTCAAGGTAATTTACCATAGTAAGTACTCATTACCTTACAGACATTTCTTTAAATAAGTGACATAATTTTATCAAACATTGATTAAAAACCAAAATTTTCAAAATCTGAGCTTTTTGTAACTTTATATTTGTCTTAACTATTCACATTATTATTATTATCCTTAAAGGATATATCCATTTTATATTTTCTTTATTATTGAATTTTTTCTAGTTTTACATTTAAAATATTATCAAGACACCATGAAAATCATTTAAATAAAATGTAACCAAATAATGATTTTTAAGAGATGATACCTTGACATTAAACCTATTATAAAAAACTCAATGTATCTTATTTAAAATTATTGAGTCTTCCAATTTATCTTCAAGTCCCATAATATATATTTACAACTTTATTCACCCCTGTGAAGAAATCATTCACTAATTTATATTCTAATATATAAACATACTCAAACTTTTCTCACCAAATATGTAGATTTTCTTCCTCGACTTCCTTATCACCCTCATATACATTCTTGAGATTTTCCCAAATACTATTAGCATTGTTTATTTTATTTCCATAACCTTAGTGAAATATTTATTTAAAAAAGAGCCTAAAATTAAATTTTAGTCTTGACCATCATTCTATATATTCCTTTTTTCTACAATTTTCATCACTAGACTTACTATTGGTATATAAGAAATAGTAACAATGTCAAAAATATCAAAAATTATGAATAAAAAATATAAAATAATGTAATCCTTCCCTATATGATAATTCTTCCCATATAATGAAAAAATTCCCCTAATATTTATTAAATTTATGAGATAAATAATAATCAACAACTTTAGCATCCAAACAACTCATCAAACATGTTAAAGCAGAATAATCTATCTAAAAACAAAAAATTTTAGTCTTTAAAGAATAACATGTACCATGATTTGATACCCATTGTGTAGGCCTTAGGTGAGATTTGATACATTTAGGGGGTATAGGGGTTAAATTAGCATATAAAATTTTAATTTATAAAGTTCTATGAACATATTTTTTCAATCTGTATTTAGATATTAGATAAAGAGAGTTGTTATATTTTTGATATTTCTTCACCTATGTGATAAAAAAATAGAAAAAATATGATCTTTTATAAGGTTTTTTATTTTTTATGAATGACTAAATCTTTAAATTTAATTGGAATAATATGTGAAAATATATTACATTATAATAATTTTATGAATAAAAACATGTTGAGTTTACCCTTAAACTTGATAAATTGAAAGTCTCCTAACTTTCTAAGTGACCATAGACTTGTACAATGATGTAAATTCATTCATACAATTTTTTTTTTCAAATAAAAATTTTTTATAAAAAACCTATAATATTGATTAATCTCTAAGAAAACACATAAAGTGTATTTATCTACACAAAATCTAAAATTTCTACTTTTCTTTATTAAGTTTAATGAAAATGTGAATTTCCTATCAATATGATAAATCAAATGTCATAGAGACATTAAATTCTTCTTCTTTTTTTCTTCACTATGTGATTCTTATAATACACACCACATCAACCTCTTCTTTTTATTATCTATCTCTATTTACAATCAGTTATATCACTCTCTAATTTATAATTTAATTATAATTAATCTGATATTTTAACACAATGAACAACCACCATGTTATCTTATTTTCTATGTCTCATAATTTGAAACCACTCACAACCTATTCTTTGTGTACCATAGTGCATCACACCCTACAAGATTGATTTCTTCTTCTCCCATTATGTAATGTTACAATATGTACCATGTATAGGCTATGATTTTTGGACTCTTATAGTTTTAATGCTCAAAAATCATTATTAAATTATGTTTTATTAAGTTACATCTTGTTTAACCATGTTTACATTTAACCTTAACCTCTTTTGTTAGTGTTTATATCATAATAAAGGTTAAAAAAATTTGGATAAGTATAAGTCACTAATAAGGATGAGATACCGAAAGAGTACCTACCAATAGATTCTTAGAAACTTTAATAAGTACGAGTCAACAACAGAAGTCTGAGTTACCTATGGCACGTGTTATTGACATAGTAACCTACTGATAGAACAACTTACCGATACTCAAATTTTTTTATAAGTATAAGATAATGATTTTAGACTAACTGACGCATCACCTACCGATGTATCACCTACCTATAGAATGACCTACCGATAGTCTGGTACACCGACAAAATGAGACACCGACAAATTTATAAATATTTATCTAAAATTCAAACTTATTACTAATAGTCATATTTATGAAACTCAATACCATTAATTATATTAATAAAGATGTCTATATTTTTCAGACATCATTTAATTCATGTCAGAATATGAGGTATGAGGTACCAACACATGATCTATACCATGCTTCTTATCTTCCATAAAATGTATAAAGAAAGCACCTAGAAAAAAATAAGAGTTGTCGTGAAAACTACATACCTAAAAACAACACGATCTACTAGCTATGCATACAAGTAAGAAATTGCTGAGAACCAAGAGAAAAAGTATCTTTATATAAAAAAACTTAGAATAGAAGAACACTTTAAGGAATTATCTACCTTAATAAGAATAGAAGACAGAAGAAAAAACAACACTCTATTTTGCTATCTGTTTCTGGAATTTGACTCCAACTTTACTTCTGCAATCTATAAGAAGTTCAGAAGCTAAAAATCACATCCCATATAGAATTATAAACCTTATTCTCATCATATTTCTCTACCTGTGTACATTATTTACATTTTGAGTAGTGTTTGTATCTATGTTTTATAAACACACACTTTCTCTTATGCATAAATTGAAGATACATTGATATCTTCAAAAACTTATCTTTTTACACCTTACACTACCACGAATAACAGTGGATGAGATCCCTGCGTGGCTTGTTGTAATTTGAACTCCCATGAGAACTATGGTAGAGGTCTGTTGACCTAGATAGTTTGTATTATGTTGTTTACCAAGATCCTAGGTGTGGATCAAATTTATTTTTTGTAAATTGTTTGGTGGAAGGTGATCACTAAGTGGAGAGGACTAAGTCTCATCTTGAGACTGAAACTCTTGTTTTAAATCTCTTGTGTCTTTCAAAGTTTTATTTTCACTATTTTATTTAAATCAGAAAACATTTCTTTCACTTTAATAGTTCACATTAGATTGTTTTTATATTATATTTTTATTTAATATATTGATTTTAAAAGTTGAAATAATAATCCATATTGTTTTAATTGAGAACTAAGAAATATTTGATAAATCTTTCAAGAGATCAAACAATTTATAAATCTGCTACTTTGGTTAACTAGGATATATTTGATTTTAAATTGGGGATTTTAAATAATTATTTTAGATAGAAATTTTTATAGGAACTTAATTCAACCCCCTATTGAGTGTCCTACTCTAACCAACATTTGGTATCAGAGGATTTACTTTTTAGTTTTTAAAGATTTTAATATCTTCAAATATTTTCAACTGTGATTTTAGTTGTGTTTTAAAGATCTATATATTTCTCTTAGTTCAAAATTTATTGTTCTTTAAAATCTTTAAAATCTATTTTAAATGGACAATATATAGGAAGGTTATAATACCAATATAACTCCCTATTTTAATGGCACAAATTATGCCTAGTGGAAAATTAAATTGAAAATGCATTTGGAAAGCATAGGTTTTGAAATATGGTCTGCTATAGTTGATGAATATAAAATTAACACTATTGCTAGAAATACATGGGATGATTCCACTAATGCTTCTTATAACAATAATTGAAAATCTATTAATGCTTTATATTATTCTTTAGGCGATGAAGAATTTAATAGGCTTTCTGCATATAAAAAAGCCTGTGATATTTGGGTTATTTTAGCTGTTTCACATAAAGTAACCACTAATGTTAAAGAAATGAGAATTAATACACATAATATTAAATATTAAAAATTAAAAATTAATATTGATGAGCCTATTTTTGACACGCATCTCAGGTTTAATGAGATTGTGAATACAATGATCTCACTAGGAAAGACAATTACTGCGAATGAACAGATCATGAGAATTTTGAGGTGTCTTATAGAAATGTGGAGAGGGAAATCAGTATCAATTAGAGAATATTATAACATATATTCACTACCTTTAAAGTATATGATAGGAAATTTGATGATTTATGAAGAATAATTGAAGGTCAATAGATAAGAAGACAATAAACCAAAGAGAAATTTAGTGACTTTCAAAACCACTGCTTTTAAACATAAAGGAAAATAGAAAATTCAAGTTCATGATGAAAGTTATAGCAATGAAGAATCACCAAGTGACAGTGATAAGGAAATGGATCATCTAGCTAGAAGATTAAAAAAATTATATAAAAAGATGAAATTCTTCAGAAATCATAGCTATAGAGGAAAATACGACAAGAAGGGAAATTGGAAAAAGGACTGAAAAATAAGATATAATACTAATGAGATAGTATGTTATGAGTTCAAGAGGAGAGGACATGTAAAATATAACTGTCCTAAGTTAAAGTTTAAAAGAAAAATGAGGATAATGATGGAAAATTTAAGAAGGCAATGGAGGCCACCTTTAGTGCTTCTGAGGATAGCTCCAATGACTCTAAATCATTACATTATGAAAAGGATGAGAAAGCCAATATGTGTTTCATTACAAACCAATCCGAGGTAACTATAGAATATTTTGTGTAGAATTATTATTATTCTAGAGATGAATCTGATTATTAAAATATAACAAACAAAGATTTATTTGAATACTGTATAATGATTGAGGACACATGTAATGAATTGAAAGATAAATATAAATATCTCAAGAAATTGCATTCTCTTTCTGCTATAGTAAAGCCTAAAATTATGATTGAAAAGGAATAGAATTATCAACTGATCAATGAGAACAATGAGCTCAAACTGTATAATGAGAAATTAAATAAGGATTTAGAGAAATTTACAAATGGTAAAAATACTCTAACTCAAATTCTTGTTAAGTAGGTTACTCCTAAATACATTACTGGTATAGGTTATCAACAAGGGTAATGAAATTTTATTAAAAATAATTTTGTATCAAAATATAGAAAATTTGGTTTTGTTCCTAGAATTGAAAAATCCGCTGCAAGTTCCATTACTAAAAATAATTTTACTTCTAGTTTTTATGGATCAAATAGAGTTTATTTTTCTAAGACTTTACAAAATTCTTATAGGAAACCCAATGAAATAAATTTGGTTTCCCAAAGTTTTAATCACTAATATCACTAGACCCAATGAATTATAGTTACCAAAGTCTTTTCTTATTTGATCTATTTTTGTAGGAAAATTGTTTGAAGAGTTCCTATAAGATATTATGGTACTTGGATAGTGGGTGTTAAAGAAATATGACATGGGACTGTTCAAGCTTCAAGAAACTTATCAAGGTTTATGGTGGGCATGTCACCTTTGGTGATAATGAAAAAGGAAAAATAATTGGCCTTGGTGAAATTGGTAATTCTAACTTAGTTTTAATTTCTAAAGTTCTTTTTTTGATGGTATTAATTATAATATTCTTAGCATATCATAGTTGTGTGATGATGGATTTCATTTTAATTTTTAAGATGATTCTTTTAATTTTTTCAATTCTAAAAATGATTTAGTATTTACTTATTTTAGAAATGAAAATTTTTATACTATGAATTTAGATTCCTTAGTCTCACAAAATGTTTCTTTCTTGAGTACCTTTTATAAAGAGTCTTGGATCTATAATAGGAGACTAGGCCACTATAACATTCACTCCCTTAGGAAAGATAACTTGAAAAAGACTATTTAAGGATCTACCAAAACTTGACTTTCCAAATGATAAAGACTGTAATCCTTATAAAAAAGGAAAACAACACAAAATATCCTTCAAACTAATGAAATAAGTTCAACTTCTCAACCTCTTGAGTTGGTTCACATGGATTTGTTTGGACCTTCTAGAGTTTCTAGTTTAAATGGTAATAACTATGTCTATGTTCTAGAAGATGAATTTTATAGATATACATGGACTTTCTTTTTAGCCCACAAGAGTGTAGCCTTGAAAGGCGCTGTCGTGGGCGCTTTCAAATTTTATTGTTTCTTTACTAAGTGCAGCACAGTGGCTGACATAGGTCATTCTATTGAGGAGGAATTAGTTTAACAACCCTTAGAAGGCTTGAAGAAACCAAAAAAAAGAAACAAAATGATAAAAGATGGGGGTGGTTTTATTGAAAGACTTTTAGAACACGAAACAAAACAATCAAGGCAATCAAGGAGTAAAAGACAATCACGGACACTGTTTCTTTAAAAGCACTACTATGAGAAGTCGGATCCAATCTAATATAACCCTTCACCATTCTTTAATCATTATCCCATATGATTATAATTCATTAAAATTTGACCCCCTAACCTTGTCAACCCCCAAACCCTACATAATTTGACACAACCACATGTATTTGAAGAAATGAGCACTAGGTTGTCTTTGAGACTTCCAATCGCAGTACCCTACTTTGATTGTGGTACAAATCCAACTTATAATCAATGGTCAATTAGGGCAGAACCTCCTCTCTATATTTGAGAATTAATTAAGTTTAGGGATGAGAGTTTAACCCTACAATTCTATCCCAAGTTGATTAGATTTTACAATTGAAGTTTGTCTCTCTCGATTCACACAGGACCGACCTCGCGGTTAGATGCAAGTCGAGTGAGTTTCTTACAACTTAAATCTCAATTAATTGATCAAAAATTATGAATTACATTATGTTCATGGATTCAAAATGAATAAATGAAGGGGTTAGGGATTAGATCGACTACGAACGAAACTACTCTTCCATGGTTGGAATTTTCATTGTGGAGACGTTTTGCATAAGCAACGGATTGAAAGGGAAATACCCAATCTTGTCTCCACTCTAAGATTCCAGAACTAAGAATAAAAAAAATAATATAGTAAAAGAATAACAAAGAAGATTTATTGAAGAAAAGGACAAGTTACAAGCATGAAAACAATGAAACACAAGTGGAGGTGGGATAGGAGAGCCTTCTTGGAAGAGATCCTTGCACAAATCCTCACTTCTTCGAAGGGGTTAGAGGAGTTCCTAGGAAACCAACTCTTGGATAAACCTTTCCCAATATCCGAACCAGCCTCCCAAATAGTGAAAATGTCCTTTAAATAGAGTTGAGGAGGGCTAGGGTTACAAATGGTTTCAAGTGTGAATGTGGAAATTCGGGAAAATATTTTAATCCCAGTTGCACCGCCTGTTTGACCTCCAAAACGTGCGATCCAACTGATCTTACAGAAGAATTATTTTCGAAAATTTTTGTCTTCTATATGATCTCCAAATTTGGGCCACATCCAAGCACGGATAAGAATGTTATGGCCCAAATACAGAAGCACTATCCAGCCCAGCGAGTCCAGTCCAGCTTTGTCTTCATGGCCCATTTACTCCAAGTAAACCCACGATCTAGATCCAACGTCCTGAATGAAAGTTGTAGAAAATTTAGTTAGTCATTCGGTCACAAAATATTAAGTTCCAATTTAGGCAATAAAAATATTTATTCATAATATACTACAGTGGACTTTAAAAGGGTAAAACTGGAATTTTCATCAAATTTTCAATTGAGTGATCTAATCCCAAATATTCCAAAATTGATCATATATAAAACAATGTGAGGAAAGTTTGTCATTTATTATCAATAAAATATTCAATAAAAATTCCTTTTATCAACTTCCCCACACTTACCCTTTTGCACTCCTGGGAAAAACCTCAAACTATGAAAAGATATGCATGTTTATAAATCCATTGTAGCAATATAAGAAAAGTAAGAATCACATCAAGAGTCAATATTCAATATGAAATTCATGGTCTCATAAGTTGTATCAAAACAAAATCTAGTGAGATTAAGGGCAAAAATCATGTTGAAATATGTTATGGGTCTACCATGCCATCAATTCCCCACGTGTGTGTGTGTCAACCATTTCAAGCTCATATCTCCACCCTTTATTCAGCATATTCAAGTCAAGTAAAACAAATCTTCTTACTTGGTTTAATCCACCGAACCTGTTCTACATTCCTTTACAATTGTGTTTCAAGACCCACTCACTTAAGCATTCCCGAAAGTCAAACCTTAAGCTCCCAACCTAGATATCTCCATATGTTTTATTCCCCTCTTTATTTGTTTTTTTTTTCGAAAGATGCACTTGGGAAAAATCTCACACTCAAATCCCAAACCTTGTTTGATCTCCTCACGACACTAATTGTAATAGTTATAACGAGATCAAAGGCTGGGGAAGAGTGGTTTTTGACCTACCCAAGACACAACCCATTTTTTTGTATTATTTTTTTTGAGGGTGTCCAACAGTCAGATAACAGGTCCACACGCATAGGTCAATTCGGTACAGTAATGAAACTGATCGGAAGAGAAACGAATGTATGGATCAACCATTGAATTTTTTTACATAACATGTCTATACATTTAATTGAGTATGAAATATTTCACAAGGAATGGTTGTGTGAACAATTTTGTGGAGAATTTAATGACACAATATAACCATGAACAAACATCACAATGACTGGTGTCAAAATCTAAGAGGTTTTATAATGATACAACCACTCATATCATCGACATCAGTTTTTAGAAAAATCAACCCTTGATGATAAATTCTTTCTCATGCTTACCATGCTACTGATGAAATTTTAAAATAGACTTTTTTCATTTGTTCCCCTTGTAAATGATTTGGCAACTTGATTTTTTTATTTTAAATTTTATTAAAAACACACAAAACACACAATTAAAAATCATAAATAACTACCCTAAATTGTTGTCCCCTCCCCCACACTTAAAATATTGAATTGTCCTCAATGTGAACCTATGAGATGATATATGCACATTAAATGTATAATTAGATAGGACAAATAATATAAAAGTGAAAGGGTTAGGAACAACCTGATATGCTCAAGTGATGATGGCCTCATGCAGTGTGATGGAATCAACTACATGTGTGGGGAATCCCTCAATGTATTGCTTCAACCGATGCCCATTGACTATAAAGATACTTCCAGTGTCCTCTTGAGTGATCTCCACTGCACCATAAGGAAAAAAATTAGATACAACATAAGGACCTAACCATCTGGAACGCAACTTACCGGGCATCAGCTTCAGCCGTGAACTATAGAGAAGGACTTTGTCTCCCACATGAAACTCCCTCTTTTGGATCATCCTGTCATGGAATGCTTTTGATCTTTCCTTATAGAGCCTTGATTTCTCATATGATGTCAATCGAATCTCTTCAAGCTCTTGAATTTGCAGCTTCCTTTGAATTCCAGCTTGGTCCAAATCCATGTTGCATTTCTTTATAGCCCAATATGCCCGATGCTTGACTTCCATAGGAAGATGGAATGCTTTCCCAAAAACAATCCGAAATGGGGACATACCGATTGGAGTCTTGTATGCAGTCCTATAAGCCCAAAGTGCATCATCCAAGTGCTTGCTCCAATCCTTTCTATTTGGCTACACGGTCTTCTCCAAAATTTGTTTCAACTCCCTATTTGAAACCTCAGCCTGGCCATTTGTTTGGGGGTGGTATGGTGTTGATGTCTTATGTGTCACCCCATACTTCCGAAGGAGGGAAGCCAAATTATGATTGCAGAAGTGTGTCCCCTGATCACTGATGATAGCCTTTGGTACTCCAAACCTGCAGAAAATATGTGCTTTCACAAAGTCCACAACAACATGAGAATCATCAGTCCTGGTGGCCATATCCTCCACCCATTTGCTAACATAATCAACAGCAACCAAAATATACAAAAACCCAAAGGAACTAGGAAAAGGACCCATAAAATTGATGCCCCATACATCAAAAATCTCACAAAATAGTATGGGTTGTTGGGGAATCTCATGTCTCCTAGAAATGTTCCCAGTGTGTTGGCAATGAGAGCATGACTTACAAAACACATGGGCATCATGGAATAAACTAGGCCAATACAATCCAGAGTCCAAAACCTTCCTAGCTGTCCGTTGGGGTCCAAAGTGTCCACCATAAGCAAGTGTATGACAGAAATGCAAAACAGACTCAAAATCATGATCGGGAACACACCTCCTAATGAATTGGTCACTACACATGCGCCAGAGGTAAGGATCATCCCACACATAAAACCTAGACTCACTTTTTAATTTTTGGACTTGATGTTTCTTTAAATTTGCAGGGATTTCAGAGGCAAAAATGTAGTTCACTAAATTAGCATACCAAGGATGCGTACCTGAGATGGAATAAAGATGCTCATCGGGAAAAGTGTCCCGAAGTGGTACCTTGTCCAAGGTGTCATCCTCTAGTGTGTGAGTAAGCCTACTCATGTGGTCTGCCACCATATTTTCTGACCCCTTCTTGTCCTTTATCTCAATATCAAATTCTTGAATTAGGAGCATCCATCAGATAAGTCTGGGCTTTGCATCTGGCTTCTTCAGGAGGTACCTCAAAGCTGCATGGTCAGAGAAGACAACTAATTTAGATCCCAATAAATATGAACAGAATTTATCTAAAGCAAATATAACGGCAAGAAACTCTTTTTCCGTTGTGGTGTAATTGGATTGGGCTGAATCCAGTGTCCTCGATGCATAGGCAATCACATGTGAACGTCCCTCCACCTTCTCAGATAAGACAGCTCCAACCGCGAAGTTGGATGCATCACACATAAGCTCAAAAGGAATCTCCCACCGTGGGGGCTGTATGATAGGTGGAGTGGTCAGACACTTCTTTAACTCATCAAAGGACTTCCTGCAAGAATCATCAAACACAAAATCAGAATCCTTTTGAAGTAATCGTGACATAGGAAGAGCAATCTTACTAAAGTCTTTGATGAAGCGCCGATAAAATCTTGCATGCCCTAGGAAAGATCGAACATCACGCACACATGTAGGATATGGAAAGGATGAAATGATGTCTACCTTAGATCTATCAACTTCAATGCCATGATTTGACACTACATGACCTAATACAATGCCATGATCTACCATGAAATGACACTTTTCAAAGTTCAAGACCAGATTCTTCTCAATACAACAATTCAAAACCTTTTCCAAACTACATAGACATTCATCAAATGAGGAACCATACACTGTAAAATCATCCATAAATACCTCCATGTAGGTCTCAATGAAATCTAAAAAAATACTCACCATGCATCTCTGGAAGGCACCTGGGGCATTGAAAAATCTAAATGGAATCCTCTTATAGGCAAATGTGCTGAAGGGGCATGTGAAAGTCATCTTCTCCTAGTCCTATACTGCAATGGGAACCTGAAAATAACCTGAGAAACCATCCAAGAAGCAATAATGTGTCCTACCTGCAAGTCTCTCAAGAATTTGGTCAATGAATGGGAGGGGGAAATGGTCCTTACGAGTGGTTTGATTTAGTTTCCTATAATCAATACACACTCTCCAACTGTTTTTTACTCTCACAGGAACTAACTCATCATTTTCATTTTTTATAACAGTGAAATCGGTTTTCTTTGGTACAACTTGGACTGGGCTAACCCACTGTGAGTCAAAAATGGGGTAAATGATACCCCCCTCAAGTAATTTTTCAACTTCTTTCTTAAAAACCTCTAAAAGTTTTGGATTAAGTCTCCTTTGTGACTGCCTAATCAGTTTAGCCCCATCCTCTAGGAGAATCCTATGCATACAAATGGAGGGGCTAATACCTGATATGTCAGCCAATGTCCACCTAATTGCCCTAATGTTCTCCTTTAAAAGATTCAAAAGTTTTTCTTCATGTTCAAAAGGGAGATCATTAGCAATGATAACAGGTAATCTCTTACCACTCATCAAATATGCATATTTAAGATTTGGGGGCAATGACTTGAGTTCCAATGTAGGGGGGTGATGTATGGATGGAGAAATTGATGCAAAAGATATATCTGCACAATGAACATCAGTATCAGAATACACATCATCAAAATAAGAAAATATTATATTAAATTCATCAGCATACTCAATAGACATGTCATAATCAGAGTTCACATGATCAAAATCATAATATTCATCCACATAAAAATCAAATCCAAGAGAGATTTGTCCATCAAAAACAGGTGTGGAAGTGCTCTTAGACATCAAATGAGAACCAATACTCATAATATTTCTAAGCATATGACAATCAAATTCCATTGGGGTTTTATTTGGTGGCTCAAAATGGGAGATGACAAAATCAGAATGGTCCTCTGAGGGATACTTCATGGATTCCATAACATTAAAGACTATAACTTCATCCCCAAACTCCATGGAAAGTGTACCCTCATGTAAATTTATGATAGTTTTTGCAGTTTTGAGGAAGGGCCTGCCTGAGATGATGGGAGCACGAGAACTTACTTGATCATCCTCCATTCTAAGCACATAGAAGTCTTTTGGAAAGATCATGTCTCTTAACCAGACAAGCACATCCTCAAGGACTCCCACTGGATATGCTGTAGCTCTATTCGCAAATTGCACCACTACTCTTTTCAGCTTCAATTCACCAACCTGTAAAGAAGATAATACGGAGTGAGGCATCACATTTATTGAAGCTCCTAAATCACATAAAGCATCAGAAAAGTGTAACTCCCCTATGGTGCATGGTATGGTGAATGTCCCAGGATCCTTGCACTTCATTGGAATTGACATGGTTGGTGTGATGAGTGCAGATAAGTTCCTTCCAAGGTTGATCCGCTCATTTCCCTTTAGCCCTCTTCTATTTTTACACAGTTCTTTTAAGAATTTCGCATACCTCGGTATTTGCTTGATGACTTCAAGTAGAGGGATGTTGATCTCGACACGCTTGAATGTATCCAAAACCTCTTTTTGCATTGCCTCTTCAGCCATCTTCTTAGTTTGTACAACTGTATTTGGGAATGGAAGGGGTTTAGGAGGAATATCATCAACCTTTTTCTTACCTTTATCTTTCTCCTTGGGTTTCTCATCATTTGGTATGGGATGGGGCTTCTCCGGAGTTGAGGTGAATCCCGGTGGTATTGTAGGTGCAGATGTATCAACTATTTTCTTCCCACTTCTCAATGTGATGGCAATGACATTCCCCTTGGGATTGGGAGTAGGTTGGGAAGGAAGGGCTCCAGAGTTCTTACTTACCAGTTCGTGGAGGGCGGTGGCAATCTGGATCATTTGTGTCTTCAACTCCCTCAACTCATAACCTTGACTCTTCAGCTCATTCTGTTGATTAAGAACAATTTGTTTCAAAAGATCATCAATATTAGAATCTACCTTTGGGTGAGAACTCCCATGTTGCTGACTTGTTGATGCTTGGGTCTCAAATCTCCTTTGGGGTTGTTAGAAACCTTGTTGGTAAGGTGGAGGCTACTGGAAGTTTTGTTGAAAGGGGGGCCTTTGTTGATGTGCAGAGCCAAACCTCGTATCTGATTGATCTCTCCATCCTTGGTTAAATGTTGGTGCAAAGGAATCATACTTCTTCTATGGTTGTTGTTGTTGCTGATATGATCTCCCAGGAAATATGGCAGCACAATCCTCTGACTCTTGTAATTGGGGGCAACAATTAGTTGGGTGGCTTGTCTCGGTGCAAATGCCACATGGCCTTGAAGAAGTGGGTTGGGATTTCTTTTGAGCTAATGAAATCTGCCTCACCATAGTGGTCAATTCTTCCAACTTGGTAGTAATCAAATGATTTTCAAGAGAAGAAGGACTTACCTGATGTACTCCCCTGACATGTGGTGTACCTCTATCTCCAAATTTTTGGGAGTTTTGGGACATCTTGTCAATCAATGAACGTGCGGCTGCTGGTGTTTTGTCCACCAATGCTCCTCCAGCTGCGACATCCACCATGCTCCTCTCCATAGGTGTGAGGCCTTCGTAGAAGTACTGGATAAGTAGTTTTTCACTGATTTGGTGATGTGGGCAGCTTGCACATAACTTCTTGAAGCGCTCCCAATACTCATACATCAACTCCCCTTATGCCTGCTTGATCCCTGATATCTCTTTTCGAATGGATGTAGTCCTTGATTATAGAAAGAACCTCTACAAGAAAAGACGTTTCAAATCGTTCCAACATGTTACGTCTTCAGGTTTTAAATAGTACATCCAATCCTTTGCAGCTCCGTCAAGTGAGAATGGGAATGATCTTAATTTAATTTGATCTTCAGAGACATTTCTTAGTTTAAGAGTCGAGCCGACTACATTAAATTCCTTTAAATGTTTGTTTGGGTCCTCACCAGATAATCCATGAAACTTTGGAAGAAGGTGAATTAGTCCAGATTTAAGTTCAAAGTCTGATTCAAGAGTTGGGTATGCAATGCAATTTGGTAGATAGTTAATATCTGGTGCGGCCAATTCTCAAATGGTTCTATTAAGTTCATTTCCATTATTCTCAGCCATTGGTTCTTGTTTTAGTTTGGATTTAGATGTGTTTCCAATTTCAGTGTTTCCAAAATGTAGGAGTTCTCCTGTTGGGTAAATGTCGACACTTCCCGTGGATCAAGATTGCCTGATTCGAGCCCTAAGGCTGCGTTCAATCTCGGGGTCTAGATCAAAGAGATCCTCAGGTTGGGACGGTGTCATAAATCATATAAAAATAGAGAAATGAATAAGAATAATAGACCACAATATCATGAGAATGGAGTTCAATTGATGGTCTAAAAAAAAATTAAGAAGAAGAAGAAGAGAAAAATGAACCAACATTGAGAAAGGTGAAAGAAGAAAGTGAGAAGAGGAATAAGAGAATGAAATAAAAAACAAATACCTCTAATTGATTGAGAAAACTATTTCCTCCCCAGCAACGACGCCAAATTTGAAAGGCGCTGTCGTGGACGCTTTCAAATTTTATTGTTTTTTTACTAAGTGCAGCACAGTGGCTGACCTAGGTCATTCTCTTGAGGAGGAATTAGTTTAACAACCCTTATAAGGCTTGAAGAAACCAAAAAAAAGAAACAAAATGATAAAATATGTGGGTGGTTTGATTGAAATACTTTTAGAACACGAAACAAAACAATCAAGGCAATCAAGGAGTAAAAGACAATCACGAACACTGTTTCTTTAAAAGCACTACTATGAGAAGTCGTATCCAATCTAATATACCCCTTCACCATTCTTTAATCATTATCCCATATGATTATAATTCATTAAAATGTGACCCCCTAACCTTGTTAACCCTCGAACCCTACGGAATTTGACACAACCACATGTATTTGAAGAAATGAGCACTAGGTTGTCTTTGAGACTTCCAATCGCAGTACCCTACTTTGATTGTGGTCCAAATCCAACTTATGATCAATGGTCAATTAGGGTAGAACCTCCTCTCTAGAGTTTAGAATTAATTAAGTTTAGGGATGAGAGTTTAACCCTACAATTCTATCCCAAGTTGATTAGATTTTACAATTGAAGTTTGTCTCTCTCGATTCACACAGGACCGACCTCGCGGTCAGATGCAAGTCGAGTGAGTTCCTTACAACTTAAATCTCAATTAATTGATCAAAAATTATGAATTACAGTATGTTCATGGATTCAAAATGAATAAATGAAGGGGGTAGGGATTAGATCGACTACGAACGAAACTACTCTTCCATGGTTGGAATTTTCATTGTGGAGACGTTTTGCATAAGAAATAGATTGAAAGGGAAATACCCAATCTTGTCTCCACTCTAAGATTAAATAACCAAGAATCAAAAAAAAAAACAGAAGATAGTAAAAGAATAACAAAGAAGATTTATTGAAGGAAAGGACAAGTTACAAGCATGAAAACAATGAAACACAAGTGGAGGTGGGAGAGGAGAGCCTTCTTGGAAGAGATACTTGCACAAATCCTCACTTCTTCCAAGGGGTTAGAGGAGTTCCTAGGAAACCAACTCTCGGCTACAACTTTCCCAAGATCAGAACCAGCCTACCAAAGAGTGAAAATGTCCTTTAAATAGAGTTGGGAAGGGCTAGGGTTACAAATGGTTTCAAGTGTGAATGTGGAAATTCGGGAAAATATTTTAATCCAAGTTGCACCACCTCTTTGGACTCCAAAACGCGCGATCCAGCTACTCTTCCAGAATAATGATTTTCGAGAATTTTTGTCTTCTAGATGCTCTCGAAATTTGGGCCACATCCAAGCACGGATAAGAAGGTTATGTCCCAAATACAGAAGCACTATCCAGCCCAGCGAGTCCAGTCCATCTTTGTCTTCATGGACCATTTACTCCAAGTAAACCCACGATCTAGCTCCAATGGCATGAATTAAAGTTGTATAAAATTTAGTGAGGCATTCGGTCACAAAATATTAAGTTCCAATTCGAGAAATAAAAATATTTATTCATAATATACTACAGTGCACTTTAAAAGGGTAAAACTGGAATTTTCATCAAATTTTCAATTGAGTGATCTAATCCCAAATATTCCATAATTGATCATATATAATACAATGTTAGGAAAGTTTGCCATTTATTATCAATAAAATATTCAATAAAAATTCCTTTTATCAAAGCTACTCTTATTTCACCAAGTATTTAGCTAAATAGAAAACTTAATTGGACTTAGGATCAAAACCTTAAGAAGTGACCATGGCTGTGAGTTTGAAAATCAAGAATTTGAATATTTTTGCTCACAAAATGGCTATAGTCATAACTTCTTTGCTTCTAGGAAATCCCAATAGAATGGATTTGTGGAAAGAAGAAATATATCCTTACAAGAAATATCCTAAACTATGCTTAGTGAATATGACTTACTTATTTATTTTTGGGAAGAAGTTGTAAATACAAATTGTTACATAATCAATAAAGTTTTAATTATACCTATCCTTAATAAAAATCCATATGAGCCATGGAATAATAGGAAACCCAAGGCTAATTACTTCAAAGTTTTTGGTTTCAAAGTCTATATCCTTAATACAAAATATAATCTTGAAAAATTTGCAGCCAAAAGTGATGAAGGAGTTTTCCTAGGTTATTCAACCTCTAGCAAAGCCTATAGGGTCTTCAATAAAAGAACCAAGTGTGTGGAAGAATATGTATATATATCGAATTTTATGAAATAGATCCAAATGAACCTAAGATATCCCTAGAATATATTGAGGATGATTTTTCATATCTCAACTTGAATTCTAAACCCTTTGACTCTACTGTTAAGAAAGCAACAAAATCTTCCAGTTCTGGAAAATTTTCAGATCCTAATCATAGTGAACCCAAACATGTAGAAGAACCTAAAATAACTATCCCGTATTTTTCTAGATATGTTATAACCCTTAATAACCATCCCTTAGATGATGTAGTTGGATGGTTAGATAAAGGGATATAGACTAGAGCTTCTATAAGGAACTAGGTTGAACATCAAGCCTTTTTGTCATAGCTTGAACCAAAGAACATAAATGATGAAATCAATGATGAAATCAATGATAAAATCAATGATGAATTTTGGGTGATTTATATGCAAGAATAATTGAATCATTTTTAAATAAAAAAAGTTTGGAAACTTTTTGATAGACCCAAAGACACCTTAGCAATATGAACTAAGTGAGTGTTTAGAAATAAAGTAGATGAAGATGTCACTATAGTAAGAAATAAGGCTAGATTCGTTGCATAAGGATATAGTCAAGAAGAAGAAATTGACTATGAAGAAACAATTTCACCTATTTCCAGACTTGAAACCACTAGAATACTGCTAGCTTATGCATCAGATATTAATTAAAAACTTTATCAAATGGATGTAAAAAGTGAATTATTAAATGGGTATATAGTTGAGGATGTTTTTTTAAAACCCCCCTATTTTTTAAAAATCCTCATTTTCCAAATCATGCTTTTAAATTAAAAAAATCCTTATATGGTTTAAAATAGGCTCCAAGAGCTTGGTACGATAGGCTCATCACTTTTATTATTTCCAAAGGTTTCACAAAAGGTGTTTCTAATCCTACTCTTTTTATAAAAAGAATTTATGAAGATGTTTTAGTTGTTCAAATATATGTTGATGATATTATTTTTGGATCTTCTAAAAATTCCTTGTGTATTTATTTTTTAAAAATGATGAAAAATGAATTTTAAATGAGATTAATGGGTGAATTCAAATTCTTTCTTGGAGTTCAAATATTTCAAAAAAAAAAGAAGTTATTATTTTAAAAAAAATATATACACTAAAGACCTTTTAATTTTTGTTCCACTTGGATAAAAAAAAGGTAGTGATACTTCTATGAGTACCATCTGTAAATTGGATCTTGATGAAAATGGAAAATTAGTTGATCAAACCAATTACAAAGGTATTATTTGAAGTCTTATCTACTTAACTATAAACTGACATGATATTATGTTTAGTGTGTGTATGTGTACTCATTTTCAAGAAAACCCTAAAGAGTCACATCTACTTACTGTTAAAATAATTTTCAAATACCTTAATTATACTACCAACTTAGGGATCTTCTACCTGGAGGAAAACCATTTGACTTAGTTAGTTATTCTAATGTTGATTTCGGTGGTTGTAAGTTAGATAGAAAAAGAATCTTTGGAACATGTCAATTTTTGGGAAGATCTCTAGTTTCATGGTGTAGTAAGAAAAAAATTCTGTTGCATTATATATCATCAAAGCTGAATACATAGCTATTGGTAATTTTTTTTCTCAGATTTTGTGGATGAAACACACTTTAGTAGACTATGGTTATAAATTTAGACATGTTCCTATAAACTGTGATAACACAATTGCTATTAAAATTTATAAGAATCCAATTTCTCATTCAATAATAAATCATATTGATGTAAGACATCACTTTTTGAGAGATCATTATCAAAAAGGTGATATAACTCTTAAATTCATTGGTACTAAACATTAGCTTGCTGATATTTTTACTAAGCTATTAAATTATGAGAGAATGAGTTACTTCAGACACAAGTTAGGAATGATCAACTTTGAGTGACTAACCAATGATGTCTCACTGATGATGTCTCACTGATGATGTATCACCGATAGGAATCACTGATAGGACTCACCGATAGGAATCACCGATTGGACTCACCGACAAGACTCACCGATAGGACTCACCAATAAGACTCACTGATAGGTCTCACCAATTGATACGTGTTAATTTTTATTTCTGGAATATAAAACATTATTGTTTTAATTATTTAATTTTATTTTAATCTTACTTTAGTATTTTATGATTTTAAATCCCTAAATGATAAAATTAAGGGTCTATCCAACACTTTTGATCACTCTCACACTCTTTCTCTCGTACTCTTTCCTTCAAACATTTTTCTCTTGAACTATTAACCTTCTCCCTCGAACCAAAAACCCTTTAATCTCACCAATTTCTCTAGTTAAATGTGTTTATAAGAGATCTATAGGTGATCCACATCCATATAATAAGTAAAGAGGTGAATCTAGTCAACCTAAACCACAACCTGTTCATACGAAACTTGTGAACTGTATCATCACTCCTGAGAAAGAAGTGCACTCAGAATGGATATTGAAAAATAAGTCTCTCTTGTTAAATGTGTTTCAATAACAAGTGTGGTTGGAGTGGTTATCCAACAATTAAAGAAAATTTTATCCAAGGCTAGTGCATGAGTTCTATTTGTATGTGGAATTTCTTATAAAAGGCTCAAAGGTATTTTGGATCAAATCTATAATAGATGGATGAAGAATCTCTTTTTCATCCAAGCATTGGGAAGAATTATTGAAGGCTCCACATGAGGGTGTAAGTGATGATCATTAGGGAAGTTCACCTCCACCAAATGATATATTCAATTTTGAGGAAGCATTGGTCAAGCTTACTGAAAATGGAGACCATAGAAGGCCTATAGTAACAAAGCTGAATGGTGAGTGCATGCTGCTGTTCAAATTTATTCAGAATTATTTATATCCAAGGAAAGGGGAAATTGCCTCCCTAAAGTACTAAGATTTATATTTACTTTATCTATTGAAGATGGGATATAAGTTTAACATGTGTAGATATTTTATGGTGAATATAAGTGAATTGATAAAACCCTACTATAAAAAAATTCATTATTTTATCCCAAAATTATTTATGCTATGCTTAATGATAAGGGTTTAGTAAATGAGGGTGAAGAAATAGTGACATAATATGATGGTTTCTATCTCAAAAAAGATATTTTTAAGAGAATGAAAATAAATTGGAATCCTTATAAGAAGATGTAGTTTGAGGAAAATAACAAACTATATGAGGATTTTAATCCTCTTGAGCATCCCTCAAGGACAAGGAACTTGGTTAACCCTAGTCTAGGACTAGATGAAGCTGGTGAGTATTCATATGAGGAATATGTAGCTGAGGAAGATCAAGGAAATGAAACCAATTGATGATAGAAGTGACCCCTATATAGATGAAAGTCCCAAAAGCCTGACCTACGGACCTGCTAGACCTCCTAGGTCTATACCATCAAAGGAAACACTTCTATATGATGATGATGATGAGGAGACTGAAGATTCAGAGAATGTCGAGTATGTTAGCAGATATGATAGTGATGAGGAGTCAAATTGAAAAGAAGGAGAAAGTGGCAGTGATGAAGAAGAAGATTATGGTGATAGAGATGAGAAATAAAATGAAGAAGGTGATGATGAATCTGATAAAGAATATGCAGAAGATGCAAGTGATGAGGATGGAAAAGGAAGTGATGAATCTGATAGTGGATCAGATCATCCAAATGATGATCAAGGTACTAATGTTAAACCTATTGATCTTACACTAGAGCCTCTTGAGCATGAAATTCCTACTGATACTCTTATATTGGAACATGAACATGAACCCGTTTTAGAATCCCATGATGCTCCTAAGTTAGCTGTGGTTAAGGAAATAGCTACAGATGGTGATATGCATGATAAATTTCATACTAAAATAAATGTTCCAGTGACTCTAGTACAAGAACTTGTTTATGTCATGAAGAAAACTTATATTGAGAAGAGAGTATCTATTGAGGGGGAGAGACAATAAAAGAGAGTGAAAGTTGATGTAATTTCTCTTATTGATGATATACTTGTGCCTATGTGGAGAAAGGATCCAGGTTATGTTACTTTGGGTTTGGAGTACTCTGATTCCGAGGATAGGATACCTACTCCTACTCCTGTAGTTGTACCTGATCTTGTAGAGTATGTGACTAAGGAAGATCTCAATGATTTTAAGGAAGAGTTGTTTACTGTGGTTAGATCTTCCTCTTCACATCAACCTGATCTCATTTCAAGGCTTAGTGAAAGTCATGCATCCATGCTCATAGAAAGGGTGGTTTCTCAGGTTGAACCTCACTTTATCTCACTGTTGGAAGCAATTGTAACAGATAATAAAAGGATATATAAGGAATTGATTTCTATGGTCTCTTCCATTAACAGATTAACAATTGAATATAAAGAGTCTTTGGAAAATGTTCTAAAAACCCTTGGAGATACCTCTTCTGAGTCTTCTAAAGATGATTCTCATCCTCCTCCAACTTTTGATCTACCCATTTTGAAGCCGGTTGTCAAAGATGTAGTGAATGATGCTTCGATTTCATTTACTCCTCATCCTCCAGCTCTTAATTTGAATCCGTTGAGATCAAATATCCAAGATATATTACAAAGTACCTCAACTTCAGCTGCTCCTATTGTTTATACTCATGATTTTTAGATGATTAGAAATGTTATAAGAGAGGAACTTTGAACTATGATGGGTGGCACTGATTAGGAAATCATCTCTAAGATTAAGCATAACAGTGACCATACACATGATATGATGATTTTTTATACTAAGGGTGCTACTAATGCTCAGGAAAAGATAACCAAGAAAGCATTCTTCTACTTTAAGAGGGTTTATACCAAACATCAGTTAGATAGTCACTTTAAATACTTGGTGGAAAATTTTAAGATCCATCCTATTACTCAAGCCTTCAAAGATCAAGTCAAGAATCTTAAATACTTCACTCCTACCCTTGATAAGTTTATGGATAATAAGGAATATTTTGAAAAGGATATGTATTATTTTGGTCAGATCATCAAGGACTTCATCAATATTCTGAAACCTTACCTTCATCAAACATTACTACCATTATTGCTCCAGTAGCTTCTCCTATTCGGTCTATCTATCACCCTTATACTTCTTCTTCTGCACCCTTGTAACCTTTATCCATGAATCCTTCTAAATCTATAATCTAAATTATACTTTTCATTCATCATGAGATTACAGGATCTCCTGCCTCTTCTAGTCCCAGAATTTCTCCTTCTATTTTTACAAGAGTTCCTTTTCCTTCCCTCAGTATCCAAACCAACACTCCAACCACTAATTCTACACCTCCTTCTCCTACCCCTACTGCATCTGATAAGGGAAAAGAAGTGATGGACCCTTCTTTGGTGAATAAGTGATTGGATGACTCTTTGATAGAGATCTATTGTACTGTTTTTATTCCCACTTATACTATTTTACTAATGGAATATATTCTACATTTTCATATCCTTATATGTAATTTATTTTCATTTTTTTCCTTTTTAATAATCCCAAAATGGGGAGAATGTGTATGTCTTGTGAATGTGTATGGCTTGTGTATATGTATGGAATATATCTTAGAGGGAGAATAAGATTAAATGAGATCATAAGAGTATTATATTAAAATGAATGTTTCATAAGTGATCTATATAATATTTGTGTTTATGTTAAAATTTCATCTCTTATGACATTTATAATATGTTAATTAGACTTTAATTTAATTATCATACATCAATTATTGTTCTATACAATTCCGTGATTTGTGATCATAAAAAAGGGGGATATTTTTGGTATCCTCTAGTTTTAATGCTCATAAATCATGCTTAAATTATGTTTTATTAAGTTGCATCTTGTTTAACCATGTTTATATTTAATCTTAACCTCTTTTGTGAGTGTTTATATCATAATACATGTTAACATAATTTGGATAAGTATAATTCACTGATAAGTATAAGTCACCAATAAGAATGAGCTACCAACATAGTAACTACCGATTGATTCTTAGAAACTTCACTAAGGATGAGTAACCAACAGAAGTCAGAGTTACCAATGACATGTGTTACTAATAGAGTAACCTACCAATAGAGTGACTGACTGATACTCACAAATTTTTTCTAAGTATAAGCTACCGTTAGCCGACTGACCGACACATCACCTACCGATGCATCACCTACTGAAAAAGTGATCTAATGATAGACCGACCTACTGATAGTTTGAGACACCAATAGAATAAGACACCAAAATATTTAGAAACATTTATCTAAAATTAAAACTTATTACTAACAATCATATTTATGAAACTCAGTACCATTAATTATATTAATAAATCTATTTTTATTTTGAAGAAATAATTTAATTCATATAAGAATACGAGGTATGAGATACCGACACATGATCGATAACATGATTCTTATCATCCCAGTAATGTATAAAGAAATCACCTGAACAAAAAAAGAGACTTCGTGAAAACTACATTCCTGAAAGCAACATGATCTGCTAGCTGTGAATAGAAGGAAGAAATTTATAAGAAACAAAAGAAAAATTATCTTTATAAAAACAATATTAGAAGAGAATAACACTTATATAAATCATATAACTCACTAAGAACAGAAGATAGAAGAAACAATTACACTCTCTTTTGCTGTTTGTTTCTAGAAGTTGACTCCAGATTCACTTCTGCCACCTCTAAGGAGTTCATAAGCTATAAATCACATCAAAAAGATCCTTCTAAACCCTATTCTCATCATATTTCTCTTCCTGTGTACATTATTTACATTTAGAGTAATGTTTGTATCTCTTTTTTTATAAACACACATTGTCACTTGTGCATAACTAGAAGATACATTGATATCTTCACAAACTTATCTTTTTTACACCTTACACTCCCACTAATAACATTGAAAGAGGTCCCTGTGTGGCCTCTTGTAATTTCACTCCCACAATAACTATGGTAGAGGTCTATTAACCTAGATAGTTTGTATTATGTTGTTTACCCTGATCTAGGGTGTGGATAAAATTTATTTTTTATAAATTTCTTGGTGGTAGGTGATCACCAAGTGGAGAGGACTAAGTCTCAGCTTGAGACTAAACCTCTTGTTTTAAATCTACCATGTCTTTCAAAGTTCTGTTTTCACTATTTTATTTAAATCAGGAAACATTTCTTTCACATTGATAATTAATCTTATATAGTGTTTATATTAGATTTTGATTTAATAGTTTTATTTCAAAAGTTGAAATAATAATACATATTGTTTTAACTAAGAACTAATTAATCTTTAATAAATCCTTCAAAAGATAAAAACTTTCATAAATCTACTACTTTGGTTAACTGGGCCATCTTTGATTTTAAATTGGGGATTTTTAAATAATAATTTTAGACATAAATTTTTAGGAACTCAATTCACCCCCCTCTTGAGTGTCCTACTCTGATCAATAATGATAATTATTTCTAAGAATCAAAAATGATTTTAAATACTATTTTTTTGTCTTTGGCCCCCTTGATTTGTTTTAGTTTAATGAATTAGTCTTATATAATTAATAATACCTCACTTTATATAAAAAATTTTGAATGTAGGAAACCAATGCAACTTCCATTCAATCTCATATAACCATTTGATCAACCTTAAATAGTTTTTGTATCATTCTAATTAGTCTTACACTACATTTTTTATAGAATTAGATTTCATGTAACATGAATAACTCCTTTTTTAACTTTATACACCTTATTTTCACAAGTTTCAATGTTATAAAACCTATATAAATTTCGATTCAACCTCACACAACAATTATTAAACATTACACATGACATTTCTATGTGTTTTAATATCTTGAATCAATTTTAACTCCCATTTCAATGACACCAAACCTTTCAAAATATGAATTCAACCTTATGAAACTCATTAAAAATTTAGTCTAGTCTCACATTCCACCATTTCATTACTTTCTTATTCACACAATATATTTATGCTTCTTCCAGATTCTATTTAGTCTAAAAAACTTCCTAGATTTCTCTAACATTCCTATAAACCTATATATTATTGCTCAACATGAATGATATAAAATATAAAATATATAGATAATGCTCAATAAAATTATTAACATGGCACCAATAATCTCCCCTAAATAATAATAAACCAAAAGAATAAAAAACTTCTCATCATATTTTATAATAAATATTATTTAGTATCCTTATCTTAAATAAAATTTCATCCCTCATTGATCATATTAGATAATTATTCAAAGTTATAGATATATTAACCACTCTAGTTTTCTATAGGATTTACCCCTTATTCACACTAGATATATGGGAAGTTTTAGTTTGAGTAAATATAAATTATATAATAACTATTCTTATGGAAATCAACCATGTTTATATGTTGTTTATTATGGTTGAATCCCAAATCATACCCATGGTGAATTGAGTCGAGATAAAAATTGTATCCCAATAATGATAAGTTGTTATAACTCCTTGATAGAATAGGTAAAAATAGGGTTTAACCACCCTCTAAGGTCCTGGTATAAGGGAGAATATTATACTTGTTCCAAATGGATAAATCTTTTAGGGTGAGTGGTGTGACCACACAAACATATCATGTGGTATTAGACCTAGTCCCAAGTTTGAATCCATTAACAAGAATTGAGGGGAATATTATTGGGGTAAAACCCAAGACATACTTGTAGAGAGTTATCTGATATAAAAATCAGACACTAATGATGATAAGTTAGCATCACTCCCTAATGGATTAAGTAAAAATATGGTTTAACCACCCTCTAGGGTCATAGCATAAGGGAGTGGAATATTAATTTCAAAAATAGATTGTTCTTTTGGGGTGAGTGGTGAAACCACATACAAAATTTAATTTCCAAAATGGTGTTGTAAAGGTTTTTTTGATAATATAGTTTATGAAAAGTTAATGTATAATTTGTGATGATTTATTGTACTAATATTCATGGTTAAGGAAGATCCTGGAGTTTAAACACTATCTACTATAATTAGAATATATCTTGGAGGAAAAAACATAGTATAAAATATTTATAGAATTATCATTGTTAATAAGGAGGTCTAAATAGAAATGAGAGAACTTATAAGGAATCCATAGTTAATTTAATGATGTAGAATATTTTTTTATATGAAGAGTTTGAGATGAGTTAAAGTGTCTAAGGACTAATGAAAAATTAAAAAGGTTTTAAAAATATTTGAGTAAAGTCTTAAATTGATATATCTAAGTGAAAAAATGAAAAGGAAGTAACCCTAAAAACTTTGTAGGGTACAATGTAAATCTCCATATGGTAAAAAACTAAACATTCATAAGGTACATATTGAGCATAAGAAGTTGAAAATGGAAAACGTGTGAAGCCTATGCTGGACTTTGTAGGGTAAAGATAAACTTTATAAGGTACCTTTATAGGGTACACAAGAACTTTGTTGGGTAAAAAACTTTGTGAAAACTGATAAACTAAGATCATCATAGGGTACATGTATCCTATATTAAAGATTTCATAGGGTACCATTATAGGGTACAATCTTAATAAGGTATAAATGAACCCTATAAATAAACAAATAATTCATTCTACCCTATAAAAATAGTGAAATCAGAATGAAATGACTTCATAATATTCCTACTAAGACTTCATAGGGTACAATCATGAAGAACCCTATGAAATAAAGTAAACGTAGAATAAAGATAGAATTAAACTATAAATATTAAAAGGTTTATAAAAATAGAGAATGTGGATGTGGGGGAATAGAGAAGTTGAGAACCCAACACAATACTATATTGAGGTGATAAGGAGGATACAAAATCATCATTTGATATTGAGAGTGCATAGAACTAGTAGACCCAATTGTTATCATTAACTAATAAATTTCTTGGAAAAGGGAGCACATGATGAACTACTAATTCAAGAGGCTTGAGGAGGAAGATCAATATCAAGTGGTACTGAAGAAACTATAAGAATAAATAAGTTCTTTATTATTGGTTTTGAATAGTCTTTGTAGTGGGTAGTGATAACCAACATTTTTCCAGTGGGACTATAGAAATAGGAGCATACTGGGACTCTATGATGATGGTGCTAATAAGATTGTAGGTGTAACCACTTGGATTTATTATAGATAATATATGTTTCTAGTACTAACCAATTCTAGAAAGGATTAGGTTTTAAAGTCCAAGCCTAATAAATACCCGTGTTCCTATATTATTATTTATTACTATATTTATGTGAGGATTATTAATTCAAGAGTGATTTTATTAATACTTAAACCAATTTAAGAGTTTTAATTAAAAAGGAAAAAAGTCATAAAAATTATACCACTAATTCACATCCCCTCTCAGTGGTGCTTAACTGAATCTGGGCTCTACAAGTGGTATCAAATCTATTCCTAGTTCCCTATAAAATACCTAATAAGTTTCTACATATATATAATTCAAATTCTATAAATAGTAATGTTTTTCCTACATTAAATGGAAAGAACTATCATAGTTAGAGGAATAAGATGTTTCCATACCATTTATTACTTGTACTAAAAGTAAGAGATTATATAATAGTGGGATTTACACCTTCTAATGAGAATTCTAGAATTTCCTTAACTGATAAGAGAAATATATAAGTAGATGTAAAAGCATAAAATTCTATTTTAATGTATCTTTTAGAAATGGTTTATACAAAGTTCATGGGACTCTAAACTCCCAAGGAAATTTGGGACAAATTGAAGTGAAATTATAAAGGAAATATAAAAGTCAAGTAAAATAAATTATATGTATAAAGAAGAATATTTTAGGATATTAAAATGGATAATGATGAAAAAATTTAAGAATAATTCATTATATTCAATAAAATCATCAGTAATTTTTAAGGTTTTGGTAAAAATCTAGATGATTCTATTATTTTCAAAAACCTAATGAGAAAGTTTATAGATAGGTTTGAACTAAATATTTTTTAAAATATAAGATATAGATTACTTATCTTTGGATGTGATAAAATGTATTCTTATTTATTATGAAATAATAAAGGATCCAACTTTGAAGAGGAAATCCAAATATGAGATGGATTTTGAGGCTATGAGAAAGGGTAAAGTTAGAGATAAGGAAGTTACAGAATCAAGTGACTCTAATGATGAGGTTGATAATGAATATTTCTATAGATTTGTTTCTATTTTATTAAATATGATTAAGTAGGGAAAGTGGAAAGTAAAGGGAAAGTAACTAGTGTTATAATTTTAATGGAATTATATATTTTTAAAATAATTATCCAAAGAAAAAGGCAGTGGAATAAGAATCAGATTAAGAACATGAGAAACCTCAAAAACAGAAATGGGGAAAGAGAAAGCAGATGTACTCTATCACCAAGAGAAAGAGTTTGATGATAAAAAATCAACAAGATAAATAATAAATCAGTTAATAATAGGATAAAATAAAATTTATAGAACATGTTGAGTTAGGGTTTGATACCTAAAGCAATAAAAATGATTAAGGTGAAAGAAAAAAGTTATAATAATGGATAAAGAATGAGTTAAATTTGTATATTTATCAGAATACACAACCCAAGAAGGTAAAGAGTAATATAAAAAATGAAAATAATAATTTGGTTGAATAAAAGGATGAGAATTTAAAGAAATAAGTGACATACATTGATGAGATAAATAAATACAAAATGAGAGTAGCAGAGTAAGAGAAGATGGTGAGAGATATTTAGGAGAATTTGGATATAAAAGAAGAAGAGATATTCAAGACACAAACCATATGTATTGAATCTTAAAATGTGCTAAATTTTTTTATAGGAGACTTAAAAAAACCAATTGAGTTTAAATTAAAGTCTTCTCAAACCACTGAGATAAAGAGTCCCAATAGACAGGTGAAATTTTCTACTAATCTTTCTCAAAGTAAATCAATTATTTCTAACACCATAGGTTACAAAACCAAATCTTAACTTTTTTAAACTAAGAATAAAAGTGAGAGTTACTCTTCCACATTAAAGGAATTTAGAAACATGAAAATAATACCACTGTACCTTAGAAAAAATTAGGCTCAAGTTGTAGTAGGACAAAAACAATAATTTTATGGATAGATTTATCATCAATTTAGAGGATGGAAGTTTCTAGGTCTTTACTGGTGGTATGAGTAGTTTGGATATAAATCCCGCTCTTGTTATTTTAATCTTTCTTTACCAAGGAATATACATGAACTAAGGGGGAGTTATACTGAGAAAATGAGGGAATATTCTTATATAAATAAATACATGACTATAAATTCAACTAATATTCCAACCCAAAATAGATTTGAGTATTTAGAAGATAAGTATGAAAGATATGACCAGTAGGGTCAAAAGGATGAGGAATGCTTGGCTATATTACCATGATAGGTTACCTATGGTGTGAAAGGGAAGGAAATTAAGAATATAAAAAGAGAAAATTCACATTATGATAAGGCTACCAATAATTCATGTGAAAAATCCAAAGAAGATAAGAATTCTAAAATAGAGTGTCTCTAATGCTAAAAGAAAACCATTGGATCTACATAAATAGATGAAAGATAATGAGGGGTTGTCTAAAAGTGATATCCTAAAGATTCAAATAAATCTATGTGATATTGGTTAGAGTGGAAATGAAAAGAGTGTGAGGGGGGGGGGTGAATTTAATTTTTAAAATAAAAGTAGTAAAAACTGATCATAACTTTAGAATAAAATTATTTTAATAAGATAACGTGATAAAATTGATTTGGAGATAAATGATAAATTCTATTTGTATAATAAAAATAATATCAAAGTTAATTAATTGTTAAAGTAAAGTGAAAAAATGACAATTTTTTTATTAATTTTATGCAAATCAATATTAGAATGATGAAATTAATAAATAAATAGTGGAAAGTAAACAAGACACACAATTTGGTAATGAAGTTTTAAAATAACTCTAAAAGAGACCCTATATCTAAGACCTCAATTTATCTAGAATTTAATGTATTATTCCCTTGGATTTAATAAAAACTAAGATTCCAAAACTCCCTTGATTTTTAGGTTGTAGCAAGAAATCATAATTATAATCAGTACTTGATTTTTAATAGGTATATCTAAAAAACTCAGAGATAATAACCCCTTTACTTTTAATGGTTATTGTAAGAAAACCCAAATCCCTCTATTTAATAGTAGAGATAAACAATATTATAATAAAGATGAATAGAGAGATAAAGGATTTCTTAGAAGCAATCATATTTTAGCTTAGTCTCAATTCTATCAAAGAATATGAATAAACACTAGGATAGAATGAGAAAATAATGAGAGTTAGAATATATTAAAATAATCACACACTCTATAAATGAGAATAGAGGATCTAGAAAAGAGTGTACTTTGAGAGATAATTAGTGATTGTTCTGATGAGATATTTGAAGCACAAGTTCATTGTTAATATCCAAGCACCTAAACCTCCTTTTATATCCATAAAATGATTTGATAAAATTATAGAATTTTACAAGGAGTAAAAAAGTTATTGAAGATAAAATTGAATAAAATTTTCATAATAATAAATGCAGTCTCAAGTATTCACAACCCAATATGACTTGCAACACACCATAGTATACAAAATCTAGCCATTTTGGCCTTCAAAATTCCCAACACCATGGGCATGGACACCTTAATTTGGCCATTTTGACTTTCCACTCCACCTATACAACATTTCTTAACCTACTATGTCTTAGAACTATCTGTTTTGTGTTGAAATACCTTACACCATGCCTTGGTGTAGGCCATTTTACTACAGCTTCAATAAGTGGCTCCTCTACTTCCATAAAAGGACTTATAAGGATTTAAGGACTTCACTAAGAACTCAATAAGTCTATCAATACTTATTAAATAATCCTTAAAGTTTATTTCAATATTATAACATTATTTCATATAAAATAACATTACAATCACTCAAATGAAATTTTTATTTACCTATGTGAGTGTTTTTGATAATTAAAACATCACGAGAGAGAGGTAAAATAATCTCTACTATTTTTATGATCACAAAATATTATATAAAATGATATATAAAATGTAAATAAATAGATAATAAGAGATATTCATCATGATCAAGACTTAAAAAAATATTTTCAATAATCTTAAGAGATAAACCATCTTCTCCATAAAAACTAAGAAATATATCCCCCTTTTAGATACAATTTTTTTTCTTTGAACTAATAAAAAATCTATTTTTAACAACTTATCATACTATGAAAATTTAAATAACTAAAACATATCCAAAATAAAAATAACCTAAAACTTATCCCCCTATGTGATTATTAAAAAGGAAAACATGGAGGTTAAAAGAATAATTTATATTATAAAAAATAAAAATATCATGTCATGATACACTTAAAACATGATTTTAATAAAATATTTTCAAGATAATGCATACTTATTAAAAGATAAAATAACAATATCATGCTTAGATGAGGGAGTAAAGAAGAATAAATCATTAAAAAACTCCCCATATATAAAACAAATATATCCCATAACATTGAGGTTCATATTTTAAAAGAAAATGAAATTGAATTCAAGAAAAATAAATTTGAATAATATAAGAAAATAATTATAAAAAAGATAATAAAATAATTTTAAAATATAATTTTTAAAAAGAAAAAGTTATTGAAAAAGATAAAGTAATTTTGAAAAAGATAAGAAAATAATTTTAAAAAATACAAGAAAGTAATTTTGAAAAATATAAGAAATTAATTTTGAAAATAAAAGGAAATAATTTTGAAAATGAAAAGAAAATATTTTTAAAAAATATAAGAAATGAATTTTGAAAAAGATAAGAAAATAATTTTTAAAAATATAAGAAAATAATTTTGAAAAAGAAAATAAAATAATTTTTCAAAAGATGAGAAAATAATTTTGAAAAATATATGAAAATAAATTTGAAAAAGAAAAGAAAATAATTTTGAAAAAAGGTAAGAAAATAATTTTGAAAAATATAATAAATTAAAAGAAAATAAAAGGATAAAAAGGTTAATATCTTATTTTTTAAGAAATCATAGGCAATAGAAAGAGATAGAAGATATCAATAAATTATGTTCAAAAGGAAATAAAAAAATTGAAAAAACTTTTTCACATGTAGATCAAGTCTGATGTCCAAAAATCGCTACAAAGGCAAGAGCTAAGATACCCCTCACTTGAAGTATTAAAAACTATGCTTAAGAAGGAAAAATTTGATTGATCATTTCAAGTTGATAAAAAAACTTTTATTAAGAAGCCACCATATGATTGATCAATTAATATCAGTGGAAAATTCCTACAAAATATAAAAAAAGTGCCTTTTGGTAACCTTGAGGATCTGACCATGTGAGATAATAAACAATTTTAAGGAGAATTTTTTTTTGGATCCACTAATATTAACTAATAATGATTTGGGAAATAAAAATTTTTTAGAATGAGAATTTATATTAGAAAATTGATAAAAATGATGAATATATTTTTGTATAATATATCTTGCATTTTTATAATTGCATTCATAATTAAATAACCATATTTATGAAAACAATTGAAAAACTTATTCTGAGAAATAACTTTCACAAACTTAGTATTTTTTAAAGAGCTTGAATCATTTTAAAAACCAAAACCAAAATTATTTCATTTAATATACTTAGAACCAATGATCATGTTAATATTTTCTTCATGTTGGGTTAATTTTGAAAGAGATATTTTGAGATCTTTAATTTCATATTTTAAAATGTCAACATCTAGTTGATTTTTTAATTTAAAAAATGAATAATATTTTTCTTTTAAAAGAAGATATTTTTTGTTAGAAAGTTTATTTTTATCATTAATATCTTGTTTACTCTTCTTTTAAAGATTATAATATTTTGAAAGAAGTTATTGAAAAAAGTTTCCAATTTAATTTTATGAATAAGAAGAGTAAGAAGAAGATAATGAATGAGAGGAAGAAGATTAAAGGGAAGGAGAGTGAGAAAAAACCTCTTCACCTACCTCTACATGATCTATAAGGAATTTAAGAGTCAAGTAGGTTGTTTAATATGTTGAAATTGAATCCTTTAAAGCATTCTAGGACAAAACTTTTAGATCTCTCTTACCTTGATTCTTATTTTTGTTAATGGGACAATCAGGCTTAATATGAACCTTATTTTTGAAACTGAAGAAAGTCCCTTACAACATTTCAATTTGATTTTGATTTTTATCTCAATAGAATTATTTCTTATTTATTATCTAGCTTGTTTAATGTTTTCAATCTTCTTACAAATCATTCAATATCACATTCATTATTAGATTCACTTTTGGAAGAATCATCATCTTTGATTTCTTTAAAATTTATGGTTTTCTTGGTTTTCTTATTTTCTTTAGATTGTTTTACTAATTTTCTTTTCATTATTACTTCGTATGTAATAAGGGATTTTATGAGTTCTTCAAGAGGTAAATTCTTTATGTCCCTATCTTCTTATATCACACTGACTTTGGGATCCCATAAACCTGATAAAACCCATAGGATTTTCTTCACAAGTGTTTCTATAGATAAATCATTACCGAGGGACTTTATACCATTACTCCAAATACATTTTTTTAATATTTTACCAAGATCTTCTTTGAGGGTAAATGGTAACCGAACAACCACATACCACCATAAAAACAATGCATTGAAAATCAAAAGATTCAAAATACCAAATTCAAATTTCAAAACCAAATGGAATAATCACTATTATCGATCTACATGCCATCTCCGTCACACACCCACCATCAGTCGCACATCCACTAGGTCCATCAATCTTTCATCATGACAAAACATCATTCCAACAGTCATCATAAAGACCCACTAGATAGAATATCATATCTTTCAAGACTCAAATTATCATCATTATCATCAGGTTGAAGACACCGAGCCACCGAGACAACGGACATCAGAATGGGCCAAGAACCTCCACATGAAGCACACCCTGAGGTTCCAGTCACCTCAACACCAAACTAACAAATGCCAGCAATATCTAAAACACATGTCAGAACCCTATAACACCACCATGAATCGACCCTCGTCTACATAGGGAGAAAGTGATCCATGTGAAACTAGTGAGCCGCCCGAGGATCCCTTGCCGAAGACATCAACCGCGCCACTGAGGACCACTGAGACAACCAACACCCAAAACAAAAAAGAGAACAAAGAACCAGACAAAAATCATAAACCTCAACACCTTAAAACACCAAAACCTTCAAAGAAGAACAACAAATAGAGGAAGAACAAAATGGGGAAGAATCCCTAAAGGAACATGGATCGGAAAACATGAAGAAGTATAGGAGTAAAACCTTAAATGGGAACTTCATGGCTACCAAACCACATATCCCAAAACCCCTGAGTATTCATCGCTCCAAATATGACATAGAGAGGAGCTATAAAATGCTATTTCAGAGCAAGTATGAGGTATTTGAGGAAGAAAACCGAAAATAATAGGGGATGAAACCCAAGAAAAATCCAAATCCAACACAGAGGAAGGGGAGAATGGGGGATGGAACCCTAGAGAAAAGAGATGAATATTCGTTTAATATCTAAATCCATTAATCCATTAATCCCAAAAACTAAAGAATAAAACTCTCTTGAACCGACCTGGATAGGAGTAGAGGACCTTGAGGTCAAATCCGGGATCAACAGTCAGGGAAAAGGTGTAACACCTTCATTGAACAAGACCAACCAAGAAATCAAGGAGATGGTGAAAAGAGAATAAGAAAGAGCAAAGAGGGGATTCATGAGGAACCCTATAAAGGAGTTAAGAGCCGATTCCATTTTAAAATCATACATTAAAAAAAATATTTTTAAAATTAAAATCAAATTTTGAAATATTAGGATTAAAAAAAATATCTCATTTGATACCAAATGTTGGTCAGAGTGTAAATGGATAGAGGGGGGTGGGGGTGAATTTAATTTTAAAAATAAAAGTGATAAAATAAAATGATAATTATAAAATAAAATGAGTTTGATAAGACAAATCAATGAAATTGATTAAGTGATAAATGATGAATTCAATTCTTATAATAAAAATAATATCAAAGTTAATTAAGTGTTAAATCACATTGGAAAGATGAAAAATCAAATTTCTGAAATTTATGTGAATTCATATTAGAATTATGAAATTAATTAATAAAAATTGGAAAGTAAATAAGGTATAATTTTTTTTAATGAAGTTCAATAATAGATTTAAAAGAACCCCTACATCTATCACCTCAATTTCTTGAGGATTTAATATATTAGTCCCTTGGATTTAATGGTAACCAAGATAATAAAACTACCTTTATTTTTTGATTTAAGTATGAAACTAAAATTATAATCAACACTATATTTTTAATAGGTATAACTAGAAACCTCAAAGAGAATATCCCCTTTATTTTTTATGGTTATGGTAAGAAAACCCAGATCCCCCACTTTAACATTAGTGATAACCAATATTAGAAGAAATATGAATAGTGATAGGATTTATTATAAGTAATCTTGTTTTAGATTAGTCTCAATTCTCTCAAAAAATATAAATAAACACTAGGAGATAATGATAAAATCATGAGAGTAAGAAGATATTAAAATAAGAACACACTCTATAAAGGATAAGAGAGAATTTAGAAAAGATATCACTATGATAGAGAATTGGAATTTTATTTGATGAGAGTGTTTAAACACAAGTTTTTTTTGTTAAGATTCAAGCACCCAATGCCTCCTTTTACAACCTTTAAATCCTTATAAAAACTATGAGAATTATCTAGGTTTTAATAGGATATTGAAGACCTAATTGAATGAAGTTTTACCAATACTAAATGTAATATCAATCCATCACATCCCAACTCAACTTTCACTACACCTTGGTGTAGAAAACCTGGATGTTTTGGCCTTTAAAATGCCCAACATCATGGATGTGGCCACCTGCCTTTGGAAATTTTGACTTTACACTCCACCTATCCCCCATGGATTCACTTAACACAACATGAAATTGGCAATTTTTTATTGAAACACCTTACATCATTCCCTAGTGTAGGAAATTTGTCTACAACTTCAACAAGTGGATGCTCCACTTTAATAAAAGACCTTTCAAGGATCATAGGACTTTACCAAGACATTAATAAGTATATTAAGACTTATTCAATGATTCTTCAAGGTTATTTAAATATTATAACATTATTTCATCAAGAATAATATGCTAATCACTTAAATAAGATTTTTAGATATATAGGTGAGTGTTTATGATCATTAAAACATCATTATAGAGCGATAGGCACAACATGTGAGAGATGTCAATAGAATCAACATGGCTTGAAGGATTGTATTTACATTATACTAAATCAATAATAATTTATGATTAAAATAATGAAAACATCAGGTAATTAAGTTTCTTTGTAGGTTGAAGTGAAGATGACTACTCCACACATAGAATTAGTTGAAAGGAAGAAGATGATCATGTGACCTATAAAGGATCATAACTTGAAGAAAAATGGATAAATATTCCTATTTTTAGAATAAAAGGAATGAGAAGAATTGGTTGAGAGAAAAATCACATCCATGTTATTTCAACTTATAAATTGATAGATACATCATCATTATTTTTTATTTGTTTTTGTACTAACATGTTGGGAATTGAAGGAAATGAAGTAAAGGAAGAGTTGGATGTGTGATGTATCAGTTTTTTATCAAGAAAAAAGATCCATCATGGAGTGTTCAAACTACCATGATAAAAAATAAATGAGTACACCCATTAAGGGGGATTTTCTTTGGAATGTTTGTTGTCAAATAATAATTGTTCCATGAAAATCTAGAATTCTAGATATCTTATAATAAATATGAATTATTTGGTAAAAAATCAAATTTTCATCATTTTCTTGATTTATAAAAAATATAGTTGTCAAGGGGATGTGCCTATCGAGTTTAAAAAGTAAAGAAACAAATATTAAACTTAAACTTTTCTAATATTTTTTTAAAGATGAGTGCATGATAAAAATGTCTTGTAAAATCTGTATAATCATCCCCTAAAGTGAGTTTTTTTTTGAGTTGGTATCACATGTATTATAGTTTTTGTAAAATTTTTGTCACGTTTTTTATTCACTTGTTTTCTACATCGAGTTTTTGCTTATAGACTTAGATTTAACTAACTAAAGAATCATTACTAAGGAAGCTTGTGAACCCACCATTTTCTCAATAAGTAGATTAAGCTACGATTGTGAATAAAAGGGGGAGAAGAAGAAGTTGTTTTAGAAATGTTAATGAGATTGAAGACCAAATGAGTAAAACACTACCATTATATTTATTTGAATTTATTATCAATAAAGGGGATAATATAACATTGAATTTTGGGAGAATATGGGTATTGTAAAAAAATTAAAAAGGTGGATTGAGGTACCCAAATAGAGTTGTGAATATGAAGTTGTATTTGTTAACCTAGTTTATGAAAATTAAATTTATAATTTGTGATAATTGATTATATTAATTTTTAGGGTTAAGAAAAATAATAAAGTTGAAACACTATCTAAATAGAAATGTGATAACTTTAAGGAAGCCATAATTTCATCAAATTTAGAGAATAATTTCTTTGGATAAAGAGTTTGAGATGAGTTTAAGGGGATGAGAAGGCATCATAAAGAATTAATAAGGTTTTGAGAAGATTTGAGTCAAGTCTATAGTTTTTATATCTACGTGAAAAAGGAAATATAGGAACCCTTGGAAATTCATAGGATACAATGTAAATCCTTATAAGGTGAAAAAATAATCATTTTTAAGGTACTTGTTGAGTAGAATAATTTGAAAATGAAAAAGGCATGAACCTGATAATGGACTTCACAGGGTATAAATCAATTTCTTATGGTACCTTCATTGGGTACATGAGAAATTCATAGGGTACAAAACTTTATGAAAAACTAAAAAGCTGAGATCTTTACAGGGTACATAAAACCTACATTGAATAATTATTAGGGTACTATCATAGTGTACAATATTTATAAGGTACTAAAATTCCCCTTATGACCTATGTATACACTTGAGGGGGATGTGAATTAGGTGTTGTCTATATATTTTTTTACCAAATTCCAATTTCTATTTTAAGATTTTAGCCCTTAGTATTTAAACCTCTATCATCTATTAGGATAATAGGGGATTTTTTTTGAGTATTTACCAATCATATACACCACATAAAGTACAAGAAAGAAAGTAAAATATGACATATGGTATTTTTACAAAGTTCAACCTGATGTGGGAAACCTAGTATTTGTTGTGATTGGTTATTTTCCTTGATAATAGATTTTAACTTATAATTAGTCTCAGATTAAAATGGTTGTGGGAAGTTATCATATTGATCTATGGATATTCATACACCAATAAACAAACTGACACCATGCATCCATTTCTAGTATCTCCCTAGACTCACATCTTCTCATTACACTTCAGTATTTTTGACTAGTATTGAAAGATTATTTCCAAATCTTGAATTAGATCACTAATAAGCACAATATGTCACTACATCATAAATACTAGATATACTTTGTCAAATATAGATTATTCAAATGAATTTTAATATTCAAGAACAATTCATGCGACTGATCTCTACTTTTAGCACAACTTCATAGATCTTACACATAATCTACCCACCTAGCTTTCTCAACTCAATCTAGAGCTCCTATGATCTTAAAAAATATAATAACTCCTCAATATATGAAATGATTTACACCGAAATCATAAAAAATAAAAACTATGTCAATAACTCCTCAATACATTATTGTTTATTCTTCTTTTAAAACTTATGCAATTGGGGATGTGATAAGGTTTTATTCTTCTATTTGTTTTGATACCTAGATGGTGAATATTCTTCAGCACAGGATCAACATCCACTTCATCTTCTTTGAGATTTATCTATTTCTTCACTCTTTTCTCAACCTATCAGTGTAACTAATAGTTATCTCTCATCATTTTTCTCTTTTATACAAAGGCCAAAACAAATATAATCTCTATATATTTCATATTGAAAATATTAAATCAATTTTTTTGCATATGTTATCATAATTGTTTTCTCACTTTTTCCTTAATAGTTTATACATGGGTGAATCCCAGAATATCCTTGATTTTTTCCTCAACTATTGTCTCCTATAAAATGATAGGATTACATATTCATCTAATTTCTCCTAATTTTATCTTTTTACTAGTTGAATAATTCTTACAAAAATTCTAGAATCCTCACGATACTTTATCTCATGATTTCCTATAAAAATTTTGAAATAATTTTCTTTTCTCTTACTAAATAAAAATATATAAGTAGCAATATTTAGTATGGAAAAATTATTCAAGGCATGAGAAATTATATGAAACCCACACAAAATTTAATCTTGAATATGTAAATCACATATAGTAGATCAAGTCAATTTTTTTTCTAATTTCCATATTGAATCGCATATCCATTTTTTATATTTAAACCAATAAATATCATCATTAGAATCATTACATATATTTCCATTTTGATCACTAATATTGAGTTTTAAATATTCTCATTTAAAATATATAACTTTAATGAAATAATAATCATTTCATAATATTATTCTCATCAAATATTTATCAAGTTTGGCTTGGATCACGTCTCAAAATAGCTTCACTATGTTTTAAACGTGACAAAATATATCCAGTATTATCAAATATAATTTCTTTATATTATGAAATTTCTTTATTTAAACCACATTTAAATGTTCTAGAATTCCATAGCTTTGATATTATTCTTCAGAGTTTGAAAATAAGCATATCTTAATTATTTGGATGGAATCACACACCCTTTTAGGTGTTTTTTATGTTTAGATCAATAAATAATAGTTTAAGAATCATTCCAAATAATTTATTCTTCATAATCTTCTATTCTAGAAAATCATTTTAATTATACAATAGAGAGATCACTTCAGATGACTCATATAGTCTTATAAATAAATCATGAACATGTCACCTGTAATGACCCATACACAAATTCCAAAAGACTCCTATGTATCTTAGATTGACTCATACACATGTCATAATGACTTTTAAGTTTCTACCAATGACTCGTACATAGTCCATCACATGAGTGAATGACTCATACATAAACTCCCAATCACTTGTATATAGATATTTTCTTTATAAAATTCCAATTTATGTTGAGAATGACTCATATAGAGATTATTAATGAACCATAAAAAGTCACAAGTGTCTCTAAAAATGACTCATACACAGAGTAAAAAATGAATCATATATGAACACAAACACTTATCCATTTTACAGCCATAATTCCAGAATATATTCAAATTAATACAAGGATTCTTCCCATTAGCTCCAATAATTTGAATTTTATCACCTGATATTTTAGAATGTTTTTTATTTTAAATAAATAATATGTTTGATATCATTTACCACACACAACACCAAGCTTAAATGAATTGTGCTATACTATAGAAATATTATTATTTAAATATGATATTTATAACTTAGCCATTGGTTTTGTGTGTATGAATAAGAGTAAAAAAATTATGAAATATATTTTTAAAATGTTTCCTTTTTAAAATTCATTTACTAGTGCCTATAAAATACATAGTCAATTTTTAATGAAAAGAATATAAGGTTAAGAATAGTTAAAGAGCCATTTTCAATAAAAACATATTTTATATATATATATTTTTATTTTTTTAAAAGATAAATTTATGAATTTATGAATTTTAATTTGATAAAATGAAATTAATTTTTGAATTCATAAATTCAAAATTTTCTTAGGATGAAATTTTTATATTTTTCTAAAATGGTTGATTTTTGGGTGAATAGTGAAAAATACTAAATTTACAAATAATGTCACTTTATGACATTATCATGATATAAGAATGGATTTAAAGTTTATGAAACCTTTTTTAAAGATAAAATATATATTTAATAAGAAGTATAATTCATTTAAAAATATAAAATTGAACTTAGACATCTATGTTTGATATTTTAGAATTCTAAGTAATGTTTTTATTCAAATAAAAACTATTTTCGACACTTCTTTTTAATTAAGTTTTCAAAATTTTATTTTTGGTTTTAATTTGTTTTGATAGAAAAAAAGTATCCTTTGATTAAAAATAAACCAATTTATTCCATGGGAATAAATATCATAAATTATTTTGGTAAAAAATTATTTTTATGCTTAAAATGGGAATTTTTCTAAAAACGATTTTCATCACATTTTGAAAAATTATATTAAAATAATTCTTTACCACTTGTGGAAATTTAATCTTAGAAAATGGATTAAATATTTGGGATCATAATTTTATAATTTTTTAATGAGTTCTATATAATTTTTTATCATAATTAATAGTAACCATGATAGAAGGTTAACACCTTGATAATGGGTAAAATGGGTAAAATGGGGTTAAATCTATATGATATGGTCTAAAAAATATCTAAAAAACTTTCCTTTGTTTCATTTTATGAGTTTATTTCTACAAAAATAATCCTATATTAACAAATATAGAAATTTAGTTCCATTTTACCTTGCTAACAAACTTTATATTATTTTAAGTAAAGGATAATTACAAAATGACACCCTCTTTCTTTTAATATATCTAATATGCTGTATTAGGGATAAAACGATATTATGAAAGGTTGAAAATTATTATTTAGGAAATAAATAAATTGTTTTTATTATATAAATTTATTTTTAATTTTTTAATGGTATAATTACCTAAAACGCTTATGCATCACTGATGCGGCGCTTGTGCAAGCAGGTGAAAAGTCAAAGTACATAGTTTTAAAATATTAAAAGTGTTGTGTTTTGGATAAGTTAAAGTAATTCATTATTTTTATGTATCAAAATAAAATTTAAGTAATGGTTTAATTATTAAAAATCTAAATTCATGTCAATTTTTTTGTTTTTATAGTCAAATTATGTGAATAGTATCAGAAATGACTTTAAGGATATTTTATGTTAAAAAATATTTAATTAATTGTTTTAAAAATAATAAAATTTTTATCATTTGTAGAAATAGTGGAAAATGCTTGATAATATAAACCATTGTTAACTTATTATCCACTTTACCTTTTATAATAAAATTATTTACCCTTAAAGAATAAGTATCTTATTACCATGATAAGGGTTAAAAAGGGTTAATAAGGGGTTAAATAAAAGAGATAAGGGTTAAAGTAACCTAAAAACTTTTATAAAAACCAATTTATGAATTTTTTTAACCCTATATAATGCAAAATTATGAAATGATCCAATTTGTATCCAATTTTCTAAGAAAGTGTCCTTGTATAATTTTAATGTTTAGATTAATTACAAGTGTGCCACTCCCCTCACTTATAATAGGGAACCTTCTATGATCCATTTTTCACACCTTATTTAGCATATTATCTCAACCAAAAACTACCCAAAAAATATTTTAAACTTACCCATACATGTTATATAGGTTCTTTTCTTCTTAAAATACCATCCTAATGGTACTTAAGAAGAGATCCAAATGAGGTTTCTCAAAGAAGAGGTAATTATCTTCACTAAATACTTTTACGTTTATTTTTTCTTCCACCTCCTACAAATATTATTGAACCATAATAACATAATGAAATAAGTAAAATTATATTAATTAAATTTTATTATGTTAATATAATAACGATTATCTATTTATCATCTATCCTAATGCAAAATGAAAATGTTACCATGCTTATGTACGGACTATCGTCTCCACGACTGATATATTTTATTTTCCATTATAACCTCTCATGGATGGTTATATAGATGGATTTAATGATTAAATATTAATTTTTTGAAATTATTATTATTATTTAAAGATAAGTGTTATCTACCTTTTGACACTCCCATCCTTTATAATATGATAACGTCACTTATGGGTAAGTGTGAACTACCACCCCAATGGAGTGATGTGATTCATTTTTCATTTATTCTTTACATGGATAATCATAAGTATAAATTTAATAAATATATATCATATTTATGATATAATTATGATTTTATGAATTTTAATTATTATTTAACTTTTCTACAACCATATAAAAATGGAAACATTACTTATGCGTACTTACGGACTACCGTCTCTATGAAGTGATGAAATTCATTTTTCACCACCACCCTATATTGATGGTTATGAAAGAATATATAATGAATAAATATGATATTTATTAAATTATTGAGATTATTTAGATGATTAAAAAATGACCAAGGGGTAAGGACTAGAACCATCGAACCAAAACTTGCATGGAAAACATAATAGTTTTCACCCGAATAATGATTTTAATGAAGAATTGTTAATGGATGGGTAATTAATTTTTTTAATTAAATGATATATAGTAATATAATTATGAATATATTTATAGTTTATATGTATAATAAATTAAAATTTATTATACAGGATTCCAAGAGCATGTACAAAGAAAGTTAGGACTTGAGGTAGGGCTTCTTCGTCTCAAAACTGTTTCGTTTAGACATGTTTCATGTTATACATAAATTTGTGTTTATATGGTGTATATAATTTCTATTTGATATGTTATAGCATGAATATATTTATATTATATGTTTTTAAAGTTTCATTTTAAGTTGTAATAACCCACATTCATACGAGTTTTGAATTTTAGAGGAAATTTGAATTTTTTAATTAGTACAAGGGATAGATTTGAAATAAGGTTTTAGAATAAAATTATGGGAGTTTAAACACCGAAAAAGGTGTTTTTGGTCATATAAAAAATATTTGATTGTGGTTTATAGGTTTTTTAGATTCTCAAAGGCCTGTCAGGGATTCAACTTTAGCCACCGATGAGCCATCGACACGCTGGTGGTAGGCTTGTGCCACCTATATACTGAAGGTGGCCACCGACTAGATAGTAGCCCAGTTTTGGCTATCTAGTAGAATTTTTTAGGAAAATTTATAAATTTTCCCCATTAGGTTTTTTTCAAGGGAATCCCCGCACCCCCTATTTTTTTCACATGAACCCATTCAACCCTCCCTCTTTTCTACCTTGACCCACCTTCATTTTGGGTGGGATTTTAGTGTGTTTATCGGTGATTTGAGGTAAGATTCACCCAACATTGATCACCATCCATATTAACCTTTATTCTTATTTAATTTTGAGTTTCCAAATTTATCTCTTTGATTCAGAATCCACTGAATCATGGTGGAATTACATGAGTTGGTTAGGAATTTCACTTTTTTTAGCGAGAGGAAGTCCCGAGACAACGTCTTCATGCCACTATGCATTGTTTCATTAAGGTATGTCACTGTGGTGAATTTTACGATCATTTTTCCTCAAATTATAATAATTGGAGATTGATTTAATTTCGTTCATTATGTATTTTTTTAGGTTAGGATGGGAGTATGCGATGGGCCTTTCAGGAGCCATTGGACATAGTTTCAGAGGGATAAAAGTAATCAGTGGGCTTTTTGAAATTTATGAATCTTAAAATTTAATTATTTAATTAATTATAAATATTTAAATTAATTAATTACGAATTATTGGATTGATTTATGAGATTGGGTTTTATTGAAAGTTGGGTTGATCAGGGATTGTCCTTGTATGAGTCTCAGAGAGAGTTTCCAAGCCACTTTAAAAAAAATTGTATTATTTAAATATAAGTGGTCCTTGGTACCCACCCTTTGGTCTATACATGTTATATATGTCATATAACATGTCTTTACACCATTACAGTACTTGAAATATTTAAATTAATGGATTTTTTTAATCAAATCACTAATTAAATAGTTAAATGAATTAAAATGGGAATGCATAATTGAAGTGAAAAAGGAATTGAGGACCACAAAAAATGCTCATGAACTAGCTTAATTTACTCATACACTGATGGTTGGGGTGTAACACCCCAAGATTTCATAGTGTATTATTTCTTCAAAATAATTCAATAACTTTCACTACATGCAACACCAAGTTCAAGCACACCATGACTTACAAAACAAGCCGTTCAAAAGAGGTTATGAATAGTATTAGATAAATTTTAATGTTTATATAATCCTTATAATTTTACAATCCATATTATGAGTTTCTTAGATATAATGCAAGAACAAATTCATTTTCAGTATTTCACTTTTATCAAATTTAATAGTGAACCCTTTTTAAATACTATATTTTAAACTTTTTGACTAAATGGGGACATCAAAAATTTAATGAAACATCCCAAGCTTCTACGGTACGCTTCTCTTTGAATAATGTGATAGCGTGTGTTGTACGCAACACCGAGTTCTAACAACCAATTAAACTAGCCGTTATGAATAGTAATAACTACTTTTTGAAATTATATATATTTTATATTTCAAAATGGACTTCATTTTTGGATTTAGAATATCAAAATTAGCCTAGGGTGAAATTTTGGTACTTTTCGGATAACTTTCATATTTTGATGAATAGTGAAAATTACTAAATTTTAATTAAAAACAACTTTTTTAATCAAAATAATTAATATTGATAAATTATGAATTTGAGTGGTTTTAAAGTATATTTAGAATATATTTTTACCATTTAATATAATGTTTGTCATCGGACATAATTTTACAATTAAACCGAACATAAACAAGTGTCAATCTTTTGATAGTTATTATCTCTTAAAAACATGCTTTTTGTTTTGACAGCGGGAATTAATTTTAAATTAATTTCTGCCACTTCTGTGTTTTGAATTTAGGAAAATGGATTCCATATTTGGAATCAGGATTTTCAAATTGTGTAAATAGTTAACTTTTATTTTTAGACATTTTGAATAATTACTGCGGTAAATATTTTATTTACCATGGTTAAGGGTAAATCCGGTAAATAAGGGTTAAAAAAATAATATTATAATAATACTAAATTACCCTAAAACGTGTATTAACCCTATTGGTTGATACATGGTCGACCATGGGCATCTTTGTGTCAATTTTGGGACCCCATGGATCCACTTGTAAGTGATAATGACACTTTATTTTAATTAAGTTAAAATGAATACAAAAATGACACAAGCATATATCTTTTAGAAAAACAATTGTTACATAAGGTTATATATGTTGGATTTTAGATTATAAATATTCATTAGAAAGATAAAAAGCTTTCCTACTTAATGATATTTTATTTATAATTTTTAGACATTAAATAATTTATTTTATTTATGACACAATGATGATGCAGTAATTACTATAATAGTGAAAAATTAAAATAATTGATATTATAAATACCCAAATAAATATAATATGAAACTTTTAATGAATTAAACTAATTTTCTAGGATAATATGATATATTATTATTGATTTAATTGACTTTTTTCGAAGTAATCAATCTGTTATGAGTTTCACAAAAATCAACTATTGAATAGTGTCAAAATTGACATAAAAGAGTTCTTAAAACAAATATTATATTATTAATTGATATTAAATTCCTAAAAATCTAAGGTTCGGCCAATAGACTTATATCATGATAGGTTCATCATTAATGGACCACTTGGGGGTCGTTTGGATGTATATAGTAAGTTTATTAACCATATTATATAAAAATACAAAGAGACATTGTAAAAGTGAAACTAATTAACTTAGAGTTAATACTTAAAGATAAGGTTAATATAAGTACCCAAACCTGTCTAAATTCTATTGGTTGAGTGGTTTTCGACCTATCCCCACCTTAACCTTTGAATAGTCAACTTTGGAGCCATTGTAAACCGAATATGAATTTATTATAAACTAATATCTCTAGCTTTTCCAAAGGTGCCCCTCACCCCTCTTATAAAAGGGCACTCCTCCTTCTCATTTCTTCACACCTTCAAAGCCTTTTGGTTCGGCCAAACTCTGCCCAAATACTCTACCAACTTCCCTCACTACAACATAGGGGCCTTATTTTGATCATAAAGCCAACCTAAGGAGCCCTTTTGATCAAATCAAATGGAAGAACCCGAAGAAGAGGTAATGATTTCACCACCCTTTTCTAAGTTCCTTTCTTCTTCCACTTCTTCTTCCTTTGTTCTTACCATTCTAAAATAATAACTCCAGTATCTCACATATACTGTGATGTTATTATAAATATGATACAACCATATTCAGTATTCTATCCACCCTTTGAATAACATGTCACCATACGTGCGTACGTACGGCTTACCGTCTCCACGTCGTGGTGTAATTGTTATTCAAGATGGGTATAATAATGATGTGTAACTCATGTAAATAATAAATATAACATGTTAATGATTCTGTATATATGATATACCATCCATTTATATATTATTTTAATATCAAAAGAATGATATCGTCGCTCGTGCGTACGTACGGACTACCGTCTCCACGAACGCGATGAGATTCATTCTCCATCGTATCCATTCAAGTATAATTATCATTTTCTGATTTAAAAATGATGTTTAAGGACATGATATCATTCTAGATATGAATAATATACAACCTAACCATTATAAACATGGCTTACGTAATAAAACATATAAAATAAAACGAGTAAGTTAACACCCGAAACAACGATAATACTAAGACATTATTAACAAAGCAAAGTTAAAAGATCATATATGATATCATATTAATATATATGATTCTTGTATAATTTAATAACAATTATTTCACTATTATACAAGAGGTTAACCTACCCCAACCAAGTAAAAGTACAAGGTAAGGGATTTTCTTATCTCACTTTCAATTCCGTGAGATTTCCATTGTTCGCCACTAAATTATTGAAAGTGGTGTATTGTGTACTGCCATTTGATATATATTATCATGATTATATTTATATTCATTTTATTCTGGAAATAATTTGGTGGTTATTAACTTTTGTCCATACGACTCAGTTTATTAACGTGGTAAGGGGTTTTCATCTCACTCCTTATTCCAGTGAGATTCATGCCATATTGCCACCATCACCTTTTGTGTGGTGTATGTACTGCCCATAATTATATTCCTTGTGTAATACACTCTAATTTATGTGTATTTACATATTCATTGTATGATACCTCTTTCATGGGTTGTATGTTTCATAAGTTACCAAATTGGTAAGGGTTATTTCACAATCTCTTCATTATCCGAGGTTGTTTATACGTATTAATCTACTGGGATCTCGTTATCATCCACATCTATGTTTCTTCGAAATGTATTTCAAAAAAAATATTTATTATTTACAAGAATATGGGTTAAAGTCATTTATACCCTTGTTTTACTTTTTATAAGAGGAATCTTTCTGTCATTTTCAAAACAAGGTCATTTTTAACCTTTTCGACAGAATTAAGGTAAGAATGTTTTTTTTAACTTATACGGCGGGTGCGGTTATTTTCCGCCGTTATAAAATCTTAAAAGCTTTCCTTACAAGATTATAAGAATATTTTCAAGAAAATGTTTTATTTTATATGGATCTTAAATGATTTCAAAAATAGAAAGAGATATTTCTCTAAAAAGTGTTTTGATTTCATCTATGTCAACATCCTTTGATGGATTTTACGCTTATTTGATGTTTATTTATTATGATACAAAACTTCTATATTATATTGAAGGTTTTGTGATATGTTTGACTATGGATGTGCTATTTTTATACCATTCATAGTTTATGGTGAAATTATTGACATTTCGTATGCTGGTTCTAATAAGAATGTTTATGTTATATTTCAACCTTTACTTCATATGAATGTGTTGGACAAGTATGTTCCAGGTTGGGGACTGGTTAAAGTAAGCCCTCTAGGTTGGGGACTGGTTAAAGTAAGCCCTCCAGGTTGGGGACTGGTAAAAGTAAGCCCTCCAGGTTAGGGACTGGTAAAAGTAAGCCCTCCGGTTTGGTCTCCGGTTATTAGAGGAACTCCGGGTTGGTGTCCGGTTATTAGAGGCACTCTGGGTTGGTGTCCGGTTATTAGAGGCACTCCGGGTTGGGTTCCGGTTACAGTTAGCCCCAAGGTCTTGGGACGAGGCCTTGACAAAGAAATTAAAGTTCAGCATTATGCATTCCATCATTATGAAAGTGGTTATTGATTTTTCATGTGATTATTCGATTAGTAGAATAACCATGTGAATAAGTAAATGGCATTATTTCATTTTATTTATGCCATACTATGTTAAATGTTCAAGTTAAAAAGGATTTTGTTTTATTTATACATTGCCTTAAATGTTTATTCTTATTTATGAAAGTTTCCGCTATATTGTTATCCTTACTGGGAATTTGAGCTCACCCCTTTTCTATGTTTTATTTTTCCCAGGATGTGAAGATGTAAGTTATGAATGACCTTCAGGGATATTATGAGGGGATTATAGTGTGGACTGTGGAAACATTATGTTGTTGTAGTAGTTTTTCATTTTATGATGTAATGTAAAACTTATGAATATATCTAGTGTTTCCAAGGCAACTAAACCAATCGGTCTTTCAAGATTTGATCTTTCTTGTGATCATGACAATGTTATGTAATAATGCACCGACTCTGGGAAACTGGGGTCGGGGCGTTACATGGGGCCCAACTTAAGTGATATGATTTCATACTGGAACCCATCTTCAGTGTTATAATTAATATAAAATTAAGTACACATGACTTAGTGTCTTAGTCCAGAAACCTTAGACTCGTCTAAGTAGTGGCGAGTGTTGAATGGATATTTTTTACATTTTAAGACTTAAATGAACCTTGTGTATATACTCTTAGACCTCCCAAGTAACACCTAGATTTTTTATTAAATATTCTATTTAAATAATTTTAATTCTTCAATAGCTTGTACTGTACACAATCGCGAGTTTAAACAAACCGTGGGAAGCCCTTAATATAAAATTACCATTATAACCTATAAATTAGGTTATAAGGAATAAATATAACTAACATATTAAGATTTATGGTGAATTCTTTGGCTACCAATTATTTATGAAAAATATAAACCAATTAAATGTAAAGGAAATATTTGTATTTTTTGTATTAATAAATTAAGTATATTACAATTAGTAAATGAAATTAATGAAATATATATTTTATATAATTAATAAAATATTTTCCATATTCATACAATAGATATTTTAGTCATAGTGTATGACTAAACCCTATTATATATATAAACCTATATTTTTTCAAAATGGTAATTTTACCTCCTTTTAATGGTGAACCCTTCTTAAATTAAAATTTTGATAAATTAATAGTTCTTATATTAAAAAATAAACCAATTATTTGGAATCAAGAAATAAAAATTTACTTTAGATGAAATTTTGATATTTTTCTGATAACTTTTAAGTTTTGATGAATAGTAAAAATATATTAAATTTTAACTAAAAAAAAAATTTTTAATTGAAATAATTTATATGTTTAAATTATATTATTTAATGGTTTAAAAGTATAAATATAATAAATTTTTATCAGTTAATATAATGTTGGTCATTAACATTAATTTTATATTGAATTTAGATGTAAAAACATTTCAATCTTTTGCAATGTTTTAACTTTTGAAACCCATTTTATCATTCTGACAATGAGATTAATTTTAAATTAATTAATAAAACTTATGTGTTTTGAGTTTGGAAAAATTTATTTCATATTTGGAATCAGTAGGTCCAAATTATGTAAATCAATTTATTTTATTTTTGGGCATTATGAATAATAACTTCATTATTTTTTTTATTAATATGGTAAAAGGGTAAATCAGGTAATTAAGGGTAGAAATAGAATTATAAAATTACCCTAACACTTTTCTTAATATAATTGGATGAGTTGGTTTACATAAATAATCCTTGGGTCGAAATGATATCCTTTGGAAGCCACTTGGATGTGATTAGGACATTTAATTTATTTTATTTTTAGAAAAGTTAAATATGCCTCACTCAAATTTTAATAACTATATCATTTTTAATATAAGGTTATATAGAATATAAATTAGATTATAAATAATCATTTGAAATATAAAATATTTTTATTTATCATGATAATTTATTTGTAATTTTTATGTAATAAATAATTACCATAAAGACTTATACATCGATGATGCATAAATTATTTAATTGATGAAAAATCAATAAAAAAATTATTATTAAAATGATAATAGCCATTAAAAGGCACAAAAACTTTAAAAAATCTTATAGGTCGAGTATATATCAACCATAATCATCCAAGGGTCGAGTTATTGATCATTTGGAGCCATATGGAAAATATTACGACACTTATAATTTTTTATTTAATGTGATGTTAAAGTTATCACATTCATGTTTTAATAAATATAACATTTTTAATGTTGTATTTTACAAAATATATATTCAACTAAAAGTATTATTATGAAATATAGAGGATTTATCTTCGTCTTAGTATTTTATTTTTAATTTTTATGAAATAAATAAGTATATTAAATAATTATAGAAATTTTATTTGTAATTATTTTATTAATAAAGATAACAAATATATTTTATTAAAAATATTAAAATAAATATAATTTTGAATAATAAATATGTAAAATTAATTTTATATATTAACTTAAAATATTAGGTATATAATAAAATATTTGGTTTTAATTTAACTTATAATCTTCATTTTTTAATAAAATAAATGAATTGAATAATGTCAAAATTGCCACTATTGACTGTTTATCAAAATAATGTATTATTAAATTTTTTAAAAATCATAAAACATTTTAAAAAATATATATAATAATTATTATATGTTTTTAAATGTTCTAAATTATTCATTTATGGTCTAAATTAAATTAAATAAGTAAACATTTCACCCTTTTAATATTGAAATATCTATTACCTTGGTTAAAAATTAAATAGAATAACTAAGTGTTAATTAAAATGATATTGACACAAATAATTGTCTAAAATTTATTAGTTTATGAGATTAAAACCTTATCTCATATCATCTTTAAAACTAAGACACTTTTGAGTTTTTTTATGTGGTTTGAATTTATTATAAATCAATATTTTTTTTGGAAATTCCAAAGGTGCCCCCAACCTCAATTATAAAAGGGAACCTTCTCCCTCATTTCTTCATAACTAATTGAGCCTTAAAGTTCATCCATCCCATGAAAATTTCCCTTATCTACTTCCCTATTCATATTCTAGAGGTTTTGGTCTTCTCAAAAGACCAACTTTAGTGCCTTTAAGAGGAGATCTAAAGGGATATCACCGAAGAAGAGGTAACCCCCTTTACCGACTCTCTCAAGATAATTTCTTCTTATACTTCATCTTAATTTGTTGTTTCCATTATTTAGTAATAAATCCTATATCACCTATATACTGAGATATTATCATGGCTATAGAAAAACTTTATTTTTCCTTCTACCCATCATATGAAATACAAAATCACCACGCATGCGTATGTACGACTTACCATCTCTATGCCATGGTGTAAGTTTTTTTTTCACCACTACTTTACTTAGATGGGTATAATGATAGAAATAATAAATATATATTATTATTATAATAATATATTTATTCTGTAATAATATATATACCATCCAATTCCATACCATTTTATAATTAATGGAATGATATCATCGCTCGTGCATACGTACAACCTACCATATGCACGATGCGATGCGATTCATTCTACAGGACATCCATTAAAGAATGATTATATAAATGAATATAATGAATAAATATGATATAAATTATATTAATATCATTATTTAAATTATATAACTATAACCTATGAAGAAGAATATGAACTTATTTGACAAAACATGCATAAGAAAATGAGTCTTTTATACCTGAATAACGAGTAATAATGTAATGTTGTTAAAAAAAGATGATAATATGATCATATATGATATAATAAAAATGACTATGATTCTGGAATAAGTCAATGACATTATTTAAATCATTATACAAGAGGTTCAGATGCATAAAAATGATATAGAACCTAAGCTAATAGATAATTTCAAAATCTCATTATTATCTGAGATTATTTATACGTAAGTATTTACTGGGGTAAATTTATCATCCATGTTCATTTTTCCTGAATATTTATTCAAAAATATTATTTTTATTATTCTAAAATTTTTTAAAGTCAAATTTACCCATTGGAAAATTTTATTAAATGGTATTAAAGGATTTTTTTTCATTTTTGATATGAGATACTTTTTGACTTATTCAAAAAAAGTACAAGAATAATGTTTTCTTTTAACTTATACAACATGAAAGGTTTTTAAATTTTCATAACACCATATTTCCATGATTCTTACTTTACAATATTTTAAGGTTATTTTCAAAAAAATTCCTTTATTTTAAAATTGTGTTTCATTTTGAAAAAAGAAAATGTTTTTGAAGAAGAAAGGATATTTTCCTTAAGAATTAATTTAAAGTGTTATATCAAAATTATTTTCCATATAATATGGAATTATTTAATAGGGTTATGTTTCAAGTATACTATCCCTATTATTCCTATGGTTTATTATGTTTATAATATAATTCTATTTATGAAATCCATTTTTCTTATATGGATTATGTTATAATAGAATGATGTTTAAGAAACCCATTTTATTATTTGGGTTATGCTATGATGAATGATTTATGTTTTTGTGGAACAAGTAAGAATTATTTCATTATAATATGGGTGAGACCTATATCTCCCTCCAATGAATTGGGTAAAGATTTATATCTATGAGATATACTGGGCTGGAATGGGAAATGATCTTTGTTTAGTAATACAGGGTTAGAATGGGAAGTAAACCCAATTCAGTAACGAACTTTGTCTGCTATGATGGAATTAGAAATGATCCTTGACTAATATGAAATGATTTTGTATTCTTATGTGTATGCCACAAATTCCATATCTTATGTTATTACTTTTTTGAATATGTTCATTGATATATTTATGAAATTTTATGATTTATCCCATGACATGATATCTAGATGTTTCATATATAGGATAATATTTTAAAATGTTATATTCTTATGTATTATGATTATAATATGATTGATATATCCCTTGTTTACCCTTACTGAGCATCCAAGATCACCCTTTATTATGTTTCTTTTCCCCAAGTCATAAAGAAGGGTATTAAGTAAGATATGTCAAAAGGGGTCTAGTTATGAAGAAATAACTGGGAGATAATATAGATGTCTTATAAACTAGTTATTTATATTTCCCAATTTCTAAAGACAATAAACCTAAATGGTAAGTGTGTGGTTATTTCTTGTTTTGTAATGAATATTATTCAATTTTGAAGTAATATCTATGTATGTAAATTATGGTACGTTATAGTTGGTATAAGAGAAAAGGTATAGTTAACCTTTGAAAACTAGGATGAGAAAACCTTAGTAGGAACCATAAGGATATGTCGAAGTATAGGATATAATCCTAGTGTTTCAAAAATGATCATGAATAAACTAGGATAAAACCTAATGTATACTAAATTGAAATTTTATTCTTGATTATGTGGTTTTCCCATTATGATTAGTGTTTCTCACACTAAGCTTCTTGGTTTTAGTAAATGTTCAGAACCCGAAGGAACTACATTAATGATGAATGTGAGGGGAAATGCAATGATTATCCTCATGAGTAACCAAATGTTATGGGAGTTGGGATGAAAAATCTTGTATCTATGATCACAAAACTTTCTCAAGATATGAATCATGCATGAATTCCAAATGACCAAAGGAGGGAACAACATTCTGTTGAGCCCTTCACGAGGCAGCATCCACATTCTTTCAGTGGGTCTTTTGATCCAATAGTGGATAAACAATGGATTAGTACCACTAAAAAGATATTTTAAGTTATCCAATATCAAAACATGATAAATTCATCTTAACATTCTATGGTTTGTAAGGTTAAGCCGATCAATTGTGAAACCTTATCAAGAATATGAGGTAAATAGATGAAATTAAATTCATGGAATGAGATGAGTTCAAGAACTTATTTTTCAATAAGTACTTTCCTCGTATTATTTAAACACATATGTATAAGGAGTTCCTTGAGATTAAGAAAAATTATGATGAATCCATTGGTACCTACAAAGTAAATTTTACAAGACTAGAAAGTTATGATTTTTGAATTATTATCCAACCTGAGAGTAAAATCGATCGATTCCTAAGTGGATTAAAACAAAGTCTTCGAAGGGAATTTTCCATAAGGGACTTCAATTTCCATGAGGAAATTGTTTGATCTAAATTTTTTATTAGAAGATAAAAATGTAATTTAAGGGAAAATCCAAATACCACACTGAAAAGAAGATAAGTTTTCTCTTATGATCAAAGTGTGGAAAGAAACATGATGGAAATTATCTTAAAGGGACTAAAAATGTTTTAAGTTTGGGAGATAAGGTCATTGGGTAGTTGAATGCCAAAGTTATGGGAAAAAGATGTCTAATAATGCGAATAGAGAGAAGGCTACATAGAATGAACCTCCAAAACTTCAATGCAACAAGTTAAAGGAAATGAGGAATTATGCCAACCAATGCCCTAATCCAAGGGTTATCGATGATGATCATCATCAACAAACTCTTAAGTACAAATACAAAGGCAAGTCACATGCGATCACTAACGACAATGTGGAATATGATAATGAAGTGGTGAAAGGTACACTTACCATTCACTCTAAAGTAGAAAATGTTTTATTTTATTCTTGATCCACCACTCTTTTATTTTTGAAGAATTTTCTAAGGGTATCACCGTATTACCTGAATTATTAGATTTTGATTTAAATGTGGCAACTCCTAATGGAACAACATTCGCGTCAAAAGTTTATAATGAATCTTCAGTTGAAGTTTATGGGAAAGTGCTTCCTGTAAATCTTTTGGACCTTCCTTTAGTGTAATTTTATGTGATTATTATCATGGATTAGACTTCTCTATATGGAGATCATATTAATTTCCAAGGAAGGGAAGTCACATTTCATATTCTATATCAATATATGATGATCTATTGATTCAAGGATGAGTATGAAATTCTAGTGAAGATTTATCCCATATTATGAGTATTGATTCCTATAAATGAAGATTATCTATCTTAAATGGTTGGGGATAAACTCACCATTAAGAATAAACCTATTTTATATGAGTTTTATGATGTACTTATGAAATAATTTCTAGGTCCTCCAGTGAATCATGAAGTTTAGTTTTCAATAGAACTCATATCGGGTGCTAAAACTATTTTAAAGACAACTTATATAATGGATGCAATTGAGTTGCATGAATCAAAGAAGAAACTACAAGAGAATCTTAACAAGGGATTCATACTCCCTAGTGCATCACCTTGGGGTGAACCTGTTCTATTTGTTAAGAATAAATATGGATTAATGTGATTATACATTGATTATAGAGAACTTAACAAGATCACTATCAAGAAAAAATACCCTCTTCCCCACATTGATGACTTATTCAACGAACTACACAGAGCTCAATACTTTTCCAAGATTGATCTTCATTCAAGATATCATCAATTAAGGGTCAATAAGGAGGATATACCAAATATGAAATTCTGTACAAGGTATGAACACTATGAATTTATAATGATGCCTTTTGGTCTTACCAATGCTCCCACTATCATCATGGATCTAATGAATAATGTATTTAGAGACTATCTTGATCAGTTTTTGGTAGTCTTTATAGATTACATTCTTTTATATTTAAAGAGAAAAGAAGAGTATGAAGATCACTTGATAATTGTACTAAAGACCTTGAGAAAGGATAAGATTTATGAAAAATGTACCAAGTGTAAATTTTGGATTCATAAAGTTTCATTTTTGGGTCACATAATCTCAAGTGAGGGGATATATATAGATTTAGAAAAAACATAATTTATTGAAAGTTGTCCTAGACTGACAATAATAACCGAGATCTGAAGTTTTCTTGGTTGGGCCGAATATTATTGATGTTTTTTGAAATATTTTTCATGATTATCTAATCCACTCACCAAGTTGACTCGTAAAGGAGTTAAGTTTCTATGGGTGGAGGAATGTGAATATAATTTTAAATAGCTAAAAATTAGGTTAGACATTGAAACTATGATCACACTACCTTATAGTGGAGAAAGGTTTGTGATCTACAACGATGAATCAAAGAAGGGGCTGGGATGTGTTCTTATGCAAAATGATATGGTAATAACTTATGCATCGGTACAATTAAAAACACATGAGAAAAATTAACCAAATCATGATTTGGAGTTAGATGTAGAAATATTTGTATTAAAGATATAGATGCATTATCTTTATGGTGAAAATGTGATATTTATACTGATCATAAAAGTTTAAAGTATATTTTCACCCAAAAGGAGATGAATATGTGCCAAATAATATGGTTGGAGTTGATTAAATATCACGACTACTCGATACATTAACATCATTCGAAATCAAACAAGGTAGAAGATGCTTTGAGTTGAGAGAACCATGCTAGCCTATCTATAGTAAGGATCACAAAAGATCTAATTTTTATGGATTTACGAAGGATGGATATTAAAATTTTAAAGGAAGGGGAGAAATATTATCTTTCTCAAATGAATGTTCAACCATCCATACAAGTGAAGATTAAATAGGTGTAGAAGGAAGATGTGGAGATATAAAAGAAGGTGAGAAATGTTTCTTAATTAGACCTTGATTGTGATGGAATAATAAGGTTCAGGAACTATGTTTGTATTCCTCCCATACCATAATTAAAGAATGAGCTTTTGGATGAGGCTCATAGTTCTTCATTTTCTATTCATCCTAGAAGAAAAAAGATGTACAAGGATATAAAAGAGTATTTATGGTGGGATGGCATGAAAAGACATGTTGCTAAATACATCTCTCAGTGCTTGGTTTATTAACAAGTTAAGGATGAGAGACATAAGTCTAAGGGGATTCTACAACCATTACCCATACTTGAATGGAAATGCTAAAACATCACTATAGACTTTTTCATCGAACTTCCCAAAACATCTACAGGCCATAATGATATCTATGTTATAGTTTATCACCTTAAAAAGTCAGCACACTTCATTTCTATTAGATAGGATTTATCTCTTAATCAGATTTCTAGGATATATGTAAAGGAAGTGGTAAGATTTCATGTAGTACCACTTTCCATTATATATGATTGGGATCTGACGTTTACCTTGAAGTTCTAGAGAAGTCTTCAGTAGGCTCTAGATACAGAGTTAAAATGCAACACTGATTATCATCCTTAGATAGATGGTTAGTCTGAGAGGAAAATTCAAACTATAGAAGAAATTTTTAGAGCGTTCTCTATGGATTTCAATGGTGGTTGGGATCAACACCTAACTTTGGTAGAATTTTCTTACAATAATAGCTTTCACTACAGTATTAAGATAGATCCTTATGAAGCCCTATATGGAAAGAAGTGCAGAACTCCAACTTTCTAGGATAAAGTTGGGGAAAAAAAGCTATTAGGACCTGATCTTGTTGATGAAATAGAAGAAAATTTTAGATCTATTCAATAACACATAAGAGTAGATCAGAGTCGACAAAAAAGTTACGCTGACAACCGAAGAAAAATACTATATTTTGAAGTGGGTGATAAGGTGTTTCTATAAATATATCTTTGTAAGAGTGTAATGATATTTGGAAAGAAGGGAAAGCTAAGCTCTAGGTATATCTACCCTTTTTAAATTCTAGATCATGTTGGGAAGGTAGCTTACCGATTGTCCCTTCAACCAAATATCTCTTAAGTTCATGATGTATTCCATGTATCTCTCCTAATAAAGTACATACCTGATCATTCACATGTACTAAAATTAGAAGTCATATCACTATAGAAAGATATTTCTTATGAAAAACAACCGATAAAGACTCTGGATCGTAGTTAAAATTTTCTACGAAACAAGAATACTCACTTGGTTAATGTTTTATGAAGGAACCACCAATTTGAGGAAGCAATGTGGGAACATGAGGATTTAATAAGGAAGAGGTATCCTCATCTGTTTTTATCCATGTGATGAATTTAATGGGTGAAATTATATTTAACGGGGTAAAATGTAACACCTGAATGTTTTTATGAAATATTCTCTTTAAATAATTTTAATTCTTCAATTTCTTGCATTGCACGCAAAAATGAGTTTAAACAAACCACGAGAAGACCTTAGTATAAAATAACCATTATAAACTAGCCATTAAGTTACTAGGAATAAATATAACTAACATATGAAAATGTATGTTGAATTCTTTGGCTACTAATTATTTATGAAAAATATAAACCAATTAAATGTATAGGAAATATTTATATTTCTGTATTAATAAATTAAGTGAATTAAAATTAGTAAATGAAATTAATGAAATATATATGTTATATATTTAATAAAATATTTTCAATATTAATCTAATAGATATTTCATTCATAGGGTATGAATAAACCCTATTTTATGTATAAAAACCTATATTTTTTTTGAAAAGGGTAATTTTACTGCCTTTTAATGGTGAACCCTTTTTAAATTAAAATTTTGATACATTAATAATTTTTATATGAAAAAATAAACCTCTTATTTGAAATTGGGATATTAAAATTTAATTTTGATGATTTTTTGATATTTTTCTGATAACTTTCAAGTTTTGATGAATAGTAAAAATATACTAAATTTTAATTAAAAAAACTTTTTTCATCAAAATAATTTATATGGTAAAATCATATTATTTAATGTTTTAAAAGTATAAATATAATAAATTTTTATCAGTTAATACAATTTAGGTCATTGAAATTAATTTTACATTGAATTTAGATGTAAAAATATTTCAATCTTTTACAATGTTTTAACTTTTGAAACCTGTTTTCTCATTCCAACAATGAGATTAATTTTAAATTAATTACTGGAACTTATATATTTTTAATTTGAAAAAATGGATTCCATATTTGGAATCAATAGGTCCAAATTATGTAAATATCTTTATTTTATTTTTGGGTATTAGGAATAGTAACTTCAGTAATTTTTTTATTAATACGGTAAAAGGGTAAATCAGATAATTAAGGGTAAAAATAGTATTATAAAATTAAAATAACACTTGTATTAATATCATTGGATGGGTGTGTTTCTAAATAAATCATCCTTGGGTCAAAATGGTATTCTTTGGAATCCACTTTGATGATATTAGAACATTCAATTTATTTTATTTAAAGAAAGGTTAAATATGCCTCACTCAAATTTTAATAACTATATCACTTTTAATATAAGGATATACAACAAATAAATTCAATTATAAATATTCATTTTAAAGATAAAATGTTTTCATTTATCACTTTAATTTATTTTTAATTTTTAGGAAATAAATAATTACCTTAAAGGCTTATACATTAATGATGAAAAAATTATTTAATTGATGAAAAATCAATAAACTATTTTTTATTAAAATGATAATAACCATTAAAAGGCATAGAAACTTGAAAAAATATTATTGGTCGAGTATATATTGACCATAATCTTCCAAGGGTAGAGTTATTAACCATTTGGATCTATATGTAAAATATTATGACATTTATAATTTTTTATTTAAAGTGGTGTTAAAGTTGTCACATTCATGTTTTAATAAATAACATTTTTAATGTTAGATTTTCTAGAAGATATATTCAAATAAAAGTATTATTATTAAATATATAGGATTTATCTTCATATTACTATTTTATTTTTATTTTTTATTCAAAATATAAGTATACTAAATAATTCCACAATATTTATTTGCAATTATTTTATTAATAGAGATAACAAATTAATGTTATTAAGAATATTAGAATAAATATAATTTGGAATAATTAATAATTCCAATGAATTTTATAGATTAACTTGATATATTATGGATATAATAAAATATTTTGTTCCAATTTAAATTTTTATCTTCATTTTTTTAAAATCAATGAATTGAATAGTGTCAAAATTGACACTATTGATTGTTTATCAAAATAATGTATTATTAAATTATTTAAAAATAATAAAACGTTTTTCTAAAAATATATAATAATTATTATATGTTCTTAAATGTTATAAATTATTCATTTATGGTATAATTGAAATAAAATAAGTAAATATTGCACCCTTTTAATATTGAAATATTTTTTACCTTAGTTAAAAATTAAATAGAATAACTAAGAATTAATAAAAATTAAATTGATAGAAAAACTTGTCTAAAATTTATTATATTATGATATTAAAAACTTATCTCATATAATATTTTAAACTAAGACATTTTGGAGGTTTCTTTATGTGGTTTTAATTTATTATAAATTAATATTTTTTGGAAATTCCAAAGGTTCCCCCAACCTCAATTATAAAAGGGCACCTCCTCCCTCATTTATTCATAACTAATTGAACCTTTAAGTTCATCCATACCCTAAAAATTTCCATTATCAACTTACCCAGTAACATTATAGATATTTTTTTCATCTCAAAATACCAACTTTAGTGCCTTTTAGATGTGATCTCGAGGGAGCTCACCAAAGAAGAGGTATTCTCCTTCACTGACTCTCTCAAGATCATTTCTTATTATAATTAATCTTACTTTTTTTCCATTATTAAGTAATAAAAACAGTATAAAATATATACTAATATGTTATTATGGTTATGTAAAAAACTTATTCCACCTTCTATCCATCATACAAAAAACAAAATCACCACGCGTGCGTACATACGACTTACCGTCTCCACGTCGTGGTGTAATCTTTTTTTCACCACCACTTTACTTATATGAGCATAATTATGGAAATAATAACTATATATGATTATTATAAAAAGATATTTATTCTAGAATAATATATATACCATCCACTTCCATACCATTTTATAATTAAAGGAATGATATCATCGCTCATGCGTACGTATGACCAACCATCTCCACGATGCGATGCGATTCATTATACAGGATATCCATTAAATAATGATTATATAAATGAATAAAATGAATAATTACGATATATATTAATTTTAATATCATTCTAGAAATGATATAACTATAACCTATGAAGAAGAATCAGAACTTATTTGACAAAACATGCATAAGAAAATGAATCCATTTATACCTGAATAATGAGTAATAATCTAATGTTATTAACAAACAAATGATAATATGATCATATGTGATATCATAAAAATTACTATGATTCTATAATAATTCAATGACATTATTTAAATCATTATACAATAGGTTTAGATACATACAAAGGATATCGAACCTAAGATAATGTATAATTTCACAATCTCATTATTATCCGAGATTTCTTATACATAAGTATTTACTGGGATAAATTTTTCATCCATGTCCATGTTTCCTAAATATTTATTCCAAAATATTATTTCTATCCTTATATAATTTTTTAATTTCAATTTTACTCATTGTTTAATTTTATTAAACTGTATGAATGGAATCTTTTGTCATTTTTGATATGAGGTAATTTATGAATTATTCAACAAAAGTACGAGAAAAATGTTTTCCTTTAACTTATATGGAATGATGAGTTTTTAAATTTCCATAAAAATGTATTTCCATGAAGCTTAATTTACAATATTTCAAGGTTATTTTCAATGAAATTATTTTCTTTTAAAATTTTGTTTCATTTTCAGAAAAGAAAATGTTTTTGAAGAAAAAATTATATTTTCCTCAAGAATTAATTTTAGGTGTTCTATAAAAATTATTTTCCATCTAATATCGAATTATTTAATAGGGTTATATTTCAAGTATATTATCCATATTATTCCTATGGTTTATTATGTTTATAATTGAATTCTATTTATGGAATCCATTTGTTTTATATGGATTATGTTGTGATGGAATGATGTTTAAGAAACCCATTTTATTGTTTGGGTTATACTATGATGAATGATTTATGTTTTTGTGGTAAAAAATAAGAATGATTTTATTATGATATGGGTGGGACCTATATATACCTCCAATGCATTGGGTAAAGATTTATATGACATGAAATAGATTGAGCTAGAATGGGAAATGATCTTGGTTCAGTAATATAGGGATGGAACGGGAAGTAAACCCAGTTTAGTAATGGACTTTGTCCACTATGATGGTCTTGACAATGATCCTTAACTAATATGAAATGATTTTATATTATTATGTATATGCCAAAAATTTCATGTCTTATGTTATAAATTTTGGGAATATTTTAATTGATTCTTTATAAACTTTTATGATTTATCCCATGACATGATATCCAGATCTTTCATATGCAGGATAAGATTTTCAAATGTTATGTTCTTATGTATTATGATTTTAATATGATTGATATCCCCCTTGTTTACTCTTACTGAGCATCCTAACTCACCCTTTCTTATGTTTCTTTTCCCCAGGCCATGAATATGGCTATTAAGTAAGATATGTCAAAATGAGTCTAGTTATGAAGAAATAAGTGGGAGACAATGTAGATATTTTATGAACTAGTTGTTCATATTTCCTTGTTTCTAAAGACACTAGACCCATACAATCTGGGTGTCATTTTTTCATTTTTTTAATGAATATTATTCAATTTTTAAGTAATATATATGAATGAAATTTATGGGCCGTTATATCTCACATGAGGGAGGGTAGTAAAATATATACAGTTTTCCCTTATAGTATTTATGGGGTTATGGAATTCCATAAAACTTTTAGGCAATGGGATGAACTAAGATACTATTTTTTGATGCTTTCTACTAGAGTGTGCATCGAGGTGGTGACATTCTACTCTTTCCTCACATTCCCACTTTCCAAATATAGGTGGCCTCCATCACTAAGGTTGGTGATGTTGTATCCTTGATAGAAATGGGATAATGGGATGTCGGTTCCTCTTTGCATGGATTTCTCCTTAGATATCATTGCCTAGTCTGGGTCTCCCTTATATATTTGAGTCATGTTTGTGAAACTAATTCCTAGTTCTATATCTAGATGGGTGTTGGTTAATTATGATGCTTCTATCTTAATAGGGAATAAACCTACGGCCAGAGCCAATGACTACATTTGAGACATCTAGATATTGGTGGATGTTGGGTGTTTTGGTAACCTATAAAGTCTTCCTCTTTAAAATTTTAGGGTATCCCATGTTTGAGGCATCTTAGGTGCAAGGACCAAGGGTTCCCATGTCTATCATGGGGTAATTTTCACACGAGGTGTAAGAATTCTGAGGCTTTTTACCCTGGGAATCCCATGTTCATTGTATGGGGTAGAGGTTAAAGATTATATGGTGGGGGTTTACAGGTTTAGGGTCTTATGGAGATAGTTTTTTCATGTATTTTAACATCTTGTGGAGATAGGTTGGTCACATATTAAACATCTTGTGGATACAGGTTGCCCAAAAATTTAACATCTTGTGGAGACAAGTTGGTTAGTGGAGTTTTAGTGTGTTACCTTGGGAAATATAGTCAGACTTCATAGTTATCAAATTCTTAGGGGAAAACATGTATAATTTATGGTGATGATGGGGTATTGGGATTGAAACTCAAAGAGGTGTCCTGGGAGTGTTAGGATTTGACCTCATGGGAGGCATCCTACGTACCCTGTTAAGTGACAGGGATAAAAACCCACGTAGTTTAATGTCATGGATTAAGTTTATATTATTAGACTAGTATATAATATTTTTCATAATGTGGTAAGGAACCTCACATAATAGAAAGAGTGAAAATTAGGGATAGTGTTGAGATTATGTATTTGGTATGCCCTTTGTAGGTGTCTGATCCCATAGTTGGAAAGGAAGTGTCTTACCATGATGATAATACATGCCACATCCTATGTTTATCTCACAGTGTAAGAAGTGAGGGGTCACCCCATTCTAGTCATTAATAGGGAATCTCTTGTTCACACATAGGGTAAGGATAAATTTTAATTTCACTTGTTGAGGAAGTTTTCATGTAGTTTAATGTCACACGACTATGACATTAGGCTATGAGGTTTAACACATTGAAGATCGGACATGAGATAGACCTACACCCAGGGAGACCATTTCTAGGTATGAAAGAAGTATATGAAACTAGGAATCCATACTAAGAAAGGTGGATAGTTTCCTTTGATGATGCCACCTTTAGGGCTTATACATCTACTGCACATGCACCTTTGGGTGGTTTATGGTGTAAACACTATTGCTGTGAAGTGGAAATTTGGGATCCTAATATTAGGGTGACTATGCCCAGAAGAAAGAGGCATTAGGGTGCCTATGATTATGAGAAAAAGGATATTAATCTATCTAGGATATGCTTGAATCAAAGAGTCTAGACACAATAGTTGATGATACCGATCTCATGGTCAATCGAGGTGTAGGTAAACCCAATCAGAGTGGGGTAGGGAACCTAAGCACACAACTTGCACATAGGTGTGCTCGATAGAAGGAGACATTAGGCCAAAGACCTGGAGTTTGTTTCACACAACTCTATAGTGTCACATACAAGTGGGGTTGCGCGAATCATTGGATCTAGAATAAGGACACTTCATGGATCTTGGAGGCATATATTTTCACTACTTCAAGATCCATATGAAACTTGGTGTTACGTGAATAGAACTTCTTTTGTGAACACCCATCTAGCCTTTAGGGGAAGTTTCATGATGACATATCAAACACAATACAAGAAAATTTGGGGCCTATTTGAGGTCAGTAGCTCAAGATATCTACCTTTGGGGGTCCATTAGAGGTCTGGAGTTGTATGATGTCACATAAGAAGGGGTTATGTGAGCAGGAGCCGATGCTTCAACTTCCAAAGGTTCATGCCCCGAATAGATGGGCGATGATCTATTAATATCCAAAATGGATGGTTTTGGGACAATGACCATTGATGAGGTAGGCTTTCATAAGACAACGGTTTCGACGATGCATTTCTCATGAAAATATTTTTCACACCAATGCTTACGGTTGGAAACATGGGTATAAAGTTTCATGTCAGCATATTTTTGGTATTCAGGATCTTTTATAGTGCTTATGAAACTTTTTTTCTTTGACATATCCATTTATACACAAGTCAATTGTGCACAAAGATAAAGAGTTGGGTGAAATGCACTGGAGTTGTGTGTGTTTGATTCCTTGGCTTCAAAATGGTCCCTTGATCCAGGTTATGTCCTTATTTTAGTGAAATATCACCTCCCATGAATTAAGAATTTTTTTGATGCCTACAAATGCCCCATAATAATTGGAACTAATGGAGAATTAGAAGGTCAATTTCCAAGGAAAATACCAAAGCCTGGGGCAGTCTTCCACTGTATTACATAAATTTCAACCTGGTCGCACAAACTAGTTGTGCACATGAGAAATCTAGGGGACCCATGCCTATAAATAGTGGAACATGGTCCTTATATGGTCACATTACTTCCATGTATGATAATTCATCCCTCATGAATTGAATTCGAACCCTTTTAATGAACTCTCTACATTTAAGTTATGATGTTTGTACAAGTCCTCTTTACATGATAGTTTTGCACGCAAAAAGTCATCCTCTTGCATGAAGCAATCCATATTTGTGTGAAATAGACCCATTTTCATGAAACAATATCCAATTGCATGATTAAATATTAATAAATACTCAAAAAAATAGAAATAGTTGATCAATATGATGAAGTTACCGCTACCACTACTGATGCTACCTGGAGGGTAAAAATGGATGGAAATCTTAAAATTCCCTAGGTTATAAGAGTTTTTTCTAAGAACATGGAGCTATTGAGTATATTTAAAGAGTCCCAAAGAGGGAATTTTTTGATTAATAGAATTCCTCTATACAACTTCAGGCTATTGGATGATGTGGCTATCCCATCTATGGAAGTGAACACACCAAGGCTCTGGTTTTCTCATCATGAAGAGATTAAACATAAAAATATTACTACTACTGGACACTTAATTAGGTAATGTGAAACTACTTTTGTTTATACATTGAGCAAGAGGAAAAGGATAATGAAAAGGGAACAACTAGATGATGAAGACTTCCCTACCCACTATTAAAGTATCATTCAACACAACATCTGAAACAACTGCATGTGATGTTATGAAGATTAAGATTTTGAGTTGGGGGAAATTTCACCGATGAATGGGAGTGGGTGTACTAGGTGTAATTTACATGTGAAGAGTATGGGGTTGACATGTGATATATTGGTTTATATGAATCAGTGTGGATGTCCCATCTCCATGTTTACGACCAACTAGATCTACTGCGAGAACTCCTTAGAAGTTGGTAACCAGACACGAATACCTTCCATGTACATCATGGAGATATGGGGATCATTTTCTGGGATATTCACCACATTGGTAGAATTAATCTAATGGTATTTCAATATGATGAATTCCACTAAATTCCCAATGTTTGGGGGGAATATAAATTAGACACCAGTAGCGACAAAGATCTTATTGGACCAATTGAAAATGGTGTTGAAGAATCACCCCCTTCCATAAGGATTTTTCTTTCAAGAAATAGATGGTATTGTTCCTGAATTCACCATACATGAAAATGCCAGGGTAGCCGAAGTAGTGTAGTAGCACAGAAGAAGGTCACTACCAAGAATGTGGCTACAATGTAAAATATTGAAAACTAGTGGTCATATACATAGAGTTCCTGACCACATTCTTGAGTAGTTGGATTCTAATAGTCAGGGACACCCATATGGGATTGTCACTTGGGACATTGGTGATGGTGAAAATCTTAGAATCTGAAAACTAGGTGAAATTTGGGGTTCTGGTGCTGGTCCAACACTACCATCAGTTGGGTTACGTTGCGAGGGGGGACATGCCCTGATGTATATGATTTCTATTCCAATATATGCATGGATAGATTACGGTGCACTTTAGGGGGGGGGGATGAGTTTCCCAATTACATTACCCCCCAAATTTTGTTTTTTAGCCTTCTCTCCTCAATATCATTGGGGTTTGACCAATGAAGCTCAAAAAGACTGGAGTAATGGAGAAAATTGGAAACCACAGGAGATTCAAATTTCATCCATTCCCAACCCCTTTTAGAGATATTGGTTGATAATTTAGAGGGTATGTTAGAGTAAATGGGATATATGCAATATTTCTATAATGGAGTGCTCTTCATGAAGATTAATGGAAACACATACTGTGAGATGTACACTCCATCCCGATTCTCCAGACAATTTGGAAGAATCCAGAAGTAGGAGAAGCGAGTGTACACATGGGTTTGTGAAGATAGGAACCCATGTGTTCTTTATAAACTATGGTGGATGTTTGTGGATTAATAAATTGGGAAAACATCATTCTTCTAACAGCTAAATTTAATGAAACCTATCCCATAACTACACCGAAAATTGGTTTGGGGCATACCTAGTAGTGATCCCACACTATTATTTAAGGAAGGTGGAATCATTAGAAAATACATAGGTGAAGTAGGGAGGAATATTTGGTGATTTAGTGATTGGTCGAGTAGAAACAAGTGTGAATTTTGGCTGACAAAGTCCGCTTGATGTCCAAGGAGGAAGAAAATAATCTTGCTAGGTGGAAACATGACCTGGAGGCCACTCTCCAGAGATTGGATATGATAGATCACTCAATTGTTGAGGCTGAGCCTTAGAGAGAAATTAATTTTTTTTAAATTAGGAGAGGCTGCAACATGTGGATGACCCTCCTTAATGATGAATTCAGAGTTATCTCAATTTCCTGCATGTTCATGCCTCCTTTTACTGAATCTTAATCACACTTGTAAGGCATTAGACCATAAACCTATAAACCCATGCGAGTAATAATCAATGTGAAAAATAAGAGATAAATAGATGGATGATTAATTATATGAGAGTAACAAGTGGGGTGGGGTCCGAATGATAAAACAACCCCTTGGAGAGTCCTGACCAGGAAATCTTTAGTTAGGGAGTTGGAATCAATACAACCAACTTTATTTCCTAATGTGTGCTAGTGAACGAATAGGGTAACTCCAGGGGTGTTTCATTCTACCCAAATAAGGGGATGATGAAGGATGTGAATTGAGAAATCCATGATTTAGAACACAAAGGGGGTGGCAGACCAATAGAATATGATTGCTGACCATGTTTGAAATTTAGATTCTACTATCATACCACCAAGGATGGGCAAATAAATACGAGGGTTGACTATTGAACAAATTCAAAACACAAGGCCTATCAAAATTCCATTGTAAGTACTTTAGATCATGTTCCTAAGATGGTAGGTGAGATAGTGTGGCCAAGAACCATTACTATTAGGGGGACTATTCATATGTGGAAGATGTTGGGGATCCAAATCAAGTAAGGCATGAAGTGTAGGGGTGGATTGAGGGGATGTTCATTTATATTTCAACACTCTTGGGATTATAACACTGTGGTTCTGAAAAAATTGGGTGAGAACATCATTATTAGAGAAATCTAGACTCGCATTCCAATTATAAATTCATCTTGATTTCAAAGTGATAGTCAAAGAACTCAAGCGGTGCAGGTGTGGTAGATGGTCGACATCAAGGGGGGGGGGAGGTGACCTTAGGTGAGGGCCTAAGATACTTCATAGTTTTACATAATGTAATGTGGATGGGAGGTGTATAGTTTAACATCTTTTACCAAGGATGATGAACATGTAGTTTAATGTCATATGGTGAGGAAATGATTTTTACAGTTTAAGGTTACATATATTTGACCATGATGCCACATATTTTAACATCATATGGTTGGGATGTATGTAGTATAGTTCAGTGTCTTGTGACTAGGATGCATGGAACAATGTGAATGTAGGGTGGAGTTAAGGTTTTACCTAACTTTTTCCTAAAATAGTGGCTTCATAGGGTGCATACAAGATCTTACTGAGGATTAGTGATGAGTCCTAATGGATTCATGTCTTTTTCCATTTATAACCTCATTACTGCTCAATTCATGAGGGTGACTTGGTAAGTTAAAGTGTAACTTTTTGATCAGGTCGCACCTATAATTTTTCAAGCTGACATATGTTTGTGCCTCTTTCTTGGGGTATTTTAAGTCCATTCTAGTCAGAATAGATAGCTATATATTTAGGGGAATATTTATGGGTGACCATATAAATGTTTGGACCATGGATCCTATTTTAAGGCCATAGAGTCTATATTGATTAGAAGATATTGTGTGATTAGGGAAGTGCTATATACTTGATGCAAATAATGGAATAAGGTAATATGATACCACATAAGTTATCACATAGTTTAAGGTCATGATGTTTAAACCACCTCTGCTTGAGTGATGCACCGTCTAGGGCCTACTATAGGGAAAATGGTGAAAAAAGGGTGTGGGTAGGGTGAAGTTTTTTAGCTGGCACCAAGATATGGGATCTAGGCATCACTACATATCCCATGAAACTAAAAATAAAGAAAAATAGATTTATAGAATGTGGAATGGTAGGAGATCAATGCTAGAGTTGGGAAGTCCTCTAGAGTGAGGACACGACAAAAAAAGAGGGGGCATTAGTTTTTCTATCCTGGGAGGTGAGGAAAACTACACGAAGATCAGGACCACAAGGGGTAGTTGCACACAATTTAATGTAATGATGGTTAGACTATGGGGTGTGTATCTTAAGGAAGTTGTGCAGCATGAGGTATAAATAACCTAACATGAAGAGAGGGAAAATTAGAACCATTTCTACATGATAAATCCTCGAGGAAAGTTACATACATTTTAAGGTTGCGATGCTTGGACCAAAGGGAAAGGATTTATTAAGGAGGATTGTGTGAAAAAAAAACGTGAAAACTTGATATAAAAAGAGGGAGAAGGAGGTCTAGTTCATTGAAAACTCCCAATAAAATCTATAGCAGTCAGAATGAACCTACACTACCGAGCTGTCACTGGTGGGTAGGGACCCACAACATCAGGCCCCCATATGGCCAAGGGTTAGGAGTACTTGGTGGTGCATAGAAGCTCTGGTGATTGATTCAAAAAGTTGGCATGAATATGGCATGAATGAAACCTCTTGGAGAATTCGATGCAGTTATGGAACATGGTGAGCCAATATTAACCCAATCACCAGATCTAGTGAGAAAGATTAAATCATTCTTAATGGTCCACACATGATCTAGCATATACCTCTTGTATGAATTTATGGATATACCTTCCTTGGATACAACAAAGGATCATTCCATCAAACCCATGCCTATAAAGGGTCTTCTAAATTATGGGGCCATTCTAGAGGGTAAATTATGCTGCACGTTGGAGGATTATCTCACACTTAGCTCGGTTTGGTGGGAGAGTTCCATGTTGGAGATACTCAACAATGAGATTCATCTAATCAGGTGATTTCTTGATTATTGGGTTATTTTATGGCCCTTCTATAGAAGTGCCATATTTTATCTGATTTACCTATTGGTCTTCATAATTATAAATGATGGATTCAATGACCCTTCAATGTACAACATGAATAAATAAATAATCTTGACCAGGGTCTACAATAGATGTGTCCAGGCCTTACAACACATCAAATTAGTCATTCTATGATTGAGGAATATGAGTCTCCTCTGATCAAGAGGGGAACTAGGCCATCAACTCATGAGTCCACTCCAATGGGGGAACAAGTTCCTATTTCCTGATGAAATAATCACTGTTGATCTATCTTATGACCAACTTAGAGTCTCCCTTCATATGAAAGTGGGGGAATTAATCTCTAGGTCCAAATTGAGCATATTGATAAGATTCTGGTACTCAACCTCATTATTGGTGAATCCTTCCGATAATAAGAATGAGTATAGTGATATAAACTTTGTGGGAGTGATGAAGACAATCCATTGGTCCACCCTATTAAGTTTGGGGCTGTTGAGTCTTCTTCTGGTCAGGATATGGCATGCACCATCAAAATAAATCTTCTAATATAGCACATTCTAATCCACTAAGAGGATGGATGCTTCTAAGAAATAAATATATAGGGGAAAATCCTTAGGGGTCATATGCACAACTAAGAAATATTCCAAAGCATGGACCTTGAAGACTTTGTGGGGGATGAATATGATGTCAAATTTCTGAAAAATTTCTTCCCAGTATGCCAGTCACCCTATTAGCATGGGGAGATTAAGTATGTACATCAGTGGATCAATGCAATACACTAATTGTATTTCATGGAATTCTAGGTAATGCCACAATTTTTGAAATAAAAACACTAGGGACAAGTAAGTCTTCTCAATGAGAGAATATTTGATCTCAGTTTCTAGAAACATGTGACTGAGATAATAGAGGTATTTTTCCCTGACCTTTCTATTTCTATGACCTAGGAGGGAACCTAGGGAACATTCTAGTGTGTTCATATAAAGGACTAAAGGATTCCCTAATATGGGTGGAATAAATATTGGAGGATAAAAAATATACTAATAAATGTACTCAAATGTGTACTGATAGTACTTTTCCCACTGGTAGATGATATCATTCTTCATGAGCCTCTAGAAGGGACTGCACTTGCTATCCATATTTATAATGAATCTCTGGATATAAGATAAGTTTCTTTTAAGTCCTCAAAACTCCTAAATATTTTGTAGTGGATGCATCTTACTGATATCTTTGATCTTATCTAGATCGATCTCAATGCCTCTATACTTGATAAAAAAGATGAGGAACTTTCTATAGGTAACCTTGAATGCACATTTCAAAGGGTTAATTTTTAGGTGGTGTGATTAGAGGAAGTCGAACATTTTATCAAGGTCCTTGAGATTATCCTAATGCTAGAAATATTTAACCACCATGTCATCCACATAACACTCCACCAATGTCCCAAGGAGAAATTTGAAAACATGGTGCATGGAATGATAGTAGGAAGCTTTAGTTTTATTCAAACTAAATGGAATTACTCGGTAACATAAGGTTCCTTTGGGTTATATGAATGTGGTGGCCTCATCATCCTCATGGGCTATCTGGATTTGGTTATACCCAGAATAACCATCTATAAAGGATAGATTTAGAGTTTTCTATGACATTAATCAATATATATGTTACTGTAAGGAGAAAATATTCCTTTGGGTAATGGTGGTTGAGGTATTAGAAGTTGACAAAGACTATAATATTCTCATTCTTCTTCTTGACTAAGATGATGTTGTCCAAAAAATATGGGTACTGAACCTATCTAATGAAGTCATCCTTTTTTAGCTTGTTGACGTCAGCCTATGACATAACACTATTGGAGGATAATGTGGGACTTCAAAAATTGTATCAAGGACTGGGTCTTAACCTCTTTGAGGGGATGTAATCTATCCACTTTGAAAATAATTCTATAGTAGTCAGAATGAACCTACACTACCGAGCTGTCAACGGTGGGTAGGGACCCACAACATCATGCCCTTATATGGACAAGGTCTAAGAGTACTTGGTGGTGTGTAGAATCTCTGGTGGTTGATTTATGAAGTTGGCATGGATCTGGAATGAATGAAATCTCTTGGAGAATTCAATGCAGTCATGGAACATGGTGAGCCAAAATTAACCCAATCACCAAATATGGTGAGAAATATTCAATCCTTCTTGATGTTCCACACATGATCTAGAATGTAACTATTGTATGAATTGAGGGATATCCATTGCTTGGATACAAAAAAAGAGTATTCCATCAAACCCATGCCTGTAAAGGGCCTTCTCAAGTCTAGGGCCATCCGAGAGGGTAAATTATGCTACACATTGGTAGATTCTCTCACACTTAGCTTAGTTTGGTGGGAGAGTTCAATGTTGGAGATAATCAACAAAGGGATTAATCTAATTAGGTGCTTCCTTGATTTCCAGAGTATTTCATAGACCTTCCACATAATTTCCATCCATTATCTGATTTACCTATTGGTCTTCATCATTATAAATGATGGGTTCAATGAACCTTTAATGTATAACATGAATAAATAAATAATCTTGACCAAGATCTACAAGTGATGTGCCTAGGCCTTCTAACACATCAAATTAGTCATTCTATGATCGAGGAATATGAGTCACCTCTAATCAAGAGGGTAACTGGTCCATCAACTCATGAGTCCACTCCAATATGGGAACAAGTTCCTATTTCTTGATAAAATAATCATTGTTGATCTGTATTATGACCAACTTAGAGTCTCCTTTCACACTAAAGTGGGGGAATTAATCTCTAGGTCTAACTTGAGTATAGTGATAAGAGTATGGTACTTAACCTCATTGTTGGTGAATCATTATGATAATAAAAATGAATATAGTAAGATGGACTTTGTGGGAGTGATGAATACAATCCCTAGGCCCACCCTGTTATGTTTTGGGCTGTTGAGTCTTCTTCTGGTCAGGATATGGCATGCACCATCAAAATAAATCTTCCAATATAACACATTCTTATCCACTAAGAGGATGAATTCTTCCAAGAAATAAATGTATAGGGGAAACTCATTAGGGTTCATATGCATAACTAGGAAATATTCCAAATCATGGACCTTGAAGACTTTCTAGGGGATGAATATGATGTCAAATTTCTGAAAAATTACTTCCCAGAATGATAGTCAACCTATTAGCATGGGGAGATTGAGGATGTACATCAGTGTATCAACCTGATACACCAATTGTATTTCACGGAACTCTAGGCAATGCCACCATTTTTGAAATAAAAACACTAGGGACAAGAAACTCTTCTCAATGAGAGAATATTTGGTCTCAGTTTCAAGAAGCATGTGACTGATATAATAGAAATAGTTTTACCTGACTTCAATAATTCTATGACTTAGGAGGGAACCTAGGGAACATTCCAGTGTGGTTATATAAAGGACCAAAGGATTCCCTAATATGGGTGGAAGAAATACTGGAGGATGAAAAATATACTGCTCAATGTCCTCAAATGTGTCCTGATAGTCTTTGTCCCACTGGTAGACGATATCATTCTTCATGAGCCTTGATAAGGGACTACACTTTCTATCCTGATTTATAATGAATCTCTAGATATAAGATAAGTTTACTTGAAGTCCTCAAAACTCCTAAATATTTTACAGAGGATGCATCTTACTGATATATTTGATTTTATTTAGATAGATATTAATTCCTCTATACTTGATAAAAAATATGAGGAACTTTCTATAGGTAAACATTAATGCACATTTCAAAGGGTTCATTTTTAGGTGGTGTGATTAGAGGAAGCTTATAATTTTCTCAGGGTCCTCGAGATAGTCCTAATGATGGAAATAATTAACCACAAAGTCATCCACATAACACTCCACCAATGTCACAAGGAGTAGTTTAAAGATATGGTTCATGGAACACTAGTAGGTAGCTCTAGTTTTATTCAAACTAAATGGAATTACTCGGTAACATAGGGTTCCTTGGGGTTATATGAAAGTGATGGCCTCTTCATCCTCATGGGCCATCTGGATTTGGTTATACCTAGAATAACCATCTATAAAGAATAGATCTTGGAGGATAGCTATGACATGAATCAATAGCTATGTTACTGTAAGGGGAAAATATTCCTTTGTGTAGTGGTGAGTGAGGTATCATAAGTTAACAAAGACCCTAATTTTCCCATTCTTATTCCTTACTGAGACGATGTTGTCTAAAAAATATGGGTACTGAACCTCTCTAACAAAGTAATCCTTGTTTATCTTGTTGACGTCAGCCTCTAACATAACACTATTGGATGGGTTCATCTTTCGGGGAGGATCTTTGAATAAATGGTGGATTACTGGGAGGCCATAGTGATGAAAAAAAAGGCATCGATTACTAAATTTCCTTATAGCCCAAGGAGAACACATTGCAGTGTTGTTTCAAGAAATCCACATACATCCTCTGCTTTTCTAGAGATATAACTGCACTGATCAATGTCAACCTAAAATATTCATTTATTCCAAGATTAACTTGGTTTAGTTCATCTACTATGTTTGATACACCCTCTTAGAGCACTAGAGGGGCATCATAAAAATACTCTTTATCACCTAAGATATGAGGGTTGGAAGTAGGTGTGACTCTCTGAGATATATAGATCCGGTAGTAGTGCTAGAACATACTCTAGTAGAAGTGGAGTCCTTAACAAGGGGTATTATTCTAAAAGACTCTAGAAAAAATATACAGAGCCTATTACACATGGTTTCTTACCACAAATCATACCTTTGATATTGAAGCAACGACGTCAGGTAGATTTCCACTGAGTCAACCCTTCCATTTAGAACATACAACGATGTCTTGGATCAATGGACATGGGAAATATCCCATGATATTCTATATGAGTGGGTATTTTGGTAACTATTTGAGATTTTCTCATGTAGTAATATGAGGTAATCTACAAACACTCATTATTTTTGGAGATGATGAAGAATCTTCCCAGATTTGGGGTCATGGGCCCTAACCATGGAATTGGAAGAATGAAGCTGTCTTTCAAATATACCTAGGGATCTGCCGAAGCATATGTTAGATCATTAAGGGTGTTGATACACTTAACTATGTTGGTATAGATTTTTCCCTCCCTTTTGTAGTACTTGGAATCTAGGTAATAGGTCTCACAGGAGTTGAAGGGAGATGCTTCGCCTTAGAGCACCCCTACTCAACTATTGACGGAGTATTTGAGGCACTGATAATATGAATAGGGAGCCTCCATATGAATATGGATCCAAGGACTTCCCAAAAAATCCTTTTAATACATATCCTAGGAAACAACCATAAAATCGATGCTTTATACCAAACCATTGATCTAGGTCTTTAACCAAATCTTTCCATGCGACTTCTATTCACTCTTATCATACCATCGAATTTTTAGGTTGGAGGGAGTTAGGATGGATTCTATTAGCCCCATATTATGGATCCTGAGGACCTATATGAGATTGATTTCGAAGCTAGTATCCACCAGGAAATAGGTGATTTCCATGCTATTAAACTAGCCTGTGACATACAACAGTCGGATATGCCCCTGGAAAGTTTCACCCTTATATTTTCCAAAGAAGGAAATGATGTATTGACATTATTTTCACTCATCTTATTCTATATGAAAGACCTTAGTGGCATCTAACTTAGTTTTTAGTTATAGAGGAATTTTCAAGGCCTTAATAAGGGCCTCACACATATATTTTGAAAGGTGTAGTTTTTCAAGGATTGAGAGCCTTACTGGAATATCGATGAGCAGTTTTAGCACATCATATTTTTGGTAAAGGGGTATATTATCGTTTTCTAGGGGTATATCCTTAATAGGGAGAATAATGGGTATAACTAATTGAGGTGTTGGTTCTTGGGTCATGCCAGCTATATTCTATTGCTGACTAGATGGCTCTGGATGATCACTAGGTGGTTCAAGTCAAGAATTTCTTGAATTTGGATGAGAACAATGCTATTGTGGCTGAGTTTCATGATCAACAAACATGGTTATCTATGAAGGCACATAATAAGGAGAAACTTGAGATGGTTGTTCTTGTTGATCCCTACGTGAGGGTTACCATCTAGTCTCAATAGTATGAATAGTATCTTCTAGAGAACTGGTTCAGACACCCTACCTATTGGAATGGAACCCAACTCTTCTACAATGGTGTTGTACAGAGGTACATGAGGTATGACTAGGACATTATTCATAATTGAACAGTGTACAATGGTCTTCCATCATGAAAACATTCATAGAATCATGTTCCTACTCTTCATAAGTGGAATATTACATGACTTGATTAATTCTATGAGTCTCTCCCAATTCGTGAGGAATGAACTCATCGAGGGTACATATTGATTTAGAAACTAGTAGGGGACTTTTATTTCCTTTTATTTTTTATGCCTTTTATTCTGATACTTGGAAGGAGGTGATACTGATGTGGTGGGAAGAGTGGACGTGACGATCCCAAGGGGTGGTAGTTTGTTCAAATGGGACCAAATAATACCATGGGAGTGAGTGAATGTATTATGGGTTGACCATTTTTTTAATTTATTCATAGCCTGACCTGAAGCCTGTTGAGATTCATTTGAGTCCTCATCGCTGCTATCAAGATCAGTAGATAAATGCATTACCTATGCTGAGACATCACCAAATGTGACCGGTCCACCACCCACTTAGTCTTGGAGTCAATACTTGAAGATGAATCACTCCTTGATGGTGTGACCAAGGAATCTATGATACAAGAAAAAGTTAGCATGATTAGTGAGGTTAGCTTCGTCAGGACTCTGGTATTCAGGTTGCTTCAGGATGTTCTTCTCTAAGTTACAAATGTAGTAACCTTGGACTTTCATGTCCTTGGAGGATATGATCTTGTTCCTCCACTCTGTAAAGGGGATCTTGAGTTTCTATCCTTGTCAGGTATACTAGAGAGAATTTTCATGAGGAGTCTATTCCTGATGAGGTTGTGGTTGGTTGGGCCTATCTAGTAGATGAGGCCTATCCAATTGATGAGGCCTTTCCAACAAAGGTACCTAAAGGTGGACCAACTATGGGGCCTCAATATCGATAGCGACAACTGTCTCTACCTTTACAAAATTTTGTGTAGGGGATGAAAGAGGTAATAGGCATGTCTATTATTTTTTCCACTATAAAGATTCTTCTAGGCACTAAGTTATTTCAGTGAGCTCTCAAAACCCTCCTAAAATATGAGATAGATGAGGGTGGGTACCAACTCATATTTTTAATTCCCTATGTACATCATAAGTTGATTTTACTAGGAGGGATTTAAATCTAGGGTGTACATGAGTTCCTTCCACTAGGATATGATGTCAGTAACTCACTCATAGGACCTATGTCGGCATTTAGATAGGTTAGAAATGATAGTTTTGTACATGGTGTATCTAAATTGGTAGATGAACTATCTGTGAATATACTCCCAAAAAGTTATAGACCCTTGTAGAAACTAACTATTGTAGAGACCTGTATTTTTAAATCAAACTAAAATATGATTTTTTTTGAATTTTTTCATTTTTTGAACAGGACAAATTTAAAATCGAGCCTCAGAATGGAATTCTAAGATTTTAAACCCTTCGATTTAATATTTTTGGGATTGGGTGAAGGCTCAATAAGTGATTTGGGTGGATCAAAGAGTTTTGGAGCACTGAACCTAGAAAATCATGGGTTTTCAAGGCTGCAAAGGGCGCACAGTTTGTCTAAAACCATGTGGGCCACTGTAGGAAACCATACAGCCTTATTCAAAGAGGGTAGTGGTGGTGCACACAGGTTGCACATGGTTTTCCAAAAAGTGTGACTATCCCCTATAGTCTTACTTTTTAGGAAGTACCTCTACACTATTCAGTGCACGGTTTGAAAAACCATACGGTTTATCAAGTTTTAAAAATAAAATAAAATTAAATTAAAAATAAAATAAAATACTCATAATCCTCACCCTCTTACACTGAAATCACGACATACCCAAGAGGGGATCTCCTCTGGCAGCGTGCTTGACCCACTTCCATCTTCCTCTTAGATCAAGTTTCTTCCTCCATTTCTTTTGATTTTTTCTCCAAATCTCCAAGGTAATACCCTCCACTCCTCCTCCTATTCATTTCAGGCCATGATTTGGTTTCTACATAAACCTATGAGATTTGGCCAAACCCTAGGTCAAATGGGTGGTAAAATTTTCATTTTTCTCTTGGTTTCAGGTTGTGTGGATGGTATCTCAAGACCCATTCATGCAGGTTCCAAAAACCTCCACTAAAAGTGAAGTAGTTCAACTCGATTTGGTTCACTGCCAACAATTTAAGGTGATTTTACCTTTATTCTTCAATGTCTATTAGTTTTTATTTGGGGTTTTTTAAATTTATGAATCCATGGTAATTATTTTGGGGTGCGTTGGTCCTTGCATCATTAATTTTGATTTACTATTAATGTGTGTAGTGGGTTTTGAATAGAATTTATGGCACTCTACTTAGGTATGTATACATATAATATATACATGTCGTCCATGTCCATGTTCCCTCATGGCATCGGGAATACATGCATTGGGTTAAGGATATATATGAATGTATGTGTGTGTGGGTGAGGGGAGATTTCAAGTGGTCACCACAAAATCTATCAAGTGATGAGTATTAAATTGGTTCCACCCTAAGGTAGAGTACCTTTCCAAGTCCTCCAATTTTATAAATGAATTAATCAATATCTTACTTCACTTTTGTTATATTTAAATTGATGTAGTAAAGTTATTAGATTTAATGCCTCTTAAATGTGAATTTAGTGTGTTTCATATTTTAAATGATAAATATAAAAAGTAATTTTTTTTGATAAATAAAGTCACAATTTTATAATAAAACTCCTCCAATAGTGGTGCGCTGTCTTCAAGATAAAAAATTAGTGATTAGACTTTTATTCTTGCTTGGATTTTTGTATTGATACTTCTTTTTTCCTTTATGTTACATTTGAAATATGGAATGTTTAGTACATATCCCTAATGGAATTAGAAAAATGGACTTTACCCTTTAAAAAAAATTAAAGAACCAAGGCACTGTCTAAGTTCTTGGCTGAGTTCTAGATTAGATTACCCATGTGTGATGTTTTTCCATACTTTTCATTTTAGTATTTTGACATGTTTGAGCCACAGTTCAGGTGTGCATTGGCTTGACCTTTATAAGGGTAATATTTTCTATATTTAATGTTTTGATTTATTTTGTGAATTGGCTAATGGAAAGTACCATGCATGCTCACCACTAACTCGCCTAAGGTAAGTGCTTCAATGTGATAACTAATGCTAAATGGAAATTGGAAAGTATACTACGTATATGACTTGAACTTTTTAAATCTGATTTAATAATAGTATGCACGTCTGTAATACCCCCTACTATGTTGATGAAAGGTAGTGGAGTGGATATTTGTTATTGAAATGCCTTAAATGGATTAAATAAATGGTTGCTAGCTACTTGTCCTTATCACACTAATGAAAGGCAAGGCTTGAACCAAATGGAATTAATGATTAATTATGACTTGATTAAATGGTTTCATGCCCAATTATCCTTATCACACCAATGAAAGGTAATTTATTGAACCTTATGAATTATATATGACTTCATTATCATAATATAAGTGACCTGACTCGAGCTCACCTTTGATTCCCAAGGGAATTCCTTGAGAACTCAAGTACCCCATTCTTAATTCAAGGATATGACTTGATTCAGTTAATACCCACCTAGAAACCAATATTTTTATAAAATTTGGATGAATGGTATGACACTATAGGATCCTTTATGTAGTACTATAGGATGCCTTGGATACACTCCTTGGATCCAATATTGAGGTTTCATGGTTAAATCCCATCAGGAATAATCATTTCTTATCCCAATTTTAACTTGGATGAACTCCTTAAACTTGGTAGGAATATTATTGTGGAATTCCTTGGATGATGATCCTTTTATTACACTCTTACCCTTATAAAGACTATAGTTATTACTGATTTGGCAGCCCTTAAGGTCTACGTCGCCTTGGTTATTACCTTGGAACTTCATTATTAAATATCATCATTGGGTGCCTTGTTACATCTTGGAAACTTCATTATTACAAACATATGACTTATTTATAAATTGGTAATAATCAATTAATGATATGGTTACATGTTCAGTCACTAGCCAAGGGCTGTAGAAGGTATAGTCATCCGGTGTCCCATAAGAAACTGGATGGGTGATGTTTATTTATTCTACTTGTTATTATTCTGTATACCTATAAAATATTTAGTTATGTTGCACTGGCTGGATTGGGATATAGACCACGGGTCTTAGATTAATAATATTATTATCTCACACCCTTCTCAGGTACCCTTGGTACCCAAGTAGACCTTATATTTGCAGGATCTAGGTTGTTTTCTGTATTGCTTGTACCTAGGAATTAGGAGTAAAGGACTGAGATGGAGCTTAGGATGATCATGGAGATTGCCTGTGGTTCTTTGAAATATTATCTTTATTATTGTACTATATTTTAAATCATTATATATTTTTTTACCACTTTACATCATGTATCACTACCATGTCATGAATTCATCTATTGTATAAACCAGCGTTGACCACTTCTGTATAGTTATATAAGAATCTAACTTCCACTGCTTTGTCGTTTCTATTTATTACTTCCACTATTGAATATTTTTTATTTTATTATAATTCTATGATACTTTGATTATGATTTTATATTCTCCCCACTAAACAACCATTACACCCTCTCTTCAAGTCATTAGCTTCTGGCATACGGGGAGGCGCGCTTGAGGCTATGTGACCCACCGGTCCAGCTACCAGTTTAATGGTAAGCTCGGTTGGGACATTACAAATTGGTATAAAATGAGGTTAAAATTTTCCTTTGTATTAATATTTTGGGTTGGTATATAAGAGACTAGGAATGTGTCTGCTCTTGGCTAATAGCCATGCTTGGGACTGATTACCCCACGTACAGGAAATGAAAAAGTGGCTAGGGTTGGGATTTATGTTCATGCTATTTGATATTATGGTTGATATGATTTCACCTAGAGTGATTATTATACTTTTTAATGCTTATGATTTAGGATTTATGGTATTTTTACCCTTGTCCTGGTTCGACAATGAATTTTCATTGCATTCAACAAACTAGGAACATAGAAATTCAAATTCCATGTATAGTGCGATGCCATATAGTTACGATTATAGGATGGCTGTAGATTGGATTTTTTTATTTGAGTGCTATTACATGATTATATTTATAAATTTTGAGGCAATTCATTAGAAATACTTCTATGTTTACTTCTTTTTATAGAATTATTATGTGATTAAAAGGCCATTCTTGTGTGATTTTAGCATGTTGCTCTACGTTTTTTGCTTGTAGTGATATGCTAGCTTTCTTTGATATACAATTGGTTTATTTTGTTAAATTAAATGGTTATGATTATGATGAGATATGGTTTTCAGTTTTAGGGTGTATGGGCACCTTATAGCTAGGAAAAGGTAACCCGTGTATTCGAACCATTGTAAAAGGATGTTAAAATTTAAATGAAAAGGTAAATTGGTTAGTAAATGGGATCTGAATTCCAAAACTATAAAGTGTATGGGCATTTTATAGGTTGGTATATAGATATACATATAATTGGACCGTTGTATGTGATCATGATAAATTCTGAATTTAGTTTGGTTTTGATTAATGGGAGCCAATTTTCAATCCATGAAGTGTATGGGTGCTTCATGAATTGGGAAATGGTAGCCCATATTAAATTTAATGGAATGTTGTATTGTGAAATGGTTATAAATATAATGGGCTATTTAATTTTGATTGGAATGAAAATTAGTTAACTATTTAAATGCACGACTAGGGAAAGGTAGGCTAGTTGGTGCATGTTCCTTATGAGATAACCTATTATGGGTGTTTAAAAGTTTAAAATTAAAGAAACTACTACTATTGGGTTTCTTTATAGAGAAACCAGGTTGGCTTAAGGGGACCCTCATAGGTCACAGTATCTATTAAAAATGATTTTTTTATTCAATTTCCTAATAAATATAGGATTTCAATGAATGTTTAATGTTAAAAAGGAAGTTTGATATATTTTCCTATTTTTCCCATGGGGTGTTGGTTAAAATCAAGTACCTTGTGTTTTTGTTTAAAAATGGTACTTGATGTTTTGAATTAAATATTTTGATGATTAAAGATTAAATGTGATTAAATTTAACAGCCTTGAAAATGGAACTTGTTGGTGGTGTCCTCTGTTCAAACCATCTTTGCAATGGTAGTTAAAGTTTCCCTTTGAGTTTCCTTGGAGCGGAAGATTGAGGGCATTCCTTAGGAGTTATTTTACTTTTTTAAATGGATTAGATGGTTGGATTTTGAACCTGATGAATTTTTTTGACATGACCTAGTGTTAAGATCAATGCTCGTGCTTCATAAAGGGGATAACTTGTGGTAGGTAGCACCTTTAGAATTTAAATTCCTTACTAGTTCCATGAGATTATTTATGTCTGGTACCATTCAGGTACCGTTTTCCCTAGTAGGACTTTCAATTTCCAATGATGCCCTTGTTCGGATAACTATTCATGGATTCTTTGGCCTTGTTATGGGTGTGATCAGTGACTGATGCTCGTTTTTAGTAGGTTATACATACCTCAGAAATGGTTAGATACTTTGTAGGTTGTTTGACCATTTCTTCTTCTTATTAATAGACAACTGGTCATGGTGTCATCCAGGATAATGGTCTTATGAGGCAATGCGGCTCTAAAATAAATCTATTGTGGTGTTGAGTACGGTCTTGGGTCATTTCCAAGTAGAGTTACCTGAGCAACAAGGAATCATGTTCATCCTAATACTTTGGATAGAGTTTATAAAGGATCAGGTGTTTTGACATGCTGGTCTTGTTGGTTTGGATTTCTTGGTATTATTTGACATTTGTGAGCATGGATTAGAGGAGTGACACACATACACTTAATGTGTTTTTGCATTAGAAGACTTGTGAGAAACTATTTTATCTTATTTACCTTTAACTATTTGGAAATTCCTAAGATGTGGAGTCTTGTGTAGGTTCTAGTAATTTGTGCCTTCCAAGTATAAGGAAAACAATCCAAGAGGACCATTGAAAATGGTCGCTTTTACTTAAAATCCCCTTGGGGATGTTCGAGTTTGTGAATGTCGGTGCTTGCTCAGTAGCATGACTTTGATCTAGTTTGTAGTGTATGTAACCTCAAAAAAAACCGTCAGACTTAGAAGACTTCAGTGGTTAAACCTAGAGTGATCACAAAATGACTTGGGTAGAAATGGAATGTGTTTGATTAAATGTTGGTGCATCGGTAGGTGAAGCTGAGATTCTTCCTTGAAGTCAAACAGTTGTGGTCCAATTATTTTTTCCTTATATTAGTTGGGTGTGTTTGACTAGAAACTATTTCAACCATCTTAGTTTATTATTCTAAGTGATGAGAATGACACCTATCTTGACATCATCCTAGATTCACTAAGAGAGAGCCAATCTTACACCGTGATAAATATTCAAAAGCTATAGATATTTTTGGGAAATATTTATTAGTGTTACACATTGATGCATGGTTCTTATTGAGTATGGATAAGTCCTAAGTGATTCATGGGTTCCCATGTAGGAACACCTTGGTCAGACTCATGGACTCCGTCCATTTCTTTTGGAATTATGCTGAATGCCTATGTCAGACACCTTCGAGATAAGTCAGCCAAGTTGCTCAACTTATTCTCTCTCTCCTGTTCAATGTTTATGGTTGTTAAGAACCATTTTAAATCATGTTTCCAGGTGAAGGAAAGTATGGTTTCAAGGCTGGATGTATCTTCTGAGAAATCTTATGTGACCATTTTCTGCTAGTTTGATCAGGATCTGACTATTCCTTTTTAATGAAATAACTCCAAGCGCATTATTAGGATTCTTAGAGACATGTTTTGAATGAAAATTACGATGGTGGAGTTACTATGGATTTGAATTTTCCCTTTTCTTAAGTTAAGACCTATGGTGGGGAGAACCATCGGTCAAATATTTATTGAGACGATGACACGATCATGTATCTATTTTAAAGGGCATGTGTAAGCTCTGTTTTGGTGTTTTAGTTGGAGAGTGAGAGTTGGATCGGGTTGTAAAGGCTTAAGTGCAGAATGCATAAGAAGTGATTAAAGGTATGTTGGGAATTGGAAACATAATGAAACTATTTGAAAAAAACTTAAAAAACCTTGTAGGCTAGGTAATGTATTCTTTATTTACAAAGGATTCTCGGGGACAAGAAGTTTTAAGGTGGGGAGATTATAGAGTCTGGTATTTTTGAACCAGACAAAAATATGAAGGTTTTTGAACATTTTCATTTTTTTGAATGGGTCAAATGTAAAATCGAGCCTCAGAACAAAATTATGAGAGCTGGAACCCTTCAATTTAATGTTTTTGGGCTTGGGTGAAGGCCGGATAAGTTTCCCAGGTGGATCAAGGAGTTTTGGGAGAATCGAACTCGGAAAATCATTGTTTTTAAAGGATATAGAGCATACACGGTTTGTCTGAAATCATACGGACCACTGCAGGAAACTGTTCTTCCATTTTCAAAGAGGGAAGTGGTAGTGCACACGGGCTACACATGATTATCCAAACTGTGCACCTAGCCCGCAAAATCTACATTTTTAGGAAGTACCTTTTCACCATTCACTACATGATTTGTGTATGGTTTGGAATACCATGTGGGTAAAACCATGCAGCTTACCCAATTTTAAAAATCAAATTAAATCAAATTAAATTAAAAATAAAATAAACACTCATAACCCTCACCCTCTCTCCCCCAAATTGAGACACACCTAAGAGGGTATCTCCCATGGTCGGGCACTCAAACCCCTTCTGGCCTTCTCTTAGATCGAGTTTCTTGCTCTGTTTATTCTGATTTCTTCTCTGAATCTCCAAGGTAAGACCCTCTTCTCTTCCTCCTCTTCTTTTTCGGCTACACTTTAGTCTCTCCTTAAACCTACAAGATTCGGCTGAACCCTAGGTCAACTGGGTGGTATGATTTTCAATTTTCTCTTGGATTTATATTGTGTGGAGGGTATCTTAGTACCCATTCATGCGGGCTCCAACAACCGCTACTAAAGGTGAAGCAGTTTGGCTCAATTTGGTTCGTGACAATGGTTTAAGGTGAGTTTTACCTTCATTCTTTGATGTCGATTAGTTTTTATCTAGGTATTTTTTAATTTATTATTCCTTCGTAATTATGTTGGGGTGCATTGGTCCTTTCCACATTAATTTTGAGTTCGTATTAATGTGTGTAGTGGGTTTTGATAATTTTTGATAGAGTGCATGCATATACTTAGGTATGTATACATATAATATATACATGTATTCCATGTACGTGTTCCCTCATGGTGTGGGGAATACGTTCATTGCCTTAATGATATATATATATATATATATGAATGTATGTGCATGCGGGTGTGGGGTAGTTTCGAGTGGTCACTGCCAAATCTGTTAAGTGTTGAGTATTAAATTGGTTCCACCCAGAGGGGGTGTCCCTTTCCAAGTCCTTTAATTTTATAAATTCATTTATTAATTGCTTACTACACTTTTGTTAGATTTAAATTGATGTAGTGAAGTCGTTAGATTTAATTCCTCTTATATGTGAATTTAGTATGTTTCATGTTTTAAATGCTAAATGTAACAAGTGATTTGTTGATAAAAAAAGTCATTATTTTTTAATAAAACCTCTCTAATGGAGGTGCATTATCTTCATGATAAAAAGTAGTGATTATAATTTTATGATTTCTTGGCTTATTGTATTGATAATTCTTTATGACTGGATGTTACGTTTGAAATATGGAATGTTTAGGACTTAGCCCTAATGGAATTAGAAAAATATAGTTTACCCTTTTTAAATGATTAAAGAACCAAGGCATCGTCTGAGTTCTTAGCCCAATTCTAGATTTTATTTACCCATGTGTGATGTTTTTCCAAACTTATCATTTTAGTATTTTGACATGTTTGAGCCACCATTTAGGTGTTCCTTGAATTGACCTTTATGAGGGTAATATTTTCTATATTTAATGGTTTGATTTATATTGTGAATTGCATAATGGCATGTAGAGACCTGATTTTTGACTTGTAAGACTTTGGAATATTTCTACATATATTTATAGATTTAGGAACTAAGATGACATGTGATTCTGAGACTCAGTGTGCCTGAAATAAATTTTATAAAAATATTAAGTATTCTTTATACTATGTATATGACAGAAACATGATATCTATTTAATGGTAACTCAGATAAAAAATATGAGGCCACAGTTGAGTCCGAAGCACGATGTTTATCCTAGACGGGACATAACTTTTGTCAGCACAAGTCTTCTGTAGAAAAAAAGCCACATAGGGCGTTTCGTAAATAAAATAATTAAATTTAATTATTTAATCTCAAATGTCAAATCAAATAACTTTTGAAGGGGGAATAAGATTGGAAATATGAGACCTCTGTTGAGTTCTTAATGTCATGTTTTACATAGGTGCATCATAAAGTGAGAGGGCATGAGATGTTCGGATCCCATGACCATTGGAGGGAGAATTTTTAAATTCTAGAAATATGTGTTTAAGAGAAATGAGCAAGGGTTGTCTAATTTCTCCCTTAGACGCCGATGAAGCTCTTTCCTCTCCTTCAGATGGAAAATCAACATCAGATCTTTAGCAGATCGCAATGAAACTTCAGATCTTAGGAGATCAGAGCACATCAAATGAAATGATGGATCCAAAATCTTGGTAGGATCCTTCTTTTAGATTGTACTTTTCCCCAATTGAAGTTTTGGTTGTCGTTTTGTTTTCTGGTCATTTCCAATGCTTTGATTATCCTTATCGATGGCCAAAATAACAACAACCATCATCTAATTGAGCTTTATATTGATCATTCTTCTTGTTCTTCATCTATTATTTTCCATTCTTCATTGTTAAATTTTTGATACAAAGAAATGATGTCCAAATGTGGAGCAGATCATGGATCTGCGCAGGTCGTGATCCATGGATTTCGGATCTACAAAGGTTTCAAGTTTCTGGCACCGGAGGAGGCCCTATAGTGAATGGAAGTGGTGCCAAATTTTTGTTATGCCAAAACAATGATTGATTTTCTATCAGAGACTGATTCTGTGAAGATCGTATCCCAAGGTTTCCAGATCTAGTCTCGGATCCATTTTTTGATCACCAGGGTTTTCCCGTTGGTCCGCAGAAGTTCTGTGATGATCAGCAGTGGAAGCGATAGGCCACATGGTGGAAATGGCCATGGAGGTTGGCGGTGGTGTATTTTACATGTGGAGGTATCTATGAATAGTGCGGGCCATGATGGAGTGTGCCGAGATGGGCCGAGGCGACCGGACTGGGCGGGAGCGGGCCGAGGCATCTTCAAACCCTAATATCTCATAAATCGTGCCTCTATTTTACGTGTCATCTATGGAAACGATCCCCTTGCTTTGAGGATACCCTTTTGAGGCCAGTTTGAGAACTTTGTGTTTTGGGTTTGTGGCTTGGTGGCACAAAACATCCAATAATAATAATAATAATAATAATAATATATTTATTATTATTTGGAGTTTGTTGTATCAGACACATCTCCTACATCCAATGTCCGATTGGAATTCCATTAGTGGTTTTGAAACCTTATAATTGAGGTGGATGTTTCAAGTAAGATTTCATGTTCTTAAACCAAAATGAAGGTGTGGGTCCCATGAGGCTTGGTTTGGGCGTTTGCAGTGAAATGTTACTTTTTCACTAGTTGTCCATTTTGGGAAAGTAAATAGCCTATCGTGAGTGTTTTTACACATAGAATGTAATTATGGCCTCTGTTATGGATTTTGGGACTCCCCACATCATGGGAGTGGGACAGTTACCTTTGGTTAATTTATTTTAGGGTTGTTACTCCCTTGATGGATTAGGGTGCGGGTTTCCCCGTGATGTTCATGTAGTTGGACTGCTCCTCTACCGTGTTAGGGCACATGATCTCCAATATCATTGTAAGGTAGGGTTAGTACTACCATATCATTCTAGGGAGTGGTTCCTCTACCCTTGTAGTGGTTATCCCCTACCGTGGGTGCGATCTCATATTTCACAGAGTGGTGCTCTCCTATCATGGGTGTGGGCCCACATCTCTCGCGATGGTGCTCCCCTACCATGGGTGTAGGCTCACATTTTTCAAAATGGTGACCCCTACCATGTTAGGGTGAGTGCTCATGTTTATCAGGGTAATACTACCCTATCATACCAGGGTGCAGGTTCACACCAACAGAGTAGTGATACCCCATGTTGGAGTTGATAGTGGGGAGTTGCCCCTTACACTTGTTACGGGTGATTCTTGGTTCAAAGTTAGTGCTCCCTCGACGGTCTGAGGCACAGGCCCCTCCAGACAGAAGAGACTGAGGTTTCATGGGTTGGTGTAGGAGTCATTACTCCCTCACCTGCGAGGTATTAGTGAGGTGCAAGACTCTCCACTTGGGTACTTTTGACCTTGTGTAAGGTGGAGGTCAGTGTTGGAACAACCTCTTGATTATGTGATAGTGACAAGGTGTTCTTTGATGTACCTTTAGACCCACAAGGAAGAGAGATGATTTTCCCACCAAGACATTTCCTTATGATGTGACCTAAAACCGCAAGGGAAAGAAAATTCCACCCAAAGAGGATAATATCAAGGTGAGGTGATTGAGTCTTTTTAACATATAGTTTAGAGGAGACACGTGGGATTCTGGGAATCATTTATAGTTACTTCAGGAACTGTTGGATACTCTTCTTTATTGGGATGAGCTGTGATATGAAGATCCCCTTAATTTCTCATTTGGGTTTCTTTGACTAAACACATGCACACACACAAAAATACCCTATTGCAGTACCCACTATTTTGGTTTTGGTTACTCTCCTTCCAAGATAGAAGAAGATGCGTGGGGTATGCCACGTGCTTTCTATGTCTAGATTCTCATGGTTGGATGAGTCTACTCTCCTACTATTGGTCGCGAAGACTTGATGAGAAGTTCATCTTCTCACTATTTCTAGATCCTTATGTCTGGATGATCTTACTTCACTATCTTATTGGGGTTATCTATAATATTTACTATACATTGTTCTATGTACTTCTTTCCTCTTTATTTTTATCTCTTACTGCTTCCCCTTTACCTTTTTGGGGGCATCTATTGAGTAATTTTTTACTAACCCCTACATGAGATTTGTCCTCAGGTATCGTGCCTTATATAGATGAAAGACATGTTGATCATAACTTCAGAGAAGCTTAGGTATATGGGTGCTTTGACCATGTATGGTGGTCATAGATTGGGATCTAGGAGTGGGTCTCTATCAGATATTTTACCTTTTAGTTACTACCAGGTTGTGGCACCTTTTATAGTTAGGTGTATATTTTCCCCCTTTTTTCCTTTCTGTTTACTTTACAACACCTATACTTGTAATTTTTATATGTTGATTCTTCTTTGGGGTTTATATAGCAATGTTTTGTCTTTATTTACTTTCCCTCTACAATTTTCACTGAGTTGGCTGCATGTGTGTGTACATGTTCTTAGGTAAAGGCCTCCCTGAGTTTATTATTCCTTCAGTTCTTGTTGCTACCCCTTGGACTATGGAGGCAGGCTTGGGGTATTTGCGGATCGAACCTGACATGGGCTGGGTCAGGACAAAGTGGTATCATAGGTTGTTAGATCCTTGGGATGTTGTTTGGAAATTTCCCTAAAAAGTTATTGTTTGGGTTTAGGGAAACAATGTTAATGTATCTCAAGAGCGGCTCTCAGGCCAGGAAGTTGAGTGATGGTTCGAAGACCAATTTTTCCATTCACCAGGGCCCTGATTACCCACTTGTTGACTCAAAATGATGAGAATTTTTTTGCAAGGAACATTGGTACACGAATCATATAGGATTGAGTCTTTTACTATCCTTCTTGAGTCAACTCCCCATTATTGTTGATATATATATGCACATCTGACCATGGTACTCCTTGATGATCTTCAGTATGCCTCCACAATGACAACCAACTGGGATAATAGATCCGGTTCATGATGAAGATTCTGTGAGTGACGCGGCCTCAATTCAGGGTCCATCATGCAATCCAGGTGGGTAAGTAGCAGCCTATCCACCTATTGAGCAATAATTAGTCCCAACAGAGTAGGCTGAGGACATGTTCAGGCTGAGCATACCCTATGAGTTCCAGCATGAGGGACCACTGAGGTTTCACAGTGAGCCATATCCTCAGGTAGCAGAGGTTTGGATAGATTCTGTGGTCTGCCTCTTCAGGCTTGTTTGGACACCGACGGATCAAATGAAGACTTTTGCAGCCATTCTTTTCCATGAAGCAGTTGGACGTTGGTGGAGTCTGATTACTCAGATGAAATATGAGTTGGTACTATCATTGGATGACTTCCAATATCTATTCCAGGAGGATTACTACCCATACTACTTATACTTCATTCAGATTCAAGAGCTTCTGGAGCTTTATTAGGGAGAGATAACAGTGGATGAGTACACAACTAGGTTTGTAGACCTCACAGGCTACTTTCTGGACATGATCTTTGATGGATAATTCTGAGCACAAACATTTGATTAGGGACTCCATAAAGAGATTCGTGTCAACGTAGTGACCTTGTGAATCCCCACCTAAAATGGGGTGCTGGATCGGGCACTGGTGACAAATATATTTCTGATAGTGGATTTCTAATTAGCTAGTTTTGGTAGTGGGAATGTCAGAGTTGAGACGTCATCCATAACTAGCAGACGTTAGTTGGAAGGGACTCAACATAGGATGCCTTCTTATAAATGGAATAAAGAACATGGTATAAGATAGAATAGATCACTAGGGTAGCCTAGTGAGGTCCAATGTTATGCTTGTGATGGAGGAGGTCACATAACATGAGACTGCTCGATCATATGTGCTCAGATTCCTAAGAAGATAACAAATGAATCGACATAGAAGAGACAACACCTGACCAAGGATATACCAGATAGGGATAGGGTGGTATCTAGGGAGGGTATTCTAGAATAGGAGTAAGAGGATTTTTTGTTGGTGGAAAATACTATGAAATCCTTCCACCACCACCAGGTGGCCCACGTCAAGCTCGGGGAGCTGGCGGTTGGGGCCATGAGCTGCTGCATGTTATGGATTTCTATGATCCTGCAGCATGTGAGATGATAAGAGGTACTCTTTTCTCCCTACTTATTTCTTTATGTTTTACTAGGGTGACACAGGGTGTTGGTGTAACCCTATGTTAGTGTCATTCAACATATCTTTGAATGCATGAGGAAGAGGGTTCCTTCCCCCACTGAGATTCATTTTTGTGATGTGATCAAAATCACGAGGGAGAGTCAGTGCCGACCAAAGAGGATATTATCTAGGTGTAGTGGATGAGTCCCTATAACTTTTTCATTCATGTTGGGGTTGTGAAATAGAGTGTCAGAGTAGGTCCTGGAATTTCCAATGGAGTTTTTCTGCTTGATATCCTTTCACTTGGGATGTCACTAGTGAGTGTGGTAGAGTTCTTGGTTTGGGGATTAATATCATTCAAATAGAATAAAATATTCATATGGTATACCACAAGATTTATGTATCTAGATTCTTGAGTTTGGATGAGTTTTCTCACCTTCCCTGTTTGTTGGTACCTTGTGTGATCAACATCAATCTCGATATAACAGTTATCAAGTACAGGTCGAGGTGATGGAGACCCCATGAACATGACTACATGACTCACTAATTGGTGGTGTTAGTAGTAGTATTCGCCCTAAGAATTTGGATACACTACCTTCTAGAAGAATGATTTGTGGTTTTCACAGACCACCAGAGTCTCAGGTACATATTCTTTGATAGAGACTTGAACCAGAGACAACGACGATGGTTGGACTTCCTATAGGAATATAACTTCAAGATAGTCTATAATCTGGGAAAGGAAAAAATTTAAGAATATTCAATTAGTAGGAAGTCTTAGGATCTTCTAGTGTTGGATGTTTTAGAGTAGTTATCTTCCCTACAGCTGACCGTAGTAAAGGAGGGTACAATTTTTCTTCAGTCAATAGTGCCCACTCCTTCGCTTCTCAAGCATGTGAGAGGGAGTCCCAATTGCAAGACACTGACTGTGAGATATTTTGTGAATTATATATCCATAGGTGACACAATATATGGATATTCTGAAGGAGTTAATCATGAGATATCATTCTAGGGGTAAGCAATGGTTTTAGTTGTGATGCGGGAGGAGGTGGAGGGAGAGTTAAAAACTTCTCCCTTAGTTGTACATCTTGGTGTGGGAAAGATGTACATGGATATTTAGTGGTTGTTTTGGTGGTCCAACATGAGATGAATCATAGCTGAGTTCATCTCATGATGTCTCACCTATTAGCAGGTGAAGGCTAATCACCGAGTTCTGGTGGGTTGTTGTAGCCTCTTGAAATCCTAGAGTGGAAATGGGAAGAAATATTTATGAACTTCATCACATGGTATCCACACACAACGAAGGGCCACGAGGCCATCTGGGTAATAGTAGACTGACTAATGAAGTTAGTGCACTTCCTTACAATCAGGGAGTAGAGTTGAGTGGAGAGTTTGGGGTAGTTGTATGTATGGGATATCATCCGCCTTCATGGGGTACCCTCAATATTTGTCTTCGATCGTGACACACAGTTTATGTCATGGTTGTCGAGAGGCCTATAGGTGGCGTTCGGGATCCAACTGTGGATGAGTACAACCTTTCACCCCTAGACCGATGGGTAGAATAAGCTCACTATCTAGGTGTTTGAGGATATACTGAGGGATTACATGTTGGTTTTTGGCCAGGAAGGAAACAAATCCTCAAATTTTTTCGGGCCATTCAAGACCGCATAGAAGGTTGGTGAGATTTCCTACCACCTTGACCTATACCCTCAGTTGAAGTGGGTGCATTACATGTTCCATGTGTCATAGCTGAGGAGATATGTGTGTAATCCGATGCACATCATCTAAAGGAGTGGACCATACATGGATAGTAAATCCCTTTGGTTCGCATACTGTGCCAGCATGGAAATGTACAGGAGAGTTCTTGGGAGTGGGAGAGCCTGGTGTGAGATTGGTATCCCGAGTTCTTTTCCCTAGTTTTATTTTCGGGGATGAAAATATTGAAAGAGAGAATGATGTATAGAACTATTTTTGTCCTTGTAAGACTTTGGAATATTTCTATATATACTTCTAGAGATAGGTGATGAGACAACATGTGATTCCAAGGCCTGGTGTGCCTGAAATAAATTTTATAGTAATATTAAGTATACTTTATACTATGCACATGACAGAAATGAGATATCTCTTAAAAGGTAGATTGGATCAGAAATATGAGGCCACAGTTGAGTACTGAGCATGGTGTTTACCTTAGGAAGGAAACAACTTTTGTCAGCACGAGTCTTCTATAGAAAAAAATCCACGTAGGGAATTTTCATAAATAAAATAATTAAATTTAATTATTTTATCTCAAACGCCAAATCAAATAAATTTTGAATGGGAATAAAATTGGAAATCTAAGACCACAGGTTTTTTCATAATGGGGTTTCTTGACTAGGTGAGTCATAAAGTGAGAGGGCGTAGGATTTTCAGATCCTGTGACTGTTGGAGAGAGAATTGTAAAATTCTATAAATATGTGTTTAAGGGAAATGAGAAAGGGTTGTATCATTTCTCCCATGGATGATAGAGAATATATATCCTCTCCTTAAGATAAAAAATTGATGTCAGATCTTTATAGAATCATGACGAAACTTCAGATCCATGTAGATTCGAGCACAACGAATGCAATAGCAGATCCATAATCCAGGTAGGATCCTTCTTTCAGATTCTGCTTTTACCCAATTGAAGTTTTGGATGTCATTTTGTTTTCTGGTCATTTATGTTGCTTTTATTATCCTTATCAATGGTCAAACTAACAATTACCATTGTCCGATTGAGTTTTTGATTTCTAATTCTTCGTTTTCTTCGTCCGTTATTCGCCGTTTTTCGTTCTTAACTTTTTGATATGACGAAATGAAATCCAAACATTGAGAGGAGCATGGATCTATGAAGGTAGTGATATAGGGATTCTAGATATATTATTATTTAAAATTTTGGGTGCCATAGGAGGCACTATAGTGAGCATAAGAGGCACCAACTTTTCATCACATCGAAACAACGACGTATTTTTGAGTGGAGACCGAGTATGTGAAGATCACATCCTGAGGTTTCTAGATCTAGTTTCGGATCCATTTTTCAATCACCAGGGTGTTCCTAGTGGTATTCAGAGGTTTCATGGAAGCTGGTGGTGTCAAGCCACAAGGTGGCGGCGACTTCACAGTGTGTAGGTGGCTGCGGCCGGTGTGGGCCATAGAATAGTTGGCCCGAGCGGGTCGGTGTATCTTCAAACCATGATATCTCCCTAACCGTGTATCTGTTTTACGCGCCGTCTATGGAAACGTGACCCTTTATTTGTGGATGAAAATTTTAGGCTAGTTTTAGAGATTTATGTTTTAGTATTGAGGCTCTATTTCATGAGACATCCACTTATAATAATAATAATATATTTATTATTATTTGGAGTTTGTTGTATCAGACATATCTGCTTAATCTGATGTCTGATTAACACGCCGTTAGTGGAATTGAAACCCTATAATTAAGGAAGATGCTTAAATAATGATTTAGAGAACTTAAAACAAAATCAAGGCATGGTCCCCATGAGACTCGGTTTGGGCGTTTGCGGTGAAATGTGACTTTTTCATCGGGTGTTCGTTTTGGGAAAGTAAATAGCCTATCCTGAGTGTTTTTCTGCATAGAACAAAATGGTGGCCTATTTTATGACTTTTAGTCCTCCCCAAATCATATGAGTGGGACTGTTACCTATGGGTAGTTTCTTCTAGGGTTTTTACTCCCCTGATGGATTAGGGTGTGGTTTTCCCTATGATGTTCGTGCAGTTTGATTTCTCCCTTACCGTGTCAAGGCACGAGCTCTCCAATTTCATTATAAGGTAGGGTTGCTACTACCCTACCATGCTAGGGATAAGGTCCTATATCCTTGTAGTGGTTCTCCCCTATCGTGGGTGCAGGCCCGCATATCTCTCAGTGGTGCTCCCCTACTGTGGGTGCAGGCTCATGTTTTCCAAAATGGTTCTCCTTTACCGTTTTAGGGTGCAAGACCACATTTATCAAGGTAGTACTTCCCTGTTGTACCAGGGTGTGGGTTCAAACCTATAGAGTAGTGATCCCCCATGTTCGAGTTGGAAATGGGGAGTGGGGACCTCCAATTGTTATGTGTTATTCCGGGTTCGGAGTTAGTTCTCCCTCGACGGTCTGAAGTGCGGGACCCTCCAGACAGGTGAGATTGAGGTTTCATGGGTTGGTTTAGGAGTCAGTACTCCCTCGACTTCAGGGAAGTAGTAAGGCACGAGACTCTCCACTTGGGTACTTTCAACCTTAAGTAGGACACATGTCAGTGTTGGCACGACCTCTCTACTGTGTGACAGTGATGAGTCATGCTTTGATGTACCTTTGTACCCACAAGGAAGATAAACACTTTTCCCAACAAGAGACATCCTTATGACATGACCTAAAACCATTAGGGTGAGACAGTGCCACCCAAATTATAGAGTATCAAGGTGTGGTGATTGAGTCCCACTAACTTGTATTTCAGAGTAGATGTATGGGATGATGGGAATCATTGATGGTTACTTATGGAACTGTAGGATACTCTTCTTTCTTGGGCTAAGCTATGAGATGGAGATCCCCTTAATTTCTTGTATGGGTTTCTTTTACTGATAATATATATATATATATCCTATTATAGTACCCACTCCTTGGGTTTTGGTTACTCTCCTTCTAGGAGTGGCGAAGATGCACGGGGTATGACATATGCTTTCTGTATCTATCCTCTCGTGGTTGGATAAGTCTACTCTCCTACTATAGGCAGTGAAGACTAATTGTGAAGTTCATCTTCTCACCATTTCAAGATCCTTATGTCTTGATGAGATCAATTCAATATCTTGTTTGGTTGAGCTGTTCTCTTAACTGTACCTTGTTCTATCTAATTCTTTCCTCTTTAATTATATCTCAAACTGCGTCCCCTTCACCTTTTAGGGCATCCTACTAAGTATTTTTTACTCACTCCTTCATGGGATTTTCCCACATGTATTATGCCTTATACAGATGGAATATAGGTTGTTCGTGACTTCATAGGAGCTTAGGTATATGGGTGCTTGGACCGTGTATGGTGGTCATATCTTGGGATCTAGGATCGGGGATCTCTCAGCTATTTTACTTTTCAGTTACTACCAGGTTATGGAAACTTTTCTAGCTGGGCATGTATTTTCCCCCCTTTTCCTTTATGTTTACTTTAAATCACTTGTACTTTTACTATTTAGAGGTTGATGCATGTTTTTGGTTTATATCTAGTAGTGTTGTATCTTGTTTTCCTTTCCCTCTGTACTTTTTCATTGAGTTGGATGTGTGCGTGTATAGGTTCTTAGGAAAAGTCCTCCCCAAGTTTTATGTTCCTTCAATGCTTATTGCCACCCACTGGCCTATGGAAGTTGGATTTGGGTAGTTGCGGCTCGATCCCAGCATGGGTTGGGTCATGACATGGAAATTACCATGTATGCTCACCACTTGACCCACCTAAGGTAAGTGATTCAATGTGATAACTAATGTTAAATAGAAATTGTAAAGTATAATAATTATATGAATTGACCTTTATAAATGTAATTGAATAATTAGAAGCACGTCCATAGCACCCCTTACCATGTTTATGGAAGGTATCGGAGTGAACCTTTCTTATTGAAATGCCTTAAATGTATTAAATAAATGGTTGTAAGCTACTTTAACTTATAACACTAATGAAAGGTAAGGCTTGAACCAAATAGACTTAATGATTATTTATGACTTGATTAAATGGTTTCATGCCCAATTAGCCTTGTCACACTAATGAAAGGCAATGGATTGGACCTTATTAATTATATATGAATTCATTATAAAAATAGGAGTGGACTAACTCGATCTCACGTTGAATTCGTGAGGGAATGCCTTGAGAACTTGAGGACCCCATTCCAAATTCAAGGATAAGACTTACTTAGGCTGAGACCCACATAGAACCCAATCCTTGTCTAAAATTTGGATTCCCATAATGACAACATAAGATCCCTCATGTAGTACTACAAGATGCCTTGGATATACTCCTTGGATACAATATTCACAAGTAGGCTCCATGGTTAAAGCCCATCGACCCCAATCATTGATTAACACTGTTTTACCTTGGATGATCTCCTTAGACTCGATAGGCATCTTATTTCAAAATGCCTTGGACTATGATCCTTGGATTACACTCATAACCTTAGCCAAGATATAGTTATTATTGAGTTGGAAACCCTTGAGGTCTACGTTTCCTGGGTTATTACCTTGTAACTTCATTATTAAATATCATCATAGGTTGCCTTGTTACATATTAGAACCTTCATTATTGAAAAAATATGACTGATTTATAAACTAGTAATAATCAATTAATGAACTGGTTACATGTTCAGACACCAGCCAAGGGCCACAACATGTATAGCCATCAGGTGTCCTATAAGAACCTGGATGGGTGATGTTTATTTATTCTTATTTTTATCATTCTGTATAACTGCACACTATTTAATTATGTTGCAATATCTATATTGGGATAGATACCATGGGTGATGGCCTACTGAGATTATTATCTCACACCCTACTCACGTACCCTTGGTAGCTAAGTAGACCTTATATTTTCAGGATATAGGTTGTTTGTTGTATTGCTTGTACCTAGGAGTTAGGAGCAAAGGAACAAGCTGGAGCTCGAGATGCTCATGGAGATCACCTATGGGGATTTACTGTCTTTTATTTATTATTATACTATATTTTAAATAATTCTGTATTTTTTACCAATTTCCATCATGCATCATTACCATTTTATCTATTCATCTATTGTATAAATTGGTGTTGACCACTTTTTTATAGTTATATAAGAATCTGTCTTCCGATTCTTTGTCATTGCTATTTACTACTTCCACTATTGACTATTGTTTATTCTATTATACCACTGTGATACTCTGATTATGATGGTATAGTCTCCCTAATTAACCATAATTACACCCTTGTTGCTAGTCGTAAGCCTTTGGTGTATGAGGAGGCATACTTGAGGCCATGTGACCCACCGGTCCAACTACCGGTTTAATGGTAAACTGGGTTGGCACGTTACAAATGTACCTGATAAAAATAGGTCCATCCAAAGTTTTAATGAAGTAGGAAAGGTTTCTATATTCCCATTTCTATGGAATCCCAAGCATTAGACCACACCTTGAAGTGAAGTGGGCCAAGTTTTATAGAAGATAACCCGTATCATTGAATGGGGTGAAGCTTGGATTCTAGAATTCTTACGGTGAGCACATTTGATATAACTATGCTAGATATGGATTCAACTTTGGTGGTATCACAACTTTCTATATTTCTAAAGCTTCAAAAAGGGAAATGAGAGTAAATATTATGTTATCTTGATGAGGGTTGGTGGTCACCAATGCTTGGACTAGTCTAGTGACTCGTGAGGTGTAACGATCATAGTCCCATGTAGGGAGGCCATGCTGCTTAGGTTTGGAAAGTGGCTATTATCTTATACACTTTCCAACACCACTGAACTCTACCATAAATGGATGAGAAGGACCACCACCTCAACTCTGGGTTGTCGACTAAGGAGAACTACTGTTCTACCAGATGGAAGATGAGGTCCTCCCTAACATTGTATCTCCTTAGGTGTTTCTCAATAGCGATCTTGGTAGTGAGTCTCTTGTATCCCTTGAGTTACTATAGAAAAGTGACTAATCTATCATCCAAATTATTTTATGGTGTGTCTTCATATGGGCCAACAAGATCAATAGGTCCCATTCCTCTGTCGATATATCGACACACAGGAAGAAACACCTTATTAGGGGGACTCCTAAGGCCCAACGTTTGCCTCTAATGGTGGGTGTGGGTTTCCATTGGAGGGTCTGCCTAATACTACATCTATCCTTGGGGTAGGTTTTCTCCATAATGACCTGTGTTTCTGAATTCATTTCTCTGATCACCCACAAGGTTGATTGTGATGACGTTTATTATATCGGTGGTTAGAGGAAAAACTTCACTATTGGTGATATGACTAGCCTGATAATCTTTCTATTGATTTATAATGGGATTAAAGTGAAGGGAAGAATACTTTCTAGGACCTAATTTTTACCTAGGGAGATTACTCATGCATTATTCATCAAAGAACAGTGAATATCTTGATACTGGTCTACTAAAATGTTTGGAAGTATTCATAAGAATCAGGGCACTGAGCACTGGGAGTACTGTGATGTAAACATTTTGACATTTCTAATGGATATCCTCAATATGATCAAGGATCCCTTGGTGGACTAGATAGTGATGTCGAATGAGGTTGAGCATCGCCCAAATATTTTGGTAGATACATGAAGCCTGGCCCTTGGTGAGGGACTTTGGGAGGGTAAAGTGAAGGGTAATAGTTGGCCAGAATACAATTGGTAATTGGATGGTGGCCAATATCACCCAAAAATATTACCCTTACTCATTTTAAAGTCTCTTTCCTAGTCTCCCTAATCTCTAATTGATCCTGGTCAAGATATCAGGGGTAGTAGTGATGCAGACTTTCTCTGTTGTTGGCTCTATGGAAGAGGAGGTGCTACACGGGGAAACCATCCCTAGAATATCAGTGTGTCATTTGGATGTGGGGATAGCTTCATGAACATGTATATATAGTATGGGGTATCAATGGTATGTTTATGATTGGGAGAGACAACATCCACCTGTGGCTCAGTGAAATATTCACCATTGTCCAAGGGAGCCAACCCTGATCCCGATGTCTCTCCCATTTTTCGAGTAGAAGCGAAAAGGATGGAATATGATGATGGTAGAGATGGTTGTTAAATGAGTCCTTATAATGAGTATAGAAAATCCTCCATGTTCATGTACCTATGGATGAATTTGGGGACCTTATGTACTTCAGCTTTTGGGATGGTAAATCTCAGTCGATGGGCTTATTCCCCTAGTTCTAACAGTGCAGGATGAGTTACCTTAGATGAACTGTCTATCATCTCAAAATCTAAGAGGCATATGGTGACACGAATCTTTACTTATTATTGTCTTTATTGGTGTTTTATTTCTCTGAGTTCAAGCCCTCAAGGGTCACAAGGATTCCTTCTTCATGTTCCATATCCAGCTCTGTGGGTATGACCTTCACAACAGCCATTCATTCTCTTACCTTGTTATGGATATTCAGGGTAGAGAAATTATACAACATGGGGAATAACTCTATGTTGATTACTGATATTTCAATGTGGACCACCAAAATAGTTTTATTTATCATGGGGTATCCCATGGAGGTTTTTGATGGAACCCATGATGGGGATAGTTAATCCTGCCTTTTTGGTGGGTATCTGGGGTCTCTATCCTAATTTGGAAAAGATGGGATACCACATAGTGGTTGAGAGGGTGGGATGAGGTGTGATGGTGGTGGAAGGTTCCATTAGATATGATGGATATGATTTATGTTGGGAAGGGTTTTTGGCTTACCCCAAGTATCTATGTTAGGTGTTCTGGACTAGGGACAATGGAGTGGAGATGGGGTCAACCTGCTCAATGGCCTATGGGATCGGTCAATTTTGTTCTCATGGTCAAGTGGGAGCCCTCCTAGGTGGTTACCTAATGGTGGTATCTTTAGGTGTGACCCAAACATACCTTACCTCCTTAGCATAGGGTAGTGAGACACCATACTATTCTAGGGAGAGGCTCTTGAAATGATTTATCATGGTAACCAAGGGGTTCTACCCCCTATGTGTCCCATGGGGGTGATGGAATTGGTGGGGTGATAATGCCTATAGATCTTAGTAGTCTATATCCCTGGTTGGGATGACCCCTTTCTATTTGTATCATTACATGAGGGCATTGATGACCTTCTGTTGAATGACTTTGAAAAGAGAAATAGGGCAAGGTCACCAGGTAGCTGTAGAAGTGGTGTCTATCATGGAAGGAGTGCAGTTGTGTTGGATCACTGCCCCACTAGTTCTCTTTCCCCCATTACTTATAGCAGTGAGTCATTGAACATTTTTAGTGGCATTAGTCCCGTATTATGCATAAAGTAAACTGTTAGTACAGGTCTGATGAATGTTATTCATAGAATTCCCAACATTATCAATTCTCTTCTAAGATAAAGGATCCACATCAATGATGTCTCTGACCGTAGATTCCCAACACACTTCATTTTCCGATGATTACAAGATAATAATGTCATTTTGGGCCCACCATGCTGGTTTAGTGAGACTAATACCAAATATATTAATTCAGAGACATGCAAATCTGGTGTCTAGCATTATTTATCTACTCATGGTTGAAGGATAATTGCTTCTTGTTAGGTTCACTATTTTGTTTTCTAATTATTTCCACCAGAGTGTGCATTAAGGTGGTGATGTAATACTATTTACCCATATTCTTACTTTCCAAAGGCAAGGAGCCTCTATCTCCAAGGTTGGTGATGCTATATTTTTTTTATCAAAATGGGATGATAGGATATCAGTTCCCCCTTCCTTGGATTCCTCCTTGGAGATCATTTCCTTTTCCAGGTCTCCCTTATAAATTTGATTAATGTTCATGAAACTCATTCCTAGTGTCATCTCAAGGTGGGTTCTGGTTAATTATGCTGCTTCGGTCTTGATAGGAAAGAAACCTATGGTCATAGATGATGAAGATGTTAGAAAGATCTGGATATCCATGGATTTTGGGTGTGTTGTTAATCTTTAAAGCTTTCCTCTTTCAATGTTAAGGGAATCCCATGTGCGATACATCTTAGGCGTAAGGCCCAAGGTATCTCATCTCTATCACTAGGTAACTTTATTTAAAGGCTTGATAATTCTAAGGCTTTTTACATAGGAAATACCATGTTCATTGTATGGGGTAGAGGTTCTAGATTATCTAGTGGGGGTTCAAAAATATAGGGTCTTATAGAGAAAGGTTAGTCACATTTTAATGTCTTGTGGAGACATGATAGTCATAGATTTAATGTCCTATGTAGATAGGTTGGTTATAGATTTAACATCCTATGGATACCAGTTGGTTGGTTGGGTTTCAGTGTGTTCCCATGGGGAGGATGATCACACTTCATAGTTTCCTCCTTTTGAGGGAAATACATACAGACTTGATAGTGAAGATAGGGTATTGGGATTGAACCTTAGGGAGGTATCCCAGGTATGTTGGGATTGGAACTCATAGGAGGTGTCCTATATACACTGTTAAGAGATAAGGATCCAAACCCACATAGTTTTATGTTATTGTTTATGTTCATATATTAAGACCAATCCATGTAGTTTGTTATCATGCAGTAAGGATGATCACATCACAGAAGGAGCGACAATGAGGGATAGTGTGGGTTTTATGCATATCTACTTCCCTTTGTAAGTGTCTCATCCCATGGTGGGGAAGGATGTTTCATCCCAGGATGATTGTACATGGGGCATCCTATGTTCATTGCACAGGGTAAGGCTATAGTTTAATTTCATGTGCTAAAGATGTTATCGTGCAGTTTAACATCATACATCTAGGATGTTATTATATGTAGTTTAACATCTTGAAACTCATATTTGTGATGGTCCTATGCCAAAGGAGACCATTTCTAGGTAAGAGATAAGTATAAAACACTCAAACTCCATACCAGGAAATGTGGGAAGTTTCCCTTGGTGATGCCACCTTCAGGTCTTACGCATCTACTGCACATGTGCATCTAGTTTGTGCATGGTGTAAAACTACCGTGGTGAAGTGGAAAATGGGTATCCCAACATTATGGTTCCTATTATTAGGAAAAATATGAATTATTGTTCCTATTATTAGGATCAAAATGATATATAACTATTCAAACCATGCCTAAAATAAAGAGGATGAACACAAGGGTTGATGATATTTGTCAAACAGGAAATCTAGGCGTAGTTAAACCCTATCAGAGTGGGGTAGGGATCCTGATCACTCAACATGTGTGCATGTGTGCTCGGTGGAAGGAGTCATTGGGTCAAGGAATCAAAGTTTATTGTGTGTGCAAGTGGGGTCATGCGAACCATAGGCTCTAGCATAAGGACACTGCATGGATCTTGGAAGAATATGTTTGTATGAATTCTAGAGAAATGAAAAACTTGGGGTTATGATAAGGAAACTCTTATTGTGTGCACCCACCTTGACTTTATAGAAAGTTGAACAAGGATATCTCAAACACAATCCAAGAAAATTTAGAGCCCATGCATGGATAATCATGTAAGTTCTATACCTTTGGGGTCCATTAGAGGCATGGAGTTATGTGATGTCGTAAAAGAAGGATTTTCACAAGTGAGAGCCGATGATTTAACTTCTAGATGACCATCCACCAAATGGAGGGGTGATGATCTATTTATAGCTAAAATGGGTAGTTTCAGGCATCAAACTCTAAATATATCATGCAAATTGGATATGATCTCCCCTTGACCTTTTCCAAGGTAGGACCACATAAGGAAGTGGTTTCAAAGACGCCTTTCTCACAAAAATATTTTGTGGCCAATATTTATGGTTGCACGCATGGGTCTAAATTTTCACACCACCATCTTTTCGGTATTTGGGATCTTCTACAGTTCCCATGAAACTTTGTTTCTTTGATGTCAACTTTGGTGTGCAAGTCAACTATGTATAAAGATGGAGAGTTTCATGCAATTAATTGAAGTTGTGCGTGTTTTCTTCCTTGGCATAAGAATAGTCCCTTAGATTGATTTTTGTCCTTATTTTAGAGAAAACCCACATATTGGGCATTGAGATGCATTTTTGGAACCTATAGACATGAGATGTGACTTGAACCATCTCTTTAGACTGATGGTAGCATGAATTACCTTATAAGGACAATGTGGTTGTGTTATAATTATAACTAGATCAAGGAACCCATATAGGGTGACTTGGATAGGTATTTATCTAGGTGAAACTGGTGGGTTCCCCAATGACATGTTGAACCTAGTGAGAAGGCATGAATTAGATGTGGGTAGTGATGATCACAAGTGTCACTTTAGAACCCAGATCAATATTGTAAGTCTAATATGGCTATGGTTCCATGGGTTTGATTGATTTAGGGTGGGATTCCTAAACCACCAAGATTTTCTCTATGTATATATATACATTATTTTTTATAGATGATGTTGTGTCCACATATATATATATATTATAGGTTGGGGATTCCATGGATTTAGATCTTGGATAATTTTTTTTGGGCTACCATGGGTCAGATCCCCAAATCCGTGAGGATATTTTTTTGGGAATGATAAGGATTTAGAGATCATATTATACTATTTTGGCTCCCATGGGTTTCATATATGGATTAATGAGTATATTGTTTGATCTACATTGCATTAGGAGCTCATGTTATACTATTTGGGCTGCTATGGGTTTTATGCCCTAAGTTATGAGGACACTATTTAGGGATTCCATGTATTTGAAGCTCAAATTATATTATTTGTGAGGCCTTTGATTTTATCCTTAGAGTTATGAGAATTATTATTTAGGTATTCCATAGATTTGATGCTTAGGTTATATCAGTTGGGATGATCATCATGACGTTCTTAGAGACACTCTAGCACTGGATGAAGTAGGTCTGGTCAATCAGAGTCATGATCTTGAGGATCTACAATGTTTACTTATTTATTTTCTTATTGTTATTTTTATTTTATCCAAATAATTCCACATGCACATACCACTACATTTACTTTCTATATAAAAGACTACGTTGGTGGAACCCTACTGAGTTTTGTACTCACACTCTTCTCAAGTAGCCATTGCACCAAGTTCCTGAGTAGATCTCACTTCGCTTTAGGTTCAAGTTAGTCAGAGTCTCACTGTTTTACATTTGGGTTGGCGAAACTCATGTGGGATATGGATATTAGTGGACAAGATTAGGGTATAGCTATGGATCTTTGTATCTTTTATTTCTTTTATCTTTATCTGTATTTGTGACAAGCCTAATGGGTGACATATCTTGTATGACAGTATGTATGCTTCCACACCATTCATTATTATTGGTTAGTGGATGTTTAATTTATTTCCACATAATATAATGTATCTTTACTATTATGATGTTTCTTGGTGATTTTACTATTATTTTTTACTTTGATACTTGGGGTATAGTTTCCACACAACACCAACCTAGACCCCCATTGCTAGTCAGAAGCCTCTAGTGTATAAGGATGGGGTTCCTAAGGTTACCTAGTTCCTCCGACCTAGTTACTATTCATTGTGAGTTGAGTTAGGATGTTCTAAAGTGATATTAGAGGGGGTTTTTATTTTATTTTACTATTTAGGTAGATGGTAGATAGACAATATAGGAATGTATTAGAGCTTGTGATAAAAACAGCACTAGTGCATCACGAACACATTTTTCGATGGAATTCCTAGTCACTAGGGGTCTGGTATTGATAAAATATTTTTTTAGTGTTACAACTGACTAATTTCATCTCATGTGACACAAATGATGTTTATATTTATTACTTGTGATTTGTTATGTATTTTTCTTCTATTTGTAGAGGTAAAGGGCATCTCAGGCATCATGATTAGGCACGTAGGATTCACATGAAACATATAGGCCTTCTAGTGTGATTATTATCACTGACAATAGAGGTTTCTCTATTTAGAGTATCAAAAACACCTCAAAAAACATTTAATTATATATATTCTTGGTGGAATTCTACTCAGTTGGAACATGATGTATACATATTTTATTCTGATGATAGGTCATGTGGGTTTATGGAGAGATGATCGATGATAACGATGACACAATCCATCAGTTTAAGGGATGTGGGATAACCCTATTAGGTTGGTACAAGCACTATATTCGTTAGTGATATACTATTGGGGGTGATTATTAAGTAGGTTTGGTTATTTAAAGTGTTAGTAACAAACTATACTGTGTTTCCCATATATCTTGGAATGAAATTATACATAACCTAATCATGTAACCATGATTCATTTGATACAAATAATCATAAGGTAATTTCATTACATATATATGTATAGTCCTAGATGATACTTCTGATTCTCAAGGGGGTAGTCCTGGATAAGTTTCCCGATGAGAATCCATACCCTAGTGGGCTGAGTTTTAGTGACCTTGTTGGTGGACAATTTTTTCATGCAATGCCCATTATATAGACATGAGAACTGAGATGGGTGTGTTGAAATAAACGTTTTAATGATTATACGGGTGCACAGATGATGTTTTGTGGGTTTTGAGCTATTTGAGACTTTATTTATAATCTAGGTGAGAGACCATAGTGAACTTTGAGGTGTGACTTGGATTTTTAGAGATTTGATTCCTAGTGATGAGTAAGAGGGTAACTCAAGTGGGGGGTTAGCTTAGGTTTGTGTTTTCCTTAGATATGAGAATCATGAGTAGGTGTTTTAGGTATAAGATCATTGAACATGAGGTGTGAATTTGTACACAACATAGGCTGGTGATTACTTAGAGTATCTTGAAAGATAAAGCACCTTTAGTGTTATTTCTTGAGGTTAGAAATTGACGATAAGACTGATCGAGTGCCTGAAACTATTGAGTTTGGATATGCTTCTAGCCACATAGTTAGAGTGTGGATGGACTCTTAAGGTTTTGGATATATTCCAGTTGGTGTGAGGTCATGTGACAGACCTTGTCACAAGTGAAGTGAACAATTTTAAAGAGGAGTGATGAGGATGATCCAAACTCGATGATACTGACATGCCCAAAAGCATGGTCAATGGTTTAGGAATGTGGGAATATTGTCAAAATGATGTAACTCATGGGAGTATGAGTTGGGTTTTTCGATCGGGTTACACAAGTGAATGCACCCCTTTCTTTTGAATGGGATTAGAAATCATGTGTTGGGTACACATGGTGCTGTTGAATTTTGAATCGGTGAGAGGCCATGTGAAAGCCAGGGACCATGGAATTTGATGTGGTGCTTATAAGATTGGGTTCCCAAGGTTTGATGATAGTGATAAATATCCATATATTATAGTGGATACATTGGAAATTGATCATATGTCATGGTAAGTTCAACCCAAGTGTAGTCCTTGACACATATTTTCTAGGATACATAGTTTCTTATTTTGGCAATGAATGGGAATGGATCAGGGGAGTGACTTGTGTGTAGTCTTGAAACCCGTGATATTGGTTCTTGAGGAGTGATATAAGGAAATTCAAATAGTGGGGAGTGCGCCATTGGCCATTTGAGCTTGTGAACCTTGTTATGATTGGGGATTTTGTGAGTGTCTGGGAATACATTCTAGTGATTTTGTAATTAGTAGAAATTGGTGTTTCTAATGGAACCTGGTGATGAGTGGGCTGACCACGTCCATTAATTACATGTGGTGATGAGATGAGCATGGGACATGGATATGAGAGGCTAATCAAGGGATAATAGTAATAGAATCATATAATTGTACACCTATAAATTTAATTCTACATAGACTCCTCAGTAAATAATGGATATGAATTTGAATTCAACATTGGATGAAGTTCATGCATTGGCATCAAGATTAGGATGAATTCATGATTCTTTGAGGATGATTTATATTGTTGGTGATTTGGTGCTTGAGGTATGATATGATGAGAGTTTTGGTTGGTTGTGGATCCAAATATTGAATTACATCAAGGGCTAGATGTAGAATTTTGTGATCATGTTTATATGGTCATGAGATTCCTTTGAGATTTAAGGCATCACAATCGGGAGATCTTATAGCGTGTCAACGAGTAAAGTTGGGATTTTTGTGGGAATAATAAACCATAGGATTTCCAAATGGTACTTTTTCATGTGATTGGATATGGTTTACTAGGAACTATGCTGGGTATATAATTCTAGGCGTGATGAGTGCATTTTGAGTTTGGTTTGGCCTTTTCAAGGAAAAAACCTTATGTATTTAATCCTTGTGCGTAGGTGGTGAAACTCCTTAGAATCAATTCAGAATTAGGGATGAGAAGTAGTAATATACTTAATATGGTGTTATCATGTGTTTTGGGTGTGGTTAGTTGGAAATCACACTAAGCACATTGATAGACATTGAAGACGTGGCTTGGTAGGTGATTTCGATGGTGGTGGAGGCAAAATGACTCCAAATAATCCTTTTTGAGATAAGATATATGGTGAAGAATTCTATAGATGGATAGTTAATTGGATAAGGAAATATAAATTTATTGGGATAGATTGTCACTATAGATGTCTGTATCTATGTTCTGATATCTATGATGAGTGGTGGTTTGGATTTTAATGGGCCGTGAATGTTGTGTTTGGAGTCTTGCAGAAGGAGATCATTCTAAATTCATGGAGGGAGTGTGTCTCTTGGGAATTGAGTTGGTGACCAATATAGGTCAAGATATATAATCAGATGACCAACCAATATTATAAAATATGAAAAGTTTTATGGTGGGGAGGTTTTAAGAACCCTCATCTGTACGAATCATGTTTTTTATGTAAATTTTTTAATTTTCCCATTAATAGATGGGAACAGTTTTAAATCAGGATTCTGAATATAATTCCTAGTATTTGAACACCTAAAACTATTTTTTTGGTGATGGAATAGAGTTTGGATGGTGTAATGGAGGTTCTATAGAGCACTAGAGGGTTTACAGTCTGTAGATGCAACCACCAGTGAGCCACCAGCTCACCGATGACCTAATATCATCTAACTGGTGGGATTTTTGGGGAAAAAATTTAAAAACTCCCCTAGGTTTTTTAGGGGAAACACCCCTCACTCTTATTTTAGTGCCTAAACCCAACTAACCCTCTCTTCTTCTTCCTTGATCCACCTTCATTTTGGGTGGAAATTTGGAATTTTTACCAATGATTTGAGGTAATATTCACCCTATATTTACCTTTATCTATATCCCCCTTCATTAATAATTAATTTTGAGTTTAATAGTTTAGTAATTTAATTTAGATTCCACCAGATCATGGTGGAATTGGATGAGTTGGTCCAGGTTTTCTCTCTTCTTAAAAAGAGGACATATGGAGGCAATTTACGCATGTTGTCGTGCATTTTTTAATTAAGGTATGTTTTTTGGTGAATTTTATGATCATTTTACATTAAATTATATTAAATTGGTGATTGGTTTGATATCACATTTTGGGTATTTTTCTCAAGTTAGGTCAAGAGTATGTGACATGCATTTTGAGAGTCATTGGACATAGTTTCGTTGAGAGAGAAGTACTCAGTGAGATTATCATAATTTATGAATCTTTAAATTTATTTTATTAATTAATTATAAATTTTAAAATTAATTACTTAAGGATTATTGGATTGAGTTAGGAGATCTAGCATCATAGTGATCTTGGGTTGATCATGGATGGTCCTTAGATGAGTCTTGGTGAGAGATGTTGAGCTACTTTAAATCAAAATTGTATTATTTAAATGTGGGTGGTCCTTATTACCCAATCTTATGGTTTATGCATGTTATATGTGGAATATGGTGTATGGTCATGATACTACAAGGCTTGAACTATTTAAATTAAAGGATTTTTTAAATCAAATTAAAAATTAAATGGTTAAATTAATTAAAAAGGGAATTCACAATTGAAGTGAACAAGAGTCGAGGTACATGATGAAACCTCATGTACTATCTTGATTCCCTTTTCCACTGATGGTTGGGGCCATGACTTAATTGGTATTATTTTATACTTGAACCCCTCTTCAGGGGTGTAATTAATATGAAATGAAGTGGACATGACTTAGTGGTCCAATTTTGGAAACTTGGACATCTCCAAGTAGTGGTGATTTTTGTATAGATTTTTTGGCCTCTGTAGGCCTTAGAAGACCCTTGTATATATTTTGTTAGACTTACTATGTGAGGGAAAGTGGAAAACTATATATAGTTTTCCCTTATAGGCTTCATGGGGCCATGTAATTCATTAAATCTTTTGGGTAGTGAGATGACATGATATAAGAGATATACCTTACACCATCTCTTTATACTAATGTCAACGTGACTTAACTTTTAAAGTCCATGAGGCTGTGTTATGATTATAACTAGAATTGAGGATAGTTATCTTGATTGAGGACCCTAAGTAGGGTTACTTGGCTATGAAGTGACCTTGGGGACCCCTATAGATTCCATAGTGACATGTTGGCCCTAGTAAGAGAGTGTATGATATATGGGTAGGGATGATCATGAGAATCACTTTATAGGACCCCAATAAATGTTGTAAGACTAAGGTGGTTATGGTTCTATGGATTTGGATGCGCTTTGGTGGGATTAACAATCCACTAAGATGTGATTGATGTGTTTATATATATATATATATTTATAGATGATATTGGGTATCCATATATATATATTTACATGCTTGTTTGGGGTTACCATGGTCTTAGAGCTTAAATGACACTTTTTGGGCTATAGTGGGTTATGTCCCCAGAGTTGAAAGGATATTTTTTGGGGTAAAATGGATATGGTTATTAGATTATACTATTTAGGATGTCATGGGTTTCGTCCCTAGAGTCATGTGGATACTATTTGGGGATGCCGTGGGTTTAGAGTTATAGTTTTATTTTTTGGGATACCATGGGTTTTATCTCTGGAGTCATGATGATTCCATTTGGGGATACCATGTATTTAGAGCTCGAATTATACTATTTAGGATTCCTTGGGTATTATCTATAGAGTCATTAGGAATCCTATTTGGGTATTCCATGTATTTGTATCTTGGGTTATATTGGTTAGCATGGTCATTACAATGTGCTTAGAAATACTTTGGAAATGGCCAAATAAGGTATGGATGATCTAGGTCATATACATAAGGATCAAAATTGTTTATTTATTTATTTTTACTACAGTTATTTATATGTTTTCTATATCATTTCACATGCATGTATCACTACATTTACTAGATATGTATGAGAATGTTCCAGTGGTTCCCTACTAATTTTTTACTCACATCCTACTCAGGAGGACATTACACATAGGTACCTGAGAAGACATCAATTGGTTTTAGGTTTTGGTTGGGAAGATTCTTGGTTTTTTACATTTGGGTTAGAGAAGATTGAATGATATGTGTATATTGGAGGAGAATCTCAAGGTATGGTGGATGATCCTTACATATTTTTTTTCTTTTCTCTTTATATGTATTTGTGATCATCCTAGTAGGGAATATATCTTGTATGACTATATGTATGATTTGACATCATTAATTATCATTATTTGGTATTTTTCATTTATTTTTTCATAATTCATTATATATTAACTATTAGGATTAATCTTGGCATTTTTCTATTATTTTTTACTCTGATATAGGGGGTATAGTCTCCTCATGAAACCACCCTAGATTCCCATTGCTAGTTAGAAATGTATAGATTATGAGGTGGCATTCCAGAGGTCTTGTAGTGCCTTATATGTAGTTACTATTCATTGTGAACTGATATAGGACATTACAAAAGATATTACTTTCAAGGGTTTTATGATTCAAAAGTTACCAAAACAGTAAAGGCTGATATTGAAATATCATTTTTAATAAGGATTGTTTATGATTAAATCTCCTTTAGTTGAATTATATTCTCTTTATATCTTAAACCACATCTATTTTATTATCCTCTAGTTATTTTTATGGTTTTATATTTCCCTTTAATTCTCTTATCTTTTTTACTTAAAACAATCGATAATTTTATTTAAGAAAAGCTAACCTTATTTTTTATCTGGTAGATAACCTTTTTACTCCATGTCCATGTTCTTTAATTTTTTTTCAAGAATATTATATTATATGAAAAAATGATTATTTAAAGTATTTTTTAACTATATTTTACTTTCTTTTCAAAGGATTAAAAATTAATTTTTACAATTTTTTCTAAATATTCTATTTATGAATTTTTATGAAAACTATGAAATGAATTTTTGTTTTAATGATTACCACATGAATGGATTTTCCCACCATCATTATCATTATTTCTATAGAATATTCGTTTACAAGTTTACATAGATATTCTAAAACAAAATCATTTTTTCAATATTTTTGGAATTTTATTAGAAATTTAATCAAGAGAAAATGATATTTTCTCATGTTTTCAGAGACAGTTTCAACAATTATTTTAAAGGTATTCTTCATCTATATAAATATCCTTTTATGTTTTTATACTTCACTGGGGATATTATCTAATGATACCAACTTTTCTACCTCTCTAAATGTATTATGAATATTTGATGAGAAAATATTTATGAAACCCCTTAATTTTCCATGGGTTATACTATGATGAAATGATAAATGTTTCTATGATCTTGTGGAACAAATATATATGTTTTTAATTATAAAATGGGTGGGCCAAAAATTATATATCCTTCTAATTAGTTGGTTAATGATTGATATCTCATGAAATAATATAAAGAGGATGAGGAGTGAACCCATTATAGGGATTAAAAGAGGTTGGTGAGTGAACCTAATCCCTTACAGGAATTTTTCTACAATGTGATGATGTTATTAGAAATGATCCTTGACTAATGAAATTATTTTATATTCTTATGATTGTGAAAAAATTCTTATGACATGTTCTTATACCCATGAAATTCTCTCATGACTCGTGACTTATTAATGTTGATTCCACACTATTATGAATCATGTCTTTTGAAATGCTAAATCTTTATGACATGAATCACGATTTATGATCTAATACCGATTGGGTATGAACTTCATTAGTTACAATAATGATATTATACCCTTATTCTTATCTTATGCTTGTATATAATTATCCATTGAAATCTCCCATGTTTAACCTTACCGAGCATATGGTATTTCCCTTTATTATGAATACATTTACCTAGGTTATAAAGAATTATATTCTATAATATATATAAGGGTATCATGTGTGGATAATTATTTTGGAGATGTTGAAGTCTTCTTATAGAATAATAAAATTTGAATATAACATGAAAAATATTCTTTTGATGATAAAGACATGATTTTTGGTATGTAAATGTCCTCCCCCAATTTTATAAAACTCTATACCTAAGAGGTATTAGGTATGAATGTGAATTAAAATTGGCTATTGATATTGTAATTTTTCATGATTAATGTTAAGATACATCAATTAATATGAAAGCTATATTTTAAATATTATATTTTTATCATTAGATCTGGATGTAAAGGTTTTGGTGTATCTCATCATTCTCTAAAAAATACCATTGAAAAAATTCAAATAATTCAATGGATTATTAGAATAATCCCAACTACTCCAACTTGTTTGAAAGGAATTTTTATCTATATTAAATACTCAAGTAGAGTACTTCAATGAACCTCACTATATCTATTATTTTATAATTAACTAAATCCATTACAAGATTTATCCAGGCAATATTTATCTATAAATAAAATATTCAACATGCATTGTAACAATATGATGGATTATCCAACAATTAAACTATTTTTTTCACAAACAGAATCAAGTATTCAATCCCCTCATTAGTTATCTTATTCAATTTCATAAAGTTTTATAGAAAGTACTCTAACTTCAATACTTTCCTTTGACATTATGATCAACTCTCCAATTTTTTGATTCAAGGGATTTATTGTATAGAAACCATCTCTTATAACTTCATTTTCTAACATAAGTAGTGATTATCATATGCTTCTTAAATTGTATCTAAATCCACTAAACTTACCATAAAAATTATGGGTAGCTTATAATGTTATTATTTGGGTGGATTCATATTCCATCACCTAATACACTAATCATATATTAACTTTACCATTGAAACAAATTCAACATTAACTTCTCAAATCTATTTGGGTACTTCAAAATCCCCTTTTGTATTTATTTTCAATACCAATTTTCTCCCAAGTTAATGTTACTATACCCCATTATATACAATAAATAAAAAGTTCAATGTAGAGTCTTCTCCCCTTTATTGAGATTTCATGAATATAAGGTAAGGTTCTTTAAGGGAAAATTATTCTCCCCCATACTCTTTTGAATTTAAAACTAATATTATACCCTTTTTTTCTTACTCTTTCACTATGATCATGTAATTACATGAGATAAGGGTGATTACACATTTCTATTATAAATGTACCATCAATTAAACAAATATAAGTCTATATAGGAAAACCTAGCTTAGAAAAAAATGTTATTAATTTAGAAAAAAATCTACACAGTAAATAACTTCAATGTGATACCAAAACATACTTTATTATTTCAGGGGGATACATAACCAGGTTTTCCACAAATTTTTAAAAACCTCCACTCCACTTAAAAAAAACTTAAAAAATATTCAATTACAAGAATATTACTTCCCCCTTTTCCATTTAACAATAATTCCAATTTGTAACTATATATTTTACAAAAAAGAATATAAATAGGAAAGTGATCATTATATCATAATCTTCAAATTTTGTAAAGGTTATCTAGAATTATAGATTTAATATAAATAAATAAATATATGATGATAACTCTTTTGATACCTCCCTTTTAAGGGATTTTCTCCATTAATCTTACTCATGGAAGATACCTTCTATAAATAAATATAATAATTTTTTATACCAGTTGATGTATGATACCAATTGAAATATATCAAGTGGTATATTTCAAGGAGATATATTGATACCAATTGAAATATTTTCTATGATGGATATATTTATTTCACGATTCTCATTCAATCCTCTCTTCCATGATGAACAACCACCGAATTATGAGAATAAGCCGGGTCTTCATCAGCTCTTCAATTATAAAAATAGGTATGAGGATTCTTTCTAAATATAGAAACTCTTTTCTTTGAGTATATAATATGCCTAGATATATTTTTCATGTTTACCATTGATTTTATATTTTTTTTCTTATTTTGGAAGTATTAATTTTATTCCCTTTTTATTTTTATTCTTAGTTGGAACGGGATTCTTCATTTGAGCTTGTAAGGAATAATCACCTTTTTTAGTATGATCTATCTTCTTAGCCTCTTTCAAATGATCTGGACATATGGTTAAATACACTTTTTGTACATTCATAACCTTCCCTTTAAATGTTGAATAAATTTTCATAGATTCTTTCTTGACACTATAAGTCATTGGTGGTTTTCCCTTTTTCTCTTATAATGTCCTTTTGAATGGGTAGCCAAGTCATACACTTAATAGATATGTGTCCTTCCTTCTTTCACCTTCTTTACACACATCATCCTTGGATTCATCTTTTTTGAGAAACCTCTCAACTTATTTAACAGGAATTTAAATCATTAATCCAACATTTCTATCTATTTCTTGGATGGATTGCCTTTTTGTCTTATTATTTCCATAACATCCTAACCCTGACCCATTAGCTTGGGCCATACCAGAATTCAATTAGGGTGATTTAACCTTCCATACAAAACAACCTACAAAAGAAAATTCCAATACAATATATATATATAAAACTTTATTCATGATTAAAACTATACTGATATCTAATAAATAACATCACTAAACCATAATCAGAGGCACAAAAGACAACAACATATCCAAAAAACTATAATATCAAAGACCCAAAAGGAAGAAAAAGTTCAAACATGGAAAACTCCCATACTCTATAATAATTATACCTCCAAGCTCTCATATCTATCACCCAAGACCACTACATTAATAAACTCTACTAGAAAGGAAATAGGTCTCCTCTTACCTACATTATGAAGAACAACATATGCACATTCACAAAGATACATATGTATGGGTTAGTATACAAAACCAGTAGGTTATCCCCTAAAAAATAACTATACACACCACTTAAACAAGAACAAGTTAACTCACATTTTATGTAAAATAAGAGATAATATTATTATAAATAATATATCAAATAAAAAAATACGAATAAGTCACACTAATTATCAAAATTTCTATTTTACCCATTATTTTTACAACGTAACCCACACCACAAATCACACACCCATTCCATGCACCCACACGCACACACACCCATTCGATGGACACAATGACCCCATCAAATAAGACTCCCAAAATGGAAAAAACTCATGAGAATAACCCCATTATACCTAACATAATTCATCACTTATAAAGTGCATATCCATCTTCCCCTAAATTTATCACAAGAAGCCAAGTCCAAACCAATAAGGCCCCCCACATATATGTCATTAACTCACACAAAACCATAACCAATGGTCCCCTAAAATTACCATCATTAGTTACGTGTAAACCATTAAGGACATACACATTCATACCATAAATTTACACCAAGATCCTTCCATTTGAAAACCAAAGTACCACATGTTCATTTTTCCAAAAACGTTGTCAGAAAATCCCTTAACCTATTATCTAATTTTTTTTAAAAAATAATGTTCAACCAAGATTTATCCATAAAACATTACATATAAAAATATAATCATTAAACTTTTAAAACAATATCTTTTATAGTTATTAGAGGAAGAAGAGTGATATAGAATATGCCCACCACTAAAATGTTTATCTAGAAGAATCAAAAAATAAAGAGCTTTAGAAGGAACAAATTCACCCCATAATTATCTCCAAGAATATCTGGTTCAAGATAACTAAAGTGGAGTAAAATAATGAGGGGTTTTGGTGAATTAATTAGGTCCAAAATCAAATTTATGAATCCAAAATATATCAAAAATGGTTTCCATTCATGGTACATATCCCCCTACTCCAAAACATGGTTGTAATTTATCTCATTTAAATTAGTTTTCACCACCACCATGTCTTGGACCACAACATGGTGTATCCTCCTAAGATGTTTTTCAAGACACCTATACAAGGTTGAATATGAATCAAACTAGCCACCACATGAACCCACCAAGATGAAAATAAATAGTCCTCACCATTTACAAAGACCATAGCTACTAGAATAGAATTTTGTAGACACCCTTTCCATTTACACCTTTCCCACATAGATCAACTCCACCATACCTATGAACCACTATAAAAACCACTACGACCATAAGTTTGTCCTTGTTTCCCATAATAATATTCCCCAAGCCTCATTCCAAGTTAAAGATCCATTTCTCACCCCATGGTTCACCTGTTCTATAATGTTCTGACATAATTCCCACAAAGACAACACACACAGGGCCATAACCTACACCATAGTCAATACCATATCACAATGAATCCCATAGATCCCTAACACAACCCCTTCCAACCAAGAAACACTAAAACACTTCTCAAAACCAATAAAAACCTCCTCATAACCAAATGGTACATAATAAAACCCATAAATACCACAAACCTAGGGTGTCACATTCTTCCCACCACTTTTCTTTCTTTCCTAAGAAAGTTGGAGGTTAGCAATGTTTAGTAAAAGTATCGAGCCACTGGTCTAGTATAATGGTGTACCGTTCCCAATAATACTCATAGAACCAACCATATTTCTATAAAAAACATACTAAAGGTATTAATTAACCTAAAAAGAGTGTATCTTTCATATACTATGGTTTTTACCACAATGTTAAACTAATGAAACATCTAAATTGAGAAAAAAAATATTCAAAGACCTACGAAACAAATTCAAGATCATACCTTTAGAGTTGAGATATGTGATTATGCATTTAAAAAATAATAGGGTAATGATTATAGATAAGAAACCTGACCAATGTGATTTAAAATACCAAAGTGACTAGAAAACCAAGGTGCGAACTACCCTTTCTTACCTAGATGACAACTCCCTAGTGATGGAAATACCTAAAAGAACATATTATCCCTCACTACTAATGATAATGAAATTCCACAATGATCCTAATAGTATAAAAAACTACTTGAATACATATCCATGATTATTTACACTAATAAATCTCTTTAGTAGAATCTTTCACAAGACCGAGTCTAAGGAAATCCCTTGTCCAACCCTCCTCCAAAACTGTGGTGTTTGACATAGAGGACCATACAGTTCTCTAAACAAGACCATATAAAATATCACATGATAAATGAATACATATGAAATCTATAATAAAGGGAAATTAGACTCCCATAAAGTACTAAATTTCATTACATGAACTCTAAGAACCTCATCCCAGATTTATTATTACTCTTACCAACTCTCAGATATAAGTTGATTTGCTAAACTCATGGTTAAGGTGGTTCCCAATAGCTAATTTAATGACCACCTATAGATACCCTAACCCCATAAGCCCATATCTGGTGACTAATATCATTAAATTAACACATTATATAAGGAAATATAATCTCAAAGGACCAAATAGTTTAGTAGTCTTGGTAAACTAGATATATACATGAGTCTTGTATTACAAATGAATACAAAAATTATAACATTTTTTTCTTTTCCTTTTTGAGAATAAATTTATTCCACATAGAATATCCTTGAATATATTTCTTAGTACACTTCATGTAATTATAGGTAAAGGAAAAAAGATAAGGGTGAGCTCAAATTATCAGTAAGGGTTAAGCACAACAGAAGCAACAATGAATCAATAAGAAAAATAAATATGGCAAGGTAAATAACTGAGAGCACATTCCATTTAAATAACTAGATAAAATATAATCAATATGGGATAGTAAATAACTAAAAACACATGAAATTTAAGTAGTTGGATAAGTCATAATAAATATGTAAAGGTAAATAACTAAAAGCCATTCCATTTAATCAATAAACCAAGAATGAAAACCATCTATATATTTTTTCACAGTGAAAATCTCAAGGATAATAATAACTAAATCTGAATAAAGGCAATTCATTATTATTGGATTCTATGTTTCCCAGGTACATATAATATTTAATGTTAAGACCTTTCACAAGATGGATCACAATATACCAGGTAGAAACCTATATGATTTGGCCAACTAATTTTTCTCATGAGAATACCTATTCATCGAGGGGATTACTTTAAGTGGTCCCCAACCTATGTCATCATTATCATCATTCATTTATTGAAAAGGAAGAGTACAAGAAACAAGGCCAAGAAACAAGAAATTGAATCCCACATGAATGGTAAAAATAAAAATTCCTAAAGTGTCCCCAACCTATTTCATACCTATCCAAAGCATTCCTCATATATCAAATAGTTGATTTAATTCATAAATAATGCACCTTATCAAATATCTATATTGAGTAAAGAATATGGATTTGTAAATATTTCCCCAGTTAATAAAAAAACTTTAAAAGTAAATACCATATATAAAAATGGTATATGGTTTAGGAAATAATAATATCCATGGTAAATGATATAGATATTTAGGGTAAATTTAATGTTCAATGATCATAGTAAAGTGAATAACTCAAGGGTACGTTAATGACTATGAAAATGATTCAAGGAAGTGAATGTCAATACTATCCTAGGAAAAAATATTCAAAATCCACACATGGGAATAATAAGGAAGGTATTAATAAAATTTATACCCATTGGAGTAAGAATAAGTGTTTTTTCATTGATGAAATAAATAAAGATCTTTAAAAACACTTTTGAGGAAAATATCCTTTTTTAAACACTTTGAAAAACCTTTTATTTGAAAATCAATTTTAAAAACATAATTTTATTGAAGGGTGAAAATTTATTTGATAAATCATTTTTAAAAAGTTAAAAACATTTTTGAAAACATTTTTAGAAAATATGGTTTTGGAAGAAAATAGATTTCTGACCTAAGAGAGAAAGGAATTAGGGTTTTCTTAAAAAAAATTATAAAAATTGTTAAGTACCAAAGATTGTAAAAAATGTACTATTAGTTGAAAAATATTAATAATAAATAGAGGAGAATAAAATGAAAGGGTTTATTAAAAAAATAATCAGATAATTTCCTTTAATGGAATTTAAAGAATAAACAATCTTGATTAGAATGATATTGTGAAATAAAACATTAAAATGATCATAATATTGAAGTGATAATTAATAAATGATTCAATTAAGTGAATTAAATATAAATACACATAAAAAAAATATTGAATAAAAAATATATATTTGAAATTTATTATGCACATAATCAAAGAATATTAATGACAATGAGTAAGTAATATAACCTAATGAAAAAGAATTGAGGTATGAAATTTCTCTACCACTTGGTTACTTTAAGTTAAAATCCCATTAGGTGAAATAATTAAAATTGAAACTCAAAATACCATGAATAATGAAATATTAATGATATTAAATTCAAAAGGGGTATTATGTAGACCATATAAAATAAACTAGGTTCATAACATTACAATATGCCTCAATGAAATTAAATTGATATGGAATCCCTTACCTTATGATTCCTTTTGGTTGAATGCTATTTAAACTCATGTATAATAGTTTTAATCATGTTATTAACTTAAAAAATAAAATTATTAATATTTATAATATCATATATGACTATTTTATAAAATCTTATCACCCATTTGTTAATATTTTTTCATTATTTCCCCTATTTTAGGTGTTAATTTCCATGTTTTTCCAAGTATGTTTCAACTTGTTATTTTTTTGTTCCTATTAATTAGATCATGATTTCATCATCAAAAAAATTTAAACCATGATTTAAATATCATATATATTTATTATAAATGTATTTATAGTAATCCATAAAATTTGGTTTTAGGAAATGAAATACACTGTCCATAGAGACGGTAGGCCGTACATACCCATGAACACTGCTTCCATTTACTTATCATATTAAAATAAAGAAATGTAAATTATATATATATATATATTCATTAAAATATCATTATTATATCATATATATCACATATTTTTATTAAAATCATTCGTAATAAATCCCATGTAAAGCGTGAATGAATCACATCGCTTTGTGAGGTAGTAGTCCAACGTACACACAAACGATGGTATCGTATTCCCACAAAATGGAAATCATGAATGTATGTGTTATATAATAATTACAGAAGCATTAATACATTATAAATATCATATTTATAAAATATAAATAGTATTTCGATCATATTATCAACCTTGAAATGTGGTAATGGAAAAACAAATGACCTCAGTTCGCGAGGCGGTAGTCCGCCGTACACACGAATGATGAATTCATAACCCATTTTATGAAATTGTGTGAAGTTTGAGGTTATAAACTTAACATAACAACATAAAAATCAATTTAAGATACTGAAGTTATTATATAAATATGATATGAAAATAATTGAAGTGGTTTGAGGAATAAATTAATAAAACAAAATGTTCGTTGATGAACGTTACCTATTATTTGGGTATCACCTTTTGGTTTGCACCAAAGGCCTTCCTTGGTTGGTTTTTGGACCAAAGAAAGGATTATAGTATGAGGATATGTGATTTTATATGTGAATTGAGTATAGGTTTTATGATCCAAATGACTTGATATGTGTGAGTAAGTGAGGGGAGAGAGTGCCCTTTTATAGTGGAGGATGAGTGACATTCTTGTAAAAACCAAAAAGTAAACACTCTTGGGTGGACTCCCTTAATAACTTTACATACAATAATAAACTATTTTAAATAAAATATGGTATATGGTAAATATATGTCCACAAAATTTATTTTTGATAAGTTTTCGGTCATTTCCAAACCTTATCTTTTAAGATTAACCACAAAGTAAACTCTTTTTTTTCCTTAATCATTGTGATTAATATTAATTTTTTTCATTAATAATTGTGGTAAAAAATTAAGTTAAATATATTATAAATTATAAATTATTAATTTTCTAAATATATAATCCATTTTTCCAAGTTCAACTAACATAAGTGGTAAAATTTAGATGAAAATTTATCCTGCATACGTGATGGAAAAGTGGGGTTTGAAGGTGAAAATATTCAAAAGTTTGAAATGTTTTTATATCGAAATTCCCTATGAAATTGATTAGGATGACATAAATTTGATTAATAGATGTATAATTGATATAATTTAACATTAAAATAAATTTAAAATATAATTTAATGTTATAAATTATTTATTTGAAAAGTCAAATTTCAATTAAATTCAGAATTTTTCACTATTCATCAAAAAATGAAACTTCACAGGAAAATAACAGAAATTTACCCTAAGAAAATTTTAAAATTACAATTTCAAAAATTAATTTTATGTTTTCAAAATAAATTTATTAAAGTTTTAAAATTTAGTTTTAAAAAAATAATGCCATTAAAAAGCAGCATAAATGCCTTTTAGAAAAATATAACTTTTTTATGTGTAAAATTATATTTTTTATTATATTATGCCTATAAAATATATTAGATGAATTTAAAAACATTTTATATAATATATTAATTTCATTAAGATCATTAAATAATATAAATTAATTTATTTTGTTATGATAAAATGCATTTGGTGTATAAAAATAATATTTTTATAAAAACATTTCCTTTATATTAAATTGGTTTTTATATTCATTTATAATTAATTGGTAATCAATGAATTAAACCATATATTTTTAAAGTTATTTAATGCTATTTATAACCACTAGTTTAATGGGTAAGTGATAATTTTAATTTTAAATAATAATATTAATAGTATTCAGTAAAACTCTGTCTTGCGTGTAATATAAGCCATCGAAGAAAGTCACTATTGCATGTAATGCAAGCTAATTCAGTATTTCATGTAACATAGGATAAACTTAGAATTTGTGTGTAATGTAAGCTAACTTAGTACCATGTGTATTTCAATCTGTATAATGTATTAAATTTATAGAAAATGTATCATAAATTATTGGGATGTTACATTCCTTTCTATGCTCGTTGTTGTGTGTTATACATGCTATTAAATAAAAGTAATTCTTTTAGAATTTTTAGGGTGTTACATTCTACCCACCTTAAATAAATTGTGTCCTTGTAATTTAAAATTTATCTTAATAATCAAGGGTTTAAAATTTGGAAATTATTTTGTTGAAAAACCCACATCATAAAAGAGTTAATGAAATATCTTCTTAATAAGAGAGAAAAATATATACAAAATTCATCTAGAATAACTCATAACTAGGTTTTTACATTAGAGAAATTGGTGTCAAGTGAAGATATAGACATGGAGGAAAAGTGTAAATATTTATAGGGAGTGATTGAGGTCATTTATCACGAACAAATGAATGATCAATGAAAAGTTTATGGACTCAAAACTATAAATCAAAAATGATTTAAAAGATCATAGGTTCAACAAAAATTAAGGTATTAGGATAATTTTTTTTCAATATCCCTTTCCTAATGCTGAGGAATTATTTTATTGACCAATAATATAAGGAAACATACTTACTTGATATGTTTTTATTTCATAAGAACAATTTTATCCTTTGGTTATGCTTCAATCACCTACTACAAGAAGTAAATATAAAAAAATGAATATTTTATGCTTGAAGTACTATAATTTAATTTTAATAGATTGTAAGATCTATAAAAATTAATATTTTTTTCCTTCTATTTATAACTATTTTCCAAAACCAATATGGTTAATAAATTAATCTATCAACCTCAAAAACAAAACTACTGGTTCATTATTAATATTTAACCATTAAATTATTTAACTAAAAATAATGATATATTAACCAGGACATGACATAGGCCAGTGGTAGGTGAGAAGACCTTTTTATCCTTTAGTCATGGGTTAAAGTCCAATGGCCTTAGTGGATATGATGGGATTTCACCCCAAAAACATCATGTACTTTTTCAAAACTATATTCCTATAAAATTCCCAAAAACATGATGGATATCCTTAAAATAAAATTAATCATTAAATATAATTTTCTCTAAGATTTTTAATACAAAATTTCCCCAAAAAGTCTAATAATTTTTTACTATTATTGAAATACTATAATTAATGATCATATAAAAACTAATGGTTATCAATACCTTTAAACTTATTTCTATAAAATGTAAAATCATTATTTATAAAATAATTTTCCACTAAAACATGTACTAAACTAATGAGTTCTATTTCCATAAATTTCTCCCAGAAAATCCTTAATATTGTGTCATTCCTACCACATAAATCCTAAAAACTAGTGTTTAATAATTTTAAAATATGATCAATATTAATCTCATTAACCCGTGTTGGAATCCATAACTCTTATGTTAATTAATACCTATGCACTTCTAAAATTTAACACAATCCTTAAATGTTTCATAATTATTATTAAAAAAATACCATTGGTAAAAAAACCTCTAAAATTTAATTCTTGAATCCCAATACATAAATATTGAGTCCATTTTATTATCACATAAGTCCTTCCATGGTCTTGTGATTCACTAGGTCATTCATTTTCATTATCTATTCAAATCCATCATAATAATTTGTAAAGAAAATGAGAATTATTCTAAGAAAATACCTAATGAATGTAAAACTAGGTGTGCAATAAGGCCCACTGTTATATACTAGGTTAGCTCAAGTTAAGACTAAAATTCCATTTTTGGATTTATTACCCCTGGGTACATCTATGATAGAACCATTAATACTTGTAGTATCTAGATAGGGATATATTAATAGGATGTACCACATAATCTCTACCTTACCAAAACTTTAGGATGTTATTCTATACTTATCCTCAGATACTACCTTAGGGTTATGTTCTCTAATATATGTTTTCCTAAATCAAGTTTCCAATATTTCTACTAAACTTGATCTGATACCAAATATAGTTACCTAAACCCTATAATCCTAGAGCTAGTTCCTACTTCCATTACATTGGTATAAGATACAAGGAAATCACATCCCAAAAGAACACACAGTTTAGTAGTCTTGTTAAACTAGATTCAGACATGAGTCTTGTGTTACAAACGAATACAAAAATTACAACATATTTTTTATTTTATTTTTAAATAATAACTTTATTCCATTGAGAATATCCTTGCATATCTTTCTTAGTACACTTCATGGAATATTGGGGAAAGTAAACAAAATAGGGATGTTCTTAAATGATCAATAAGGGTTAAGTATAATCTAAGGAATAATGAATCAATAAGAAAAATAAACATGAAAAGGTAAATAACTGGGCACACATTCCATTTAAATAACTAGATAAAACATAATCAATATTGAAAGTTAATTAACTAAGAACATATGTTATTTAAATAAATTGATAAGGAATAATCAATATGACAAGGTAAATAACTTAAAATCATACCATTTAATCAATAAACCAAGAATAAAAAACATCCAAATATCTTTTTATAGTGAAGATATCTTGGATAATAATAACTGAATATTAATGAAGGCAATTCTTTATTATTATATTCCATGTTTCTAAGGTACATGGAACCTTTATTGTCAAGACCTTTCAAAAGATGGTTTAAAATATACTGGGTAGAAAACAACATGATTTGGCTAACTAATTCATCTCACGAGACTATTGTTTCATTGAGGGGATTACTTTAAATAGTCCCCAACCCATGTCATACTTGTCCAAATCATTCCTTATATATATATATATCAAATAATCAATTTAATTTATAAACAACACACCTTATCAAATATTCATATTGAGTAAAGAATATTGACTTTTCAATATTTCTCTAGTTTATCAAATAAATTTCAAAGTAAACACTATATGTATAAATGGAATATAGTTTAGGAAATAATGATATCCATGATAAATGATATAGATATTTAGGGTAAATTTAATGTTCAATGATCATAGTAAAGTGAATAACTCAAGGGGAAGTTAATGATTACGAAAATGTTTCAAGGAAGTGAATGTCAATACTATCCTTGGTCAAAATAATCATAAGTCACACAATGGAAGAATAATTATGGTATCAATAAAATGTATACCCATTGGAGTAATAATAAGGGTTTTTTCATTGATAAAATAAAATAATATATTTAAAAACATTCTTGAGGAAAATATCCTTTCTTGAAAAACATTTTGAAAAAAATTTTCTTTTAAAATCACTTTTAAAACTATTTTTTTTGTAAAGGGTGGAAATTTATTTGGTAAATTATTTTAAAAATGTTAAAAACGTTTTTGAAAACATTTTTACAAAACATGGTTTTGGAAGAAAACAGACTTCCAAATAAAGAGAGAAAGGAAGTTGAGTTTTCTTAAAAAAATTCTAAAACATTTTATGTACCAAAGAGTGAAAAAATAGTATTATTACTAGAAAAAGATTATGAATAACCATATTAGAATAAAATTAAAGGTTTTATTAAATAATTATCATATAATTACCTTTAATATAATTTCAATAATAAACAATCTCAATTAAAATGTGATTGTGAAATAAACCCTTAAAATGATCATAATGTTGAAGTGAGAGTTAATAAATGAACCGATTAAGTGCATAAAAATTAAATACACATAAAAAAGTGTAAATAAAATAATATATATTTTAAATTAATTATGAACATAATCATATAATATTAATGAAAATGAGTAAGTAATATTACCCAATGAAATGGAATTGAGTTATGAAATTTCTTTACCCTTGGTAACTTTAAGTTCAAATCCCCTTATGTGAAATAATTCAAATTGAAACTCAAAATAAAATGAATAATTAATTATTTATGATATTAAATTTCAAAGGGTCATAATATACACCATATAAAAGAAACTAGGTGTATAACATTACAATATGCCTCAATGAAATGAAATTGAGACAGAATCCCTTACCTCACACTTCCTTTTTGTTAAACGCTATTTAACCTCCTTTATAAAGATTTTAAGTAAGTTATTAACTTAAAACATAACCATATTAATATTTATAATATCATATATGACTATTATATAAAATATTATCACCCTTTTTTAATAGTCTTTCAATATTTCCAATGTTTTGGGTGTTAATTGCCTTGTTTTTCGAGTATGTTTTGACTTGTTATTTTTTGGTTCTTATTAATTAGATAATGATTTAATCATATAAATAATGTAAAAAAATGATTTAAATATAATATATATTTGTTATATATGTATTTATAGTAACATATAAAATTTACTGATAGGAAATGAAATACACCGTTCATGGAGACGGTAGACTGTATGTATACATGAACACTGCTTCCATTTTATTATCATATTAAAAGAAATAAAATAAAATAAAAAGATATATATATATATTTATATTATCATTATATTATAATTATTATGTCATATATATCACTTATATTTTTTTAAACCATCCTCAATACATTTTATGTAAAGCGTGAACGAAACACATCGCTTCATGAGGCGGTAGTCTTCCATACACACAAATGATGTTATCGTATTCCCATAAAATGGAAATCATGAAGATATATGTTAAATAAAAATTATAGAAGAATAAAAAATAATAAAAATCATAAATATAATGTATAAATAGTATTTACATAATTATTCCCAATCTTGAAAGGTGGTAGTGGAAAAACGAACAACATCGGTTCGTGAGGCGGTAGTCCACTATACACACGAATGATGATTTCGTAACCAACTTGATAGAAGTGTGTGAAGTTTTAGATAAAAAAATTAACATAAAAACATCTCATTAAATTTAATATATTTATGTTATTATATAATGATGATATTAAAATAATTAAAGGGTTTTGAGGAATAAAAAAACAAAATGTTTATTGGTGAACGTTACATCTTCTTTGAGTATCTCCTTTTGGTTTGCACCAAAGGCCTTACTTGGTCAGATTTATGAAAAAATTAATTATTTTAAGATTATTATATTGTACTTTTTAAGTTAATTGGGTAGTTTTTGTATGATAAAAATGGCTTTATAGGCGTGAATAAGTGAGGGGAGTGAGTGCCCATTTATAGTGGAGGATGAGTGTCATTCGTGTAAATACCAAAAAGTAAACACTATTTGGAGGTCTCTATTAAATCACGTGACTCCAATATGATTTTTTTGATAAAATATGGGATATGGTATAATTTTTTCCATAAAATGGGTTTTGGAAAAGTTTTTGTTCATTTACACACCTTATGTTTTAAGATTAACCATTAAGTAAACCCATTTTTACCTTAATCACTATAATTAATATTAAATGTTTTTACTAATAAATTTGGTAAAAAATTAGTTTCAACATATTATAAATTATAAATTATTATTATTACCAATTTTTAATCTATTTTTACAAATTCAACTCACAGAAGTGAAATAATTTATTTTAAATTTATCCCGCAAACGTGACAACAAAACTAGTTTTTAATGTGAAAATGTTCAAAAGTTTGAAATGTTTTTATATCAAAATTCACTATAAAATTGATTCTAAGGACCTAAATTAGATTAATAGAGTTATAATTTATATAATCTAACTTTTAATCCAATTTAAAATATAATTTAAAATTATAAATTATTCAGATGAAAAGTCAATTTTCAATTAAATTCGGTATTTTTCACTATTCATGAAAAATGAATCTTCTCAGAAAAATACCAAAAAATCACTGTAAGGTAATTTTTAAATTATGATTTAATAAATAAATTTTATTTTTTAAAATAAAATTTACAAAAGTTTCAAAATTTAGTTTAAAAAAAACTGCTTCATTAAATGGCGACATAACCACCATTTAGAAAAATATAGATTTTTATGCATAAAATTGGATTTGTTCCCATAATATGCCTATAAAATCCATTGGATAAACGTAAAAAAATTTGATATAATATATTAATTTCATTAATATAATTCAATAATAGTAATGAATTTAATTTGTTAAGATAAAATGACTTTGGTTTATAAAAATAGTTTTTTTTATAAAAACATTTCCTTTATATTCATTTTTATATTCATTTATAATTAATTGGTAACCAAGGAATTAGAAAATATATTTTTACAAGTTAGGAAATACTATTCATAACCTCAAATTTAATGGATAAGAAATAATTTTCATTTTAAATAATAAAATTAATAGTATTCGGTAAAACTTAGTCTTTTGTGTAACACAAGCCATCAAAGAAAGTCATTGTTACATATAACAAAAGCTTACTCAATGTTGCATGAAATGTAATATAAAGTCATAATTTGTGTATAATGAAATATAACCTAGTATTTCAGGTATTTCATGCTATATAATGTATTGAATTTATAGAAAATATATCGTAAATTCTCAAGAATTTATATTCCTTTCTATGTTTGGTGTTGCGTGTCATAGATGCTATTGAATAAAAGTTATTCTTTTATAAAATTTTAAGTGTTACATCACCTAAACCATAGAGAAAACTAGGGTCTATACTATAGATTATGGAATTAGTACACCATGAATTCTCAAGACTTCATAGATATACCCCACAACCATATCTCTACGGACTTCATCCCTTGAATTGGAATGAAATGCACTAACTAAACGAATTAGTCAACTACCACCCCAATGAAGTCATGATTTTGAAATATATCAGGAAATATAATATCATATCCCATTAAAATACCTTCCCACTATAATAAGGTATAGGTAATAATCACAACATTCCTATTGATCATTAGAGTTCAACCTTCAGTACCTCCACAATATGGAGGAGACGCACTGCCCATTTCCACCTCACTTGCGTAGCTCTAATTTGAAATGTTAAAGAACAACCATAACTAAATCAATAGCCATGGAGTTTTATGAATTTCTCACAGGCATACTCCCTAAGCGCCATGCCTAGTGAAACAGCTGGTTTCACCCCATGGTTCACCCAATCTATAATGTCCCAACACCACACCCACAATAGAAACATACATAGGAAAATGAACTACACCATGATAAATACCACACCATGGTGATCCCATATAGACCCAAAACCACCCCTTCAAACTAAGAATCCATACAAAACTTCCCGAAACCAAGAAACCCCTTCTCATAACAAAATGATACATAATAAAACCCATAAATACCACAAACTAGGGGTTTCATATTTTCTCAATTATTTATTAAAGTTCATAGACATATTGTAATGGTACATAATGTAGAATTTATTACCCCAATAAAATCATCTTCTTCTATCTGGTGTGTCATCGTTCTCATCTTTCTTCTTTGATATATTGGGAGTATTTGTTTTAAAAATTTTCTTTTTCTATTTACTTCTCTAGGAAGTATTATCTTTATTTTCACCTATATTATTTGAGTTGTAGTCTCTTATTCATATCAGTATAATAACTTTTCAATATTTTAATATACTAATATTATTCATGTAAATGACCACTTACATTGTAATATCTATAGAAGTTATCAAATGAATCATATACATTCTTTCAAGATAGATTTTTTTATTATTTTATAAAATCTTCATCCATCCAATAGGTTTCTTTTTTTTTAATAATTTCCCCCTCACTTAAATCCTTTTTATCATTAATTTACTAATTTTTTGAGAATAAATGTTTCTGAACCTCAAACAACACCTACAATTTCCAACGAAACTCTTCCTCCTTGTATATATAGTTTGGATAGAATTTTGTGTAAACTATTTTTTGATGGAAACCACAAAAATTTCATATCTATTTGGGGAGAAAATTTTCTTAGACTTGATCACTTATATCTTAGATTAATTGGTGGGTTTCTCAGTATTTTTTTCTTCCATGCTTATCAATATTTTTTATTTTTCCTATCCATGAAAATAGAATCAACAGAACTTGAATTAATAGGATAATGAGATAACTTCTTCCATGATATGGTTATGAATTCATAAATAGATGATAATGATATCTTATTTCCACCAATATGATACTTTTTTAAATAATTAATTCCTTTAGGATTTTGTGTGGTAGTAATTATTTTATCAAAATATTGTAAAGATTATGCAGGGGTGGCTTCTAAATTTTTCTTCTTAACATCCAAATATAAAAATTTTATATTGAGAAGGTACTTTTGGTCCTTAATTGATTTAAACATTTCTTCAAATCCATTATTTTTCTTTCTCATATGATCCTTATGAATTTTATTTGTCACTAATAGAGAATTATCCAACTCTTTCACTCTCTTAGCATCGACTTCTAACTGAGCATATTTTATATTCATGGAGACTTTAGTAGTTTATTGAGTTCATGGAATACTTAAAAATTTTTAAGCATTTTTTTATCACGTTAAACCCTTTTTAATTTATCACCATACATATAAAATATTTCATTGAAAAGTGTGACAAATTATTCCTTTGCTTTCATCAGCTTTGTGAAAGTGTTGTTTCTCCTCACCTTTTTGAACTAATGCCTCATTCATTACATCAACAGACTTCTCGAGTTGTAACTTCTCATCATGAATTAACTTTATATATGGATATATATATATATATATATATGTATGAAAAATTATAGAGATAACTTCTTTAGATTATCTTTAATTTTAGAATATAAATAACCGAGTAAATCATTAAATTCATCTTCATCACAACTTGTGATTATTTCATCAAAGGAATAATAATAAGTATATTTAATTAAAAAAAACTTAACATTATGATTAAATTCATCAAATGGTTGATCCTTTCAATTTTTTTTAATTTTTCTAATCTTCTTGGCCATTCTATTTTTCAATTTTTTAATTTCCTGGTAGAGGCATCTACATTTGATGCAACGTGAATAAACACTATTTCTTCTATATGAGGATCTTCTTAAAACACTCAAAACCTATACTTAATATAATTACATTGAAACACCCTTTGGAAATAAATGTTTTATATATAATAATAGGGAACCATTTATTTTATACCACTTGAAATTTCCTTAGGAGCAGTGGAGAAACCAGAGAGGGGTGGGGGTGAATTAGGAATTGTCTATTTTTTTTTACCAAATTATAATTTCCCTATTGTGATTTTACCCATTGGTATTTGAACCCCTATTATCTGTTAGGATAATAGTGGATCTGTTTATTATTTACCAACCAAAGACACCATATGTAGTGAAAGAAAGCATGAAAAGTAAGGAATGTGGTATTTTTAAAAGGTTTGGTCTTGATGTAGGAAAAATATTCCTTTCCATGACCAGTTATTTGACCCAATAATATATTTTACACTATAATCAATCTCAAATTACAATAGGTGTGGGTAATTATCCTCATGACCCACTATTCTTCAAAAAAAAAACACATAGATTCACACCATGCATCCATTTCCAATATATAACTTGACTCATAGCTTCCCACTATGCTTTGATATTCTTGATTAGTTTTGAATTATTCATTCCAAATATGGAAGAAGATTTCAAATAATCACATGGTGTCACTGCACCATTAGGATCAAATATTCTTCCACAAATACAGAGTCTTTTAATGTTATTAACTATTTAATGAAAATATAGGCAATTTGGGCTCTATAAAAAGTAAAAATTCATAGATGTTACATAGAATATACTCACATATATTTATCAACTCAATATTGAGTTCCTTATATCTTCTTAAATCCACCATCACCTCAATATCTAAAAGGATTGACACCCAGATCATAAACAAGCATAGTAATGTCAGTTTCTCCACTATCCTTTCTCATTTATTATTCTAAAACTTCTATAATAATGGATGTTTGAAGGTATTCATATTTCTATTTATCTGATACCCAGATAGAGAATATTCTTTAACATTGGATCAACATTTAATTTTTATTCTTTGAGATTTCTCTGGTTCGTCATTTTTTTCTCGAGCTCTCAGTGTAACTTATCATTCTCTATCCTCATTTTTCTATTTTATACATATGTCACACCAAATATGTTTTTTATATTTTTCATATATAAAATCATAAATAAAATTCTATTCCTCGATTATCATTATATTTTTATCACTTTTTTAATGGTTTGTATGTGAGTGTCTCTCATGATCTCTCTTTTTCCTCAATCATTATCTCCTATAAAATGATTGGAACACACTTTCATCTAATTTATCCTTATTTTCTATTTGTCTCACCAAAATAAGTTTTTTAGAAATTCTAACAGACTCAAGAGAGGTAATATCAACATATACCCTAAACATTTACAAATAAAAAATTATTCCCTTGTTATATAAAAATACAACAATAGAATTATATATTGTGGAAGAAACCATTCTTGGAATGTGAGATTATATGAAACCAATATAAACATTAATCTTGAATATGTAAATCCCATATAACATCTCAACTTATATTTCTTATTGTTATTTATATCTTGAATCAAAAATCCATTTATGATATTTTAAAAAATAAAGATCGACATCAATCCCATCATATATAATTCTATTTTAATCACCAATATTGATTTTTAAATAATCTCATTTGAAATTCATAACTTTAATGAGACAATGATCTTTTCATAATCTTCTTACCATACAATATTTCTTAAATCAGGATTGGGTCATATCTCTATATATATTAATGATGTTATGAACATGACTGAACATCTCTGACATCATCAAATGTAATTTATTTATATTCTATAAATTATTCATTTAAATTTTATTTAGATGTTTTATAATTCTAAAATTTTGATCTTCTTATTCATAAATTTAAATCTTCTATTAAATATTTGGGTTGAATATAACTCCCTTTTAGGTGTTTGTGATGTTTAGATCAATAAGGAATAGTTTAAGTATCATCCCATATTATTTATTCTTTAGAATCTTCAATTATGGAAACTCACTTTAATTCTGTAGCAATATCAAAATTTCTCTAAGTCTGGAATGAATCGTACACAATATAGTGATCACTTATATGTAGTTTTGAGATCACTCATTTAAAACTGACTCATACGATGACTCTAGATGACTCATATGGTGTTTTAAATAAATTGTATGTAGGTATCCTTTAATAACTCATGAAAAACTTCTAAAGGACTTTTATAAATCCCAGATTAACTTTTAATAGGTCACAATGACTTGTACATTTTTCCTAGTGACTCATATGTAGTCTATAATATGAGCAAATGATTCATATAGAGACTCCCAATCAATAATATATTGATATTTTATTTGTTGGATTCTCACACCTACTAAGAATGAATCATACGAATATTAAAAATAACTCATATGAAGTCATAGGTGTCTTTCTAAATGACTAGTACACATATTAAAAAATGACTCATATGTGAAAACTAATACATCACCTTTTTCTCATTATAATTCCAAAATATATTCAAATTAATAGAATTCTTGTTCCAATAATCTCCATTCATATAAATTGTAACACCCCAAGATTTTATAATGTATTTTTATTTTAAATAAATACCATGTTTGATAGCATCTCTCACATGAAACACTGATCTTAAAAGAACCATGATATAATATGGAATTATTATTTTTATATAAATATGAATATTATAAACTAGATATTGATTTAGATGGTATAAATAAAATTAAAAACATTAAGAAATATATGTTTTAATTTTTTTCCTTTTTAAAATTTATTTATTAGTTCCTAGGAAATATGTACTCAATTTTAATGATAAGAATATAAGATTAAGTACAATTAAAGATTCATTTTCTATAAAAGCATGTTTTATTTATATTTTTTATTTTCATTTAAAGTATAAATTAATGAATTTTATAATTTTAGTTTGAATAAATAAAATAAATTTTTTAATTAATCATATCAAAATTTTCTTAGGACTATTTTTTGAGATTTTTCTAAAATGGTTGATTTTTGGGTTAATAGTGAAAAATATCGATTTTAGAGATAATGTCACTTTTATGAAATTATCATGATATAATAGTGACATGAAATATTATGAGACCTTTTTTATAGGCCAAATATATATTTAATAATTAATATAATGCATTTAATAATATAATTTTGATATTATAATTTTATGTTTGACATTTTGGAAATCTATGTAATGTTTTTGTTAAAATAAAAACTATTTTAACTCTTCTATTTTAATAAAGTTTTGGAATGGTTAATTTCAGTTTTTATTGGGGTTTAAAGTAAAATAAATATCATTTAATAAAATATAAACCAATTTATTCCATGTGAATCAACATTATACATGATTTTGGCATAAAATTATTTCTATGCTTAAAATGGACATTTGTATAAAAATAGTTTTTTCATTGACTTCTGTGAACTTAAATTAAAATTATATTTTACCAATTATTGAAATTTAAAATCAAAAAATTGATTCCATATTTGGGATCATCATTTTATAATTATTTAATGAGGTTCATTTCATTTTTATTTATAATGAATAGTAACCATTATAAAAGGTTAACAACTCTAAAAAGGGTAAAATGGGTTAAACGAGATTAAAAAGAAGGGATAAAATCTAAATATTCTCTCAAACACTTGAATTTATTTCATTTTATGAGTTTATTTCAACCAAAATCATTTTATTTTAAAAAATATTGAAATTTTATTCCATTTTCCATTACTAATTACCATTATATTATTTTAAATAAAGGATAATTTCAAAATGTCGCTCTGTTTATTTTAATAAATATAATATGTTTTATTAAGGATAAAAAGGTTTTATAAATGGTTAAAAATGGTTATTTTTAATTTGAATAAATAATTTTTATCATATTAATTTTTTTTTAATTTTTTCTAATGGTATAATTACCTAAGTCTTATGCATTGCCTATGCAACGCTTGTGCAAGCGGTTGAAAAATAAAAGTAAATAGTTTTAAAATATTAAAAGTGAAGTGTTTTGGATAATTTAAATTCTTTCAAGGTTTTTATAGATAAAAATAAAATTTAATTACTATTTTAAATATTCAAATTTGAAATTCATGGCAATATTATTGTTTTTAATAAAAATTATGTTAATAGTTCTGATAATGACTTATGGATATTTTATGATAAATAATATTTAATTAATTTTTCTAAAAATCATAAAAATTTTATAATTTGTAAAATTAATGAGAAATGGTTGATAATATAAACCATTTTCCACTTATAATCCACTTTTCCTTTTATAATTACATTATGGACCCTTAAATGCTAAGTATATTGTTAGAATAATATGGGTTACAAAGGGTTAAAGATGGGTTAAACTAAATAAATATGGTTTACAATACTCAAAAAACTTTTATAAATCTTATTTGTGGAATTTATTTAGACCCTGTATCATCCAAAATTCCAAATTGATCCAATATTCCATGAAAGCGACCTTATATTATTTTAAACTTTTGAATAATTTTAAGTTTTCCATTCCCCTCACTTTTAAAATAGAACCTCCTATCATATCTTATTCACACATTCTTGAGAAATTTATCTTGAATAAACCCTACCAAAATCACTTTTAAAATTACTATTCCTCATTCTAGTGATTTTATTCTTCCTAAAATACCAACCCAATGGTCTTTAAGAAGAGATCTAGAGGAGGTTTCTCAAAGAAGAGATAATCATCTTCACTGAATCCTTTTAAGTTTATTTCTTCTTATACAACATAAAAATATTATTTAACCATATTAACATAGTGAAATTAGTGAAATTAGATTAATTTATTTTAATTATCATAATAAAATGACCATTATCTTTTTATCACCCATCCCAATGGAAAATGAAAATATCATCATGGGTATGTATGAACTACCATCTCCACGACCACAATATTTTATTTTTCATCACATTATATCATAGATGGTTATATATATGGATTTAATGATTATATATTATGTTTATAAAATTATTATTATTTTATAAAGATAAAATATTATTGAACTTCTAACCGTCCCATCCGTTGGAAGATGATAACTTCAGTCATGCATACGTGTGGACAACTACCTTCATGAAGCGATGCGATTCATTTTTTATTTATAATTTAAATGGATGATATTAAGGATAAATTTAATTAATACATATGATATATATGATATAATTATGATTATGTATATTTTATTCATTTATAACTTTATATTATTCCAATCATAGAAAAATGGAAACATTACTCATGCCTACGTACATACTACTATCTCCCTAAAGTGATGTAATTCATTTTTCACCACCAGCCTATTTGAATGATTATAAAAGTGTATATAAAGATTAAATATGATATTTATGAAATTATTGATATTTTGGAGATGATTTAACCATGACCAAGGTGCAAGGACCAAAACCATTGAACCAAAACATGCATAGAAAACATACCATTTTTCACATGAATAATGATTTTAATAAATAGTTATTAATGGATGGATAATTTGAAATTATAATTGAATGATATATAAATATTGTTTTTTTATATATTTATAATAAATATAAATCTATTATATAGGAGGTTAAGATAATGTATGAATGAAATCATAACTTAATGTAAGGGTTCTTCATCTTAATACTGTTTCATTGAGTCATGTTTCATGTTATGAACCTATTTGTGTTTATATAGTGTATATAATTCCCCTTTTATATAATATACAATTAATATATTTATATTCATGGTATTTATAGTTTCATTTGACATTTTGTTTATTTCAAGGGGTTTATGATTCAATAGTTAGCAAGGTGGTAATGGTTTATGTTGAAATCTCGTTTTAATGAAAATTATTTATGCATGAATATCCTTTGGGAGAATTATATGCTCATTATATATTAAAATAGATATATTTTATTATTATTTGGTTATTTTTTGGGTTTTCATATTTTCCATTCATTATCATCTCTTTGGTACTCAAAACAATCAATAAAATATTTTCTTAAGAAAAGCCAACATTATTTCCTCTTTGGTTGATAGGCCTTTTCTTCCATGTCCATGTTCTTTGAAATGTTTTCAAGAATATTCTTTTTTATGATAAAATGATTATTTAAATCAATTTTCAACCATATTTTAATTTCTTTTCAAATTATTAAAAACTAAATTTTATAATTTTTTCTAAATAGGTTATTTATGAATTTTTACAGAATTGTTAAAGGAATCTTTGTTTTAACATTTACCGCATGAAAAACTTTTCTCCCCATCATGACCATTATTACTTAGAATATTACTTTACATGTTTCCATGGTTATTTTCAAATAAAATAATTTTCTCAAAACTTTGAATGTTTTTATTTAAAATGTTTTCAAAATAAAAGGATATTTTTCTCATGTTTTCAAAGAAAGGTTTGAATGTTTTTAAAGGTATTTTTCATCTATTTCAATATACTTTGATATTTCATATTATTAATTGGTTATATTATCTAATGATAAAATCTATTTTATTTCTTTTATTGACTTATCAGTATGCAAAGATAAAATATTTATGAAGCCCATTTCTTTTCCATGGTTTATGTTATGATAAATTTTAATGTTTATATGATACTGTGAAACACATATGTATAGTTTTCATTATGTGATAGGTGGGAAAATAATTATATATAACTCCAGTTCTTTGGGAAATAATTTTTATATCATGAGATAATTTAAAGAGTATGGGGAGTGAACCCATTCTAAGGTTGAAAAGAGGCCAGGGAGTGAACCCAATCCATTATGAAAATATGTACACTATGTGACGATGGACTTAACAGTGAGCCTTAACTAATGAAATTATTTTATATGTTTATAACTATGTCAAAAATCCTATTATATGTTCTTAAGATTATGATATTCTCTATTGGTTAATTATTTATTAATTATTATTTCTCACTCTTTTAACTCATGACTTTTGAAATGTAAATGATTTATGCCATAACGCACGATTTATGATCTATGAATTATTGGGTATGGAAATCATAACTTATGATCATGATCTCATACCATTATGTTTATATTATTATTCTTTCATATGATCATTGACTTATATCTCCCATGTTTACCATTACTAAGCATCTGAGCTCACCATTTTTTTATGTTTCTATTTTCTTAGGTTATAAAGAATGATATTTTGTAAGATATGTTTAGAAGTGTATTATGTGTGGATAATTTTTTTGGATATATTGAAGTCTTATTTTGGAATAAAATTTTAGATATAAAGGTAAAATATCAATTTTATGAGAAATACATGGGTTTTGTTATGTAAAGTTATTCCCCCCATTTATCTAAAATTCTAAACCTGAATGGTCTTAAGTATGTATGTGAATCAACATTGGATATTGATATTGTAATTATATATGGTTAAATTTGGTTCACTTTATTTGGAATCAAAGATAGAATTTAAAGATTATGATTTTATCATTAGATCCCAGTGTACGAGTTTTAGGATTTTTTATCAATAACTTAAAAATTTCTTATAACAACTTAAATTAATTCCATGGATTATCAAAAAAATCCAAAACTCTTCCATCTTGTTTCCAATGTCCTTTTTTGTATATAAAACACTCAAGTAGAGTATATTAATGAAACTAACTTTATCTAGTATTTAAACATTAACCTAAATCATTCTTGGAATCATCCAAGTGATATTAATCACTAAATCTAGAAGAAAACATGCATAGTAACACTTGGATGGGTTATCTAATAATTCCACTAGATTTTATCACAAATTTTATTTGGTCTTCAATCACTATATTAGTTAGATTCTTAATTTTCATAAAAATATTATAGAAATTAATATATCTTTAGAACTTTCCTTTGACATTACTATCATTTCTTCAATCATTTAAGGTAAGGGAATGCGTATGCAGTAACCATTAATTCCATACTCCTTTTCCAATATAAGAAGTTATCATACTATGCATATTTAATGGAAGTTATATACACTTTACTTTACCCATAAACTATATGTGTAGGATCTAATGTTATTATTGGGATGGATTCATATTCTATCACCCAATACACTAATCATACATTGAATTTTAGATTGAAAACACACACAACATCAGCTTATCAAATCCATTTGGGTACTTCAATCTCCCCTTTAGATTTATTTTCCACATCAATTTTTCTCCTAATCTAATGTTACTCTACTTTTCCTTATTTAAAATAGATAAAAAGGCCAATTTAGGGTTTTATCCCATTTATTGAGATGCCATGAATGTAAGGGAGGGTCCTCTAAGGGAAAATTATTCACTCCAATACTCTTCTAAATTTAAAACTAATATTCTCTACTTTTATTCTTCCTCTTTCACTATGCTCTTGTAATTACATGAGATAAGGGTGATACAAAATTATTCTTATCAATGTGTAATAAAATTAACCAACTCTAAGTCTATATAGGAAAACCCATTTTAGAAAACAATGGCAATTAATTGAAAGTATGTTATTTTTCCCTTTTTAGTTTAATAATCACTACCCTTTGTGACCTAATCTTTTATAAATAAGAATAGACATGGGAAAGTGATCATCATACCTCAAGGATTAGATTTTATAAAGACTATATATAATTTAGTATTTAATAGGAATAGATAAATATATGGAAGATTTCTCTTTTGAAATATCCCTTATAAGGTATTCTCTCCATTACTTCTCATCATGGAAATTACCTTCAAGAAATAATCTCTAAGCATTTTTGATACCAGTTTATGTTTGATATTACTTGAAATATATCAAGTGATATATTTTAATAATATAAATTCATACCAATTGAAATATTTTCTATGATGGATGGATTTATTTCATGATTAACCTTTAATACCCTCTTTCTTGATGAACAATGACCAAAGTTTGAGAATAAGGTGGATCTTCATTAGATCTTTAGTTATAATAGCAAGGCTGAGCCTTCTTTCTTTACCTAGATAATCTTTTATTTGAGTCTCTTAAGTTCCTATATCTCTTCATGCTTGGAATTAAATTTATTTTCTAAATATATTACTTTTTTGTAAAGCATATATTTATTTACTTTTTCATTTTATTCCTAGTTGGAATGAGCTTCTTCACTTAAGCTAGTAGGGAATATTCACCCTTTTAAGCTTTCTCTATATTATTGGACTCATCCAACTGATTTGTCCATATGTTTAGGAACACTTTGGGTACATGAAAAACCTTTTATTTTAGTTTTTATTCCCTTTTCAAAAAATATTTCTTGACACTATAAGTAATTGGTTATTTTCATTTGAATCTTATTATATAAATTTTACTAGGTAGATAAGTCATACACTTAATAGATATGTGTTCTTCCTTCTTTTACCTTCCATACACAACTTTATTCACCATAGAGTCACCCATTTTGGAGATACCTCTCAAATTATTCCTTAGGAATACCGATCATTAATAAAATCCTTCTATCTATCAATTGGATAGATTCACTTTTTGGTCTAATATTATAGTAACATCCAAACCCCAGCCAATTTTCCTGGGCTGGATGGAATTTTACTAACCTTAGGTGTATCCACTAGACACCAAATGATGAAAACAAATGTGAAGGGTATGGAAAATCATTGAGGGATGATTTACCCTTCTATATAAAATTCATTAGAACAAAAGATGACTACATAACCAAAATTACAAAAAGACCAATGGACCAAAATGAAGAACATGTTCCAACATGGATCACTTCCATGCTCCACATGAATACTACATTTAAGCTCTTCACTCTATCACCCATGACCACCACATAAATACACTTTTATAGAAAGGTAATATTCCTACCCTTACCCACATCATGATTAAAAACATCTATACATGCAACAAAATGCATATACAGGGGGTGAGTATACAAACCTAGTAGGTAATCCCATAAATACTACCCATACACACCACTTAAATTAGAATAAGTTAACACACATTTTATATAAAATAAGAGATAATATTAATGAAAATAATAGGTTGAAGAAAACCATATAAATTACTCACACCAAAAATCAAATTTTCATTTTTACCCATTTTTTTCATAATATAACCCACACCACAACTCACACACCCATTCCATACGCACATAGATACACACACACACACACACACCAATTCTATGAACCCATTATCCCCCATCAAATAGTAATCCTATAAAGGACTAAACTAATAGTGAACCTCACTTTAAATACATTAAAATTACATCAATTTTTTGGAATACTTAATACATTACACAAACAGATTCCCAAATACCATACTAGTATAGTGATTTTGAAAAAATGGAAATATAAAAATTGGTACACAAGTGAGCTACATTATCTCCCACTAGGTTCTTATTGACTATCACCCTTCTTAGAAAACATCAACCATAATACATATATTCATAACCTGGTCAAGGAAACATAAAAAGGGTGAGATAAAATTCTTAGTAAGGGTAAACAAGGGAGTTGGGTAAGAATAAACATGGGTATAAGGGTATAAGAACATGATCATGAAAATAGAATATCATACCCTGCATATAAAAGGTCATAAACAGGAATCATGGAATAAAGATGGGTAGTTCATAAGATATGAATAATAAGGAAATAAATAACATAATCCATGAAATAATAACATAGGAATAAGATATAGAATATTATAAGACACATAAGAATATAAAAAATAATTTACATATTAGTCAAGGAATCGATGTTAATGCCATCTTAGTAGTATGGGTTCACTCCCCATACTATCTTGGTAGTCATAGTTCACTCCCATAACTATCTTGGTAGACATGGTTCACTATCATAACCATCTTAGTAGTCAAGTTTCACTACCAAGACCATATTAACGGACAAATACATTGATGAATATATCATGAGATACAAATATTTAACCAATGCATTAAAGGGAGATATAGGTTCTACCCATCTTATAATGAAATCATACATACATGTGCCATAAGATCATAAAATGTTTTCATAACATAACCCACAAAATGAAATGCATATCATAAACATGTAATCTTATCGTAAACTATGGAAAAGAGATAGGTTTCATAATCATTTCATCAAAGAATAACCTGTGAAAATAGGAGGGTTTCATAGACATAAAACTAGTGAAAGAGAAATGGATTTCATAACCATATAATCCGTGAAAGAGAAATGGGTTTCATGAATGTTTTGTCATCAAAAAGTAAACCATTAAGAGAGATAAATTGAATGGAACCTTGCATAATATTCCCAATAAAGAATGAACAACACTAATGGATGTAATATTAGATGGGAAATAATTCTGAAATATATTTTAAAAACATTTCTTGAGGAAAATATCCTTTAATCTTTGAAAAATTATTTTTAAAACATAAAATATTTTTGAAAACATTTTCCTTTGAAAATATATTTTAAAACATATAATGGAATATTTAAAAACCATAAAACATTTTTAAAAACTTTTTCCTTTAAAATGAACTTAAAATAAAATTTAATTTTTTTGAAAACATGTTTTTTTTGAATAAAACTGATTTTTGACCGAAAATAGAAATGAGATCAAATTTTATTGAAAACATTAACTCAATTATATAAAGTACCAAAGAGTGGAAAAATGATATCAATATCTGGATACATCATAAATAACCATAGGAGAAGAAAATTTATGAGTATTTTTGATACATGGATCATAATATTTCATAAATGAAAACATTATCATAAACAATCTCGATAAACGATGAGATTGTTTCAATAAACTCTTACCACTTGGTAACTTTGAATCATACTCCCCATATAAGAAAATGAAATTACATAGAGCATAAAATATCATTAAAATAAGGATATTTATTATATAAAATTTCAATTGTAATCATATACACCTTATAAAAGAATATAGGTACATAACAAAACATGTGTCTCAAAGAAGGCAAATTGAGACAAAATTACTTTACTGATTTGGTAACTTTTGAACCATAAAAACCATGAAAGAAAGATCATAAAATGGATATGTAAATAACCATAAATTTATGTATATGAATCATATAATACATATATGGGAAGTATATATTCCATACAAAAGAAATTAGTGGTGAATAAGGCATGTATCTCACAGAAATAAAAAGTGAGATGAAATTCCCTTACCTTGTGTCTTGAATTCTGTCATACACATAAAAGCATCCGATATAATAAGTATAAGTTTATTATAAATTTATCACAAAAAAATATTCTTATATATAATACCATATAAGTTTTTCTCATGACATTTTATTACTCATTTATTAACAATTCCATGTTAAAGTAACATTTTAGGTAATAACCGCTTTGTTTATCATACATATTTGACTTTTCATTCATGATATTCTTACTTAAATCATGATTTAATTATTTCCATAATGTAAAACAAGAATTATATATCATATATATTAAGTATATAATCATTAATAATAATCAATAAAATATAGATATATTAAATGGAATACACTGTTCATGGAGACAGTAGTCCGAACATACGCATGAACGTTGTTTCCATTTTCATGGCATATTGAAATAAAGAAAGTAAATGAAATATATGTACATATGAATATAATATAATTATAGTATAATTATTATGTAATATATATCACATAAATTTACTAAACCCATACTTAATACATTCCATGTAAAGTGTGAATGAATCACATCTCTATGAGGAGGCAGTAGTCCACACTTCCACAAACAAAGTTATCATATTTACACAAAATGGAAAGAATGACGGTAAAATTTATATAAAAATAAATAAGTATAAATAAGTATAAATAAATAATAAATATGATATATATCATATAAAAAAAATAGTTTCCATCATAATTACCAACCATAAGAGGTGGTAGAGGTAAAATGAACAACATCATTAGTTTTTCATACACAAGAACGGTAAGTTCGTTATCCATAAAATGGAAGTGTGTGTAAATGAAGGTCGAGAACTTAACATAAAAAAATCTTAGTATATTTATGATATTAAGGCTATTATGTTTGAATGGAGTTAGAATAATTGTGTTGGTGGAGAAAGAAAATAAAAGAAAGGAGCTTGAGGAAGGATGTTATCTCTTCTTTGGGTAGCTCCTTTTGGTTTTCATCTAAGGGATTCTTTGGATGAATTTCTACCCAAAGAGAGATTTCAAGGAGTAAGGAAGTGAAGTTGGGAGATTATTTTTATAGGTTCTGGATGAGATATAAGGCTAAATGTGTTATGAGGAAGTAAGGTAGGAGGTGACCTTTTATAATTGATGTGAGCATCACTTTTGGAGAATCTTAAAATATTAAATTAATATAAATTAATTTTCTATTAAAAAGGGATAAAAAGTTATTTATTTAGAAGATAATATTATTATGGTTAAAAATACTCCCATTCAATGAAAATTAGATAAGTTTTTATTATTTTATAATCCTTATTTTTAGGTTTAACCCTTATTTAACCTCATTAACTCTTACCATGTTAACATGTGTTTTTACTCTTTAAGGGTTAATATAGTTATTATAAAATGCCAAAAGAATCATAAATAGATCATTTATGAAATTTTCAACATTATACCAATAATTTTTATGAATTTTATATTTTTATAAATTTTATATCATTTAATAAAATATTAATTATTTTAAAATATCATTAATGTCAATTTTGACACTATTCCTTATTTGAATTTTAAAAAATATAAAAAAAATGATATATTATAAGAAAGTCATTTAAATAATAAATAACATGTCAAAGTAATCTATAAAATTAATGAATGAAATTAATTATATAAAATTATCTTTATTTTAACATTTTCAATAACATTTATTTTATATTTACATTAATTAAACAATTACTACATCATCGCTATATAATCCATAATGGTAATTATTTATTTCCTAAAAATTAAAAATAAATTACCATTTTGAATATAATAATTGTATCTTTAAAATGACTATTTATAGTCTAATTTATCTTCTGTATAACCCTATATTAAAAATTATATAGTTATTAAAAATATGAGTATGACATTTTTATCATTTTTTAAATAAAATATAATAAATGTCTTACTCCCATCCAAGTGGCTTAAAAATGGTTATAATCTCAAACCTAGGATTATTTTGGTATAAAACCACTCATATAATGAAATTTAAACAAATTTTATGGTAATTTTATAACATTTATAATATTATTTGTACCTTTAATTACCCGATTTACCCTTAACCATGTTAATTTAAAATTACTAAAGTTACTATTCATAATGTCCAAAAAATTATGTTGATCCTATTAGACTATAAATATCATAATGATTTAAATTATTTATGTCTGTTTTTTGAAATTTAATTAATAGAAGTATAAAAATTAATTTTAATGATAATCCCGTAGAAATGGCGAGCAAGCGGGGTTTTAAAGAGAGAATGTTCAAAAGTTCATTAAGATTATATATCTAAATTCATTATAAAAATATTTAAATGACCTAAATAATATTAATAGATGTATTATTTATCTAATTTGACTTTAAAACCAACTTAAAATATAATTTAACTATATAAATAAATTAGATGAAGAAGCAGTTTGAATTAAAATTCACTATTTTTCACTATTCATCAAAAAAATGAAGTTTCTGAAAAAAATCCAAAAAATTAACCCTAATATAATTTAAACATTATGAATTCAAAAATTAAGTTTATTTTATAAAATTCAATTTATAAAAGTATCTAAAATTAATTTTATTGTTTTTCATAGAAGGACATGAAAAATAGTTCATTTGAGAAAATAATATTTTTAAACATACAAAGGCTTCACAATAAATTATATTTTTTCATTAAAATTATGTTTTATTTATATAAAATCATTATAAATAATATTTTAAAAGTATTTATTACTTTTAATATTACTAAGTTTAATGGATAGGTTATAATTATATCATTTAAATAATTATAATAATAAAATGATGTTTCATAGAAACACAGTGTTGTGTATAATGCATACCAAGTCGGCGTTGCATGTAGCAAAAGACAATCTGATGCCATGTATAAATAACATTTGAATTAGTGAAATGAAATACATAAATTGGAACTAATTTATTCCAAAAAAGGTTCATAAAAATTCATCATGTTACAAAACATGTTAGCAGAACCCCATTCTACCTTACCAAAGTCATCACTTGGTAGTGAATATACATGCACCCGTAAATTTGACAATGATAACCAAGTAAAAACTAGTAATGCCTCAAAAAAGAATTTCATAAACTCACACCAACCGATAACCAATGTTCCCCTAAATTTGGAACTAACATCCAAGTCCAAACCAACAAGGCCTTGCACATGCAGGTCATAAACACACAACAAGATCCTTCCCTTTGAATACCAAAATACCACATGTTCATTTTTAAAAGAATATTATGGGAAAATCCCACAACCTCTTATCTAAACCATTTTTCACCAAATAATGTTCAACCAAGATTTATCCATTTTTTTTTTCAAAAACAAAGATAAGGATTTAAATTTTAATTAAATAACATTTTTTAGTTCTTGTAGGGAGAAGAGTGATAGAGAAGACACCTACCTATATCACATTTGTTTGGTATAATCCAAAAAATAAAGTGTTTAGGTAGGAAGAGATTCAACCTTAAAATCATATTCAAGAATATTTGGTTTAAGATATCTAGATAGGAGGAAAAAATTAAGGGGTTTCAGTGAAGTAATCTGGTCCAAAATTGAATTTATGAATCCAAAAAATACCTCACATGGTTTTGCTTCATGGTACATATACCCCCAATACTCATCCACCACTATTTTCATTTAAAATGGTTTTTAATAGCACCATGACTTTGATTATAGCATGGTGGATCCTTCTAATATGTTTTACAAAACCACCTATACAAGGTCAACCATGCATCATCCCAACTACCACAAGAACCCACCATGATGAGGGGAAGTAATTATCACCATTTAAAAAGACCATGGATCCCTTCAAGGAATAGAGGGTATGCCCTTCCTGTTTTCAACTCACCCACATAATTCAAATTCACCACACCTAAGAAGCATTACGACCACCAACACAGCCATGGAGGCATCCCTATTTCCCATAGGTAGACTCCCTAAGCCCCAAAATCTACAAAAAAACCATTTCACCCCATGGTTCACCCGGTATATAATGTCCCGATACCATACCCACAATGAAAATATTTATAGGTACACAACCTACACCATGGTTATTACTATGTTTTAGTGAATCCCATAGATCCCTAACACTACCCCTTGAAACCAAGAAATCCTCCAACACTCCTAAAAACCAAATGATACATAATAAAAACCATAAATACCAAAACAATAAATGTGTGACATTATTACCACCATTAAGATTTCTATCATTGGAAAGATGGGGGTTAATAATTCCATCTTATAAGATCATGCAATTGGTCCAACATAATCGAATCCTATTCCTAAGGTTCCTCACAAACCTAAACCTTCTTTTATAATACACATATTAGAGGTATTACTTAGCTTAAAAAAATTGCATCTTTCCTTTACCAATATCTAAAGAATGGTGTCAAACCAATAAAATATATGGATTAAGCGAAACAATATTTTAAACACCCATGAAACAGATTTAGGCTCATACCTCTAGAGTTGAGATATATGAAATAGTCACATGTTTCTAAAATAAGAGCGTAATGATTCCAGATAAGCAACCTGACCAAAATAATCGACAATCCCAAAATTTCCAGTTTACAAAGGTACTAACTACCATTTCTTACCTAGATGACAACTACCTTGTCAGGTAAATACCCCAAAGAACATATTATCCCTCACTACCAATGATAATGTAATATCAAAATTATCTTAATAAAATATTGAACCACTCAAATTCATATTTTTGATTCTTTACACTAGTCAATCTCTTCAGTAGTCTGGGAAAAAATTTATCCAACCCTCCACCTAAATAGTCATGTTTAATACATAGGACCATACAATGATTCAAACAGGACTATATAAACAATCATGGGATAATTGAAGACATTTGAAATATCTAATAAAAGGAAATAATCCTCCCACAAACTACTAAAGTTCATGACACGAGATCAAAGAACCTCATCCTAGATTCATGATCACTCATACCACCTCTCGGATAGAAGATGATATACTAAACTCATGGTTAATGTGGTTCCCAATAGTTAATGTACTGAAGACACAACACATGAAAAAAACTAGGGTATATAATAGAGATTATGGTAAACAGTACACCATGAAATCTCAAGACTTTATAGATATACCCCACTACCAGATCTCTATAGACTTTATCCCTTGAATTTTAATGAAATGCATTAACTTAGTGAGTTGGACAATTACCAACCCAATGATTTCCTGCTTTTGAAATATCTCAATCAAGATAATATAATAACCCATGACAATACCATTCCACTACACTAAAGGTATTGGTAAAAATTACAACATGATCTTTGATCATTGGTGTTCAACCTTCATTACCATTATAACTTGATGGCCAGTTAACTAGAGTATAGTTACAATATAACTTTCCTAACATAATAATTAACCAAAATTAGATCTTAAAATGGATGATAAAAATCTTATTTCTTTCTACCCATCAATGGCTCCCCACCATTAAGGTTTAAGAAAATTGTAAATTTATTATAATTCAACTACTGAACATCCTATGACTTGGTCACCCAAGCTAGTAATGAGATCTACTTGATTGAAAACCCAAAATCCATCCCAATATACACAACCCATGTCCATGACTATAATTGAACCCATTAATCATCATTGATCTTTCGCTTTACAAAATCATCACCTAGATACTTGTGAACAAGGTATATCCCACCCCATAGATCATAAAGAGTCAGAACTCATTAGAGTAGTCCTCGATGAGACCATATATGAGAAACATAAACAAGACACTATAAATAACCCAATAATCATATATGGAAAGAGTCTCCAAGGTATCTAAAAATTATACCATTCAAAAGTTCCAATAAAATAGATTTTACATTCCAAAATCCAAGAAAATTAACATGTACTCATCCATACCTCAAAAAACCTCAAAGGAGATCACCTGTTCTAAAACTAATCTGGATGTAACACACCTAACTGGGAAAGTCAAACAATGTTTATTTTTAAAAAAATAAAGTGAAACTTATTTTTAAATTATTCTAGTTGGACCAGTAATTAATATATTTCAATTGGGGACTGAGAAGATATTATTCCCAACTCTACCCATGAGACTCTTATCCTTCCATATTCACATCCCATCATTATTGAAAAGATGAAAAACCACATTTGAATATGTGACAGTGACTCACCATGTATATAAATTAACATGACATTGAATTAGGAAAAACTTTTTATCCCTAAGGTTATACACAAGGTATTAATTTATAAGGAAAATAAGTCTCACAAAAACTATACTATATCAACGGTAATTGATTATAGTGAGAAACTTAAATCCCTATGATATCGAAGTACATATGATGTGTCTTAATACTCATCCCATAAGACATAATTTCCCTATAAAATCCCTATTTCCTCTTCTAGTTATCATATATACCATGGAACAACAACAATTAGCCTTAACAGCATACCAAAGAAAAGTAATATACAAGCACTACTAGTATAATAATAAGAACTACCATAAAAACACAACAAACACCACTATTCTATCAAGAAAATATAAAAAACCTCCTTCCTTGTATAGTAACTCAGTACTACAAATTCTAACAATCCACCATAAGGTTTCCACCCGCTAATTCAATAAGTTACATTATTTCTAGAAAACCATTATCAATGTTATAGAGTTTTAAAAACAATCACATTGTTTTCATTAACCATTTTCTTTCTGAAACTATATTAAATAAGATATTTAAATCCTTTATAAAATTCATAAACTAGTAAAACCATTCATAAAATTATTTTTATGAAATATTTTTCAAAATTAGTATACAATAAAACAATTTTCTATATAAAAAACTTTCTAATAATATTCTTTAATTTTAAAACATTTTTATCAAAAAAACATGTCTTTATTATCCAGATCATATAAAAACCACCAAGCTAATCATGCAAACACTAATAAAAAACACATGAACAATATGAACAATTTATTTCATATACATGAAGTGGATAAAAAATTCATTACCAACTCACGATCACTAAACCAGTTTAATATAAGGAATACTTACTTAATTATCCTAAAAATTTAAAGCATGTTCATTTATTTTCGACATGGAAGATTTTTTTATTACTTCTATTTTTTCTACATATTTCATTTCATGATGTTTCAACATAATTTTTTTACCATAAATGTTTTAAAACCACTCAATCATGCACAATCAATACAAAAAATAAAAAACAATGGTTAATATGTCATAAATTTCATAATTCCATCTTAATTAGTCATTTAAGAATAATAATAATGGGAAAAACATTATATCATACTATCCCATTTAACATATAACCATTTTACCTTATATGTTACCCATTATACTAAAAATTCTTCACTAATTAAAAATATAACATGGAATAATAACAATATCCTATTATTTAATTTGTATTCCAATGAACCAAAAAAAACAGTCAAACTTCTAGCATTTTTTGTATAATTATAGTTATCATGCACCAAAATTTAAAATAATTAAATTTAAATCAACACATGGTATATCATAAAAAAGATTAATATATAAGGCTAAACAAATCCATTCTATCATGTGTAAAGGTTCTTTAAAGTATAGACATATAAATAATAAATAAGTAGTCAAGATATTAAACATGTAATTATGTATTTAAATACTCACTCTCAAATTTTCAACATTATCTTAAAATATAATGGGTTCCAATTACCATTTAATCAATTACTTCTCATTAGATTTGTTACCATTTTAAGTTCTAACTCCACACCAATTTCATGCATCTTTAAACAATAAAATAATGAAGTTATAAAAAAACTCAATGCTATCTAGAATCTACACACAACATAGATCCAATCCATATTTACCATGTTCTAGAAACCATTTATTAGAAGTTACCAATCTAATTTACAAGAAAAACCATTAACTCTCCCAAAAAAGTTCTCACGTCATAATATACTAAGGAATGACCAATAAAATATCATATGAATGATATAATACTATTGTGAATTCTCTTTAATAATTCATGATACTAAACTCTCATCAGAAAAACCCATGATGATGAGGTGACAACACACCTAAAAGTGTTTAGAAACATTTTTGATACTCAAACCACATTGGTAAGTTGTAGTTTAATATAAATATGTTAGCTATTCCTTTTTATATTCAACATTTCAAGTCCCAAAATAGCCTTTATACTAAAAATTTAAAGTACAAACACATCCTATATCCACATTTACCATCCCAACTGATAGATTGTACAAAACTGATACCAATTGTAACATCCCAACCCCAACATATTATCTTGTGCTAGACTAAAATGCCACTAACCTTAGGTATATCCCTCAAACTCCAAATTTTACCAATGAATTCCAAGGGTATATAATATCATGGGGGGGGGGTTGATTTACCCTTTAAAACATAACCTATAGTAGAAAATTCCAAGACAATATATATATATATATAACATAATGCATGAATAAAACACGACTAATATCCAATACATAACATCACTAAAAAATAATCATATCCAAAATTGAAAAAAATATCCAAAAAGACTACAATACCAAATATCCAAAAGGAATAACAAGTAACAACATGGTACACTCCCATTCTTTATAAAACTATTACCTCCAAGCTCCTAGCTACATCGCCCAAGACTACCACATCAATAGGATCAACTAGAAAATTAAGAGGTCTCCCCTTACTTATATCACGATGAAAAACATCTTCACACAAGACAAGATACATATACAAGGGGATGATTATATAAACCTAGTAATTAATCCCTTAAAAAAATTCCCATATATAAAACTTAAATTAGAAAAAGTTAACTCACATTCTATAAAAAAGGATAGAATCTTTGTAAAAATAATATGACAAAGTGAACCATATGAATAATTTACACAAAAAATAAACTTTATTTTTACCCATTATTTTTACAATGTAACCCACACCACAAATCACATACCCATGATATATATGAAAACACACAAACACACCCATGTCATGAACCTAAAACACCCCCATTAAATGGGACTCCATGAACATGCCACACCCATGAGAAATACACAATTATACCTGAACCAAGTTGTTAATTGGTAGTGAACATCCATGGAATCCTAAATTCAACATCGGTCACCAAGTCTGAATTTGTAAGGCCCCACACATGTATTCCATTAATGAAAAATAGCCCATAAACAACATTCCCTTGAATTCAAAACTGATATCCTAGTAAAAACCAATAAGTCCCTACACATGCATGTCATAAATGCACACCAAGAACCTTACCTTTGAAAACCAGAGTACTGCAAGTGCATTTTTTTAAACATGTTGTGGGAAAATCCCATAACCTCTTACTTAAACCATATACACCAAATAATTTTTAACCAATTTTTATCCAAAAAAATTTCCATAGACAATGATAAGAATTTATATTTTAAAACAATAATATTTCCAGTTCTTAGAGGTAGGAGAGTGATAGAGTATCTACCTAACTCTAACACATTCATCCTGTAGAATTCAAAAAGAAAGTTCATCAGAGGGAAGATATCCACATCAAAATTATCACCAGGAACTTCTGGTTTGAGATCCCTAGTGTGGAGGAAAATAATAAATATTTTTTAGGTATGTAATTAGGTTAAAAATAAAATTTATGAACCCCTAAAATTTCACGCACAGTTTCCCTTCATGGAACATATATCCCCTAAAAACCCAGTGACCTTTTATCCCATTTAAAACAGGTCTGATTGCCACCACTATTTGGAACATGACATGGTGTATCCTCTCAATCCATTTTGAAAAAAACCTATACAAGGTTGAACATGAATCGGCCTAACCACCATGGGACCCCCCATAATGAGGATAAATAATCATCCTTATTTCTAAAGACCACATATATCTCTACAATATGGGAGAGGAACCCTACCTATTTCCAACACAATTACATATTTCGACTTTTATATGAAAAATCACCCCCACAACCACCACTATGGACATGGAGTTGCCACATTCCCCAAAAATAGACTCCCCAAGCCCCATGCCTTGTGAAATTGATATTTATCACCTCATGATTCACTTGGTCTATAATGGTGTAAAACAATGATGAAAATGGAAACACATGATGGTCCATGACCAACACCAATATTGTTGGACTCACCTATTTTGATAATCCAAAATCATGTTTTGATAATCCCAAATAATGTTTTGATAATCCCAAATCATGTTTCATTTATGTGATAATTATGTTTCTCTTACAGGATAATCATTTATGTGAAAATAATGTTTATATCAAAGTAACATCTATGTACTTTTAATCTCACTGCTCTATTGTTTAAGCTTTCAGTGAAAAGTTTCTCTAAGTAGCAAAGGTCACCGATGCAAGGTCACTGATGCAAGGTCACCGATGCGAGGTCACCGATGCAAGGTCACTGATGCAAGTTCACCGATGCAAGGTCACCGATGTAAGGTCACTGATGCAAGGCCACCACTGAAGGTTACCATTGAGAAGGTCATCGATGAAGGATACTGATGCACACCTACTGTTGAATCCTACCATTGTGAAGGATACCATTACCAGTCTATCGATACTTACCCATACATACTTTTTTAAAATATTAAAGTTATTATAATGGTCATATTTGGTAAATTTAATGTGTCTGACATTAATTAATACTGATTGTAGACATATTAAGAAACCGTATCTGGGGATAGTACAAGGTACGAGGAGGATCACACATGATTTACTCATTCCTATTGTTGGACCTAAAATACAAAAATGAGAAGACTGAGGAAGAAAACACATATACTAAGATAATAGAAAAAGGTGGTGGTGCAGATGCATACATGTATGAAGAATAAAAATATACAAGAAATAAATTATGTACGAGATCAACGAAGAACTATCCAGCATTCACACTGTGAACTCAGAAGCAACTAGAAGATCATTCGGGACACCAAATTTACATCTTCTGTCCTTATTAAACACTCTGTCCAATCAATAAGTAAAACACCTAGAACCTGGAGTTGTGACACTATGTTTCGAGGAAAAATTTCAAATAAAGACTCAAACTGCAATTTATTTACTCCAAGGAGTTAAGAACTGAACTGCAAACACATAGATCCTTCTAAACTCAATATTATACTATTTTCTCTACTATGTTATTTTATTTTACACCTTTGAGAAGTGTGTGTTTGTGTTACAAACATTCTCTCCTATGCTAGAACTGGAGGATATTGAAAACACTCAAATCAAACTTCTCTTACATTTTGTTTCCCACGTATAACTATGGAAGAGACCGTGTGTGGTCTGTATTTTTTGTATTTCCCATGAAGAACTATGGTAGAGGGTGTGAACCATAGATAGTTTTTGAAAAATGTTTTAAAGACCAATATAGGTTTTGTATCATGTTTATTGTCAATATAAACTGCTTGGTGGCAGGTGATCACCAAGTGGATAGGATTAAGTCTTGTCTTGAGACTGAACCTCTTGTTTTACTCTACTGTGTATTATATTTTGTGATAGTCTGTTTCATCTATTTTCTCCTACTCATTAATTTATAAAACAAAAAAATTGTTTTGCTATGACTTTGATAGTTAGTTATTGTTAGTGTGTGTATGTGTTTAATTTAGTAAACTTGTTTCAAAAGCTGAAGAAGTGTTTTACACTGATTCAACTGAGGACTAATCACCCTTTGAGAAACCTATTGACCAAATAAACATTTATATCTCTACTGCCTTAATTAACTGGGCTGTTTTCATATTTGGGGGATCTTTATAAGAATTGTTTTAACATAAATTTTAAGTAGGAGCTCAATTCATCCCCCTCTTGAGATTCCACTTTGACCAACAAAGATCAATACCACACTATGGTGAATCCCATAAATCCCCAATACTACCCCTTCAAACCAATCATCCCTACAATGCTTCCCAAAACCAATGAAACTCTCCTCATAACCAAATGATATATAACAAAACCAACAAAAAACAAAAAATTGAAGGTGTCAAACTCACTTCATTCTTTATTAAAGTTCATAACCATATTGAAATGGTATATAATGTGGCCTTTCCTACCATAGTAAGATAATATTCTTCTATCTAGAAAGAAAACCTTTTTATATTTCTTCTTTTATATCTCGGTAGTATTTTATTCATCATTATTATTTTTATATTTAATACTCATGGAATGATTGTCTTTCTTTATAACCTACTTTATTTTCAGCTATGATCTCATCTTTATTTCAGTATAATGATTTCTTTAGATTTTTATATACCAATATTGTATATAATAATGACCACTAAAATTAAAATATCCATAGAAGTTATCAAATTAATCTAATATATTCTTATAATATATATTTTTATTTTTTTGTGAACTCTACATTTATCTAACAAGTTTATTATTCATTTTAATGTTGTTCCCCCTAACTTAAATACTTTTGTATCTTTCATTTACCAACATTTTGTGCCAAAAATAAATATAAATTTTTCCAAACCTCAAAAAACACTAAAAATAGCCAAAATACATATTCCTTTTTCTTTTATATATAGTTTGGATAAAAGTTTATGCTTGATATTTTTTGGCGGAAAATAAACTCTTTTGTATCCATTTAGATAACTTCTCTTTTTAGAATTACTAACTTTCATCTTTGACACCTTAATGATTTTTTAACATTTTTTCTTCTTTTTTTGTCTAGATCTTGAATTTTTTCCTATACTATCCATAAAAATAGAATCAATAGAAACTAAATTAACCAGACAATGTGATAACTCATTCCATGAGACAGTTATGGGTTGATTAATAGATGAATTCTATCTCTTGTTTACACCAATTTGAGTCATATTTAATGAATAACTTCCATCAATATTTTGTGTTGTAGACATTATTTTCAGCTATAACATTTCCTTATGAAGTACCTTAATATATAAATATATTTATTTGATAACTTCTAGAGGAAATTTCTTCATATTTTATTTAATTTTTGAATATAAACCATTGAGAAAATTATTAAGGTCATACTAATCACATATTATTCTTAATTAATTTGAGGAATAATAATCAGTAGATTTAACTAAAAAAACTTAACATTATCATTACCTTCAGATAATGGTTGATCTTATGTAGCTTTTGAAAATTTTCTAAGCTTCTTGACCTCTATCTTTTTGTTTGATTTTAATGTATTGGAAGATACATCTACATTTGATAAAAAAATAGAAATTATTTATTCCATATGAGGATATTATTAAAAAAATTCAAATTATAACTCCATATTATTAGGTTGAAAAAAATTTGGGAAAAAAAGTTTGAAATCAAATTTGAATGAACCTTTTCTCTAATACTACTTGAAATTTCTCTTAGGAACAGTGTAGAAACCTGAGAGGGGTGGGGGTGAATTAGGTGTTGTCTATTTTTTTTACCAAATTACAGTTTATCTATAAATATTTTACCGAATGGTATTTGAAACTCTGTTATTTATTAAGATAATAATGGATCTGTTTATTATTTACCAGTCACATAAACCACATACTATACCTGAAAGCAAGTAAAGGATGACACATGGTATTTTTATAAGTTTTGGCCATGATTTTGAATAAAATAATAATTTATTTGATCAATTATTTTACCTAATCACATATTTTATACTATAATTAGTCTCATATTATAATGGGTTTAGGAAATGATCAACCCTACCCATAATTCTTCACAAAATAACACATAGAGTCTCACTGTGAATCCATTTAAAGTATCTCATTGGACACACAACTTATAATTAAGTATCCTAGATTAGTTTTGAAATATACATTACAACTCTTAAGTTAGACATTCAATAAGAACATGATGTCACTACATCATTAGGATTAAATATGACTCTCTAACTAAAAATTATCTGAATTCCTTTAACTATTTAAGAACAATGCATGCAACTTGGTCTTTAATTGTAGAAAAAATTCATAGATATTACATAAAATCTTATCACCCTAATTAATCAACTCAATATTGAGCTCCAATGATATTTTATAATCTAGGATCCCCTCAATGTCTAAAAGGTTTGAAACCCATATCATAAACAAGCACAATAATTTTAGTCTCTCCTTAGTACATTCTTCTTTCTTATTCTTCTCAAAATTCTAAAACAGTGTTTTTAAAAGGGTCTTCTTCTTCTTCCTTTTTCTATAATACTAAGATGGTGAATATTCGTCAAAAAAAGATCATAATCTATTTCTTATTCTTTGTGATATCTCTAGTTCTTCACTTTTTTCTCAATCTCTCAGTATAAGACTGAGTTCTCTCTTCTTTTTATCTTTTATACATGGGTAAAAAAATATATTCTATATATTTCATATAGAAAATAATTAGTCAAATTCCATGCCCTAATTCTCATTTTATTTTTCTAACTTTTTTTAAATGGTTTTTATGTTAGTTTCTCCCATGATCTCCATACTTTTTTCCTCAACCTTTATCTCCTGTCAAATGATAGGAGTACCCTTTCAACTAATATATCATTGTTTTTGTTTGTTTTATATGAATAAGTTTTCTCATAATTACAAAAACTTCAATAAACTTTCTCTTGGTGTGTCCCATAAACCCCTATAAATAATTTTTCCCTTTATATATAAAAATATAGTAACAATAATATATATCATGGAATAAATCATTATAGGCATGAGTGATTATACTAAATGAGAAAAAAAATTAAATCTTGAATATGTAAATCCTATATTCTTGCACAACTCATATTTATTATTCTCATTTTTATATTGAATCAAAAATCGATTTGTGATATTTAAAACAAGTAAAATCAGCATCAATAACATCATATATATTTCCATTTTGATCACTAATATTTATTTTCAAATATTCTCATTTGAAACTCATAGCTTTAATGAAATAATGATTTTATCATAATTTTCTTCTCAACCAGTGTTCCAAAAATCAAGCTTGGATCATGGCTAAACAAATATTATTTATATTTTTAACATGATTTACCATCTCAGGAATCATCAAAAGTAATTTATTCATATTCTAGAATTTCTTCATTTAAGCTGTATTTCAATATTCTAGAATTCCATAGCTTTTATCTTCTACTTCACAGCTTGAAGATAAGATTCTCTTAATTATTTGGCACAAATCACACACCCTTTTATATTTTTTAAAGGTTAGTTCAATAAAGAATAATTTAAGTATCATACTATATAATTTATTATTTATAATCTTCAATTATGTAAAATCAATTTAATTATATAGTAATATAAATATTTCTCTATGTCTGTAATGACTCATATCAAGTATATAGATCACTCTTACACAACGTTGAGATCACTTGTATGAAACTAGATTATAAAATAACCCTAGTTGACTCATACAATCTTCTAATTGACTTGTATATAGGTCTTATTTAATGACTCATACACATATTCCAAAATACTATTGCATAGCTTAGATTGAATCATATATAGGTCAAAATTACTCATATGTTTCTCCTAATGACTCATAAGTAGTCGATAGTATGAGTGAATGACTCATATGAAGACTCCCAATCACTCGTACATAGATCTTTCCTTTTTAACATTCTCTTGTCTTCTAAGAATGAACCATACATAGATTACAAATGAATTATATAAAGTCATAGTCATCTCTCTAAAAAAATCATATACAAAGTCAATAATAACTCATATGTTAAAACTAAGTCTTAGCCTTTTTAAATCCATAATTACACAATATATTCATATTAATCCAAGGATTCTTCCAATTATCCCTTGTATTCTCAATCAAATCAAAATAACTTCAAATAACTTAAAAAAATTACAAGTATTATCAGAATAATCCCAAACCCATACAACTTGTTTCTAAGGTCCTTTGTAGTATATTAAACACTCAAGTAGATTATTTCAATGAACCTCACTACCTATAATATTTAATATTTATTATAATTATTTCCATCCTTCATCTAACTGAAATTTATCACTAAATATAGTATCCAACATGCTTAGTAACACCAGGATTGGTTATCTAACAATTAAAATAGTTTTTTATCAAAAATAGTCTTAGGTATTAAATCTCCTCATTAACTATCTTTTTCACTTTCCCAAAATTATGTTATATAGTAGTCCAACTTCATCACTTTTCTTTGACATTAGGATCATATATCTATTCATATGTTGTAAGGGACTTCTCATGGAGTATCCATATCTTCCCACTTTATTTTTCAACATAAGCAGTGATCATATTTTGCATCTTCAATAGAATCCAGATCCTCTTTTATTTACCCATATACTATATGGGAAACTTCACTTGTTATTAATAGGTTGGATTAATTTTCCATCATCTAATATTCACATTAATAGAAAATACAAAAACAACATCTAAAATCCATTTTTGTACTTCAGGTACAAATAAAACATTTAAAGAATCAAATAATTAATTATGTCTTATAAAAATGATGAAGTCATAATAAGAAGAATTAATAAGGTTCTTATAAAGACTTTATAGGGAACACTCTTGAAGAACCCTATGAAATAAAGAAAAACAAAAATAAAGTTAGAATTGATATTATGATATTTTCTAAATAAATCTAATGTTGTTGCTACATTGAACTTATTGTAAATAAAATCAAAATTATTCTAAATATATTTTTTATTCATGATAATAATAATTTTATAAGAACTCCACACCATGAAAAACACTATTACATCACTTGAATGGGTGCATAAACATGAGGATGAGAACTTCAAAAGAGTTTAAAATCCATAGATTTAAAAAATCTTTGATAATGGAAATATTCTAAGTATTAAAGGATTTAAATAATTTTATTGATCGATATTCAAATGAGTTTGACTGTGAGAATAAAATCAATATTTTGTTAACAATTTAAAAATAAATGAGATTGCTACTACCAAAAATCATAAAGTTTACATAATTCCGTTATAAGAAAAAGTATTCATGATATGACACTATGAATATAAAAGAATAAAAAAATAAATAAGGTGTGTGTGTGATAATTGATAAGTTTAGAACCTTATACACTATTTTATCTAGGAGAGGTGAATACTAAATCTAAGAGCCATTGAAGGAAGTGGAGACATGATGTTCCTGATTATTCAAGATTGAGAGTAATTAGAACCAATAGAAAAAATCATGATCATTAGTTGACAAATTTATTAAATAATAGAGCACATAATAAACTACTAATCCTTGAGGATTGAGAAGGAATATCAATCTCAAGGGGTACTAAAGTAATTAGAAGTATAAAAGAGGTCTTTTTTATAGGTTTAGAATAGTTTGTGCAGTGGGTAGTGAGAAGCTGAATTTTTCCAATGGGACTATGGAAATAGGATCACATTGGGACTTTGAGCTTATGGAGTCAGAAATATACCTAGTGTAATTAGTTGAGTTTATAATAGAGAAACCATGATTAGGGATGGACTAACCAATCATATCAAAGAGTGTGATTTTAAGGTCAAACCCTGTAAATACTGGTGTTCCCATGTTCTTATTTCTTACTTCATTTGAGTGAGGTCATATAATTCATGAGTGAGTGGATTAAGACTTTAACTAGTCTAGGAGGTTTAATTGAAGGGGGTAAATTGATAAAAAAAGTACCATTGATTCACCCAATCTTAGTGGTGCCTAACTGAATTTTGTATCTACATTGTTATTAAATAATAACAAAATAGAAAAAAAATTAGGACTAATTAATTTTATTATTTTGTTGTTTTTAATATAAAATGATATAGAGATAAATGTATGGAAAATAACCCACCTATGTAACCCCTTGAAACTTTAATAGAAAATTGTTTAGATCATTTATCTTTAGAGCATGAATCCTCTAACAAACCCTAATTAATCCATATAAATCATTTAGAATGATTAAATGGATTTTTGGGGGTTGTAAAAGGTATTAAAAGTTGATTTTTGGAGGAGAGATAGGGGAGTATGAGGAAGAATATAAATGTTTCAATGTTACATTTTAATCTTCCTTAAAATGTTTATTTCAAGGAATCATGAGATTTTTTTAGTTCCTAAAATAATTTTATATAATAAAATTGGCCCACTCCATTTTATTTATGCTTAAATTATATCCTTTATGTCTAGAAAATAAATTAACACATCACTTGTTTTGATAAATGACGACGTTGTGTTGTAACTAGTGTGCACAAAGGTAAATTCCGTATAAAAACCTTATATAAAAATAAATAAATAAATTTATGTAAATAATATTAACATGTCATAAGAATTTATAGAGGTTGATTCTGAGTTGAAAATAGTGAGAGAGGATAAAAATTACTTAACATAACCTTGATATAAAAATAAATAAATAAATAAATAAATACATAAAAACATAAATAAATAATTTATAATTAAAAATTGCGTACCACCTCAGTCAAAATAATGAAAAAATACCATGTTACTATTTTATAATACAAAAATACAAATACAACATTATATTAATTATAAATTCTGTAAATAAAATGGAACAAAAAATAAATATACTAGGTTTACATGATTCAAAAGTTCTATGGAGGGTAGTCTCTAGTAAGAAAATAATATAATAAAGAGAAACTCATAGAAATAAAAGTTTGATTCACAAAATTATATTTTAGATAATTTATAAAGTTGAAAAATGAAAAATGATGGGGGTTAAGTTATCTGTTATGAGACTGTTGAGAACCAGTTATAAGTAACAATTTAAAGTGATGATTAAAATAGTAATATAATATTTCTAATAATATATTGACTAGGGATAATTTTTTGGTAAAAATGTATTAAATTTGTATAAATTTGAGATATAGCATTATATAATTTTTATATAAACGAAAATATATGACACTGAGTATTATAAATATCTGATATAAAATGAATATGTCTAAGCTGTGAAAGTGGTAAAAAAATCTAAACCTGTTCTCAATGAAAAGTTGAACTCTAATAAGTATGACTTAAGAAAAATCATTTTTATGATTAATTCAACTTGATGATGACCAGTATGTGGTTCCTGATATCTAAACTATTTCATGAATGTACTATCATTTCACATCTCACATTTATTACATATGTTGGAGTATTAATAGATAGTCTCTCTAGAAAATAATATGAAATTCTCAATGTATTTCCTAAGGGAATAAATATTTCATTTAATATAATGATATTATAATATCTATTTAATTATTATTTTTAATTAATAATTCTTAATTTTATATTTAAAAAACACTTTCATATAATATAATGAATATTTAGAATCAAGATGAAAAAATTAGGTAAAATGAAAAATATTAATTTTTTGGTGAATAAGGATATTATATATTGAAATGAAATATAATACAATATAATGTAATAATCACAGTATAATAAAATAAATATGGTTATAAAACATAAAAAATATACTAAATCACGTTAAATTATATTTATTGACAATACCATTACCATTGAATCACAAACTTGTAAATATTAAACCACAAATTAAAATTACTACTCTAAAAAACTAAGAAAATTTAGCTCAAATTCACCTATAAAACACATCTCTTTAAACAATTATACACACTCAAAACCCAATATTTCTATTTATTTATATTGTTATTTCTCTCATATCACTCTTTACTAAACTTGGATAATTTTTAAGGGTTGAAGGGTCAGTTCCAGTGGAATTTAGAAGTAAATTAAAGGTAAAATTATTCTTCCTCTTCTTATTTTAATTTTTTATGAATTAATTAATATCATAATTTTTTTTAATTTATTCTAAAAAATATATTCCATATCCATGTAATATTATATCTAATTTTGTGGTCATTTATATGTGGTATTATGGATGATCTAATAGGAAACTATGCCAAACATATTTTTTTAATTCTTATAAGTAACTTTGGGAGTATTCTTGGTATATAAAAATAAATAGAGACTTTAAATATAAAAATAATCACATGGGAGATTATCCTTGAAGATTTTCTATTTGTAATAATTGTATTATTTGAATGGTTTACTCGTACTTGACCATCGATAAATTATTTTTTGATTACCACCTTTCTAATATGTTCATACAAGCCTTTGAAACATCACCCATGCATGGGGTTAATTTCATCAAATAACTTTGATAATGAATATCTTATTTTAAAAGTTCTTTAAGTATAATATTCTTCTAATTCATAAAATTTTATTGATTTAGGAATAATTAATTTGATCATAAATCATCAAATTCATTCATGTTAACATTGAAATACATTCATTATTGAAACATGACAAGTAATACAAGTATTTGAAAGTCTTATTTTATTAATGCTTTTATTTATATTTGGAATAAGTTATTTTTGTAATATAAAATTATAAAACATTCCAATATATTTGTAGATCTAATAAGATATTAAGTACGAGTTAACAGTAGAAGTTTTACCCATTGTGTCATTGTGTCATGGTACAAGACCTAAACATTAATTTTATGATGTCCAAATTGTGTATACCATCATCATTCACTTATTTAGGCTCCCATGATATGAAATTATGATTATTATTTATACATTACATTATAAGTATTTCATGAAAATGATTTTGATACATTGAAATTTTTTTTATATGCTGACTATTAATGAGTTGTTTTATATCACACCTTTATATATTTATCTTCTTCTTTTTAGTAGTTCAAAGGATTTTATATTTAAGAATCAATAATAATACTAATTATGGATGTATTATTAATTCTTTATTATATTATTTAAAACATTCATGTCTATTATTTAAAGTTTTAATATATATCTAGTATCCTAATCTATATAAACTATTTGTTATTGTAAGAAATTTATTCTAAATATATATATAGATGGTTGTTTTTTTAGTCCTCTTATTTTTAATTTTAGGGTGTCAGGGTGTTGGAGGAGAATTTGAGAGTAGATCTAGGGGGTGGGGGGGGGTATAAAGATGAGTTTTTTATTCTTGACATGTGACACAACATAGTCAATGATTTATTATTATGTGGTGAGTTTTGGGGTAATTTTGGTTTTTCTATAGCCATGATGGATTGGATATTTTTCCGAGTTTATAAATACGAAGTTTATTATGGATTTTTTAGGGATTTTTATACCCTATTTTGATTTTATGTAATTGTGTAGACATTTTTGTGTCCATGGTCAGAAGTGGGAGTCCTTGTTTTCCAAATAAAGTGTGAAAATAGACATAGTGGTTACCATGGTAAACTATGACATGGTTTTATTAACACTATTCTAAGGTACTTTATTAGAGATAAGGACAAATAATTTATGGTTGATGAGTGTTATGTGGTAGTGTTTATTGGATTGAGAGATAAGATCAAGGAACCATGATGTGGTCTAGGTAGTAATGGTATGGCTTGATTCAAACCTATTTTTAATAAAGGAAATTTATAGTGGTTTTTAAGGGGATACATCATTTTGAATGCTGTAAATCTTGTGTCTAGGGTGACATAGATCAAGAATGACATGGTTGTTACTTTCTTATGTTGTGGTGTAATCATCAATAATTTTATTATAAATTTTAGGTTTCCCATACTATTGGTTTGATTATTTTGGATTTTTTTAAACACAAAGTGCTTAGAACTATCAGTTTTAGAACCTATTGTCATCCTTGGGCAGTTGTGAAGTCCTTGGATTCTTGTGATTGAGTTTTTGTGATCCAATATGACTTTATCTTCCTTTTATTCTACTACTTATCTTGTTCTTATTTCTCATAGAGATATGAAATAGGTTTTTCTTATTTTTATAGAGTTTTGTTGAGGTATTGAAAAAGGATAATGTGTTTTAGGTTATTAAATAATCATTTCAATAACATTTAAATTTGATCTGTAATCCTTTCTATTATCTTTTAATTGTGTTTTAAAGCTTCGTTTTATGTAATGGATTTAGAATCACACTATTTTATTTTTTTATTGATGTAGAATTATTATGATATTGTATTCTTAAGTAAGGAGATAAAATTCAACTAATGAAGAAAAAAATTTGTTTATGAATTGGTATAGGAAGATCCAGTATTGTTTTTACCAACTTTATTTTTTATTGTTATTGAATAATATTTGTGTTAGTATGTTACTATGATTTTTATAGTTGTTAATATGAAAAATAATGTTTAAATTGGTAAAATAAATTAAATAAAAATATGTAAAGATAAAGTGGAATTATAAAATTTATATTTTGATAGTTATAAATCATGAAAATAAAAATATATATTAAAATATGAGAATATGAGTTTTTTATTGTAGTTGTAATTAAATATTATGGTGTTTTATATTATGTTTGGGTTTGTGATTTTCTATGATAATGGAAGTGTTTTTTTTGCTGATGATTTTTCATGGTTGGGGATGTTTATTATTTTGTGGATGACTGTAATTAGAGTAATATGTGTTATTTTGTTTTGATTATTATGATTTAGTACGGATTTTTGTTGTAGAAGTGGTAGAGGTGGTATTGTGGGATGTTTATGTGGGTTTGAATGTAGTTGGTGTACTGTAGTTACCAATAAATATATAAGTTTTCTATAAATAACTAAAAAATTGGTTAAAAGTGGAATATGAAATGGTGGTGAGGAAAAAAGGGTTGTTGAAAATGACAAATTTAATTTATGATGTCAATTATACTGTAATGGAATTATATATTCCAAAGAAGAAGTGATTAATGTGATATAGAGGTGTCTAGAAAATATTATGTGAATAATTAATCAATGTAGTTTATAAATGGTTAATAAAGTAGAATAAATAATAAAATATAAAATGGTATGAAGATTATTTTTTTGAGGAATCAATGTTGTATGATCTTAGCGGTGTTGGATTATTATGGGGCATAGGTAAAAACGATTTTTGTTCAGTGATAATGTTGCAATTTTAGGAAAAAGTTATAGAGTGTAATGTTAAGAAGTAAAACCTTTGGTTGGGATTGTGTGATTATTATATATTCAATATATTTTTTGTTGTTTCTTATGCTCCACCACTAGATCAGAGTAATAGATCAATGACCATATGAGGTTTGGGTTCCAGGTATAACCCCAACATATATGATGTGGGTAATATCAATGGCCAATTACCCCCTTCCATGTTCTCTCTTCTAATATAGTATATACTAGGATATCATGAGGTTATGATATGCATAGATGGGAACATGATGTTATGATGAGGCAGTGATGTGGTTATGAGGTAGTTCTATGGTTATGGCTATGGTATATGTTGTGGTATGTGTCTTGTGGCCATGGTTTGTGGTATATGGTTATGATATGTAGTTTTCACTATTATTTTTTTTATATGGAATATGGTTATATGGATATGAAAGGGATGGGAGCACTAGGATGTATACCCTTGGGGTGTGAGGGATACTAGTTCAGTGGTTAAGTGGGTTTAGGTTACATTTCTTGATATATTTACATGATTATTATATTAATATACATTATATAGATTTAGTGAGAAATCCTTAGTGAGGTTGGGTTGTAGTTGAATTTGGGTGAGGTAACATATCAATTTTTCTTCTTTTTCATAGATTAATTATAATTATTATCCCATATTTTCATGAGAGATTCTAGAGAGAAAATTACTGAGTATACATGTATTTTACCCCTATCTTCTATACCTTATTTTTATAGATTTGTAGGACTGAGTTAGTAATTTAGATAAACATTACCAGATTATGGTGATCATTGGAGGTGGATTCCTTTTCATAAGAGTTAATATTTTTGATATTTTCTTGGTTGTTTTTTTTATTTATTTATGACATTACATGTATTATTAGATTAAGGTTTATTTTACATTGTTTAGTTAAAATTGATTAGTGGTTTTTTATATCATTCCCTGGATTTATATGGGTAATGACTCCCATGTGTGTTTTTATACCTTGGTACTAGATGATAACTGATTCCTTATTGGATATAGGATTTGGTGTTCATAATTTTCTTAACTTCTAACCAAATATGGGTTTTATTGTGTACGAGCCATGATAGAGTTGTATTAGAACATTGGTTGGGAGTTAGGAAGGAGTTTGGTGAGAGAAATTGGTTATTATTGTATTGGTTTGATAGGGAAATTATATTATTCAGTCATGGAATATTATGTTGGAAAGGGATATCAACTTGGATACAAACATGGCCCCTATGTTATAACACAAAATTGTAGAGCTTACTGAACATACTAAAGTGAGATGATGCTAATTGTAGTGTAAAATCCTTGGTATGGTACATATATCACATTTTTTTTATAACTATTATTATTTTTTGTGAATTTTTTGGAAATTAAAATTAATTTAAAAAATTCCATATCTTGGGATCAAGAGTTTCTAGTTTTATTGTAGATATGGATAGTGGAAGGAGTCCCCATGTGATCTAGGTGTCTGAGGTGAAAAAAATTCACCGATTGACCACAGGTGGGTTGAATAGAAGGAAGATGATTCAAAGTAAAAGGAATAATGTGACTTTAATTATAAAATCATTCTAAGGAATAAGGGGGATATATTTGATCAATAGACAAAGAGCTTATTAGAGGAGTTTTAGATTTATTTTAGTTTCATATATTCATGGAAGGAGCATTATATTTCATTATATATTAGTTTGTTAAGGGGAGATACATATCTATGGTGGATTTTGATTCTTAGTTATCATGATGAGTCTAATGGATAATGGGATAATTTTCTTAGTATGTTTTGATTTGAGTTACTTTCTCTGAAGTTGAAGGTAGTACAACAATATGAGTTTCTCTCTCTTTTACAAAGGACTTTTTATGTGCGGGGGATTGATTTCTGGTTTATAAACCTTGTCCACTATTCTTCTAATCTTATTGCAGACCAGGAATTGAAATTTTCACATATAAATGAGGCATTTCATTTTAAGATACAATAATAAGTCACCCCTTTTACATTGATGATGTATCATGAGGTGTTAGTGATGACTGAGATGATAGAGAAGATGTTAGTATGGACTAGTTCATCTATAAAGGGAATTCATCAAAAAAATTTAAGGATTAGATCTATGGATAAAAGTGGTCATTTTTTCAGGTAGTCTATTCTTTAACTAATGGGGATAATTTCTCATCTCTCTTATTTTTATTTGTCTAAATCTGAAAATTATTAGGCCTCTATGAGGAGAATTGGAAAGGTTTTATTTATGTGTGAAGGTCATGATCATTGATAGTTACGTTGTATAAATATATCTAGTCGTTAGAGTTAGACATGAGGTTAGTTTTAGATGAAACCTTAGCTATAGTTTCTTCCAAGTACTTATCAGAATAAATAGGGTCTTTTGGGTTTTAAGTAACATTAAAGAGATGAAGCAGGTAGAGGAAAACCTCATGTTGTTTCTTACGAGGAAAAACTCATGATGTTTTAGAATAAATAAGGTCTTGAGGAACTAGGGTTTATCATGGTCATGGATGTGGATTTCATTTGAGGTATAAATAAAGAAGATTAGGTCACGGTCTGGTGTCTGCTATGGAGCTTCCAGTACTAGGAAGACCAAATGTTGTTCGAGGTACCATCTATTTATCTTCTACCGGGATTACACTTTGTTTAATTTGGGATCTTCACAATACTTGATTGAACATTCCTTAGTTTGATAATTGGTATTTGAGGTGGATATATTTATATTTCATTAATTATTGAATACTCTAGTTAGATTTTAGTCTAGCTTTTTTTATTTGTGTTGAGGTTATGAGCTGATGATGGGGTAACATTAGTCATTGGGAGAATTATTATTACTGCAGATACATCCATAAGATACCATCCTTAGCTTAGAATATTTCTATTATTTATTGATCATCATATATTTATTTTATAGAGGAGTTAATTTATAAGATATACAAGATGAGAATGATATATTAGTTGCTGAGTGGGATCGTCAGATATATCACAGACATTTGGAGCCTCTTTCTCATCGGCTAGAAAAAGCGATTTTGAGATTTCTAGAAGTTTAGGAAGTGTAATATTTGATAATTTTTTAGTATTTTACTAATTTTATTATTGAATAGGTTTTAATTATATCCCTTGACATGAAATCATGTTTGGGATAGAGTTTCAACATGTTTTCACCTGAATTTGTTTATCTTCATACATGATAATTCCTTAAGAATTGTGAGACTTATGGATTTAGATTAATGATCTATTATATAAGGGTTTAATTTATAAAACATGACACCTTGGTGTTATATGGTGTTACTTGTGATTAAGGATGATGGTATTTTGTGATTGTGCATCGATTACTATCAATTAAATAAATTAAAGATAAAGAAAAACTATCCCCTCACAAGGGTTGTCAGTTTATTTGATTAGTTAAAGGGAGAAAGATATTTATTAAAGATTGATTTGTGGTTTTGATATCACTAGATAGGGAAGATGAGGAAGATATATTGAATCATGATTTTATATGTTGTTAGGGATATTTCTAGTTTGTGTTTGTACCTTTAAAAGTCACAAATTCCCTAACTATTTTCCTAAGACTAATGGAATATATGTTTTATATGTGCTTGGATCAATTTTTAATTATATTAGTAAATGATATAATTATGTACTATATGATATATAAGGATAATTCTAAGGATCCAAGGAATGTTTTTGGAGTTAAATTATGGAATCATATTCTTGGAAAGCTATACAAGTGAAATTTTTGGATATGTGATGTGCATTTATATTCGTATGTTGTATCTCATAGGGTATGTCAGTTGATCCTTAAAAGATTTAGGTAGTTTTTTCTTGGGTGTATTATAATAATATTATAGAGAACCATAGTTTCATTGATATTATAGGTTATTATAGGAGTTCCATGTCGTATTTATCTTTATTTTGGATCCTTTGAAATCTTTAACCAAGAAGGATTATGCTTTTTTTATAGAAAAACAATTTTAAGAGGTGTTTGAGTACCTGAAAGATAACTATTGAATAGTGGGATTTTTATTCATCTAGATGAATAGGGAGTCATGTAAAAGGTATTTTGGAATGATTATTATCTTTTTCTGGGATTTATTATGACACATCAAATATTAGTGATCACTTATGGGTCTCAATAGTTTTGTCCTCATGGGCATAACTATACCACCCATGATTTCGAGTTTATTATGATGGGGTTTTTTTTAAATCTATGGTGACATTATCTTATCATTGAGTGACTTTTTTTCTTTACATATTACAATAATATATGATATTTTATCTCTTAATAAGATTTAAATTTGTGTCAGTGAAGGTAGAGGAAGTTATTATAGGATTATTACATTGATATCTCCTATACATTGAGAAAATGGAATGTGGTGGACGATGAATTGTGCATGAAGTCTCATGGTGATGTTTCTAGAGAGGCTAGACATGGATTAAATATGATATAGGAGTATTCATATTTTCATCGTAATATAGTGGAAGTCAGTTTTGGAGTTTTCCTACACCAGATGATGGTATATTATTCATTGTTTCAGTATACATGGAAGTATCCTTTATGAGATTTTGCGGTAAAGGTGTAGAGAGATCAAAACGTTTGTGGAGATTCTCTTAAGGGATGGTTTGAGGATTTTCAGTATTTGGTGTTTTTCATGGGAATGCCTTCATTCTATCCGGGATTATAAAAGACCTTAACCTGTACTCCTGGATCTGGTGTTAAAAACAAGTTTTTTTTATATTTATGACTTTGATAGCAATGAAGGTGACCAAATTTTTACCATCCAAAACTTACAACATAAAAAGAAAATATTGGATCACTTACATACCCAAGGACCTTCTAGGTTTATATTTTAATAGAGTTATGAAAAACTCTTACATAAACAACACCTATTCATTTAAGTGATTATCTCCCATACTAAACCTAGTTTTTTAATTTCACATTAAGTAATCATTTTCATCTATATAAAACCCTTCTAGACATAATTCTTTTAACATAATTCTTAATAACCTAGGGAAAAGGAAACATAATAAGGGTGAGATCAAATTCCCAATAATGGTAAACATAAGCATTAACAAATGAATGTCCTCAATGAGAATAAGATCAGCATAAGGGTGTGATGAAATAATCAAACTGCATGAGCATAACATAAGAGAACTCATTCCCATCAAACTTGGATCATTAAAAATGTGAAATCAAAAAAATCTTTAATAAAGGAAAGATTCATGAAAATCAATAATCATGAGACATGTGATGTCAATATAGATTAAAGAAAACATTTAAAACCCATAGAAATCCTAAATAAAATGTGTTGGTATATTTGGAAGATTATCTTCATAACCCATTATAAACCCATGTCCGAAATAACCATACCCTAGTTAAATCTATAGGGGAAACCCTTTGGTAACTCCCACCTTATTATCTATAAATATAAGAAACATTACCCAATTCATTGGATATCTATAATGGGGATCACCATTCATATAAGCTATATCTATCTTAACCATTTTTGATGAGCTGTAATGGGGATCAACCCTTCATAAAATCTATATCCAGATCACCCATTTTTCATGAACTATAATAGGACTCAACCCTTCGTATACACTATATCGGGCCCAATCATGAGCTATAATGGGGCTCAACCATTTGTATAAGCTGTATCAGGATCACCTATAAGCTATAATGGGGCTCAACCCTTCATACATGCTATATAAGGCTCACCCATTCATCATTAATAATTTCCAAGTATTTTTTATGAATAAAACATTTATCAGCCTTCACTTTTCAATCATAATAATATTCAATGTTCTTTAATATCTTTATTAACCCATAGAAGTGAAATAGGTTCCGTTATAATCTCATAATCTATTAAAATAAATAATAAGGATCATATCAATACTCCATATATCTAGTGTATTTTAATTAATATTAAGGGTTTTTGACACTGATAAATCGAAATACCATTAATAGATCATTAAAACAATGTTTGAGGAAAATAACATTTTCAATTTAAAAATCACTTTTAAAAACAATAAATTCACAAAAAATAACATAAATAATTTTATTTAAAAATAAAATTGGAAAACTATAAAGGAAAATTTAAGGAAAATAATGTACATAATGGTGGGAAAATCTGATTAGTTTAAAATAAACATTATTTTCAAACATTTTGTAACTGAATTCAAAAGTGACCTATTTGGAAGATGTTAATAAATTTAATTTTTTTAAAACCTTTTAAAAGTAGGAAATATATCATGTAAAATATTTTTATGAAATATTTTATGTTTATAAAATAAAATTCTTGAAAACATTTTTAGAAACATTGATATGGAAGAGAAAGATTCTAGATCTAAAATAAGGTACGATATTGGTATCACTTACAAACAAATTTCTTGATGTTTATTGAATGAATAAGGGAGGAAATATAAAATAAACTTGTGAAACAAATTATTTACTAGAGTAAAAGAAAAGATATGTGATTCAATAAAATAATATCATATTATTTCCTCTCAAATAACCTTTAACATAAACAATCCTGAAAAGAAAGGAAACGGTATCATAAATCCTTTTCCACTTTGGTAACTATACAACCATAATCCTTAAGAAATAATAACAATACATAAACTTTAAATATCATTAAAATAAGGATATTAATGATAAAAAATATCAAATTTTAAGTATATACACCTAATAAAATAATATAGGTTTATAACACCACATATGCCCCAAATAAGACAATTTGAGATGAGAAACCCTTATAATGATCATAATGTTGTTGTGAGAATTAATCAATGAATAAATTGTGTGTATAAAAGGTAAATAGAAATAAAAAAATTGGATATAAAACATAATATAATAAAAATTAATTACATATATAATCTTATAATAGAAATGAAAGTAAAGAAGTAATATAACACACTGAAAAGAAATTGAGTTATGGAATTCTTTACCACTTGGAAGCTTTCAAGTAAAATCCCCCTGGTTGAAATAATTCAAATTGAAAGTTAAAATACCATGTTTTTTAATTATTCCTGATATTACTTGTAAAATTGGTATTATATATTCCATATAAAATAAATTATTTGCATACCATTAAAGTATTCCCCAATAAAGGAAAATTGAGATGAAGTTCCTTACATAGAGTCCAAACTTTCCATGTATGTCCTTTAACTCTTTTATAATAATATTTTATCAATTATTTTATTTATTAATAAAATTTTATAAGTTTAATAATGTATACTAAAATTATTTATTTTATTTATTTTTAATGACATATTTAAATACCGAATCAGTTAATTCCATGATGGGTGTTTTGAGGATGTTCTGTTCATTGTTTCATAATGACTTATATGTATTGACCATGGTAAAAGTGGTAATTATTCAATAATATATAGAATAATAATAATAATTAAATATTTATCATATTTATACATAAATTATAATTTTAAAACAAATCATGAAATATGGTTATGAAAAATGAACTATGTTACAATCATGGAGATGGTAGGCCGTACATACGCATGAGTAACATTTCCATTTTTAAATGATCATTATGGAAAGAATATAAGTATTATTTTATAATTATATAATGATAATAATATCATAAATACAATATTATTTCTTTAAATATATTATATATATCATCCAAGTTATTTTTTGATGAAAAACGGAATCACATCGTTTTGTGGAGGTGGTAGACCACACATACGTAGGAATGATGTTATCATTTTTCAGTGAGTGGAAAGGTAATAAATAAAATGATATATTATCATTTAATAATGATAAATATATCATTAATATCATAATTAGTTCAAATATATCACATATATTCATTAAAATTATCCTTATCACCTTCCATGTAAATCCTTAGTGAAAAATAAATCACATCACTTCGCGGGGTAGTAGTCCGCCGTACACATGAGCGACATTATAACATCCCTCACAGAATTGAAAGTAAGAAGGTATATATGATATAATAATTTAAAAATTATAATTATAATAAAAATATCATATAAATAATTTAAATTAATCATTATAATAATCTGCGAGAGGCAATGATGAAAAACGAATTACATCGGGTCGTGAGGCGGTAGTCCTCCACACATAGGAATGATTGTTTCATTTCAAATTTGATAGAAGAGGAGATGGATTTGGGTTATTAAATTTACATAATAAAATCTAAGTATATAGGAGATAATTTTTTTATTATATCACTATAATTTAATAATATTTTAAGGAGGTGTATGAAAAAATAAAATAAAAATTCTTGGTTAATCATGATACCTCTTATTTAGAAAACCTCCCTAGGTTAGAAAAAAGGCCTTCTTAAGATAGATTTATGAACAAAAAAGGGTATCTAGGTTATAGATATATAATTAAGGAAATTATTTTGTCAGTTATTGGATAATTCAAATGTATTTTAAAGTGTGAATAGGATAGGAGAGTGGGTGTCCTTTTATAAGTGAAGTGAGTTGCACACTTGTTCTTTTTGAAAAAAATGTGTTTACAAAATTTTCACATTAAAAATGATTAAAAACGGATCATGATAGATAAATAGACATGATAAGGTATAAATATTTCCATAAAATAGATTTTATAAAAGTTTTTATGTCACTTTAACACTTATCTTTTTAGTTTAACTCATGGTAAACCCTTTTTCACCTTAATCGAATCAAAATATTTTTAATATTTTCACTATTCATTTTGAAAAACATTAAGTTGAACTTATTAGATAATATAATTATTCTGATTAAAAATATTTAATCTATTTTATCAAATTAAATCCACATAAGTGGTAGAATTTAATTTAAAAATAAAACTTTTCAACGCAATGGAAAAGTAGGTTTTCAAGAAATCTATTTTTCAAGAATAAAATGATTTTATATTAATTCTATGAATAATAATCATAATTTTATGAAATTAAATAAAACTTTTTATATATAATATAACAATTTATTTTAAATATTTCCTAATTAGGGTTTTAATTAATTAAAATATGGAAATATTATACACTTTAAAACATGAAAAAACCCCCCTTTTAAACCCCAAAATAAACCTATAATAAAATATAGTATAAAGATAATTAAAATGTAATTAATTAGATTTAATATAACTAAATAATTATGATTTTACTTGAAATAAAATTCAAATCATAATATTATTTTTAAATTACTAAGTGTATTGGAAAGAAATGACAATTTTACAAAAATCTGTATTTTTCCCCATTCACTGAAAAATCAAAATTTTCTGAAAAATAAAAAAAATTTCACCCTAAGTTAATTTTTATATAATGATTTGAAATATTAATTTAATTTTATCAAATACATTTTCTAAATTTTTTAATAATTACCTATAATTTTTCTCACAAAAATCAATAATAATCATTTTTGAAGAAAACATATTTTTAATGAATATACCGCCTTTACTAAAAATTGATTGGTTATTTACTTAGAATTTATCAATAAATTTATGTTGATTATGAAATTTATATATATTTCATAAATTAGTTAGTAGTTTTCATACCCACCAATTTAACATTTAGGTTATAATTTTTATATTTAAAATAATATTATTTCATAGTTCATTTGAGCTCAGTGTTGCATATCAACATGCTATCGAGCATAGCTTCATTTTTTAAAATATCATAGTGTTACATTCTCAACCATTTAAAAAGTTGTGTCCTAAAAATTTGAACTTTATCTTAGTAATTTTTTTTATATTTTAAAATACCTTTTTTTAAGTCCCACATTTAAAGAAAAGGTTTAATAAAACATCTATTTGAAAAGTGAGAGAGCGAAGAATTAAGGTCATCTAGAATTATGAATAACTAAGTCTCCAAGTTGGAGAACATTGGTAGGAAGTAAAGATATGAAAATGGAATAAAAGATTAATTCCAAAATAATTATTGATTGTGACAAATTTTATTGATCATAAGAAAGTGAATGATCACGAGAAAGTTAACAACCACAAAACCATAAACCAAAGAGGTGTGAAAAAGACCATCGTCTCATCAGAAATGAAATAAATAAGATAAAATTTTATATTTTAAGATCCTTTTCCTAGTGGTGAAGAATTTATTTTCATTTGGATTAAAGAAGTAGAAGAATATACTTACTTGACTAGTATAATTTCATCCTTTAATCAATTTGAACCACAATCTAATCTTTTTCTCCAAATAATGAGTATCCAAGATGAATTTTTCATTTCTGAAGCACTAAAATAAAATAATAATGTATCACATAATTATAAAAAGGATAAAAATATATTCCTCCTATCTTTATACATTAAACAAAAACAAAATTTTTAGTAGGTAAGATAATTCCCAAAATTAATAAACTTTCACATCATTAATCTCCAAAATTCTACAGTAATACCCAAATTTCAAACTAAATCATTCCAAAAATAAATATCCCTAAAATTATTGAAATTATTTCTAAATATGATTGAAGAAAAATATATTATAATGGTTTTATCACATATTATTATGAGGTTTATTTAATATTAATTTTCAAATAACACAAATAACTTTTAATGTCTCATACCAAAAAAATGTATGTACCTTAATCATATAATGTTCCCCAAAAATGTAATAATTCATAATTACCTCATCATCAAAGATATGATAAAACCTAAAGGTCACCCATATAATTAACCATATTTCCAAAAAATGTAATGGTATTCTTTCTAAAATAATACAACATGTTGAACTAAAGGGTTACATATACCTTAACCTAATAAAATGTCTCCCAAAATATTCTCAATAATATTACACTTCCATCACTAAAAGCTAAAAAATAGTGTCTATGACTTTGAAATTATGATTAAACTTAAAATTTTAAGACTGTGATGGAATAAAAAACTCTTAAAATTACCTCACATGAAACCATCCTAATATCTAATGTTATCTAAAACCTGCTCCGATAGTAACTATAATATCCCGGAAGCCAGAATCTCGGATTTCGTGCTAAAAACAGGATCTTTACATTTTTGGATTTCATATAAATGAAGGTGACCCAATCTTCACCATCCAAAACTTACAAAATCAAAAGGAAATATTGGAACACTTAAATTCCCAAGGACCTTTTTGGTTTAGATTTTTAGATAATTAGGACAAAATCTTATATAAACAATACCCATGTCTTCAAGTGAGTGTCCCTCCCACTAAACCTATATTTTATTATTTCACATTAAGTCATAATCATCATCCATATAAAACCCTTATATACATAATTCATCTAAAATAATTCTTGATAACCTATGTAAAATGAAACATATGAAAGGTGAGCTCAAATGCTCAGTAAGGGTAAACATAATCATCAACAACTGAATGTCATCAGTGAGAATAAGATGAGCATATGGGTATAATGAAATAATCAAAGTTAATGAGAATAAAAAAAGACATATAATACCCATAAAACCTTGAAAATTAAACTTGTTTCAAGGAATAAATCTCTATAAAATTAAAGAGTTATGAGAATGAATAATCACGAGCCATGTGATTCCAATATTGATCAATAAAAACATTTAAAACCCATAAAAAGCATAAAGAAAATGTGTTGGTATATTTGGAACATTATATTAATAACCCATTTTAAACCCATTAAATAAATAATGGGATCAGAGTTAATTCCATAGGATAAACCCTCCGGTAACTCCCTCCTTTTTGTCTCTAAAGACAAAGAACATTACCCAATGCATTGGAGAGAAATAACAGGGCTCACCCTTTATATAATCTATATCAGGCTCACCCATTTTTCATGATCTATCATGGGGTTCAACCCTTAATATAATATATATCAGTATTAACCAATTTTCATGAGCTATAATGGAGATCAACCCTTCTTATAAACTATATTGGGCTCACCCGTGATCTATAATGGGGCTTAAACCATTGTATAACCTATTTCAAGCTCAACTATGAGTTATAATGGGGCTCAAACCCTTACATAAGTTGTATCAGGATCACTTTATCATCATTAATAATTTAAAAGTACTTTTCATTAATAAAACATTTATAATTCTTCACTTTTCAATCATAATAGCAATCAATGTTCTTTCATATCCCAATTTACTCGTGGAAAAGAAACAAGTTACATGACAATCTTATAATTCATAAAAATATAGAATATGAATGGTATCAATACAATATATCCACACTAGAGTGTATATAACATCAAGGGTTGGTGATGTTCATGAATGGAAAAAACATTAATAGATATTTTAAACCACTCTTGAGGAAAATAACCTTTTCACTTTGAAAATCTATTTTAAAAACTAAAAATTCACAAAATATTGTAAAAATAATTTTCTTCAAAAATAAATTTGGAAATATATAAATTAAAATTTAAGGAATATAATGGAAATGGTGGTTGTAAAATCCGTTCATGTTAAAATAATTTTTCTTTTCAAACATTTTATAAAGGGAGTCAAAAGTGACCCATTTGGAAAACGTTAATAAATTTACTTTTTTAAAACATTTTAAAATAAATAAAAAGATTATTTAAAATAGATTTAGGAAACTTTTTATGTTTATGAAAGAATATTTTTGATTTTTTTTAGAAATATTGGATATGTAAGAAAAGTTTCCTAATCTAAAAGAAAACACAAGATTGATATCACTTAAAAACAACTTTATTGATGTTTATTTAATAAATAAGGGAGTAAATTTAAAATAAACATGTGAACCACATTAATAACCATAGGTGAAAAAAATTTATTTGGTTCAAGAAAATGAAATCATATTATTTCCTCCTAAATAACCTTTGACATAAACAATATTATAAAAAAAGGAGATTACATCATAATGCCTTTGCCCCTTTGGTAGGTCTTAAATCACAAGTCTCATGAAATAAACATTAAATATAATGAAAATAAGAATATTAATGATATAAAATATCAAAATTTAAATATATACACCTCATAAAATAATATAGTACTATAACACCACATATGTCCCAAATAAAACAATTTGAGACGAATAACCCTTACAATGATCATAATGTTGTAGTGAGAATTAATCAATGAATAAATTATGTGTATCAAATGTAAATCCAAATAAAACAAATTGAGATAAAAAATAGTATAATAAGAATTCATTACTCACATAATCTTATAAGATTAATTAAAATGAATATGCAATATAACATGATGAAAAGAAATTGAGTTATGAAATTCTTTACCACTTGGGAACTTTCAAGTCAAATACCCATAGATGAAATTATTAAAATTGAAACTTAAAATACTATGATATATTAATTATTCATGATATAACATATATAGAAGGAATTATATATATTTTATAAAATAAATTTGGTTTATAACATTTAAATATACCTCAATGAAATAAAATTGAGCCGAAGTACCTTACCTTGTGTCAAGACTTTCCATGTATGTCCTTTACCTCCTTTATAATAAGATTATATCAATTATTTGATTTATTAAGACATTATTTTAGGTTTAATACCTTTTAATAAAATAATTTATGTTATTTATTTTTAATGAAATATTTAAATACTTAATCAACTAAGTGTATGTTGGGTGTTTTGAGGACATTCAGTTCATTATTTCAAGACATATTTGGTGTGTTGACCATGGTCAAAGTGATCAATATTACATAATATACATAACAATAATAATTAAATATTTATCATAATTAAAAATAAAACATACATTTAAAAATATTTCTGAAATATGGTTATGAAAAATGAACTACATTACAATCATGGAGACGGTATGCCATACACAAGCTTGAGTAACAATTCCATTTTTCGAAGATAATTATAGAATAAAGTTAATTATTATTTTATCTTTAAAAAATTATTATAATACCATAAATAACATATTATTTCTTTAAATATACTTATATATATCATCCATGTTATTTGGTGATGAAAAATTAATCACACCACTTCGTAGAGGCGGTAGTTCACACGTACACACGAACAACGTTATCATTTTTCAGTAAGTGGAATGGTAAGAAATAAAATCATATATTATAATTTAAAAATGATAAATATGTGACTAATATAATAATTAGGTCATATATATCACATATATTCATTATAATTATCCTTATTACCTTCTATGAAAAGCGTTAGTGAAAAATGAATCACGTCGCTTCGCAAGGCGATAATCTGTTGTACACACAAGTGACGTTATCATATCCCCAAAAAATGTAAATTAAGAAGGTATATATGATGTAATAATTAAAAAATTATAATTATATTATAAATATAATATATATAATTTAAATTCATCATTATAATAAGTCGTGAGGGGTGATGATAAAAAACAAATTACATCGGTTCACGAGGTAGTAGTCTACCGTACACACGAATGATGGTTTCATTTCCAATTTGATAGAATAATAGATGTATTTAGTTTATTAAATTAACATAATAACATATAATTATATTTAATATAATGGTTTTATTATTTCATCATAAATTAATAATATTTCAAGGAGTTGGAAGAATAAATAAAATAAAAATTCTTGATTAAGAACGATACCTATTATTCAAAAAAAATACATATGTTAGCACAAAAAACCTTCTTAATATGGATTTTATGATAAGAAATGGTATATAGTTCATGTTAAGGTAATTAAGGAAGGTATTTGGTTAGGTATTTCTAAGAAAAATGGATTTTAATCTGTGAAAAGAAGAGGATAGGGGGTGATATTTTATAAGTGAGGCGAGTGGAACACTTGTAATATTTGAAAAGAAAAAGGAAAACCCATGTTCTTAACATTACAGAAGGATAAAAAAATAGACCATTATTGATACTTATACATTATAAAGACAAAATATATCCATAAAATAGATTTTAGACAAGTTTTTATGTCATTTTAACCCTTATATTTTTAGTTTAACCCTGGTAAATCCATTTTCACCTTAACCATGATAAAATATTTTTATTGTTTTTACTATAAATTATGACCAAAAAATAAGTTGACCATATTATATAAAATAAATTATTTTGATTAAACATATGGAATAAATTTTTCTATATTTAATTCATATAACTGGTATAATATAATTTTAAAATAAAACTCACATATGCGACGAAAAATCTATTTTTGAAGAAATTTATTTTTCAAGCATAATATGATTTTATATTAACTCTATGAATTTTAGTAATAATTTTATGAATTTGAATTAATATTTATTGATATTTAATCTATAAATTTAATTTAAATTATTCATCATTATGTATTTTTTTAATTAATTAAAATGGATAAACATTTTCCACTTTAAAACAGTTTTAAGAAAAAGCCCATTTTTAAACCAAAATATAAACTTATACTAAAATATAGTATAAATAAAATTCAAATGTAATTAATTGAATTAAATATAAATAAATGATAATTATTTTTATTTAAATTAAATTAAATGTATAATGATATTTTTAATTTACTTAATTTATTGGAAATAAATGATAGGTTTAGAAAAATATATATTTTTCACTATTTAATGAAAAACCAATATTTTCTAAAAAAATAAAAAAACTTCACCCTAAGTTAATTTTGATATGATTATTTCAAAAATTAATTTCATTTTATAAAATAAATTTTCTAATATTTCTAAAAATTAATTATAATAATTTTTTCCTAAAAATCATTAAAAAATATTTTTGAAGAAAAAATATTTTTAATGAATAAAAAGAATTTACTAAAAATTAATTGATTATTTACTAATAATTTATCTATAAATTTATAGCGACCATGGAATATATATATATATATATATATATTTCATAAATTAATTAATATTATTCATAGCCTCCAATTTAATGACTACGTTATAATGGTCATATTTAAAATAATATTATTTCATGGTTCGTTTATGATTTGTGTTGCATGAATTGTATTATATTGAGAATAGATTAATTTTTTTAAAAAAATATTAGGGTGTTACAATGATATAATTGACGGTTCTTCATGAGTTTCATGGCCCACTTCTAGTACTGCATCCTCTTAGTAGCAGTGGTGTCTAATAATAAAGTGTTCAGTGGATGATTTTATGTCTCAATGTCTGGTGTACCAGATGGTGAATACCAAACATAGGGTAACAGTATGTACGCAACAGTCATTGGATGTTCCTTAGTGTAAATGTGAATACATATCAATGGATTTAGTTACTAATTTCCCTTGATATTTGTGTGGCTGTGATTCCATCTGGGTGATTATGTATTGGATTATGAAGTCAGCACATTTCTTGGAAATTAGGGAGTCGTGTTTAGTGGATGCTTTTATGAGGCTATGTATAGATGTGGTGATTTTGATTCATGTGGTTACGAGGATGATTATATTTGATCGAGATACTTATTTTACCTCATGAGTGTTTAAGAGTATATAACATGATATTATATCTCAATTATTCTATAACACTACTTTTCTTCCTTAGATGGATAGCCAGATGGGGCATATGATATTGACACTAAAGGATATGTTTTCTGCATGGGTTTTTTATTTTGGAGGTCCATAGGCAAATAATCATCCACTATTTGAGTTTTCCTATAATAATATCCACCATTCATCTATTTTAATGACTTTTTTGAGGCGTTTTATAACTATCCTTCTAGATATCTATCATGATAGACTGAGTTTAGAGAGTTAGGGATTCTTAGATCAAATTTGGTGTAGAGAATAATTGATAAAGTACATGTGATATATTAGTGGATTAAGGGTACTAAGTATTGTTAGAAGTCTTAATATGATTATAGGAGGAGGAATATAGATTTCAAAGTTTTTGATCATGTATTTTATAATTTTTATCCTTATCATGGGAAATCGAGTTTCTCTAGAGGTAGTTACATTTATCCTCGATTTATTCGATCTTTCAAGGGGTTAGAGAATGACGGTGGGGTAATGTATCTATTATATCCTCCTTAATAGATGGATATAATTAATTATGTTTTCACATGTTTTAGATTTTATGATATCTTCTTGATGATTCCTATATCATGGATTGGGGTAGCAACATCCCATGATCTGAAACTCTCTCACATGGACAGAAAGGGTTGGTTATGTGACCACAAGCATGACTCCCTGTATGCCAAAGGGTGATGACTATAAGCAGGGGTGAGATGTATATAGTGGGGTGACTATACCCACTAGTAAAAAGTTACAACATAGTGGAAATAAACAACAATAATCAATATTAGAGTAAAAAATTGAGGAAATAATATAACATAGTGGAAAAACCAATCAATAAATACCAAATAAAATAATAAAAATGAATAATAAAACAAATAATATAGTGTTAGGAGGAAATGTAACTAAATTTCATGTTATAATTAATACAAATAAAATACTAGAAGACTCAATAAAGACTCAAAAGTGTCCTATCTCGAACCCCATGTCAGTCCCATCTCCAAAAACCATGCCATCTAGCAAGAAAACAATCAACAAAAGGTCCCGTTCCCTTTACCAATCCTATATCCATGATATCTGCTCAGGTACCCAATGAGGGCTTGAGTAGGGTGTGAGTAAAACTCAGTAGGTCGAAACCACCATGTCTAAACAATACCATCCTGATAATAAGTGTATGAAATAAATATATAATAGGTGTATTAATTAATAAATTAATACAATACATCAATAAACCTACTTAGGATCCATGCATGAATTTCTCTGAGCATGTAACATAACCATTCCAACCATATACTTATATTAAAATAACATACTTTGGTACCATGCTAAAAAGTCTCTGAACATGTAACACAACCATGAAAACCATAAACATATATCCATGGAAAAATCACACAAATATAGGATAATCCTTCTATATAATAATTACTATGTATGTTAGGGCATAACTTGATATATAATAATTTTAGCATGTCTCACTAAGCATAGCCCACTATATAAGAATTACAACACGAGTCACGGTATAGCCTGATATATAAGCATTATAACATGTGTCACTGGGAATATACTGCTATATAATAATTACAATATGAGTCAATTCATAGATCAATATATAAGTATTACAACATGTGTCACTAGGAATAGACTTCTCTATAAGAATTACAACATGTACCCAAAAAGTCATAACATGAAGGATATCACAATATCACATCATAAGCCTTAATGTTCAGTTATGAAAATTACCATTTGTCTTCCAATTACAATTTCATTTATATATCAAATTATTTGAATCCATATCAATATCCCATAAGATGTTCCAAAGTGATTCTATATCAAGCAATCACATAAAAATATCATATCATGCTGAACACACCTTAATCCATTAGCCAAGTTCTTTTTATTCAAGGTTTTCTCACCCAATAGGGTTCCATAAGACATGTCACATTGATAGTTGAATCCAAAAGATCTAACCAATATTCTAATTCATCATTTAATTGGTTTAATCACATGATATGTTGGTGAAATCACAATATTTCATATACTTCAAAAATAAATAGACCATAGGGATAGGTTTAGACCCCTTACCTTTTAACGGTTATTTATAAATGCTTCCAATAGAAAATCACCAACAATAATGGAGGGGGAAATGATCATGCTAAGAATATAGATCAAACCAAAAAATATCAACTTGTTTTTCATAGCAGATATCAAAAGAAAACACTACTTCAAATGAATAATGAGAGAAGGGGAAGAAATCCAACGGAAGGAGACCTAACAGGGATGAAGCACCAAACCATGAAATACATAGGTGATGAAATTGACTCAGAATCACTAAGAGTATCCTAGGGATTGATAATAGGATCTTAAATGAAGGAATGGCAAAATAACCATCTAAAATACCCACTTAAAATCACTACTCGTGATAAATACATGATTTGTAATCCATTTACAAGTCATGTATTCATTTTTAAAGGGATGTGCTGAAAAACCTATCACCTCAGATTAATATTTAACCCTTCAGAACTTTTACATGATGTGAATGGTTTACACAATGTGTAACCACTTCACACCCTACACTGGTTCATGACATGTATTTGGTGGCAGTTACATGTCATGTAACCTATACACGGTGTGTAAATGTTCCATGTAAAATTTTCAGCCCACTTTATACAAAAGGACCCAAACCACCTCCAAATCCTTTCAAATCATGGAAAACCCCCACAAACCCATTAAAAAAGTTACTATACATACCCCATTAATTAAAAAAAATATAAATCCTTGAAATTTAGATTATTTTCCCCAATAAAGGCTCTCTACATCCAAAAAAGACTTGACCACCAAGGTCCAACCAAATAAGTTTAACACAAAACTCAAAGAGGGACGTACTTGGAAGATACATGATCTTATATCTTCCCAACCATATAGTAGCTAATCTATGAGCTACATCAAGAATCACTATTAGAGTCCTAATGAATATGTTTGGCCACTATGCTTGCATATTAGACTCCCTCTCCTAGGTCTCCTCATGAACATACCCATTACACCACTACACTTGGACCAAAGGAATCACCCTACCCCAAAGATACTTCTCACTATAGTCCATAATCCATATCAGATTCTCCTTAAAGGACGCTTTAGAACAAATATCGACGTCCTTGACATACACCACATGAGAAAGGTCAATATAATATTTTTTAAATCCATAACACATGAAAAACATCTTTAATGACACTATATCTCCATGGAAGGTATAATCCAAATGCTACTAGACTAAATATATCCACTATCTCAAATGTCCTGAAAAAATTGGGTGATAGCTTTCCCTGTTTCTTGATATGGTGTTACCCCAACCTGGGAATCACTTGATAGGAAAAATGATGACCAAAATTTAATGATAGAGGTCATCTCTGATGTTCTGCGTATGATTTTTGCCTACTCTGCACAATCTCCAACTAGATTAGGATCAATTAAACCAAATCAGACATCTCCTTTATGAAATTAGGCCCAAAAATCACTAACTCAATTTCCTCTAACCAAAAAATAGGTGAATTTCATGACCAGACATACAAAGCCTAAAAATGTTTCATTTGGATCGATTCCTGAAAGCTTTTATTATATGAAAACTCCAAGAGCTCCATAGGCTGCTCCCATGAACCACCAAAATAAAAACATAGGTTCATAACATATCCTCCAAAACCTAAATATTCCTCTTAGATTGAACATCAATATGAATATTATAGGACATACTTAGAATAACGTATGATCCGAGAGCCTTTTTAAAACTATTCCAAAACCATGATGTGAAACTAGGATCTCTATCAGAAATAATACTGTTCGGAATGCAGTGTATCCAATCTACCTTACGTACATAATGACTACCTAGATCATCAACTATGAAGTTATCCCTAATAGGAAAAAATTGGTCAACCATCTTCAATTGATCCTTGATTACCCATACTACATATCTCTTATGGGTTGCACTAGGTAATACTATCTCAAAATCCATAGTTAAATCATCCAATTTCCACTCAAGAATTGGAAAAGGCTGCAAAATCCTAGCTGGCCTATGATGCTTGGATTTCACCTAATGAAAAGTGAAACATCTATCCATAAATCTTTTTACCTCCTTCATTCTTGACCAACAATATTGTATTTGTAGATCACAATACATCTTTGTTAAACTAGAATATACTGCCCATCTAGAGGCATGAAACTCTCTCATCAACTCATCAAACAAGTCTGTATCAACCCATACTCAACCATGAAAAATAAGAGAATTTCTGTTACCAAGAGACCATCCCGATGGTGTCTCACCCCCATATAAGTTGTCTCTTAGAACTAATCCCTTTTGATCAAATTACTACTCTATCTTGATTTGGTTAAGAAGCACAATTATAGCATATGTTGAAGTTAGAGTTACTCACCCATGAGACTTTTGAACATCTAGATGCATGTTTCAAAGAGACACATCATCCTACACTCATTGAAATACTCCCACACTACATCCTTCTTTGTCTTCCATCTCAATGCATCAAAACTTAGGTTTCCATTGTTCAGTGTATAATCCATTTTGAAGTTGAAAGACTACAGATACTTGACCCACCTCCTCAGAAAAAGGTTTGGGTCTCACTGAGAAAATATATACCTGAGGCTCTTGTGGTTCATGTACACCACAAAACACTCACCCATGAGATAATTCCTCCAGTATGTTAGGGAATTTACCACTACTACAAACCCCAAAATAATGAGTAGGGTAATTCATCTCATGAAGTCTTAGATGTCTAGAGCTATAAGAAACCACTCGATCCTTCTGCTTCAGAATTTCTCTAATTCCAACTATGGATGCATCACAGTACATGGTATATGATTCAGCTAGCATAGGTAAATTGAGGATAGGTTCTGAGGTTTTCCTTCCCTTCAGCTCTTGAAAATATCTTTTGCAAGTATTTGACCAAACAAACTTCACTCCCTTCTTGGTCAGTCCTGACATCGGTGCTACCAAACAAAATAAGTCTTGGATAAAGAATCAATAATAACCTGCTAAACCAAAAAATCTCCAAATCTTAAAGACATACTTGGGTTGTTACCATTATATCATGGCTGTAACTTTCTCTATTTCCACTAACACTTCTATCCTTGAGATGACATGATCCAAGAAGTGCACAATATTAATCTAGAAACTGTATTTAGTTATCATGGTGTAAATTTGATGATCTCTTAATGTAATCAAGATGATGTTAAGATGTTTGGAATGATCATATTCTAATTGGTAATACACTAATATTTCATTGATAAAATCCACCACAAACTGATCTAGAAAAAGATGAAAGATCCGATTCATCAAATCCATGAATATTGTCAGTGCGTTCGTCAAACCTAACGACATCATTGTGAACTCATAAAATCCATAACTACTATGAAAAGCATTCAAAGGTATGTATGAAGGTATCAAACTAAATTAGTGACATATTTATCTCAAATATATCTTGAAGAATATTCTATATCCTCTCAGATAATTGAAGAGATCATATATGGGTGGAAGAGGATAACAGTTCTCGACCTTCAGATGGTTTAATCTCAAATAATCCACACATAAGAACAAAGTACCATCAAAATTCTTAGAGAAAAGAATTGACGAACCCCATGGAGATTTAATAGGCTGTATGAAACCTTTATATTCTAGATCATATAACTAAAATATCAACTACAAAGCTATATTGATTCTATTCTATAAGGTAGAATAGAAACTGGCTCTGATCCCAGAACCAATTTGATCGTGAACTCGATCTACTGCTTGAGCGGTAAGCTATATAACTCTTTAGGGATGAAATCCTGAAAATAGTCTACCACTGGAGGAAAATAATCCCACTACATTCCACCATCATCTAGAACAAGGCTTTCTAAATGATCTGTGAGACAATCCAATCTACATTGAATTAGTCATGCACGACCAGTCTAAAGATCCCAATCACCCTGGTGAGAGTAGATGCCTCCTTTTAGAGATTGAAATGAAACTCTCCTCTAGTAATAGTCAATATGATCCTGGTATAGGACTAACCAATATATTACAAGAATCAAATACAAACTTTTCATTTCTAGTAAAAATGATTCCCATAAGAAATGACAACCTCAAATCTCTATAGAACACACCTTGCAACATTTCATATTCTCTAAAAGTACTCCTAAAGGAGTGTCGATGGTGAAAACACCATATAGTTTTTCTAAAAACTAGACAAAAATATATTTTAAAAAAGGGTAGATATAATGGAATTTGATGCCCCTATATCAAAAAAAAAATCAATATAGGGTATATGATATAAGAATCATACCTCTAACAGTAGATAGTCCTGCATCCACAATAGCCAGAGTAGTCTAAATAATGTATAGCTGAATAAAACCTATAACCTAAGCTCTAGTATGACTCCCCTGATATATTACCTTAAACTGATATTTCCATTATTTAACTAGGGTATGAAGTCCCCTACCACAACCAGAATATCCCGTGGAATTCAATCTACATGTCTGTTGAGGTGTAGCTGAGTCCTTCCCAGACTCTATTACTTTTCCTGGACCCCTATTGCTGCTCTACTACTTCATACCCCTAGAAAACATCTATAGGTGGCCCATAATAATGAAATCACGATGCTCCAAAGTAGGGTATAGACACTAAGGCTTATTGTGTCCCATATTTCCACACAGATAACACTGCAACAAAACATGGTCCTGAGATGGCTACCCACTGACCTTCTTGAGTTTTCCACTATTAACTTGGAGAAAATTGTCATAGTGATTCTTCTTTCCATAAAAATAATAGTTCCCAGTTCCCCATACAAAAATAAACTGTCTATTTCCTAGGTCCTCCCCTAGATCTACTTCTATGGTGAGTGCCTGATTCATCACATCCTCAAAACTACTTAGATAGATGACATTCACCAGAAACCTGATCCCATAGAGAAGAACATCATGAAAATTTCTCACCATAGAGATCTCATCAGCTACAAAATATGGAAAAAATGCTATAGGTCGATGAAGCATCTAGAATAGTCAAACACTAACATTCCCTCATGTGTGAGGTGTATGAACTCATAGGACTTATAACCCCTCAATGTATCCTGATATAAGTGTCTCATAAAATTCATCTCTAAGTACTTATAAGATAGCTCCTCCTTCTTCCAATCATTGTCTACAATATCCCACCAATTTTTTGGAATGTCCATAGAGAAAATATGTAGCAACATTTACCCTCATATCTATAAGTGTCTCAAGATGATTATAGATCATCTAGACTAACTCAATGTAGAACTCATCTTCTTGGTGGCCTCCCTCCCTAGTGAAATTAGGTGGATTATATAGATGTAATTCTGTAATCAACTTCAACATCAAAGAAATTGTGTGAACAGTCTCCCTTTCCATGGATCTCATGACCCTCATGAAGCTATCATAAAGATGAACATTCATATGATACTCAATATCCAAAGGATGGTTTGACTCACTTGTGTTAGGATCATTATTATTTCCAATATCCAGAATCTCATATGAAAGATGATGAGGATACATTTTCTCTACAAGAAAAACAAACTCCTTGGAACACTGGATAAAAAATAGGGCCAACCTTGACCGATGACAACAATAGAGAACCACTGGCTCATGGTCTCTCTAAACATGGATTATAAGTGTATTAGCATGAAATATTAGTTTATTTATTTATTTTTATTATATATAAAAAGTATTTCATATCACAGTTCATATAGGAATGTATATAAAACATCAAATAAATATATCTTTATCATGAAAAATGAATGTCAATATATATCCCTATGTGCCTATCATGATGTATCATACTCATCTTATTCCATACAAGTCCATGAGTTTAAATCTCAAGAAATAATAACATCATATGACATGTGAATCACCCAAGGTGAAATAACATCAATTGCAATAAGAGAATCATCAATAATGACAATACCATTCTTGGTCACTTGGATTTCCCCCAATATATGGGTTAACTAATCCCATGAAAATGCTCATTACTAAGTCTTGAAACATCATAGTATCTTTTATACCTTACCAAATAGTAAAGAAACTAGAAAAGAAAAAATAGATGCTATGATACCAATTTGCAATGTCCCCCAATCTAGAACTCTCTCATGTGGCTAGAAAGGGTTAGTTATGAGACCTCAAGCACACCTCCCCATACACCAGAGGATACCGACTAGTAGGAGGGGTAAGAAGGATATAATTAGGAGATATACCCCCTAGTACAGAGTTACAACATAGTTGAAATAAACAGTAGTAATCAACATGAGAGTAATGAAAATAGTGAAAAAATATAACATAACAAAATGACCAATCAATAAATTCCAACTAAAATAATCTAAATGAATAATAAAATGAACAATGTAGTGATAGAATAAAATGTAACTAAATTTCATGCTAGAAGTAATACAAATAAAAGAATAGAAGAATCAATAAAGACTCAAACTTATCCATTCTCAAACCCCATGTCAATCCCGTCTCCAAACTACACCCCATATAGTAGAAAAACAATAAATAGAAACGTCCCTTTCCATTGAACAATCCTTTATCCATATATCTTCTTGGGTACCCAATGATAGCTCGAGTAGGGTGTGAGTGAAACTCAGTAAGCCGACACCATGATGTCTAAAAAAACCCATCCTAATAATAAGTGTATGAAATAAAGAGATAATAGGTGTATTAATTAATAAATTAATACAATACATCAATCAACTGACTTTGGAACCCTAATAGAATGTCTCTAAATATGTAACACAACCATTCCAACTATATCTATATATTCAAATAACATTCTTTGGTACCATGATGAAATGTCTCTAAGCATATAACACAACCATTCCAACCATAACCATATATCCATGGAAAAATCACACAAATATGGTCGAATCCCTCTATATAAGAATTATAGTGTGCGTTAGGGAATAACATGGTATATTATCATTTCATCATATTCCACTAGGCATAACCCACAATATAATCATTATAGAATGAGTTAGGGCATAACCCAATATATAATCATTACATCACGAGTCACTGGGCATATCCCACTATATAATCATTACACCATGAGTCATGGAATTTCTAAATATATAAGCATTACCATATATTTAATTGTTCATATCCTGCTATATAAGCATTGAAATATGTACTCAATAAGTCATAATAGTAAGGATATCACACTATCAACTAATAAGACTCATTGGTTAATTATGAAAATTAAACTTTTTCTTTCAATTTCACTTTCATTTATATATAAAATTATTAGAATCCATATCAATAGACCATAATCTATTATAAAGTGATTCTATATCAATACATCACCTAAAAATATCATATCATGGTAAACACGCCTTAAAAAATTAGCCAAGTTTTTATTATTAAATATTTTCTCTCCCAACGGGTAGCTATAAGCTAGATTCCACTAAAAAATGAATCCAAGGGATATAAAAAATATTTAATTCATCATATAATTGGTTTAAGCACATGATATGTTGGAAAAATCACAATATTGTGTATACTTCACAAATAAAAAGACCATATGGTTAGGTTTTGACCCCTACTTTTAACCGGTGATTTAATAATGCTTCCAGTAGAAAATAGCCAACAAGAATAGATGTGAAGAAGATCATGATAATAATATAGATCAAATAGAACAATATCAACATGTTTTACATAGTAGAGATCAAAAGAAATTGCTTCTCAAAGGCAGAATGAGGGAAGGGGAAGAAAACTAAATAAATGAGACCAACCAGGGATTAAACACCAAATGAAAACGTTTAAAGGTGATGAAATCACCTAAAAATCACTAAGAGTCACCTAAGACTTGAGTGGAGGAGATGAAATGAAGGAATAAAAAACGAATCATCTGTACTGCGCACTTAAAACTATTGCTTGTGATAAATACGTAACGTGTAATCCATTTACACGTCGTAAATTCCTTTTTAAAGGGAAACACAAAAAACCCATAATATCAGGTTAATATTTTACCCCACTCAACTTTTACACAATGTGAATGGTTTATATTATGTGTAACCACTTCACACCCTGCATTAGTTCATGACATGTGTCAGTGGTAGTTACACATTGTGTAACCTACACATGACATGCAAATGCTCTACAAATAATTTTTAGTCCAGTTTCTACAAAAGGACCCAAACCACCTCCAAACTCTTCCAAAGCATGGTAAAACCTAACAAACCCATTAATTTTCTTATATGGACTCTATTAATTCAAAAAAAAACATACATCCATGAAATTTAGGTCATTTTCCCCAATAAAGGCTCTCCGTTTCTGAACAATACTCATACACCATGGTCCAACAAAAGAAGTTTAATGAAAAATGCAAAGAGGGACATACCTGTAAAAGATGAGATCTTACAAGGCTGAGTTGTATGTTTAGGAGGATTCAATCATGACCCAAACCCACTGGTACCTAAGAAGATGAGGGTGACCCCCAAAGGCTACCTCAAATGAGCCATGGATTGAAGACTAACACCGAGTGTATGAAAACACACATATGGGAGGAATTAACATTAAATTTCATAGGAATATAAATAAGAACCACCAATTGACTACATATAATATAAAATAGAACCAATATAAAAAAAATTAATGCAATGGAATACATAAAGGTAAACTCCCAAAATGAAGTTCCAACTATAACTCCTGTGAAAAAAACCTTAATGCACTTGATATGTACTCCATGAGCTAGTAATTACAAGCCTAATCATTTAATATCTATTAAAAATATAAGAAACACACACACACACATATATATATAGTGTTGGCCCTGGGTAAGGTAAATACCCAGTGGGGATGAATCAGGATATGATGATCTTTTGAAAATAACTCATCACCAAAGATCTTATTCAAAAAATAGCAAGAACACTCCCCTTACTCATAATATATATGTAGTCAAAAAGTAATTATAATAGGTACATAAAATTTTTACTTTGTTCCCCCAATATGGACTAATCCAAGGATCATACAATGGTGATGTGTCATGCACTTAAAACACTGAGTATACTGCTTATTGGTTACAATTCAAAGTGACTAGACAAACCCTCCATGTTTACAATACTTATAAAAATAAAGAACTCACTTATCTAAAAAACTTAAATAGCTCACTTAATCCATGAGGGTTTTTCCTTGATCTTCATGAATAAAGAGTGAGTTTACACTAGCAAGGATGTATCGATTCTACTCCACCTTCATCTATTTATGAACTTCATAAACCTCCAGTGAGAATACCTCTTGGATATCCTTCCTTTATTCCCTATAACTCTTTTAGATTTATTTTTCCTTATATCTTCCATAAAAATTATTCATATTTTTGAAATAGAACAATATCTCACTTTACATACCTAAATAATTACTAAATTTTACTCTATAAAAATATTCAATATACCTTTGGTAAGTGGATAAAATTTATCCAAACACTCCCTTAAATTTTGACCATGTATCACTCATTTATTTCTTGGGTATTCTTTCTGAAAGATAGAGAATTTTAATCTACATAAGTACTGATTAGGATCCACCATAATGTGGCCATTACCACTATGGAGTGTAGTATTTCTCTATATGTACCTCCATGTAATATAATCTATATCTCCCACTCATACCCACAAAACATTTCATGAAAATTAATTCAAAATATGTCTTTGATATACACACAATTATATAACACATTCATAACCACAATATAGTTTTTCTAAAAAAAACTCCCTTCCAAATTCTTGGAACTATACTAACCATTCTCATTTATACCTAAACATTAGAAGCCTGATACTTGATATGTCTTAGACGATGACACATGGGTTCTCCAACATCCTACTTCAACTAGTCACTCATGAGTCCCCCATGGAAACCAAAATACCCCTAGGTGGACTCCTCATTTCATAAATGGATTCTAAAAATCCACTGTAATGTCCACTATAACATCAACTCCACTAGTTTCGTATTTTGATTGACCTCCCCAAACTCAGTAGGCCACGACCAATGGTGTATAACACTAGAAATATTATCAATAAAAAATGAGTAGTTTTTAGGTATAATAAATAATGGAAATAAATAAATAACCAATTCGGTCCATGTTTCCCAAGGGACACCCATCAAATACTACATACTTTTTCATAATATAGGAATTTCTTTGAACATTGTACATTTTAAATTTATATTAATAAGGCTAGAACACAAGGTTCACCACCTATTTGTCCCTATATGATGATATTCATGTGAGGTTTCATAACTCTCTTGGCATTTAATGTTTAGGAAGAAGTAATTCTAGATTATCATGTAAGTAAAATGTTGACCGAATACAAGTATGTTCTTTTACTTGGAAGATACATAATCTATTTAATTGGAAGCTTGAGTCTATTGAAATAATTACACAATGGGAACCAATGTATTTATCTAGGTACACTATAAGAACCAATCACTATAGGAGTTCATCCATGTAATTCCACATAGGAACCTCAGTACCACTCAAGGCATGGTATAAAGGCATTTCCTAATGAGCCTATATAAGGTATTTCACTTAGGAAACCATGTATCAATCATGGAATAATACAATGAAATTTTATTCTTATCTTGTCCAAGGTATTAAAATTAGAGAACCAAGTATCTCTCATTTCATAATACAAAATTCATCTGACCGGTGATCCCATCCCATTTATTATATATAAGAACCTATGTATCACCCCTAGCATGATATAATCCATTTATAATTAATTTAATTTACTATGCTTGATTATCCCATCCAAGGTGTTCCATGTCAGAACCCTTGTATCACCCTCAACATGACATGATGGATGGTAATGGGATATAGATAAACCCATACCATTTTACAATTCAATTATTTTAATTTGGCCATTTAATTCATAAGAACAACTCAATTAAATGTAAGGGGAAAATAAGTTAGGTGTTATGGTCTCACAAACCCTCACCCTTAATTGCAATACCTTTTAACCATTTGAATTATAAGACTAGACAAACCCACTTAGATGATGGTTTTGTTTATAAGGAACCCATACCATAACAAGTGAATAAAATTAAACACACCCAAAGGGGTGGTTTTTGTTTAGGAGGACAACTACTAAGGGTGTAATTAGGAACACATGGATAAATATTACATGGAATTTAAATTTAATTAATTAATATTACATTTAAGGGGTGTAACATGGGAAGTAAAACATGTGGCACAATAGATAAATAATATAAACCTCAATACTTTTAGGGAAATAAACTAGAACACCTACCTTATACCGGTATATGACTCCTCATCAGGTATCATCTTTGAATTTGAACTATAATAGAAGAATAGACAAACACTCTAATAATAGGGTATATTAGCTAACTTGGATTTAGAATTCCATGCGATGAGATAAGTAAATAAAAGAAGAAAAAGTATTCAATAACATACCAAGATAGATCCAACATGATGAACAAGGAGCTATTCCAAGCTCAAATGATAGAGATATTAAAAATACTAGAGGGAGAGGCAAGGGAGCTATCATGGTGGGAGGATTTTTGTGAATGAAGGGGGAAAATGAATAAATTATAATTTAATATAAATGTGAAAAAATGGTAAATCAAACCAATTTTTAATGTGTTCATGGTTTGGCCACATAGTTGGCCAAACCTTGCACCAACAATATGCCACCACTATCCATAAGGCACACCCCTCACATGATTATGAAAAAAGCTAGAAAAACCATGCTCTAACTTTTGATTTTATCTCTGAAACAAACCTTCACTGAATCACATAACTATTCATCCTCTCTTGTATAGTTTATCAAACCATGATCCTACTTTATAGGTCCACAAGATTGATCCGCACAGTTACTAGTAACCGTGCACCAACCGTGTGCCTCATGCCACTTCTCCAAAAACTAGATCTTTGAACTCTAAAAAATCCCCAGAAACCTTCCTTACACTCCTAATCACTTTTATTAGAGTAAAAAAGAGGTTTAAATAGTAATTTGAAGAATCCATACCTCTCTAAAAATCATGAATGTTACAACCTTCCCTCCTTTAAATGACTCATCCATGAGTTGACCTGAGGATAATTAACCATCATTTAATAATAGTTTTATCCACTGAGCGCATAATATAACCTCTCTCCCCCATCTCTTATCCTATACATGCCTATGCTTCCATAGAACCTAAACTATATAAAATTATCTACCTTAGAGAGCCTTCTTGCTCTGATCCATGAAACACACCGGATACCCCTCAAACGAAGCATAAAAATCCAACTCAACCTCATTAGTTTTAATAACATGAGTTGGGTATAAAAATTAGTGCTAACTTTGTGAAACATTAAAGACATCATGCATGACCTGGAGCCCCTAAGGCAACTACAACCGGTATGCTACCAACTTGATTCTCTCTAAAATATAAAAGGGTCTAATGAACCTAGGATCCATATTCCATTATTTATGAATTAATCAATGCCCCAATATATGAGAAGCACTTAAGAATACCCAATCTACAACCTCATACTCCAAAGGTCAGCGACGATTATTGACATAAGACTTCTAAATAGACCAAGCTACAACCATATGATTTTTGATAAGCTGTACCTACTATGAGGTCTCCTAAATGAGATGAGGTATTAGTAATTCTTCCTATCCTACCTCAAATTAGCATAGGGGTGAACAACATGACCTAACATATAAGGAATCATAAGGATTCATATTTATGGTATCTTAGAAGAAATTATTATAAGAAAATTCAGCATGTCATAATTGTTTCTCCCAAGAAACTCTAAAACCAAGGTATAATTATCAAATAATGTCCTCTAACACTTGTATCATAATCTTGGACTACCCATTAGTATAAGGGTGATAGGATACTCAGAAGTACTTGTGAATCTAGAGTCTTCTACAACCCCTGATAGAACCATGATGTGAATTAATAATCCCTCTCCAATATGATGTTATGTGGAAATACATGAAGGCATGTGATCTCCATGACATAAAGCCTCCCTAGATATTTTATTGAAAAGGAATCCTGAATAGGTAGGAAGTGAATGGGATTTTTAGTATATCAATGATCACCCATACCACATCACTGTCTCAAGGGGATCTTGGTAATCCCATCACAAAATCCATGGTAGCATATTCCCATTTCCACTCTATAATGGGTAACAACTATAAAATTTACATTGGGATCTAGTGTTATGTCTTCACCTACTTATAGGTAGAACACTGAGTAACAAAACCAACTATCTCCCTCTTTATCCCTGACCACCAATATTGATGGTGTAAGTCAAGGTACATCTTAGTGATACTGAGATTTAATTCCTAAGTAGAGGCATAGAAATCTCACATAAACTCCTCTCATATGTCTTATGGAACCTATAAACTCTCAAGAATGCATAATATCTCATCCCTATCAATGAACCAACCCGATGGTGGGTCGTCACCTTAGAAACCCTCCATTAGGACTAAGCCCTTGGGATCAAAATGCTACCTTATTTTTACTCAATCCAGAAGTGAAGAGGTCACTAATAATGAAGAAAGTAAATGCTACCCATAATGGTCCAGAACCTCCAACTGTATCTTAGAAAACAAATTCATCCACTACCACTCTCACTTGGAATTGTAAATGGAACATGTTTGATTATTTAGGCTCATAGAATCATCCAATTAATTCACATTCCTGGGATTATAATAAAGTTCAAAGATATAAAACTATAGGTATTCAACACTTTAGTGATATATGAGGTTCAAATAATGATAAGTGAATAAATATTTTGGGATTTTGTAGTCCATGTATACCACAAAATTCTCTCTCATCTAGTAATTTCTCTAGAAACATAAGGTGTATAATACATATTCCATCTTAAGATCATGCATTGGGAAATTCCAATTGTGAGGTCTTAACTAATAAGACTCGCATTCTATGACTTGGTCTCCTTGAATCAAAATGGAAGACATCTTGATGCCTAAATAATCCCAATAAACTATATAAATTATTCTCAACTCTGGAAAAATCACAATCTATGCTGAATTAAACTATCCTTTAAACTCCTGAAAGGTTTTATCATATGATTCAGACCATAAAAATTTGACACCATTCTTGGTCAAGATTGTGAGAGGTGATATAAGGTGTGAGGAATCATGAATGAAATTCCTATGATATATAGCTTTCCCCATTAAACTCAATATATCAAAGAATTTATTGGTATGCTCCCCTAAAATAATGTCCCTCACCTTCTCTGGGTCCACTGGTACTCCTGTCTCTGATATAATGTCATCTATGAAGTGGAATTTATCAATAAGAAATTGAAATTTTGTGATCTTAAAATACAACCTATTCTATATCAATGTAATCAAAATGATATCAAGATTTTTGGCATGATCATGTTGATTCCATGAGTACACCAAAATTTCATCCCTGAAGAATACCCCAAAAATAATCCTGATATAGGTAGAAAACCCAATTCATCAAATTCATAAAAAATATCAGTGCATTCATGAGTCTAGATTTCATAAATATGCATACCATCCATATCTACCATGGAATGTTGTATGTGGTATATCAAAAGGTTTGACTTATAATTGATGGTATCCCAACCTCAAATTGATCTTTGAGAGGACCTGAGATCCCCAAAGCTGATCAAGGAGGTCTTCTTTATGAGGAAGTTGATACCAATTATTTATTTCAAGATGGTTTAATTTATAGTAATCCACACAAACCTAGGGGTTCCATCCACCTTCTTAGAAAAAAGCATGGGAAAATTCCACAATATAGCACTGGGTCAGATAAAGCCTTTATCTTCAAAATCCTCTAATTTCATTTTAATATCCTATAGCTCAAAATAGCCATATTATAACGAGGGATTGATAGTGGAATAGATAATAATGCTAGATCAATCATAACATTTAACTCTGTCTTGGGAGGTATCTCGAATATGCCATTATGGAATACATCCCTAAAATGATCCAGTATAGGAGGGAATTTTGTATGCTACATTCTCTGATCATCTATAAAGTGGATAAAAATATGATCTACCACTCCACTCATCCCATAATTATTAGGTCCATCTCAAATTTCCTGGATATCCCATTTTTCTTTGTGAATATGGGTACCACCCTTGAGTGATGTGAAGGAAAACCTCCAGCAATAGCAATCAACATGATCTTGACAGGGTGCTAACCAGTTCATCTCTAGGATGATGCCAAAACTCATCATATCAAGGATAAAGAGGTTCCATATGAAATTATAGTCACCTATCTCAAGGGGGAACTCCCTACATTAGTATATAGTTTTTGATCGAATCCCTAGTGGGGTTTCGAGTGTTGTCATCCCACAAAACACTGAATTTCATGCCTAAGTATTTCTATAATTTCCATATATATATATATATATAAAATAATGAGAACCACCAGTTTCCAATAAAGTAGACACTAATACATAGTCTATAAAGATAATACCTCATACTATAGAAGGACCAACATTATGATCCTCTGGTATAGGCTATACTGGATACAGCTGACCAAATCCATGACCCTAAGTTATAGCCTTAATATCCTTATAAGGAATGTTCTTATAATGTGGCATCTCATATGACTAGCTTCCACTGCCACATCCACCTCCTTGATCTGATCGGTTCTTATTAGTCCAGTTTCCTTCCTAACATGGAGCTTCCATCCTACTCCCAAATGTGGGGTCAATGAAAATCCCTTCTCACTAGGCATTGAAATAAAGGTTCTAAAATAATGCTAAATATGAACCATTTTTCTACAATATCAGAACTCAATTAGGCCCCTTGTGTAGTAGATCTTATTATAGACTAACCTACCACACTGGTGACATACAAACAAATTGTTAGTGGATGCCATCTCCCTACCGCTGCCCCCATGATTAGACTCAAGGCGATGCTTCCTGCTTTTAGATGTACCACTTCCCTATCTCATTTCTAAACTATCTTTTCCCACACCATTTAATTCCCTCATATTTGTCTTGGTGATGAGCTCTTGGTTCACTATTTTAAAAAAGGTAGTCAATCAAAACACATTTACCAGGGATTGGATTGAATACATGAGCCCATCCTCAAACTGTATTTATATTATAAACTCATCTCCAGCAAGAGTTAGGGAGACATGCTGGAGCTTAGTGAAAAGAGATAAATAATCCATTATATACATAACACCCTAATTTAGGTAAATAAACTCCCTAGAATAGTTAGCTCTCAGTATTTGTGGAAGTAAGTAATCATAAAAGAACATCAAGAAGTCCCTCCAGACCATATCCCGATAATGATATACCTAAGTAATAATGTCCCACCAATTATTGGTAGGATCATGAAGTATATTGGTTACAATATTAACCCTAATATTTATAATAATTTATAAATACTCGAAGATAGATAACATTTCCTCTAGCCATGACTCAAATCCTGAATACCACATCCCCCCCCCCGCCCCAAAGTTAGGTGGATTTTGCTATTGAAATTCTCATGTCAGCTCTTCCAAAGTAGAGTAGGTAGTGGGGATCCACATATAGACTACAATAGTTTAACTAAACCCTCATAGAACTATGAATCGGTGCCTAGATCCAGAATATCAGGATGTTCCATAGGTGGCACTACAAAGGGTAATACTGGTGGCTTAGGACCCACCACCTTTGGAGTATGTTCATCACCAACTTCCGGGTGTAAAACCTAAGGCTGTTGTGGTGGAATATTTCTACAATTCCAAACACATTCCTCATAATATAATTTTACAATAGAACAAATCTAAAAACAAAAAAATGACATGTACATATCCTTCATATATAAGATTCAACACCATATTCCTACTCCTAAATGTATGTCTAGGTGACATAGATGATCATAAAGGGGTCACAAGATACACTCACACCACCGACTACTAAGGTCGAGTCCAGGTCTAGGTTTCACATCTTATAAAGGGTTTCATTATATAGAGTTTTAATTGAATTTTATAGAGGAAAATACTCATTAAGTGGTAATTGGAATCCCCATTTAGTAGTAATAATTTCATTTGATAATTTAAATTTATTCAAGTTCATACTTATATATATATATATCATCGTAAATTTAGATGAACCTCCATTCCTATGTTATAATGGTATAAGATTTATAAGTTGCAATTGGAATGTCATGTAACTACAATAAGACTCTTACATATGGTATCAGTATGTAACAATCCATATAAAATGATTTTATTAGATGGATTTACATTCCCAATTTATAGAAGTACATGAATTATAAATTAAATTTAGTATTCATGTAATATAATTCAAATAATATTTCATCTTTTGTAACCATGGTTACCTAGATCAAACATGTGATAATTGATTAATTAATGTTATACCCACAATCTATGTAGTAAAACACCATTTACGTTGACGCAAACACTTTAATAACCAATTATTTATCCTATTACTGCAAGAAATGTTAGTCCAATTAAAATATAGCAATCAAGGAACCTCAACATATTGTTGGATTTTCAAAAAATAAAGTAGACATGAAATGTAAAATGCATGACATATAAATCCTTATATTTCTATAATGAGGCATTAATAATACTTTATTTCCATACCAGGAAAAGGGTAAAAAGTGAATCCTTAATAATAATAAATACCATAAACCATGTCCATCACCCAATAGTGAAATCAATACAATTATAATAAAAAATCTAGATCATAAATCCTATCAAGAAATTTGGTTATTTCCCTATATGTGGGTTAACTAATCCTAGGCACAATCTCATTAACAAATTTCAAAACTACCTAGTATCTTGTCTACTAACCCAAAATAGTAATATAAAAGAAAAGACCTATGACAACACCCGAAAAGTCCCAAACCCATCTCATTCATAAGTAATCAAATCTGGTTGGAAACATGGCCTCAAGAATGCCTCCCTATATGTCAGAGGATTCCAACTAGAAGCGAGGGTCTATAATAGAATGGTGGGGAGACTATACCCTCATGTCAGAGTGGAGAACAATGGTAGATAATATACAAATAATTGGAAGAAAGATAATGCCATAGCAGAATCATAAAATCTAAAATAATAATAATCTGAAGGACAAGATCAATAATAACTATATCCATATCTAGTGACATATACAAAATTATTTCACATTCGAATGATATACAGAATAGAGGATACATGGGAAACAAAGCAACAAGAATATAAAAAATGATATTTTTTTTAAAAAGGACAAAAGATATCTCTAATATCATCACATGCATATTCTTATTCCTCTAAATCTGTATTCCATCCTAGTATATAAAATTAGGAATCCAAAGCTATATGCTTTTCCTTATCCCTTCCTTCAAACATGAAATTTTTCCAGGTACCAAACAGTGACCCAAACAAGGTGTGAGTTTAAATTAGTAGGACCCCAACAATGGTGTCTAGAACTATCAAGACTTTTAATATACCATGAGATGTGTGTAGATATAATTAATAATGGTGATAAATAAATAACCATGTTGGTCCAAGTTCCCTGTGGGACACCCATCTGATACTACCTTCTTCATCCTAAACCAATAATTTCTCTAAGTATTGTACATTTTAAATTTATATCAATAAGGTTGAAACCCAAAGTGTACCACCTAGGAATACTTATATGGTGATAGTCATATGAGGTTATATAAATCTCATGGAATTTAATGTTTAAGAAGAAAGTAATTATAGACCACAATGTAAGTAATACATTGACCGAATCCAAGTATATTATTTGACTTAGTAGACACATCATCAATTTAATTGGAAATAAAATCCCATTCAAGGAATTCCACATAGGGAACCCTAGTATCAGTCTAGTTATACTATAAGAACCCATCACCCAAGGAGTCTGTACAAGTCATTCCATGTAGGAACCCAAGTATCACTCAAGGAATAGTGTAAAGGCATTTCCTACTGATCCCATCCAAGGTATTACACTATGGAATCCTGGTATCACTCATGGAATAACACAATAGAATTTCTCTCTGATACCATACAAGGTACTACCATTAGGGAACTAAGTATTTATCATGGATTAATAGAAAATTCACATGCCTGATGATCCCATCCAAGGTATTCTATATAAGAACCCATGTATCTCCCCAATGTGCTAATTCCATTTATAATTCATTTAATTTACTATGATCAATGAACCCATCTAACAAATTTTGAGTTAGATCCCTTGTATAGCCCTTGACATGATATCCTATATGGTAATGGTATAGTAGAAAACCCAAACCATTTAACAATTCACTTAATTCAATTCATCCATTTAATTAATAAGGATAACTCAATGGAATGTTAGAGGAAACATAAGATATGTGTTATGGTCTCACCACCCTTCACCCTTCATTTAAATAAATTTCAGCCACTTAAATTAAAAAATAATACAAACCCAATTAGACATTTGTTTAGATATAAGGAACCCATAGAATAATAAAGGCATAAAATTAAACACACACAAAGGGGTGTATTTTTAATAGGGTAAAACTACTAAGAGTGTAATTAGGTGAACATGGATAACTATTACATGGAATTTCAATTTAATTAACTAATATTTCATTTAAGGGGAATCACATGGGATTCCAGAAGTTTAAAAAATGGTGCAATAATTTAAACCTAAATACTTTTAGGGAAATAATCTATACTACCTACCTTATGCCAATAGGAAACTCCTCATCTGTTATCAACTTCAGATTCAACCCTGAACAAGAGAAAAAATGAATAACCTAAAAATAGGGAACATTAACTCGCATGGATTTAGCATTTCATAAGGAAAGATAAATGAATAAATGAAGAAAAAGGATTGAATCACTTACCAAGACTGATCCAACGTGATGAAAGGGGAGCGATTCCAAGCTCATAAAAAGGAGATATTAAAAATCATAGAGGGATAGGCAAGGGAGATCTCGTGGTGGAAGACTAATGGAGAATGAAGGGGGAAATAAGAAATTAGAATTTAAGAGGAAGGGGAAAAATGGTAAATTCAACCAATTTTTAAGGGGAACATAGTTCGGCGACATGGTCATCCAAACCATGCACCAACCTTGTGCCACTATTGTCCATAAGGCACACCCCCTCGCATGGTTAGAAAAAAGATGATAAAAACCATATGCTAACCATGTGTTTCATATCTATAATAGACTTTCAACAAATCTCAAAACCATGTGGTATCCCTTGAATAGTTTATTAAACCATGATCCTACTTTATTGGGCTTCACAATTGATCCACACCATTACTACTAACCATACACCTCATGCCACTTCAACAAAAATCAAATATCCAATCTCTAAACAAGACTAAACACCCCAAACCCTTCCATAAACTCTTAATAACTTTTATAAGAGTAAGAAAAGAGGTATAAATAGTAATTTAAAGAATATATACCTCTTTGAGAATCTGGTATGTTATATCCACAATCCGATCCCGTTTTGACATATAATCTATCTATACTAGACCTTATTCAACATTCTCCTTGATGAAATGATACTTGATATCAATGTACTTTTCCCTTGAATTATGGAACACATTTTTGATAATATACTCTAGTTATCACATATGATAATAATATGATATTTGAAATCAATTATTACATCCTTAAGATGTTGCTTCATACATATTAGTTAAGTATAAGCATGAGTTTCTGCTATGTATTAAGTCTCTGTAGTTCTACGTGAGATATAATCTGGATAATTTCTTATCCAGGAAATGAAAAAATCTCTAATATATTATGCATCACCTGATCTTAACTTTCAATCACCAATCGAACCTATCCAATCCATATTTGTATATCCCAATAACTTCTGTTGTGATTTTATATGATAAAACAACCCAAAATACACTATTTTATTAATGTATTGAAGAATTATTTTCACTAGAAACATATGAATTTATTTGGTACAACTTTAATTTCATGTGTATTGAATTGTGTAAAAAATAATTTTGAGTCATTAAACTATTAAGTACAATGGGATTCTGATGATTTGCCTATATTAAATCACATCAATCTTCTTTCCATCACCATCTCTTGAAAGCTTCACCCATGTAACCACCAATGTTTTCATAGACTTATAATCCTCTATCCAAATTTCTTGGGAACTTATTTATATTATTTTAACTAAGAAACAAATGTTCCATTCATTCCTTGTGTCACCTATAAACCAAGGAAAAATTTTAACTTCTTAATCATAGATATTTCAAACTCACTCCTAATGTATTATATAAATATATTTAATTATGCTTTATCTGATACTCAAAAATATTATTTATTCTATATAAATAAGCACCAAATTTATTTGATCACTCTTTTTTTTGATGTAGATATTTTAATCAAATTTATCTTATTAGAAACCAATATTTCTCAGGCATTTATCAAGTCTATAATACCAAGATCTTTGTAGTTTCTACAACCCATACAAAGCCTTATTTAGATGGAAATATTTTTTATCATCTTTTTCTATTCAATCTATATAGTTTTTCAATGTTCACTTCATCCTCAAGGAATACATTAAGGAATTTTAACTTGAAATCCAATTTATACACCTTAAATCACATTTTCACTAACTTTAATAAGAAAAGTTCAATTTTTTCTAACTAAAAAACATGTATAAATGTTTCATGAGCATAAATTACCATGATTTGGTAATACTCACAATAAAAAAAATGCATTGTTATGATTAACCTCGCCATATTCATTTAGTTCATTACATAACACCCAATTGGTTCTGATGACATTTTTATCCTTGAACCTTGGTACAACTTCCAAAGTTTCATTTTACTCAATTTAGTCCCGATCTTTATTTATATATTTAACCTAATCAGTCTATTTAGAAATCTATTTAAAACTAAAAGGAACTACATGAGATAAGAGAGAGTTTTTTTTGTAGCTCATCCTCTATGTTTTCACTGGTGTCGTCTAGTCACCAACAATATTTCCTCCCCCAATTTTATCCGTTATAATTAATTTATTAATGTTTATTGAACTTGTTATGATATAATCACCATCAATGTATTTTTATAAGTATTCTTCATCCTTATGTTCTTCCCATAGGTTTCTCACTTCTACACCACTCTCATATTATATTTCCATACTAATATGTTCTGAAAACAACTCACTGATCTTTTAAATCTACCCATCTTTCATAACTGTTCCATCTTAAATTTCAATAATTTTCCCATGATTTTTATTTTAACATTTGTATACCTTAGTTTTATATGATTAAAAGAAAAAAACTTTATCTTCATGAGCTTCATGATTCTAGTTTTTCGCCTTATTGAGGATAAAGAATTTATATTTAAAAATTCAAAATTATATCGATGTTGGATTATTCCCATAAGACCTCTTGTAGGTTTTATTATATTCAGTAGAACATATATAATATCTATTAGATATTTAAAATGTATTAATAATTAGTTTCTTCTAATATTTCTCTATCATATACTTGTCAATGAGAATTTTATGATCCATATTATTAATAATTCCGTTCCTTCTCTCAATAAATAAATTTTATTGAGGATTTATCACCCTAAAAACAAGGCCTTATCCTATGATTCCCAAGATATTAATCCTACTAGTTATTCATAAATTTTACGCTATTATCCGTTCTGAATTTCTTGATTTTTAGTTCAGGCATATTTTCTTCCAATATCTAGTAACATGTAATTCACTTTAAAACATATAATTTGTGAGAGATAACAATTATCCATGACATCCTACTATAATAATAGATGAATAAAATGTAATAACTTTTTTTTTACATCAATGGAATTGGGTGATATTATCCTACACACATTAGAGTACACCAACTCAAGAAATATCATTGACTTCGTTTCCTTCTATTTGTTGGTCTTCTGAATGATTTTACTTTTTTGAAAAGTATTACACACATGGGAGTGATTTCATGAAATTTTATGGATATAACATGATATTATTAGAATAGTGTAGTCTGATTTATTAGATGGAGTTGGTCTAATTTATGGTGGCCTGTAAAATACACCAATATAGTATAGCTAATTGAAGATAATGATAGTGGTACTGTGGAAGCATGGACTTCAACATGGTTACTATGGCAGAGCTCACTGATGACACTTAAAAGTGTACTATAGCTTCACACAATTAATTCAATTGATAATGTAGCATAGTAGACCTACTATGTATATTTGGAACTATAGTAACATGCCTTACTATAACACCGTATTTCTTTATGAGATCATATTTAAGCTAGGTATTTTGTACTCTATATCTATACCCTACTCCTAGACATAGTGAATTCATTTCCCCTATATATGGATGTATGTATTATTCCAGAACCATGAAAATCCTATGTTATTGTTCTTATTTTTTATTTTATCCTTTTATTTCTTTTACCAATCTTCTGAAATCAATTGTTTTTTATGCACTTTTTGTTTCTATAATAACTGGTATCAGAGGTTGATTTAAAAAATAAAGGTCCAATTTCACAAATTATACAATGGTTATAGAAGAAGGGAAGGTGACGATCCATCATTTTGATAGATTTTACTTCAGTTACGTGAGGATATAGATCAATAGAGATGTAAAATATAGAGTGAGAGTTACTATATCCACAAGTTCTAAGAGTTATGGGAAATTCACTATAAAAAAATTTCATTCAATATCAAATAAGAGAATATGATGGTTAAGTTGATGAATTATCTCATAAATATGTATAATAATACTTCTAAATTGAATAAAGTGTACCTGATGTGATGGTTATTCAATCAGAATATAATTGAATTTAATATTGTTACTGATCACATAAAAAATTAAACACCATCATAATTCAGTCATCATTAGTGGGAATTATGATAGATTATGAGGTACTGACACTGGTTTTAATATCTTTTTAATGAGATATTTGGGGAGATACTATTACAACTATGAGAAGTTATATTGGAAATAATAATTTGATGTTTAAAAATTTATAATATCTAATCCTTAGTGAGGATATCCATATAATAGATTCAGGTAGATTCTCTATTTCTTCTCAACACTTGGATGAATGTGGTAGATTTATATAGTGATATAGTCATAAATGATAATAAAAATTAGGAGGAAAGAGTTAAGAAAAGAAAAAGGGGTCCTGATATTAATTATTTAAATTGTGGGAATAAATAACATTTCAAGAATGATATAGAGAAAAATGGAAGACACTTAAAACTAATGTTGTAAACAAAATGGTTGGAGGACATGATGATATCTTATTTTTGAGTGTGGATAACCCTATGGAGACATTAATTTTAAACCTAGGGGAATTATTTAATTCTATATCAGATATGGTATTCCTAAATAATTATTTTTTAGATATTTTTTCAAGGTACATCTTGTTAATGATGAAACCTTATAGACTATAGAAAATGGTGATGTAGAAATCAAGACCAATTATAGGAGTTTTATCATTATGGATAATGTGAAATATATAACTAGTATTAGAAGGAATATTATTTTTGTTGGGTGTCTTGATGATACAATATTTATCACCACATTTACTAGTGGTTCATGGAAAATTACCAATGGAGATATGATCATAAACCATGCTGTAAAGATTTTAACCTTATAAAATATAACGTAAAATTTAATAGATATTCATGAAACAACAAATTCCTTCAGGGATTCAAAAATGTTGAATTATAGGTTTGGGTACATAAGTGTGAAAGGTATGAAGGTAATAAAAACAAAGGGAATGATATATGATTTAAAGTTAGTATAAGTTATCTTATGTGAGGATTATCTATTTGGAAAGGAAAAGAATTTATCTTTTACAAAAGGAGGCAGCACATCGATGACTAGGAAGCTAGAATTTATACACACTGATGTTTGGGGGATTTTAGAAATAAATTATATTGCAGGGTACATATATTATGTGAAATTTATCAATAAATCAAAATGAAGGTATATGTTTACTTTTAAAAAAGAAAATATGATATATTTACCATGTTTTAGAATCAGAAGACTTTAGTAGAGAAAGAGTCTGGATCAAAGATGAAATTATTGAGGTTTGAAAATGTAGGAGAGTATGATAATAACTAGTTAATGGAATTATATATAATTTAATTAATTAGGAGAATAATCATATATTTAAACCACAACATAATGTCATGTCAAAAAGTAAAAATATTAAATTGAATGAATATGATGATATTATGAGGCTACACTCAGGGTTACCTAAGTACTTATGGCCAGAGTTGGTGAATATTGATACCTATATCTTCAACATGAGTCCATATATACCAATGAGAGAATGTATACCTGAGGTTAAATGGTCAATAAAAGATATAATACTCTCTCATTTATGATTATTTAGTTTTTCTTCATATGTACACATAGATGATGATGTAATATAAACACTTGATGCTAAGTACAAATCATATTTCTTTATTGGCTATGGTGTTGAGGTTTTTGGATATTTATTATTTTATGATGATAAAAAAATCATTAAATTATATAATATGATATTTAATTAAGGATTCATGTAAAATAACCATATATAAGTTTAAGTTAAAAGAGAGAATAAAGAATTAGGGTTCTAAGAGAAAGGGGAGCTTGAAGGTTCACCAGATTATATTCTAAAAGAACCTATGGATCCTACTCCTCAAGTGGATTTAAGAAGAAAAAAAGGATGAGAAGACCTATTAAGAGGTATTCATCATCCCTACACTATTTTTATTAACTATTGGAAAATAACCCAAATGATTTGAAGAGAAAATATAGTTAAAAGAGTTGAGTAAGTCAGAGATGATTATGAAGGAGGATATTTCTTCAATGCATGGAAACAATACTTAGGATCTCCCTCGTTTTCCAAAAGGAAAGAAATCATCATAGAAAAAATGGTTATACCAAGTCAATTAGGAATATTATGGTAAGAGGAGATATAAGGAAAGGTTTATGGTGAAAGATTCTCAATATTAGGAAGGTGTATATTTTACTAAAATTTTCTCACCTATAGTAAAGTTTACTACTATTTGTGTGTTTCTTAGTATAGTTGCATCATATAATTTACATCTTGATTATATTGACGTAAACTTCATATCCTTAATGGATATATTGAGGATTAAATCAAAATAGAGAAACCAAAATGATTTAATAAGTTAGGAAAAGAATTCCTAGTGTATAAAATATTGAAAAGTTTATATTGGTCAAATCAAGAACCTATGTAGAGAAACAAGAATTTTGTTTTATTTAGGAGTAAAAATGCATAGAAATGGTATGTAATGGAATAATGTTATTATTTAAAGTATTTTTGTGATGAATACATTATATTTCTTATGAATATGGATGAAATTTTCATTAAAGGATCATGCATGAAAATGATTGATGAGATGAAAGGGAAACTGGTTGAGGAGTTTGATATGAAAGATCTTATATAATATAGTAATATATTGAGGATAAAGATGAAGGGATACAGTTTATATCAAAACATGATATTATCATAGTCTAACTACATTGGAACAGTTTTAGTAGATTTTATATATTGAAGTAAAATCCATTTATAGTTTCCTTGGAAAGACATTTCAAATTTTAAAAGGATCATGAAGAAAAAGGAAAAAAAGAGTTTGTGTACATTGTAAAGGTACCTTATGCATATACTGTTGGAATATTGATTTATAACTTGGTTTGTAATCAATTTGATATTTATTATTCAAGTGGGAGTTATGATCAGGTAAATGGATGCCCTTAGTAATTAGCATTAGGAAATTATGAAGTGGATACTAAGGTATTTAATGGGAATCAATTAAGTATATCATTTCTTCGGGAAAGGAAATACAATGAAAAGGTATGTGGATGTTGACTTTAGAAGTTATGTTTATAGTAGGAGTACCCCAAGTTATGTGTTTACTTTTGGGGGAATTATAGTGTGATAAATATCTCAATTATATAATGTTATTGAACTATATACCATAGATACGAAGTAAATTTATATAATATAATCTAAGAAGGAAATGGTCTAGTTAAAGAAATTATTGGAGGAGTTGGATAGAAATTGAGAGAAAAATGATTGGGAATGTTACAGTTATAGTGCCATGCATCTTGAAGAGAACCCATTTTTTTATACCCAAATGAAGCATATTTATTCACATTACCATTTTATTAGAGGATTAATATAATATAGGCTATTGAAATTGAAAAAGATTTATGTAACCAATAATCCATCATAAATATATATGAATCCAATGGTGGTTTTGAAGTTGAGACACCACTATGCCTCTTTTGGTCTTCACTGATGAATGGAGGATGAGAGGAGGAATATAGAAGTACACAATGAGAGTTTGGATGGGAAAGAACTAGTATTTCATGAATTTTTAGATTGAAATTAAATCTTTGATGGAAAAATCATCCTTTTGAGTAAAGAATAGGAGGAGATCATATTAAATAAGTTGTATAAATTTGGAACCATGGAAGGCAATTGGTTGTTAGATCGAGATTTTATTAAGAGATTTTTGGAATGGTGTATCCAATTCCATAAAATGGATTTAGAACAACTGTTGGTAACCCATACTATACACCATTATAGAAATTATAATTGGTGATACTGATAATAATACTATAATAGTTCATACTTCAGCATCATTACTGTAGTAGAGATTATCGACAACACTAATATGGTACTGTATCTTTTCAAAATTACTTCCACTGTTACCTATTTTATAGTGGACCTAATATGCAGATTTGTCACTATAGAAATGTGGGTTACTGAAGCACTATATTTCTTTTAAAATTTCATATTTGAGCTTGGGCTTGTTTACTATGTGCTTTACCTTTTAATTTTTCACCCAGACATAGTGAATTCATTCTGACTCTCTATAGAAATTTGGATTTTTACCAAACCACATAAATCATGTTTTCTTATTATTTTTCTCCATTTTTTATTTTTATCCCTTTCATTCTTCTAATATAACCAACTATCATTGGTTCTCCTAAGGTTTCTATAATCTATCCTTCATTCTTCACCATGTATTTCAAGTACTTTTGGATCATGTTTCCAAGCCTCATATACCATATATTGTCTCTTCTTATTTGGATAGAAATCACTAATATTCTTCTCCAATAATGAGATAAATATTCCCTTTTATTCACTTTTCAGGTATCAAAATTTCACTATATCTTCATTTGATGATGCAATACTTCTTGTTGAAGTTCACACATGTCTTGAGTCAGATAATTCACTTACACTTAGAATATTGTGACCAAGGCCTTTAACTACCATGAAATTTATATGACTTTATTATTTTCTTCCAATCTTGAATTTCATAGAGTCCATAAACTTCAAACCTTAATTTTTTCCAAAAAAACAACACACTATTTGTTTTTATTTGATTATTATGATAAAATTTTGGTTTTTCATTATTTATAAAGTGCATATACTCTAATATATCCACACTCTATCATGATCTTTCACTTTCAAAGAAACCATTGAGACATTCCCCTTATCATATTTTCCTTTCTTGATCCATATTCACTATTTTCCTTCCTTTGGTGGTGAATGAGTTTATTCCACCTTCAGATCCAATAGACCATCCTCATCTTGTATAACTATAAATTGATTTTGAATTTTTATCCCACATGATGAATATTATTGTTACTGAGATATCATCCTCCAATTTTATTTAGACACACTTATTTATACCCTTGATGAGAAATTCAGAACTCTTTGTCCATAACCTTCACACAAATAATAGTATCCATTAGAAACATACTGAGAATGGGAGAATATGATTGTTTGTTTTTTCTATTGAGTATTGAAATTAATTTTTTTCTATGGAAAACCATACTGTGTATACCCTATATTTCCATAAAAATAATAATAGATTTTTAGTTTATTATTTCATGTATACACTTATACTCTTATGACCTTTTGGTTCTTTTTTGAATCAATTAAATGTAATTTATTCTAGTATGTGGGTTCTTTTAGTTTTAAATAAACTGCTATTATTATTTTTTCATATGATCAAGCCCCTCAATAATCTTAACATTATAATTGAACCATTTAACTCTCCAATTTTGAGCTTGATCTTTATTTATTTCTCTATGTTTCTAGAATTTATATTTTTTTAATCATTAAATATCATTCTATAACTCATATTTTTATTCTTATTGATTCTATATATACAGTTTTGATTCACATGACACTCCATTGTATTTCTTAATTTCATCTTTCTAAACATCAATCTCTTAAAGAGTAACTTCTAGTTCAAACTTTAAGTATTCTCTTACGCCAACTTTATAAACTTGATCATCATTATCCTATAGTTGTGGTTTTTAAGACAATCACAAGAACTTTATAACTAAGGTCCTTATAGTCATTAAATTATTGAACTTCATATTATTTCAAGATGAAATTCTTGTGAAATCAAGTTCTTATTTTTGAAGAATTTCTGCTATGATGTCCTCTTTCTTTTCACACCATTAAATGAATTATTCATGGATTCATTATCTTCATCATTATCTAAAAATTTATTTGGGAACTTTGTATTGTGGTTACTAACTTCTCCACATAAAAATAAAGAAATTTAAACCCAACATTTGAATATTACTTTTCCATAATTGAGATTTGATGAAAGGAAATGCATAAACTTATCAATTTCTCCATCATCAAGATCATCTTCCAATGAAAGTTTCTTCATTGACTTGAATGCCACTTCATAATAATTATCATTTCTCAAATAATAATTATCATTATTCCTCAAATATTATATAATTAAAAAGTTGTGAAGACTATCCAAAGTCACCTCTATTGGTTCCTTTTATTCAAGTAATGATCCATACATATTGAATTATAATGTATATATATTTTGGATCTTATTCATGATTTTGATATAGTCTAGGGTTTCTCTAAGTCTGAACATGTTTTCCATAATGATGTTAACCTAATCAAATAATGCATAAATGAACTTATTACTATGTATCCTTATATCCTCATACATTTTGTAGTTCACTTATAATTTAGATTCATATACCTCTGAATATCCTTCAAGATGTTTAAAATTTTTTCCCACATGGCTTGTGAGGATTTACATGACATCACCTTCAAGTTTATTTTATTGTAAAAAGAACATACTTATACATCATCTCCTTTATAATCAACATAAATCTCCCTTTGATCTTTCTATGATAATTCTATTCCATCCATAATAAATGAGATCCCATGTATACATCCATTCACATTGATTAGAAATAGTGTTTCATCTAGTTCTTCTATAATTAGAAATTTTTTACATCTATGATTAGAATTACCTTATGATTGATAACCATTATAATCACTTCTGAGAGATTAAACTCCACCAAGAACCTTCTACTCTAGAAAAGGATAATACCCTAGAGGTGAATTTAGGCATGGTGATATTTCCCAAATGACCCCTCACCAATAATCTTGTTTCATAATTAGTAGGAATAATTTTCTCCCTCATAATAAATTTAAAGAGACAAAGTAAACTACAAAGGGGCACACATAATTTTACTTGGTTCACCCAAACTAGGATAATATAAGGAGTATAGAATGATATTGTGCTATAAACCAAAAAAACTAAGAACATTACTTGTTAGTTGAAATTTAGAGTGGATACACTGACCTTATAAGTTTACAACCCTCAAAAAAAAAATAACTCAATGCTCTAACACACCCAAATAGATTACTACCTCCCTGATTGTTGTTTTTTTAATATCCTTAATTTTTTACCTCTAACTCTCATAGATCTATTTTTTCACTATATATTCCATAGGCCTTCCTCCTCCTTTTGAAACTGAAATATTAATATCTTTACATCCCCATATAATCAATAAATTTTACTTTATATATATCTTTATTTCACTTTATTAAGTGGAAAAAATTCTTCTAAACACCCAATTTAATTTTGAATCTATATCTCTCATTTAATTCTTAGGTCTTCCAATTAAAATATATGAAATTATTACCCTCATAACTACTAACTTGACTCCACCAAGACATGTACATTAACAACACAATGTGTAGTCTGCATCGACGGACATCTTTGTGGAATGTAACTTATATTTCCTACCAATACTTGAAAAATGATTCATGGAAATTACATAAAAATAAGTATATAAATCTAATACCACGATATAGGGCAGTGATAACCATGAAATAGTCATTCTATAGAAAAATTACCTTGAAATGATTAATTTCACACTCACCTGGACCATTTCCTCCGTAGATTTAGAAGACCGATAATCACCACATCTAGGACCATGGAATAATGGTTCTCTAGTATCCTACTTCAACTAGTCACTCAAGAGTACCCCATAGAAACCAAAATACATATTATGATCCTCCACATTTCCAACAAGGATTATGAAAATCTACTATGATGTCCACTATGACATCGTCTCCACAAGATGCCTATTTCGATTGACCTACTAAAATAAATACCACACCTTTAAGAATTTTCTATATTCCAGCCATCTAAAATCATTTGTAACTCCTCAATATTGTTATTTATATAAGGATAGTTTTTACATTTTCTATTTTTCTACTAAAAACATTCGACCATGGATTCCAAAATTCCTAAGTTTATATTCCCCATTTTGTATGGGGGAACTTCTAATGAAAAACCCCATGTACCATGGTATGGTGAAAAACTACTCCCCATTTTTAACAAGTACTTTATAACCTCAAAACACCATGTTCCACAACGTGGCACTAACATGATCAATATTTTTTAACTACAATGGATTGGTTCTATATACCATGGATTGATCGATCAAATGCTATTTTCCTAGTTACCTTTATCATTGTAAGCTTTTTTAGAAATCTTCAAATATCCTTTTCAACATCCTTATCAACAAAAAATATCCCAATAAACACTTTAAGGGGTTTTTAGTAACATATAAAAATGGGTGAGCATACATATATACTTATAAGTATCATCCAAAAAACCTTACATGAAAATGTAAAGAAGCATACTAATGACATATTGAATGAACGATAAAACCAACCCACACCTCTACCAGGTCAACTATCACTCAACCCAACCAATGATTTATCACTAAATATGAATACTAAGTATAGTAACATAATTCAAAAATTATATATATATATATATATATCATGAAGGTACCCCCAACCACTTCCCCACTGATTTGGTCTCTCTCACTCCCCAATGATATACATCCCATTCTTCGATCACTTCCGTATATACATACCCACATAACCAATATCTATATCACAAACTTAAACCTATATCCATACCCACATACCAAATTACATCCACACATCACATATTCACCACAATAGGGTAACGTGAACATGGATGACATCAACCTTGTTCCCTCCTCCTACCAAACACTCCCCCCACTATGTACCTATATCACAACTAAAAAACCATGTCATCCAATATATATATACTATAACCTCAATACATTACAACCTATAAATTTATATATATACCTAATTCCTTAACACATCACATACCAAACTATGTTTTAATCAGGAGTGGGGAAGAGGGAGTAGTAAGATATTCTTTCCCTCTACAACCCGGATATTGGGGAGGATACATAAAACCCATTCAATCATATGGGAATTAGTAAGGTTACTTGAATTGGGTGGTGATGTCTATAAAATAAAAAGAAAATAAAAATGATATAATAAAACACATAAGACCAACCTAAGGCTTGAATCATATATAAAACAACTTAATCACCACTAACAATAAAAGTCTCTTCATCCTAATTATCACACATAAATAATCATTTCCAAAGCACTAAATAACCCCACCTATCCATATAAAAAACCGCATAACATGTAAAAAATTCCCATTTAATCACATCATTATTAAATCCCTGTTCAATCATTACTATATGTATCACATGAAATTATATATATTTAAAATAAAACCATTCATTAATCATTAAGTACATTTATTATATCTTTCATGTGTTTTATTTATACATCCCACTTACCAAACATAACATATGAATTAAATTAAGTAATATTTCCAACACCTCAATAAAACATCCTTACATTCAAATTTTATTCTCATAATCATTTATTAATTAATTTAATCCTTAAACCATGTTTTTGGGTAACTAAAACACATTTTACCTCAACCCCTCATAATACCACAACAACCATCACACTAATTGATGAAAGCGGACACCACAACCATGAAATATACACCAAAACAACCACAAAAATTCCCTTTTCATGAAACCAATCAATCAAACACTAAAATAACCATGAAAAAACCCGTATTTCACTACCTCAATAACAAGTAAACCCCATCACCCAATCATCCACTATAGCCAGCGAATATCACTCTAACAACAACAATAATAAACCTATTTATAGTAACAAATAATAAAAAACAAAGAAACAATAAAACATGTAAACCCCTTAGTAATCATTCCTTAATATTAGATTATAATTTTTCTTATAAACTTAAAAATCATTATTCTATATTTCTAGGACACTATTTAATTACTATTTTAAGTAATTAACCAATTATAAAAGGTGATTATACCACTCTAATTAAAAAAAACAATAAACATGAATTTCATATCAACAATATCTACTTGAAAGAATTAATATATAAATAATATGATGATATTTCATAACGCACATGTGACACACCCTTAACCACTTAAATTATTTTAGTCCAATTAATTATCTTATTTAGGTTAGGTCAAATCTATAATCTAATAAAAATCATGATTAATCCAAATTCACAAATAATTATAAAATGATAAGTCTCAAATCACTTGCCTCAAAGGATGCTTAAAAAATTTCTACACAAGAACAAGGAGATAACTCTAATCAAACATCACCCTAACACATTAGGATTAACCAAAAAGCCTTTTTTACATACATTTTCTATAAAAAAGACCCCAAAACACCAAAACTAGATCAAAACACCGCCATAGCCTCCTCAAGAGGAAGAATACTAAGTAATTACGAAAAGTGGAGACAATATCACCTTGGATCACAAGGAATTAATCTCTTGAAGCCATGGAACAAAACTAATGAAAGGATGGAAAATATCTCTAAATATACACCATCAGTCACCTAGTGTTCAAATGAAGTTGAGAAAACAATAGAAAATTCAATACAGATCCAAAATTTATAATTATTCTAGAAAAATAAGAAATCATAGTGTGATGGGTATTCTATTGACACACATAAGGATGTATTTAGTTTTCATGGTGAAATCAATCCTCTAAATATTAGGGTAAAACCTCCATAAATCATTGGAAATAATGAAGATCATGATATAATCCATAAGTTCATTTCATAACACTTGAATCTTCAGGGTTCATGGAATGAATCTTGGATTCCTCAATTTACCCAAGCTACCTCAAACAAAACCACAATGTAATGTTAGACACCAAAAAAAACTTACCTTAAAAATAAAATTTAAGTAACTTGATCACCAATATCCTGATGGCACAATGACTATCTCCATAGTTCAACAAAACTACCTTATCTAGAAATTGAAAATTTTAAAACACATGGAATTATCCTTACAATAAAAAATTTTAATCATGATATAACCTCTTCCAACAAAATTCTATGCACCTGAATGAAACAACTTATACTTTCTAGCTGAATAACCATGTCATAATACCCAATGAACACAATGTGACCAGAACTTAAAACTAAAAAATTAGCTAAATATCCTCCTCACTTCTACTAAACCTTCAATAAGACTTCTCAAACAACTTAAATAACTGATAAACCCAAATTAAAGGTCCATGAAAATTAAATACTTACATTAAATATCTCTCAAATGATTATCTTTATAGAGAATCAAAATAAAACCTAGAAAGAAGAGAATGACCAAAAAACCCAAACTCCGTTGAGAGATACCTCTCAAAATTTAATCTTACCATTACAAAAACCAAATAATAATATAGGAAATAAATAAATTCCATCATATCAAAAAATAATTAAACATTTCATCATCAAATAATAATTCAAAATAACTTAGGATACTGAGTATTAATATTCAACTCACACTCTCAGAAAGACTCTTTCAAGCCACCATGCCTCCATAAGACATGAACTAAGGGAATAACTTTCCCACACAATACCTTGTATTGATGATTTTTAATCTTTATTGGACACTCCATGAATTAAACATCATCCTTAACATCCAACTAACCACAATAAATTACATGGGAGTCATCCTGAAGATTCTAATGAATATACAACACATTGAAGGCATCATGGATCCAATTTGGTAGTGGAGGAAGAGAAAAATAATATTAAACATCACAAAAATTACTTAACACATCAAAAATATTGATAAAATGGGGAGAAAGATTACTTCCTTGACTGAACAAATGCTACCCACAGTGAGGAGAAACCTTCAAGAACATATGATCTCTAACCCTAAACTATATTGGTCTCCTCTTCTGACCAAAATAAGACTTTTAGAAGTATTAAGATACCTTAATCCTCTCATATATCATATACTAATTCTCATTCATTCTTTATATAATTTTTAATCCAAGTATTGATAACTATCTAACCTTGAAAAAACAAAACATATATTTAAAAAATACACCCATATAATGCATTGAACAGAGCCATACCAATAAAATATTGGAAGATATTATTATAAGAAAACAATACCATGGGAAAATTATTTACTAAAAATATCCAAAATATAGAGAACATGAATGTAACATGTCTTATAGCATCTAAATGGATCTTTCAATCTAAAAATACATTTGACAATGGAATGCAGTGATAAGGTATAACTCAGATCTAAAATCACACTAAAGACATCCACTAAATCATGAGGAAAAATTAAGATCATCATCATATATGATAATACTCAACAACCTATGAAGCTTCATTATCTAATATAAGTATATCATCTCCAAATAATCCATAACACTCGATGCCTTGATCACCAAGAAATGTACTAATTTCATCGACGAATCCACAAGAACTTAGATAACATTAATCGTCCTTGATCGCAGAAAAAAATAGTGATGAAATACATTAATAATTATTAACACTTATACTTTGGGCCATGAAATGGATATAAAAAACCTCCAAAGACCCGATGCTTTACTTTTACCCACTGATAGACTAAAAACGATGACATCCACTCCATTACGAAATGCTTCATCCCTTTCCACATGAACTAACACCTCAAGGCATGATACTTCTCAGACATTCTAGTATGTACAATAAAGTGAGATATATGAAATTTATACAGAACCACCTCATGTATCATTGATTAAATGAAAAAATTTCAATGAAACAACAATTGATGGTGATCATCCTATGACTATCCATCAAGAGCATTTTTATAAAAAATATGATAATGAAAAACTTAAACCTCAAGATATCCAAAATGAAACTAATCAAAACACCATAAAAAGGATTACTATAATATCATCTGATATAAAAAACCTCTAACACAGACTTTCCTATATGAAGATGCAAGTCTAAAACTCCTCAATCACTCTAAATGCATCTTTCAAATTGTAAAAATATCCTCATGGATACCTACTCCACACATCAACAAAAAAAATTCATTTCCCTAGTGTATAAGAGATCTCAAATTCACACTGAAACTGATTCAATTCCTACTATGAGATGATATACCACAATATTCTATGATTTATGAAGACCAAAAATCACCCACTAAGTAGATAATTCTACCATATTATCAGAAAAAACATCATTATTGGAAAATAAATATCCTAATTTGGTTTAGTTATTCTCATATGGATATAAATTCTAATAATAATATGATATAACTACCCTCTATTAAATCATGATGGATCCAAAACAAAGAAAATAAGCATTGAAAAAAACCATAAACATAACTCCTTCCTCTGGAAACTAAAGGACATGATTACTAACCATACTCTCCTTCAGCTAGTCAAAATCTATCTGAAACTAATAAATCTATATTGAGGCCTAGTCCTTCCTAGTAAAATATGTCAAATATTCCACAATATGAGAGAAATAAAACGTGAATCTCCAGTAATATCTAGTAAAACCAAGGATACTATGGACCTTTACAATATTCTCAAGTATTTTACAAGAAAAAAATTATTTGATCATCAAAGTATACAATTATACCAGTTATTGAGACACCACATTACCAAAGAAATGCACCTATCATTTCTATCAATTTCACTTAGAAAAATCCCTATAGAGATAATTTATTAAAAGTCTTGAAAAATAGTCCTCAGGATCTCAAAATTATCCTCTATTAACTTTGAGTACATGAGGATTTATTTGATGAAAAATACCACAAAAAGAACTATGAAATCAAAAAACATAGAGTTCATGAGTCCCATTAAAATATCTAGGAAATTTGTGACACTAAACTCTCTAACCATGAAGTCAAAGTGCTTATAATGACACCTAAAGATAGGTTTAGGAATATATTCCTCTTTCAATCTCATATGATTATATACAAAAAATATATCAATTATTAAAAACCAACTAGAACCCTTTTTTTATTGAACATATCATCAATCCTTGTGAGGGGATAATGGTTCTTCACTATTACTGGTTTAACTTCCGACAGTTTATATACAAACTCAGAATATAATCTCTTTTCTTGGAGAATAACACTAGAGCACCCCATGTTAACATAATAGGCTATATGAAACACTTTTACATTAAATAATTAATCTATATCATTAACTTTTTCAAATTATAAGGATTTATTTGATAATTATCTATTGAAATCAGAGAATCATTGTGCTATAACTCTCTGCCATACTCAATGTCACGTCGAGTGCGTAGCGTCACAAACACTTCAATGAAAACCTATGAAAAATATTTAATAACTCTCATTAAAATATTTTACTACACTTTCATTAAACATGAAAATGTATCCATTAGTTAAGAAGAGAAGATATCCATACACATATAACCTATATCACACTCTATATCTCTAACAAACATCACATGGTGTCCATTTATATCAAAATAGGAAACTCTCCAATAAAAAAATTGATAATCGCACACATATATCATAAAAAATACATTCCAAAAATGAAATTATATGGTTGTTTCTATAGTAATAAAAATACCCTAGTGATTGGTTCTTCCCCATTATTATCTTATAACTCAGACACATATCATGTAGACAAGACTGAACTCCAATTGGGATAGAAAACACTATGGGAATTGGAAGCCACTTTATCTCATGTCCCAGAGTTTATTATAAGGTAGGTTCAGTGAAGGATTGTGAATCTACCAAATTAAACAACACATTATCTATGTTATAATATAATAATATGGTACCTCCATCAGTTTATAGCCCGCATGGTGTCAACATCTTTATGTCATGCAACTGAACACGCCCTGCTCTTATGCCTCACCAGCCTTGATAATGAATATATCCATTATTGAAATCAACCATATATAACTATGGATAAGGTATATTATAGAGTCTTACTCTTCTTGATTTATATCCCCTCTACTGATTGAAATATTGATGGTCTTACTATTGATAAGGCCTTAGAGATAACTACTACTAAGGCTACATTGGAAGTTTACAACCCATGTCACACTGGCACTAAGAATGGTTGGGAAATGGAACTGATGATGGAAATGACCTATAAAATAATAGAATATTGGTCTAGATATCATGTTAGAATATGGATTATTACTAGCTCTAGAGAAACATGAAGTGATCCGAGACTAACTCTCTGCTAGTTGAAACCTCAACAACCCTGACATTAGATAACTTCCATCTCAGACTCTTCTCCTAAATAAGTTTTTATAACTTCTCTCATCAGATGACCTAAAATTCCCATGAATCTTATCAATCAACCCTTCATTATCTATAACAATTAGATATATGGGTAAAGTAAATGGTGTGATCTTGAGTAGAATATCAATTCATAGTACCTCCTACAAATTCCATGTTATATCACCCTCATTTGGGAAAAGGTTAGGGGTATATAAAAAGATTCTTGAACTAAAACCCAAGCTCTTACACACTCATGTAACATTTAGGAAGAGATATAATAACATAACACCTTGACACCTTCATCCAAGAATAAAGAATATTAGAATGTAACTGATTTTAAATAATCATCCCATGATACCTCAAATTCCACCAATATATAGAAACCACCACAAAAAAGAAACACCTCTCAACTAAATGATGGAAAATTGAATCTAATTATCCTTTAGGAAATGAATCAAACTAAATTTAATATTGATCCCTTACAACCACTACTCATTATTTTGAGTAGAGATGGTGCACTAATACTTAACCAATTTCTAATTCTGGAACTCATACAATGTATTACTCTAAGACTTAGTTATTCTATTGGGCCAACCCTCCTATAGTCAAATGTGGTATTCTGCTACCCCTCTCCAACCTAAACCATATGTTTTTTATTCCCACAAAATATCTCAATAATATATAATAAATACTCATCTAAGTAAATACACAATTCATTTAATATCAATTAATTAAATTAATTTTTTCTCCTTGAATCATCCTAATTTAAATACAAGCACAAACAACATGATGTATATAACACACCTAGGTATCTATCCCTAAAACAAAATCTTCTAACCTATATTGTTTAATAAAATTGTGGTCATTTAATTGGATATAATGTGGCTATAAATGCATGTGTCCTAGCCAATATCTGTTTTTAGGTCACATGTAAAGTTTGATTAAAACTATTTCTATACCAAACCCATACAGTCCCCACCAATTCCTAGCTACATTATATTTCATAACTCTCAACCATAACATTAATACCACTTTTTCATGAAACACACTCATTGGTACACCTCCTAAGATGAGAGTGAAAATGAGGGTGATCCTTGAATCCCTCCCGAAATAGGCCATGAGTTACAACTAACACCGGGGATCCAAAAACACACACATGGAAGAAATTATCCTCATAAACACAAAAAATATAAATAAAAACTACTAGTAAACTCAATATAGAATAAAATAGAACCAATATTACAAGAATGAATGTAATTATATATATAAATATAAACTACCAAAATGAAATACCAACTGTAAATCCTATGGTATAAATCCATGAAAACTTATTATGAACTCGATGAGATAATAATGTCCAGAGCAGTCCTTAAATCCATATTGAAAATTTTAAATATAAATATATATGTATATATATATATAAATAGGTGACCTAACATGTATATTTTTCAGGATGTTCCACAAAACCTCTAATGAAAATTTGGAAGAAGCCTATTAATGTCTACATGAATAAATACCAGAACTAACTCACACCTCTTCCAGATCAACTGTCACCCAGTCCCACTAAGGCACACTCACCAAATCCATACAGAATGTATAATAGCACAATATAAAAAGAATATATAACATATATCATGAAGGTACCTTACTACCATTTACTCACTGATCATATCACTCTCACACCCTAATGACATAAGTCATATGCTTCGAACCCTTTTATATCCACCTACCCACACAACCACATACCACATAACAACCATAACCACATATTAACCACCACATACCATATCAAAACTACAAATCACATCCTTATCCTATTGGGTTGATATGAAAATTAAGGACATCAAACTTATGCCGTCCTCCTACCATGCATTCCCCCACCATGTATCCATATCACAACAAAAAAACCCTAACAACTCTAATTATATACTATAACCTCAAGCCCTTATAGTCTGTTTATATATACCTAAGTCCTTGATCCATCAAAACCCATACTAATTTTTAAGAGAGAGTGAGGAAGAGGGAGTAGTTATCCATTGGTTCTCTCAAGAACCTAGATGTTAGAGAAGACATCTGATACCTATGTCTTCATATGGGTGTCAGTATGTTTATTCGACTTGGGTAGTGGGGAAAATAAAATAAAAAGAAAAAGAAAATGATATAATAATACACATAAGATAACCTAAAGGATAGACACATAACTAAAATACCTTAATAATTAGTACATATAAAAGTCAATTCATCCCATCTGTAACACACTAACAACCACCACCACACCACTAAACCACACTAATCCACATTGAACAACCAAACCACATGTAAACAATTACAATTTAATTGAATTATTATTAAATCCTAGATCTACCATTACCACCCAAATTATGTTAAATTATCCATATTTAATGTCAAACTATTAATTAATTATTATCCACATTCATTGCATTCTGCACATATTTTATCCTGGAATCTAAATCACAAAATATCATCTACCCATTATGTTAGTTAATATTTCTATCACCTCATTATCCTATCACCCCATTCCACTTTCATTTAGTTACTCGTTAATTCATTTATTTTAATATCAAACCATGTTACCTAGAAACTATGAGGCAAGCCACCTCAAAACCTCATAGTATCAAAACAACCATCACGCTAACCTAAAAACGACAATCATGCCATCTCCACCACACTAGCCACAACCATCCAATTTTCACTCAACTCGCTATTCCACTGCTATAATAACCACAGATTGGTAACACTGAAATAATAACCACACCTCTTAATACCAATTAGACACTATAATAGCCAATATCACTATAACCACAATAAGAATAAACCCACATAGAATATAAAACAATAATAAACAAATAAACAATCACAAGGAGAAATGATTTATTAATATTTTTTATATTTTAAATATAATTTTCACAAAAAACACCAACATATCAATTGTAAATTTATAAGCCACCATTTCATTACTGTATTTAAGTAATTAGTCAACTTTTAAAGGTGATAATATCACTCTAACATTAGGAAAAAAATAATTTACATTGGTAAACATGAATTTAATTTTAAAAATATAAACTAGAATCAATTAAAAAAAATTTCAAGAAATTATATAAATAAAAAGTGAATAACCCTTATCCCCTAAAATTATTTTAATATGATTAATTATACACTTTAGATTAATTCAAATATCCACATAAAGAATGAAAAAGGGTGATTAATCCAAACTAACATAAAATTAAATAAGAAAAATTTATGAGTCCCCTACCTCATAGGATACTTCAATAGAAGTTATATAAGAATGAGGAGGTAAATATAATAAAACATTGAACAACACACAAGGATTTTTCAAAACACCTATGTATGACCATTTACCATCAAAACCAGGACCCAATAATATAAAAATTAGGTAAACACCATTTACATATCCTCTTAATGAAGAAAAATAAGAAAGATCTAGGAAAAGATGATGAGATCTCACCTTGGGTCATAAGGAATAGTTTTTTTGAAGCTAAGGGACAAAATAAACCAAAGGATGGAAAAATACCTCCAAATAAAAACCATTGGTAACCAAGGGGTTTTATGAAGTTGGATAAATATGAATAAATTTGATAATGTTCCTATATTTATAATTACTATTTAAAAATAAGGAATCATGGAATTTTGGGGATTCTCACTCTACAATGAAGGCTAGATCTAATTTTAACTTCATGATATCTCCCATGAATATCGAGGAAAAACTTCTATAACTTAATGGAAATAATTATGGCTAGGATTAAATGCATAACTTCACACTTCAATACTTGAATAATTTAGGTCCATGATGTGAACATTGTAACACCCCGACCCCAGTTACCCATAGTCGTTGCATTATTTTAATACATTATCATGATCACAAGGGATCAAGTCCCAAAATACCGATCAATTTAGTAGTCTTGGAAAATATATTAAATACATGAATGTTATATTACATTATAAAATGAAAAACAACAACAACATTGTCTCCTTTTACCACATTCATATCCCTTAGAATATCTCTACAAGTTTTTCATAATACACTTCTTCACATCCTGGGAAAAATAAAACATTGAAAAGGGTGAGATCAGATGCTCAGTAAGGATAAAAATATAAAGGAAAATTTTATAAATAAGCATAAAAATTTAAGGCAATATAAAAAACTAAAAAAAATCCTTTTAAACTTAAAATTATGCATAATATGGAAAAGATAAATCAAATAATTCCATTTACTTATTCACATGGATATTATACTAGTCTAATAGTCACATGTAATATCAATAGATAATTTCATAATGATGGAATGAATAATGTCGAACATCATAACCACATAGTCAAGGCCTCATGCCAAGACTACAAATAAGATTTTGTCAAGGCCTTGTTCCAAGACACTAGTTTGTCTCATGATACCTACCGATGCATCAAGGAGCTATAGTGAGCTCCACCCATTACTTACTAAGTCCAATTCATTCCTCATATGAAATGGTTGAAACATAACATAAACATTCATATTAAAACTCGCATATGAAATGTTAATACATTAACCATAAACCATAAATGGTATAAAAATAACACATCCACAGTAAAAAATTTCACAAAACCTTCAATATAATATGGAATATTGTTATCATAATAAATCAACTTCAAACAAGTATAAAAGCCATTAAAATATATTTACATAGATAAAATCAAAAATATTTGAGAGAAATATATCTTTCTATTTTGAAATCATTTTAAAGTCATGAAATTATAAAAGAAAACATTTATTTTGAAAATATTATTATAAGCTTGTAAGGGAAGCTTCAAAGGTGTTATAACGACAGAGAATAACTGCACCCATTGTATAAGTTAAAAAAACATTCTTACCATAATTTTTCGAAATGGTCATAAAGTACCTTGTTTGGAAAATGACGAAAAGATTCCTTTCAAAACATTTTATAAAAAGTCAAAAAAGTGTATAAATTACTTTAAACCATATTATAGTAAATAGTAAAAATGTTTTGAAATAAATTTTTAGGAAACATGCATGTGGATGATAAAGAGGTCCCAGTAGACACTTACGTAAAAACAACCTCGGATAATAAAAGAGATTTTGAAATTAACCCTTACCTTGTACTTTTTCTTGGTCGAGGGCACGTTAACCTCCTATATAATAGTGAAATCATTGTTATTAAATTATAAAAGAACTACATACATAAATATTATATCATATATGATCTTCTAATATTGCTTTGTTAATAATATTTTATTAGTATCATTGTTTTGGGTGTTAACTGATTTGTTTTCCTTTATATGTTTTATTACGTAAGTCATGTTTGTTATGGATAGGATATATTTTATTCATATCCAGAATGATATAATGTTATTAAATATTATATTTAACAATAAAATGAAAATTATTCTTGAATGTTTACGATGGGGAATGAATCTCATCGCGTTCGTGGAGATAGTAATCCGTACGTACGCACAAACGCTACTTCCATTTCATCTTTTTATTAAAAAAAAGAATTCCAAATGATACGTAGGTATATTATTATTACTGTATAATATAATATAATATATATATTTTGTAAGTTCATTAAAACCATCATTTATACGTTCCGTTTATGGTATGAACGAGTCATATCACTTTGAGGGGGCAGTAGTCCGCACTTCCTCAAATGAAATTATCGTATATATACAACATGAAAAGAATAAAGGTATGCTATAAAAGAGAATTAAAGAAGATTATAGATAAAATAAATATCATAAATATCATATATAATTACATTTACATCATTATATCTACCATAAGAGGTGGTAGTAGAAGATTGAACAATCATCATTTCGTGAGGCAGTAGTTCGCCGTCCACAGAAACATTATGTTCTATACCCATTAGATGGAGATGCGTGTAAGTGTAGTTAAAATAATTATCATAAAAAAACCTAGTATATTTAGGATACAGTTATTTATAAAATAAAGGAATAAATAGATTTTAGGTTGTGGCAGAAGTAAAATAAAAGAAACGAACTTAAGAGGAGATGTTACCTTTAAATCGGGTAACTCCCTTTGGTTTGAACCAAAATGATTTTTTTGAAGTGCCTTCTGCCTATGGAAAGGATTATAAGACGAATAGAGGGATATAGGGGAATTAATTGGGTAGATATTGGACGATCCAATGGGCTTGAGAGGTGTGAGAAATGGGTTAGAGGTGAGATCTTTTTATAAGGGGGAGGAGGGGCTCTTTAGGAAAGTCTGAAAATATTATTTTATTATATAATGATTTTAGGTTTATAAAGGTCTAAAACTCATCACATTAGAAGATAATATGAATAATGTTCAAAATAAAATCATCTAATAATAATTTTACAGGTTTTGGATACTATTTTAATTTTTATAATCTAATTTATTTTAATCACTCTTTAACGAGGTAAACACTGCATCATTATTGTGTCATAAATAATTTTATTTATTTTGTCTAAAAATTATAAAAAAATACCATTATGTAGGAAATATTTTTATATTTCAAATGAATATTTATTTTCTAAAAGATAACTTATATAACCCCTTGTAAAAATTATTTTAATAAAAGATATATGTTTATGTCATTTTTTTCTATACTTTAAATTAATTAATATAAAGTGTCATTATCACTCTCAAGTTGCTCCATGGGGTCCCAAAATCGACCCAAGGATGACCATGGTTGGACATGTATAAACCAATAGGAATAATACACATGTTATAGTAATTTAATATTATAATAATAATATTTGTTTACCCTTATTTACCAGATTTACCCTTTAACCATGGTAAATAAAATATTTACCGAAGTAAATATTCAGAATGTATAAAAATAGAAGTTACATATTTACACAATCTGGACCTCCTAATTAAAAATATGTAATCCATTTTTCCAAATTCAAAACACATAATTGGTAAAAATTAATTTAAAATTAATTCTCATTGTCAAAACAAAAAGCCTATTTTTAAGAAATAATAACTATAAAAAGATTGACATTTGTTAGGTTCAACTTAAATGTGAAATTTCATAAAATGACCTAAATTATATTAAATAATAAAAATATAATCTAATTATACTTTAAAACTAGTCAAATGTATAATTTAACACTATAAATTATTTCGATTAAAAAAGTTGTTTTCAATTAAAATTTAGTATTTTTTACTATTCATCAAAATATGAAAGTTATCAGAAAAGTAAAAAAAATTTATCCAAACTAAATTTTTATGTACCAATTTTAAAGAATAATTTAATTTCATTAAATTGAATATATAAAAGTGTCAAATATTGGGTTTGAAAAAAGTTTTCCATTAAAATGCGGTAAAATTGAATTTTTTGAAAAATACTTATTTTATCTGAAAAAATGAATTTTTTCTTATATTATGTCTAAGAAAAATATAATATGGATTATAAAATTATATGTAGTATATAAAATTCAAAATTTAGTTAATACTATTCATAACTGCCTTTTGAACGACTAGTTTGGTACATCGTGGTGTGCTCGAACTTGGTGTTGCGTGTAGCGCAAGTTATTGAATTTATTTGAAGAGATAACATACTATGAAATATTGGGTTGTTACATTATCCCCTACTTCAATAAATTGAATCCATTCAATTTAAAATTTTTCTTTGAAAATAAAAGGTTAATAATAGAAAAATACCTTTGTGGAAAACCCACATCAGAAATTGGGTTAATGAAATTTCGTCTTAATAAGAGGGAAAGAGAAATGAAAAAGTCACCACCAAATTATTATCTCAATTAAGAGAACATTAGTGGAAATTAGAGGCACATAATTGGAGGAGAAATCTAAATATTTATAGGGAGTGATTGAGGTCATCAATCACAAACAAGTGTAAATTTGAGGGCCTCAAAGCCATCAATCTATGATGATTTAAAATATCATCAGTTCAACAAAACATAAGGTGTTAGGATAACACATTTTTGGTTTTAATATCACTTCCCTAAAGCTTAAGAATTAATTTATTCATATAATAAGAGTAAAAAATATACTTGACAAGTAGAGTTTCATCCTTCAACTAATTCCTACCACAAACACATCTTTCACTCCAAAAGATAATAAAATTCAAAGATATTCTATTTATCCTAATCATATAGGGTTCAGAAAATAATGAATTTATAATTATTTTTTCATACTATTTCAAAAAAAAGTACATTATACAAACTAGGAAATCACGTAGGCTAGTGGTAGGTGATGTACCCATGTCACCTTTCAGTTGCGGGTTCAAGTCTCATGGCCTTGTTGGACGCGACGAGTTGTCACCCGACCACCAGGTTTTCCTTTTTATAACAATCCAAAAATAATCTTAAGAAATTATTTAACCATAACAATAGTATCCAATATCAAACTTAATATATTCCAACCTTTATACTTATCCACAATACTTCTGTCCGAACTCACAGTCCAAAATTTATAAGGTCACATAATATACATGTGAATACCTTCATCGTGTATTCTCTTAAAATATGGTAATAAAATGAATTGCTGGAAAACCATATTTTAATAGGTATGTACTTCCTTATTCATTATTTAAATCATAGAATACTGGATATACTCCTAAAATAAAAAAATGTTGTAATCGCAAAAAATTATGGAATAAAAAAACCATTAATTAGTTCCAATGTAGTAAATAATATCCAATATAATTTATCCAAATCAATCATCTCTTATTCCAAAATCAATACCACAGTATCAAGACCATATTAATGTTTATATTTCCTTCAACCATGTATTTTCCAAAAAGTTTAACTTGCTATTGAGTCACTTTTCTTGGTACCACACAATCTCAAATCCTTAATGGAATAGTACTGCAATACAAGCCTTATATACTCTATAATTATTATAACCAGTATATCGTTGATACAACACTCAAATGAAATAATTATTTAATATCAACATAAGAAAACTAGTCATTAATCTTCATCTGTGGTAATATCATAACTTGATTATTATCCAACAACATCATTTATGGTATACTCTAATGGTTGGGACATTGATCACGTAGTCTCCCAACTCCTTGTAGATGAATAATTGTACATTTGAAACCTTTTTCTTTCCCTTGAAATCTCGTACATGGTGTCCTTTTTCTCCATACTTATAATATACTCTCATTCCATTCAAGCATTTACCAAGGTGATTCTTTCCACAGTTATCACATATGAGAAAATCCTTCTTTCCCTTATTCCCTTTATCCATCTTTCTCTCTACCATCCTTTTCTTCTCTTGAATCCCTTCAATGCCATAGAAATCAGCGAATTATTTAATTATCTTATTAACACATGATACTATTTCTTCATATGATGACAATACATGGGAGACTATTTCTTTTATTAATGTTGGATTAATAGCATGAAAGATATGATCCTTTTTACTCTTTGGATCATGCGTATTGTAAGAGTTCTAATTCCTTCTACTGAGCGTCATTTCTGAACAATGGCATACACTAGGTTAGTTTATGAATCGCAATGCATAATTCCAAACTTATAAAATACCTAACGTAAATTGAAATGATTATGCATATAATCTATAATCATAAAAAAAATTTTCTTTGAGGAATTATTTACTCTTAAATCCTTCATAATGGATTTTAAAGAAAATGTGAATTATTCTAAGCATATCCCCCAGGAGTGTCATAACCAAGAGTGCAGTAAGGCCTGTTGTCATATACCAGGATACCCTAGGTCAAGACCAAAACTCCTTGTCGTAGTTTTCACTCCTAGGTACATCTATGCCAGAGCCGCCTCTACCTGTTCATATCCAGACAATGATGTATTTCTTGGAAAATACACAAAATATCTACATTATCAAAATTCTAAGAAGTTATTCTATACTAATCCTCAATGTCTATCTTAGGGTAATGTGATATAATCAGAGTTTATCTAAATCTAGTTTCCAAGGTTATTATTAATCTTCCTCTGATACCAACTGTAATACCCCGACCCCAGTTACCTAGAGTAAGTGCATTATTTTAATACATTGGCATGATCACAGGGGATGAAGTCCTGAAATACCGATCAGTTTAGCAGTCTTAGAAAATAGATTACATACATGAACATTACATTACATTATAAAATGAAAAACAAAAACAAAATTTTATCCATTGACCACATTCATATCCCTTAGAATATCCCTGTAGTTTAGTCATAATATACTTCTTCGCAGCCTGAAAAAAATAAAACATAGAAATGGGTGAGATCAAATGCTCAATAAGGATAATAATATTGCGAAAACTTTCATAAATAAACATAAAAATTTAAGGAAATGTATAAAACTAAAACAAAATCCTTTTAAAATTAAACATCATCATAAATGGAAAAGATAAATCAAATAATGCCATTTAATTATTCACATGGATATTCAACTAGTTGAATAATCACATGTAATATCAATAGATAATTTCATAATGATGGAATGCATAATGCCGGACATCATAACCACATAATAAAGGCCTCGTGCCAAGACTAAAAATAGGATTTTGTCAATGCCTTGTTCCAAGACACTAGTTTGTCTTATGAGACCTACCAATTCATCGAGGAGCTCTAGTGGGATCCACCTCTCACTTACTAAGTCCAAAAATGCATTTATCATATGAAAAGGTTGAAACATAACATAAGCATTCATATTAAAACCAAAATATGAAATGTTAATACATTAAACATAAACCATGAATGGTATAAAAATAACATATCCAATGTCAAACATATCACAAAACCTTCAATACAATATGGAATATTTTTATCATAATAAATCAACTTCAAACAAGTATAAAATCCATTTAAGGATGTTGACATAGATGAAATCAAAACTATTTGAGAAAAATATCTCTTTCTCTTTTGAAATCATTTAAAAGTCATGTAATTATAAAAAAAACATTTATTTTGAAAATATTCTTATAATCTTGTAAGGGAAGCTTCAAAGGTGTTATAATGGTAGAGAATAGCCTCACCCACCATATAAGTTTAAAAAACATTCTTAACTTGATTTTTTGAAAAGGTCATAAAGTACCTTGTTTGGAAAACGACGGAAAGATTTCTTTCAAACCATGTTATAAAAAGTCAAACAAGGGTATAAATGAATTTAACCCATAGTCTAGTAAATAGTAAAAATGTTTTGAAATAAATTTTTAAGAAACAAATATGTGGATGATAAAGAGGTCTAAGTAAACACTTACCTAAAAACAACCACTAATAATAAAAGAGATCATGAAATTAACCCTTACCTTGTAATTTTCCTTGGAAGAGGGAACTTTAAACCTTTGTATAATAGTTAAATAATTTTTATTAAATTATAAAATAACTACATACATAAATATGACATCATATATGATATTCTAATATCTATTTGTTAATAATATTTTAGTAGTATCATTGTTTCTGGTGTTAACTGATTCGTTTTCCTTTATATGTTTTGTTACGTAAGCCATGTTTTTTATGGACATGATATATTTGATTCATATCCAGAATGATATAATGTTCTTAAATATTATTTTTAATAATCAAATGAAAATTATTCTTGAATGTTTATGATGGGGAATGAATCTCATCACGTTCGTGGAGACGGTAATCCGTATGTGCACACGAATGCTACTTCCATTTCATTTTTTTTTATTTTAAAAGGAAAGAAGACCAAATGATAAATAGGTATATTATTATTCCAGAATAATATAATATTATATATATATTATGTAAGTTAATTAACACCGTCCTTTATACGTTCCATGTGTGGTATGAACGATTCATATCACTTTGAGGGGGCGGTAGTCCGCACTTCCTCAAATGAAATTATCGTATATATACAACATGAAAAAAAGGTTTGCTATAACAGAGAATTATAGAAGATTATAGATAAAATAAATATCATAAATATCATATATAATTATAGTTCCATCATAATGCCCACCATAGGAGGTGGTAGTAGAATATTGAACAATCATCGTTTCGTGAGGCAGTGGTTCATCGTCCACATAAACATTATGTTCTATACCCATTAGATGGAGGTGTGTGTAAGTGTAGTTCAAATAATTCTCATAAACACAACCTTGTATATTTATGATACTGTATTTTTTATAAAATAAAGGAATAAAGATAGTTTAGGGGGTTGGATAAGTAAAATAAAAGAAAAGAACTTAAGAGGAGATGCTACCTTTAAATCGGGTAACTCCCTTTAGTTTGAACCAAAAGGATCCCTTGAAGTGCCTTATGCCTAAGGTAAGGATTCTATGAGGAATATAGGTATTTAGAGAGCTTAATTTAGAAGATATTGGATGAGCCAAGGGGCTTTAGAGGTGTGAAAAATGGGTTAGAGTTGGGGGATTTTTATAAGGGGGAGGAGGATCTCTTTCGGAAAGTTTGAAAATATTATTTTATTATATAATGATTTTAGGTTTATAAAGGTAAAAACTTATTAAAGAAGAAGATAATACGACTCGTGTTCAAAATAAAATCATCCAATAAGAATTGGACAGGTTTTTGATATTTTTTTAATTTTTATAATCTCATTTATTTAAATCATTATTTAATGAGGTAAACACTAAATCTTTATTATGTCCTAAATAATTTTATTTAGTTTATGTATAAAAATTATAAAAAAATACCATGATGTAGGAAATATTTTTATATTTAAAATTAATATTTATATTCAAAAAGATAACTTATATAACCCCTTGTAAAAATTATTTTACTAAAAAATATATGTTTATGTTATTTTTGTCTTTACTTTAAATTAATTAATATAAAGTGTCATTATCACTCTCATGTGTCTCAATGGGGTACCAGAATCAACCCAAGGATGACCATGGTCAGACATGTATCAACCAATAGGAATATGATACATGTTAGGGTAATTTATTATTTTTATAATAATATTTTTTTAACCTTATTTACCAGATTTACCCTTTAACCATGGTAAATAAAATATTTACTGAAGTAAATATTCATAATGTCTAAAAATAAAAGTTACTTATTTACACAATTTAGACCTCCTTATTCCAAATATGGAATCCATTTTTTCCAAATTCAAAATTAAAAAGTGGCAATAATTAATTTAAAATTAATTCTCATTGTCAAAACAAAAAGTGTCTTTTAAGAAATAATAACTATCAAAAGATTGACACTTGTTTATATTCAGTTTAAATATGAAATTACATCCAGTGAAATAAATTATATTAACTGATAAGAATATAATCTAATGAGACTTTAAAACCACTCAAATTTATAATTTAACACTATAAATTATTTCGATTAAAAAGTTGTTTTGAATTAAAATTTAGTATTTTCACTATTCATCAAAATATGAAAGTTATCAGAAAAGTACCAAAAATTTATCCAAACTAAATTTTTAGGTTCTGATTCTAAAGAATAATTTAATTTCATTAAATTGAATATATAAAAGTGTCAAATATTGTTTTTAAAAAAAGTTCTCCATTAAAAGGCGGTAAAATTGTGTTTTTTGAAAAATGCTTCTTTTATCTGAAAAAATAATTTGTTCTTATATTATGTCTAATAAACACATAATATGTATTCTAAAATTATATGGAGTATAAAAAATTCAAAATTCAGTTAATACTTTTCATAACAGCTTTTTGAACGGCTAGTTTGGTATGTCGTGGTGCACTCGAACTCGGTGTTGCATATAGCGCAAGTTATTGAATTTATTTGAAGAGATAATGTACTATGAAATATTGGGGTGTTACAAATATTGAACTAAACTATTGAACCAAATACATATCAAAAAAACAATGACATAATGATAGACACCAAAGTTAAACTAATCCCAAGAAAATTAAACCAAGGTACTCAACCACTAAGCCCCCCACAACACAGTGCTTATCTCAAAAATTCAACAAAAATTTCCCACCATGAATGATAAAATATAAAAACTCATGGCCTTATACCCATGCCATAATAGATGAACCATGTCATAAAATATACCACAATGGCGTAATGTACCTGACATCATCTGTTTCTCTTCTCCAACCCACTAACCATGCTGTAACACCTAATGATCACAACATTATTTGGATTGATAGTTAAAAAATTATCTAAAAATCCTCCTATATTCCATTGAACCACTTACAAGCCTTCCCAAATACCTCCAAAACCCAAAAAAGATAATTTAAATATATATAAAATCCATCCATTTAAGGCTATGATGTTTATGGAGTGTCTTATAAAGATTTAAGATCATCAAAATAGCATTCTACATGTGTGTATCATTCTAGTGGTTCATGTTCTATAGAGGCATGGTGGATTAGAGGAATGTATGTGGAAGTGTGAATAGAAAATGTGATATTAGTGTATGGAGTTTTTTTTTGAGATTTTGGATCATATTTTTATTTTTTAATTCATATTGTGATGTTGATATTTCTGGATTTATATTGAAATGATAAAGTTATTCCCCCTTTTTTATTTTGTTTGAGATTTTATGATGGTTAGATTTCTATTTTAGAGTTATCTTTTATGGTTTTTGGTTTTTAGGTTTCCTTGTTTTACATTACCCACTTTATTTTAATTCTTGAGTAATAAATTTATTTTATAGGTATATTATATGGAGGCTTATATTTTCTTATTCCTTTAAATTATTTTTTTAGGGTTTTAGGGGTGTTAGAGGAGTTTTTGGGAGTGTCTTGGTGGTAAATAGATTAATTTTATCTCCTTGAAATGCATTTTTGTGTGGGAATAGATTTATTAGTTCTTTTTGAGTTCAAGTGTTGTCATGATATAGTGATAGATACAGTGGATTTCCCATTTTTGGGTTTATAGAGTTAGATTTGATTAATTACATTTTAGGGAGGATTATGTTGTGTCCTGAGTTTATAACATGGTTTCAGTTATTGTTTTGGTAATGGTTAGAAAAAATAATCCACGTTTAACCCAAGGAGTGTTGAAATAAATGTATTTGTTTCCATGGTAAACAATAGTGTGGGTTTTTAGCACTATATATAGTCCATTAGATTTTTTTATTAATGTAGATTGTCAATATAGATGTTTTCAAGTACATGAATAAGTTGAGTGATGTTTCTAGTATCCAACCACTAAATAAGAAGACTTGAATCCCATATACTATGGGTAAAGATGATTTCATAAATGGATATTCAAAATACCTATCCAGATAGATTCCTAGAAGCCCAGAATATCAGAATATTGAAAGAGGTGGTATTCATGTCTATGAAAAGTATTAAACTGATTGAGTACTATCTATAATAGTTATTAGAGTAGGATAAATAGAAATATAGAGATAGATGGTGCCCCTATACTAGAAATCTTGGATAACTATGAATGTTATGTGTAAAATAGATTCAAAGTTATAGAGGAAGCTAACATATATTTGAAGAAACCATCCCTATGCACTTGTATGTGATTACTACTTGACATAGTGAAGAAACACATTTGGATGAAACTAAATTGAACATGAAGTGATGAAGTGATGTTTTCAATATTTATAAACTCAAAAATAAAATTTTTCACGTACTATTGAGTTATTAGGAATTATTTTTAAGTGTTGAGTAAGTTTCATAAATCCCCAAATGTGATTTTAAGTGTTAATGAGTGTTTTAGAATAGATTAAGATAGACTAAAGGTACCCTGGTTTGAAATGAATACAATTTGTAAAATTTTCCTAATTCTAGAATCCACGTAGACAAAATTTACATGTAAGAAAATTCATCAAGTAAGGAAATTTGGAACCATGTAAGTGAATTCTCCTACATAAATATCTACATAAAATAATTTAGGACATATGAAAAAAATCCATATAAGAAACTTTTTCTATATATGTGGTACACATAAGTGAATGGTCACATATGTAAGTGTCCACATAATAAAATTATAGTGTAGGTGAATCTAAGAAGTCAAATTACTTATGTATAGGTTTTATGTGTAATAACTAAAATTTCTATATCCAAAATATGTTGCATGTTCAAATTTAAAAATCATATTTGTGAATAAAGTTCCACATAGTCAAATACTACATAGATTATTTAACAGACATGAAAATTTTATTTGTTTAAGTGAAATAAATCCAATGTAATAATATCCCCATGTATCTAATATTCATATGCCGGAATTCCATGTATGGGAATCACATAAATAAATTTGAATACATATTGGGTAAAATTATGAAAATTTACAAAATTAGTATTTTGAAGAAGAAAATAATCTCTAATGATTCTAAAGCTATTATGTAAGTATTAAAACACCACAAATTTTATGAATAGTGTGTGATATAAGATTTTAGAAAAGGAGGAGTCGATTTTTATCCATGGTAAGAGAAGATCAAAGTAACATAAAAATGAGAGTTTCTAGAATTATTTAATTTAGGAAAAATTTATAAATGATGATGCTTGTGCACTTAATTTGAGTTTAAAACATCATGAATCTTAGATAATCTATTATTTGATATTTTTTGAGTAAAAAAATCATAGGTATCACTACATAAATTCTTAAATGATTAAATTAAGTTATATGGTTTTCAAGAATAATTATGATGAAGAACCATTAAACCTTGAGCTACAGTTCATGAAATCCAATTTCATTTATATGTAAGGCTATTCGAGTGTTTTAAGTGAATAACATTTATGTATGGGAATTTTCCCAAGACATGAAAAATGAGGATAACTTTTATGTGTTACCAGAAGTGAAGAAAAGTCCAACTAGAAGATATTTGTGTTATTCAATTTATCTAAATCTAATTAAAATAATTCATTCTACAATATTTCATTTGATTATATTATATAGGTTGATAATATGGAGTGGATAAGGTCACTTGAGTAAAAAAATGTGGAATGAATTTCCATAGTGAGGATATTTTGAGATAAAGGTGTAGGAAATTAGTGCTTCCTAAAGTATCTATTTCATGATGGATATTTTTTACTTTATAGATTTAAAGTATTACTCATTATCTTTATGGTAAAACTAATTATGATGGGATCCATTTAATTCTATTAAATTAATCCACCCATGCACATGAGAAATTGAGTAAATTGAGAAAGAAAGGAAGAATAAGAGGAAGAAGGTGCTTTCAGTGTTTATAGAGATTGTGAACACTATGAAGTAAAGAGATAAGTTGCTGTGAAAAATATACAAGAACTCACAAAGAAGAAATATAATAAAGATCAAGGACCGTATTGAGGATTCAAATCATCATGTCATCAAAGTTTAAGGAATATGAATATATTTCTATAAAAATCATGGTTATATAAGATTGAAAAGAAGAAAATAGAGCCAGAAGCTGACCTATTGTACATATTCTAAGATATTGGCATTGGGAATTCAGAATAATGGGAAGATAATGAGTTTTAAGAACAAATAATCTTAGTGAGTGATGAAACTTGTGAAGTTGAGTTTCAAGTAGTAATTAAGTTGAAGAGTTTTTTTGAAGAAATCCTGGAATTAAAATATGATATTGTTGTGTTGATGAAGATCTATTTTATTGATGTATAAACATCCTTTTTATATCTAAAAATATACTTCTATGAATAAATACAAAGGAATAGTTTCATATATGTGGTGGGACTCTATAGAACCTGTGGGACTTATGGTATATAGAAAAATCAAAGTATAATTCTATGAACACACTGTGAAGGTGTATAATGAATTACTATGTGAGAAAAACATTTTTAAGTCATGTGAGACTCTAGAAGTGTAGGTGGTGGAAACACCTAACCCATTTTAGTCACCTTGATTATAGTGAAAAATCTGTAATTAGGGTGAGTAACCAATCAATTAAAGGAGTATTTCTTTGTATCGAACCTTATAAAAACACTATGTGCGTCTTTATTACTTTACATACATGCATATTGTTGATTTTATCTATGAAAAATACTAATATATTCAATTGTACTAATATAGAATAGAGGATTAATTACGAGTTGTTGTTATAGATTCACATGAGAATTTATTAATTGAAAAAGATTATTCAAAACCTAATTTACCACCCCTTACAAGTCTCTACACCAATCCTAATGGGAACCTTAATTGGAATAAAAGGGGTGGTTACCTCTATGTTGGGTATAGATTTTATTTTCTGTGGGGTTATTATCATAATATTACAATGTGAATATTTTAAGAAATTTTTGAAGTTGGGACTTATATGGATGAACTAATTTTAATACTTACTTCTATTGAATTTTAAATATCATCGAAGACAATTAAAAATAGGAGAAAAATAGGCTAATAAAGAAAATAAAAATATAAGGAAGGAAAGGGATAAACCACTACTTAAAGGTGAACAAAGCGGTAAGTTCTCATCTAATAAATTTATTGTTAGAGATCCTTTTGATGATTTAATTTCATGATGTAAATGATATAAGGAAAATGAATACAATAAAAGAACTAAATATTTTCATTCACATGTTGTAAAGTTTCTGAAAAATGTTCCCACTAAGGTTGATTTCTATATGTTGAATTTTATCTAGGACCTATTTGATGAAATTTCATAGCTAAGAGAATAAGATGATTCCATGGATAATTAATTGGTTAAGAATGTTGGTGTATGAAAAAACCTCACAAAATTAGTGAGAGTAAAGGATAAAACTATTTTACATTACAACGATATATATTTTGAATTAATTGAAGACTTACAAAAACTAGTTTGTGATAAGGATATGTTTAATATTGTTATCACTAAATCAATACATGCATTGAAAAATATACATAAAGTAAAAATGAATATCAATAATGAAAAAAGAGAGTCAAATAGCTTGATAGTTTACTAAAATATATTCCCAAGGTGCACAAGGAATAAGAACCCAAGTTGAAGAGAGAATTAGAAGAGAGAATAGAGATAGTTGGGGCTAAGAAAAATTATCCCAACATGAAGTGTTTGTTGCTAGAAATCAAAATGAAGTATCTATAGTTAAGTGAAACTAGACCTTCCCAAAGAGAAAATAAAAAATAAGCTTCTATATAGATTTTATAGATGAATTATACTTTAAAAGGATCTCTAAATGGTGTAAAAGATAGCCAAAGATCATGTGGATATTCTTCCACCTCATTCACATGTTATAATATTACCCACAATCCTAAAAGGAATGTATGCATATCGATTTTTTTCAATCAGTTCTAGAAAAAAAATAAATTCTAGAAAAATGTGTTAAAAAAATCATGAAAATATTTCCACATAATAAATGGTAGATATGATAAGTGGTATGAATAATATTTCCCTAAAACAATTCTAGAATAGAGGTGAAAAACCTAAAACAATATGCCTAAAAATCTGGGAAAGTTGATCCTATAAGTAAAAGAATGAGGTTTGTTGGATGTTATTGGTATTCTAGAGGTTTGGGAACATGGTCATAGATTTTTTCATAACATGTCAACATATGTAATAAAAATAAATAAAATAAATAATTTGATAAAATTTGAAAAATATTAAAACCTTCTATACAAACAAAAAATGCTTCATAGAATAATAAGAATTTATCATTAATAAAAAAATTATATAATTTGGAAAGATTCTATGACCCTTAAAAAATTTATATCTACATATATGAATAATGTTAGTATACTTAAAACTAACAGAGATCCTATTTTTTCTATAGGAGAAGGATAAAACATTAGATGAATATGGAAGAAAAAAGTATGTCTTCCATGAGGAGTGAGAAAGTGAAGAAAGTTAACACAAACACACCCAAGAAGACTTTGAGAAAATTTTATAAGTTTCCTAAGATTGGTAACTTAGATAATAAAGGAATGGTGTGTGGAAGGTGTAATCAAGTTGGACTTACTATAAAAAATTTTATGACTACTCTATTGAATAGATAGAGATATTGAAGAAAAAGGGTAAATAAAAATTAGTCCCGAGTGTCAAAATTGATGTAAAGAAGTGGTCAACACGTATGGTGAAAAAGTGTATGTACCTAATGATAGATTGATTTTATGGAAAGAATAGATGGAAGAAGAAAGGAAATTAGATCAATCATTAAATAATGAAATCACTATGCAATCTCATGTAAATAAGTCCATTATAGCTAAGATAAAAACTGCTAATAAGAAGAAAACCATATAGCCTTAATGGGAACAAATCTAGAAACATAAAGTGAATTTAAGAAATAATAAGAGAAGACTCATTAGAAAATAAAAGAAAAATAAAATTACATTTAGAAATAATTCTTAGAACCTATGATACAATTGATGATGTGATTAATTCCACATCATTCTCACATTATAAGGATTATAAATTAAGGAGGAAATTAATTATGAAGCTACATTGAAGTCAAACCACCATGGAGGAAATTATAATTATTATCAACTTCAACTAGTATAAAAATTTCATAGAGCTTATTTCTAGAATAAAACTCCCATGGTCATAAATTATAGAGAACACCCATTTATGGGGAGAAACTTAAGAAGTTAAGGCAACCATAATTTTCTTAATTATTAAAAACTAGAAATCTGGACAGCCCCATAATTGTAGAAGTGTAAGGTATGATATTCAGTTCCCTTTCATTGTTAGGGGGTATACATGTTTTAATTATAAGGGGGGGGGGGTATTTTTATAACAAAAAGTGGGACACTGTTGACTTACAATTTAACTTTATGATTAATTTCTTAAGATGCGTACAACTTCATAGATTTTTTTTAAAAAAATTTATGTGTAAAACCCTTGAGAATTGTTATTTTGAGTTGTAAATATACTAATAAATTCACTATATGGATATGAGGTCTAGGTTATAAACTATTTTAGGATTATAGTGATTAACTAACAGCTAATTAATAAGGAATATATGATTCCTACATTCTCTAAAGGGATTATAATTTTAATAGGGAGAATATGGTTCTTGAAATTAGATAAGTATGGGGGAGAAGAACTATACCTTAAAAGGCCTCTTCATCAACCTATTGTATTTTAATATTCATCATCAAGGGTGAAAAAACCTTTTCCTCCTGGGTATTTATTATCATTAAGGGGGAGATAGAAAGTGAACTTGTAATGGTGATAATTGACATGCAACTAATGTGTTTGGAAGTTCAAAGTATTGACAAAAAATAGAAAGGGGGATATTAAAGAGCCCTTGGGATAATGTTAATGTTTATTATTAAAGAACAATTTCAGTATATATATTTGAAAGTATATAAATAATTTTGGTTATAGATTGAGTATCCACTCACCAAATGAGAAGCATTTTTTCCAATGCAATATAGGTAAAGGTGATCAAAGAAGTTGTTATTTGGAATACCTGTATGAAAAGAATCTTAGAAACCATGAATATTAGAAGATTAAAAGAGTTAGTCCTCATGTTTATAACAAGTAATAAGCTGGTTGATTAATATATATAACAATTACTTGATGTTGATAAACTTAAAGTGAAATATGGATACTACACATATATTGTAAAACTTTTATAGTTTCTAATACTGACTATAAAATAGGTTCAAATTTAGAGATAAATCTAGCTTGGAGTTTAATAAAGAATGCTTGTGAACCTATATAAGAAGTCTGTTGAACAAAATGATGAAAAAAACATAGATGAATTCTAAATTGATGCTAAAGTGATGAAGTGAAGTGTATGATATTAAATAACTTAGAGAAAATAGTTTTCAGTTTTTTAGAGTTATTGGGAATCATTTTAAAATTTTGAGTAAGTTACCAAAATTCCAAAAGGGTTTTTAATGAGTTAATGAGTGGTTTGGAAGGGATAGATATAAATTGATGGTGACTTGGTTCAAAATGAAGGAAATCTATAAAATTTTCATAAGTCTATAATCCAAGTATCCAAAATATTTATGTAAGAGAATTAATTATATAAGGAAATATGGACCCATGTAAGTGAATTCCCCTTTGTGAAGATCTATGCAGGAGAATTTAGACCATGCACATGAATCAACATAATAAAATTCAGATACGTATATTACTAATGAAATTTAATGGTCTCATAAAAAAATATTCACATATGTTAATTCCCACATAGGTGAATCCATGGAGACAAATTCCTCATGTATGGAGTTTATATGGTGTTACTAAAATTTATATAGACAAAATCCACTATATATCCAAATTCAAGAATCACGTACACAAATTAAGTTACACATAATTGAATGTTTCATAGCCAATTTCATATAAATTTGTAAATTTAGTTTGCATAAGTGAATTCAAGACAATGTATGTAGATACCCACATAGATGATATTCAAGTACATGAATTCTACATATTGTGTTCACATAAAGAAATTTGTATATGTATTGTTTAACACTCTACTGATTTGAAGAATTAATATTTTTAAAAAGAAAATTATTTCTCATGATGCTAAATATTTTCTACAAGGATTAAAACAACACAAACTCCTTGAATGGTGTGTGATCCAAGATTTAAGAAAAATAGGAGACAATATTCATCCATGATAAGGGATGATCAAAGAAACATGAAAAATGAGAATTTCTAGAATTAATTAATTCTGAGGAAAATTAACAACTAAGGATTCTTAGGTTATGAATTTGAGTTCAAAACATCATGAAGCTTAGATAATCCATTATCCAATCTTATTTTTAGTAAGGTCAAATGATAGGTTCCACTAAATATATTCATGAATGATTAAATGAAGTCTTTGGATTTTCAAGAACAAGGAAGAATAAGAACCATAAAACCTCAAGATTATATTCATCAAAGCCTCTTCCATTTAGATATGAGGCTATTCAATTGTTAGTAAGTGATTAATATTGAAGTTTGGTAATTTTCTGAAGACTTTCAAAATGGGAAGAACTGTTTTTTGGTACTAACAATGAATAAAATTCCAACAGGTAGATGTTTGTGATGTATGATTTATCTTCATCCAAAAAAAAATGATTTAAGATGTAGTATTTCATTTAATTATTTTTTATAGGTTATGAAGATATAGTTTCATTGGGTGATTGAGTAAAACAACATGGAACCACATTCCATGATGAGGACATTTTGAGATATAGGTGAAAAAATAGTGCCTCCCAATGTGGCTATTTCATGATAGATCTTTTGGAAATAAGAATTTAAAGTATTATTCATTCTATATATAAATAAAATAATAACAATGAGAGCCATTTAATGATCGTAAATAAATGAACCGATGTCTGTGAGTAGTTGATGAAATTGAGAAAGAAAGGTTAATAAAGAGGAAGAAGGCACCACATGTATCTGTAGAGATTGTGAACACTATAATGCCAATATCTATTCTTGTAACACCCTAGGATTTTTTGAATTATTTTTTTTTATAATTAAATATTTCTTTTTTATATTTTTCATTTCACACAACACTTAGTTATTATATATATATATATATATATATTAAACCACAAAGTTTTGATTGAATTATAAACCATGACAAGTTAATTATACACTAAACACAGTATAAAGGTAATATTTATCTATATAGAACATTGATATTAGCTTACGTTACATGCAATATTGATTTTCCTCGATGACCTGTGTAACACGCAAGACTGAGTTTTAACAAATAACAATATATTATTAAAATATTTTTATTCTATATAGTTATACTTAACCTAGCCGTTAATTTAGTTGTTATGAGTAGTATCAAATAACTTATAAAAACATATTTTTACACAAATAAAAAATTAATTCATTAGTTATAATGAACCAATTGAATATAGAGGGAATATTTTCACATAAAACTATTTTTATGCTCACAAAGTTGTTTTATCCTAATAAATTAAACTAATTACAATTAGTGAGTGATATTAATTTAATAAATATATATTATATTAAATTAAATATTTTTTATATTCATCCAATATATTCAATAGGAATAAGATAAGAACAAACCCAATTTAACAAATAAAACCCAATATTTTTATTAATGCAATTTTGCTACCTTTTAATGGATAATTTTTTTTAATTTTTTTTCACTTTTATAAAAATTATATGTAAAATAGACTTAATATTTGAAATATAATCATAAAAATTACGTTAGAGTGGTTTTTTGGTATTTTTCTATAAAGTTTTATTTTTTAATGAATAGTAAAAAATACTGAATTTTAATTCAAAAATGCCTTTTCATATAATTTATTTATATAGTTAAATAATATTTTAATTTTTTTTAAAGTTTAATTAGATTAAATTTTTTCCAATAAATCCATTTTAGGTAATTTTAATCAATTAAAATTTGAAATTGACTATAAAAACATAACAAACTTTTGAATGTTTTTACTTTAAAAACCCTTATTGTCGTCACATCTACAAGATTGTATTTAAATTAATTTACACCACTTATATGTTTGGAATTTGGAAAAATGGATTAAATTTTTTGAATCATAATAATTTATAATTTATAATAAGGTAAACTTAGTTTTGGACCAAAAATATTAGTGAAAGTAATTAAAATTAATTACAATGATTAAGAATACATTATGCTTAATAAGGGACTAAACCCTAATCTTAAGGCCTAATATGACCTAGAAACTTGTAAAAAATCCATTATATGGAAAAATTTAGACCCTTTAATAACTTTTATATACTTTTTACCAATATTATATTGACATTCCATAGGAAAAACATGGGTGAAATTCTATTTCCCAAAATTTACAAGAGTACCACTCATCCTCCACTATAAAAAGGACTCCTCTCCTCCCACTTACTCACACATCTCAAGCCACTTTGTCTCAATATATATCTACCCAAATAGATCCTAAAAATAAATTCCCTCATCCAGAAAATATTTTTTAGTGATAAATCATTCCAAGGAATCCCTTTGGTGAAAACCAAAAGGAGTTACGCAAATAAGAGGTAACATTATTCCTCAAGTTTTTTTATTTAATTTCCATTATCCACCCCCTAAAATATTCTTATTACAATATTTTATAACTAAAATAGTATCATAAATATACTAGTATGTTTTTATATTATGTTTTTTACCTAAACACACACACACTTCCATCTAATGGGTAACAAACATACTGTTTACGTGTACAACGAACTACCACCTCATGAAACAGTGATTGTTCATTTTTATTTTACTGCTACTCAAGGTGGAAATTATGATAGAAAATATATTTATATATGAAATATATTATATTTATAATTAATTAATATTTATTAATTTTTATTTATAAAATAACTTTTTTTCTTTCCATCTTGTGTAAATACGATAATTTCATTTGAGGAAGTGTGAACTATCACCCCCTCAAAGTGATGGGATACATTCACACACTACATTGAATGTATTAAATATGTTTTTAGTGAAATAATTTGATATATATGAAATAATAATAATAATTTAAGGATATTATATAACTATATACACATATTTCCTTTTCTTTTTTCTTTTAATATGGAAATAAAATGGAAACAACATTCATACGTACGTACGACCTACTGTCTCCATGAATAGTGTATTCCATTTCATACTTAGATATTATATATATTATTATAATAATAATATAATGAATATAAATGATTTTTATATCATCATTTAAATTCTGTAAATCATGATATATTTATAAGGACCAAAGATATAACAAATTATGACACAAGCGAAAAACAAAGCAAATATTACTTGAAGTGTAACATTAAATTGTTAACAAGTGGGTAATATAAAGTCAAAATAAAAACATATATGGTATTAGAGATAATAAAATTATTTTATAAAATATTTATAATAATAATACATTTATTATATAGGAGGTCTGAATGAGTACATCGAGAGTCAAGGCACAAGGTAAGAAAATTTCATCTCACTTTTTATTTCTGTGAGATACATGTTTTATTCGCCACCCATTACTTTTGTGTGGGGTATATAAAACCCCTGGATGTATTATATGGTTCTTATAATTAAATTTATATATCAATTTTATTATCTTTATTTCATGGGGTTTATGTTTCAAAAGATACCAAATTGGTAAAATAATTTTGTCTCAATTTTCCTTCTTCGAGACATAGCCATGTTATACACCTATATTTTTCCAAGTGAAGTATAATCTACCTTTAACATGTTATATAATGTATATAAGTATTTTCATGATATTCTAAGCTTCATGTAATTTCATTTTATTACCTGGGGAGTATATTTCAAAATTACCAAGTAGTAAGAGTTTATTGAAACAATCTCATTGCTTCTAAATATTTTTTATGACTATGATTAAATTAATGAAATATTATGATCCATATCTTAATAACTCTCTTAAATTTTATTATACTTTTTATATTCAACATATCATCATGTATTAGTACTATTTTCCCACTTTTCGGTACATAATATAGTTAATAAAGTGTTTTTAGGAAATCCGACATTACCCTCTCTTTAGTAGAAAATATGTGTTCCTTCAAAACCATGTATTCTAATAGGTTTACAAAAAATATTATATTATTATCATATTATCATTAAATGAAAATTTTACCCTTGTTTTACCTTTTTAAACAAAATGTTTTTTAGTAAGCAATCTTCTTGTCATTTTTTGGTCGAGCCACCTTTCTAAGATTTTTACGATTCAAAAAGGAATGTTTGCCATGTGCGGATTTATCCATTGTCATGACCTAAATTACCTTAAATATCTATTTAAAAGATTAAAAATATATATATATTTTTTAATGAAATTTTTTTATAATTTTTTTAGAAATTCATTATTTCAACGGATTTTAAAATACATGAATTTCAAAAATGTTTTCAATTTTTATTTTTAAGTTTTCCAAGAATTTTTAAGGAAAATTGTTTTCAATTTGTTTTTAATATTATTTTATAAGTTTTAAAGGAAAATGGTCTTAAAAATGTTTTCAATATATATTTATAAATTTTCAAATTATTTTCTAGAAAAATGGTTTTCAAATTGTTTTAAGCTTGTTTTATATGTTTTTCAGTTAAATGGTTTTCAAAATGTTTTCAACCTTTATTTATAAGTTTTCAAGTTTATTTTTAAGAAAATGGTTTTCAAAAGGTTTTATGTTTTAAAGTACCTTTTTTATAGAATAAATGATATTTTATTCAGGAAATTATTTTAAAACATATTTCAAAAATATTTTCCATCTAAGATTAAATCCATTTATGATACTCATGATCTAAAGGTTCCATTCATATTATTTCTTAAAGGGTTTATGTTTTGATGGAATGGTCCTTATGAAACCCGTTTCTCTTCCATGGGTTATATGATTTTGAATCCTAATTTTTTTCATGGGTTATTATTTAATGAAATGACCAGGAAACCTATCTATTTTCCATAGGTTATGATGTAATGAAATGTTAATTATACCCATTTCATTTCAGGGGTTATGATTTTTGTTTATAAAACCTATGTAATTTTATGAGTCCTGATATGATATAAGTTTTATTATCCTTTGGCACATGTATATATGATTTTTTTATTTGATGGGTGGGAAATATATCTCCCTCAAATGCATTGGGTATAAATGGTATATGAGATCAAAGTGTATAAGTGTTGCATCCCACGGCCAAAAACAAGAACGTACATGGGTTGTATCCCAAAAATGAAAATATAATGGTACATAGGTTGTATCCCAAGACTAAAAATAAGTAGGTACGTGAGTTGTATCCCATGAATGAAAGTATGAGGGCACATTTTTTGTATCCCAATCCTGAATATAAGAGGGTACACGGGTTGTTAGTACAAACCTAAAGAAGGTACATGGCTTGAATCCCAAGCCTAACATGTTCTGAATGTCTTGGTAGGTTGACTTGATATAGGATTTTCAATGTTTTTGTGTATGAAAAAAATACATATATTACTACTATGTTATGATTTAATGGCCTATGATATTGATTTTATAGAGACCCCCCTTCAGAAACATTAATATTACATAACTTTTGCATAATACTTAAACATTATACAAACAGATGCCCAAAGATTGTAGTTGGGATAATGCCTTTGGAAACATGGAAACAGAAATAACAGTACATATGTGAGCTAAGTCATCTCCAAATAGGTTCTACTTGACAAGAATCCTTATTAGACATATCTAACACAGTACATATCATCATAACATGGGGGTAAAGGAAACATAAAAGGGGTGATCTCAAATACTTAGTAAGGGTAAAAGAGGGATACATGTAAGCATAAACATGATCTTAAGGATATGAGAATGTGATCATGAAAATAGAAGATCATACCCTACATATCCAAGATCATAACAGAGATCATGGCATAAAGATTGGAAGTTCATAAGATAGGAATCATAAATAAATAGGGAGCATAATCCATGAAAACAAAATGTAGGAATAAAACATAGAATTTTGGAAAACACATAAGCATATAATATGATTTCCATAGGATCTAAGGAATCACTTCCAAGACTATATTAGTGGAAAAAGTCCTTTACTGAACCAGGTGAACCCCCGTTCCATCCTTTTATTACTGAACCAAGTGAACCCTTGTTCCATCCCTATATTACTAAACTAAGTAAACCCTCATTCTAGCCCTGTATTACTGAAGCAAGTAAACCCTCATTCCAGCCCTTTATTACTGAACCGATTAAGCCCTCATTCCATCCTTGTATTATTGAACCGATTAAACCCTCATTCTAGCCCTATATTACTGAAACGAGTAAACCCTAATTCCAACCTTGTATTACCGAACCAAGTAAACCCTTGTTCCATCCCCGTATTACTGAAATAAGTAAACCCTTGTTCCATCACTGTCTATATCATGAGATATAAAACTTACCCAATACATTGGAGGTATATATCAGTCCCACCCATCTCATAATGACATCATACATAAAAGTTCCGCAAAACATTTCACAACTAATAAAATTAAATGGGTATCATAAACATGTAAACATATCATAACCTATGAAAAGAGTTATAGGTTTTGTAATCATTTCATCAAAATCTTAACCCATACAAGAGAAATAGATTTCATATACATACAACCCATAAAGAATAAATGAGTTTCATAAATAACATGAAATTAAGCATGACTCAGTCATAGAAAGGATGTGAATGGAACCTTTAGATCATTTCTTAAAAGATATGAGTAACATTAATAGATGACATATTAGGTGGAAAATAATTTTGAAATATCCTCTAAAAACGTTTCTTGATGAAAATATACTTTATTGTTTCAAAAATTATTTTTAATATATAAAACCATTTGAAAATCATTTTCATAGAAAATACCTTGAAAAATTATAAATAAGACATAAAATCATTTTGAAAACCTTTTTATTTAAAAACATTTAAAATAAGTTTCAAAACATTTTTAAAAACTTTTTCTTTGAAAAAAATTGAAAATTTTAAATAAATCTTGAAAATGTTTTGAAAACCATTTCATTGAAAATAATTTGAAAACTTATAAATAAATCTTAAAAACGTTTTGAAAAACATTTTTTTTAAAACTTATAAAAGAAGCTTGAAAGCATTTTGAAAATAATTTTTCTTAAAAATACTTTGAAAACATATAAATAAAGCTTGAAAACTTTTTTAAATCCATTTTTTTTTAAAATAATTTTACAATTTTTTATTGAAGATGAAACATTTAAAAATGAAAATGAATCTTCAACTTAATGACCGTGGGTTAATCCGTGCATGTTGTACGAGGTCAAAAGAACATTCCTTTTTCATGGTAAAAAATGTTAGAAAAGTTCCTTGTTTAAAAAACAATAATAATATCCCCTTAAATATATTGGTAAAATAAAAAAGGTAAAAAAGTCTTTTAAATCTTATAGGGTAATGGTATAATATTCTTGGAAACCATTTTTAGAAAACCTAGATTTCTGATCGAAGAAAGGTTAAAGTCTATCTTTCTTAAAAACACTTTCTTAACTATCTTATATACTGAAGAGTATAATATGGTACCAATACATGATTATATCATGAAATAAAATAGTATAAGGAAAATCATGAATATTCTTGAGATATGGATCATAATATTTCATCAAATGAATCATAAACATAAACAATCTAAAAAAGAAATGAGATTGTCTCAAAAAATCTTATAACTTGGTATCTTGAGATCATGCACTCCATGTAAGGAAATGAAATTACATGAAGAATATAATATTATTAAAATATTTAGATTCATTATATGGAATGTAAAATTAAATTATATTCACCTTGAAAAAGGGTTTAGGTGCATAAAAAAACATGAGTCTCAATGAAGGAAAATTGAGACAAAACTTTTTTACCGATTTGGTATCGTTTGAAACTTAAAACTCATGAAATAAGGATAATCAAATAGGAATGTGAATAAAAATAAATTTAAGTAAAATATTCATATAATAAAATAATTGGTAGTACATACACCACAAAAATGTAAAGATTGGAAAACATAACATTTATCTTATGAAAATTAAAATTGAGATGAAATCCCCTTACCTTATGTCATGACTCTCTCTGTAATCGTACAAAATTATCGTATAATAAATATAATTTTATTATAAATATTTCATAGAATAATATTTTTATATCTATTACCATATAAGGTTTTATTATAACCTTACATTACCCTCTTGTTAATGATCCTATGTTAAGGTTTCACTTCGGGTAAAATTTACTTTGTTCTTCATATATATCTTAATTTGTTACATCATTGGTCCTTATACTTCTATCTTGATTCCAGAATGTAAACCATGATATAAATATCAGGTATATACATTATATTTTTATTGTAATAATCTATAAAATATAGGATTATGAAATGTAATGTACTGTTCATGGAGATGGTAAGTCGTACGTACACACGAACGATGCTTCCGTCTATATTGTCTTATTGAAAGAAAGCATGTAAATGAAATATATATATATATATCATTATTCTAGTATCATTAATATATCATATATGTCATATACGTTCATTAAAACCATCCTTAATTCATTTCATGTGGTGTGTGAATGAATCACATCGCTTTGAGGGGGCGGTAGTCCACATATCCTCAAAAGAGATTATCATATTAACACAAAATGGAAAGTAAATAGATGTGTGTTTTAAATGGAATAAAGAATCTGAAATAAATATTAAATATAATATATTACATATATAAACATATTTTACACCATAATGGACACCATGATTGGTGGTAAAGGAGAAATGAACAATCATTGTTTCATGAGACAGTAGTTCACCATATACAAAAATAGTATGTTCAACATCCATTAAATGGAGGTGTGTTAAAGTGTAGGTTTGAAAATATTCATAATAATATCCTAATATATAGAGGATACTTTTTTTGTCACACAATAAGGTAATAAATATATTGGAGGGGGTGGAGAAGGAAAAATAAACGGATGGTTCTTGAGAGAAGACATTACATCAAAATTGGAAAAATCCTTTTGGTTTTTTCCAAAAGGCTTACTTGGAAAGATTTATGACCAAAGAGACGATTAAAGGTTTAATGGAGGATTTTTGGGAGTCCCATTGGGTAGATCTTTGACCAAATTAAAAAGTTTAAGGTTTAGTACCTAATTAAGCATAATTTTTCCTTAACTGTTGTGATTAATTTTAATCACTTTTACTAGTAATTTTGGTCAAAAATTAACATGGTCTTATTAGAATCTAAATATTATACTAAATACAATGGTGTATATTGTATTTTTTAAATTCAAATAACAAAATAATAAAAATTAATATTAATGCTAATCCCACAGGAAGGATGAAATAACGGGGTTTTAAAGTGGGAAAAAAGTTCAAAAGTTTGTTAAGATTTTATATTCAGTTTCAAAGTGAAATTGATTATAATGAGTTACATTGTATTATTAGATGTAATATTTATCTAATGTGATATTAAAACATATTTATAATATCATTTATCATTAAAAATTAATTAAATAATATGTATTTAACTAAAAAGAAGTATTTTCCATTATTCATCAGAAAATGAAGTTTCACTAAAAAAACCCCAAAACCCCCTAGGATAATTTCAAAGTTATGAATTCAAAAATGAATTTTATTTTATCAAATTAAATTTCTAAATGTGTCTAAAATTACTTTCATTTTAGAGGTGTTTCATTCGAGAAAACATTATTTTTAACATAAAAGGACTTTACCAAAAATCTTATCTTTCAATATCAATATGTTTTATTTATATAAAAAATTTATAAACAATATTTGGAAAGTATTTATTACTATTACTATAAATATTTCTAAGGGTTAGGTTAAAATTATTTCATGTAATTAATTACATATAAAAAAATATGTTTCATAGAAACTCCTGTTGCGTGCAACGCATTCCAAGTCGGTGTTTCTTGTAGTGAAAGCCAAGATTGAATGGCGTGTAGTGCAAGACAAGTTGGCATTACATGTGAAAGTGAAAAATCCTAGATCTGGGTTCCAACCAAAGGTGCTCCGAACCCAATTGGTCACATAATCTCAAGCACATTTCCCCAAATGCCAGAGGCTTCCGACTACTAATGAGGGCCAAGGTGTGATATTGGGGAAACAATGCCCTCATTGGTAGAGTATACCCAGCAGAAAACAAATAGTAAATAATAGCAGAAACAATAATACCAATAGAAGTAAACAACGAAAGACTGAAAGTAAATCCAAAAAATGCCACAATATAAATAGATATATATATATATATATATATATATATATATATATGATGCGTGGGATATGTATCGAATAAATCATCCAAACAAGTCACAATGTTGTAAACCAATAGAAAAACCAAAGTACAAAAGAAACAAGTAAAATCCAGCAACATCGCAAGCCTCATCTTGGTCCCATGCTCACCAGATCCAACATCAATCAAGTACCTGATGAAGAAGGGTTATTTCCCTTATCCATACCTGTAATTATATAATCTATTTGGGTCCAAAAGCATGACCCAAACAATGTGTGAGATGAATCCTAGTAGGCAACCACCAAAATATTTGTGCCTAACTGTCAGTGAATATATATAGAAGGTAATAGGCAAAGTGAAGCAATAAACTAGGAATTACTCAAAAGTAAAGAATCCTACAATTTTCAATTAGATTCATTTAAATTTAGAAATTATTCAATCTGTTGAATCATGTTACCATAGAATATATCCTGAGATATATATCCCCTGTGTAATGTAACAAAATAGATGTCTTGGAAGACCACCAAAACAATAAAGAAAGACTGATTCCAAGCTTGTGCTTTGGCTTGGAAGACTCATCACAATTATACAATTAATCATACATGACCCCTTGGGAAGTTCTCACAGTATATTCCCACAGGTCTAACATATCACCAATTCATTAAGCAACAACCCTCTGGGAAAGCTCTCACGGTCTAACCTCTTTGGCCTAACATAGAATAAATAAATTACAAACGAGCACCTAGGTAAGCTATCACAGTATAAACCCCTGGGTCAATCATTAATTTAATCAAATAATAATGATCACATGGGAATATATCATGGTCTAACCCAAACAATTATAGATGAACACCTAGGCAGCTCTAACAGTGTAACCCAAACAACTATAAATGTCCACTTGGGAAGTTCTTATAGTCTAACCCAAAAAATTATAAATGACCACATGGGAAGCTCTCATGGTATAACCCCTTTGGGAATCTCTCATAGTCCAATCCTCTTTGGTCAACATTCACAATGTATATCACATGCATTTCAGATAATCAACAAATCCATTCTAAGAAGACAAGGAATGGAAAAAAGGACCAACATAATAGAAATTCTAGGCCAAACGACCATAAAAAATCATCCAAGAGAAACACACCCATGGAGTATCCCATAAACAAGGTATCTAACCTTACTCATAGGAAACAAACCTTTATCAAAAATCAAACCATATAAGGTAATAAACAGGGTTAAATTACAAACCACACAATACCCAAAACATGGGTATGTAGATGTTTTAGCATATACAATCCAAATATAAACAAAGAAAGGCACAAAAAACCCACCTTGATGTCATATGATTGATATACTTGAGCATCAGCCCTTGAATCGACCTAAAAAGGTGTAAATCTACAAAAAGGTGAAAATGATCAACCTTGAATAACTCACAAGAGATAATGAATCAGGAAAAAAGGCTCTAGGGGTTTTGATAACTCGCCAGTGGGATTCCAACACACCTGAAAATGTCTAAATTGGAACTCATATAGAGAATTGGGAGGGGTTTGGAGTTCGTCAGCTGTTCTTCTGCTCTCCTATACAAACCATGGGGAGGATAAGATGTTTGCAGACATAAGACGTGACCCCTATTTGATATAAAAAATAAATAGAAAATTACATGGTGTTTTCATTTAAAATACATGCCGTGTAGTATCCTTAACTAGACCCTGACTTAAGTAGTCTTCTTGGTCACCACATAGCCATGTACTCGGCCATTACACGGTTAGCATGCGACTATATGTGGCATGCTTGGTACACGACATGTACTCAAGAGTACATAACATGTACTTAGAAAAACCCCATTTCTTCCTTTTTCATAAAAAACAACCCAAAATCAAGACTGATACCTAAAATACAGATCTTGGTTCGTAAAAACTTCCCCCATTAATGATATTAATCCTCAAATTTCCTTTTCTATGGGTGGTGAAGAATAATCTGCGAACAACTCCAGACAGTGCGATTATATGTCAGTCACCCTCTCCTTAGTCTTGTTCTACACTCGGTCATGCTACCATAACACCTTTACCAAAGGAATAGACCATCCATAGAGAAACTTCATGATGTGATCCCCAATATGAATAGGGTTGTGCTTGAAGGATTCATCCACCACCAAATCAACCTCCTCGGGTTAAAAAACACGAGACGTGTCTGAAAATTAATGTCATAGCTGAGAAACATGAAAGACTTCATTCTTATCCCAGTACCTATGAGGTAACTACAACTGATAATCAACCGTCCTGACTCTCTCCAAAACCTCAAACGTCCAGATGTATCTCGATGGAAGCTTCCAATGCCTCATAATCCTTTTGTGTCCCAACCTCGGTGTGACATTTAGGAAAACTTGATCTCCAACATCGAACTCAAGAGGTTGTCTCCATCGATTGACATAATATTTCTGCTGAGATTGTGATATAGAAATCCTCTTTCAAATAAAATCCACCTGTTCAGTGGTCTCCTGAACAAGATGAGGTCCCAGTATAGCTACCTCTCCTGCCTCCAGACAACATAAGGGTTATCGACATGGCATACCGTATAAAGACTCATAAGATGACATCTGAATCGTTCCCTAAAAACTATTAATACAGGAAAACTCCACCAGGGGTATGTGTCTCTCCCAAGAGACCCCAAAATCTAGGATGCATTCTGGAAGCATGTACTCCAAAACCTGAATCATGTGCTCAGACTGGACATCAATCTGGGGATGGTAAGCTGTACTCAGAAGTACCTATGTATCCAACGCCCTCTATAGTACCTTCCAGAAACAAGAAGTAAACCTGGTTTCCCTATCTGAAATGATAGAGTGAAGAACCCAATATAAATGCACTATCTCTCATATGTACAATTTTCCAAGCTCATCAACACTGAATTTTTATTTGATTAGAAGGAAATGTGAACCCTTTGAGAGTTTGTAAACAACAACCCACATAACATCATTTCCTTGAGATGAACTCTATAAACCTGCCACAAAATCCATCGTGACATCATTCCACTTCCACTCTATAATGGGTAACTATTGTAAAATCACTTACAATCTTTGATTCTCTGCAATCTCCTATTGACAGGTAGAACATTTGATAACAAAACCAACCACACCCCTCTTCATACCTAGACACCAATACCGATGATGTAAATCTCGATACTTCTTGGTGACACTAGGATGAACTTCCCATTTTGAGGCACAAAAATCCCACAACAACTCCTCACTTATGTCTTCTGACACCCATAAACGCCCATGAAAATTCAAAACCTCATCCATGCCTATGGTCAACCCAAGAGTAGGGACCTCACCTAAAACACTCTCCCATAGAACTAGGCCTTTGGAATCTGATAGTTTCCTTATTCACACTCGATCCAGTAGATTATAGGTAACAACTATATAAGAAAAAAATGTCTTCCCCTATCTATCTTGCACCTCTTAATGCATCTCAGAGAATATATCCATAACATTCCACTCACAACTGGCCTCCTGAAATACTTGTATTTGATTCCTCCAACTCAACTCATAAGCAACTATGGTGACTTTCCTAGGTGTGTAGGCCAGCTCAAAGTCAAAATACTGAAGGTACTCAGCCCACCTTTGTTGTCCCAAATTCAGATAACACTATATAAAGATATACTTGAGGATTTTGTGTTCTGTGTACACCACAAAATGCTCTCCCAAAACACAATGTCTCCAACAATGCAAATCATGTACAACTACAGCTAACTCGATATTGCGAATCGGGTAGTTCCTCTCATGTGGCCTCAACTATCGAGACCCGTACACAACGACTCCTTCTTCCTGTATAAGCACTACTCCCAGCCTGATACATCATGCATCACAGTAAACAATGTAACTCTTTCCTGACTTTGGAAAAACTAGTATTGGTGCTGAAGTCAATCTCCCTTTAAGCTCCTAAAAGGCTGAATTGCAGGAATCTATCCAAAATTACTTCACGCTTTTCTTAGTCAGGACCTTCAAAGGTGTTTCTAAGCATGAAAAGTCCTGAATAAAGAATATGTAGTAACCAGACAGCCCCAAAACACTTCATACCTCAAAGAAGTTATTTATTTTCTCCTAGGAAACTATCACTCTCACCTTCTATGGGACTACTGATACTCCTGTCTCTGAGATAAAATGACCCATGAAGTGAATCTGGTCCATCTAAAAGTGGAACTTTGAGTGTTTAACATATAAATGATGCTCTCTCAGTGTACTCAATAAAATCTCAAGATGGATGGCATGGTCATGTCGAATGTGAGATTAAACCAAGATATCATCCATGAAGACTACCACAAAAGAATCCAAGTAAGGATGGAACCCTCAATTCATTAGTTCCATGAAAATTGCTAGTGCGCTCATGAGACCGATCAGTATAACCAAATACTTGTATAGACCACACCCTCTCTGAATGGTAGTAAGTGGTATATCTGACGGTCTAATGTGCAAATGATGATAACCAAATATCAAGTAAATATTAAATATCACCCAGGCTCCTTGAAGATGATAAAAAATATCATCAATCCTTGATAAGGGATATCAGTTCTTGACCATCAACTGGTTCAGCTACCAATAATCCACACAAATTATGAGGGTACCGTCCACCTTCTTCGCAAAAAGGACAGGAGAACCCCAAGGAGAAGTACTGGGTTAAATGAAACCTTCTTCTTGAAACTTCTCAAACTACTTATTGAGATCCTGTAATTCTTATTTAGCCATCGTCTAAGGTGTAATGAACACTGGTGCCACTCTAGGCACTAGATCAACAGATAAATCCACCTCTATCTTTGGAGTTAAACCTGAAAAGACATCTAGAAAGACATATTTGAAATGATCCACCACTAGAGAAATGTCCATATATGAAGTACCCTAATTATCTAGATATAAACTAGAAATATGGTATGTAATTCCTCCCGACCCATGATGCTCGGGTCCATCTCTGCTCACTTGGACATCTCATTCTCCCTTATGTAGAAAAGATTCACCCTCTGGTGATGTGAAACTCACCCTACAACAATAGGAGTCAAAAAATTCCTAAAAAGAGACCAACCAGTCCATTTTGATAATGACATCGAAGCCTGTCATCTTTAAGACATAGAGGTCCCAAAAGAAGTGAAACCCAGCAAGCTCAAGAGGGAACTCCTTGAACTTATGTACACTAGCCATCCTAATCCCCAACAGAGTGTCTAGTGTCATAACATTATCATAAGTAAAGATACAAATCCCAAGGATCTCCACAATGGAAACAGATATAAAACTATGGGAAGTCCCTATATCAAAAAGAGAAGAAGCTAAAACTGAGACAACTAGAATCGTACCTCAAACCATAAAAGGTATGAGATCTTTCTTATGCTGGGTCTGGTCCATCACAAAATTATGACCTGTAATGCAACCCTGAAACCCTTCCTAGCTCCCCTGAGCTGATACAACCTTCTATCATAGAAAACCTATCCTATGGCTACCATGACCACGACCACCTGCTCGACCTGAATGCCCAAAGGAACTCCAGTTCCCTGACTGATGAGAAACCGGTGGCCCTACTCCTAAATGTGGATTCATAACAGATTCCCACTCACTCGATACTAGTGAGAATATCCTACAGAAATGCTCAAGATGGAACATCTTTCCATAAGATCGACACTCAAATGGATCCCATAGGCAGTGCAGTCTCATATGTAAACTCTTTCCACCTTGGTAGCACACCACATGGATACCTGAATAAACATCCCTTCGACGCTTCCTACTATTCGTTGAAGGAGTAAAAGCCCTGGATGATGAACTGCCCTGGTTCACAGCTCCAAACCCTCACATTTCCCTCAGAAATCAATGCCTGGTTTACTATAGCATTCACTGAAGTCAACCTAAAAACATTCACCTACGATCAGATGTCATACCTGAGACCATCCTCAAATCACCTTGCCAGTGATAACTTTTCACCTCCCAAAACAGGTGTGAAACACTGAAGCTCTTTAAAATGAAAAGAATAATCCATCACTGAAGTAACACCCTGCTCAAAGTGTATAAACTTCTGGGATTGGTTAGCTCTCAATGTCTCGAGGTAGAAATAATCATAGAAGGTGCATTGAAACTATTCCCAAGTCATATCCTGATGATGCCCCACCTATGAGATAACATACCTCTATCTCTTGGTGGAATCATGCAGCATGTAATTTGTGAGATTCACCCTCCTTTCATAAGGTGTCTCCAAATGCTTGATGATAGAATGTATGGCCTCTAACCATGACTCTACTGCCTACAATCCTCTATACCTAGAAAAAGTGGGAAGATGCTTGTGCTGGAACACCCATTTCAACTCTTCCATAGTCGTGGTAAGATTTGGTGCTCCCTGAAAGGCCTGAATCATCCTCAAGAATCCTTCACAGAACTATGCATCAGTACCTATGTCCAGTATAACATCTAGTTCCAAGACAAGCATGATGGTAGGATCTTTTGGTAGTCCCTAGTCCACCATTTTTTTGTTAGTTCATCACCCTGTACATGGCATACAACCGGAGGATGTCTTGGTGGCCTGAATCTGCATGGTCAAGCACACACCTCAGTATGAGATTAATGGAACTAAAACTCATAATTTGATTAATAGAATAGGATAATAAAAACATTAATGTTTTACAAAATAGGGTTACAAGGTTTTTAAAACCACTACATAGTGTGTTCCCTTAGGATTTAACATGGGTGTATACCTCTGTCAACTTGGCCGTGTAACACCCCATATACACAGTGTGTTCCTCTAGAGACATGACATTTTCTTCAATATTCCATCATTCCCAAGTACTTCTATATGGCTCTAACCAAATGGTTCTCCTTGTGTAACATTACATGGAGTGCACACCCTAGACATGGCGTGTACAATTAAAGTTCCATCTACCCGTGTTGTTAGTCATACGGCCGGATACACAATCGACTATAGTACAACATGTACTCCCAGTACACGACATGTAATACAAGTTTTCCAACCCTGTGTCTCTTCTCACACAGTCAGTCACACTGTCATCAACTATATGACGTTTACATACGGTACACGACATGTACTTAAGAAAATTTATTTCTTCCAGAACAAAAGAACACATAACGTGTGTTCATAACATCACACACTGTGTTTTTCTAGGTATCCCGGATATTAATCCTATAAAACTTCTCTATAACCCCAAAAATCATTAAATTTTGGCCAAGTAATACCATGTTCCAATCCTTGAGAGCCCATTCTTCCGTGAAGAAAAGTTTGGAATCCTTATTCATATCATAACTTAATAGAATTCTATTAAAGTTTAAACATGATCCACCAAATTCCAATCCAAGAGGACCCATAACACCTCAGGGACCAGATATTGGAGTCCATCCAAATGAAAATTTACACATACTAATACCCTATCAAAAAATAGCAGGTATTTCTATCATGACATCCATCTCAAAAACATCCATATCTAGCACAACATTTATCACAACAACATGGAATTAGTAATACACCATACATGGAATGATGATAATGCATTACATGTGATCTATAGAAAGTTCATATATGATGCATGAGATGGAATACCCCCATCTAATTGGGTTGCAACAGAATATAACCTCAATAATAGCAACGATAACAACACAAAACAAATGAATCACCCAACAATGAAATGAAACCAACTATAACAATTGTAAAACTAGAAAAATTATAGTATTCAGGGTAACGTGGATTTTCCATGTACATGGGTTAGTGAATCCTGAGAACAAATAATTACCAAACTCCATTTTATTCCTATCCCTTTATAATGTCTACAAATAGTAAGACAAAGAAAAAAAGAAAACTCCTATGATACCACTTTGTAACGTCCCAGATCTGGGTGCCACCCAAAGGTACCCCAACCCCAGTTGGTCACATAACCTCAAGTGCATTTACCTAAATTCCAGATGCTTTTAACTAGAATCAAGGGAAAATGTGTGATATTGGGGAAACTATGCCCTAATTGGAAGAGATACACAGCGGAAAACAAATAGTAAACAATAGAAGAATCAGTAATACCAACAAAAGTAAACAGAGGAAGACTAAAAGTAAATTAAACAAAGCCACAATATATATATATATATATATGATGCATGAAATATGGATCTAAGAAAGAATCCAAAAAATTCACAGTTCTTGAATGTAATACAAAAAACAAAGTATAAAAGAAATAAGTAAACTCCAGAAGAATTACAACCTTCAGCTTGGTCCCATGCTCTCCAGCTCCAACAACAATCAAGTACCTAATAAAGAAGGGATCTCAACCTTATCTATACCTGCAATCATATAATATATTTGGGTCCAAAAGAAAGACCCAAATAGGGTGTGAGACAAATCCCAGTAGTCAACCACCAAAATATCTATTCCTAACTATCAGTGAATATATGTAGTAGGTAATAGGTAAAATGAAGCAATGAACTAAGAAGTACTGAAAAGTAAAAATCCTATATTTTTTAATTAAATTCATTTAAAATTTTCAATTATTTAATCTATTGTATCATGTAACCAAGAGATCTATCTTGATCTCTGTATCCCATGTGTAAAGTAACAAAACAGATGTCTTAGAAGACCACCTAAAAAATCAAGTAAGACTGAGTCTAAGCCTGTTCTTTGGCTTGGAAGATTCATCAAAATTATAAAATTATTCATACATGACCCCTTGAGAATTTCTCATAGTATACCCCCTATGATCTAACATTTCATCAATTCATTAAGCAATGACCCTCTGGGAAAGATCTCAGGGTCTAACCCCTTTGGCCAAACCTAGAACCAATCAATTATAAACGACGACCTAGGAAAGCTCTCATGGTTTAAACCCTTGGGTAAAAAATTAGTTTAATAAAATAATAATGATCACCTAGGAATATCTCATGGTCTAACCAAAACAATTATAGATGACCACTGGGGAAACTCTCATGGTCTAACCCAAACAATTATAAATGACCACTTGGGCAGCTCTCACAGTCTAACCCAAAAAATTATAAATTACCAACTAGGAAGCTCTCATGGTCTAACCACTTTGGGAATCTCTCATAGTCTAATAATATTTGGTAAAAATTCACAATGTATATCACATGAATTTCATATAATGCGCAACATGATTTTAACAAGACAAGGCATGGAAAACAGGACAATCCTAATAGGAATACATGACCAAATGACCATAAACAATAAACCAAGGGAAACACACCCATGGGATGTCCCATAAACAAGGTACATAACCATATTCATAGGCAATAACCCTTTATCCTAAAATCAAACCATAGAAGGTAATAGACACGGTTAATTTAGAAACCACGCAATACCCAAAACATGGGTATGCGGAAATTTTAGAAGATATAATCCAAATAAAAGCAATGAAAGGCACAAACCACCTATCTCAATGTCGTACGATCGATATACTTGATTTTCGACCCTTGAATCGGCCTAAAAAGGCATAGATCTACAAAAATGTGAAAAATTATCAACCTTGAATAACTCACAAGATAGGATGAATCAGGGAAAAAGGCTTTAGGGGTTTTGATAACTCACATGTGAGATTCCAACGCACCTAACAGTGTCTCAATCGGAGCTCAGACAGAGAATTGGGATGGGTTCGAAGTCCATCGATTGTTCTGCTGCTCTCTTATATGAACCACAGGGAGAAGAAGATGTTTTTGGACATAATACATGAACCCGCTCTGATATAACACATAAGGAGAAATGTACATGGTGTGTTTATTTAAACTACATGTTGTGTAGTAGCCTTAACTAGCCCCCCAACTTAAGCGGTCTTCTAGGTCACCACATGGCCATGTACTCAGCCACTACACAGTAAGTACGTAGCTATATGTGACACGATAGGCACACATTGTGTACTCAAGAGTACATGGAGTGTACTTAGAAAAACCCCATTTCCCCCTTTTTTCTAAAAAACAACCCAAAATCAAGATTTATACCTAAAATGAAGATCTTATTTCTTAAAGAAATGAATTTTTTACATACTGTTATATATATATATATATAATGAACTATTTCTAGTTTCATGTGAAATGAAAAATATTTAAAAGATAAATTAATTTGAAAAAAAATATCAAAATCTTGGAATGTTACATTCTACCCCCTTTAAATGAATTTATCCTTCAAAATTAATTTGGGTTATAAAAGGTTTAATTATTTAAAGATTCATTCATAGAAACCCACATCATAAATGTGGATACTATGACTTCCCTTAAAAAGGGAATTTTGGAACCATAACGGTTACCTAAAGTAACATATAACTGGGTTTCCCTATAGAAGATCATAGGTTTGGTGTGAAGATTGGACATGGAGGAAAAGTATAAATATTTATAGGGAGTGACTGAGGCCATCAATCACAAAAAATGTAATGATTAAAGGAAAGTTTAGGGCCTCAAAGTCATAAATATGTGATGATTTAAAAGTCCATTAGCTCAACAAAAATTAAGTTATTAGGATAATAATTTATTTTGATCACTTTCAGAATGTTTAGTAATTCTTGATAAAATTCTATAAAAGAAATCCATTCTTGGGTTGTGCTTGAACAATTTATATTACATCCATTACCTCATGGAATAAATGTTTAGAAATTATCTTTGATGCATAATGAACTAAAATACTCTTTTATTGAATCTTAAGGCCCATAAAATATTTAAAACTCCAACTATTTTTCTCTCAACATGAATTAATCTATAAACATAAAAAGTAACACTAATACTTCATCATAAATATTTATTCATTACAAAAAAATATACATTAACCAGGACATATCATAGGCCAGTGGTAGGCATAAAACCTTTATTTTACTCTGGTCATGGGTTCAAGATGGCCTTTCTAGACTTTATTGGTTGTCACCCGAAAAACATGATGTCTTTTTTTAAAAGCACACTAATATAATATATATTATTTACATAATTTAAATAAGGTTTATCACTGATTATCATTTTAAACAAGGTTTTAAATACTATCTCATTGCATAGATACTTCCTTTGAGGCTTAACTTAAACATTTCATGAATGGTTGACCTTATAACCATTCACAAAGGTGAAAAAAATATAAAAATTTTAGAAAGAGAGTCACAAAATTAGCTTAACATCAATTCACCTATATAAAACGAAGTATCTCTTGGTTTTCACATTCCAAACATGAGAATACCCTCATAATATATTCTCTTGAAATATGGTAACAACCTGAATTACCCTAAATCCTTTTGTAAAACAAGCATGCTTCCTCATTCCAAAGTTTATTGGATATACTCCTTAAATAAAAAAATGTTGTAAACTTCATTAGTGATAGCATAAACCACCTATAAATAATTCATTTATTAGTTACAAGGTAATAAATACTTTCCAATTTACTTATTTATATCCCATATATCTTTATCCACACCACATTATCTTATAATAAAGAACATATTATAGGTTACCTTCCCTTAGTCAAAATATCATCTTGTTATTAAATCACTTCACGAGTCCAAAGGGAACATTCAACATAAACTTGAAAATAATGAGTGAAAAACATAAGTAGAACATTCCTTGTATATTTCATCATTAATAAATTTTAAATCCAAATACATAAATACTTCAATTACTTCATCCTTAATCCATTAACAATGCTACCTAATCCTATTACATAATACCTTTTTTACGTTCAAATTTCATTTGTAGTCTGGTCATCATCATCAATGTAACCATTACTCACACCACCTTGTTGATTCTCTTTAGTAACATTCCTCTTGGAAGATTGGGTTGCATAATGATCATTTTATATATACATAAAACAATTAACCTTATATGAAGTCTGAGGGAGTCCAAAATTCCCATCAATTTCATTAACCTAACTCTTCATTTTTCCCTTGTAGTAACTTACTTTGTGTCCCCCTTTTCCATTGTCAAAACACCTTATTGTTCCTTTAAGGAATTCACTTAGGTGATTCTTTCCACTTTATTTCCACAAAGAAAACCGAATCTTCTTTCCTTCATGGTCTCCATTACCCTAACTCAAATAAAACTCCTTCTTTATCTTCATTAGCGATTCTCAGAGTTGGTTAATATAAAAATTGTTAATCATGTTCCCTGAAAACTGACTAGGCATGATTATGAAATATTTCACTCTAGTGATTATCCCCCTTGAATTCTCATCAGAAAATATTCCATCACATTCAACATTAATTCAATTCCTTATAGTTCCTACCATTGACTATAACTAGAAGAATAGTGTGAACATTACTTATCATAGAAGAAAACCAAATATCCATGAAAATAATTACTTATAGTATATCTAAATCATGACACATTTTATAATATATGAAAACTTGGAGTTTATCTAAGGTTATTCATAGCTAACTTGTATCTAAATCCTTCATGATTGTTCATGAAGAGTTTTTGAATTCCCAAAGAATATCCCCCAGGAGTGTCAAACTAGGTGTGCATAAAGGCCCATTTTCATGTACCGGATTACCCCGAGTCAAGTCTATAACATCTTGTCAGAGTTGTTAACCCTAGGTACATCTGTTCCAGATCCACATCCAATTGCAGTATCTAGACAGGGATGTATTTCTTTGAAACCACCCACTCTATCCTTTACAAAAATTCCAAGACATTTTCCTAAATGTTAACTCATCCTCATACTTATCCTTAGATTCATACCTAGACATATACCCAGGGATCGTACTAATGTTTTCTAATCTTATTTTGCAAAGGTTAACTATAACTTTTCTTTAATACCAACTATAGAGACCCTCAATTTTCAAACAATAACATTACATAACTTTTTTAGAATAGTTAAATATTATACAAACAAATGCCCAAATTTTGTAGTTGATATAGTACCTTTTGAAACATGGAAACATAAACACCAGTACATATATGAGCTACATCATCTCCCATTAGGCTAGTCTTGACTAGATCCCTTCTTAGACATATTGAACATAATACATATCATCATAACCTGGGGGAAAGGAAACATACAATTGGAAAGCTCAAATGCTCAGTAATGGTAATCAGGGGAGACATGTAAGAATAAACATGATCATAAGGATATGAGAATGTGAACATGAAAATATAAGATCATGCCATGCATATCAAGGATCATAACAGAGATCAAGGCATAAATATTGGCAGTTCATAAGACATGAAACATAATGAAATAGAGAGCATAATCCATTAAATAATAATGTTAGAATAAAATAAAGAATTTTGGATAACACATAAGCATATAATATGATTTCCATAGTAATAAAGGCATCACTGCTAAGACCATATTAGTGGAAAAAGTCCATTACTGAACTGGATGAACCCCCATTATAGTCTTATATTATAGAACTCAGTGAACCCTCATTCTATCCCTATATTACTGAACCAAGTAAACCCTTATTCCAGACCTTTATTACTAAATTGAGTAAACCCTCATTCCATACTTGTATTACTTAATCAAGTAAACCCTTATTCCAGCCCTCTATTACCGAAATGAGTAAACCCTCGTTCCATCCCTATATTACTGAATCAAGTAAACCCTTATTCCAGACCTATATTACTGACCTTAGTAAACCCTCATTCCATACCTGTATTACTAAACAGAGTAAACCCTCATTCCAGCCCTATCTATCTAATGATATATAAATCATTACCCAAATCATTAGAGGGAGATATAGGTCCTACCCGTCTCATAATGAACTCATACACACATGTTCCACTAAACATATCAGAACCCATGAAATGAAATGGGTATCATAAACATCTAAACATATCATAACCTATTGAAATAATTAAAGGTTTCATAATCATTTCATAAAAAGAATAACTCATAAAAGAGAAATGGATTTCATATACATATAACCCATGAATGAGAAATGGGTTTCATAAAGACCATGACATTAAGCACAACTCATTCATATAAAGGATATGAATAAAACTTTTAGATCATTTCCTAGAAGCTATGAGTAACAGAAATAGATTTTATCTTAGATGGAAAATAATTTTGAAATACTCGCTAAATATTTTTCTTGATGAAAATATCATTTATTGTTTCAAAAAGGATTTTCAAAACATAAAACAATTTGAAAATCATTTTCTTATAAAATACCTTGACAACTTATAAATAAGAAATGAAATCATTTTGAAAACTTTTTTCCTTGAAAACATTTAAAATAAGCTTCAAAACATTTTTAAAAACTTGTTCTTTGAAAACACTTGAGAACTTTTAAAGAAATATATAAAATGTTTTGAAAAAAATTCATTTAAAATACATTGAATGCTTATAAATAAATCTTGAAAACATTTTAAAAATCAATTTTTTGAAAACCAATAAAAGAATCTTAAAAACGTTTTGAAACCCATTTTTCTTGAAAATACTTTAAAACTTATCAATAGATCTTGAAAATTTTTTGAAAACATTTTTATTGAAAAATTAATTTTAAATTTTTTTCTTAAAGATGACCCATTTAAAAATGAAAAGGATGCTTCAAAGTAATGTTGATGGGTAAATTTGTACATGTCGTATGAGGTCAAAAGAACATTCCTTTTCCATGACAAAAAAAGTTAGAAAAGTTCCTTGTTCGAAAAGTGAAAATAAGATTCCATTTAATAGATTAGTAAAAAAAAGGGTAAAAATTTGTTTTAATTATTATATTATAATGGTATAATATTCTTGGAAACACTTTTTAGAAAACAAATATTTCCAACTGAAGAAAGGGTAAAGTCGAGCTTTCCTAAAAACACATTATTAACTATCTTATGTACCAAAAAGTAGAATATAGTACCAATAAATGATTACATCATGAAACAATAGAGTATAAGGAAATTAATAAATAATATTGAGAGAAGGATCGTAATATTTCATCAAAGTATGCATAAACATAAACAATCTTGGAAAGCAATGAGATTGTCTCGATAAACTCTTATAACTTGGTATCTTGGGATCATGCTCTCCATGTAAGGAAATGAAATTAAATGAATCATATAATATCATGAAAAGATCATGATCCATGATATTTCATGTAAAATGGAAGTATATTCCCCTCAATAAAGAGTTTAGCTGCATAAAAAAACATGAGTCACAAAGAAGGCATATTGAGACAAAACATTTTGAACAATTTGGTAAATTTTGAAAATTAAACCCCATGAAAGAGGGATCATAAAATTTTAATGTGAATAAACTTATATTTAAGTAAAAGATAAATATAATTCAATCATATTCAGTACATACACCTCAAAAAAGTAAAGAGTGGCGAACATAACATTTATCTCACAAAAATGAAAAGTGAGATGAAATCCCCTTACCTTGTGTCATGACTTTCTCCATACTTGTACAAGATTCATATATAATAAATATAAGTTTATTATAAATATTATCAGAATAAAATTCTTATATATATTACTATATAAGGTATTATTATAACCATATATTATCCGCTTGTTAATGATCCTATGTTAAGGTTTCACTTTGGGTAAATTTTACTTGGTTCTTCACATGTGTCTTAATTTGTTACATCTTTGGTCCTTATACTTATATCATGATTCCATAATTTAAAAAATGATATAAATATGAGGTATATAAATTATATTTTTATATTAATAATATATAAAATATGGGAGTACGAAATAGAATACACCGTTCACGGAGATGATAAGCCGTAGGTACGTATGAACATTGTTTCTGTTTGTATTTTCATACTGAAAGAAAATATGTAAATGATATATATATATATATATATATAATTATTCCAGTATCATTACTATATTATATATATCATATAAGTTCATTAAAACCATCCTTAATACATTACATGTGGTGTGTGAATGAATCACATCGCTTTGAGGGGGCGGTAGTCCACACTTTCTCAAACGAGATTATCGTATTAACACCAAATGGAAAATAAATAGATGTTTGTTATAAAAGGAATAAATAATATCAAATAAAAATTAAATATAATATATGAAATATATAAATAGAGTTTCCATCATAATTTCCACCATGATTGGTGGTAAAGGAGAAATGAACAATCATCATTTCGTGAGGCAGTGGTTTTCCATACATAGAAATAGTATGTTAAAAATCCATCAGATGGAGGTGTTGATAAGTTTAGGTCAGAATATTTTCATAAAAACATCATAGTATATGGAGTATATAGGTTTTGTGACACAATAAGGTAATAAATATAGTGTAGGAGGTGTAGAAGAAAAAATAAATGGAAGGATCTTGAGAGAAGACGTTACCTCTAAATCGGGTAACTCCTTTTGGTTTGTGACAAATGGATTCCTTGGGAATCATTCTTCCCAAAGTGAGGATTCAAGGTCAAAGGGAATTTTTTTGGTAGGATACTTGGTAATATCTTGGAAAAACTTAACAGTTTTGATAGGTGTGAAGCATGGGTATAGGTGGTGAACTTTTATAGGGAAGGAAAAGGACTCACTTTGAACTTTTAGAAACTATTTAGGTGTGAACATGTTCTTACCTAAACAATTAACACCAAAAAAACAATCAATAATGGAAGTTTTTTGGCCGAAATAAGGAGATAAAATTGGTGTCGTACAAGTTTCTAGGTCATTTGGGCCCTTAATTTTAAGGTTTAGTCCCTAATTAAGCTTAATTTGGCCTTCACTGCTATGATTAATTATAATAATTTTTACTAATCATTTTGGTAAAAAGTTAACATGGTATTATTAGAATATAAATATTAGAATTAATAAAATGGTTTATTTCATATTTTTTAAAATCAAATCACATAAGAGGAAAAATTAATATTAGTTCTAATCCTACAGATGTGACGAAATAACTGGGTTTTAAAGTAGAAAAAAAGTTCAAAAGATTGTAATGATTTTATATTCAATTTCAAAGTGAAATTGAATGTAATGAGTTATTTTGTGTTAGTATATGTAATATTTATATAATTTTACATTAAAAAATATTTATAATATCATTTATAATTAATAATTAATTATATAAAAAGCAAGTTTTTAACTAAAAATCATTATTTTCCATTATTCAGCAAAAAATGAAGTTTCTCAGAAAAATCCAAAAAATTCACCATAGGATAATTTTGACACTCAGAATTCAAAAAAGAAGTTTATTTTATAAAATTAAATTTCTAAATGTGTCTAAAATTAATTTTATTATTAGAAGAAATTCATTTGATAGAACGATATTTTTAATATAAAAGGAATTTACCAAAAATCTTATCTTTCATTATCAATATGTTTTATTTATATAAAAAATTATAACCCATATTTGGAAATAATTTATTACTATTAATATAATTTTTTTTAATGGTTATGTTATAATTATCTCATTTCATTAATTATATATATATATAAAGGCATTTCATAGTAACTCAGTGTTGCATGCATCATAGTCCAAGTTAGTGTTGCTTGTAGTGTAAGCCAAGTTGGTATTGCTCGTAGTGTAAGACAAGTTGGTATTATGTGTGAAAGGAAAGTTTTAGTTAGTGTTTTAATATATATACATATATAATGAACTATTTCCAATGTCATGCGAAATGAAAAATATTGAAAAGATAAATTAATTTGAAAAAAATAATTCCCACAATCTCATGGTGTTGCATATTCTCTTATGATTCATGTCTTATGAACATATGATATTTGTGCCATGATTTATTTTTATGATATTTTAAATGTAGGGTATATCTTATAATGTTATTATTACATTCTAATACCATTATGCTCATGTTTATGCTTACATATCTCCCTTGTTTACCCTTATCGAACATTTGAGCTCACCCCTTTTTATGTTTCTTTCCCCAAGTTATGAATATATATTTTATTTATGAATTGTATAAGAGGGGTGATAGTCTTGGGGAACCTATTGGGAGATAAATTTGTCTCACCCTTGTACCATGGTTTATGTTTCTATGATTCCAAAGGCACTAAACTGTTATAGTCTTTGGGAATCCATTTTTATAATTTTTTAAGTATTTCTCAAAAGTTATGTAATGTTTATTTGTGTAAATATTTGGTATTTATAGTTGGTATCAAAGCCATGTTTAGTAAAAATTTGTAAACTAGGATGAGAAAACCTTATTCTAAACTCTAAGGACATGTTTGAGGATAAGTATAAGGATAAGGAAAAGTATAGGAGAATGTCCTGAAATTTTGGGAAAGGATAGAGTGAGTGGTTTTCTAGAAATAAATCCCTCTATGGATAATAAAAGTGGATTTGGCTGTAGGAAAAATGTTCCTAGGGGTAAAAAATATGAAAATATGTCCCGAGGATGACTTGGGGTAATCTAGTACATGATAATGGGCCTAGCTGTACACCAGGTTTGACACTCCTGGGGGATATGCTTTGTAAATTTCAAAACTCATCACAAACTGTTATATAGGATTTGAATAGATCATGACCATGAATAACCTAGTATAAACCTAATGTTTCATCAATTAAAAGGTATGTGTCATGATTTAGACATCCTATAAGTAATTTTTCAGGATTATGTGGATTTATTCTATTATATGTGTTTCTCAACCCATGCTTTCTGGTTTTAGTCAATGGAGAGAACTATAAGGAACATGATTAACATTGAATGTTTCCAATGTGGAATGTATGGGAATTATTAAAATAAATTTACCAAGTTGAAATCTCATTAAGAGAATAAGGAAGGTGGTATGAGTATTGGTTATACTGATAAAGATAAAGAGACCACAAATGACATGAGGAAGGTACGTGAAGTTATTCCAGTATTGTTTACATTAATCATAAGAATCATGATTATATTGAGGTTGAGGAACCTTAAGACATGATTCATATTACATGTTCTAGGAAATAGGTATTATGGAATAAGTTGATGAATCCCGAGTAATGGTTTAAGAATAAAGCTGGATGAATGAAGTTCTTATGTTTTGGAATTCAAAGATTATGTTATATGAATCATGAAATATGTAGGTATTTTCAGTATAATTTTTTATTAAGTATTTAAAAGGATATTTTTAATGGTGATGAAGACTTATAAAAGATATATTTTTCTTAAGGGAAGTTAACCCTTAATGTGATCAAGATGTTGAGAAAATTGGGTTTTTCTTGGATAAGGAGATGATTGATTTCGGTAAAGTAAATTGGATAACACTGATTACCAAGGATATGATCATAGATTGGTTGAAAAATTTGTATTTTTCATCATGGATGAAGTTTACAACTTTCTATATTTATGGAATATATAGAATATATTTTGAAATAAGGAGACATGAAAGTTTATAATAAGGATTTACTGTAATTCAGGTTATTACCTTGTTTCAAGAGAATATACGATGTAGTTATTCATATGTTTGAAATGTCACAACCAAGAGATACATTGTGATATATGAGGGATCAATGTTAAGATTATTTTGTGACCTTATTTATAAATTTTTGGATTTTCATATTTCACAAGGGTTATAAGGTTAAACATTTATGGAAAGATTAAGTTAAACTTTGGATGATGTTTTTGAGAATAAAGTATTATCTCACCACATGAGGATTTATGAATACTAGATAACATGAAAAAAAAAACATGGTTTTAATGATAAATAATGACAAATTGGATGGCAAATCATGAATCTCATGATTTGTTAGTGCTTTATGAATAAGAAAAATTCAAATTCTTTTTCGGAGAAAGTGGTAAAGTGGATCAAGAAACAACAAAGGGTGTGGTTTTCCTGAAATCATGAAATTATATATTTTCATGAAAAATATTTAACTTTTGGAAAAAGTACCTTAAAACCAAAATTTTTTACCCTAGTACCTCTATTTCTGAGGAATAAAATGGTTCCTTAGTTCATAGTTGATTTATGGATTTATGGTTGTTAAATTTATCTTGACCATGTTCTCTATCACTCTCCATTAGAACATGATAGTTAGATTTCTCTTCCATGTTTATGTTTTCACTTCCCACCAATGTTATCCCATGTGGAAACCATGTTATATTTTACTTTGGGTAACCATTATGTTTCCAACTTTCCTTTTTAAAAGGAAGTTTTAGTATTATTTAATAAAATGGGGGTTTATAAGAAAGGAAATTTCAATTATTAAACCTTTAACAACCTAGATGAATTTTGAGTGAAAAATTCATTTTAATGGGGATAGAATGTAACACCCAAAGATTTTGGGAATTATTTTTTCGAATTAATTTATTCTTTTTTATATTTTTCATTTCACGCAACATTGAAAATAGTTATTTTATATATATTAAAGCACTAAATTTGGCTGGAATTATATGAAATTATAAGTTAATTGTGAACTAAAATAAATATAAAGGTTATATTTATTTATATGGAACATTGAGGTTAGATTACATTACACGAAATACTGACTTTTCTCAACGACCTGTGTAACATGCAAGACCATGTTTTACCAAACAAAAATATATCATTAAAATATTATTATTCAATATATTAAGACTTAAACTTGACTTTAAGTTAGAGTTTGTGAATAATATTAACTAACTTATCAAAACCTATGGTTTACAAAAATAAAAAACGAATTCATTAGTTACAATGTACCAATTGAATATAAAGGGAATATTTTTATAGAAAACTATTTTTTCCCACAAAGGTATTTTATCTTAATAAATTAAATTAATTAAAATTATTTAGTGATATTAATTTAATATATATATTATATATTCAATAAAATATTTTTTATATTAATCCAATAGGTTTTATTGGAATAATATAAGAAGAAACACAATTTAACACATAAAACCCAGTATTTTTAATAAGGCAATTTTACCACCTTTTAATAGAGAACCTTTTTTAAATCTAAATTTAGGAAATTTTATAAATATTATATTTCAAAATAATCTTAATATTTTAAATAGAATAATAAAAATTATGTTAGGGTGATATTATTGTATTTTTTTATGAATTTTTATTTATTAATGAATAGTTAAAAATACTAAATTTTAATTTAAAACTGCTTCTTCGTCTAATTTATTTATATAGTTAAATAATATTTTCAGTTGGTTTAAAAGTTTAATTAGATTAAATTTTGTTCAATAAACCTAATTTATTTCATTGGAATAAATTTCCCATTTAAATTTACTATAAAAACATATCATACTTTTGAACATTTTTACTTTAAAAACCCACATTTTCGTCCCTCTACAGGATTATATTTAACATAATTTATGACACTTATTTGTATGAAATTTGAAAAAATTTATTCAATATTTGGAATCAAAATAATTTATAATGTCTAATATGTTCAACTTGGTTTATAAAAAAAATTATTGTGATACTCATTAAAATTAATTATAATTATTAAGATTAAATTAGGCTTAACAAGGGACTAAACCCTAAACATAAGGCCTAATAGAACCTATAGAATTGTCCAGAAGACATTTTATGGCCATATTTATTCCCTATAATCAATTTTATCTAATTTGGAACATTATTTGATCCACATTCCATGGAAAAAACATGGGTGGAATTCCCTTTCCCAAAATTTACAATAGTGCCACTCCTCCACCACTATAAAAAGGCCTTATCTCCAACCACTACATCACACGTATAAATACACTTATAGATCGACCAGTATCTATAAAAATAGATTCTAAAATTCCATAAAATCATCCAATAAGCCCCTCCTTTGGAATAAATCATTCCAAAAAAGGCCTTTGGTGCAAACCAAAAGGAGTTACCCGAATATGAGGTAACATTCTTCCTCAAGTTATTTTATTTTATTTTCATCCTACACCCCTCAACTACTATTATTCCAAAATTTTATAACAAAAAAATTAACCTAAATATACTGGGATGTTTTTTATTCTACGTGTTGACCTAAACTTACACACACTTCCATCTAATGGGTAACGAACATACTATTTACGTGTACAACTAACTATCACCTCATGAAATGATGATTGTTCATTTTTACTTTACCTCCACTCATGGTGGAAATTAAGATGGTAAATATATTTATATGTTTTATATATTATATTTATAATTTATTTATTATTATTTAATTTTTATTTATAAAATACCATTATTCTTTCCATTTTTGTAAATACTATAATTTCATTTGAGGAAGTGTGGACTACTTCCCCCTCAAAGCAATGTGACTCGTTCACACACTACATGGAATGTATTAAGGATTTATTTAGTGAACATATATGATGTACATGACATAATAATTATACTTCAACAATATTATAAAAATATATACATATATTTCATTTTTTTTCTTTCAATGTGATAATAAAATAGATACAACATTAATGCGTACATACGACCTACCGTCTCCATGAATGGTGTATTCCATTCCATACATCTATATTATATATATTATTTCAATAAAACATATAATTAATATAATTTATATTTATATCATGTTTTATATTTGGTAAATCATGATATATGTATATAGACCAAAAAAATAACAAATTATGACCCAAGTGAAAAACAAAGCGAATATTACCCAAAGAATAACCTTAAACTGTTAACAACTGAGTAATGTAATATCATAATAAAACCATATATGGTATTATATATAAGAATATGGTTCTATAATGTATGTATAATAAAATAAAATTTATTATATAGGTGGTCTGAATAAGTACAATGAGAGTTAATACAAAAGGTAATAGAATTTCATCTCACTTTTTATTTCCGTGAGACACATGATTTTTTAACCCCCCCATTACTTTTGTGTGGTGTATATACTAAAAATAGATGTATTATATGGTTATTAGACTAAAATTTATGGGTATTTATGTATCCATTTTATGATCATTCTTTCATGGAGTTTATGTTTCAAAAGTAACCAAATCAGTAAAGTAATTTTTTCTCAAGTTGTCTTCATTAAGACACATGCCATGTAATGCAACTATATTTTTCCATGGGGTGTATAAACTAACTTTAACATGTTATATAATGAATATTAATCTTTTAAATATATTTTAAACTTAATTTTATTTTATTTTCTTACATGGGGATTATATTACAATGTAACCAATTAGTAATCATTTATTGAAACAATCTCATTGCTTCTTGAGATTTTTTATGATTATACTTACTTTGATGAAATAGTATGATCCATATATTAATAAATCTAATTAATTTTATTGTCCTCTGGTTATTAACTATATATTAATGTATTTGTACTATTTTTTCCTCTCTTTGGTACATAATATAGTTAATAAAGTGTTTTTAAGAGAGCCTGACTTTAACCTCTGTTCCAGCAGAAATCTGTGTTCCTTCAAAACCATGCCTTCTAAAAGGTTTAAAAAAATATTATATTATTATTATATGATCATTAATATAAATTTTTACCCATTTATTACATTTTAAAAAGGGGTTCTTAATAAAGAAACTTATTTTCATTTTCCAATCGAGGCACCTTTCTATGCTCTTTACGGTGCAAAAAGGAATGTTCGGCAAGTATGTATTTTTCTATCGTCATAACCATCATTAAATTGAATATTAATTTACAAGATTAAAAAGATATATATATTTTTAATTATTTTCCCTAATATTCTAGAAATTCATTGATTCAAAGCAATTTAAAAGATATGGGTCTCAAAATGTTTTCAATCTTTATTTATATGTCTTAAAATTATTTTAAAAGAAAATGGTTTTCAAATTGTTTTAATGATTATTTTATAAGTTTTTAATGAAAATAGTTTTCAAAATGTTTTCAAGATTTCTTTATAAGTTTTCAAAGTATTTTCAAGTAAAATGGTATCGAATTTTTTTTCAAGCTACTTTTATATGTTTTCGAGGAAAATGGTTTTCAAAATGTTTTTAGGATTTCATTATAAGATTAAAAGTTTATTTTTAAGAAAATTATTTTCAAAAGGTTTTATGTTTTAAAGTTCATTTTTCAAATAATAATGGATATTTTCCTCGAGAAATGTTTTTAAATGATATTTTATAGTTATTTTCCTTCTAAGATGGCATCATTTGATGATGCTCATGATCCAAAGGATCCATTCATATTATTTCTTGAAAGGTTTATGTTTTGATAAAATTATTCTTATGGAACTTGTTTCTATTTCATGAGTTATGTTCTTTTGAGTCCCACTTATTATCATGTGTTATGCTTTAATGAGAGTATTATGGAACCTATCTATTTTACATAAGTTATGATGTGATGAATGGTTAATGATACCCATTTCATTTCATGGGTAACGATTGTTGTTTATGAAGCCCATCTACTTTTATGGGTCATGATATGATGAAAGTTTTTTTATCATTTGGAACATGTATGTATGATTTTTTTATTTGATGGGTGGGACCTATATCTCCCTCTAATTAATTGGGTAATGAAAAATAGTATATGATCTCAAAGGTTAAAAATGTTGTATCCCAAGCCCAAAAATAAGAAGGTACATGGGTTATAGCCCAAGACAAAAATAGGTCGGTACACATGTTGTAGCCCAAGCCTAAAAATAAGTTGGTGTATGAGTTGTATCTCAAGCTTGAAAGTAAGAGGGTGAAAAATCTGTATCCCAATACCCAAAATAAGTGGGTATAAAGTTTGTTTGCTCAATCCAAAAGAAGGTACATGGGTAATAGACCAAGCCTAAAATGTTACGAAGGTCTTGGTAATTATCATTGACATAAGATTTTCTATGTTTATGTGATTCCAAAATTACATGTATTACTCCTATGTTATGCTTTCATGGCCTATTCTCTAGAATAAATTATGATTCATGTATTATGAACTTACGATATTTTTTCCATTATTTATGTTTATGATCTTTGATATATAGGGTGTGATATTATAATGTTATGATAACATTCTCATACCCTTACAATCATGTTTATGCTTACATATCTCCCTTGTTTACCCTTACTGAGCATCTAAGCTAACCCATTTTTATGTTTCCTTCCCTAGGTTATGAAGATATATTTTATGTATGACATGTATCATAGGGGTTATAGTCTTGGAGAACCTAGTGGTAAATAATGTAGCTCACCCATTTACTAGGGTTTATGTTTCCATGTTTAAAAAGGCACTAAACTAATATAGTCTTTGGGAATCTATTTTTATAATGTTTTAAGTATTCCGTAAAAGTTATGCAATTTATATTTACGTTAATAATGGATTGTTATAATTTTTCCATGTGTAATATCTAAGAACTATCATAGAAGAACAATAAAAAGTATCCAATATTGTGATGAGGAGTTAAATCATCAGGGTATCAAACTTCAAGGAAGAGGAATAGATTCTTACAACAATCATGGTTATAAAATACTGAGAAGAAAAAAATAGCATGGAAATAACCTACTATGCATGTTATCAGATACTACTTTTGAGTATTTATAATAATGATAAGCTAATTGGTTTTAAGAACACAGATTCTTAGTGAGTGCGAAATCTAGTGAAGATAAATTTCAATTAGTGATCGACTTTTAGATTTTTCTTAAATATATCTTGGTATTTCTAGAAGATATTATTAAGTATAAAAATATATATTTTATTGATACATAATAATATTATGAATAGATTCTAATCTAATTAAAATAATAATGAAAAAGGAACAATTTTATATATATTTTGGGACTCCATAGAACCTGGGACTCAAAGTATGCAAGGAGATCATAGTACGATTATAGGAACAAAATGTGAAACTCTAAAAAGAACAACTATGTGAGATAAGAATTTTTAATTCAAGTGAAACTCTGGTAGTTTAAGTCTATAAAACACCCAATCCATTATAGTCACCTTTATTATATTGGAGAATCCTTGACTGGGGAGAGCAACCATTCAATTCATGGAGTGGGTCTTTATATTAAACATTATAAATATCTGTGAGACTCTTTATTTCTTTACTTGTATACAAATGGTTGATTGTTTCTAGGTAAAATATAAATAGTTATAATTTCACTAACCAAAAATAGGTTTTTAATTACCAATAGGGGTTATATATTCATATGATAATTTTCTAATTGATAAAAATTCATCAACACCTGATTCATCCCCCTCTTGGTGTCTCCACTGATCCGAAGGGGCACCAAAACTATTCTAGGGTCTTTTACTAAATATAATGGGGTAAAAACATTAATAGTGAGTGTTATTCTATAGTGTTTAGTGGATCAAGAGATAATATCAAGGGAAAATGATATGGTATGGGCTACAGGGATATGGTTTTAATAAAACCTTTTATAATGAAGGGAACAAACAATAATTTTTATGGGGATATGGTCATTTTATTCCCTGTGGATCTTTAATATTGGATGGATGTGCTCCACTGTTATGGGGTTCATTCTACACCATATTATGGTGTGTTCACCAAAAATTTTATTATAAACTCAAGGTTTACCTCTCTCTTGGTTCAATTATTCCAGCTTCACCTAAACCCTATATACCAAAATGACTCCATTTTAGCTCCATTATTCATCTTTGGTGATTCTTTAAGACCTTATCTTCTTGTGACTGAGATATTGTAAAGCTAGGTTCCTTTATCTTCTTTTTATTTTATTCCTTATCTTGTTATAATTTATTATGAATCTATAAAAAACATTCTATGTGGTTTTAATGATGTTTAGTCAATAGATTTATGAGAATGATGTGTTTTATGTTTTGAAGGATCATTATGAGATCATTAAAATTTGATCTTAGTTCCTTTCTCATATATTATAGTTGTGTTGTTGAATCTTCATTCAAGGATGAGGATTAAGATCTCTTAATTTTTTATGTATTTATATGGAATTATCATTTTTTTAATTTTATTAAATAGGGAGATTAAATTGTCCTAATGAAGATAAAAATTACATTAAGAATTTTCAGGGGAAGAGTCATAATTTTTTTACAACCATTAGTTTTAATTTTATATTGTTATTAATTAATTGTTTCGGAGAATACTACTATGATTTATGTTGCTTTTAACATGATCAATCATATTAAAATTTATTAAATTAAAAAAAACACAATAATGGAATTTGGAAGTGGAATTATAGAATGAATATTTTGATAGTGTTGAAGCATGAATTGGTAAATATATACTGAGGAATGAGAATATAAGTTGTTTTCATACTACTGTAATTAAATTTCTACTATGTTCACAACATTATTTGATTTTTATTAGTTATTATAGTGGTGGTAGTTTTAATGTGTTTATTTTTCAAGGTGGAAGAGATTTATTATGTTATGTTCTACTATGATTAGAGGAAGAAGTGTTATTTTGTTTTTATAAATGTTTCTTAGTGTCGTTTGTTGTTATGGAAGTTCTAGAGGTGATGGTGAGGGATATTTTTGTGGGTTTTGTTGTAGTTGGTGTGATGTAATTACCCATTAATATCAAAATTTATTGGAAAAAACAAATTAATTATTTTAAAGTGGTATGAGAAAGGGCTATGAAGATAAAATAGGTGATGAAATTGAAAAAATAATGTGATTAAATCAATTATATAGTAATTGAATAATAGATTATAGAGGCAAAGTGATTAACGTTATAAAGAGATTATTTTAAATTTTCATGTTTATAATAAAACAATGTGGTCAGTAAATGGTGAATAAAGTATAATAAATAATGAAATATGAAATGGGATAAAGATACTATATTTTTATGTAGTAATAAGTTTTAATTATAGTGGTTTTGTATTATTATATGGTGGAGGTGGAAACTATTGTTTTTATATAATAGTGATGATGTGATTTTAGGTTGTGGTTATAGAGTGTCTTGTTTGGATGTGGATCCTTAGGTTGGGATTTTGTGATATATTCATTGTATTTTCTATTATTTATTATGCACTGTGAATTTAGTTCAGAAAAAAATTGAATCCCATACGAGGTTTGGGTTTTGGATATACCTCCAACATTTAGTATGTGGGTGATACAGATGGTTGAATACCCAATATAACCCACTCCCTCTTTAATTTATAACATATTTTGTGATAATATGAAGTTACTGTATGTGTAAATGTGGTGAAGATGTGATGACGAGGTAGTGATGTGTATATGTGGTAGTGATGTAGTTGTGGTTGTGGCATATGGTATGTGGTTATGCTATATATAATATGGTTAGGACTGTAATTTAGTTATATAGAATGTGGTTATATCGATATGGAATGGATACGAGTTCAATAAAACAAGTTATTAAGGCCTGAGGGAAAGTAATTTCATGGGGAAGTGTGTATGTGGGTACCTTTCTTGATATATTTACATGTTTTTTTATATTACTATACATGTATGTGGATTTGGGGAGTGAGTCCTTATGAGTTTGAGTTATAGTTGACCTTGGGTTTGGTAGTGCATTAGTTTTACTTCCTGTACACATAAGATTTAATATACTTCTTCCAAATTTTCATGAGAGAGTCTGAGGAGTAACATTATCAAGAACCATCTTGGGTTGACTAGACTCGTCACCTAATCTATCTCGTAACAAGGACTCAAAGGATCCTTTCCATATACTAGAGACTACCGACTAGTGGAAAAGTCCTAAAGGGATGTAGTGGGGAAAATATTTCCTCAGATAACATTACAATTATAGTATAAATAAACTAAAAATTTTCACATCCATGAATATTAGAGTACACATAAATAAATAACTTAAACCAAATATAATAAATGAAATGAATCATACAAACTCTAAGACAAAACATATAGACACTATATACCCACTAGGACAAACACATACATAGAAAAAAATAAAATAAAATAAATACATAAGGCTCTACTACTAAACCATGTCGAAATACATATATTATATGCATGAGTGTATAATTTCTCTAACACAACCTAAGGCCTCCACATGAATGACTCTACTTGATCATGAAAAAATGGCCCTCTACCCGATCCAATTCAACCTGTGCTCAACCCAAAAGTATTCTTTTGGTATGAACATACACAAATGTCCACTAACTCGTAGCCAGGGCGATCATCTAAACAAGGGTGGATACACTCATCTAGATCATCCATTAGCTCCCTATAACCTTCTCAAAATAACCAAAAAATAGAGGAGAGAAACCAAATAAATATTGGGTATAATGTCTAGTCTAGTAATATCCCAAAGGTCTCCACTATCATCTAGTCCCAAACCAGTACAACCTTAAACCTCCTAGAAAAAATCCCCATAACCAGGGTTCACTAACACTCGAACCCACCAATGAAACCACTGAAACCAACATTGACCATTTTTAGCCCAAAAAATCATGAGGAAACCTCCACATTCCCTAAAAACTCATCTCAAGAAGGAAACCCTATAAGGGGATCCTATTGAAAAATCAAACCTCCGGCCAAGCCCACCAAAAGGAAGCACATATGGCCTTTCAAAACAAGACATGAAGATAACCATGCCTAGAAGGGAAACCACAATCAAAACCCTTACCCATAAGTGAATTACTTAAATAGTTCCCCTAAAACTATGTCTAATTATTCTCAATAACAATCACTTGTACCTGAAATCCCATGATGTCAACCCAATAGAAGTCTCATACTAGTTGAAACCTCAAGTGACTAGATCCAAACCACAAGCGACTGAACTAACGATCTCATTTAAGAAAGCACCCCATACTACCTCCTAGAGTCTTTCCAAATAACTTAAGAAAATAACCTAACATCCTTAAGTCAATGTGAACATCAAGTTCAGATCCCTCACTCGGACATCACAAATCACAACCCAAACCCTTCGAGATGATTCTAGAACCGAAACCTCAAAGGAATCATATTCATAAACTCCCATGGTCCCAAAACCTTATCTAGATAGCCTCTAAATTAAAAAATTATTACACCATCATGATCTACATCATAAAATTCCCAAAATCGACTGATATTATGTCCAATTTTTACTTAAGTGAACAAATACACCCAAATACTCGTGAAAGAAAAGGTACATGTTGTGTAATTCTATGTACACAAACATTATTCTCAAATGTACACCTAGACATGTACTTATACATGGTTAGGGGACACCTGAGGCCAAGAAATGTAATATTAAACAAACATAGAATACTAGGGGTCTGCCTATGTACTACTACATGGCCATGTACACCTCACATGGGGTGCCTACCCAAGCACCCAACCACATGACCAGGTACTACTACATGATGTTCACATAGAGTACATGACATGTATTCTCGAAATACTCAGCTACCCAAGTGCTCAACTATATGGATAATTACTACTACACACTATATACTCTAATTACATGGTGTGTAGTTCTAAAAAATCATCTTCCTTGAATAGGAAGAACACACTATGTGTTTTCTTCAAACCACACATTGTGTGATTGATATTTTTGATTTGGAAACCCCTACCAACATCTAGAAACCCCACTAATTCCCCCCTAAACTCTATATCAACCCTCTAGAGGAACCCAATAAACACAAAACATGATTAAAACTAAAAAAATAAACTGTGGATATTTTTAATGAAAACATTAAAAGAGCCTACCTCTGAGTAGAAACTGACAATGCTTCAATGCTGGATCCACACCACATGTCAATAAAGCCTCGATATACCTCTGTAGATGATCCCCAATGTGATCTACCCTCTCCCCCTACCTCTCTTATCTCATGGATTAAGTCACCAAAGGTAGGATCACCATGGTAATATGCAATAATACATGAGTAAATATAAAAGAATAGATTAAAAAGAAAAAGAAAAAGAAAAAGAAAAAGGAAAAAGGGGTCCGGGCCCTACCCTGATGCTCGATACAGGGTTATTCCTTGAGTAAGAAACCCCACATTTTAGACTCAATAGAGGAGTTAAAATTTCAATACAAAACTCTAAATAGAATATATCACTAAAGGAACATATATAAATAAATAATATTTAATTAATTAAATATTAAATATTCCTAAAAAAATTGAATATCTTAGAATTCCACAAAAATACTACCTTAGGGTAAAAACCCTATTCTAGAACCAACAGAGTGGTCAAAATAATTATTCAAGATATCATGATAGGATAAATTACCATTTTCCCCTTAAAAACCACCAAAGAGAAAAAATTCTAATTTTCCCTGATTTTCTCAAACCGTTATGATTTAGTTCATGAGAAAATCCCCACAGTAAATGATTCTATCCCCCTAGAAGACTTAGTGGTCAAGAAGATACCAATATTAACAAAGAACTTTGACACTTCAAATGCTCCCATGACCATCCCTCGAACAGTCTCACAACACCCATAATCCGTCCAACATGAGGATCATTCATCTATGACCAATATAATGCTCCACACCATTAGATTATAATTATAATAACCCCTCAACCAAAAAATTAGTCCACATCCCATGCCCCATCCACTACTGAATGCTATGGTGCATGTTACCAAATCACCCACACCATAGTGACAACACAAAACACCAACTACGGCTAATTCTTGACTCACCAGGAATGACATACCCACACTCAAAAAACCACTTAAAATGAGGACCATCAATTTTTACAACCTATGGTGAACCACAAACTATACATATCCTCTAACGCAATAAGGATTTGTCCTATAAAGCCACACCAACCACTACTCTCTTCCTAAAGGATGTGTGATTATCCAAAAACCACTCATAGACTCTCATGCTAAAATGAACCATTACCTAATGATCCTTGGTTGAAACACCTAAACCCCTGACTATAATCCTCTCATAGGATAGTTATAATAATCCAAAGAATCTTCAATACTCTACTTGAAAACAAGGAACCTCCACCATAATAATATCCACCACATGACCACCCTCCACTAGGGAATTGATCCAAACCATGATAAATGATCTCATTATGCTACACAAAACATAACAAGAACCAATCGGTCCAGAAATACAAAAAAATATGACCTCTCAACCAAACCCAAAATCCCAGAGTACACTCATCTCTTCACTTTACATATAATTCCCCAACCCCAGAAGCCCAGAGTCGGTGCATTAACTTATTACATTAGAATGATTACATGGAATCAAATAATGAAGGACATATCATCTTAGTAGTCTTGGAAATACATACTAAATATATAATACCCATAATACATTGGGAAATTGAAAATAAAAACAAGATATATAATAAAAGAAAATAAACAACATCCTTAAACTCTTATTCAAAGATCTCTTCTTCATAACCTGGGGGAAGAAACATAATAAGGGAGAGCTCAAATTCTAAGTAAGGGTATGGAAAGTGGTGAAATAATGAATCAATAGAAATAAATTAACATATAAAGGTAAATAACTGATAACACATGCCATTATAATAACTAGATAAGGAAATATCCAAATGGTATGGTAACAAACTAAAACTCATTCCATATAAATCTATAAACTGAGAATAAAATGTATCCATAGATATGTCAATGCAAAATATCATGGATAAATAATAAATGAATAAAAATGGGGAAAATGATTAATTATTGGATTCCATGTTTCCTAGGTACATGGTACCTTTACCATAAATAACTTTCACAAGATGGTTTAAAAAATATAGTGTAAAAACCCATCTTATTTGGCCAAGTGACTCTTCTTATGAGACTACTGATGCATTAAGGGGAAATATATAACAGGGTTACACCCATGTCATACTAGTCCAAATGATTACTCATATATCACATAAATAATTTTACTTATCAAATATACATAAATAATATGGATTTAACAATAATAACTTATAGGAGTATAGGTAACAACAAGGGTTCTTGACATTAAAACATTCTTGAGGAAAAATAATATTTAAACATTTCAATGTGTCCCATACCACATTGAAACATTTAAATAAAAATTCCCAGTTAATTAAAGGAAACTTAATATATAATGTTGAAAATTATATTCATGATATAACATATAAAAGTGCATTATATACCCCAAATAAAAGTGAATTGGTTCATAAAGAAATGAGTCTCAATGGAAAGTAAATTGAGATGAAATCCCTCACCTTATCCTTTCTTTTTTGTTGTGTGGTATTTATCCTCATATATAGTGGTTTAAAATATGTTCATAAATAATAAAATAACTATAAATATTTCAATAATATCATATATTAACTTCTCAAAATATTTTATTACCCATTTGTTAACTCCCTTTCATTATTTTAACTATTTTAAGTTTTAATTGCCAGTTTTTCTGAAGTATGTTTTGACTTGTGATTTGTGGTTCCTATTAATTAGATCATGATTTCCACATATCCATAATTTAAAACACAATTAATTATCATATATATTCATTATATATTTATTTATATAAGTCCATAATATTTGGAGATTATAAATGAAGTGTACTTTTAATGGAGATGGTAGGCCATAAGTATGCATAGACGCTACTTCCATTTCATTGTTGTATGAAAAGAGTGAAAAATAAATGATACACATGTATATTATAATTCCAAAATAATATATATGTTATAAAAGTTACATAGGTTTATTAAAACCATCCTTTATACATTCCATGTATGGTTTGAATGAGTCATATCTCTTTGAGGGGACAATAGTCCACACTTCCTCAAACGAAATTATCGTATTTATACAAGATGGAAAGTATAAAAGAATGATATAAATAAATATTAAATAAGTACAAATAAATTATAAATATAAAATATATCATATATAAATAGAGTTTCCATCATAATATCCACCATGATAGGTGGTAAGGGAAAAAATGAACAATCATCATTTCATGAGGCAGTAGTTCACCGTACGTAGAAACAGTATGTCCGTTACCTATTAGACGGAGGTGTGTGTAAGTTTAGTTAGAAATATTAACATAAAATTATACTAGTATATTTATGATATTTTTTTTTATTTAATCATAAAATAATTATATTATATAGTGTTTATAATGGAAATTAAACTAAAAATATTGAGAGAAGATGTTACATCTTAAAGAGGTAACTTTTTTGGTTTGTACCAAAATAATTCCTTGGAAGAATTTATACCGAAATATAGGATTAAATGACTATGTGTGGGATATGGGGAATCTATTTTGGTAGTTATTGATATAAATTATGTTTCTTGAGATGTTTGAAGAAGTGGGAGAGTCGGTGGCCTTTTATAGGGAAGGAAAATGACTCACTTGGATTTTTTAAAACAAGTTAGGTGTACACATGTTATTACCTCACAAACGTCATACCAAACCAACCAAAAGAAAATAATGGAAGGTTTTTTTGACAATATATGGCCATAAAATAGGTGTTTGAAAAGTTTATAGGTCATTTGGGCTCTTAAGTTAAAGGTTTAGTCATTTATTAAGCTTAATTTTTCTTTAATAATTATAATTAATTTTAATTAAAATCACTAATAATTTTGGTAAAAAACTAAGATGAAATTATTAGAAATTATAAATTATAATAATTAAAAAAATTTAATCCATTTTTAGAAATTAAAATTAGATAAGTTTCATAAATTAATTTAAAATTCATCCCATAAGTGGGACGACAACGCTGTTTTTTAAAGTAAAAACATCCAAAAGATTGCTATGTTTTTATAGCCAATTTCAAAGTGGAATTGATTATAATAACCTAAATTGGATTAATTGATAAAAATATGATCTAATTAAACTTTAAAAACAATATAAAACATAATTTAACTTTATAAATAAATCATATGAAAAAGTAGTTTTGAACTAAAAGGGAGTATTTTTAACTATTCATTAAAAAATGAAATGTTTCAGAAAAATAGAAAAAATTAACCCTAAACTAATTATTATGTTTGAACTTAAAATATGAAGTTTATTTTGAAATTTTAAATCAATTAAAGTGTCAAAATTAATATTTCAAATGGGTTATCCATAAAAAAGCGGTAAAATTGCCTTTATAAATATATAAGCTTTTATGTGTAAAATAAGTTTTGTTATTATATTATGCATATCAAACCTAATGTATGAATATAAAAAATATTTTCATGAATATATTAAATATATATTTCAGTAAAATCATTCACTAATTGTAAATAATTTTGTTTATTAAAATAAAACTCCATTGGAAGCATATAAATAATAATATTTCTTTTTATATCCAATTTGTTCTAATTTTATTTTCTAACTAGTTGTTAACCAATGAATTCATTTTATATTTATATAAACCATAAATTTTCATAATTAAATTAATAATATTCATAATGGAAAGTTTATATCTTTTTATATTAAATAATAATATTTTAACAATATATTATTGTTTGGTAAACTCAGTCTTGTATGTAACGCAAGCCATCGAAGAATGTTTCTCTTGAGTGTAAGACACAATAACAAGGTGTTGTGTGAATTAAAAAATATAAAAAATATAAAATCTATTTAAAAGGGTAATTATATTTTAATTTATCATGATATTATATCCCCTTACGTGCTTGGTGTTACATTTCATGCACATTATCGAATATAAGGTTCTTACTTTAGAATTTTGGGGTGTTACATTCTCCCAACCTTAATTAATTTATGACCTCACAATTTATTCTTGATCTCAATGATAAAGGGATTGAAAATAATTGATTTTTGAAAGACCCAAATTGCAAAAAGTGTTAATATAACATATTCTTAATAAGAGAGAAAGGAAAGTAAAAATGCCACATAATTAGGTTCCCTAGTAGGATAATATTGGGTGGAAATGGAAACATAGATAGGGAACAAAAATATAAAAATCAAGTTATGATGTAGAGTGCTAGAGAAAATGTTCAAATGAAAGTTGTTGACCACAAAACCATAAACCATATGTGTAAATAAACTCATTGATATCATAAAAAATGCTGATAATAGGACAACTTTTTTGTTTCAAAACCATTTTTTATAGTTATGGAATTATTTCAATCTATATGAATATAAGTAAATTTACGTTTCAATAAACATAATATTATCCTTTTACTATGCCTTGAACTATTTCTACTTCCTCTCCTAGAACATGATCAATCATATGGGGAAGTAATAAATTATCCTTTAAAATCTAATCCATTGATCATCTTAAACCATTTTATAAATAGTTAACTTTTCCAAAAGATTATAATACAATCAATTTTGAAGGAGAGTCACTGTATTTACAAAATGTACTTATCATTAAACTTTAATTAATATGAAGTAGCTATTAATTTTTACATTCCAAACATGTGAATAACTTCTTCATGCATCCTCTTAAAATACAGTAATAACTTGAAACACCATATAAACTTACTAGAAACATTCATTTATACTTGTTCCTTAAGTAAGAAACATATTATTGGATATAATCCTTAAATACAAACGTTTTGATGGAATAGACCACTTGTCAATAATTCATTAATCAGTTCCAAGGTAGTCATCACTTTTCTAAATCAATAATTTCTTTATCATTAAATCCACATCAGGAACATATTAAGGGTATTCATTCCCTCAATCATGTGTTTTCTGAAAAGTTTAACTTTCCAATGAATAATGTTTTTTGGTTAAATTCAGCATATGATCTCAAATATTTATTGAAAAATTACTACAGTACAATCCTTACATATTTCACAACTCATATGATGAAAACATAAAAAAAAACGTTTACAACTTATTTCTTAGGTCCAAATACAGAATTACATTAATCATTCCACTTTGGTAGTGTCAATATAATATGATTTTACTTTATCCCTTATCTTCTTCTAAGGTATATTCTCTTGAAGTTTGGGGAATTCGTTTGCATAGTGACACATATCCTTACAGTTGTGACACTGAATAATAGTGTTGCCTTCTTTTCTTTACATTATTTTTCTTGGTGACTATTTCCACACACTTATAACAAACTCCCAAACCTTTTAAAAATTTACAAGGGTGATTCTTTCCACATTTATCACAATTTGGAAAATAATTCTTTCCCTTAATCTTCTTTGAGTAATTCACCTTTTCATAGTGTTCAGAATACATCTTCTTCTCTAGGTTTCCCTTAAAGCTACAGGAATTGGAGAATTAATTCTTTGTCTTGATTGCACAAAAAACTATTTCATCATATGATGAAAAATTCCGAGAAACCAGTTCCCTTCAAAGATTTGGAATAATTACTTCAAATAAATGATCAGTTTTTCACTCAGTGTTGTGTATATAATCTGTAGAAAACTAGGATAACTTTGTAAAGGTAACTTCATAATCATAAATACTATCTTCTTCCTTTTTCTTTAAGATAAGGAAATACATATCCATCTCAATTTTTTGATCTTGAGGGAAGTATTTATCAAAGAATGTATCCTTAAAAGTCCTACATTCCATGAGTTCAATTTCTTCTTCCTCCCTAGTATTCTAGATTAGAGAACACCACTGATCAACATCACCTTGGAGACTATTGGCGCCGAAATTTAAAGCCTTGGAATAAATCAGGAAAGGGCCTGAAAAGTAAAAGGGTTTTTATCGTGAAGCACCTTTACAAAGAACTCTTGCATTACACCACCCCAAAGCCAACCATGAGGCTTCTCCATGACCACTACAAAGGACTTATCTGCGAACACCACAAATGTAGTGACATAAGCCTTCATGAGTTTGAAGAACTTGACCGGAGCCTTCGTGACCACCTCCAAGGAAGTGATATAATCCTTCGAAAGTCATAAGAACTTGACTGGAGGCTCTGTGACCACTGTGAATTTAGTGATGAAAGCCTTCACGACTCTGAGGAACTTGATTGGAGACTCTACGAACATCACAAATTCAATGTAGAAAGACTTCATTATTCTAAGGAATTTTACTGAAGCCTCCGCGACTGCCAAAAAAAGGATGGAAGCCTCTTTGAGTATGAGAAACTTGACTAATCAACATCCAATTTTGAAGTGTGATTTTCTTCACAGTGCGTCCTTAGAGCTTTGCGATGCCCAGTTCCTATAAATACTCAGCCCACCCCCATTCCAATGGATCAACACCCTAACCTTTATCCTTGTATTCTCTCAATTCATGAATAACCCTTTGATATGTGAATCCTTGAGAAAAGGATCCATATGAGGTATTTGAGTATTGAGAAACCACTTTCCATTTCCTCCATTTTACCACCGCTTCAAGTGGGGATTCTCTTCGAGAATCTTTTTGCCCATAGATAAGGAAGGAGACCCCTTTGGGTACTTGGAACTTTGTGAAGCACTTAGTCTCTGTGAAGAAACCTCCAAGAACATGTAGTCTCTATTCCTAAACTAGGTCACTATGCTTCGAGAAGCCCCTATACTTCATGAAGCACCAGAGATTTGTGAATCCCCTCTCTACGAGGCCTTCTGCTTCATGAACCCCTCTTCCGTGTGGCCCTCCAGGAAAGTACGTATTGATTTTATGATCCCCCAAATGGTGCTTCGTGTTTCATTTCCCTACCTCATGATTCTTTTCATAGGCATGATAACGGCTATGACTTCTTTTTATATCCATTCTAACATGGAACCTTCAATGGACTACTCTAAAACCATGTTGAATAATGGAATTTTTGGTCCCTTAACATCACCAAGGGTTAAAGTACAGTAGTCATATAAGTCCTAGGGGTAAGGAGTGAATACTCATTGTCCAAGTTAGAGGATGTTAAACTACCAAGAATCCTATTCCTCAACAAATGAAGTTAAAATATGATCACCACGCGTGCGACTACCCTATGATGAGTTAATGAAGAATGATCATCAACTCCCTCTCACCCCTCTCTTTTATTGTGGTTTGTCTCCATGTTCACTTTGGGTGACTCCATGCATAAGCCTCAAATCACCTTGATAGGGTGCTCCAAATATGGTGTCCATATCCTTATCGTACACCTGAATTCCCTCCTCCCTCGTCTAGTTTCCCTCTTGGAGTAATTCCCAATCATCCTCTCCTTGGGCTACTATCCATGCATAATCCCTGATCTACTTCTCATTGAAATAACTTTCGCGACGCAATTGTCAGGTCCATTACTACCTCTTTTTTCTCACACTGATCATGAATCACGTGGTCTTAGAGTAAGCATTGACAATGAAATCCACATGGGCTACTAACCACACATGTTCCCTATGCCCCTCTCTACTAAACTACATGGAATTTTATCCATTCCCCTTTCAATCAAAGTATATAGGAAGAATCCTTGAGGATCAAGCCCATCACCCATCGGTCATGAACACTTCATGTCAGTTTACCCTCATTATTCATGATGTTAAACTTTATTCCCCTTTCATCCCACATGAAATTAAACTGTATGCTTTATAAATATGTGAGGTTTGATCCCTGTCTCCTAGACAGGGTATTAAGAAACCCTCATTGAGGTTCAACCCTAAGCACTAGTAAACTTTGGTGTCCCCTTTTTCGGGACCCACATCCTTGGACCACCCCTTAGTGGTGTCAGACTAGTTCCTGGGCTGTCTGAGTGCGCAAGTCCCACAATCATTCTATCCTCCTCCAACCAATAGTGTCCCTATTTTGATGGGTTTCTAACCATGTGTAAGCCCCATCATGTCTTTGGGTTTTTTTCTTTTGTGTACACCTTTATTCTAGGCCCCATACCAAACTATGTGTACTTTGATTCCCCACAATAGGGATATGTAATAAGCCTCTCTAAGGTTCAATCCCATCAACCGTGTCCCATCCTAGTCTTTACCTTGAGCCTTTGTGATTCAGGATGGTCATCCCATAACGTAGAGGTTCCACTTCCTTCAGTTTCAAATGAATGCATCCATTCTAATGGGTCGCCTCCTTAGGTGTCCCATCACCCCATTTAAGAACTCTATGGACATTGATTCCCTACCATGGGAATACGTAGGAAACCTCCATGATTTTCAATCCCAATGACATAATCTTCACATCAGTTCCACCCCTTTCATTTCACTGAATTCATTCAAATCCTCCATCATCCATCCTGATTCTTACCCGGGCCGCCACTTCTTGGTGAAATCATGCCATCCATATGGGAAGCTAACAATTTTTAAGGCCCATTCATCTCATAGCTCTTTATATCACCCAAGACACTAACCATGCATAAGCCCCAACATATCTATAGGTCATGTTATTTTGTGTACACCCCAATTTCAGTCTTGAACCATTCTAATTACGTGGGTTTTGATCCCTTCTTTATAAATAGGGTACGTAGGGAGCCTCTTTAAGGTTCAATCCTAGCCAATGGTAAACCTTGGTGTCCCCTTTTTCTGGGACCCACTATCCTCTGATCCCCCCTTTGTTGTGTCAGGATCATCCTTCATGGCATGAAATCTTCCCTTGTATGGGACAAAACACCTCATATCTTTCCTCAGTAGGCATTCTGATCCATCCATTATGTAAATCTTCCAAGTGCTCCCTCATAAGGATGCATCCATATGATCAACTTTCATAAGTGTTCTGATCAATCTGATCCATATCTACTAGATGTTAAACTTGCAGTATATCCCATGTTAAACATGGGAAGATGAGGAAAACCTCAGAGACATACCTCTAGTATAAAATTCCCCGCATTTGACATGGGATGACTCTGGATTCCATTCCCTTGAGATGCCCTATGATAAGGGAAAATCCAGGTGTACTGGTGTTTTAGTATCCAAACCCACCAGCGATGCCCCAAAATGAATACTCCCCTAAATAAAGGTTGTTATCCTAAATTGACCCCTTGGAATGTCCTAACAGAAGTAGTGTAACTAACTGGCATCAAAAAAGATATGGCACTGGGAAGAGTTTCACAAACAACATCTCAATCTTTAAGTGAGACACGAACTATGAAAATAATTATGAGGAGGAATCTGCAAAAGGAGGAACCAAAATCACATAATTCCATTTCGATCAAGGATAAAAAATCACTGAATAAGTGATGAATGTTTCTCACCTTTGGACAACAAGAATGTGGGGAAACAAACAATGCGTCCACATAGAAGATGCACACCTCTAAGAAAGTGTCAGAAAAATAAATGGTGATCCCAATGTGAAATTATTCTCCTCATTATGGGAATTATTAGCATTCAGAACATCAATAGATAAGTGTGTCACTAGATCCAGATATCTGGTGCCAAGTCCCACCAAGAAAATTCTAGGCATGGAATGAAACTCACCAGGATTTGGGGTAGTTAATCGATGGGAATCCCAGTTTGTGACTTTGTCAGAATGGATCTTTCTATCCAACCATGGAAAACTAAACGACACTGGGGCACTGGGCATCACTTTCCTACTATATGTACTGATGGATGAATCTTCCTACTTTGTAGAACCCAAGCTACATATGTAGGAAATCGATCACCTTACACCAAAAATGCAGGGGTATGGGCAATAAAAATGCGGTAATCCTGCACGAATTCACCTCTTCTGCAAAAACTCCCACGACTATAGATACTAGGTACCCACGCCCCATCTCACCCTACAAATTTATTAAAAGGATGGTGATTGATACTCTTGTTCCATGATAAGAACATGAGGGGTTCATCCCGATGAGGGATATGGCCCATCAATATGTAGAGGCTTTCGTGCACCACCGACACCACCACCCCCAAGGGCTACACATGGATCCACTGCTCCCCACTCCGACCTTTAATAATTTCGAGATACTCTCCCTGGAACGATGTTATGACTCACTCTGTTATTCCAATGAAGTAAGGGATACCCGAGTCCTCCCAGTTGCAAGTTAATCCAAGGAGATGCCAAAGAGGGCTCACACCAGTCCATGTCCGCACCGTCAGTGGTCCCGTTGATTGAAGAGAAGGTGGTCCATACCCCTGAATAGCCGACCCTAGATCAGCTGACCCAATGTCAATGTTTGGTGCAAGCTCATGAGGATGTATGATAGGGGGAATCATCTTCTATGGTTTCAGTGTCCTGAGCCACCATCACCGTGTGTTATCAGCTCCCTGTCACTACAGTGCAGGGGAACCACTACACCCGATCAAGGTTGAGATCCCAACTGCACCTTGGGTAGGCTGTGTCAACTTTTTCATCCACCGACTAAAGAAACAACCATCGTAACCCGACCCATGTTGATTAAATTCAGTATAGAGGTCCTCCCCATACCACCACCAACCATAGTACATGTCCTCCCCAATCATATGTTTAGTATGGAGGTCCTCCACATAATACCATCATTATTCTAGACAGTGGTCCTCCTCATCTTGTTTACACTAGACACAAAGGTCCTCCTCATGCCCATCATCTCAGGTATGGAGGTTCTCCCCATATTTTAGGTTATCAATGCAATGGTCCTCATTACATCATCACCAGCTCAAGTGGAGGCCCTCCCCAGAACAACATCAATCAGAGAGAAGGTCATCCTCACAGTATCACCCATCACCACGGAGGTCCTCCCTGTGTTCCATTCGACATTTTTTTGAGTTCCCCCACACCCTATCTCATCCAAGTAGAGGTCATATCCACTCCAATACCAACCCACATGAAATTATTCCCTATTTTGAAGATATACCCTACCCTAAAGAATTGACCTAGGGTAGGAGTGCAGGTTGTCCCCACTAGAGGAAAAGCTTTGAGAAACCTCATATCATGGTCAAACTAGTCTACTTTTTATAATTTGAAGCATATTATGACTCGGTGATAGAACCCTCACCCCGATCCTCTATGTCAGGGTCTAGGGAAGGAACTAGGTGCATCGACTTTTTCCTCTAATAAAGTAAGATACAATAGATCCATGAATCCCTCTACATGTACATATATGCGGAGGAAGATTTGGCTCCTTTCTAGGGTCTTTCTGTTCAATCCTACTCGTCATCACCATGATCCTTCTCTACTTAGACAAGTTATAATAGAGAATTGTTATGGGGACCAGTAAATGATGAGAAACAGCCTGATTCACTACCAATGAACACTCCCCATGCACGGGAAGCGGTGGTCAATACCCCGTTCTATAGGGATGTAGTGATACAATCAGTGCATTCTCTGGGAGATGGCCCAAGATGCAGAAGTTTGTCAGCTCGCGTATCGTACTCTCCCCCAACCAGCCTACCACTATAATGGTCTGCATCAGTGCCATTACCAATCCCTCAACCACCCCCAGTCATTGAATGGGGAAACTAAGGACCAGATCTTGAGTATGAGCCAATAAGTTTGTGGGAAATTCTCGTAGCGGACCATCTCCCTGAGATGTTCTGGCCGATATCAACTCCAAGCTTCAATATTCCAAATTCCCTCACCCGGGATGAGGTTATGTTCTTGCTATGAACCTTAGGGATGATGCAATTCTATCTCTATCATCAACAGTTAGATTACCCCAAAAGTTGGGAACACTTGGACGACATTGGCCAGTAGTGCCGCCAAATTGAGTTGGCCACGCTCCTTGTGGCTCCGCACCCTATGTTTCCTAGTTATCATCAGAACCTATAACAATGACGCATTGAAATATTTGAAGTTCTCCACAGAGTCATTAATTAGGATTCCCACAAGTCCATATCTATGGATAGGTGAAGTATGTTTCCCTTCATTTCAGTCATATCCTATGCAAACCTAGTTCACATAGTGATATCGAGGATATGACTTCAGGTGTTGTCACAGTAAACATGGTTGATCCTAATATATATATATATATATATAAGGGGTAATCATCATAGGGACTAGAGAAGATGAAAAAGCCACTGGGGCAACACAACACCCGGAAGTCCCTTCAGGTGTTCACACTCTCCAACAAAGGAATAAACTTGGACTTCCTGCACCTTCTGAGTCATTGCCTATCGATCGAGACCCCAGTAAGGATAAAGAGCACGTTGGGACCAACAAACCTCTGACCCATATGGATCATTGTGTAAGATGGAGGATGATACGGAAATGGTGGCATTGCATCAACATCTCTCTGAATAGAGAAGGAGGGTTGATGAACTCCTTGTCGAATGCATGGAGGAACGACGACCAGATTACGGTAACCCTTGATCTGGGATACAGGGGAAGGAAAAACTCCCCCTTTTTGAGGTTACCTTGGTGATCTTGATATCCATTACCATCTATATCACGTAGAAGCCTATCTTTATAGAAAGAGAGCATGGTATGTATCACCAAATACACCCGAGCTACACGATAATCCTCTTCAGGACCCATCTCAAGTTCTACCAGCTGCTTCTCAAGTTCTATTAGTTGCTCCTCAGATTCCTCCAGTAGCCTGTCAGGTCATCCCACTAGCCTCCCCATGAGACACTCAACCATATTACCACATTGAAGAACTTTCCAAAACATTGGTGGTCAAGGAGCCTCTTCAAGACATGAATCCCTTCCAAGATGATCCAATGGATACTCTCATCACACTCCTTGAAGCTCTTGAAACTTAATAGGTGGAAATACTTCCTAATTGTAAACCATATACATCATGGTTGGACGACATTATAGAATCCCTGAGCCTTGGAAATACTACTTTATACCCTTTTAATGGGATGTGCGATCTGCTACAGCACATGGCCCACTTTATTTCAAGGTGGGGACCCATGTTAGGAACTCTAGCACAATAGGAGGCCGCTAAAATCTATTAATCATATAAACACTGGAATGAACCACGTTTTTTTGGTATAACTAGTTACCCATTGGGTCTATAGCTAGATGGAAGGATCTCCACAGGAAGATTATGTACCAATTCAGTTCCACCACCTGAAATACTTATATTTCCGACCTCTTTAAGTGTAAGAAAATGTTGTATTAGCGAGTCACAATCTTTTTTTCTAAAAGGAAGGGCCTCAGGTATTCACTTGATATGCTGTTAATTGAGGAATAACTACTAAAAATGTGTGTAGGGAATGTGAAGATTGAACTAGTTCCTTCTCTCAAAACTAAAAACATCCTAGGTGGGTTCTGGTGTTTCTTAGAAAAAGCTCAAGGGTTAGAATAAGACTTTCAGCAAGCTAAGCAGGAACGTCTGTTGCCTCCATCATCTCCCGCGAGAAGAGCCACCAAGGATGAGACCACTATTGTTTCATAGATATATGTTCCTAGATATTTGGAATTATTATAGGTAGAGCTTCTTCCACAGCCTTCCTAAGGACCACCACCTCACGCTTAGCCTATGACTCAGAATCTCCTACCTCAGAATTGGAAGACACTACCGCATAATGTACCACCACTTCCTAGGAGAGACAACCAGGTTCCACCACCTCTCCAGGCTCTGCCAACCCCTCTTTTGGGACTAGCTCCTAGAGACCCTTTCTCGGATCGATGAAATTGGACCTACTCATTTAAAGAGGCACATGTCCCTTATTATTTCCAGAGTTCCTTAAATTAGGGAATCCTGTGGTTTACAGAATGAAAGAGGCCCAAAGAGGAATATCTCACTGATCGACCCAATTACTACCCCTATCACCGGTTTTTTGGACACACTCTCATGTTATTATATGTGTTCAAATACTGGATCCAAGACAAGGTTGATAACAATGTAGTCAGATTGGGTCCGACCCCAACACATGTGGAATGTGTGTCTACAAATCTTGATAGTGACAGTGAGGCTGAATGGAAGTAGGTGTCTAGTCATGGGTCTCAAAAGCAGGACAACTAGATAGCTCGTAGGGTAGTCACATGTTCTCATGGTATTATCTATGCATGTTTAAATCAGCCTGATACTTTTGAAGTCACTACACTACCTTTAGGAACTACCTCTACATCAACATCTCATCCTTCAACCTCTAAGGTGAGCAAGCGTTGATGGCACAAGGGAACAAAATTTCTCCATTGGTACCAAATCCATCTCGTTCTCTTGGAAAATTCATACTAACAGGGATGGGGATTGTACCCAAAATATTCTATACAATGGAGGATTCCTCAAGTGATGATCATGAGTACAATTAGGTGAAAACTGTTGAGTTAGTGGACCCATATATGGTCCCTGAAGATGAGGAATGCTGACCAGACTCTCCTAACGTTCTCAGTCAATGCCAGCGTCGGCAAAGCCGTGGATATGTGGATTGTCAGAATGCATTAGAAATCACATCCAGCCAAGTCATGCATGCCAATAAGACTATATAGTAGGCCCAATGCATAGATCAACATGAACGTCCTTCTAATCCCATTTCATCAGATTCACCTCCACCACCATTCAAATTGATTGACTAGGCAGAGCCGCCATGACCGCACCATAACCAACAACATTCACTTGCATATAGAACTTAGTCATCTGGACATTAGCTAGTATTCACTCTTCATGGTTCAATTGATGAGGGGGATATATCCCCAAAACTAGTTAGAATATGCCAGTTTGACTAGCAATTCCCATCATGCCTCCTACCGCTCAACAACCTCATGTTGGAAGAAGTGTGTGCCTCACGCGGAAGTAAGATGTACTTTAGCATATTTCTATCATTCTTGAAAGGATATTGATTCTCTAGGATCTCCTCCTATCCATAGACATGTGTGAATCCATCACAGAGCCTTTAAGAAGCCCCTTCTAGTTTGAGATAGAGATAAAAACCGTAGAGGACTTCCATGCTATGGAAGTTGAGGAAGCGGAATGTCAGGACATCATTTCATTCTCTAGACAAGATGAATGTTCCCTTATATAGGGGCACATCCACCCACTGTACATCACTGTCCAGTTTAATGGTGTGGAAGTCCACCGATATCTTTTCAACATAGGATTTGGGATCAATCTCGTCCCAACCCAGATGATCTGCAAGCTAGGATTGTATGAAACAGATCTGAGTCCCTCTAACCTGAAGATTCAAGGTTATGACAGGACATAGCAGACACCAGTTGGAAAGATCCACCTGAAGACCCAGTTCACTGGCCTAGTTTCCAGCACTGAGTTCATGGTTGTCTTGCAAGACACCACTTAAAATGCGTTTGTGGGAAGACCATGAATCCACATGCACACGACATTCCCATCCTCATATCACCAATAACTTAAGTACTCCCTCAATGGTTGAGTGGGAATGCTCCAAGTTGATGAATCTCCCTTTTCTTCTTGCGAATTCCACTTCTTAGATGTTGACCGTTACAAGATCAAGGACAAGATAGTTTGGGGCAATGAGTTTGAGCACACTACTACTACAACCGACCCATGTAAAGACTTGGATGATTCCATCATTCTCCTAATCCATCGGTTGGAGGACACAAACCCATACCTGGGGCACTACTTTTTCATTTCTAGAAGAAGTGAAAAGTGCATTCCCAGGTATATATAATGCTAAAAGATTACTTCAAACTCCTCCAAAAAACAAGCTTAGGTGATTCTAGATCCCCTTACCCCTATAAGGTATCAGGATGTTTGCCCCATAACAACAACATAACATCAAACTTTCTTATTCCAATGGGATGGGTTGAACCGACTCAAGATGACATGGCACTACTACTTTGATATTATCAAAAGTGGAACCTTAGTTCGATGGCCTAATGAAATTAGATCAACATATTTCATTGCATTCGTTTCCGCAACACAAGAATCCCCCAATGAATATTCCATCACCGCTCAGGTCGACACATACATTCCATCAGGATCAGCAAACATAGAAGGATTTCCCCCTTCTGATGATCCTCTAGCCATGGATTATGAAGAGGGTTTGAAATATGCTCCTCCCACATTTGAGGAAGGTTTCCCCACCACCTAGGATGATTTGGTATAGGTGAACCTCAATACTGAGATAGATTTGAGACTCACACTGATCAGCACAACCATGTATGCATAAGAACTAACAAAATATGTGGATTTCCTGAAGATGAATCGAGATGTATTCTCCTGGAGCTACAACAAGATTCCAAGACTAGATCCTCAGGTCTCCATCCACCACCTTAGTCTCTCGATAAACCATCGTGAGTTCAAAAAACCTCCCAAAAAGATGAACCCTTCTCATGGTGCCATGGTCGAGGCCGAGGTTGATAAACTCTTTAACGAAAAGTTCTTCAAGGAAATCCAGTACCCAAAATGGCTAGCCAACATCGTTACCTTACGAAATAAGAATAGACAGATCAAAGTGTACATTGACTTTCAGGATCTCAACCATCACTGTCTGAAGGATGATTTTACCGTTCCTGTGATAGAGTTGTTGATCGATTCTACCATAGGATTCCAAGCACATTCATTCATGGATGGGTATTCTGGATATAATAAAATCCAAATGGCCCTTGAGGATAAAGAGTCTACCACCTTCAGAGCACCACAAGGTATATTTTTCTACCAAGTAGTGCCTTTAAGTTTGAAAAATGTAGGACCCACCTATCATCATTCCATGCACTACATATTCAATCCGATCCTCAAGACATTGGTGTAATGCTATGTGGATGATTTGGTGTTCAAATACCACCATCATTATGACCATATTAGAGATCTTGAGAAAGTGTTCAGCTTCATCTGCTACCATCACCTAAAGATGAACCCCTTGAAGTGTTCCATTGGGGTTACCTCTAGGATGTTTCTCAGGTTTTTCGTTAGATATAGAGGCATTGATATCAATCCAAAGAAGATCAAGGCAAAAATTCAGATGCCTTCTTCGAGTAACCTTTGGGAGATCTGATGTTTTCAAGTCCACTTATCCTACATATTATGATTCATCATGAATCTAGCTGAAAAGGGTAAGAATTTTCTTGGATCATGAAGAAAGGTGTAGACTACTAGTGGGATGAGGAGTGTTAGGCCGCTTTTGAGGATATCAAGCAGTATCTACTACAGCCTCCAGTTATGATTCCACCCACCTCCAGAATAATGATATTACTTTATGTGACCTCTCTGGAATAGTCCCTCAGCTCCCTTCTTGCTCATAAGAACAATCAGGAATATAAAAAATTTTGTACTATCTCATACGCATGCTCCTCAATACAAAGACCTGATATTCCTCTATTGATAATAGCTGACTTGCACTAGTATTCATGGTCCATAAATTGCAATAATACCTGAAGCACCATGAGATACCACTGATGTTTCATGTAGACCCACTGAAGTATATTTTTAACCACCCCATGTAGATAGGACATATAGCTCAGTGTGTAGTGATCCTTCAACAGTTTGACATCAAGTTTGTTCCCTAGAAATCTATCAAGGGTCAGGCAGGGGAAGACTTTACTTCTACCCATCCATCCCCTGTATAGAAGTATCTAGAACATGATTTGTTAGATGAGGTGATTACCTCAATGGATCAATCCATACCATGTTCTAAAACACACTTCGACGGTGCCTCACAAAGCCTTACTGACATAAGACTCAATGATACCATGATTAAAAAAGTGGGCCAAGGTATTGTCTTCACCATGACTATATAGTCTGTCCTACACTATTCGTTCTTATTATCAGTAGGATTTACTAACAATGAGGCTGAGTACCAGACCATCATCACTGGTCTTGAGCTACCCCTTGAGATTGATGTTCCCCACCTACATGTGAAAGGGGACTCTGAATTGGTCATCAAGGAAATAAATTGTGACTATGTTGTTAGGAAGCCATAACTTTTACCCTTTCTATAGCACACTCGCCAACTGATGGACCAGTTCCCTTCTAGGCCAAAAGTTACTCATGTTCCTTGGTCGCAGAATAGTCGATTCGATGCCTTAGCTAGCCTTTCCACATATCTTAAATAGACATGTCATGACCTATTCCCTGGGGCCAGTTCTGTGACTACCCCAATCCTACCTTCCATAGGCTAGGGGATGGAAACTAGAACTGGAAAGGAATATCCCTAAAACAGGAAGGCATTGCATTTAAAACTATACATACACACAAATTAGAATGCAACAAGAAGTTACCACTAAGTAAAATGCTGTAGTAAAAAGAGTACCAAAAGTAAAGGGGACGGAATACAAGCCCAACTAAAAGTATGAGTACAAATAAAAAGTACAAATACAATTGAAAAGTGAAAAGAAGCTCTTGGATTGTCCAACATGGATCCTACCTGAAGGGTAGGTAGAACTCATGATCAGTAGTCCCTGAATCACGTCACACCAAATGGTCCGCCTCTGAGTACCCTCCAATCCTGGCTCCCTCAGCCTCGATCAATGTTGTATGTCATCTGCACAAGACTCAATAAGGTCCGGGTGAAGCCCGTGCAAGGGTGAGTATAATGATACTCAGTAGGGACCCCGAGACCCTGTAGGTCTCTTAAAGTTCTACAAAGGAAAACCAAAAATCATAACATCAACTCTACTTAGGTATATTCCCATACATACAACTAAGTTATCAAGATATACACATCTCATACATGAGGTAAGAATACCACAAAGGTAACACCATGAAGGTAACACCATGAAGGTAAAAGTACCACATAGGTAACACCACGAAGGTAAAAGTACCACACAAGTATTACCAAGAAGATAGTACCACGAAGGTAAAAGCCTTAATTCAAACAGAGTCTCAACTCAAACCAGGTTTTCAGTAAAGTATATAAGTACAAATGATTAGTCGTGAAGCTAGATCATCTTATTCTATCAAGAGGCACTGCTGCTGAGTATACAGAGTCTGACGCACACAGGATCGATAGGTACTAACCCCCACAATGACCCACATAGGATCTGACCCACACAGGATCGGTATGCACTGACCCACACAGGATCATTGAGCGCTGACCCACATAAGATCTGACCCACACATGATCAGTATGCACTGACCCACATAGGATCACTGAGCACTGACCCACATAGGATCTGACCCACACATGATCACTATGAATGCTGATATCCAGTAACAGATTCTCTGGGCATAGGAACAAGTAACATTCCCAGTCAGAACTTCAAACACCTCAGCTGCTGGAGAACTCCTCCTCTAATGAGTATATTGGGCCTGCCATGTCACACAGAGGTGCCTCCCACTAACCTTGGAATACTGAGGTACTCCTCATGTCAAGTACCATGGGTCTGCTGCGTCACCCAGAGGTGCTCCCCACCGTGGTTCTGTCACGTCACACAGAGGCACCCCCCTCGTGGCCTGTAGAGGTACTCCTCCTATCAAGTATCATGTGTCTGCTGTATCACAAAGAGGCACTCCCCACCATGGGTGTACCACGTCACATAGAGGCACTCCCCACTAGGCCTGTCAAGTCATTCCAAGTTGAATCGGTCAACAATGGTCAAGTCTCAGCCAGTCGTAGGGTTCCGTACATTGCACGCTTTGGTGATCCGTTACCTAAGCCATCAGTCATACCTAAACTTACCCAAAGTCCCATGAAGAAATATCCCAATGTTCCTTCATGTCATAAAAGACCCAACACAATATACGGCACATCAATTGGACACCCGATCTGTAAGTTATTAGCATTTCCGCTTTGAGTTCCTGGTTGGATTCAAGGTTCGATCCAACCCATCTATACTCCAAATTTATCCAAAAATCAAGTAGATTATACTAATAAGGACTGTCCTGGTTCAAGGATTCCAGTGCCGCAGACGGTTCATCAAACGGATGCCCAGATCACAAGTTATGGCCACAAAGGCGTAACTGGGTCCAGATGGGCCCGAGTCTGGTCCGACTCAGCCCGACCCGGCCTGGGCCGACCAGAACTGGTTTGGGTTGACCCGGATCGATTCGGGTCTAGGATGGTTCGCCTGGACTACAGTGGGCCTGTCCTACTGGGCCGTGGTCCAGCCCGACCTTCAAAGGGGGATACCCAGCCTGACCCACACTGGGCACCGCCCGCCGCGGTCCGGTGGCGCGGTCCGCCCGAGCTGGCACCGAAGGGGTAACAGACCCCATCTGTTCAGAACTGCAAAGGGGCAGTGCCTCTAGGCACTTTTTGGTCACCAAGGGACCTTAGTGGGTCCCACTGAAATGCAACGGCTGGCTGGTTCTTTGGACGATCCTTCTCCCAATGACATAGTCATGCACCACTGCTCCTTTATGGCCGACCACCCTCTGACCTCCATCGTGGACAAACGGTTGCGACCTCCTACTTCGGTAGCACAAATGCGTGCCGGTTCTCTGCCACGTAGCCGGATGGAGTGTCGATCACCACCCCTTTCTCCACTGCAGCTGGCGGGCCGCAGCTTCCTCATTATCCGGTGGCATGGACACACACCACCCTTCATTCCTCGCGGTCGGCCGGGTGCCAGCTACCACCTTCTTCCGCAAGCCATTGCAGCTTCGTTCCAAGACTGAAAAATAAAATGATCCCATATTCACGATTCTTGGGTCAAGGGTTCCACTTCCATGTGTCACGCTCAAAAAAATATTGTGTTTAAAACGTCAGTAAATATTTGGCGTTGAAGAACGCACGAAGAACGCACAGAGAATCAATAGATAAGAGGCAAGTTATATGCGCGGGACAATAGCAATGTTATTTTGGTCATTATCAATGTGAAACCGGATTATAAAGAATCGATAAATAAATTCAATCATATTGAAAACAAACCCCAACCTCATTCACCTGCAAGAGATGTCATGAGGAAGAAAACGAAGTCGATGAGATGGTGACGTCGACATTTATCGCTGCCTCAATATGTTTCTGATCCGGGATCATGCGCCATCCTCATTCTCCGATTCTGGAGGATTATCTTTGTTAGAGAGTATTATTCCTTGAAGAATATGATCCTCCAAAATCTCTCCCCAAAACTCCTCTCCTTTTCCAACACAAATTTCCTCCAAGAAATGAGGAGGAAACTTAATATGTTAAGTTTATTTATTAAACAATTAAACGTTGGCTCATTAATTATGTTGAATTTGGAACCATAAATTGGGAGGATTCCAAGGGTTAACTCCACATTAAAGTGGGAGTTAAAGGGGTTGGGTGGTCCCCACAACTAAATTCAAATGGGAGGTTTCACAAAGAAAAATAAAATAATGATGTTTTATTTGATTTTTATTCTTTTAACACACCCACAAAAGTCCAAAAACTAATTTCCACCCTCGACCTACTACGGTCAAGGTGAAGGTCTCCTTAAGTGAATATCAGCACTGCAAGTTCAATGATGTCCTCAGATTTCAATTCTGAGCATCAGTTCAAAAGTTACAAAATTCCGATTGCGCATTTACTGAACGTACCCGAAAAAAAGTTCGAAAAATTATTAACAGTCACCCTCAACCCGCACCGATCGAGGTTAGGATATGCCTAATTTAAACACGCCCCAAAGAACCCAATGGTAATATCATATTTCCAATTCGAGTTACTGTTTAAAAGTTATGGATTTTACAATAAAATAATTGTCAGTTATTTTATTTACGGCCAAAAACTAACTTTCATTGGTGGACTTTTCCGGCCAATGTTAGTATCTGCCTAAAGAGGGTATACCCTCACAAGTTTAGCGGTGGTCTCATATTTTTAATCCGAGTTACCGTTCGTGAGTTATAAGCATTTAAAAAATAAAATATTTTTAATTATTTATTTTATTTACAGTTATGCCATTTTTGTATTTTCTCACAGGAGGCATGCACCGACTAAATTTAAGTTGCAACTATGGTAAACCCGCTATCCTGAGTGTAACAGGGACATCAGATTTCTGATCCGAGAAACTGTTTTAGAGTTATTCCACTTTTTTAGGAAAACTACTTACGCGCACTGATTAAACATTAACAAAACTTCGATGGATCATTCCGAGAACTCCGAGCCTCGGAATCGTGCGCCGTCAGATTTCATGGTCTTGAAATAATTCTATATAATTAAAAATATTATACAGAATTTTCGAGACATTAAATTCTCCACATATTAGGGATTTATGTCCCCGAAATCCACAACATATACTAAGGAAACAAATGGGGGTACTGGGCATAGATTTGAGCCTTCTGCTCCCATGTGCTCTCCTGGAGGTTCTCGTGATGCCAATGAATGAGAAACAGAGTTATCAATCGCCCATGCAGGACTTTCTACTGTCGATCCTCAATATCTACTGGAACCTCCAAAAATGTCACCCCATAATCTAAGTCCAGCTCTCCGTGGTCAATAACATGAGATGGGTCGTGCATGTATCTCTTCAGCTGGGATACCTGGAAAACGTTTTACACTCACTCCAACCATGGTGGTAGTGCCAAGCAGTATGCCACCTCACTAATCCTATGAAGTATCAGAAATGGTCTGATAAACCTCGGTGATAACTTGCCACCTCGACCAAAACTCCGTAGTCTCCGTCAAGGTGAGACCCATAGGAAGACATGGTCTCCCTCAACATCTCCTCCTGCAGCGTCTCTGGTACCATGGTGCGACCTTTGAAGAGGATGACATTCTCCCCACCTTCAGAAAATCCATCAGGTGTCTGTCTTGTCGATATTTGAGCACGTTGAGCCTCGCAGTCAGTGTCCTCAAGCTGCGCCTCCCTGACTCGCTGAAGGAGTGGGGGAGTGACTGTCAGAGACTGAAGATAAGCTGCTCCATCTCGATCCACATAGGATATCCTCAAAGCAGTTAGCTGCTCCATCGCCTTACTTAGAAAATGTATACCAGATCTCCTGCTGAGTGCATATGCTACTATGTTACACTTCTCAAGAGTATATACTATCTAAAAGTCATAGTTCTAGAGGAATTCTATCCATCGCTGTTGTATCAGCTTCTGAAAGCTCTGTTGACACTTCTCCATCCACAAGAAAGGCTCCCCCTTTTTCATCGAAGCTGACAAGGGTGTCGCTACCCTGGAGAAGTCGGGTACAAATCTCCAGTAGTACCTAGCCAAAGCAGACATCCCTCTCCCTTCGGGGAGGTAATCCTGGAAAAATATTTTGAAAAGACGTCCCCATGCTCTGCCATTCCTGTTTGGAACCAAAAATTCATAACTCCAGCTACCACGAGTGTAAGTCTAGACGACTCAAGAGTGATCGGTTGCACCCTCCTATGCTTGAGTTTATCCTGTGCTAACTAAGATTACTTTTTCACCGACCAGGGAAAATCCCATTCCAAAGTTGTAGGTAAACGAAAACCTTTTTTTCCTAATATAGTAAATATGAGTATAAACTGTGGATGTCCAGTCCATACCCAAACTAACGTCGTAAGGCCTCAATGATCCCACAAAGAGGTTCCAACCGAAACTATCACCTCAAGAGTCAGATCACACTATAAGCGTAAATGTGATTATCAAGTCTCCTCCCAAAGGTTTCTCCAGAAGTGAGGGTTAAGTCAACAGCTTAACAGGAAACTCTAGGTCTTGGATAAGATTCATGAAAGGAAGGAATGATTGGTACATAATTCTATTAATACGAAAGCTAGCAGTAGACACAGACCGTTCATCAAATAATTCCTAGAGCCCTTGGGTCCCACTCCTTGACCATATGCAGCTACTCCCTTCCCCTGTCCTCTAGCTCCCTGAGCCTTGTGGGGACCACAAAGGGGAGTGGTTGTAACATGTAAAAATGTAAACCACCACATGCTTCTTTCCAATCCCTACTTCCACATATGCATCCCTGCAGATTCATCTATCCCTAATACTTTATCTCCCTGAAACATTTTTACACGCCCAAGTCTCTGAGACTAGTGCCAGTTTCCTGCTTTCCCACTAATAACATTCACGAGATATATCCGCTCAGCCAAAGAAAATTTAACCACAAAGGTTCTATATAGCACCCTAACATAGGTAGGAATGCATAGAGGAATAGTGCTGGCTCGTATATCCTTAAAAACACCGCACTCGGATGTCTGAGCCCCGAAGCACTGATCGTATCGTATTCATTGAGTACTAGGAATGGTTGGTACACCTCGATGAATACTCAGCTTCTGATATGTCATCCTGCCGAAGCTATAGAAGATCTAGAGAACTCTCAGCCACCTCCTAAAGCCAGTCCTTAGCCGCCTGTGAGTTGGGATCGCCTCAGAACCTGAGGGGTATCTGATGCTGAAACTCGTGTAAGGCACAAAGCCTAAATGTGTCCTCTAATGGTACTGCTAGTTGAAACTGCTACCCAACAGGTAGTGATATAGCTGACACACTACCCGAAGGTACTATCTCAGGATGCAATCCACATACCGAAGCCTCATCACTATGTCGACCATCCACATGGTCAATCACAGGAAAAGACTAGAATCTAAGATCACCATCTGTTCTACCAGTGTCTCAACTAGGTGGAAAACTCTAGCCATAGTCTCCAGCCAGTCCTCAGTTGCCTAGGAATATGTCTCGAATTGAAAACTTGGAGGCCTCTGTAGCTGGAACTTGTGCATTGCGCTCAGTCGGCGTTCATTATCTACTGGTAGAGCTGGTGGTAACGGCTACCCAACGGGTGGTGGTGATACCGATACACCACCCGAAGGTGAAAACACCGTAAGAGGGCCCTGCACTAAGGCCTCATCGCTCGGTGGGCCATCATCATGTACTCTCTCTGGAAACATGGGGGCTATCTTTGTGGTGGCATCCGGATAAGGAACAGGTGCGCCATGTCAATAAGTTATACATGGTGGGCTGACTCCAAATAAATCAAAATAAAAACTTTTCAGAAACACACACAATTAGTGTTTTCGTGCGTTGAGTCGGAAACTAGAATTCAGGGTCCTAGAGTATTGATACGTCGGTTGCCACACCAACACTAGACTCCCCGAACTGAAAACCACACTCATAACACTTAACACTATTACTTCATAGAAAATTTCAGAGTCCTAGTTCATTGGTAGAATAGAACTCTTCTGTACCACTTTGTTACGACCCGTTCCCCAGGCCCCGTGCCATGACTACCCCCAGCCCACCTTCCATAGGCCAGGGGCTAGAGACTAGCACCGAAAAGACGTATCCCTAAAATGGGAAGGCATTGCCTTTAAAATTGTACATACACACAGAGTAGAATGAAACAAGAAGTAACCACTAAGTAAACTGCTGTTGTAAAAAGAGTGCTGAAATTAAAGGGGCCGGAATATAAGCCCAAATGAAAGTACGAGTACAACTCAAAATTATAAATCAAACTAAAAAGTGAAAAGAAACTCCTAGATAGTCCACCATAGATCCTACCAGAAGGGTGGGTACAACTCACGATCATTAGTCCAGACATCACGTCACACCAAATGGTCTGCCTCTGAGTACCGTCCAGTCCTAGCTCCGTTAGCCTCGATCAATGTTGTACACCGTCTGCACAAGACACAACAAGGTGCGGGCGAATCCCATGCAGGGGTGAGTATGACGATACTCAGTAGGGACCCCAAGACCCCGTAGGTCTCCTAAAGTTTCACAAAGGAAAACCACAAAGCAAGACATCAACTCTACTTAGGTATTTGCCTATACATACACCTAAGTTATCAAGATATACACATCTCAAACATGAGGGAAGAATACCACAAAGGTAACACCATGAAGGTAAAAGTACCACATAGGTAACACCATGAAGGTAAAAGTACCACACAGGTATCACCACAAATATAGTACCACGAAGGTAAAAGTCTTAGTTCAAACATAGTCTCAGCACAAACCAGGGTTTTCAGTAAAGTATAGAAGTACAAATGATTAATCGCGAAGTTAGATCATCTTATTCAGTCAAGAGGCATTGCTGCTGATTATACGTAGTCTGGCCCACATAGGATCAATAGGTACTAACCCCCTCATTGACCCACACCAGATCTGACCCACACGGGATCGGTATGCACTGACCCACACAGGATCACTGAGCGTTGACCCACATAGGATCTGACCCACACAAGATCGGTATGCGCTAACCCACATAGGATTGATGAGAGCTGACCCACACAGGATCTGACACACACAGTATCTCTATGAAATCTGATAGCCAATCACATATTTTCTAGGCCTAGGAACAAGTAACATTACCTGTCATAAAATCGAACACCTCGGCTGTAGGAGAACTCCTTATCCAACGAGTGCAGTGGGCCTACCGTGTCATACAGAGGCACTTCCCACTAACCTTGTACTATGGAGGTACTCTTTTTGTCGAGTACTATTGGTCTGCTGTGTCACACAGAGGTGCTCCCCACCGTGGGTCAACCACGTCAAACAGAGGCACTCCCCCTCGTGACCTACTGAGGTACTCCTCCTATCGAGTACCATGGGTCTTCCACATCACATAGAGGTGCTCCCCACCATGGGTCTACTGCATCACACATAGGTGCTCCCCACTGGGTTTGTTGAGTCACTCCGAGTTGAATTGGTCAGCAGTTGTCAAGTCTTAGCCAGTCGCAGGGTTCCATACGTAGAGCTCTTGGGTGAACCGCTCCCCAAGACATCAGTTATACCTCAAACACCCCAAAGTACAATGAATAAGTATCCCAAAGGTCCCTAACAATATAAGGGACCCAAAGAAATAGAAAACCGGTAAATTGGAAGCCTGACCTGTAAGTTTTTAGCGTTTCAGCTCTGAGGGTCCTGTTGAATTCAGGGTTCGATTGAACCTGGCCATACTATAACTTTATCCAAAACTAAAGTGGAGTATACTAAAAAGGGCCTTCTCAATCCAAGGATTTTGATGCTGCAAACAGGTCATCAAATGGACACCTGAATCACAAGTTATGGCCACAAGGCGTAACTGGGTCCAGATGGGCCTGGGTCTGGTCCGACCCGACCCGACCCGACCTGGGCTGACCCGAACTGGTTCGGGTCTGGCTCAGTTGGCCTGGGATGTTGTTCACCCAGCCTGCGAAGGGGGCTACCCAGCCTAGCCCGCGCTGGGTGCGGCCTGCTGGCAAAACCTTGTGGCGCGGCCCGGTTGCGCGGCCTGCCCGAGCTGGTGCCGAAGGGGGGAGCAGACCCCCTTCCGTTCGGAACTGAAAAGGGGGTAGCACCTCTAGGCACTTATAGGTCTCCCGTGGTACTCGATCTGGCCCCGCCGAACCACAAAGGCCGGCCGGTGCTCTGACCGGTCCTCCTCTCAGCGGCATGGTCGCGCGCCACTCCTCCTCTGTATCTGGCCACCCTCCGGCCTCCACCGCGTCCGAGAGGCCATGACCTCCTGCTACGGCGATGCTGACACACGCCACTACTCCGCCACATAGTTGGATGACATTTCGGTCGGCACCCCTTGCTCCGCTGCGGCTGACGGGTCGCGGCTTCCTCATCATCCAACAGCGTGAAAACGCACCACCCTTCCTTCCACGCGGCCGGCTGGGTGTCGACCACCACCTTCTTCTACGAGCCATTGTAGCTTCATTCCAAGCCCAGAAAATAAAACAATCACATATTAGAAATCCTTGGGTTGAGGGCTCCAAGTCCATATGTCTTTCTCAACAAAATATTGTGTTTCCAACATCATTAAATATTTGTCATTGAAGAATGCAAGAAGAACGCGTGGAGAATCAAATGATAAGAGGCAAGGTATATGCACGAGACGATATTCATGTTAGTTTGGTCATCGTTATTGTGAAAACAGAATATGAAGAATCGATAAATAAATTCAATCACATTAAAAACAAACCCCTACCTCGTTCTCCGGTAAGAGATGTCGCGGGGAAGAAGACAAAGTCAATGAGATTGTGACGTTGTCGTTCGTCACTGCCGCAAGATGTTTCTGATCTGAGCTCAAGCTTTGTCCTCATTCTCCGATTCTGGAGGATGCTCTTCATTAGAGAGTGTTATTCATTGAAGATGATAATCCTCCAAAAGCTCTCCCCAAAACTCCTCTCCTTTTCTAACACAAATTTACCCACATAAAATGAGGAGGCAACTTAATATGTTAAGTTAATTAATTAAACAATTAAAGGTTGGCACAATAATTAAGTTGAAGTTGGCACCATAAATTAGATGGATTCCAAGGGTTAAATCCACATTAAAGAGGGAGTTCAAGGGGTCAAGTGGTCCCCACCACTAAATTCAAATGGGAGGTTTCACAAAGAAAAATAAAATAAAGATGTTTTATTTTATTTTTATTCTGTTAACAATCCCACAAAAATTCTGAAAACTAATTTCCACCCTCAACCTACTACAGTTGAGGTGAAGGTATCCTTAAGAGAATATCGGCCCTGAGAGTTCATTGATGTCCTTAGATTTCAATTCCGAGCATCGGTTTAAAAGTTTAAAAAACGCCGCTCGCGCGTTTACTGAATGTACCTGAAGAAAAGTTCGGAAAATTATTAACAGTCACCCTCAAATTGCGCCGATCAAGGTTAGGCTTTGTCTAAGTGAAACATTCCCTAAAAAACCAAATGGTACTCTTGGATTTCAAATCCAAGTTAGTGTTTAAAATTTATTAATTTTACAACAAAATAATTGTCACTTAATTACTTTATTTACGGCCAAAAACTAACTTTCACTGGTGGCCCGTGCAGGCCAATGTTAGTATCTGCCTAAAGAGGGAATACCCACATGAGTTCAGCAGTGGTATTATATTTTTAATCTGAGTTACTATTCGTGAGTTATAAGAAATTGAAAAATAAAATAATTTAACTTAATTATTTAATTTACGGTTATGCCATTTTTGGGTTTTCTCATAAGAGACCCGCGCCAAATAAACTTAAGTCGCGCCTAGGGTAAACCCACCATCATGAGCCCAATGGTGCCCTCAGATTTCGGATCCATGTAACCGTTTAAGTGTTGTTACACATTTTTAGGAAAACTGCTTACACGCACTAATTAAATATTAGCAAAACTTCGGCCGATCATTCTGAGCACTCCGGGCCTCGAAATCGCGCGCTGTCAGATTTCGTGGTCTCGAAATAATTCCATATAATTAAAAAATTATACAGAATTTCCGAAACATTACAAGAATTACTAGGATGATTTCATTATCCATGTGCCGCATCGAAGATTCATTTCTCTCGTCACTCCATATGATGATGATAACTAGTAGGTAATTCATCTCACCACCGGTGCATCGACATTCGGACCCCCGACTCCCCCTATTGCAGTAGAAGGGACCCTCGGTTGGACACCTACCTTTGTTGAGTGTCTCCAACATGGTAATCTCCTGACAGACAGAGTCGAAAGCGAGCGAATACTTTGGTGGGGAGTGCATTTCACCCTCCAGAGTGGTCCCAACCTTGAGAATATTCTCTACAAATGTTGGTTCTATAGTGTTCTCCTCCACTGCATTCAAAGAGATGAAGTTTCCTAGGTTATACAAGAAGTCCATTTTGGTTCCTGCAGAGCTCATCAGGCATGTACAAAGCTCTCCCACCAGATTCAAAGACTGGGATACTTCTGCCCCACCCTGATCCATGACTGTATTGACTTTTTAAAAAGGTTTCATTCTTGTCAGATCCATTCTAATTTTTTGTATTAGCCACCAGAGCCTCTCCATACCACCAAGTACTCTTAGCCCTTTGTAGTCTGGGGGGATTGATGTCATGGGACCATATCCACCAGCAACAAATCACCAGTGCAGGTTCATCCTAACCACTATGGATTTCTTTTCCAAGTGGGAATAGGCAATTCTTCATGAGGAAGTCAAGGCCCATTACATCATTGACTTCGTGAGCTCCATTATCATCAACCGATTCAGATTCCCTCATTCCATCCTCAATGATAATGACACCAGCTTCTGAGATACTGAGCTAAATAAACTGTACGCCATGTACAATTTCTATTCTAATCATACCTATTTATATCACACACAAGCGAATGGGAAGATCAAGGCATTCAACAAAACCCACTCTAATATCTTGAAGAAGATAGTTGGTCAGAACAAGAAGAGATATCCGAAAATGCTTCCAAATGTTGTTTTGGAATACCAGACAATAACTTGTAATGCCACCCAGGTGACCCCATATTCAGTGGTGTATGGAACATAGGCGATCCTACCCATCGAGATTCAGTTACCATCCATCCGCACATCCATCTACAATCAGTAGATGTCAGAAAAAGTAGCAGAAGTCCATTTGTATAAACTATAATCCCTTGATGAGAATAGGCTTCGTGCCTTGCACATTATTGAGAGGAAAAATAAGATAACAAAGGATTTCAATAAGAGAGTCCATCTCTATTCTTTCCTACAAGGTGACACAATATTGGCCCTCAAAACGCCAATGATTCCTGACAAGAAGCCACCAATGATGGAGCCCAAATGGGAGGGACCTTACGTCACTCACAAGGTTTACCCCAATGGTGCATACTCTCTATTCACTATAGATGGTGAGCACATTACTCCTCCCACCAATTCCAAATTCCTCATGCAGTACTTCACATGAGTGGTGCCTCTCATCCCACATAACGAGAAACTATGAATGTTGAATACACCAAACTATCCGAGCTCTACAACCTTAAACAAAGATCCCTTTCATCCTACATGATGATAAAATACAAATGGTCGCAACTCTATGACCTTAAACTATGATCTTAATCATCCTACATGATAATAAACTGCAAGCGGTAAACATATCATATGGTCCGATCTCTACAACATTAAACTAAGATCTCTCTCATCCTTACTGCAAGGCGTTAAAATGCATGGGTATTACCATGCTTTATGCGTGCCCTTTATTTGGGTCTTCATCATATTTCACATCCGAAAGGACTCCCTAGCAAGTTTTTCTCAAGCTAACTTGGCTCACCTACCATTCTGGGCCAACATCCTAGAGGATCTCAAATGACAATTTGATACAGATCCCACATTGTGAATATGGCCAGTGGTCGATTCTCAATTGTTTGTTCCCATTCCAAGACACACGATATGAATACTATGCTAGAAACATGGTTAGTAGTTATCCTCTATCATTATCTCCATCCATATGGTGTCCCAAATATCATGTGCGGTGATTCACATTTTTCTTCCCTTCTATCCCACGTACACGACATTAAACTGGGCATCTATGGTCTGAGTTCTATGACCATAAAATAAGATCCCCTTTATTCTTAATGCCTGATGTTATACTACTCGAAATATCTAGAACTAAATATGTATTCCTTCCCATCCTTATTGGATATGTAGGAATGTCCGAACATTTCATCTCTGGGTCCAGCCCTAGATACCTCAACCTTTTTCGGCATTTTGGCCTTATCCCTATAGTCTAAGTTCTATGACCTTAAACTAAGATCTCACCCATACTACATGAAATTAAACTATCCTATCCAATTTTCAAGGCATTAAACTAAAAATCATTTTTGGTCCTTTCTACATGAACATAAAATGTATGTACCCCTTCATCCCACATGACATTAAACTGCACAACATGTTGTCAAAATCCATTTTTTTGGACCCATGGAATGAGTATCCTCATAGGAGTGAATGGTGTGGTGTGGAATTATTTTTCCTCATTCATGTTAGGCTAATTTTTCCATGCCATAGTCATTCCCCTTAAGAGAAATTCCTTTCATCTACGTCCTTACCACATGACGTTAAACTGCATGGAATATCTAGAACAATGTATGACTTCATTCTCATCCTTATGGGATACGTAGGAACACTCGAGCATTTCTCTGCGGGTCTATACTTAAGTTTGCAAACCCAATTTACCCCTTTCTCCTATTCATCTCCTCAAGTCATCATCCCCTAGTTGAGCCCTTCGACCTCTGCCCCGCCTCATCAACATTCTTAGATGCGTTGTGGTTTCTTACCTAGAGTTGAATTATATAGGGACATTCTATCATTTCATTTCCCTTCTTAACACATCCCTTTTATGGGTCTCTATAATATATCACATCCGAAAGGACCCCAGCTGGTTGGATGCTTGACCTTAGAGATCACCTACCATTTTGGACCAACATCCAAGAAGATCTTGAACCATATTGGAAATACGTCTCATGTTGTGAATATGGTCAGTGGTTGATCCTAACTTGTTTTTTTCCCATCCCAAGTCACATGATATGGATAATATGATTCAAATATGGTCAATAGTTATCCTACATAGTTACACCAACCCCATTATTCCCTAAATATTGGTTTCCTGATTCACATTACTTTCTATTTCATCATGTTCAGATGGAACATTTAACACCCTTAGTGTTATCCCTTCATGCACCTTTGCATGTTGAGAGGAAAAACCAGCATCGTGGGGTCATCCTTGACTCTTAAACTTCGTTTCATACCACATACTTCCTTGTGTTGTAAATATATTCTTCTCCCTTTTTTTCCACACCGAGCATGGCTCACGTGGTCTTATGGATTTGGGTAAGTTTTATTCCAATATGAAAGAACCACACTTCCCTACGGTCCGAGCTCCAAGACTATAAACTCGGATCTCCTGAATTCTTATCATATAATGTTAAAATACACCTTTCACATCCAGGAGATGCACTAATAAACTACTCAGTCATATGATGTCTTTGTTTGAGAAGATGTTGTCCCTTTTATAATAGGCCCTCATCCACGAAACATTCAAGAACCACGTGTTGATTGATTCTCACCCATATGAGATACGTAGTGATGCATGGTTATTTTACCTTCAAGTCTAGCTATAGATTCAAGAACCTTTTTGTCCCATCATTGGAATGGGTTTCCTTTTTTTGAAAAGGTGCAGTTTAGTATGGAATATCTTTTTCCTCATTCACATTGGGTCACCTCATGATGTTACTACACCTCTCTACCCCACACTATCCAAATTCTACGACCTTTAAACCAAGACATCAAGTGTCCTAGTTTTCATAACATTAAATTGCGTAATAACTATGATTTTCCTCGCCAAAGAGGATATAATTCTTTTTGATACTGATCATCTGCCATACCATCTTCAAGAACTACATGCGTCTTGATTCCCATTCTCATGGGATACGTAGTGACTCCAAGACTCCTCATCTAAAGTTTAGCCACAACCCCTTTTGTCTCTTTTGCCTCATGGACCTGTCCCCCTTTCAAGAACATGTGGTGTGGTGTGGACTTCTTTTGTCCTCATTCATGTTGGGTTTATGTACCGCACCACATATCTCTCCCTTGGGGTTCTTATGTCCTTCCACATGTGACCTTAAACTGCAACCCCACCCTGGATAAGTTCAGGATGCCCCATAAAAATTATGGGATACTTCAGTTTCCTCTCCAAAGAGGATTACCCCAACCAGTGATGGTTTCTAACCATGCTGTGATTCAAGAACTATGTTTGGATTGATTTATAACCTTGTAGGATACGTAGAGATGCCCAAGAATCCTTCTTCGGGCCTAGCCACAAGTTCATTAACCCTCCTGGATCTTTTCCCCTAATTAAGGTCCCAATTATATGAACCTAAATTAGGAATCCCTAGTCCATGTAACATGACTTTAAACTATTAACCAGGGTCCTGGAAGTTGGACCTTAAAATATACACAATGTCCAAGTCACATGATGTTATAGTATTTCATATATCGTCCAACTTGTATGACATAAAAATGTGAGGAATTCTTGTCCCTCACCAAAGAGGTCCTATAGGGGGTAGGTTTGATCTTTTTTCAGACCGATACACTCACACAATGTTAATTCTCCATGGTGGTGTAATTTCAAGAGTGTTGGAATTCATTCGAATAACCCATCACTCCATCACCATGCTTTTCATGCCCTCTATTTAGGATCCTCATTCCCTCTCATGTCTAAAGGAACCCCTTAACATTTTGGATTCTCAACCTTAAGGCCCTCCTACTTTCCTGGGTCAATGTTCCAGAGGACATCAGATGACACTTCGAGTTTGGTTCTATGTTTTCGAATACGGTCAGTAGTTTTCCCTCATTTACTTGTTCCCATTTCAGGATAACACAATGCGGATGCTGTGTTTCAGATTTGGTCAATAGTAATCCTCCATCGTCATTCCACCCTCATCGTGTTCCGAATTTAGGGTATCATGATTCACACTTTCCATTCCCCTTCGTTTGAATTTATTCCAACATCCATAGAATTATCCCTCTTATGTGCTAGAGCATGTTAGGAAAGGAAAGTTAGGTTCTTTTGAGAACTCTATTCTCTAACCAAGTCCCCCTATTTCCTCCTGGAAACTCAGAGTGGTCATTTAGACCCCAAATGTATGGTGATTGGTTGGCTCTCTTACATTAAAGGTGAATAATTATGTGTTCATCCCTTGTTTCTCACACTAGGAACAACCCACGTGGGCTTAGGGATTGATCACTAATTATTTCCCAGATACGATTGAGATGTAGTACTCAATGTAGATAATGAGACTCATGCACACAACCAAAATAAGAAAGCAAGAATGAAGGTATTTTTTTTGATTTTATACGAATTACAACCACAATGGATTGACCCCTTTGATATATGGATTGACCTATTCAATGGAGTGTCACATATCTATAAGTATCTGACTTGTGGGCTCTAGTATTTTCTATCGCAAGATAATCTCCCTCTCTTATTCACTTGCAATAGGGAAAAATTCATCAGCTCTAATCCATGCCTGATCCTCATCAGCTTAGATGTTAACCATTTCTTCATATGCTCACCTCATCTGCTACTCAGTATCAACCAAATGCGACTTCAATCATTATATGAGTTCCGATTGTGAATTGATAAAAGTTTAGTGTTCGTTCACCTTTAACCTCATGAATTGGATCTCTTGCTCAGCCTCCTGAAGTTTCCTAGTGTTGACAGACTTCCTCTACTGCTAGCTGACATCGGGGCCAAGGTTGTATTCCCATATTTTCTCGACCAGTAATCTCAAATGAACATATGAGGGAATTGGGAATCCACTCCTCTAGCGCATGGTTTTCACATTTGGGAATGAAGTATCCCTATTTGGTCTACCAACTCTACTTGTATGGTGTCCTTCATATAGATCTTGATTAGTTTCCATGATAGGTGATGGATAGCCATCTTATCCTCCTCATCGAAAGCAGTCTCATCCAGCTCTCCGGGGTCAGTAGGCTCATATTCATGGAATGCCTCTAGAAGATCATCAGTAGGTTCTACCTCTAGCATCCTATCTGATTGTATGTGTTCCATATCGTGTAGTTGGTCTTCATAATTGGATTCCACCTTGATAATATCTGGTTCCGTCTCACCATTCACCCAAACTACATCCACATCTGTCGTGATTTTTTTAGATTGGGTATCCAATTCAATGAAAATCGGTGTTCCCATCAGAAGATGGGTGGTAATATCCCCAGCCATGTTCCCCAGTATGGACCATGCCATTTGAAAAACTGTTCAGATAGAAATTCAAAAATTTCAGTTGGCCTAGTTCGACAAACAAAAATTATGGATTCTGTGAGGTAGAGGGCATAGAGAGGTCGAATAATTGGTCTCCCCCTTGAGTCTTTTCCATTGGAACCCCAGGACATGGCCCCTGTATATGGTTGGAAGCTTTGAAGATTCTGGAAGGGTTACCCTTGTTATCGTAACCCTGCTGGATTATGTGATCACCATCATCCTAGGTGCAGATCCCAAATATATGTCCACTGTCATACATGAATGGGATTTCTATATAAGGTTCTCCTATACTAAAAAAATTTCATTTCAGAAAGCTTGTATGATCTAATTAAGTTTCCCAGCCGAATGGTTTGGAGTTTACCTGAAGAGTCTTGACAAACTCTTCCAGCTATAAGGTCGCAACCTCACCTTCCTCCAAAGGGATTCCACTAATAGCCTCTTCTTTCTAGGAGGACCCCTCGGATTATTTAGGTAAAGGGAAGCATTACCTCATCTCAATAGTAGAAATTTGGGGTTGGATTGTTTGATCGAGTATTACTTTCACCCGGTCCATCAATGGATGTACAGAGTACCCTAAGAATGCACGAAATCCTCCAGCTCGGTGATGTATTGCTCCCTTTCCACCCAAGACACCAGAAATCCGGCCTAGGCATGGATGATCTCTAAATGATCCATCCCAAGATGGTTGAGGGGGTCTCATATTTGGGAGGGACTGAGAAATTTTCCGTTGACTTCTCAGTTGTACCAAGCCTTTGAAAAAATTGTATCATCAGGAATGTCTATGTGGTGTAGAATCTTTATAGGAGCTTGAGTGGTAATCCTATGGAACCCCCTTGGTGGCCTTCCTTCCTACTGGAATTTCTCATCTGGGATCTCCAGGTCCACTACTACCACCTGTCTCCCACCCAGTTCAGGCCTTATAATTATTTTCCTTGTCGTTTCCACAACCCCACCACCACGAACTGTTCGTTACATTTTCAAACCCCATCATAGAGGTTGAGGAGGAACCCCATCCTTAACACGTAAAGTTTTTTTCTTCATCATCTCCATTAGGTAGGATACTTCCTATCTCTTTTCATACACTTTAACTAGTCTATAAATGGTGGTAGGTGAAGGAAGTTCATTCCAAATTTTCCTATCCTCCCACATAAACATAATCCACATCTACCTCATCATTCATATATTATCCTCATGGAGTACCCCTAGGTATAATTTTGGGGTTAATTTATACATGAACCCGAATTGCCTCGCAAAGTAGTGTAGGGTATATGGATCACATATGCTCTCATAGTCGACCTGTTCCACTAAAACTCCACACTGAAAGTCCAGGAGATAGGACTGATTCTCCTTAGTTCCCTGGTCATCATCAATGAATACCCCTATCAATAGTGGAAATGGATGGAATTTGAATTCATTCACCTTACTGACCTTGTTCAGTGAAAGAGGTGAAGTCAGATTGGCCAAAAAGCTCCCCACTTCATTCAGGATGGCTGGTTAGAAGTATAACCCAGGAGGAGAAATAGGGTTTGGATATTCATAGACACTCATGTGTACTACAATCCAACCATATAGAAATTTTAGCGGTCTATATACGCACTATGGTTTCTTCCCCTCACTTAGGTTCCACAACACCTTGTATAATTTCTCCAGCACTGGGATCCCAAGGTTGACACAACCCCATCACTAGTATGGATGCCATAATGAATGTTCTTTGTCACATGACCATATTAGTATATTTGACTGGAAACATCCAACCACCGATAAGTGAAGATATAAACCCATCCATCCTAAATACCAATTTATGCTCAATGTTAACACTGTACCCCCATAGTTTCCATTGGCTGTCATCCAGGATTCGCAAGTATGAATTTTATTTACTATGCTGGGATCCCTTCAAACAAGTGGGAGGCCTTATAGGTAGTTTATTAGGTGCCTCCTCCCCTCCAATGGTATGCTATGGTGGGTAGTATAGAAAAATTCTAAATCAAAACTTGAAATGGATGTCCTTCACCAAATTTTTGTCATCACCTCACACCAAGTCCATCAACACCTTTTCCAATAGTGAAATTTGCTCTAAATTCTCCCATTTTTTCTCCACAGGGAGGAACTCATCATACATCACCCCTAGAATGAGGATTCTTGAGATCTAATGGAGGTCCCAGAGGATTATGATGACCTCCCTGTGATGGAGATGGAAATTGTAGGTCCTCAATGACCACCTACCCAACATCTCTGTCATTAAATGTTTTGACTGGTAGATATGGAATTGGGAAGCCCACACTGCTTCATAAAGACCTACCCACTTCAACTCTACCATGAATTTTTTATATGATACACAGACCCAGTAAGACTCGGCCCAGTCATCCATGAAGTTTCCACCCTAGCATAGTTCCTAATTATCGGTCTGTACCTTATCCAGGTTCCGTAATCCCGCCTTCATAATGGTATGGTATTGGGGAGTAGATACCTCTGGCTGCAGTGATATCCCATCAACATTATTAATGTGATTATGTAGACAGTTGGAAACGACATGCACATGGACATCCCATGTATGGCCATCGACATCCCTGAACCACTGGCGATGAAACAGAATGCTCCTGAATCAGTAAGCTGGTTCATCCATAATTGCTCCTGGGATGAAGTCTTAATCCCTCATATCAAAGCCATATAGTGGTTTTATTTTTTGAAGTGGATAGTTATTTTTCCCTTATATTATTATCTCCACCAGGGACTCATGGTCTGAGTGGTTTCACACATATTATCCGATTCCCAGATAATCTGTCATGTCATATCTTTGAGTGGCATCTACAAGGACATCCCGAGCAGCTTCTTGGTTGGCCATTTGATTTTAGGACTTTGTTAGTTTTAATTTTCTATTATCAAAGCATGTTAGTAGATATCGGTTTCAAAAAAGGATTCATGGAGTGCAAGGGCCAGAGCTTAAGGACCCACTATGCAGCCCAGAACAACAGCGGATCGTGGTGCACCAGTTCCTAGAGCACTGATCCGTAAAGGCCGATTCACAAATCATGTTCAAAGAGAGAGAGGAGCTTTCTGATTAGAGAGATCAAGCACATGAACATAAGGATAGATGAAGAAAAAAATAAGGGTCCTTGTATCCTATTTATAGGTGAAGACATCCTATTCTTTGTGGCACACTTGGCCTTAGGAAGCATCACAACGTTCTCAACCCAAGTCCCGCCTATCCCCTCTATGATTTAGCTTCACGATCTGGATGAATTTTCTTGAATTACCCTCAGAATCTAACCCTGATTTTCTCCACGAATCCCATTTTGAAAAGGATCATTATTGGATCCAAAATATCATGCCTTGGAATAAATTGGGAAAGGGCAAGAAAAGTAAAAGTGTCTGCATCACGAAGCACCATCACAAATACCTCCTGTATCATGCCAATGCATAGCCACCTGAGAGGCTTCTCTGCGACCATTGAAAATTAATTCTCTATAAACCCTATGAAGGAAGTAATGAAATTCTTCACGAGTCCAAAGAACTTGATCATAGCCTCCAAAACAACCCTAAAGGTAGTAACAGAAGCCTTCGTGAGTCCCAAAAACTTAATCGGAGCCTCTGCAACTACCACAAAGCTAGTGAAAGAAGCTTTTGAGACTCTAACTAAATTGACTAGAGCCTCTCTGAATTCCATAGAGGAAGTTATGGAAGCCTTCGTGATACTGAGTAACTTGATCGGAGCCTCCACGATGACTGCAAAGGCATGGACAGAAGCTGATGCATGTCTGAGAAACATGATGGATTATCCTCCAATTATGAAGTGTGATTTTCTTTGTAGTGTATCCTCAGATATCTTAGATTCGTAGTGCTGATAAATACTTAGCCCTCCCCTACTCCAAAGGATTTACACACCGACCTTTCACATTTTGTGCTCTCAATTCGAGAATCACCCTTTTCTCTATGAATCATTGAGAAAATGATACATCTGAGGTATTTGAGCATTGCGAACCCTCTTTACCTTTTATCCATTTTCATCTAGTTAAAGTGGGGATTCCCTTCATGAATCCATCTGGCCATCATGAAGGAAGGAGACCCCTTTTAGTAATCAAAAAATTTTAAAGCACCCAGTCTCCACAAAGCACTCTCCAAGCACATATAGACTCCATTCCTAGGTTGAGTCACTATGATTTGTGAATCCCCCTCCTTCCCAAAGCCCCTTTAAATTGCTAAGCACTAAATATTCATGAATCCCCGCTCTAAGATGCCTTTTTCTTCACGAACCCCTCTTCTATGAGGCCCTCCACGAAAGTATGTAGTGATTTTATGATCCCCCAAGTGGTGCTTAATGTTGCGTTGCCCTGCATCATGCTTCTTTGCATAGGAAACCTAATGACTATTGATTCTTTGTATAGACACACTAGTTTGGACCCTTCAATGGGTCACTCCACAACCTCGTTGACTCATGGTATTTCTGGTGCCTTCCCTTCACCAAGGGTTAAAGTACAACAGTCATGTAAGTCCTAGGGGTGAGGGATGAATCCTTATTGTCTGAGCTTTAGGATGTTAAAATTCCAAGCATTATCTCCCTCGAAACATGATGTTGAACTATGATCATCATGTGTATGGATACCCCAGGATGAGTCGATAAAGGATGAGCGCCAATGTCCTCTCACTCCCTCTCTCCCATTGTGCTTTGTCTTGATGTTTACTTTGGGAGGCTTCCTACATAAGCCTCGAAAAACCTTGATAGGGTGCTCCATGAATGGTGGATATAACCTCATCGTATGCCTGGACTCCCTCATCCTTCATTAGGTTTCCCTCTTGGAGTAATTCATAATCTTAATCTCCCTAGGCTGCTGGAAAAGCATAAGCCCCACTCTACTTCTTACTAATGCACATTCCACAACCTAATTGTCACGTCCGTTGCTTCCTCTTATTTCTCAAACTGTGCATAAATCATGTGGGATTAGAGTAAGCATTGACCATGAGATCCATATGGTCCGCTAACCACACATAATCCCCATGCCCCTCTCTACCGAAGTATATGGACTTTGATCCTTTACATTTTCAAGCAAGGTACGAAGGAATCCTCCTTGAAGTTCAAGCCCATCATCCATCAGTCCTGGCCACTTTGTGTTAGTTTACCCTCATCACGCATGAGGTTAAACTGTATGCCCATTTTGTCCAACATGATGTTAAACTATATTCTTTCTAACAATGTGAGTTTTGATCCTGGTCTCCTAGGTAGGGTATGTAGGAAGCCTCCCTGAGGTTCAACCCTAAGCACTAGTAAACTTCAGTGTCCCCTTTGTTGGTACCCACTTTATTAGACAAACCGTTAGTGGTGTCAGAACAGTTCCTGGGCCGTCTCAGTGTATAAGTACCACAATCAATCTATACTCCTCCAACCATGATTTTCCCTCTTGCGATGGGATTCTAAACACGCATAATCCCCAACATGTCTTTGGGTTTTTATCCTTTATGTACACCCTCATTCTATTCCACAAATTGAACTACAAGGACTTTGATTCCATACCATGGGGATACATAGAATTTATCCATGAGATTAAATAACATCATCAATGTCCCAACCTGGTCTCTTCCTTGAGCCTCTGTGTTTTGGTAAGGTTATCCCCAAACCGGAGGTTCCACTTCCTTCGGGTCCCAATCCATGCGTCCATTCTCACAGGTCGCCTCCTTAGGTATCCCATCAGCCCATTTAAGAACTATGTGGAATTTGATTCCCTACCAAGGGGATATGTAGGAAATATCCCTAAGTTTCAAGCCCAATGTCGTAATCTTTATGTCAGTTCCACCCCTTTCATTTCACCAACTTCATTCAAATCCTCCATCATCCATCATGATGCTTACATGGGCCGCCAGTTCCTGGTGGAATCATGCCATCCATATGGGAATCTAACCATGTGTAAATAACATTCATCTCATTGATCTTTTTAGCACCCATTCCACTAACCACGCATAATCCCCAACAAATCTTTTGGTTTTGGTCCTTTGTGTACACCTCAATTTAATGCCTCACCCATTTGAACTATGCGAGTTTTGTTCCATTCCTTCTAAACAGGGTATATAGGGACCCTCTTCGAGGTTCAATCCTGACCAATGGTAAACATTGGTGACCCCTTTTACTGGGACCCACCATCCTCTGATCCACCTTTTTAGTGTCCAGATCATCCTTCATGGTGTGAAATCTTCCCCTTCATAGGACACACCACCCTGGGTCAGTCCTCATTGGGTGTTTTGATCAATCCACCCGGTAAATATTTTTGGTTCTCCCTCCTAAGGATTCATCCATTTGATCCACTTTCATAAGTTTTACGATCATTTTGATTCATCTCCTCTAGATGTTAAACTCACGATGTACCCCATGTTAACCTTGGGAAGCCGAGGAAAACCTTAGAGAAATACATTCGGAATAAAATTCCCCACATTCGACGTGGGATGCCTTGGGGTTCCACACCCTTGAGAAGCCCTATAATAATGAAAAATCCAGGTTTACCAGTGTTTTAATGTCCATACATTCCATCAATGCCCCAAAGTGAATACTCCCTTGACCGAAGGTTGATTCCCTGACTTGACCCCTTGGAATGTCCTAACAAAAGTAGCTTAATTAACCGGTGTCCTCAAAGATATGGCATCGGGAAGCATTTCATGAAAAATGTATTAAACTTTAAGGGATACCTAGACTAGGTGAATAATTATAAGGAGGAATCCATGGAATGAGAAACTGACATCCCATCATCCTATTTCGATCAAGGAGAAAACATCGCTGAAGAGTCGACAAATTCCTCCCACATTTGGAAATCAAGAATACGAGGCAACAATCAGCACACCCTCACAGATGATGCATGCCCCGATGAAAGTGTCGGAAACAGAGACAGTATACTTCAAGTTTAACTTTTTCCTTTTCACTACATTCCAAGGCCATAAATATCTTTTCAAGATACTTAATCCATTTCTTAGCTAAAATTGGATTAGTATTCCCACTACATTATGGGGGATTCTTCCACATAAAGTAATCCATCATTTAATATTATCTCTATGGAATAAGTCTCTCTATTCTAGAAAGGTTATTTTTCATAACCTAAATAAGATACTCTAATACATCTATAACATTATCAGTTATAATACTATCTTCATTGACTTTATCTATAGGGAAACCTTTATATTGGACATGATTATTGATACCATTCTTCCTTCCAGGTGTCATTTCTAAACAATGGAATATACTGGATTAGTTCCTAAAATTATGCACTTTGTATAACTCTAAATATGGTATATCAAATAACATAAATTTATGCATCATGAATCCTAGAATCATAAATATTAGTGACTTTGGGTTAACATTTAATTTCAAATCCTTCATAATGGTAGGTTATGAAAATGTGAACTATCCTAAGCATATCTCCTAGGAGTTTCAAACCAGGTGCACAGTAAGGCTCATTATCATGTACCATGTTACCCTGATTCAGGCCCAAAACACCTTTTCATAGTTATTACTCCTAGGTGCATCTGTTCTAGAACCACTTTCACTTGTAGTATCCAGACATGGATGTATTACCAGGAATACCCACATAATCACTACCTTACTAAAATTCTAGGATGTTACCATATACTTATCCATGTTGTCTATATTAGGATTGAGATCTATAATTTATGTTTTATAAATCTAGTTTCAAAGGTTATTGATAAACTCCCTTTGATACCAACTATAATGCCACGACCCTAGAAGCCGAGAGCTGATGCATTAACTTTTTACATTGGCATGACTATAAGGAATCAAATCCTGAATGACCAATAAGTTTAACAACCATATAAATCCATATTACATACATGGTACCCATAATAAATTGGGAAATATAAAATAAAAACATTATATATAATAAAATGAAATAAATAGCATCCTTGAATGCTTATTCAAAGATCTCTTCTTCATAACCTAGGGGAAGAAACATAATAAGGGTGAGGTCAAATTCTCAGTAAGGGTAAGTGAAGAGGAATAAATGATGATAAATAGGAATAAAGTAACATGAAATGGTAAATAAATGTTAACAAATTCCATAAAAATAATTAGATAAGGAAATATCAATATAGAAAGGTAAGAAACTAAAACTCCTGCCATCTAAATCAATAAAATCAGAATAAAATGTATCTATAGATATGTCAACACAAAATATATTGGATAAATAATAACTAAATAAAAATGAGGTAAATGATTAATTATTGGATGTTATGTTTCCTAGGTACATGATACCTTTACCATCAAGACCTTTCACAAGGCGGTTTACAACATGTGGGGTAAAAATCCATCAGATTTGGCCAAGTGAATCGTGTCATGAGACTACCGATGCATCAAGTAGCTATCTATAAATGGTCCCCACCTATGTCATACTAATCGAAATAATTCCTCATATATCAAATTAATAATTTTCCTTATCAAATATCCATAAAAAATATTTATTTATCAATAATACCTTAAAGGAGTATAAGTAACAACAAGGGTTTTTGTCATTAAAACATTCCTGAGGATAAATAATATTTACACATTCCAATGAGTCCTATACCACATTGAATCATTTAAAACATAATTCCCAGTGAATTAAATGAAACTTAAAATATCATGAGAATAATTAGATTTATGATATAACATATCTAAGGGTATTATATACACGAATTAAAAGTGAATTGGTACATAACAAAAATAAGTCTCAATGGAAAGTAAATTGAGATGAAATCCCTTACCATATCCTTCCTTTTTGTTGCATGGAATTTGTAATCATGTATAATGGTTTAAAATATGTTAATAACTTATAAAATAACTATTATTATGGCAATCATATCATATATTAACTTCTTATAATATTTTATTACCGGTTTTTTAACACTCTTCCATTATTTTAACTATTTCGAGTGTTAATTGCCTAGTTTTCTCAAGTATGTTTTGACTTGTGTTGTTGTTTCTATTAATTAGATCATGATTTAATCATATAAATAATTTAAAAAATGAATTAATTATAATATATATTAATTATATATTTATTTATAGTAGTTTATAATATTTGGTTATTTGAAATGAAGTGCAATGTCCATGGTGATGGTTGGTCATACGTACGTAATACCGCTACTTCCATTTCATTGTTGTATAAAAAAAATGAAAACTAAATGATACTTATGTATATTACAATTAAATAATAATATATCTATTATATATGTTACATATGTTTTTTAAAACCATCATTTATACATTCCATGTACGGTATGGATGAATATTGCTTTGAGGGGGCAGTAGTCCACACTTCCTCAAACAAAATTATCGTATTTAAAAAAGATGGAAAGGATAAAGGAATGTTCTAAACAAAAATTAAATAAGAATAAAGAAAATATAAATATAATATATATCATATATAAATATATTTTCCATCATAATGGCCACCATGATAGGTGGTAATGAAAAAATGAACAATCATCATTTCATGAGGCATTAGTTTATCATACACTGAAACAGTATGTTCGTTACCTATTAGATGGCGGTGTGTGTAAGTGAAGGTATAAATATTAAAATAAAAAAACTAGTATATTTTTTATACTTTTTTAATTTAATAATATAATAATAAGATTATAGGGAGCGTATAATGGAAATGAAACTAAAAATATTGAGAGAAGACGTTACCTCTTAATCAGGTAACGTCTTTTGGTTTATACCAAAGACTTCCTTGGATGAATTTATGACCAAAGAGAGGATTAAAGTTCTATGAGAGGAATGTGGAGAATATATTTGGTTAGGTATTGGCCTAGATTAAGTGGCTTTATAGGTGTGAAGAAGTGATAGAGGTGGTGGCCTGTATAGGGAAGGAAAATGATTCACATGGAATTCATCGAAACAAGTAAGGTGTACACATGTTCTTACCTAATAAAAGTCATAAAAACCAAAAAAAATCAATAATTAAAGGTTTATGAAATATATATGTCCATAAAATATGTTTTTTACGTGTTTATAAGTCATTTGGGCCCCTATGTTAATGGTTTATCCCTTTATTAAGCTTAATTTTGCCTTAATAATTGTAATTAATTGTAATTATTTTTAATACTTTATTTGGTAAAAAATAAGTTGAAATTATAATTAATTATAAATAATGATGAATAAAAATACTGAATATATTTTTAAAAATTCGAATCATATAATTTGAAGAAATTAATATAAAATTCAGCCCATAAGCGGGGTGACAATGCAAGTTTTTGAAAGTAAAAACGTCTAAATGTTTGCTATGTTTTTATAGTTAATTTCAAAGTTTAATTGATTATAATAACCTAAATTGGATTAATTGATAAAAGTAGTGTCTAATTAAGTTTTAAAACCAATATAAAATATAATTAATCTTTATTAATAAATCGTATGGAAAAGAAGTTTTGAACTAAAATGCAGAATTTTTAACTATTCATTAAAAATGAAATGTTTCAGAAAAATTTCAAAAATTCTCCCTAACATAATAATAATTATTTTATTTAAAATATGAAGTTTATTTTGACATATTAAATCAATTAAAATTTCAAAAATTCATATTTAAAATGGGATCTCCATTAAAAGATGGTAAAACTGCCTTTATAAAAATATTGGTTTTTATATACAAAATAGAGTTTGTTCTTATCGTATGCATATAAAAACTAATGGATGAATATAAAAAATATTTTATTCAATATATAAAATATATATTTCATTAAAATAATTCACTAATTTTAAGTAATTATGTTTATTAAGATAAAAATTATTTGGAAGCGTATAAATTATAATATTTCTTTTTTATATTCAATAGGTTCTTATTTTTGTTTCTCATTAGTTGTTAACCAATGAATTCATTTTATATTTATATAAACAATAAATTTTCATAAGTCAGTTACTACTATTAATAATTGCTAGTTTATATCTTATTATATTAAATAATAATATTTTAATAATATATTATTGTTTGGTAAAACTCGATCTTGCGTGTAACGTATGCCATCGAAGAAGGTCTCTCTTGTGTGTAACACATGCTAACATGGTGTTACCTGAATTAAAAAATATAAATTATATAAAATCTATTTAAAATAGTAATTATATTTTAATGTATCATGGTATTATATCCTTTTACACACTTGGTGCCATGTGTTATGCATGCTATTGAATATAAGGTTCTTACTTTAGAATTTTGGGGTGTTACATTACAAGCCCAAGGAAACCTCAACCCCATCGCAAAATTTCTATGGGTAAAAACAACCTCAGAGCAAATTGCTCTTGATCCAATAATCTCTTAGGCATCCTTTCCTTAATCGATCCAACTACAATAATTGGTAATCTAAAATCCTACACCAACCTTAGAGGTCTTCTATGCATCCCTTAATGCCATGACTACATCTATATCACTAGAGAAATCCCTCCATGAGATCCACATGTGTTGTCAATATAAGAAGAATACACATGATTCAATTGAGTAGAATTCCACTGAGAAGTTATAAAAGACAATTCTATATAAGTTGTTGCTAATACTTTAAAAAATAGAACCATCATCATCAGTAAAAACCAACACATTTAAGGAAAATGTCATGAGGATCCTACGTGCCTATCATGATACACGAACATAGTCCTAGTGCCATTGGCCTAAGTGAAAAAAAATCACAAATCAAAAAATCCAAAAACAAAAGTGCATCACTAAAGGTAAAAAATAAAACAACCATAACATCAAAAACCATGAATAGAAATCCCATAACAATGGTAACATAGAATTAATATTAGAATTTATGAATATGAAACAACAACCTATTATTCATCACATGCTTCGACACATTCCTAGAACTCCTATCTACCAAAGAACCAAATAATAAGATAAAGAAAAAGAATCCTTTAATACCATTTTGTCATGAACTAGCCCGATTGAACCTGAAATTTCACTCAAGAAAGCTCACAATAAGGGAAACACCCTGATATTTTATGAAAATTTTCTTTTAAATATATTTATCTTCTTTAATATATTGTGTTACACATAACCACTAGTTTAAGTGAACCATAATTTACTATTTAAAATATTATTATTCAATTTCATCAACTATATATTAAATTTGAGCGTATTAATATGATAAAATAATTTTTTAATTTTATAAAAATACCCCCCTCAAAATAAATTCTTAGTAATTAATCACTCAATTTTTAGTAAAGTAATTTTATTCTTCAAAAATATGTTTTCTTCAGAAATGAATTTTTATTGCCTTTTGTGAGAAAATATTATAATTATTTTCCGGAGATTTTATAAATTATAAATTATAAAATTAAATTTGTTTTTGAAATAAACATATCAAAATTATATTATGGGTAAAAATTTGGTATTTTTTTGAAAAGGATGTTTTTTAGTGAATAGTGAAAAGATGAATTTTTATAAAACTAAAAGGTTTTTTCACATAAAGTATTATTATGATTTTAATTTTATTTAAAATTAGCATAATTTTTATTTAATTAGGTTTATTATAACTAAATTCATTTGAATCATCATTATACATGATTTTAGTATAAGTAAAATTTTGTGCTTAGAAACGCATTTTTCTAAAAAATGTTTTTTATTGCGTTTTACAAATTTATATAAAAATTAACTTTCTACCACTTATAGAAATTGTATATTTAAAATTTTATTACATATTTATAATCATGTTATTTAAATTTTCAAAATATGCCCATTTTATTTTTGATTACAATGAACAATAACTGTGGTAAAATTTATTATCTCGGTAAAGGATAAATTAGGTAAATCTAGGTTAAAACATAGTAATAAGGCCATAAATATTCATACTAATTATAATTAGATGAAATAAATTCAACACATAACAACTAAGGTTCTAAATTTAGTTATTTTATAGACACTTTTCCATGAAAGTTAGTTATATTTTATTTAAACTAAAGGAAGTTACAAAATGTCACTCTCTTAGATTTAAATATAATATTTGTGACAAAAAATAGTTATTAATGAATATTAATATAAATTTTGTTCCTAATGAAATTATATTCCGGATTTTAATTTATTTATATATTTTTAATTAAATAATTAACTTAAATAATTACACATGCTGATGCAGTAATTACTCAATTAATGGAAAAATCAAATAAATGATATTAAAAATATTAAATGTTTTATAATTTGAAATAAATAACGCGATAAAAGAATTTTATAGATGACCATGATATTTTGTGAATGTGTTAAAATAATTATTTTAATTATAAGTGTTTCTTTGATGGTTATAAAAAACAAAGTAATGATTAGTGTCAAAATTAACAGTAATGATATTTTATGAAGATAATATATTATTAAATTGTTTAAAAATTAAATAAAATTTAAATAAGGGTAAATGGTATAATATATGGTTGAAGAGTTAATAAATTATCCATTTACGAGTCAATATCTTCTTTATATGTAAAATTATAACCTTTTAAGAGTGAAAAATATGATATTACAGTTAATGTTAAAACTGGTTAATTATGGGGTTAAACCAAGCAATAATAATTAAAATAGAACTTAAAGTCTAACACCATAAGCTTCCACAGTATGTTTCCCTTTGAATAATGCAATAGCTTTCATTGTATGCAACTTTGAGATTATAACACACCACGACCAATCAAACTAGAAGTTATGTATAGTAATACCCACTTTTTGAAATTTTGTAATTTTTTTTTTCAAAATGGACTTTATTTATGAATTCTGAATATCGAAATTAGATCAGGGTGATTTTCTGGTATTTTTCTAAAAACTTTTAATTTTTGATGAACAGTGAAAAACACTATGTTATTGGTTAAAACCGATATTTTATTTAAATAATTATTTATTTTATTTAAATATATTTTAGATCAAAATAGAAACATAATAACTATATAAGTTCAATTTAATTCATTGTAGTCATTTTATAATAAGTTTAGATATATAATTTTTTTTGAATTTTTTACGGTCTTTTACCCACCTCCTAGGAGCATTTACAAATCTGTGTAAAACTTAATTTTACTGCTTCTTTGAATTGAATTTCAAAAATCAAAGAGACAAGGTTGATATTAGTATGTAAAATGTCGTTCAATAAGATGAAAATACTTTTTGGTAAATAATAACTTTTAACTTTTATTTACCACTATTAAAAGTAAATAGGGCAATTAAATGTAATAATAATAATATTATTACCCTAACACATGTCCTAATTCTATTGTATAATTTTAATTCGACCAAAAACAACCTTAGGAATAAAATATGACCCCCTTTGATCCACATGGATTAGATTAGGACATTTATTATTATTTTATTTAAAGAAGAGTTAAAAGAGTTAAATTCAATGGTTAATAAGTAAACCATTTTTAATAGGATATACATAAGATAAATTTGACTATAAATATTCATTATAAAGATAAAAATATTTCCTACATAATTGTATTTTATTTTTAATTTTTAGACATTAAATAATTTAATTTATTTATGAAACAATGATGATGAATTAATTACCTTATTAATGAAATATTAAAATAGTTGATGTTACCAATATACAAATAAATATAAATTGAGACTTATGATGAAATAAAATAATTTTATAGGTCAATATGACATGTTATGTTTGATTAAATAATTGTTTTTCAAAGCAACAATACTATTATGATTTTCACAAAAACCAAATACTAGATATTGTCAAAATTGACATAATTGAGTTTTTAAAACAGATACTATATTATTAATTGATATAATATTCCTAAAAATATAAGGATCATCCATAGGACTTAGAAAAGGTTATATATATTAATAATTAACGATTTGGGGTTCTATTTTATTGTTATAGTAAGTTTATTAACCATATAATATAAAAATACAAAGAGACATGGTAAATGTCAAACTATTTAACTAAGAGTTAAATCTAAAAGATAAGGTTAATATGATGACCTAAACCTATCTAAAACCTATTTTTTGAGAGGTTTCCGACCCAAAACCACGTTATACTCTAAATAATTCATTTTGGAGCCATTATATACCGAAAATGAATTTATTATAAAATAACATATCAAGCTTTTCCTAAAGTGACCCTCACATCTCTTATAAAAGGGCACTTCCCCCTCTCTTAATTTCACACCCCCAATGCCTTTTGGCTCAGCCAACCCCTGACCAAATATACTCCCAACTTACCTCACTTCAACCTATAGGCCTTAATTTGATCATACATCCAACCTAAAGAGCCCTTTTGATCAACTCAAAAGGAAACACCTGAAGTAGAGGTAATAATTTCACCACCCTCTTTCAAGTTATTTTCTTCTTCCACTTCCTCTTTCTTTGTTGTTTCCATACCAAAATAATAAATCCAGTAACTTCTATATACTATTATGTTATTATAAAAATGGTATAACTATATTCGTTATTATATCCATCCTATAAATGACAAAGTCACCATACGTGCGTACGTACGGCTTACCATCTCCACGTCATGGTGTAGTTTGTTGTCCAAACACTTCATTATTTGGATGGGTATAATAATGAGTACAACTGATGTAAACAATAAATATAAATTGTTAATTTTTATATATATATGATATACCATCCAATAACATACGATTTCTCCATCAATATAATGATATTGTCGCTCGTGCGTACGTACGGATTACTGTCTCCACGAACGTGATGTGATTCATTTACCCATCATAAACATTCAAGAATAATTTTCATTTTATGATTAAAAATAATGTTTAAGAACAAAATATCATTTTGGATATGAATAAAATACATACTATCCATAAAAAATATGGATTATTTAACAAAATAGATAAAGGAAAATGAATTAGTTAACTCCCGAAACGATGATAATACTAAAATATTATTAACAAAGCAATATTAGAAGATCATATATGATATCATATTTACATATATGGTTCTTTTATAATTTAATAACAATTATTTAACTATTATATAGGAGGTTAATTTACCCTTGACCAAGGAAAAGTACAAGGTAAGGGTTAATTCCACAATCTCTTTATTATCCGAGGTTGCTTTTATGTAAGTATCTACTGGGACCTCTATATCATCCACATCCGTGTTTTATTAAAAATTTATTTCAATTTTTTTTAATATTTAATAGAAAATGTATTTTATCCATTTATACCCTTATTTTACCTTATATGTTTTGAAAGGAATATTTCCGTCATTTTTCATACAAGGAACTTTATGACCCTTTTCGACAAAATTATGGAAAGAATGTCTTTTTTAACTTATTCGGCGGGTGAGGCTATTTTACACCGTTATAACATCATCAAAGATTCCCCTACATGATTATAAGAATATTTTCAAAATAAATGTTTTATTTTATAATTATGTGACTCTTAAATGATTTCAAAATAGAAATAGATATTTCTCTCAAAAAGTTTTGATTTCATCTACATCAACATCCTTTGATAGAATTTACACTTGTTTAAAGTTGATTTATTATGATACAAATATTCTATATTGTATTTAAGGTTTTTTGATATATTTGACTATGGATGTGTTATTTTTATACCATTCATGGTGTATGGTTAAAGTATTGACATTTTGTATGCTAGTTTTAATATGAATGTTTATGTTATGTTTCAACCTTTTCATATGAGGAATGTATTGGACTTAGTAAGTGACGGGTGGAGCCCCCTATAGCTCCTCAGTGCATTAGTAGGTCTCATGATACAATTAGACGTGGAATTGGCTGAGGCCTTTCCCAAATTGATATATGGTTTTGGCCAAGGCCTAAATCATTTCTAGATGTCTTGGCCGAGGCCTTGAAAAGATATTTCAGAATGTACAACATTATACATTCCCTCATTATGAAAATATTATTGATGGTTTATGTGATTATTCAACTAGTATAATACCCATGAATATGTTTTATTATGGGATTATTTTTTCAGCTCATATTCATGCTATAAAGTATTCATGTTTATTATTTGTAAAGTCATGTGTTTTAAATTATTCACCATGCCTAATGTTTATGTTATCTTCCACTGTATTGCTTACTCTTACTGAGAATTTGAGCTCACCACTTTCTTATGTTTCATTTCCCTAGGATATGAAGAAGTTAGTTATGAGTGACTTGCAGGCATATCTTGGAGGCTTGGATGTTTCTAATGGAATAAATTAGTGTTGTATTTCTTTTCAATTTGTAAGGTTTCTCTCATGTATGTATCTTGTTTCCAAGAATACTAAATTGATCAGTTTTTCAGGACTTGATTCTTTGTAATCATGCCAATGTATTAAAATAATGTACCAACTCTGGGCTTCTGGGGTCAGGGAATTACATAAACTCATCCAAAATTTATTGTTTGATTATATTTTAAACATATCCTACACTAGGTTCAAATTAATGACCATTTAGAATTATTTGGATCTCGAATAGTCTTATCATATTTTATTTTTCTAAAAAATCCCAAAAGTGTCCTTCACCTCAATTATAAAAGGATACCACCTCCCTCACTTATTTAAAACACCTGGGGACTTTTATATATACCATAATATATAAATTACTCTTATAAACTTCCCTATACACATTATAGAGGCTATATATTTCAAAAAGACCAACCCTATAACCTTTTATAGGTGATATAAAGGAGTTGTTTCGAAGAACTGGTAATCGCTCTAAACGATCACTTTCTTTTTTTTATACTTTTATTTAAATCCTATAAATATGTGATATTTATAATATAATAATAAATTCAGTATCTTAAATATAATTAATTTTATTTTTTTTAAAACCCCATTATACACCCTCTTTCTCATCAAATAATAATTGAAAGTATAACTCATGCATACATACAACTTACTGTCTTCACGTAGTGATACAATTCATTTTTCATCACCATCTTTTATGGATGGGTATTATGAAAGATTTAATATTTATATGTTATATTTTTGAAATAATTATACCTTTTAATGATAATATCATGTGTATCTTCTTACCATCCCAATCCTTTGGGAAATGATAATGTCACCCATGCGTACGTACAGACTACCATCTCCACGATGCGATGTGACTCGTTTTTCATTAATATATCACATCGATGGTAATATGGATTAATTTTTGGAATAAATATGGTATATATATTATATTATAATAATAATAATTTAATGGTTAATTATTATTTAAATTTCTTTTATTCCAGTTGTCAAATAATTGAAACAATGTTCATGCGTACATACGAACTACCGTCTCCATGAATGGTGTAATTCATTTTTCTATCACTATTTTTTTATTAATGATTATAAATATGTATATAATGAATATATATTATTTTTATACCATGATTAAAATTTTATAAATTATGGGACTATGATCAAAGTACACATACCAGGATTGTCATATCAAAACATGCTTGGAAAATGAAGCAGTTATCACCCAGAATAGTGATTTTAATAACAAAATATTAATAAATGGGTGATATGATGTTATAAGTAAAAACTAAATGGTATAATAGATATATGGTTATGGGAAAAATTATAATAAATCCATATTTATGTTATAGTAGGTTTGAATGTGAATAAGGAAAGGTGTGACTTTAGGTAAGGGTTTATTTCGTAATCTCCTTATTATTCTAGATTATTTATATTTAAGTATTCAGTGAGAAATATTTCTATACCATGTCCATGTTTTCTAAAAATTATTTCCAAAATGTGTTTAATATTCTTATAAATTTTTTTAAAATCATTTTTACCAATGTTTTACTTTTTATAAAACATTTTTAAAGGAATATTTTTTATATTTTATAAATAACGTACTTTGAGACTTTTCTGAAAAAATACCAAAGTAATATTTTTTTAACTTATACAAAATGATCCAATTTTTAAAATTTCTTAAATACTTATTAATTTTAAGCTTCCTAATTTTTTTTACATATTTATTTTTAAATAAAATGTTTTCGTCTATAATTTCATGATTTTTAAAAAAAGAGATGATTTCAAAATTGAAAGGTTATTTTTGTCAAGAATTATTACACAAGATCTTTCAAAATAATTTTTTCTATATAAGATGATATCATTTGATTATAATTAATATTTATTAGTGATATTATTCAAGGATAGAGCCCTTATTCTTTTTTTCTTTATGGTTTATGTTTATGATGAAAATATTTTGATGAAATCCATTTCCTTTTTCGATGGGTTATAATTTCATGAAATTGGTTTCTTTTCATGAGTTATCAGATGATAAATGTTTAATAATAATTTGGAAAATGTATTTATGTTTTTATTATGTGATAGGTTGGATCTATATCTCCATCCAATGCATTGGGTAATTATGGTTAAATCATGAGGAAAATATGTTATGCATAAACCTAACTTCATGTTCACAATTTAATCCACTAACCTAGTTTTGATGTGCATAAGATCTAGCATGGACCTAGTCTGAAGTCCATAATTTTACACATGGAACTGGATTTCATGTGTATAAGATTACACATGGACCTAGTTTCACACCCATCACTTTATGTGAGGGCCTAATTTCATGTCCTCAACTTAGTGAGTGAACCTATTTCTGTTTATACATGTTCAAAAAGTTATAACTTTATGTTTATACCAAAAATACGTGTATTATGTCAATGTTATGATCTTATAACCTATTTTTGATATTATTGACGTCTTATGAGCTTCTAATCTTTGTTCCATGGCTCAATATTTTTATTTATGATATACAAGGCATAGATTTCAAATGTTAAGTTCTTGTTCAAACACACTTATTATTATATTATTATTATATGATTTTTGATATCTCATTTTTTACTCTTACTAAGAATCTAATCTCACCCATTCTTATGTTTCCATTCCCTATGTTATGAGGAAATGCTTTATAAATGATGTGTCAAAGAAGGGTACTAGTTACGAAGAAATTAACGGGAGATGATATATATCATTTATGAACGTGTTGATTGTGTTTCAAAGTTCCCAAAGGCATTATACCTATATGATTTTGGCATGAATAAAAATGTTATGTAATTAATGTTCATCTACTTAGATTTAATAAATATTTATGAAAAGTATGGGTTACTATAGTTGGTATTAGAGTAGGGTTTATTTAACCTTTGGAAACTAGGATGACAAAACTTTAGTAAGAACCCTTGGGATACATCTAAAAATTGGATAACATCATACTTGTTTTGATCATGCATGACCTAGTTTAAACCAAAGAGGTCCTAAATTGAAAATAATGTCTCCTAATTTAAATATCTAATGGATGATGTTTTATTATTATGTGGGTTTTAACTATGATTATCATTACTCAAACTATGTTTTTTAGTTCCCGTTAATGGATGAAACTAGAAGGAATAATAAGAACAAAAAATGTGATGGACAATTCAATGAACATCCTTATGAGAAATCAAATAGATTAAGATTAGGGATAAAATATCATTTTAATATACACAGTAAAATATCTTAAGATAATAGTGGAAAAAAATCATGTTAAACTTACAAATACAGTATGGAGTGAGAAACATGTTATTGAATTTTTTATGAAACAACGAACACCATCATTATATGGGTCATATAATCTACTGGTTACTAATAAATGGATAAATGTGATGGAGAAAATATTTTCCATTCTCCAGCTCTCAGACTATGAAAATTTTTCCTATATCAATATCATTTTGAATGTGAAGAAAATTAGTGGTGAAATATTATTCAGAATAAAAGAAAAGAGGAGGAAATAAGGTCCGTGGGATAGGATGTGTTTAAGGGAATATTTTTCAGTAATTACTTAACTCATATTCTGTGTAAAAAAATATAGAAGTAATTTCTTGTGTTTAATAAGAAGGATGATGAATCCATGGGTACCTATGAGGAAAATTTTACAAAACATGAAGGTATGATTCAAGTTTAATCAATATCCCTATAAGAAAAATTGGGCAATTTTTTATTGGCATTAAACCAAGTTTTCAAAAGACATTATCCATGAGGTAATTTAGAATATATGAAGAAATCGTTTAATGTACACTAAATGTGGAAATAAAGGCTGTAGACCCTCAAGGTTTGGGTGATAATAAAAGGAATATAGAGTTTCATGGAAACTAAAGTGGTTTTCCACATGGTTGAAAGAAATGGTTTCAACCACAAACTTGCCACAAATTTGGGAAAGACCACTTAAGTGAATGTTTGAAAGGAACATGAAAATTTTTCAAGTGTGGGAAGCTAGGAAATTGAGAAAAATAATGTCAGTGTTATGTAAAGAGGCTAGTCAATGAAATTAATTGAGAGAGAACTGAAAAAATACACCACTCACACTATAGTTCTATAAATGAATATATATTGGGAACTATAAAAATAAATTCCTTAATCCAAGGGCTTTGGAAGATATTAAACCACCTAAACCTCTAATGTCAAAGGATAAAAAGAATGCTTAAGCAATTACAACAGTTGAAGTGAATCATGAGAGTTAGGTAACACTTATCCTCGAATATAGAATAGGGGATTCTATGTTGACGTTTGTATGGATAATATATATGAAAATCTTATCCTATAGTTATGTTTTATGTGATTCTTAGAATTAATTAAATCTCACTACATAGTTTCCATTTATATTTTTAGAATTAATAGATCATATTTTATTCTAAACCATCCTGTGAATATCTATCAGTGCAAGGATGAACCCAAAAACTTAATGGAGATATTTTTTTTCTTACATAAGTGTTTATTTAAATAATAAAGAGTCAATTATCTTTTACAATCACTTATCATTATGACCTTTTGGGAAATTATTAGTACACCGTAGAGAATATTAGATAAAGGTATATAAATTTTGTTATGAGTCTTTATTAGTAATTAATTTTTTCTTATTTTCATCATAGACGGTTATGAGATCAAATTATTTTTGGTTTATAAATATGGTTGGTAATATTTTAGAGGATCCATAAGGATAAATACTTTTGTAATGGATAAAGTTAGAAATTTGGAATTTTTTTGAGGTTATAGTATGATTTATCATATCTTGTACTAACCATTTTGGTTTTGGTAAATATTTAGAGGATGAAGGAATGAATTACGAGTCTTATGATTCAATTACATGTGCTTCAAGTATAAAAAATTCATCTTTAATATCCATTTCCTAGAGTAATAGATTTGGTGGAGATAGATCAATGAATACCCAAGGATGATATTATTCTTAAGACATAGAAATATATAAAGTAAGTTTATTTTATTGAGTGTTTTATCTGGATTGTAAAATAATCCCCAAAATTTTGGAAAATTAACTTGAAATAAAATTTTTATCAATTTAATTTTCATACCATGAAATCAATGGTATCTTAACCCATCATAAATTTATAGTTTTGTAATGGTTAAATTTCTCCGGACCATTATCTCTATCACTCTCTATCATTCCTTGGGAGTTAGGGTTTTCTTCCATATAATTTTTTTTCAATTACCACAAATGTTTTCATATATAAAAATATAGTTATGTGTTATTAATAATTACCTTTTTTATTTCCCTTACTATATTTTCAAGATAACATTTTATTAACCCCTGTTATGTTGTCGTTTTTAGAAAAGGAATTTTCAAATGGAAAATCTTTGGATACTAAGAAAAAATTACGAGGAAAAAATTTATTTAATGGGGGGGGGGGATGTTACACCATGATATTTTGTGAAATGTTTCTTTAAAATATATTAAACTTATTTAATGATTCAGATCAATATCATGTCCATTTCCCGATGTTCGGATTTGAGTTTTTTGTGCAATAATGAGTTTAGATTTCATTGAATAATGTTGAGCTTCTGGTGTTCGGGTGGATATCAATAATGTGATGGTTTTTCCCTAGTTTTTTTTTGTTTTGTGTTATGGTTTTGGATGTGTATGCTATTATTCTTGCTATGAAATAAGAGAGTTTTCTTTTTTGGTGGATTGACTTTGATGGTGATGTTGTGAAGGCATTTTGGTAAAGGTAGTCTTGATCTGTGGAAGTTTTTGTGTTTTTCATTGATTTGGAAGAATGGTTTTTGAAGTTGCGCCATGCCATAGAACCAAAGCACTAGAGTAGATTTAAAGATTGAGAGAAATTGAGAATGAATTTCATATTGAACTTGGTTATCTATAACCGTAGGGTATAGGGGTATCACCTAGCATTGGATTTTGGATAGTGTTTTTTAGACATTCTACAAGGAAATACTTCAGATGAGGATCAAATCAGGTTCTTTCACCATGTATGACTATTCAGATTTGGATGTTTGAGAGGGTATGGATCATCCATCGGTACTAGACCATTTGATGTCTGCATGGGACAACTAGCCAAACAATCATGCAATGATGGAGGCTTTCCATAATGATGTTGATTTTGGGGAGGGGTATTTCTAAGTAGTCTTGTTCTGGGATATGAAATTCGAGTTATATTATGCCTCTACATTATTGATTTCATATGAGGCTTCCCATATTTATCCTTCTAATGGGGTTTATTAAAAAAATAAATAAAAATTTAGGCATTCGGGCCATTGAGTCAGTTACACGCAACCGTCAGTTTAAGCGAACTATGATATACTATTTAAATTATTATTATTTAATGTTATCTCTTATATGTTAAATTGAAGGTTATAAATATGATTAAATAATTTTTTAATTATATAAAAATTCCTAGATTAATATAAATTATTCAGAAATAATTACTCAATTTTCAGTAAATTCATTTTATTCTTCAAAAAAATAGTTTCCTCAAAAATGTATTTTTATTTCTTTTTGTGAGAAAATACTATAATTATTTTTTGGAAATTTTATAAAATGAAATTTATTTCTTAAATCAAAATATCAAAATTATCTTTTGGTGAAATTTTAGGATTTTTCTAAAAAGGTTGATTTTCCAGTGAATAGGGAAAATACTGATTTTAATAAAACTACCATTTTTTCATATAAAGTATCATTATGATTTTAATTGTATCTAAAAGTAATTTAAGTATTATTTAATTATATATAATCTAATTAAATTAATTTGAATCATCATTATACATTCTTTTGGTATAATTATATTTTTGTGCATAAACACACATTTTTCTAAAAACTATTTTGTTGTTGTTGTGTTTTATGAATTTATATTGAAATTAATATATGAAACTTCTAGAAATTGAATATAAAAAAATTAATTCCATATTTATAATTAAGAGGTTAAAATTTGGTAAATATTTCCCTTTTATTTTTGGTTAAAATGAATAGTAACCATCCTAAAATTTATTAGTTTAGAGAAAGGTCAATTAAGTAAATATAGCTTAAAACTAAGTGATAAGTCCATAATTATTCATAAAAATTATTATTGGATTAATTAAATTAAAAAATTAACATCAAATGTTATAAATTTATTTATTTAATGGAAAACGTTTTAGGAAAATGACTTATATATTATTTAATCCAAAGGAAGAGACAAAATGTCACCCTCTTAGTTTTAAATATCATTTATGTGTTAATAACGGAATAACATTAGTTTTGAAAAAATATATATAGTAATTTTTGTATAATTAAATTATATTCATTATGGTAATTTCTTTATAATTTTTTTTAATTTAATTATTACATTAAATACTCAAAAAACACTGATGAAATAATTATTCAATTAATAGAAAAATCAAATAAATGATATTGAAAATATTAAAAGTATTATAATTTGAGATAAGATAAACCACAAATTTTATAGATTACCATGAAATTTTGGGGATATAGTAAAATAACTGGTTCCAATTATAAATGTTTTATTTATGTTATTAATTTCAATGTAATAAATATTTTCAAAATTAACAATAATGATATTTTATTAAAATAATATTTTATTAAATTGTTTAAAAATAATAAAATATTAAAAAAGAATACGGGGGTAATAGATACACTAAAATTTCACCCATTATCCATATATGAGTCTATATTTACCTTATATGTAAAATTATAATCTTTTAAGTATGAAAAATATATTACCATAGTTAATGTTAAAATAGGTTTGTTAAGGGGTTAAACCAAAAGATAAGGATTAAAATAACACTTAAACCAGCCATAATTTCACTGGTTGATGATATCTCAACCATATCATACCCTAGTCTCTAATTCATTACCAATAGGAATTATTTTTATTTATAATATTGTTATTATATAATTTTTTTCAAGAAATTACAGTGGTTCCCCTTACCTCAATTCTAAAAGGTCACCAACCTTGTCACTTATTTACACCATTTAGAGTCTTCTAGATCGACCAAACTCTACCAATCTCTCCTATAAACTTCTCCATACACATTCTAGAGGTTATTTTATTCCAAAATACCAACCCTAAATACCTTTAGAGGATATGTAAATGAGTGCACTGTTATAAAAGAGGCATTTAACAGCGTTAGAATATGCCTTTATCAACCCTAAAAAATACCTTAATATCATAACATGGTTAAATGACCTAGGCTTTTATTAGTGCTATCAAATAACTGATAAATTGGTCCTTTATCAGTGATTACAAAAGAAATGACAAAGGGAACCTTTATCAGTGCTTGTAGAAGTGATAATAAAGGACACCATTTATCAATGCTACTTAATTTGATGATAAAGGAATCCTTTATTAGTGCATTAACTAACATTGTTAAAATGGAATATTGTAGTGTGATGTTAAAACACACTGTAGAACCAAAAAGAGGGCATACTATAGTGTGCTGTAACAACACACTACAATACTAGAAACAGTATAAAAATTTGAAAAATTAGAAAAAAATTTAGAATTTAAATTAAATAAAATTTACAACACAAATACAAGAAAAATACACAATTATATAGAAAATGAATGTACATATATAAAATAAAAAACCAACCATTCTTAAAATAAATAACACACCTATATAAGAAACCAATTATGATGTTAGTAATATTATAATGAAAAAAATTAAATAGAACGTGTTAATTTTAAACTAAACATTGAGTCATATACCCATAACACTGTGTCTTAGATTAAGTTGCAGTTGATTCTTGCACGTCACATGATTTATTGTTCATATTTAATAATTATCTCTATGAAAATTAACTAAATAGGTATAAGATAAAAATGATAATGAAATTAATTAAGTAATATTTGATTGAATAATGAGGAAAAAAATCTAGGCTCTTTTTCTTGGTTTTGGTGATGTGATGCATGTTTAAGCCAAAATGACACTTGTATATTGAAAAGATGCACTTGGAGTCATACAAGTCACACTGTGCATCAAATTGAGGTGAAGATAATTCCTAAATATCTCAAATGACTTATGGATCATTTTCCTAAAGTATCAAAACAATATTAATTCATTTTCTTAGTTTTGATTATGTTACTTGTGTTTTTAATAAAATGTAATTTTAAACTGGAAACACATGCTTTGAGTCACACCGGTCACATTGTGTGTGGGTTTTATGAGAAAATTATTACTAAAAGTGAAAAATTAATTATTAATCATTTAAATAAATTATCAATACAATCTGAGGGTGTCTGCCCAGTTTTCAGTGAGTGACACTTTTTGAACTAAAATGTAAATTTTAAATTGATTATAGAGACTTTGAGTAAAACTGGGAACATCTTGTACTAGATGGAGGTGATGATGACTCATACCCATAAAAAATTATTTATAGATATTTTTTATAATGTAACAAAACAATCCAAATACATTTTCTCAGTATTGAGTATGTTAGTTGTATTTTCTAATAAAATTAATGTCAATTGTAAATAAAAAGACTCACTTGGAATAACACCGGTCACACTATGCATCATATTGAGGTGTTGATGATTCCTACAAATACCAAATGACTTATTTATTGTTTTCCTAATGTATCAGAACAATATGAATGCATTTCCTTGGTTTTGAGCATGTCACTTGTGTTTTTACTAAAATCTCATTTTAAACTAGAAACACATAGTTTGAGTCATACCGGTCACACTGTGTGTGTGTTTTATGTGATAATTATTAATAAATGTGAGAAATTAATTATGAATCATTTAACTAAATTATCAAGACAATCCGAATGCATTTTGTTCGATTTTTAGTGAGTGAGACTATTTGAACTAAAATTCCAATTTTAAATGGACAACGAAGACTTTGATTCATACCGATAACATTATGTATTTTATTTAGGTAAGTCTGATTTATAAATATCTAAAAAATTTTATTTATCATTTTACCAAAGTATCAAAATAATCAGAATGCATTTTCTCAATTTTGAGTTTTTTCGGTATTCTTTTTTACAAAAATTAAGGTAAATATTAAATAAAAAGATGCACTTGGAGTCATACCGATCACACCGTGCATCATATTTAGGTTAAGATAATTCATAATCATCCCAAATCAATTATTTATTATTTTTCTAAATTATAAAAAAAATTAAATTTTTTCCCTTCATTTTGAGTATATCACTTGGGGTTTTTACAAAAATGTCATTTTAAAATGGAAACATACACTTTGAGTCAAACCGGTAAAATTGTGTCTATTTTTTTATGTGAAAATGATTCATAAATGTCAAAAATTAATTATTAATAATTTTACGAAATTATCAAGACAATACGATCATGTTTTATGTATTTTTAGTAAGCGACACTTTTTGAACTAAAATGTCAATTTTAAATTGATAACAGAGACTTTGATTTAGAATAAGGACAGAATGTATTATATTGAGGTGAATAAGATTAATACAAATAAAAAACGACTTATGAATAATTTTCCAAAGGATCAAAACAATCCTAATGTATTTTATCAGTTTTTAGTATGTCAACTATCTTTCTTACAAAAAATAATGTCAATTTTAAATAAAAAGATGTACTTGGAGTCATACTAGTCACTCCATGAATTAGATTGAGGCTAGGATGATTATTACACATCCAAAATGAATCATGGATCATTTATAAAATGTATGAAAACAATTTTACTGTGTTTTCTAAGTTTAGTGTTTGCCACTTGTATGTTTTACTAAAATTTCATTTTAAACTGGAAACCCACACTTTGAGTCATAAAATTCACATAATGTGGGGGTTTAGTTGGAGAATAATCCCAAAACATCAGAATTAAATTATGTTTTTTACCTAAATTATCAATAAAATACAAGTACATTTTGTTGTTTTTCAGTGAGTGAAACATTTTGAACTAAAATATTAATTTTAAATTGATAACAGAGACTTTGAGTCATACAGGGAACATCATGTATCAAATTAAGGTATGAATAATTAATACATGTCAAAAATAACTTATTTATCATTTTAATAAAGTATAAAAAGAATCCAAATGAGTTTTCTCAGTTTTGAGTATGTCAGTTGTATTTTTTACTAAAAGTAATGTCAATTTTAGTTAAAATGACGTACTTGGAGTCATATCAGTTCACATCATACATTAGATTATAGTGAGGCTGATTCCTACATGTCCCATAATAAAATATTTATCATATTTTTAAATTCTCAAAACAATAAAAAATAATTTACTTAGTTTTGAGTATGCCACTAGTGTTTTTGCAAAAAATGTCATTTTAAACTGGAAACAAACACTTTCAGCAATATCAATCACATAGTGTGTGGGTTTGATGTGGGACTGATTACTATAATTAAAAAATGAATTATTAATCATTTTATTAAATTATCAAGAAAATATGAATGAGTTTTTTTGGTTTCCCATGAGTGAAATTTTTATACTAGAATGTCAAATTTAAATTGATAACTGAGTCATTAAGTCATACCAGGAACATTGTGTATTAGATTGAGGTTTTAATGATTCCTAGATGTCAAACATTACTTATGGATAGTTTTCCTAAACTATAAAAATAATCTAAATGAGTTATATTAGTTTTTAGTATGTCCATTGTCTTTTTACTAAAATTAATGTCAATTTTAAATAAAAAGAGGCACTTGGAGTCATACAGGTCACATATTGCATCTGATTGAGGTGAGGTAGATTCCTACAAATCCCAAATAACCTATAGATAATTTTAATAAAATATAAAACCAATATGAACGTTTTCTTGGTTTTTAATACCCCACTTTTTTTAAAATAAAATTTCATTTTAAACTAGAAACACACAATTTAAGTCACATCAGTCACATCATGCGTGGGTTTGATGTGAGACTTATTCCTACACATAAAAAATTAATTAATTATCATTTTAATAAATTATAAAGATAATTGGAGTATGTTTTTTAGTTTATAATTAGTGAAACTTTTTGAACTGAAATGATAATTTCAAATTGATAATAGAGACTTTGAGTCATCCCGGGAACATCATGTATCAGATTGAAGTTCATATTATTAAGAAACCTCACAAATGAATTAGGGATCATTTTAATAATGTATAAAAACAATAAAAATGTTTTGAGTATGTTAGTTGTCTTTTTTACAAAAAATGATGTCAATTTTAAATAAACAATTCACCTGGAGTCATACTAGTGAAACCATGCATTAGATTGAGGTGGAGCTGATTACTACCCATCCCAAATTACATATGGATAATTTTACAAAATTATAAAAACAATATGAATATGTTTTCTCAATTTTGAGTATATCATGTGTGTTTTCATCTAAAATTTAAATTATAAACTAAAAACTTATAATTCGATTTATACCAGTCACACCATGCATCAGATTGAGGTGAAACTTCTTGAGTATGTGATGTGTGTTTTTATTTCAACCATATGAAAAAATCCAAAGAAGAAAGAAATGTTCCATTTGTATGGAATAAGAAACCCCATTCTGCCTGATATGCCTCATCCAAAATATCAATGTTCTCTATTTTATAGCTTGTTGGACATGATTAAAGGAAAAATACAACCTCCCAAAGATATATGAAAAAATATTAGATAAAAATGATAAGGAAATTAACTTAAATATAGTAGATAAATGGTCACTAAATTAAATAAATAAGTAGTAGTAATTATCCTTTTCATGATGGTTGAATACTTTGTGGAACCATTTTCTTATTTTTGTTATCTCAGTTGAGGCCTCAAAGTCTGATCTATCACGAGCATGAGCATATTTTAACAAACCACCCCAACTCAAGAAAAATAATTCACCTATATAATAAAACAATTATTATGTTAGTAATACTATAAAGAAATAAATTAAACATAAATATGAAACAATATATTAATAAAATGTCATTTTTAAAATGAAACCACATGATTTGAGTCATACCGGGTACACCATGTATTTCTTTGAGGCATGGTTGATTCCACTATGTCTTTTTATCCTATAGTGCATCAAACACTCTTATTAATATAAAAATATTTTAGTTTGATAACCTTGAATTTTAAATTCATTGAAGAATAAAATGAAAAGTACATCACTAGGAGTGAATCATCCTTGTTGAGTGCATGATCATAGTACAAGAGTGAATCATACATGTTGATGAAGTCATTTATTCTCAGAAAACATTAACCATTAGTGTAAACCAATAATTATTCATTGATTGAACTAAAATAAATATCTAAATATGAGTTTTTATTGAACATAACAAAATACATCTTACCATTTCACCATTATAGAGGGTAAAAACTCCATGAAAAACCATTTACCTTTAATGAAAAAAGCTTTTGTGTTACCCATTATGTATTTTCAGAAGACACTAAACTCCATTATTCATTATTTACCCATTTTTGAAAGTATTAAACATCCGTATAACCCTTTATAGCATCCAAATGACACTGAAATATAGTTCATCCACTAAGTCTTCTTGAACTTTTCTACATATTAGTATATCCTTTTCAACATTTTTGGTGATGATAAACTCCTACATAACTTCATATTTGTTTTATCATCAAAATGGGAATATACCTATTCTCATGTATTTTTTATTGATAATGATGATGATTTTATTATTAATGAGCTTGTAAACATGGATCATTTTACATAATGAATGTGCACATGCATAATGAATGTTACTTGTATGGATTTCAGAAGAATTTTTTTATATTATATCATACATATAATTGATGATTGAATAGCCCAAATAATTAAACCACCAACAAAGTGAAACCACTATATTATTATTTTCTAAAAATTCATGATTCAGTTGATGATATTTTGTATTTATTTTATTTTTAGAGGTTTTGGATCAAGCTACTAGATTATTTTTCAAAGGGGTATTAATTTTCATTTTGGGTGCTTCATGACTTCATTTGAAGTAGTTTTTTTTCATTTTTGAGTATTTCTCCATAATACGGGGTTTTTTTCATTTGATTTAATGTTAACTTTGACATCATCCCTCCTCAATGACCACAATATCTCAATGATGGTTGTCCTCCAATAGTTCTATCATTCAACTAATGGATTTGGTGGTTTATTACAAACATATTTATTCAAACATTTGATTTGGATTATATACCTATTTGATTATTGGATTGGTGTTTCATGACTCTCAAGTGCCCATTAGATCCACTAATAAGACCCTTTCATTGTAGTGTAGAGAATTCATGGGAATGAAACTACATATGCTTTTTATTTTAGTTCAGTTTATTCTTGGTGAGGGGTCTATTTCACTTAAAAAATTCTTGGAAAACATTTTTTCAATAATATAGAAAAAACACTTTCACAATGGAACTTATCTTAAGTGAAAAGTATTGTTTTCACTTTACAATAATTTTTATGAAACAAAACCTTGGTATAATACTCATTCTACTTAATTTCCCAAAAATTATACTGTTTATAAGAAAGTGCTTCATAACCTCCTCCACCATGGTTTCCACATCAGTATCTGCCTTGGTCTCCACCTATGTATCATCCACTACCATGGTCTCTAACTCCGACTTCACCTCCCCCTACCTTCGCATCCGCCTCCGCCTCCACCTCCGCCTCCTCCATTGCCCAACAATTTTATTGTTTGTAAGTAAAAACTTCTAAAAAATTTGATTTCTGCTATTAAAATTCTCCATGATAAATAGATAAAAAATAATATATAATCATTCTAACACTAATACTTCACACCTAAACTATATTTCTAAGGTCATGGGTCATACTAGATTACACATATAGCAGGTAATAACCTAAATTTGTCGTCAGAAAACATTCTAACAACATGTATGATTCCCAATCATCTCTAAACAAATTTAATATTTCTTTTAAGTATGAAGGTTTTCTAAAATCTTGATAGTACTGAGAAAATATAGGCAAAAAAATGAATCCAAAATATATTTAATAAAATTTTACTTACCTTCATAAATTACCCATTAGGGGATGCTAGTATTTAATCCTTTATGATATATCTCATAAATTTGTAAATACAATATCCACAATTTATGTCATTATCTTGCTTTAGAAACTACAAAAACATTGCCAAAATAAGTCCCAAATAGCTTGTACCCAAGTGGTACAGGCTTCTGCTTGGCATCGAAAGGACCTAGAATCAAATTTTGGTAGGGATAAATTTCCAGGTTACTATAGAAGAACTATAGAAAGGCACTGTCGTAATACTGTAGTAGTGGAGGAACTGTTGCAGTGATGACATTTCTATAGTAGAGTCACTGTAGAAAGGAACTGTAGCGGAAATAGTACTGTAGTAGCACGAGTACTGTTATAGTACTGTTCACCGAAGGGCCCTTTGGGAAAAAAGGGCTTTCAATCCTTTTATGCAGGACACCTGGCGTTGGGCCTTCAGGCTATGTAATGAGTCTCCCTCCACCCAATCAAAAAGAGGTATTTCCTTTAATAATAAAATGAGGCTTCTGCCCCAGCCTTTAACAAAAAATTGACCAAAATAAGTAAATCCTTTTGAAATATACTTTTATAGTTAAATATTTCTATATATACCATAATATATTTCCATTTTCTGTAATCCACAGGCTTTATCTTTTTATAAACCAACTTTATTCCATGATTTATCTTATATTTAGAGACCACCCTATCATAACAAAATTCTTGTTAAAACCCATACTGAATGATATAATTCAACGTTTATCTATAAAATGTTTGTTTTAGTATATTAAAAATTCATGATATACAAAATGTGTGGTCAGTTTGTTGGATATCCATGCATTGGATCCAAAAAATAAATATTTGGGGTATCCAGATTAACTACGATCAACATCCAGTGGTGCCTAATAAAACAAAAAAAAATTAGGTTATGAAAAATGTAAAAATATATTTTATGTGATGAGATTATAGAGTTTTACTTCTACATTATAGGATTAAAAGAGTCCTTCAGCTGATAGTTTTCATCTCAAAATCATTAATTAGGTCATATTTTCTCTTCTTAATTTATTCATTATACAAAGTAAATTTTTCCAAATAAATGATACAAGGATTAATGAATCCAAATCCCACTTCACAAAGTTTTCCTTTTATATTGTAGTAATATAAATTCCTTTAGAAAATAGGAATATTTATTTAATTTACTAAACATATTTTCTCACTATTTAGAAAAAAATATTATGAAAATGTACCGTATGTATGTATTAAAAATTGATAATCCCAACCATTCATGCTTGAGAATCTCATTTACAGTCTCAAGACCAATTACGTCTGTTATGAAAGTTCCATATATTTATTTTTCATATGGAATGTAAGAAATATTGGAATCTTTAAATGTGGTCTCTTCATGATGTCTTGATGATAATAAATGCTTCTCTAGAACATTTTGGGAGAAGGTTCTCCCTAAAGGTCATTTTGATTTCTGGGTCAATTGACTATACTGTCTTGATCTGACCTTCTTTTTCCCAATCACTTTGTCCATCTGTAATATCAAACTGTACTTTATAACTTTTTAATAAATTGTTATAGGTTTTTCATATAATTTTTTTTTCTAATGAAATACCTCATGTATATTTATAAGATTATACAAATATGCTGAAAGAATTCTAATAGAACCTTTGACCATTACAATATCTTGATCATCAAGTAGAACATGTAACTCAATAGTCAGATCATGAGCTACCTAAATCCCAACTATAATGTGATCATTTGCTGGGTTTTTATGGTTTAGCTTGTCTTTTGGGATATTGTATACTATACCCCTCTCTATTAGGTGGTACATTGGTGTTCACAGATAGAAATCACATACAACTATAATCTATAGAATTTTTGTAATATAAAGTTATCATAAGTTGTCTAATTCACATTTTTGAGAAAGTGTAATGAAAAAGTTATTACCTTGGGTATGGTATCTGGTTTAGGGGAATGACTATCCTCAAAACTAGTGGGGTCATTGTCTTCATGTGTGGATATTTATTCCACCACTAGTTCTCTTTGATCCTTTCTCATACATTGGTCTACCAAAATAGGATGGACAACAATATCTTGTAGTGATTCTATTTTTTTCTACCATAATTTCGCCATATTATATATATCTTTATGTGGTTTTACCTTCTTGAAATAAATTTTAGGAAAAACTGAAAAACCTAATCCTCTAACATGACTATATTGTTTGAGAAGCTTCATAACTAATGAAAGTAGTTTTTCTTCTGGCATAGTCACCACTAATTCTTGTCTCCAAACCATATAAAATAATGTGAACATAAATAGATATTTTTATGTAATACTATTATAAAGTATAAAAAATTACTATTATATCATACTTACACATGTTTCTTATACTATTTTTTTGTTTTCATGAACTAGTTTTCCCTCTTTATTTATGTGAGCCTCCTTCCATAGCACATGACACGGGAAGGAAGTGGATTCATATTTTGATTCATCAATATACATATGAAAAAAAGAAAAAATGTTGTTTCATATCACAAAAAACATTTATTGTTGATTTAAAATATATAATAATTTCTTCTCTAGTGAAGCGTACCCAATCCTTGTTTTGTGATAGGCGTAAATTAGTTTTGATGAACGTTATTTAATTGTAAAACTATTTTTATATTTTCTAAAGTAATTTTTTTTGAATTAAATTGGATAAAATAAATAATGTCAAATAATATATTATCGACTATAATGCACCTGAAATGATTTATTATTGTGATGATTGGTGAAATTAGCCCATGTTTTCTTTTTTATAATGTGAGCATAACTAATTGGTGGGTGGGGATTTAAATTCCCCTTAACATCCCTAAGATGTAACTTCGTAAGAAGAGTCTGGAAGTCTCTATAGGATTTTCTAGTAGCTTTTATGTCAAATGTCAGATGGAAATTTTCAAAAATAAATCAACTCTGCAAGTAATAATGAAAATTAAATCAATTTTTCATTATATAATTTTTTGGTAAAATAGAGAAAGTATATTGTAACATTACCATTATATCATTCCAAAGGATTTCCTTTATCTTAGGTTAGACATGGAACCACGAATCAGTATCAATCAGCACATTCATACTCATTATGACCCAAAAATAACTAATTAATATTGACTTGTTGGGGTCAATAGGTTAGCTGCATTGATTCTAGAAAACCCCAAATTTTATACCCTAACTTCTTGTATTGATAATTTTATTCAAAAATATGTTGGAACCTAATTGTTATTTTTTCATCATCACACATTTTATCCCCTAATAATTCTACAAATTCATCATCAATTGTCAATTCCTCCTAAGGATTGGTAACATCATCATGTACAAAGACATTATTTGCATGAGTAGTCAAAAATTTAATTTTTCTTGAATAACAACATAAATATGAAAAAAGTAATTGAGAAGTGTTGTATTTATGCTCTATTACAAACTAGATGAACTATTTAACTCGATATTTATACTCTTTTGTCAAATTATTAGCGTGGATACATTTTTTACTGTTTTAGAATAAAACTAAACATCTAAATACAAAAGGGCCCCTAAAATACAGAATGATGCACATATTAGAGTATATTTTCAAAGTAGTAACACTAAAAATACACATGTAAGTCAAGTAATTGTGTATTAATCATGAAAACATGATAATAAAATGTACCAACTTCATTTTATACCAGTGAAGTATACTAATCATATCATAAGTTTATACCCTGGTTATTCCCTAACATTCAAATAATTTAATTAATAAGAGGTTAACATTTGAATCCTAGGTTGAGAAAAAATTATTTATCTCCAAATAGAAATAACTACATCATAAGTACCCTGGGATTCGACCTCAAACCCAAAGAATCCAAGAGTATCCATTAGGGATAACTATCACATGTACTTATTTCATCTAAATCATGAAATAGTTATAACATAGCCATTTTTCTTAGGAAGTGCATTTGAAATATGTGGAAGTATTAACTTAATTGGTTCCATTAGGAAATAACCAAAAAATGTGTTACATAATAAATTAGTTAAAACTAACATCTAAAAACCCATATAGAAGAAAAAACAACAACACAAATTTCACATCACTCTCACCCTAGCCCTCAATGAATTAGTTACATGTATATAGTAACTCACCTTCTAATTTATCAATAATATCATCATATTTCCTATTCTATAAATATTTCAAAAAATCCACTCTTATAACATAAATTTACACTATTAATCCACTATAATTAAATGAAAATAATTGTATTAAATAATATTTATTATAAATGAAATTATTTTTTAGAATAGCTTAGAACCATTTCAACATCCCCCTAAATAATAAACCATGTATAAATTCTTATTGATCTCATTAATTCAATTTGAATATATTTATTATCAATATCAAATTTATAATCACTTATATACGATCTAACTTCAGAATCATAATCATGAATTCTCATGAATTATAAACCCATTCCAGACAAACATATGTAGAATTTTTGTTAAAATACTATAAAAATATGAGAATAAAGAATTAAAAACTATAAATTCATTATTATTTACAATAATCAATGAAAAAAAATAATTTATCTATTCCACTTATCATTTAGTCATTAATATATACTATATTATAAAAAATAACCTAAATCATGTGGAACATAATAATTCACCCAATAATAAAAAAATTTATATTGTGGTCATCATATAAAATCAATTAATTTTAGTTATTGGATCCTTATATAAATTTATTATGGATTAGTGTATTAAATCAATGGATATGATATTTTTCATGATTTATTGATTAGATTATGAGAATGTTTTTATAATTTTATAGAATTTTTTTGAATAAGAATATAAATTATTTTTATTTATTAATAATTTAATGTTGATGGATGAAGTAGAAATGATAGAGATTAAGTAATTTAAGAAAAAATATCATAATAAATATTTTCACTCTTCTCATTAGACTAAGATAAAGATAAAATTGTCAATTCTCATGAACAAAGAGAATAAATAAATCAGAATATACTAGGGAAAAATCATAAATCATTCATAATTCATCTATGACATTGTTATCTACCTTTTTATAAAAATATATAGTATAATTTTTTTTAAACCATATTTCTATGAATCTCTAGTTGTCCAAGTTATTGAATATTATGATGATGTATTCTTTAATTATTTCAATATATAGATGAAATTTAGATAATGGTCTGATGTGTGTTGGGATATGAAATGAATTATTGATACACATTGGAGATCAAATTATAAAGGACATTATAACGACCCAAGATTGACATAAATGAACATTACATTGCTTTTTCTGAATACTTATTACACATATAGGTGCCCAAAGACCATATTAGTTTTGTGCCTTTGGAAACCTGGAACACATTCTTCTAATTTAGTGAAATATATTAAACATATCCAGAAAAGATCTTCTCCTATTTTTTTCCTACCTAAAACCATTCTTTACAACAGGGAGAAAATAAAACATATAAAAAATGTGAGATCAAATACTTAATAAGGGTAAATAAGGAAAATATCAAATAAGACCTGAAAATAAGAATGTAAAAAAACATGAACATAACTTTTGAAGATCATAATATGTATAGTATATATAATAATATCGAGTCATGAAATAAATCTTGGTAGTTCATAAGGCATAAATCATAAAGGATCACAAGTTAGGAGAAAATAAAATTGGAATAAAATGTGGAATTATGGAAAACACATAATAATAGAAAATAATTTCATATTATTCAAGCCTCATTTCCAAGACCATCATAGATGAAAAATTATATTACTGAATCGAGTTCACTCCTCATTCCATCTCTATATTATTGAACCAGTTTTACTTCTCATTCCAGCCCTATATTACTGAACATAAATCATTTACCATTCCATCCATGTCTATATCATGAGATATAAATCTTTACCCAATTCATTGGAGGTAGATATAGGTCCCACCCATATCATAATGAAATCATTCTTATGTGTTCCAAAAAAACATAAATCATTCATCATAAAATAAACCATGGAATACAATGGGTTTCTTAAACATCATTCCACAATAACATAATCCATGTAAATAAATGGATTTCATAAATAGATTTCCTTCATAAAAATAATAAAACAATAAGAACAATAGTGATAATATACCTAAAACATAACTTGGTTAAATAATTCCATCTTAGATGGAAAATAATTTTGATGTAACATTTGAAATTAATTCATGAGAAAAAAATCCTTTCTTCTTCAAAAACATTTTCTTTTCTCAAAATTCAAAAAAATTTAAAATTAATTAATTTATTTAAAAATAAAATTTAAATATTATAGAGGATGATTTATGGAAATAATGCATTATGAAAACGAAATGATCCCTTCATTCTTTATAAGTTAAAAGAAAACATTCTGCACATACTTTTGTCAGAAATTCAAAAAGTACCTCATATCGAAAATGATAAAAGATTACTTTCATACCATTTAATAAAAATTCTCCAATGGGTAAAATTGACTTAAAACAGTTATATAAGGATAGAAATAATATTTTGGAATACATATTTTAGAAACATGGACATGGATGATAAATATATTGCAATATATACTTATATATAAACAATATCAAATAATAATGAGATTGAAAAATTATCCCTTACCTTAGGTATGGGTTACTCTGTACATATACAAATATCGTATATAAGGGTTTAAATAATGTAATTAACTTATTTCATAATCTTATTTATTTTTATGATATCATAAGTGATCATATTATTACCTATTTGTTAATAACATTATTACTCATCCTTAGGGTATTAACTACATTATTTTATTACGCATGATTTGTCAGATAAGTTCATTATCCTATTCTAAGGTTATAGTTATATCGTTTCCAAAATTATATTAATATAATATATATAATAATTATTCATTCTAAACATTTATATAATCATTCTTCAATAAAGATCATGTAGAACGAATCACATCGCATCGTGGAGACGGTAGGCCATACGTACGCATGAGTGATGATATCATTCCATTAATTGTGGAATGGTATGGAAGTGGATGGTATATATATTATTCAAGAATAATTTTTTATAATAATCATATATCGTTATTATTCCTATCATTATACCCATCCATGTAAGGTGGTAGTGAAAAATATATTACACCATGACGTGGAGACGATAAGCTACACGTATGCACGTGTGGTGATTTCATTTTTCATAGGATGGATAAAAGGTGGAATATGGCCGTCCCATAATCATAATAACATATAAGAATATAGTTGATAGTATATTTATTCATTCATAAAGGACATAACTCATTAAGAGGAAGTATAAGAGGAAATAAGTTTTAAAGAATTGTTAGAGGAGATTACCTATTCTTCAATGAGCTCCCTCTATATCTCCTCTTAAAGGAACTAGAGTTGATATTTTGGGAAGGAAAAAACCTATATAATTTAAATAAGGAAGTTTATAAGGGAAATGGGTAGGGTTTAGACAATATTCAAGGCTCAAAGTGAAGTGAAGTTGTGAGGGAGGTTGTTCCCTTTTATAGTTGAGGTGAGGGGCACATTTGGAATGTCCAAAAATATTAATTTATAATAAATTCAAAACCCATTAAAAACATATAAAATTTCCATGTTTTGAAAATTAGATGATATAATGTTTTAATATCTTCAAACAATAAATTTTAGACAATTTTTTTATTTCAATTTATACCTTATACTTTTAATTAGCATTTAGTTATTCTATATAATTTTGAACCATGGTAACAAATATTTAAATATCAAAAGGGTAAAATATTTACTTATTTGTTGTCAATTAGATATTAAATGAATAATTTAAAACATTTTACACCATATAATAATTATTACATATTTTTTTAAATTTTTGTTATTCTTATATCATTTAATAATACATTATTTTGATAAACAATCAATTGTGTCAATTTTCACACTATTCCATTTATTGATTTTTAAAAAGTATCAAGATAAGATTTTATTCTTGAAAACAATAATTTATTATACCCCTAAGGGGGCAATGACATCTATAAAATTCGTTGGATATATTAATTATCTAAAATGTTATTTATTTTAACATTTTTAATAACATTAATTTGATATTTTCATTAACAAAATAATTATTACATAAATTTTGTGTAATTATTTAATATATATATTTTGTGGGTAAAAATAAAAAATAAAGTACCATAACAAATATAATTCTTATAAATTTCATAATAATACTTATAGTTGAATATATCTCCTTGAAAATCCTACATTAAGACTGTTTTATTTAATAAAACCTGAATGTGACAACTTTAACATCACTTTAAATAAAATATTTTAAGGGTCATAATCTTTTTAATATGGCTCCAAATGGTCCATAACTCGACACTTAGATGATTATAGTCTATATATACTCAACAAATAAGATTTGGTAATGTTTTTTGGTCTTTTAATGGTTATTATCATTTTAATAAAAATTATTTTATTTATTTTTCATCAATTAAATACTTTCTGCATCATCAATGTATACGACTTTAAAGTAATTCTTTATTTCCAAATAAATTAAAAAAAATTATCATGATAAATAAAAACATTTTATATTTAAAATGAGTTATTATAGTCAAATTTATCTACTATATAACCTTATTTAAAAAATGATAATGTTATGAAAATTTGTGTAAGCCATATTTATATTTTCTTTAAATAAAATATATTAAATGTGTTAATCTCACCCAAGTGGCTTCCAAAGAATATAATTTAGAACCAAGTATGTTTTATGTCAAAAATAACTCATAAAATTATATTAGGACAAGTGTTAGAGTAATTTTATAATATTATATTTACCCTTAATTACGTGATTTTCCTTTTTACCATATTAATAAAAATTACTGAAGTTACTATTCATAATGCCCAAAAATAAATGAAATATATTTAAAAAAATTCTACAAACTAATTCCAAACATGGAATACATTTTTCAAAATTCTATTCATAGATGTTTCGGTAATTTATATAAAATTAATCTCGTTGTCGGAATGAGAAAATATGATTTAAAAGCTAAAACATTATAAAAGATTGAAAAGTTTTTTATATCAAAATAAAATATAAAATTAATTACAATAACCTAAATTATATTAAATAATTAAAATATAATATATTTATACTTTAAAACCATTCAATAAAATAATTTAACTATATAAATTATTTCCATGAAAAATTCGTTTTCAATTAAAATTAATATATATTTACTATTCCTGAAAACCTAAATTTTATCAGAAAATATCAAAAATTCATTCAAATTAAATTTTTATTTCCTTATTTCAAATAATAATTTTATTTTGTCAAATATAACATAAAAATGTTTAAAAAATAGATTTTAAATCAGTGTTCTATTAAAAGACGTCGAAACTGTATTTTTTGAAAAATACCTCTTTTATCTGAAAATATTAAAATTTTCTAATATTATGTATTGAAAACATATAATATGAATTTTGAACATTATATTGAATATATTACATATATATTAATAAAATACATAAAGGGTGATTTTATTATTTTATAAAATCACTTATTTTTATTTAAATAGTTTATCAGAAAAAAATTCCTTTTATTTAAAAAAGAGTTTTAGTTTTATTTATAATTAATTTCTAACAAAATAATTAATTATATATATACATTTTTAAAGAATATTTTCATAATTTAGTTACTACTATTCATATCTTCCATTATAATGGATAGGTTATAAGGTAACATAATAATATCTTGTTGTTCACTTAAATTGGGTCTTGAGTGAAATGAATTCTATCAAAAGAATATGAAATTGTGTATTGTAGGACTCCAGGACACCCTGAGAGGGGAGGGGTGAATCAGGGTGTCAACTTTTCTTTTAAACTGATGGATCTTGTTATCACATTAGTAAGAACTAGTTAAACCTGTATGATGGATATAATCAGAAATCAAACATTCACATGAAAAGAGATGACACAACACTTTTTAATTGGTTCACCACTATGGGATATGTCCAAGGAGCATACGCCGATAGGTTGTCAGTCGTACCTAAATCCACTATTCTTCACTAGTTGTGGATTATAATGGTTCGGGAACAGTCACTCTGTACCAGGATCTCTACCTTTACAAATGTTCAGGGATAACCCACTACGTCCCTCAGATCACTCCTATTGACTCCCCTTAGCTCACTGCCTTTGGTGAAGTCCCAGTTAGTTTATAGATGTGAAGGTATATTTAATAGATTCACATTGAAGTCTTTTCCTCTTCTTATCATGAGAGTATGCTTGCATCAAAGTCCAGAATTGATGCACTTGAACACACTGAACCACTAAACCAGATAATCTGAATGTGCAAACATGTTACACTAATAATTTCGCACAGCACCAGCCCTTTGCACGCAAGTTCTCACTTTGGCACGCAATACATGATTTTCACGCAGAAAAATATTTCGTGCAACACCCCCTTTACAGGAAACTTTCACTTTTTCACAGAGCCTCCACTTTTATGCACAACTTCTCCTTTTTCGTGCAACATCAAAATTTTCGCTCAACCTCAAATTTTATGTGCAACTTAAAAATTTTCGCGTACCATCATCTTTTTTGCGCAACTCGGACTTTTTCACGCAAATACCTTTACATGAAATTTTTACTCACATCATCCCTCAGATCATCTCCAAGTCTTCAACCATACAAAATGATGGGGGTCACCTCTTATTTATAGGAATCACTGACCCCTGTGCACAAAACCCATCTTGGCCTGAAAAACCTCTCATTCGACACGTAATACATTTCATGCAGGAATCATTTTCGGCGCACATCTTAATGTCTTTCGCGCAACCAATTCCTTTACCATTTTTTGTCGTTCTGATTCTGAAACACCTCTTGTGCGAAAAATCTCTCTCCACTATTTCATGAACTACAATGTTTTTTGAGCGCCACTATGTTTTTCGCGCACACCTCCCTTATTTCACGCACCACTTCCTCTTTGTGCGCACCTCTTATTGCCAACAACCTATGTCATCATTTTCTGATTTTCATGTCCAAATATTTGGAAAACACTAGAGAACAACATCACCTTAAATATTTTTGTTTTCTTGAACTGTATGATCACTTTAATGGAACACATTCTAAACTTTCATTTAGGATTGACAACAAACACAAACCATACTCCAATTCATGCATAGAACGACCATGGTTCCAACAATATCCCCCTTTAGGTTTGTTGTCAATCACTAAATAAATTCAACAGAGAACCAGCCACATGAAAACCAAAAACACAAGAATCAACTCAACCAACACTCTAAGTCTATGTGAGAAATGCTCGGTGTAGAAAACAAGTGGGGAAGCATGAATTGGGATCCCGTGTTTTGGAATTATCAATGACACCCAAGAAATTCTCTTAAATTGTCCTAGAAGAATTACATGTCCATTGTATTCCTACTAATCCTATCACTAAATTCTGATTATTTCATAGAATTCTCATCATGTCACAGAAGCATTACATGTCCGGAATTTATTACTTCTCCCCATTGACAATAAACCCAAAGACTGGTAATTATTCTTTGTTCATCTCAACACACAGTCCCCCTGGATAGTATCTCCCCCAAAAATCTGCATCACATCCATAAATAGATTAAAAAAAGTACATATAGCTAGGGAGGGGGGAATTTCGTAACCTCCTTATACACTGGGAGGTGCCTGAACACCAAGGTTCAACTGATGTTTCTCAAACACAGCCACTGACAGTGGCTTGGTCAGGATATCATCCACTTGCCCATCAGTTCCCACATGATCTATTCTAATCATGCCATGCTCAACTTTTTCATTGAAAAAGTGATACCTGATTTCAATATGTTTTTAAGATAATACTGAACATGATTCTTCATGAGATCAATTGCGCTCTTGTTATCACAGTAAATCACCATTGGTCGTTTCACCTCATCCCAAATATCTGTCATTTGTTGCTTCATCCATAGCAGTTGAGTGCATGACTTTGTAGTAGAGATATACCCAGCATCATCAGTACTAAGAGAAGTAATTTATTGTGTCTTGCTCAACCAGACAACACTTTTCTACCCAATATAGAATGCTCCACCACTAGTGGACTTTCTATTAACTACATCACCAGCCCAATCAGCATTAGAAAACGCTGATAATTCATTGTCCCTTCTTGCAGTAATGTATAACCCAAAGTTATGTGTACCTTAAATGTACCTCATGATTCTATTTACTCCCACCATATGTTCCTCCTTTTGATTACTCTGAAAGCGGGCCACTAGATAGGTTTCAAATACAATATCTGGTCGTGTCGCTGTTAGGTATAAGAGGCTCCCAATGATCCTCCTGTACATGGTGGGATCTACAGAGGTCCCATCCTCATGATTTAGATTTTTTGTTCCAACTACAATCAGATTTGACATTGGTTTTGAGTCATGCGTATTAAATTTCTTCAGCAGCTCTCTTGTATACTTTTCCTGAGATATAAAAGTGCAATCGTTCTTTTCAGTCACCTGCAGCTTGAAGAAATATGTGAGCTCCCCAATCATTGAAATTTCAAATTCTGATTTCATGTGATTGGAAAATTCGTCCACTGATTTTTGCCTACATCCACCAAATATAATGTCATCAATGTAAACTAGAACCATGAACGGATCTTTCAGAGAATTATTCACATAGATATTGTGATCTACTCCTCCTCTTGTAAATTATAGTTTCTTGAGATAAGAATCCAGCTGGGAATACCATGCCCATAGTTCCTGCTTCAAACCATAGAGGGCCTTCTTTAGTTTACAAACCATTGTTTCATCCATACCAAGAAGGAAACCCACTGGTTTTTTGATGTAGACTTCTTTTTCGAGAACACTATTTCCCTATTAGAATTGGGGATGACCTCATTGATTTAAGATTCAAACATTCCAAGTGGTTTCTAATGGGTTTGTTCATAGAACCGGAAACATCCAATGATTCCATATCCATTTGAACCTATTTCCAAAGGTATGTGCTCATTAGTTGTGGACTGATGAGTCTTAGGAATTTGCATTGGTCGAAACGATGGGAGGTCAGACTCATCACACCTTTCTGAGGGGAATTATTTTCTACTCAGGGACTATATTTATAGATTTAAGTTTTGTCTGTGAATCCTTATTACATTACCAAGTATAAAATGAGTTTTTCTTTATATCTGACAATCAATGATTGATATGTAGGAAATTTAGAGAATCTTTTATATGTATTCGAGGTTCTTCATTGATAGAGAATCATATATATTTGTTATATATTCTTATTCAATGGTATCCTTTGATACATAAAATTCTCTTGGTCATTATGATGACCATAATGGTTTTAAAGCCACTCAGTGGGTCACTTTAATTTTATTTTCATTCAGAAGGACATTGATTATTTCAGAGTTGAGATTGTACCCATATATGGGCTACCTACATATCCCTTGTTTTGGAAAAGTAATCAGAACCCACATAGTTCGAGTAAGAGAGTATGATGTTTATGAGTGATGGATCAAAGAGAGATGTCATAATTACTTTTACACTCCAAGATCACGTGAGGCATGCTCGGTGTGAGAAACAAGAGGTATTGGTAAAAACCAGACAATTGTGCCATGAAAGATGCAATAATAAGAAATGATGTGGGGCTTATGTATGTATGCCTTCCCAAACAGATGAAGATTAATATTTACTTCAGGGAAGAAATCCAGGAACAAGGTCCATAAAGGTATATGTACTTTATGGATATTTAGATACTCTAACTTGGGGCTTACTCCTGAAAAGGAGGCCCAAATTAGTAGGGGACTTATGATTGGGTTTTACTCCTAAGAAGTAAGCCCAAATAAAAAGTAAATTAGGACTGGTTAAGAGAAAATTAAGGGACTTGGGGCTTACTTCTAAGGAGGATGCCCATATTTGAAACTGGGGATTATTCCTGAAAAGGAGGCCCAGGTTAATGAGGACTTGGGGCTTACTCTTAAGGAGGATTCCCAGACCGGTGAACTTTGAGACTGGGGCTTACTCCTGAAAAGGAAGCCTAGGTAAAAAGAGGACTTGGGGCTTACTCCTAAGGAGGATGCCCATATTTGGGAATTTTAAAATTGGGGCTTACGCCTGAAAAGGATGCCCAGATTATGGGACTTGGGGCTTACTCCTAAGGAGGATGCCCAGAATTAATGGGAATTATGACTGGGACTTAGTCCTGAAAAGGAGGCCCAGGTTAAAGAGTTCTCTCATCTTAAAGGATGAGGTTGAATGAATGAAATCTCAATCTTTAGGGACATAAAGATGTGTAAATCACTAGGTTTTGAGAAATTTTCCATGGAGTTCCTTTCAGATAAGGAATTCAAATCAAGAAATCATGCCATAAATGGCTTTGAAGAGTGTCTTGAAGACTGAATATTGAATAGGAGAGGTGGAATGGCATAAGAAGGGTTAAATGGGGAAGAAAGGCACCCGAAAAGGCAGGGGCACGCAAGTCCTGGAAGGTGCGTAGGTACTACGTGGGTGCGCAAGTCCTAGTCGTGCAGGTATACCTACCCAACACATGGGTACTTGCATGATTGTTAACCAGTAGGGTAACACCTAGGCGATCCTTGCCCAAAGCCTTTAGAATTATCCTAAGGTACTTCCAGAAGAGTGGCGCACAAGTTTTGGTGAGGAAGTAGGGCGGCACGCAAGTATGTTCATTTACCTTAAGGGTAAAACACCTTAGGCGCGCAAGTGTTAGTGAATTATAACACTTAGACCTTACTCCTCTTGTTTAGGCCTCCATTATAGGTAAAGAATTACCTTAGAAGTGTTCGAAAGACCTGAAGAAGAGACTTGGGCATTCAGATATCTATATCTAAATTCTGGAAAAATTCCTTTTCAAATGGGGGGCCCACAGGGTCTATTTATAGGCTGGAGAAGACCTCGGGCAGTTATCACTTAGGTTGCGTAAGTCACTTGCATGACCATTAGTCGGCGCGCAAGTATACTTGCGCGATAGTAAGGGAACTTGCGCGACGCATGTGCATTTGAAGCCTTGTTCATGCCTTTGTCGATTTTTGATGTTTTCTTCAAAGGCTGAATCAATTTGTGCTAAGTCATTTCCCTTTCCATTCTTTTAGACATTGTGACGAAAATGTGCATCAACAAAAGTCCCCCCTAAGAGTTGGATCTGGAATAATAAGGATGTGACTCTGAGGAAAGGAAGAAAACCAAAGGGAAAGAGGCGCGCAGGTGTTCACCGCACAACCATCATCGCCCAGGTGCGAGTCGCGTAGGGCTGGAGTGCGCGAGATGGAGCACTCTGGCTGTAGGGGTGCAGGTAGGCCACCTGGCCTATAAATATGTGGCCCCATTTCTGTACAAAGCATCAAAATTTCAAACTTTCGAGCTCTCACTGCGCATGTTTCCTTCACCATGCAAGTTGCTATGTTTTCTGATGTTTCATTTCTGTCGTGCTTCTGTATAGGTATTTGTACTTGCGTGGTGATACTTGCGTGCCAAATACTTGCGCGGAACATCCATACTTGTTCTTACAAATTATACTTGCGCGCCTTAATTCCTTAGGCATTTTTTTCAAATTTCTTCACAAATTTTATGAAAAATAAATCCATTTAAGAGTTAATTTATTCAACTCTTGTGCAGATTTAATGGCTCCCAAGAGAATCAGAATGACTGATGGATAGGCTAGCAAGAAAATTTATGACATGATGAACATTTTTGGCCATGATTACTATGATATCTACGACAACACTCTCCCATATTTGGCTAAGTACTTGAAGAAATATCATCTTAACATCCCACAGAGAATCTATCTTCCCCTGTATGGTCATGGTCATCTACAAGGAGTCAATGTTCTAGATGAAAATAACTATATGCATGAGATGCATCTGCACTGCTACTCCTCTATTTCAATTATGCTGTGCATTAAGAGCAACAACATTGGCATGAACTTTCAAATTTCTCCTGCATTACATTTCCTTACAGATATGAAAATGGAAAACCCATGGGATGAAATGTTTTCCCCTGCCATTTGGTGGAGAGAAGACATATATGGTATTAGAACAATATCTAAAAAGAGTACTCTCTACAAATGGTTCTTTACTTCCAATGCTTCATTCTCAAATCCATGTATCCATCTTCCAAGTCTCTTGGACAGAAACCGAGTCACTGTTTGATTAGCAGAAAATTTTATCAAACCGCATTCAAGAACATTTTTTTACAATTGTTCCAAGAAGAGCTGGTATCATTGCATCTCTTATGGTATCTAGTTGAATGAATGAATTCCCAGTGGCTGTTGATGAATCTCGGGATGCCATAAATCAAATGAAGACTTATGTTGACAGTCTTTTGTAATTCCTAAAAAAAGAGAAGAGACTCCAGTCTATGGATTTCCCTGTAATTCTTGTGCATAAAATGGAAAGAATGCTATCATCTTCAATCACTTGTTCACGTATTTTCCCACTACCTGATTTAGATTTTACCTAAGCTAATGGGCCTAGTAAGCATAGTTTTATTTGTACTAGGATTATTATAAATAACCCTATAATCTTTGAATCTTTTAATTTCTCAATAATACCTAAATCATACAAAATATATGTTTAGTGAGCTGGAACTTGACTTTTATTTAGAGTTCCTTTGTCTTTTGTGGGCAGTTTAAAGTCACGCACGTCAGACATAAAGAGGCTAATGTTTAAGGTCGAAATAGCTTTGACCGAATGAATTAGAATTGACTCAATTCCTTGACAATTCATCTGAAAACATATTACCATATTCAAATATGAGGGAAAATATGTAAACTATGACTTATGAATATTTGAATCTGAGGAATGATATGAAAAAGATCTAAAAGGCATTATAAGAAGTAGTTCCCAAGAATGAAGTTACCATTATTTAACAAACCCATTTGGGGGTTGAATTATGAAGGGCCACCTAAGGGCATTGGCTACATAGTAAAATAAATAGCATCTTTTGGCTGACATGTTCATTATGTAGACTACTTATGCAAGGACACCTAAGGGCACGTGCTGCGTAGTCAGGAAAAAGAACTCCCAGAATTTTTTCTCCCTAGTGCTAAAAATCCAATGAAAGTTTATGGAGATTCAAATTTTCCAAAGTATAGAGTTTTCTGTATGGAAAGGGGTACTTGAATATGGAGAAGATATTTCCAAACAAGATTATTGGAGAACTGGATGGATATCACTCCTACAAAGGTCTGACCCAAACATAGGGAAGAAGAATATAAACCATAGACTTGAATACTTTCAGATCATGAAAAAGGATATTGGACAAGTATGTTAAGGATGGCTATTTTTGCGGATCCCTACATATTTTTATTAAGAAAAATAAGGAAAAAAGAGGCTTTACCCCCAAGAATGAAGTTAACACTATTTAACAAACCTGTTAGGGGGTTGAATTATGCAGGGCCTCCTAAGGGAATTGGCTATATTGTCAAATAAATGGAATCTTTTGGCAGAAAGGTCCATTATGTAGACTGTTTATGCAAGGCCGCCTAAGGGCATGTGCTGCATGGTCAGACAAAAGAATTCTCAGAATTTCAAGAATTTTGTGATTATAAGTTAAGAAAAGGGTTATGAAGATCTGAAAATATTTAAGGTTAGGATTATGACACATAAAGATTGGTATTGTCCAATGTATGCAGAGATACACAGATCAATTCTAACCATAATCATGTTGTGGCTGGGTCCTGAATAGAAATGTTGGACTTTACTACGTATCCCATAAGGATGGGAATCAATCCATACGTAGTTCTTAAACTACAGTTTAATTTTGTGTGGGACAAAAGGATTTTAGATCTTAGTTTAGGGTCATAGAGCTTGGACTATTGTAAGAAATACACAGTGTGTGTTTTCATGGGGACTTTTCAGCCAGGGGACTGAAAGAGGAATTTGGGGTTAGGCCCAAAACACTTAAGGCTGGATTCAAGGGACACTCAAACGTTCCTACGAATCCCATAAGGATGGGAATCAAGCCCACATAGTTCATGGAATACCCTCTTTACAGATTTGGTTCGTACATGTGAAGGGTGAAAAGGGGATTTTAGTGCAATGATGGTTTGACCCAAAATAAAAGGTTCGAGCATTTCAATGTATGCATGTAGTATTTGGAATAAAACGTGATTGAAAATCAATGTAGATAATGATCCCCTCTCAGGTGAGGGTATCAAAGAATTTTATAGTTTATTTTCATACTAGAAAAAAATGCTTTACAGTTTAACGTCATATAGCAAGGAAGAAAGTGAACCAATGTAAAGATATTGATTCTAGAGGCGGTTTCACGAATCAACATCATATGAGATGGTGGTGAACCGATGTGAAGATATTTGTTTTGGGATTGAACCTTGGGAGGTTGCCTATGTATCCTGCCTAGAAGGCAAGGATCAAAGTCCGCATAGTTCAATTAAATAATGAATTAGTGAACAAGTTGTTCTTGTGGACAACGACCTACAAAATAGTATTGGGACTTACACATGGTTAGTAGCCCAGAAAGAGTGTTATGGTTGAAGTTTTCTCTAATCTCACATGAGTCATACTCAGTGTGAGAAACAAGAGGTAGAAACAACCCTAACGATGCACAGTTTAATGTCATGTAGGACATATAAAGGGACTATGTAGCTTAAAGTCTTGTAGTTAGGACTATTGGTGCTGTACATTTTAGTGTCCTATAGCAGGGAAAAAATACAGTTTAATGTCATGTAGGACATATTAAAGGACTTTCTATATAGTTTAGCGTCATGTAGTTAGGATGATGGGGACAATACAGTTTAATGTCATATTGGACAAAAGGGGAACTGTGCAGTTTAATGTCATGCAATGATAACAAAAGAGTACACCATTTAACATCCTGTTGGACGTATTAGGGACTTTTTCACAGTTTAAAATCATGTTGGACGAAAAAAGGATGATACAGTTTAGCATCACGTTGGAAATAAGTGCCAATAGTTTAAGGTTGTATGCATGGACCGTTGGTTATGCAGTTTAACATCTTGATATATGTACAGGACTTCTATATAGTTTAACATCATATAGCAAGGACGATTAAGGGGAACACATTTTAACATCATGTTGGACGAAAGTGAGAATAGTTTAAGGTCATATGCGTGGACCGTTGATAGTGAAGTTTAACATCATGTTGGACATAATAGACGTGAAAATGGTTTAAGGTCTTATGCATGGACTGTTACTGTATAGTTTAACGTCATATGGCAAGGGCGATGAAAGGGATACAGTTTAATGTCATGTTGTCTGGACATGATGAGCAGTTTCAATGCCATGTAGAACAGTGGTGCAGTTTAAGGTCATACTGGACCAAGGTGCAGTTTAAGGTCATACCGGACCGAGGTGCAGTTTAAGGTCATACTGGACCGAGGTGCAGTTTAAGGTCATACCGGACCAAGGTGCAGTTTAAGGTCATACCGGACCAAGGTGCAGTTTAAGGTCATACCGGACCAAGGTGCAGTTTAAAGTCATACTAGACCATTGATGATATATTTTGTGTTTATACATAATACTTCTTGAGAAATATGGCATTGGTTGGAGTAGTGATGATTTCTCCATCCATCGAGATTAATGAATAAGCTGCATTGGAGTAGACCCTATGTATTGAGTATAGTCCTTCCCATTTTGGCTCAAGCTTGGGAGGCTTCTTTCCTAGTATCATTGGAGTTCTGAGAACTAATACGAATTCTCCCTGAGTGAATGAATGAAGATGAACTTTTTTGTTGAAACCTCATGTTATTCGATTCTGATAGACTTCCAAGTGGTAAAAAGTGCACAATCTTTTCTGATCTAATCATTCCAATTCATTCAGTCACTTTTGAGATTGTTCATCTGTATATAACTGATCACAAAAGGCTACTCTGAGTGAGGGTATATGAACTTCAATGGGAAATACTGATTCCATTCCATATACCAGTGAATATGGAGTTGACCACGTTGTAATGAGGGTGGTGGTCCGATAAGCCCATAAAGCATGAAAGAGTTTATCAAGCCACAATTTCTTATCTTTATCCACTGTCTTTTGCAGTATATTTGAAATATTCTTGTTGAAGGCTTCTATCTAGCCATTGGCCGCTGCATGATACCGAGATGAATGGTGGGATTTGATGTTGTATTCTTGATAAAACTTGTTTACCTCGGATGAACAGAAGTTGGTGTCATTGTCCGTCAATATGGTATGAGGGACACCAAATCTGGTAATGATGTTAGACTTGATGAAGCTAACAATGCATTTAGAACTGACTTCTTTTAGAGGTATTGCCTCTGCCAATTTGGAAAATAAGTCAGTATCAGTAAGAATATATTTAACTGCTTGGCCGTAGCTGAAGGGTAAGGTCCCACCACACCCATTCCCCATGTGGAAAATGGCCACAAGTATTTAGTTGTATGAAGAAACTTTGGAGGTTGATGAATGATGTTGGCATGTACTTGGCATGAATGACACTTCTGTGTGAAATTAACACAATCTTGTATCATTGAAGGCCACAAGTATCCAAGCCTTCGAATCTGATCAGACAATCTATTTCCAGACTGGTGGGCACCACAAACTCCTGCATGCACTTCCTTCATGACAGCCATTGTCTCTTCACCATCAATGAATCTGAAGAGAAATCCATCAAAACCACATTTGTATAGAATTTTCTCTAAGTGATCTGGGATATTATAAAGAGTAAGATTGACCACACATCTCCAAATTTGTTCTTTCTCGGCTCTATCAGGTGGAAGTATTCCATTTTGAAGGTATTCCCTGATAGGTGACATCCATCCTATAGTATGACCATACGATTCAGGAGTGGGACTAATTTCATTAATTTCCTCTGTTTTGATTTGAACATAAGGTGAAATTTCATGATGGTGGGTAATACTGATGGTTGTCTCATCCCGATTTGGATCTGCCAGAGCTGTGGCTATATTATCCAGTGCATCAACTTGAGCATTTTGTGATATTGGGACATAAGAAAAGTTCGGTTCCGAAGGGAATTCCGCGATTAACTCTCTGAAGTAATCATACAAAGGTATTAATTCTTCTTTTCTGATGGTGTAATCCCCATTGACGTGCATGATTACCAGGTCTAAATCACCTTTCACCTTTAAGTGATTCACTTGTGCTTGAAGCGCCAATTCCAAGCCTGTGATGAGAGCTTGGTATTCTGCTTCATTATTGGTACCACCTTCACACAATAATAAGGAATAAGGTAACACTTCCTTTTCTGGAGAAATGAGCACAATTCCTAAGCCAAATTTGTTGAATTTATGATTTTCCATTTTCCTCCCTATTGGACTTCTGGAAGCACCATCAAAATAAATTTCCCATGCCTGAGGACTTTCTTGAATAGAGAAGACTTCCTCATCAGGGAGTTTAATATATGAAGATGTGTCTTCCACTAAAGGGTGTTCAGCAAGGAAATTAGCCAGATCTTGGACCTTTATTGCCTTTTGAGACACATACTGAATATCGAATTGCTGCAAAATAACTGCCCACCCTGCCAGACGTCCTGTAAGCGTTGGTCGACTAAGGATGAATTTGAGAGGGTTATTTAAAGATACCAATTAGACCTCGTGATGTTGCAGGTAGTTTCTCAACTTCTGAACTGCAAAGATTAATGCCAGGCAGCACTTCTCAATACATAAATACCCGGTTTCTGCTTCAAGCATAGTCCGACAGAGGTAGTAGAGGCTGTTTTCATTCCCAGCATCATTCTTCTGAGTAATAAAGGCACCCAAAGATCGCTCTAAGGCTGTCACGTAAAGGATAAGTGGCCTTCCTTCAACAGGTGGAATAAGTACCGATGGACTCAAGATGTATTTCTTGATAATATTGAATGCTTCTTGACATTCTTCAGTCCACTGGTAAGTGACTCTCTTCTTCATCAATTTGGTGAAGGGTAAACTTTTGCCTGCCAAATTGGCGATGAAACGCCAAATATAGGCTAAGTGTCCTTGAAGTCCTCTTAATTATTTCAAATTTATAGGAGTTGACATACCAAGGATTGACTTGGTCTTCTCATGATCGACTTCAATATCATGATGGTGTACAACAAAGCCGAGAAATTTTCCGGAGGTTACCCCAAAAGCACATTTTAAGGGGTTCCTCTTCAAATTATGTTGTCGAAGCTTGAGGAATATGAATTCCAAATCAGAAAAGTGATTAGAAAGTTTTTTGGATTTAACCACCAAATCATCCACATAACATTCCACAAACTTCCCTAAAAAGGGTTTGAAGATACGATGCATTGCACACTGATATGTTGTGCCTGCATTCTTTAAGACAAAGGGAATTACCCGGTAGCAAAACACACCTTGAGGGGCTCTAAAGGCTATGTATTCCACATCTTCTGGAGCCATTCAGATTTGATTATATCCTGAATATCCAACCATGAAGGAAAGTGCTTCATAGCCAGCTATTGCATCAATCAGGAGTTCTGTAATCGGAACTGGAAAATCATCCTTAAGAAAATGTTGATTAAGATCTCTGAAATCATTGCAAACTCTAATTTGTCCGTTATTCTTCTTCACAGGGACAATATTAGCCAACCACTTGGGATATTGAACTTATCTGACGAAGTTAGCTTTAATAATCTTATCCACTTCAGCTTCAATTTTGGAAGCATAAGTTGGGTGTGTTCTTCTCGCGGCTTGCTTAAATCTTCGATGTTCTTCTGGTAAACCCAAATGATGAGTAGAAACATAAGGATCAAGCCCAGGAATTTCTATATAGTTCCAACCAAATATGTCTCGATTTTTCTTTTAAAAGGAAATATACATCTCTTGTTCTTCAAGAGTCATGGCCGCACTGATTAAAGTGGGGCCTGGATGTTCTTTTATACCCAGATTTATTTCTCTGAGTTCATCCACGGTGGTAGAGATACCCTCTTCAAATGCTGGAGGAGCATTTCTGAGATCTTCCTCTTCTTCTTCAACATGTGTTACTTCTTCCGTTTCTACTTGCATAGTAGATGATGAAGTAGAATTTCCATGATTAAGAGAGATGTTAAAATTTGAACATCTTGAAGAAGAGGCTTCCATTTTCAACCCAATTGATGATGAAGGGTCTTCCTTGGGTAATAAAGAGGAGATGATGGATTGAGAATAGACATCATCGTTCACCTCTGATGTTGCTATCACTTCTTCTGGCCTGGTTGGCGAAGTATAGACTTGCTGGATTTCAGCAGATGAAATGAAGACATCTCCATTTGAGCTTTCATCATTGCCTGGAGAATCACCAATTTCTCCCATGTTGTCTGGCTCGATTTCTGTAATTGACATTATGGATCTTTCCATACGAGTATTTTTATTTGGGTCTATCCTGTCAATTTGACTGATAGGTAACACATAATCTGTACTCACATGCACAAATGGATTTACTGGAATCTTTTCCAAACCATATGAAGTATTAACTTTGGTAATCTTCCTGGTTGTGGATTTATCCTCTCCCTTATTGTGATAAAATTACGCCTCAATGTATTGAGACTCACATGTCTTGAACATGTCCTTATCACCATACAATGTCCCAACTTGACCATAGAAACAATATTTGAGACATTGATGGTATGATGAAGGGATAACCGCATGTTGATGTAGCTAGGGTCTTCCAAGAAAGATGTTGAAGGCTGAGTCTTGATCAACAACCATGAAATCTGAATTGGATACAAGATCTTCAAACTGAGTTCTGAGTGTAACTTCGCCCAGTGGTTCTTGTTCATTTTTATCATATCCTTGTAACATCATGGTAGAAGGAGATAAATGAGATTCCATAAGTCCCAATCGCCGAAGTGTACGAATGGGCACAGGGTTGACTCCTGAACCATTATCAATGAAAGATATTCGGACGTCTACGCCATTGACCTTTCCAGATAAATACAAAGGTATAATATGTCCATGCATGACATCATCTTCATATTCATCAGTGAAAGATATCACTGCATGGCATTCTGCAGGATTATTCTCTACGTGATAAACTTCAGCTGCAACAATTTTAGTTTCAATCTCCTAAGGACTTGACAAAGCCTCGATGAGTGCCTCCTGAAGATCCTTTGATAGATTCAAAGCATCCAGAATTAATAACTTGGCTGGTACTTGGGCCAGGTGTTTCAATATATCATAATTTTGATCCAGATGTATGTGTTTCCCAACAGGAACATGAGGTTTAGCAGGTTCCCTGGAAGCAGATGCTTTGGAAGTTGATGCTTTGGAAGTTGATGCATCTTGTATCGGGATAGGAGTTGGTAATATTCCTGGTTTTGGAAGATTAGACCAATTAGATCCATTTACATGTTGAGAGGATGAAGGTGGAATCCCCAATCGATCCTCCAAAATAAATGTGCCAGGACTGAATTTGCTATTGGTGGAAGAACTTTCTTTTTCTTGTTTAGCTCGCGGAAGGGCTCTTCCACAAGTTTCTGCTATGTACACAGTTCTAGCAGGGGTAGAATTGGAATAGTGGCTTCTGGGATATCCACGTCTTCCTCTGTATCCCAGACCCCTGGAACTCCCTCTGATTCTTCTATTTGATATAGAGAATTCCGGCTCATCAAAATCGAAACTTCAACTAGCATAAGGATTTGTTAAGTGAATCATATTAACAGAACCAAAGATTAACTCTTCATCCGATGAATACTTTTCCTGACTTGACAATTTAGGTTGTGCTGTTTGGTGGGGCGGTGCCCGTTGCTTCAAAGTAGATGGCATGAAATCTGCCATAGTCAAGGACAACTTAGGCTTTGACACATACCCATATTCTTCTGATTGTTCCTCCTTCTTGTAATTGTGCCGTTTCTTTGAGGATTTTCCCTCTGATGAAGAGGGTTTTTCTGCGGCATTTATGGCAGAAGTCACAATTGGTGTCTTCAATTGTGTTCACAAAATAGCATGAGTTCGGTTGATCGTCTTTCTGACCATCCAATCATTATATTTCTGCGCATTTTTTCTTTTGGCTTCTTGCCACTCGCCTTCCTCCTCTGGAACTATAGCAGTAACACATGCTATTTAGGATGAAGAGCCTTTTAGTTTGACTTGTCCCGAATCAACCATCTTTTGCAGGAGGTCCTTGAAGACAAAACACTTCTGGATGGGATGCCCCAACATTTTATGAAATGGGCAATAATTGGGATGGTCTTCATCTCCTTCCTTGTTTTGCCTCTTAGGCCTCAGTAATTGAACCAAATTATTTTCCAGAGCCGAAATGAAATAACCAGGAACTTTTTCATTTCGGAAAGAGTAAAATTTTATTTTAAAATCCTCAAATTCTTTTCATCTTTGATATTTTTGATTATCTTGATGAAACAGTCTCTTCTATTGATGCTGAGGAGGTGGAGCCCATTGAGAAGATGAAGGTTTTGAAGTAGAAGCAGGTACAGGTTCTTGCTTCAGCATAACTATAGCAGTATCTACTTTACCCATTCTCCTTCCTCATGCTGATGGAATTACACAAGATTTATCCTTAGTCTGTATAAGAGAATCTTAAATCTTTTGAGTGATTGAAGTAAGGTCTCGAAACCCTCCTGTGTATTTCACAGGGATCAGAGGTGTGTGTAATTCGTCACGCAGATTTTCCACACAGATTGGAAACAGTTCCTCTTGAGGGAGTGCTAAGCCCAGGGAATATGTTAATCCCTTCCAGCAAGCAATGAAACCAGATACTCTTTCATTCTCCCTTTTCTTACAGTTTGTAAGATCGAAAATTGTTGTCTTTGGCAATGTTGAGCTGAATTGAAGAAGAAATTGTTGACGGAGATCTTCTCATCCAATAATTGACCAAGATTTCAAGCTTGTGTACCAGAAAAAGGCTGGTCCTTGCAAGGTTCAAATGAATCATCTGAGTTTCACTACTTCTTGCTGCTCCGGAGTTCCCATAATTGTATCATAATAAGACATGTAATGCATCAAATTCTATTTAGGATCACCTGATCCATTGAAAATAGGGAATATAGGGTTTCAAAAACTTGATGGGGGAGAGACTGAATCTACCCATTCAGGGTAAGCTCTATTTTATGGTTGAACCTATGCATGCTTCCCTTCCATAGTCTCTAACCAATATTTTAATCACTCAATGGTAGTTATTAACTTTTGAGAAACATCCGGTTGAACTTGGACTTGGGAAGGTGCAATGACAGGAGCTTGGATAGGTATGGTAGCTGGTACTGCAACTGATGGAAGCACTGCCAATTGTTGTTGCACTTGACTCATAGGATTAGACCTGTGATGTTGTACTAATAAAAGAGGATATTCTTGATCCATCTCAGTAGTTGCAACAAACTCCCTTGGATAACTGACTCCAGCACGTTTAGGAGGAAGACTACCCTGAAGTAGTTCTACATTCATCCTCCTCAATTACTTCATTTCTTCCTCCTATTGCGCAAATCTTTCCTATAGTGAGAGTGATTGGCCTACTCCAGAGGAAGGATATGTAACCCAATTCTTCCCCTTCCCATTGTTTGATCCCTTTCGGAGAGGGGGAAGTGGGTTATTTTAAGGAACACCCAGATTTTGGGTAATCCTTTGATTTTGTGTGCACACACCTTCTTCATTTGTGTCTGTGCATAAAACTTATTGAACATGAACTTATTCATCTGATCCCTCTGAGTGAGCCTCATCTGGTGGATTAGAAATAATGGAATTGATGAAATTGATTGATGAATAATGCATTTCATACCTCCTATAGACATTCTTGCGATATTTTCTCCTTCCATGCCTTTGATGAGACATTGCCTTTTGTTGATTCGATCCCTCAGTAACTTGTTGATGAACTGTAATTTGGAGAGAATCTTCTGATAATTTGGCTCTCTGTTCCTCTTGAGGTTTCTTCCCCAATCGAGAAAATACCGACTTTCTCTGAGGAGGGGGTTGATGATTTGAAAAAGTCCCCAGTCCGGTGGACTGGGGCTGTTCCTACTGTCTTTGCTCAATTCCTCGAATCCTATTTGTTGATTCCGAGGGCTGGGTTAAAAGAAGCCCCAGTCTGGTGAGCTCGTGTGGCTCTTAAAACGATTTTTCTGAGACTTTATTAAAAGATCTCCTGATCTTGCAGACCTTGATCTGGAAATTATCTGGATGCATCAATCGACATCCACTTTTATCACCTGGTTCAAAATACCATTGGATGATTTCTGACACTTCTGTCACTTGATGATGTGCTTGCTCTATACGAGAGGCCTGTTCAATATTCTCGTTTGCTTGATGCAGGAGTAATTCAACAACTTGTTCTCTGTATTCTTGACTTTGAGAGGAACTAGTTGAAGCCTATTCTTGGGCAAGCTTTTTATTACAAACAAATCTAGGTATTTGTGGCTGGACATGGGAAATAAAATTTCATGAGACCATTTTCGACGGGCATTGCTAACTGGAGAGCACCGTGAAATGCAGTGCTCTATGAACACCCCATCCTCTGACATAAATACCAGATGGGGCATTGGAAATTAACTGTCAAAACCTTCTTAGTGTGCCAAGGCATGAATGGTGAAGGGCTCTCTACTGCTTTTCAGCCTTCAGATATCGAGAGATTGATAGAGATTCCAAGTCAATTTGGCGTTGTAACCCTTATATTATCTTAACATGATTTTCATATTCATCATAATATAATACTTTCTTTTTCAAATGACAAAGAGTTTTCCATATGTTGAGATGAATATCATGAATTCCATCTTCCGTAAACATTTCTGGAATGTCATACTGAGAGTTAGCCAGAGGCCAAAACATGACTGTCACTTGACCTTTCGCCAGTTGTTTTCTCAGGTTCAACATTTCCTCTTTATCATTTGTTGAAGATTCTTCTACCTGATTTGACCAGAGTTGGTGCTTCCTTGTTGCTTCATCGGATTCAACAAGATTGGTAGAGAAACCATTGATCAAACTAGAAGATGCATGACATAGGGGTGGTTCGGAGAATGACCTACACCTTGGGCTATCTTTCGATTGAGAAATTATTTCACCTGCAAGGTATGAAGCATCAGAAATGATTGGTTTCGAATTTGTAAGTTCCTCAAGATAAGAGGGATTTCTCGGCACTACATTGTCCACTAGAGCATTTTCCAGGAAATGTGCATCACTACTGCGGAGAGGACTTTTGCAGCGAAATTCATCATCATGGGGAGGACCACCATGGTGGGTTATAGCAAAAGATGAGATCTCTTGCTCCTTCGTCTTCTGACCACACAGAGGGTTCCTGTGGCTCTCATCTGAAGATAAAACTTCGAGATCGACTGAATTGTCATGAAGAAATCATTCATGAGGAAGTGTCTATTAGAGGCCTTCGGAATTAATGTTCCCACTATTGGGAAATGAGGGAGTAGAATCTTAAATTCCAATAGATAACTGTCTGAGGGCTTCAAGAACTCCAGCATTGAGCAAAGCCTTATTACAAATTGGCTCTTGATCTCTTTACTGTGCTAGGAAGGTCTTCATCTTAGACGTATTCTTACACACCTTGGAAACCACTTGTTAACGAAAGTGGATGCTCTGAGCAGGTGTATATGTCTGATCAGGAGAGATGGCCAGGTTAGGGTGACGATCTCTACTCAAATCAGGTGTATGTGCCTGACTTAGTTGTCCATATGATATGGGGGAGTATGCCCCACAACCCTCTTTGAATGGAACAGATGTGTGTGTCCATTCTAGAATGAAATGTTAATGTGTCACTCCACTGCTAGGGACAGATTTGTGTGTCTTTCCCGGAGATGTTGCTGAAGCTGTTATAATATCCAAGAAAGCATCCAGAATATGAGCAAAGATTTGCTTCTTCTCTTTCACCATTGATAGAATATGCTTGGTGACTTCAGCTGCAGAAATGGGGATATATGTCCATTCTGTTCTTGGAGTAGGTGTATGTACCTGCTCCTGTACTCCTATTCCTGTCAGTGAATCCTGCCAGTACTCAAGTGTAGGGGCAAAGAGTTGAGTCTGCCTCCTATTTGTCACCGGAGCTTTCCAACTGACTTCTCTGAATGCTACCAAGCGAGACTATTGGTAGGCTTGATCAGTATTAGTAGGTGTATGTGCCTGCTGATTGCACTTCACCGAACGTGGTTGAAGAGATCCATCATATGTAGTCAGACGAGACTACTGACTAGCTGGTGATGTATAAACAGGTGTATGTTCCTGCCTATAGTACTCCGCCGGAATTTCCTGGCGGGATTGGCTTGATACTGCCAGACGAGTCTGCTGGACAACGTAATTAAAATGGGCAGGTGTGTGTTCCCGCTCGTTTCTTTCCACCAAGTTAGGTTGGTGGACCTCTCCCGAGATGTCAGAGATGAGAACCTGCTCACTGTTAACCGGATATTTCCTCTGGCAATTATTCTTGCCTACTCGGGTTCGAGGAACCTGAGATGAACGCCTGGAGTCGGTACCCTCATCATGTTGAGGGCGCACTGCCGCACGAGTCTGGCGGCGATTGTTGGTGGGAGCCCTTGGGAAGGACTCCTGTCTCCTTGAATTAAGGCTCTGGGAGCCTTCTCATTCACCTCCACAGAATATGGGAGTGGATGGTGATTGCGTTCTGGGGGTAACGACCCGAAATGGTTGGAGACGGTGGTTAGCATCGCCAGTTTCTTGATCACTGATCGTCGTTGTCCAGACGACCGGTGTGAGTTGTTCACGTTGAGGGCTTGTCGGGAAGCCTCCAGAGTTGGAATGGTACCGTGTTGATGGTACACCTTAACCAGCACGTTTGATACCCCATGTTGAAGACGCTGAGTAGGTGATATCATCTTTAGAGCGGACGATGATCCAGCAGGAGTAGCAGTAGTGGCATTCGCAACAACGGTATTCACAGGTGTGAACTTGAGAGCAGCCATTTCTTAGAATGCAGAAAATCTTGGAAAAGAGTGCCATTTTGATATAACAGACGTAATTAAGATAAATTCAGCCACTACATCTTTTGGATGAGCACATATGTCAATGATTGTTTTTGTTGGCCCTCTCATTGAGTTTTAAATAGGGGCCTAACAAATAAGTAAAACATCATTTTAACTTGGTTAAGGATTCACGTCGGGTTCACCATTTTTTGTTTCCCTCTTGGAATTGGGGATGAACTCATTCATTTAAGATTCAAACATTCCAAGAGCTTTCTAACGGGTTTGTTCGTAGAACCAGAAACATCCAATGATTCCATATCCATTTGAACCTACTTTCCAAAGGTAGGCACTCATTAGTTGTGGACTGATGAGGCTTAGGAATTTTCATTGGTCGATAGGATGGGTGGTTGGACTCATCACACCTTTTTGAGGGGAATTATTATCTACTCCGGGACTCTCTTTTTCTATTTAAGTTATGTTCGTGAATCCTTATTACATTACCAAGTATTAAATGAGTTTTCCTTTAGATCTGACAATCAATGATTGATATGTAGGAAATTTAGAGAATCTTTTATATGTATTCGAGGTTCTTCATTGATAGAGAATCATCTGTATTTGTTAGATATTCTTAGTCAATGGTATCCTTTGATACATAAAAGTCTCTTGGTCATTATGATGACCATACTGGTTTTAAAGCCACTCAGTGGGGCACTTGAAGTTTATTGTCATTCAGAAGGAAATTTATTATTTCAGAGTTGGGATCGTACCCGCATATGGGCTACCTACGTATACTTTGATTTGGAAAATGAATCAGAACCCACGTAGTTCGAGTAAGGGAGTATGATGTTTATGATTATTGGATCAAAGAGAGATGTCATAATTACTTTTACACTCTAATCTAATGTGAGGCATGCTCGGTGTGAGAAACAAGAGGTATCGGTAAAAACCATACAATTCTGCCATGAAAGATGCAATCATAATAAATGATGTGGGGATTATGTATGTATGACTACCCAAATAGATGAAGATTAAGATTTACTTTAGGGAAGAAATCCAGGAATAGGGTCCATAAAGGTATATGTACTTTATGGAGATTTGGATACTCTAACTTGGGGCATACTCTTGAAAAGGAGGACCAAATTTGGAGGGGACTTATGATTGGGTTTTACTCCTGAGAAGGAATCCCAAATAAATAGTAAATTAGGACTGGTTAAGAGAAACATAAGGTACTTGGGGCTTACTTCTAAGGAGGATGCCCATATTTGAAACTGGGGATTATTCATGAAAAGGAGGCCCAGGTTAATGAGGACTTGGGGCTTACTCCTAAGGAGGATGCCCAGACATGTGAACTTTGAGACTGGGGCTTACTCCTGAAAAGGAAGCCCAGGTTAAAAGAGGACTTGGGGCTTACTTATAAGGAGGATTCCCATATTTGGGAATTTTAAAATTGGGGCTTACTCCTCAAAAGGATGCCTAGATTAGGGGACTTAGGGCTTACTCCTAAGAAGGATGCCCAAAATTAATGGAAATTATGACTGGGACTTACTCCTGAAAAGCAGGCCCAGGTTAAAGAGTTCTATCATCTTAAAGGATGAGGTTGAATGAATGAAATCTCAATCATTAGTGACATAAAGATGTGTAAATCCCTAGGTTTTGAGAAATGTTCCACGTAGTTCCTTTTAGATAAAAAAGTAAAATCAAGAAATCATGCCATAAATGGATTTGAAGAGTATCTTCAAGATTGAATCATGAATAGGAGAGGTGGAATGGAATAAGAGGGGTTAAATGGGCAAGAAAAGCACCCAAAAAGGCAGGGGCGCGCAAGTCCTGGTAGGCGCGCAAGTACTGCGTGAGCGCGCAATTCCTGGTCGCACAGGTATACCGGCGTGACACATGGGTACTTGCGTAATTGTTAACCAGTAGGGTAACTCTTGGGCGATCCTTGACCAAAGCCTTTAGAATTATACAGAGGTACTTCCAAAAGAGAGGATTTCAAGTTTTGGTGAGGAAGTAGGGTGGCGCACAAGTATCTTCATTTACCTTAAGTGTAAAACACCTTAGGCGCGCAAGTGTTAGTGAATTATAACACTTAGACCTTACTCCTCTTGTTTAGACCTTCCATTATAGGTAACGAATTACCTTAGAAGTGTTAGGAAGACCTGAATAAGAGACTTGGGCGTTCAGAGGTCTATATCTGAATTCTGGAAAAATTCCTCTTCAAATGGGGGGACCAGAGGGTCTATTTATAGGCTGGAGAAGACCCCGAGCGGTTATCACATAGGTCGCGCAAGTCACTTGCGCGACCATTAGTCGGCACACAAGTATACTTGCGTGACAGTAATGTAACTTGCACGACACATGTGAATTTGAAGCCTTGTTCATGCCTTTGTCGATTTTTGATGTTTTCTTCAAAGGTTGAATCAATTTGTGCTAAGTCATTTACCTTTCCATTCTTTTAGACAATGTGACAAAAAGGAGCGTCAAGAAACACTATTCAAGAAAGCTGTCTTAACATCCATTTTATTAACTTTATATCCTTTTTGGATTGCCATAGTAAGAAAAAGCCAGATTGACTCCAGTCTAGCAATTGGTGTAAAGGTTTCTTCAACATCGACACCTTCAATATGTGAATATACTTTACAAACCAGTCGTTCTTTTTTTCTGATAACACTTCCATTCTCATCAAATTTGTTTTTTAAAATACGCTTTGTACTAATCACATTATGTCCTTCAGGTCTCTTGACTAGATCCCAGGTTTTATTCTTGTCTATCTGATCTAGCTCTTCATTCATGGCTTTCACCCATGATTCATATTTTGTAGCTTCAAAAAATGAAGATGGTTCCAATGTAGATAGGAGTGCAGATTGTGCATTACTCCTCATTCTCCTAATTTGTGTGGGTTTATTCCAATCCCCAATGATGTTGGATTTATCAATTTCTGATCTTCAATTCCTCCTCTAAGGTTCAATTGAATTCTCTCCAGCTATGGTTTCAACTTCAGATTATTCTTCTGAGTCCACATCATAATGCAACTCCTGGGGGGTTAGTATGCCTTCCTCCATTTTCGTATATGAATTTACTCCATGTTCACATTCATCCTCATCTTCTATCTCATCAGAATTGGGATTATTTGAAGCATTAGGGGTTTTACCATCATTGATCTTAACATCATTGCTTTGCATAATCCTCCCCAAGTGTTTATTGAAACACTTGTAGGATTTGCTGTTCATTGGATACCCAAGAAAATTTCCTTCATCAGCATTGTCACCAAACTTCCCTTGATTTTCTTCATTATTTCAGATGAAACATTTACTTTCGAAAAAAAGAAAGTATTTCAAAAAATTATTCCTTCAATGCCACAATTCATATGGTGTCTTCTTTTCTCCCATATAAAGCCCTGTTTGATTCTGAATGTGCACTGCAACATCAACAACTTCTTTCTAGTAATGGCGAGCGATAAAACTCTCAATCAGCGTAGTCCGTGCCATATTTTTGACCTGTCAATTTCGGCACTCAAAACTCCATTTTTCTATGGATTTCTCACAATAGCTACCTTGTGGTGTATTCCATGTTCATCTAGGTAATTATCAAACTCAATGGACGTGTATTCCAATCCATTTCCAGATCACTTGACTTTTATTGTCCGTCCAGTATCATTCTCAGCAATCCGAAAATATGTTTTCATGCAATCAAGTACTTGTCACTTCCTATGAATAACCATTACAAAATCCATTTTACTATAATATCAATGAAAAGGAAGAAGTAACTCTCTCCATGAGTTCCGACAACATTTATCGGGCCACATATATCTGTATGGATGAGATCAAGAAGGTGTGATGCCCTTTTCTTCTTTGGTCGATATGAATTTTAGACTAGCTTCCCCTGTATGCAAGCATCACAATTATTTTTCCGTTCAAATTTCAGAATGGGGATATCCATGACAATATTCAGCTTATATATCTTTTCCATGTCATGTTGGTTAATGTGCCCCGGCCTTTGATGCCAGAGGTTGTTTTCTTATTCAACAGACAAATATCAAGAGTTCACTTTTCTGTCAACCTGATATAAGTTTCCATATGTTCTATAGAATTTCATAAGATAATTCCCTATTTTTCCCTTTATAGTGCAACCTTTTTGATTGAATGTTACTATGAGCCCTGAGTCACATAGTTGACTCACACTTAGGAGATTGTGGCATAGACTGTCCACATAATGAACTTCAGTCTTCTTCATCTCTCCATTGGAGAGAGTAGTATTCCCACTGCCTTTAATCTTCAAAGCACCATCATTAACAAACCGCACAGTTCCATCAACCTTCTTTTTAATGTTCTTCAAAAGGTCATAATTTCCTGTCATATGTGAAGATAATCCACTATCAAGAATCCAGGTGATGTCGCTCTTTGTAGCTTTGAAGGATACTTCTGCAAGATTGGATTTCTCGATCTTCTTCTTTTCCTTCCAAGAGATATTGGATTGAGTATTAGATATTGATGGCCTTCTAATTATTTCTTCCACATAATCATATTCTTCATACCCATAATATTCTTCCATAGGGGAAAACCTGTTTGTGAGAACAACACCATCAGGAGGGTAAATATTGACCCATCTCTGAGAGTTGTATAAATCTCTCATATCGTACCTCTGCCTGCAATACAAAGCTTTATGGCCAAAGTTAGAAAAATGAAAAAAATATCCGTATAAACTATTTCTTCTATATGATGGAGAATATGAAATCAGTCTCCTTTGTTGACATCCCAGATCTTCCTCATTCAAATAGCTCCTTTCCTCTTCGCAATATGACATTATATGGCCTAGATTGACACATAACTGACACTTCATGAGAGGAAATGTCTTCTCACTTGAATTTCTCCGCATGCCTTCATCCTTGGAAGAATGGTTGGACTGAATATCATTTTTGAAAGTTTGAGGATAATTTTCAGTTCTTATTTTAGTTTGTATTGAGGGTTTCTTTTTCATCACTTCAGGCTATGTTTCAATATGTCCAACTTTCATATTGCCTTTATTTTGTCTCTCTTCACTTCCAGCAGTTGATGTCGTAGCTTCACAGCCAATTCCACTCTTTCCCATGCAAGCAGGTCTTCGATCACGAAAGATTTTTCCAACCCCATCTTAACCACACATGGCTCTTACTAGTAATTCTGCATCTAAGAATCTTCCAAAATGAATTTTCTTCTTACCCTCATTTGTTGTTGATTGACATTAAATTTTACTCCTAAGAGTAACAACTTATTCTTCATGACCATCAATAGTATTGTACTTATCTTCTAGTATAGATGAAAGTTCATTTATGACCCTTTCTTGTTATTCAATTCTAATATTTAGTTCCACAACGTCATCTGTGCTTTCAAAGATTGAAGACTGAACTCTCAGTAGTTCTTCTAGTCATTCAATTTCTGCTTCAGGCTCATCAACATATTCTGATGATTCTTACACCACTTCCGTACACTTATTTTATCTATTACATTTATTCTCAATCTTGGAAAAGGTATCCTTAATTTGAATATTTGGATCACCATTAGGAGTAATATGATTATCTATGCCTTTATTGATCGAGGGTTATGAATTTTCAATGGTAGCCATCATGGAAGAATGGTTACCTATTTTAAACTCTGGTTCTTCTTATTTTTCAAAAAATTAAATATCATTATCTTCCTCTTCATAGAAAAAACTCTTCTTCTTTACTTTGTTTCCAAATTTGAAGTCACCCTTTTTGAAAAATATTTTCGGAGGCTTCTCGATGTCTTCTACTTCGCTCTCATCATCATCAAACTTTCTTTGGCACTGAGAGGCAATGTGCCCAACTCTTCCACAATGAAAATATGCCAGAGGTAGCATACCTTTAAATTTACCTTCTTTCTTCTTCAGCTTCATGGTGATGAGATAAGTAATTTATTTTTCCTCATAATCATAACCACCAATATCTTCTGAAATTTTCAGTTTGTCCATGGATTTGAATGCCATTTCCTTGCTTACACGAGCCGTGGCATCTTTGGGTTTGACTCTCATCTCATATGCCACTAGACTACTTAGAAGATCATCCAGATATTGTTTAGATAGATCTCTTTCTTCAAGGGTTGACACCTTTTCATTGTATATAGGAGGAAGCATTCTCAAGATTTTCTTTACAATATCAATGTATTTGATTTCCTCTCAATGACCAAAAATTTCTCCCACTACTTCAGTAATTCGATTGAATAATGAATCTGCATTCTCATCAGTATGCATCTTTAGATCATCAAACTTGTTGTGTAAGACTTGAAGTTTTTCCTCCTTCACTTTGATGTCTCATTCATAAATGTTTTCAAGTTTATCCCACATGGACTTTCCTGAGGTGTAACTCATCACCTTTAGATAGATCTGATCTGAAAGACCCACAGTGATAGCATTTTGAGCTTTAGCATCTGTGTCAAAAACTTTCCTGTCTGTATTAGTCATAGCAAGCCCTGTTGGATCAGTAACTTGTATTCCTTGCATAGTAGCCAGGAGGACATCCATTCCAAGGGATATTAAATGATAATTCATTCCATTATTCCAAATCTGAAAATTACTTCCATTGAAGAGAGGTATTCCCCTAGCATTGAATTTATTCTCTATGACGACAAAAGACAGATCTAACACTAGTAACCTTTACCCTTTGATACCACTTGTAGGACCTCGGGACACCCAGAGAGGGGAGGGGTGAATCAATTTGCCAACTTTTCTTTTAAACTGATGGATCTTGTTCCCACATTGCTATGAAAAAGTTAAACCTATATGATAGATATGATTATAAATCAAACATTCACATGAAAAGAGATGACACAACACTTTTTACTTGGTTCACCACTAAGGGCTATGTCCAAGGAGCATACATCGACAGGTTTTCGATCGTACCTAAATCCACTATTCTTCACTAGTTGTGGATTCTAATGGTTTGTGAATAGTCACTCTATCCCAAGCTCACTGCCTTTACAAATGTTCAGGGATAGCCCACTGTGTCCCTTGGATCACATTTTTTTACTCCCCCTGGCTCAATGACTTTGGTGAAGTCCCGGTCAGTTTATAGATGTGAAGGTCTCTTCAATAGATTCGCATTGAAGTCTTTGCCTCTGCTTAGCATTAGACTATGCTTTCATCAAAGTCTAGAATTGTTGCACTTGAACACACTGAACCACTGAAACAGATAATTAGATTGTGCAAATAGGTTACACTAATGATTTCGTGCAACACCTACCCTTTCCATGCAAGTTATCACTTTTGCACACAATACATGATTTTCACACGGAAAAATATTTCACGCAACACCCCCTTTACGTGAAAATTTCAATTTTTTGCAGAGCCTCCACTTTTACATGCAGCTTCGCCTTTTTTGCACAACATCAAATTTTTCATGCGACCTCAAATTTTACGCGCAACTTCTACTTTTTCAGGCACCTTCATCTTTTTCATGAAACTCAGACTTTTTTTTGCGCAGCTTGGACTTTTTCGCGCAACTCCCTTTAAACGAACCTTTTACACACATTTGCCCTCAGATCTTCTCTAAGTCTTCAACCATTCGAAATGAGGGGTGGTGGGGGGGGGGGTCACCTCTTACTTATAGGCATCGCTGACCCCTGCATGCAAAACCCATCGTGGTGCGAAAAACCTCTCATTCGGCACACAATACATTTCACACAGGAACCATTTTCCGCGCACATCTTCATGCTTTTCATGTAGCCCATGCCTTTACCATTTTTCGATGTTCTGATTCCAAAACACCTCTTGCGCAAAAAATCTCTCTCCACTATTTCTCGCTCAACACTGTTTTTCGCATGCCACACTATTTTTCGCGCACACCTCCCCTATTTCACACACCACTTCCTATTTTCTTGCACCTCCTCTTGCCAACAACCTATGTCTTCATTTTCCGATTTTTAGGTCCAAATATTTGTCAAACACTAGAGAACAACGCCTCCTTTAATACTATTGTCTGCTTGAACTGTATGATCACTTTATTGGCACACATTCTGAACTTCCACTAAGGATTTACAACAAACAAAAAGTGTAATCCAATTTATTCATAGAATGACCATGGTTCCAACATGTATTAAATGATCAAAAAATAGTTTTGCGAATACTGAAAGATAATTCGATGCTCCGTTTGGTGAAATCTTATCTTGGTGTGGCGTTTGACACAAGAAAACAATTAATTTAAAAAAACATAAAAAAATAAAAAAATATACCGCATAAAAATATCGGGATGTTACATTCTATCCCCCTTAAAATGAATTTCACCCTCAAAATTCATCTGGGTTATAAAAGCGTTAATACTTGAAAGGTTCTTTCATATAAATCTGCATCAGAAAAATGAATAATAAAACTTAGTTTTAAAAAGGAATGTGAGAAACATAATGGTTACCCAAAGTCACTCATAATTGAGTTTACCCATAGGAGAACCTAGGTGAAAGTGAACACATGGATATGGAAGAGAAATATAATTATCATGTTCCGATGAAGAGTGATAGATAAAAATGTTAGGAGAATCTAACAATCAAAAAGCTATAAATATGTGGGGATTTAATGTGCCATTTGATTCATCAGAAACTAAGTTACTAGGATGATTTTTTTTTGTTTTAAGATCACTTCCTTAGTGTTGAATAATGATTAGAAATACTTAATTGATCAAGTATAATCTTATATTTTCCTTTTTCACTGATCATTTTATAGTTCATCTCTAATTCCAAGAAATGAAGTTATAATTTTCATTCCAAAAGTGTTAAAAGATCACGCGATTCATAAATAGAATGATAGGTCATTCCATTTTTCTAAAAAAGGTTAGAAAAATTATTCAAATATTCATAAGTCCACCTATATTGAGAAAAAACTTTAATATAAAAAACAACATCTGATATTAAACATATAATTTCCATAAATTTATAACTTTATAATCCTTCTGAAAACTGAAAATACTAAAATATAGAAAGTTGGGATCTAAATAGGCTTAACATTTATCTCCCATATCTTATAAGGGAGTTCTTGGTTGTCACATTCCAATCATGTCAATACTATAATCATGTACTCTCTTGAAACATTGTAATAACATAATTTAAAATAAATCCTTATTGAAAACGTGCATGTTTCTTTATTGTTAAGTCCAAAAAGTTGTAAACTTGATCCATGATAGAAAAAACCACTTTTCAAAAAAAACTCCTTCATCAGTTCTAAGGAAATCATTTGCATCTAATTATTCATAACAATCACATATTTATCCAAATATCATTATCTCATAATCATTATCATATTAAGGGTTATCCTTCCTTTATTCATATAATTTACAAAAGTATCAACTTATTACCTCAATCACTTTTCATGGTTACTAGTACCATTCAGTATATTCTCCTAAATCCTTATGGAAAAACTACAATAGACTAATACATAGATGTTTCATTATTCCATAACGCCATAAATGAACTTCCACAAAATTATTCTTGAATTATAATACATAGACATGTAATCACTCCAATATCTTCTTAAACCATTAACCAAGATTCATCATTTTATTCCTTAACAATTCTTTCATCTCACATATCATTTGTAGTCTCTTCATTATCAGAACTATAACAATTATTCATATGGTCTTGTAGATTTTCATCATGATCTCCCCCTAGGAAATCTATTTTCATAATTCACGAACATTGAACATTTAAAACACTTAAGTATCATTGATTCCTTAGTTATACCATTTTACTTGTCCATTGTGTTAACTAAAACTTTTCCTTTGTAATAACTTTATTTGGGTCCTTCTTTTCCATACCCAAAGCATCATAAAGTTCCTTTGAAGAATTCTCCTTGATGCCTCTTCCCACAAGATTTACATAAGGAAAATTTAACTTTCTTTCCTTAGTGGTCATAATGAAACTCCATCTTTCTAGTATTTTGTGGGTTAGGAAACTCCCCAAATTTGAGATTACTGGTCATATTATGAGATTGATAATTAGGCATAATAATGATTTTTATCCTTCAAACTCCTATTTTATTTGGATTCTCATGAGGAATATCATTCCATTTTCCATCATATTATCCATTATCATGAATCATACTATTTCCATTTATTTTATAAAACCCAAAAATAAATGTGTGAGTGGAAATAATCGTACTAAAAAACCTCATAATGAAGGGAAAGTACTTTCAATCTATAACATCTTATGTTTAATCCTAGGTTATCTATGATCATTACCAAAATTCTAGGATTGTAGCCTATACTTAGAATTATCCTTAGAGTAATACCTAAACATATCCTTAGAAATATCACGAGGGATCTCACTAATGTTTTTGCATCCTAGTTTCCAAATGTTGGATAAACCTTCACTCTGATAACAACTCTAACGACCCAAGCTTGATGTTCATGAACATTACATTACTTTTTTGTAATACTTATTACACAAATAGATTCCCAAAGATGGTATTATTTTAGTGCCTTTGGAAACTTGGAACACATTCTTTTAATTTGGTGAATGATATTTAACATCTCCCCTAAAGATATCATCCTTTAGTTTTCCTAAATAAACCTTTCTTTATATCGTGGGGAAAGGAAAAATATGAAAAGGGTGAGCTCAAATACTCAGTAATGGTAAAAAAGGAAAATTTCAAACAATAATTGAATATAATAATGTAAAATAAAATGAAATTAAGTTTTTAAAATCATACCACATGTAACATATATCACAATCTCAAGTCATGAAATAAATCATGGTAGTTTATAAGGCATAAATCATAAAGGATCACAAGTCAGGAGAAAATAGCATTGGCATAAAACATGGAATTATGGAAAACACATAAGCATAGAAAATAATTTAATATTAGTCATGGCCCATTTACGAGACTATAATAGTGGACAAAGTCAATTAATGAACCAAGTTCACTCCTCATTCTAGCCCTTTATTACTAAACTGAGTTTACATCCCATTCTAGCCCTGTATTACTGAACCGAGATCATTTCCTGTTCTGACCCTTTTTATATCATGAGATATAAATATTTACCCAATTAATTGGAGGGAGATATAGGTCCCATATATCTCATAATGGAATCATTCTTACATGTTCTACAAAAACATAAATCATTTATCATAACAGAACCCAAGGAATAAAATGGGTTTCTTAAACATCATTACACAATAACACAATCTATGTAATACAAATAGATTTTATAAATATAATTCCATCATAAATACAATAAAACCATAGGAATAATAGGGATATTATAATTGATACATAACCCTATTAAATAATTCCATCTTATATGGAAAATAATTTTGATAGAACACTTGAAATTAATTATTAGGGAAAATACTATTCCTCTAAAAAAATGTTTTATTTTCTCAAAATGCCACAAAATTTTCAAATAAAAGAATTTATTTTAAAATAAACTTGAAAAATTGTAAAGAAAGATTCATGGAAATAATTTTTTATGAAAATGTAAAAATTATATAATGTCATATAAGTTAAAAGAAAACATTCTTCTAGTACTTATGTCGAAATGTCCAAAATTACCCCATATCGAAAATGAAAAGGGATTCCTCTCATATGGTTTAATAAAAATTCACCAATGGGTAAAGTTGAATTTAAAAAATTGTATAAGGATATAAAGAATATTTTGGAATATATATTTAGGAAACATGTACATGGATGATAAATTTACACCAGTGTATACTTTTGTATAAACAATATCAGATAACAATGAGATTGAAAAATTATCCCTTACCTTAGGTCTAGATTCCATCGTATGTGTCCAAATCTACTATATAAGGGTTTAAATAATGTAATTAAATTATTCTAGAATCATATTAATTTTCATGATATCATAAGTGTTCATATTATTACCCATTTGTTAAGAACATTATTACTCATCCTTCATATAATAACTGTTTTATTTTCTTATGCATGTTTTATCGGATATGTACCATCCCAAGGTTTTAAAAAAATAAATTGAAATCCCTAAAACACCGAAACATTGTTTTAAAAATATATTTATATTCTATATTTAAACATAGTTTTTCCACTTATATGGTTTGAATTTTGAAAAATAGTAATCTACGGTTGTGACAAGTAAGTTATTTAGAGCCTGAGAGAACCAACTTGTTTTTTGGTGAATAGTAACATACCCTTATAAATAGTAATATGAATAGTAATATGAAACTTATGAATAGTAACTCATATTATTATTTTAGTCTCTTAAGTTTATAAGATAATGATATCTTGATTAATTTTTCAAGGTGATATAAAATGATTTATAGTTTCAAAATTGTTATTTTTCGAATAAATTATTATTTTAATTAAAAATAAAATTAATAATATCTAGAAATTAATTTTCAAAAAATGTACTTAATTTTTTAATTCTTCATATATAAAAATGGTAAGGGATTTTTTTGGTATTTTTCTGAGATAGATGAATTTTTGGTGAATAGAAAAAATACTGTTTTAAAATTTTCGGGTGTTTAATGACATCATAATGATGTAATGCTGATATAATCATTCTGGTAAACTCTTGAGGATTAAAATATGATATGATGTGTCCCAATTGGACAATACCATGGGAAAAAACCATGTCAAATATGATGGTTTTGAAAATACCACTAGTGAGGTGTCCTTTGAAATAAATTAAAAATTCCCTCACTTTCACTATAAATACCACCCTTACCTACCTCTTCCTCTCACACCTCTCATGTTTTGAGAATTTTCTAAATTATGACAAATACTCTTTATAAGGCTCTTCCCCACGTTCTAGACCTATGGGTCTCACCAGAATTCCAAAACCAAAGGCCTCAAGGAGGATCTCAAGGAGAAGAGATCAATAGGTAAAGATCCTCTTTTATTTTCATGTATCTTCTTTTCAATTATTTTCTTTCCTTACACTATCTTCTCCTACCCTTATTCAAGAGGCCTTAAATCTATATTATTATATATATTAAGAATTTTTTTCATGATTATTAAAAAATTCACCATCATTCTTCCTCTCCTCTTCCTCTTATTCTAAAAATAAAAACACCGTCTCTGATGTGTCGATTTACTGACATCATGGATGATATGTCTTCAATTTCCTTTAATTCCTTAAAATATTATTGTAAAACCATTTTAATGGTTGAAACCAATTTTAAAGTGTATTATATTACCGCTCTTATGTTCTGGAATTAACTTATATTCATAATATAAAATGTATATGATAAAACAGGTTCATGATTATCAATGAACAACCAAACTGATCTAAATGAAAATAACTAATGATTTATCTAATGATTCATCCTCATACCATATAACCAAAATTATTTATGTAATAATTTAATATTATGGAAACATATTAACACAATTTCTTTCCACTTATTGATTTTATCTTCCATTCGAGAACAAAATCCTTTACGAACCGACCATGGAAATAATGTAAAGAACGCACCAAAAACAATGTAAATAACCAAATATTATTAATGAATGAGTGGAATGATGTTATAAAATGATGATGTAAGGTGTTATAAACATGAATATGTTTTTTGAAAATATTAATAACAATATTTAAACCATTATACATGAGTTTTAATCACATTTTATGTAAGATGAACCCGAAGTATGGGAATATATAACGTAATTTTCATTTTTTTGGCTTAATCTTATACTTCATCAATTATATGGTATTGAGATTATTTATGTGATTAATTGTTGATTATATTATGTTTTATTATGTGTATTTATATTTTATACACATATTACTTTCATTCTAAAAATCCCCACTTTAATTATATGATATATGTAAGGGGAATTTTCTTTAAAAATTCTATTTTAAAAGTCTATTTTACAAAATTCAAAAGTAATGTTTTTATACAATTATTCATATTTTATGATTATGCTTTAGTTATTGGAAATTTTTTATGATGAATTTTGGGACCTATATCACCCTCCAATGCATTGGGTATGTGTATGTTAGAGGTCGGTTGTATGGTTACTCCAAGTGTAACTACGATGGTTACTCCATGTGTAACTGTAATGGTTACACCGTAAGGTGGCCGTGAGGGTTACATTGTAAGTTAGCTATGATGGTTAAAAATCTTAAGGTATCCATTAGGGTTACAATATAATTAAGTAATGTCCCAAGATACCTTTATGGTTTTATATATGTTCTATAATGTTTTATGGAAATCTCTTATTTCAAAAAGTAAGTATTTAGGGGTGAGAAGTATGTCTTTATGAAATGATTTCATATATTTTTAAGTTCTCATAGAATAATGGGTTCTTTCCTTATTTTTATATCCCTTACTGAGTTTTTTATGCTCATCCCATGTTTTTAAAATTTTTTCATAGGTTATTAGGATGTGTAAGAGAAAGAAGGAAGTAAAGTTTGTTGTTTTGAATATTTTTCAAAGAAATCTAGTTGTTATTTTTTGTTAAAAATTTTATGTTTTGGAAGAAATTGATATCATTTTAATGGTAACCAATTTATATGCTTGTCAGTTTATATGTATGATTTATATCCTAACTTTATAAAACTCTAAACTGAAAATATCTTTTGGAATATAAGGAATTTAAATCTAGTTGAAATAGACCAATTATGTAATGTTTAAGGACATGTCCTTATAGTTGGTATCAAAGCAAAGTTTAGATTACTTTTAGAGTTAGTATGACGTTAAAAGAATACCATAAATGATATTTACCATATTTTTATGTTGAAATGGTATAGAATTTAAATATTACAATGTTGATTTATCTAATATATGTTTTTTCAGAATGGTTTTCTATAGAAGAAATAGGGAAGATGAAGTTGGAAGGAACCGATATGCTGATATCTTTTCAAATCCGCAACCAGGAATGGTGGGTATTGGAACCAAGAAGTTTGTGATGGTAATGGATCAGCAGAAATAAGAAATAAATGGCCGTGAAATCCATGCAATGGAACAACTAGAGCTACCACAAACGAACATGATGATAGTGGAACATTTTATGAGGAAACACCTTCCTTCTTTTATTGGATCTTCAAACCCAGTAGCAGCTGGAGGATGGATTAAATCTATTGAAAAGATATTCGATGTTATGGGATGTTCAGATAATCAAAACGTTAGTCTATCCATTTATCATTTCAAAGGTGAAGTTGATCTGTGGTGGTTAATGGTCAAGAATATCAGAGATAGAGAGGAGATTTAATCCCTAGAGTGGGATGAATTTAAAGGTATTTTCCTTGCAAAAATATTTTCCTAAGGTGGTTCGACTTAGGTTGGGGAATAAATTCCGTGAATTTAGGAAAAAGGATGAATATTATAGGGCTGTGTATGAAGAAAAATTCACCCAACTATAAAGATACACTCCAAATTTTATTCAGGATCTTGATTTCAAAATCGATCGCTTTTACTTAGGATTGAGGACAAGATACCAAAGGGAATTAGCCTCCTGAGAATTCAAAATTTATGAGAAACTTGTTCGATGTGATGAGTGGGTAAAAATAGAGTTCACTAATGATCACATTTACTTTTAGAATAAATAGAAATATATATATGGAAAGTTATGGGAAAGAATCAATCAAAAAAATATGATGGCAAGAAACTTTAATTTCCAGTTTTTGAAGAGTGTGGTAAAAAGAACCCTATGGAATGTCTTCCCAAAACTGAGAAGTGTTTTATATTGTGGTAAGTTTCGACACATGGAAATAGATTATAATAAAAATTATCTTAAGATAAATTATGATAAGAAAATAGTAAAGTGGTTCAAATGTGGTGATATGTGTCATTATGAAAATTCATGCCCAAAGAAAGATCTAAATGATGGAAAGCAGCCAACCTATAAGCAGAAAGGTGTAGTGAGATCCTTTGAAACTATGTCAGCAAATGTCAGACCATCCAACGAAGTGGTATCAAGTACTTTGTTTATTTACCTAGATTTTACTAAATATTTGTTTCGTATGGGGTCTACACATTCATTTGTTTATGAGAATGTTTCTAGTAAATTGGAAATATCACCTCAAAAAATGAGACCAGAACATATTGTTAAAACAACGGGGTGAAATGTTATAGTAAAAAAGAATTTTAAGAATCTTCTTATTGTTATCTATGAAAATGAATTACCTATAAACCTTGTTGGTTTTACCTTAGTAGATTTTGATGTTATTTTAGGTATGGGGTGTATTTCTATTTATCATGCTAAGATTGATTGAAGAGCTAAAGAAGTTTTTTTTTCAGAAATAGTTTAAGTTTGTATACAAGAACGAACCCATACAATTGATAACATATCAGGAAGCTAAGAAACTATTGAAAAATGGGAATGAAAGTTATATTGATCATATTGTTGAAAATAATGAATCTGTTCAGATTAATGATGTGTTAGTGGTAAAAGAATACCTTGTTGTTTTTTCTAAATTTTTACTCGATGTTATACCTAATCAAGAAGTTGAATTCAAAATTAACTTAATTCTCGGTGATAATCAAATTTCAAGTACCCCTTATCGAATGGATCAAATGGAACTTCATGAATTGAAAAATTAGTTCCATGAGTTTCTTGATAAAGGCATCATTCGTCATAGAAACTTTACCATGGGGAGTTCATATTTTGTTCGTTAAAAAGAAAGATGGTTCCATGAGAATTTTTATTGATTATAGATATTTGAATAATGTTACTGTTAAGAATAAGTTTCATTTCCCTCACATTAATGATTTTTTTTTATTATCTCTTGGGAGCTCAGTATTTTAGAAAAATTTAATTGAGATCTAGGTACCATCAGCTAAATGTGAAGGTGGATGACATTCCAAAAATAGATTTTTAAAATAGATAAGGTCATTATGATTTTTTATGATTTCTAGGTTAAATAATTCACCTGCTATATTCAAAGATCTTATGAATAGGATATTTCATGAGTTCTTGGATAGATTTATGGTTGTTTTTATTGATGAAATTATGGTATATTCTAGAAGTAAAATGAGAATGAAAAACATATAAGGGTTGTTTTACAAACCTTAAACAAAAAGAAACTGTATGTAAAATTCATAAAGTTTGAATTTTGGTTGAAATAATTTCTTTCCTTGGTCATATTGTTTCTAAATATAGAATAACTTATGATCCTGCAAAAACAAATTTTTTTGAAGAATATACAATACCCACAAATATAATTGAGATTCATAGTTTTCTTGGCTTGGAAGACTATTACATGGGGTTTTTGAAAACTTTTCACGGTTATCTTGTCCACTGACTAAGTTAACTCAAAAAAGAGTTAAATTTATCTGGACTAAATAATGTGATGATTACTTTTAGAAATAGAAAATAATATTGGTGAATGATCTAGTTCCCTCAACTTCTAGAAATGGTGAGTTTTTCATCTACAGTGATGATTTGTTAAAGGGACTTGGTTGTGTTTTGATACATAATTATCAAGTTATTTTTTATGCTTCAAGACAGTTAAAAATTCACGAGTTAGATTTTACCACACATGATTTGGAATTAGAATCTATGGTTTTTTCTTTAAAAGTCTAGAGACATCATTTGTACAGAGCCAAATGTGAAATATATACTAACCACAAAAGACTAATGTATATATTCACTCAAATGGAATTAAACACGAGGAAAATAAAATTGCTTGAATTGATAAAGGATTATGGTTTCATGATCAATTACCATCCTAGAAACGTAGGATCGAAATAATGAAGCAAGATACTAATGTAGTATCTAATGATGCTCAATATACAAGAGGGGGGTGAATTGTAAAATTCTTTAGGAACTTTTAAAGTTGGTTAGAAACCTTTCTATTATTTAACAAGGTTAAATAAGGGAATTAACAAAATCTCTAGTTCTACACATTAGCTAGATTCTGAATATATGATTATGAGAAAGTGATTCTGGAAAAGATGGTTCCGGAAAAAGAAACTTAATGAATGTTTACAAAGATTAAGATTCTACCTTAAAGAATATAAAATTTTACTGAATCAGAGTATACAAGTATAAAGAAGTATAAGATAGTTATACTTTCCTCAACAATCAAAATACAGTGGAAAACGTGAAACAAACAAGTAACATGTACAAAATCTTTTATCCCAAAGAGAAGGGAATCCAACAACCTTGGATAAAGGTCCCTTGATTTATACTTTCAAGAAAGCCTATATTACCCCCACCAGGGTAAGACCTTGATACGAAGATTAGAGTCTGTCTTGCTATCCCTGCAAGACCTCAACTTCAAGGTTGTCAGCACCTCTGTCTTTCCCAGCTAGGAAGCCCTTGATCTTTAAGGTAGTCGAAACCTCTACATTCTTATACCCGAAATCCCTCGATTGTACACAACAACAATCGGAGTCACACAAAGAAAATATGAACAAGAAGTTCAGTACACACAAAGTAATAAAGCCTCTCTCTCTAGAAATCACTTCAACATCATGTAATCTCTAGATTGATCAACTTTTTTGAGCACTTTCAAATGATCTCATATTTATAGGCACATCACCAATGATTGACTCCATCATCCAATGGTCATATATTTCCTTGAATTTTAGAAGGACTTATACATGTGTCACTCAAATAACAGTTAGTTAGTAACTGAATGCATGCCACCATTTTATAACAAAAACAAGTGAAGAAAAAAATGTGGTTACATAATCAGAACTAATTTTTCAGAGTCTAAGAAAAAATAAAGGTTTGGAGTCTAAGTAAAAATATTCAGAGTATATATTACAAGATATTAAGATTGTATTTATTAGATAATTCAGAGTCAGAACTCATAGGAATTCGTAACCTAGATTCAGTGTCAGAACTCAGAAGAATTCATAACAAGAATTTGGAGTTAGAATTCATCAGAGATCATAATCAGAATTCGAAGTCTTAATTCATAAGAATTTGTAATCATAATTCAGAGTATGAATTAATAAGAATTCATATTCAGAATTTTGAGTCTGAATTCATAATAATTTAGAGTCAGAACTCAGAAGAGTTCGGAGTCTGAATTAAGAGAACTCGGAGTCAGAACTCAGAAGAGTTTGGAACCAGAATTCTGAGAATTCATATCCTAAAATAAAATGCTTCATATCTAGGTAATTATAGGATTCTGAGGTTTTTGGATACAAACCGAATTTTACATTTAGAAAAATTATGATATGAATAATGAAAACATGGTAAGGATAAATTTTTCTTATGAAATCAAAACAAGGTAAGGGAAAAAAATTCCTTGAGGAAGGAAAAATTTCCTTAAGGAAAGAAAATTTCCCTTATCAAGATAAAATGTATTTTTCCTTAAAATAGGTGTTTGTGATTTTAAAAACATGAAGGAATGGAGAAGATATAAGGAGACCTTATTGACTCAACGATATACCCCTTTTTGGAAAGCACAAAAATCCTTACAAAAAAAGGACTTATAATTTTTATTCTCTTGAAAATAAAACTTATCTCCCTTTACTTATGAATCAGAGTGAATACGACTAACTACCCCTTAGGCTTTGGAACCACTAAGAATCATATCCTGTTTTTCAGAATGTAATTTTACATTATCTTGCATACGGAAATCTTTAAGATGAAAAACTCCCCCTTAGATAAACCCCCCCTTAGATAGGGAAATATCTTCTATAATTAGTATTTTTTTTATATTCCTTCTCCTCCATTGTGATTTTCAAAAATAAATATAGGGAATGGAAACAAAAATTATGGTACCTAAAATATTTGTAAAAGACAACACAAAATGGAAGAGAGCAAGAAAAATTTAATTAAATTTGGAAAGAATTTGTACAAGAAGGAAAATAAAACAAAAGAATGGATTGGATCTATTTTCCTTCCTTATCTTTGGGTATCAATTTTTTCACTATGGTTTTCATCTTTTTGAGTTCCTTGTGGTCTTTCTCTGCTTGCTTTAGGATCTGACCCTGATCCTCTGCTTTCTTCTCTAAAGCTTTGATTTTTTCTTCCTAAGCCTTCAGAGCCTCTGCCTGAGCCTTCAACAACTCATCATGCTTAACTAGCTTCTCTTAGATCTCGATCTGAAGATCCCTTTCCCTCTTCCATCATTGGGAAACAAAATATAGCTTCCCATTTAGATCCTTTACCTCTCGAATCCGAGTATTCTGCTCAAGAGTTAGCTTTTCCTCAAAGCTTGTTGTGAGATCCTTGATTTTTCCATCTTCAATATCAAAATATTCCATAACACCATCTTGAAACTCGTCAAGATCTCTCAAATCTTCATCTATTCTCTTTGAATAGCTAATCACTTTTTTATAATATCTTTTGTGAGCATCATAGATAATGAAGAAGTTCTTGAAATCAGCCTCAAGCTTAACACACTTATCCATCACCATGGATACTGAATCTGATTTTTGATTCAAGCTGTGTTGGAGCATTTGACATCTCGATTTAATGACTAGAATGATCGGAATGGTGTCAACAAGATTTTTCAGTGATTGAATAATGAAATAATGTCATAGGGATGATGATTCCGAATCCGATACATTGCTTGGTGAGGGCTCTTTCTCTAGCTTGACAAGCTTCCTATTTGAAGATCCACCGACTTACTTCTTCTTTAAAACAACTTTAGTAGGTGTATCCACAGCCACCTGTTTCCCCTTATCAGTTCTCAGAATAGCTTTCTCATCCGGAGACTCAAGTTCTCTGTTAGACAGGTGAACAATTATATCTTCATCTATCTTCTCCTTCTCAGATCCCGCGTCAATATCTTCAGGGCGAATGAAATGATGATTATAACTTTCTTCCTCAGACAACTTTTTCACTTCATCCTCAGCCTTATCGTCTAACCCAGTAGTAGCAAGCTTCGAATATTTGGCTTGTGAAGTTTGGATTGAAAATTTCTTGGATGGACATTCCTTCTCATAAATGTCCTCCAATTGCTTAATCAAATCTTCTATGTCACCACTACTTTTAGCTTTTTCTTATACTCCTTTGACAACTTCTTTCTATTCAACAAACTTATCTTGGGCTTTTTCCAAAGTCATGAACATCTTCCCCAAAGTCTTAGGTAAGGGTTCTACTAGGAAGGATTATGGTACCCGAATTTTTTCATAAGCTATTTCAATATCCCTTAGAAGGGATTGCACAATTTCTATCTCATAAATATTCTTCTTTGGTTTCTTTTCCTTGTCTTGCTTCTCAAGCTCATCTACTATATTCTCTTTCAAAGCCTTTGCTTATGTAGGATCCAAGCCAAATTGTGGCTCCCATGCTTTCCTTTTTCTGTTTTCTTCTCTCCCCTTTGATACAACCTCATCTGGAAAAGATTTATGCTTATTAGGTTTTAGAGGTGCAAATTGAGCTTCCTCAACTTTTGGGGTTTTCTCTTCTTCTTCCACTCCCTTCAACTTCCTCTTCTTTCCAACCTTCGTTTATGGTTCATCCACTTCTTACTTCTTCAGAACGGCTTCATCTTCCTCCTCTGGTAGGTCATAAATTTTTCCAAAGTGATTAGAAAATCCAATGTTCATTCTTTTTAAAGTATCATCACTAACAAGCATAACTTTACAGTTCTGGGGCTTCGAGCTGCAAGGGATTTTAAAAGATTCTAGACACCGAACAATCAGCTTTGTAAGAATGGCTGGGTACATGATAATATGATACTTCAGATTTCCATTCTTGATATTCTAGATCGTAATCAGAATATTCTTAACAAAATTAACCTTTCTCAGGTTCACCAGAAAATCTAGGATGTACATGTCACTCTTCTTTAATGTTTCCTTATCACCTTTTCTCAGAATGATAAATCCTTGCACCCATAGTTCAAGGATTTGATTATTTGTAGAGAGGTTAGAAATATTCGGAGGCTTGACATCAGTAAGACCGAGGCACTCTATAGCTTTATCCTTTAAAAAACTTCCTTTAACAACCGACAACTTGTGGGAACAGAATTCATCTTCTCCTTCATACAACACTCCTATCAAACAAGCTTCCTTAGTGTATGAAATATCATATGCCTTTCCATATCTTTTGAATGAAAACTTCTCTCTGCCTTCTTCCTTAAAGAAACTAACTAACTCATAAAACTCAACAAGAAGATCTAGATACACCAAGTCTTGAGCACCTGGTTTCGATATGCAAACACTCTCACATCCATTCAGATTGATGTTTTTGGAGATAATTGAATCATACTTGTTGAAGAAATTCGGATGCACCAGCCATTATCTATACACCTGCCACTCCGGAATTGTCTTGAAAGTAGACATATCTTTCTGAGAGGATTCTTATCCAGACATTCAGAATTGAGAAAACTCTGAGATGTTTGGAATGATCTTGAGTAGAAGGTTAGAACTATAGCACGCGAGAGCTTGAGATCGATGTCGGACAACCCTTCTGGTGTCCTTTATATAGGTGTTAGAAGTGGCGATTCATCTTCCAAACTCGATCCAACGGATAAAAATCCTTCTGATCATATCTGACGATTGATATCATAGCTGCAAGGAAATCTTGATAGAATCCGATCTTTTGAGGTTTTTAAGAAAAACATTTGGATTTAAGGAAAAAATAATCTGAAAAAAATTTAAAACACAAAATAAAATACCAGTAAGTACATTATGACTAGGAAAACATAAGAAAGGAAAAATACCTTTTGGATTTTCCAGAAAATGATTCTTTGTGAGGAAAAATTCTTTATGAAGAACTTTTGATTCTGAAAAAAAACTTGACTCGAAAAAAAAATTAAAAAAAACTGACTACAAAAATTTCCATTACGAAAAAACTAAGAAAATATTAAATATAACGAATTTTGAAAAAATTCATTACGAAAAATTTGAAAAACTTCATTACGAGAAATTTGAAAATCTTCATTACAAAAAATTTGAAAAAATTCATTACGAAAAATTTGAAAAAAAATATCATTATGAAAATTTTGAGAAACTTCAATATGAGAAATTTGAAAAACTTCATTATAGAAATTTTGAAAAACACCATTATGAAAAATTTGAAAAACTTCATTACAGAAATTTTGAAAAACATCATTACAGAAATTTTGAAAAACTAAAAAAAAAATGTACTTATCCTATGAAAAGAAGTTTATTATTGTACAGTGATTGGTTTTAATAGAAATTACACAAGGAATATTACCTTACAGTTATAATTCCTAACTTCTATTTAATGTATTCAAATCTATCAGAGGGTAAAGATTTTGTGAAAATATTAGCATGTTGATCTTGCGTTCCGATAAATTGAAGAATGATATCTCCTTTTTGTGTGTGATTCCTAAGAAAGTGATGCCTAATATCTATGTGTTTTGCATGAGAGTGATGTGCTGGGTTTTTTATTAAAGTAATGGCACTAGTATTATCACACAAAATTTGTGTTTTGGTAAAACTCATACCATAGTCTTTGAGTGTGTGTTGCATCCACAACACTTGATCACAACAACTTCTAGCTGCTACATATTCAGCTTCAGTAGTGGAAAGTGCTACTGAGTATTTCTTCGTACATGACCAAGAAACTAATGAATCTGCTAAGAAATTACAAGTTATAGATGTACTTTTTCTATCAATTCTACAACCACCAAAGTCAGCATCTGAAAAACTTTTTAAAACAAAATCATTTCGAGAAGTATAAAAGAGTCCTAAATCCATGGTTCCTTTTAAGTAGAAAAAAATTATTTTCACTCCCTTTAAATGATATTACTTAGGATTGTATTGATATCTTACACATAAGCATACTAAAAACATTAAGTCTGGATGACTAGCTATCAAGTAATGTAAACTTCATATCATAACTCTAAGAGATGTTTGATCTATTGGTTTCCCAGCTTCATCAAGATCAAGTGTATTTGAGGTACCAATGGGAGTACTTATACTCTTAGTGTTGTCTTATCCATACTTTCTAAGAAGATATTTAATATACTTAAGTTGAGATATATATGTTCCTTCTGGTTTTTGAGAAATTTGAATACCAAGGGAAAATGTTAACTCACCCATCATACTCATTTCAAACTCAGATTTCATTAGATCTGTAAAGGAATCAGTTAATGATTGTTGAGTTGAACCAAATATAATGACATCAACATAAAATTGAACAATGAATTTTTTTTCTTATCTTTCTTTATAAAAAGGGTTGGATATACATTTCCCTTAACGTAATTATTTTGAAGCAAAAATCATGTAAGTCTATCATACCACGCTCGAGGGGCTTGTTTAAGTCCATAAAAAGACTAGGTAAGTTTATAAACATGTTCAAGATTTTTTGTACCTTCAAAACTAGGAGGTTATTCAAAAAAAACATCCTCTTGTACAAAACCATTAAGGAATGCACATTTCACATCCATTTGAAAATTTTTGATGTTGACGAATGCTGCAAAGGAAAGTAAAATATGAATAGATTCAAGTCTAGATACTGGAGAATAGGTTTTTTCATAGTTTATTCCTTCTTGTTGATTATAGACTTTAACAACTAATCTAGATTTATTTCTAACTATGATTCCATTTTCATCACACTTATTTCTGAAGACCCATTTGACTCCAATAACAGAAGTTTCCTTAGGTCTTTCAACCATGGTCTAGACTTTATTCCTTTAGAATTCATTTAGTTCATATTACATAGCTTTTATCCAATCATCATCACCTAAAGCTTGATCAGTGGTTTTTGGTTCTAATTTAGAAAGGAATACTAGATGTTCTACTTCATTTCTTAAGGAACTTCTAGTCCTTACCGGTTGATTCACATCACTAATGATACTATCAATAGGATGATTCTTTAGAAACAACTGATTTGGGTATTGAAGAACCTGTTCATCAACATAAGGTAGAAAGTCTTCTGGGGTAAATGTTTCAGAAATATCTTCATGGAAATTTTCCTTATCAGAAGGATCTTCTAACAAAGGTTTATAATCAGTTTTTGAAAACACATCCGAATATGTTGGTTGGGGTTGTTTAAAAACAAAGGGATCAATTTAATCAAATTTGACATGTATTATTTATTCAACAGTACAAGTGTTTTTATTGAAAACTCTATAAGCCTTAGAAGTTGTGGAGTAGCCTAGGAAAATTATTTCATCAGATTTTAGTGCGAATTTGTGTAGATTATCTTTAGTATTCAGAATGAATACCTTGAAAGAAGAAACCTTGAAGTAGTAATGTCCAGGTTTTCTACCATTCCATATCTCGTAAAGAGTTTTATTAAGAAAAGGTCTAATTAAAACTCAATTAATAGTATAACAAGCAGTACATCCAGCTACAGACCAAAATTTTTTGGCTATAGAATACTCACTCAACATGGTTCTAGTTATTTATTGATGAATTCTATTTCTTATTTCAACAACACCATATTGTTGAGGTGTTCTGGGTGCTGAGAAGTTATGAGTAATACCTTTTCTACTACAAAAGGTATCAAAATCCGAATTTTGAAATTATCCACCATGATCACTATAAATAGTTATCAATGGAAGGTTTTTCTCATTTTTAACATGGCCTCTAAAACTTTTAAAATAAAAAAAGCTTCAGACTTATTTTCTAAAAAATAGACCCATGAAAATCTACTGTAGTCATCAACTAAGACAAATAAATAATATTTTACACTAATGCTTCCAGTTTGTGTTGGGAAAAAAAGATCCATATGCACTAAATTTAATGAATCAGTAGTTGATACTTCATTGACTGATTTGAAATTTGATTTATATTGCTTTCCATATTGACAAGGATCACAAACTTTTTAAGAATCAAATCTAAGCTCCAGTAGATCCTTAACTAATATTTTCTTTGAGAGTTAGATAGGTTTATAAGGTTACTGTGTCCTACCCTTCTATGCCACAACCAAGAATGATCTTCCATTACACTAAGGAAAGGTATGTCTTGGCTCCTAAGGTCTTCTAAGTTTAGTGTGTATACATTCTCTTGCCTATAGGTAGAAAGAATAAACTCTTCCTTGGAATTATGTACTAAGCACTTGTCATTACTAAAATTCACAAGGTAACCTTCATCACATAGTTGGATTATACTAATGAGGTTGTGCTTAAGACCTTTAATGAATAAAAGATTTGAAATCAATGTTTTTCCCAGAAGAACAATGTTACCTATACGAATAATTTCTCCCTGAGCATCATCTCTAAAAGTTACTTTTCCTCTTTCGTCTTGATAATAATTTCAAAGTAGTTTTTGTTACCAGTCATATGCTAGGAACATCCACTATCCATTTAACATATATTTATGTTGGTACCTTCTCTATTTTCCTGAAAATAAAAGAGTTAGAATTTCGGAACCCAAACATTCTTGAATCTGGAAATTTTAGAAAGAAAAATTTTAGGCACCCACATTTTCATAGAAAAATAGGCTTTATGAAATCCTAAAGATTGAGTTTGGTTTAGGGAACAATTTTTTCCCAATTCCCACCCCACTGGCACTTAGTGCAGAAAGGATCACTTTGAGGAACAAAATAATTGTTGCTAAAAACCAGTTTAGAACAAGTATAACCAAAACCAGAACTATTCCTTAGAGGTCAGATTTGAGAATACATCTTATCAAAATTTTCCTTACCTAAGGTAAAGTTTGACAAACACTTCCTCAAGGAATTTTTTTTGGATTTCAGTCTGATAACTAGGTTCTTATCTTCAAAAACATTTGATTTTAAACAAGATTTAGTCTTGAAAACATTTTTCTTATAAATTATGTTTTCTAGATCCTTAGAAAGTTTATTCTTCTTAGAATTTACTTCCTGATTATTTTTTGAAATAATTTCTAAATCAAAAACCTTCTTATCAAGATCTTTAGAAAGATATGATATTTCCTTAGTAAGAATTGTATTTCTAGAATTTTCATTATCAAGCCTTTTCATGAGTTTTGAATTCACGATCTCAAGGAGCTTACCAAACCTAGAAACTTCTTCATAGGTAGGTAAAGTATTATCTTCATCAGAAGAAGATTCTTCATTAGAAGAGTTATATTATTTAGTATCACTATGATTAGAATTCAAGGATACATTGGTCATAGATTCAATATTGTGTACCTTAGCCATTAAACAATGATTGTCAATAGGTAGTCTGGATATTAGAACAAGATTCTTCTGTCCAGAAGATTCATAATCTGATGATTCATCTGAAAAGTCACCACCACTAACACTCCAGGTGTCATTAGCTTTCAAGAATTTCTTAGCTTTAGCTTTGTAGTACTTATTTCTATTTCTCTCAGAATGATTTTACTTTATTTCTTTTCTCTTGAGAATAGGAAAATCAAGCCTTATATGTCCATCTCTCTTGCATTCATAACATGTAACTTATGAATATTTTATATATTTTCTTTCTTTCTTCTTGTATCTAGATTGAAAGTTCCTCTATCCAGTAATCTTGTCCATCCTTCGAGAAAGATTTTCTAACTCATTTTCTGAGGATTCACTTCCACTAGATTCATATTGGATAAAAATCTTCTTAGATTCAGATCTTATAACTCTCTCACGAGTCTTGGATTTCATATGATTTGAAGTTGTAGTAAAAGAAACTCTGCCATTTCCATTCTTCTTCTTCATATTATCAACATATCTCTTCATTCTAGTCTCATGTTGAAGAAGAGATCCAAAAAGTTCATCGAGAGTAATCTGAGTAACCATTCTATTCTCATCAATAACAGTTGTCTTGGATTCCCACTCTTTGGGAATGATGTCTATGATTTTTTCCACAAGAGCTTCATCATCTAATCCTTTCTCACACATAGATTGTAAACTATTAAGAATAGTAATGATTATTTGTTTCACCATACATATGGGTTCTCTATAAGGAAAGAATAAACCATTATACTTAGCTCTGAGCATGACTCTTCTTGTTTCAATTACTTTGGAAGTTCCAAAGTGAGTAACTTTAAGTTTCATCCAAATACAATTAACTACTTCACAAGATCAAATCTAGCTATATATGTTTCTAGTCATGGAAAAATGTATAGTATAGCGTACCTTATAATTCAGTTTGACATTCATGCTTTTCTTGATTAGTGAAAGTACTGACTTCCTTGTTAGGGATTTTATATCCCCTAGTAAGCATAACAAAATTATATACTCCAGTATTGATCATGAATGTCTTCATGAAATCTCTCAAATATTCATAATCATTCCCATAAAAAATAGGTGGCCTGGTTGGATTAAGGTTGTCAATAGAACCAACATTGATTCCTGCTATCTTAAAGAAAATATCTTACCACACAAACTTTTTAGCAATAAAAGTTTGTAAACAAGGAAAAAATTTCCAAAGTAAGGAAAATATAGAACTATGAAAACTGGAGAAAGGAAAACTTATATATGAATATAAGTACTTCAGAGACCACCTCTGATACTAATTGTAGGAGAGAAATAATGAATGAAGATACTAATGTAGTATCTAATGATGCTCAATATACAAGAGGGGGGGGGTGAATTTTATACTTTAAAAATTCTATAGGAACTTTTAAAGTAGGTTAGAAACCTTTTTATTATTTAACAAGGTTAAACAAGGGAATTCAAAAAATCTCTAGTTCTACAGACTAGCTAGATTCCAGAAATATGATTCTGAGAAAGTGATTCCAGAAAAGATGGTTTCAGAAAAGGAAATTTAATGAATGTTTACAAAGATAAATATTCTACCTTAAAGTGTATAAAATCTTACTGAATCTAAGTATACAAGTATAAGGAAGTATAAGATAGTTATAATTTCCTCACCAATCAAAATCTATGGAAAAGTTGAAACAAACAAGTAACATGTAATAAATCTTTTAAACCAAAGAGAAGGGTATCCAATAGCCTTGGATAAAGGTCCCTTGATTTATACTTTCAAGAAAGTCTGTCTTACCCACACCAGGGTAAGCCCTCGATACTAAGATCATAGTCTATCTTTCTATCCCCGCAAGCCCTCAACTTGAAGGTAGTCAGCACCTCTGTCTTCTTCAAAAAGGTAGCCCTCGAACTTTAAGGTAGTCGACACCTCTGTCTTCCTATCCTCGGAAGCCCTCGATTGAACACAACAACAATCAGAGTCGCATAAAGAAAATATGAACAAGAAGTTTAGTACGCACAATGCAATAAAGCCTCTATCTCTAAAAATCACTTCAAAAGCACGTAATCTCTAGATTGATCAAATTTTTTGTGATCTCTTTCAAATGAGCTCCTATTTAGAGGTACAACACTAACAGTGGGCTCTCTCCTCCAATGGTCATATTTTTCCTTGAATTTTGGAGGGACCTGTACATGTGTCACTCAAACAATGGTTAGTTAGTAACTGAATGCACATCATTTTTTTATAATAAAAACCAGTCTAAGAAAAAAATATGGTTACATAATGAAAACTAATTTCTCGGAGTCTAAGTAAAAATAAAGGTTCAGAGTCTAAGTAAAAATATCCAGAGTCTATATTATAGGATATTAAGATTCTGTCTATTAGGGAATTCAGAGTCAGAACACATAGGAATTCTTAAACTGTATTCGGTTTCAGAACTCAGAAGAATTCGTAACAAGAATTCAGAGTCAGAATTCATAAGAGTACGTAATTAGAATTCAGAGTCTGAATTAATAAAAATTCATATTCAAAATTCGGAGTCTGAACTCATAAGAATTAGTAATCACAATTTTAATTCTCAAGTCATAAGAATTCATATTCAGAATTCAGAGTCTGAATTCATAAGAACTCAGAGTCAGAACTCAAAAGAGTTCGGAGTCTGAATTCAGAGAACTCAGATTCAGAACTCAGAAGAGTTCGGAACCAGAATTCTGAGAATTCGGATCCTAAAACAGAATGCTTCATATCCAGGTAATAATAATATTCCAAGGTTTTTGGATACAAAACTAATTTTACATTTAGAAAAATTATGATATGAATAATGAAAACATGGTAAGGATAAATTTTCCTTATGAAAGCAAAATAGGTTAAGGAAAAAAATTTCCTTGGGGAAGGAAAATTTTCCTTAAGGAAGGAAAATTTCCATTATCATGATAAAATGAATTTTTCCTTAAAATAGGTGTTTGTGATTTTCAAAACATGAAGGAATGGAAAATTCATAAGGAGACCTTATTGACTCAACAAGAAAAAGAAAACAAAGTGACAAATGCCTTGATTCAAAAACATCACGCATCATTAGATTTATTACGGCAAGAACAAGAACCTTTGATTAATGATTTGATGAATTCTGGCTTGGAAGTTGTTGGTGAAGGAAATTCAATTATAATGTTTCAAGTTTTAGTGTAGTCCTATTTTTCAGATATAATTGAAAAAGCACAAAAGGTAGATGGGGAGATATAGAAAAAAGTATAATTGGTTAAAGTGGGTAAGTTCCCTGAATTTAACATTGATAATGACTATGTTTTGAAATTTGGAAAGATATTATTTGTGACTTGTGATTCCAAACAAAAGAAATAATTATTGTGTGAAGACCATAGTTCTCCTTTTTCAGTTCATCATGATAGTATAAATATTTACAAATACCTTCAGGAGTATTACTGGTGGTATGAAATGAAAAGAGATATTGTAGATTATACTATGAAATGTTTGACATGTCAACAAGTTGAAGTCGAGTGAAAATTACCAAAGGGGATACTTCAGCCTTTACTATTACTAGAGTGGAAATGGGAAAATATATCTATGGACTTCATTTTGGGACTACTATAGACTTCTCTAGGTAATAATGAAATCTCTTTTATTATTGATTGACTGACTAAATCTTCTCATTTCCTTCCTATTTGAGATACCATGTCTATAACATCCCAGGTATTTATATAATAATATGTTTTCATATCTATTAATATTTTTTAATTAGATATTAATTTTACGTTAAAGGGGATACTTTTTTCTATGGAGTAATCGACACACAACAACGGGTTTCTTCAAAATCTTATGTTGCTCACAACATTGAGTTATACCGAAAAATAATACAATAAAACAATTATTATTTTAAATGGTAGTTAAAATCTAGCTATTGTATTGGTGGGAATGAATATAACAAACTAAAATATGATTACACATTTTTGTTAAATGTTTTTTACATTTATCCAATAAATTTTAGAGGCTTAAAATGAGAATGAATCCAATTTGAAGAATAAAATACACTAATATTTTTTAAAAGATCGTTTTAACTCCCTTTGATGGAAAACCCTTTTTTAAATCTAGTTTTTTTCACTTCTATATGTTCTATTTTAAAAAATTAGCTTTTTCTTTAGAAATGGGACATCACAATTTACATTGGTTGAATTTTTTCTAATTTTCTGATAAAATCTAAATTTTAATGAATAATGAAAAATACTACATTTTAATTCAAACTACTGTTTCATATAATTTATTTATATAGATATATTTTCTTTTTAATTGGGTTTAAATTGTAACTGGATTATTTTTTTATTATTTAATCCAATTTTGGTTATTTAAAGTAATTTCACATTTAAATTGGACATAAACAAATGTCAATATTTTTATAGTTTTTACTTCTTAAAAACCCACTTTTTGGTTTTAAAAATGGGAATTAATTTTAAATTAATTACTAAAATTTCTATGTTTCTAATTTGAAAGAATGGATTATATATTTCTAATCATAAGGTATAAATTTTGTAAATATATATCTTTTATTTTTGGACATTATGAATAGTAACCTTAGTAATTATTTTTATTTACCACTATTAGAGGGTAAATTAGGTAAATAAGGGTAAACATAATATTATAATAATATAAAACTACCCTAACACATGTACTAATATTATTTTATGAGTCATGGGAGACCAAAAAAATCCTTAGTTATATCTTTTGGCATTTAGGAGCCACTTGGGTATGAAAATGACTTGTTATAATAATTAATTTAAAGTAAATAGAAATATAACACAAACATGTATCTTTTTAATAAAAACATTTTATGGTTAAGTTATATAATTAATATATTTGAATCTAAATATTAATTATAAATCTGAAATAAATTACTACATCATGGTATTTTATTAAGAATTTTTAGACATTAAATAAATAAATTAATTTATGACAAAATGATGATGCAGTGATTACATTATTAATGAATAATTCAAATAAATGATATTATAAACATTAAAATAAATGTAATTTTAACATTTTGATGATATAAAATATTTTCTATGGACATCGACATGTGAGGGATGGGTTAATTCCTCTATTTTTAAGGATTCAAGTAGTTATGACTTTAACAAAAATCAATTTCAAAATAGTGTCTAAATTGAGAAAAATGTGTTTAAAAAAATACTATTTTATTAAATGATATAATAGGCATAAAAATATAAGATTCGTCCAAATGACTTATATAATGTCAAAAATTTCATTAATTATCCACTTTTGGTTCGATTTCGATTATATAGTAACTGTTGTAACCATATATTATAAAAATTTAAGAAGACATGGTAAGAGTTAATATTTTTAACTAAGGGTTAAAGCTAAAAGATAACATTAATTTTATGACCTAAACATGTCTAAAACCTATTTTTTGAGAGAATTTAGAAAAATAACCATCTTACCCTTGAATTATATCACGTTATATCTATTATAATTTGAAAATCAATTTTTAATAAAATAACATTTCACAACTTTCCTAAAGTTCCCCTCCTCCCTCTCATAAAAGGCCACCATATCTACCCACTTACTCACACCACTCAAGCCTCTTAGATTGCCCAAATTATGCTTAAATAATCTCAAAAAATCCCTCCCTTCCTCCTAGAATCCTTAAATTTGGAATAATGAAATTCAATAAATACTTTTGGCTCAAATCAAAAGGAGTTGTAGAGGTAGAGTCTTCTCTCAAGATCCTTTCATTTATTTTCCTTCTCCACTCCCTATGTTATTCTTATTCTATTATTACATAAAAAAGAATAATAAATATAATATGATGTTTTTGTGATAAGGACTCTAACTACACTTACACACACCTCCATCTAATAGATACAAACATACTATTTCTGTGTACAAAGAACCAATGCCTCACGAAACGATAATTGTTCAATTTTCTACTACCACCTATCATGGTGAATATTATAATGAAAATATATATGATATATGATATATATTATATTTATATTGTCTCTATTCTTCTATAATTATTATTTACAACATACCATTATGCTTTCTATAGGTGTAAATACAATAATTACATTTGAGGAAGTGCGGACTACCACCCCCTCAAAATGATATGACTCGCTCACTCCATACATGGAAAATATAAAGGATGGTGTTAATGAATGTATCTAAGATATATAAAATATATTTATTATAATTTAATTACAATATACCTATTAATCATTTAGGTTTCATTCCATTAATATGTTAATGAAATGAAAATAGTGATCATGTGTACGCATGACCTACTGTCTCAATAAACGGTGCATTTCATTTCATATCTCCAAATATTATGGAGATAATAAATACATATATAATGGATATATATGATATTTAAAACATTAATACTAATATTCTTGAGATTATGGACTTTTGACTACCTGGAAAAGTTACATCAAAACATGTTCATTTTCGACTCAAGTACTGAATATCGACAAAAAGACCGATATGAACTTAAATAATTGTGTAATTTTTATAATATGGTAATAAGTGATATAAAAGGAATAATAAATTTGAAAAATTATCTCAATAAATTATAAATTAATCTATGTTTATTATTCAATAATATAACGATTGAACATGACGAGTCTGGATCAAGGTAAGGGAATTTCTAAACTCAATTTCCACTCATTGGGATTTACGCATAATCCATTGATTATATTATGCCAAGATTATGTGTGGAATCCCTATTTATTTATTTATGTTTTAATTTTCACTTCTATTTGTGTGTATATACTATTTCTACACATAATCACCCCATTGATAAATTCTTAAGTCATTTATATGAATGTTGTAAGAGAAATCTTAACTCAATCTCCATTCATTGCATTAAAAATCCATGTCATTGGATTTGTTTTTTCCAAGAATATTTGTGAATGACCTATGATTGTTTTAAACTGAATATCCACTTATATTGAGTTTATTTTTATTTGTCATATATAATTATTTCATTTATTTATCATTAATATAATTATATGATATTTGAAAGGGATTTCATCTCAATCTCCTTTCATTGAGGCATATCTTGTTGTTATGAACAATCATTATCCTATAATGTGTATATAAAACCATTTTTAATATTTATATCATGAATTAGTATATTCTCATGATATTTAATGTTCTATTTAGTTTTATTACTTAATTATATTTATTCAAGTGTTTCTCAAGTGGTAAGAGACTCTTTAACAAAAATATCATTTTAAATGCTTTAAAGAATTACTCATTTAAAACCTTATATTTAATGTCAATGTTTTAAAAATGGGTTTTAAGAATTTATTTATATGTAAATTAATGTATTAAAATGATAATATATTTAAAAAATTTCAATGTGGTATAAGACACATTAATTAAAAATTCTCTTTATTAAATGTTTTAAATGGTATTGGAAATGGCTTGAATATTTCTATATCTTAAAATTATCTCTTGTGGTTGTAGTGTGGAAATGTTATTTTTCATTTTTTTTGTTTTATGTGTTATGATTATTAAGTGGTACTTGGACATTTTATTGGTGGTTATGTGATAAAACAAGATGGGTGGTTATATGATAAACTAAATTACAGGTGGTTCCATGATAAACCAAGGATGAGTGGTTTTGAATAACCTCCAATACATTGGGCATGGAAGTAGGTCGTATGGCTATTCCATTTTGTGATATGTATAGAAGTCGACCTTATGGTCAGTAAATTTAAGTATTTTTTTGTTTCAGGTAACTTTATATGTTATATTGTGCTTTCTATGGGCTTTATGGTAATCGTTTGGTTACAAAAAGGGTAAGAAATGATCTTATATTCAGTTAAGTATATTTACTACTTCTTAAAGTAGAAAAGTATTAATTTATGAAAAATTATTTAGGGTTTCCATGTTTTCCCAAGAATAAAAGTTTTCTTTCTTTGTGTGTCCCTTTCTGATGTTTTTATACCCATCCCAAGTATTAAAATGTTTTTTATAGGACTTAAAGAATAATAAAGTCAAATATGGGATCAAGGAAAAACTATGTTGTTAAAACATGAATCGATACCATGTTTCTTCATAAAGACTTTTTGTTTTATAAAAAAATGGATAGTGAGTATAAGTGTCTACTTTTAATATTTAAGTTGTTATGTAACACCCCAAGATTTCATAGTACATTATTTCTTCAAAGTAATTCAATAACTTGGATTACACGCAACACCGAGTTCAAGGGCACCACAACTTACCAAACTAGCCGTTCAAAAGAGGTTATGAATATTATTAACAGAATTTTGAACTATATAAAATACTTATAATTTTAGAATCCATATTATGAGTTTGTTAGACATAATGTAAGAACTAATTCATTTTTTTCAGTTAAAAGAAGTATTTTTAAAAAAGGCTCTTTTACTACCTTTTAATGGTAAACCCTTTTTAAATCCAATATTTGAAACTTTTATATATTCAATTTGACAAAATAAACAACTTATTTAGAATTAGGACATAAGAATTTAGTTTCAATAAATTTTTGGTGTTTTTCTGATAACTTTCATATTTGGGTGAATAGTAAAAAATACTATATTTTAACTAAAAACAACTTTTTTAATCAAAATAATTTATAGTGTTAAATTATATATTTTAATGGTTTTGAAGTATAAATTTATTGTATTTTTAAAATTTAATCCAATTCTGGTCATTTTAGGTAATTAAACTTTGAGATTGGACATAAACAAGTGTTAATCTTATGATAGTTATTGTTTCATAAAAATACGCCTTTTGGTTTTGACAACAGAAATAAATTTTAAATTAACAAATAAAAATTATAGGTTTTAATTTGGTAAAATGGACTTAATTTTTGGTTTTGGAATATCGAAATTAGCTTAGGGTGAAATTTTGGCACTTTTCGGCTAACTTTTATATTTTGATGGATAGAGAAAATTACTAAATTTTAATTAAAAGAAACTTTTTAATCCAAATAATTAATAGTGATAAATTATGAATTTGAGTGGTTTTAAAGTATATTTAAAATATATTTTTACCATTTAATAGAATATTGGTCATTGTACATAATTTCACAATTAAACCGGACATAAACAAGTGCCAATCTTTTAATAGTTATTATTTCTTAAAAACACGCTTTTTATTTTGACAGCGGGAATTAATTTTAAATTAATTTCTGCCACTTATATGTTTTGAATTTAGAAAAATGGATTATTTATTTGGAATCATGATTTAAAAATTATGGAAATAGGTATCTCATATTTTTATACATTTTGAATAATTATTTCGGTAAATATTTTATTTACCCTGGTTAAAGGGTAAATCCGGTAAATAAGGGTAAACAAATAATATTATAATAATATTAATTTAAACTAAAACGTGTCATAACCCTATTGGTTGATAAATTTAAGACCATGGGCTTATTTGGGTCGATTTTGGGACCCCATGTATCCACTTGCAAGTGATAATGACACTTTATATTAATTAAGTTAAAGTAAATAAAAAAATAACATAAGCATATATCTTTTAGAAAAACAATCTTTACATAGGGTTATATATGTTATATTTTATATTATAAATATTCATTAGAAATATAAAAATATTTACTAAATAATGGCATTTTATTTACAATTTTTAGACATTGAATAATAAAATATATTTATGACACAATAATGATGCAATATTTTCCTTATTAATGAAAGAATCAAATAATTGTTATTATAAATGTAAAAATAAATATAATTTGAAAGTTTTGATGACATCCACGAATTTTATTTGTTAATATTAATTTTTAGGATTTCTTAAATGATTTTTTTCGAATTAATAAATTTGTTAAGACTTTAAAAAAAACAATTATTAAATAGTGTTAAAATTGACCAAAAGGAGTTTTTAAAACAAATATTATATTATTAATTGATATTATATTCCTAAAAATCTATGTATCTTCCAAAGGACTTATATAATTATATTTTTATCATTAATGGACCACTTGGGGGTCTCTTGGATGTATATAGTAAGTTTATTAACTATATAATATAAAAATACAAAGTGACATGATAAATGTCAAACTAATTAACTAAGAGTTAAAACTAAAAATAAGGTTAATATAATGACCCAAACCTATCTAAAAACTATTGGTTGTAAGTATTTCTACCCACCCGCACCTTATACTTTGAATAATCAAATTTTTATCCATTAGAAACTGAATATGAATTTATTATAAAATAATACTTTATGTTTTTCCTAAAGAGCCCCTCCTCCCCCTTATAAAAGGACACAACTTCTAACCAATTATTTACAACATCAAAGCCTTTTGGTTTAGCCAAACTCTACCCAAATACCCTCTAAACTATCCTCCCTTCATCCTAGAGGCCTTCCTTTAGTCGTAAAGCCAACCTAAGGAGCCCTTTTGATCGAATCAAAAGGAAGAACCTGAAGAAGAGGTAATGTTTTCACCACCCTCTTTCAAGTTCCTTTCTTCTTCAACTTATTATTTCTTTTTTATTTACATTATAACATAATAACTCCAGTATATTCTATATACTATGATTTTATTATAAATATGGTACAACCATATCCAGTATTCTATCCATCCTTTTAATGATATGTCACCATACGTGCGTACGTATGGCTTACCGTCTCCACGTCGTGGTGTAATTGTTATTCAAAACATTACTATTTAGATGGGTATAATAATGATGTGTAATTCATTTAAATAATAAATACAACATGATAATGATTCTGTATATATGATATACCATCCAATTATATTTTATTTTAATATCAAAATAATGATATTGTCGCTCGTGCGTACGTACGGACTACCGTCTCCACGAACACGTTGAGATTCATTCTCCATCATATCCATTCAAGTATAATTCTCATTGGATGATTAAAAATAATGTTTAAGGACATTATATCATTATAGATATGAATAATATGCAACATATCCAAAAAAATATGGTTTATGTTACAAAACATATAAAATAAAATGAGTAAGTTAACACCTGAAACGATGATAATACTAAGATGTTATTAACAAAGCAATGTTAAAAGAACATATATGATATCATATTAATGTATATTATTCTTGTATAATTTTATAACAACTATTTCACCATTATACTGGAGGTTAAACTCTCCTCAAGCAAGGAATAGTACAGGGTAAGGGTTTATTTCACAATCTCTTCATTATCCGAGGTTGTTTATACGTAATTATCTACTAGGACATATTTATCATCCACATCCATGTTTCTTAAAAATGTATTTCAAAAAATTATTACTATTTTATAGAATACGTTTTAAAGTCATTTATACCCTTGTTTACTTTTTATAAGCTGTTTATAAAGGAATCTTTTCGTCATTTTCAAACAAGGTCCTTTTTAACATTTTCAACAAAATTAAGGTATGAATGTCTTTTTTTAACTTATACAGTGGGTGGAGCTATTTTCTACCATTATAAACTCGTCGAAGATTCCCTTACAAGATTTTAAGAATATTTTAAAAGTAAATTTTTTCTTTTATAATTATGTGACTTTTAAATGATTTAAAAAAAGATATATTTCTCTCAAATAGTTTTGATTTCATCTATGTCAACATCCTTCAATGGATTTTAAGCTTATTTGAAGTTGATTTATTATGATACAAAACTTCCATATTTTACTGAAGGTTTTGTGATATGTTTGACTGTGGATGTGTTTTTTTATACCATTCATGGTTTATGGAGAAAGTATTGACATTTCATATGCTAGTTTTAATACGAATGTTTACGTTATGTTTAAACCTATTCATATGAGGAATGTATTGGACTTAATAAGTGACGGGTGGAGCCCACTATAGCTCCTCGATGCATCGGTAGGTCTCATTAGACAAACTAGTGTCTTGTCACGAGGCCTTGAAAAAATCCTATTTGTAGTGTTTGCACAAGACCTTGGATACATGGTTATGATAGTCTGGAATTATGCATTCCATCATTATGAAAGTGGTTATTGATATTGCAAGTGATTATTCGACTAGTAGAATACCCATGTGAATAAGTAAATAGATTTATTTAATTTTATATTTTCCATATTATTTTGAAGTTCAAGTTTAAAAGGCTTTTGTTGTAGTTATACATTTCCTTAAATGTTTATTCTTATTTAAGAAAGTTTACACTATATTGTTATCCTTACTGGGCATCTGAGCTCACCCATTTCTATGTTTTATTTTTCCCAGGATGTGAAGAAGTATTTTATGAATGACCTGTAGGGATAGTATGAGGGGATATGAGTGTGGTCTATGGAAAAAATATGTTGTTGTATATTTTTAATTTATGATGTAATGTAAACTTTATGAATGTATCTAGTGATTCCAAGGCTACTAAACTAATCAGTCTTTCAAGATTTGATCGTTTGTGATCATGCCAATGTTATGTAATAATGCATCGGCTCCGAGTAAATAGGGTCTGGGCATTACAGTTGGTATCATAAGAAGTATAGTACAAACTTTGGAAGCTATATTTAGATAAACTCTTATTAGAGCACATAGCCCTAAGATAGACTTTGAGGATTAATATAGAAGAACTTCCTAGAATTTTTATATTTTAGAGATTTTGTGAGTTTTCCAAGAAATACATCTCTTTCTGGTTACGAGCAGGTAGAGGTGGATCTGGCACAGATGTACCTACTGGTAAAACCCAAAAACACCGATTTGAGCTAGACTCGAACGGGAACAGGTGCACGACAACGGGCCTTGTTGCACTCTTGGTTATGACACTCCTGTGGGATGTACTTAAGATAATTCTCATTTTCTTTACAAATCATTATGAAGGGTTTATGAGTATATACTTCCTAAAAGAAGACATTTTTATGATTATAGATTATATCCATAAACTGTTTAATTTATGTTAAGTGTTTTAAAAGTTTGGGATTAGGTATTGAAATTCATAAACTAATCTAGTGTATGCCATTGTATAGAAATGGCACCTAGTAGAAGTAATGTGAACTCCAACAATACATATGATCCAAAGAGTAAGAAGGATCATATCTTTCACGGTATTAAGCCAACATTTAGAAGGGAAATAGTATCCCATGTACTATCATCATATTAATAAATAGTATCATGTGTTGATAAGATAAGCTAAGAGTTCTCGGAGTCCTATGGATTTGAAGGGAAGCCAGAGAAGAAAAGGATGGTAGAGAGAAAGACCGATAAAGGGAAGAAGGTAAAGAAGTATTTTCCCATATGTGATAATTGTGGAAAGAATCACCTTAGAAAATGATTGAAGGGAATGAGAGTGTGTTATATGTGTGGAGAAAAATGACAACACATTTGTGATTGAGAGGGTAAGAAAAAGGTTTCAAATGTACAGTGCTTCATCTGCAAGGAGTGGGGACACTACAAGAATCAATGATCAAATCATCAGATTATGCCCCAAATGATGCTATTGGATAATAATAAAGTTATGATACTACACCAAATAAAGAGAAATGATAGTGTTATTATGTTTTTATTAAAGAATTATTTCATTTGAGTGTTTTATCAACGACGTACTGGTTATATGAATTATAGAGATAAATAAGGATTGTACTGTAGTACTATTTCATTGAGGATTTGAGATTATATGATACTATGAAAAGTGACTCAACAGCAAGTTAAACTTTTTTTTTGAAAATACATGGTTGAAGGAAAGGTAATATTTAATATGGTCTTCATACTGAGGTAGTAATTTTGGAATAAGATATGGTTTATTTGTATGAATTATATTGGATATTCCTAACAACCTTGGAAATGATTAATGGTTTGTTTAATTCATCATTGTTGGAATATTCAAAGTTTTTGGATATAAGGAATATATCTAGTATTCTATAAGGAATAAGGGAGCATGAATTTAATCGATAAGGTTTCATGGTAATTCAGGGTGTTACCATATTTTAAATGAATACATGATGAAGGTATTCACATGTTATTACGTGGCAAAAAAATAACTTCATTATATTTACCTACCTTATAAATTTTGGACTGTGAGTTTGGAAAGAAGTAATTTGGATAAGTCTAAAGGTTGGAATGGATTATATTTGACATTTGATAAAATTGTTAAGGTTAATATATTTCTTAAGGTTATTTTTGGATTGTTATAAAAAGGAAAACCTGGAGGTCGGGCGACAACCCGTCGCGTCCTGCAAGGCCGCGAGACTTGAACCCACAACTGAAGGGCGACAAGGGTCTATCACATACCACTGACCCACGTGATGTAATGGAATAAATAATGTAGTTTTTTTAAAGGGTCTGGTAGATGAATTATAAATTCATTTTTTAAAACCCTATACAGATAGGATAAATAAAATATTTTTTTTAAGTTCTATTATCTTTTAGAATGAAAGACGAGTTTGTGGTAGAAATTAGTTAAAAGATGGAACTCTAATTGAAAAGTATACTTTTATTTCTACTTATCTTATTATACAAAGAAATAAATTCTTAAACATTAGGTAAGGCATATTAAAACAAAAAATGTGTTATCCTAATACCTTACGTTTTGTTGAACTAATGGTATTTTAAATCATCATAGATTGGTGGCTTTGAGGCCCACAATTCTATAATTGTTTGTGATTGATGACCTCAATCACTCCCTATAAATATTTACATTTTTCCACCAATTATGTGTCTCTAATTTCCACCAATGTTCTCCTAATCGTGATCATAATTTGGTGGTGACTTTTTTCATTACCCTTTTCCAATTATTAAGACTAAATTTTATTAACCCAATTTCTGATGTGGGTTTTCCCAAAAAGGCATTTTCTATTTTCGACCTTTTTTTTCAAAGAACAATTTAAAATTGCGAGGACACAATTTATTGAGGGAGGGAATAATGTAACACCCCAAGATTTCATAGTACATTATTTCTTCAAAGTAATTCAATAACTTTCATTACACGTAACACTGAGTTCAAGTACACCACAACTTACCAAACTAGCCGTTCAAAAGCGGTTATGAATAGTTTTAACTGAATTTTGAACTATATATAATAATTATAATTTTAGAATCCATATTATGAGTTTTATGACATAATGTAAGAACTAATTCATTTTTTTCAGATAAAAGAAGTATTTTCAAAAAATGCTCTTTTACTACCTTTTAATGGTAAACCCTTTTTAAATCCAATATTTGAAACTTTTCTATATTCAATTTGACAAAATAAACATATTCTTTAGAATTAGGACATAAGAATTTAGTTTCAATAAATTTTTGGTGTTTTTCTGATAACTTTCATATTTGGGTGAATAGTTAAAAATACTATATTTTAACTGAAAAATTATTTTTTAATAAAAACAATTTATAGTGTTAAATTATTTATTTTAATGGTTTTTAAGTATAAATATATTATATTTTTACAATATAATCCAATTATGGTCATTTTAAGTAATTTAACTTTGAGATTGGACATAAACAAGTGTTAATCTTTTGATAGATATTGTTTCTTAAAAATACACCTTTTGGTTTTGACAACGGGAATTAATTTTAAATTAATAAATGAAACTTATAGGTTTATATTTGGTAAAATTGACTTAATTTTTGGTTTAGAAATATCAAAATTATCTTAGGGTGAAATTTTGGTACTTTTCGGATATCTTTTATATTTTGATGAATAGTGAAAATTACCAAATTTTTAATTAAAAACAAAATTTTTAATCAAAATAATTAATAGTTGTAAATTATGAATTTGAGTGGTTTTAAAATATATTTAGAATATAGTTTTACCATTTAATACAATTTTGGTCATTGGGAATAACTTCACAATTAAACTGGACATAAACAAGTGTCATTCTTTTAATAGTTATTATTTCTTAAAAACACGCTTTTTGTTTTGACAGTGGGAATTAATTTTAAATTAATTTCTGCCACTTATATGTTTTGAATTTGGAAAAATGGAATCCATATTTAGAATCAGGATTTATAAATTGTGTAAATAAGAATATATTAGTTTTCGACATTTTGAATAATTACTTCGTTAAATATTTTATTTACCATGGTTAAAGGGTAAATCAAGTAAATAAGGGTAAAAAAAATTATAATAATATTAATTTACTCTAAAACATTTCCTAACCATATTTGATGATACATTTTAGACCATGGACATATTTGGGTCGATTTTGGGACACCATGGATCCACTTGTAAGTGATAATGACACTTTATATTAATTAAGTTAAAGTAAATACCAAAATGACATAAGCACATATCTTTTAGAAAAACAATTTTTACATCAGGTTATATATGTTATATTATAGGCTATAAATATTCATTAGAAAGATAAAACTATTTACTACATAATGGTATTTTATTTATAATTTTTAGACATTTAATAATTAAATATATTTATGACACAATAATGATGCAGTATTTTCCATATTAATGAAAGAATCAAATAATTGTTATTATAAATGTAACAATAAATATAATTTGAAAGTTTTGATGACATAAAAGAATTTTATTTGTCAATATGACTTTTTATTATTGCTTATATGAATTTATTTTCGAATTAATAATTTTTTTAAGACTTTAACAAAAATCAATTATTAAATAGTTTCAAAATTGACAAAAATGAGTTTTTAAATAAATATTATATTATTAATTGATATTATATTCCTAAAACTATAAGGTTCATCCAAAGGTATTATATCATGATAGGGGTATCATTAATGGACCACTTGGGTGTCTCTTGGATGTATATAGTATGTTTATTAACTATATAATATAAAAATACAAAGTGACATGGTAAATGTTAAACTAATTAACTACGAGTTAAAACTAAATGATAAGGTTAATATAATGACCCAAACCTGTCTAAAATATATTTTTTGAAAGGATGTTGACCTATCCCCACCTTATAATTTTAATAATACACTTTAAAGTTATTATAAACCGAATATGAATTTATTATAAAATAATACTTTACGTTTTTCCTAAAGAGCCCCTCCTCCCCCTTATAAAAGGACACAACTTCTATCCAATTCTTCACAACTTCAAAGCCTTTTGGTTCGGAAAAACTCTTCCAAAATACCCTATAAAATATCCTACCTTCATCCTAGAGGCCTTACTTTAGTCAGAAAGCCAACCTAAGGAGCCCTTTTGATCGAATCAAAAAGAAGAACTCGTAGAAGAGGTAATGTTTTCACCACCCTCTTTCAGGTTCCTTTCATCTTCAACTTCTTGTTTCCATGTTATTTACATTCTAACATAATAAATACTGTATCTTATGTATACTTTAATGTTATTATAAATATGGTACATACATATTCAGTATTCTATCCATCCTTTTAATGACATGTCACCATACGTGCGTACGTACGACTTACCGTCTCCACGTCATGGTGTAATTGTTATTCAAAACATTACTATTTAGATGGGCATAATAATGATGTGTAATTCATGTAAATAATAAATATAACATGATAATGATTTTTTATATATGTTATACCATCCAATTATATATTATTTTAATATCAAAAGAATGATATTGTCGCTCGTGCGTACGTACGAACTACCATCTCTACGAACGCGATGAGATCCATTCTCCATCGTATCCATTCAATTATAATTATTAATTGATGATTAAAAATAATATTTAACGACATGATATAATTATAGATATGAATAATATACAACCTATCCAAAAAAACATGGCTTATGTACCAAAACATATAAAAGAAATCGAGTTAGTTAACACCCGAAACGACGATAATACTAAGATATTATTAACAAAGCAATGTTAAAAAATCATATATGATATCATATTAATGTATATGATTCTTATATAATTTAATAAAAACTATTTAACCATTATAAAAGAGGGTTAAACTACCCTCAACCAAGGAAAATTAAAAGGTAAGGTTTTATTTCACAATCTCTTCATTATCCGAGGTTGTTTATATGTAATTATCTACTCGGACCTCTTTATCATCCACATCCATGTTTCTTAAAAATGTATTTCAAAACATTCTTAATATTTTATAGACTATGGGTTAAATTCATTTACACCCTTGTTTACTTTTGATAAGATGTTTATAAAGGAATCTTTCCGTCGTTTTCTAAACATGGTCCTTTTTAACCTTTTTGACAAAATTAAGGTAAGAATGTCTTTTTTAACTTATATGGCAGGTGAAACTATTTTCTACCATTATAAAATCTTAGAATATTCCCTTACAATATTATAAGAATATTTTAAAAGTAAATGTTTTATTTTATAATTATGTTACTTTTAAATGATTTCAAAAAAGAGATATTTCTCTCAAATAGTTTTGATTTCATCTATGTCAACATCCTTTGATGGATTTTAAGATTATTTGAAGTTGATTTCTTATGATACAAAACTTCCATATTGTATTGAAGTATTTTTGATATGTTTGAAAGTGGATGTGTTATTTTTTATTCCATTCTTGGTTTATGAAGAAAGTATTGACATTTCGTATGCTGGTTTTAATACAAATGTTTGTGTTATGTTTAAACCTATTCATATAAGGAATGCATTGGACTTCATAAGTGATAGGTGGATCCTTCTATAGATCCTCGATGCATCGGTAGGTCTCATGAGACAGACTAGTGTCTTGACACGAGGCCTTGACAAAATATTATTTGTAGTCTTGGCATGAGGCCTTGGATACATGGTTATGATAGTCTCGCATTATGCATTCCATCATTATGAAAGTGGTTATTGATATTGCATGTGATTATTCGACTAGTATAATACCCATGTGAATAATTAAATGGATTTATTTAATTTTATCTTTTCCATATTATGCTGAAGTTCAAGTTTAAATGGCTTTTTTTTTTAGTTATACATTTCCTTAAATGTTTATGATTATTTAAGAAAGTTTCTGCTATATTGTTATCCTTAATGTGCATCTGAGCTCACCCCTTTCTATGTTTTATTTTTCCCAGGATGTGAAGAAGTATTTTATGAATGACCTGTAGGGATAGTATGAGGGGATATGACTGTGGTCTATGGACACAAGATGTTGTTGTAGTTTTTCACTTTATGATGTAATGTAAACTTTATGAATGTATCTAGTGATTCCAAGGCTACTAAACTAATCGGTCTTTCAAGACTTGATCCTTTGTGATCATGCTAATGTTATGTAATAATGCACCAGCTCCGAGTAACTGAGGTCGGGACATTACATGGTATGTGTGAGTTATGACCTAATTCTCTAAATATCTAAGCCTGAAAAGATCCTTGATTTAATTTAAAGTCAAATTAATGAATTATCTTAAGATTAAGTGATGTTTAAGTCTGGGTCCTTATAGTTGGTATTAGAGGAAGGTTTAGATAACTTTAGAGGTTAGGGTGTTATTTAAGCATAACAAACATATTTTATATAACCACAAGGGATAACATATTAGAAACAATCACAGTTATTTTTGATATATTGAATGATTTAGAGATAACAAGAATAAGTATATATAAGTGTTTATCATCCTAATATGATAGCATATGATGTATTTGTTTATATACTCACACTAACCCTTTTTGGTTTTATTAAATTACTGGATATATCAGGCACCAAATTAACAGGGGATGTGAAGGAATCTTTGGTGGTTTTCTAAATAAGAAACCAGATAAATTGGGAGATACAATGAGAACTCTTATGGTTATTCTAAAACAACTATCTGGAGTCATCATTGACAACTTGAACCTTAGTGGTTTTTCTATGGCATCATATATGCGATTAATTAATTCCTATAGAAGTTCATTTAATAATCAAAAAGGTAAGTATATTAGACTACCTATGTGTCAAGGATGTGAAAAGAAAAACCTTGGAAAATGTTTCAAAGTTATGGGAAGATGTTATAGATGTGGTAATTAAGGTCATAAAGCAATAAACTACCATGGAAAGAGGAAGTATCCAGTTGAGTCTAGAAAATGGAATGAAGTTATTTCTGAAGGATCAATTGAATTTTTTAAATGTGGTGTGTATTGTCATTACACAAATAAATTTCTTATTAATAATGTTTAGGAATGGAATCAGTAGGACCATACAAATATCTGTTTACCAATACCTAATGCCATTCCAATTGAAGATGAGGAAACTGAAAATGACCTATGAATAGTATGGATTATTTTTTAGATCATTTTTTGACATTATTTAATCTTAGGAAATTATGCATGATTTTTTTATAGGAAATAAGTATTAAATAATAATATAAAAAACATGGATAAAGGATCATAAAGAATGTTTGATGATTAATATGTCTACATTTTAGGAATTGAAGAGTTATGTTAGATCTATGGATGATGATATGTTTAAATATATTAATGATGAGATTACTTTAGAAGACTTATAGTATGTGTAACCCATAAGTTTGTTATATAAAAATGAGGAATAATTATCTTTATTTTTTGGATATAGCTATGAAGAACCATTAGGGTTTATATGATCCTTGAATTTGAGGAAATTATGGGTTATTACATTTTGAGATGAAAAATAAAAGGCATGAGAAAAACTTGAGGTTAAATTATGTTAAGGTTATTTTGATGATTTTATCTCGTGTTGGTAATGTTATAAAAATTATATAGTTTTAGAAAAAGGATAACTCATAGGATGGGTGACAACCCTTCTCGTCTGGAAAGGCTGTGGGAATCAAACCCACAACTGAAGGGTAACAAGGGAGTATCACCTGCCACTGGACTATGTGAAGTCTCTGGTTAGTATGACTTATTCTATTTAGATAAAAGATTTTATGTTTTAAGAATAAGTTTATTTTTGGAGCATATATTTTATCAAATAAATATCCTTAGTATAGGAAAAATATTGGGTGATTAAGTGATAAATTTTATTTTAGAAGATTTTCACTCTTTTGGAAACACTATATGCCTAAGGAAAATAGAATAATACGAGATTTCATTTGAGGAGTAATGGTTTAATTTTATTTGTGAAGAATATATGTTTTCATTGTGTATAGATGGTGATTGGAGTTATTTTTTGAAATTATTAACATATCATGGATAAAATGTGATTAGGTTAATTACATTTTGGTATGAAACATTAAGATTGGTTGATGTTATTTAGAGATAAATGTTAAAATTTATTGTGTAAAACTATGTGATCAAATCATTTTGAGTATTGGGTTTCAATATTATTTATATTATTTTGAGGAATTTTAAGGGCTTTTTTGTTTAATGATATATGTAGAACTTAAGTATTACTATTGAATTTTGGAGATTAATAGTAGTCCTCTTTAAAAAGGATTATTATTTTTGGTGGATTATATGATCTTGTACTAACCATTTTGGTTTTGGGTAATGTCTAAAGAAAGGGGAAATATATAGTTCTTCTTTTTTGGATTATGTGATTCTATAGAAGTTGATTCTAGTACTTTAGGTGAGACCAAGTCATCTTTAATACTCATCATTTGGAGAAAATATTAGTGTGTGGTAGAAATTTATTAATGGATGAAACTCTACTTGTTAAGTAAGTATATTTCTTTATATTATTATTATATGTAGTAAAAGAATTCCTCAAGTTTATAAGAAGGATCTTAAAACCAAAACTTTTTTCCATATAATTTTCCTAATGTGAAATCAATGACCATTTAACCCATCACATTTTTTGGTTTTCTGGTTGTTAACTCTCTCCTAATCATGTTTTCTATCATTCTCCATCAGAACAATATAGTTACTTTTTATTCCATATCCATGTTTTCCTACATGGAATCATAGTATGTGTTATCTTGGGTGAGCATTTTACTTATATTTAATTATTTTAAAGTGTTAGTTTTATTAACTCTTTTTACGATGTGATATTTTCAATGAAGTTACCGAGCCAAATTTTAAAATTTTAAGGCCGTAATTTTTGAAATAGAGAAATAATGTAACATCCTAGGTATTTATAGAATAATAAATTCTCATATCTATTAATATTTATGAATAAAATTTTAATTTTAATTTAACGAGTATTCTTTGTCAGATAGCATACTCGACATGCAACAATGGGTTTCTCTGAAATCATACATTGCACACAACATTGAGTTATTCCGAAAAATAATAAAATAATAATATTATTATTTTAAATAGTAGTTAAAGCCTAGACATTGTATTATAGAGAATGAATATAAATAGCTATAGTATGATTACATGGGTTTGTTAAATGTTTTTACATTTATCCAATAAATTTTAGAGACTTAAAATGAGAATTAATCCAATTTTATGCATAAAATTCTCTAATATTTTTAAAAGCTTATTTTACCGCCTTTTGATAGAAAACCCTTTTTAAATATAGTTTTTGTCACTTTTATATGTTTTGTTTGAGAAAATAAACTTCTTCTTTATAATAGGGACATTAAAATTTACTTTGGTTTAAATTTTTGTATTTTTATGATAAAATCCATATTTTAATGAATAATGAAAATTATGCATTTTAATTTAAACTGCCTTTTCATATAATTTAATTATTTTTTTATATTTTCCTTTTAATTGGTTTTAAAGTGTAATTGGATTAAGTTTTTCTCATTTAATCCAATTTTGGTCATTGGATGTAATTTCACATTTAAATTGGACATAAACACATGTCGATATTTTGATAGTTTTTACTTTTGAAAATCCTACTTTTAGGTTTTGAAAAACAGAATTAATTATAAATTAATTACTAAAATTTCTGTGTTTTAAATTTGAAAAAATGGGTTCCATATTTGGAATCATAATACCAAAATTATATAAATATTTACCTTTTATTTTTGGACATTATGAATAGAAACTTCTGTAATTATTTTAATTTACCACGGTTAAAGGGTAAAGTAGGTAAATAAGGGTAAAAATAATATTATTATAATATAAAAATACCCTAGCATGTGTCCTAATATTATTTTATGAGACATGAGAGACCAAAAAAATCCTTTTTTTGATTTTTTTTAATTTCGGATCCACTTGGATATGAAAATGACATGTTATAATAATTAATTTTAATTAAAGGGAAATATAAAACAAACATGTATCTTTTTACTAAAACAATTTTAAGGTGAGGTTAAATAATTGATATATTTGAATATAAATAGTCATTAGAAATATAATAAAAATTAATACATCATGGATTTTTATTTATAATTTTTATACATTGAATAAAAAAATTTATTTATGACACAATGAGGATGTAGTGTTTGCCTTATTAACGAAAGATTCAAATTAATGATATTATAAACATTAAAATAAATGTAATACTAAAATTTTGATGCCATACACGATTTTTTGGATGAAATTGACATGTTAGGGATGATTTAATTCCTTTGGTTAAAAGGAACCATGTTTTTATGAGTAACAAAAATCAATTACTAAATAGTGTCAAAATTGATATAAATGAGTTTTTAGAACAAATACTATTTTATTAAATAATATAATAGTATTAAAAATATAATATTCTAAAAACTGAATTATATAATGTTAAAAATGTAATTAATGATCCACTTGTGTATCTATTGACATTTTATAGAAACTATAGTAACCATATATTATGAAAATACAAGACATGGTAAGAGTTAATATTTTTAACTAATGGTTAAAGCTATAAGATAACGTTATGTTTATGAACTAAACCTATCTAAAACCTATTGGTTTAGAGGATTCAGATCCCTAATTATCTTATACTCTAATTATATCACTTTTGATCTATTATAATTCAAAAATAAATTTTTAATAAAATAACATTTCATGACTTTCCTAAAGCACCCCTCCCCCCTCTTATAAAAGGACACCGCCTTTACCCACTTACTCACACCTCTAAGGACACATGGATGATAAAAATTAATCTAAAATAATATCCCAACATACTTACATTTTTCATAGAATTCTAAACTTGTGAATAAAGAAATTAAAGAATACCTTTTGGCTCAAATCAAAAGGAGTTACCAAATTTAGTGGTAGCCTCTTCTCTCAAGCTCCTTTCCTTTATTTTACTTATGCACTACCTTTGCTCCTAAAATTATATTATTAAATAAAAACACCAGTCTCATCAATATAATATGACGTGTTTATGAGAGGTATTTGAACTTCACTTACACACACCTCCATCTAATGGATATGAACATAATGTTACTGTGTATGGTGAACTACTGCCTCACAAAACGACGATTGTTCAATTTTCTATTACCACCAATAATGGTGGAAATTATGATGGAACTGTATTTATATATGATATATATTATAATTTTATTGTATCTATGCTTCTATAATTATTATTTACAATATACCTTTATTCCTTCTATTATTTGTAAATAAGATAATTTCAGTTGAGGAAGTGTAGACTACTTTCCCCTCAAAGTGATATGACTTGTTCATTCCATACATGGAACGTATAAAGGATGATGTTAAGGAATTTATTTTACATATATAACATAGATATTATACTTTAATTATAATATACCTATTTATCAATTATTTTTTATTCCATTAATATGAAAATTAAATGAAAGTACCATTCATGCATACGTACATCCTAGCATCTCCATGAATGGTTCATTTCATTTCATATCTTCTAATATTATGGATAGAATAATTACATATATAATAGATATATATGATATTTAAACCATGGATAATAATATTCTAGTGATGATGGACTTTTGACTACATGAATAATTTACATCAAAATAAGTTCATTTTCGACTCAAGTACAAAATATCGACATAATAACCGATATGAACTTAAATAATTATGTAATTTTTATCACATGATAATAAGTGATATAAAAGGAATAATAAATCTGAAAAAGGTTCTAAAGAAAGTAGAAATTATCCTACATTTATTATTTAGGAACATAAGGATTGAACGTGATGAGTCGGGCTCAAGGTAAGGGAATTTCTAAACTCAATTTCCACTCATTGGGGTTTACGCGTAATTCGTGGATTATATTATGCAAATATTATGTGTGTAATCACTATTAATTTATTCATGTATAAATTTCCACTTACCTTTGTGTGGATATACTTTTTCTACACATAATCACCCCATTGATAAATTCTTACGTCATTTATACAAACATTGTAAGAGAAATCATAACTAAATCTCCATTCATTGATTTAAATATCCATGTCACTCGTTTGGTTTTTCCAAGAATATGTGTGAATGAACTATGATTATTTTACATTGAATATACACTTATATGGTGTGTATTTATATTTTTTCACAAATAATTATGTCATTGCTCTATCCTTAATCTAATGATACGATCTTTGTAAGGGATTTCATCTCAATCTTCTTTCATTGAGGCATATCTTATTTTTATGCACATTTATTAATCTATAATATGTATATGAAACCCTTTTGACTCTTTATATCATGAATTTTAATATTATCATGATATTTAATGTTCTTTTTAATTTTATTCTTTAATGATTTTTATTCAAGTGTTTCTCAAGTGTAAAGGTACTCTAACAAAAACATAGTTTTAAATGTTTTAAAGATTTATTCATTAAAACACTTCTATTTCATGTCAATGTATTCAAAATGTTTTTAAAGAATTTATTTATACGGAAATGAATTTTTAAAATTATAATTTATTTTAAAAGATTCAAAGTTGTATGGGACACTTTGATTCAAAATTCTCTTTATTAAATGTTTTTAATGGTTTAAGAAATGGATTTTATATTTATATATCTTAAAATGATCACTTGTGGTTGAAATGTGGAAATTTTATTTTTCCATTATAGTTGTTTTATGTGTTATGATTATTAAATAGTACTTGGACATTTTACGGGTGATTACATGATAAACTTAGATCGGTGGTTAAGTGATAAACCAAATGATGGGTGATTCTGTGATAAACCAAGTACAAGTGGTTATGTTATAACCTAAAATGAATTGGATATGGGAGTTTATCATATGGATATTCTATTTAGTGATATGCGTGGAAGTTGACCTTATGGTTATTCCATTTAAGTATACTTTTGTCCCAAGTTACCTTATATGTTAAATTTTTCTTTCTTTGGGATTTATGGTAATATTTTGGTTACAAAAAGGGTTATAAATGAGATTATATTCAGTGAATAATACTTACTACTTATCAAAGTTGAAAAGTATTAATTTATGTGAAAGTATTTATGTTTTTTATGTTTTACCTAGACTAACAATTTTCCTTATTTGTGTATCCCTTACTGAGCTTTTTATGCTCATCCAAGGTTTTTAAATGTTTTTAATAGGACTTAAAGAATAATAGAGTCAAGGATAAGATCAAGGAAAAGTTATGTAATTAAAACAAGAAACAATAACATGTTTCTTTATAAAGAGTGTTTATTTTAGGAAAAACTTGGACAGTGAGTAGAAGTATCTTCTTGTAATATTTAAGTTGTTATGTGTGAGTTATGACCTAATTCTATAAAGCTATAAACATGAAAAGATCATCAATGGATTTAAAGTAATATTAATGACTTATCTCAAGATTTAGTAATGTTTAAGGCCTGGTCCTTACAATGTCTTTATACTAGATTTCTTGACTTTACCTCAAAGATATTTTCAGGTTACATGGAGTTAATGTTTCCATTGTATATGACCATGATCCTAGGTTCACTTCTAACTTTTGGAAAGGAATTTAGAAGGTGTTGGGAACAAAATTAAATTTTAGTACACCTTTTAATCCTCAATCAGATGGGCAGTCAAAACTAAAGATTCAGGATTTAGAGGATATTCTTCATTCCTGTTCAATGGATTACCAGGTATGTTGGGATTCACATATTTCTTTAGTTGTATGTTCTTGAAATAGAAGTTTTTTTCTATTATACAGATGACACCATTTTTAGAAATTATATAGGAAGTGGTGTCGAACTCCCTATTTCTGGGACGAAGTGGAGGAAAGGAAGTTAATGGGACTAGAATTAGTAGAGGAAGTGACAGAGAAAGTGAAGATGATCCAACAACACATGAGGAAAGCTCAGAGTAGGCAGAAAATTTATACAGATAATAGGAGGAAATAATTTTCTTTTCAGGTAGGTGATGATGATTTTCTTAGAACCTCACCATAGAAAAGTGTTATGAATTTTGGTAGGAATGGGAAGCTGAGTCCACAGTTCATTGAACCTTATGAAATCCATGAGAGAGTTTTAATGGTTTCCTACCAAGTAGCTTTGGATCCGAGTTTATCTCAGGAACACATCATTTTTCATGTTTCAATGTTGATAGAATATGTCCCAGATTCACCTCATGTTTTGAACCTAAAAGCAATTCAGTTGTAAGATAACCATTCTTATAAAGAGAAACTTGTTCAGAATATTTATCAAAGAGAACAAGTATTGAGGAATAAGGTAATCCACCACGTAATGATTTTTTGGAGAAAACACATGGTTGAAGAAGCAACATGGGGATCTGAAAATGCTATGGGGGAAAGGTACCATCATTTGTTTCACAAGTAAATAAAATTGTGAGGACACAATTTCTAAAAAGTAGGGAGAATGTAACACCCCAAGGTTTTAAAAAAATAAATTGAAATGCCTAGAACATTGAATTTTTTTTAAATATATTAACATATATAAACTAGCTGTTAAACATAATTTTCAACTTCTATGATTTGAATTTTAAAAAACGGTCATCTACGGTTGCGATCAGTATGTTTTTTGGAGTCTGATAGATCCAACTTGTTTTTTTGGTGAATAGTAATATACCCTTATAAATAGTAATATGAATAGTAATATGACCTTTATTTTTAGTAGATAATATTATTGTTTTATTCTCTTAAGGTTATAAGATAATGAGTTCTTGATTAATTTTTCAAGGTGATATAAAATTATTTATAGTTGTAAAATTGATATTTTTTTGAATAAATTATGATTTTAATTGTAAAATAAATTAATCATATTTAGAAAATTATTTTCAAAAAATGGACTGAATTTTAGAATTATACCCATCAAAAAATGGTAAGGGTGTTTTTTTGAGATTATTCTGAGATTGATGAATTTTCAGTGAATAGTAAAAATAAAGTTTTAACGTTTTCAGGTGATTAATGACATCATAATGATGTAATGATGATTTAATCATTCTCGTAAACTCTTGAGAATTAAAATATTATATGAGGTGTCCCAAGTGGCCAATAACATGGTAAAAATCCATGGGAAGGCCCATGGTTTTGCAAAATAACGCTAATGAGGTGTCTTTTGAAATGAATTAAAAATTCCCTCACGTTCACTATAAATACCACACTCACCTCCCTCTTCCTCTCACACCTATCAAGATTTTATCATTATATAAATTCTATAAAATCACCTTTCCAAGTATATTCCTCATTCCCAAGACCTACTAGTCTCACCGAAATTCTAAAACCAAATGCCTTAAGGAGGATCTCAAGGAGAAGAGATCAAGTGGTAAAAAGCCTCTTTAATTTTCTTGTGTCTTCTTTTCAATTTGTTTATTTTAATATAATCTCTTACACTCCCCTTATATGAGAGTAATGAAAGATATATTATTATCTATATTATTTATTTTAATCCGTATTATGGAAAAATTCATCATCATTCTTCCTATCCTCTTCCTCTTATTCTAAAAATAAAAACACCGTCCATGATGTGTCGATTTACTGAAATTTTTGATGATGTGTCTTCAATTTCATTTACTTCTTTAAAATATAGTTGTAATACCATGTTAATGGTTGAAATATATTTTAAAGTGTATGATATTACCTCTCTTATGTTCTGTAATTAACCTATACGCATAATATTAAATGTATATGATGAAACAAGTTCATGATTATCGAAGAACCACCAAAATGATCTAAACATAAGAAACTAATTATTTACTTAATAATTAATCCTTATATCATATAAATAAAATTATTTAGGGAATAATTTAATATTATTGAAACATATTAACACCATTTCATTCCAATTCTGTATTTTCTATTCCATTCGACAAGAAAATCCTTTACGAATTTACCATGGAAATCATGAAAAGAACGCACACAAAACAATGTAAATAACAAAATATTATTAATGAATGTGTTGAATGATGTTTTTAAATTACCATTTAAGTTTTTATAAACATTAATATGTTTCTATAAAATATTAATAACACTCTTTTAACCATTATACAATTGGTTTTAGAACATTTGAAGTAATACGAACCTGAGGTAATGGAATTCGTAACCCAATTTCCATTTTTGGGTTAATCTTCTACTTCATCAATTATATGGTAATAAGATTATTTGGGTAATGAATTTTCTATTATTTTATGTTTTATTATGTTTATTTATATTGTATACACTTATTCATTTAATTCTAACAATTATCACTTCAATCATATGATATATAAAAGAGAAATTTTCATTAAATATTCTCTTTTAAAATTCCATTTTAAAAAATTCAGAAGAAATATTTTTATGAAACTTTTCATGTTTTATTATTATTTTATGGTTCATGGGAATTGTTTATGATTAATTTTGGGACCTATATATCTTTCTAATGCACTGGATATGAGTAAGTTGGAGTTCGAACATATGGTTATTTCAAGTGTAACTGCGACTGTTACACTATTAGGTAGCTACGAGGGTTACATTGAAAGGTATCCATGAGAGTTAAAAATATTAAGGTATCCATGAGGGTTAAAATATATGTAAGTAATTACCCATTATACCTTTATGGTTCTTATATATGTTCTCAAATGTTTTATAGAAATCTCATGTTACAAAAAGTAAGTATTTATGGGGGAGAAGTATGTCTTTGTGAAAAGATTTTATATGTTTATAAGTACTCATGGACTAATGGTTTATTTATTTATTTTTATATACCTTACTGAGAATTATATTCTCATACCATGTTTTTAAATTCTTTTCACATGTTATATGTATGTGTAAGATAAATAATGAAGTCATGTTAAATGTTATGAAGATTTGTCAAAGAAATCTAGTTGTTATATTTTGTTAAAAAAATATGTTTTGGAAGAAATGGATACTGTTTTATTGGTACCCACTTTTTATTATCTTTGGTTGATATGTATAATTTTTGTCATAACTTTATAAAACTCTAAACTGAAAATACCTTTGGGGATGTAAGGAAGTGAAATCTAGTTGAAATAGCTAGATTATATAATGTTTAAGGCCAGATCCTTATAGGATAACTTCATGTTCATCTTATGAGGTTATAGTTATGTCATTTATAAAATGACATTAATATAATATATATCATATTTATTCATTATAAACATTTATATAGTCATTAATTAATGAATTTAATGTAGAATGAATCGCATCACATCGTGGAGATAATAGGGCTTTTGTATGCAATAACAGAGATATCATTCTCTTAATTGTGAAATGTTATGAAAGTGGATGGTATATATGTATATATATATTTCAAAAATCTTTTTATAATAATAATATATGGTTATTATTTCCATCATTATACGCATCCATGTAAGGTGGTGGTGAAAAACAAATTACACCATGGCGTGGATACGGTAAGCCGTACGTATGCACACATGATGATTTTGTTTTTTTATAGGATGGATAGATGGCCGAATATGGTTGTTCAATAATCATAATAACTTATTAGAATATAGATGACTCTATATTTATTACTTTATCATGGATACAACTCATGAAGAGGAAGTATAAGAAGAAATATGTTTGAAATAATTGATAGAGGTGATTACCTCTTCTTTGACAAGCTCCATCTAGATATCCTCTAAAAGGTACTAGAGTTGGTCTTTTGAGAATAAAAACACCTCTAGAATGTAAATAATTACATTTATAAGGGAAGTGGGTTGGTTTTAGAAAATATTTAAGGGTCAATGTAAATTGAAGTTGTGAGGGAGGATGTTCCCTTTTATAATTGAGGGGAGGGGAACATTTGTAATCTCCAAAAATATTAATTTATAATAAAATAAAAACCCATCCAAAAACCTCAAAAATGTCCCAGTTTTAAATATTAGATTATATGAGATTATAATATAATCAAAAAATAAATTTTAGACATGTTTTTATATCAACTTACACGTTATCCTTTTAATTAACACTTAGTTATTCTATTTAATTTTTAACTAAAGTAACAAATATTTCAATATTAAAAGTGTGAAATTTTTACTTATTTGTTGTCAATTAGATAATAAATGAATATTTTAGAAAAATTTATAAAATAAAATAATTATTATATATTTTTAAAAATGTTTTATTATTTTTAAATAATTTTATAATACATTATTCTGATAAACAATCAATAGTTTCAATTTTGATGCTATTCAATTTATTGATTTTTAAAAATATCAAGATAAGATGTTATCCTTGAAAAAAATATTTGATTTTATCCCTAATAGTTCAGGGTAATAGATAGAATTATTTATATATATATATATAAATTATCCAGAATTATATTTATTTAAATATTTTTAATAATATTAATTCAATATTTTCATTAATAAAATATTATTACATCAAGTTTTTTGTAATTATTTAATATACTGTTTATTGGGTAAAAAATAAAAATAAAATAAAACAATGAAGATTATTATTCTATATTTCATAATAATTCTTATAGACAAATATATCTCATGGAAAATCCTACATAAAAAATGCTTTATTTAATAAAATCTGAATTTGAAAACTTCAACATCACTTTAAATAAAATATTATAAGTGTCATAATCATTTATATATGGATCCAAATGGACAATAACTTGACCCTTGGATGATTATGGCCAATATATACTTGAATATTATGATTTTTTAAGGATTTTTGGTATTTTAATGGTTATTATCATTTTAATGAAAATTATTTTATCAATTAAATACTTTTTGCATCATCAATGTATAATCCTATAAAGTAATTATTTATTTACAAAATAATTACAAATAAATCACTATTATAAAGAAAAAAAATTATATTTCAAATGAGTATTTATAGATGAATTTGTCTTCTGTATAAAATTATTTAAAAAATGATAAATTTAATAAAATTTGAGTAAGACATATTAAACATTTCTTTAAATAAAATATATCTATTTTCTTAATCTCAACCAAGTGGCATCAAAGAAAACAATTTCGAACAAAGTATGAATTAGATAAAAAATAATTCATAAAACTATATTATGACAAGTGTTAGGGTAATCTTAAAATATTATATTTACTTTTAATTACCCGATTTGCCTTTTTAACTTATTATAACAAATTACTAAAGTTGAAATTCATAATGCCCAAGAATAAAAGAAACCAATTTATATCATTTTGTCCCACTGATTAAAAATATGGAATCCATTATTAAAAATTCGTAACATATAAGTTGTAGTAATTAATTTAAAATTAATCCCATGGTTAGAATGAGAAAATGGTTTTTCAAAGTAAAAACATTACAAAAGATTAAAATGTTTTTAATTAAAATAAAATGTAAAATTAATTAAAATGACCTAAATTATATTAAATGATAAAAATGTAATCTATTTTTACTTTAAAACCATTCAATAAAATAATTTATCCTAATAAATTACTTTGATGGAAAAATTTGTTTTCAATTAAAACTTACTATATTTTTACTATTCATCAAAACTTGAAACTTATTAGAAAATTTTAAAAAAGAAATTAAAAGTAATGTTTTATATCCATATTCCAAAGAATAAGTTTATTTTTTCAAATATAATTTAAAATGGTTCTAAAATCTAGATTTTAAATGGGCGCTCCATCAAAAGGTGGCAAAACTGCATTTTTTTAAAAATACTTCTTTTATCCGAAAAAATTGAATTTGTTCTTATATCATGTCTAGAAAACATATAAGATGAATTTTCAACATTATATTGAATATATTACATATATTTTAATAAAATATATAAAGGGGGATTTTTTTATAAACTCAGTTATTTGTATTAAAATAGTTTTTCAGAAAATCATATCTATTTATTTTAATTTTTTTTAATTTTTTATAATTAATTGATCATAGAATAATTAATTCTATATATACATGTGTAAATAATATTTTCATAATTCAGTTAATAATATTCATATCCTTCATTATAATGGATACATTATAAGGTAACATAATAATATTTGTTTTTCACTTAAACCAGCTCTTGCATTAAATGAATTTTGTCAAAATAATCATGAAATTGTGTGTAACACAAGACAAGAATAGTGTTACATATACAGAAAGATATGTTGATGTTGCATATAGATAAAAATTATGATGGTGTAGCTTATAACACAAGGCTCAATGAATTTAAAAAAAACATAAATAAAAATATTAAAAAAATCTATCTTATCAAAATATCAGGATGTTACAGGAATGGCGGGAAAAATATACAGCTACCCATATGTCAAATATGTTGTTCAATGGACCCGATTAGCATTTATAAGGAAAATAATAATTGGTTAATGTGTGATATAGGAGGGAATATAGTGCATTAATATTTAAGGGACATCAAAAGACCGCTCTGTATAGTATATAAAATTAAAAAATCACTTAGAACACCAAACAGAATTAAATGGTTATACTAAAAGCGACATGGGAATAATGTAAGCCAATAAATGAAACTAATTTCCTTTCATGATAACCATTATCAAAATTATCCTAAGATAAATAAACAACGATGGTTTTGTGTAATGTTAAATTAGACTGCATAATGGTATGCGTAGTCAAAATGTTTTGTGAGAATGGATCATGTTTTATTGGTCACCGTGTTGGACATGCAATTCAACTATAAGAAATGGGAAGCCCTATTTGGGAAGGTTTTTCACCCATTGAAGAACACACCAAAGTTAAGAAGATTACAAAATCATTGTTTTCTAGGGAAGAAGTATGGTTCATCATGGTTTAGAACTGTGCAAAAATGCAAACCGCCAGACCAAAACAAGTAATCAATAAGAGAGAAAAGGGAGAAAATAAAATACCTTAGATTCTAGCCACGATTCATTTGAGAGAACACATAGGAGGAGCAATGATAGTAGGGGAGTTCGGAATGATCTTGAGAATCACAACTAAATCTTTCACAGTTAGGGTTCTTAAAAATAGATTGGGGAAACTTTTAATCAGTTCTTATTGAAAAGTGATGATAAATATACATTTGATCAGTGCTAAATTGATAAGCACTAATATAAGGAACCTTTACTAGTGCTGAAACTTTAATGCTGATAAATGATTTATATTTATAATTATAAATAAAATATTTGTAAATGTATTTATAAAATTACATATATGTTTATTATAATTTTATAATTATTTAAATATATATATATATATATATATATTTTCAATTACAAATAAACATTAAAAAAACTATAGATTTTTTTATAAATTTTTAAATATATTTATAAATATTTATTTATAATTATAAATATATTTATATCATTATAGATATTTATATAATTATATATATTTAATAAATAAATATAAATATAAAAATAGTAAATATATACATTATTTAAATATATTTATTATACTTTTATGATTATAAATATATTTATATCATTATATAGATTTATGTACTTATATGTATATAAAATAAATTTATATAAATATAAATTTAGTAAATATATTCATTATATAAATATATTTATTATAATTTTATAATTATTTAAATATATAATTAACTATTTATGAATATATGAATACATTAAAAAAATATTTATACATTTATATCATTCTATATATTTATATCATTACACATATATATATATCCCCTGGGTGAAGCTCAGTAGTAGCTGCCCCGGTGGGTCTCAGTGAGGTCTTAAGTTCGAGTATCACCATGTACACCCTTGCATTGTATTTTTATTATTTTTATATGTAATGTCACCCCTTTCCACGAATATACTAATGAATCGACCTCAAATTATATATATATATATATAATACATAAGCACCAATATGAATAAAAATAAAAATAAAAATAAAAATAAAAATAAAAATACAAATAAAAATAAAAATAAAAATAAAAATAAAAATAAAAATAAAAATAAAAATAAAAATAAAAATAAAAATATATGTATAAATATAAATATAAATATAAATATAAATATAAAAATAAAAGTAAAAAATAAAAAATAGAAAATAGAAAATAAAAAATATTATAAATGAATAAATAATACCTAACTATAATAATATTAAAAAAAAAATATAATTGACTGGATAAAAACATAATATATCAAATGTATGAGGTTATAATAAAATTCTAAAATATACAAAAATTGGAATATATTACATAAATATTAGGATTATGTGTTTATATATAAGATTTCATTAATTGCGTAAATATTTTTGTGTGTGTGTATTGTATATAAAATTGAATTGATTATGTATATGTATATGAAATCAATGTGACACATGATTGACATATGTTAACTTGAAAAATCAAACAAATTTAAAAAGGAATAAGACTTCAATATGTTTTTAATTATTACATTTTATTCATTTTCTATATATTTTTATGTAGTATATATTATTTATTAAAATTTATAATATATATATATATATTAAAATTATACATTTTTAGTAATAGTTGTTTCATTAATAAATTTTAGTATAATTTTGTAATTTATTCATTTTAAATTATTTTTTTAATTATTATAATTTATTCATTATTATTATTTTTGTTTAATTAATACTATTTACTACTTCTATATATCAATATTTAATATATATACTATTTATTAATATATATATATATATATAAATATATATATTAAATTTATTCATTTTTATCAATCATTATTTAATTAATAAAATGTTTAATATTTTTCCTATTTTACTCATTTTAAATTTTTAATTGTTTAATTATTTCATTTTGTTCATTTCATATATCCATATATTTAATATATAATATTTATTAATATTTATATTTCCAATATAGGTATATTCAATTTATTCATTTTTGTCAATAATTATTTAATTAATAAATTTGTTAATATTTTTATAATTTTTATAATTTGTTTAATTATTTTATTTTATTCTGGACCTTTTGTAGTGCTAAAAAAGCACTGATAAAGGTTAAACTTTATCAATGATAAAAATAAAGTACTGATAAAGGGTACCGTTTATCAACGCTAAAAAAAAGTGTTGATAAAGGACACCTTTATAGTTGCTTTTTTCAAGCGTTGTTAAAGACCAACACTATTAAAGGTCTATTTTGTAACAGTTTTCATTTCAAAGAAGAGGCAGTCAGTCCAACCTATCACCTTATTTTTTTAATCTTCTTAACCTATTCTAAATCTATGATATTTATTATAACATAATAACTTCACTATCATTAATATGATTAATTTTTTTATGATTATTAAAAAAAATTATTGATCCACTTCCAAGTAAACAAGAAGTGAAAGTAACACTTGTGCGTAGGTATGGCTTACCATCTCCATGTCGCGATACTATTCATTCAACATCACACACTTTTATAGATGGGTATTATTATGGTTATAATATTTATATATGTTATTAATGACGTAATTATACTTATGTACTAATAATATCATGTCAACTTTTTGACCATATAATCTTTTTGGAAATGATAACGTCGCTTGTTTGTATGTATGGATTACCATCTCCATGATGTTATGGGAATTTTTTTATTTATATTTCACTTGAATGGTAATAAGATTGAATTTGATGAATATATATGATATATATGATATAATTATAATTCTACAAATGTGAATTATTATTTAACTTTATTTAATTCCATCAGTTGAAAAATGGAAATAGCGTTCATGTGTACGTATGACCTACCATCTACATGAATGATGTAATTCATTTTTTGTCTCTATTTTTTAGGAATGATTATAAATATGTATATAGTGAATATATACGTTGTTTATTCCATGATTAAAATTTTGGAAATAATAAGACCATTATCAAGGTATAATGATCGAGATTTCCAAAACGAAACATGTTGGCAAAATGAAGCACTTATCACCCATAATAGTGATTTTAATAAAAAAATATTAATAAAAGGGTGATAAGATGTTATAAATAAATTATGAAAGGTATTATAGATATATGGTTATAGAATACATGTATAGTAAATCCATATTTTATGTACATGAGATTTTTATGTGAACAAGGAAAAGAAAGATATGTGGTAAGGGTTTATTTTACAATCTGATCATTATTAAGGATTCTTTATGATGAAGTCTCCATTGGAGAATATTTACATTCCATGTCAATGATTTCTAGAAATGATTTCAAAAAGTTTTATAATGTTCTCCTATAATTTTTTAAAATCAATTTTTACCCTTGTTTTACTTTTTATAAAATGATTTGGAATGAATCATTTTTTTCATTTTCCAAATGAGGTAATTTGTAACTTTTCTGAAAAAATATTAAAGGATTTTTTTAAATTATACGAAATTAATGTATTTTCCCTCCATCATTATGCCTTAATAATTTTAAGCTTCATTAATAATTTTTCCAGGTTCTTTTCAAATAAATGTTTTCCTTTATAATTTCCTTGCTTTTTAAAAATAAATGATTTCAAAATTGAATGGTTATTTTCCACAAGAATTATTCCAAGTGATCATTCAAAATAATTTTTTCCATATAAGATGACATCATTTTATGATAATTAATATTTACTGGGGATATTATTCATGGATAAAAACCTTATTCTTTTTTTGGATGGTTTATGTTTATGATGAAAAGATATTGATGAATCACATCCCCTTTTTTCTACAGGTTATACTTTGTTGAAATTCATTTTATTTCATGAGTTTTCAGATGATGAATGCTTTATAATATTGTGAAGCATATATATATGGTTTTATTTATATGAAGGGTGGTACCTATATATCTCTCTAATGTATTTGATAAATATGGATAACTAAAGAGGTAAATATGTTATTGGTGAACCTAATTTCATGTTCACAATTTCATATGTGGACCTAGTTTGTTGTCTATAAGATCTTACGTGGAACTGGTTTCATGTCTATATGATTGTTGATGGACTTGTATTTAATTTCTATAATATAATGTGTGGACCTGGTTTTATCTCTATAAATTTATGTGAGGGACATATTTCATGTACTTAACATAATGAGTGAACCTGTTTCTATTTATATATCTTCATAATGTTATAAGTTTATGTGCATTCCATATGGCCATGCCTCATGTCAACGCCATTCTCTCATGGAATAAGTTATTTGATTATTTTATTTTTAATTAATTCTGAACTTCCAATATTTATTCCATGAACCAAGATTTTGATCTATGATATGTATGGTGTATATTTCAAATTCTAAATTAATGTTATCACACCCTTATGCTTATGTGATTATTGATATCTCCCCTGTTTTCCCTACAATGAATAGTCTTTTCCTGAAGGTATATATTTTTATTTCACTTTAAATACTTGTTTAAAACATGGTAATAATGTGTTATGGACTAAGGTTCTAGGAGTGTTAAGGGATTGTTTAGATATCAAAGTTCTATAAAATGGGAAAAGGGGTAGGCCACATAGTTACCACATGGTTAGTACTAACCATGCAAGGAAAAATTTTATCAGTTGGGGCCACATGGTTTATATGTAACCATGTGACCTGAGGTACATGACTGTATAAGTTTTCAAACATCTTAAGCAGTGGTATTTTGCACAATTTTCTTAGGGTTAGCAGAACCATGTTCCTTAATCATGTTGGGTCCCTCCTTAGAGAGTGAAGGGATCATGGTTTTCACACGTTTTGGAAAAACCATGTGGCCAAACATTATATATCTTATTTTTTGGGGAAAATTACAAAACTTTCTTTAATGAGGCTAATATATAAACCCTACTTTTTCTTCTTCTCCCCAGTGAACAACAAATCCCTTTATCCTCTTATGGAGCTCTCAAACTCCTCCACCTAAAGATCATGATATCTCATGGTTCGGGACTTTGATTAAAATTCCATTAGAAGCATTGGATAACTAGAGGTAATATCTCTATTCATCTTTCTTCCTATATTATTTTCTCTTCTAATCTGTTGTGCTATTTTAGTGATATATTATTCACCTTATTTCTAGGTATAATGTCCATTTATTCAATTTTTTTCATACCAAACTAAATAAAACCTTGATGTTGGATGAGTAGATCATACTAAGCATGAGGTTGGTGGTCTATATATCTTTTCCCAAGTTTTTTTATTTTATAAATGTTACCATTCTACCAGGCACCGACCCTTTCCATGTGTCTCCATAAAATGAGTTTTTTTATAAATTGTTATATGCATGGTGCATTACTATTTATAAGCCTTAATATATAGTCATAGGATATCTAAGTAAATTATAGCCACCCCTTTGGGTTTTAAAAGTGTTTTTTCATCTTGTACATAATATTTTAAATGCTCATAATTCATTCTAAGTATTTGTCTTGGAATGTAAATGAATTTTCCCCCATCAAGTAATGTTTATAATCCATGAAATTGATTTTCATTCTTTAGTGTATTTCTAAAATGAATCTTTTTGGTGAATTGAGTTATTCATCTTGAATATGATTTTTTGTGCTAAATGAATTTTTCGTTAAACAATATCATGGTTTATAAAAAAATTCCTTGGATTAGGTGCATTTTATTATAAACTAAATTGATTATTAGTGATTTAAATATTTCTTGGCCTTATGAAATTGATGTTTTACTATTTATTTTTGTTATTTTTGATAGGCAGTGTGCTTGGTACATGTACTATAATTATATTCTTAAATTGATTGAATATGGGGGAATAGACTTCCTTGTGACCAACTATTTCAAAGACCAAGAACCTTCTAGGTGGGATGGAAATAATTGATTATAAATTTCCTTTCCTTGATAAATGAAATTGATAATTTAAATTAAATGGTTTAATTGATATTAATTGTAAAGGGTGGAAAGGCTACAGTGATCATTTCATGCTTCATTACATTCTTTAGTAAGAAACTTAACTCCCGTAGTTATACTAGGCTTATAAATTACTTTTTCTTAAGAGGTAATTCCTTATTATTATCATTATTATTACGACATTTATATTGGTTGTGACATGATGGTTAAGGTAATTTTTTGGCACGGTGTTTCAATCTCCCTTACATCAAGTGTTGAGTGTAACATCTCACACCATTGACATCATTTGGATGGGGGGTCATGACACAGCATGTCCCTTGGTTTGGGTGTTGGCAGGATGACACACCCACCATCTCAAGTGATGCGCATGAAGTATCCCACTCATTATGATATTTAGGGAGCATACCCTTGTTTGGATCTTATAGGCTCATTTAGACTGAGTTTGGATGTCTGAGTTACACCTTAGTCCATCCAGCACCCAATATTCTAGGTATATGGCCACTTACGTCTTCACATACTTGGTCCATAGAGGTAGATGAAATAAATAACAATATATATATATATATATATATATATATATATTATTAATATATATATGTAGTTACTAATCATAAAATCATTCCATCCATGATCCGAAGAATGTAGAGTTGTCCAAGTGTCCTATGGGTACATGAGCTGACCACTATTTATTTGTTCAGCATGTTTTGTTACTCTTTCTACCCACACACTATTTTATGTTGTATTCATAAACTAGATTTAGATGTATAAAACAATTGTGGTGGCCTATTGGGATTTTATCTCACACCTTACTCAAATCGTTATTGCATTGGGGTTCCTGAGAAGATCTCATATTTTTTGGACTATAGATTATTTATTATGTTATCTTGATTGTACCTAGGAGTTAGGAGCACAAGACTGATCTGGAGCTCAGGATTCCCATGGAATTCCCCCTCAGGGATTTTATTTATTTTATTTATTTGTGTAGTAAATTATATCATGTTTCCTGCTATGTGTTTAATTTTTTATTTTATGTATCATCACTTGAACATGCGTGCATTATTTTATATTAGCGTGGGCCATTTATTTTAAATTTATATTATTATTCCTTTCCCCTATCTTACATTTATTTCAACTTTAACTGCTCTTTGTTATTTATTTTTTTATATACTAATGTGCTACAATAATCATAAGGATATAGGATCCACACTGTCACCTCCTAGAACCTCATTTCTAGTCGAAAGCCTCTAGAGTTCGAGGTGGCATACATGAGGCCATTTGGAGACCAGTCTAGTTCCTCATTTAGTGGTTAGTCAGGTCGAGACATTATAATGGGGCATCGTAGGGGAATTTATTTTTCCCTTTTCTTACTATTTGTTATTGGTAGATTGGAGACTAGGAATGTGTGAATGCTTAGAAAATAGCTATGTTTGGGAGTGATCACCCCACCCATGAGAAAGGTCATAGTGTCTAGGGTTGGGATTATTATTTATGCTATTTTCTATTATAGTTGATTATTATTTCACCATGAGTGAATGGTGCACATTCCATTGGTTACTAATTTATGAAATTTATGTTATTTTTTCCTCAACTTGGTATAAAAAGGAAGTATCATTACATGCATCATTATAGGCACATGGAGATTCACATGTCATTCATATTCCATGCAATTTAGTTGCATTTGTAGGTTTCCTAATGATTTTAATGATGTGTCCTGTCTGATTATTATCCTAGATATTCTATACCATATTAGTTATATTAGTGATATGATTATTTTTGCACCTATTTAGGTAATTATTTATCATTCCTATTTATATAACATGCTTGGGTGATTTATTTAGCATGATAATCTACTACTATAATTAGGTAATTATATTCCATTCTTCTTGATTATTTATCCTTTCTTGCCTATGTTTCATGGTTTTTTATTATTAGCATGTTCCTCTAGGTTTACTAATTTTGATAAAATTCCTTGTTATGTTTTTGATATAATTGCTTGCATGGGATGAACATAATGGTTGTGATTAAATGGGAGCCATTTTTGATTCATAAGGTGTATGGGTGCATTATATTTAGGGAATGGTAACCCATGTACTCAAACCATCTTTTGATATATATATATATATGCATATCATTTTTAAAATGTAAAAGATTTTAAAAGTTGAATTTTTAATGTGAATTGGTTTCAATTAAATGGGAGCTAGTCTGTGATCTATAAAGTGTATGGGCACTTTTTAGATTTGGAGATGGAAACTCATATAATCGAACCATTATATATGACCATGATATATTTTGAGGTGGTTATAAATTTAAAATCTATTTAATCTTGATCTAAACTGAATTTCTTTCTTATTATCCTTTTATGTGACTCGACCTTAGTAGTTTGTTTTTAGTATTTATGTTATCAGATATAACCCATTAAGTTTTATTTATTGATGGTTGCCTCTATGAAGGATTGTGACTCTATCACATGGGCATGATGATTCACATGGTTAACTTCCTAAATGCACAACATGACCCAACTTGGTCAGTTTGTCCATGTTTCTTATGAGATAACCTATTATGGGTATTTAGAAACTCTTTAATTAAAAAACTATATTGGGTTTCATTTTGATGAACCCGGGTTGGCTTAACAGGTCCCTCATAGGTGACCTTATTTATTATGGCTTAGTATTGAACCCCATGTGGATATACTTAACTAAGACCATAGGTGAAAATCCTTGTTGATAAATAAAATAATTAAAATGAATTTGTATGATAAATTGACTAATTATGATGGTATTTCAAAAACTTATTAATGATTAAAAAATATATTTTATAAGACTCATCTATTTTTTCTTGAGGCATTAGTTGAATCATGTACCAAGGGATTTTTTCTTATAATTTTCACTTGATGTTCTAATTTTTATCTTTTAAATGTAAAATATTGAATGTGAATCAATGTAATGACATAAAAATGATCCTTAGGTGGTATCTTTAGTTTAAACCATCATGTAAGGGTAGTTTGAACATATCTTTTAGTTTCCTTGGAATGGAGACATGAGCATTTTATATAGGCCATTATCCTTTTTATAAATGGATTAAATGATAGGCGTAAGGCCTATTGATTTTTTTTGCATGACCTAGTGGTAGGTTCGATGATAATGATTTTGTAAGGGGATAACCTAAGGTAGGTAACACCCTAAGAGCTTACATGATTTGATAAATGTTGTGATATTTCTAACATATGATACCATTTGGGTGATGTTGTCCCTAGTATGACTTTTAGATTCTGAATCCCACCCTTGTTTGTATGGGTGGCCATGGTATCTTTGACCATTTTTATGGGTTTGAGCATTAATTAATGCTTGGGTTCAGTAGGTTATAAATTCCTAAGGCATGGTCTGCCACTTAGTAGGTCACATTACCCTCTCTTCTACCTTAATTATGATGACTTGGGGCATCGTCATCCAGGTTAATGGTCATATGGGGAAATAAAACTCTCAGATGAATATCTGGTATAGAAAAAATCATACTTGAAAGCATAGAAATGAAAAGAATATGGATAATATATCGGATGCATTGTTTTGTCTTATAATCTTGGGGTAGTGTGAATTCATATACATAGTACCCGTTGAATTACTGAATGATATAGAGAATCAGTTGAGTTTGGTGGAATTTTTGAGCCTTGAGATGTTGAGTACATTCTAGAATCATCTCCAAAGTAGAGTGACCTAGGAATTAAAGGAATAAAATTCGTCCCAATGCTTAGGATGGTGTTTCAAAAGGATTGGGTGTTTTGACATACCGGTCAGGTTGGTGTTCAGTTTCATCTCAAATGCAATGACATTGGTCAGCATAACTCTGAGATGTTTCTTGCTTATTTTTAAGGTAAATATGAACTATCAGGCTTATTATTGTCTAGTCTATATATCCTTTTGATGACTAGTAAAATCTTATAGTGGGGAGAATTATGTCAATTCTAGCGAATACATGTCCTTCTAGGTAGAAGGGACAAAAATAAGGAATTCCTTTTTCAAATGGTCAGTGTTTTTTTTGAGTTTCTGTGAGGTTGGTGAGTCTTTTAACCCATCAATTCTTGTTCAGAATCATGAAATTGATGTGGTTGGTTGTGTATGAGTCCTTTAAGAAACACCATTGGTCATAGATGGGATTTTATGGCTAATATTGATTGATCAAAGGATGCCTTGGGTGGTAAAGTCTTTTGACTAGTTAGTGATGATGCATCAATATGTGAAGGTGAACTATTTCCAAGAAGAAGACCCGTAGTGGTTTGACTGTTCTTTTTTCCTATAGTTGGGTATGGTTGGTGAGAAACCATATCGAGAAATTCTTCATGGATGTGATAGAAGTTTCTTGAATATTTTTGGTAATCCTAGTTATCCTCTTAGAGTCATATTATTTAAGAGACCATCATGTCCCTTATCTTTATTCCATCCTTGATTCATTAAGAGAGAATTGATTATACACTGAGCTAAAAGGTTCAAATGTACTTCTGTTTCAATAAACCAGATGTATCTGAGTTTTGTGTTGGGAAAATGGTTTTCATTTGAGGAATGGTTAGTTCGAATTGATACCTATGTTTCTGTGTAGGAATTACTTGTATGGATGCTTAGATACCAGCTATTTTCCTCTGAATTGACCACCAAGAGGATGCCGATCTAGGTTCAGTCAATGATCTGATGTAGACATATTGGACTTGTACCAATGAATCAGTTGTAAACATGGATCATGTACTACCTTGGGATAGTTTCATGGAATCATGTTTAATGAATCCATGGTTATCCCAGACATGTTCTTAGGCTCTAAGGTGATGTTTAAAGGGGAACAATTCTTGTGGGATGGATCTAGGTTACACCTCTGTTCATGATGAGGCACGACAGATTAAATGGTTAGGTGATGGTTTGATCAGGGAATGTCACTAGAAGTCAGGTATAGGATTCTGTGAATGTAATCATGTTAAATTCAATATTCCTTGTAAGAAGGCATTACAGTTCAGTTGTTTTATGCCAGCTATCTAAGCCTTGGGTTTTGAGAATGGTCAACCAGAGGTGTCTTGACTTGTTTTTCTTTTTTTACTTTACGAATAAAGATGATGATGAATTTTTTTTTGAACTTAATGTGGTGGATACAAGTGTATTATCTGTCTGATGGGGCTTTTCATGAATAGATGGCTCGACCTGACTATATGATGTCGATAGAGAATCGACCATTTGACCAATTGAAAACCACACCAGGAGCATCGTTAGAACACTTAGGGAATGCTTTGTAGGAAATTTTGATGTTGTAAGTACCATGGCATAGAATTGGATCCTTTTTATGTCAAATCCTTTGATGGGGATCAACATTAGACAAATTTTTAATGAGATGATGATGTGACTATGTATTTAGCTAAATAGGCTCGAGTGAGCACTTTTTTTTGTGTTTTAGTCAGAAAACGAGCATTGGATTGGGATTTTATAGCTTAAGGGATGTATAATTAAGTAATTTTTAAATGTGAATTGGGAATTTGGGAACAAATCATGAACATTTGAAAAATAATTCATGACCCTCGTAGGTGAGGTGTTGTTTTCATCATTTCCCCACAGTTTCTCAGGGATAACTAGTTCTATGGTTGGGAGGTTGTAATGACCCCTCTTTTCATGATGTTAAAACTCATTTTTATCACTTTAAATCCTTGATTAAATATTGGTAAATGAGATCAAAAACCAAATAAATGTACTAGGAGTGTATGAGGCTTGTTCGGAGCCTGATGTTTTAAAAAATGGGAAAAACGTTTAGGCTGCAAGGTTACCAAATAGTTAGTACTAACCATCCATGGTAACCATGCAATTAACTTTTTGAGCGGTAGGAGACTCACAGTTTTTCTATAACCAAGAGACCCAAGGTGCACAAATGTGTGAGTTTTTAGACTTCTAGGATAGTGGGATTTTGCATGATTTGTGCATGGTTAGGGAAATCATGCAAATTAACCATATTGTGTCCCTCCTTAGATAGTGAAGGGAGGAAGATTTGTGCACGGTTTGGCCAAAACGTGAGGCCAAACCCTGAGCCTCCTATTTTGTGGGAAATAACTAAAATCTCATTAATGAGAATAATATTTAAACCCCTAATTTTATTCTTCTCCCCAGCGTAAAACATATCACTCTCTCCTCCCATGGATCTCTCAAGCTCCTCCACCTAGGTATGATGATATATCAAGGATCTGAAATCTGATTTGAACATCCTTGGATAGCTAGAGGTAATAAATAAAATCCACTTTCTTCTTATCGTATTTTATCTTTTGATCTATTGTGTTATTTTGGTGTGATCTCATTCGCCCTATTTTTAGGGAAGATGTCCAACTATTTGATTTCTTCCAAACTAGATTAAATAAGACCTAGATAATAGATGAGTAGAGTTTTCAAAGCATGATGTAGGTGGTATATAGCTCTTTCCATAGGGTTTTTTTAATTATTTAGAGATATTTCCATTATATTTCACGCCGAACCTTCCCATGTGTTAACCTAAAATGAGTTCATTGTTTCTAAATAGTTATATTCATGATGTATTACTCCCATTGAACCTTTCTATTTATTTATAGGATGTATACCTCAGTTATAGACACCCCTTGGGGTGTTCCAATTGTATTTTCATATTTTACATAATTTTTTAAAAGACCATAATGCCTTCTAAGAATTCGACTTAGACTGTAAATAAATTGGACCCCTGCAAGTAATATTTATAAACCATGAAATTGATTTTCCTTGTTTGGTAGCTTTATAAAATGATTTCTTTGGTGTATTGAGTTATTCCTCTTGAATTTGATGCTTGGTTCTGAAAAATAAACCGTTTTTAAACAATGTCATGTTTTGTAACAAATCACCTTAGATGTTGTGTTCTATATTCTAAATGAAATTTTTTTTATTAGTGATTTAAATATTTCTTGGACTTATGTAATTGGTGTTTTATTATGAGTTTTTTTTATTTTTGATAGGTGGAATTCTTAGTAAATGGCCTTTAATGATATTCTTAAATGGATTGCATATGGGGGCATGGACTTCCTTGTGGCCAACTATTTCAAAGATAAATCACCTTCTATGTGGGTTGGTAAGCCTTTATTATAAATCGACTTGCCGTGATAAATGAAATGGGTTGTTTAAATTAAATGGTTTAATAGATACAAATTTTAAAGGGTGGAAAGGCCACATTGATCATTGAAAGCTTTAGAATATGCTTGATTATGAATTATGACACCCTTGGTTTTACTGGTCTAATGGATTACCTAGTATTAAGATGAAATTCCTTATTATTATCACTATAATTATGCAATTGATATTGGATGTGACATAATTGTTAAGGTAATTTTTGGGAATGCAATTTCACTCCCCCTTACATCTAATGTTGATCATGACTTCTCACACAATTGACATCATTTGGATGGTGGGAATGATGCACCACATCCCTTGTTTCAGGTGTTGGCATGACAACACACCCACCATCTTGAGGGATGAACATAACGTATCCCACTCACTATGATATATTGGTCATGTACCCCCTATTTGAGATTATAGGCTCATTTAGACTGGTTAAGGATGATTGAGTTATGCCCCAGTCTAGCCAGTACCTAGTATTCTAGGCATATGTCTTCTTACGTTCGTACATACTTGGTCCACATTGGTGGAAGAAATATATAAATAATATATATATAAGTTATTAACACACACACACACACAAATATATATATAAATTATTAATAGATATATATATATATATAGTTATTGATCAAACATTCATTTCGACCATGAGATGAAGCAGGCAGAGTAATCCATGTGTTCTATTGGAACCTAAGACAACCAATATTTATTTATTCAGTGTTGTTTATTACTCTGTATGTTTGAAAACTGTTACAATTTGTATTCACAGACTTGATTTTTCTGTAGACACCATTGGTGGTGGCCTACTAGGAATTTATCTCACACAATACTCAGGTCTCCATTGCATAGGGGGTACCCAAGTATATCTCATGTTTGTAGGACTATTGATTATTTCTTATGTTGTCATGTGAGTACTTGGGAGTTAGCAGTAGAGGACTATGTGAGAGCTCAGGATGCTCATGGAGTTCACCCTTTGGGATTTTATTTCTTTTCTTTATTTGTGTACCACACTATATCATATTTCCTAATATGTGTATAATGTTTTAGTTTATGTATCATCATTTGAACATGCATTCATTGTTTTATACTGGAATTGAATATTTATTTTCAGTTGATATTATTCTTCTGCTACTTTTCCTTTCATTTACTACTACTTTTGATGTTATCTGTTATTTATTTTATTATATACCAGTATGATACTCTAATCATGAGGGTATATTCTCCCCATAATCACCTACTTAGACCCTTACTGCTAGTCAGAAGTCTATGGCATATGAGGAGGCACGCATGAGGCCATGTGGTGACTAATATAACTATTAGTTTAGTGTCCAGTCGGGTTGGGATATTACCGACCCTTAATGAGCATTAGAGCTCACCCTTTCTTAGGTTTCCTTTCCCCAGGTTATGAATAAAAGTTTTATAAATAATGTGTCTAATAAGGGTTATAATTATGAAGAACTTAGTTGGAGATGATATAGATAATTTATGAACCAGTCGTTTATGTTTCCAAGTTTCCAAAGCAACTAGAACTATATGATTATGGAATAGATCAAAATGTTATGTAGTGAATTTTAATCTACATAGATGTAATAACTATGAATGAAAATTATGGGTCACTAAAATAGGACCTCAATCATGCATCCATATATTCTAGAGGCTATCAACTAGCGGAGAAGGAGTAAAGGGATATAACAAAGAGATTATGCCATCAGATTAGAGTTAAATAGAACCAGAAATAAACAAACACATACACAACCATAAACATTAGAATACAGAAATATAAATAACTGAAACAAACTATAATGAATTTAATGCTGTATATAGACTCTAAGATAAAACATATAGACATTGGTTTCCCACTTGGATAGCCACATATGCAGAATAAAATAAAAGAAAATTAATACACAAGCATCTACTGCTACCTGAAGATGAACTATGTACATGGTTTCAATTAATTTCAATCAACTATTGCTCAGTATAAAGACTCCACATGAGTGGCTCCACTCAATCATGCAACACTGGGCCTTAGTCCAATCCAGTATATCATATTCTCAACCTAAAATCATACAAAAAGTTTGCAAGCACATTGAGGTGCCTGTAAAAGGGGTGAGGTCATAACATCTTTTATCATCACATGTGCATGAAACACATTATATACCCATCCTATATTAATGTAGAGTACTAAAACAAATAAAATATAGAAAATAAAATGAAAAAAGGCTAAGAAAAAGGAAAACAATAAACCTCAGGTTCTATCATGACTCCCAATGTTTATCTACACCCGATATAGCCTAACCCAAAAAGATTATGAAATTTGGATTACACAACAATAACAATAGGAATATCCTCTAGATTAAGATGAAGCTCCAAATGTCTTATTCCATGAAATAAATGAATGTCGGGCCCTAGGATCTCATCGTAGGTTTCAAAAAACATAATCACATCTACTAGGCTCTAGGACTCCATTAACATGATCTAAACTCATTTTAGAGACTCATATTGACCCGAGGAGAATCCTACCCATGACAATAAATTCCTAAAGTACTAATTGGGTGAATTATATTTCCATTACATCACTACCTAACTACTTGACCAGGCCTGAAACTCATAAAATGGGCCTCAGGAGTTCAACAACTTCCTTGGTCCACTAACCCCTATCTAGGGTGATCAACTAAACTATGGAATCCACACTAATCCATATCATCTATTAGATCCATAATCCCACCCCATAATAACAAAAAAAATTGGAGAAACTAAATGAATCTTGAGGAAAATGCATGTTTTAGTAATATCTCAAAGGACTATTCTCTCACACATCCCTAAACAAGAACAACCACAAAAATCGTAACTAAAATTTCCAAAACCAGGGCCAGATAACACTCCAAACCATCAAAAAACCCATTGAAACCAACACTAACATTCTCACTATACAAAAAAGAATGGGTATACCTCCATATTCCCCAAAACCATAGCTCAATAAGGGAATCATACAAGGGGATACTCTAGAAAAACCAAACCTCAGGCCAAGCCCACCAAAAGGAACCACAATCGACCTCCTAGAACACAACCCATAGATTAGCATTCCCATAAGGGAAACCTTAAGAAAAACCACACCCATAAGGGAATTACTCAAATAGGTTCCTCACACCTAACTAAAACCCTTATCAGTAAAACCCATCTATACTCGATATCCCACAATTCCAACCCAAATAAAGGATCTTACCAATACAAACATTAAGAGATTGTATCCAAACCTCAATCAATTGAACTAAGAATAAAATAAAAGAAAGAATTAAACATAACCTTATGAAATCTTAATAAATAACATAAAAAATATAACATGAAATTCATAATCCAAGGTGATTAGAAAGAAAATAACCCTCACCCATACCTCATAACCCACAGTCCATCCCCAAGAGGATTCTAGGGCCACAACCTCAAAGGAAGCCTCTTCTTAAACTTCCATAATCAAAACAACTATCTAGAGAACCTAAAAACAATGAAAGGATTAGAATATAATAATATAATTGAAAACAATTCCCATAATAGTCTCCTATTATGTCCAATTCTGACTCTAGGGAACAAATACACCCAAAACCCCTTGAAGGAAAGAGTACACAATGTTCAATTCTGAGTACGCAACATGTACTCTAAAAATTTCACTTGTCCATGTACTTTTACATAGCTAGGGAACACCTAGGCTCGGGCCATGTAGTAGTACATAACCATGTGATACATTGGGTTTGGACATGTACTACTACATGACCATGTACCCCTCACATGGGGTGCCCACCCAAGTACCCAACCACATGGTCAGGTACTACTACATGACGTATACCCAGAGTACATGATGTTTAGTCCCCAAACCTCCATTTTTCCAAGTACTCAACTACATGTCAATGTAACACGATATGATGTGTACTCAAATTAAATAATGTTTAGTTATAAAATATCATCTTCCCTGAATAATAAGAACACATGGCATTAATTTTTAAACCATACACCTTGTGATCCAGACTCTAATCAGGAAAACCCTACAAACCTTTTGAAACCCCAATTTCCCGCAAAAAATCACCAGATCAACCCTATAAGGGTCTACAACAACCAAAAAAATATTAATACTAAAAAAACTAGATAAATTGGATTTGGGGTGAAAAAATTAAAAATGGACAAACATTGGGTGGAAATCGTCAAATCTTCAAACTCAGATCTGTGACATGCATCCACCGAGCCTTGATTTACCATCGCAGTGGCTCCCCATCATAATCTCGCCTCTACCCCTACCTCTCTTATTTCATGAGAAAATACCTCAAAGGGGAGATACAAATGGGTGTACGTGAGAAAAAATAGAGAAAAAGAGAAAAGAAAGTAAAAAAAGAAAAAGGTAAATAAAAAAATATATGGAAAAGAAAAAAAAGGGTCCCAACACCAGCCTGACATGAAACACAAGGTTATAACTCACCTAGGTAAAAAACCATGTTCCAGAATTAATTTTAGAGTTTGAATATCAATCTTATTCTCCAAATATAATATATCACTGAATAAACATGCACCAAAAAATAATATTTAATTAATTAAATATTAAATATTCCTCCAGAAGTTTAATGACATATAATTCCACCCAACTCATACCCTAGAGTAAATTTTTTTTGGAACTAATAGTGTAGTCATAAAAATTATCTGGGATCTCATTATAGAAGAAATTACCACCCTCAAACCACTTTTGGAGAGAAAAAAATTTTCCTTGATTTTTATCAAACAATCACGACATAGTTTAGGAAAATATTATTGAGTATACTTTTATTCTCACCCTTATATTCCATAACATATTTTTATATATTTCTTTGATAGAGTTAGTTATTAGTTTGGATGTTTCTAGATCATTTTTTTCATTGGAGTCACTAATATAGGTGTTTCTATTTTTGATATTTTCTAAATAATCATTATGTTTATATATGAAATTACATGCATTATATGATTTTGTTTTATTTATATTGTTTAGTAGGATTTTATTGATGGTTTAATTATAATTTTCATGGTATTTATTAGGTAAATGATTCCTATATTTGTGTTTTATAGTCCTAATGATACTTTCCAATCCATTGCCTATTAGAGGTGGGTTTTAAGGGTCACACTTGTCTTCATTAACATATTACAAGGGGTTTCTGCATAGAAAGTTTATGATAATTTTGTAAGAAATTAATGTTCAACAAACATGTTTGATTAGATTTGGGGACATTATAATGTTTATTGACACTAAAGGGAATGAATGACCAACATTGGATTCCTACATCTTATATACACCACTAAAAAGTTTCTAATGAGTTACATTATATTCATAAAAGGATGTGTATAATAACCTCTAATTGTTTATAAATAATAATTTAACAAATTCATAATTATATTTATTTTTTAATTAAAAATATTTTAAAATAATAATTTATGGTTATTTTTTATTTTTTTAATTAAATTAAATGTGACAAGGCTATACCTTAGAGTTATTTTTAGACCAAGATCCTCACATAGACCATAAAATTTTTCCTTGATATGGTAGATTATATAAATAATTTTTTGGTGGTTTAAAAGTGGGCTAAAGGACATGGTGATTATTCTTTAATCTTTTTACCCTTTTATGGTATTAACTTTACACTAATATATTTTTGAGGGATTATATAGGGAAATTGTCTCATTTTTTTAATTAATAACTTATAATGAAAATGTGATAGTATATTCTCCTTATTTTTGTACTCCTAAATCATTCTACAATCAACCCCACCCAATATATGGTCTTTTTTTGTTGGAAATGAACATATGATCTTATATTTTTTATGTACCCTATTTTGTCCATATTCTTAGATTTGCGTGGAATTGTATGGGGTAATTTTTTTATTTTAATTGAGGGTTTGACATATAAAATTTTACATTTAGATATTATTATGGGTAAATAGTTTTAGAGTATTATGATCGACCACTACTATATGAAATTAATTTAAATAACTTTGCTTGAGGTAGGTGATCAATGTATTCTATCATGTTTCGAATAATATTATAACAAAGGATTATTTATAATTTTTTTAACAATTTTTTATTATAAAATATTCTGAGGAGTGGTTTGATATTACATACCCATAAAATTAAAAAAGTAACCTTTCCCAGTGGGAGTGAAAAACACATATTGAATATGAACCAAACATGATAAATTAAATCATTATAGGTTGCAAGATCCAACCAAACTAAGAAGTATTAGATCCTTATGTGACGAAATGGTTTGACAGCAAAATTTAATACCATTTCTTATTTTCAACAAATTTTATTATTAAATTATTTACTTTTTATCATAAAACTATATACCATGTATTTATTAGAAATGACATATAGATAGATCCATATATTATTATTCACCTATAATTGTGAATATAGTCTAGTTATAAGGATTAAAAACATGACACTTTGCATGCAATGTCTTTTTACTCATAGGAAAACTAGAGAGGCACCAAAATTTATTTACTAGACCTAGGTATATGGCCTATGCATGGGGGAAAATTACTAGATTACTCAAGGATAAAATCACAATTTTGATAGTTTTTATTCATAATTGATATAATGGGAAAGTATTTGAGATTTGTAATCACTATTATTAAGAATAATTGGATAATAATTATTGCATACTTTTTATGGAGGTTTTATAGGATTAGTTTTACATAGTATATACTCACCTATGTATTAGGTTAGGTTTTACCATAGTGGTTACATGGGACCCAATATTGTAAGAATGATTTCATTCATTATTGTGATATTTTATTGATTTAATGGGTATTTATTGTTATTCACTGCTTATTGTTTACACAATATCCAATTGATTTTATTTTTTATCTAGGATGAGATATTTATGACATATATTATATAAAACCAAAAATGAATTTAATATTATTAAATGATGTGTAGTTATTGGAGTAATGGAATAATTTTTTAAATGGAGAGTGGATAATATATTTTCATTATATTACCTTTATTATTAAAGCCTTTAGGGTTACATGAATGAATCAAGGTTAGGAGACTATTTTTGTTATCAATGGATTGTTAAGAATCATTGTTTTTTATTTTATCATATTATTATATAGAATTGTATAACAGTTAATTTATTTTATCTAATTATACATTTATAAATATATAATATGCCATTGATTTATTTTTATTATTATTTTATTTATATTCAATAGTAATGGATTGGTTTTTATTCCATATATAGTTGAATTCTGTAGAGATTATTAAGAGTTATTCTTATGTAAATGTTTCCCCTCTATTTTATAATTACCCTTAAGGATTGTATCCAATATATAATGTTTAGGATAAAACCAATGAGGTCATGTGGTAATCTGATTTAAAAATCATATTATTTTATGTATGGTCTATTATAAAATTTTATTAGTTCCGAATCCAAAAAAGTTGAGTTAGTGGTATAGGAAATGATAATATTTTTGTTACTTAGGTGTAGTCTATAAATAATATAGGATAATATAATTATATTGATAACAAATTTTCTTTTGGATTTGAGAGTGATGTAATGTTTTTGAAAATACATGGCTAATCACTTATTATTTAAGTTATTTTGTTATATGTACTGGATCTTGGATGAGAAAACCCTATCTTTTACATATGAATTAGGTAACTACACTATAAATTTCATAAAATCTATGTACTAGACTATGAATGATATTATCTTAAAATTATGCATTAATATTCTAGATTTAACTTCAAGTAAAATTTAATTGAAATTCCATTGGATAAAATGTTTTAGGTATTAGAAAACAAATCAGTTATCTTATTTGAATATCCCATTAGTTAGACTTAGTATAATCTAGTTAATATAAAATTATCCATAGGTTGTGAAATAAAATATTTAACCTTGGGAGTTAGGGATACAAGTTTATAAAAATATTTAATTTATGATATAATTGTGGTAATATTTGTTCTATTAATATTATTTAAGAAATGTTTTAATATTTAATGAATTAACAATTGTGAAACCCTTAAAATATATGCCAATGTGTTTAAAAAAATAAAAAATGAACATTTTAAGTTTAGGTACGGTAAAATTTATTTTAATAGATATTTATATAATAGACCATGGTCATAGTTTATTTTTCATAATAGTTTTAAGTTATTTGGGATAATTTAAAATTAGTTTTGAATTTATCATATAATTATACTTTTTTTTTAAAATTTTGTTAGTCCTTCATGGACTAAGATGTAATTACCATGAGGTTAATATGACTTGAAAACATTTTTGAAAATAAATAAATGGGCTAAAAAGTAGATATATAGGGTTACTATGAATTTCTAAAATTTGGAAAAATGTATTTCTTATGTTATTGTGTAGTAATAGTAATATTTTTGTGAATTTCCAAATTATTGGAAACATATATCATGGGATATTATATAGTTATAATAATGTTACCATATGTTTTAAAAAATCTATTAAAACATTTCATTGGATACTATGTAGTGATAATGTGTTTATAATGACTTTTCAAAATTCTAAAAAATACTTTCCTAGGATATTTTGTAGTTATAATGATGTAACTATGAATTTTAAATTATTTTGAGAATTATTTCATGATCTACCATATAGTCATAATAAGTTATTATTACCTTTTAATTTTTTTTCAAAGACATTCATTGGATAACAAGTAAGTATAAAAAGAACAACTTATCAAAATTTTGGAAATTTATTTTGCATCCTACTTTATAATTATAATGAGATCCCCATGAATTTATCGAATTTTGAAAAAGTATTTCTTGGCCTACCATACAGTTAGAAACATGTTATCCTATAGTTATATCAACGTAACTGTGAGTTCTATATCCTCTTATTTTTTTTTAAAATTTTGAAATTTATGTTTCAAGGTTGGAAATAAAAATCCACTTTTAAAAGTCCATAAATTTTAAACCCGATGTCTATATGGTCACATTGAGATAGAAAATAAAACATACTAGAAAAAATATTAATCATTATTTGAGTTATATCAATTTAAATTTTTTTATAAGGTTTAAAATGGATTTTTAGCCTCAAAAATTATGTTTTAATCTAGGGCATAAAATATGTAAATATTGTCTCTTGTGTAAATGTGAAATTTTGGAGATTTATATGAAAGTTTTAAATTATATGTGAAGTTTTTGTTAAATGAATTTTATTTATTGAAATATTTTGATATTTATGGATTATGATAAACTGAGATAATATGCAAAGATATGTAAGAGGTTTAAATAGAGAATATACCACCTAGTAACCCTCCACTTGAGCCTTATTTCTTATTAAATTTCATAAATTTGTTCTTTACCTTGGGTGATAATCTAGAAGGGGAGGACCATATTAAAGCGATTTGACTCATAAATTCCCAAGGAATAATACATCAACATTTATACATGATTTTATATCCTTAGCTATTGATGATTAGCTATAGAAACTCTAATGTATATTTAATATCTTTGGTATAGACACTGTTTCATGGGTGTATTTGGATGTATTTTAAACATATGGATATTATTGGAGGTGGATTAATATAATGGTTTAATACAATTTAATTATAAACCTTACGTTATTATAATTTTAACGATTATTTATTCAATAATTTTATCCTTATACATTGGGAATGAAAAATAACATAGAGATTTTGGAATCTTGTTAGGGAAATTCTAATTTCATGGATCACTCTATATATATATTTGATTTGGATCAATTTTATTCTAAACATATGGTTATTTTCACACTAAAATCTCATAAATCAAACGTGGAATTAAAACTTGGGATTCAATAAAATTTTTATGTTTTCTATGACTTATTATGATGAGGTAGTGAATAAATCATTGACTGCAGAGTTTAATGTTCTAAGGAACCATAGAACAAGAAGCTTCTCAACTTTTTATAGAAGAGGAAGTAACCCTTTAAGTAACCAGAATAGGAATATATATGATTTTAGATAGGGAAGTGAAAAGATTCAATGGCATAACATGAGTTTTCCATTTCCCCATTCCTAGGGAAAGAATTAAGTGGTGTGATATCAATTTTTCATGTTTGGGCATACAAAGAAGGATTACCAAGTAGAGGTCAAACAACCTCACATATAAAAAATTAGGGGGACCTAAGGAGGTTTTTTAGGAGTTCACCTCATGTGGACAGTAAAGGGGGATCCAATCATACTCAAGGATTGCAAATTCAATTTGGTTGAAAATAATAAATAGTTTATAAAAATAAATATTTGGGAGAGGGTAAAACATTAATATCCAAGGTTATAATTAAGAGAAACCGTAATTTAACCATAGCCCACCTTCCCATATGGTTCAAGTTGGAGGTCACGGTTCATTATTTTCAGTTGATCAAAATCATGTTTATGAGGATGTGATGACTTTGATTGTAACGAGAATAATACTCACAATATCTACATTAATACATGCACTTTTTTATATATAAGGGAATCATATTATATTATTTATATCAAAATATTATAATTTTTGGTATTTATTAGATAATTAATAAATTATTAAATTAGATTAAATACTCATTTAGTCAATTGAAGTGGGAAATGATTTAATTGATCCTCATGTTCTCTCATTATAGTCGGTGTTGAAATTTTATTGAACATCTTAATCCTTAATATGAATATATTTTATATCATTATTTGATTGATATGATTCTGATGAATAAATCCAAAATTTATTGATATGAGATGAAGTTGGATTTTACCACTCTAAATGTAATTTATTATAATTTTTTAAATTTGCGGGATTTGGTTCTTAGAAGGTAAGAAATAATGAATAAGTACATGAGATATATTTTTTCTCAATTCACCACCCTTGTTATCACTTTTGAACTCTTTTTAGGTCACTAAATTCATAGTATTAGATTTATGGAATATAATTCAGTTTGTCGGTTGTTGTTTTATAGAATTTTGCTGACATGGTGTATATATAGTGGAAAAATACTCTCTATAGGAGGTAGTAGAATCATTGGAAGTTTGTATCTTCATATGTAATTCAGTTTGTCGGTTGTTGTTCTACTGGGACTTCTTTATCATCCACATCTGTGTTTCATAAAAATGTATTTCATAAAAAATTACTATTTACTAGAATATGGGTTAATGTAATTTATACACTTTTTGACTTTTTATAAAAAAAATTAAAGGATTACTTCCATCATTTTCCAAACAAGGTAATTTATGACTTTTTTGACAAATTAAGGTAAGAATGTTTTTTTAACTTATGCGACAGGTGCAACTATTTTCCACTATTATAATACCTTTGAATCTTCCCTTACTAGCTTATAAGAATATTTTTAAAATAAATGTTTTCTTTTATAATGACATGACTTTTAAATGATTTCAAAATAGAAAGATATATTTCTCTCAAATAGTTTTGATTTCATCTATGACAACATCATTTGATAGATTTTACGTTTGTTTGAAGTTTATTTATTATGATACAATCTTTTATTTTGTATTGAAGGTTTTGTGATATGTTTGACTGTTTATGTGTTATTTTTATACTATTCATGGTTTATGGATAAATTGTTGACATTTCCTATGCTAGTTTTAATACAAATGTTTATATTATGTTTCAACCTTTTCATATGGGGAATGCATTAGAATTAGTAAGTGACGAGTGGAGCTCAAAATAGCTCCTCGATGCATCAGCAGGTCTCATGAGACAATCTAGTGTCTTGGAACAAGGCTTTGACAAACTCTTATTTTTAGTCTTGTCACGAGGCCTTGACTATGTGGTTATGATTTCCAGCATTATGCATTCCATCATTATAAAATTATCTATTGATATTACATGTGATTATTCAAGTAGTAGAATATCCATGTGAATAAGTAAATTGAATTATTTGATTTACCTTTTCCATATTATGTTGAAGTTTAAGTTTAAAAGGTTTTTGTTTTAGTCTTATACATTGCCTTAAATGTTTATGCTTATTTATAATAGTTTCCACTATATTTTCATCCTTACTGTGAATCTGATCTCACCCCTTTCTTATGTTTTCTTTTTCCTAGGATGTGAAAAAGTATATTATGATTAACCTACAGGGATAGGCTAAGGATATGAGTGTTTTCAAAGGGGAAATAATGTTTTATTTTTATTTCATGATGTAATTTAAAACTTATATAAGGATCTAGTACTTCCAAGGATCTAAACTAATTGGTCTTTCAAGACTTGATATCTTGTGATCATGACAATGTTATGTAATAATTCTCCGACTTTGGGTAACTAGGGTTGGGGCGTTACATTATAGAATTTAATAAAGGGTTTAATATGGAATAAATTTGTTAAACGATCTAATTTAGTATTCATGTAATTGGGATACATGTCCAAAACGGCTACATGAGTAGACTGGGTATGTGTCCAAAATGGCTACACGAAACGAGTACATATAAAGAACTATTACATGAAACGATGACATAAAAACATCAGCTACATGACTAAAGAGGCTACTTGACCATCCCCCACAATTGTATACATTGAAAATTTGGTATATTTAATTTAGCTAAATGTATGTTTTTCTCCATTAATTCTTCTATGTAGCAACATCTCTATGTGAAATTGGTTACAATAATATTTGGGAGGATGTTATGAGATACCACTAGAAGATGCATGAATGTGTGTGGTTTTTTATAACTGAATGTTCAAATACATTAGATTGTTGTTTTAAGATCATTATAAATAATGAGTTTTAAATCTGAATACTATAATTGTGGTGAAGCATAGATTCATTTTTCATATTTTATAAAAATTTATGTTTTCTAGGTGAGATATTCTTAGGGATTTATTGCTTTCATAAATATCCATAAAGTTACAACCTGAGTTATGTGGGTAGATTTAGGAATATTTTATGTCTCATAAAATAGTAGTTAGATTTCATGTGATTACTTTGGTATAATATCATATGATTTACACAACAAAAAAATCCCTCATATGAATAAACAAAAATAAAGAGAAATATTGGAAGGATCCCAGGAGGTTTTTTTGGATCCTATATGGAATGTTGATGGTTGAAGAAGGTTTTATTCTATGAGTATTATTCTCGAGGAAATCAATAGTCCATGTGATAAAGCTAGTCACCATCATTATTGTATTTTGGTATCATCTTAATATGAATAAAAAAGATTAAACATTACAAGTAGTTAGTTCCTTATTGAGTTGGATCAGTGAGTTCTCTAATTGTTCATGGTAATAAACCAGGAGGGTTAGTGAGACTACTCCAAATTATAAGTGTAAATCATTGAGATTTTTTTATTTTGGTGCACAGGATCATTTTCATTCATTCTCCTTAGACGTATCCTAGTGTGATTGAACCATGTAAAATCCATTATGTGATTTATTACATTCATCGGTCATTGAGAGGAATGGATGAATGAATTCAAAGTGTTCCTCATGGTGATAAAAAAAGATCTGTGTACAATAAATATATTATTTTAGTCTTAGATATCCTGAATTACCCCCATCCCCCCCAACCATATTATTGTGTTGTCTTTTATAGGTTTTTAAAAACATCATAAGGCATGGGGTAATTCTTAGGGACCACCTACCTCCATTCAAGTCATTTCCATTTTTAAAGTAGCATGGTAGATCTTGTTGAGAAAAATCCAAGTCTGTTCGGCCTTCATCCTACCACCCAAGGCCCTATATCACATAAAAACAACCAATTAAATTAATTATATTAAAATTATAATTAATTAAATAATCTACATTTAGGAATAAATTACTAATTACCCATCAGTCGACCCCATCCCACTAGAACTACATCCAACCATCCAAGAGAAATCTATAACACATACATAATGCTTTTTGGGTAAAATACCCATCTCAAATAAATAATTCAATGGCCAATTTAATATAACTATATTTCAATCCCTTGTATAAATAAATTTGGTGTCATATATTTTCAGCTATGTCACACAATGGGGTTCAGGCCACTCCCAGGACACTCCCAAACCTAAGCCACACAAAATTCCTAAATAAATTCTAGAATACAATGTACGATTCAATTCAATTTGATTTAAAATCATAGAGAAATGAAGAAGAGAAAAATATATAACAAAACCCCAATCCTTGGTTCAAAAACATTATCTCCTCCCAAACCTAATCCACACAAAATTCCTAAATCAATTCCATAATACAATGTACGGTTCAACTCAATTTGACTAAAAATCATATAGAAAATGATGAAGGGATAAATCTGTAACAAAACACCAATAATTGGTGAAAAAACATCATCATGCTACATCATCTATCCTTTTTGTCAAAAATCCCATCATTCTCATAAAATTCCACCAAGATCCAGTTGAACTATTATCCAATTCTCAAATTAGAACCTAGCCAAATATCAATAGATGATCAAAATTACTAGGGAGAAAGATAATTCAAGGATAATTTAGATTACATGGTATTTCAAAAAATTATAATTTCCAATATTCCTTACCCATAATGAATGACACATCGATATTCTAGTACCTGAGGAAGATGGATTTAGGTTCGAATTATAATAGAGGATCTTTCCCAAAATCAATAAAAATTGTATTTAGATCCATGAAAGATCTGGAAGAAATATTGGAGGCTAGAGAGGAGGATATACTTTGCAAATGGATCTCAAAATTATAGGATGTAAGTTGAATATTGAGGGTGGATTGCGGTCAAAAAGAAAAAAAAGACCCCTAATTAAAATATTGTCTCGAACGCTCCACTAGCTAGCCAATGGGGTCCGTCGACTTGAATAAGGGACACCAAATACCTGATGAATTCTCCCTTATTGTAGGATGATTCATACTTTTTAGAATGGATACTAACAATCCCCATTGTCTACCTAGTGGGATCCACCAGCTATCCATTCATGGCTGTTGTAGCCTATACTACTATGGGCTTCCTCTAGCCTTCTCCTTATGCTCTTCAAAACATTAAAATCCTTTAAAAGATGAACTTCTTATCCAAATCAATTCATTTGGGATGTATAAACTCTTGGAATATCATTCTGAATTATATTTCCCATAATTTACTATCCACTAAATTGGAAATTAAAATTCTTCATGAATTTATTATGTTTTCCAAACATAGGGTATTATATCGGCTACTTATATCAATAAACCCTTTTGGAAACTTAAATCGAGATTCTTCAATTCACCAAACATTATAGTCCTCTATGATTCCATCATAATATACAATATTTGGATGGTTCCACTAACTTCCATATAGATTAGGATACTATAGTTTGGACACTATGATACCTAAATTTCACTGATAATATTCCCGTAAACTGAATCTGGTGACAAGAAAAAACTTTAGATCCCAAAAATCTCTCACTTGGATACTATTATAAGGAACCTCTAAAACTCTCTAACACATTGAATAATTTTTTTATTTTAACTTCCAAAACATGTAATTATCTCCATTATCCTTCTTTTAACCCATGTCCTACTTAGGCATGATATTGCCTCAAACATTATTAAACTAAAGGATTGGTGAACATGTCCATAATATTTTTTCTTCTAGGAATATTCTAAATATCTAACAACTTATCTTCCAACATTTTTCTAATGATTTCATAACTTTATTCAATATCTTTTTTTCCTTTCATAGAACATTGAATTATGATCTATGTTAATTGCACTCTGATTATGAGAGAATAATATTCTTTCTTCCTAATTTCTTCTAAGATCCTTCAAGGAACAATTTAACTAAATAAAATACTTTATTTCTTCAATTATATCCATATATTATTCTTATGGTTTACTTAAATTCATATTCATATATAGTTGTGACATCTAATTTATTGATTATATTCTATAGGATAACCCAAAGTTGGCCATTCACCTTAAGGTTTTTATGTCCCAAATAAATCTTTTTCCACAAATCCTTATAACAGATCTTCATCCGTATAGAAAAAAAAATCAAATTATTTTATTCATTTAAAGTAATGAATGATACACTTGACATATTACCAGTGTTCCCTTCTTATGATCAATATAAAGAGACACCCAAATCCTACTAAAAACAGAATATCTACACAAATACATATCATTTCATACATCAAACTTATAATATATGATGAAAATGATAACTTCTCTATGTTACAGATCTCTTTTTTCCATTTATGATTCATGTTTCCTAGATATCTTAAAGTGTCCATTTAGATGAGTTAGGATGGGCTAACATCCGCTCATTCCAAATTTTTCCATGTTCATCTAAATATATTTCTTCTAGGATAACACCAATTTTCTAACTCTCTTATCCTTTTAAATTTTCAACCCTAAGATTGTATTGTTAGTTCAATGATAATTAATCTTTAATATTTTGGACAAATTATTCTTTAGTTCCTAAATCCATGAAACCTTCTAAATTACCAGAAAATGGTTATCATCATATAATAGAATTATGATGAATGTTCTATCTTCCCACTTCTTCTAGTAAAAAAAATTATACGAATTACACCTTTCAAAAAATTCTTTCAATATAAATTTGATTCCAGTATCTCATTTCTTTCTTCAAACCATAATGACTTTTCATTAATTTATAGATAATTTTTAGGTATACTTCTTCTATAAAATGCATCGGTCACTTAATCTAAATTTCTTCTTCTAATTTACTATGAAAAAAATTTATCTTCACATCTATTTATTCAAGTACATATTTTTTAATTATAATATGATAAAAACTATTTGGATAGATTCATCATTTACTATTTGTGAGAAAATATCTAGGAAATAAAGTCATTTCTTTTTTTTTTGAAATCATTTTTCCACAAAACACTATTTCACTAACTTCTTTCAGTTAGCCTCTTCCTTCAAATGGTAAACCGACTTATTCTATAGTTCTCATTTCTTTTATAGTAAGTGATTAAGATCCCAATTTATATTCAAATTAAATAAATAAATTTCCTCATCCATTAATAAATTTCATTGTTTCAGGTCATATAGTGTCTCCACTTCTTCTTGGTAATTGGGTTCTCCTGTTTCCATTAAAAGTGTTTTCTTTATATCAACCTTGAACCTCTGAACCGATCTTTTTATTATATTTCATCACTTAATCTTAATAAAATATACTATATAACTTATAATAGGTCTATCATTCATTTACATCACCTATAGTTCTCCCACTATAGTTGAACCAACATTTGACCTTTTTTCATATCTTCTAATGTCCTCACCTCAAAAATTGCAGTACTTCCATTATAGTTCTGTATAACTTATTTCCTTTTGGTGTTATTATTTAGATTGACCTAGACTTTAATAGTGTATTATTATCACATGTATTCTTGATCCTATAAGTTTTAGTCCTTCCATAAAACCATCCCATTAAAGATAACATCTCAAATACGGATGACTCGTTCTCTTTCATTATCCCACAGCCAAAATGAAAAAAAAATCATTTCTATACCCAATGAAAAAAACATTATTTGGATTTTAACTCGGGATTATCTTGATACTTAGCATAAACATGAACATATTCCAAACTTCTTAATACTTTAAGAATGAAAATTAATAGTCAGTTTCCAAACCATATATCCTATATAATTTCCTTATCAACTATAGATATTAGACTTCTGTTGACAATTTATGTCGACGTGTTGAGTGCATATTCACAAATTACCTTAATAAATACAGAGTGAAACCATATTATTTAGAATTTATATTTAAGGCTCAATTCATCCATTTAGCCACAAAAGTTTGTTAAATTGTTCTAGCCCCTATATTACCATGAATTTCCCCAACTTAAAAAAGAAGTTGTGAAAGTTGTTTCTGGTTTATTTTTCACCATTATTGGAATAAATGAATTCATGATTCTAACCAAATTTCCTTTCCTCCATATATTTATATTGAATAAAATAACAAAAAACATCATACATATGATATAAAATAAAATCTAAACTTTTATATTACAATCATCAATAAAGATTATAAATTATAGAGAACCATCTTGAGAATATATAGTAGAAGGTCCATAAACATCTAAGTTAACTAGTTACAAATTCTAACCTTAAAATTATATACATATAAATTAAAGGAAACCCTTATATATTTCCAAAAAAATCCCACATTCACATTTTTGTTTGATTAATCTTTAGTATGCCTTTAATCATTATAACATTTATATAATTCTCACTAATATGGCTGAGGTAAAAATTCCAAACCTATGGAACTCCTGTTGATGTGGTTCTATTAGTTGTAATTTCAAATATTCTTTCAGTCAAGTACATGGTGTTGTCCTTTAATCCTCTCATAAAAAACATGTATCCTAGAGTTACAATCAAAATTCCATTTGATATTACCATTGAATATCCATCCTCATCAAATTATCCAATGAAAATAATATTTTCTTACAGTCTTATGATTTTCTTGACACATTTTTTTCTCGACATAATTCCATTCGTCATATGTATATTCACAAAATTGTTTCTATATATATAAAATGATTCATTATCCACTAGATAAATATTTTTATATCATATAGATACATAATTTATCATGAATTCTTTCAATTACTTTAAATAGAAAATGCACTAGAATCAACCATCTACGACTCCACTAGAGCATAGACACTAATCCATGTGTTTTTTCCTCCTTCTATATTTCTAATGGAATTAAAACTTATATAAGTTTATTAACTTCCGTAGAACTCCTTGTGAATCTATTATATGATGATAACCATTTTCTGGTAATTTAGAAGGTTTCATGGATTTAGGAACTAAAGAATAATTTGTCCAAAATATTAAAGATTAATTATCATTGAACTAACAATACAATCTTAGGGTTGAAAATTTAAAAGGATAAGAGAGTTAGAAAATTGGTGTTATCCTAGAAGAAATATATTTAGATGAACATGGAAAAATTTGGAATGAGCGGATGTTAGCCCATCCTAACTCATCTAAATGGACACTTTAAGATATCTAGGAAACATGAATCATAAATGGAAAAAAGAGATCTGTAACATAGAGAAGTTATCATTTTCATCATATATTATAAGTTTGATGTATGAAATGATATGTATTTGTGTAGATATTCTGTTTTTAGTAGGATTTGGGTGTCTCTTTATATTGATCATAAGAAGGGAACACTGGTAATATGTCAAGTGTATCATTCATTACTTTAAATGAATAAAATAATTTGATTTTTTTTCTATACGGATGAAGATCTGTTATAAGGATTTGTGGAAAAAGATTTATTTGGGACATAAAAACCTTAAGGTGAATGGCCAACTTTGGGTTATCCTATAGAATATAATCAATAAATTAGATGTCACAACTATATATGAATATGAATTTAAGTAAACCATAAGAATAATATATGGATATAATTGAAGAAATAAAGTATTTTATTTAGTTAAATTGTTCCTTGAAGGATCTTAGAAGAAATTAGGAAGAAAGAATATTATTCTCTCATAATCAGAGTGCAATTAACATAGATCATAATTCAATGTTCTATTAAAGGAAAAAAATATATTGAATAAAGTTATGAAATCATTAGAAAAATGTTGGAAGATAAGTTGTTAGATATTTAGAATATTCCTAGAAGAAAAAATATTATGGACATGTTCACCAATCCTTTAGTTTAATAATGTTTGAGGCAATATCATGCCTAAGTGGGACATGGGTTAAAAGAAGGATAATGGAGATAATTACATGTTTTGGAAGTTAAAATAAAAAAATTATTCAATGTGTTAGAGAGTTTTAGAGGTTCCTTATAATAGTATCCAAGTGAGAGATTTTTGGGATCTAAAGTTTTTTCTTGTCACCAGATTCAGTTTACGGGAATATTATCAGTGAAATTTAGGTATCATAGTGTGCAAACTATAGTATCCTAATCTATATGGAAGTTAGTGGAACCATCCAAATATTGTATATTATGATGGAATCATAGAGGACTATAATGTTTGGTGAATTGAAGAATCTCGATTTAAGTTTCCAAAAGGGTTTATTGATATAAGTAGCCGATATAATACCCTATGTTTGGAAACCATAATAAATTCATGAAGAATTTTAATTTCCAATTTAGTGGATAGTAAATTATGGGAAATATAATTCAGAATGATATTCCAAGAGTTTATACATCCCAAATGAATTTATTTGGATAAGAAGTTCATCTTTTAAAGGATTTTAATGTTTTGAAGAGCATAAGGAGAAGGCTAGAGGAAGCCCATAGTAGTATAGGCTACAACAGCCATGAATGGATAGCTGGTGGATCCCACTAGGTAGACAATGGGGATTGTTAGTATCCATTCTAAAAAGTATGAATCATCCTACAATAAGGGAGAATTCATCAGGTATTTGGTGTCCCTTATTCAAGTCGACGGACCCCATTGGCTAGCTAGTGGAGCGTTCGAGACAATATTTTAATTAGGGGTATTTTTTTTCTTTTTGACCGCAATCCACCCTCAATATTCAACTTACATCCTATAATTTTGAGATCCATTTGCAAAGTATATCCTCCTCTCTAGCCTCCAATATTTCTTCCAGATCTTTCATGGATCTAAATACAATTTTTATTGATTTTGGGAAAGATCCTCTATTATAATTCGAACCTAAATCCATCTTCCTCAGGTACTAGAATATCGATGTGTCATTCATTATGGGTAAGGAATATTGGAAATTATAATTTTTTGAAATACCATGTAATCTAAATTATCCTTGAATTATCTTTCTCCCTAGTAATTTTGATCATCTATTGATATTTGGCTAGGTTCTAATTTGAGAATTGGATAATAGTTCAACTGGATCTTGGTGGAATTTTATGAGAATGATGGGATTTTTGACAAAAAGGATAGATGATGTAGCATGATGATGTTTTTTCACCAATTATTGGTGTTTTGTTACAGATTTATCCCTTCATCATTTTCTATATGATTTTTAGTCAAATTGAGTTGAACCGTACATTGTATTATGGAATTGATTTAGGAATTTTGTGTGGATTAGGTTTGGGAGGAGATAATGTTTTTGAACCAAGGATTGGGGTTTTGTTATATATTTTTCTCTTCTTCATTTCTCTATGATTTTAAATCAAATTGAATTGAATCGTACATTGTATTCTAGAATTTATTTAGGAATTTTGTGTGGCTTAGGTTTGGGAGTGTCCTGGGAGTGGCCCGAACCCCATTGTGTGACATAGCTGAAAATATATGACACCTAATTTATTTATACAAGGGATTGAAATATAGTTATATTAAATTGGCCATTGAATTATTTATTTGAGATGGGTATTTTACCCAAAAAGCATTATGTATGTGTTATAGATTTCTCTTGGATGGTTGGATGTAGTTCTAGTGGGATGGGGTCGACTGATGGGTAATTAGTAATTTATTCCTAAATGTAGATTATTTAATTAATTATAATTTTAATATAATTAATTTAATTGGTTGTTTTTATGTGATATAGGGCCTTGGGTGGTAGGATGAAGGCCGAACAGACTTGGATTTTTCTCAACAAGATCTACCATGCTACTTTAAAAATGGAAATGACTTGAATGGAGGTAGGTGGTCCCTAAGAATTACCCCATGCCTTATGATGTTTTTAAAAACCTATAAAAGACAACACAATAATATGGTTGGGGGGGATGGGGGTAATTCAGGATATCTAAGACTAAAATAATATATTTATTGTACACAGATCTTTTTTTATCACCATGAGGAACACTTTGAATTCATTCATCCATTCCTCTCAATGACCGATGAATGTAATAAATCACATAATGGATTTTACATGGTTCAATCACACTAGGATACGTCTAAGGAGAATGAATGAAAATGATCCTGTGCACCAAAATAAAAAAATCTCAATGATTTACACTTATAATTTGGAGTAGTCTCACTAACCCTCCTGGTTTATTACCATGAACAATTAGAGAACTCACTGATCCAACTCAATAAGGAACTAACTACTTGTAATGTTTAATCTTTTTTATTCATATTAAGATGATACCAAAATACAATAATGATGGTGACTAGCTTTATCACATGGACTATTGATTTCCTTGAGAATAATACTCATAGAATAAAACCTTCTTCAACCATCAACATTCCATATAGGATCCAAAAAAACCTCCTGGGATCCTTCCAATATTTCTCTTTATTTTTGTTTATTCATATGAGGGATTTTTTTGTTGTGTAAATCATATGATATTATACCAAAGTAATCACATGAAATCTAACTACTATTTTATGAGACATAAAATATTCCTAAATCTACCCACATAACTCAGGTTGTAACTTTATGGATATTTATGAAAGCAATAAATCCCTAAGAATATCTCACCTAGAAAACATAAATTTTTATAAAATATGAAAAATGAATCTATGCTTCACCACAATTATAGTATTCAGATTTAAAACTCATTATTTATAATGATCTTAAAACAACAATCTAATGTATTTGAACATTCAGTTATAAAAAACCACACACATTCATGCATCTTCTAGTGGTATCTCATAACATCCTCCCAAATATTATTGTAACCAATTTCACATAGAGATGTTGCTACATAGAAGAATTAATGGAGAAAAACATACATTTAGCTAAATTAAATATACCAAATTTTCAATGTATACAATTGTGGGGGATGGTCAAGTAGCCTCTTTAGTCATGTAGCTGATGTTTTTATGTCATCGTTTCATGTAATAGTTCTTTATATGTACTCGTTTCGTGTAGCCATTTTGGACACATACCCAGTCTACTCATGTAGCCGTTTTGGACATGTATCCCAATTACATGAATACTAAATTAGATCGTTTAACAAATTTATTCCATATTAAACCCTTTATTAAATTCTATAATGTAACGCCCCAACCCTAGTTACCCAAAGTCGGAGAATTATTACATAACATTGTCATGATCACAAGATATCAAGTCTTGAAAGACCAATTAGTTTAGATCCTTGGAAGTACTAGATCCTTATATAAGTTTTAAATTACATCATGAAATAAAAATAAAACATTATTTCCCCTTTGAAAACACTCATATCCTTAGCCTATCCCTGTAGGTTAATCATAATATACTTTTTCACATCCTAGGAAAAAGAAAACATAAGAAAGGGGTGAGATCAGATTCACAGTAAGGATGAAAATATAGTGGAAACTATTATAAATAAGCATAAACATTTAAGGCAATGTATAAGACTAAAACAAAAACCTTTTAAACTTAAACTTCAACATAATATGGAAAAGGTAAATCAAATAATTCAATTTACTTATTCACATGGATATTCTACTACTTGAATAATCACATGTAATATCAATAGATAATTTTATAATGATGGAATGCATAATGCTGGAAATCATAACCACATAGTCAAGGCCTCGTGACAAGACTAAAAATAAGAGTTTGTCAAAGCCTTGTTCCAAGACACTAGATTGTCTCATGAGACCTGCTGATGCATCGAGGAGCTATTTTGAGCTCCACTCGTCACTTACTAAGTCTAATGCATTCCCCATATGAAAAGGTTGAAACATAATATAAACATTTGTATTAAAACTAGCATAGGAAATGTCAACAATTTATCCATAAACCATGAATAGTATAAAAATAACACATAAACAGTCAAACATATCACAAAACCTTCAATACAAAATAAAAGATTGTATCATAATAAATAAACTTCAAACAAACGTAAAATCTATCAAATGATGTTGTCATAGATGTAATCAAAACTATTTGAGAGAAATATATCTTTCTATTTTGAAATCATTTAAAAGTCATGTCATTATAAAAGAAAACATTTATTTTAAAAATATTCTTATAAGCTAGTAAGGGAAGATTCAAAGGTATTATAATAGTGGAAAATAGTTGCACCTGTCGCATAAGTTAAAAAAACATTCTTACCTTAATTTGTCAAAAAAGTCATAAATTACCTTGTTTGGAAAATGATGGAAGTAATCCTTTAATTTTTTTTATAAAAAGTCAAAAAGTGTATAAATTACATTAACCCATATTCTAGTAAATAGTAATTTTTTATGAAATACATTTTTATGAAACACAGATGTGGATGATAAAGAAGTCCCAGTAGATACCTACGTATTAACAACCTCAGATAATAAAGAGATAGTAAAATTAACCGTTACATTGTAATTTTCCTTAGTCAAGGGTAGATTAACCTCATGTATAATGGTTAAGTCATTGTTATTAAATTATAAAAGAACCACATACATAAATATGATATCATATATGATCTTCTAATATTAGTTTGTTAATGATATTTTAGTAGTATTGCCATTTTTGGGTGTTAACTGATTTATTTTACTTTATATGTTTTGTTATGTAAGTAATATTTGTTATGGATAGGATTTATTTGATTCATATCCATAATTATATTAATTTCTTAAACAATATTTTTTAATCACAAAATGAAATTTATTCTTGAATGGTTACGATGGGGAATGAATTTCATCATGTTCGTGGAGACGGTAATCCGTACGTACGCACGAGCGACAATACCATTATATTGATGGTGGAATCATATGTAATTGGATGGTATATCATATATACAGAATCATTACCATGTTTTATTTATTATTTACGTCAATTATACTTATTTATTATACCCATCCAAATAATTAACTGTTGAATAACAAACTACACCACGACGTGGAGACGGTAAGCCGTACGCATGCACGTATGATGACTTTGTCATTAATAGGATGGTTAGAATAATGAATATGTTTGTACAATATTTATAATAAAATCATAGTATGTAGAAGGTATTGGAGTTATTATTTTGGTATGGAAACAACCAAGAAAGAGGAATTGGAAGAAGAAAAGAACTTTGAAAGAGGTGATGAAATTATTACTTCTTTTTTAGGTGAATCATTTTGATTTGATCAAAAGGGCTCCTTAGGTTGGATTTATGATCAATCTAAGGAATATAGAATAAATTTAGGTTAGTTGGGAGGATATTTGAGTAGGTTTTGGATGATCCAAATGGCTCTGGAGGTGTGATTTTTGAGAGAATGGTAAGAACCCTTTTATAAGAGAGGTGAGGGTCACTTTAGGAAATGGTTGAAATATTTATTTATTATACAATCATATTCGGTTTATAATGTCTCCAAAAGGATTTATTTTGAGGATAAGGTAATTATGGGTCGAAAAACTCTCAAAAAATAGGTTTTAGATAGGTTTAGGTCACCATATTAACCTTATCCTTTAGATTTAACTCTTAGTTAAATAGTTTATCTTTTACCATGTATTCTTGTATTATTATAATAAATGGTTAATAAAATTACTATAAAAATCCAAGAGAACCCCAAGTGGTTAATTATTGACATAGACGAAATTATCTATGTCCTTTGTCTGAACCTTATGGTTTTAGGAATATTATATCAATTAATAATATAGTATTTGTTTCAAAAAATCATTTATGTCAATTTTGACACTATTTAGTATTTGGTTTTTGTGAAAGTAAAAAAAACATTATTACTTAAAAAAACCAAATCAATCATAACATGTCATATTAACCTATAAAATTAGTGGAATGAATCAAATGTATCAATTAACATTTATTTGGATATTTATAATATCAATTGTTTTTATCTTTCATTAATAAGGTAATTAATGTATCATCATTGTGTCATAAATACATTTAACTATTTAATTCTAAAAAATTATAAATAAAATAAAATTAGGTAGGAATTATTTTTATCTTTATAATTAATATTTATAGGTGAATTTATCTTATCTGTATCCCTATATTAAAAATTTTTCAGTTATGAAAATTTGAATTTAACACTTTTAACTATTCTTTAAATAAAATAATAAAAAATGTCCTAATCTAATCCAAGTTTATCAAAGAGGGTAAAATTTTATTACTAAGGTTTAATTTGGTCAAAAAAACTTACCCAATTTAATTAGGACATGTGTTAGTGTAATTATAATATCATTTTACCTTTAATTACCCTATTTACTTTTAATTGTGGTAAATAAAATTCAAATGTTACTATTCACCAAATTTTTTTTTCATCTTATTAAACCAAATTTTTCTTACTAATGTCAATCGTGTGCCTATGATTTTTGAAATTCAATTCACAGAAGCAGTGAAATTACATTTTATGAAAATTTTATAATATGCCTTCCAAATAAAAAAATGAAGTCCATTTTGAAAAATAATATTTATAAAATTTAAAAAAGATGGTATTACTATTCATAATGGCTTGTTTGAATGGTCGTGATGTGCTAGAACTCGAATTTTAATATAGCGGAAGATATTGTATTATTGAAAGAGAAACATACCATGTATGCTTGGGGTGTTAAATTCATACCTTCTTTAAATAATTTCATCCTCAAAATTTCTAGAATACTACTATGTAAAAATATTTAGGTGGTTCTTCATCATAAGTTCCTCGAGTTCCCACATTGCCTCTTCCATATAAGAGTTTCTCCATAGAACTTTTACCAGACGAGTCGTCTGGTTTCATAGAACTTGTTCTCTAGTATCAAGAATCTTGGAATTCTCTTCACAATAAGACAGGTTGGGTTCCAGTTCTATTTCTTCATAGGTTAGTACATGCATTGGTTCAGGCATGTATTTTCTCAATAGCGATACATGGAACACATCATGAACTTTGGAGATACTTGGAGGCATTTCCAAATAGTAAGATGCTACTCCAATTCATTCTATAATTTCTAAATGTCTGATATACCTATGACTTAATTTACCATTCTTACCAAAACGTATGACACCCTTCCATAGAGATACCTTCAAGAGAACATGATCTTCTAGTTGAAATTCCAAATCCTTCCTTCGGTTATTTGCATAGCTCCTTTTCCTACTCTGATATGATTTGATGTGGATTTGGATAATCTTCATCTTTTCCATTGTTTCCTCAACAAGTTCTGGGCCTATGAGTTTTCATTCACCAACAACATCCCAACAAGTTGGTGTGTGACATCTCTTTCATTATAATGCTTCATATGATGCCATCTGAATACTTGAATGGAAGCTATTGTTATAGGAAAATTCTACCAGAGGTAAATATTGATCCCACATACCTTAAAATTCAAGTGAGAAAGATCTCAACATGTCTTCTAAGGTTGGAATTGTCCGTTCAAATTGTTCATCAGTTTAAGGGTGGTAGGCAGTGCTCAAATGGAGTTCAATATCCAGGGCCTTCTGAAAACTTTTCTATAATCTTGATGTAAAATGGGGATCACAATCAGAAAAAATTGATAACGGTACTCCCAGAAGTCTTAAAAATTTATTAATATGTAGCCTTTCTAAACGTTCAAGTGGTAAATCTTCTCTTATAGTAAGAAAATGTGCTGACTTGGTAAGACGATCAACAATGACCCATATTTCATCATTCCTTCTAGGAGTCTTTGGTAGCCCCATGACAAAATCCATCGCAATATCATCCCATTTCCACTCAGGTATGGGAATAGGTTTCATGACTCCTCTAGAATGTTGTCTTCTAGCCTTCACCTGTTGACAAACCATACATCTTGACACATAATCAGCAATCTCCCTCTTCCTATTGTCCGACCAAAAATTTTCCTTCAAATATCTAAACATCTTAGTTCTATAAGGGTGTATCATGAAATTGGAGCTATAAGAATCATCCAAAAAATTCCCTTTTTGATCAGGTATGTTAGGAACACAAAGTCTCTTCCCAAATATCAAAATTCCATCTTCATATATGAAGTCAATCAATCTCCCATCATTCACAGCTTCAATATTCTTTTGAAACTCCTCATCATCAGTCTGAGAACGTTTTATACTTTCTAATAAAGATGGTTTGGAAACCATTTAAAAAGGTATTTATGTTTCACCTTCCATGATTATTCCCATATACATCTTTACTAGATCTAAGAACATAGGATCCCTTTCAACTCTCATATTTTTCAAAACTCAATGATCCTTTCTGCTCAAAGCATCTGCCACCTTATTTTCCTTCCTCAGGTGGTAGAGCATAGTGAAATCATAATCTTTGAGTAGTTCATGCCATCGTCTTGGCCTCATGTGGAGTTATTTCTATGATACAATATACATCAAACTCTTGTGATTGGTATATATATCACATTTTTTAACATAGAGATAATGTCTCTGTATATTCAAAGTAATGATTACAGCTGCTAACTCAAGATCATGAGTGGGATAGTTCTGTTCATGAAAGTTTTTCTAGCATGATGAATAGACAATAACTCTATCATTATGCATAAGGACACAACCAATTCCTTTATTTGAAGCATCACTATAAATAACAAACCCATCATTCCCCGATGGTAGAGTCAAGATAGGAGCATTGATTAATATTCTCTTCAGTTATTCAAAATATTATTCAAACTCTTTTTTCCAAAAAAATTTAACCCCTTTACGTGTGAGCTTGGTTAATGTGTTTGCTAATCAGGCAAAATTTTGGATGAAATGCCAATAATAACCTGTTAAACCAATAAAAATATGTACCTCAGTTATACTCATCGGTGCTGGCCATTCTTTTATTGCTCTTTTCATAGAAGGATTAATAGGGATTCCATCCTTAGTGACAATATGGCCCAGAAAATAATTCTCCTGAAGCCAGAAATCACACCTCCTAAACGTCCCATATAATTCATTTCTTCTAAGAGTATTTAGAATAATACGCAAGTTATTTTCATGATTTTTTTAGATTTTGGATTATACCAAGATATCATAAATAAATACAACTAAAATTTCATCATGATATTCCTTGAAAACTCTATTCATTAGATCCATTAAGACAAAGGGTGCATTAGTCATTCCTGAAGGAATTACTGTAAAATCGTAATTCCCATACATAGTATGAAATGCTATCTTTGGAATGTCTTCCTTTTTCACACACAACTGATGATATCCAAATCGAAGGTTAATATTTGAAAAATATTGAGCTCTATGATGTTGATCGAATAAATAATCAATGTGAGGTATGAGATACTTTTTCTTTAGTGTTATAGCATTGATCTCACTATAGTCAATGCACAACCTCATAGATCCATCTTTCTTTTTAACAAAAAGAACAAGGGATCCCCATGGAGAAACACTAGGGATAACAAATTCATTATTACTCAATTCCTCTAGTTGTTTCTTTAGTTCCACTAATTCCACAGTGGCCATTCTATAAGGGGTCTTTTATATGAGCCTTAAACCAGGAATTAATTAAATGGAAAACTCCATTTTATCATTCTAGAGGATGTCTAGGTAAATCCCTTGGAAACACATCAACATATTCCTACAAAATAGGTACATCCTCTATTTGAACATTCATTTCCCCACCCATAGTTACTTCACTATATTACTCCCCAATAATTGATTTTAGTAGAGCTACTGGGGGTGGATCTAGATAAGAATTAGATGGTGACGTTTCCTCTATAAATATAAGGTACTCTTTATCATCATTGAAAATTGTAACCTCCTTCTTCTTATATTAAATTTTCACATCATGGTCCAAAATACAATCCATACCGAGGATTATATCAAATTCAATCATTGGTATGATGATGAGATTAGTATATAAAGAATGTTTATATTCCCTAATGGGAACTAATTAACAAAACATTGTTTTAATGATACTTCCCTTAGGATTTATGACTGACTACTCCATTGTTAAATCAAATAGGAAATATCAAATTTTCTTAGCGAAGGGGGAAGATATGAAACATTGCGATGATCCAAAATCCAATAAAGCATTGGATAAATATGAATAAACCATTAAATTACATACCACAACGTCATTCAAAGCTTCAACCTCAACATTAGTGATCACATATGCTTGGACTTTCTCCCTTGGCCTTTTTGAGGTAATATTCCTTGGCACTAAGGATATTCATTTGCATAATTCCCCATTTCTCTACAATTCTTGCATTCAAAATTAGCAGCCTCTTTATTTCCCGTGAATTCACGAGCTTAGTGGCCTTTTTACCATACTAGTGATAGACTCCCATTCTCTTCAGGCAAGTACCAGGGTGATTCTTCCCACATTTACTATAGGATGGAAATTCAACCTTTACCTTATTCCTCTTATTTCCATTTCGAGTGTGATTTGTATATCTATTCTTCTATTGCTTCGCTTTAAATCCATAAGAATTAGAAAATTCTTTTTCTGTCTTGATAGCACATGAGACACTATCTTCGTACGATTAAAAGGATTGTGAGACTAATTACCAACATAGAAATGGTTTCAACCCATCAAACAATTGATTAATCTTACTCCTGGTGTTACACATATAGTCTACTAAATGCCTTTCTAATTTTATAAAGTTAGCCTCATACTTTGAGACATTCTCATACTTCTTTTTCCTTAGACTCATAAATTGTCTTTCAATATCCACTCGATGGTCATGAGGAAAGTATTTTTCTATGAAAATATCTTTAAAATCCCTCCATTCCATATTTTATACTTCTTCATCCTCTTATGTGTTTTGAATTAATGACGAACATTGATCTACATCTCCCGTGAGGTGATAAACTTATATGATTACTTTTTCCCTTTTGCTACTCTTCATAGCATGAAATATTTTCTATAAGGAACATATCCATTTCTCATATACAAATGGTTTTTTAGTCCCATTAAATATTGTTAGTTATTGAGTCATTAAGCATTATAACATTGATCCTCCACATTGTGGATCATGGTGCTACATATGGGTATGGTTATTATTCATAACCTGAGTGAGTTTTCCCTGTATGGTTATAAGTTGTTCAGCACCGGTTGTTTCATCAGCTCCACTATAATTATCTTGAGTAGGTGGGAAATCCCTACATGGATTACGTGCGTTGACTTAGTTTCTACTCCTTCCACTAGGTTCCATTTCTAAACAATGACTAACATTAGATTAGTTTGTGAATCACAATACATAATTCCAAACTAGTAAAATACTTAACATAAATTGAACAGTTTATAAATATAATCTATAATCATAAAACATGTTTTATTTAAGGAAGTATTTACTCATAAATCCTTCATAATGGATTGTAAATAAAATGTGAATTATTCTAAGAATATCCCCCAGGAGTGTTGTAACCAAGAGTGCACCAAGGCCAGCTGTCGTGTACCAGGATACCCCGGGTCATGCATGGAAATCCTTGACGAAGTTTTAACTCCTAGGTACATCTGTGCCTGAGCTGCCTCTACCTGCTCATATCCAGACATAGATTTATTTCTTATAAAACTCACAAAATCTCTACATTTCCAAAATTATAGGACGTTCTTCTATACTAATTCTCAAAGTCTATCTGAGGGTAATGTTCTCTAATCAGAGTTTTTCTAAATCTAGTTTCCAAGGTTTGTACTAAACTTACTCTAATACCAACTGTAATGCCTTAACCCTAGTTACCCAGAGTCGGTTCATTATTAAATAACATTGGCTTAATCACAAGATATCATGTCTCAAAATACTGATTAGATTAGTATCCTTGGAAGTACTAAATACATATTTAAGTTTTACATTACATCATGAAATAAAAATAACAACATTGTGTCCCCTTTTAACACACTAATATCCTTTACATATACCTAGAGGTTAATCATAATATACTTCTTCACATCCTAGAAAAAATAAAACATAATAAATGGGTGAGCTCAGACGAACAGTAAGGATAAAAATATAGAAAAAACTATCATAAATAATCATAAACATTTAAAGAAATATACAAGACTTAAACAAAAGCCATTTAAACATAAACTTCAGCTTAATATGGAAAAGATAAATCAAATAATTATATTTAATTATTCACATGGATATTCTAATAGTCAAATAATCACTTGTAATATCAATAGTTAATTTCATAATGATTGAATTCATAATGCCGGACATCATAAGCACATAGTCAAGGCCTCATTCCGAGACTAAAAATAATATTTTTTCAAGGCCTTGATCCAAGACACTAGTTTGTCTAATGAGACCTATCAATGCATCGGGGAGTTATAGCGAGCTCCACCCGTCACTTACTAAGTCCAATGCATTCCTCATATGTAAAGGTTGAAACATAATATAAACAATCATATTAAAACTAGAAAACAAAAAGTCAATAATTTATCCATAAAACATGAATGGTATAAAAATTGAACATCCACAGTCAAACATATCATAAAACTATCAATACAATATGGATGATTATATCATAATAAATCAACTTCAAACAAATGTAATATCCATCAAAGAATTTTTACATAGATGAAATCAAAACTATTTGAGAGAAATATCAGTTTATATTTTGAAATCATTTAAAAGTCTTGTAATTATAAAATAAAACACTTATTTTGAAAATATTCTTATAAGATTTTATTGGATGCTTCAAAGGTGTTATAACGGTGAAAAATAGATGCACCCGCCATATATGTTAAAAAAACATTCTTACCTTAATTTTCCGAAAATTTCATAAAGTACCTTGTTTGGAAAATGAAGAAAATATTCCTTTAATTTTTTTCTTATAAAAAGTTAAACTAGGGTTTAAATTAATTTAATACATAGTCTAGTAAATAGAAAAAATGTTTTTAAATGCATTTTTAAGAAACCCAGATGTGGGTGATAAAGAGGTCCAAGTATATACTTACGTTTTAACCACCTCGGATAATAAATAAATTGTAAACTTAACCCTTACCTTGTAACTTTATTTAGTAGAGGGAATATTTAACCTCCTGTATAATGGTGAAATAATTTTTATTAAATTATACAAGAATCACATACATAAATATGATATCTTATATGATATTCTAATATTTCTTTGTTAATGATATTTTAGTAGTATCATCTTTTCAGGTGTTAACTGATTCATTTACCTTTATATGTTTTGTTATGTAAGTCATGTTTGTTATGTATATGATTTATTTTATTCATATCTAGAAATATATTATATTCTTAAACATTATTTTTTAATCATGAAATGAAATTTATTCTTGAATGGTTATGATGGGGAATGAATCTCATCACGTTCGTGGAGACGGTAATCCATTCGTACACACGGGCGACAATACCATTCTATTAGCGGTGTAATAATATGTAATTGGATGGTACATCATTTATAAAAGATCATTAACATGTTATATTTATTATTTACATCAATTATACTAATTTATTATACCCATCCACATAATTAAGTGTTGAATAAAAAACTAAACCACGACTTGGAGACGGTAAGCTGTACGTACACACGTATGGTGACTTTCTCATTCATAGGATGGATAGAATAATGAATATGGTTGTAACATATTTATAATAACATAAAATTATGTATAAGGTATATTATTTTTTATTTTGGTATGGAAACAACAAATAAAGGGGAAGTGTAAGAAGAAAATAACTTTGAAAGAGGTGATGAAATTATTACCTCTTCTTCATGTGCATCCTTTTGATTTGATCAAAAGGTTCCCTTAGGTTGGATTTATGGTCAAAGTAAGGCATATAGTATTAAGTGAGGGTATTTTTTAAGAAATTTGAGTAGGATTTGGCCGATCGAAATGGCTTTGGAGGTGTTATTTTGAGATAACAGGACATACCCTTTTATAAGAGAGGTGAGGGTGACTTTAGGAAAAGCTTGAAATATTAATTTATTATACCATCATATTCGGTTTATAATGTCTCCAAAAAGATTTATATCTATGACAAGGTGCGTATGGGTCGAAAACCTCTCATCCAATAGGTTTTAGATAGGTTTATGTCACCATATAAACCTTATCTTCTAGATTTAACTCTCAGTTAAATATTTTAACTTTAACAATGGGTTCTTGTATTATTAAAATAAATGGTTAATAAAATTACTATAAAAATACAAGGGGACCCCAAGAGGTTCATTAGTGAAATATATAACCTTATCTATGTCCCTTTTCAGAACCTTATATTTTTAGGAATATTATATCAATTAATAATATTCTATTTGTTTTAAAAAATCATTTATGTCAATTTTGACACTGTTTAGTTTTTGGTGTTAGTGAAAGTAAAGAAACTTTATTACTTAGAAAAAAATAAATTAAATAAATACTAACATGTCATATTAACCTATTAAATTAGTGTAATGCATAAAAATTTTCAATTTACATTTATTTGGATGTTTATAATATCAATTATTTTAATCTTTCATTAATAAGGTAATTACTGCATCATCATTGTGTCAAACATAAATTTAATTATTTAATGTATAAAAATAATAAATAAAATACCATTATATAGGAAATCGTTTTATATTTCTAATGAATATTTATAGTCAAATTTATCTTATGCATAACCCTATATTAAAAATGTTTTACTTATGAAAATTTGAATTTAACACTATTAACTCTTCTTTAAATAAAATAATAATAAATGTCCTAATATAATCCATGTGGATCAAAGAGAATCTTATTTTATTCCAAATTTTAATTTTGGTCAAAAAAATAATATCCAATAGAATTAGGACATGTGTTAGGGTAATTATAATATCATTTTTACCTTCAATTACCCAATTTACTTTTAACTATGGTGAATAAAAATCAAAAGTTACTCTTCACTAAAAAATATTTTCATCTTATTAGAACAAAATTTAATTACTGAGGTCAACCATGTCTCTATTAATTTTGAAATTCAATTCACAGAAGTGTTAAAGTTATGTTTTATGAAAATTTACTAACATTCTTAGAAGGTGGGTAAAAGGCGTTAAAAAATTCAATAAAATTTTATACATCTAATTTTATTATAAAATGACTCAAATGAATTACATTGAAATAATATAGGTATTATGTATATATTTCAACATAAAATAAATTATAATAAAATAAATAATTATTTAAATAAAAATTTTATTTTAAACAATAGTATAGTGTTTTTCACTATTCATCAAAAAATGAATGTTTTCAGAAAAATACCAAAAATACACCCTAAGCTAATTTTCATATTCCAAATCCAAAAATGAAGTCCATTTTAAAAAATAAAATTTATAAAATTTCCAAAATTGTACATTTCTATTCATAACATCTAGTTTGATTGGTCATGGTGTGCTAGAACTCGAAGTTGCGTACAACACATGTTATTGAATTATTTAAAGAGAAACATACCATGGAAGCTTGGGGTGTTGTACAGAATTCCATGTAAATATTATTTTTAACAAACCCACATGCCAATAAAAATCAATTACAAACAACATTTTGGGTCCAATAAAAATTAATTCAGGTTTTAGATATGTCATTTTATGTATTGTCTCGACACTATGGGTGGTTTACCCTTGAGTTAACAAAATATTTATTTAAATGGAATTTATTAAATAAATTGGAAGCTTATACCTAAAATTTATAGTTTTATGGGCGATGAATGACCCTTGTACACTAGTTGACACCCATACCTCAAATTCTAAGGATTATGATTGAAATTATGAATTTTAAGAACTCCTATTTATGGAATACACAAAGAGTCAATGGACATTATGGACCATTGTACACTTGTTAGAAAACCCGATCGACAATGGATAAAAGTAAAATTGTAATTGTGTATGATGAGATAAGTGGACCCAATAGAGGTTTTAAATAAATGAATATGTGAGTATAGTGGAAATTAATGGTAATTGTAGACCCCTTCGGTAGGGTGGAGTTAAGAAATGAAATATTTAAATGCAGTTACACTTAATGGATTATGAGATGATTTAGAGCCTTTGACTAGATGAGATAATCCTGAAATGAATAAATGTAGAGGATTTAGATAGGTAGGTACCTTGGTATGTGCCCTTAGTATGGGAGTGATGAAGAATTAGTATAATGAAATTAAGCTGGGTTGAAAATAAGGGACATCTTATCTTGAGTGGTTGAATATCCCCAAGTAGAAGTATTGGATAATGATTACAAGTTTTTCCAATGATTCTTAGGATGTTACCTAATATCTCAACATGAGTTATGTGTTTAACCATTAATTAGTGAAATTTATTAAATGTGAAAATTATTTTTATTTTTAGCTATAGAACTTGATGTAATTTCAAGGACTTGATGTTATTATTATTATTATATATTATTTGGGGACCCTGAGGTAATTTCATGGATCTAGTGTTCCTATTATGAAAATAATATTATTCAGGGAATCTAAGGTCATTATAGGGATTTGAAGTGACATTTATTATTATTATATTTTTTTAGGACCCATTGGTGATTCCAGGTATCTTGTATTCCCATTATGATCTTGTTGTGAGATCGTAGACATGGTTACATTGATCTGGTGTTCCCATGGTTATACATTATTGGTGTAGCTTTATGTAATGACCCCGAATCTAGAAACCCTAAGTTAGGGTCTTATTCTATTACATTTGAATAAGATAAAAGGAAACACATATTATGGGACCAAATAGTTTACTAGTTTAGGGAAACTATACACACACGTGATTGAAATATTAAATTTGAAAAAATAAAACATAATTGTTTTTGAGAATACCATTATTAACTCTTTGATATACTTTCATATCGATAATAGTACACTTCATGTGTTCCTAGGAAATGAAAAAAGGGTGATATCAAATTCTTAGTATGTCTTAAGTATTGAAGAAGTTATCTGGAATAAATAAGCATAATCAACATGGAAGGGAAAATTATTGAACACGTATTCCATTTAAATATCTTGACAATCATAATCAATATAAAAAGGTAAATAAATAAAAACACATTCCATTTAATCAATAGCAGGACTATCATTACTGGACAAAGAGAAATCAATATGAAAAGGTAAATATATAAAAAAATTCCATTTAATCGATAAAATGACAATGAAATGTATCAAGATATAATATCATTATGAAAATCTCATGGATAATAATAACTAAATTATTAATTAAGGAAATTCTTAATTATTGTACACCATGTTTTTAGGCATGTGATACCCCTACCATTAATACCATTCACAACATGGTTTAAATCTATAGGTATAAACCCATTAAATGCAATCTTACTAATTTACCTCATGAGACCACTGATGCATCAAGCGACTATCTATAATTGGGACCCAGTCACTTTTGAATTTCCAAAGTATTCCACATATATAAAATAAAAAAATAAATTCATGACCAATATGACTTACCATTAAATACTTGTATTGAATAAATAATATTTATTATTAATATTTCCCCAATCAATATAATAACTATTAATGTAAAACACCGTATGTAGAAATGAGTTATGATTTAATTGATAAGAATATATATGATTAATAATAAATATATTTAGGGGAAATTTAATGTTCAGTGACCACAAAAAAGTGAATAATTCAAGGGAATGTTAATGACAAAAAAATGAATCAAGGAATTAAATTTAAATATCATCATACATCAAAATAATCATAAACCATGCATAATAAGAATATGGATGAAATCGATACAACATATCCCCATTGGAGTATATGTAAAATAAAGGGCTGTTATCATTGATGAATATAAATACTTTAAAAATAATTCTTGTGGAAAATATCCTTTTCATTTTCAAAACAGTATTTTAAAACTAAAATTTCAAAATGCATTTTGAAAATAAAATTCTTTGAAAATAATATTTTAAACTTATGAAGGATTCATTAAAACAATTAGTAGCTACGATTTTAGGAAATTCCATACATATTGTACACATTGAAACAAATATTCCTTTATCTTTTTAGATAAAATCTAAACAATAATTGTTTGGAAAATGATATAAATATTACATTAAAAACTTTTTTTTTAAATTAAATCATGGGTAAAAATAAATTATTTTGAATAATATTAAAAAATAATTTTTAATTTTTTTATAAAACATTGGTTTGGATGAAAACATATTTTTGACCAAAGAGACAAATTAAGTAGAATTTTCTTAAAACATTTTTGTTAATTTTTTAACGTATAAAATAGTTGAAAAATGGCACTACTACTTTAAATTATCATTATTAACCAGAGAATAAAAAATTAAATAGGTATATTGGATAATAAATAAATAATTTCCTTCAACTAAAATTCAAAAATAAATAATTTTGATTGGAATGAGATTTTAAAATAAAACCTTATAAGGATCATAAAATTGAAATAATAATTAATGAATGAAATAAGTATATATATCATATGTAAATAAACATAAAAAGTGTAAATAAATAATATGATAATTAAAAGAAATTACACACATAATCATAGAATATTAAAGACAACAAAGACGTAATATAACCAAATGATAAGAAATTAGGTTATGAAATTCATTACCACATGAAAATTTTCATGTCAAATCCACTTTGATGAAAAAATTAAAATTGAAACTTAAAATACCATTAATTATGAATGATTAATGATATTAAATTTTAAAGGTAAATTATATACCCGTTATAAAATTAATTGGGTGTATAACATTAAAATATTCCCCAATGAAGGGAAATTGAGATGAAATCCCATACCTTGAGTCTGAATCATAATGTATGTTAGTTATATTAATGAATAATAAAAATATATTAATTTTTTTAATTTCATAAGAAATTATTTCAATTTTATTATTCCTCTTATTTCACTTATTACCATGTTATATAAAATTAATTAATCAATTAATTTTACCTCAGGTGTTTTAATAATATTTGACATATGTTTCAAAAATCACTTCTGTAGGTTGAATATTGTTCTAGGAGGCCACTATTGAAACAAATAAAAAATAATAATCATATTAATACATAAATTATACTTTTAATAACAATAATAAAATATGGTGTGGATAAATGAAGTACCTTATGATCATGGATGTGATAGGTCGTACATATGCATTAGTAACATTTCTATTTTTCAATGACCATTAAGGAAAGGAGGTAATTAATATTGTGTCTATAAATACTGATTATAATTTCATAAATAAAATATTATTTCTTTTAGTATACTTATATATATAATCCATGTCTTTCAAAGATGAAAAGATAGAGACATCACTTTGTAAAGGTTGCAGTCCACATGTACATGAAATATGTCATCTTTCAGTGAGTGAATAGGGATTAGAAAATGATATATTATCTTTTTATAATTATAAATATTTCATTAATATCATAATTATTTAATTTATATCACATATATTCATTAAATGTATCTATATTTCCTTCTATGTAAAGTGTTAGTGAAAAAAGAATCACATTTCTTTGCGAGCCGGTAATCCCCTGTACACCCAAGTGAGGTTATTGTATCCCATACAGATTGGAAAGTAAAAATTTATATATTATATAATTAATAAATATGTATAATTTTTTTATAAATATAATATATTTAATTTATATCTAGAATCATACCCTACAGTGAGAGGTGTTCATGGAAAACGTGTCATATTGGTTCACAAGGTGGTAGTTCGTCGTACACACGAGCGTCGTTATCATGTCCCATTTTAGGGAAGAGGAGATTTATATAGGTAATAATGTTAAAAAATAATATTTTCGTATATGGGAGATAATTTTGTTATTATATAATCATAAATGATGAAAATTTTAAGGATGTGGAAGAAGAAATAAAACAAATATTCGTAATTAAGAATTTTACCTCTTATGAGACCACCTATTAAGAATTATATGTAAATTATTTATAAAATGAATTTATTACAAATTTTTTTTAGGATGATGGGATAGAAGTTTGGAATTGATTTTGGTAGTTATTGGCTGAATAAAAATTATTTTAACTTGTGAATAAGAGAGGATAGTGGGTGGCCTTTTATAAGTGAGGTGAGTAGAGCACTTATAATATTTGAAAATAAAAATTTATAGCCATGTTTTTCACATGAAAAATGGCCCAAAATATATTATTATCAATAATTAGAAATGATAATATCAAAATTTTACCATAAAATATATTTTATACAAGTTTTAGGTCATTTTAACCCTTATTTTTTTTAGTTTAACCCATAATAAACCAATTTTTACCATAACCATGATAATTATTTGTTACTCTTTTTCACTTATCATTATGGTAAAAATTAATTTTAACGTATAATAAAATATAATTTTTTTTATTCCAAATATTTAATCCATTTTACTAAATCAAATTCACATAAGTTGAAAAATTAAATTTAAAACAGAACCCACAGATGTGGAGAAAAAGATTATTTTTCAAAAAGAAAATTCCCATATGTATATAATATTTTAACATACCAATTCAATATTAAATTAATTAAAATGAACTAAATTAAGTAAATTTTAATATTATTTAACTTATTTTACCTCAAAATAATTTAAAATAAGATTTAACCTTGTAAATTATAAAAATTAAAAGGCAGTTTTAGATAAAAATCAATATTTTCACTATTCATTAAAAATGAATCTTTTCATAAAAATATCAAAAATACATCATAATATTATTTTAAAATGTTTATTTTAAAAATAAAGATAATTTTATAAAATATATTTTTTAAATTTCATAAAAATTAATTTTATCATAAGTGTGCAAGAAGTGACGAAACCGTTTTCTTTAAAAAAATGTTTTTTAGAAAACATTTATTTTTTCTATCGAAAGATTATGATTTTATTTATAACCTGAAAATATAAATTTAAATTATTTTTTACATTTATAAACCAAATAAATTTCATAATTTAGTTTTTACAATTCACACCACCCAATTTTATGACTAGGTTATAATGATATACTATATTGTGATTCATTTAGACATAGGGGTGTGTGTTATGCAAGCTATCAAAGAGATTAAATTTAAAGAAATATATTCCATGTATTTTTTAAGCTTGGTGTTTTATGTCACATATTCTATTGAATACAATGTTATTATTTTATAATTTATGGAGTTATAATGGACGTTATTCTAGGGATCTCGAATGTCTATAATGATAATATTGGGGGACTACAGACATGGTTCCATGGATCTGGTGTGTTGATGGTTATACATTATTGAGGGACCTTGGACAGTGTTACTAGGATTTGGTGTGACTATTTTTATATATTATGGGACCTTTCACTTATTCATTGGATATGTTGTTCCCATTTTTATACTCATGATTCTGATAATATGGACAAATACATACATAAATGGATGAAGCAGGTACAACTGATCTTGGAAATCATGTTGGAATTTGAGGGTCGATGATTGTATTTATTTTTTTAATTTATGTTGTTCATTTATTATAATAATTATTTAACTTGAACATATCACTGCATTTACTAGAACTATATGGGATCATATTGGTGGGTCCCTACTAAGTTATGTAATCAAAACCTTCTCGGATAACCATTCTACATGGGTAACTGAACAACCTTCACAGTTCACGAGTTCAGGTTGGGTAGAGGCTTGAATTATCTTGATCAGGAAGGATATCTCAGATGGGTTTGTAGGATGGGATTATGTGAGAATCATGGATATTTTAGATCCTAAATGTATTTTAGGTTTTTCTTTTACTATATATATGTGACCAGTATAGTGGGCATTAGTTTTTAAATGAATTTATCCTACATTTCTTCATTTTCTACTAATGATTTTTTTTTATTTTTTCTTCAACATACTTCGATGTTTACAATACAGGTTTATGTTTTTTTACATTGTACTATCATTAATACTCTTATATGAGGTTATAATCTCACCACTATTACACCTTACACCCTCAATGTTAGTTGGAAGCCTCTTGTATATGGGGAGGTGTACCTAAGGTGATGTAGTGATCCAGTCTAGTTATTATTCATAGTGTAATGGGGAGGAGTTTTATAAAGTGGTATTGAATTTTTTTTTTATTTTTTTTCATTTATATTTTTCATGTTGGTAGATAATAAATATAAGAATGTATCAAAGCTTATGATAGAAATCAGACTGGTTTGTTATGAACAACTTTTTTGGTAAGAAGCATTGGTTACTAAGGGATTGGGATTTATGTTTTGGATAATTATGTTACAATTGAATGATTTCACCTCATTTGACCCATATCATGTTCATATTTATGATTTATTTTGGTTTTTTTTGGATATTGTACTATTGTAAATAGGCCAGTTATTACACTTTTGACTACTGTATTATTGGGAAGAGACATCTTCAGGCATCATATTTGGCATGTATAGTCCACATGACATATGTGTGTTTGTGTGAGATTTTTTTAATAATAAAACATATTAAATTTTGTTCTAATGATAGTTCGTGTGGATTTATGGTATGGTTCCTGACAATGAAGACTACAAAATCTCTCAGTGTGTGGGTGTATAGAGATCCTTGACAGGTTAGAAAATTCATTGACTACCTTAGTGATAAACCCTTCTGTGTAAATTAAATTGTGATAATTAAATTATGAATAAAACTCCTGTGAGACTAAGGGATTATGGGTAATCAACATCGATCATCTTGGATGATATATATATATATATATATATATACATCAATGTGTGTATTTGTGAGTGAACTGATAGATGAGATCATGATTCCTAAGGGGGAAATCCTCTATGTGGATGCCTAATGAGAATTAGTTCTCTAGTAGGTGGATGACTTGGCATGTGATGCATGTCATGTTTATAAAGAAAGTGTCCCTAGAGTTGGTGGCTTGGACATGAGTTATAAATTTATTATAAGATGGGGATGAGGATTTTTTACACATGAGCTATGAACTATGTGTGATGTGACCTCTAGGTTAGTAAATAGGGACCATTACCTTGATATTAGCATAAGACCTTTGTTAAATGAGCTTTAAAATTTGGAAGTAGGATTTTTTACATTACTTTTGTAGAGAAGTGAAAATCAAGGCTAACCAAAGAAACAAGTTAGCCAGAGAATGTGAGTGCCTTGGAAGTGGGAAGTGTGGGTAGTACTTTAGGTTATGATAATGGTGAATAGGATATGATATATTTTTTATGGTACATGCATGTGATGTATATGAAATTATGAAACAATGATCACTTTAAGTATTGTTGCTTTTATATCAAAGTAATAATTTTAGGGTAGGATAAGTAGGATACCTAAACCTATATATTTTAGATGTTCTTTTATGAGTACGATAAAATGATTTCTATTTATTAAATTATTCCCTAATCAATTGGTGGTTGATGGATAAGCATGGTATAGGTGTTATGTCTAGTTTTTAGGATGAGTTCCACGAGTTCTTCAAACTAGATTTGATGAGAATGCTGAGTGCATTGTCAATAATTAGGAAAGTTATACTAGTTTTAATAACATGCTACTAATGTTATAATTGTCCAGATCACAAGAATAAGTGATACAGAAGAATATTCTCATTAGATTCTAATGATATTTTGATAAGTCATGCTATTATGCTTGTTACTGATTGAGTTCTGAATTGGTGAGTGGATGTGTGTGAGCCAAGGATAGGTAGAAATCATTAAATTCTAGTGTGTATTTTTCCAAGAGGATTTTGAGAAAATTAAGATAATATATTTAGGGTTAGGGATATTTGATATTTGGATAGTAGTTCTGATAAGAACATTGAGTGTCTCTATTATGAAGATAATGACACTGAGTGATGTGGTGTCGAGTTTTGATTGATGTGAATGTAGTTCAGGAGGAGTGGAACTTGTGTTTTGATCAAACCTAATAAGGTTGTTATCATGGAGATGTATTAGTAAATTTATATGACAGGGAGTACACCATTATAAGTTTGAGTTTGTGATTGATATATCATGTTGGCACTTAGAAACAAGTGAAATATCTATGAATGGTGGGTCTGTTTATAGTGATAGAAATATTTGTTCAATAGAGTGAAAATGGCTATACTCCCATGATAGGGAGTGTTTTATTATTTTTAAGAGAATGAACCACGTTCTAGAGGAGTTATCAATGCAGTTAGACTGAATGTTGGATGGTTGATGTGACCTTAATATATTGGTGAGTAGATGAATACTATAACATAGGGTTTAGTGATTAATAAAAAATATGAAAATTTGGATATGAAATATGGTAGAGTCTGAATTTTAGTATCAATCTTGGGAAAATTTTAATGCAGATCAATCATTTATAGTATCAATGTTCCATTGGTGTTGTGGTAGGGCATGAAAATAATTTTGGTTGGTTTTGGACTCGATTTTGGAATTACACTAGAATTTTGGACTGATTTTGATGTCTATGTTTGGATGTAGTGGATAAAATATTAGCGGTTGAAGTTCCATGTTTAAATAAAAGTTAACCATTTTAGGTTTGATTAGTGATTTTTTATGATATTTGATGTAGTGGATTATAACTACATCGAGATGATGTTTTGGGCATGTTGTTTCATGAGGAATTGATCAGGTATTTTTAAAGAAAATATAGTGTGTATATTCAAGGTTACTCTTATATGGTGAAGAAAATATGTTCCAATTTAAAATTAGTAACATTTAGCGATATCAACTTTCGACCAACATTTCTATTGTGTTTAAGTGCAGTAATGGGAGAATGTTGGACCACTGGGGTTCATTTTTATAAAAAATATCCCCAGGTAAAGAGTACCATATTATTGATCACCATATGTTAAGTGGTGAACTGGTTAATTAATCATGGAATATTATAGAGGACATGAAATATTAAGATACCAAGTGGGTGTTTTGAAATGATTTTGAGTGGTGGTTCCTATTTTAATGGATTATGAGCCTTGTGTTTGGAGATATGTTGTGGAAGTTCATTTTACTATCTATGGTGGAATGAAATGGATTAATCATGAACTGGAGGCTGATATAAGTGATGTTTGATATATGATCAATTGAAAATACTTCTTGAGGATGGGAAGTGGTAGGGTAGGGAGAATGTAATAGTTCATTTCCAAAAAACATAACAAATTCAAGAAGAATTTGAATATCCAATTTAGTGGATGGTATATTTTAAGAACTATAATTTTATTGAGATTCATATATTCCATACATCCCAAATGGATGGATTTAGACTAGGAATGAGGTTTTTATTGGATCTTAGAGCTTGGGGGAGCATTGGGATATGGCTAGAGGAAGAACAGTGTAACTGGTGATATCGAAGAATCCACCAACAAGTTAGTGGACTCCAATCGGTAGATGGTGGGGATGGGTATTTTCCCTATTACATAGAAGTACTCACCCACTAGCTGGTGATCCTACAATGAGTAGATGGCAGGGATAAGTAGTATCCTTTTGAAACAAAAAGGCCCACCAAAGAACCAGTGAGCTATAATTGTGTGGCAGGTGGCCAACTAGCTAGTCGGTGGACCCTGATCAGTTATCCTATGGAGCACAATGGGTATATTTTTTATTAGGGTCCTTTGTGTCTTTTTATCCTCAACCCCCATCAATATTCACCCACATTTATTGAATTATGAGAGACATTCAAATTGGATCTCCTCTTATCCCCCCTTCAAGAGTTATACCTGATCTGGGATGGATCCATATGTAATCTGTTGGTGATTTTGGGAATGATCCTCCATTCTACCTCCATCTCATATCCCTATTCCTTATATGGTAGCATATCGATGTGTTGTTCATTGTAGATAAATCCTATTTCTATGTCATAACATTTTAAATCCCATGATATCAAAATTCTATAAAAATTATCCATATCCTTGATTATTTTGATCATTTATTGTTCTTTATATAGTTTTCAATTAGATAATTGAATGATAATTCCACTAGACCATGGTGGAATTGTCCGAGAAAGATGAGGATTTCAATCAGAAAGGTAGGAGGATGTCCCATGATGATGTTTTTATGCCAATTATTGGAATTTTATTAAAGGTATACTCCGATAATAATTCTTATTTGAATTTTTTTCCAATTAAATTTAACGACCATCGTATCATGAAATTGATATGGGGATTTTTCATCGATTAGGTTCAAGAGTTTATTGTGAGTATCCAGAACCCTTCTATGTGACATAATGACAAAGGTACATCAATTTATTTATTTTTCATAGATATTGAAATCTAATTTTATTAAATTTGAATATGACTTATTACCCTACAATAGGGTTTTACTCAGAAATACATTAGGGACGTTTTGAAGATACCTCACAGGAGGTTGGATGTGGTTTTGGTGAGATAGGATGATTGATGAGTAATTAGGAATTAATGCCTAATATATTAAACAAGTTAATTTATTTTAATTTTTCAAATAATTATAAATAATTAAATTGTATATTTTGATGTATTATAGGGCCTTAGGTGTTTGGATGATGGTCGAATGGACTTAGATGGGTCTCAACAAGTTCCATAAAGCTACTATAAAGGGGGAAACAACTACAAAGGAGGAAATATGTCCCTAAGAGTTTCTCTATTTCCTATAAAATTTATTTATGACGTAGATGTGTAATGTGATATATGATATCCCCACCATGGGAATTTGACCCCTGTGTTAACAAAATGTTTTTTAATGGGAATTATTAACTAAATTGAATCTTTATACAGAAAATGTACAGATATCTAATGGCCGCGATTGAACCTTGTACACTAACCAACACTCAAACCACTGATGGTTAAGAGTGTTATTGGAAATTTTTATTTAAAATATAATTATTATTCGAGGATATTAAAATGTGGCAAGGGCCATGGTGGACCCTTGTACGCTGGATGGACATCCTGACCACCAATGGAAAAAAGAGAAATTATAATTCTGTGTTTTGAGATACATAAACTCTCTGAGAAGTTTTAAATAAATGAACATGTGATCATAGTATACCTAATAGATGTTCATAGACTGCTTGAGTTGGGTTGATTTATGAAATGGAATATTTATCCCCAATTGTACTTAAGGTATTGTGAGATAATTTAGAGCCTTCGACTAGATGCAACGTGCTTGAGATGAATAATTGTAGAGGACCTAAATTGGTACTTTATTTTTTTCCACTAGGTTGGGAGTGAATATTCATTATTATGATTGTAGTGTATTGGGTTATGATTGAGGGATGTATTACCTTGAGTGGTGAAATATTCCAAAGTAAAAATATTGAATAATGGTTACATGTTTTCTAATGATGGTTAGAATATTACTTAATATCTAAGATGAAAGTTAAGTGTTAACTCTAAATCATTTAAATTAATTAAATATTATGATTATTATTACTATTATATATGGAACTTGATATAATTTAAAGGACATGATATGTGTTTGTTATTATATATTTTTGGTTGACCCTAAGGTGATTCCACTGATTTGATGTGACCATTATTATTATGATATTATTGGGGGCCCAAAGTTATTTCTAGGGATTTTTTGTTCCAATAATAATAATAATAATAATAATAATAATATTGTTGGAGGACCATAAGGTGATTTTGGGGATCTGGTATACCCATTATGATATTGTTGGGGGATGGTTGACATGATTCCATAGATTTATTGTGTCTTTGGATAAACATTTTTTAGGAAAACTTAAGGCGATTCAAGGGATTTGTTATACTTGTTATGATATTTTTGGGGGACCACGGACATGGTTCTATGAATATGGTGTGCCCATGGTTATATATTGTTAGGGGACCTTGGACATTGTCCCTTGGATCTGGTGTGTCCATTATAATATAATTAGGGGAACTTGGACTTATTACTTGGATATAGTGTTCCTATTTGTTATACTCATGATTATGATACAATGTATAGAGACGCATGGCATTTGATGAAGCAAGTATGGTCAGTATTGGGAATCAAATTAGACTCTATGGATTGATCATTGTACTTATTAATGTAACTATAGTCGTTTATTTATTCTGTTGAGTATGTAATCTTCACATACACCACTAGTTACTCTCTATTTAAGTGACTAAATTGGTGGTTATATACAATATTTTACATTGTCACCCTTCTTGAGAAACCATTGTACATTGGTGCCTAAGTAACCATCAATATTCAAAGGTTTAGGATGGGTAGAGGCTCGAAGTATCTTGATCAAGCAGGATAGATCAAATGGGTTTAGAGGCTGGTATTAGGTGAGGCTTGGGGATATCAGGGAGACTCAATTTATTTTTATTTTTAATTATTTTTTATATATGTGACCATTCTAATGGAAGATCATTGTTGTATGAATGTATTCTACATTTTATCTTTACTATTGATGACCAATGTTTATTTATTCCTTTTCATAAATCGATGTTTACCCTTATGGTTTATGTTTAGTTTAATTTTCACTATTATTAAAACTAGGATATGAGGATATAGTCTCCCCATTGCCACACCTTACACCCTCACTACTAGTGAGAAGCCTCTAGCGTACTCGGAGGTACGCCAAAGGTCACATAGTGACACCTGATATAGTTACTGATCATAGCGAATTGATGTAGGTACATTATATATGAGGCTAAAAGAGATATTGAAGATCATTATTCAGTTAACAAATGGAGGTTTATCCATGGAAGTTTGATGGTGGTAAGACATGGATGACCTACTAAGAACTCAAAAAATGGGATTGGGGACATTCTACATAGTGTATCATAATCTAGAATAGTGTAATAAATATGTTTACACTAAATCTGTGAAACAAAAAATGTCCCGTATACAAAAATAGTGTATTATAGTGTTTTAATCCTATATGATGAATTATTAGTTATAAATATATATAGTTGTATGGAATATTTGTACTTCTAGTAAAAATAATAAATTAGCCATGTTACTCTCATGCACATAGGATAACTAGTATGAAGCATATTAATCCATTGTGTTTCTCATATAATTTATCTAATTTTGTAAAATTTATTTTAATTTTTCTTATTTTACATGAGTTTTTTTGAGTTTTGAGTGAGGATAGGCCTTTTGTGGTGAGTAGGGTGCAATGAATTACAACTTTTGGTACACTTAGTCAAGAGAGGAAGTTATGAGGGATCAAATTCCAGTGTATAGAACATCAAATGTGTGGACTTAAAGTGGGTTGAATATCATGTTTCTGATGATGGTATGATGGCCAAACTCCCAACACCTTTCACTGGGAATAGTTGATTTTTATTGGATACATGAATTACCAAATTTTGTTAGAATATATGAAGATGTTTTTTGGAATAATTTTTAGGATTTCATCTAGAGAAGTAGGTAGATTTATTTATTGACATGCTACTAGGATTTAACATGATAGTTATGTATTCCCATCATTATTAGCTTGTATAAATAACAGAGTTAATCGTGTATTAATAATATATGGAGAAAAAAGTGTTTTATCTGACCAAGTATATCACCTTATATTTCTCTTGTGAGTTTTTATGAAAAAATAATAAGTTACATTTATATGTATATTATCAAAAATTAAATATGGTTTTCCTAAATAATTAACATCCTCTCCCCTTATATAAATAAGTTGTTTGACTAGTTTAATGGAAAACGTGGTTTTCTAAAATCAACCTCAGACCAGAGCATAATCAGCTATATATGTGATAGATTTATAGATTAAAGATTATTTTTAGATGATAATGTAGCTACTATGAGTATCTTTTAATGCTTTTTGGGATTAAAAATTCATTGAAAATCCTCATGATATTGATAAATCACATTTCTCATCAATACATAGACTATTTAGTCATTTAATTATTCAATGAATTTCATATTTATCTTCATTATAGTGAAAACATTCATGAAACCAATAGGTGATTTTGGAAATATAAAGTGAGTAATTATTATATTTTAAAATTTATAAATGACACTTTTATACTCAGTAATTGAAATTTATAGGTCACATTGGAATATAAATCCACCTTGAGATGGTTGAAATAGTTATATCATGGGAGGTACTAAAGAATTATTTTGAGATTAGTAGATTTCTTGGCCTAGATAGTTAAAAATGATGACTCATTCAAAATTTATTCTTGATAAAAACACAGATGATTAATTTAGCTCTAAAGGGTTGAAATTTTGAGTGGAATTATCATTATCATTAATCCTTACAGATGTTTGAAAAGGATATTATGCCTAACCATATTCAGTTTTCCAAGATTAGGGATATGAATACAAGGTTTAACATGATTCTTCTAGATTTTTTTGGAATGTGTACTTATATATAGAAGAAATGTGTTTATATATAGTTAAAAAAATAATTCCACTTGAAAAATAATACCATACACATGTCTTAGAGTTGATATGATCGTTCACACTTTAAACTTTTTGAGGAATAATTTATTTATTGAAATGTTTATTTTCTAAATAAACCATAAGTGTCTAAAATTCAAATTTTTTATAGTGATTGGAACCATAGATAAATACGGTTGGTAGAATACCACAAGTTGTTTTATTTTAACTTATAATACACATTGGGAATGTGAAATAAAAATTTGGATACTTAGAGACAAAAATTAAAATTAGCCATAGTACATGAGTTTAATGTCTAATAAAAGCTAATTTAAATTTTATATTTCTTATATCTAGTCCAAAAACAAAGGTAATGGACAATTAGTATTGTATTAGATTCACATTATCTCTATATTGGTGTATAAAATGAAGGAGGAACAAATGTTTGACTATGAGTGCATGGTAATTTGAGATAACCTTTATATTTTAGGGGGAACCTAAAAAAATGGTTTGATGAATTGGATTTGGACATATAGTTTAGAGGAAGGGTGTTCATTCCTATTATCATGTGAGAGAAAATGATAAAAAATTAACATAATATTTATTATCTAGTTAATCCCAAATCCACTAAGATGTATGAAAAAAATAAAACTATTGATATATTTTATATGGATAAAGTAAGATATTATAGGTTTTTTCATGATGCCATAACTATCAGTAGTTTAAACTAAAACTAAGAATAAAAGGATTTTTGGTATTCTATAGACCTTAAAAATTACAAAGTATAAATGGTATTAATTGACTTTAAATTTTTAGAATATTAAAGATACTATGTCGAGGGAACAATTTCATGTGATTAGTCTTAGAGTAACTCACTATGGCTGCACAATTACTATTTATCATGAATAAAAATTCATCAATTGATATGGCATGAGAATGATCCAACTCACATGACCTATTAGGATATAATTAATCTATAATAAACACTAAATTTTTTGATAAAATGACATGCATGATTAAACACCAAGAAATTTCTTTAAGATAATGGTTTATTCTCTTGGTGTGATAATTATGGTATCATTTTAAAGTTTATGTGGAGACAAATGAGTGAGAAATTGTTATAAAAGAAGTATTGGAATTCACTATTCTTTAATGCACCTTTGATATAAATTTTTAAAGATAAAAATACATATAGTGGGGAGTTTTTACATCCTAATATTTTTTCACAAATATTTATCTAATTAATCCTTTTAATTTTTTTTATTTTTAAATTATTAATTATGGAAATTATGGATTCATGTTAATATGAAAATGATAGCTGTAACAAAATAAATATATAATCCTCAAGTATATAATAGTATGATACTTTGATGAGTTAAATTATTCAGGTAAGGTTTTAGTGGGTTAATGGAAACATGATTATCCATTAAAATGAATATACACTTTTTATGAAGAATATAAGGATAGAAATGTCTCATTTTCCAAAAACGTTTCTTAAAAATAAAAAGGGAGTGCCTCTAATCCTTTTTCTTTTTCTTTCCTCTAACACCTGGAAGGACCCATTCATGATATTAACTAATTTTTATTAATCTGAAGTCACAATATAATACTTTTATTCTCCACCATCTCCTCTAAATGTTAATTTGTTTTATTGGAATAAATTGAAAAATATTATTGGTTAATCATTAAACTGTTTTGGAATTGATCTCTAATTCTTTAAAGAAATTTGGGGACCTTCAATGATGATAGGTGGGTTTGATATTACACCATATTTGACATAATAGTGTATAAAATGGTTATATCTGTATTTTCTTAAATTGTTTGTTTTTATGAAACATTTTTATGTGGTTCAATATAACTTATATAAAATATTAATAAAATACCATTCCATTATGTAAGTTCAATGGTAACATTAAATATGAGATAAATAGGAAAAATTAAACCATTAAAATTTATGGGATCTAACTTAATAAACTATTATTAGCTACTTAGGTTATCATGTGGGGGTGGGATTGGAATTTGAGACTTTTCCTATTTTGAACCCATTTTTATTTAATTATTTATGTTTTATTGTAAACATATTAAACATGAATTGATTTTTAAATATCTAGGGAGGATTCCTATATTTTTATTTACTTACCATGGTTTATAGGAATTAAGAATAGTTATCTAAAATTTCACACATTTCATGAGATGATACTTAATTAATAGGTAGATTAGGAATGAAATAAACTTTATTTATTACCCCTATATAATGATTCTCTAATGGGGGGGCCTCTACGATCATGATCTATACCCATTGTTACCTCTACTGAGCCAACAGTAAAGCTGTGAGTGACCCTCAAAGCCCGCCTTTAATAGTCCACGAGTTAGAGACTATCATTGATGGTATAAAAACATATAAGTGGAAGGCATTACCATCATAAATTTTAGTAAGATAATTAAAAAATCCAATCAAATCTATATAATATAAAAAACCCAATTTACCATAATGAATTTAATTTAATTTATAAAATTAATTCTTTAATAAAATACTAACAACAAATCCTTAAAAAGAAACCCATGAACACTAGAAAAAAATTCAATGTGATAGTAAATCCTAACTCAGTCACCAAATTCCACTTATATATATTTTTATATATATTGAAAGGGTGAGAATATGTATATACTTAGGAGGATTATCCCAAAAACCTCTTATGAAAATGTGGAAGAAGTATATTAATGCATTTGAAAAAATACAACCAACTTGAATTTATACTTGAAAAACTATAACCAATCTTAATCAAGGATTTATCACCAAATATTGCATAAAAATATAGTAAACTAATATCAAAATAATATATCAAAAAAGTATCTGGCAAACACTTTCCCACTGATATGGTCACTCTCACACCCTAACGACATAATTCATGTACTTCATCCCCTTTCATATAACCACATAACCAGAAATCCATATAGCACACACCAAACCATATCAAAGTCACACATAACATCCTTATCATAGTATGGTATCCTGAAAATGAATAAAATAAACCTTATTCCCTCCTTCTACCATGCATACCCACACTATGAATCTAAAACCTAAGCACATAAACAGGCAAACTAGTATATATATACACTAAAACAAAAATTCATTACTTCACACACACACACACACATAGATATATATAACTATGATGAGCCATCCAAAAACATACTGTGTCTTAATGGGGTGTTGATAAGAGGGATCAATCAACCATCAATTACAACTACAAACTAGATATAAGGGAAAAGACTCAAAACCCAAAACCATATGGGAATCGGTAAGGTTAATTGAATCGGGTGACTGGGTATATGAAGATACATGGGAATGCAATGTAGATAATAATCCCCACAAGACTAACCTACGGGTTAACTCATAACATGAACACCTTAAACACTACTACTTATATCATTAAACTAATCCCAACCATCACACACCAACAACTGCCAAAACAATTTTCCAACCATGTCTGACCACTATAATACCACAAAATAGCCAAACTATATAAAAAAATTCTGTTTAATCACATTATTATGAAATTATGAAATTTTCATTTCTATCTATATTAGATTCATTTATCTATATTTAATGTTAAACAATTTGTTAAACCAATTTTCACTTTTAATTAATTAATTATTCTTCATTAAAATTTATTACATCCACCACATGATTCATTTAAAAAACCCACTTAACAAATATCATTTACCAATTTTATGAATTTACACTTCCATCACTTCATTAACCCATCAAACTGTCCCTCTTTTGATTAGTTAATCATTGTTTCATTTAATTTTACCAGGGAATCATATTTTTGGGAAAAAATGACACAAGCCATTCCAACCTATCCCATAACTCTATACACCACTAAAATCTCATTTCCACAACCCCACACCAATCCAAATCGATAACAATGGTACTAATCCACCACTTTCACAACATCATCCACATTTACTCTCATAAACCATGAAACACTAGCCATAATGATACACATAACAACCCAAAATTTCCCTAAAATAGATGCATCACACCATTGACCCAAGCCAAGGAATAAAAATCTATGCCAAGACCAAGACAAGAAAAAACATAGTAACATAGAGACAAACTACCATAATTTCTGCAATAAATCATACCAAATAATCTCCCTATAATTATACCTTCATAATTCTTTAATATTTTAGTTATAAAAAAATAAATTCTCTTTAGAAATTCCCATTCCACAAATTCATTACCATATTTATATGATTTTATAATTATAAAATGTGGAGGGTATAAAACTAGAAATATGTTAAAATAATTTCAATAAAAAACCACCTTAAACTATCATATTAATTATACTTTTTTTATTCATTCTACATACCATACACAAACCAAATGAATAAAAATTATAGATTTACATTACACCCTTTAAATTATCATCAGTAAATATTTAAACTTTTATATAATTTGTTTTAATCAATAATATATCAAGAATGTTTTTGTCATAGTAACAAGTATCAACAAATATGTATTCGAAAACAAGAAATAACATTATTTTTTGCAAAGAACATGTGAAACACCCATTCCATTTCAATTCCTCTAGACCAATTAATTATATTATCTAGATCAATTCATACTATCCTCACAATGAAGAAAAAATAATTAATAATCCATATGAACATATAATTAAAGAATGATTAGTTTTGAATCCCATATTATAAACAGATAATTAATGATCGTAGTAGATGATCAAGGAGTATAATTTGATCTCAAGGACAAGAATAGGAAAATAAAACCCCAAAAATCTATAATACAACATAATATTTCAATTAATAAACCTAAAATTACTTAAACCAAACCAAAACCCTTTCCACAGAATCCTTAATAAGGGATAACAACAGTGAATAAAGAAAAATATTAGAGGGAATTATCTTCAATCTCAAAGAGAATGATCTCTTGAAGCATAGGGATAAAAACCACTAAAATATGCTCAAAGATAACCAAGGATACAAAACTAATCACATATGGTTTGAATAAAGAAAAGAAGATAATAAATAATTCAAGATATATCTTGAATTTATAATAAAATTATAAAAGCATAGGGTCACGGTGTGACAAGTGTCATAACACTAAAATGAAAAATCGATCCAAAATATATGGTGTAACATCCCTAAAATATAAAGGGTTAAAACACCTTAATGTTTATATAATTAATTATGTCATAGAGAAACCATGATTACCATGACATATACCTTGAACTCATTAGGATTATGGCATAGTCCTTGGGATTATCTCATCAAAATTTTCATATCCCTAAAAATACCACAACATAATGAAAGGAATCACAAAATAATTGATCTCAGACAAGACTAAGAAAATTGACCACCCATGAATCCACATTTTTGATATTTGATACACACTAAAAATATATCTTATTTTAGATTCAGAAAAAGTGTCTTTAGACATACCACACTATAAATAAAATAATCATACATAAATCAAACTTTTATAAGATTTACTCAAGATATTTGGACTCAATGTGATATACCTTGATGTGGGAGGAGGATCATGGATAAGAATATCATGGATCGAGGTGGTTGTTGGTGCTGAGATTGAGGTGATATTTATAATATTTAATTCCAGTATATGGTTGATGTCTAGATTGAATTTTGTATTAGGATTATTGGGGTTTCCGTATTTGAATTTTGGAATGTGCGATTCCCACAAAACATTAAAGTGGATTTTATAAAATACAAAAATTGTATTGGATGGAAAAAATGCCTTCCAATCTAAGAATTAGTGATATTGAAATCTCATAGCTCCCCATTCTATAATAAATTTCACCATAATAACTAATTTACAGTAAATAACTAATCACACCACAATGCTCAATAATCATTTTGTGATTTGGGATAATGATAAGAAAATTCATCTTAAAATCCATATAATTCCAACAAAAACTCATATTGACACCTCTAACACCTGAAATATATAATGTAATGGCAAGATAATGTCAGATTCATTACATTCAATACATTTCTTATTATTGTTTTCCTTGAGAATCAAAATTAATGTATAAATAAAACATATGAAATTGTATCCCACCATATCACGGAGATACATCTCAAATAAGGATATCACTATAAAAAGGGGACTCAACATAACATAAAATTAATGAAAGAAAATATTAATTACTTTAGTAAAAGTATTATCCATCTTAATAATTGTTATTCCTTTCATAATGGGAAAACATTTACAGTATTATGTTTCTAAAAAAAATCAAACAAGAAAACATTGATTTTAATTTGTAAAAATTTAATATATTTTTAAACACCCATTTTAGTTTTATAAATAAATAAAACCAATTTTCTTTAATTTTATCTTATAAAAAATTGTTGTTAAAACAACACTCCCATAAAAAAGTACGATTGAGATTTAAAACAATTTTAATTGGATTAGAGTTGGAATATACTAAGGAAAATTGTAACACCCCAAGGTTTTAAAAATAAATTAAATTCATGAAATACTAAAACTATATAAAACAATAAATTATTTTAAGGAGATAGTTATAAATTATCTGTTAACACATAACATTGTCGCTTCTATATTTTGAATTTCAAAAAAACAGTCATATATAATTGTGATCAGTAAGTTATTTGGAGTCTGATGGAACCAACATGATTTTTGGTGAATAGTAACGTACCCATATGAATATTAATATAACCATAATTAATAGTAAATTTTATTATTATTTTATTATTTTATGGGTGTTAGATAATGACATATTGATTAATTTTTCAAGGTTATATTAAATGATTTATACTTTTCAAATTGTTAATTTTTGAATAAAGTATGATTTTATTTAAAATTTAATTGATCATACTTAGAGAATTATTATAAAAAAATCTAGTTCATTTTTGAATTATACATGTAGAAAAATGGTTAGGGGGAATTTTTTGTATTTTTCTGAAAATCATGAATTTTTTATGAAAAGTGAAATACTGTAAAATACTGTATATTCAAATTTTCAGTCAAATATATTATTTTTTACATGATGGATAATTTAAGACCACATGTTTTTATCTCAAATGATCTCTTTAATATTTTTATCACATGAATGAAGACTATTCATATTATTGGACAGACATATTAAAATAATGATTATAATAATTTAAGGTTCATCCTCTACTCAACTATAAATACTACTCTCATTACCCTATTCCTCTCACACCTCTCATGCCCTATTATTTGTCTAATTTCTTCCCAATAAACGTACCAAGGAACTTACCCACATCTAATACCTTCTGGTCTCACCAAAATTCCAAAACCGAAGGCCCTAAGGAGGATCTCAAGGAGAAGAGATCAAGAGGTGAGAATCTTCTTTCATTTTCATTTGTTTTGTTTTCAATTATTTTATTTTCTTATACTCTCTTAACCCCCCATTATAAAAAAGGCATGAAATATATAGTATGATATATATTATAGATTTTTATTATGTTTATGTAAATATTCGTCATCATTATTCTTATCTTCTTCCTCTTATTCTAAAAATAAAAACATCATCCACAATGTGTCAATTTATCAAAATTTTGGAAGATGTGTTTACAATTTTTATTAATTATTTCAAAACTAGTTATAAAACCATTTTAATGGTTGAAAAAGAATTTAATATATATGATATATCGTCTTTAATGTTCCAGATTTAACATATATACATAATATTATGTTATATAATGAAACTAGTTTATGATTACCAAAGAACCGCAAAAATGATCAAAACAGATATCACTAAGGATTTATCTAATGATTAATCCTCATACCATATAACAAAAATGATTTAGGGAATAATTTAATATTATTGAAACATATTAATACAATTTAATTCCAATTATATAATTTCATTTCCATATGACAATAAAATCAAATACAAACTGGCCATTGAAATCAAGTAAAGAACACACCCGAAACAATAGAATAAACAAAAGACTGAAAATTAAAGGAAAAAATGATGTTATGAAATGATAATATAAGGTTTTATAAACATTAATATGTTTCCTTCAGATATTAATAACACTGTTTAAACCATTATATGGGAGGTTTAAACACATTTTAAGTAAGACAAACCTGAGGTAAGGGAATTCTTAAGCCAATTTCCAATCATTGGGTACACATTCTACTTTATTCATTATGTGGAATTATGATCATTTGTGTGATTAATTTTTTTTATATTATGTTTTATTATGTTTATTTATAGTTCATACACATATCAATTCCATTCCATTAATTCTAACTCAAATTATATTTGTAAGGGACTTTCCTTTTAAAATCCTTTTAAAAGTCTCTTTAAATAAAATTTAAAACAATTGGTTATATATATATATATATGAAATGAGTAGTTTATCCTTATTGGATGAGACATTATTGCCATGAAATAATCCTTGAACATAGTTATGTTGGGTTGATCCCATTCTAGATCAAGATATGTTATGTGGAGCCCATTATAGCTCAATATTTGACAGGTGATCCCCAGTATATCTCACCAATGGATTGGGTACTCCAAAGATAGAATTTGACCAAATGGTTATTCCATGTGTAAGGGTGATTGTAAGAGTGAAATGGTAAATATTTACCAATTAAACTATATGATGTTTCCATGCATGTAAACATGTTTTTATGAAATAGGTTTTATTGGTTTTTATGTTATCACTTGACTAACAATTTCTTTCCTTATATCCCTTATTGAGCTTTCTTGTGATCTTCCCAAGTTTTTAAATGTTTTTAATAGGTTATAAAGATTTTTAAGCTAGATAAGGAAGAAAATTTAAATTTTATGAATATTTTTCAAAAAAATATGTTTTATTGGAAAAGTATTATATTTTGAAAAAAATGGATATTGTTTTAATAGTATCTACAAGTATGATTATGAGATATTATGTTTATTTTATGTCCTAGTTGCCTAAAACTATAATCTTGAAAATATCATCAATGTCTAAGAATGTATGTTCTTTTATAAAACTCAGTATTATGTAATGTATTCAGGATGGGGCCTTATAGTTGGTATAAGAGGATGTTTCAGATAACTTTAGGGGTTATGATGATGGTAAAAGAATACCATAAATGATTTTTACTATATGGTTAATTTGAAATATTGTAGCATTTAAATATAAATATGCTAATTTCTCTAAGATATGTTTGTTCAAAATGGTTTTCTCCAGAAGAAATAGGGAAGTTGTATTTGGTAGACACCAAAAGGATGATGTTAGTCTGAATCTACAGCCTGAAATGGTGGGAATCAGAACAGAGGAGTTTGTGAAAATGGTGGCCCAATTGAGTCAAGTGATAAACGGTGGTGGAATCCATTCTATAGAGTAACATTATATACCCTGATGAATCATTTATTTATTTTTTAGAAAATTTGTAGATGTAGCATCCTCCAACATTCAGTGGAACCACAAATGAAGTGATAACCAAAGGACAGATCAATGCTCTAGAAAAGATATTTGATGTCATGGGATGTTCCAAACATTATAAGGTAAAAATATCCATTTATTTTTTGGTAGCTTAAGTTTATCAATGGTGCTCTTTGGTTAAAAATACAATAGAAATAGATGATATTGATAGTCTGGAATGGGATTATTTAAAGAGTTTTTTTTCTAGAAAACTATTTTCCTAAAACTGTTCTACTCATAATGCAGAAAAAATTCATAGATTTGAAGAAGAAAGATTATGAATCTCTGGCAGCATATGAATCCAATTTTACAAGACTTTTAATGGATGTACCATATTTTACTTAGGATTTTTATAGTAAAATTAATAGATTTTACTCTGGTTTGAAACCATTTTTACTAAGATTTTTGGATTCATGAGAGTTTAAAAGCTATGACAAACTTGTTCATTGTGATGAAAAAGTTGATATAGAGTTTTATGACACATATGTGCCTTGTGATGAAAAGAATAATAAGTGATCAGGTTGGGAGAAATTGGGGAAGAATTCATCAAAGAAATCTGGAGGTAAGTAAATCAACTTTCCTTCTTCTGAAAAGTGTGGTAAAAAGCATCCTGGTAAATGTCTGATAAATTATGGGAAATTCTATCAATGTGGAATGTTTTGACACATGTCTCATGATTTCAAGTAAAATGATCAAAAAATTAATGATAATCTGATAGTGAGATGCTTTAGCTATAACTAATGGGTCATGTTTCTATTGTTTGTCCAAATCTAGTCACTTAGGAAGGGAACCGACAAAATTGGATGTAGAAGGGTGTGGTAAAATCCTTAAAACAACTTAAATAGATGTTGAGCTATCAAGTGATATGTTATTATGTAAATTTATTGTTTTTACAGATTTCACAAATGTGTTTTATATTCAGGTTCTACACATTCTTTCATTTCAAAGAAATTTTTGAAAAAATTGGGAATTCCACCTCATGAAATGAATCCATAACTCATGGTAAAAAAACATGGAAGAAATATTGTGGCAAGTATACATTATAAGAATATACATATCCTTGTATGTGGAAGGAGTTTAATTGAAAACCCCATTGTATTTCATCTAGTGGAGTTTGATGATATTATGTGTATGGAATGGATTTCTTTTTATCATGCTAAGATAGACTGTAGAGAAAAAGAAGTTTTTTAGAAAGAGTTCTAGTTTGTGTACAAGAATGATCCCATACCATTGATAAAATATTAGGGAGCTATGAAACTGATAAAATATTGAAATGAAAGTTATCTTGCTCATATTTTTAAAGACAAGGGAACTATACAAATTAATGATGTATTAGTGGTAAATGAATACCTGGATGTTTTTACTGATGATTTGCCTGGTTTTATTCCTGACAGAGAGGTTGAATTTTCTATTGACTTAATCCCTAATGCTAAGATAGTTTCTAAACCCACTTATTGAATGGATCAAATGTAGATTTTGTAATTAAAAATCAGTTTCATGAATTATTAGATAAAGGATTCATCCGACCTAGCACTTCACCATGGGGTGATCCTGTCTTGTCTGTTAAAAATAAAGACAGTTTAATGAGACTTTTCATTGGTTATAGATCCCTGAATAACATTTATATTATAAAAGTAACATTTTCCTCATATCGATGATTTGTTTGATCAGATCTAGGGCACACAATATTTTTCGATGTTTGACCTGAGGTCGGGGTACCATCAGTTGAAAGTAAAGGATACTGACTTCCAGAAGACAGTGTTCCATAATATATATTGTCATTATGAATTTGTAGTTATGAATTTTCAGTTTATTAATGCAGTTGTTGTATTCATGGATCTTATGAATAAAATATTTCATGAGTTCTTGGATAAGATTATAGTTGTGTTTATTGATGACATTCTGGTATATTCTAGAATTAAAGGGGACCATGAATACATCTAAGGGTTTTTTCAAACCTTAAAAGAAAATAAACATTGTGGTAAATTCAATATGTGTGAATTTTGGTTGAAACAAATTTCATTACATAGTCACATTGTTTCTAAAGATGGAATAACTATTTATCCCAATACAAGAGTTATTGATGAATGGAAAAGACCTACAAATAGAGCTGAGATTTGTAGTTTTCATGGTTTGGAAGGCTATTATTGGAGGTTTGTTGGAAACTTTTCACAGTTATCTAATAAACTGACTAATTTAACTTGAAAAAGTGTTAAATTCATCTAGAAAAAATATTGTGATGATTGTTTTTAGGAATTGAAAAAAAGATTGGTTAATGATCTATTCCTGACTCTACCATCCAGAAGTGGTGAATTTTACATCTATAGTGATGCTTCTTTGATGGGAATTGGTTATGTTATGATGCATAATGATCTGTTAATTGCTTATGTTTTAAGAAAACTAAAACTAATTTAGTTAAATTATCCAACACATGATTTGGAATTGGAAGTTGTGGTTTTTTCTTTTAAAATTTTGAGAAATCATTAATACAGATCCAAATATCAGTTATATATTGACCATAAATGTTTTAAGTATATATTCACTGAGATAGAATTAAACATGAGGTAGAGAAGATGGATTTAATTGATAAAATATTATGATTTCACAATCAAATACTATCTATTAAAAACAAACAAAGTGGTAGATTTCATGAGTTCAAAAGATCATGCATCATTAACGATGTTACATTTGGAATATGACCCATTGATTAATGATTTGATGAATTTTGTCTTGGAAGTTTTTAGTGTAGGAAATAAACTTATTTTGTTTCAAGTTTTAGTGCAGTCATCATTATTAGATAGAATGAAATAAGTGAATAAGGAAGACCATGACCTACAGAAAAAGGTACAATAGGTAAATATGGGTAAGTTTTCAGAATTTAACCTTGATAAAGATTGTGTTTTATGATTTGGAACAAGGTTGTGTGTTCCTTTTGATTCCCAGTTGAAGAATAATTTATTTTGTGAAGCTCATAGTTCTCCATTTTTTGTTTATCTTGGTAGTACTAAGATGTACAAAGAACTTTGGTAGTATTACTAATGGGATGGAATGAAAAGAGATATTGCAAATTTTACCGTGAAATGTTTAACATGTCAAAAGGTTAAAGTTGAGGGGAATTTACCGAAGGGGATGCTTTAGCCTTTTCTAGTACCAAATTGGAAATGGGAAAATTTATTCCTGGACTTCATGGCGGGACTACCTAATACTTCTCTAGGTAACAATGTAATTTTCTTTATATTTGACCGACTGAATAAATCTGTATATTTCCTTCCTATTCGAGATATAATGTCTTTGGAGAAGCTTTATTGAATATACCTTAATGGTATTTTTATATTATAAGGAGTTCCTCTTTCCATTGTATTTGACCAGAATATTATGTTCACTTTTAATTTTTGGAAGGGCTTTCAGAAGTCGTTGGGCACAAAAATAAATTTCAGCACAACTTTTCGTCCTCAATAAGATGGTAGGTCAGAACAAATGAATCATACCTTGAAGGATATGCTTCGAGGATGTTTAATGGACTAATAGGGAATTTGGGATAAATATATTTCTTTAGTGGAGTTTTTTTATAATAACAGTTTTCATTCCAGTATACGGATGGCACATTTTGAGGCATTGTATGGGAAGACGTGTCGAACTCCAACATTTTGGGTTGACGTCCGTGAAAGGATGTTTATAGGGCCATAATTAATAGAGGAAGAGGCTGAGAAAGTGATGATGATCCCGCAACACATAAGGACATCTTAGAGAAGGAAGAAAATTTCTGAAGATAACATGCCGAAAGACTTTTATTTTGAGGTAGGTGATAATGTTTTTCTTATAATCTCACCATGGAAAAATGTTATGCATTTGGGTAAGAATGGAAATCTAAGTATATGATTCGTTATAACTATGAAATACCAGAGAACGTTATACTAGTCACCTACAAAGTAGATTTGCCTCTAATTTTATCTCAGGTACATAGTGTTTTCCATGTTTCGATGTTGAGAAAGTATGTTCTAGACTCATCTCAAGCCTTGAGCCTAGAAGTAGTTCATCTGGAAGATGACCTTTCTTATAAAAAGAAACTAGTTAAGATTATTCATTATTGGGAAAAATTACTATAGAATAAGTTAATACACTAGGTAAATGTTTTTTGGAGAAACCATATGGTTGAAGAAGCAAAATGGGAGTTGCAAAATTCTATGAAGGAAAAGTACCCTCAATTGTATAATAAGTAAATAAACAAATAAAAAATTATGAGGATGCGATTTCTAGAAGATCGGGAGAATCTAACACCCCAAGGTTTTACAAATACATGAAATGAATGAAATACAAAGACTCTATAAAAAAAACATTTTTTAAGGAGATAGTTATCAATTAGCTTTTAAAACATAATTTCTCAGCATCTATGTTTTAAATTAAAAAAAGGTCATCTACAACCAAGCTTAGTAAGTTATTTGGAGTCTGATGGAACCAACCTGATTTTTGGTGAATTGTAAAATAACCTTATGAATAGTAATATGACCCTAATAAATAGTAAATCATATTATTATTTTATATTATTGAGGCTTTATGATAATGAAATATTTATTAATTTTTCACAATGATATTAAATGAGCTATAGTTTTCAAATTTTTTATTTTTAATTAAATTATGATTTTATATAAAAATTAAATTAATAATATTTCGAAAATTATTTTCAAAAAATTGATATCATTTTGTAATTCTACATGTTGAAAAAATTTCAGGGTTATTTTTTTATATTTTCTAAAATTCATGAATTTTTTAGGAATAGTGAAATGTGGTAAAATATCATATATTTAAATTATCAGTTAAATACACTATTTATGACATAATGGATGATGTAAGACCAATTATTTCAAACACACATGATTTATATACTATGTTTATCACAATAATGAAGAATATTTATTGTCTTGGACAAAAATATTTAAATAATGATTAAAATAATGTAAAATCCAACCTCTCCACCACTATAATTACCACCTTCATTACCCTCTTCCTCTCGCACATCTCAAGCGTTGAGAATTTTCTTTATTTATTCTTAATATATTTCATAACTCCCTTAACCACGTCCAAGCCCTTATGGTCTCACTAAAAGTGTGAAACCAAAGGCCCTAAGGAGGATATAAAGGAGAAGAGACCAAGAGGCAATACTCGTCTTTCATTTTCCTGTGTTTTTTAAAATTATTTTATTTTCTTATACTCTCTTCACAACCCTTATCCAAGAGGAATTAAATATCCAGTATGATATATGTTAATAATTTTTTCTTGTTTATTGAAATATTTATCATCATTATTCATCTCCTCTTCCACTAATTCTAAAAATAAAAACACAATCCGTGATGTGTTGATTTACCAAAATTATGGACGATGTGTTTACAATTCCAATTACTTCGTTAAAAATTGGTTATAAAAAAAATTTAATTGTTGAAAAATAATATAATGTGTATGATATATAATCTTTACTGTTCTATAGTTAACATATATACATAATATTATGTTATATAATGAAACTTATTCGTGATTATCAACAAACCACAAAAATGATCTAAACAGATATCTCTAATGATTTATCTAATGATTCATCCTCATACCATATAAAAAAATGGTTTTTGGAATCATTTAATATTATATAAACATATTAATACCATCTCATTCAACTTATGGATTTTTATTTCAATATTATAAGAAAATAAAATACTAACCGGCCATTGAAATCATGTAAAGAACGCACCCGAAATAATGGAATGAACAAACTACTAATAATTAATGGATAAGAAAATGTTATGAAATGATCATATAAGGTGTTATAAACATGAATATTTTTATTTAATATATTAAAAACACTATTTTAACAATTATACATTAGGTTTAAACATGTTTGAAGTAAGACAAACCTGAGGTAAGGTAATTCTTAACCCAATTTCCAATCTCTGGGTTAACCTTCTACTTTATTCATTATGTCGTATTATTATTATTTGTGTGATGAATTTTTGTTTATATTAATTTTTATTATGTTTATTTAGAGTGAATACACATATCCATTCCATTAAATTAACTCCCACTCTAATTTTATTTGTAAGGTACTTTCCTTTTAAAATCCTTTTAAAAGTATGTTTAGATAAAACTTAGATATATTGTTTTATAAATATATATATATATATGGAATGAGTGGTTTCTACTCATTTCATGATACTTTATTACCATTATATGTTCCATGGACACATTTATGTGGGTTTGATACCATTATAGCTCAATATATGTTGGGTTGATCCCATTATAGCTGAAGATATGATGGGTGAGCCCAAGTGTAGCTCTCCAATGCATTGGGTACTCTGGAGATAGAATTTGACCAAATGGTTATTCCATGTGTAAGGGTGATTGTAAGAGTGATATGGTAAATATTTCCCAAGGAAACTAAATGATGTTTCCATGGATGTTAACGAGTTGTTATGAAATGGGTTTTATTGGTTTTTATGTTATCACTTGACTAACAATTTCTTTCCTTATATCCCTTACTGAGGTTTTTGTGCCTATCCCATGTTTTTAAATGTTTTTCACAGGTTATAATGATTTTAAGAGGAATAATGAAGAAAATTTAAATTTTAGGAATATTGGTCAATGAAATAATGTTTTATTTGAACATTTTTATATTTTGAAAAAAATGATTTTTTAATAGTATCCACATGTATGATTATGTGATATTATGTTTGTTTTATGTCCAAATTACCTAAATCTATAAACATAAAAAGATACTCAATCTGTATGAATTTATTGTCTTGTCTAAAACTTAGGATTTTGTAATTTAGTAAGGTATAGGTCTTATTAAAATACTCTAAACTCAAATTATTTGGATCATTAAAAATAATTTTCTTATGAAAGGAATAATTTACAGGCCTTAGATTTTAATTACTCTTAATTTACCAAATCAAACCCACTATATTCTCACTATATACCAAATGAAATATGACAACCCTACTATTATTAACAAATTCCACACCTATTCCAAGGAATACCACAAATCAAAGGGAACTCATACTACTAATGGACCATCACATCACAATGAAAATATTTATGTTTATCCAAAAAGGACACCATGATATTCTCAAACCCAAAGCATGATATTGTGATTGAGCTATAGAAGAAAGAACCAATCTCTTACTTTTCCTACCATAATACTTATAACTCATGGAACCATCATCAACATTCTCAATATCCTAGAACATACCTCACTTGATTAACTATACATGATCCCTCACTCACAACCAAGAATTCAACCACAAAATTAATTCCATACATCAAATATCTAACATCAAAGTAGTATCAAAATACCATGATTTCATTCCATCATCATCTAAAATCTATAAATCTGATAATTAATTCCTGTAATAGATATCTAAGGTTACACACACTAGATTATTCTTTCTGAATCTTCAAGATCACCTTAATATGTTTGTCTTTCCTAAATTGGGAAAAAAATCATTCTTAACCATGAAAGGGAATTATTCCTAAGAAATATTATATCGGAAACAATGAAACATCCTTCACCATACTCACTAAAATATTAATAAAGAACCAAATATGGCCAATAGATCATTAAGTTACATTAAGAGGGGGGGGGGGTGTTGATGAATCAATATACACAAGTTTTTTAGAATTATCTTCCTTTTAGTTTTTATCCTTTTTAAAATTTAAACCTAAAAACCTTTTATAATGACTATATATTTTCTATATTTAAACACATTAACACCACATGGAATATAGAAATAAAATGAAGAAAAACATATGATGTTTTTATATGGTTTTCCCACCAAGGTGTGTGATTATGTCCTTGCTGTGTTCAGGTCATGTTTGAGACATAAATTTTACACTAGAATATTATTATCAATCACATGTAAATTGGTTAGGGTAAAAGTAAACATACCAAATCATCACTATATTAAAAAAGTGAACAGTTCTTTATACTGGATCCCACCATTATGATCTATATCTCAAAAAATATTTAGTTTGTTTATACTAAGTCCATCTAGATCTTCAAAGGACATTTTTTTGGAAAACTCTAACAAGATATTTTTTCATCACTAAATGTATTTTAGTCAATTGAATTATCTTATTAATAAAATATAGGTATTATAATATCACTAAATTTAATTAATAACATTGTATGCAAGTCATCATATTACTCCAATGAATATATAAAGCGTTTAATTTCTAAATCAACTCAATGTATAGTCGGACAAGGGAATATTTGGTTTTTCGCAAATTATTTATAAAAAGACTAATATCTAAAGTTTATATAGGAATGTTATATATATACTTGGATAATAAATTCTGGATGTTTAACTTACAAATTTATCAACTTCATTATGAACTTCAATGATTGTAACTAACCACAATCAAATAATACTTTGGTCACACTCACTATTTTTTTAGCTTCAACAACTTATAGTTTCTTAATTAATTATTTTATTATAATTTTTTTATCATCCAAATACTTCATCAAACTACTTTTCACTATTTATTTTTGGTATTTCTACACATTTTTTTTAATTCATCTTTATGTAAATTTTAGTACATAGAGTGGATGATTCTTTATGAACCATTTATTTATAAACTAATGATTTATGTATTGATGCTTCATGAACCAATTCTCAATAATACTTTTTGAAACGATTTTTGGTTGTGAATATAAACATATTCATTCCCATATTAACCATTCACATAGAGCATCTTCAATTTATAATTTGTATAAAATAACTCTTCCCAAATAATTCTTCGTGAAATTTTGTTTCATATAGGGCCTATATATAACTTGAGTAATTTTTTTTCACTTATGTCAATATCGTCTCAAAATTTCTTCACATATAAAACAACCAATCAATGTTTATTTATAGGAAACATTAATTTTTATTAGCACATGATACTACCAAAAATCACATTTATCCACTAATTATATTTTGATGTCAAGAATAATGGCACCACTTATTCAAAAGTCTCTTTCTCACAAAAATGTGGATTTTTTACATGAAACCATGTGTGCACAATATACTATATATGTACTATTCTATATGAATGTTCATGTATTTCATGTTTATTCACCAGGAATCATCCCATAAAGGCTATCTTATAGAATCATGGTATAATATCTATTTCATATCACACTACTATTCACAAACTCAGTATGATAACAGTAAACCTTATTTTATTTTCTTTAAACCAGTCCCACTTTAGAATAAACTCTTAGTGAATGTGAAATTCTATCGATATCATATATTTGTTTGGTTGGTTACATGCACATGCTTTTAAATGTAGTTGAGAACTTTATATGGAAAATCCTATGTGGTTGAGAAGATATCCCAAAGTGGCATTGTATCCACCCACAACATGCATGTTTTTATATGGTGAATAAAACTACATAAGGAGAGTCCCACATCAGAATTCATCAAGGGAAAATTTTGGATTATTAACCAAGTCATGATGGAAATTAACAGAGAAATATTATACAACCAACCACTATACAGACAGAATCACCATGTTTCCCCACATGGTGGAACTCTACCTTAGAGCACCCCACACACAAGATTTATGCACTAAACCACCCAACATTGTGATTTTGCAGATCTATGTAAATTCCTGGCACACTGTAGACGCTCTTGGATGCATTAACCCTTGGGATTGACTAACTATCCCTATGATGAATGTTTTATCATGTTAATTTATATTGTATTTCGTATAAATATTTTTAAGTTCCTCTATTATATATGATTTTTCTTGAAATAAATCATCAAATATAATTTTTTCAAACTTGAAAATTCCATGGGTACTCATATGAATTTTTATAATATATGAACATTTACAACGCTCTAAATGATTCCCAAATCCTTATAAGTCATAAATTATCTTATTATCCCCTTTACTTGGAATTACAATCTATTAGAATATAGATATTTTTTAATCACCTTGCATCTCCTAAACTATATTTTCCATAATCCTCAACTGTTTTGAATTTCTAATCTCCCATATATCAAGTAACTTAATTTCACATCAATCATGTTTTAGATATTGTCCTTCTCAGAATAATAAAAAAAATTCTTTCTCATTAAGTGTATATTAACAATCAACTGATTTATAATAATTCTTCATATAAAGGAAAAGATCTTTAACAAAAAATACATTACTAGATAATGACTGATTAACAAGTGAATTATAATGAAAATAACTCTTCAAATTTAAAAAATTTATCTACTGGGTACGTTCACATCACCCAAAACATATTGATATACTTATTAACAACAAATTCAGCCAACATAATCTATCAAGTTCATCAATTTCCACGTTTTTTGTTTTTTGTAAATATTTTTAATTGATATATAACTACATTATAAAATAATATCAATATCTCTTTAGAATGTTGTTTCTCACCACCATATACATAGTAAATTTAATGGTGTATTGTCATGGGTAAATATGATAAACTCTTTCACAATTGAATATTTCATCTTCTCCTCTTAATTCTCTCCCTCTGTCTTTATTCTCTTCTATAACAAACTAAAATTATCTCAATGGATTTTCCCTTATAATTATATAAATGTGTCGTATCTAGTAATGTAGTATTATATAAAGCACACGATCCACATTATATAATTATTATTTTTTATTATATTGACATGAACATTAAATTTAGAGAGTAAATATTTCCATTAGAATTTAAATTATTATGATGGGAAAAAATAGAAAATAATATAACTATAATATGGGAATTTGGATATGCTCAACCCCATATAATGATCACACTCATGCAAGACACTATTGAAATGAAACATAAAATTTGTAATGAAATATTCATTTTGAAGATGAAAATATATATTACCATAGGATAAAATAAAAGTGAATGAAATATGTGGTATTTATAGAAATTAGGAGACCCATATAAACATTATAAATAAAACCATTGGACTATTAATTTGAACATTGGAATAATAATCCAACCATTAGGAATAGTAAACTTGCTATTTAAATCGTAACCTCACATATGTAATTGTAAAATACTATTTATTTATCTAATAAAATGAAAATTTAACAAATTTATATCTTGATGCAAATAAATAAATTTTTTCAAAATGATAAAATAAGTGTTTAGATTCTTGTAAAACACATATATTTCATTTATATTTTTATGATAAATATAAAAATATAAAATAAATTTAATATTAATAAAATGGGTTTATAAAATAATATTATATTTTATTATAATGATAATATAATTTTATGAGGCCATAAGTAATTTTTAAAATGCACAAAAATTTGATCATAATACTAAAATTACTATTTTTTCAAATAAATTATTTTTTTATTTAATAAATAAATATCTCATTTTTAAAAAATTATTTTTTTAAAAAAACTTTTTAAATCTACACATTGAAAAATTGTCCGGGTGTGTTTTTGGTATTTTTCTAAAATATGTGATTTTTTCGTGAATAGTGAAATATGTCAAAGGATGGTATATTGTATTATAAGAAAAATACATGACTTAGTGCGCCATGGATGATATAAAAGCTATTATCTTAAAATCACATGAAAAAATTACTTTGATTAGTAATAATAATAAAAAATATTTGTATACTTGAACAAAAATAATATACTAATTAATATTATTTTCAAAAGTACCCTCTCGCACATTTAAACACCAACCTTACCACCACTTATCCACAAAATTTAGAAGATTATTTTCCTGAAAATATTCTTCTCAAATATATTTATATCCCTCACTCCACATCCATGGAGATTTGGTCATTTAAAAAGCCCATATCAAGGTTTTTTAAGTTGTCGTCTAAGAGAGGACATCCAAATAGGTAATGTTCATAATCGAACTATACTTTAATCTTCTCCTCTAATACCTCCACCTTACTTATTACATCCAAAAAGAAATAATTAATCAATTATATCAAATTATATGTAAATTTACTGTGTTAATTGAATATTAATTTTCAATCCTCTTTTCATTTCACTCTAAAATGAAAATGAGTGTTCATATTATGGTGGATTTACCACCACCATAAACAACGTACATTGTTTTTCCCCACAATATTCATCATTGGTTATATAAATAATTTTATGGTTAAATATGATGATAATATATTTATTATAAACTATTTAATGTTCTTTAATATATTAATAATCATTTAATTGAATAAAATGAAGGTAGACCATGTTGGTTGGTAAAACCATGCAAATTAACTAATCATATAATGAAAAATAAATCATACGAATGTTGGAAAACACACACACACACATATATATATTTTATAATTTCCAAATATATAAGTAAATTAATATAATTTCATTTCACTTTTGGAGTTATAGACCCATTTGAAAATGACTTCAATAATTATATCGAAACAGAAACTACCTTGAAGCCATGAAACAAATGAACTCGGAACATTAATTATAGACATAGAATATCAAATTAATGTCTATAAAATAACATTAAGTTTTATAATAAATAAAATATAATTGATTTAGTTTCTCAAAAAATATTTTAATAAAAATACTTTGATAATTCAGGATGTTAAGTGAATGTGTACAATGAATCCATACCTGACATAAAGGAACTCTCCAAACAACCCTATTTTTCCTAGGTTATTTCATACCTATCACTACATCACATTATATATCTATTTAATATTATATAATACTTTTAAATTATATATATATATATATATATATAAAATATGTACCTATCTTATTTTTTGTTTCTTTTATATAGATATACAATCTCTTGGAGTTCTCTTCCCAATTCATTATTTTATATAAACCCGATTTAAGGGAACTTCTTATTTCTTATTTCATGTTATAAACCAACTCATGAAACGTTTTTAATCATTAAAGGTTTTCTATAAATTATCAATATTTTATGTTTAATCCTACATGTTTACTTATTGTTTCAAGAAAAATAATATGCACTTACCGTCTTTAAAGATTCTATACCATTTCCTCAAAACCACACTAAATATGTTCAATTCCAAAATTTATTCTTCACCCTTCATCCTAAAATTTTCTTTAACATGACATTGTATTTAAAAACTTTTCTTATTTATCTAAATAAGTACACTAAAAATATTTAATTCCTTCTTCAATTTTGAGTCCCTATGAGATATCCTTTGATTATTATTTGAGTGAAGATTATGTAACCCATTTCATTACATGGGTATTTATTATGATTATGTTTTTTGTATAAATTCTATATTAAAACACAAATATTAATGTACATGTTATGAGGGGTGTTAATATACATAGCTACAATTAATTGAGTAATTTTTATTTCTCATGAGATGATATGTGTGGGATTAAAGAGTAAACCAAATGCATTATAAGACTCTATACACCATGATATGATGTTTTGGAAGTGAGCCTTGACTTACGCTTATGATGTCATGTATTATGATATTTCAACATTACTATTATTCCATGACCATATGATTCCTTCTTATTTATGTAATTATTTCATATAATTATTCACAAGTCTTGTATTTTATGATATCATTTTATACTATTTGAGTCGTATGCTATGATTTGTTTTCATGTTTATTCTCTTAATGTTATTTATATCTAACCCCTTTTATTTATGTATTCCCAATGTTATCCAATATAGTTTTATAATATTAACTATAATTATGACACACTTTAATGAAATTAAAATAAAGATGTTATATTTTTTAGTTTCATGTTTATGTATTATGAACCATGTCTTCCAAAGGCACTAGGACTCTAAATTATATGGTATTTTTTAATGAATAGTTATAGAAAAGGTCATTTAATAATATATGTATTAATCTTGGGTAACTATATTTTCAATCAAATAAATGACCAATTATTTTTTTTAGGATTAAGAAAATTATACATTAATAAAAAACCATATGGATAAGTCTATGTATCTAAACACTTCATTATATTTTTGTAAAGTATAGAGTGATTTATTTCCAAGGAATACAATTCTTGTCACGATAATACAAGTGGATGTGGGGTTTTCATATATGTATCTAGGGGTAATAATACCAAAATAGATCTTTGGATTTTAAATCAACTTATACCTCATGAATTATAATGTTTTCTTTAATGCACACCTAGTATGAAACTCTTGGGAGATATGATTTGTAAACTCACAAGATCCTAATGAACCATTATGAAGGAATTAAATAGAATATTTGGTTAGAAAATAATAATAATAAAATTTCCTTGGATAACCTAGATTTAAAAATAGAGGCTTATAAGGTAGGATATACATTTAATTTATCAATTATACAATTAAAGTTCATAATTTCCCATTTATTTGTTTATTAGTTTTAAGTATTCCCATCCCTAAATTTTTCATTTATTTTAGTTAATAGAAGGAAATAGGATGAATAATAAAAACAACCAATGTGATAGGTATTGTGAAGATTACCCTAATGAGATACCTAACTTATTATGATTGGGATCCATTAAAATCATGTAATTACAGGTTCAACTAAGTCAAGTTATGAATAATAACTTGAATCATACAGAATACCCCATTTCTCTTAAGAAATAGAATGTTGTAGTTATGTCCTTTATATGATAAGGGATCATAATTTTTTTTGATACCCTCATTATGGAATAATATATTATATACATTGAGAATATATTCTATTTCCTCTAATGCTCAATAAAAGTGGAAGGTATACTTTCCATCTATTTCTTACAGGGAGAATCTAATTAGTGCTGGAAACTAATCAAGAACATGAATTCTAAGGAGGAAATAAAATATATGGAATGAGAAGGATTTTCAAATTTTTTTTGTAAATATTTTCTCTAAACTCTCCATCTTAAAATAAATATATAATTACATAGATTTAAGTAAAATGGTTATGAGTTTGTTAGGTCATATGAGGAAAGTTTCACAAAACATGAATAGTACACCTCTAGATTTGTCATCGACATAGAAAGTAAGGTATACCAATTATTTAGTGGATTAATGTAATGCTAATGAAAAGATTTATTAATTTTATGATTTGATAGATATTAATTGATTTTCCATTGTTCCTTTGTGTTTGAGATGGATATTGATGATTATTAGTGGTCTCAAGGGGATGGAGATAAAAAGAAATAAAATAGAGTCTAGTTAAAGGGGATTAATAGATAAATCCCATGGAGTAAAGAAAAACAAAATACCTAAGTGAAAAATGTTTTCGAAGAAGAATCTTGAAAAATGACTGAATAGAATGGGGATATGATTCATGTGTAGGACATATAGGCATCAGGCAAATCAATGTTGAAGGGAGATAATGGATCCCACTAATGGAATAGAAGAAAAAAATATTTTGACCAAAACTTATCCTGTAGTCCATAACCTAAACTAAAAAGAATGTGTATATTATGAAAGATAATTCCAAAAAGATAAGGTTTTTCAGTAAAAATAAAAGTTAAAACTTCTAAGGACAAGAGAGAATCAATTGGATTATTCTATCATAGCTCTGATGGTGGATCCTGATGCTGACATGGTTACATGTACACAGGTTATTCATGCAAGAATAATGTACTTACTTTTTGATTATGGATCTATACATTCATTCATATCAAGAATATTTAGTATAAATATTCAAACACCACCTCAAAACTTGTATGTTGATTTACCTATGATAAAAAAAATTGGGAAATTATTGAGTAAATGTTTATGAACTAATCCTCCCAAAAATAAATTTCTTACTTATTTTTGTGTAATTTTATGTAATAATGGGAATAGATTGACTATAATTCTATAAATACAACATCAAATATTGAGAGAGGGAAAGAAATATACATATCTAGATCCATCCTCCAATTCTGTATTTGTGTTAGGATGAGGATGAATCTCCATTAAAATATTATTTGAAATCGTCGATATTATTTCCCTATTAGAAAGGATATATAGATCAAATTATTGAGAAAAAGGAGATAATTATGATTGTAGACATTCCCATTACAAGGGAAAATTCTGATGTATTCTCTGAAGAGTTTCCGGTTCTTTCTCCAAACAGTGAGATTTATTTATTAATTGAACTTATACTTGGATCACTACGCATATCACAGACTCCTTACAGAATGTACACCATTGAGTTGGAATTACTAAAGATGTAGTTTCAAGAGAATATGGATAAGGGTTTTATATACCTAAGTGCTTCAATATAGGCAGTGTTTTTCATCTTTGATAATAAGATGTATGGTTGTGACTCTACATTAATTTTCATGAACTCAAAAAGATCATGATAAAGAATGATTATTCCAACCCAATGATTAATAACTTGTTCAATCAGCTATGTGGACCTTGAAACTTCTCTAACATGGATCCCTAGATAAGATTTCACTAATTAAAGGTAATGAATGAATATATTCCTTGGACTAACTTTCAAACAAAGTATATTCCCTACGAGTTCATACTAATTCCATTCAAACTAAAAAATTATCAAAAAACTTACAGAGACCAAATGAATAGTGTATTTAGAGATTACCTTAAAAAATTTGCGGTAGTGTTTATAGATGATATTTTTTATATACTTCAAAATCAAGGAAGAATATGAAGGGATTTTAGTACTATAAAAATGAAATTATGAAAGGAGAAGCTATATTCTAAGTATCATAAATGTGAGTTTTTGATGGAGGAAGTATCATTCATGGGAATGTTATCACCAAGAAAGGGATATATGTAGATCCTATAAATTAAAAGGAAATTAATGAGTGACCCATATTAATATTTATAATATATATTCATAGTTTTTTTAACTATATTTGTAATATAGTTGATTTTTGAGGAAATTATTAGGATTTTCAATCCCACTGACCAAGAAAACTCTAAAGGGAGAGAAGTTTGTATGGATCAATAAATGTGAAGAGACAATCAAGAAATTGAAAATTATACTTATCACTACACCAATACTAACACTATCCTTAAGTGGGAAACTTTTATGGTATATAATGATTCTTTAAAGAAGTTCTTGGGATATGTATTGATTCACATGACAAATTAATAACCAACACCTCAAGGTGGTTGAATGTTTATGTGAAGAACTATATAATGTATGATATAGTGTTGGCTATAGTGATCTTCATATTGAATATATTATGGAATTATCTCTATAGTGAGAATTCGGAAATAATTGAATATTATAAGAATCTCAAAAATATATTCAAACCAAAGGAGGTCAATATGAATTAGTAAAGATGGTTAGTGTTGATCAAGGAAAATAACTACTTGATGTATTCCTATCCCAAGAAGGAGAATAAAGTATAAGATTCTCTAAGTAGAAAGGATCCTGTAACCTTATCAATGATGAGAATTTAGAAGGATCCAATCTTATTAGACTTGGTAAGGATGGAAATGGAATTAATAATGGAAGGAAAATCATCTTACTCATCTCAAATTATTTCTCAAAAATATATTATAGAGAAGGTAAAAGTTTCTCAAAGGGAGTATATGGAAATATAGAATAATGTGAAAACTATAAGAAAATTGAAATCCAATAAGTTCAAAATTGATGAAGGAGTTTTATGATTTGGGTAATTATTAGGCACACCATCAAATCTTGAGATAAAGAAGGTGCAATTGAACGATTCACATAACTCTACATTCTCTATCCACCTAGGGAGCATGAAGATGTATCATGATCTCGAAGAGCACTGTTATTGGAACAATAATAAGAAAGAGATTATAGAATATACATCAAAGTGCAATGTCTTCCAAGAAGTGAAGTAATAGTTGTAAAATTCTAAGGAAATGATGTTACCAATAACTATACCTACATGGAAATGGGAAAAAATAACCATTTCATATAATGATTTCTTAACTCATTATAATTTGAAATTACTTCTCACTCAATCAAATTTCAAGGATATACATTAGAGAAATTATTATACTACATGGAACATAACTATATATTTTATTTTATTTAGATCTTATATTCTCCGAATTATTCTAGAAAATTACCCAACATGATCTAAACATTGATTTAAACTTAAACATGATTTATCACCCTCAAACTGATAGACAATAATAGTGAACTTTCCAAACACCTGAGGACTTGTTGATATAATACATGATAGACTTCAAAGGAGGATGGGATCAGCATATTCCACTACATAGGTTCTTGTATAATAATAGTTTCCACTCAAGACTCCAAATGAATCTATGAGAATTCATTTACGGGAATATATGTTAAACACCTATGTGCAATGATAATATTTGTCAACATAAGTTGTTGGGACCTAAAATTGTCGAATAAATGGTATAAAATGTTAAAACCCTTCAAAAATACATCATGGTAGCTCAAAGTTGAAAAAATATATTTGGAAATAAACATTAGATTTATCTATATTTTTATTTTGGAGATAATGTTTTCCTCAATATTTCACTATAAAAGAGATTATATAAAGTTTAGAAGAAGTTAATTTTGTACTAGATACATCAACCCCATTAATATTCATGATCACATCGTAGTTGTGGCCCATAGACTTGAACTTCCACTAACCCTGTCCTAGGTACATGAAATCTACCACATTTACCTCTAGAGGAAGTACATACCAGTTCTATCACATGTACTAAATAATGTGATATAAAATTAGAGAATGATATCACATATGAGGATCATCCAGTGAGCGTCTTGGATCATAGATATGATGTTATACAAAAAAATATAACAAACATAGTCAACGTAGGATAAAGGAACCATATGTACGGGTTTGTAATACCCCATAATTCCAGTTATTTTTTTAATCAAAATGGGATTATTTAAAGACCAAGATCTGACATGAGACACGATTTTGAGGAATGGAGTGACCAGAATATATTTTTGTACTATTTTAAGGATATTTAAATAAACGTGCGATCATGGTTTTTTAACTTTTAAACTGGTTCCTAGATCAAAACATCTGAGGGCACCATTGAACTCAAAGTGCCAGGATTCCCATAAAAAGGGCCTAATATTGGCCGACGTAGGCCAACAATGGAATGTAGTTTTTGGGCGTAAATAAAATAATTAAGTAACAATTATTTTATTTTTAAATTCTTATATCTTATAAATAGTAAGTCAAATTTGGAAATATGAGAGTACCGTTGAGCTCGTGAGGGTGGGTTTCCCTTAGGAGGATCTTAACATCAACCGACACGAGTCTAGGGTGAATGGTTAATTGTGGACTTTTTGGAAGGAAAATAAAATAATTTAAAAAGTTATTTTAATAGTTTGATTCATTGTTGAGAAGTGAAGCATCAGCACAGCAGTATAGTGATGGGGAGATGATGAATTAAATTAATGAACCTAATTAATGTGTCATCTTAATGATGCCGCAATGTAGTATAATAGAAATGCTGATTCACATTTGTTTAATTAAAAACCTAACAAGAAATGCAGGATTGTTGGCACAACTCTGGAATTTCTCTAAGGCTTTAATTGGTGGCGGTGATGAAAAATGAAGGAAAAAATCACCAAAGATGAACATCGGCGAATCATATGATGATGAAAAAACCCTTGGAGAGAGGATTCAAAATTGGTGATCAATAGATGATGATGAGTGATCATCCTTGAGGAATATCTTTTCCTAGGTTGGGGTTTGAATCTATGTGATTGTTTTCCCCCTTTCCTCCCCAATAAATAAAGAATGCGGATCAACTCCCTAACAAGTTGATCCATGGATATATTTCACTTGTAGGGTTGGGAAAACAATATTGTGAGTCGATAATGGGATTCAAATCATAGTGATTTATTTATATGATTCGTGTTTCTACTAATGAGAAAAAATCAACTCGAAATGAATAAAGGATGATTTGTTCCATTTAGGAATTCGTGTGTTCTTCATGACAGAACCCTCGAATAGATGATAAGGTGACCTCAAGGTAGTAGTAGGGATGGTGGTGACCCAAGATGTTTGGGGGCACAGATTGTTTGAGAATCATACCACCAGAGCAGACTCGATGGATCGCAGCGGCTGCCGGGGGCGGGAGACGGCGCACCCCAATGGTGCGTCCGGTCGACAGAGGCCACAACCAGTTGGGGCTGCAGTGGTGCAGCAGGGTGGCACAGCTTAGGTGTCATGTAGGAGGATCCTCCCACATCGGCAGGCTGTGAAGATCAGGTGGAACGCGGTCCCAACTTGATCGCATGTGGGCAGGAGGTGGCCAACCTTAGCTAGCCATGTGGAAGCATGCCCCGGACGCCTCGAGCATCCGGGCTGGAACAAGTGGGCCCACATTTTTGGTCCTGGTCAATAAGGATTACATAGCCTCTAAGAGGCCTGGGATGTGGACAGAACCGGCCTGCCAGTGGGGGCCGAGCTGGATGAAACCGGGTTATTGGGAGATCTAGCATGATGGACCCATAATCAAACCACGCTAGGTCCAGCAAGGCCCAATGGGCCTAGCCTCTAGGCTAGGCCAGATAAGGCTTGCCCAAACCCAACCGGGTTGGGTCAGGTCTACCAAAATGGGTTGGGTCATGCGGGACCCCTGGTCTAGGTTGGTTGGGTTGGTCCAACCAAGTTGGACTAGGTCCAAATGCAACTGGGGACTGTTTTCTAAAACTCTAATATCATTCAGACTGGGCATCTGATTGTTGCACCATCAGCAGAGTTGGGAAACTTGTGACGGGATAGTCCTTTGGGAATGCTCTAAGTGAGATTCTATGATAGTTGTGTTACGACTGATGTCTTGAGGATTATATTGTCATAACATCAAGCACACCAGAGCGCGGGAATCCTATGGCCGGTTCAGCTTCAGGCCATCATGGTCTATGGAAGAATGAGGTTATTCATGGACCTCCGACACCTAAACTAAGTGACCATGAAGAAAAATAATTCTCTACTGAGTATTGATGACCTCTTTGATTAGCTTAAGGGAGAAAGATGATTCTCAAAGATAGACCTTAGATTATCCTATCACCCGCTCAGAGTATGAGATGAGGACATCTCGAAGATGACATTCAGATTTTGCTACAACCACTATGAGTGCTTAGTGATGGCTATTGGAATGATGAACACCGTGGTAATGTTCATGGGACTCATGAAAAGGGTCTTCTATTCATACATAGACTAGTTTTTTTTTGTTCTTCATTGATGGTGTTTTAGTGTATTCAGGGTCTAAGGTGGAGAACGTGATACACTAGAGGATGGTTCTGGACACTCTCAGACAACACCAACTTTATAGAAATATCTCAATGTGTTTATTCTGGATACTAAATGTCCACTTTGTTTGACATGTCATACTAGAGGCTGGAGTTGTGGTGTATCCAATGAAGATCAGGAAAATGCTTGCTTGGGAGGCTCCCAAGAGCGTTACTGAGGAGTGATGTTTCCTTGGGTTGGATGGGTACTGCCTAAGGTTTTTACCAACTTCTCTAGAGTGGTAGTACCCATTATGGCGTTGTTGAAGATGAGAAACTCCTTTTTTTGGAAAAAAGGATGCCAACTCCAGCCTCTAAGATTAGTGATCCTATCTTGAGGTTTCCAGAGGAGGGCGCCAACTACATGGTGTACTGTGATGTATCACGAACTGGGCATAGTTGTGTCCTAATGTTGTTTCAAGTGGTGATTTCTTATGGATCATGACATTTGAGACCACATGATTAAAACTATATGACTCAAGAACATGATTTGTATATGGAATTATTCACACCGAAGACGTAGAGATACTACCTTATGGGTGAATGATTCATCATCTACTCTTACAAAAAGAGTCTCATGTATATCGTTTCTCCGAGGGATCTGAACCTGAGACAGTGGAGTGGGATAGAGTTCCTCTAGGACTATGACTTCAAGATAGTCCATACTCCTGGGAAGGGGAATGTGGTGGCATATTCTCTCAGTAGATGATCGAGTTCACAGTTACAAAATGTGGCCTCAGACCAGTTGTATTCACTTCAGATATCCTTTTTTGATAGATATGAGGTAGCTTATCTTCAGTCGATGGTAGTTTACCATCCACTATTATAGCATATCAGAGAGACACCACTTGGAGATGCCAGCTATGAGACCACATGTGCCCAGATGTCCACAGGGCATGCCCCTAATGGATATTCGAAAGGTGGGGAGAAAGTCAGACTTTTAAGAGGACACACTATTGTACAAATGGTGTTATGGGAGGATTTTTTTGAGGGAGTTTCATACATCCCCATTAATGGTACATCCAGGTGTGGATAAGATGTATCAGGACCTCTTCCATTAGTAATGGTGGTTGAGGATGAAGAAGGAAGTGGCACAGATTGTCTCAAGATGCCTCACTTGTCAGCAAGTGAAGGATAAGCACCAGGTTCTAGTAGGATTGAAATAACCCCTCAAGGTACCATAGAGTAGGTGGGATGCGATATCAATGGAATTTATGATAGTCTTACCACGTATGTCCAGGGGGCATGATACCATCTGAATGATCGTAGACTTACTCACAAAGTCTGCCCACTTTCTACCCATTTGAGAGCAGGGTTCAGTAGAGAGCTTGGGAAACCTCTACGTGTAGGAGATAGTCCAACTCATTGGATTCCAATCTAAAATAGTCTCAGATCATGATGCAAAATTTACATCCTGGTTGTGGAAGGGATTATAAAAAGAATTTGGGACTCAATTGTTCTTGTGCACAGCCTTTCACCCACAGACAGATGGTCAGACAGAGCAGATCATATCAACCTTGTTGGACAAGCTTTGTGCTCGTGTTCTTGATTTTGGTCACATTTTGGAGGACCACCAACCATTTTTGGAGTTGGCATACGACAAAAACTACCACTCCACCATTGGTATGAAACTGTTCGAGGCATTGTACGAATGACCATGTAGGTCAACATTATGCAGGACATACCCTGGGGAGTCAACACTCATGGGTCCATAGATGATATAGGCTACCACTGAGAAGGTGCATGTCATCAAAGAGCAAATAAAGACTTCACAGAGCTGAAATAAGTCCTATGATGATAGGATATGGAGACCCTTGGAGTTCGAAGAGGGGGACCACAAATTCTTATGGGTCTCTCCTCAATGAGGGATATAGAGATTTGGATGGGGTGGATATTTATCACTAGGTTTCATCAAACCTTTCCTAATACTGCGTAGAGTGGGAAAGGTGGCATACCTCTTGGATTTACCACTACAGTTGGAGAGGGCCCATGATGTCTTCCACGTATCCAAACTAAGGAGATACGTGCCCGACCCTTCTCACGTCATCGACCACGACAATTTGGAGATTGAAAATGGGGAAAAATTCATAGAGTACCTAGTGGATATAGGGGATCGACATGATAGGATCCTTCATGTATAGTCGATTATTATGGTGCGTGTTCATTGTCAGCATGAGAATCTCTTGGAGAGAACATTGGAGCGGGATGCTCAGATTTGTGCTCAGTACCCCATTTGTTTGAGTAGCCTTTTTTTCTCTTATGAGAATGTAAATCCCTAATGGGGAGAGTAATGCAATGCCCCAGAATTCCCTAAATTTTTTTTAAATTAAATGGGATTATTTCAAGACTAGGATCTGAGACGGAATGTAATTTTGAGACCCAGAATGTCCAGAATGAAGTTTTGAACTATTTTTGTGGTTTATTAAATGAACATTCAAGTGGATTTTTTATAACTTTTTAACCAGTGCCCAGATCAAAAATATGAGGGCACCGTTGAACTCATAGCATAGTGATTCTACAAGAAAGGACCAAACATTGTCCAACATGGTCCAAAAGTCAAAGTAGTTTTTGGCCTTAAATAAAATAATTATATAACAATTATTTTATTTTCAAATCCTTATAAATCCTAAACGGTAACACGGATTGGAAATCTGAGGGTATCATTGAGATCATGAGGGCATGTTTCCCTTTAGTGGAGCTTAACCTCGACCAATATGGGTCGATTGTGAAAGTTAATTTTCATAATTTTGAAAAGAAAAATAAATAATATAAAATATTATTTTATTTTTTTTCATAATCGTTGAGTAGTGGAATGTCTGAGCTGCGGTGCAGCGATGAGGCGATGGTGAATTTCATTAATGAACCTCATTAATGAGTTATCATAACGATGATGCATTGGAGTGTAACAAAAATTCTGATTCGTGTTTCGTCAATTAATAGCCTAATAAGAAATGCTGTATTTTTGACGTAATACAAGAATTTTTCTAAGGCTTTGGTGGGTGCTGCCAATGAATGAAGAAGGACAACCTCTCCAACAATGAAATCCAGAAAATCAGACGGTGGCAAAGACAACCTTGGAGTGCGGATTCAGAATCAGAGATCGACAGATTAAGACAAAAAATCATTCTTGAGTAATCTTCTTTACTAGGTAGGGGTTTGAATCTATGTGATTTTCCCTAGTCTTCCCATCTAAAAGAAGTACATGAATCAATAATCTAACAAGTTGATCCATGGATAGATTTTCTTTGAGGGTTTGGGAAAACACTGTTCCAGGTGGATAATGGGATGAATATTTTAGTGATTTATTTTTATACTTCATGCTTCCGCTAACAGGAACAAATCCAAGCCCACATGAATAATGGTTTGTTTGTTTCATTTGGGAGTTAGTGTGTTCTTCATGACTAAACCCCTGAATCGACGAAAAGGTGACCTAGAGACCGCATCAGGAATGGCGGTGACTTGAAAAGATTGAGGGTGTAGATTGTTTGAGAATTGGACCACCTGAACATACATGGTGGCCCACGAAGACACCACCGGTGTGGCAGCAGTGGCCCATGGTGGCGACTGTGGGTAGGAGGCATGGTGCCCCAACAGAGCGCCGGGTCATTGGAGGCCATGACCTGTTATGGCCGCAAGTGTGTGGAACGATGAAATATGACAAAATATAGTATTTTGAATTATAGGAAATATATATGAATTAGTGAGTCATGGATGATGTAAAAACCATTATCTCAACCTCACATGTATTAATTACTATATATAGTCACAAGAAGCGACACTATTGGTAATCTTGAGATAAAATAATAAAATTATCCATTTTATATTCAAACCACCCCTATCACCCCTATAAATGCCACCCATCACCACCCCTTCTCCCCACACTTTCTAAGATTCTTTGATTGTCTATAATCTACCCAAATATCTACCAAAACCAATCCTCATATCCATGTAGTTTTTTTTTCGTACCAAAATCTTACACCAAGGTGTCTAACTGTGTCGTCCTACAGAGGACATCCAAAGAGGTAGTGATCTAAACCAAAATATCCTCGAATATTATATTCTTCTACAAACTCCTCGATTCTTCCAAAAAATATAAAATAATGTATATAGTATAATAAATATACTTTTATTTTATTGTTATAACTGAATATCAATTATAAAATATCTTTCAATTTTATTCTAAAATGAAAACGATTGCATTATGGTGGGTTCACCTCCACTATGAACAACATACTTTATTTTTCTCCACTAAATTCATGGATGGATATATAAATAATGTCATGGATAAATATGATCATAATAAGTATATTATAACTTATTTAGTGTTATAGAATATATTAATAATCATTTAATTATGTAAAAAAATCTGGTTCATGATTGTTCGTAAAACCACATAAATGAACTAACCATATAACAAAAATGCTTATAATAAATGAATGATTCCTATATTAGGACACATATTGATATTAAAGACCATTTGAAATTATATAAGTATATTAATATCATTTTCTTCACTTATGTAGTTATAGTCCCATTTGAAAATAACTTCAATAATTATCCCCAAATTAAAGAGACCTTGGAATCATAAAAGGAATGACAATGGGAAATTATTTATAGAAACTATTTCTCAATTAAATGACTCTTAACTAACATAAAATAATAATAATGAACAAAAGATAGCTTATTTATTTTATTAATCAAGTTTTTAATAAATATAGTTTGATCATTCAGGATGTTAAGTAAAAGTGAAAATTGAATATGAACATGTGGTATAAGAACTCTCTGAACCATGATCTTTTCTTTTAGTTAAGACTTATCTATTTCTAATTAAATTTATATATATATTTAATGTTATATAATAATTAAAAATTATATAAAAATTTCTCATACATATGTACCTTTCTTATTTTACCTTTCTTTTTTAGGGATATAAATGATATTGATGTTCTCATAACAAATCTATCTTTTTTATAAACCTGATTTTAAAGAACAACCATTTTCTTTATTTCATTTTATAAACGACCCTCTGAAATGTTTTTAATAATTAAATATTTTATAGTAATACAAATTATTTTATATATAAACCTCTTGGTTAAAATCTTTTTTTTATTATAAAATGGATGCACTTACCATCTTTAAAGATTCTATTCCATTTTCTTAAAACTTCACCAAAGTTGTTTAATTACAAAATTACTTCAACACCCTTGATGATGAAATTTTATTCTAATAAACTCAATATTCAAGACCTTTTATTATTTATCCAAATATTAATACTCAAAATATTTAATTAAATTTTCTATTTTGATTCCCTATGAGATACCCTTTTATATGATTTTAGGAATGATTATGCAAACTATTTCTTTTCATGGGAATTTCTTATGATTATAACTTGTTTTTTATTTTTTTATGTAACAAACATATGCATATATATTTTATGATGGGTGAAAACATATACTAGTCCAATTAATTGGGTAATTCATACATCTCATGTGAGGATATGTTTGGGATTAGCGAGTAAACATAATATATTATGGGAATCTATTCACCAAGATAAGATTTCTCAACTATGATCCTTGAATTATTCTTATAATGGAATGTATTTTGATGTCTCCACATTTTTATGATTCCATGATATAATGTCTCCAAATAATTTATGTCAAACTTCTATATGATTATTCATTACCCTTCTTTTTTATGATATCATGTGGTTCCATTTGATTGATATGAGATGATTTTTTTATACTTATTTCCTTACCAAGATTTATAGATAACCCCTTCTCATTATGTATTCTCTAAGTTATTCTATTAAGTTTAAAAAGATCAATGTGAATTAAGATAAAATTATAGAAATCACAATAAATATGTTATATTTTTTAATTTCATGTTGATTTACTATAAACCCAGTCTTCCAAATACAATAGGCCTCTAGATTCTCAGTTTGTGTTTATTGGATATTAGTGTTAAAATTAATATAATAATATGTGTAAGAGGATAGGGTTTCTCTATCTTCCTTTCATAAGAGATACTATTTACGATAAATTAAACATGATATTATTTAGAGAAGGAAGGAATCACACTTTACTTAGTAATGATCCATGGAATAATCATCTCTAATCCTATGTGATAAATTCCTAGTGTACAAAAAAGTGTGACTAATTTAGAAAATAAATTAGTACATTTACTTTCCAACATGTGACACAAACTCTAATTTTTTTTCAATGGTTGTTCAAAAGATTTTCATCTAATATCATATATTCATGTAAAAAAAATTAAAAACATTCCTACCCATAAATATCTCTCCCCTTTGCAGTCCATTTTTCTTTTGACATAAAATATTAAGTTTCTCTCTAATTTTGTTTTAGAAATAATTTTTAACATTAGGAAAAGTGAACATAGTCAACATACCATTTCAATGGAATGATTCAACTTCCAAAAAATCAATATCTAGAATCACTAGAAATAACCTTTATTATAATTGTTTACATTCATGAGATACTAATTAAGATATGGAAATTTGGTAGTTGTTCAACTTCACCCCCACAGAGTGATGAAAAATATCCATATTCTTCTTTATGGATAAATTTCCACAAGAATGGGGTCTAAGAATAATTTTTTATTCAAATTGAACTATTACTATGGGGTAAAATGATAATAATAAAAGTAAAATATTTTATGACTGATATCCTTATGAATGTTGTATATATTTTACAACATTTATTTTTTTAAGACTACCATAGAATATACACCTCACCTTGAATTTCTTTTATATAAAAACAAACAAATATATACATGGGAATAATTTTGTTCATCCATTTATTAATAGTTACATAAATAGGGTTAATATTTTGTTCTCAACTAAAAAAATGTTTTCATCGCATCTCTATATTTATTTATGCTTCCACCCTTGAATTTTAAAAACATTGATCTCCTTGGGTAACATGGCCTTATAGAAAACATCAGATTTATTATTAGTTAAAATAGTCTTATTCAGTTTAGTTAGATAATTGTTTTCATTTTTCTATGACTTCTTTAACTTACCTTTCCAATTATAACATATCTATCCATATAATTAAGCATTCATTAGGAACATACTTAATCAACTTCTTATGTGTGGAATCCTTATCCACAATAAATTTTTAGAATAAGAAGTCACTGATTCCTTCCTTTTGTTTTTATATAGTTAATCCTATCTAGGTTGTCATGTCATTAATTTATAGGCTAAAATTAAAATCATTTTTCACCTTCCACCCAACTCATTAATTTTATTTGTGATATCCTTTTTATACAACCACTTATTAAATTTACATTTTTTATCTTGTATTTTATGCACTAAATAAATCCATTTATTTATTTATTGTATTGATTCCTTTTTCAAATTTAGTTTACTTACAATGAATCTGATGTTCATGGACTATTTTCAAAGGTTCATGATGTGGGACTTCCCACCACTATATAAGAATGTTTTATTTGGTTTAACATCCTCTTCATCATTCATCTTCACCATAGTTTTCTTAAGAGTTTTATTATTTTTATATCCTAAGGAAAAATTATCTTCATTTCTTAATTTATTATATATTTTCTACGGTCATATATTCAAAAAAAATTGAAATGTGATTTGTTTACATATACCAAAACACTTTATAAAAGATCCCAATTATATATCAATTTTCACAAAACATTTCAAAACATTTAAATCTGTTATTGATCAATAAATTCCATTCTTTCTGTATACATAAATTTTGTAAAATAATAATTATATCCACTATATATATTCCCAAATTGATATAATAATTATGTAATATTTAGTAATTGAGAGATTATACAATCAAATAATAGAATTGTGTCAAAAAATTCCACAACATAAGTAGTAGAAAATAAATATTGATTTTTCTTCGGTGAAACATTTTGGTTGGATTTAACACCTTACTATTTTTGGAAAACACTATAATTCATTTAATATTTTATGGGGATGAAATAATTTTATGTTATTTACATCCACTTATGATTATATAATGTATTTTTTAGAATTCGTTGTTACCATGATTTTTCAATAATTTGGTTTGTAATTTTTATTAATTAACAAAACATTATTATTATATATAGAAAATTCTATAATGTGGTTTTTCTATTTCTATAATCTTAATGGTTATTTATATTTATATAATATAAATCCCTTCATTCCAATAGAATGAGTCTTTTTATAACATGAAATATTATAATTAGTATTATTTGAAATTTTGTTTCCTCAATAACATGGGAAGCCTCAAATTTTGTCTCTTTAAGATTCCGTAAATTTTTTTCTAGATCTAGACACTTAATGTTGAGGGTAATCGTAAAATATTAAAATAATTTTAATTTTTCATCCCACAAACTCTTTATCTTCTCAATTAGAGCCTCTTGTTTTTTATCTTCTTGTAACGTATTTTAAAACTCCTTTACACTTATATATTTTATTTATAACTAGGTTTTATTGAAATCAATAGTTTATTTGTGAGTTTATTCTGGTGCATGGATCATTAATTAAAATTATTTCTTAATCAATAAATTATCACAATTTTTTTGTAAAATTATTCTTTAATCATAGAAAACATTTCATTGAAAAGTGATACATATTTAACTTTGGATTCCACATTTTTTGTGGAAATTTTTAATCTTTGGAATTCTTGGGCAATGATTAATCTGTTGTAATAGTTTCCTACTCCTGCTATGATTCTTCATCTTATAACCCCTTGATGTGTGAATGTATATAAGTCATAATTTTCTCTAGGATAGTTTTTTAATTATTAATTTTACTACTTAATAAAAAAACACTATATGATTAAATATACTCATCATGTTATCAAATTCTACTTGAATCTTTAAGGGAATAAATATAAACATATATTATAGATACATTTATACTTTGACTACTTTAAATTTATGGTGTACCATATTTCTTCCCATATTTCTTCTTCAATTTATTAAAAATATATTATTCTTCTTATTAATGGTTTTAATAGAAAACTTCATGTTGAAAATTGCATAGACGATAACTATATTTTCATCCAAAGGAAACTCCAACACTTACTCAGATTCAAATATAATCATCATATGTGTCCTATAAAAACAACTCTGATAGTTGAGTAGATACATTCAGAGTTTGAACCTTTTTATCTAATAATAATTGAGATACCTAGTGGATCATAAAATTACATGGGTAGGTAGGGTCATTGTAACAAAGTTTTATCAAAATATTTTCCTTTTAATTGTTTACATAATTTAGTATTTGATTCTATGCACCTATCAGTATGAATGAATATTTAATATTAAAATTCACTTTCAAAAAACATGTTAGACAAAAATTAAATGAGTCCTGAAACATGTTATTTTCACAAGTTTCACTACCAATGTGGTTAAATATATCCTTATTATGTTTAGGTTAAGTATGAGACACAAATGTTCCTCCAGAATCTTGTTATCAATTACTTGTTTTCTTGGAAGGTTTTATATCAACATCCTAAGTCTTAACTATATTGAAAAAGTGAATATTTATTTATATTTGATCTCTCAAATGTGATATATGTCTTAAAAATCATTGGTTTTTTATAAACTCTCCCAATAGTAATTCAAAATTACTTTCCTGAAAACACAAAAACAATATCTTTTATCATCTCTGGACGTCTTTGCCTCAACTGAATGATCGTGTTCCTTAACTGTAGGTATTTGACTGTCACATTATGTAATCAAAATAAAAATGTGAAAATTATCCCAATAATATTTTGAATATATGAATAGTTTAATTTTGGAGTCAACACACTATATAATCCGAAAATGGAATATTCGATTATTATCAAATTCCTTACAAGAAACATAATATTTGATATTTATGTAATATTGGGATAGATGGCCATGGATAGTAATTTATAGTTCTTTGAATTCTAGAATTATATAATTATTAATGAACTTATACAATTAGAACTAACCATACGAAAATAATAAATTGATCATATTCACTATTTTCTACCTTCAATAACTAATAGTTTCTCAATAATTTCTTCTCTTCTCAATTCATGCTCTGCAAAATTTCGCCACATAATTGATAATAAATATTTCTTCACAGTATGAATTCATGAAAAATCATTTAGTAATTATTTTTTTAAAACATAGTATGAAGAGTGAGTGATTATTTGTTAACTATTTCTCCTTAAACTAATTCTTTGTGTATAGATGCTTTGTGATCCACTACTCAATATAGATTTATGAAGTTTTTTTGTTTAAGGATCTCAATTTATTTATTATCATATTCACCATTCACATAATATATCTTCAATTTAACCTTTGAATAAAATAATTCCTCACAAATAATCATCTTTCAACAATGGCATCTCATATGACCTATGTGAAATTAGATCATAAACTTTTCACTTACACTAATCTTCTCTCAAAATTGATTCACACATAAACTACCAGATCAAGGATATTTGTAGTAAATAGTAAATATGATTATAAAATGATGGCGTTGAAAATTATATTTATCCACTAATTCTATTATGACACTGAAAATAATGGATCCTGTCATTCTTAGATAACTCACTCAAGAACACATGGACTTTTCACATGAAACCATGCATGCATCGTGCACTATATGTCTGATGTACTAAATGTATGTTTTCATAATCTGTGCATTATATTCTATATGATCATTCATATACCATCCAAACATAAAGACCATATCATTAAATATTTTCATATAATCCATCTCATAATGCTCTACTTCTCAAAAAATCATTTTGAAAAAAATTTCAATTTGTTGATTTTTTTAAACCAATATATCTTCAGACACGATTATGAGTGATAATGAAATTATCTTAATATTTTATAATATGTAAATTGTTTCCAAGTTCATACTCCTACATTCCATGGATCAATTCACATATAAAACCATATGCATTAGAGTATATGGAATAATGAGGAATTGTATCAACCTATAGTGTGCATGTTTTTAAGTGGTGAAATGTAACACATTGTGAGATCCCCATATTGTACTTTATCATGGAAGAATAGTCATTTATTATTCAAATGTTTCTTCATAATTTTTATGATCTCCCACACAACTGCTAATTTTTTTGGACATAACCACTATGCCTCACTACATTTTGGTTCTCTATATTGCACCACCCACACACCGGATCCATTCACTATCCCATGCTCCTTCATGCCAATGGAATTTTTTCAAAAATCAATTCACAACTCAATTAACAAATTCCATCAATTTCAAATCATTCCCCAAATTACAATTACATTAGAATTAAGGGGGGGGGGGGGATTCCTAGAATTCCATATCAAATCAATACCAATTCCAATTTTTATCAAAATGGTTTTTCAAAATTTAATTGAAATCAATTTCAAACAATCAATCAATTCAATGTTTAATCAATTGGACACTATTAAATGGACCCACCTACCTTTATCACAATGATTACATAACACCACACCCATAATGGTATTTTACAATGATGAACTATGAAAAATGAGATCTTAAAAATAATCATTGAATAAAGATTCAAATCAATGAAGTTTAGATCCATAAAAAATATGATTTAGCAAACCCTATGGAGGAATGAAATACGGAGTGAGAGGTAGGGAATGTGAGGAGATACACTTACTAGAGAGGGATTAGATATTCCACTGACACTTAAATTAATCAATGATGGGGTTTTGAGGAGTGAAAAAATGTTTCTTCAGAGACCCGAAGACCTTAAAAATCTAGATGCCTTGATTCAGGTTTAATCGGGAGGTTAAAAGGGGGTTTAAGGAATTTTAAAATATTTTTTCAAAATTAAATTTACCATCTTCTTGGTTAGTTGGGAAGGGAAACACATTTTGAATAACCTTGCTCCATAACAATACAACCCTCCACTAGGGTTCATGATTTATACTAGGTGGGAATACAATTTTTTAAACTATGAACCAACTATGAAAACCCCCACTATCTTGGGTTGCACAATTTTCACTAGGTGGTCACGTAGTTTGAGAAAACAATGTGCCATCCATGTATAGCCATGAAACGTCCAAATATTTTCAAAAATTCACATGAAGAAACCATAAAAAATCCCTAATTGTATAATGATAAAAAAGAGGGTCATGGAGTACCTGAAAACTAGTAATAGGATGTTAAAACCTCTCCACCATAGAAACATTATATCTATAGAGATCAGGTCAATAAGTTTTCATATAAAAAAAGATAAGAATAATGATCTCTCATTAGTTCCAACCTTTATCATGTCTCTTTTGAATCAAAACTATGATTCCATAGAACACAAAACAAAGTTATCATCTTCCCATGAAGTTACTTTGTCTCATAATAAACTATCCCAACTGGATGCTCAGTCATGGATAAACCAGTCTCAACATCAAGATCACTCCAACATAGAACATGAGATGGGTGGGGAGGATAAATTTTCAACTGAGATTCATGGAACACAACATGTATCAATGTAAACTATATAAGAAGTGATAAACAGTATGCCACTTTCCCCACCTTCTCAACAACCTCAAATGGTACCACAAAATAAGTAAAAAGCTTACCTTGCCTCCCAATCCGCCGATGACCTAAACAAAGTTAAATTTCAATAACACTTTGTCACCAACTAAAAAATCTAATGTTCTATTAAAAAAAAATTTATAATATTTATACCAGATATGTGTCATCAAAATATTTTGACAAATCAACTGAATATTTGTTTTTTAATCGTGGACCAAGATTGGTCTAACCAAGGATCTTTCCCCAATCTATATCCAATAGAACGGATATTTTCAAGCCCAGTAATATGAGGACTTAAATGGAGGAATTATAATCACAGACTAGTAAATATTATCATAGAAAAGATCAAACAGTCCCAAATGGTCATACCAATCTCCAACAAAATCAAGAAAACATGAATGAAGCAGGTCCTCAAGAATCAGTATATCCCTCTTTGTCTGGACATCCATCTACAGATGGTATTCCATATTTAAATTAACTTGATATCCCAGTTTCTTGTGTAGGCCTCACTAAAATAAAGAAGTAAAATAGGGATTCCAATTATATACTATACTAGGTGTAAATCCATGGAAGCAAACAATCTCTCTCATATTGGGATTTATTGGATTCTAAAATTTAGTTATATTATGAATGGGTATAAAGTGAGATGATTGGGTCATCCTATTGATCAAAAACCATACAAAATTCCCCATTATCAAGGTATGTGAAAACTTGAATAAAATTTTCATAGATATCTCATCCCACTTCCATGTTATCAGTATATGTGGTTGGTGCAAAAACAAAGGTCTATGATGCTCGACATTGACCTGTTGGAAAGTATAGAAACATGGAAAAAAGTCAATGATGTCTCATAATTTACTTGGACACTATATTAATTACCACATTTCATGGAACATATTTTTGGTTCCTGGTAACACAAAATACTTCGAATTATGAAAATCCATCATCACAACTTTTCTCACTTATAATTAAATAAGAAATAGTTTCCAAAAACATAGAGCACCCTCTATGGAGAATGACAACTAAAAAAATAGTATCCCCAACATAAATAGTTCTTATAATGCTAAATAAGTTGTAATCAATGTTCTATTCCTAAAGAGTCATCTCTAGAAGAGAGAAGGTCAACTAAACACTAGCCAAGAAAATGAAAGATCCTGTTTTTTTAACTCTTATATGAAACTATGAAAACTGATCCATCATGTTTTAATCTTTTGATGATTTATTCCTGACTTGGATTAGGATTTTCCTACTCAATGTATTAGCGGTGTTATTTCATTTCCTTAAGGTATATGTGATTTCGAAATCAGATGACCATAGTTACTCCACCCAATGTATCTAGGAGAGATTAAAATATTTTTGAAAGAAGATATTACTCTAGATCTTTTGTATAGAATACACTATAAAACATTCAATTACAAAGTAATGTTACCAAATATTAAGCCCATGCATCACAGTTGAATGATCAAGGTCACAGGTTAGATAATATTTCTCATGTAGCCTAAGATATCGAGAGACAAAAGAAATATTGTGATCATTCTTCATAACAAAATGGACCAAAATCATACATGATGCATCACAGAAGAAAATCTATCCCTACCCATACTTTTTAAGAGTAAACACCTAAGAAAAAATAAAAAGGCATTTCAACTCAACAAAATAACTCTATCATTTATCATACCCAAAAAACTTCCCTCCCTTATAAGTTATAGTAGTCATCATATAATACAACATCAATATTTCCTTTACAAACTGACAATAAAACCCAGTTAAACCCAAGAAGATACAAATATTGAAAATTTTATATGGTTTCTCCATTTTCATAAATGAATTCTCCTTATTAGGATCAACTGTGATACCATGTTTTCGATGAAATTAACTTCCCGAATCTATAAATTACATTTTGATAGCATTCCATAATGTTAGTGATTTCATAAAAAATCCCTAACCACTCTCTAATGGCACACATGATCCTCCTTAGACTTAATGTAAACAAAGATTTCATCTACAAACACCACAACGAATATATCAATATACTCATGGAGTATTCAACTCATCAAATTCATAAATATTGTAGGAGCACGGGTTAGAAAAAATGGCATGGAAAGGTACTCATAATGGGAATAATTTCTCTATAAGGTAATTTATTGAATGTCAAATTATTTTATTCTCTATAGGTGATAACAAGATTAAAGATTAATCTTCATGAAAAACATGTCCTATTTCAACAGGTCAAAATATCATCAATACATGGAAATAAATACTTGTTCTATACCATTACTTGATTGAGTTTCTGGTAATCAACACATAGGTGAAGAGACCCATCATCTATCTTAACAAATAGAACATTCACATCCCAAGGTGACACACTCAGGAATAAAAATACCTTCTCTAACAGATCATCCAAATGAGTCTTCAACTCTTTCATTTTATCTAGTTCCATTTGGTAAGAAGGTATAGACACTTTCTACGTATTAGAGAGTAAATCAAAAGAAATATATTTCTCCCTTACTAGTAGAAAACCTGAGAAGTTGTAAGAAAAAACATTAGGAAATTTGTTGAAAACTGGAGGGAGATCATCCCTCAAAGACTCTCTCCCTAGATCTAGGGTGAACACTAATATGAATTTCCCTATCTGTGGATAAGAAGTTATAACTCTACTAGACCACAAGTCCTATTATCCCTAAAAGACATGACACGACACATTGAGTGAATCAAAAGAGTCTTGTAAAAGCTAGCAGTCAATTCTAGGATTTATTAGTAATGATCCAATATATCATGAAAATTACATCAAGAGGTTTTACGTTGAGAAAAAGAATATTCCAATTTAAATCTCTGATAAAGAGAATACACAAGCAAGAAAACATAGATCTTACTCTCTATTCATTCCAAGGGGTGTAGTAATATCCATCACATAAGACAAATTATTTATAAGAATATTTAGTATGTTCTTAATATGAGTATAAATGAATGAATGAGAATCATCAGTTTCAAATAAATAATTAACTAAAGATGAATCTATAGTGATGGTACCTCTAACAGTCACTGGCACAATATCATTATACTCTAGATACTATTTCACTATGTAAGGAAACAAAGTTCTAGATATCTATGGATGTAATCTCTTATATCATTAAGTATGAGTTTCCACTACAATAAATTTTGGTGTGGATGATCATGTGCCACTACATGGAGAAGAAAAGTATAAAAAAACTTCTTCAAGTGTCCTCAACATCCATAGGGGCTACAAATCTTGGCTATCTTGGTGAAAACATGTTTCAGATTCCCAATCTTTCTACACTAGAAGCAAGTCAAAGGGAATCTTTCAGGAACTGTAGGAGGTATAGAAGGAAACTTCTATCGAGGTCCACCATGAGACTCATCAAATTTTTTATTTAGTTTATGAGAATTAATAGAACAACCCATGGGAGAATAAGGAACTCCCATAAACATGAACATACCAACCTGATCAAGTTTTTCCATCAATGCCCTATACATCACTTCAAATAAGAAGAATATTTTGAAATAAAACCTAAGAAAAAATATCACATTGATGTCCCATATCAAACCGTTGAGTCTTAATCTTCTCATTAAACACTATCTCAGGTGAACTCTATATAGGCTCGGTGAATTAGTTCTCATAATCAATCATGGTAATGTCAACTTGCTCATATTTGAGAAAATCCATGGACTTAGCCAGCACCATAGACTATTGATATAACTTTTCAATTATAATACAGTTAAAGTACTTATGATTTATACCATCATAATTCTTCTCCATCACCATCGATTCCCAATCTCTCCTACTAGGTACTTCCATCTTGAAGGTGGAAAATTTTACCTTAATAGAATCATGTATATCCAAGAACTCAAACAATACATCTATCTTTCTCAACCAATACTCATCCAGTTGAGGATAATTATAACCATGGAATGCTGGTGGTTTTTGAGGAAGGAAATCCTATGAATGATTATGATATTTATCCCTCTCAGGTTCCTCAACTGGAGCCTGAATGAGAACAGGTGTGGTTTCCTATACCAGAGCTTGTACAACATGTACAATAATCTCATCAGGATTTTGTTCCATGTGAGGATTTGAAAAATATGGTTCATCAGTAACTTACTCCTAGATCATATTCACATGATTTATCAATGGAATGATTCTACACAATATCTGTAAATAATATTTAAGTCATTAGAGGGCTACTCAGATCAACACTCAAATAAGAGCATCATGAATGATAATACCATCAGATAAGAAAACCTGATTTGGATTTCAAAATATCCAAATATAATGTACGTAAAAGATAAGAATTATTAATTAATACACCTTTCCCAATCCACCCATGGTGAATTAATGCTCATTATGAAGAGATTTATCCAGGAACTCACTTCAAATTACCTCCGAAGTCCATATAAGATCTCAAAAAACATACTAACATCAAGGAATGATGCATAACCAATCCCGTGATACCCTTTGTCATGAACCTGCCCGGATACCTTGGTACCCAGATTCCTGATCAGACACTAACATAGACCAAAGGTAATTCCCGATCCCCATGGGTTAGAAACTATCACTGGGAATTAGGAAATATAAAATAGAGAATAATTTTTTCCACAAAAGTAGTAGAAGATAATAGATATATATTAGTATGGTAAAAAAAATCCAATGGGAGACAGTACTTGAAACCAAATAGGAATATCAAAAACCCATAAAAATATATAATCAAAGTACTGAAAATATTACTATAAAAACATCTCAAGAGAATCAATTCTCCAAGACAAATGATCAAGAACATCTAACTCCTACCAAAGGTGTTTTCCCTTTTCATGGACCTAGTAGAAGTAAATATAAAAATTACTAAAGGTAAAGTTATTGTTTGAGCTAAAAATCATAGTAAGGTCTCACCAAGTGTTCCATAAAAATATACCATAGAAAAAACCAATTAATCATTTAAATTTCAATAAAACATGGCATGGGGATACCTTTTAATATTTAAAACAAAACAAAATTTCATTACAAATGATGTAATACATTTCTAATAATGTCTTAAGTAAATATTTTATTTAAATTTTTTTATATAAATCATATGGCATGAGTAAATAAAGCTCACAATCAATGATATTTATAATCAAAATACTCACAATAATCCCCATGGTCATATTCCCTATGGTATGATATTTGTAGGTTATATGATCATCACACTCTCATACTATTGATCATGGAATATGTGTGCACTTATTTCTCAGGTTCATGCCAAACATGACTCATCAACATTCCAACAGGAATATGATATGCCTAATTGATGTTTTAGAGTTTTAATCATCAATCGGTTTCTATGGAATTGTCATCATTATGTTTTTGTCCAAAAAACCTCCACTAAATAACCCATATCGCATTCTCTCAATAAATCAGTCAATTGAAAAAGATAAAATCATTTCATTTCAAATAAATCATCACTCACAGTTTAATTTCCCACTTTTATTTTTTGAAAAGGAAATATTTACTTTAAATACCAAAAAAGGTTTTTCATAAATTCATTCCTTTTCAAAATAAACCCAATAATAGGTTTCAATTTATTATATTTAATCCATTTTTCATAAAATCAATTCAAAAATAAATTAATAAATTCAATAAATTTGAAATCACACCTTAAATTCTAATTCCATTGGAATTAAGAGGTTTTCCAAAAATTCCATACCAAATTAATTCCAATTTAAATTTTCATCCAATCGGGTTTTCACAATATAATTGAAATAAATTTCAAAAAATCAAGAAATTCAAGGTTTTATCAATTGTCTAATCTTAATTTGAACCACATAACTTTATCATTGAGATCACATAACACAAAAATCGCAATAGGATTTTCCAATGATGAATGATGACAATAGAGATCCCCAAAAAAATCCTAGAATCAAGATTCAAATCAATGTATTTTCGATCCATAAAATAGGTGATGGTATAACAAAACTTATGGATGAAAGAAATATAGATATTTAGAGAAGGAATGAGAGGAGATAAACTTACAAGAGAGGATAAGATCTTCCACTGGTGTAGTGATTCATCAAATATAGGGTTTGGAGGAGAATAAATGGTTATTGAGATCCCCCAAGACCAAGAAAATAGAGATACCTTAAGTTAGGGTTGAACGGGAGGTCAAAAGGGGGTTTAGGGAATTTGAAAATAATTTTTCAAAATTAAAATTACTGCGTTCACGGTTAGATGGGCGTGGTTGCGTTGTTTAAAAAACTGTGTGCCCCTATATTGGGGTTTATTTTTTCTACTAGGCTGGAATTTTTTTAGAATCGTTAATAAACTATGCAAACCCCCACAACATAGGTTTGTATTTATTTTATTGTATGGGAACATAGTTTAGGAAACAAGTGCACTAACCATGAAAAACCCAGAAATTTCCAATTATTTTTCAAAAATATACGCAAAGAAAACCTAAATAAACCCCAACCAAAGAATGATCAAAATGAGGGTCAAGGATCACTTGAAAACCTATAATGAGATGTTACAAGAGTGATCCCCAAAGCCTACTTCTTGTAAGCCTTAGGTTTATGAGTACCACTGAGGGTATAAAAATACCCAAATGGGTGGAATTACCCTCATAACTCCTAGGAATATAAAGAAGAACCAATAACTAATTCAATATAATTTAAAACAAAACCAATATCCCATAATGTATATAATATCATAAAAAAAATAAAATATTTAATAAAATACCAACAACAACTCCTACGACCAAAACATGTGAACACTAGCCACAAAATCCATGAGAAATTAATGAACACCTCAATCATCAACTCCCTCCCAAAAAATAGAAAAATAGATATATATTGAAAGGTGTTAGAATATAAGTATACTTAGTAGGATCAAACCCAAATACTCATGAAAATGTGGAAGAAATATATTAATGCCTCAGTGAATAAATAAAAGAACCAACGCGAACCTATAACAGGCTAGTTGGCACAAATCCTATATAAGTCTCTCTCACCTAATAAAAAATCCAAGTATAATAACATAATAATAATATAATATACTAAGGAGGTACCCTAAAACCCCATCCCCATTAATTTGGTTATTCTCACAGCCCAACGATATATGTACCATGCTTCAACACCTTTAATATGACCATATAACCACATATCCACATATCATATCTACATACTACACACTACATATATATCACAATTGTACATAATATCATAATCATAGTAGGGTATTGTGAGAATAAAAGGCATAAACCTCATGCTTTCCTATTACCATACATGATCCAGACTTTTCATCCACACCACAACCACACAACTAGGCATGTTAGTATAGATATTCACCAAAGCCAAATTCCAGTACATAACACACACACATTTATATACATATTATGAACTAGTATAGGCTATACTAAATTTGAATATGGATTAATTAAGAGGGATAAATAATCATCCATTCCCTCTATAACTCAGATATGGGAAAAATCTCCAAAAACCCAAAACAATATGGTTTTTGGTAAATATACCCAACATGTGGTGGTGTTATGTATGAAATAACATGAAAATTTAATGTATATAATATTCCACACAAGGCTAACACAAGGGTTTTCTGAAAACTAGGGCACCTTATACATCAATACATGAAAAAGTATCCTCATCCTAGCCATTAGACACCAACAATCATTTCCATAACTAGTCAACCATGTCCGACCACTATAATACCATATAACAACCACACTACATAAAAATATTCATAATTAATAACATTATTATAAAATTATATATTTAATATCTCTAGATAGCTTAATTTTATTTATCCGTATTTAATGTCAAACCATTCATTAAACCACATTTTTTATTTCAACTCATTCATTATTCCTTATTGAAATTTATTCTATAATGTTTCTTTTTAAACACACCACTTACCAAATATCATGTAAAAAGTTTATCAATTTACATTACTAGTGACTCATTAACCAATAAAACCATTCCAATTTCAATTTTTTATTTATTATTTCACTTAATTTTTGCAGGGAACCAGATTATAAGGAATCTATTCCACAAAAATGAAAATATCATCAAAAAATGCATTAGCTTTGACAAAAACCCATGCAAAAAACCGATATACTAATCCATTATGACAAACATGATATCAATAGACTCTAACATTTCCCAATTTTCCTCACATGAACCATTTTGTAAGAGTCATAATGATATACCTCAAATCCCCAAATTTCCCCATAATATCCACATCAAACCATCAAAGCAAAGCAACCACCGTGAATCACTACTAATACTAGAATCAGAATTAAAATTTCTTGAAAATGATATGAAATAGTAATTTCTATAGAGAATAACACTAATCAATAGACATTTAATCGTACCTATATATTCATTTAACACTTTAGTAATAATAAAATTACTTCTATTTGTAAATTCTCATTCCTTTATTTTATTAAAATAATTACACGGTTATCCAATTGTTAAAAGTGGACTATATCACTAAAAAATAATATAATAAGAATGAAAATAAAAAGTTACCTCAAACCATCTAATTTAATCATACTTCATTAGTAATTCAAAATACCACGTAAAAATAGAACAAACAAAAAATCTATATTTACACTCCACCATTTTCATTACCATATTTAAGTGTTTAACCTTTTATATAAAGTGATTTAATAATTATATCAAAAACAAATATTGTTTCTCATAATAATAAGTATCAACTAAGAAGCATAAAAAAATAGGAAAAATAATAATTTGTATAAAGAACATTTGAATCACCCGATCCCTTTCAATTCCTATAGTCTGATTTATTATATTATTAGGTTAATTTATATTATCCAACCAATGAAAACAAAATCACGATTAATCAATATTCAAACGTAATTAATGAAGGATTATATTTGAATTCCTTACCATAGATATAGTTATATAGATTTATGTAAAATATTAATTAGAGGAAGATTATCCCAAGGCGAAAAACACATAAGAAAAAACTCAATAAACAATAACCAAACAAACTCAATCAATCAATCACCACAAATTTTCATAAGAGAAACCAGAATTTATATTATAGAATCCCCAAAAAGGAGGACTAATAGATAATGAAGAAGAGGTGGAGAGTGAACCATCATAGATCCAATAGATATTGATCTATTGAAGATGAGGGAAACAAACACCAAAGGAAGTTTAGAGATCTCAAAGGATACCCCATGGATAACCGAGGGTTTTAAAGAAGATAGAATAGTAATATACAATTTTGAGACACACACCAAATTTATAATAAAACTATAAAATCATATGTTCATGACATGAAAAGGGTGCGCACACTGCAACCCAATCCTAATATGAAAACAAAAGAAAAGTATCCCACATATCCAAGGGGTCCACCATAAAAATAATAAAATTATTGATGGTCATGGATCAGATTTTTTTACATTTCCATAATACTGAAACACCTAAGGTTCTTGTTGTGGTACTCAACCTTCTATCCTCAAACCTGAAAAACCCAAAAAATCAATACTTAATGAAATGAACCACTGGGAAAATTACCATAGGAAGGACCATGAAAATAGAACACCTAGGACTCCACTTTATAGTGAGTAAATCTACACAGAGATATCCATTATCTAAGATTAACAATAAATGTCTTAATAGTAACATGGTACAAACTGAATAATCATGAAACATGAAATATTATGTAATTTTATCACAAGAAATTTCATTTGAGAAAAAAACATATATAATATTAAATGAAGGTACCTCACACAATAACCAACATTCCACTTTGAGATATAGTGAAATTGAAATATCACAACACCCCCATGATACAACACACCAATCCTTAATGAATCCTCCCAACTAAACAAATAATCACTCTATAACACTCAATGATCATGGTGTGATTCGAGATATCTATTGAAATATAATATTAAAATCCCTCTAACCCCCATTTAGCCTCCTCCTCATACCTCCAACACCCAAAGGATGCTAATTAATGGTCTAATAGTGGACACGTTTTTATATATAATCCATTTTATGCAGATTATAACCATGGGGCTGAACTTCCTTTATTTGTAAGTTCACTTATAGGGAAGTCAGTTGTAATTTTACTCATATGATAATTTACAAGGTCCTTCACCCTACTTATTATCATGTTTTGATGGGATATTATTAGATTACTTCCTTATAAAAATTAATAAACTATATATTTATTTACATATAATATAATGGTTCCTAGATACCCTTTATTAGAAGAATGATATGAATCATTACTGTGTTATTATTTTGATGCACAGGTTTTTTGGTATCCAAACAGTTTTTAAATAATATTTTTAGTTGTTGGGTTTCTAATATATATTCAACGTACTTTTATATATAAGGCAAGGTGTATTTGTAATTTTATATGTAAAATTAATATATGTTTGTATATATATTTTTATTTAGTCTCTAACCTGAAACATTATATTACTTTGATATTCTTGTACATGTCTCCCATAAAGGGTCACCCTAAATCAATTATATTAGTGTTAAACTATGGGTTGTATCATCCTGTGTGGGTCTTATTATATTTTGATAAATTTTTTTAAATGATTATAAAAGAAATTTTTATTTCAATTATTTTAAATATTTAAGGGAATTATTTTGAAAGTAAAAGTTTTAATTAAGTGTAGTTATTAGTTGAGTGATAAATTTGAATTTTAAATTCTAAAAAACAATAGTTCATATTAAACTTTAATTCTATTACACATTAATTTATAAATATATAGAATTTTTATAATTTTTTTGAATTATTTGCAATATGTTTGAATATTATCGAATAAAAAATAATTATTTTAAAAGTTAAATATTAATATTCAATATTATTATAGGTTGTGTAATAGTTCAAATTATTTTAAAAAAAATAACAGTTCATGATCGAATTGAATTTTACAACCCTTTATCATATATGTTTCTAGAAAGTCAAACAACACATAAGAAAGGAATGGAATGTTTAAAAATATTTTATATAAGAAAAAATAAATTTATATATAAATTTTATAAATATAATTTGGCAACAGGTTGAGTGAATCTTTTAAATATTTGTTAAGATAAAATTTTGAGTTCAAGGGGAATTATTCTAATTATTATTATGTTTTTATGTAATATGATGAAAAACATTAAGGAAGAATATATAATTTTCCTTAAATTATAATATAATTAAAATATCATATAAATATTATATAATTAACATAAATTTATTTTTTATGTTAATATCAATATGAAAATACTTATCAATGCTAACGTAGTGCTTGTATAGTATTAGAAAAGTAAAAAATGGAGACTTAGTGATAATATATGGAATGGATAGGTCATTTTTATAATTTAATGGATAAATTAAATGATAAATAATTGATATAAATACTATAACTTTAAATCCATCATTTTATAGTTATTTTTAAACACAAAATTTTAAGAATAACCTTGAAAATATAAATAAATGTGTTTTTTTTTCAAAATTGATTTATAAATGAATAAAAAATACTCATACATTATATTGAGTCACATATGGATGAGGAATTATCAGCCATATCTTTTATTGACCATTTATAATCCAATTAACACTTAAAAATTACATTCTAAACCCTTAAGTAATGGATATTTATGAAAATACCAACCAATAATGTTTATAAATTTGGGTTTTAATATATATTCTAAAAAAATTAATTTAATTCATGAATTTATCTAATTTATTATCACCATATAATCAAAAATTTATAATTTTCTAAAAAAATTTCCATACTTTGAAAAATTCATTTTTCAACTAGATAACCCGATCAATGTAGATGCTTTAACGATCTACAAATGTATGATTTTTTCTTTATTTTTTCAAACTACATACTTCTTTATATTATCATATTTTGTTTGGGAAAAACAATATCTATAATTTATATCATGTATAAAAATAGGATTTAAAACTTAATTTTTTATTCTTAAAGGATAAAAAACAAAAATATTAAAACTTTTATACATATTTTTTTATTTGATTTTATTTTCTCATTTATTTCCATAGGATTTTATTGTATTCTCTTTATATTTAAGATAATTTTAGGTAGGTTATGATTCCCATATATTGGTTAATTACATTAATTTATTTTAATTTTAAATTCACAAATATAATTAATCCCCATTATAGATATATACTTATATATCAATATATAATAAGTGATTTATAAGTTTAAATGTAGTAATTTTAATAATTTCTTTAGTTTCAATTATTATTCCTTTTAATTATATAACACCATGTTTTTTAATTTACTTGTCATTTTATTACTTTTTTGTTTTCTATACATTACCTTGAGTTTAAACCATTTTCTCTTGATGTATTTATGTTTTTGGGTGTTTCATGATTAATACATAGTTACTAGAAACCATGAATTGATCATGAAACCTGTGTTTCAGACGTGAGAGTGTAATTTTGTAAGGTTAGTAAATGGTTCACCAAGCTATGCATGGTCTTAAAGGTTATTATTTGATCCATTTTTTCATGGGATGACTTTCACAGTCAGCACACAGCCAAGAGTAACAGTATATCCTATCCTTGAAGGTTCCTAGGTATTATCCTTTGAAAGTCATATAGTTGTTGCATGATTTATCAAACTGTACAACGAAATCATGAATGCTTCCCAAATTTTTTAAATATATGGAATACCCAAGTTTACCTATGTGATTCAAAATCCCTAGGGATTATCTTTTTCTCCCATTGGCTCAACCAAATCCAGGTGTACGACCCCTTACTCCTATCACCATTCATATTGATTATCCACGAGATTTTCATAGTGGTTGAGATTGATTCTCTTGGGCTTGTCTGATATTTAATATTTACCTTCCTTAATTATTCCTCTTTTCATGGTTTGTAGTTATACTATGATCCATATGAATATTATTAGCTAAATTTAGGTTTCAGTGTATACCCCATCACAGAGTTTTAATGCCTATGAATTGTAGGAATATTTTTATTTGTCATTTAGGCTTCTATCATCGTAGGAGATGTGTTACACTTGAGTTTTTTTTGAAAACCATTTATTTATCTTGTGATTATATTCTTGAGCATTCATAAATTCATTTATATCATGTTATGAATTTATATTATGCCCCTAATGGGTGTTTAATTGTTTTATAAGGTTTCATGACTTGGTAAAAATTTATTTATTTAGCTTTTATGTTTATAATTTGGAAATTGTTGAGTTTTGGATGATAAGTGTTCATAAATTCCCTAGGGTCCATTTTCAAATGAATGTGTAATTTTGAAAGGGGTTTAAACAAAAGTGAGATATTTCTAAAAGGTGTTTTTTAAAGAAGTTTATAGTTTCAAAACATCTTTTTTAAGATAAAGTATGTTCTTGATTTGAAATAGGATTTCAAATTTCGAATATTTTTCAAAGGATGTGTTTATTTATAAATGATTCTGAAAAGGGATTTTTAAGGTTTTTATTTAGGATTAGTCTTTTAAAGGCTTGGTAGTATTCCTTTTGCGGGTCCCAATTTAATGCTCAAGAAGGTACATCATTGGTTAGTAAAAAGAGTTCATAAAATTTTATCTAATTCTTACATCTTAATGATTTTATAAAAGTCACAATATATGTAAAAATAAAATTATTTACTATTGACCTAAATAAATATTTTTATAAAGATATAGTATCTTCATAAAAATATAATATCATTATACTAAACTAATATTTCCATTCTATGTAAAAAAAGTTCATTTTTTAAAATTCTATATCTAATATTTAGGAACATAACATAAAATGTAATGGAAATAAGTTTTTATATGAAAATTACTTTTTTAAATATTAATTACTTTATTCTTATTTCTAATCAATTACTATATAAATTTGTCTCAATAAATTATTAATACAAACAATGTATCCTATCATAATTTAATAAGAATATATTTAAATTTTTCATATAAATATAAATTGTGAAGAAAAATGAAATATTTAAATAACTAAATTTAAGTATAAAATGATCTTATTAGTTATTTAGCAACACTAATTGAATTTTGTAAATGAAATAGAATTAAAATGACATTTATTTTTCTTTATACATATACTTCATATTGAAGTTACCTAAATTTATAACTTATAATTCAATGAATACAATATTATGGATTATTTTTAATAGTTATAATTTTATCTTAATAAAATATACCCCAATTTGTTTTTGTTTGGGGTTTTATGTGGAACAAGGTATTAAACCAAGGGTTTATTAAATAAAATAAATTGTAAAATTGTGTCTTTTCATAATATACCTTATTCATGGAGTGTATTTTCTTAAGTGGGAATATTTTTGGATTTTAATTTGGGTTAGAAACTTAATCAATGAGTCATTAAAAGAGTAACACATCATTATAGTTTAAACATTTTGATTTAGTGGAAGAAATATGTTTCTGAACTATTATGTTTGAATCTTGTATACATGTAATGGTATTATATGAGATAATAAGTTGAGATAATAAATACCCTGTCAAAATATAAAGATTAATATATATTCTAAAGAAAACACTTATCAATAACTCCATCATCCAATCGGGTTGGCAATGAAATTTTTTAGTACCCATATATTACATAGTGTTAGGAAAGAAAGTAATTCCTCAACTTCATAGGATTTTGTGCATATATTTTGAATTTTCTTCAGGTCACACATAGATAGGGAACCATAGGGAAGTATACAAGATGAATGATCTTGATTATATCCATATTATGGACTGGGAAAAGAGTTCTCTAATCAATTTTCTACAAGTTAAATATGATATAGTAGGAATGAAGACCTACCTAAATAGTTGTATGATTAGATAAACACTAAAGTGGTCTCATTACATAGTAAAATATAAATATTATCCCTTTAATGGATATAATATGATTTAATATGGCCATCATTTTTATGGGATAATATTTGACAAAATTCCATAAAAAATTAATGTAAACATGAAAATCATCAAATAAATGCTTTAGTAGTAGATAAAATATCACTATTATCATCGAACAATAATTTTATATAATTTATATAGAAATAAAATACAAATATATGACATATTATAAAATTTTATTAGAACATGAGAATAATTCTTATGAAAGAAGTAAATTATTTTCCGTTAGACGAAAAAATACTTAGAAAGCTTTGTAGATGCAGCCAGTCAACAAGACAATTATGTCAATATAAATCTTAGAAAATATTATATTGATTTATCAATGCGAAGTATTATTTTAATGGATTCAAATATATAAATGAAACCAGATAATATTGATGGTTTTTGTGATGATATATAACCTTAAAAGGAATTATCAAGAATGATATCAACATGAGTGATATAAAATCTCAAAATCACTCTATCAGTATAAAATTTTTGGGCGTATGACTATCTATAATGATGTTATAAATATGATTGGGTAAAAAAATTATTTTTTGAGAATAGTATCACCTCAAATTATTGATCTATCTATGATCGTTATACAATAATCACTACTTCTTTTTCAAAAGAAATGGGAATACCTAAAGAAGGTATAGGAATCATGGAATATTTATTTTTAATTACAAATTTACAACTTTCTTGGACCACAATTACCATGAAAAGGTTATATCCCTCATAATTTATATAATGTTTTAAAGTAGAAAAGGAGAGAAAAAATAAATTTATTTGGTTCACCAAAGAAGGGATAATGAAGAGCACTATCCCTCTAGGTATACAACCATTATATAACATATAAAGAGTGAATTTATCTTCCTATAAAATAGAAATCACTGCTCCACTTATTATCACTCATCTTTTATATGAATGGATAATATATATTACACCATGGATGGTATAAAAAAATACCCTAATTTTACCAATGTGATGAACTTCACACAAATATGTTGATAAAAGTTATGTGACCTCATACTTCTTTTATAACTTTCTAGTATGCGTTTTGAATATCTCTCTTTCAATTTACTTCAATTTAAAGACTTATATTCTATTTATATCTCAAGTATATATGATATTATATTATTTTTTTATTGATCCTTTTTGGGCCTATTCACATATTATGATCTTGATAAATATTTCTATATATTAATATGGAAACTATAATGTTAACAGTACAATTTTATATAGCATTTAATTCTATCCAAATCAATTAATATTTGAAAAATAATTCCCCCCACAAAAGTTTTTCAAACCTAATATTTAATATTCAACCAAAATCATTATTGCAACATATATGATGTGAACACTTTATTCAACATGTGTTGTCTAGTAAAAACCAGAATAACCAAATTTATTAAAAAACATGAATTTAAATAATTTAAAAATCTTGAAATAATCCTAATTTTACTTTATAATAATTGTATATATTTTTAGATGATATATTTTTTCAATAATATTTTAGGATTAATAAATCATATTTGAAATTATGTTAGATGAAACCTCACTGAAAAAATAACTAAGGGAATTCATTTTATGATTTCTTAGCATAATACCGATGAACTTTATGATCTATGGGAATAAAACATATATTTTTATACCTTTTAAATTTTCCTCACTATATACTAGATAACTTTATGGTTTTACTAAATGAATCTTATTGTATTCGTGAATGAATCATATGTGGTCCATTTGATAAAGGTAATGAACCTTACAAAATTTTCAACTTACCCTTATGAAATATCCTTTACCCATATAATGACTCATATTCAATTTATAAATGACTATTATTAAATGCCTTTAATTATCCTTATATAATCTTAAATGAAACTTATTATTTTAAATATAGACCTTAATAAATTGTCTAATGATGCTTTTGGTTTTAGGAATGACCATTAAAATATTTCATATTTTTTATAAATTGACTCTTATGCTCACAAGGTGAACTCCATGACTTATCCATTTTTTATACCCTCTAAATGTTACCCTTATAGTTTGAGATTTATAAAAATATGGTGAAATAAGTATACAATTAATTCTTATAGAATTACTCCAAAACTAATTTTCCTTTCAAGATTTACACTCCTCATATATCTTAAACCTACTTGAAGTTCCATTAAAAATTCTTGTCAAAAAAACAACCCAAAAAATGGCTCCTTGTGTATTTTTAAAAATAATATTTTCCATTGAGTTTTTTGACTACATGAAATTTTATTTAGCATAACTGGATTTTAAAATATCGAATCAAATCAAAACTGACCAATTTTTTTTAAAACTCTATCATTTATACAGTATATCTTTTATATATTGGAAATAAACTCTAATCCAAATTGATTCAAAATATTTATGAAAAATAAGAGTCAAATTTAAAAAATATCATGAAAATACTTTTTGGTTTTCATTCTCTTTAACTCTTACTATTAGATACGACATATAAATAGCCAAATAATCTCCCACTTTCCACAAAAACATCATGGAAATATTCTCATTACTCAAAATTATAGAATATTTACAGCCCAAAGCATTTAAAAATGTGGATAACTTTTCCAAAATGATTTAATGTACGTTTCTCAATCTTTTTCAATATACCCAAAGATCACTTATCAGAAAGATCAGAAAAGAGGGCCATAAATCCAAAAAATTAATTCAAGGGAGTCACCAAACATTTATATAAATAGAAAAATACAACAAGGGAGTTGGGAACCATTCTCTATAACATCTACCTATATGGAGATGTATGACTCCAAAATCTAACAAATTCCTTTCCAAATATTCCTTTGGTAATGCCTTGGTCATGATACCTGCAACATGATTTTGTGTTGAAACATACTCCAAATTCAATATCCATTTCTCAACCACGTCCTTGAATAAATGATATTTTATTTGAAGGTTTTTTTTTGAAAAAAATGAGATTATTTCTATGATTAATAACACTCTAATTGTCACAGTTGAGTTTAATAGAATATTTCATAACACTCTAATTGTCACACTTGATTTTAATAGAATATTTCATATCCACTCTAACTTCATCAAGTTTGTTCTTCATTAACAGTTATTAGGTACATGATTGAGTAACTATAATATAATAAATATCTATATTGATAAGTGTCATCTAGTATTGTTCCTTACATATCCAGAAAATTCATGAACCTCCAATTTATAAATACCCACCAAAATTTTAATTGAAATTATCCATTAAACCTAAAAAATATGTAGCAATAAATCCAAAAAATACAAATTATGATTTACTATTATAAAAACCTGAAAATGAATTGTATTATTTATTTATTGAAATTTACTTTTGACTAATATAATGTGCATTTCCTTGGTATACCATTGGTACAAAGATTCAAGGCTTTTGGAAAACACAATATCATGTCATGTTGCTTTCAAGTACAAGAGGATTCTAATAATCAATCGATACTCCATGATATTGAACTATTTGACACCACCATCTGATGAAAATTTAATCAAAGTAGCCACCAGTGTAAGAACCCAGGTAATTATAGAATAAATAATTTTCATGTTTATTAATATATATGATTTATATAGTTATATTTAATATAAAATTATTAATTAATTCTTAAATCAAAAAGAAAATAGTTGTAATAAAACTCTTTTCATATAAGGTTTTATTCAAAATATTAATTTATAAATTACAGAATTTTAATTTTAAAAAATAATTTAATTTTTTATTTTAGAATATCTAATTTAACTTATACTCAAATTTTAATATTTTTTAGAAAATATTAATTTTTAGTGAATAGTAAAAAGTATTGATTTTTGTAAAAATGTAATTTGTTTTTAATAAATTATGTAATTTTAGAGTCCAATTATTTTTTGAATTTTATTTAAATTAAACAAATTATAATTTAATGATATTTAATACAACTAATTACATTTCAATCATCTTTATAATGTATTTTAGAATAAGTCATGTTTTGTTATTAAAAGTAGGGTTTTCTGAAAACTTTTTTAAAGTGGATAATGTTTCCCCACATTAATTAATTAATAAAAAATCTATGTAGGAATTATTTAACAGAAATTTATATATTATATATCTATAAAAAAATTAATTTCATATAATGATGATTAATATTCATATAGTTAATCTAAAATCATCTTATGATTGAAAGATACATCTCTTAAAAAACACTTTTTCATTATGTCAATATGTTTTATTTTAAATTAAATTATTACAATTATGTGAATTTAATTTGGTATAATTTTAAACATATTTATAATAAAATTAATTTTAATTATAAAATATTTTAAAATTAGTTTTTTATTTAATTAATTGGGAAAACAGTAGAAATATTTTATCGCGGTTATGGTAAATACAGATTTACAGGGGTTAAACTAAAAGTATAATTGTTAAAATGACCTAGAAATGCCTAAATTATATTTTGTGGAAATATTTCGATCTTATATTGTCTAAGTATAAATAATGGTCAATTTTTGGAGCCCTATAGCATGTGAAAAATGAGGGTATCACTTTTTCATTTCAAAAATTACAAGTGTGACACTCACACCAATTATAAAAGGATAACCCTATCATCTAATATTAAAAACATAAAAGATTTTTTTTTTGTAAAATACCTATGAAAATCCATTAATTAATTCCTTACCCACATCATAGAGGCATTTTTTTATCGTAAAACCAATATTTGAAATATTTTGGTGTAAACCATAGAGGTTATCTGAATAAGAGTTATTGTTCTTAACCAAGTGTTTTTTATTATTCATACTTAAAATATAATTAAATTATTATGATATAATAAAAATCAGATGTCTCATATAAAAAGATGTTATTATTTTAATTTAATAACCCAAATCCAACTCCTCTTCCATAAAATAGGAAACAAAACCATCATTCGTGTGTACAACGAACTACCGCCTCATGAACAGATATATTTCATTTTTCATTATCTCCTCTCATGTATTGTTATAAATAAGGATTTAAAGTATATATATGATAATAATACTACAATTATGATATCACATTTACCTTTTTTACTTTCCAATCTTTTGGGGACACGATAACATGTCTCATGTGTACGGTAGACTACTGCCTCACAAAGCGTTGCGATTCATTTTCACTAACAATTTACATGGAAGGTAATGAAGTTAATGTTAAGGAATATACATGATATAAATGAAATAATGATGATATTAATGACATATTTATTATTTTTAATATATAATATATATTTTTCTTTCATACACTAAAAAATTATAACATTATTCGTGTGTACGTGTGGACTACCAACTCCACAAAATGATGTGATTATTTTTTCATCACCACATCACAAAGATTATATATATAAATATATTTAAATAAATAATATTTTATTTATTATATTGTTACAATTATGTAATGATAAAATAATACTTACCATGTTTTCATAATGATAATAGAAATATGGAAATGTTACTCATGCGTATGTACTACCAACTGTCTTTTTGATTAAAACATAGTTAATTTTTCATAACCATATTTAATTATTGGGTTTAAAATTATAAATTCTGTATAAAAATTATAATTATTTAATGATTATTATTCAATAGATTATTGAATAATTAATTCTTTGTTCATATTCAACCTACCCAAGTCATTTTCTGACACATAAATGAAATATCATTAAAACATCCAAAGTAAACTTAAAGTATTAACTAATTGTGTATATTATATTAAGAGATAAAATAAAATAAATTGAAAAATTGAATGTTTTTTATTAAAAAAGAAAATAATTTACATAATTTTATTGTTTAGGATGATAAAGAACATACACGATGAATCCGATTTAAGGTAAGAGAGATTATTTTGAAAAAATATTCTTTTAAAGATTTATGATCCAACTCATTCTCTTCAATGTATATTTTTTTAAAATTATTTTATTTATATTTTATAAGGACAAAAAAGATTTATAAAATAAATTTTATGAATCATTTTTCATTATTTAAATGTTTTTCCAATGAAATATTTTTTACATATTTTATAAAGAACGATTTGACAAAAAGATAAAAGGAATGTTCTATTTTTAAATATATAGTGACAAATACTTTTCTCACCAATGAAACCATTATTTGTAGTTTGTATTCATTTATAATATTTCCTATTTTATTGAAATAAGAAACATATTTCCCTTTTTCTCATTGTATTTTGGTATTGAAAAAGGGTTTTTAGATGTAGTGGATATATCAATATCCAAAAATGATTAATTATGGGTGAAAAGAATGTGTTTGTGATGTAAGATTTTATGTGTTATAATTATTTTATGGTTATTGGGTATTTTTTATTCTGTTGTGTGGTTTTCTATAGACTATGGATCAGTGGTTCTATTTTAAACTAAGGATTGGTGGTATGTTATGAACCAAAGATGAGCTGTTATGTTATAAACCAACGATAAGGGTTCCATTATAGCCTTCCAATTCATTGGGTATGGAAGTTGACCATATAGTAATTGAATTTAAATGAGTGATATGGAAAATGAAGTCCTGCGATACCTATATGTTTTATCTAATCTTTCTATGAGTTTTTATTGTAATACTATGATTGATAAAAATTTATGGAATGTGATTATTTTCAAAATAAAGTCTTTACAGTATCTTTAGGGTGAAAATATATCTTTTTGAAAAAGTGTACATGAGTTTTTCATGTTTTCAACAAAAAATTTAATAATTTTTTTCATTTATTTTCTATTATAGAATATTTTATGAAAATATTTCAGAATAGAATGTAATTTCTTGGGTTAGAAAATGATTTTATTTACCCAAATATTACTTTTAAAAGAATTTTTTATAAGTTTTCTTAGACTATCATGTTTCTTTGTTTCTTATTTTTATGTCACTTACTAATCTTTTTGTGATCATACCATTTTTAAATGTTTTTAATACGGTTTAAGGATGGATAATAATAAAGAAGAAGTAACGTTGAGTGCTGTGAGTATTTATCATGAAAATTAAACACAATTCTTTTTAAAAATATTATATTGTGAGAAAAATGGATATTTATTTGATGTTTCCACCTTTTGAAATATGGTTTTGTTATGTTTGAGTTATGAATTAATTATATAAACTTATATTCCTTAAAAGACCCTCAAAATGAAAAAAGTGAATATCTGACAAAAACACAAGATTATGTATTGTTTAAGGTTGGGTCCTTATAGTTAGTATCAACTAAAAGGTTTATATAATTTTATCGGTTAGAATAATGTTAATATAATTTCGTAAAAATATTTTACCAAATGGTTAATTTGTAATAATATAGAATTTAAATATTACCATGTTTCTTTATCAAAACAATGTTTGTTTAGAATGGGGTTTTGTAAGGAAAATAGCGATGTTGTAGTTGGAAGGAAATGAGAGAATTATATACTTCCAAATTAACAAACTAGAATGGTTGAAGGGTAGATAAATTCTCTGGAGAAGATAATTTTATGTCATGGGTTATTTGGAACATTAAAAGGAAACCCTTTCAATTTGTCATTTTGAAATAAAAGATGATCAATGGTGGTATATGAATAAGAATACCAAGATATAGATGATATTGATTCCATATAATAGGTAAAATTTATAATATATTACATGATAAAAATTTACCTAAGGTTTTTTGAATCAGGATAGGGAAAAAATTCGTAGAATTGAGGAAATATGATGAAGATTCAGTGGCTGCATATAAAGAAAACATCACTCGATTGGAAAGGTACATCCCAAATTTTATCCAAGATAATGATATTAATTAATAATTATTACTTGGTATTGAAGTGAATACATCAAAGGGAATTTGATTATAATTAATTAAAAATCTATGAGAAACTGGTTTGATGTTACCAGAAGTTAGAAATAGAGTTTTTTGATGATCAAGCATTCAATGAAAACAACCATGAAAAGAGATCTAGGTGGTATAAAAATGGGAGGAATTGATAAAATAATTCTAGAGGTATGAAAATCATGTTCCCATATTGTGATACGTGTGGTAAAAAGAACCATAGGGAATTCCTTACAAAGTTTGGGAAGTTTTTCTAATGTAGTATGTTTGTAAATATGGCTTTGACTACAAGAAAAATAACCAGACTAGTAATAAAAATCCAATGATATGATGTTTTAATTTCAATGAATTGGTGAATTATACCAATATTTATCTGAATTTGGTCCAAGGGTAGAAATCAGTAAGATTGAAAAAAAGGGAGTAAAAAAATGTTTTGCTACTACTGTGGTTTATGTTGGCCCTTCAAATGAAGTGGTAAAAGGTATGTTACACATTTTTTTTGAATTATACCCATTCCTTGTTGGACTCTTTATATTTAAATTCCTTCATTTTTGAGATATTTTTGAAGGAAATTGAAAATATTATATCATGAATGAATGATAAAAATTTTGGTGAAAAATCATGGTGGAAATGTTAAAGAAAAAATGATTTATAGGGACATTCCTATTTTTATTAGTGGGATGTAATTTGTTGAAAATAAAGTTGAAATGAATATAATAGATATTTAGGTTATTATTTGTATGTATTAACTTTCAGTTTATCATGATAAGACTGATTTAAAAGCCATGAAAGTTTTATTCAATGATTTCATACCTTTTATAACATATCATTAAGCTGAGAAATTGATTAGAAATAGAAGTGAAAGATATATTTCCCCATTTTTTGAAAAGAAAAATATATATTTAGATTAGTGATGTCCCAGTAGTGAATGAATTATATGGATGTTTTTCTTTAGGATTTACTATGTGTTATTCCTGTACAAGATGTTGATTTTACTATCGACTTAGTCTAAATTCTAAGAATTTTTATAAACCCCCTTATAAAATGGATCAAGCCGACTTTTTAGAATAGAAAAATAAATTACAAGAGTTTATAGATAATGGTTTCATTCTTCCCAGGACTTCATCATGGGGTGCTCATATTTTTTTAAAAGAAAATGGATCAATGAGTATTTTGTTTATTATAAATCCTGGAAAAACATCATCATCATGAATAAGTATCATTTCCCTCATTTTGGTGATTTGTTTGATCAGATATTTGGAGAATAGTATTTTTCAATGGTTGATACGAGGTTTGCATATGATAATTTTAAGGAGATGAATGATGAAATTATGAGACTTGTGTTTCCGATAAGATACATGCATTATGAGTTTGTATTTATTCCCTTTGGGTTTTCTAATGAACTAGATGTATTTATAGATATTATTAATGTAGTTTTACTTGACTATTTTGATATATTTATGGTTGTGTTTATTAATGTTATATTTTTCTATTGTAAAATTCATGAAAATCACAAAAGACACCTGATTATTCTTTTTCAAACCATAAAACAAAAGAAACTATATTTGAAATCTTGTAAGTTTGAATTTTGGTTTTAAAATATTTCTTTCCTTGGATATATTGTTTCTAAATATGAAATAACTATTGTCCCTACTAAAACTAAAGTTTTTTAGGAATGTACATGTTCTAAAAACTTCTTAAAAATTCACAGTTTTCTTGGATTATTATGTTACTATAGGCTCTTTGTTGATTTTTTTTCCAATTATCTATCCCACTAACTAAGATAAATAAAAAAGGTGTTAAATTAATATTGTGAAATGAATGTGATTCTTGTGTTCAAGAATATAAAATAATATTAGTGAATTTTCAAGTTTTATCATTTCCATATTGAAATGGGGAATTTCTCAGCTATAATTATTCTTCTTTAAAATGAATAGGTTGTGTCCTAATACAGAATGATTAGGTAATTTAATTTTCTTCACAGTAACTAAAACCTCATGATTTAAATTATCATATGTATGACATGGAATTAAATTCTATGGTTTTTGATGTAAAAATATAGTGGCATCATTTACATTGAGTAAAGGTAGAAATATATATTGATCATAAAATTTTTAAAGTATATATTCACTGAGAATGAATTGAACATGAGACAAAGAATGTTATTGGAAGTCATCATGGATTTTGACTATATGATTCATTTATATCCTATAAAGGAAAGTAATGTATTTTATGCATTGAGTTGGAAAAATATTTCTAAATTTAAAATATTATATTATTAAAATGAAACTTTGGTTAATGATTTGATGAATTTATTCCTAGAAATTATTCATGAAGGAATCTCCACAATTTTGTTTTAGGTGGAAGTACAATTGTCTATATTAAAAAGAATTAATAAATATCGAATGGAAGAAACTAAAATATAATAAATGATTGCATTGGATAAGATATGAAATTTAACTACATTTAATTTTGATGAAATAGTTATTATCATATTTGGAAAATGATTATGTGTGCCCGGTGATTCTCAGTTGAAGAGAGAATTGTTGAGTGAAGCTCATAGTTCCCCATTTTCCATTCACCTTAAAATTACTAAGATGTACAGAGACCATCCAGATTATTACAGGTTGGGTGGAATGAAAAGTGATATATATTAATTTAACATGAAAAGTTTTACTTGTCTATAGGTTAAATCATGATAAAAATTACTAGAGGGGGTGATTTAATATTTTCCAATAACAGAGTGGAAATGGGAGAACATATCCATGGATTTCATAGAAGGATTTCCAAATACATATTGAGGTAATAATGAGATTTGGGTTATTGTTCATCAGTTTACAAAATATATTTATTTCCTTTGCATTTGAGATACTATGTATTTGGATTATATTTCTTGGCCATATTTAAAGGATATTTCAAGGTTACATGGATTTACTCTCTCCATTTAATCTGATAGTGACCCTATGATCACATAAAATTCATGTGAAGGACATAAAAAATCATTAGGTCCTAAATTAATGTTCATTATTGATTTTAATCCTCAGTCTAAGGGAAAATATGAGTGAAAGATTTAGAATTTGTAAGAACTTCTTAAAACTTGTTCAATGGATTACCATGGAAGTTAGGATCCCCATATTTCTTTTATTTAGTTTTCTTAAAATAAAAATTTTCATTCCAATATACAGGTGAAATATTTTAAAGAATTATATAGAAAGCGGTGTTGGACTCCTACTCTCTAGGATTAAGTAGGGGAATGGAAATTGATGGGATCAATTTTAGTAGGGTAAGTGTCTAAGAAGGTGAAGACGATTTAGTAGTATATGAGGATAACTCAGAGAAGGTAGAATAGTTATGTAGATAACTGTATAAAGGATCATTCATTCATGGTAGGTGATCATGTATTTTAAAAAGTACATCCCTGAAAAAGGGTTATGCATTCTGGTAAAATGGAAATCTAATTCCACTTTTTATTAGACCATATGAAATCAAAGAGAAAATTGGATCAGTTTCCAACTGAGGGGATTTGCCTCCATGTTTATCCTATCCACACATTGTAGTTAATGTTTCAATGTTAAGGAAATATTTTCAGAATTCATCTCACTTTTTGAGACCAAAGGTAGTTTAGTTAGAAGATAACCATTATTATATGGAACATACATTGCATATTCATGATCATAGAGAGTAATTTTTGTTTAATTAAGGGATTCATGAGGTCAATGTTTTGGGAAGAAACCATATGGTTGAAGAAAAAATATGAGAATATGAAAATGGTATGAGGAAAAAATATACTCACTTGATTAATAAGTGAATAAAATTGTGAGGATTTAATTTTAAAAAGGTGAAAATTTTTAATAACCCAGGTAATTATATAATAAATTATTTTAATGTTTATTAATATTTAGGAATTATATAGTAATATTCATTATAAAAATATTATGTAATTTTTTTAAAAAATGGAAATAGTTTTAATTAAAATATTTTCTTATAATAATTTATTTTAAATAATAATTTATAAATTAAAAATTATAATTTTAGAAAATTAATTTTATTTTTTATTTCATCATATCAAAATTACCTTAGGGTGAAATTTTGATATTTTTGTGAAAATACTGATTTTTCAGTGAATACTGAAAAATTCCATTTTTTGTGTGGAAAAAATACATTTCTATTAAATAGATTTGTAAATTTAAACATCAAATTATTATTGGAATTAGATTAAAAATAATTATTATTCAGTCCTATTTTATTAAAATAATTACATTTTAATTATCTTTATACTCGATTCCTGTATAAGTTTATTTTTCGGATTAAAAACAGGTTTTTTCTAAAATCCGTTTTAATGTTCCTAATGTGTCTCCATTTTAATTAATTAAAAACACATAATTATGAATGATTTAAATGATATTTATTAATTATATATCAATAAATATTTATTTAAGTTAATAGAAATATGATTATTAGTCATATAGTTTTTATAAAAGAATCTTAAGATTGAAAAATACATCTCTTGAAAAACTACTTTTTCATGACATCTATGAGTTTTATTTTAAATTGAATTATTCTACTTATATTAATTGAATTTTATTAAATTGATTACATATTTTTAATCATCATAATTTATATTATATAATAATTTAAACATAATTTGTGTTCATAATGAATAGTGAAAATAGCAATAAACCTTTACAATATTATCCTCATCTTGAAAGACTAAATATTTATTATGTATCTTCAACTATGTTAATGATTATTCCAATACCTTCAAAACTTTTATGTAGGTTTCCTTTGGTACATCACTTAATACCCTTATTAATCAATTTATGGGTTTTTGTATAAAATATTCACACCTAAAACAATATCCATTAGAAACATATCATGTATAAGAAATTATGCTCTTAAATGTTTTTTATCTTGAGCCTTAAAATGTATTTTTATATGGAAAACATTTATTGTGTGTTCACCATCATTCCATAAGAATATCACAAGATATGTGATTTATTATTGTGTTTCATCAATGCTCCAACTCTAGCTTTTTATACTTACTATGTGTCACTAAAAACAACCTTATTTTTGGGAGTGGGTGATTGTGGTCTCACATTAACCACCACAATTTTTTTTATTTTGATCAAGAACCATGAATGATTTACAATATATTTACAAAAATTAAATTTTGGGTGAGCAGTACATTTATTTGTTTACTCTTGGTGGTCTTCCTTAGTTTCTTTAGAGTATGGTGCACTTAAACTTCTTGATGTAATGTCATGGGTTAAAAGTATTTATTGATCATCAAGATTTTATTACATGATAATGATATATCCTTTGAGTTTATTAATTATTTTGACATAATATATCATTAAATAAACCATTCTATAAAAAATTTGGACTTTCAATTTAATTTTTAGATTTCTCTTAATATTCCTTTTTATGTTCTCTAGAATTACATATTTATGTTGTTCAATTTCAACTTTCAACTCAAAATTTTAAACATTCTTGCTACTATATATAATTTTTAATTTAATGAAACACTCCATTAGACTTATAGGATTTGTAACTCCAAATTTCATTTTCTTAAATAGAAACTTACAATTTACCCTTGAGGTTAAATCATACATTGACTTCTAAACCTTTATCATTATTATCCCCCACCTATGGTATATCCATGACAAGCATATGGAATTTTTAGTAAGGTATTTTTAGTCTGAAAATTCTTACACATCCATTTCATCCAAGATGATATCTTCGTAGGCGAGGATGTTCTTATTTTTGAATAATTTATACTTTGGTATTCTCATTATTTTATCACCCTTAAATGGTATCTTCATTGGATCTTCCACTTCATAATAATCTCTGATTTATTTAGAATACATAAAGTAATATTCCCAACATTTCAACACAAAATGAAACCATGTTCAAGCTTACAATTGAATTTTATATTTCCAATTTTTATTAATTTAAGATGAAAATACATCAACTCATCAATATCATAATCATTGAAATTATCCTCCATTGTGATTTTCCTAATCAAATTTAGTGCTAATTCTTGAGAGTTTTACTTTTTAATTAAATCACTATCATATTTTCCAATATCATATACAATGATAGTGTTGTGAATTCTATCTAAAGTCACCTCTTTTGGGTGTTTATATTTGAAAATCATAATATTTACTTAAAGAATGGTGGAAATATCTTCAAAACCCTCATTAATATTTTAAAATCATTTAAGTTTTCTATGAGTCTATACATGTTCACTATAATGATATATTCCCAATAAAATAATTCATCAATTAAATCATTCATCTTTATTATTAAATCCTCATAAATGTTCTACAAAACCTGCATAATAGCTTAAAATACATCGGTTCCACCGTAAAAAATGTTGATATTTTTTCCGAAATAAAGTGTGAGTAATTAAATGAAATAATATATATATATATATTATATTGGATAATCCTCCTCTCAATGAATTAATTATTTTTTCATAAGTATCAATCCCCCATTATTTCTTTTTCTAATCAAGATAAACTTTCCATGTTGGCCAAAATCCTATGCATAGAATATGTATAGATTTCCATTCCCAATGATAAAAAATACTACCGCATTCAATTTTTCTATAACTAGAAATTATTTCCCTCAAAAATTGAAATTCCATTATGGTTGATAGTTTTTGCTAAAAATTTAGAGAGAAACTATTTTAGCAAAAAAAAGCTCTGATACAAATTATTGGTCCTAAGAAAATTGAATAACTTGGGAGGGTGATGAATTACGATTTATCTATTTTTAATCAACCCAGTGAAATGATCTTTCTCCATTATTACTAGGGACAATTTCTCTCCATCATAGATGGTATTAATTATTAATGTTATAAAATAGAGTCACAAGTAATATACTGGGTTTACCAATGCAAGGATAATATAAGGAGCATGAAACAGTAATGTTTCAACGCACCTGAAACACTAACTAAACTACTTTTATTTTACAATAAATAGTATTCACACTAACACTCATAGTTAATAACCTTCATAGAATAAATACAGAACAAACTACTCTTCTTATAATAAAGAACTCACTACTCTACTTTTTTTATATATTCATTATAAAACTATTAGAAAATAAAGATTACAACAAGAATGGTGCATTTTTCAACTTCAATTTCAATAATGGGATGGACTATATGCACTTACAGAGAAACAATACCAAGATCATTTTTATTTTTCTTTTATAACTTCTCAATGTGAGTAAAAAATTATACTATTTTTATTCCCTTCAGTTGAAACATCTGTCTTCTCTCTGTCTCTTGAGTCTCCATGATCTTCTCTTCTTTTTTATTTTATATTTATCTCTTAATTATATTTACCAAATCTCCCCATGAGTGATATTTAGAAATTTGAATATGGAATATCAGTATTCAATGATTTTATTTTCTTTAACATCAAGTTCGAAACAAATAACCTAATAATTTAGAAAAAATTCACTCTAAAATATTCAACGAAATTAAATATTTAAAATTCCAATTAACCCACTACTAAAAACTATAAAACAAGAGTCATTTCCTCACAACATGTGGTTTTTTCACATCCATATCAACAAAATAACACTAAAATTGAACTTAAATACCTATAAAATCATTAAATCATCATCATTTGAATCTTGAATGATTTTCTATTTTTTTACGTCATGGATTATTAATCATAGTTTGTGATTGATAAAACATATTTTAATTTATGTTTTTAAAACCTTCAATAGAAAAACAAAAAAGGGAATTAACTTTATTATTTCTTATTGTTTTGAAGATGAACCTTACAATCCCTAGGAATAACCAGTATGTTTTTTTACTTAGTTAATTTTTTATTCTCAGTGTCTAATTAAACTTAACATATTTATTGAATGAATCTTAATTTTTTGTCAAATAAATCTGATATGGTCTAGATGACATAGTGAATGGCCCTTGAAAAATTTATAACTAACCTTTAGGAAATCTTATTTACCCATAAAATGATCATTACATTCTTTAAAATTGAATCTTATTAAATGAGTCTAATAAACCTTACAAAATATGTAGTTGGACTTTATAATTTAAAGTAATACCCTTATAAAATTGTCTAATAACCCTTAAGGGTTAGAGAACAAACCTTACATTTTTTTATCACATCCCATCCTATATCACTCTATGAACAATAGTTGAACCATTAAGAGATCATGCCTCAAGTGTGCATGCCCATACGCCAAAGTCTATTGAATTGTAGTGAAGTCCTTGGGTGTGTTTATTGGGAGACTATGACCTCATAGAAGACTAAAAAAATAATGAAAATAACCTAGAATAATCTATAATATTAAATAAATAGAGTTAAAAATAAATAAATATAAATAAGATTGTAATAAAAGAATTGATGTAAAACCCAAAAAACAATGTTATACACACAACAATGATCATCAATTGGCCTGCTCACACATACAAAAATAAATAGAGAAAAACAAATACACAAGGATATACTTCTAAGCCAAATTATATACTCGGTCCCCATAGACTCTATCGAGATACCCCATCCCAATCATATAAATCCACATGAGCAGATCTGCTCGACCATAAAACCTTATATATAAACCTATCCATATCAAATCCATTCTCAACTTTAAAGAAAACAAATGTTATATATTCACACCAAGGTGAACACAAAGGTGATGAGATATAAATATGAGTAATCCATCACCATTAGTGAACCCATAACCTACTTCCATAAGTTCATGCTCATGAAATATGTTTATCCTAGACAAGACAAAATTGGAATGAATAATTTGATGAAATACATAATGGAAAATTTATTTCGGGATCCCAATTGATTATATATTCTATGACTAGTGAATATAGGTGGATTCCATACCACTCAATACATGTATAATCTTATCGATCCTCGGGTAAATGATCTCGATTGATGATACCTCATTTGGAAAGTTCTAGAAATTTCTCAGAGAAAGCTGCACCAAGAAAGTGGGATATATTTCATACCCCTAGGATCACCCATATTGTCCTAAAATGATTAAGATGAAGGATTCTTGGTATCAACTAGATATCCTACAAATACAAGATTCAATTGGATGTCTTACCACTCAAGCCATGTGTAATCCATTATGATATCTAAGGACTTAGTCCAGGTTTTAATGGAAACCATGACTTTGGATCTCAGATAATACATAAGGGGGATAAAATTTAGGAGATCTATGAGGAATTATCTCAATACCCAAGAAAAAAACATGGTGTCGATTCAATATCTATATCAAAATCATCATCCTCAGAAAAGTCTAGGCATTTCGGTAATTGTGTGTCCATCTAATATAAGGGAGTATCTTAGGATTTGTGTTGAGGAGATCATAATCAATCCTCAAGGATAATAACATACCTTGACTGGGGAAAATTATCCCACCCAACAACCTTTGGAATAACTTGGATGATATTGATCAATCCATCCTTATGGTGACCCAATGTAAGAGGAGATTGAATATTAGAGGTTAAATTGAGTCTATTCAAGTTAAGTATCCCAACACATGAGGTCAATATTGGTACATTAACTCGATCCTCAAGATAAAATCACACTCAATCGAGAACTCAATTAGGCTCTACTTAGTTCTAAAAGGATAATTTTACAGAATTTTAATTACAAAATATTGCCTGAATTTGATGCTGAAAAAGAAATTTTACTCAATATAGAATGTTCAAGATTGAAAATAAAAAAATATATACATTGAATAAAAATAATATACTAAAAAATTAGTTGATCTATTAGGATCATGATGTACTCAATTATGATATTATTATACTCAAGCTCGACTCGAGAAGCTCAAGCTCAATTGTGACGTGAAGAAGCTGTGATGAGTTCTAGTATTTTTAAATCTGAACTTGATTAGCTTGTAATTACTCAAGCTCATTTATATCCCCATTCGAGATAAACCCAGTAATATCCTCTGTAATACTATTGTAGAGAAGAAACCGAATGAAAAATGGGACATTTGGTAACAGTAACATTCTATCATGTAAGGCCCATAAGATGAATCCTAGGAAGTACCTCCAGGAATCCATGGAATATTTCACATAATGCCTAGTTTATCAGCCAAGTACCAGAAAGTTCCTCTTGAAATCATAGCTACATGAAGAGTAACCATGTGATAGAATATGTAATGAGTGAGTTTGGTCGAATATTTAAACTCATCATAAATAACATAGCTCTTTATGATTACAATTTTTTCAAAGGTTCTAAAGTGAAACCCTATAGCATCTCTATCCAAACCCATGAAGCACTTTTTAAGGGTTGGTCAACCATTGGGGAACCTACTAGGGTCCCTTAGTTTATTAAAATGTAGAGTCATCCTATACAGGGTCCTCAAGGTTCACACATAAACAATTATATCCCTCTCGGGATACTATAAGTCAGCATCTAAGAAGTGGTATCCTGCTTGGGATCCTTGAAAATAGTGTGAAAGTGAAGGAATCCCACTAGGTATCCTCTAGGTAATAACATTAGAAGAATCATCCCACAAGGAATAATCTAGGTTGGATAATAAGAAGAGGTATCCCTCTTGGGATACCTGATTATAAACTAGTATCTCAGGATAATGCATGTCACTTATGTTAAAAACATCCCACAACCCCATCTCTAACATTTTACGACCACTTAGGAAAAAAAGGACACACCTCACATAGAATGTGTCCATAAGGGAAAAGGAACTTAATCCTCAGTATAGGAAGATGGAACATGACCCATTTCAATCTCAATGTTGGCCCAAATGTTAAACACCCAATTCTAGGACCAAAGTAGTGGTTATAAAAATTATCTAATACCATGTTTTTAGAGAATAAGTGACCATTTTCCCCCTAATGAGTTTCCAATATAAAAAATTCAAATTTATGCTCAATTTTTTTGTTCACAAAAACATGGATCTTTATAATATACCAACCATAAAAATTCTTTTCCATGAGAATACATATTGGTTAAACAACAAACATGATCCCATTATGAGCATCTGAACAACTACATTATGTTGACAAACCAATAACTAATCTAACAAAATTCGAAATTTTTTCTAAACAAATGATGTTTAACCATGACCAATTAGGTACTACCCATAATAGGAGTATTTTCATCCTCCATTCACAATAAAAATACAAATTAAAAGGAACACACTCCATCCACCACTATATGGATATCTCTCTTACCGATACATGCTCCTTGACCTATAAATACTTGACCAGGATTGATCTAGATCGAGCATGAACAATACCCAATCAATTCTTGACGTCTCCTCTACCATAGAGGTTCATTTTTCATTTCATCATATCTCTCAGGAAGCCATATCCATAGAAAGTATTCAAAACCATCAACCCTCAACAGACCCATGATCACTCATCGATTAACGATTTAAACAGTTCCACATGAAACAAGAATATACCATTACTATATAACCTAACATAGTGGTTAAATAATCCTACACCACCCAACTGATGCTTTCATGTGTGGAACATTATAAGGGAATTCCTAATATTGGTACATGGAACATTTTTCTAATAAAACCAAAATTTCCATTGGAAATACTATTTACAATAAGGCACCTCACATGTTCCTTGATTTATTCCATGATCATCCATCACACAAAATAATTTTCCCAGTTAAAATAATCAACCCCACAATCATTGGCATATAGGAATATAAACTCAAATATTCCTACCCATAAAATCTTGTATCTATAGTTAAAATAAAAGCCGGTCCTGATATCTAAGAAGCTTTGGCATTTCCACATAAACCAAATGCATCATTATGAATATATAAAAAACCCCAGGCACCTCCCATGAATCATTCTCAACATAATCATACAACCAAGATCACTATCTAAATAGGAATATTTAACCACATTCCAACCCCTCTCACTAGTTTCCCTTGATCAAAACAAATATCAATGCAGAAGGTATTGATTCAAAACTAAGGTCCTATAGATCTCCTACTAAGCCTTACCAATCTAGTTTCATATGTGGCCACTAGTTCTTACCACCTATCCCACAGTTCAAACCAATATATAGAATTTAAAGATAATATCAACCTTCTAGGATAAAAAATAGTGAACATTGGTTCTATTATATAGCTATTAAATTACATATTATAGAGAAATACACCATTTAAGTTGTAATTTGAAACCCACTTAAGTATAACCCATTAGTAAATACTGACTTAAGGAAGGATTATAATGGAATCACCTACCAAGAATCAATCTAACAAGCCCTGATCCTATATGATAATCCTTATATGGGACTATTGGTTAGAGGGTCACTAAATCAAGTATAAAGAAGACAATGAACTAATCCTCATTGGTAACATTTATATGGTAATAACCCCTTGAGGTTCTAATTCACTATAAATGTTTAGGTACCTATAAACGATATACTAGAGGATCCAACTAGATAACCATAAATGAAGGTTGGTTAAGAAAAATATCATATAATCTAGATGGAAAAACTCAATGTAGATTATTAGGAACCACTAGTTAACATCACCTGAAAAATAATACACCAGAAAATGGTCTACTTAAAGGGAAATTTCTATCAGTGTTTACTTATGAGGACCAACAGTACACGCACAACATTATCTCAAAGGCTATGCACCGTACTACACTCATGTAGTTTGATTAAGTAAAATTCCATTCCAATCTATGCATAAAATTCAATTTAAGATGTTACTGGAACATTAAATAAAAAAACCTATGTAAAAAAACTTCCAAGGTTTCAAAAAATTACACCATGTTCCCTATTAACCCACTAGGTTTATTACACCTCCTATGCATGAGGACTAGGTCATCATCCTCATTATCGAATGCCTCACCATATATCTGATGACCTACCATAAAGGATATATATATATATATCTGTGTGTGTTTGTGTGTCAATATAACTGAGTATAATGACTTCAATAACCTATATATGAAAAAACCATTTTGGTTTTTATTGGAACATTCAATAATTAGACTCAATAGTAATAAAAACCACACACTAAAAGGCATATAACTAGAAAACCCAACATGAGAAATATGATGAATAAACAACTATCTGTTGCCTCTTCCAACCAAGAGTCAAAATAAACTACTGGCCACTCTCTAATGGGATGATATACATAAATCCCTAATAAAAAATGAAATCCACATTAGGTATTCATCAATAAATGTTAAAATCATAACCATGTTTTACATCAAATATCAAGAATATAAATCTCATATCCTTGGAAAAATGGAATTCTTACAAGAACAAGTGTTATCGACAGAATAGTTTGATATCCATTATAGGTTCTGAAACATTCCAAATACTCTTGCCTATTATATCATAAATAGTAGTACAATAGGAAAGGTACAACCTCATATACCACTTTTTCATGTTCAAGACCGACTCACTCTGTGAACAATAGTAAAATTGGTTGACGACCATCCCACAAGCATTCCTCCCAATATGCTAATGGATACCAACTAGCAGTGAGGGCCAAGAATATGTCTTAGGGGAGACTATTTCATCATATAAGAGTAAACAAATATCATAAATAACCAAACATAATCCATAACAGTTAATAATCAGAGTACAAAAGTAATAAAAATAAATAATATTGTAATAAATGAAATGTAGTAAGGACTAAACAACCATGTCATACATGAAACACTGATCTCCCACTAATCCGAACAAATATATAGAAATAAATACCTGAAAATAAATACATTTGGATCTATTTATAACTCCAAGATGTACCACTTACCTAGTCCCCATATACTATTCTGAGATTCTCCAGCCCAATCATATAAATCCACTTGATAAACTCTACTCAACCATGCAACCTTAGGACTCTCCCTATCAATTTTGAATTGATGCTCAACCAAAAGTAGACATAAAGTCTAAATTCACACCAATGTATATGTACAAGGGGTGAAAAATAAATCCCAATAGGACACCCCCAAAGGTGAACCTATAACCTATTGTTATACATGTGTGATCATGGAATATTATTAGCCTAGTCGCGACACAACTCAAATAAATAAATAAATTGAATCAATATAAAATAAATCCTTGAATTCAAGATCCTAATTTAATGGAAATCTTATGAATAAGGAATATAAAGGGATGGAATTCTATTCAATCTGTGTATAATATTATTGATCCTTATGTCCATGATCCCAATAATTGATACATACTTTGACCGGTGTCAAAAATGTCTCTGAGAAATCTACATCAACATTGGAGGATGCATGTTCTAACCTTATGATCACCCAAACTCACCTCCAATAAATAAGATTAAGGATTACAAGATTCAACTAGATATCCAAAAAATATGGAATTAACCATTATTTCATACCACTCAATCCATGTGTAATCTTGTCTAATATTGGATTCCTAGGTCTCGATACATAAGTAGTCATGAGATTGGAACTCAAATAATTCGTAAACAAGATGAACCTTAGATGATATATAAGTAATTCTCTCCATACCTGAGATAATAAATTGGTATCAATTCCATAACTAGCTGAATAGACTCATCCCAAGACAAGTCTAGGTGATGCAGAAATGGTTCATACACCATATCTTAACGATGATTTTAGGCCTTGTCTTGAGGATATCATTTTAAATACTCAGGTATATCAACATACCGTGCTCAGTAGAAATACGCACATCCAATAACCTCTAAAACCACATGGATTATAGTGATCTATCCATCCTCGGGGTGAGCTAATGTCATAGGGGTTCCAAGATGCACTTAACAATCTCCTTTTTAATTTCTATGTGGGGAGGAATCCCAATGACAAATGGGACTTCCGTTAATAATAATATTCTAACATATAAGGATCATAAGACATCTCCCAAGATGTAAATCAAGGTATACCTATAATATTTCACATTATGTTATGATCATGTTCTATGTACCAGGAAGTACATATCAAAATTATAGCAGCATCAAGAGTAACCATGTGAAAGAATAAGTAAGGAGTGAGGTGGAAGAATGCCTAAACTAATCACTACTAACACAACCCCATGGGCTTAAAATTTTGATATGGATTATAAGGTGACACCTGCTACCATCTCTACCCAAACCTATGAAACACTTGATTTGGTTTGGTTGGGAACTGGGGCACTGCCTAGGCCCCCCTAGGTCAATACATAGGAGATGCAGGCTATGAGGGATCCTCAAGGACAACACATAAATAGAAGAATCTCTCTTGGTTTCTTAAAATTCATCATGTAAGTATATGAAATCCAATTGGGAACCTTGGAAATATTAAGATAATTCATCCTTATGGGATCATATATATTAGAACAAAAGAAAAATCATCCCAGCAGGGATCCTCTAGGTTATATGATAATACGATCCATCCCTCTTGGGATCCTCGATTATAAACTGGTCACTCGTGCCAATGCCCGTCTATCATGGTAATCACATCCTAAACCCCATCTGAAACAATTCATGGCCTACTAGGGAAAATAAGTAACCCCTCACTTGGGATGTGTCTAGAATATAAAATAAACTTAAACCTCAGTATAAGAATATGTCTCACAACCTATCTCAATTTCAATTTTTTCACTCTATGTTGGCCCGAACATCTAACATATCTACCTCATCAAGACTAAAACCACTCTCACAAAATAGGGATTATCCAAAGATAAAACAATAGAAGAAAATGGTGAACTTTTTCCATGTACAACAATCATTATTACAACACTCATGTGGGTATCATCCTAGGTCTCACTCTTAAGAGACATGTGTATTCATTTAATGGAGGAAGAACCTCTCCATCACATCTCACTTTCCCCAAAAAACCTCTTAGGAGGCCTCAAATTTCCCCTATGGTTCCACTATCAAGATATATTTATAAAAATAATAAAAATATACTATTCTTATTTCCAATTTTTATCTCTAGTATGTAAAACCACTTAATACCCTCAAATCAGTAAATGGGTCATAATACATGATGTGTGATCCAAAACCTCCTTTATGGCCATATACATCTACATGGATAGGAACACATGTCATGTAGTCTTGTAAAACTACATGGAAATGGAATATATGAGGTATATATAGGCACTAAAACATGTCCATGACACACCAGGGGTTTGGTCGTGTACTATTACATATCCATGTTCCCCTTACATGGGGTGTCTACCAAAGTATTTGGCCACATAGCCATGTATGACTACACATAATTTACTTCTACTACCCAATGTGTACTCTGGAAAACTCCATATTCCCATATACTCAGACATATGGCCAAGTAACACTACATAGATTGTACTTCGGGTACATTTATAATTCAAAAAAATTTATCTTCAAGGATTAGGAAGATCATAGGGAATGTGTTCATGGAACCACACACCATGTGATCAAAATTTCCCAAATGAAAACCCTTGCAATCAACCTGAAATGGCCATTTTTCCCAGGTTAATAATAGATCGATCCCATGGAGTACTTATAAGTAATACTGGGGACTCAAAACTTTAAAGAGTGAAATCAATGATGATTTATGGAAAAAACATAAAAGGCCTACCTTTGGGTGGGATCCACCGAAGCTTCACCTGTTTCCACATTCAACAGTTGTCGGATGACGATCCAACTCCTCCTAAGATCTATAGTGGAACCTTATATCTTACAACATTCTATATATCTCTCAATCTCACTTTCCTCTATCATATATGATTAAGAAGGACCATCTAGGTGTGCACATGATAATCTAGAGGAGAATAGGAGAATGGAGAAGGGAAAAATAAAATAATGAACAGGAGATGAAAAAAGTGCTCGATCCCAACATCGATGCTCAATGTGAGTTTATCCCATAACTAGGTAGAACCACCCATTATGGACTCAATGACAAAGATAGTATGTCAATTGGATGATCTGTTCAAAATATATAACTGAACAAACACATATGAATAAATTAATATTTAAATATTTAAATATTAAATATTTATTATTCTCTGAAAAAAGAGAGTGACTCAAAATTCATCCAAAATCATATCTTAGGGTAAAAAACATATCTCGTGACCAAAAAAATGGTCGTAAAAAATATCCAATATCATATGATATGGGAAAATAGAACATTTTACCCCTAATAAGCATCCAAAAGAAAAATTCAAATTTCTGATCAATTTCACTGTTTATAAAAACCAAGGTTTTTATAATTCCCCCCAATTTTCCACAAAATGAATTTAATTCTCATAGGGAGAAATCCAAGAATTAGTTGTATTCCTTGTATCCAGAAAATGTTAATTTTATGGTTTCCGATATAGCCAAATTGAGATAAATATTATAAAATAATTTTTTTAGGATTACCCTGAAACACATCCAACCTTCAATATGCACACTCTTAATTTCATTGTAAGACTTGATAAAGGTACCTCTAATATACTTGTCCATAATAGATAACCTTACAGGAACTGAGATGGGATTTTCTCTAACAATATATTATAAAAAAATCATTATATGATATATCCAAATAATAAGTTACATATATATCACATCACATTTCATGATTACTTATTACTTATAAAAATAAATCACACCCCAGGGCATATAGGTTCGTTATTTATAGTGATGAAATATATATCCAACTTATTTCAAAAACATTGTTCAATATATACTACATATATTCTTTACAAATTGTACCATTATAGACATATAATTCATAATACACTTCTTTATAACTTGAGTAATGGAAACATAATACAGGGTGAGATAAAATTATCAGTAGGGGTTACCATAATAAATAAAAATTGAAGATCATAAGTGACCATAATATGATCATATGGATATGATATAATAGTAAAAAATATGAGAAATAACATACAATACCAATACACAATAAAACATAGATAAAAAACCATTGATAATGGTATAATAATTTTGGCATAATTTAAAACATGAATCATTGGATTGTGGAAACATGAGTAAATAATAATGAGAAATGAGAATAAAATTGTTTTTTTATAAAATAAAAAAAATGGAATAATAAGGTGGAATATACATGACCATATAAAACCATTTCCATTTTAAGGATCACTACCAAGACCATTATCACATAGTGTACAAAGTCCTATAATTGAATTGGGTTCACTACCCATTACCTTTAAACATTAATGGATTGGGCCTACTCCCTAGTACCTTTCATGTCATATAATGAGATATAATGCTTTAACTAATAAATTTTAGGGACATATAATTTTAAACCCATCTATAATACAATGAAAAAATACATATGTATGCTATATGAATTTGAACACACTCATAATTTAGTAATAATATAATTAACCAATGGGAATGAAATGGGTTTCATGAAAACATACAAAATATATAATCATAATTGATAAATAGATATAAGTGTAATTTTATCATTAGATCATATCCCTTATGAAGCATATATATTTTTAAAGTATTTTCTCGAAGATGAGAAAACATTATTAGAGAACTAGAAAATTACATTGAAAATAACAAATCCCCCTTAATAATAATAATTTTAATGGTTTTTTTATAAAAAAATGAGATTAGAAATTACATTAGATAATCATGAATACTTGAAAAAGAATTATTTTAAATAAATCTATATATTATGGTGGGAAAATTTGTTTCCATGTAAGATGATAAAAAGATATTCCTTGCACATTTTTGTAAATAATGTCAATGTAAATATAAAATGACCGATGAAAAATATATATTAAAAGATATTAATAATAATTCCTTTATAAATGTCAATTCCTATATAAAATTAAATTATTAAATTATATAGTTTTATATAAATATATTTATAAAAAAAATTTATAATATGATCATGGAATAAAAATATTTTTGACTAAAAGGAATAGATAAGGTCTTCTTTCTATATAAGTATATTTTTAGTTGAATTGTCATCCAAATTAAGGTTAAATGGAAATAAGAAGTTTTAAAACTAGAAATAACAAAATTAGAATAAAATTTATGTTATTTTGGATACATAAAACATTCAATTTTCCCAAATATGAATTTAAATATATGCAATATCAATTTTAAAATGAAACTGGAAAATAAATCCTTACGACTTTTATAACTATTAATTCAAAAGATATTGAAAGAATTAACATGAAATTTATTATTAATTTCCATGAATGAAAAAAAATTATGATAAAATATGTCAAATATGTAGTATATTATCTTTATAATTTAAAATGGCTACATAATACATAACTTGTCTCAATAAATGAAATTTGAGATGAGAAACCCTTACCTCAGACTTATGCTAAGTCAATCACATTCTAACTCACTATATGATAAACGTATTTTTATTATTCATATGTATAAATAATGAATTAATATCTATTATACTTAATACCATTTATTTATAATTCATTGTTTTCCACATATTAATTTTCCACTCTGAAAATTAATATTCACATGGTAATTCTATTTTTTTCCATGTATTCATTGGTTTTTAGTTCCATTATTTTCTCCTTATCATGGATTTATCACCTAATAAATGTTAATTATTATTTAGTATATTTTTTGATATATTTTTGTATTCCCATGTCCATTTTATGAAACTTATGGTCACGGTTCGCATGGAATTCTTCAAAAGCAGTTTTTATGAAATTATATCTAATAAAGTGAAATGATTTTATTAATTAATAAACTTATATATATTTCCATTATATAATTATAAAAATATCTTATGTTAATATGAATTAAATAATATTACCATTATTTCTGTTTTCTTAGTCAATCACAACATAAATGTTGTAACATAATTCATGTTTGTGGTAAAATGGACCGAAATATTAAAATGTTATTAATATTGAATCAGTAATAACATGTTAATTTTTAGTAATAATATAAATTTTATTTAATAATAATGGTTTCAAAAAAATATAGTTAATGTTGTAAATCATATTTTATAAAAGTTGGATAAATAATATATAAAATAATGATTGGGGAGAAGATAATAACTTCACTGGTAACATGATTCTAATTTAAGAGGGACTCATAAAAATGAAATATTTAATACCTTTTCATAAAAAAAATGGTTTCAAAATAGGTTATATTATTTTTAGGGAGATAATTTTGTTAGTGATCTAATATAAAAATTATGGAAAGGTGTTTTTATTGGTATAGGAGGGGTCTTTTTTTTGGTGGTGTTGAGTGAAATTTTCACAATTACCCAATCCTTAATATATAAGGTTTTACTTTATATTGGAAACTTAAAAAGTTAGAAAATAATGTATATAGAATAAGGGAAGGTTGAAAAATACATCAAATATACATTGATAGATATGTTTTGGTGATATTTTAGGTATTTACCCCATTATAAACCTTTTTTACATATTTTAGCCTCTATCATGGTTACTAGATTTTACCTTGGAAACATTTTTCAATGAAAAAGTGAAATTTACCATATTATATAATAAATAAATTATTATTAAAAATTGGAAAATAATTTTATTAGATTCAATTTTCAAAAGATATAATTTTTTTAAAATAATAAATGTATAACACATGAAATAATGTTTTAGAAAAATACATTCTTATGCCTAAAATTAGATTTATTCTTAATAATTACTAAATAATAATCATAGGATGTATACTAATTTATTTAATAATATTTATAAATGAAAAAATTAATTAAAATCATTTTTCAATAGTGATTATTTTAATTATTAATATAAAAATACACAAAATAATTAAAAATGTTATTTTAAAATTATCCCTATTAAATGATAAATGAATTTTATCATTTTCCATTATTTATCTTCATACCACCAGATTTTATCTATCCATAAATATTAGAATATTTTTTTGAGAATATTAAATATTTTATAAAAATAATATATATTGAATAAAAATACATATTTTTATATTAAAACTATTATTCCCCCATGAATTTGCACGAGGCGTAGTGATCATTGAAGTTAATAAAAAAACTTCGTTTATATAATATTATAGTTTAAACATTTATATTGATTATATATATATATATACATATTTGGTTCATAATTTATACATAAAGGTCATTGAATTTTAAGGTTTTTTAAACATTGTGATTGTGTGCATACTATATGAATATGTGTGTATGCACACTAGTGTTTTTCAATGTTCGTAAATGTGTTTAAGTGTAGGTAAATCCAAAAAATGTATATATAGATTATTCATATAGGTGTATTTAATTTCCATAAATTTATTGAAATTTTAGGTATTATGTAATTAATTTATGTATGGAATATGTATATTATATGCAATTAATTAATCTAGAAGAGGAATGGTGGGTTTCATGAACCATCCTAGATACCCTGGTACACTGGTTCCCAAAATAGCTCTGACACTACCTGAAGGATGTTCTAGATCCCCATGGGTTAGAAACTATCACTTAGAATAAAAAAATCAAAGGGAATGATTTTTATATAAAAGGCATTATAAAAAATTGAAGATAAATCAATACAAAGATTGTATGCCAAACTCTCTTCAAAGAGAAATTAACATCAACACACATATATCCCCAATAATATATCATCCAAAAAATTTCACATAATCATCAATACAAGATTGATGAATCCCTATGAAATAAGTGGACTATAGCTCCATCAGTCACCATCATCGATCTAGGTCTCGTGCTCAAGCACACTCACCACCTTATAGTAGAAATTTCCCCTTTTCAAGACCTAGCACATTAAAATCTACAAATTCCGAATGGAAAATTTTGGGTGTGAGATAAATATACTAGTAGGGTATCAAAAACCATTGCATAATAATTTCCAATATAAATAATCATTTATTATTTACTTTAAATAAGAAAGCATGGAAAATAATTTTTCATAATTTCAATCAAATATGATTTGAAAGAAAATAAATGGAAAATATATCAAAAATTGGATTTAAGGATCATTTTCATAAATCAATGAAATTAATAAAAGAAATCCTATAATCTATGGAATGAAATAATCAAATCCAAACCAATAAATATATACATAATTCTTATGGTTAGTTAGTTGTTGTCTATATGATCCTCACACATCTTAGTCAGTCATTATGGATTAGTGTGTGTGAACACATCCCTCGGATCAAGCCATCAGGATAGAATCAATCAACACCCCATTGGGGGAAATCATTATGAACATATTCTATTTACATTTATAATTGTTAATCCATTTCATGGGAGCCATAGACTAAGTGTGCTTATCTTAATCACCCATTAACTACCCAGGATCACATGTGCTTCAATCAACCAGTCAATCATGGGAAATAATTAATTTTAATTAAATTCATGAATCACCATTAAAATACCCAATTTCATGTTTTAAAATTACATTTCAATTTCAAAAACAAATCACAGGTTTTCATCAAATTCATTCTTTTTGAAATCAACTTTCATTTAAATCCATTTTCTTCAGGATCCATTATTATATCATCTCATCAAATCATTTCTCAATTCAAACCATCTTTCTAAAAATACTAGGAATTTATCATTAAATTTTAAAAGGAAATTTTCCATCCAACAATAAAATTTTTATTGAAAGGATAAAAGTACAATGAAGCTTAAAACAAATCAAGGTGGTCTAAAGCATCATCCCGAACCAAGTTAATGACCTTAGGGTGAAGGGAGCCTTTGCTAATAAAAATAATACATGGAATATCGAGTGAGTAAAAGGATTCCAGGAAGTTAGTAAACTTGTTGGCTTCTCTCCCAAAGTGTGTAAGAATAATACGATTAAAAATAATCCTATTTCAGTTCTGAACAAAATAGGTGATATCCTAGAGTGTAGATCTTGTACCTTGAATTGAGTTGTGAAGAATCATAGAATCATTTTCCACCTTATAGACTAGAAATCCATAGAAGTGACATTCTTCTAGCCCCTTATACATGGTTGATGCCTCCACCATGAGAGAGTAATCATGCCTTGACCAAAAACTAAAATGAAGGAAAACATATACCTTTTGGTCAAAAACAGATACCCTGACCCTCATGAAACCATTCATAAAAGTGGCATCAATTTTTAATTTAAATCCAGAATCCAGGAAAATCCAACATACCCACTTGCCTAGTGGTGTTGTTGTATGATTAGAAAAAACCATACCCCGGTCCACCATGAACCATCACATGGAAGGAGAATGTTTTCCCTTTATAAGAAATGATGTGAGTTCCATTGCCAGTGAACTTTCTCTATCCTTTATATCCAACTAGGAAATGGGAATCCCATTGTGCTTGGATTTCTTACACAATGACCAAAGGGTCCAACACCCGGTCGCCATCAAGAATGGACCACACCTTTTCTCCTATATATTTCTCCTCGATCCTTGAAACCAATACTGAAGAATATTTTTCCTAGATAAAAACTTCACCTCCTAGACATTGAAATCATTCCTGTTATGGGAAGCCCAATCACTTTTAAAAAATATGTACATAGAAGACTTCTATCTATGTCTATGATAACAGGAACACCTAGAAATAAAATGAACTACATTTTTCACACCATCATCAATGGGAAGAGATGAATTATGAATATTCCACATAATGAATTTAAACTTCGTAGGGATGTAACAGTATCATGGAACCCCTCCCCAAGTGCCATGATCATTGTTAATATGAAAAACACCGTGATAGGACTTCAAATAATGAGGCATGTACTGAGATATTGTGAACACTAACCTATATAGTTCATAAAAAATAATAATACTTTGGAGTAATTCATGTTGTGTAGTGTTCAAAATAGCCTAAGTGAAGTTTGGAAAAGAGGTGTCTTTTCAAAAAGATAATTTGGCAATTGGAGAGCCTTGTAATCAAAGAGTGTTTGGAGAGAAATTTTCACTACAGAAATTAATTATTCCTTCATAAAAAATTCCATTTTGTGTGCTAATATAAGGTAAGAATGTTTCAGAAGGTAACATCCTAGAGTTTGGAGTAGACCCTACATGTGATATCAAACTGGGCCCCATACTTTTAAGAGAAAATATGGGCCACATGGAATTTACCTCCAAAACATCCCATCGTTGCTTTTTCATATAGGCATGTAATAGAGTCTAATACACTCATGAGATTGATTCCCACCTCCTTAACATCATGAACCATTCATTTCCATGAGTCCTAATAAAATTTACCCTCTTTTTGAGCATCCCAAATAAAACTAAACATGATTTTTTCAAGGCTATTAAGAATCATGGTTGGAAAAAAATGGCTGATAGCACCTGCATGGGGATAGAAGTTAAAATAATTATCCCCCAAAGGAAAGTAATTAGTTCTTATAGTTGATGATACAAGTGATTATTTTCCCCCAATTCTATAAAGATGATGAATATGAACCTTTCTCGGGGAAATGCAGGCTCCTAGATATTCCATTGGAAACTATCTCTTAGTGATACCTATAATATCATAAATTCTATTACCCCTTTATCTTGGACCATTATTAGAGAGATGGAATCCAATTTTCCCATCACTAATGATCTGAACAATCCATTTACAATAAAAATCAAGAATTCAGTTAATCTCTTGTATTTTCCTATTACTGCCATTGAGAAATATAATATGGTCATCCAAAAAGAAGATTTGAGTAATGTTGGGGATGTTTTCCATGCACAAGAAAGGCCAAACCCACCAAAAAAATTAAAATTATTCATATATCTACTAAAGGTACCTTGTATCATAATAAAGATACCATGGGAGAGGGGGTCCCCAATCATAGGCCCCAAACCATTTAAAGAATCCACAAATTATCCCCACAAAACTATCTAAAAAATAGAGACCCAAAGAATCTGAAGAAGATATCAACCACCCTTTCAGATAAACCCACCTACCACATGGATCTAACTATGAAACTCTATTCAACCCTATTATAGGATTTAATCATATCAAGCTTATCAAAAAGGTTTGAACCACGCAATTTCTTATTTATATCACCCATCATTTCACGATCAATGGAAATAATGGTTTGAGAGGATTGAACATAAAGGAAAACCTACTACTCAGAGACCCACCTATGTAGGTACATTGAAATCCCATGATTAATAATAGTACCCAAAACAATTTATGAAAAATTTCACATACTGATCATCTTGTATTGATTTAAAGAAGAGGGATCTTTAATGTGGGGGATGAGGAAAAGGGTGGGGGCACATGCCACTCGAGGTATACTCCCACCCTAAAAATAATATTGAATGATCCCCACCATATCATGATTTATAAGGTCCCAACATGTGATATAGAAAGATCCCAAAAATTCTTTTGGTCTAGGGGTAATTTCAGAGTTGAGTGTAGAAATTACCTTCCACACCTCATTCTCATTAGTGGGTCTCTCAAAATAACCATTGATATCATGATAGACCACGTAAAGGATGGATTCAAATATATTGGCATATTTTTTGGGGTAAATATCCTACATATGAGGGTTAACATCCATCATTTAATTGTAAAAATGTGTCCCCCAGTCATACCTCCCATCTCATGTCGGACATTGGTAAAAGATCTATCTTCAAGAAAAATGTTAGGATCTTTATATATCTTCCTTTCCTTGATACAAACATGAAAGAAGGTTGTTTTTTATCACCTTCTTTAATCCAAGTCACCCTAGAACATTCTCTAGTAACCCTTTTTTGTTTTAGGGGCAGGTGAACATGTTAATTATTTAGGCCAACAAGGGAGATGAAAACATCAACCTCCCATAGATATTGAATCCCTACTTAGTCTTCTAAATATTATCCTTTGTGGCATCTAAATAAAAGAATCATATTGTCTTGGAGTTTTTCTAAAAATTATGTTTCTCTTTGATTCATCAATTTTTATTATGAAACGCCACCCAATAGTCCATAGGCATGGGTTTCTCCAATGATGAGCACACCATGAGGGATAAATCAGTGTTGGACTCCATGCATCTGGAATAAAATAAATGATCATGTTAAATATTTTCACCTTAAAATCATGGGAGGAGAGGTGAATGATCAGATACGACACAAATCAAATGATCCACCATTGAATTGGGAAAGGATGAGATGAATTTGAGAACTGATATGCAACATTCAAGCTCGATCTAAATATGAAAACTTCTTTTTTGGTTATTTCACCACATATATTTGACTCATGAGTACCCATGCTCAAGGAGGCCACATTGAGACATGAAGCCTACAAAAGATTTATTGTCACTCAAAGGATAAGAACACACACATTTCCATTCCCATTGGTGAATGACTAATTTAAAATCGCCACTAATGATCCAAGTCTCTTGACCAGCATTGAATCCGCTCCGGTCATCAAAATGAAGTTCCCCCTCCATCGAGTCACATTTTTCATAAACAATGAAAAATAAATTGGGGGAAGCATAAAATATAGATTTAAAAGTAATGTGTTGATTTGAGAAAAATTTTTTCTCAACTTGAATGAAATTATTCCAAGAGAGCCATATGTGATGATTTTTCGGATCACCCTGAATAAAATGATGAAATCTAAGTATTCTAGAAAAGACTCAGATTTTTGAATGTTGTTTATTTTGTTCAAGGAACGATAGCAAGTATATCATTATAAGACAATACTATGATACTAATTCGTCATCCATAACCCATAGTCCCAATCCTCATGCATTCTAGAAGAAGAAATAATTCATTGGAATAGAATGTGTTTGGCTATCTCCCCCCATCATTGATGAGTAAATTACATGATAATTAGAAGATTGTTTATGTTTGGCATGAGCTTGAGTTTAGACAACACTGGCAGAATGAGAAAAAAACGCATACCTTTTATTACATGATCAATTAATAAATCACCTTAAATTAGAACACCAAAAAATAGTTAATGGTATGGAAGATAGAGGATGAGTCTTTAGAAAAAGAGCCCATCATATGAAGGTTCCAACATATCAATATCATAAGGATTCATCACTCTAAATAAGGATAAAGATGAGGAATGTATAGGTCTATACACCAAAGGTAAAATTATTATCAGAGAGGGATTGATTGCATCCACTGGTACTTTTATTTAAGTGGAAGAGAGTACAGAGGGGCTAAAATCCTCTCTTGAGAGCCTCCAAAAGACTAGTAGTCGAATAGTTCTAAAGGCAGGAAGTTTTAACAAAAAAAGAACAAGATTTGTTTGTATGGAATACATAATTCCAAGACACAATCCAAGGCACCATGGCACAAGGATACTAAAATCATGGTAGAACACAGTTTATTATGGGAGAGCACTCTATAGTCACCCAACAAAACGATGTAACCAAAAGTGATATGCTGCAATTAACCCCATCAATTGGAGTCTAGATTCCACAGTGCATGTTGTTCCCAGATCCTCTTTATGGGTAAGGCTATAGTGAATCCTATACAATATGACACCAATACCGACCCAAAATAGAAGATGCATCACTCCTACCTCCACACTGCAACTCTCCCCAATTCTGCATACCTTCCAGATTTGTAATAGGATAAAAAATCAACATTCCACAACCTGGTGGTCTATATCACAACCATGATGAATTTGGAAGTGGTTCAAAAATTAGATATTACATTGTCTTAAGGTCTATGCCACATCCAAAATCACTCAACATCACACCCATTACCCATCATAGTGCATCTCCCTAGATAGAATACTAGAATTTGAAAAATGTTCCAAAAACATTCAGAAACACATGAAACTGGGCACATGAAATAGGAAATCCAAAAAGTGATAAGTACCTATTGAAATAATTAACATGATGTTATAACCTACCCACCATAATCCCTTTATTCCTCCAAAACTCTAATATTGAAGAATCCATGTTGATGTGGAGTGGACAGTACTCTTCATCAGTTCCTCACATTCGCAAGTCTCATGTGAATCAGAAACTTGTTTCCATAACATTTGAATCAAAGGAATAAAATTCTCATGAATAAAATTTATCTTATAATAAACTATCCAAAATAGCTACCTAGTCATGGATAAATCATGTTCGAAATCAAGTTCCTCCCCGCTCCAGACATGAGATGGGTCTAAAAGATACTTTTAAAGATGAGATAGGTGAAATATGTTATTAATTAACATCATCTGAGTTGGAAATTCCAAATGGTAATCCACCAATACAATATTCTCAATAGCCTAAAATGGTACCACATATTCAAGCTGTCTATGACCTAACTAAGGTGAAACTATAAAAAACACCAGTTCACCAACTAAAATCTCCAAAGGGTGTCTATTAAGGTTATGATAATATTTATATGGGATATATACTATCATTATTATTTGATTAATAAATTAAATCATTTTTTTATTCTAATAGATAAAACTATTGACCACCAAGTAAGACTCACCAATATCAGACCCACACAAAATATATTAACATAGATCGCAATACAATGCCATAAAGTGCACCATACAAATAAATGACTTGTTATTATTGTCATAGGAAAACTCAACCAGTCCCACATTGTTATACCAAGATCCACAAAAATCTAGAATGAAATAATGAATCATGTATCCCATGATTTTTAAATCTCGTTCTATCTGGACATATTCCTATGGATGAAAATCCATGATCAACTCACCTATGATCCCAACACATCCTGGAGGCCTCAACAAAAAATAAGATATGGACGAAGGATCCTTATCAAAACTTATAATAGATGGAAGTCCATTAAAACTAAAAATCCCATATATGTACTAGCTTCCCATGTCCTCAACATTGGTTATATCATAAATGGGGATGAAGTGATATGATTTGGTTAGTCGATCGATCACTAACCATATCATATTATTCTTCCAAGAGGTACATGGAAACCCAACCACAAAATCCATAAAAATTTGATCCCACTTTCATGTCGTCACATGAAGGGTATGAAGTGAACATAAAGGTATTTGGTGCATTGAATTTACCTATTGTAATGTATAATAATGAGAAAAAAATTCATTGAAGTATCATCTAATCCATGGCCACTAGAATGATCATTGAAAATCATATATCATATTCATGGTTTGAGGGTAAGAAATTATGGAAATCCCCTAATAAAATATTTTCTCATGAGAAAGGGAACAATGTACTGGTTCTAGAATCATAGGATACCCTTAGAAGAGAATGAACACCTAGTAATTGCCTCCCCTCGATAAGCATTGTCCATTTAGCTACAATAAATTAATCATCAAACTACTGGTATTGAACAATCATCTGAATAAGATAGGATTTCAATTAAATTATTTACAGAAGAATCTTGAACTCATCCTATTAAACTCCCAAGTGTATTAGGGAAAATAGATTCATCAAATTTTAATCTTTTGATGATTATTTTAAGAACATAATTATATATTTCCATCTCAAGGAATGAACAATGAAATTCCCCATACAATGGGTGTAGGTAATATGTAAATTAAAATACTTCTGGTACTACACCCAACAACTTTGTAAAAGATATAAATATTTTCAAGAATATATAACATATACTTTTATGATTAGAATAGATGGTAAAAAATTGTATAAAAAGGTAATACTACCAAATATCGAGAGTATACATTACAACAATGAGTTTGAGATCATGGGAGGGATAATTATTCTCATTTGGCCTAAGATGACAAGAATTGTATCATACAATAAGATCGATATGCATGGGAACACATCCCAAAAATGAACCAGATACATTAAAAATGAACAAATTCCTTTACCAGCCATTGGAAGAGTCAACACTGGTGAAAAAATTAAAATATGGTTAAACTCGTCAAAATAATTATAAAACTTCTAAAAAAATATGTAATTCACTACATTATGAGTGAGAAAGGTCATTGAAGAAGATAAATTTGAGAAATATTGGACAATCTAGCGGTAATACCTCATAAACCCCAAGAATATCTGAATCCTAAAGACGTTCCACGACTATTTACATGTCATAAAATCCATCACCACTTATGTATTAACTAAAATATAATGTTTTTATACAATATATAAAATAAAATCACTTATTGAATCCCAAAAAAAAGATTTTGATAGCTTTGTATAAAGTTGGTGATCACAAAATATTTTTAGAACTGTTATCATATGATGTACAATGTCCAAATAGATTTTAGAGTAAACTAAGATTCTATTTATAAATACTAATACAAATAAGTCAAGGTACTCATTGAATATCCTATTCATCAATGTCATAAAAACTGTATGATGATTGGTTTGAAAAAATGGAATAATAATGTATTCATAATGGACACACCTACTTTCGAAGGTGGTATTTGGGATATCAGATTATTTAACTCCCAACTAGTGATAAGAAGATATAAGATCAATAGTCAAGAACAACTTTTCCCCTTTCAAATAATCAAAAAAATATTATATCCATGGAAAAATATATTTTTTATTTACCATAACATAGTTGTGTTTCTAGTAATATAAAGAGAGGAAAAGTGTCCCATCATCTTTCATTGTAAAAATAATAGTTGTCACCCAAGGTGACACAAGGGGGAATATAAAACCATTATCCAATAAATCATCATACTGGGGTTTCAAATATTTTTGTTCGTCTGGTTCTATATGGTAAGAATGAATAGATATGGGATAGTTTCCCAATATAAATTCGATAAGGAACTCTACCTCCCTTATAAGTTGAAACATAGAAAAATCATATGGGAACATATCAGGAAATTCAATGATTACTGGAGAAATATAGACTCTAAGATATTCTGGATTGAGATCAAAATGAAACACTAATATCACTTTTCATAACTCTTGAAAATGGGGTACAAATCTACATTATATTTGGTCACATTTTCCCAGGAAAACATGGAATACCCTATAAAGGGTAGTAAAGGAGACCCATAATATATAAAAATAAATCTGAGCTTCAAGGGTGATAAAAAAGATCCTTCTATATAATTAAATCAAGTATTTTCATGTTGAGAACCATAAAGTCACATGAGAGATCAATATCCGATAAAGAAAAGACACAAGAAGGGAATTAGAGACCCCTCTCTCTTCGTTCTAATGGGTGTATAAATATTTATCATATAAGTGATAAGACCTAAAGGTTGAATAATAATGTTCACAATAAGATTCAATATTAACGAATGTGATGCACTAGTATCAAATAAAGTAGTTCCTAATGATGAAGCTATAGTGACGGTACCCCTCACTTTCATTGGACCCAACTCAGATTCCTATAAAGATTCTTTCAATTCATTAATAATATTTGTTATAGATTCCTATTGTTATAACCCATTAGTTATTAAATAATAAAATTCCAATGCCATACCTTTTAGTGTTTATAAATCCATGGCACTACCTAGGGTCGAAATGATATGGATGGACTTATACAAGTGTCCCAAGTGATCGCATGAACCATAAATCTTTAGTTCCTCAGTACAAAACTACCTCATTTACCAAACCTTTCCATACCGAAAGAAATTCAATGGATTGCTTCTAGACTCAATATAAGATATAGATTATTCCTACTATTGATATCTTACATGATACTCATCATACATACTCATTCCCTTAAAGGGAACAACAAAACATACATTAGGAGGAATAAGAACTCCCCCCAACCCTGAATTACTAGCCAGGTCAATTTCAATTGTCAATGATCTATCCCTCATGTAAAAATAAGAATTGATCTTTATAATGAAAACCAAATATTATATATCTTATTTAGTACACATAATTATTCTTTAGGCCTTTATTTTCTCATTTCTCACAAACTTGAGAGAAAAATAAATAATTTCAGTGAAATGGTTTCCATATTGAGTCATAGTCTTATCACCTTGTTGGAGGTTGATAAGGTCTGTAGAGCTTTCTAAAACCATTGAATCTGGGATGAAGTATTATATAAAGAGGGATTTAAATTATTTCCACTCTAATCCTTTATGTTTATTTAGCATAGCCATTGAATCCCGCCACTTTATTCTTGGACTTTCAAGATTAACGGTAACACACTTCACCGTTTTAGATTCTATAATTTCCAAGGACCCAAAAATAATCTCAATCATTTTCAACCAATCCTCTACATATTATCGATCATTCAAGCCTTGAAAAGATAGCGTTTTCTATTGAATAAATTATGGATCCCAATCTCTAGATTTATCTCTTCTAGGTTCCACAACTAGATCCAGAATGGGAACATGTCCAGGTACTTATCACAGAGCTTTGAGAACACACACTACAATCTCAATAATTTTATAAGCAACTAGATTGTATTCTTTCTGTGGTTTAATAAAATAAAAACAAAGAAACATTACCATAGTCCCTAATGTTATCCAATTCCAAGCTATAGGATTCTCATAGATCTTCATAAATCATAACAGCTCAATGTGTGTGAACACATCCCTGGGATCAAGCCATCATGATAGAATTAATAAATATCCCATTGGGGGAAATCTAGCGGAACATGGTATAATTAGAGTTTTCATCATCAATAATTTACTATTGAGATAGAATCATAATATATAATACCTAATAACCAATTATCTACCTAGGATCACATGTGATTAAATCAATCAAATAAACTTGGTAAAATAATTCATTTCAATATAATTAATCAATCATAGTTCAAATTCCAAATTTTATGTTTCAACATGAAATTTCAATTGTAAAATGAAATAATAGGTTTTCGTTAAATTCATTATTTTAAAAATCACCTTTCATTTGAAGCCATTTTCTCAGATATCAATCCTCAAATAATTTATCAATTCAAGCCATGTTTCTCAAAAATCTAATCAATTTCTCAATGCCTTTGAAAGTGAGGTATTTTTATTTTTAAAACCGATTTATTTTTAAATCAAACCTGAAATATAATCAATACAAGGATTTTCATTGAAAATAAATTTCAAATCAATAATGAAAAAATGGTTCAATTAGAGGAAAATATTTAAATTACCATCTACCTTTTATAAAATTTTCTATTGATTAATCACTCAAAAAAAAACCCCACTAGATTTTCAAAGGTGGGGATGATTAAGGAGTAAACCCTAGAATTATATACCATCAAATAAATGTTGAAATCTATAATCATCATGAGGATTCATCACTCCAAAGAGGGTGATAAATAATAAAAAATAGGATTCCACAAAAATTGAAAAAAATCAATAGAGAGGTACTGGTATTTCAATATGAGAAGTAGAGATGATAGTGGGAAAAAACTTTCTCTCTTGAGATTATTTGAAAGCCTAAGAGTCAAATGGATTCAGGAGGGATGAAGTTGGAATAAAAACCAGAGACAAAATTTTATGTATGTAAAAAACAAATCCACACCGAATCCCAAGATTCCATGACATTGGGCAATTGAAAATAGGGTATAATACAATATAGTAAGAGAGACCACACCGTTGTCCCCCAACATTATGGGATATCCCAAAGTGCTACACCATAATCTCCCCCAATCAACCGACCTCCAGATTCCTTGGAGCTAGCTATCCTCACATCCAATTTCCCCAAGGTAAGTCTATGATTAATCCCATATTCAATACTATATCTACCACCAAAATAGGAGAGGCACTGCATCCACCTCCATTCCGGTACTTTCCTATACACCAAAACCCATACTGATTTTGTAGAGGATAAAAAATTAATCATGTTACATCCGGGTGATCCAAACCATAACCCTGCTAAATTTGGTAGTGGAACCAAAAGTGGCTATTCCATAACTACGTGATTTTCACCATAGCCAAACTCAGTCCATTCCATAACTACTAACCTTCATTGCCCAACCCCATACAGAAAAATCATGAATTTACAAAAAGTTATAGAAATCTCCAGAATGACTCGAAAAAGTCCCCTGAAAGAGGAAATCAAAACAAGTGATAAGTAGTACCTGAGAGAAATGACGATATGTTAAAGAAGGAATTTTAAACTGTATATATAGGAGTTATAAATACTATAATTTCATATAGTAATTTAATACTATAAAAATAAGCATACATATGTGATTTTACAAACTGAAGTTTATGTATATAGGTGAAAAACATGCATACATGTGAAAAAATATGCATATAGGTTTAAATAAAAAAAATTCAATCGAGAATATTTAATTTAAGTCATATATAGTGGTTTTTTCTAGTAAATGGTAAAATAAAATAGGAAATTAGGTATAAATATAAACGAGTTTATTTATAAAAATAATTATATATATATATATATATGTATAATGAACAATGTTTATAAATATAATTCATAAAATAAATATCGTTTTTGATAATATATAAACTAAATAATGTAAAATTTTATTATTTGTTTTTTAAAAAAGTTTTGTTAAACTAATTTTAGGAAAGGATTATTCGAATAAATAATTTAAAAAATTCAAAACACATTGAAAAAAAAGATAAAGAAAATATTCACTCATGAGGTAAATATGACCACGTAAAAAATTGATTTTAAAATTCCTCCACAACACAAACAAATATTCCACAAATAAAATGTGTATTCATTCAAAAAATCATCCAACAATATAGTTATTCTTATAAACTAAATAACATATAAACTGAATTTCTATATAAACTGAAGAACATGTATAAAATGGATGTGTGTATAACTTTATTTTGTATAAATTTAATATGGGTAATGCGTATAAAAAATAAAGAATGTGTTTAATATCTGTGTGTATAAACTGAATGCGAAGAATATAAATTGAAGAATATGTATACAAATATTTTGTTTAGATATTTAAATTTTGTATAAAATATATTCCTATATAAACTATATGTGTGGTTAAGTTTATTGGTTTTATAAATTATTTTCTTCAAATAAGTCTATCTAGAGATGCTATATAGACACAAACTACTAAACATGCCTGATTTTCATTACTTTCTAGATATTCATCCATAGTTCAACCATCAATGATACATCACAAATAAGTTTAAAAAAATATTTATAGATTTTGAACCAAAAAATAAGTAAATATATATTTATAGTGTGGGATTTATACATCACAAGAAAGAGATCCTTGTTTTTGTAAGTATTGATTTAGATCATAATTCAATCAACACATTCAATATATTTATTCTAGAAATTATAATAGGAATATAGTAAAAATATATGGATTTTAAAGCTAATATCAAAAGGTAATATTATGAAAAAATAATGATTCTAAAAAAATATGAACAATATAGATGCCGAACTAAAGTAGATTCTGAAAATATATATGCATAAGTAATAGATAATATTGAAAGCTAATAGGGATTCTGAAAATACAGAAAATATAAAAAACTATTATGAAATATGTAAAAGCATATGAACTATGAAACTATTTTTGTGAACCATAAATGTTAGTACTCATAAATACATATAATTTTTTCTTATTACCTTTTAGTTATTAACTAAATTATATATATACAATATGTAGTATTAGTTTGAAACTAATATATCAATTAATCGATTATACAATAAATGATAATTTTAGTTTTGATACATATATTGATAATAATGTCTGTGTTGACCACAATGTTTGTTTTCCATTCAAAATAAAAAACAATAGTTTTAAAACATTTAATTGGGTGAGATATTCTCCAAGTATCTATTACTGGATATTTTTTACATTATATGGATTAATATTGAATCTCTTAAAATGATTATATTTCGATATTGTTTAATATTTTAATAAAAAGTGAAGAAAACAAAATAGTTTACATTAAAAGGCTCTGAGATTTGTTAATACACTTTGGGAAAACACCTTACAAAAATAATAATGGATATTCACCATTATAGAAGAAAAAAAGATTTTATACAATGAATACGAATAATAAAAAATAAGATACACCATGATGTGTTTGGTTTTCTTAGACTTATAATAAACTAGTACTAAAAATGTGGGTACTATAGATTTAGGTAATTTTTAGGTAATATAGATCCCCCAAAAATGATTTAATTATTTAAAACATGAATGGGGTGTTAGACACATTCCATAGAAGGAATCTAGAGGATTTATTAAATTCAAATATCATTTTTTTAAATGATAATAACTCTCTAATTTTTTTCAAAAAATTATGATCCATATATTAGAAAATATAAATTTACTATGGCTATCGTTGAACTAACTTTTTTTAAAAAATGTTTATAACACTTAGGAATTTTATGAATACACATCTATTTATGTTTTGAACAAAAATGGTATTACTTTTTTCCAAAAATATTTTATTGAAATGGATGATAAATTTTCACAAATGATATAGAAATAGTTTTAAAAATGTATGTAGTTAATAATATTTGAAAAGACCACCATTGTAAAATGAAATATACATTTAATGTAACTATTATAAACTATGTAACAAAACAACAAAAAGTGATATGAAAAACATGACCATTCATGAATGTCTCGTTTATATGCACTTTCATACATAAAACAACAAATCATCATAATATATTTCTTAATTTAGTGTTAAAAAACAAATAAAAGTGTTAATAAATTATTTTCAATTTGACTTTAATAAAACTCCCCCATGTAATAAAATAATGAAACTTATAGGGGTGGAGTGAAATTTATTGGATATGGTATAACCGGAGGCATGATTACCAGTAGAAACAAATATGATAGAGTTGGAAAAAATAGTGTAATTAAATTACAATAGAAGAAAATTAGAGTATTAATTATATAAATAATGGAGAATATTTCCCAAGGATTCAATATTTTATTTGGTGAATATTTCAATAGTTTGTCATGTTCACATAGATTTGATAATTCCAACAATATATGAGTAAAAAATCATCGACATTATCATCCCAATTTCCTCAAATCTCATATCAAAATTAGTGTAATTCACCAAAAGTATTTGAACCTTTCATGTAGTATCACATTTTATCTAGTTGTTCCAAGAGGGAAGACTCTGCTATCTACCCAATATTATCATTATCCCAATAATTTACATCCAATAACTTCATTATAGAATAATTAAAATTAAAAACTTTTGTAGCTCGTCTATAGAAAAGAATATTAGAAAAAACATGTATTAATAAAAAAAATATGACCCTCTAGTAGACAACCTATAAAATAATGAAATACCTCAATACCATTAATGCTATGGTATGGAGTAACGATAATATTATATGTAAATAATAAATCGTGGAACATAAATTCATAAAAAGTATATATAATAAACAGACCCCATGTATAATGTGTATATAAATCATGAAATATAAAGTAATTGTATTGTAAAAAACTAGATAAAATAAAATAGATCAACCACCTAGTAAATTTTAGAAAATAAATAATTCAATTCATTAGAACATCACATCCATTTAAAAAACCTATATCATCATGGTTCAACTACATATTGAAGAGTTTTATTCCACCACCACAATATCTAGAAAATATTAAAACATCAAAAGACTAAAATAAGGATCCCTTTTGATTATCATTATATTGAAATATATGATTAAACCCTAAAAATATAATATAAGTCTTCATAAATTTCAGGGTAGTCCTAGAATATCACCATCGTAACACTAAAAATGTAAAAAGGGAAATGATATAAAAAAATTCAAAAAAATCAGATCATCAACAATAATAAAACTAAGAAAATAAATCTTAGAAAAATACTTTTAGGAATATAGAATAATAATATTCTTATATGAATAAAATTCATGTTTATCTATAAGGTAAGCATCATTCAATATATTACATCTATATGGAATGTTAATTCATCATAAACTATGAGAACTAAACATTAATTTTTCTAATTGGGGTGTAATATTCCTCATCAAAATCATGAAATAAATTATTCTATAAAAATATATATAAATGAAGTATAAAATAAATATCAATAAAAATAGGCCTGAAGTAAATATTTTTATGGAGTTGAAAAATTCATGGTTCAGCCAAAGAAAAATTTATTTATAGTTTTATCAAAATATTTAATGTAAAAAATTGTTCTGGAAAAAATATGATACTTTTAAAATTTAATTCTTACAGATTTGAAAAAAGAAAATATATAAAATTGTAATTAATATTTATTTCTAACTAAAAAATTAATTACAATATGAAAACTTACACTTTGTATTATTTAAAACATGTATTGAGTGTATATATCAGAAATTTCCTGTAATAACTATTCACATAATATCTTTTTTGTACTCTGTTGATATTCCAAATAATTCCTATAATAAAAAGAATTAATCAGAATCTAATCTTAGATAAAACAATTTTCAATAATAATTTATAAAAAAAATGATAAACTATTCATTAATATATAATGTTTCATCACATTTTATCAATTTTTTCAGAACATGAATATTCTCTACTTTTAAAAAATGAATGGACATTGAAAAATGTAAGGACATGACCTAAATGAATACATATTCTGGTTATTTTATAACTATAAATAAGTTTATTTTATAAAATATTTTTTAGGTTTAGTGTTTTATATAAATAGAAAGAAATATTAAATTTTAATATCACAAATTATAATTTGACACTTATACTCAGTAATGATTTTTTCTTATGAAACAAAAGTCTTCAAAATAAAACATGCTTTATCTTCACGAAAAATCATTACATTTTTCACCTTGATATCATAGTGGTATCTATTCCCACATAAATACTATGAAAAATAGTTTGAAACCTTGTATGAGAATAAAAATATGAGTAAGGGACATCAAATAAATAAAACTATTATTTCAATAAAAACCCATAAAAAACATTTTCATAAAAGCATACCTTTTTACACCAAAAGGGAATCATGTTTTTTAAATGAAAATTATATTAACTTTTGAAAATCAATATATTTCTATGAAAACTCATTATCAATCATAGAAAAGTTAAATAGGTATATGGGGGAATCATTTTTTCATATCATTCTTAAAAATTGAGTAACAAATTTGGCCAAACTCCAACTCTATATTACCCAATACATTGGAGGTTATAATGGAACCACATGTTCTTGGATTATCACATATCCACTCATCATTGGTTGATACAGTAACCAAATATCCTTTTTTTATCATGTAACCACCCATAATTATAATTTAACAAAATGTCCAATAATCATAAACAATTCCCAAGAACAATATCATAATCATTACACATGAATACTTGTATAATAGAAACCTTCTTGGAGGGAAATTGTTCATTTTAAATGAATACTACAAACATACAATGGGAAAAAATTATTTGAAAATAACCATGTAATCTTGTAGATAAATATTAAAAAAATTATGGTTTCATGAAATTGATAAAATATATTAATTATTTATTAGTTTGAAAAAATATTCCTTTTAACATTTGTAAAAATAAACATTAAAAGATGATTTTATAAAGAGAAAGTACCTTATGTTAAACCATAAATATATTAATTTTTGAAAACATATGAGAGAAATTCATATATTAAATTTTTAAATAATTATTTTTTATAATAAATAAATTCATAAAAATAATTTTTATAATTCTAACATTAAATATAAATACTTTGAAAATAAATATTTAAAACATTTAAAAATAGGTTTTTAGTTAGAGTCCCTTACCTAGAGTCTAATTCATAATGTATATTGTTTATATTCCATAATTGTAAAATTGGGTCAATTTTTTGTACTTTATTGATAAAATCATTCATGTTTATTATTCCTTTTATATCACTCATTTATATATTATATGTAATTAATTAATTATTTAAGTTCATATCAGAAGATTTGATGATATTCAGTACCTAAGTCCAGAATGGATTCGATATGTCAAATATGGTCAAAGAGGACATAGTTACATCATATATTGAATAATATTCATTAAGTAATGATAATTTTTGTATTTAAATTAAACATTTAAATCAATCCATTAAACATGGTTATGAAAAATGAACTACATTACAATCATGGAGATCATAGGCCTAATATACCCATCAGTAACATTTTCATTTTTAAATGATCATTTTGGAAATAATTTAAGTATCATTTTATATTTTCATAAAAATTATAATATCATATATATAATATTATTTCATTAAATATAATTATATATATCATCCATGTGATGTGGTGATGAAAAACGAATCACATCGCTTTGGGGAGGCGATAGTTCACACACCCGCACAAACGAAATTATCATTTTTCAGTACAAGGAATTGAAAAAAGGAAAATGTTATATTATATTTTAATAATTAAAAATATGTCATGAATTTCATGTATAAACACTAATTCCATAATTATAACCAATTATGATATATGGATATGGAAAATGTTTTACAACGGTTCGCTAGGCGGTAGTCCACCGTAAACACAAATGATTTAATATTTTCACATTTAATGGAAGTGGGGGTGGATTTAGGTTATTAAAAAAACATAATAAATCTAAGTATATGTATTATAATATATTTATTGTTTTATCATGGTTTAATAATATTTTTAGGAGGTGTAAGATGAAATAAAACAAAGACACTTGATTGAAAAAGACATCTATTCATCAGGAAACCTTCTTTTCTTAACACCTTAAGACCACCAAGGTTGGTTTTATGCATAAAATAAGGCCTATAAAAAATGTGAAGGATTATAGGATGTTATTTTGGAATATATTGGAGAATAATATTGGTTTTTAACAGTGAATAATGGGTAAGAATTTGTGTGCTTTTATAAGAGTGGGGAGGGACACTCTTGGATTTTTTCAAGATATTTAATTAATACAAATTAATTTTAAATTAAAAATGTCTCAAAAGTAATTTATTTAATATATAATATGATTATGGTTCAAAATGAACTCATTTTATATTTTTATACAAGTTTATGTCACTTTATTACACTTATTATTTAGTTTTAACGCTCATTTAACCCCTTTAACTCTTATAGTGACAACATTGATTTTTACATATTGAGGGTCCATAATTTTAGTATAAAATGAAAAAGTACCATAAATAGAGAATGGATTATACTTTAGAATTTATCCAAATATGTTTTCTTAGTTTAATATGTTTAGGAATTTTATACTATTTAATAAATTACTATCCACAATAAAATATTTATAATGTCAATTTTATGAACTGTTCATTACTTTGACTTTAATAATATCCATATAACTATAATAATTCAATTTTTTTAAAATCCCCAACATGTCAATGTAATATATAAAAATTGGTGATCACATTAATTATCTGAAATTATATTTATTTTAATATTCTAATAACATGTATTTGATATTTTCCATTAACTAAATAATTACTCCATCAGCGATGGAAAAGATTTGAATGTAATTATTTATTTTATAAAAAATAAAAATAAAATAACATGATTAATATAATTATATTATATTTCTAAACAATATTTATAGTTGAAAATGTCCCCATGATAACCCCATATTATTAATATTTAATTAATAAGAATATGATTGTGACATCATTGTGCTTTATTTAAATAAAACATTGCAAATGTCACAATCACATGTAAATGGACACCAAAGGCCATATAATTGAACCTAAAATAATAATTGACGAATATTAATCATAAAATAAGGTTTTTGAAATTGGAATTGTCATTTTATAGTCATTTTCATGTTATTTTTACCTTTAATTACATATTTTTTACCAGATTTACCTTTTACCAAGGTAATATGAATTACTAAGGTTTCTGTTCAAATTGTATAAAAATTCAAGTGACATATTTAATAAATAAGACCTTATTATTTAATATATAGAATCCATTTTTTTAAATTAAAAAAATGTTTTAGAATTTAATTGAAAATTATATCGGCAAAGGCAATAATTTTTTTATTCTAAAAAATGCCCTTTTGAAATATAAAATATTTTTACACTAAATTAAAGTTTAAAATCCATTTAAAAACCCATAATTAGATTATTTAAAATCAAAATTAGAAAATTAAATTTTCAAACGAATATAAAATATAATTTCTATTCATAAATAGTTGAAAAGAAAATACAATTTCTAATAAAAATCAGTATTTTTCATTATTAATTTAAAAATTAAAATTTTATCAAAAAATTCTCAAAATTTAACCATATGATAATTTGGTTATTATTATTTAAAAAATAATATTTATTTAATTAAATTAAAATTATAACATTTATAAATTAATTATATTCCTCACTTACAAAAGCAATAAAAATAATTCTTGAGGAAACTGTATTTGAGGAATAATTTTTTTTACCAAAATTAACTACTTAATTTTATAATAATTAATTATAAAATTATTAAAGAGTAGGACCATTTTATATTTAATAATTTATTTAATACAAATAATTACCTATAATTTATCTTTTAGGTTCTAGTGGTCAATAATAATAATATTTAGTTGTTCGTTTAAGCTTAGTGTTCTGTATCTTGTATGCTATAGTATTTCCTTTTAATAACATGGGATGTTAAATAAAAGGTGAATGATAATGTAATAAAAAAATGAAATTTATGAAATAATTGAATGTGTGAAGAAAATCACATCTTATTTGTTCTATTACGGGAGATTACACAGTAGTCCTTATAATCCAATCAGGATAACATATATTTAAAGTCACTTGTCCCATGATATCTTCCCATAATGATTAGATGAAATTAAAAATGGGAATGAAAATACTTAATTGTTTTTATTATGTGATGTAAAACCATATAATAGCTTTAAATACATGAAATATAAACTCTTCATATAAATAATGATGATGTTAATTGAAATCAAAATGCTATTACAATGGATATCTCAAAATTCTAAAATAGAAGAATATAAAATATTTAATTCAATTGTTGATCCTCTAATTCAAATATATAAATATCAAAAAATAAAAATATTCAATAACAATATAGAAATAAAATTTGAACCCAAATAAGTCAAATTTCATGGGAAATGAAATAGATAGGATAAACATACTTAGATTCTAATATATAAGACTTATAGTGTCCCAATATTTTGTGAAAAAATTAATAGAAAATAAGTCAAAAATCATATCTAAAAATTATAATAAGTGATATTTACCTGCAAGAAATATCAAGGAATAATACAGAGATCATTCCATATCTAAAAAATCTATGCATTTATTAATTTATTATTGGCAGTAAACAAGTGATCAATGTTCAAATTAGTGCATAATTCATGAAAATATTCAATATTAATGTAAATGAATCCAAGGTTACTCAGGGGGTTCAAGTATCCAAGAATGTGATGGGGAGGGAGGCCGATAAGTTGGTAAAAAGGGATGGGGAGGTGGAATATGTGAGGTATAATCAGGAAGATGGGAAGGTGGAGATGAATATGTGGATTCCAGTAGATTAATGGGTGTACGAATAATAAAAATTATAAAATCAAAAGTTTAATTGAATAATTTTTATTAATGTAATAAATTAAAATAAATTAAAACTGACCTTCAAGTTGTGGTAAACTTTGGTAACCATTTTAATGGCCTCTTTAAATGATGAAGCTCTATTGGGTAGAATTGAAAATTCCAATAACCCGATTGTGAAAATAAATATAACATTAATTAGTCTACATTAATAAATAACACCTTGTTTACATTCAAAATTATTTTCTAGATTTTTATTTTTGCATTTTATAGTTCTATACATCTTAGTAATTGAAAAACTAAAGTGAAGAAAATACTAAATCATGAGATCAAGTGAAGGAATATTTTATATCCTATAAAATAAATACTATAATAGAGGTTAATATAAAACAAACCAATTAAAGAGTATTACAAAACCATAAAGAACACCTGAATATTTTAATATGTTCAAAAAATTATATGATAAATTTATATATCTTAATGACATATGAAAAATAAAATTTATTAATATTCTTTATTTTTATTTTTAAATAAAATCATGATTATAATAAATACAATCATTCCAATGTAGGGTTTTTAGATTGGGAAATACATAATGTTATGATGGTAATAAAAATTATGATTTTATATTTTTCATGTTTCAAAGATAAGGAATCCAAATCAACTAAGAGTATAAAACTAGAAAAAATATTAAAAAACTATATGTGACACTTGATAAAAGGAGGTTATTATTTTAACAAATGAATTATATTCAAAATATAAAATTTTTGTGGACTACTATGAAGAGGTGTAATATTTCATTAAAAACATACTTATGAGAGCTATACCAATGAAAATAGTAGTGTATTTTAGGAAACCTATTTCAAAGAACACTAAAAGAAAATGAATAAATGAAAAATTGGGTTATTATTTACATAAATTTTCAAAGGCACATTAAGTTTATTATCGGGTTTCTTAGTAAAGGGTTCGAGTGTCATCATAGAAGTAAATGAAACCCGATAATGGTTGATGAATTTATTCCATAATTTAAAGAAATGGATTTATACATATGTCACATGTATCAGTTAAGCGAAATAAATAATGATCGAATGCATTCAAATGAATCAAACTGGAAATACTTAAACATAGAAAAAATATGATATTTAAAAAAATATATGAAAAAATTATCAAAAAATTAGATAATTTGTCAAGAATCGAATCATTAAAGAAGGTAGATGATAAATGAAAAAACATAGTGTCAAATTGAAAGATAATTTTCCTTGTGGAATCTTTATATTTCTCTGTGTGTTAAAATTAAATTCATATTGAATATAAATTTCCTCAAGTGAAAATTTTAATTCTTTTTGTATATTAATTTCATATTGAAACTACATATTATACATAAGTATATATATTATTAAATATTAAAAATGATAATTTATATTAAAAAGATATATTTAATCCATATTATAAAAAATCTAGCATATTGAAACTTCATGCTAGAATCAAATTTTATAGTATAATTGAAATATAGACTAAATTATACCGAATCCCATTTTAATATAATTAATTATTTTTCTTTGGAAAATTGTTATTACTACATTAAGTTTTTTTCTATATATTAATTCTAACAGATACCATTAGTACACTATTATATAAATTATATTGTACAAAATTAAAGATTCGTTCATAATATGATAAATAAATATTTTTAGTGGTATAGAGAAAAATAATTTTTACAACATCAATATTACCAGAGTGAATGATTTTTGAGATTTTTTGTGAATACTTATTTATATTTCATATTTAAACCTGATATTATACATGAAAATGTACCATAAAATTCAAAGTAATATGCATACTAAAACAACATATTATAAATTTTAGTATCACTTTTAAATTAACATTATACATAACTATACATATCAATATTTTTTATTGTTAAAGAATATAGACACATCAGTGAGATGATGTAAAGTGGAATTGATTAGAGATGTGATTCCATGGATGGTTGTTTTGTAGACATGGTAATATGAAATACGATGATATTAATGTGATGATATATATTTCTACCATGGAAAATTATGGGGGAGACATTATTCCTATATACTTCTATGATTTCTAATATAGATGGTGATTCACATGACTATTTGAGGTAAGAATGTAAAATATAACGATTAATTAATATGGATCAAAAAGTGAAAATGTTTAAAGATAAAAAATTAAAGGAGAAGTGTGGAGCTTGTCTTAAAGGAAACATGGATTTCCAAACAAGATTGGGTTGCATAAATACATTATTATTTAATGAGATAAATTATATTTTGAAGTACCTAGTATCAAAATATTGTGTTAAAAGTCTATATTTGTTTTCTAAATTATCTGTTATAATTCTAATTTAGCTACCTGGGTAAATGAAACCATAAGTACTTATGAGAAGCATCTAAATTGTTCCACTTTTGAGAATTACACTATATATATAGATAAGGTTATATATATGTTTGGATATGTGTATATATATATATATTAATGTAGTGTTTAAATAAATATGACCAGAGTCATACCTAAATACCTGAATGATAATATTTATAGAGAAATACTTTGGTTTCATACTGAAAACCTAGTTTTTAGCTGGTTATGGATTGAAATGGATGGTATTGAAAAAATAGAATTAATATTGACAAGATTTGTTTGAGAGAAAAGATTCATCAATATTAACCATAATATAACAATAAGCACGGGGAGCCAATAAGTACAAATTACCTTGAAATTTTAATGTACAAGGAAATAATTTAAGACCAATTGTTTGTTTAGATATCCAGATACTCTTTTAAAAGTGTGTTTTTCATTTGTATCTTTTTATGGGATCCAATGCTTCTGTTAGTGATTTCTATTAATATTAAGACATTTTGACACCATTTCAGTAGTTTAACCAAAAATAACATATTATGATAGATTAGTATTTAGATTTTTGAAACCAATCAGTATAGAGAATAATAAAAAAATTATTCATCATAATTTTTGAAGGTTTTATTTCAATAAAAAGAAATTGAATAGTCATACTGTGTTCATGAAAAAAATATATCTTTATCAAACAAAGTATATATAAATGTAATATTTATATATATGTAATGAATAGGATTATAAGAGTGATTTTAGTTAAATATGTAATTTAAAATGGAATTATATAGAATTATTAATTTTTCAATAATGGGAAATATCATGTTTTTAATACAATCTATAAATACAATATATATATGATATAAATAAGTAATATGAATAACATATTAAACTATGAAATGCAATCAGTTGAATTGAAAACAAGTAAATGTTTTAAAAAATATAATTTCAAAAAAACATAGAGTTTGGATTAGGAGTACTTGGATGCTTGATTTTATTTACTGGATAATTTCAGAATATTATCATAAGATTAATGGATCCATATATGAATGAAGTATTTATCTAGTAATGGAGGAATATTGATGAAATAATAAAAATTGAAGGGTATGGTGGAATAACTGATGAAAATAAGTACATGTTTTATTATAGATACTACCTGATTGATGAGTGTGAAGTAGTCCTAGGGTAAACATAGGTGAAATTAAATAGTTCAAATGATCATCCAGGTTCCAAGGAATGTGTACAGAACTTAAATATCCCAGGATATGAATTTTTATTGGAGTTAGTGATGTAATAGGAGGAATAATTTCTATTTATTATGATCAATTGAATAAAATACACGAAATAAAATGAATTAACATTTAGAAAAAGTATATACAAAGAAAAAAATGGAAGATTCAAGATATTTGATCATAAGGAAAATAAAAATATAGATAACCATATAAAGTTTCATGAAAATTGATGAGAGAAATAAAATTCATAAAAAATGGATGATTAATTATTATATGGAAACTATAATAAGAGGATAAAAGATTACCAGAGGTATATAAGGATGATACCTATCAAACAATGAATAATATATAAAAGAGAAATCGATTCATGTCACCCATACTATCTTGTTCCCCTTGTAATGATCCCTTAAAAAAAGCATAAGGGATTGGGGAGGGTTAAAATATTTATAATTTGAATAACTTAATAAAAATAGAAGAAGTGTGGATAGGTAAGGGTGGGGGTGAGAAGGTGGAGGTGGGGTGTCAAGGAATTAAAATATTGAGAGGAGTCATTTAACAAGAACTCATATACAGAGGGAATAAAGAGCTCAAAGGTAATATGTGGGAGGTATTGAGTGGAAATAGTCAAGGAAGAAATAGGGAGGATGGGACGAGTTGGAAATGGATTACTGAGGGGGTGATACATGTATTTGAAATTACAAGATTTAGTATAATTTTAGATATTCCAATTAATTGTTATGTTTTCATTCCCTTCTAGAGTTCTTTATTATACATGGATTAAAATATTTTTAATTTTTTACATAAAATTACACAATGTCCCTATACCTAATATATAAAATTATATCCAATGACTATATATACGATGACTATATATCCAATGGCCATGTCAACCAATTTTATATACATAATTTTCATAATAAATTCCAATATATAGTCTTACATACATCTTTAAAATCATTTATACTAATAATTTTATGAATTCTTTAAATTTATATTGTATTTATAATGATTTTCCTTCTTTTCATGGTTATAATCATAGGTATGATCTTCAATAAAAACCCCAAGGATATAGATTTCATTTTTGTGAGTTTTTTATTAGTTATGGTTTTATTAATATCTTTATTTTCGTAATGATGTTTCATATTTCATTAACGTAATGTTTTAATGTTTTCCATTAATTAAAAAATGTCATCTTAATTTCAAATATAATTTTTCATATTTTTAACATCATGGTCCAGATAAATATGAGGAATAACTTGACCGGTGGCATTACATGTCTTTAGGCACATCGTTCCGTACTCTAGAGGCTGTCGACTAATATCATATATATAAGGTAATTCCATTTGGATAGTATACCCCCATATCAAAGTGAAAAGTGAAAATAAAATGACCGAATATCATAAACATCATATTTTTTATAAATAATAAATAAACTAAATATACAATAACAAAATGAAATGGAGCACACATGAAAGAAAAGAGAACAGATTTCCAACTAGGGAAATCATAAATGTAAAAATAATACATAAAAAATTAAATATTAAGAGGTTCTAATAAAAACCCAATCCTCATCTCATACCAAACTATAGTACACACATACGATCTATCCTTTTTGACCTTCCGTCTCTGGGACTCTTCCCCAATCTATACCAATAACCAAGTGAGAGTCTGCTTGGGTACCCAAGTGTAATAGTGGCCTAATTATGGTGTGAATACAAAACTCAATAGGGAACCACCAGCATGGTCCCATAAATTCCAAATAATGTAGTTATATTTTTCTTTGATATTTTATATGTAAAAAAATTCTATGAAAATGAAAAAATCCATCATTGATCATTAGGTCTGTGACCCTGATTAGCCATACCTTATTTTTTCATTTCTGGAGTGTTTATGAGCACATTTTTATGTCTGTTCCAACCATAATAATGACACAAGGGTATTTAACCCCAATATATATGTAATGAATCAGGGGAATTATCCACCATGTCATACATTATAATGACATAGGGATTTCTTCATCCTAGAATAACATCCTAAGGAATGCTCCATCCCAATATAGAAAGGATATAGGTATGAGAACCCCATCAATATAGAATACTCAACCACACCCACTGAAGACCAAAAAAGAAACCAATATATACCACATTATGGTAAATGCCCCATATTTTTGTAACCAATAATCCCATCTCCAAATACATGAATATCTCACCAATAGTATCAGGACCACATCATTTGGAATTTTCTACGTAACTAACTCCCATTTGGGATATTTATTTCTAATGACCACCCATTAGGTAATTTTATTTGTATCATAACACAACCACAAAATGGATTTTTCTATAGAAAAACTGACCCCCCCTATGATTGTATTTCATATCACATTATAACCACCTCAAAGGTGCAAGATACTAGTGTTAAAAAGACCACATAGATGTTTTACATATCTGTTATAAAAATAAAAGGGGAAAAGGGTTAAACTAACACCAAAACATAATATTAATAAAAGGGTGTTCCCCCTAGGATTACAACCCTGAACCTTAAAGGAAACCTAGGTACACAATAGTAACATGGGTTCTAAGGTGACATCCTTGATCATATACCCATTATAAACACACCCTCTTAGGGTACAACTATCACTAAGAAACCATACAAGGCACCGTAAGTCACTAATTAGGAATGGTTCCCCACTTGGGATCCTTTATATCAACACACCATAAAGGAACCTACTTGGGTTTCTTTTGGTCAACAACGAAAAGGTTCCCTTCTTGGGGTTCCCTTTAGAATAACTCACACAAGGTACAAACCCATTAATTAGGTGTAACATATCACATCCCCAAGCCTCTAAAATCATACATCCTCAAATACCTAATAGATAGAAACTTAATGGAAACACACTAGGGGTGTGCCAAGGCCAATCATAATTTCTTATGTTTTACAAGGGTAGTCCACTCACCCAAACCCGATCAATGTACCAGTGACTCTAACAGGCCTTATAGATCCTCACATGGACTACCTAGGTTGTTCCACTCAATCCATGACACAAATATACATGGTGTTGTCCAAGTGATCTTACATAAGGGGAACTAAGTCGTAACCATTTCATTTCAACCAATAAACATACCTTAATGAGATCCAAGCATCAAGAAATAACACTTGAATCATGACCTCAATAATCAGTGGATGAGTCTAAAAAGTCAGTGCATAGAGGCCAACGGTGCCATAGAACATTATTCGGTTCATTATGGGAATGAAATTTAATTTAAATATTTATGTTAAATTAATAATTTCAATTAAATAAATAAATGGGTCAACACCTTCAGTGGTGTGACTATGAATCACATAAATCATAAATAAAATGATTTAAACAATAGGAAAACTACACAGGACATCCTAACTCTTTATAAATCCTTTAAAAATTTTCTCCATTAGTCATTAACTCATCTATAAAAATCCATGATTTTATATGTATAAATTTTGATGTATTAAATAACTTTCCTGACATCAAACACCGAGTCTATATAAACCACAATACTTTAAACCGTTATAACCTAGCCATTAAATGGTAAGATATGAATTGTAATAACCCCATTATGAAAAAATGTATAATTTTTTTAATAATTCAAATGTATTGGCTAATTCATTTTATATAACTATATAATTTTCAGTAAAGTGATTTTATGTTTAAAAAATTTGTTTTATTAAAAACTGTTATTTGTCTCATTTTTTCACGTAAAAACTATAAATAATATCTACCATTTTTAGAAATACTACTTAAAACAATGAATATATTTTTTTAAATCAGCATGTCCAAATTTACTTAGGGTGAAATTTTAGGACTTTAATGAAAAGATTTATATTTTAATTAATAATGAAAAATAAATATTTTTGTAAAAAATATAATTTATTTTCCTATTAAAGTCCAATTAATTTTTTAATTTTACCCTAAATTAAAATAAATATCCCTTAATTAGAAATAATATAATTAATTACATATTAATCATGAGTACACTTTATTTTAGCAAAAGTTAATTTTCGGTCTTCAAAATACATGTTTTTGAAAAATGTTTTTTTGATGACAATGCGTTTTTATCTTAATAAATTAAATTGATATCTATTAATTATTTTTTAGGTTTAAATGTATATATTATATACTAAATCATATATTTTAACATTGATTTTATTCTTTTTACAATGAAATCTATGTAAGTAAATTATGGTTTATGCTTAAAGATTCATTTTTCTAAAATGACTTTTCATGTTGGTTCCAAAATTGTTTCAAATTAAGTTATTCGGAGTATATAAATTAAATTCATTAAAATTGGTTCTATATTTATATTAATACTTATTAATATAAAATAATAGACCCAACATAATTTTTGGTCATATTGAATAGTAAAAGTAGTAAAATTTTGATACCAGGGTTAAGGTTAAAATAGGTTTAACAGGGGAGAAGTGGGGTGGGGATAAACCAACTGATAAGGGTAGGATTGAGGCCCACACATTTATAATTATTATTGGTTTTATTTGAAGCTTTTTTATCCAATCTTTGAATATCTAACTATTTGGAGGAAATTTCCCATGAAGGTGACCTTATATCATTGAAATCATTTAATAAATCCAAACATTTATAATTTTTATTAGTTTTATTTCAACCTTATATTTTACTACCATTTAATATATATAATTATGAAGTAAATTTACCATTAAAGTGACCTTATATCAATGAAATAATTTATGAAATTCCATTTTTGTCCCACATCTTAGGTATAAAAGGGAATCTCTTCTCCGCCATGATTCACACCATTTCTGCCTTATATATTAGAAAATAACTTCTAGAAAACATTTGTAGAATCCTTCACCAAATCCTAGATCTTATGGTCTTCTCTTATAATCAATACTTCAAGACTTATTGTATAAGCCAATGGAGGTCTCTCAAAGAACATGTATATATCTTAACAAAGGTCTTTTAATTTTATTTATTCTTCTAATGTTTATAAATAAGTTGTATCCACAAAAAAATGATGAATAAAATATCATCAATATACTAAAATGTCATTATATTTATGGAAAACCCATTTTCCACCTCTTCTCCATCAAATGGGATATGAAAGTATCGCTCGTGCATACATATAAACTACCACCTCCACATAGCGATACAATTCATTTTCCACAACAATTATTAATGGTTGTTTATTAAGATTGGGTTAATTTTTATATATGATATTTAGTTATAGTAATGATTATAGAAGGGTGAATTAACATTTAACTTTCTTTTTTTCAATCAATCAAAAAATAGAAATATCACTCATACATACGTACAAAATACCGTATCTACTGAGTGATGTAATTCCATTTTCATAAATGAATTATATAAATGGTTATATTAATGCGTATATGGAATATATATGATATTTATATCATTATTAGAATTCAAGAAGAATCATTATTGTAGTTCATGAACCATAACCACTGAACAAAAACAAACATCAAAAAATGAAGTAGTTCACACATGAAATGATGACGATAATAAAAAATTATAAATTAAAGGGTGATATGTTGTTATAGGTAAAGCATATATGAAATTATAGATTTTATTATGGTTCATTTTTATAATTATAATAAAATTTAAATTTATTATACTATATTTTAGAGTTATTATTATGCAAGAGGGATTTGGGGTAAGAGTTTTATGTTACAATCTAATTTTTACGGAGATTTTTTGTGATTAAATTTTTTGATGAAGAAATTATATGATCTATATCTCCCAAATATTATTTATTTTAATATCCTTTAGTTAATTTTTTATATTCCATTTTTTATATTCTTTTTTCTCTCTTTTTGTACTCAAGATACAAAATGATTGTTTTAAGGAAAACCGACCTTGTTTTTCTTTTCGACTGACAATATTTTCTTCCTTATCTTTATATTTCATTAAAAAAATTTCAAGAATGCTTTTAATATTTTACAATGGTTATTTAAATTAATTTTTTATTATATTTTAATTTACATAGTAATTTTTAAAAATATCCTTCTTATTGTTTTCTAAATTTGGTACTTTTGACTTTTTACCAAAATTGGGAATGTATTTTTTTAACATACAACACATGAATGAATTCTTAGGTCATCATGAATACTATTTTATTTAGATAATACTCTACAATTTACTTTTTTTCATTACAATTAAATTATTTTCCTTAATAAGTTTGAGTTTTTTAGATTATAAATAACGTATTTCAAATAAAAAGGTCATTTTACTCAAGAAATGTTCTAGAGACATTTTAAATGTATTTTTATATATAAAAAATAAATTGATATTGATTATTATTTACTTGAAGTTATAACACTATGTGACCATATTTATTCATTCTATATATGGTTTTTTATTATGTTGATGAACTATTCAGAAAATCATTATACTTTCCTTGTGTTATGGTTTTATGTTATGATGTTTTTTTATGTTATTTTCGTACACAAATGAATGGATTTCATATTTAGATGAGTGGGATTATAATTATATATCTCTATACTTCATTAAGTAAAAAATTATATATAATGATATAATATTTACATTAATGGGGAGTGAACTCAGCTTAGTAAGGGACATTATCCAATAAATTAGTCTTCAGAGTGAACCTTGACTATGGAAATGAAGGAATGCTGATTTAACCCAATACATTATGGTAAAATTTGTAGTGATCCTTTAGTATTGAAATGATTTTATTTGATTATGTTAATGAAAAAAAATTATTTCTTATGATTATTATATAATTTGATAGATCATTATTGATTATTGATGAATTTTCACTATTATGTATTATGAATTTACTGACTGAAGATATATTTTTATTGAACATATGGAAACCAAAGAAACAACAACAGGGATCTCCCTCATGGGGGATAGAAGTGATGAAGACCCATAGCATCCCCAATTAATATCACCCTACACTATATAGGAAGTGACCCCAAGCTATCATAAATATCCATATCCTCTATCGGGTTTCCCAAACGGGCGAGCGAGTTTGCCACAAAGTTAGCCTGCCTCCAAATATGATGGATATTATCCCCAAGATTAGTCTCTGTTTTGCATCTGCGAATCATGTAAATCAACTTACATAGAACATCATGATGCCCATGAATAAATCTCACCAGAACATCAGAATCAGACTCAATCTCTGTTACCTGAAGGTCATGCCTCTGACAAACTGTCAAAACATATAATAAAGCCTGAACCTCCCCACATAATTAGGTTCCTAGACTATATAATTTTATGAACCCCATAATAACTAAACCCTATAAATCTCAAAGTCTCCCTCTTCCATGCATCAACCCCCCATACATGACCCATCCACATTCATCTTAAAGCATCCTCTGGGAGGGATCCACCCAATCCATTGACCCTCCTTCCTATTAATCTTGTGCGGTTAGTTGATAAGATCAGATAATAAAACTGAATGTTGGATCCCCTACAGCAAAAAAACCATCTTCAAAACTAATGACTTTAACTACATATGTTGGAAAGTTAGAGACCTCTTGGACCCCAACCTCACCTGACTGCGCACCTCCCAAGTGGTCTAGAATATTTAAGCAAGAATGACAGCCCGAACCCTGCATTCAGGTGAACTTACTTCTGTACCATGAAACCAATACTCTATGTATCATTGTAGTGAGTGTTGATCATTTTAGGGACATGGTCATTGTGATTATAAAGCGAAATGTAACTGTTCCCATCCACTCTGGAAGTAGTGATGAATAGTTGTCTCTGCCTCCGGTTTCTCACAATAGTATCACCAAGACACCAATGGGATCCACATCCTTTGAATGTTCTCTTCTATAGGTATATCCATATTCCTAATTCTCCATATAAAATAAATTCGTTTTGGATGAAATTTATTTTCACCATGCATTGGTTTCCTCCTCATCATTCTAGCCCTCCGTATGTAGCAGCCTCCTATAGTCTTGAATGAAAACTGTCCCCAAGCTGACCGCATGAAGCATTAATTTTCCTATTAATTACTCATAATGATACCTTCATAAGAATCTATCTATCCAATGCTAATGATAGAATAAATGAATCTAGGTTGATCGTGATACTCCTTAAAAGAGATATCAGGATGCATGAATCATGGGAAATCTAGTCCCTCACCAACCTAATTTTTCTTCTAGAAACTAATTTCCCCTTTGCTGATAATCCACCTGGAAGATTCAAAAAGAGTCTAGAGGTGAGAGACCTAGCACCGTGATAGACGCGAATGTCAAGGACTGCGTGTACCATGCATCTCCCATAGTTCACCATACCTCACCCTGAAGAAAAATGCCCACAATAACTCACCCAAATGGATTTCCCAAGCCATCTAACCTTGCATACCCTACATGGATTTTCTGAATTAATGAAGCCCCACACCACCATCATTAACATGTCTGGCCATATGGTCCTAGGAGGACCAATGGCTACATCCCGATCGAATAACATCCCATACAAACATGGTAAAAATCTTTCCATTCTGCCTGGAGACCCCTTTAGGAATATTGATCAACAAAAAAAACATTAATCAGTATGGACATTAAGACACAATTTACTAGTGTCACCCTCCCTCTAAATGATATAAATTTACTTTTATAGCTATATATCCTTCCCATCAGACGATTGGTGATTTCCTCGAAGTCATGATTCTTGATTTGACCATAAGAAATCGGGGTTCCCAAATACAACGCATGCATCTGTCTTCGATAGTGACCCAAAATATCTTGAACACTCCAACAACACCCACCTGGACACCTGTTGGATATAAACACAAAACCTTTCAAAGAGTTGATCCCCTATCCACTCCAGAGCCCATAGGTAGAAAATATCCCCATGAGGTTAATCAAATACCTTCTCCTTCCGTTAGTGAAAATGATAATATCATCAAAATACATTAAATGAGATATACTTTCACTCCTACTTCTACTACAACATGCTTTCAATCTACCATTCTCCATGCCTTTGAACAGATTCTTAGAGAGAGAATCTTGAGCCAAAATGAATGATCTTGGGGATAATGGATCCTCGTATCAAACCCCACAGACCGACATGAGGAATCCATTACACCTCCTCCTAAGAGAAATGGAGACCCACAGTGAGGAGAAGCACCAGAAAAAAAGATCAAAAAACCTCTCCTAGAACCCATCCCTCAACATCACACGAATGATGATGATCCACTCCATTTTGGTCATATACATTGTCCATGTACAATTAAAGTATGAAATTCTATCTCACTAATCTACTATTGATGTCACTCCCCAGTACACTTGCAATCTCCACTGCCCCCTGAAGGTTCTGAAATTTAATGTAACCATGTTTCTACCTCGACACCAACTGTTGAATCACCCAGCTCATCCTTGTTGAAATGAGAGAGGCCAGAATATTGTGAGAAACAGTACAGATACATTTGGGTCAATAGTGGACAATACTCATAGGATACTTTATCTTTGGGATGAGAAAAATTCTTGACCCGCAAACAATCCTCTTCAAAGGGCCACCACTAAATAAGTCTTGGACATCCTCCACCACCAATGGACCAACCACCCCCAGAGCTACCACAAAGAATGCACTAAGGAAGATGTCTGGTCTGGGGATGAAATCACATGGTAACTTGAAGACCAAATCCTTGATATCCTCCACTGTAGGTAACAATGAGAAGAAGACATTATCTGAGTCATTCATCAGAAGTGGAATACATCCTTGAAAATCCTCTTCTGTTGATAACCCTTGATCTGCCTCATATCTCATAGGTATCTCCACTACAAGAAGGCCCTTGAAGTTCTCAAGCACCATCCGACCTTCCACCTCCACATTTTATGTGAAAACACCATTTACCATATTAATGTTATCATTTATATAGATCCTATGCTTGGAATTAGGTTCTTTTGCGATCTCCCTCCCTCATCCATCTTACCCATGAAATTTTCCTGAAATCCCTTTCCACATCCAACAACCTCTCCACAAGAAGCGCATGTTTATCACTGATCCTGGTAAACATATTCACATCCCACATACCCTGAATATCCTCATACAAACTATTGATATCAGCCTACAGATTAACTACTCCATAATAATTATTAATTCTATTTGACATCTAATTCTGAATATCCCCCTTAAGGCACTTCAAGCGGTATTCCAAGACACACTATGACCTCTCAGACCCCTCACGACTCCAAGAGTATTTTAACATGGACTAGAATCTCTCCTCCTAGTTCTATATATTATTATATTGGAAAGAATGATTTTGAGGGGACTCTCTCACGATTTCCATGAGAAGTTTATCATGGTCTGAATGTGATTGAGGAATATGAGTAACCATCATATTAGAAAAGATATCCATTCCCTGCATATTGGTGAGTCTCTGGTCAATGCGTCTCCAAATGTGGATACTTACCATTCTATTGTTACACCATGTGAACTTATATCCAATAAACCCCAGGTATAATAGTTACGTAGTAGCAATTAGTTCCATAATTTATTTAATGCCATCATTAAAAATGGTCATGCAAACATTTTTTTAGATATGTCTGCAATCGAGTTGAAGTCTCCCCCCAAACCACGGGAGACCACTAGTTTTAAAGGAATCAAAGTGATTCCAAATGTCCTTCCTCTCTTGATATCAAGTGCTCACATAAACGAAAAAAGCACCCTCCCATTTCAAGATATCTTGAGATTAATACATTGTGACCCGAGGTTCACCAGTTCAACTAAGATATTTCTCTTCCAGTAAATCCATATATGAGAGTTGTCTAGATTTCCATGCAAAAACATCGGGTAACCCATTTTCATAGCCATAGAGGGGATTTTGTTTGTGTTCTGTTTGGGTTCTAAAATTTCCACGAGATATTATTGATTGTTATGTGAATCATTGTCCACAAAGAAAACTTCACTTGCACTCATAAACCTTGAGAATTCTAAATAACTAGAGAAAGAATTTACACAGACACTTCAGGCCCCTCTCATTAGACACACTAGAAATGGACATGAACATGGATGCACCTACATCCATTGACTAAGATTGGGTGAACGGTCTAGAAGATCCATCAGTAGAAGCACATCAATTGGGAGTGAGGTATTTATTCCTGAATTCCCCATCACAAACCACGAAAAGAGACAATTTTTCCTCTAAGGTAGAGTGACAAAAACGGCTCTCCAACATATCTTTTTATAAGAGGGAGACCAACAAAACCTATTGCGGGGACTCACAGACAGACTGAAGTGACCAAGGGACTGGAACACAAATGTTTCCCAAAAAATGGGGTGTTTCATCAACATGTCACCCTAGAGAAGACACACATCTATGCTCCAATCCAGGAGGTTCATGGGGAAAATCTCCCACGATACAAGAGCAACTAGATCAGGAACAAACACACATTCATATTGGAGATCATTAACCTATCCCAATGGGCACACCAAGGTAGGAGCAAATCCAAATCCATGAAAACCACTTCCCCCAACAAGTTTCCCTAGTCTCTCATAAGATGGAACCCAAAAAGAATCCTCACTAGAGATAATTGGGAAACAAATAAACAATCTATATTCCTGCTCTACTAAATGTTGGTGTTCTTGAAGCCCTTAGAAATGTATCTCTGGTAGCTTAGGATCCTACTCTCCCATCACTAAATTATAGGGGGAGTAGAGAAAATTCTAAAGGTCATCCTCAGACACTTCAACATAAATCCGTACTTCATGTATATAATCTAATTGATCCTAAGATCCCATCTCCTAACGAGAGCTTTGATATCCCCCACGAAACCAGAAGAACAAAGAGAAACAAGGTATTCCCCTTGCTGTAATCCACCATAGTTGTCCTCTCCATGATGGCATTCATTGCTAATGTTCTCTCCACGATAGTGTTTTACGTTATCAAAAGGGTTCTTCCCTTGGTGATGTAGTGATGAGAAATACCTCCTACTATGAGGCACAGGATAAAACAAGCCCAGTCATGTATGATTCCTTGTCATTGAAAACTAAAATTATTTTTAAACTAAAAGAAATACCAAGAAAATGATCATTCTCTAAACCACCCTTGGGTTATATGCCTTCCAAACTAACATAGGAAATCCTAACCAATCTCTCTTCCTAGGATAAAATGGCATGAAAATTCCCACTCTGGTTGGACAAGGTAGATGTTCCTCTGGATAAAGACAAATAAAACTTGATAAATGTGAGGAAATAACTAGATAAAGATGACATACCAATCATGTTAGGTCCTGTATATACCCCTCAATATAGCATTATAGAGGTGCTATAGGAAGATTATTTGCATGTAATCTAACTCAATGTAGAGAAAACTCTTCATCACTTGAAAGAAAAGGAATTACCCTATGATGAGTATTGAAGTCACATCAAGTTACTTAAAGGGTTGAAATTCCCCATTTACATGGAATCTATCCAAGTTTCATGGAATCTAAATATTAAGAAATAACAACAATCACTTTAAAAGCATTCCACAGTGCATTAATGAGATTACAAAAACTGATGGTTGATTCCCCATATGGTTTTCATACTAGAGTATGGGGTTCATGTGGAGCATTACATTTCACCAAACTCCCTAATCAACAAATCCTGTCGAAGGTTGTGGCATGGAATGTTTTAACTTAGTCTATCATAAACAAACAGAATCTATTTATAACCGAAGACATTCTAAAAAAGGCCCTGACCGACTCTCACCAATGTTTGGCAAGAATAGAATATGTTATTGAAAGAATTTTCTATTCGGCATATGAGAATATTGAGAAAGCCTCCATTTAGGCACATTACATCATCATATAATGGAAATGTTGAAAATATCTTACTGTTATTTAGAAATGTTTAATCCAAATGCATACCCAATGATGATCTTAGACCTTGTTTTAATGAAACTCGATATAATATTTAGGGAGGCTGTGGTAGTAGTAGCCACTGTATTTCAAGAGAAATCCCAGCTCACAGTGATGGGGTACTATTTATCCAAACACTTGAGGCCATAAAACCAAGACTAAAGAGTTGTGAAAGTAGAATAGGAATAGCCCCAGCCCTAAGAGATGGGGAATTCACACATGAACAACACCCTTATTAACGGGAAAAATTTATCTCCCAAATTAAAAAAAAAATTAGACTGGATCCTCCCAGTTCATCCCATTTCATGATACAGTTCTTTCACTAGGGACACACACAATTGAACTATTTGAAGATTCCATTCAGATTGTTGTCCACCAAGATGCTCCTAGAGAATCGAGAAAAATAAAAAAAAATACTCATGGAGGATATAGAAGAAGACGGTCTCACTATGATACTAATAAAATTCCTAAAATATATCTCTCATTAGTTAATTTCATCAACTCCACCCTCATAGATCTTACAGAACACAAGGTCAATTCAGAGGAGTCAAAAGTGGGTGTTCGGGTTCATAATGTGGTCCACACCAAAATAATTGAAGGATTTGTGCTTACCTAGAACCAGTATCTTTCCATAAATCTAGGATTTAAATTATAAAATCCACCATAAGACCCCCGAAAGGAATAAAATAGGGAAAAGGGTAAGGGCCCAATCATGTTCCACCTACCTCTTAGAGAGGTTAAGCCCCTTTCTCTGTAGGAAATATTTTCTCAATAGGAGGATGATATGAACGAATTTATAAGACCCAATGAATAATTACATCAATGTAGCCTTTATTATAGATATTTTATATAAATATATCCTTAACTTTCACTACTATATGGTGCAACTAAACAAATAGGGGTTTCCACAATATCTGTAATAGTTCTGGAACATCCGCTCGAAGTGGGATACCAAAAACCGATATATTTGGATCCCACAACAAAAGATTGAAAATTATTTCCATTTTGTGTACAACAATAGTAGGTTTACGCACATCCTTACGTGACTTACCTTATAGGTTACCCATGACATATACCAGCAGTTCCACTATCGATGGCCCTACCAGATGCCAGACCTGTTCAATCTCTAGCTGCCACACCCATTATAGATTCAACTCAACCAGATATTACTCAAATTCTAATGAACACTATCGAGTCAGTAACAGCTCGATTAGAATTCATGGAGGAAAGGATTGTGATGATAAATCAATAAAATAATCCACACCCTTAATGGGTGATTCGACTATTCCCCTACAAAATTTTGGAGACCCAACATTTCCAAATTTCAATGGATCACGAGACCCGAAGCATCACCTGACACGTTTCATCTCTTACTGTGATCCAATGATGGGGACCCCCAAAAAAATAAGAGGCGTTGAAACTTAGGTGATTCGTACAATCACTATAGGGACTATCCATCATATGATACATGAGTTTTCAGGCTTAATAAACTAGGGGATGTGAAGACCTCTATCAAATGTTTCTCTTACAGTTTATCTAAACACTACCAATAGAAATAGACTTCGATATCTCAAACTATTAGTAGTAGGAGAATGAAGGAGTCTATGATTTCTTTTCTCTGTAGAAAGGGTTGAAATACATCTTTAACCTACCTTTCCATCATGAAGAGTTTTTTCCCATATGTATAGAGAATCTTCGTGATGAGTTTCACACACCACTTATCCGTGTGAAATAAATAGGAGGGTTTCAGGAGCCTACTGCAATCGCTGAAATAGTGGGAGAGTCCATCAATGGGACCAAATATATGTCCCAAGAAATTCCATTAGATCAAGGAAAAAGAGTACGGAATGTATATGCCACTATAATAACATTTAATAAAGCCCATGTACCTACTCCTGCTTCAAATACCACACCATATAATATAGAACCACCTTCTAGGAATCAGCAACATTTTCTATCTCACCAGGATGATCAAATAGAAAGAAGGTGAAAATAATTTGAGGATATGAAAAATAGGGTCTATTATTTTTTAAATGACCATGTACTTGGATACATCATCTCAGCATTAGAAACCAACATAGTCAAGTTTCTATAGTCTAGGAAGCCCAATAAAGAAGGTGACGAAGATATCCCAAAATATTTTTCTCTTCAACAAATATTGGGGCACCAAATTAGGTTTGTTTCATGGAAATGATGAAAAATATGGTGGAATCCAAGAATATGAAGTTGAATAATTCACCTCCTCATATAGCATATGTCTCTGAAATCGATTCAGAGGGGGAGAATGAATGAAAGTAAGTTAATAGCAAGGATACATGGATGTTCAGAGACAGGATGGTATGAAAAAAATCAACCGAACCCATGATATCTTCTACGGGTAGTTACAATAGATGATTATCCATCCAGATTATTTTACTGGAACACAACCAACTTTACTTTAATCTTAGTCATCTGAAACCCATCTTCCAAAAAATGACATGTCCTAAATAGTGGGAAGAAAATATGGGAATATGAGAATGTACCAAATCTAAATTTTTCCTTAACATTAGTGGACTCCATGCCTACTATCCAAAAATTATGGGCACCACCACAGAAAATGGTACAAAAAGGGTCTACCTACCAAATGGAGTCTCCATCGGATAAGAAGTTTATTATCTGTTCCATTAACATTATTCACATAATATACCCCTTTTAGATGATGATATTGAATATAACCCCAAAATCCCTACACTTGATTGGGGAACTGGGGGAAGAGGCCACCATAGTTGAGGATATAGTGTAAGATTCTATCATACTAGGAGTAACTACTTTAACCATATCTCTGCTTGAACTGTCAACATAGTTGAAAATCCCTGGAGTGCTCATTAGTTATAGCAGCATGAGAAAGGAATTTCTCCCTCACATGAGAGAGTCTTCCCTGACATGATCATACTAGATGATCGATTATAGGATATTCCAAATCCAAATCAACCTTGGTGTGTACAGAGACATAGCCAAACTAATCCATCAATAGAGGAAGCACATTGAGCTCTTATTCCAAGTGATGATCTGTCTACCTCAGGAACATCATCTCAGTATGAACCTATGAAATAACACCATCATGTTGGGAAACAAAAACCATTGGACCATATTTATGATGTTTTCAAGAAATTATTATTTTTTCTAGCCAAGTTTTTAATCATCGATGCCTTGAGTCATCAAAATACCGTTAAGAAGCACTAATAAAGGCCTTATCAAGACCTCAAGAATTTGAAGTTGAGGTTTCTGCTGTTGAAGTGTATTGTGTAGAAAATGATCCTACAAAATTCCATAAAATTATCTATTTTATAGACCAGGATGAGGAATCCATCATACATGGGGATGTTACACCCTTATATTTATTTGATAGTATAAATGAGATTGATATTTGACGTTCCTTCATTGAAAATTCCTTAGAGTCAACTTCATTCCAATCTGAACAATTCATCATGGGTTCCAATGAATCTCACTTGTCCCCCTCTAGAAAAATGTTATAAGGATATGAAAAGTATGAAAAAAATATTATCAGTGAAATAAAAATAATGATTCAATTTAGGGATATCTTGTATGAATTATAATTTATGATTGTTTGACAGAATACGACATTCAATGTTCTTTTGGGAAGAACTTGGTTACATCATCATGCAGATATCCACTTGTCGTACAACCAATGCCTAAAATATTGTATCAATGAAAAAATTGGGAAATTTAATGTAGAAAAATCCCCATTAAAATCTTTTGAGTCATAATACATTGACACATGATTCTACCATATGAAAAGGGAATAATCCAAGACTAATAATGTTACTTAGATCAATGCCCCAAATGGTGTTGAAATGATTCCATCAAACCCTTTCAAACAACATTGTAGAAACTAAATTTTTACCATAAATAAAATCTAAAGGGTGATACCAGGTTCAAACACATATTCAATGACTTTTGTGATGTATTTTGTGACAACTAATCCCAACAACATTGGAGAAATTTTCAACTCTCTAGGAAGTGATAGAATCCTAAATAAAATCATCCTCATTCCATACCCTAATCTCCAAAAAAGCGATGTTCCATTAGTTGGTATGGGAGAAGTTGTCATGTAAATAAAGGAAGATAAAGATGATATTTCTGAGTCCCTCTTCCTTCCTTTAGAGATCCAAAATGCCTCATATAAGAAAGTGAGCCTAAAATAGTGACGTCATCTTCTGGAGGCTCAAATACTAGTTCCTCCCATAACACCAAGAAAATTGATCCATCATCTATTTCCTAAGATGAGGTGTAAGAGGTAAAGAATATGGAATAGGAAGAGGAGTATAACCTCAGGGATGACCCTCCATCATTTTATGAACGTATCTCTACCACTACTGAATAACTCATAGAAATAAAACTGGGTACGGATGAAGATCCATGACCCACACTGATTAGTGTGGTCGTAAATTATGAATAAAAAGAGATATATAATTACTTTCTGAAGATACACTGGGATATCTTATATTGTAATTAAAAAAATACATTAGGATTCTACCTCAATGTTCCACCCACTAGTTGGGTTTACCAAAATACCATTAGGGAAACAAACAGACGGCCAGATGGAAACACCGAACCCACACCTTCAAAATTTAGGTTGAAGTGGATAAAATCATCAATTAAGACTTAATCCAATAGTTAAAATACCGAAAATTGATATCCAAAATTATAATATTAATGATGAATAGTGGGAAAATTAATTATTTCATTGATTTCATAGATGTCAATCTATATTTTTCAAAAGATGACTTTCCAGACCCAATCGTAGAACTACAGATTGATTCAACAGCTAGTTATCAATCCCTATCCCTCATGGATAGATATTTAGGGTACATAAAAATCCATATGGACTAGAAATATGAATAAAAAACCACCTTCAGGGCCCCATATGGTGCATTCTACTATTAGGTAATTCACTTTGGCTTGAAAAACGCCAATTCCACATACCAACGTGCTATGTATCGCATCTTAAAACCCCTATTTGGGAAGTTTGTTTAATTATACGTTGATGAACTGGTGGTTATGTCTTGAAAACAATTGGACCACCTAGTAGACCTGAAGACCATCTTCAACAATCTATGAAAACATAGCCTAAAGATGAACGTATTAAAATGTGATTTTGGGGTAACCTTAGTAAATTTTCATGGCTTCATCACGTACCATCATGGAATCAAAGTTCATATTGAGAAAAAATAATCTATCTTTATAATGTAACCACCTTGAAATTATAATGAGTTTAGATGACATCAAGTACAATTTTCCTACATTTAACGCTTCGTATCCAACCTCACAAGTAATTTTTTTCCCATCACCAGACTATTGAAGAAAAGGGTCACATATCAACGACCAATTTCTAACTAGAAGTATTTTAAACCTTTGAGAAATACCATTTGAGTCCACCAGTATTGATGCCACATATTGATGGAAATCCAATAATTCTATATGTGAAGGTCCTCAAATGATCATTGGGTGTGTTCCTTGTGCAAAAGAATGTTGTTGGGAATGAAAAAAATCAATTATTATCTCAGTTTAACCATGATTGAAGCTGAGGCTCATTTTTCTGATACCGAGAAGAGCTCTGTAGAGTTAATCCTCCCAATTCGGAAATTGAGGAAGTATCTACAAAACCACGAGGTCCAATTGGTCTCTCATAATAAACTAATCAAATACACCCTTAGTCATAATGTGTTAATGGGATGTATGGCATGGTGGGTGGTCATTCTGTAGAAGTTCGATATAATATTCATTCCTTAGAAAACAGTAAAAGGCCAGGCCATGGAAGACTTGATCACGGAGAAATCCTCTACATAAGTGACATCGTTAAATATTGAATTTTTAGATGAAGAGATCATTTAAATTAAATATTTCCATCAAATATGGTAAGTGTAGTTTGATGGTCCATCCAGAATCCCAAAAGAAAAGAGAACGGAAGATCCCAAGATCAATAAAGTTGGGTTATGGAATTTTCTTATCTTTGAAGAAAATAATTATTACCTCACCCCTTATGATTATTAGAATGTTGTACCAATAATGCGGAAAAATATTTTGCCCTTATAGTAGACTTGGAACTATAACCCCAAATTCCCTTGGACCACATTGAGGTGAGAGGTGATTTCGAGTTGGTAATCAAACAGATCAATGGGGATTATGCAGTAAGGAAATAATGGAAAACCCCCCTTCTTGACAATGTATGAGGGCTAATAGAAGATTTCCCATAAGAACCAACATTGAATCACCTCCAATGATCATATAATTACAAGGAAGATGCATTGTAAAATTCACTTACATCTCTATAAAATTAAAATTAGTATGAAACAATCACCAGTATTTCCAATCACCGGATGATCTCACCTTTTGATCAAGTCACAATAGAGTAGATTGATTAAGTCATACCTATCCCTAAGATCTATGTTCATACCATGGGATAGATGATTCCCATCATGGAATACCTACAAGAAAAAGTAATCCCAATGGATAGTGTTGGGAAAAAGAAAATCCGACCGAGAGTAGTTAACATCACTCTTTAGGATGGCCCAAATAACCATAAAGTCCTCTCTAAATGAGGCTTTGATGGACTCATATTATATGTTTCAATGGATAAGATATTGTGGCTATTATGGATGATGTACATGTGGGATCTTGTGTTACCCACCAGTTATGATACATGCTTTCTGATGAAATCCAAAGTCTTAGATACTTCTGGCCTAAGATGAAAATGGGCTACAAAGAATTATCTATGTAATGTTAGTCCTTAAAAGTGAATTAAAACATGACCCACCAAACCCAACAGCTTATACACAAATAAAAATACTCTTTGAAGCAACTTGATGAATTGTAGTGGCTGGATGAAAAAGTATTTCATACCTTTCACAACTTAGTAGTCTATCAAAATCAGATAGCGTGAGTCTAACCAAAATTATGATCCACTCCTTTCTCCAATGAGAACATGTATTGGTCCAGATAAATTTGATGATACTAGAAAATAAGCCTATAAACCTTTATCTAGTGTGGGAGAAACTATAATCTATACGAAATGTCTTCTATAATGGTGCTTATTTCTTAATGTCAATGGATGGAGATATCATTATTCCACCAACCAATGAAATACACCTAAAGAAATATTTCATGTAACCACATGAATATTATCTAGACTACAAGAAGTTAAAATTTATAGGTGGTATATGACACATGAACTTAAAAAACATGACATAACACGCATGCTCCATGAAACTAAACTACATGGCATCATCTTCTTCGTCACATGATGATAAACTACATGACATATGGTCTTAGTCATATGACCCAAAACTTCAAGACACCATTCATACTCAGTGCATGAAATTAAACTACATGGTTAAAATCTCTATCATTTTACCTTATGAAACCCCCAATATACCACGAGTTGACCCCCCTCATGGTCCCTCAATTCTAGGCCTCCATCTCAAGTGTAAGTCCCAATCACATCCCTCTAACCCCTTAGTGGGTTGAGATGCCCTCTTGGCCAAACATGAGGAAGAAAGGATGGGTAACTCCCATGCATGATCCACACTCACATCATTTCCACTCCATGGTGCAATTTGGCCCCACATTATTGTTATATATCAGAGAATTATCATGTCCTTATCTAATGATGGAAATCTGCATTATTTGTTCAGTAACTACGTGTGGATTGACTCTGGCTCCAGTAAGATACATAGTGATGCTCGAATCCAAAATATTGCGGCCAACCACAAAAAAATTATGAAAAAAATTCCCTCTCCCTATGTGTGGGTCATAACTCCATTGGAAATATTTACATTACTAGATGTGGCTTGATTCCCATTTCTATGAGATATATAGTGCTTATAGATATTCTATTCCGGGTCTAGCCATAATAAAAAAATGTGTTCCACTTTATTTTCCCAGTTCATGGGTCAGAACAGTATAGGTAGAATTTCAAGAACTTTGTGTGTCTTGATTCTTACTCTAGCAAGACAAGTAGTGATGGCTGGGTCCTATACCTCGATCCATCCACACCATTCCATTTTCATTTTAGGTGGCCCATGTCCTCCCCACATGATGTCAAACTGTATAGAATTTCAAAAAAATGTATGTCTTGATTCTCATTCCAATGAGATATATAGTGATTACTGTGTTTTAATCCTTGGGCCTTGCCACAACATTTCCCCGTTTTCACATCGGTTCATCTTTTTCCATACCACGTGACATTAAACTACATGACCAGTGTCCTCACTGAATTACGTTAAATTGCATGGGTGTACAAGAACTATGTTGGGATTTCTTCTCATCCTAATGAGATATATAGTGATGCCTAGATTATATATCATGTCCTAGACACTATGAAAATATAAACTCCCCCACCCTTCACTTGGGTTGCCTTTGTGTCATGGAAGAATATTTTACAACCCATTTTTTCTCACATGGAGTACAACTCATGTGGGGTTAGGCATTTTGGTAAAGGACATCCATGAACAAGTAAGACATGTTAATTTGGGTTGAGATTATTATGGTACTAGTTACAAGATCTTAAAAGGAAAACTAGATTTCCTCATCACATGATAATAAACTACGTGATTCCCTCTAGAACTACATAGGGCTTGATTCACATTTTAATGAGATAAGTTGTGACATTTGGATATTTAGTCCTAGGCCTAACTACAAAATAATTTGGTAAATCCCCCAATTTTCTTATGTTAATGTTAGATCGATATAAGATGATTCAATATGGGTTCTCACCCAATGCATGAACCAATTTTCAATCCACCACCTCCTTTCCTTCACACATGAACTTAATCGGTGTGGGGGACTATTATTTTAGAACTACAAGTGTCTTGAGTCTCATTCAAGTGAGATATGTAGTGAAACATAGGACTCATGTCCTATACCTATCCATGTGGAATTAATAAATGTCCCTTATCTTGTATATGAACAACGATCTGCACAGTTGCACCTAATTTAGGTCCGCTCATTAGGGGTTCTACTGAGGAAAAAAAGATAACCCCTTTCAATATATGTTTCATATATATATGTAAGGGGTGATACACTACTTGGAAACAATCAATACAAAAGTTTCCTTTTTTAATTGACAATATCCTCTCCACACATCATACTCCTGATCGTGGGCACTTTTGGATCTTCATAATCTTTCTCCAGCTCTCAGTGGCTGAATTTTTAATACTGGATAGTTCTTTTGTATGACTATTCTATAAAACATCCCAAATAAATTTTCATAAAATAACCCAAAAAATTGATTTTTATCTAAAGGATTCCACTGTTATAATTCTATAATATGCCCCAGTTTTCCTTGCATAAAATATCCCACAAATAGGTTTTTTCAATAATTCGTAACTTCTCACTTAGAAGAAGCCTTTTCTATCATCACAATATTTGAAAAAACTATGTTAGAACCCATTATTTAAATTAGTCTGTGGTCATCCATCAAATATCTTTACCATATCCTTACCGCAGACCTGATAATCCTAATGAAAATTGTTTATAATTTCATCCCTCATATCTAGAGTATGCTAGAATTGTCTTGGATCGATAGTCCATAAATGATATATCATTTACATGATGTTATGGTCATAATAATACAACCTAAAACTACATGCTCCATTTTTTCTTATGTTGGGTCATACAGGTTTAGGAAACATTTTCTGCTAATTTTTTGGGGATTGGGACATGAGATATTCCTTTTTTGTTTAAGTATTTACTTTCCAAAAAACCAGTCCCTTTATCTTAAGAAATCCTATTCTCTATAAAATTCCTTCAACCATTGATGATAGAATGTCAGAATTCTGAATATTTCCTTTACCGGGCTGTGCTATACCATTCCCCAGTCATCTATGCATGACTATCCACCAAATATACCAGTCATCTACATGATGCCACAATTTAACTATTGAAAAACATGACCTTGATGGCTTTTCATAAGGTATCCCATAAAACGGGGTTTTAGGCTAGTGGTAAAATCATCCTCAGGATAGGACTCCTATATTACCTTGATTCCTTTTCCCATACAACTCATCAGATTCAAAAATCCCATGATAATAGCTTACAACATTCCCTTCCACATTCCAGAATATGATGGAAAATTTCCAGAAATATTTCCATGGATGGAAGGATCATTAAACTTTTGGTAAAAGATCAAGACCATAAATTATATCCCTCAAAATGTACTTGTTTTATGTCTTTAAAATACATAGTATAAATTTATAGTCCTGAGACATTAAATTGATCGAAAACATCATTGTCTTAGAACATTAAACTACATGATCAATGTCCTGATTGCACGATATTAAACTGAATGATGTTTCAACACCTTTTAGGAATGGTCCTTCAACTAAGATCGATCAATAAAAAAATGTAACCTCCTTCACATGAGCTAAGTTTGTGTTATAATTGATTCAAATTCCAGGATAATGTCAATATATATTCTCTCTTCATTCTTAGACATCACCTTAAAAAAACCACTGATCTCAATCTTTAGAAATCCAAATCCCCACAAACTCACTTCATCCTTTAGTAATGGAGTTTTGGAATTCTTGAGAACTACTTCACCCAAATATGTTGTAATACACCCCAATTGGATTTTTATAAAGTATCCCACAAAATGTTTTTATCATCCAAAGGAGGCCACTATTGGCTATGCAACAATACACCCCAGTTATATTTTCATAAAGCATCCCATAAATTGTGTTTTTTCAACAAATGAAATATTATTTCTTGAGAGAGACATCCTCTACTCCTAAATATCATGATTTATATTCATAAACCAAAAAAACAGGGACCATGATTTTCTATAGGGTATCTAAATAAGGTTGGAACATTCACGACCCACAAACCCAATTTGGGTCATCATTTCAAAACCATTGGTCAAATATATTCGACCTAAAATACCAACCTCATTTGTCTAGCTTGCATAACATTAAACTGCCTTGAAAAAGAGACATAGTAATCACGAGATTGAAAAACCAAAAAGGGAACTCTGCAAAAAAGTCGAGTCAAAAATCACTAGACCTACACTCTTTGTGGTTGCAGAAAAAAATCAAGTAAGGAAGGGAAAAAAGTCACAAAACATATTATGTTTTAAAAACAAAAAGCAAAAGTGAAAGTAAAATTCAAGTCTCACACACTATGTATTCCTTATATATGACTTTGTAAAAATATAGGGGCAGTGAAATACAAGATAAAACTTTTTTCAGGTTTGTTTAGATATCCTTGGAAGTAGCCTATCTAGGACCACTAGGCCCCATGTATTTGGAAAAAATTAGAGCAATCTCCCATCCTAGTCATTGTAACTATAAGAAAACATCATCCAATCAAATGGGTCATTTTTCAGTGTTTTATTATGGGTATAGTAAGGATGAAAATGCATGAAAAGTGATTTGGGAAAAAATCCATTACATTTATATTTTAATAAGAAAGGTAATTTTACAGGTTGGATAATATCTTAAAAATTTTATAGTTTATCTTCAAAAAACTATTTTGCAGGTTTAACAAGACCCCAAAAAACATTGACTTATTTTCGAAGATTAGTTTTTTGTGCAGTTATGACCTCTTCTAATTTATGGAGCTTCTCCTCCTCTACAACAACAACATCTCTTATTTATGCCAAATCCCTTTCCAGGGATTGGTGGAATTAGCCAACATACTACTTGAAGACAAGTAATTACTATTATAGGTACATTATTTGGAGAGACTTATCATCAATATGATCTTGGAATACCTACAACTTCATGTAGTAAATGACCTAAACCTGGATTATGGATTCTTTAAGTTCATCAAATTACCCCCAGATGTGCCTCGATATGATGTGATCTTCACTCCTCATCCTTGTGTCAAATGTTCACCATCACCACATCATAGATCTCATGTTAATTAAACCTTCCATATCCTAAAATGTAAATATGAAATGGAATTCATAAAAGTTATGGAAACATTTCTTCAAGAGGTGTCTCCCTGATTATCTTCAAAATATGCTGCCATACCAAAAGGCGTGTAGGATGAAAATCCTCTGGAGTCTCCAGATCATATTCATAACATATCTCTGAGAGATAGAAATAATATAATATTATTACACCCAATGATAGACCTTGTTCCAATACCACTAAAACAACCTTAGCTTCACCTACCAATGTTGGTGGAAATGGCATGGAAGCCCCCAATTTAAGCCTAGTCACCGAAGATGATTTCCCTGGATAACATGTATCAATTCTCATTAACATAAGAAGGATAAAAAAAAACAATGGCAGCAATGGGAATGAAATATATTATGAATATCAACAATTTTCAGGCTGGCCATTGTAATTCATGCCTCATCAGCACCCATGACCTCAACTCTTGGAAAAAGTAACTCCGGATTAGGAACATCGTCTTGAGTTTTCTGTGCAATTGAGATTATAGTCTCTTTAGAATCTCCCAAATGGGATCCTCTACGATAAATCCCTCGACAATAGGATTAGGGTGAACTTGGGTTCCTTGTTGATGATGTTCCATGGAGACATTCCTTGCAGAAAAAGCTACACAAATTAAACATTGATGTGAAGCATCAAGTGAAGGAAAAATAAACTATGTTTAGTAAATTTATAAATTATAGATTTCACATCAATCAGATTCTTATTTGAAATCTTAGAACACCATTAGGGAACCTATAATATCAATTTATGAACTAATTGTATCCATAATTTCATGATACATGATACAAATCCATGAAAAATCCTCACTAGTAGGGGAACAAGATGTGCGTTGATCAGAACCCCAATTAGATCCACCGTCGATCCCCTCTACTGAATTCCTAGAAAGAACAAAATCATCATCCCCTATAGATCTAGGGGTAACCTCAAAACCATCATCATACATTCCAAGATAACTTTTATCCCCTTACAGGGTGAAAATGGGACCAACATCGACTGATTCAGGGTCCTCTGGTGCAGACAATGGAAATAAAATATCATGAGAAGAGGAAAGTTAAAAACAGTACATGACATATGAGGGAGTGAGTCTGATTTTATCATGGAACTCTCCCATATCTATATAACTAAGGGTAGATGAAGAAACATATCTGGATGTTTCATCTATCATAATAATTAATTCCTCAGCCTTGACCCATGCCTTCCCAAGGGTATCATTTTCAATCCTTGGAGAATTAGTGTCAGACCCCTTAAAGGAGGAAAACGATGCAGATTCTAAAAAATTCAATAACTATCAAAATTTAATTTCAAGAAGTCCATGATATCAAGTGGAATCATGAATACATACTACAACACCTACATCAGGACAACTTGAGTTCCATCTTTCACTTCCTCTCTCTAGATAGAAAAGATCCCTCTCAACCCTCTTGGAAGAAAATATGTGAGCTGGAAGTCTAGGGGTTCCCACCAATATCTCCTCCATCAAGTTCCTTTGGACTCGGGAAAATTCTTTGTAACCAAAGGTATCATCCACCATCTTTATAGGAGTGCCTATGGGCCTAAACTTCATGAAATCAAGAGTCTCTTTTTATGAACCTTCTCTAACCAGTCCTTCTTCTTTTTTCTTCTCTTATGAACTACAAAATAAAATCCCCTCAAGATTAATGATGGTGGATGTGAGAGAAGGAAAGGGGAAGATTAAAAATAGAAATACATCTGTATGGTTCGAGTATATGTCCCATTCATCCTCAAAATGAACAATTACCCCTTCTATCACTCCTCCATCGAACATGTTATACACTAGCTTTGTAAATGGCTTCATGATCATTGGTTTCATATATAGATACCTCCTACTCCTTAGTACACCTCATAAAATTAGAAAAATCTATGTTAGGGTGGATATTAAAGGGTGATATAATATCTTTTAGCTATGGAGTATTCAACCTGGCCAAGAGAATTTCCCATACATCTCTGACATTGTGACTTATGCTCTCCCAAAATCAGATCAGCAGGGGTCACACAAAATTTGGTTCTTGTATGACTAGATGTGAAGATTACCTGACATAATTCAACTTGGAATCCTTTTTGGGACACTTCAATATCATGGTAGAACAGAAGTATAGAGCACGAATCTACTTCTGATAGTAAATACTAGACCGCCTTGGTCCTGAAGGCATGGTCTTATCAACCTGATCCTGCTTAGTGGTCATTGTCTGAGAATGATTTGAAGGATATGAAATATCCAAATCATATTTGGAATGGGCATTTCTACTATATGTAGCATGACTTGTAGTCATTGTGTCCTTCACCCGATAAATTACATTCTTCAATTCCGGTCTGATAGTATAATGAGATCCAAACCTTGGCATACCCAGACTCCAGATTGATTGATTCGTTGATCGATGTAGCATGATCAAATTTTTAGATCGCTACATAACCATCATGATCCATAACTATCTGGATAGCATTGGATTATTATCAATCCTAACATTCCTGGGGGAAGTATTTCTTGACTATTGATGATATTTAAACTGGATAGAAAATCATTAAGGATCCTAACCCTCATTGATGATATCACTATAAATATGAGCTCCCAATATGATGTCCCTAAATGATATCATCTATAACTTCAGCTCATAATTATTTTGCTTTATATCATTTGTAAATTTTACTATTAGTGGGTTACCATGTGTATTAAAGTCAAATTCTCGTGACACATTTAGTATCCTAAACAGTTCATCATACAGAAGATTTAAAGGTTGAATCCCAAAAGCTGCCTGAATAAATTGAAAGAATCAGCTATCAGAAATTGGAACTAGGATCATCACTATATATGAACTGAAATATGATACAATCAACCCACACAATAATTGAAACAAACATCAAATTCTAAATGGATCCTTCCTATTGTACTTATATGGAAAACACCATAATGTTCTTTCTTTGATAGTGGAAGCTATCCCTATATACCTCCCCTATTCTTTATTTGGTAATGAAAAAAATTCCCCAACTTCACACCACCATTGGAATCACAGAAATGAAGTAGGTATATGTTTAGAAACATGACATCGAATCAATGTTGATGAGTCTTTTCATCAACCTTTGGATTGAACTTTTAACCCCAACAAGTATGTCGACCCTTCTCCAGTGTGGTCCAAAATGTTATAGAGGCACACTGATTCTCTATGGCGGGTCATATAGTAGTGATTACAAAACTAATAACTTCTCCTTCTTATTCTAGAAAATCATTCCTTCATGTTGCATCATGGATGCCACCCATGGGGTGAGGTTCATTTTACTACAATTTCTTCAACATCTGGAAAGGACAGCGGGCCAATGATAGTGTCCTTTCAACATCATCACACGATGTATTTAATTTAATGAAATCATCATACATATCCCATTGAATGGGGGCCCTAGAAATTTTGTAGATGTCCCGTAGGATAATACCAACTTCTCTGTGAGTTAGGTGGACAAAAATTTTCTGCAGACTCCATCAAATTTGAAGTTCATGGATGATATCTTGGTTCTTCTAGAAATAGGTATTACCTAACCAAATAGCCTCATAAATTTGGATGTCTTGTAGCCCATTTTTAAATTCTGCATTGTTTTCTAACTCCAAGTATGACCACATCCTCTCAGTCATATCTCCCCCTGAAGAACAAAGACCTCAGTCTTCCTTCCAACCCTACATCCGATCTGTATATGAAGCATAAAAGGACGAGCCATAAAAATGAGGACTCAATTCGTGGATATGCATCTTATGATATATAGTTAAACAACTATTTTGTAAGATAAAACAAATAAGAATGGTTCCTTTCTTAATATAGAAACCCATGAATGAGATGTTGTAAAAAAGTTAGTTGATAAGCTTCATGAACTATGATGTTGGGAAGTAACTCTTAACCCCATGGATGACTGCATCCCTCTGAAGTTTGTTCCTATATAGGGGTAGGTAATAACTTTGTCAGTAATTATGTTGGTATGGTTCTAGATGATTCACCAGATGTAGAAGAGAAGACTCAACTATGTCATATTAATTTTCCCTAATAGCCTAGATCATCTTAGATGAGAATGCATTGGCTTGATCAGTTGAAGTACTAAAATAGGCCATTAAAATCCTAAAAACAAGGCACCAAGTTCTCCCAATATGTTATAATTTTAACATATATATATATTTTTAATTAAATAGATTCCAAATATTGGAAAAGGAATGTACTCACGTAGGCCCTTCGACAAGGCTATACACCCAACCCTTCTAGTAAGGTTCCACATGCAGTTCCCTCAAAAAGATTCTACGTGTAGTAATCTACACAAATACTCTCATTCAATCCCCTAGACTACATTCCTCATTTATTCTCCTCATCAAGGTGAATCCGCAAATAACCATTTCACCTATGACTATACCATAGGAAATTCCAAAGGATACCTTCGTGAAATGAGACATGCGACACATCTGGGTGAAGAACCTATACGATGAGAGAAAAAAAGGGGAAACAAAATATTTGGGGAAAAAATAAAGGGGTTAGTGGTATTTATAGACACCATTAAATTGCACCAGTCATCTATTTACCTATCCTGAAGTAGTTATTTACAAACCGTACCAATACTGTAACCCTACACTAAAGCCCTACACTATTCACCAAAACACCCTTAATATACTTTTCCCTATTCTACCTCTAGACAATATCCTCTTTTTTCAATAGTATCCAATAAAGATGTGGTGGGGGGGGGGGGGTATTTTTGAAACTCCATTTCACCAAGAGGCCTAAACATTTTATGAAAGGTACCTCAATAATGTTCAAGTACTAGAAATCCCCAAGGAGAATCAAAGAGACCTTCCCAAATCTGTCTTTGCACGAACACCAACACATCAAAAGGCCAGTCCAACCCCCTACGATGATAACCTATGCCTGAGACCTGAACATGAAGCCTCTTTTGACTACGGTCCCATAAATGAATATAAATAAGACCCTTGGGCTCCTCATTTTCACAACTGGAAAATTGAAAAATGCCTCCAAGCTCTGGTCGCACAACCCCTTCACCTAGGTCCCCAAAAATTCATCATGCAGCTCTCCAGAACTGAAGATAAGAGATAATTAATGTGGATAAGGTATTAAAAAGTCCCTTCAACATCTAATCACAAGACACCTTCATGAATACTCCTTCTCCCATTAGTGAAGAACCACCCGTGCAAGGCCATTTCCTAATTAGGGACCTGTATGATACCCTTCCAGGGACACTCAAGGAGAACCCTGGTGCCTAGGATAATTCCTTTCCCATTTTTCCCCAGGTTGTCCATTTCCCAAGGCACAACCAGCTTGCACATGCCTATTCCACTAGTATGAATCACTTCTAGTTCCTCACATACCCTGTGTGTGGCACCTCTTCCCTTTGAGACAGGAACTACGTGAGTCCCCATTGAGTCCTTTTCTAACCCCTCAATGGTATGATTCCTATTCCTCAAGATATTTTGACTGAAAGTGACTAAGTTGAATCCCTGAATGAAGCCTCTAGACTTGGAAAACCATGGTAAAAGGCACACCAATGTTTCTTCCATTTGGTTTTGTATTCCTATGATCAGAGGATTCCCTCACTTGACCTGCTAGATGGTTAGGATCCTCTGGGTGTATGTGGATTTTTATTCCCATGTTCACATCGTCCTCGACCTTGGTAATAGTTTCAGGGAGTTCTGTGTCCCGAATACAAGGGTTTGGACTATATTCCACCCTTTTGGACTCTCATACCTAGAGCCTCTAGGTCCTAGTAGGGAAGGTGATATTTTCACTTTATTTCTCCATTAAAATTGGATTGAGATCATAATCCATTTCTATGTAATCAATTTCAGGGAATCTTTCAGGGAGTATGCACCTAGATATTCTTGTGGGTGGTTTCACACCTAATCCGCCCACCCCCTTGGTTGTTGGGTCAGAGATTGGATGTGCACTAGAGTCCTCTCCTCTCTCTCTCTCTCTCTTATACCATCATCCTATTCCACCAGTGGAAGAGGTATTTATTAGTTTCCTAGATCTTCCACCTCATCTATTTTCTAACATTCAAGCATGAAGAATGATGACTCATGTAGACTTAGAGGCTAAAATCCATAATCAACGCACCCACATGGTCATATGAATGTTTTAGAGAAGAACTTTTTTTCAGATCTTCCTCTCACATTCCTTCGGAGTGAATCCCTTAGTGTGAGAGCTCAAGGCCATGTATCCAACATCAGTTAATATAGGATTTTGTGGTTTTATAGATCTTCCATTTCCTCTTTCTTATCACACCACGAATGACTCGTGTGAGATTAGAGGATGATGGTGGGCATGACATTCATATTATCTTGATCTATTTGTGAATCATTCATTGTTTAATCCCCAAACAAATATTGGACTCCTACTTGGAATAATCCCCAAACATTCACCAAAATGGCCATCATTATTTAGAGTAATCCCCAATAATAACCCCCAATTTTCCAAGTAAACCTTTGGGTGTTATCCCTAAACTATTGAACTACGAGAAATCTAATTCATGCTATAATAGGGATACATAAGGCACCTCCCTAAGGCCAGAGATCAATGTGAATCCTCTATAGGTATAATCCCCAAAAAAGCCTCAAAATCACCATGAGTCGAGACATCCCACATGTCCCACCTTTCACAGGACATCCTCTTCAAGAGTAATCCCACAACTTAATCTCCTCAAAGGGCCATACACCCTTATGAGACAAACCTATGGGACTCTATAGTCATGGGACCTCATCACCAAACTACATGGTCTTTTATTTCCTCCCAAATGGGATATGTTTAAATCCTCCATAAGGTTAAAATACAACACCCAAAATCAACCCTATTTTCCCTGGGCCACATTCCCAGTAGGTTCTAACTCATCCTAGAAATTCATATCCATTACTGGTTCCCCAGGATTCTTCAGTATAAGCCACACTCCAAACTTTGACAAGGAACCTTCTATCTAGAAATCCTTTCTACATAATTCTAAAATGCATGATTTGGTCCTCATCACATAACAAAAAATGTATGATAAGCCCCATAAATTGTCCCTGAACTATGTGGTTTTTGATTCCATTCATAAGGAAAGGTAGGAATATGATCTCAGGGGTTCGATCCCTACATAAAAAACACTAACCTCATTGGATGAAAACACACTCCAGAGTGCCTCACTATGAGGCTTGAAAACTAGAATCATCATAATAATGATGAAAGAATCTATAATTAGTACTTAAGTGGATACCATTGATGTAGAACCTCAGATACATATAGATATCTCCATTGATGAGGAATCATGAATATATATAGATGATTTTTAATTTATATACGTAGTAATAATTGATTTTTTCAAGGGTGACCCACATCATACATTCTAATTAATGATGGATTGAAAAATATATATTAAATATATATGAGTGTCCCAGAGTAGGCAACAATCCCCCCCAAAAGTGTGTGATGATATCAACATCCCATCCTCTCAACCAATGTGAGTTCTTAAAAATCATTGGATAAACATCCAAATGAGAGTATTATTTGGGAAATCAGGTCCCTCATGGATATAGAACCCCTGTTTGTATCGAATTCAAGGAACAAAACCATTGAAAACCACTTAGAAATAGTGAACCCTACGTGAACGATTGCATACAACTCAACCCCCGTAATCGATTTTTAGGCGATTCGATTATATCAAAAACACATACCCTCCAAAACCATCCAATTGAGGTATTGAAAATATGAATTTGTAGTCATTTAATTTGGTCATAATAATTCTCACACTATCTTCATGGATTTAATGAATAGATTCTTTAGATATTTCCTTGATTAGTTTGTTGTAGTCCTTATAGATGATATTATAAAATATTCAAAGATCCAGGAAAATTATGAAGATAAATTGAGGAATGTACTTAAGACCCTAAGGAAAGAGAATATATATGAAAAATTTACCAAGTGTGAATATTTTCTATATGAAGTTTCACTTTTGGTATATATAATCTCGAGATATGGTATATCGATAGATCCATCAGAGACTGAAGTTATCAAACATTGGCCTAGAAAAACCACTACGACTGGGATCCATTGTTTTCTAATATTGAATAGATATTATAAAATAATTGTTATATATTTATCATAGATATCTTATTCACCCACCAAGTTAACTTGGAGGGGTGTTAAGTTTATTTATACTTATGAATGTGATGAAAATTTCTGGGAAATGAAGAGAAGGTCGGTCATGGATTCTATTATCACAAAAACTTTTAATGGCGAGTGGGTTTTGATTTATAGTGATGAATTGAAAAGAGTTATAGGGCGTTTTCTTATAAATAATTATATCATGCCAATTTTAGGATCATGAGAAAAATTCTCTAACTCATGATTCTGATTTAGTAGTGGTAATCATTGAATTAAATATATGGTGGCATTATTTTTATATAGAAAGGTGTGACATATATACTAATCATAAAACTTTAAGTATATATTCAAAATAATATTTGAATATGAAAGAAAGAATATAGTTAGGATTGATTAAATATTATGACTGCTCAATACATTACCACCATGGGAAATTGAACATGGTGGATGATGCATTGATTAAAAAGGATCATGCTAGATTATGTATGATGAGGATCACAAAAGAACCCATATTTATGGATTTTAAAATTATATAACTTAAAATATTTATGGAAGGGGAGAAATATTGTCTTTATAAAATGTATTTTCTATAATATATCCTTGTAAATATTAAAGATTCATAGTAGGAGGTTGGGGATCCATAAAAGTAGGTGATAAATTTTCCTGGGTTCAACCTCGATTTTGATGGAATGGTAAGGTTCAACAATTGAGAATGTGCCCCATAAATATAAAAACTGAAGAGGGGTCCATTGGAAGAAGCCTATAGATAATTATTATCTATCCATTCTACAAGTATGAAGATGTATTGATATCTAAAATAGCATTTCTAGTGGAACAACATAAGGAAAAATATTTTAGAGTTTGTTTTTATGGTGCTTGATATGTTATAAACTTAAGGCTAAGATATAGAAGTCCAAGGTGATGTTACAACCATTACCCATACCATAATTAAATTGGTGAAACAAAACCAATGATTTCATTTTTATAATCCCCAAAAAATCTAAAGTAAATAATACTTTTTTAGGTTATAGTTTATCACTATATGAAGTTAGAATACTTTATTGTTATCAGAGAATATTTGAAGGTTTTGGGCATATCTGAAGTAGTGGGTGGGTCATACGCAACATTTATTTTTATCATGATCAATTATTTATCTAATATTTATATGATGATGAAAATCATCATCAACTGAATTGAATAAATTAATTTAGAAAATGGTTAAATTTCAAAATCAAAATACAAGATCATCACATATTATTTAAAATTAATTTAATCAATTAAAGAATTTCCTTACTAAAAAATAAATCTTCATTGATGGATCTATCAATGGATCTATGTATTACCATAATTGATTTATAGGAATCAATAATATATTCCCTCTATTGATGATCCAAAAATGTTCCATGAATATTTGATCTTTATAATAGGAATCTCCTCGTGCTAGCACAATAGATCATATCGCTTGAAGCATCCTCCTTTGATCACCCAAGGAATCACATTCAAAGGGTTCTTCTTGATCTCTCTATAATCAATAGTGTAATGTGGAGGAATACCTCTATTCTTTTTAGTGCTCTAGGAGAGGTATCTCTCTTAGGCTTGATAAGATTATCTCTAGATGTTATTGTGTACAATAGAAAAAGAATTGGCTCTCTTAAAAAAACTATATAATTGGGTTTATATACCTATAGGGATAAAATAAATAATTATATAACTACCCTTTATTATTTCATTAATCCCCATAGAACTCCATGCCATTAACTATATAATTATTTCTTGACTTGTGCTAAAATTGTGAATTAAAATTAAATATTAGCTAATCAAATAATAGTGAATATATATTATTTATCATTAGACTATTAAAATCATTATAAAATTCCCCCAAAATATTTATAGGGCCATGAATAATATCAATTTATTTAATAAATAAATATCACTTCATTATTAATTAATTAATAAAAAAATATTATATCCACTAATAATTAAATAAATATTAATTAAATATTCCACTAATATAATATTCCCCTAAATAACTATATAAGATCAAGAAAACATGAATAATTATTAAAACATGTATGAAAATAATATTTATTCAACTTTTTAAACAATAAATAATAATAAATCAGTTAACTGGTATTCTGTATACACTTATTGTGTGACTCTCTAGGAATCTATCCCAGAGGAATTAGGCGAAACAACCTAGATTCCAGGGTTAACATCTAGAAACATGCCAAGGAAACCCTAGAGGAATAAGTTAATACTAAAATCAAATAATACATGATACAAAAGATTATTATGCCATATAATCCCTTTATCACGATATCTCTAATCAAGAAGGTTTCATGATTTTTCCATCAACCTATGAGCTCTATGTCTCATTCATTGAATTTTTAGAAAAAAAAAATTCTTATAGAACATTTGCATTGATTTATTTAGTATATATCATTTACTTAAAAGATATTTAGATATCAACTTCTGTTAAATAACAAAAGGGAGATATCCTTTCTGTCATTATTCATTAAAAAAATAATACTCTTGATACATCCAATTTGTCCAACCAAGCATGAAAAATTGATCATCTTGGTTTTAATAAATAAATAAATGTAAGACAATTATATCACTAATTAAAAATAATATTATTTTATAAGGATCAATAAACACATCCAAAAATAGGAACATCCAATGACACATATAAATATGGATTTCCTACAGTCATGTATCATTATCATAACATCCTATACATTATTTTTTTTTGAAATGGTAGAAATATGGAGCACATACAGACACCCAAAAAATAAGGTATATGATATTAAATATTAATAACATATACTAAAAAGTAGATAAGAGAGAAAGGAGGAAACGTGAGTGTTAGGCTTACTTATAAGCATCTAATCCATTATATGATGATCAAATCAGTGTTTTAATGAAGAAGATACTTCCATTAAAGAGGGAGGAAGTGGCTCAAAAGTTGGGTAAATCCCATTTATTATTTGAGGTTAAAATTTTAAGTTTATTATTTTTTAGGAGGCACATGGTTAGGATGCATGGTTAAGAAAATAATTATCCAACCACAAGGTAGCACAGTCCCAAGAACCTCGAATCTATAAGTGCTTTGAGTGTCCACTTGTGAATGCCTATATAATTTGTGTCCATCAAATGATGTCATCTGGAAGTAGAATATATATTTAATAATATCATTATAGAACTTCTAGTTTATCTACATAGTAGGGAAATGTTATATATTTTTATTGTGATGTCCACTCTTAGGAAAGTTTCACATACTATGTCACAAAGAAGAAAAATAATGATGGGATAAGAAGTTTATTAATATTAAAAAAATGATTACAGGTTATCATAACGTACATAGAAATTAGTTCTAATGGACAAAAACCCACAATATTTATCTATTTATCATCATTCCAAGACATACATTAAGTAAGTGGTAAGGTTACATGAGGTACCAAATTCTATTATATATAATCATTATCAGAGGTTTACCTCAACGTTATGGATAAGTATTCAACAGGGTCAAGATACAGAGGTATGTTTCAGTACTTCTTCTCATACTTAGATATATGGTTTATACAAGAGGATTATTAATTCCATGGAAGATATGTTGAGATCATATTCTCTAATGTTTTATGGTTATTGGGATCAACACCTTTCAAAAGATAAGTTTTCATACAATAATAACTTCTACATGATCATTCAAATGGATCCTCATGAATCACTATATTGAAATAATTATAGAAATATGATATAAATGGATGAATTTGGACAAAGAAAGATATTGGGACCTAACCTTGTTAGGGAAATATTAGAGAAGTTTAGAGATATTTAGTGTCACATCAATGCTTCTTTGAGTCAGAAAATGACTTCTATTGACAATCATTGATGAGATTTAGAATCTGATGTTGGTATGAAGGTTTTATTATGCATTTATCCATGGAAAAAGGTTTTGAAAATTGGAATGAAGATAATGTAGAGCCCTCAGTATATAGGTTTCTTTGGGATTATTGATTGAGTGGGGTATATAACCTATTTCTTGAAACTCCTACCAAACCTCACTCAAGTTCTCTATGTGTTCCATATGTCTTCATGATGGAGTGCATTTCTGTAACACTTCCCAAACTAAACTGAGATGTTATACAATTCTTGAATTATAATTCCTATGAATAAAAACCATTATAAATCATGGATCATATAGAAAGAGTTCTCATGAAAATGACTACTTGACTAGTTAAAGTTATTTATAGGAATCATCAATTTGAGGAAGCTACATGGGGACCCGCGGATGTGATAAAGCAGATGAATACACATTTTTTTCAAGCAGATTTAAATAATTTTATATGGGGAAATTCATTTATGGGGGTATAATGTAACACCATAATATTTTATAAGTATAAAACATGATGTATTTGATAACACACCTTACACGAAACCTGAGTCTATATGTGAAAAAATATAATTAACCATGATAAAATAACTATTAAATTAGTAGGTATTAATATTAATAACCACTTTTTGAAAAATACTCATAATGTTTTTAATAATTTAAATTCATTGATAAATTCATAATAACATGGTACTGAAATTTCAATAAAGTCATTTTAAACTTAAAAAAATATGATTTCTTAAAAAAAGGGTTTTATCAAAACAATTTATGAAAAAATTATAATTTTTATATAATTTTAAGAAATATTATTTTATGAAAGGAATATAATTTTTGAAATCAGTATGAAAATGTTATCTTATGGTGAATGTTTAATATTTTTCTAAAAAGATTTATTTTGCGGTGAATAGTGAAAAATAATTACATTTGCAAAAGATATCATTTATTTTCAAGTAAAAGTACCATTATTCTTTGAATTTGACATTAAATTAACATAATTATCATTTTATTATAAAAATATAATTAACTTGATAAGAATAATAATTATACTTGATTTTTTATAAGTTCATTTTTGAGATTAAAAATAATTTTTTATAAAAACGGTTTTTATGTGCAATGTGTTTTTATATTTGTAAATTAAACTAATATATATTGATTAATGGTTTTAATGAAATTTATTTATTATATGTTAAATCATATATTTTAACAATAATTTTATGTTTTTATAAGGAATGGAATGTCAGTAAATTATGTTTTTTTATTAATGATTCAATATTTTGAATCATGTTTTTTAATATAGGATATGTGATTATTTAAAATTAAATTCTACCAATTATAGAAATTGGATACGGTAAAATGAATTAAATAATTTAAACAATGATAAATAATATAATCAAATAGGTTCAACATAATTTTTGGTAATAATGAATAGTAAAAATAATAAAATTTCGTAACTATGATTAAGGTTAAAACAAGTTTACTGGGGGGTTGGGTTGCTACCCACACATGTATAATTATTACGAGTTTATGATATTGACACACTATATTATCCTAAAATTTAATACCAATTCATTTTGATCAAATTTCATTTGAATGTGACCACATATCATTGAAACATTTTAATAAATTCCCAGTGTGTCCCACCCCTCAATTATAAATGGAACCTCTTCTCCTCCCTTATTCATATAATTTAAGATATATATCTCAAAAAAACTTCTCAAAACATTTTATAATCCCTCACATCATCCTATATTTTCTATTATTATCCTCATAACAATCCATCTAGGATTAATGGGTAAGCCAAAGGGGGCCTTTTAAAGAAGTTTTATAGATATTAACCAAGATATTTCAATTTTATATCTTCTTATACTTCCTAAAGACATATTGTATCCATTAATAATATATGAATAAACTATCATAAAATAAAATGATATTATATTATAGTGATATCAAAACCATTTAATACTACTTCTAAATCAAATGGGAGATTAAAGTATCGCTCGTGCGTATATCTGCCACCTCTACATAACGATGTGATTTATTTTCAACCACCATCAATCATGAATTGTTATTATGAAACACTTAATTTTATATATAATATAAATATATATTATAATAATGTTTCTATAAGGGATAATTCATATTTTCTTTTATTTCATTCTATTCATTGAAAATTGGAAAAAAACAGTCAAGCATATATACAGACTATCGTCTGCACATAGTGATGTAATTCATTTATCATCAATAATTTATATAAATGGTTATAATTATATATATAATGAATATTTGTGATATATATATCATTATTAACATTATCGATATTATGGAATGGTTATCAAATTTCATGGACCATAACCACAAAAACAAAACATAGATGAAAAATGAAGTTATTAACACAAAAAATGATGATTATAATGAAACATTATTGATGAATGAGTACCAAAATGTTGTTTGTAAACCTTATATATTACAAAAGGTATCATTATAATTATATTATAGAATTAAAATCAAATTAAAATTAATTATATAAGATATTATAGTTCTTAAGAAGAAAGTTGGGATTTAGGTAAGGGTTTTATGTTACAATCTCATTTTTTCTGGGATTATTTAGGCTTAAATTTTCTTATGTTGAAATTGAATTATATATCTATATGAAATATTATGTATTTTATTATACTATGCTTATTTTTTGAGATTTAATTTTTTTATTTTCATTTTCCTCTCATTATGTACTCAAGATACAAATATAATATATTGAGGGAAACTAACATTGTTTTTCCCTTAAGTTGAGAATATTATCTTCTATGTCAATATATTTATTTAAAATTTTTTCAAAGAAAATTTTCACTATTATAAAAATATTATTTAAGCTCTGTTTTACTATATTTTACTTTACATACAATGTTTTAAAAGGGAACTTCTTAGCTTTTTACAAATATGGTACTTTTGAATTTTTACTAAAAATGTGAAAGGAATTTTTGTTTTAACAAACACTACAAGAATTAAAAGGCCCATGTAAGATCCATAGGATCACAGAGTGTGGAAGGGGATGAATCAGTTTTATATTTATCCTTTTCTGTTTTAATTTATTATAAAAAATCCTTTTCTTACTATTAACGTGTTATAATATTTTTGAAAAAATAAAATCACATGACCAACCAAATGAACATAAGAATCTACAAGGTTCATTAATCTATAAGAGTATATAGTCCTTAACATGTCTTAGAAAAAATAAAATACCAAAAAACTCTAATAGAAAACAATGATTTTTATTTGGTTAAATTAATAATGGAATATCCTAACACTTTTGTAGAAAATTTATCAAAACAACATTACATGTTCTTTTCATAGAGATAAAATATGTAACAAAAATATCATAATAACTTTGAAAACCTTCACCATCAGGATACGAATGTTTTCACTATGATTCCTTTATAAACACAACTTTTTTCACTTATTAATAAAAAAATATTCTGCACTTTCTTACCTAGAAGTAAGTAATAACTACTTATGTTAGATGGATTTTAGTCTAGAATGTTTTTCCAGAATGTTTATATGGTACATATGTCAAAAAAATTTATCTGATTCCCTATAAAAACATCCACAACTTTATTATTCACAGTTCATCCAATTACATGTGATATAAAACCTTTAAAACACCATCATATGATTTCATCTGGAAATATTTTCTAGTTCCACTTCATATAAAAAATACTCTAATCTCTAAAAATTATCCGTCAACTAGGAGATTCCTTGATTGGGGATATTAAACTACAAATGTGATTCCAAAAGATCATCTATAATATTTTTTTGAAACCAATTACTCGGCACTTCTACATTCTACATTATTGAATAGTACATATTATAATTTTTAATTTCATCGTTTATGTAGAAAAATGTTAGAGGGTATTTAGAATCATTAAATTCAAAACTCTAACTCAAAAAAAAACACTAAAACCTTCTCAATTATTCTAGTACCATGCTAAATAATATGAAAAACTTCATAAACATAACACTTCCCTAAATTCACTTCAAACATGGTTAGTATCATGATTTTACTCAATATTTATAACTTTAAATGATCATGGAAATATCATCACTTTAGATATATTAGTGAAAATATTGTAACAGGCTTCAAACAAAAAAAAATTAAACCATTGAATGTTTTTTTGGTAATAAAAAATTGTAACAAATACATATTCTAGAGAATCTTCATATGATTCTTACATAACAATATTTATTGGAAATTTTATATAAAAAGTTCATCTGGTAAAAAATTATTCATTTTATTTCATTAGACACACCTTTATCTAATGAAATGAATAATAACCCTCTATTAAATATCTTCATAAATCATCTTCTATCAAGGGATCATTATATTAAATTTTAATCCATTAGTCGCCATAAAAATCAACATTATAACTTCATACATGATTGCTCTACTAGTTTTTTTCTAAAGAATTTGTTCATTTACATTCTTTAGAGACTTCCATATATCTTATAAACACAAAAAATTTAATAAAAAGATAATAAAACCACAAATTCTAAACTTCTTTACCTTTGAAGAACAAATAAACATTATAATCATCATACACTTCAAAAAACAACCTTCATCCTCAAAATATCTTTTAAATTATTTATATCTGGTGAACTCCATAAAAATTTGTTTGAAAGATCTTTGTAAACATGAAAAAATTTCTCCCACTTTATTTTAAACACATGGATTATGATATTTTTCACAGATAATGATGTTAGGATTGTAGGAACAAAAATGCATTGATAGATTTTTTTTCAAACATTCCATATAATGGTGCATTAGAATTTATATATGATAAAAAATCAACACAAAAATTCATCCTAAATCCTGAGTAACAAGAAGTAAATTTTATAGACATAGTTTAGGAAACCATTATTCTATCCTCTCTATATAATGTGATCTCTAACTAATTTCCTTTTTCTGTAAAATTTACAAAGTGATGTGATTTCTGTTAAGATAAAATAGACAACTATTTCTATAAAACCTTATATTTCAAAAAACAAAAATCAAATCCCTTGAAAACAACATCCAATATCCTAAAAAAGCATCATCAAAATTGGTCGCAATAATCCCCCCTTTTGAATTTTGTTTTCAACCAAGAATAAAAATCACTAATTTTTTTTAATTAAAGTTATGTATTACTTATGAAATAATTATTAGGCTATGTGAGAGAACAAGATATAGGAATTTAGAATTACTAAAAAACAAAACAATTCTCTCTATTAGAAGTGACTTGAAGAGATTTTTCATTAACGATTGAACTTTCAAAACATTTTCAATTATTATGTTCTAAAGAACTATTTTTTTGTATCCAATCAACAAACTGTTAAAATAGTTCACACATGAAAAAATCACACCTAACCCCTTTTAAAAAATCCCTATAAATATATGGTATCATTAAAAGGCTATGAACATACCAATCGATAAATTTATGTTGCAAACATTTTTCTCCCCCATGAAAACACTATTCAATGAATAAATGAGAGAGGGGATTGAAAACACTTACCTGAACCCTGAAGATATGAAGGTTTTAAACCCATGTTCAATATCATCATATAAAAATGTAACTTTGTTCAATTTTTAGTGAATATATGGGAAACATGTTCTATTTTAGGAACATAATATAGCTTTAATTCATTCTTCTCCGCATGCTCCTTGAGGATGTGATATTTGATATCAATATTATTGGAATGAGAATATTCCATTGGATTTTTTGTGAGATTTATAGAACACAGATAATAATAACCCAAAATTCGGGGTAACGTCAATTCAACCAAAAAATATTCTAATTGGAACTTCATACACATAGGTTGTGTTGTAGCTTGAGAGGAATCCATATAGCCATATTCATCCATACTTATAGTTACCAAATTTTGATTCATTGTATTCCAAAACACCAAACTTTTTTCCAATACGAAAACTCCATCATATGTGGAGGTTTTTTCATCAAAATTTCCTTCCTAATCAACATATGTATAACAAAAAAATTCATCTTTCCTGAGCAGTCATATTTATTACCAAAATGTTTTGTGCTTGTCATATACTTCATAATTTTTTCACTACCAATTGATGAGATTATTTTAGAGCAATTTGAAATCATTCACATAACGTAAAAACCTAAAAAATATTTAGTTTTGATGATATAAAATATAAAAAACATTGAACAGAAATTCCTAAATTACTTTAGACTAAATTCCTTCCATTATAAATCCTTTTAGAAATTTGTTCCCACTGAAATTATTGAGGAAACAAGTTTTGAATATTTCACAAAAAACATACTTAAAAGTTCCTTAGAATACTTCTCCTAAGGTAGGAAAATATATTTCTTATTTGGTGAGATTTTTAATCCAATAATGTATTATATTTCTTCATACATGGAAATTTAATATAACTTCATCATCCCATCAGAAAACATTACATATGTTTTTTCATCATTCCCTATAAAGATAATATTATCGACATAAACAATCACAGTGGGGGATAACTCATGATTTTATTTGATGTATATGTTACTATATACTCTTAATTTAATGAAGTTTAATCTCATTGAGAAATAATCTAATTTGAAATACCAAGATCTCATATCTCACTTCAGGTTTTACAAAGCATTCTTCCACTTATATAGATAGATTTCATCATTACCAATTACGAATCCAAATATTTGTTCAATATGAAATTCATCATCACTCTCTACATTAAGAAAATATAACTTTACTTCCATATGAAAAATTTTATAACGTCATTGTGAAGTGATAAGAAGAAATATTATGACAGTTTATAATCTTTATATTGGAGAGAAAGTGTCATCAAAATAAATGCATTCAATTTTTTCGTACCCTTTATGAACTAGTCATGATTTTTTCTCATTATCTCACCATCATATTTTAACTTATCTTGATACAGCCACATAATAACAGTCTCTTTTTTGTTATTTCATTTGGTTATAATTTCTCAAGTATCATTATTACCAATTTGATATAACTCTTCATTCATATAATCAATCCACTTATGATGCTTCCACGATTCATCAACATAATTTGGATTAACCTTTGAATATAAAGAAGTATATAAAATTGACTTTGAAGTAATTTTGGTTTGAACTTTTTTCTTGATCTCCAGTGACGTTATGAACTTACACCTACTTCATCATCCTAGGATGAGATGTATGAATTTGTTTCTAATAACCTGATATAGGTGAGTCTAAATGATCAAATTTTGTAGAATAAATATCATTACTATAGTTAAGAACCTTTTCATGTTTCTCAAATCCATCCACCTCATCCTCCAAATCTTTCATAACTGTATCTGTTTGTAAAATATTCATATCATATTTTTCAAATAAAATATATGTAGAGAATAAACTAAATTTCTTATTTATTTATTAAAAAACTATATCCTCTAACATTTTTAGAGTATCATAGTAGTATTTCCTCAATACCTATTGGATAAAACATTTCATGATTTACACCCATGAATTTTATAATGCAAGGTCTGGTGAATACCGTCAATAGTTTCAAACATGGAGTTTCATTATATAACATTTCCAAATAAATTATATCAATGTTCAGCCTTTGGAAACATATATTATGAATCTAAAAATTTCAATAATTTCCTAAATCCAGTAATAATGAGAGGTATTATGTTTGTTCAACACCGTTCATGCAATCTTGGAAAAAATTATTTTCTTCTTTCAAAAACTCTATTTTTTCTATGCTACATATAGTGAACTAAACACATTATGAATGCACCATTTTTTATAAATAATATATAAAATCCTTATTTTTATATATTCCACTATTATTAGTTTTTAACATGTTCGTAGAATATCCAAATTATTTTTTGTATCTTCTCTTAAAACTATAATATATTTTTAGAGACTCTGATTTTTGTTTAAACAACATAATACATGTAATGTATATAAAATCATCAATACATTAAATAAATTACTTATCTCTATATATTTATTGTTTATCATTAGCCCAAAGATTTTGGAGGGAGATATCTATAAGGGATGAGTTGAACATATCTCATCATTTTTATTAATTGACTTTGTTATATTCTCTTTCTAGAAAATAAAACAAAACCAAAATCTTCTTATTTTCATATCAGGAATATGATGAATATTATATTTGGTGAAATATCATTTTTCTCATCCTCCTTTTAGATCTTGTTTCTTGTAGGTTGTCTGGTTTGCATATGCACTTATGGTGGCCCAAAGGCCTTGAGGTGTCCCGATGGTTGAGAGCTGATTTCATGATGAAGATGCTAGGGGGGAGCAATTCCAAGTAGTTAGTTTGGGATGCATGTAATGTTTGAAAACCTATGGGAAATGAATTCTTCTAAAGACTATGGGCCATGTAATTATTATTCATACAAGCCTTTTAAGGGTTCCACCTCACCCCTATAAAGGTGGATTATCAAAATCAATAAAAAATGAAGGCCTTCGGGCCTTTGGATGATGAACATCATTCCCATCATCTTTTATTTTCACCAAAAAACCAACATTTCTAAAAAAACATTGTTACCTTCATCACAAATTTTTTAAAACACTTAATATGTTGTCTTTAATCACATTAAAAAAGAATAATCTTTTAGATTTTATCTTTTTATCCCCAATGAAAAGAGATCCAATGACTTTGATTCTAAAGGACTCATCATTCCCAAAAGTCAATGTACCTTCTTTAAAATATTTTATAATCTCCAACATCATTGAATATCCGAACATATGTGAAGATCATCCAATATCCAATATCCAAAATCAAAATTCATTCATATTTTATATTTGTGAGAATAGTTTCAATAACTATAGATTTTTCCTCACTTTATTTCATGATATATTAGTTTATATATTTTTAATAAATTTTTTTTTGAGCTGGTAACACCGTAGGACATCCTTTTGTATGGTGTCTAGGATATTTACATATTTCACTAATAGTTTTTAGGGGTTCGAATATATTTTCAATATTTATAATAATTTAATAATTCTATATATTTTGAGAGGCATTACTCCCCTACAATATTTTCATATGACTTATTATGGGTTCATTATAATGTTTGTGGTTAAACCAAAAAATTTATGTTTTATGCCTAAATTCTCTATAATTATAGAAGTTTCCATTAAAATCATATCACCATCTGTATCTATCATACTATTTGGAGTTTTTTCAACTTTTCATTAACTTTATTACTATCAAATTTTATATTTTCATCACACTAATTTTGGGGTTATTACCAAATATTTTCTTTTCATCCTTGACTGAATCACTTATGGTAAGAAATATTGGTTTCTAATATTTAACTATTTTTCTACATACATGTTTTCTCAAATTTATTATTCTCATGAACAAATTCATCTTCGTTATCAAACTTTTAGGACAATGTTTATTGATTCATATTTGGTTTGAACATTTGAGAACATTAAAAACTTCTATAAATTAGTTTTGAAAATTTGAATTCCTTTCTCATGATTAGAAAGGTTTTGTAAAGTAAGTTATAACTATTACATATTGACCTTAAAAATTTGTTCAATCTCAATATTGAGTTTTATATCTTCATCAAGTGTCTTCTTAAGAACATAAATCTATTTATTAAAATAATATTTTTCTTCACAAAAAAATTAATGATTATTTTATGTGAGATCATCATCTTTAACTTAATTTTCTCCCTTTTAACTCTTTCAATATTTCAAAAGAATTCTTTAAGTTATCTTTTCACCATAAACTAAATTTTAACATATTCTTCTTTAGAACTAATGATTTTATAACTAGTGGAATTATCATCATTAAGTTTTTCAATAAATTTATTTTTAATAGCTTTATCAGAAAGTTTTTTAGCTTTTTATTCCATGTTATCATATTAATCATGGTTATAAAAAATGTTTCTCCTTTTGGATTTTGAGAAGTTTTAATCCTTTCCCTTGAAATGAGAATTTTATTTTTTGTTATTTTTCTTAAAGTGCCTTCTTTAATTTCTAGCATCTCTATTACTTTCTTCATCTTCCTTTATTTGAAAATTATTTTCCTAAAAGTCCCCAAAAACACTTTAAATAAATTATTTCAAAGTCAACATCCCTTTGTTCTTTTCTATTCCCCTTTTTATATTTTTAGAAAACAATGACATAATTTCCTCAAAAATTTTACTAACATCATCATTTGTGTCTGTGTCAGTATCTTCTTCAAATTTGGAATTTTATAATATTTTCTTTTCTTAGTATCTTGAAGGATGTTTCCCAATAAGCCTTCTCTTTATTCCTCATAACATTCCCTCTTATGATTTCATATGTGAAGGGAGTGCTATGTAGATCATATTGAGATAGAATTTATGGATCTCATTCTTTTAATGATGAAAATATGGCATAAAAAATATCAAGAATAATTATTAATATATTTTAAACAATGGTTAAATCTTCCAACTTCCCACTAAGTCATCTTATAGTTCTTAATATGTCATTTACTCTTATAATTAAATCATCGATAGATTCATAATAACCAAATTTCATGTTTTCATACTTTAACCTCAGGATTTTTAATTTAACATTTTTGATTTATTATTTACTTTATAGACGTTATTTAACTGATAATAAATTAATTTAGTAGTTAAAACTATTTTAGATCTAAGAATATCACTTTTAGAGAGTGATTAAATTATAACATTTCTAGATCTCCCATTATTTTCTAAATTCATCTTATCTGTTTCTATAAGGGTAATAATCATAACATGAGGAGAAAATCTAGCTATAGGAATGTTGGGGAATAAATAACCAATGAACATGGTATATGGTAATATTTTCTCTTTTAAATATGATTGTTATTTCCATAAAAAATAATCCCATTACTATTCACATAATTCTAAACATCCATAAAAACATATCTTTTCATTGAACATATGAAAAGATTCAATGATGAGAAACTTTATTCCAACAACAAATTAAAAGGCCTATGCAGGATCTATGTGAACACTGAGAGGTGGATGGGGTTAATTAGTGATCCCCTTTTCATTTTATTTTTTTCTTTCTTAGGAAACATCGTTTTCCTCTTATTAATGAATTATGGCATTTATGATAACAAACTCAGAAGAAAAACCACATGAACAAAAGAATTTACAAGTCTCACTAATAAAAAAGTGTATCTATTCCTCATCATGGTTTGGAAATAATCCAATACCACACAATCCACTATGAATAAAAAATACTTCTTATGAGGTTATAACAAGTCGGGAATATCCTTAATTTTTTGTAACAATTTTATAAAAAAAATTCAAGTTCTTTTCACAAAGATAAAATATATAAGAAATTTTTAATAATATATTTAGAAACATTCACCAATAGGGCTAGAATGTTGTCACTATATTGACTGTACAAATTCCATTTTTTTATTTTCTAGAAAAAACATCTTCTTCACTTTCTTGCACAATATTATGTAAGAAATTCTTCTATTAGATGGTTATCTATCTGAAAATTTAATCTAGAATTTATTTCTGGAACCTTATTCAAACCATTTCATCCAATGAAGTCTAAAAACTTCAACAACTTTCTTACACCTAGTTCACCTAATTCTCCATGATATAAATAATATTAATGAACTTTCCAATGAGGACATTTTGTGCCTCATTAAATCAAAACTACTTTGATATCTAGGAAATTCTCCCTCAAATAAAAAATACCTTGGTTAGAAACATCTTGACCAAAAAAATATTTCAGATGTTCATATGGTATCTCCATTCAAAATCATTTCATTAGTAATTATACTTTTTTCATGCATGAACAGTACAAATCATACACTGTACCCTTTATATAGAAACATTTGAGGGAGTGTTGGTGGGATACTAATTTATACTCTCCCTCAATAAAAATACCGAAATTCAATATTTATGCATAAACAAAAAACTAGAACCTTCATAAAAATTATAAAACTTTATTGATTGAATATGAGAAACATCAAAACATCACCCTTTTCTAAATTTACTTAAAACATGGGGAGTTTAATGATTTTACTCTATGATATTTGGATCATTTAATTATCAAAATAGCATCATCCCATTAGATATATCTTTGAAAATTATTAATAGAACCTCAAACCAGAAAGAATATCAACCCAAATTTTTTTATGGTAATAAAAATCTATAACGAATATTATATATGGATATTTTCTATCTGATTCCTCCTTAAAAAATTGTTTTCAAAACATTATATAATATTTTAATCTATTAGAAATTATTGCATCATCTTTCATCCTTTGGGACTCTATCTAATGAGTTTCATAAGAACCCTCTTTCAGTTGTCTTATTACATCATCCTCGTTGTGATGATATTTATACAAAACGTTTTTCTATTAATATTTTAGAAACATTAACTTTATAACTACATACAAGTTTGTCTGATGTACATTGTACAAAACCTTTTACACATGATTTCATCCAAAGGAATAATGTATTTCCATTCTTTAGAAACATCCCTCTGTCCACAAAACAATAAAAATATAAATTAAAACAATTCATACAATTGTGGAATCTAAACATATTAAATATAGAGGACCACATAAACATTTTAAACATTAAAAAATTAATAAAAACTTTCCTCATCCAAAACTCTATCTTATTTTTTTCTATCTTGTGAACTCCATAGAACTTCATTATAGTACACCCCATAAAATTTCTCCCCCTTTCTGATAAATGCATGGACCATGAAATTTTCATATCTCATGAATTTATAAAATTTAGAACAATAAATAATCACTATATTATTTTAACAAATGTTCCATTAGATGGAAATTTTGAAGCTTTAGAAGCTAAATATTCAGCACGAACCATTATATGATATCCTTAGTAACAAAAAGTTCATCCGATAGACTTAGGTAAGGAAACCATCATATGATCCCCTCTATATGATGTCAAATCCATCCGATTTAATTTATTAATAATATTGGTAATGCGACTTGTTTTTTCTAGAAAATAAGAGACAATAATTTCTAGAAAAACATCTTTTTAAAAAATAATCAAAACAAAATTCTTTAAAATAAATTCCATTCTAATGATGAAAAAATTCCATAAACTTGGTCCCAACATTAACAGCTTACCCAACCTTCATTAAAACTCTTTTCTTTAATTATTTTGATATAATTTTCTATTTGTATTTTTAATGAAAATTAATTCTTTAATATTTTATAAATTCTATAAATGTGATTTTAAATGAAAAGGGAATTTTCGTCATGAAATGTTTTATTGATCTTTTAAATTTATTTTTATCTATAAAAAACCCTTTGATGTTCCTTATAGTTAATAGGGGGTATGATCCAATGTTTCCATTTCTAATTTTTCTCTAGATGGTTTATCATTATGGCGATAAAATGTTTATGAAAACCATATCCTTTATATGGGTTGTGATTTTACGATATGATGAATGTTTTATGATCTTGTGGAACAAATATCTATGTTTTTAATTACATGAAGGGTGTTATTATAATTATATATCCCTCTAATGAATTGGGTAATGAAGGATAAATCATGATATAATAAATACTAGAATGGTGAGTGATCCTGGTTTGATAAGGGACTTTGTCGAGTAATCTAACCATGGGTGTGAACCTTGAAAAAGGAAATGATGGAATGGGCAGTGAAACTAATCCATGATGATAGTCATGGTATTGATCCTTGATAAAATATATTATTTTATAGGCTTATGTGAATCCCAAAAACATATATCTTATTCTAATGACATGTGTTTGTGGCTCACGATTGATTATTGATGATTCAACACTCTTATGTATTATGTATTTGGATTGATAAAAATTTATTTCATGTTCTCTTATTATGATATATGAATTAACGGGTACTATTTTATTATGTTTAGATCATGTTACCATACCATTATAATATATTATGCTCACTAATTATCAATTCTTGATATCTATTATGTTTTCCCTTACTGATCATTAGGTACCACCCTTTCATATGTTTCCCATCCCCAGGTTATTCATAATAGTTTTAGTTTTTTATTTGTAATAAGGGTGGTTTTTATAAAGAAAGAAATAGGTAATGGTGTAGATCAATTACGTATATGTTGTTTATGTACACTTTTTTCAAAAGAAACTAAACCATTTTGGTTATAGAATGGATCATATTGATATGTAATGGATATATTTTCAAATAAGATGTAGTACTTATGTATGAAAATTATGGTCCTCTATATACTCCATGATCAAAGAATACCTCTCCCATGTCCAACCCAAGTCTGACTCTTCACCTAATATCCATGTCACAATTTTTCATTGAAACTGAGTCCAAATGCTCGTGGGGGGTCTATTTTAGACCCCTAATTTGAACGTGGATTAAATCCATAACATTTTTTGTGAATTACATAACCAATTTAATTTAATTTTAATTAGAATTATAATAAAATTTTAGGGGAAATTACCTTTATCGAAATTCTCAGTGACTACCTTAATATGTAATTATGAGACATCCTTAAGATTAGATTTATGAAAGCCTCATCATATTAGGATAGTTCAGCCATTATCTGGTGGAACCATCACTCCAATTCCTTTTTTATGAACATGAAAATCAAATGAAAGAAATGGAATACGAGTGGATGGTCTCAGAGATGAAGACTTTCCATGTAATCACCCAAAAATTTCCCATGAAGGGATAAAATTAAGGCAAAACATGGGGGAAGGAGGCCCTAGACTGTTGGGATCACATGGCTAAATAGGGAAGAGGATGGGTGGATTCCCACTTAAAACATGTGTGGGGGGATAATATGCATTCTACCTATAAAATGTCCCACTAGATAGTCGGTGACTACAACTACTTCCCCGATAGCCCTCTGGTGTTCTCTTGATCATCTAGACCTCCATTTGATATTCATTATAAGATAAAAAAAATCCATTTTTATGTATTCATAATTTTGGATTTATATTATCAACCATGGTTCACAATTAATCCTCTTAACTAATCAAAAAATAAAATTTTCCTCAAAACTCAAGCCCTATATGGACACAAGTTATTATAACCTCCCAACCATGACACTTATTGTCCATGATAAGCCTTGGTGGTCCTCCATCTTCCTTAACTGACCTATTCTAGTTATTAATTTAAAACCTAATGACCTCCTTCCTTGAATTCCAAACATTCTTCCATATCTCAAATACAATATAAGGAAATCAAACTAGTAAAACACTATCCATAACTCAAATTCATCCCCAAAAAATGAGACAATGATATATGACACCCATCATTCCCAAGACATGATGATGTCATGTCCTGATTGATCAACCAGCCTATGGTGATCCCTAATACATGACATAGATTATAAGGACAATTATGAATCATGTCACCATATTACATCAAAATTTACTATTTAAGACACATTCTTAGGGGTATGACTACACACTTTACTTGGTTCCCAACACATCACACCTCAACACATGTGAGAATAGTAGTCAAATACCCACATCAATTTTCATTTCAAAAAATTCAAAGCTAAAATGGTTTCATACCCATCATCACAAAAAATTCAAGATATACTGAATTTTACTTGAAAACCCTAAATAAAATTTGAAACATACCATCATGTTTAATACAATATGCCCTAATCGGTTAGAGGACCACTAAATATAATTACACACAAAAAATTCACGTTGAACATCCCTCAACCAACCTATAATTAAACGACCCAATTGACCTAGGAACATATTAATAAAACTCTATATCATGAGGCCTTTACACCAGAAGGCATATTGTGATCATCCAAATCATTCCCACAAAATTCCATACGTGAATCTTAGAGAAATTTGATAGTAATATCATCAATAAATCAAAACATCAACCATTACCTACCATAATAACCAATACAAAACTGATTTGAAACATGATTGAATTTCTTAAAATTCATCCTAACCCCAATTCCAACACTCAAAATCCATCTTAAATCACCTCTGAATTTACATACAGCATTTATTGATAAATCTAGATAAAATTGGATTTATTTACTCACTAACACTCAAATTTCAAAAAAAATCTTCCAGTGGACAATCTTATACACCAACGACCCTAAAAAATAGTGGTAACATCCACAGTGACCTAAAAGATACTCCCAACCATATGTGTTCCCTTATCATCTCCCATTTGATCAAAAACTCAAAAAAGACCCATATTTATTCTATCCCTCCATGAAATTACTAGATGTGGATGAAACCAATCATACCAAAGAAATAATTAATAAAATTATTTTCCAACCATCCCCAACTCATTGAAACATTACCCAATGAAACTACAAAAATTAAATTGAATAACAAGGTCCATTTTCTCAAATGAAATGTGGTGAACTCCCAACTTGATGGAATTATTTAATCTACTCCTTAAGCCCAAACTGAAATGGTTTCTAAAAACAAATCATGTGCGTCACTCATCCCAATCCATGCTCATTAGATCCACTAATCCTTGGCTCACTTAAATCCATCATAAATTTATAACCCCATAGGTTCCATAAACCACCAGTGCATCATCTCATCCTCAGTTAGACAGAGTGTTGACATGGTCTCCTATTATGAACACATACTAACTCAATAATCCTTGATTCCCACATCATATGACTAGGATTATTGTGCACCATGTAATTTCAATCTCATACAAGATCAAGTAATTCGTTATTCATAATTTTAAAGGTAATCATATATTTTTTTTCAGATACTGGATGTATTAAGACTCAATAGGGGGTATGGAGTTCTTTAAATTTTTCATAACTTATTAAAATATACCTCTCTTTTTTAAAAATGACTTATGATATATTATTTAATAAAATATACAGTATAAATAAAATCATAAAAAGAAATAGTGATTTAGATATTTATAGTGGTTGTATAACAACCATGGTTTTTATTAAAAATATAAACATTAATTATTACCCCAAATGTTTACTTGATACAAAATAGAAGATATAAAGGTCTAGTGTATTTGGGGCTAAGTAACAATACATAATGAAATAGAACACGAAACAAGACATCTTTATTGAAAAAATCCTTTACATGACCACTACATTCCCCCGTACTTAGCATTGCATGGGATAACCTGATGACATACATAAGAAAAGGGTGAGCTATAAAGCACAATTAGGGAGTAAACAACGGAAATATGAAGAATACATTACATGTTAAGAAATAGGTATATCAAAGGAGCATAAGACAAACATGAACATAAAAGCATGATATAACATGATTATCATAACATAGAAATGTGGCAACAACACTTAACAAGGTATTAACATGAGAAAAGGATCATTACACATGGATCATGAGTAAACCCTCATTGAAATTTAATTAGCCTCAGTAAACCCTCATTTCACTTGACTTATCATGATACTAATATTTACCCAATGCATTGGACCGCTATCAGGGCACACCCTTCTTAAACATTTCATTTCATGCTTATGTGTACCGCATGGATCATATAACATGGATTCATTAAAAATACTCATTTATTCCATGATAAATTAATGTGGAATTTATACATGAAACTCTATAATCAAAAGTTAAATGTTCATAATTTTTAATACCCTTGATAGATAAATGGGCATGGTATTCACTACATAATGACTTTGGCTTGGAAAATCATTGTGCAATTTCAGCCGCATAACAATGTGACATAAGAATTTATAAAAATGGTTATTATAGATAAAGGGACGTCTCATCATAAATAAATTAAATGGAAAGTATGGGGGTCATATAGATACATGTCACAACATATTTAATGGAATTTATATTTATAATACAAAATAATTTCATGAATGTAAATGAGAAGAGAGAAATTCTTTACTGAATTCAGCATGGTAACAAGTGTACATGGGAGGAATTAATGAGAGATAAATGTGTATAACATCAGTAAAAAACAAGGAGGGATGTATGGGGATGTATTGAATTCGTAACCCAACATTTTTAATTGAAATTAAAAGGTCATAACTACATAAAGAATGTTTGACAAAAATGAGAAAGGAAGAAAATCCCATACTTGGAAGTGTGACCCTAAAGGCTTGAGAGAGTCTTGAGAGAGTCTTCTTGGGAGCATTGGGAACCTTGGGAGGATTATATAGAGAGGAGGGAAGAGTTTGGACCATCTAAAAATGATTTGAGTGAAGTGGAAGTGGGAGATTGGGTGGGTTTATATAGGAAAATAGAGGGAATTATTTATTATTTAGGTTTTGGAAACCACACATTAAACTATTCAAAACCACAAACCAGCCCACACTTTTTCCCATGTTTTTTCCAAAGAGGAGGTGAAAATTTTATATTATAAGAACATTGGCCTAACTTCTTAATATATTAGGCTTTCTTATGTGGTGTTGAGTCATACTCTTAAGGAAATCAATTAAAAAAGTTAAAATGTTTAATAATTCCTGAAGTGTCAACTAAAGCTTTGTAAAATAAATCAAACAAACCCAAAATCACATTATCTTAATGGTAAAACATATATTGGCCAGAAATACCATTTATAGAATTTTATTACATCACTATTGTGTCATTATGATTTCATAAACACAATATATAGTAAAATATTATTTAATTATTACCTAAAAATTTGACTATCTCAGAAAATTATGAAAACTTCACTGTTGGATAATTTAAACATACTGATTCCAAAAATAATATTTATTTTATCTAAATTATTTTCTGAATACATGAATTTTTTCTTTTAAAATAATAACCGGTAGTTATAAAAAATTCATGGGGTTTGAAAAAAACAACTTTGAAACCTTAATAAAAAATTTACTTGTATTCATAAAAATTATATGATCATTTATATTTAATAAAATGTAATTTAGTAATAATATTTCATTAAAATATTATTTAATTAAAAAATTCATTAATTCATCAAAATAGTTTTCTTAATTATATATTAACTAAAAAATGCTATTTTTTTAGAAAAACTATTTATAAAGTAACACTAATAAAATGAATATATATTCTATATAAAAAATAATCTACATAATATTTGTGCAAGGGTATTGTTAAATAACCCCTAATAACACCCACATATGACCAAAGGGTATGATGTGTGATGGTGACAAACTTTTGGGGAGGCTCGGATAACATCGCTTGGGTGATAATCTCTATCAACTTCCACTTATCACGTAGGCGATTTCGTTCAAGCTTAACATGTTGAAGCTCAGATTGGGCTTGGTCAAGAGCAAAGCCCAATGATTCCACCTCATTTTCGAGCTCCATGAAATGGGATTTATACGAGGCAAGTCTACTGGATGAGGCAACAGCTTCCTTTGTTTGAGTAAATTGGATTTGTTAAATCCCTCTATTTATATTAATCATGTGATCAATTTTAAATGGCTATATTAGCAATGGTAACAATTCTTAACAGAATTTTGAAATCCAAAAACATAAAACCAAGTAAGTGCATATTTTATATAACCATTTTACATACTAAGACATTTAATTTGGAATTTTCATTGATTAAATTTTGGGTCATTACAATCTTCCCTCCTAAAGAAATTTCACCCTCTAAATTTCAATTTCCCTCCCTAAAAAAGATGCGGGTAACTATGCTTCATCACTTTCTCTAATTCCAACATTTCCACTTAAAAATTATTATTTCTCAGTAGAAATTTCAAGAGGGGCATTTTGTTATTTTGTTGAAATTTTTCCCTATGATCTAAGATCTTCACCAGCTTCTCTTCACAGGGGATTTCATTCTCCAATGGTACCACCTTTGGACTATGTACATGTTGTGGATCAGGTATGTACTTCCTCAAGAGTGATACATGGAATATATCATGTACTTGAGATAGGTTTAGTGGTAGTGCTAGTCGATAGGACACTACTCTAATGCGATGAAGGATGTAAAAAGGGCCGATGTACCTTGGACTAAGATTTACATTCTTCCCAAATCTCACGACTCTCTTCCACAGTGATATGTCGAGGAATAGCATGTCTCAGACATCAAACTCTAGGCCTCATCGATGATTTTCAGCATAGATATTTTGTTGACTCTGAGAAAACTTAATGTGCCTGTGGATGGCCTTAACCTTCTCCACCATTTCTTCAACCATTTTTGTACATAAGAGTTTTCTCTCCCTAACTTCATCCCATCATGTTGGTGTTCTGAACCTCTTCCCATACATGACTTCATAAGGATCCATTTGGATGCTTGAGTGGAAATTGTTGATGTAAGAGAACTAAACTATAGGGATATGTTTATTCCATCCTCCTTTGATGTCTATTGATCTCACTCTCAACACGTCCTCATGTGTTTGGATAGTCCACTCAGATTATCATTCAGTTTTGGGATGACAAGCCGTACTAAAGCTTATCTCAATATTCAGAGCATGTTGATGAATCTTCCAAAACATAGAGGTCAATATTGGGTCTAGATCGGATACTATCGATAGTGGTACACCATGCATCCTTACCACTTCTCTGATATATATCCGTGAAAGTTGATCTAAGGAAAAATCCTCCCAAATTCAACTGAAGTGTGCAGTCTTTGTAAGACGATCCACAACATCCAAGATATCATTGTTTCCTTTGGATGTATTAGGATGTCCAATGACAAAGTCCATAGTGATGTTCTCCCATTTTTATGCTAGCATGGGTAATTGTTTCATCATACCCTTATACTTCTGCCACATAGCCTTCATTTTTTGATACACCAGACACTTTTATGTATACTGAGTGATATCTTTCATCATTTTATCCCACCAATAATGCTCTCAAATATCATGATACATCTTTCTGTTTCCTGGGTGAATAGAGAAATTTGAACTATGTGCATCATCCAAAAGTTCCTTCTTTAACTTCAGATTCGATGGAACACATAGTCAGGACCCAAATCGCACAATTCCTTATTCATTAACATTGAACTCCAAGGATTCCCATTTTCTGATAGTTTCCACTTTCGTTTGAATCCCCACGTCATCCTCTTGATATTCCTTTAACCTCTACAAGAGAGACACTTGAGAAATAATTTTTGAAAGGATTGATGATGTTCCCTTATTTATGATTCCCACATCTATCTTCATCCAATATAAGAAGATTGGATCCTTTTCAATTCTCATCAATGATAGAAACGTTGGGTCCTTTCTACTTAGATCTTCTTCCACCTAGTTCACTTTTCTCAAGGGGGTAATGGATTGAGCAGTCATAGTCTTTGATTAGCTATAACCATCTTCTTTGGTGCATGTTCAAATATTTATATGTGAATATATACTTGAGGATTTTGTGGTTCGTATATATTTCACACTTCTCCCCAAAGTGGTAATGCCGCCAAATTTTCTAAGCGATGATCACTACAGCCAACTCCAGTTCTTGTATTGGATAGTTTTTCTCATGATCTTTCAATTACCATGAATTATAGGCAATGAATTTTTCATTTTACATCAACACATAGAACATTCCCTTCATTTAACTATGACTAAATACCACAAAAAGGTCCCCACTTCTGGGTAGTGTGAGAACTTGTGCAGTGATAAGACTTCTTTTCAACTCTTTGAAGCTCCCTTCACATTCATCACTCAAAGTAAATGTTACTCCATTCTGATTTATCATGGTAAATGGGATGGAAAATCTCAATAAATATCTCACAAATCGGCGATAATAACCAACTAACCCCAGGATACTACAGACATCTGTTACTGATGTTGGCCTCAACCATCCCTCAATTGCAGGAGTCATGGAGGGATCCACAGATATCCCAATGATTGTGATGATATGAACCAACAATGAGACTTACTTCAACCAGAACTCATACCTTTGGTATGTTTCATAGAGCTTCGAATTTCACTAGGTCTCTAGTATAGTGCTTAGATGCTTCTCATTCTCCTCATGGTTTTGGAGTATATTATAATATCATCTATAAAGAATAACAAATTATTTTTTGAGGTAATCTATAAAGATTCTATTCATTAATTCCATGAATATTTATAGATAATTAGTGAGTATGAAAGGCATAACTAGGAATTCATAGTGCCCATACCTTGTGCAAAAAGTAGTCTTGGGGATATCTTCCTTCTTCACCATTGGTAAAATCATGACTGCAAATCCACCTTGGATATGTATTGTTCTCAATGTAACTAATCGAATAGGTAATCAATTTGAGGCAATGGATACTTGTTTTTATATTGATTTTGTTGAGATCACGATAATCAATGCAAAGACGCATTGACCCATCATTCTTCTTGACAAAGAGGACGGGTGCACCGCATGGTGAAGCACATAGGTGTATAAACAATTTATCAATATTCTCCTGTAGTTGTTTATTCTTCTCTTCAAGCTCCACAATAGCCATTCTATATGGAGTCTTGGATATTGGAAATTCCCCATGTATATAGTCAACTGAGAATTCAACATCTCTTCTAGGAGGATGACCAAGAAATTCCTTGTGAAACACTTAAGGGAATTCCCTCACAATATGATATGTTCACTAGGTCGAGTACCCGTGGGGTGTGAATTAGGGTATGACATATTAAAATATTTTCTTTTTTGGATATTATTTCATTTGTTAGAAAAAACTCAATTCTCTCTTCCTAATGTATCAATATACGAACTAATATGAAATCACGCACATGAAACAATAATTTTTACTTGGGTCACCCTCACTGAGCTATGTCCAAGGATCATATAATGGTGTTGTGTCGATGTTTCATATTCAATAAGGATCAAATCCAATAATGATTAAAATGTTAGCGATATATCTTCAATGCCCAGGCTCAGTGCCTTTAAATAGTTTTGGGTCTGATCTCTGCATTCCCAAGGGTCACTCCTTTTACCTCTTTCTCCGGATCACTGCTAGTGGATAGGGTCACCATCTTACTCTTCCTTTGCTCACTGCTCTTGGAAAGGAATTCACTCATATTTTATCAACTTTTAGGTCAAACCTAGTTTATGTAAATGTAGTTCCCATCATTTTTAGGATTTTTTCATCTTCAACTATAGATAGATTCTTTGTTGAAGTCCCTTTTTCACCCGCAGATGAAATCCACTTTCCTGAGTACTGCTTGGTACAAGAAATTCCTTTCACAAAATGATTTGAAGTTTTTTCAATCTCACTGGTGAAAATCACAAACCATCTTCTTCTCCCATGTACTAAGTACCAGGTTTGGTACGCAGAACACCTCTTCGCATACTGCTTCTGCCTTCCATGAACCGTTATTGCCTATGCATATTGTTGCCTTCATTCCTCCTCGGCGAACTGCAAGTGTCCGCAAACTGGATCCGCCTTCGCGATTTTGTAGCGCTACCACATACTAATTCTGTGAAACTCCTCTGTGAAAACCCTTTAGACTGAGAACTATTCTTTATTCAAGAACTGCCATTGCTTCCACGAACCAGAGCTCCCCCTTCACGTACCACTAGCAGAATTCTCCCCCTCATGTACTGGAGATTTTACCTCTGCATATCGAGACGACTCCTTCCGCATACCAGAATTTCTCCTCAGTGTACTAGACTTCATTTTCTGTTTAAGAATCCCCACAAATACATTCAGTGCGAACCACTTTCATACTTTTCTGAATTCTCAAAGAAAAATACGTTCTCTAAATATGACCAATCTCCACAGTAACCAATAGGATTAACAACTCTTATATAGTTTATGATTTCCACAAAATCATCTAATCCAAGATTTACCAAATCTTCAATCTATCCTCCAACGCGTACAGATCCTTCTTCCACCAAGAACCGTAAGTCACCCATGAACCATTTCTCGTACAGGCTCTACATACCACTTTTTCCCCAATGTGGTCAATCTCCTCCGCTGTCAATATTCCATTCACGTACCGCACCACATTCCTCCACGAACCCTCATTGAAAACCATTTCTGGTTTCACAAACCTACCTGGTTTACCATTCTTGCAGCTCTGCATACCACTCCCGAAGCTCTGCGTACCATTCCCGAAGCATGGTATGCAGTCCATGAATAAATCCTTCCTTTTCCAACATCAAACTCCTGATTCTGAGGCCAAAAAATTTGGAAAACACATGGAAACAACGCCACTATAAAAACCTATCTTCAGAAAACATCAACCATACTTATTTGTTGTCATCTGACTTTTTCAACAAACAAAATCTCACCCAAAACATACCGAGAGTATACGTTGATGGATTTTTTCCCAAAAATATCCCCCTTTGGGTTTGTTGACAACTCTTCTCATTACAATGCTGCAAATTTTGATAACTCATTAATAATCCCTCCAACTTTAACCATCATTCACTTAATGTGATTAAGATAGAGATCAAGGATTTACTCAACTCATAATCTAATCCAACATGAGACATGATCATTGTGAGGAACAAGAGTATAATGCAATGTTCACTAATGAATCACTTCATTTTTAATCAACAATTGTTGATGTTGAGTCAATAAGGTTTTCCTTATGACTCTTCCATTCCTTCTTGTTTTGAAAATCACAAACACCTTATTCTTAAGCAAATATAAATTTTACCTCCATAAGGAAAATTTACTTCTTTATAGAAATTTACCCTAACCTGGATTTTCTTATACATAGTAATATTTTTCTTAAGTACAAAAACCGGATTCATACACAAAAACCCAGAAGTCATATAATGTAAAGATTTGGAGCATTCTGTTTTTAGGATCCAGATTCTGGATGTGAATTGAAATGAAGATCCAATCCGAATTCTGGACTCCGAACTTTCATGAGTTCGACTCTGAACTCTTATGAAGTTCGACTCCGAACATTCATGAGGTTGACTCTAAACTGTTATAAAGTTTGACTCCGAACTATCATGAGTTCGACTGCAAAATCTTATGAAGTTTGACTCTGAACTATCATGAGTTCGAATCCGAACTCTTATAAAGTTCGACTCCGAATTTTTATGAGTTAGACTCCGAACTCTTATGAAGTTCGACTCTGAACTTTCATGAGCTATACTCTGAACTCTTATGAAGTTTGACTCCGAACTTTTACTAGTTCGACTTCGCACTTTGCAAGTTCAGATTCCGATCTCTGGTGAAACTAGACTCCGAACTACTATAAAAAATAATCCGAACATTTCTTAACATAGACTCCGAATTTCATTTTGGTTAGACTCCGAACATTTAATTTTAATACACTGTGAAATTTTGTATGGCCTTTACTAACATATTCTCCATTTCAAAACGATGTCGTGATTTTAGTTATTCATGGTTTATTATTAAATGATGTCATCCATTCTATTTCTAATTAACCATTGGTTGAGTTACACGTGTACAGGTCCTTCCGAATTTCATGGAAAATATGACCGTTGGAGGAGGGAGCCGACCGTTGGAAATTTGCCTATAAATAGGAGCTCATTTGAAAGAGCTCAACAACAAATTGATCGATCTAGAGACCACACACTGTTAAGGTTATTTCTAGAGAGAGAATCTTTTCATTCCTTGTGCGTACTGAACTGTTCGGTCAGATTGCTTCATGCGACTCTGAATGTTGGTGATTACATTCGAGGACTTCTGGGGATAGGAAGAAAAAGGTGCCGACTACCTTGAAGTTCGAGGGCTTCCTTGCTGAGGAAGACAGAGGTTCCAACTACCCTGAAGTTGAGGGCTTGCGAGAATAGAAAGAAAGAGATTCCGATCTTCGTATTGAGGGCTTACCCTAGTGTGAGTAAGATAGACTTTCTTGAAAGTATAAATCAAGGGACCTTTATCCAAGGTTGTTGGATACACTTCTCTTTGGGTTAAAAGACTTATATCTTGTTACTTTTAGTTTTACTACTTGTTTTTCCACTGCACTTTTGTATTGAAAGGAAAGTATAACCGTCTTATATTTCCTTACAATTGTACTCTGATTAGTTTAGATTATATACACTTTAAGTTAGAATCTTATATTGTAAACCTTGGTTCCAATAATTCAATTGGTGATTAGAGGTGTTGTGAATTTTCTTATTTTAACATTGTTAAACTTAGTTTTTTTCCTTATCAATGGAAATTTTTGAAGTATACAATTCACCCCCTCTTGTATATTGAGCATCTACATCGTTATTTCGATCCTACAATTGGTATCAGAGAAGGTCTCTGTAATACTTAAACTCACATATAAGTTTTTCTTGCTCACTTTTTCATTGTTCTTCATCCTTACTTGGAAAGTTTTATTCATTCCGAATTATCATTACGAACTTTGTTATTCTGAATTGTCATTCTGAATTGTCATTCTGAACTTTGTGGTTACAAACTTTTTCTACTAACTAGTTTGGTTGCCAATGTTTTTTAAGAATGGAAGGAATCAATGTTGGATCTACTGATAATATAATCCTACAAGACCACCAATTTTTTATGGTAATGACTATGAGTACTAGAGAGATCTAATGAAGAATTTTGTTATCAATACTGGAGTGGGTAATTACGTTATGCTTACTGGTGATTATAAAATTCCTGATAAGGAAGTTAGAACATTCAGTAACTAGGAAAAGAAAGAGTATCAACTCAATTATAAGGTACACAATACTTTACTATGTTCGAGGACTAGAAATATATATAGCCAAATTTATTCTTGTGAAGTAGCTAATTGTATCTGGAAGAAGTTAGAAGTTACACACTTTGGCACTTATAATGTGATTGAAACTTGGAGAGCTCTGCTTAGAGATGAATACCATGGATTCAATTTTCCGTATGGAGAACCAATCGGTAAAGTTCAAAAGAGATTTTTGACTATAGTCAACAACTTACAGTCTATGGGAGAAAAAGGGTTAGATGATGAAGCCCTTGTGGATAAGATAATTGATATTATGCCCAATGAGTGGGAATCAAAGAGAAAAGCTATAGATGAGAACATGAAGGTCACTCAAATTTATCTTGATGAACTATTTGGAACTATTCTCCACCATGAATCAAGAATGAAGAGAGATGCTGACAATATCAAAAAGAATAATGGGAATGGTACTGTTGCTTTTAAAACAACATCAAATAATATGAAAGCTAAGACTCCTGAGAGAGTAACCAGATCCATGTCTAAGAAGGTGGTTATTCAATCAGAATCTATTGAAAGTGATATCATAGAAAATGAGTTAGAAAATCTTGCTCAAAGAATGAACAAGATAGCTGGCCAGAGAAATTTCCAATCCAAGTATAAGAAAAAGGAAAGGAAAGACAACAAAGATGGAGAAGTTACTTGTTATGGATGCAAGAGAGCTGTACATATTAGACCAGATTTCCCTCTACTAAAAAAGAAATAAAGAAAATAAAGTCATTATGAAAGGAACAGAAAGAAGTATTACAAAACCAAAGCTAAGAATGTTCTGAAAGAAAATGATACCTGGAGTGCCAGTGGTGGTGACTCTTTAGATGAATCTTCTGATTATGAATCTTCAGGATAGAAGAATCTTGATCTTATATCCATATTACCCATTAAAAATCATTGTTTTATGGCTAAGGTACGAAATTATGAATCATTGACCAAGGTATCTTTAAATTCTAATGATAGTAAGTATTATAACTCTTCTGATGAAGAATCATCTTCTGATGGGGAAAATACATCACCTACCTATGAAGAAGTATCTAGGTTTGCTGAACATATTGATATTGAGAATTCTAAACTCAATAAAAAACATGATAAGGCAAACTCTAGAAATTTTGTTCTTACAAAAGAGAGTTCAGATCTTTTTAAGGATCTTGATAGGAAAAATGCTGATTTTATAAATATTTCAAATTATCTTGAGGAATTAAGTTATAAGAAGAACAAAAATTCTAAAGTGTTATAAAATGTAATTTCTAAGAAAAGCATTTTCGAGCCTATCTTTAGTTTTAAATCTAATGATTTTGGAGATAAAAACATGGTTATTAAACTGAAGTATGAAATTTTTTCCATAATGAAGTGTTTATCAAACTTTACCCATGTTAAAGAAAATTTTGATAAAATGTATTCTCAAATATGACCTTTAAGAAACAAATCCGGATTTGGTTATACCCATGCAAAACCAACATTTAGTAACAACTACTTTATTCCACAAAGTGCCCCATTTTGAACCAAGTGTCAATGTGGTGGTCACTGGGAAAAAAATTGTTCGTTAAATAAAACCCAATCTCTAGGTTTTCATAAAGCCTATTTTTCTAAGAAAGTGTGGGTGCCTAAAATTTTGTTGTCTAGAAATCTCGGATCCAAACAAGTTTGGATTCCAAAAGTCTAATTCTAATATTGGTTTCAGGAAGATAGAGGAAGTACCAACAACAATACGTGGTACGTGGTACGTGGATGTTTCCAGCACATGACTGGTGACAAAAGATATTTTGAAAAGATCATCAAAACAAAAGGAGATATCATTCTTCAGTTTATTGGAACACAAGATCAACTTGTTGATATTTTCACAAAATCATTACCCTCTGATAGATTGGAATACATTAAACAAACGTTAGGAATGATAACCGTAAGGTAATAATTTTTCATTAACTTCTTATTGAACAATTATCCTAACAGTAATAAACTCCTCTTCATAGGGGGGGTACATTTGATTGTCAGTGTAACTAAAATTTTTGTTTTAAAAAAAACATTGTGTAACTAAAATTTTTCGTATTTAGTTTTTCAAATTTTTCGGAACTGAAGTTTCCGGAATGGAAATTTCTGAAACTAAAATTTCCGGAATGGGAATTTATGGAACTAAAATTTTCAGGATTGAAATTCTCGAAATGAGAACTTTTGAAATGGAGATTTTCGTACTTGAGTTTTCGTAACAAGATTTTCATACTAGGGTTTTCGTAACGAAATTTTCGTACTGGAGTTTTCGTAATGAAATTTTCATACTGGAATTTTTGTAATGATATTTTCGTACTGAAAATTTCATAATAAGTTTGTTTTTAAGTTCATTTCTTCAAGAAGAATATTACCAATTATAAAAAAAATTTCTAGCCAATCCGAAATCTATGATTTACTTACTTATAGTTTTGTAATCATATTTTTCTTACTGGTATTTTCCTGAGTTTTTAGAAAGTTTGGATTCTAGTTTTCGTCAAATCCGGATGTTTTCCTTAAAACCTCAAAATATCTGAGTCAAGTTTTCCTTGCGGGAGTGTTTTCAACCGTCAGATCAGATCAAAACTTTTTCAATCGTTAGATGGCTTTTGGAAGACCAAAGGTCACATCCATCACCTATATAAAGGGGACCCCAAGACTTATCCCACATCGGTTTTGAAAGATTTCACATCTCGAAGCGCTGCTGCTTTGCTTAAGACCGGTTTCGAACTTTTCAAAGCCGTTCCGAATCTTTTAGAATACCTCACTTTGAATGTCTGTTGAAGCTACATCTCAAGATATGCCAACTACGAAACCAATCTCTAAGTGGTTAGTCTTCAGGGAAAGGTTAGTTCATCCAGATTTCTACAAGATTGATTCTATTGTAACTATGAATATAAAGTTGAATGGTTGGGAACATATATGCTTGTTCAAGTCAAAAAAGCAGGATCCGGTTTATACTGATTTGTTGATCGAGTTCTATGAGTATTTTTCCTTCCAGATGGAAGATGGCAGAGACTGGTTTTCATTCATGTCTTCTGGGAAGACTTATAAGCTATCCTGCACCAAGGCTGCGAGTTTGGTCAGATTGTCCTATGAGGGGGAAGCTGAGTTTTTCTCACATAAGCTTCCAGATGAGCAAAGATGTTTCAACAAGGTGAAGGATTTAAAATGCCTTGGACTTAAGGATTCTTTTACCACTAAGATTTCTCATCTCACTCCGAACAGAAATATTCTTCATCTCTGGGTACAAGGTTTTCTCATACCTAGAATAGGAGACAAAGATAATTTGAAGAAAAGTGATATCTATGTTTTAGATTTCCTGGTAAATCTAAGAAAGATAAATTTGATGAGGCATGTCTTGATTACGATCAATAATATCAAAGAAGGGAATTTGAGAGCTCAAATAATTATGTACCATGCCTTACTATCTAGGCTGATAGTTCGATGCTTAAAATCCTTCAAGGTTGCATGAAAATCAAAAGTCCGGAATTTCAGGCTTATGCTGGTTAGTGATGATACCTTGAAGAGGATGAAGATGGGTTTTTACGGTGAATTTGGAGATTTTTACCCTCTATCTATGGAAGAGGTTGAAGCATCTTAGAAAGAAATATAGAATCTGGAACTATCCAAAAAGACAAGTAAGAAGAGAAAGGTTAAGGAAGTGGGTGCTGATATAGAAAATCCCCAAGCTAAGGAAACTCAGTCTGCTCCCCCCAAGCCGAAGAAGAAGAAAACATATACAGATGAAGTGGCAGCCAAGTGGAGGGAAGAAAAAGAGAAGAGGAAAGAAGGGGTTCCACAATTCGGATTGGATCCTGCAGAGGCTAAGGCCTTAAATGAAAAAGCTATGGAGGAGCTAGAGAAATAGGAAAAAGAGAAGAAAATTAAAAAGAAAGTATCTGAAGCTGAAGTGGTGCAATCCTTGCTAAGATCTACAGAGATAGCTTTTGAGTTGATTCTAGTTCTGAAATCTTTCCTTACAGAACTTTCTTTACTAGAAACTCCAGCTAATAATTATGTCACTCTGGAAAAATCCAAGGGTAAAGAAGTATTTGAAGATGCTTAAAAAGAAGCTGAGGAACAAGTAGAGGAAGAGGTTGAAGAATAATATGAAGAAGAAGGAAGTGCAGATTTAGATGCCTTGATCAAGAAAGTAGAGGTTTATAAAGATAAGGCTGAATCCGCAAAGTTAGCTACTCCCGGAAAGGGAGATGAGGAAGCTAGTAAGAATGATGATAAGCAACAAGAATAAGAAGAAGAAGAAAATGTATTGTATGATGATGAAGAATCCCATGAGAGGAATTTTCTTGAAGAAGGACAAGAAAAACAGAAACCAGATGAAGACCAGATTATTCATGTTTCTGAATCCGAGGAAGTATCTCTTAATAAGGAACCAATTCCGAAGTCTGATAAGGGAAAAAAAGCTCTCATGGATACTCCAACAAAAGATGTCATCAGGAAGAAAGAGTTTGGTGGTTCTTCTAAGAGAAAACTGGTGCAAATTGAAGAAAGCAATCTCAAAGAGATTTATCTGATTGGGAATAATCATCTCATGGGCATGATTTTGTGGTTCAAACTCTGAAGAAGTTGGTGGAAACTATTTCAATTTTTCCAACAACAGATTCCAAATGCCAGATGCTGCAACAAAGTATGAATCAGAAATCGGATTCCTTATCCATGGTCATGGATATGTTTTTGAAGATCGAAGATGAATTTTTTTTTCTTATTAACTATGATGTGCATATAAAGTCCTGTAGTAGGGTAACAATGTGGTCTAAGAGAGTTGATGAAGACTTAGTGCAGTTTGAAAATTTTCCTAGTGAAGTTCTAAATGCTTTTGACACTGAGGATAAAAAGATTAAAAATCTTGAAGCTGAGCTGACCCAAGGGAAGAATTCTCGGAATCAACAGGTCAGGGATCTGAATGGGAAGCTTAACTCAGTATCTCAGAATTGGAAAACTGAATGAGATTTCCGGATTCAGTTTAAGGAGAAGTTGGAAAATCAAGATGAAATAATAAAGTTGCAGAAAGAAGCCATAGAGGCTTAGGTAGAAGCTTTAAAATTCCAAGAAGAAAAGGCAAAAGCCTTGGAGAGGCAAGTTGAGTAAGACCAAAGAGACGTGAAGAAACTCAAAACCCTGTTAAAGAAGCTCATCCCGAAGGATAAGGAAGAAAAATGAACTCACTTCGATCTTTTGTTATAATTGTCTTTATTTGTAATGTTTTCCAAACTCTAATGAAATGTTATTTGGTTGGATGCATCTTGTTATATACTAATTTTTCAGGTACCATTTTTTTTCTATTCCATTCCCTTCAATTCTTTTTGAAAATCACAAAGGGGGAGAATGAAAAAGAACTACTCCTATGGAGGAGAATGGAAAAATTTCTAAGTGAAATATCATTAAAGTAAAGGGGTGTTTCTCTCTATGAAGTTTTTCATTCCCATGGTAATGAAAAAATCTTAGAATACAATTCTTAGAGTTTCAATGCCTAAGGGGGAGTTAGTTGTATTCACTTTCATTCATCAACAAAGGGAGATAAGTTTTAATTTCAAATTATACAGAAATCTTTCAAAGTCCTTATATTATTTTTCATAAGGATGTTTGTGCTTTCCAAAAAGGGGCAGATTGTTGAGTCAATAAGGTTTTCCTTATGTCTTTTGCATTCCTTCTTGTTTTGAAAAACACAAACACCTTATACTTAAGAAAATATAAATTTTACCTTGATAAGGAAAATTTACTTCTTTAAGGAAATTTACCCAAACCTGGATTCTCTTATATATAGAAACATTTTTCTTCAGTACAAAAACTGGATTCATACCCAAAAACCCAGAAGTCATATAATGTAATGATTTGGAGCATGCTATTTTTAGGATCCGGATTCTAGATGTGAACTGAAATGAAGTTCCAATCCGAATTATGGACTCTGATATTTCATGAGTTCGACTCCGAACTCTTATGAAATTCGACTCCGAACTTTCATGAGTTCGACTCTGAACTTTTATGAAGTTTGACTCCGAAATTTCATGAGTTCGACTCAGAACTCTTATGAAGTTCGTCTCTGAATTTTCATGAGTTCGACTCTGAACTCTTATGAAGTTCGACTCCGAACATTCATGAGTTTGACTCCGAACTCTTAAGAAGTTCAACTCCAAATTTTTATGAGTTCGACTCTGAACTCTTATAAAGTTCGGCTCCGAACTTTTATGAGCTCGACTCCCAACTCTTATGAAGTTCGACTCTAAACTTTTACTAGTTCAACTTCGAACTCTGCAAGTTCAGATTCCGATCTCTGGTGAAACCAGACTCTGAATTCCTATAAAACAGAATCCGAACATTTCTTAACATAGACTCTGAATTTCATTTTGGTTAGACTCTGAAATTTTAATTTTCTTACTCATCGAAATTTTTTATGGACTTTAATAAAATATGCTCCATTTCAAAACGATATCGTGCATTCAGTTATTCATGGTTTATTATTAATTGATGTCATCCATTCTGTTTCTAATTAACCGTTGGTTGAGTTACACGTGTACATGTCCCTCTGAATTTCATGGAAAATATGACCGTTGGAGGAGGGAGCCGACCATTGGAAATTTACCTATAAATAAGAGCTCATTTTAAGGAGATCAAAAACAATATGATCGATCTAGAGACCACACGCTGTTAAGGTAATTTCTAGAGAGCGAAGAGTTTCATGCCTTGTGCGTACTAAACTGCTCGTTCAGATAGCTTCGTGCGACTCCGAATTTTGGTGATTACATTCGAGGACTTCCGGGGATAGGAAGACAGAGGTTCCGACTACCTTGAAGTTCGAGGGCTTCTTTGCTGAGGAAGATAGAGGTTCCAACTACCTTGAAGTTGAGGGCTTGCAGGGATAATAGGACAGATATTCTGATCTTCATATCGAGGGCTTACCCTGGTGTGGGTAAGACATATTTTCTTGAAATTATAAATCAAGGGAACTTTATCCAAGGTTGTTGGATACCCTTCTCTTTGGGTTAAAAGACTTATATATTGTTACTTGTAGTTTTACTACTTGTTTTTCTGCCACACTTTTTTATTTTAAGGAAAGTATAACTTTCTTATATTTCCTTACACTTGTACTCTGATTATTTTAGATTCTATACGCTTTATGGTAGAATCTTATATTATAAACCATGGTACGAATTCTTCAATTGGTGATTAGAGGTGTTGTGAATTTTATTAGTTTAACTTTGGTAAAAATAGTTTTTTTCCTTGTCTAAGGAAATTTTTAAGATATACAATTCACCCCTCTTGTCTATTGAGCATCTACATCATTATTTTGATCCTACAGTTGATACTATACTGATGCCAATAAAATTCATTCATCACGAACCTTATAAATCATGAAATGTAATCATTGATCGATCACTTATAGAATCATTAGATTTAATGCTCCCCCTATGATATAGCTCCACTAACTAGATTCAGCTCAGTGCTAACTCCTCATATCTCGCTACTCCACTCAACAGCTTCTCCCTATGACTTTTCTCCCCTAGAATAGTCATGCTTTATCCCCTTTGGTCAACAAACATAAAGGGTACTTCATGTTTGTCTACAATAGGGTAAAAAACACATATTAGTACATTTGGGGAAAACACTACACACCTCAGGAAGAGGCGGACTCACATCCTCACTTTTTCAATTGTGGGGATTCAAATGGACTCCTAGAGCTAGTTGATGCCTTTAGAACGCTTTTTTTGGGAAGGCATTTTTAAGAATATCTGCATCCTATTTTTCTGTAGAAACATACTTTATCTTCATAATCCCTCGTTCCACCTTCTCCTTTATAAAATGATATTTGATTTAAATGTTCCTTTTCCTTGAGTGATGGACCAGATTTTTGCTCAGATTTATAGGACATGAATTTTCACAATGAATTCTGATCAGATATTTCACTTCTATTCCCATATTCTCAAGTTGTTGATTCATCCACAATAGCTGCGTGAAAACTTGAGTAGCAGCAATGTATTAAACTTCTTCTGTGCTCAATGAAATTCAGTCTTTTTTCTTGATTAACCAAAAAATACACAAACTTATAAGATAAAAGGCACCACCTGATGTTGATTTCCTATCATCTATTGAACCCACCCAATTCACATTTGTATATCCCAATAATTATTACTGAGATTTTTCATTATACATTAGGATAAAATCCATGGTACCCTTGATATACTGAAGAATCTGTTTTACTAAAATCATGTTTCTCTCCTTGTAATTTCTTTGATACCTCACTACTTTTCATGTGGAAAATACAATATCAGGCCTTGTTGCTACCAGGTACAACATACTTCCAATTATTTTCCTATATTCCATGATATTAACTGTCTTTCCTTCATTATCCCATGAAATTTTTATCTGATTAGCAACCTGAGTCTTCATCCCTTTGTAATTATCCATTCAATAACTTCTCAGAACCTCCTTGGAATATTTAGATTGAGAAAAAAGTTCCATTACTTCCTTGTGTAACTTGTAATCCGAGGAAAAATTTCATCTCTCCAATCATTGACATTTCGAATTCACTTTTCATCAATTCAGAAAACTGTTTGAATTGTGATTAATCTAATCTATCAAAGATTATTTCATTGATATAAACTATCACCATCATCCTTTGAGTGTTTCTATTATTGAAAAACAGATTGTAATCAACTCCACCACGCTATAAACTGAGCTTCTTTAGAAACCGATCTTTCCTTGAATACCATGATCTTGGTGCTTTCTTCAAACCATATAAACCCTTCTTTAGTCGAAAAACTCTGATCTCATCATTATGAATGAGAGAACCATCTGATTTGTCAATGTATAATTCTTCCTCCCGAACTACATTCATAATTGATGACTTGACATCCATCTAGAAAACATTAAACTTTTTTTGCACATCTATGACCAAGAATAATCTAATTGTCTCCATCCTTGCAATAGTTGTGAATGTTTCATCGACATTTATACCCTCTAGCTGGGAGTACCCTTTACACACAAGGGGTTCTTGGTTTCGAATCACAACACCATCTTCATTAATTATGTTAAGAAAAATTGATTTTTCCCTAATGACATCCATGTATTTTAGTCTTGATACTCTCTCTGATGGCTAATTCTTTTAAATTTGGTCAATCTCTTCATTCATTTCCTGAACCCAATTACCATCTCCAACTACATCATTAAAGAATTTAGTCTCTAGTTGTAATAAGTATAAAGCTTGATGTATAGACTTAATCCTTCTTGTCTTCACTAGTGCTATCTGATAACCAATTATAATTTGCCTAACAATTTTAGCACTTCTTGGTTGTCACTAGGAAGACACAGATTTATTCTCATCATCTGAGTCTTCTTCTAAATTAATCTCTAGAGCAAGAGTGTCTCCAGATCTTCTAATCTCTTCATCACAATCCTCCTGAGTTTGATCATGTATTTTATGAATATTCTATTAATTTTCTAAAATAGTCACAACATGACTTTCAACTATCATTCCCAACCTGAAGCATTTATACACTTTTCTTTTCATTGAGTAGCTATGAAATATCCCTTCATCCCCACGAGATTCAAATTTCCTATGTTTCTCCATGTTATGAATGAAAATTTTACTTTTGAATATTCGAAATTACTTTAATGAGGGATTATTTTCATACCATAACTTATATGAAGTCTTCTCCTCTTTTGAAAAAAAGTAAATCTCTATTTGAAGTGTATACTGCTATCATAACTTCTTCATTCCAAAATTTCCCCAGATGGTCTTTCTCAATGTGGATTGTTCTGTCCATGTTGTTGACAATCCGATTTCTTCTCTCAACTACACCATTCCGCTATGGAGTTCTTATTACTGATACTTGATTCTTTATCCCATGATTTTCGAGATAATCCTCCACTTGGATATTTGTAAAATCAGTTCCATTATTTATTAGAATCATTTGGATTTTCTAACCAATCATCTTTTCACATTCTCATCGATATCTTTTAATGAATCAAACCACTTCAGATTTTTGGGTGATTATTGAAACCCATGCCACTCTACTATAGTCATCAATGAATAGAACATAATATCTCATCCCATCAATAAAACTTGAGGAAATTGGCCCACACACATGAATATGCACCAAATCAAGAAATATTGTTATCTTTCTCTCCTTTTGCTTATATGTCTTTTGAGTGATCTTCCCCTTTTGGAAGGCATCACACTAATGGGTAAGATCATGTGATAATCTAGGGATATTTCTAGAAGCATCATATTTCACTATATCTTACAAGGAATTTTGGATTATGTGGCCAAGAATATTTTTCCATGACTAGTTTTCTTTATCCTAGGGCAAAAAGAACATATCTTATTCTCCACTCAAGGGATAAAGATTCCCTTTCCTACGCTTTCCCTGCAACACAACATCACCATCCTTTTCCTTGATGATACATAATTTCATATAAAAACATATGGCATGTACTGAGTCACAAAATTGACTAACAGTAAGCAAGTTGTGACTAAGCCCTCAACAACCAATACATCTGCTTGTCTCATGTCTTTTCCTCCAAACTTGTCTTTTCATGAACCAATAATTTTTAGGCCCTCATCATTACCAAATCATACAATAACTTCCTTATCATACTTGATTCTGGTCAATAGATTCTTATTTCACATCATATGGGAAGGGAATACACAATCAATTATTCATATCACTATGCAATCTGATGCCTTGAACCCAATTTTTACAACCACGGTCTTCTCAGGATTTTTTTGACCCAAGGATTTGAATTCATAATCAACATGGAAGGATAATCTTGATCTTCCTCAGTATATGACGGGTCAACTTCAACCTATAGAGCTGCAAATTTATTTTGAATTTTCATCTCACTAGAAGATACTTTTGTCTTCTTCTTAGGGACAAATTCAGTTTGCCTCAGCATGTTCCTCTTCATTGTTGATGTGCAATATCTTTCCATATAGATGAGTCCTTTACACCTGAAACAATGACCGTCAAAATAATGACCTGTAATTTTGAGCTATGTATGACCAAATTTGCCGGTCTTGTTCCCTTTGGTACCTCTTTTATATAGAACATACATTTTGAGAGTGTCCCATTATACCACAACAAATTTATCTTATGTGAGGTACATTCCTATGTGGAAATGGAGATACACTAGTTGTGTATTGGGTTCTCTGAATCTTTGGATTATGCTTCGTGCCCAAATAAATCTTCAAAATTGTACTAGGTTATTGTGGTCTGACTCAAAACATAACTTCTTTATATTTTTGATCATGACCCATTCCATCCTTATCATTAATAGTGGATTTGAGCTTCAGTTCTAATGGAACACTTTTCTCAAATCACATCTTCTTTGTTTCCTGTTTGATCGTCTTTCTCAGAGGTTTTTTTAGATCATCAATTTTTCATCATAGATCGACGAATTATTCTTCTAGTTGTTTGATACACTTGATTTGATCTATTCCAATTTTAGTCAAACTATCAATTTCAATTTCTTATTATTCTATTTTGAGTTTTTAGTCAACCACATTTTCATATATTTCTAGAATTGAAGACCTCATCTTTTCAATTTCTGTATTTAGCTCAGAATTATCTTCGTCTTGCTACTACATAAAGAGTTTTTCATCATAAACTACTTTGTTAGATTATTTTATTTTGGATCTCAAAATATCAACATATTCAATGGAAGCTTCGAATTCTGCCTAAAGATCAACTATTCCTTCGATTTAACCTTCTTCATTGTCACTTTATTTTCGTGTTAATGAGTTTCTGACAACATCCACCAAAGCATCTATTTTATGATCCTTGTAGTCCACTGGTTATTATTCCTCGAATTCTTCAGAACATTCATCATCTTTTGAAAGAAGATTCTTCTTTTTTAAGAACTTTCTGATAGTACTTCTCCTCCCATTCTCATTTGATGAATACATATTTTGAGGAATTTTTCATTTTCTTCATTTTCATCATCAAAATTCTTAGGACATTTTTCTAAAAAATACCCAATATTTCCACATTAAAAGCATACAAATGGATGTTTACCTTTTATCTTCCCTTTTACACATTGAAGATTGGAGGATGACAAGGTATCATCTATATTTTCCTCCTCATGGTTGCCTTTAACAGAAAGATTCATTATGGACTTTAATGCCACTTACATAGACTTATCATTTCTACTAAATCATTATCCTGATTTCTCATTTCATATTCTACAAGGGTACTGTGTAGGTTATCTATCGTCAGCTCTTTTTATTCTTTGTCTTATAATACTAAAACATTCAGATTGAATCAGGATGGATGTTTCTTCATGATATGTTTCACAATATTTATATCTTCAATGTCATCTCTAAGACACCACATTTCTTCCATAATAATATTTATCCAATCAGAGAATGCATCAAAAGCCTCATTGGGATTCATTTTGAGATCCTCACACTATTTTCATAGAACCTACAACTTTACTTCTCGGACTTTTGTGTCACCCTCATAAACATTCAAAAAAAATTCCCACATTGCATGTGACATTTTACATGACATCACCTTCATATAAATTGCATTCGACAGGGCTCCCGCTAATTAATTGATCCCTTTAGCATCATCATCCAATTCTCTTATTTCATATTATGATAAAGAACCACTATTAATGTCAGTAGATATTCAATGCATAGCTACTGTGAAGACATCCATCCCTACAGATCATAAGTAGTGATGCATCTGATTCTACCATAGATGAAAATTATTTCCATCAAAGATCAGAATTATTTTATGATTGATCACCTCCATTTATTCTTCTTGAGAGTGAACCACTGACTATCAACAAATCCATTTGATACCAATTTTTTGGTCAACTAGGTTGAATACACTTAGGTGGGTGAATCAGGGTTTGATAGATTAAAACCTTTTCTCGTTTGGATATTTTTTTGTTTGTTAGACAAAACTCAACATTCTCTTCCTCCCATTGAAATATATGAGCAGATATGAAGTCATGAACTTGACACAATGTTTTTACTTGGTTCATCCTCACTGTGAAATCTCCAAGGTACATACAATGGAGATGTACCGATGTATCAAATTCACTTAGGATCAAATAAAATAATGACTAAAATGTTCGAGAAAGATGTTTTATGACTAGGATCACATCCTTTTCAAGGTTTAGGGTCTATTCACTAAATTACCAAGGTTCACTCCCTATGCCTCTTTCTTTGGCTCACTGCCGGTGGAAAGAGTCACCAAATTCCTCTTCCTTCACTCACTGATCTTGGAATGGGATCCAATCATAGTCAATCGACCTGTAGGTCAAACAAAGTTTATGGAAATGTTGGTCCCTTAATTTTCATGAATTCTTTCATCTTCAACAATAGGTAGATTCTATGTTGAAGTCCCTTTTCCACCCATAGATGAAATATACTTTTCCAGGTACAACTAATTACCATAAATTCCATTCACAAACTAATTTGAGGCGTTTTCATGCTTCCTGGTGCAAATCACGAACCATATTTTTCTCCCGCGTACTAAGTACCTGGTTTGGTACGTGGAACATCTCTCCACATAGTGCTTTTAACATCCTCTAACCATTATCTCTTAAACGTAATATTTCCGCCATTCTGCCTCTGTGAACTACCCCTATCCGAAAACTATCTCTGCCTTTGCGATCATGTACCACTACCACGTACTAATTCTATGAACCTCCTTGTTGAAACCTCTCCAGTCCGTGAACTATTCTTTATTCACGAATTTCCTTTGCATCCACATACTGGAGCTCCTCCTTCGCATACCACTTGTGGAATTATCCCTCTCACGTACTATAGATTCCATCTCTGTATACCGAGACAACTCATTCCCCATTCCATACTTCCTCCTCCGCGTACCAAACATCCTTTGTGAGTTAATAATCACCACAAAACAATTTAACGCGAACAAATTTTAGAAATTTATGAATTCCAAAAGCAAAATATGTTCTCTAAAGATGTTCAATCTCCATAATATTTGGTTGTATTAACAACTCTTATATAGGAAAAGATATCTACTAAATCATCTAATCCATGATTTACCAAATCTTCAATCTAGCCTCTACCGCGTAAAAATCCTTCTACCGCCAAGAACAGCAAGTTACCGATGAACGGTTTCTCGTACATGCTCTGCGTACCACCTTTTATCCTATGTGGTTGACCTCCTCTGTCGACAATATTCCATTCGCGTACCACAGCTCCATCAGCTGCAAACCCTCGCTGCAAACCATTTCCGGAATCATGATCCACTTTGGCGTACCATTCATGCCGCTCCATGTACCGCTCCCGCAGCTCCGCGTACATTTCCCGGAACATGGTACATGGTCCATGAATTATGGTACGCAGTTCTCATCCATTCCATATTTTCTTCAATTTTTTTCACACAGTTCACACTTATGAGGAAATCCTTACATTTCCAACATCAAACTCTGGATTTTGAGGACCTAAAATTTTGAAAACACTAGGAAACTACCAACCTTAAAAACTTGTATTCAGCAAACACCAACCATCCTTATTTTTTATCATCTTCCTTTATCAAAAAACACAATCACACCCAAAACATACCGATAGGATACCTTGAGATATTTTTCCCAACACAATATGTATGTCTTCATGGCTTGTAGCTTTCATAGACTAAATAATTTAAGCCAAATTTTCATGATAATAGGGATGTAATATCCACACTTGAGATGATGTTTCTAAAGAAGATTCATCTTTTTTTCCTTTCACCTGTATATAATCGGGGTTTGATTCTCCATATGGAGAGTGATTTTCCCCTCATGGAAATTTATGTTTGATATATATAAAGAAAACCAATCCATGCTGATAATTGAATCAAATTACACCATAGGGAGTATGACGAGGTTCTCCGAAAATTTCAATCCACAGATTGTGACCATGGATGAGTTATATTCATGGGATGCAATGATTTCCACATTTTCTATTCAAACTGAAATCTTTACTTCCATGATTTTAGGTGGTATTGGGATTGTTTGAGTAATCTTCTGGGATATAAAATAATGCGTAAAACCAGAATAAAAAATTATGTTTGCTATTATTTAATGAATAGCTTGCGTACCTATCACCACTTTGTTTTTGGGGTTCACTTTTATGGTAGTGATGGAAAAATCTCTCCCTTTCTGCCCTAGAGGTTATTGATTTCCTTTGAAAACCCATTGTTTAGGGAACACATTTGTACGGTGCATAGGTTCATTGAAGTTGAAGCAATGAACAACACATTGAGGGTCGAATGGAGAATTCCTCTCCTTTTTCATAGCCATAGGGTTTTCTTGTTGGTAGTTAATGTCTATGTGTCCTTCTCTTTCACAACAAAGGCAGTTCCTTTTCCCCTTCAGGAAATTTTCGAGGTGCTTCTTTCCACACCTTTGGAAATTGGGGTGATGGATTTACTTTGCACCATTGGATTTTTCCATCGAACCACCAGAATTGAGGTCTCCCTTAAGCTTCTTATTCCCATGATACCCCTGATATTATCTGATCTCCATTTCATCCATGAGGGAACATCAAAAAATTTCCTCATAGCTATCAAATTCATGTATCACCAAGGCTTTTCATAGGCTATTTTTTAGCCCACCAAAGAAGCAGTCAACCTTGCATTCTGAGGTAATGAAAAATCTGGAGGCATATCATGCAAGCCTGTAAATTTTTCTTCATATGATCCAATGGATTCGTCACCTTTTTTCTGGAGGGAAAGGAAGTCTGTTTCCATCTTATGTTGCAGGGTTTGAGAGAAATATTTATTGAAAAACATTTTTTGGAAATATTTCCATTCCAATGCCTCGATATACTCCTTAGGTTTTTTATTTTTGATCAATGTCCACCATTGATCAGATTTACCCTCAATAAGATAAGCTTCCAGAAGAACCTTCTCTTATTTGGAACATTGAAGGACAGATAATATATTTTCAATGGAGTTGATCCATTTTTTGAAAATAGAGGGATATAATGATCCATTAAAATTAGGAGGCCTTTGTCTAATGAGGATCTCTATTGTGACTTGATCTTTATTGGGGGGGGGGGGGGGGTTGAACATTCATCTTAACCCATGTTTCTATTCAAATCTTGAGTTAATTGAGGAAGTATCATGATGAAGTTTGTGATTCTCATTCCCATTTAATTGGGAATATCATTAGAATAGTCATCACATTTATATTCGCATCGATTGTTATACAGAGTCCTTCTATTACCATCCATTGGCTGTAATAAAAGGAATTTTAGGGTTAACACAGAAGGGGTAATACAAGGGAAAAAATAAATGACTTATAAATAACTTTTATTGAAACAACTTATGAATCTATAGGATTCAATATATATTTTCCATGATCTACTTCCCAACATTTATTCATAGTGGAAATTTTTATTCCCTTAATAATGTTTTATTATGAGATTATTAATTTATCAAAGCATATCCCCTAGGATTTTCATAACCCAGAGTGTAGAAAGGCCCATTTTTATGAAACAGGATACCCTAAGTCAAGCCTGAAACTCGTTGTCAGAGTTTTCAGTCCTAGGTACATATATACCAGAGACGCCTCTACCTGCTCATATCCAGAAAGGGATGTATTTTCATGGTAAACCACTTACTCAATACTCACCAAAACTTATGTATGTTTTTATTATATGTAGTCTTATCCCTAATGCCTTCACTAGGGTTTTCTAATCCTAATCCCAAAAAATAACTAAACCTATCCTTTGAGACCAACTATAACAACCCGAATTTTTATTACACACTTAAACGTGATTTATTACATAAAATATTCACTTGATACAACATAAAAGATCGAGAGGTCTAATGTATTTGGGTGTTAGGAAAATTACATAATTATTTATAATATGAAATACAATAACTTTATTTAAAACATCCTTTACAAGACCACTACATTCCCTCGTACTTAGCATTGCATGGGATAACCTGAGGGAATGCCTAAGAAATGTGTGAGCTGTAAATTCTAATAAGGGAGTAAAAAGGAAATAACATTAAGAATACAGTACATGTTAGGAAATAGGAATATCATAGGAGAAAAAGAGAAACATGAACATAAAGGCATGGTATAACATGATTATCATAACATGGAAATGTGCCAACAACACTTAACATGGTATTAGAATAAGCCAAGGATCATTGCACATATAGAATGATTAAACCATCATTTCACTTGAATTATCATGTGTAAACCATAATTTTACTTGATGTATCATGATTTTAATCTTTACCCAATGCATTGGAGCACTATTAGGGCACACCCTTCTTAATCATTTCATTTCATGCATAAGTGTGCCACATGGATCATATAACATGGATTCATTAAAAATCATCATTTATTACATGATAAAGGAATGTCGAATTCATACATTAATATATAGAAACAATAGGTAAATTAGTATAAAGGTGAACACCCGTGATAGAGAAATGGGCATGGTATTCACTACACAATGACTTTGTCTTGGAAAATCGTGGTGTAATAACGGTACCATAACGACGTGACATAAGAATTCATAAAAATAGTTGATGAGAGGGAAAGGGAAGTATCATCACACATACATGAAATGGATAGTAATGGTGTCATATAGATAAATTTCCCAACATATGTCATGGACTTTAGATTTATAATACAAAAGAATTTCTTGAATGTTAATGAGAAGAGAGAAAATCCTTACAGAATTTTGGCATGGTAACAGGTGTACATGAGAGACATTAATGAGAGGGAAAGGGTTATCTAATCATTAAAACCTAAGTAGGGATGTATGGGGGTGGTGAAAAATCATACCCCAACACTTGTAATTGAAATTAAAATGGCATAATAATATAAATAATGTTGGGAAAAATGAGAAAGGAAGATAACCCTTTACTAGGAAGTGTGATACCAAAGGCATGGAAGAGTGTTGAGAGAGGTTTCTTGGGAGCAAGGTGTGCCTTGGGAGGATTCTAGAGAGAGAAGGGTAGAGGTTGTTTCTAGCTGAAAAGTATTTGAGTGAAGAGGAAGTGGGACCATGGGTGGGTTTATACAGGAAAAGAGAGGGAATTATTTATTATTAAGGTTTTTGACACCACACATTAAACTAATCAAAACCAAAAACCAGACCAAGGTTTTTCCTATAGTTTGTGAAAAATGGGAGTGTAAAACATTATATAATAATGATAATGGCCTAAATTGTTAAAATATTAGGCTTTCTTTTCTAGAGGTGAGTCATACTCTTAAGGAAATGAATTAAAAATATAAAAGGTTTAATATGCTTTGAAGGGTCCACTAAAGCGTTGTAAAATAAATAAAAAAAACAAAAATTACATTATATTAATGGTAACACATATATTGGACGAAAAATCTATTTATTGTATTTTATTACATCATTTTTGGGTCATTATGATGTAATAAACACATTATATATTTAAATGGTATTTAATTATTACACAAAAATTCGACTGTCTTACTAAATTATGAAAAATTCACCGTTCAATTATTTCAACATACTGATTCCAAAAATAATATTCATTTTATCTAAATAATTTTATAAGTATGTGAATTTTTACTTTTAAAATAGAAACCGACATTTATAAAAAATTCATGGTTTTTGACAAAAAGATCTTTCAAACCATAATAAAAATTTAAAATATATTAATAAAAATTATATGATCATTTATATTTAATAAAAAGTAATTTTGTAATAATATTTAATTAAATTATTATTTAATTAAAAAATCCCTTAATTCATCAAAATAGATGTTTTAATTGAATAATAACTAAAGAAATGCTATTTTTCTTTTAAAAACTATTAATAAAGTAACACTAAAAAAATGAATATATATTATCTATACAAAAATAGTGTACATAATATTAGTGCTAGGGTATTTTTACATAACCCCTTATAACACCTGTATAAGATGGAAGGGTAAGGTGTGTGATGGAGACAGACTCTGGGGGTGGCTCTGATAACATCTCTTGGGTGGTGATCTCTATTAACTTCTACTTCTCACGTAAGTGGTTTCATTTCAACGTAACATGTTGAAGCTCATCTTGGTCTTGGTAAAGAGAGAAGACAAATGATTCCACCTCCTTTCTATGCTATGAAAAATGGGCTTTGTTTCGGGAAAGTCTACTGGGTGAGGTCATCATGCCTTTATCTGAGGAATTTTGATTTCATAATTCCCTATATTTATACTAATCATGTGATCACTGTTCAATGGTTATATTAGAAATGGTAGCAATTATTAATGGTATTTTTAAATCCAAAAACATAAAACCATAGAGGTGCATATTTTATATAACCATTTTATATATTAAGAAATTTAATTAGGCGTTTTTATTAATAAAAGTTTGGTCATTACAAGCTTGGGGAATAGAAGTAATGTAGTCCACTCCACAACCACTATTCTATATGAGTGTGAAAACTTTCACTAGAATATTATTTTTAGTCTGGATTGTCATCCCATTTTCCAAGGGTTTCAGGATTGATTTCAAGCTGTCAACACATTGTACAAGAATAAGAGATTTCAAGTGGCCCCGAAAAAGGATTTATAAGGAACAACAATAAAAAGATATTTTAACTAGAATATTAATAATAAAAGATAATAAATTGAAGAGTTTATAGATTATAAGTCATAAGTGTAATATAAAATTGATAGAAAAGGAAATATCTCTATGAAATATGGTATGAAGAGTAAGGAACCCAAGGAAATTATTTTGAAAAAATTATTTTTTCAATAACCCTAGATGGTAATTTGATACTTATTCTAGCTTGTTTATGTAAGAAAATAGAGCATCGTTGTAGTGATCTTTGAGAAAATTTTTATTTTTATGTTGAAGAGAACTTCATTTCACATACATAAGTCTAACCTTTCACACACATATATGAAAATTCATGAACTATTTCTTATTTAAATGGAGAACACTTGATCCTTGAAAAAATAGGAATCAATGAATGGTCATTCTCCTTGAAATTTTTTGACAATACTAGATACAAATAAAACATATCATCCTTGAATTTTATCTTGTTACATGGATCGTATTATATTCCATTTTATCTTAAAAAATAAATAAATCATTTAAGAACCATAAAAAAAGTATTAAAAAAATAATTTGAGTACCTCAACAATAATAAATACCAACTTACCTGACAATATAGCCAATATAAATAATTTAATCCATGTAAGAAAATTTCTAAACTAGAACCACATATGCGATTGGAAGATTTAAACCCATGTAGCTGATTTTTCTTCCCAGGGCCAAATTGATTTAAATAAATGTTTCATTCATGTAGCCAAATATGATGTAGCTAATTAAAACAATGTTTCCATTATCTTCATGTTATTGATTCACCAATAATAACTTATCTTATTAAAGGGATGTAGAAGATTTTACCTTGTAGGATATTCACATAAATAATTTTTTCATGTAGAATATTAATGCATCTAATCACTCATATAAGCAGTTTATCATGTATCCGACTACTCCACATAACCATTTTTTATATCCAAATGAAAACATAGGTGATTCCTTACATAGGAGATATTATGATTTATGAAATTTCAATTTAGGGGATTTCTCGATATAGATGATTGAAGAATGTTTCTCATTCATTAAGAAAAAAACAGTTTTGTAGTCTATTTTCCAATGTTTGGATGATTGCAGCCAAAATGTCCAAAATCCATACATAGGGAAATTAACATATGGATACATAGTAATAAAATAAAACATTATGAACAAAATTATAAAACAATATTATTCAAATAGTATAAAGGGTTTTTCGGATCATCAAAAATGGAACATACATGGGATATGTTGGATAAAAATTTATTTTCCAACAATCTACCCCTTTTAGATTAAAAAAACACTTAAAACACATAAAAATCATTAGATGTTATAGTAAGTATTAAATAAAAAAATTTAAAAAGTTTAAATAAATAAATAAGTGTAGTGGATATAATAGAGTTCAAAATATATTGTTCATTCCCCTTAGTTAGTCACTTATCATCATTCAAAAGGTTAAAAGATCCCCCATTTTAAACTAATTATCCTTCATTTTTAAAAGACATCTCCCCCATTTTATTAAAGGATAAAAGGAATAAAACTTATCCACTTCTTTGAGGAGTCGTTTTTTGAAGAGAGAACACTTATCTCCTTTTTAGGTCATTAAAAAGGAAGGGTAAGAGAGATAAAATAAAAGTTAATGTAGTACTTTATAATTATGAACGACTTATGTCACTACTGGAAAAGGGACCTTTCCCAACACTTGTGTACCAACGGTTCAATGAACCGTTGGCATATCTTGTTTTTCCCAACGGTTTATAGAAACCGTTGGGAAAAACCCCTAAATGCATAGTTTTCCCAACGGTTTCATACAACCGTTGGGAAAGATAGGTTTTTCCCTTGTTTTCCCAACGGTTTATATGGAACCGTTGGGAAAGATAGCTTTGTCCCAACGGTTCGTAGAACCGTTGGGAAAAGTGGTGAAGAAATCTTGTTTTCCCAACGGTTCTATGGAACCTTTGGGAAATGTTGGTCATTCCCAACGGTTTTTAATAACCGTTGGGAAAAAAAAAGCCCCAAATACCAAATCGAGCCAGCGGCCTCCCCACATTCCAGAAGCATTCAGTTCGTGTCCTCCTGGAGCGATTCCTTGCAGAAGGACCTCCCAATCCCCACATCTTCCATCAGATCAGCACCTACCAGGTTAGACTCCTATATTTTATCAATGATATAGTTCCAGCTCTTATAAATCATGTACTTCTATTCTTGATTTCGTTATTCCCAATTATTAGGGTTTTTGTAAAAATTTATGATTGTTTCATGGGGGTCATGTGCACCACTATAGGTACATTGATTCACTAATTTATTTTGGTATTTCCATAAAATTCGAATACAATTTATTAATGAATCAATGTTGAGTGTTAACATGACATTCATGTTCTTTATTTAAAGTGTAAACAAATACTTGTATAGAATTTCCTTGTAAAACCTGATGGTTTAACTCTAGTTAAATGGAATCATAATTTTGTATGTTATTAATATTTAGTAATTGGTGAGGTGAATCATATATGTATATGAAAAATGGATCAAGATCATTTAGTATTGGATAGAATTATTCCCTAGTAATGTGAGACCCTTATGTTGTGGGGTGAGTATGGAGTAGTGAGATATATTGCTTGTTACTTACCTTTTTTCAATTCTATGAGGTAATGATGGCATGCACTAATTTTTTGAGATCTGTCAATGTTTTTATGGTTTTGATAGTGATCCATGATGTGTATCCTAGTATGTAAGATCCTTTTGGGTATTAGACCCTAGATTGGGTGAATTTGTATGCGGTAGGGTGCTTTCTAGGATGAGTTGTAGTGATGTGATGGTAACTTATGAGAGGGGTGGGTCTTACTAATGTGGATTCATTCTATATCATAAGCATGTAAATATAATTTGTATTATGATAACTCAATGTGAATGATGTGTGATCAAATATTGTCTTATCCTGGAGAATTCCTTATGATATATTGATATGGTGGCATGAGTGATGATGCATGTGGTGACATGACCAACATACTTGTGTTTCATGGTTAGTGATCAATTAGGCTAGTGATCCGATGATCATTGGGATGTGACTCTCAATGATTCAAGAAGAGTTATTAATATGATAACATGAGGGTGTGTTCCTATTTGGTTTTATCTAGACTCGTAGTATAGTATTGGAGTTGAGTTATTTTTATATATTATCTGTTTTTATGGATGTTGTCTTTTAGTGGTTGTGTGTTTGGGAACCCCCCTCCTTCCTAGACCCTGGAACCCCCCCCCCTCCTCCCTGGACCGTGGACAGCCCCGCCGAATAGCCCCCCAGACAGCCCCCCGGATAGCCCCCCCCCCACCCTCCTCCCTGGACCTCGGACAGCCCCCCAGATAGCCCCCCGGACAGCCCCCCCACCCCCACCCTCTTCCTTGGACCTCGGACAACCCCCCGAATAGCCCCAGACAGCCCCCGGACAGCCCCCGGACAGCCCCCCGAACAGCCCCCCCACCCTCCTCCTTGGACCCCAGACAGCCCCCCCAACCCTCCTCCTTGGACCCTGGACAACGCCCCGAACACCCCCCGGACAGCCCCCCACCCTCCTCCCTGGACCCCAGACAGCCCCCCTACCCTCTTCCTTGGACCCCGAACAACCCCCCGAACATCATTCGGCCAGTTTGGACCCCCCCCCCCCCCCACACGCATTTATCAAGCGCGCGGAACGCTTAAAGAACACATAATGAGCCCTACCGCGCAGACCGCACGTCCGATTGATGTTCTGTCTACGCGTGCACGTCGCGAATAATAATTGGATTGTTTTCCTGTGATTTCAGGTCAATCCGATGTCGTCCGCTATGAGTTTGACCGTTAGACGCCCATTTTGGCCCTTTATGATACCATAACGGTGTTCCCGGTCACCGCGGGCACACGGCACGTCCGATTGACGTGCCGTGTGCTCGACCACATCACAATTCACTCACCCTTTGATGTCGTCCGATTTCAGGCCATTCGGACTTCGTTCGGCCAGTTTGGACCCCCCACGCGCGTTTATCAAGCACGTGCAACGCTTAAAGAACGCATAATGAGCCCCCCTGCGCAGACCGCACGTCCTATTGACGTTCCGTCTACGTGTGAACGTCGCGCATAATAATGGGATTGTTGTCCTGTGATTTCAGGTCAATCTGATGTCATCCGCTATGAGTTTGAACGTTAGACGCCCATTTTGGCCGTTTATGACACCAGAAGGGCATTCCCGGTCACCGCGGGCACACGGCACGTCCGATTGACGTGCCTTCTGCTCGACCACATCACAATTCACTCAACCTTTGATGTCGTCCGATTTCACGCCATTCGGAATTCATTCGGCCAGTTTGGACCCCCCCACGCGCGTTTCTCAAGCGCGCGCAACGCTTAAAGAACACATAATGAGCCCTCCCGCGCAGACCGCACGTCCGATTGATGTGCTGTCTGCGCGTGAACGTCGCGAATAATAATGGAATTGTTTTCCTGTGAGTTTAGGTCAATCCGATGTCGTCCGCTATGAGTTTGACCGTTAGACGCCCGTTTTGGCCGTTTTTGACAGCAGAACGGCGTTCCCGGTCACCGCGGGCACACGGCACGTCCGATTGACGTGCCGTCTACTCTAACACATCACAATTAACTCACCATTTTATGTCGTCCGATTTCAGGCCATTCGGACATCGTTCGGCCAGTTTGGACCCCCCACCCCCACGCGTGTTTATCAAGCGCGCGCAACGCTTAAAAAACGCATAATGAGCCCTACCGCGCAGACCGCATATCCGATTGACGTGCCATCTGCTCGTGCACGTAGCGAATAATAATTTTATTGTTATCATGTGATTTCAGGTCAATCCGATGTCGTCCGCTATGATTTTGACCGTTAGACGCCCGTTTTGGCCCTTTATGACACCAGAACGGCGTTCCCGGTCACCGCGGGCGCACGACGTGTCCGATTGACGTGTCGTCTGCTCGACCACATCACAATTCACTCACCCTTTGATGTCGTCCGATTTCAGGCTATTCGGACTTCGTTCGGCTAGTTTGGACCCCCCACGTGCGTTTATCAAGCGCGTGCAACGCTTAAAGAACGCATAATAAGCCCTCCCATGCAGACTGCATGTCCGATTGATGTGCTGTCTGCACGTGCACATCGCTAATAATTATGGGATTGTTTTCCTGTGATTTTAGGTCAATCCGATGTCGTCTGCTATGAGTTTGACCGTTAGACGCCCGTTTTGGCTGTTTGTGACACCAGAACGGCGTTCCCGGTCACAGCGGGCACACGGCACGTCCGATTGACGTTCCCTCTGCTCGACCATATCACAATTAACTCACCCTTCGATGTCGTCCGATTTCAAGCCATTCGGACATCGTTCGGCCAGTTTGGACCCCCCCACGCGCGTTTATCAAGCGCGTGCAACGTTTAAAGAACGCATAATGAGCCCTACCACGCAGACCGCACATCCGATTGACGTGCCTTCTGCGCGCGCACGTCGCGAATAATAATTGGATTGTCGTCCTGTGATTTCAGGTCAATCCGATGTCGTCCGCTATGATTTTGACCGTTAGACGCCCGTTTTGGCCCTTTATGACACCAGAACGGCGTTCCCGGTCATCGTGGGAACACGGCAAGTCCGATTGACGTTCCGTCTGCTCGACCACATCAAAATTCACTCACCCTTTGATGTCGTCCGATTTCAGGCCATTCGGTCTTCGTTCGGCCAGTTTGGACCCCCCCCACCCCCACGCGCGTTTATTAAGCGCGCGCAACGCTTAAAGAACGCATAATGAGCCCTACCGCGCATACCGCACATCCGATTGACGTGCCGTCTATGCGTGAAAGTCGCGAATAATAAATGGATTGTTGTCCTATGATTTCAGGTCAATCCGATGGCGTTCGCTATTATTTTGACCGTTAGACGCCCGTTTTGGCCCTTTATGACACCAGAACGGCGTTCCCGGTCACCGCGGGCACACGGAACGTCCGATTGATGTTCCGTCTGCTTGACCACATCACAATTCACTCACCCTTTTATGTCGTCCGATTTCAGGCTATTCGGACTTCGTTCGGCAAGTTTGGACCCCCCACGTGCGTTTATCAAGCGCGTGCAACGCTTAAAGAACGCATAATGAGCCCTCCCATGCAGACCGCACGTCCGATTGATGTGTTGTCTGCGCGTGAACGTCGCGAATAATAATGGAATTGTTTTCCTGTGATTTTAGGTCAATCCGATGTCGTCCGCTATGAGTTTGACAGTTAGACGCCCGTTTTGGCCGTTTATGACACCAGAACGGCGTTCCCGGTCACCGCGGGCACACGGCACGTCCGATTGACGTGCCCTCTGCTCGACCATATCACAATTAACTCACCCTTTTATGTCGTCCGATTTCAAGCCATTCGGACATCGTTCGGCCAGTTTGGACCCCCCACACGCGTTTATCAAGCGCGCGCAACGCTTAAAGAACGCATAATGAGCCCTACCGCGCAGACCGCACATCTGATTGACGTGCCGTCTGCGCGCGCACGTCGCGAATAATAATTGGATTGTCATCCTGTGATTTCAGGTCAATCCGATGTCGTCCGCTATGATTTTGACCGTTAGACGCCCGTTTTGGCCCTTTATGACACCAGAACAGTGTTCCCGGTCACCGCGGGCACACGGCACGTTCGATTGACGTGCCGTCTTCTCGACCACATAATTATTTACTCACCCTTTTATCTCGTCCGATTTCAGGCCATTCGGACTTTTTTCGGCCAGTTTGGACCCCCCCACGCGCGTTTATCAAGCGCGCGCAACGCTTAAAGAACGCATAATGAGCCCTCCCGTGCAGACCGCATGTCCAATTGATGTGCCATCTACGCGTGCACGTCGCGAATAATAATGGGATTGTTGTCCTATGATTTTAGGTCAATACGATGTCGTCCTCTATGAGTTTGACCTTTAGACGCCCGTTTTGGCCGTTTATGACACCAGAACGGCGTTCCCGGTCACCGCGGGAACACGGCACGTCCGATTGACGTGCCGTCTGCTCGACCACATCAAAATTCATTCACCCTTTGATGTCGTCCGATTTCAGGCCATTCGGACTTCGTTCGGCCAGTTTGGACCCCCCACGCGCGTTTATCAAGCGCGCGCAACGCTTAAAGAACGCATAATGAGCCCTCCCGTGCAGACCGCACGTCCGATTGATGTGCCGTCTACGCGTGCACGTCGAGAATAATAATGGGATTGCTGTCCTGTGATTTCACGTCAATACGATGTCGTCCGCTATGATTTTGACCGTTAGACGCCCGTTTTGGCCGTTTGTGACACTAGAACGGCGTTCCCGGTCACCGCAGGAACACGGCACGTCCGATTGACGTGCCGTCTGCTCGAACACATCACAATTCATTCACCCTTTGATGTCGTCCGATTTCAGGCCATTCGGACTTCGTTCGGCCAGTTTGGACACCCCACGCGCGTTTATCAAGCGCGCACAACGCTTAAAGAAGGCATAATGAGTTCTCCCGCGCAGACCGCACGTCTGATTGACGTGCCGTCTGTGCGTGCACATCGCGAATAATAATGGGATTGTTGTCCTGTGATTTCAGGTCAATCCGATGTCGTCCGCTAAGTGACTGTATTTTGTTTAAAACGGACACCATTTTAAGTACATACGGAAAACTGACCAAACGGATTCGGTTTCCGTTGAAACTTTAGGAGAATGATCCATGGGTCATATGTGACGTGTACGAATCAACCCCGCCTCAATCGGAGACGCGGTGTGGCCGACACCACTCAAAGTGTCCGTCTTTTGTTTCAAAAGGACGTCATTTTAAGTGAAAAGCATCAACTGACATACGAAAAACCGACCAAACGCATTTCGATTATACTGTTAATTTATCCCTACAATCCATGGGGTCATATGTGACGTATACGAGCCAACCCGGGATGAATTCGAGTCGCGGTGTGACCGGGACCAGTCTAAGTGGCTCTCTTTTGTTTAAAAGGGACATTTAAAGTACATACAGGAAAAACGACCAAACGGATTCAGTTTCCATTGAAACTTTAGGAGAACGATCCATGGGTCATATGTGACGTGTACGAATCAACCCCGCCTCAATCGGAGACGCGGTGTGGCCGACACCACTCAAAGTGTCTGCCTTTTGTTTCAAAAAGACGTCATTTTAAGTGAAAAGCATCAACTGACATATGAAAAACCGACCAAAGGCATTCGGACTGTGTTGATACTTTAGCACAAGGATCCATCGGTCGTATGTGACGTGTACGAGTCAATCCCACCTCAATCCGAGGAGCGGTGTGGCCGAAACCGCTCTAACTATGTCAATTTTGTTTAAAATGGACAGGATTATAAGTGAAAAGAACAACTGGCATACGGAAAACCAACCAAACGCATTCCAAATCTGTTGATAATTTATCCCAACGATCCATGGGTCATATGTGATGTGTACGAGCCAACTCGGGATGAATCCCAGTCGCGGTGTGGCCGGGATCAGTCTAAGTGGCTCTCTTTTGTTTAAAACGGACACCATGTTAAGTACATACGGAAAATCGACCAAACGGATTCGGTTTCCATTGAAACATTAGGAGAAAGATCCATGGGTCATATGTGACGTGTAAGAATCAACCCCGCCTCAATCTGAGACGCTGTGTGGCCGGCACCACTCAAAGTGTCTGTCTTTTGTTTCAAAAGGACGTCATTTTAAGTGAAAAGCATCAACTGACATACCGAAAACCGACCAAATGCATTCGGATTGTGTCGATACATTATTAAAATGATCCATGGGTTATATGTGACGTGTACGAGTCAACCCCGCCTTAATATGAGGCACAGTGTGGCCAGAATCACTCTATGTGGCTCTCTTTTTCTTAAAATGGACAACATTTTAAGTACATACGGAAAACCGACCAAACGCATTCGGTTTCCATTGAAACTTTAAGAGAACGATCCATAGGTCATATGTAACATGTATGAGTCAACACCGCCTCAATCTGAGGCGCGGTGTGGCCGGAACCACTCAAAGTGTCTGCCTTTTGTTTCAAAAGTACGTCATTTTAATTGAAAAACATTAACTGACATACGGAAAACCAATCAAATGCATTCGGATTGTGTCGATACATTAGCACAACGATCCAGGGGTCATATGTGACGTGTATGAGTCAACCCCGCCTAAATCTGAGGCGCGTTGTGGACAGTAGCACACCAGGTGTATGCATTATGTTTAAAATGGACATTACTTTAGGTAAAAATATATGGTATACAAAAAACAGATCAAATTATGAATTGACTTCCAGATTCCACATATAATTATCATCTAAATTTCAAATTGAATTCTAAATGAATTATGTATGTTTATAATTACGTTATCAATTCTAATTTAATTATGGATGTGTATAGTTCTACCATTATATGTTAAACGTGTTTGAATTTTTTCTCTATATGTAAGTGTTAGTTGGTTATTGCAGGTACAATAATTTTATATATGTATGTGTTAGTTTATTGCAGGTACAATAATTGGATTGAAAAATGAGAGGGAACCCACAAAACCAGACCTCGTGGTGGTCAAATTGGAGAGCTGGAGCTGCTGGCCAAATTGGGGAGCTGCTGGCTGATTTGCCCAGCAGAGGCTATGCCAACGGTTCAAAACCGTTGGCATAGAAACTCTAGGATTAGTTTTACCAACGGTTCATAAAACCGTTGGTAAAAAACATTTCCCAACGGTTTAGAACCGTTGGGAAAGAGTAGAGTTTGGATTTTTCCCAACGGTTTTATAAACCGTTGGGAAAAACAAACCGTTGGGAAACTTGAAGAACCGTTGGCATAGGGTAATCTTTCTCCACCCTATGCCAACGGTTCAGTGTAAACCGTTGGGAAATGTTTTTCCCAACGGCTTACTTCCCTACGGCTGGAAGAACCGTTGGTAAATGTTATACCAACGGTTGTCCAGCCTTTCCCAACACTTCTCAACCGTTGGTAAATGTTTTATTTCCAGTAGTGTGTGTAGTGTAAAAACTAAATATGGAAGTATGGAAAGAATTTATTTCGTTAAAGGAAACAAAGATTTATATAAAATCTAATGAAAACAATAACTAAAAAATACAAAAGAAACAAAGAAATAATGAATTATTTTATTATGTTCAATGAAAAAAAACTAAATATAGAAAATGAAGTAAAAAAATATCAGTTAATAAACACATTTTTGTTTAAGTGGAGGTGTTTTTAAGTTTGAAGAATGATTAAATGTAGATGGTCCTAGATTTGATGGAACTAAATGATCATACACAACTTCTATTCTCTATCAGGATTACTGAGAAGTACTAGTTGGATGAGGACCAAGTGGTCTTCTTGTTCTCATTTGAAACAATGGTTCAACACACATGTTGATCCTCGAAGTAACATTAGACTTGAAAAATTCAAGAATTATGAGATTTTTTCTTATGAATTTTGGAAAGAAATGAAATTACCTTCCTAATAAAAATCTTAGGATGTTCTACTCACCCAGAAGAGAAACTTAAATACCAAATGATAGTAGGAGGTATAACAGAGCGACATGTCTCCATCTGAAATTTAAGATGACATATCCATAAGAACCTTCTTCATAACGTGGATCGCAGATGGATTTACATCAATTATACTACTAGTTAGTAACATCACGTTCCGTTCCATTCTACTCCATTTTAGTAGAAAATTCTTAAAATCATTTTTGACATTATTTAGAGAAGACTTAAAACATCCACACTAATATCCAATTGTGGTTCAACTAATCATGGAACTATAAGAGGTTTATACACAACCAACTAACTACATGAAATTGGAACTAAATTATTTTGAATATTATTTTAACCATTATTATAAATATTACTCATGATTTTAATTTTTTATATCCATGGAATACATATAGGAACCATTACAATGGATTTATTTCTGCTGTTTGAAAAATAATGGTGTATTTTTATCCCATGGTTGGATCTAGTCTTTAACATTATTTATTTCTTCCTTTAATACATTCAAATTTTCTCTTACTACATATCCAAGAGATTTATCAAGATGACCAATGTGATCATTCATACACATTTCTAACCCATTACTAATCATCTTATTAGTTTTCGGGGTATAATTAAAATGAACAGAAAGATTCTCTTTCATTTCATCAAATAACACTAAAGAATGTATTTCAATTTGAAGACGTTGAATATGAGAAGAAACATAACTTAACTCAGACATTATCTATAAATATGGATGACCTAGAGTTTCCGAGGTTGCAATGAAATGGGGTTGAAACATATTTATAATCTATAACTGGTTTAACACAAGACCTTAATTTTTTTTTAAATTCTCTATGACTTTATCTTGAAATGAATTTGTTTATTCATGAAATTACCATGTTAAACCTTATTTTTTGGATGAATAATCCTATGAAACATCATTTTGTGATGTAATAAATAAAAAGATCAAAAAACAAAAATATTACAGGGAAAAATATTTCAAGAATCTTATCAAGGCTTTAATCTCCTCAATTTCATTAAAACGTACACTTGAAATAGCATGTAGCATTGGTGGATCTGTTCTAAGACTATTGATTGTGTATGATTGAGCATCCACCATTACAAATAACATATTAAGACATGTATTGGATATATAGGACTCTTAATTTCACTAATATTATCCTTTCAAGTACATAAATCCATTATTAAACCATAATAGTCTGTTCTTAGATTAATAAGCTCCATCATTAGTTCATTAGTAAAAACAAATTTCTCTAATATTTAGGAACTATTTATAATAGAAAGATCTAATTTAAGTTATGTTGAGGGTGAATATAGTAAAAATGGTGTATGGGAATTAATTTCAAATTTAATAACCACATCAACATCAATTCTTCTATCACAAAGTGATCTAGGTTGAATTGGATAATCTTCTTCATGTTCTTCATTTAATTCTATACTTATCTAAAATTAAGTACCCAAATTCCCTAACATAGCTATCCCTTATTTATAAAAGTATAATTTTTGTCAACAAATGTCTCCACACACTAATATTTCTCATAAAACAAATCCTCTTCACTAGTAGTTTGGATTATAGTAGCCACATTCTCCGGAATCTAGAAAGAATCACCAACTATAAGACTAATAGATGGAACTGAGTACTGGGTTCTTATAGATGTTTTATCATGTACTCCCATATAATATAGTATCTTGTAATTTTTTACTTCATTAGGTAGTGAGTTTTGAGCTGACTCCCACAGATTCACACTATTTTGACCAACTATCTTCAATTTGTTCAAAATATAATCCTCAAAATATCTAATAGCCTTCAAGAGAACTGAGGACATGGTATTGATTTTATGACATTTCACCACATAAACTTCATTTAAATTCTCTTCCATTTTCTTCAAAACAAATTAAATTTATATTACCTAAGGTTACTAGTTTAACATACCTTTTACATTACAACAATGATGCGTGAATCTCTCCATGTATCTTGGAACATTAAACTTCACACTATTAACCAATACATACATCATTTAAATATATTGAAAAGGAATTTTCTTCATCTATCACGATATTTATGCTATGACTGAAACTTATTTTTTTTTATTAAGAAAAAACTTTTGAGGGAAAAGTGAGAAACCGAAAGATTCAGCATACAACAAAAACATCCAAGAAGAAAACCAGAAACAGACCCGACCAAGCAAAGATAACACTACCAACCCCAATGCAGGACCACTCGGCGATCCCATGCAAGCATGGTCCCTCCCGAAGGCAAAGACCTCCCTCAAATTCAACCAAGTCCCAAATGGCCTGCAAAGTGGACAGAGGTGTACTCCAACCCATCAGAACCAGTCCGGCCCTCATACTTTCCCACACACATCAACCGAGATTTCAGAATCATTGATAAACAATTTGATTCTGCCAGAGCCCATATCCCTAAAAAGCTTCCACGATAAGAAGAATACCTGATAGTGTGGTTCCTCCCTTAGCAGATCTTCAAGTGCAGAAGTCATCTTGTTCCATACCTGGATATACTCCTCAAGTTTGATCACCCCCTTGTTGAATCCGCCAACCAGAATCATATCTTGTTTGTCAACCCATTTATATTTCTCCTCATTGAGATTCACGTCAAAGGTCCGACCCATAATCCTAGCTGCATCCTCCTCCGAAGCATTGAGATATAGAACCTGCTCTTCCACCTTCTCATCCGAGGACAATATCAAATCCAAGGATGGGTCAGACTTACCAGATGAAGTTGAATGACATCCAACCCCGCTGCCCATCACCTTGGCCACTGCCCTTTTAGCTGACCGAGTCTTCATAGGAGGTGGCAGGGAGGAGTAGTTCTTCTTACCCCTCCACCTCTTGTCACTCCTATTGCTCTTCAGACCTTGTTCTCCTTCAGAATAGACTTTACTGACCTCCAGGGGTTCTTCATGGGGCTCTTCTTGGTGCTCTACCACAGCAAGACTGGAAAATCTGTTGCTCAGATTGACCGGAGTTCGAGTTGGAGAAACTGCTCCCCCTGCCTGAGAGCCCAAGTCTGGTCCCCCTATTTCCTCAACACTGATTAGGAGAGGAGTTTCCAAGACCTCCTCCTGCATAACACCAGGTTCGTCCTCCTCCATCCCCTCCTGAGCAACCTGTTCTTCCTTGCCAACATTGAGCAGACCTTCCTCCGACCGCTTATTCCCCGCACCAGCCTCCATGGAGCAGCTGGCCAACCATCCTTCTCTGTTAACCAAACTATCCAACAAGTTGATTGTCGTGTTCAGAGATGGGCTCACTGACTCACTGGGGTTGTGTGCTGTCTCGAGACCCCTTCCCATATACTGGCAAGCAGTATCCAGGTTCGCCACCTCGGAGTGTCCAGTTTCCCTCCTGCACTTTCCAAAAGAATCCGAAGGTAAATCTGCATCATCCTCAGGTAAAGGAGCCTTCCATTTGAACTTATCCAATCCAACCTCCTCCTGAGATGCCCCCAGCCCCATTGGGACCTTGACCTCACTTGACATGAGAGGATCCAAGTCAACATGAGGCCGGCCTGCAAGGGTGGCCTGGGCACTGCTATGTCCAGCATTAGTGTTGATCACACCACCCCTCAGAGGTGCAACTGTGGACACATCTGCAGTAAAGCAACCCATTCTCATAATACCACAATCCCCTGCCTCTTGCACAGGAAGAACCTCCTCGGTCAGCTGCCGAGGTTGAGGGTCTTGGGTTCTGTTCTCGACACCCATGACCTGCTGCTCTGAGATCAAAAACCAGCATTCCACTGGTTCCTTCCCCTTTCTATTGCCCACTAATGAGTTCGCATCCTGCCCACCCTTGTACCAAACACCCCTGGAATGGGAGTTACCTCTCCTACCCTCCATCGAAGACGATCCCTTCCGGCAAGCATCCGAAATATGCCCCAGCCTCCTACAGGTAGAACAGAAGTTGGTCCATCCCTCATACACAACTTGCTGTTTACACCTATATTCCTCCCCAATTGTTATCCAGACAAAATCGAAGGGAGCCTTTGAAACATCCATATCAACAAAAACCCTCGGATAGACTGGGTGACACACTGCCTCTGTTCGGCTATCCGAAAAAAGATATCTTCCGACGAGATTTCCGATCATCCTTATGATTGCAGGATTTTGAAACGGTAAAGGAAGATGAGGGAAACTAACCCAAATCGCAGCCGACGGCGGGTCACGGTTCATGTGGAAGTCAAACGACCAGCGGAATAAGAAGAAACGGCAACCATTGCTACTCCGGGGTGCCCTAGACCAGGCGCAGATAAGATCTTCCTCAGAGGAGAAGCGAATCATGATATGCCTAAAATCGAGCAAACCAACAGTTGCCCGCTCCTGGAGACCCCAAGCATTGAAAACGAACCTGTCGAAGGAATCAAATGATGGTCGTCTCTGCTTGAATCGAGCAACAAGGGTGAGCTTCAGAAGAGCGGTAGATTCTGTGAACTCTGAGTTCGAAATGGGGAGATTCGGGAAACCCTCAACGAGTTCTGGAGCCTTTAGGCATAACTCAATTTGCGGAAAAGCAGGTAGAAGGTCGGGATTTGAGAAGGGGCGGAACGAAGGAGATTGAGTACCCGGGAGAGATCCCTCCCCCACGAGGGGGGGGGGGGAGGGATCTTCGCGGCCGCCGTCGTCGTCACCGAAGAAGGCGAGACAGCCTAGGGTTCCCTTCTCGGCCGCCGACCCAATTATGAAACATACTCTTATATTTATGCTATAACTATCTACAAAAACATACTTAAGACTTTATATTCAGAAATTATCCCTTTTACAGGTTTCTTTTTTGAAAATAGTGGTTCCAAATAACAACTTAAACACAAATATTGGACCTACCAAGCATGTCCCAAAAAGAATATGACCAAAATAAAACCCCCTTTATGGGGATAATGATTGATTTTATCCTTTAGACTAAATAAAAAACCATTGTACTTACTTTAACATTCAAAAATATTAAATCCTCTATTTTGTGGAATTAAAACATGACATTCATCATGAATTTGTTTACTTTTACCTAAAAAATAAAACCCAACTTCTTTTTATCATCCACCAAATACTAACATTGAAACGCAATCACTTAATTTTTTTACCATTTTAGTAATCTTAAACAAGGACTTATTTATGGATTTTCAAGAAATAATTCTTCTTCCACTTCCTTAGTATTTCAATGACAGACCTAATCTTCCATAATCAACATGATTCTAATTTCCCATTTCAAACAAGTAGGTTAAATGTCAAATAAGGACCGAGAGGTAAGAGATGAGGGATTAACATCAATAGGAGGTTATACATGTGAATAGAAAAAGGGTTGAGAGTAGATTTGGTAATTGGTCACACACATGAATCAAAATGTGATTACATAATTGGTTTTAATTTAGGGTTACTTTTTTTGATAAATAAATAGCATAAAAAATTAAACAAAATAAAGGAATGAAATTTATAATTTCTAAATTTAAATAAAAAGATAATATGATTAAAATAACAGAATACTTCATTTTAAAATTCAATAATGATATATAGTAATGAATATAAATTAATTTAAATAAAAATAAAATAAAACAAATTAAATCATTTTGAAAATGTAAAAGTGACTACATTTTAATAAAATCAATATGCTCACATGAAAGGGGTTTAGTAAAAATAACATTTAATTGATTCTCTGTACAGATAAACCAAATAGAATTATCTCTATTTTTAGTGTGATCTATTAATAAATGATTCCTATATTCTTTGTTCTTGAATGATTAATTTTATTCTTAGAAACATTGATAGCACTCGTTTTATCACATTTAATTACGAAAATTATTATAATTGAATCCAACATTCATTATGGTATGTTTCATCCACAACACAAGTGCACAAAAACTACTAGCAACAATATATTCTAAATCTATAGTGGATAATGGTATATAAGGTTGGTTCTTGTAAGACAAAGATACCAATTATTTACATTGAAAATGGAATATCCTAAATTTAATATTCCTATCTACTCCAAAACCACAAAAGACATAATATGAATATGATACAAATTTAAAATCAACATTTTTCAGAAAAATAAAGGAATGATAAATTGTTCGTCTTAAATATCTCAAAATACTTTTAGAAGCATTCAAATGAGATTATATAGAATTATATTGAAATCAAGCATAAAAAAATACTGAGAACACAATATTTGGTATACTAGTAGTAAAATATAGTAAAATCCCATACATTCATCTACAAATCTTGTTGTAAACTGGTTTCCCACTATATTCAAAATCAAGATTCTCATTAAAAATCATAGGTCTAAAATGTACTTTTCCATTTAATTTCAAAAACAATTAAGTATAGTATGTATTTATTTTAATTTAACACATTATTAATTTATTTTTGATAAATTTTAAAAAATAGAAAATTATTTAACTCAGCCATCATGCTTATTACAAATCCCTTTTCAGGTGTTTTGAAAACTCCTTACACTGGTTTTTGTTTGTTTAACCAAAATTTACATCATCAACATATATTTTTACTAAATATATTTATAAAGATATGGATTTCATAAATAATGTATGATCTTAATTAACTATTGTAAAACCATTTGTTTAAATAATAGCACATAAATTATTATACCATGCTCTAGGTACTTGTTTAAGATCACAAACTTCTTCCGTATGTTTAAAAAACAGAATTTGGAAAATTGACTAAAGGGTTGTTCAACATTAAATTCCTACATTAGAAAACCATTTTGAAAAGAAGATTTTACATCCATATGATATAATTTATAATTAATATATAATGAATATCCTAAAATAATCCAAATTAATTTTAGTATATCTACTCAGGAAATGGAATACTCATTGTTTATACCTTAATCATTATTATATCCTTTAGATACAAGTCTAAATTTATTTACAGTTATCACAACAAGTTCATATTTCTTATTTATAAAACCCATTTTTTACTATAATTTGATAGTAATATGGTCTATAAACAAATTAACATACCATGTTTTTATGGAATGAGTTTAATTCCTATTGCTTATCCATAAACCAACTGTTATCTACTATGTCATCTTTTATAGAATTAGGTTCTAACTAAGATAAAATATAAAAAACTTTACAATGTTTCCAACACTATTTTTTGATAAAATTCATTAATCTAAAATTTCTTTTATAGTTTCTAAAGGATGGACCTTAAGGGTTATATGGTATCTACTCTCAAGTTCACCGGAATCCAAACATTCATGATTTGGTTTTTCAAAAATATGTTCCAAATATTAATCATTTTTTGTTATCCAAAAGAGTTTCAGATCTGATGTTTTCAAAAGAATCACTTAGTTCTTAAATTTGAGATACTTTGTGATCAAAAGGAACACTTTCATCCAATTTTTCATTAGTTGATTCATCAAAAACCTCTTATTGTTTATTGAAAAATCATTATGATTTTGATGTAGTAGAATACCCTAGAATTATTACTTCATCAGCTTATGGAACAAATTTATCAAGATTTTACATGCTGATCTAACATTTGTATTTCTATTATTTCATAGCGCATTGGGTGTCTTCTTTAAAATAGTTATATTTATAACTCTATTTATGAAATAATGTATTGTATTTAAAGGTTCAACCTATAAATGATAATGCATGCTATATTGACATAAAATATTTCTAGATATTTCCTTAAAATAATATTCCTACTTTCAACAAAACTATTCCATTGTGGAGTCATATGGGAAAAAAAGAATGCTTGATTGCATTTTTTGAGAAATAGTCCATTAACTAATGGTTTTCATATTATACTTCATGGTCAATTTATAATGAAATAATTTTTAATCATTCTCCTTTTAAACCAATTTTCAGAAACATATAATAATAGAACATGAATAAATTTTAATAATTGAAAAGAAAACCAAAGGTAATCTAGGGTAATAATCATATAAAATATAAATAAAATATTTTAATCTTAGACTCACCACTATAGATGGCCCAAATTAATCCATATGAATATGTTCTAGGAGTTTGTAAGTAAAAAGATATTTAATTGTTTTAAATTATGACTTTTGTTTCTTTGCCATTTGGAATGCAACAAATAACTTTTTTTATTCAATTTAATTTGAGGTAAACATGAAACTAAATTCTTTTTGGATAATTTTATCAAAGAAAACATATTTCATTTCCCCTATATTTTATTCCAAATCGATGACTCATTTGTTTTAGAATTCAAATAGTTCAACTTTTTATACTCAAATAATTAAGAAATAGTGTGTAGACATTCTCTATTTATAGTGACTTAAAAAAAATAATTTTAACTTTAAAAAAGGTCTTGAATTATTTTAATAGTAAAAAAATTACATTCATCACAATGATGAGAGTTACGTATTAAAATTTTATTTAAAATTTCATCATAGAGAGTTGTTTTGATAAGGGTAAAATTTAGATTTCTAAGAGATCCAACTACAATAATATTTACTTTAGAATTATCACCAAAAGTGACTTGAATTAATTATATATTTTATAAGGAGTGAATGTTATAGAATTATTCACTCATATTCCATTATAATCCATTGTTATTATCTATCCTTCATTTGATATCTTGGACCAATAAATCTAAAACATCAAATTAAACAAGAAATTATTTTGGTAACCATATTTTATTAGGTCTAGGAAGGTTTGAAATTAAGGATTTAGGATTCCAAATCTCTTTGTGCTATCAAAAATCTTCAACAATAAATTTTGATAAAAAATCATAAAAACAATTTGTATCTCTATATAAAAATTAGATTCTAAAACTAGAATCATTTTGATAGTGTATTTGTTGACTATAATTAAAATAACTAATTTATGAATTATTTTTTCTTTGAATTAGTTAATTTTTTATCTAGAAATACATTAGTTTTACACCCTGAATTATTTTACAAAACCTATTTTTATAAGTTTTACTATGAAAAATAATTTGATTTACATAATTTTTACATTTTTTAAATAAAAAATCATAATCATTAAATATTTAAATTATTTTTCTAAATTTTTAATTTTATTTCAATGTTGAATATATAATGTAATATAATTTTCAAATTTGGTTTTTAATATTAAAATATATATAGTTATGTCCCTATTTTCATTAACCATTACCTCATATAATTTTTTAATATTTTACTTTTTTGATTTTTTAAAATTCAGATTTAGATTAAATCAGGGATCAATATTCATACAATTAGTCAATTGAGTAACTTCCATTTATTGGTTTAGTTTCATCATCAGATGGAGAATAATAATCTACCTCATTATAATGGGACATAAAAAACATGTTTTATTTTTTGATTATAATTATCATCTTCTAATTATAAAGATTAAGAATCACTAGAATCCTATAATGAAATCTGTTTTTCTTTTTTGTATTTATTTGATTTTATCTAGTAACCAAAAATATTGAATCATATTTTTTTTAGGAATTTTTAGAATCTTTTAGCTGTAGAAAATCAGGCTTGATGTGTCCAAGCTTCTTTCACTCAAAGGATTTTTCTTCCATTTAATTTCCATATGACTTATTTTATTTGTTAAAAGGTTTATCAAAACATATTTTATATTTATAGAAATTATTTAATTTACTATCAATGTGACAAATTTCATTATAAAAGTCAAAAACTACTGGAATTATTTTCATCTGATGGAAAATATATGTAAACTTATTTACAATTCATGTCTTCCTTTGATGTTTTCTACTTTTAAATAATCATTCTCCTTATTAAATAGCATATTTTCTATAGATTCAGCTTCAATATCAACCTTATACATGATTATAACTCTGATAAGATCTTGTTTTTTTGAAACATTAGACCTCTATTCATTGTCTGATAGTAGCCAAGATACCGCTCCACCTTGGTGGTAGTATCATAAGAACTTTCATAGCATGCTCTGGTTTAGTAGTAGGTTTCTATAAAGAATAACTTTTTTTAAAATTTATGTTTTCTTCCATTAAACAGTGTAATACTCTTACCATCCATCATTCTAAAAGTTTCAAACTTTAGTTTGGCATTATTATATCAAAGAACCCACATGTTATCTATTCCTTGATATGAAACATTAATTTTAGTCCACATTTCATGAGCAGTTTGACATTGAATAACTCTATGGAAATCAACCGTTCCTAATCCACATATTATATCATTAATATATTTATAATTTAGATCATAGTCCACATTAGATTCTTCATCCTATGTTTATATTTCTATATTTTGAATTTCATAAGGCTTCACAGATTTGTGATTAACCTTCAGACCAAGGTTCTTTTGATATATAATAATTTTTTCCTTCTAATATCCACAATTTACACTACTAATATGATGTTCTATGACCATATACAATCCAAATTTATTGTCCGTCATAGTGTCCATTGTTGATGAGATATTTATATTTCATCTTTTTTTACTACTAAGAACTCAAGAATCACTTCCTCAAATACCAAATATTGTCAAAGACTGACCATATTAAGACTCAAGGGGGTGGGGGTTAATTTTGTTTTATAAATATTTATTCACATAGAAAAATATCCCACTCTTGAATACAACTGATTTTAGTTATTTTCATTAATAAAATATGTAGTGGAAATAAAACCATAAAAAACAAATATAGAGAAATTTATAGTGGTTCACAGAATAGAATTCTCCTAGTCCACTCCACCACCACACTTCTCCATTAGTGTGGTGATTATCAGTAGAAAAATATTTTTATTAGAGTATACCATCGCCTTTTCAAGGGATTGCATGATTTAGTGAAAGTATTCGACACTTGGTATAAGAAAAACAGCCTTCAACGAGGGTCTTGATATTCTTTATAAGAACATAATTAAAAGGTTCTTTCACATAAATCCTTTATAATGAATGATAATAAAATATAGAGTTTACATATTTCATATCATAGATATAAGATACTGCTGAAAGAAAAAAAATATCCAATAGATAGTTTTAAGAGTAAGCACCCCAAATAGAGTCTTCCAAACATAGTAATGATTTTCAATAAATACAACTGATAAGTCAAAAATTCTTGTTCTGTATTTTCGTAGAAAAATTAATTGTCACTTTTGACAGATTATAGAAAATAATCCCCAATAAGATCTTATGAACTTCAATTATAATTAACAAGTCTCTAATCCCACAAACTATTTGAAAATTCATGCACTCCATATTATTTATATGCATTGCACATGACCTTTAGAAAAATATGTATTAGTCACATGTCATTCTCCTTGAAATTCTTAAACAATATAAGAGAAAAACTAAATATACCATCCTTGTATTTTATATAAGTACATGGATCTTGTTTTAGTTTATTTTACATTAAATGGGAAATCAGGAATTTAAGAATTGTAAAATAGAATTAAAAGCATCAATGCAGTGCTTAAACAGAAATAAATACCAATGTAAGAACCCGGACCTTCATTCAGGTATGTTTTTCCTTTTTATGGAGTTTTTAAGAAAAATGGATTTTCTGGAAATTTTCAAAGTACACGCCGTGTACTTTATGAGTACACGTCGTGTACTCTGTTCCGGCTCGAAGACGTGTGATGGCCGTGTTCAGGCCACATACACGGTGTGTAAGGCTAAGGTGGAGGCTGGTTTTTTGGAGTATGGAAAAATTGATGTACACGCCGTATACTCAAGAAGTACATGTCGTGTACTTTTTTTCATTAAACAGACCGGGGTCGCGCCTAACCCCCCATCTTCGTCTTCTTCATTAGTTTTCGACCGTCCGAGAGCGTCTGTATGGCCGAATCTTCTCTGAGATTCCGCCTCTCCGTCCATTCTCCGGTTCGAGCATGGTCAATTGCGTTGGAATCGCAGCGGTGAGTTCTTCCTTCTACTTGAGCCTTGTTTCTTGATTCCTCCTTGTTTTCAAGTTATCGTGGGATGAATGTTTTGTGCGTTTTCTCAAATCTACATCGTTCTAAGGGGAATATGTCATCAAGGTTCACGTATATCGATCTCCTAGGATCGAGGTAGGTGGTTTGTGCCTTTCCGCAGAAAGTTGATGAATATTTTGTGCAATTTCCACCAATACCCTTGAACGGGGTGTTACGTGTTTCCTGTTTTTCCCATGTTATTTTCCTACTTTGCTGGATTGCTTTAGTAGAGGTTATTTCTTGTGATTAGACTATTTTGTTTGTGCTCAGTTTTCTTTCCATGCTTGTTCTGCCTATTTGGCGTTTAGCTAGTTGCCATGCCTAGTTGTAGGATTGTGGACTATTGTTTTATTTATTTTTGTTGAGCCTTAGTTTATAGCCAAGTAGTTATTGATGTTTACTTGGACGATATACATGCATTGAGCATGTTTAGTTATACTCAGGACTGTGAGAACCTAGAGTAGTAGACCAAAGGGAGAATTGACGGAAGGGCTTCTCCAGAGTGTCTTTTAATTACGATGCGAGACTATAGGGGGAATTGACATTGAGTACTTCCCGAGAGAGTCTGTGGATCCACAACACGGGCCACATGGGGAATTGACGTTGAGTGCTTCCCTAGAGAGCATTTATCAAGATACAAGACTATAGGGGGAATTGACAGTGAGTGCTTCCCCAGAGAGTCTGCTTAATTACGTTACTGAACCCGAGGGGTGAGACTGTGTGTGCCTCCCAGAGGGTTGCTAGTACTATAGGTTGAACCATAGGGGTTAGACTATGAGAGCTACCCAGAGGGTTACCTGTTTTCTTCTTGTTGCTGGTTGCTTTCTTGTGTACTTTACTTGTTAGAACTGTGGATTGTAGCTGCTTGTGCTTTTCTGTTTAATGCTTCTTGATTATTTACTGCCATGTATTCATTGAGTGTTAGGCACAAATCTTTGGGTGATTGCCTACTGGGATTGTATCTCACACCCTGTTTGGGCCTTGCTTTTGGGCCCAAGAAGACTATGTTTCTGTAGGTATAGACAAGGGAAAGCGCCCTTCTACTTCAAGGTCTTGACTACATCAGGAGCTGGGGAGCATGGGACCGAGCCGTGGCTCACGATGCTGAGGAGATTATTTGTTTTTCTTTTGAACTTGGTTTCAGTTGTATTTCATCACGTTGTTGTGTTTGATGTTTTCCTTAGATACTTGTACCTACTGCATTATTATCATCATTGTTATATATTTTCATTGCTTCCGCTGTTTGGTTTCGGTTGTTATGCATGTTGGTTGCTGCTTCCGCTGTTTATTATAGTTTTCATACCTTTTATACCTTAAAAAATGAGGGTATAATTTCCCCACCGACTCACCAAGGCCCTCGCTGATAGTCGGCAGCCTCTGGCGTTCGGGGAAATGCGCTTGAGGTCATGTGGCGAACCGGGTATAGGGCACCAGTGGAGGGGCACCGGACTCGGGATGTTAAAAAGTGGTATCAGAGGATTTCTTTTCTCTTGCATTACTGTTTGGAGACCTTAGACATGGATATGACAGATTCAGTACTTGGAATTAAGCTGTGCTCAGGAGTAGCTAACCCGTGTACATGGAAAAGCCATACTACCTCGTTAATTGCAGTTTTTTGGTTTTGAGATTTTATGGTTGGTATGTTTTCAGCTAGAGTGATTCGTATGACTTGTGCGGTTATTGTTTTGATATTTTGGTTTTATTTCTGTCGCAACCTAATGAGATGAGGGTATGTCAGCTCATGCATCATATAGGAACTTGTAGAAATCACATGTCATGCATTCTTGCCATGCTATCTAGGGTGCATTAACGATTGTATGCTGTTGTGATAGGCTCTGTGTAAATTATGCATGCTGTTGTGATAAATGATTGATAGATTCTCTACTGTTATGTTAGAAAACTATTCATTTTGTTCCTTGCTTAAAAATGAACGCTGAGTTTTGGTTCTTAAGGTGTCATGGGCCCTCACGGATCAGAATTTGGCACCTTTTCCCTTGTTTTAGTGTTTCTGGAATTCTGCACAATTTCTGTGCTACTTCCTTGAAAAACCCAGAATATACGACGTGTACTTTGTAGATGCACACCATGTAGTTTTTAGGCCATGTCACTGACCATGTGGGAAGAACACGGTGTCGTAGGAGTAACTTCAATAACATGTCGTGTACCATTGGTACACGCCGTGTGAGTTTGGAGCCCTGTACCCGGCCGTGTCACAAACAACACGGGCCGGCATGACCTTTTTTCTACATGACGGGTTTGTTTGGAACACGTCGTGTAGTCTTTCCAAATACCCAGTCGTGTCATGAACAACACAGAATGGTGTCGCCTTCGCCTATGCACGCCGTGCTTGTTCGGAGTATGCCATGTAGACGGTCGTGTACTCGACAACACGGACCGCTGAAGCCTCGTCTAGTGCATGCTGTGTTTTATTCGAACACGCCATGTAGTCTCGGGTTGAGTCAGACCGTGTAGGTTAGTCGTGTAAGGAGTCTTGGGAAGGGGAATAGTTTTCAAGCCCACACTGTGTGTGGGGGTCAACACACCGTGTAGTTTGTAGTGTACACGACTTGTAGGGAAGGAGTACAAACCCATGTCAGTGGTATAAGTAGACACACCGTGTAGTTTTATACATGCTGTGTAGTCGTGTTTTTCAATCTTGTGTGTTTTTCCCATGTTCCCATTTTGTACTCCTGTGTTCTCTGCCCTTGTTTTCCTGATCTAAGGTGTTCTTTTGATCTTTCAGAGCTATGCCTCTGAGACATCCTCCTGTCGTACGACTGTCGTCAGGCAGTGATCAGACGCCAGACAGGGCTGTTCAGGGTCTTCCTATCGATCCCCGAGCCGAGCCAGCCTTGGCACCGGTTGTTGTACCAGTTGCGGGTACCGATGCACAGTTCAGTGAGGGTTTTATGAGGATGATACAGGCCTTCCAGGGAGCACCGCCTCCTGCCTCATCTATGGAAGACTTGACGCGGGTCTTTCAGCAACAGCATCCTCCCACGTTCTCGAGGGAGCAAGGACCTCAGGCTGTAGAGTCATGGCTGGAAACCATGCTGACTATATTCGATCATCTGGAGACACCTCCAGAGATACGGGTCAAGCTCGCCACCTACATACACTGAGACTCTGCCAAGAGGTGGGGGGACGTGACCTCACAGGCGGGTCAGTAGCAGGCTATGACTTGGGAGGAGTTCCAGTGCGTGTTCTACGACTATTTCTACCTAGAGACCCTGAGGGCCAATCGAGCCCGGGAGTTCATGAGCTTAGAGCAATGTACTCTATCTGTCATGGAGTATTCCTCTCGTTTCACTGAGCTTCAGCGTTTTACAAAACTTTGGGATGGGAGTGGGGTGTTCTTGGCAAAGAAGTTTGAGGATGGACTCAGGAAGGAGATCCGCTCGTAGGTGAACATATTCCAGCGGACTTCCATTACATCCATCTCCAACCAAGCACTAATTGCGGAGCGCAATCTGAGAGACTCTGGAGTTGCGAGTCAGGGTGGTTCTACTTCCAGATCTAGCTTCCCTTCAGATGACAGTAAGAAGCACCATAGGGAGCCTACGCGCAGTGATTCGAGGAAGCGAGACACATCATCAGGAAGCCAGGTGACGTACTATTAGTGTGGTCAGACAGGGCACACGAGGCCGCAATGCCAGAGAGACCCCGTGGAGTGCCGATTATGCGGCAAGATGGGTCACCTTCAGCGTTTCTGCTAGGTTTTCTCACCACCAGCAGGTGACTCGGGTTCTTCCATGACTCCTCGTTCAAGAGCAGCCCCACCGGTCTCTCACCAGTCAGGGAACTGGAGTTCTTCGAGCCGTTCGGGCCGAGGTGGATGTCAAGGCCATGGCGGTCCTCCCCCAGTTCCTCAGAACCAGCAGGGAGGTTCATATAAGAGTGGTCAGTCAGGGGCGCAGGGCCGCGGTGCAGGCCAGTCTTTCGTTGTGGTGCAGACTTATCATGAGCAGGATCCCGACCCTTCTACTATTCGAGGTACGATTTTAGTAGCCTCAGTTTTTTCTTCAGCCCTTTTTGATACTGGTGCTACACAAAGCTTTATCTCTATTGCTGTTGGGGAGAGCCTTGGACTCTACATCTTTTCTTATGCCAATTCATTGACACTAGACAAACCTTTGGGAATGAGGACATCTAGTGTACGCCAGTGTAGAGAGTGCCCTCTCGTGGTTGTAGAGTATCGCTTCTTATGGGACCTCTATGTCCTAGAGATGACAGGCTATGATGTCATCCTTAGCATGGATTGGTTGATTCCCTTCTGGGAAGTCATCGACTTCTATCACCGCAGAGTCAGTTTCATCTCACCAGAAGGTGAATCTTTCCTTCATAGCGGCGAACGGGACGTTCGGGCGAGTTGGGCAGGACTCGAGCATCATGGGCTAGGAGGAGTGATGGCCCAGATTGCTAGTATTTATCTGGATGATAAGGGGACTCAACTATTGGAATTTCCTCCATTGATGGATCACTTCAGGGATGTTTTTCCAGAGGACTTTTCGGGTTTTCCTCTGGAGCGTGAGGTAGACTTCTCTATTGAGCTCGTTCCAAAAGCGGCACCAGTGTCCATTCCTCCATATAGGATGGCCACACCTAAGTTGTAGGAGCTCAAGAAGCATTTGGAGGAGTTACAAGCTAAGGGTTTCATCCAACCTAGTACTTCTCCTTGGGGTTTTCCTATTCTGTTTGCGAAGAAGGCAGACGGTACCCTTTGGATTTGTGTGGATTATCGGAAGCGGAACCAGTTGACGATCAAGAACCGATATCCTTTGCCGTGGATTGATGACCTTTTCGATCAGCTTCGAGGAGCCCGGGTGTTCTCGAAGATCGAATTGAGGTCCGGCTATCATCAGTTGCACGTTAGGCCATCATATATACCTCTGACAGCCTTCAGGAGCAGGTACGGTCTTTATGATTATACGGTCATTCCCTTCGGACTCATGAACGCACCTTCAGTTTTTATGGCACTGATGAACCGAGTGTTCCTTCCTTACTTGGATTCCTTCATTGTGGTCTTCATGGATGATATCTTGGTGTACTCTCAAACTCGACACGACCATGCCACACATCTTGAGATCGTTCTGAGTACACTGAGAGAGCATCGACTTTATGGTAAACTCTCGAAGTGCCACTTCTGGATGGATCAGATTCACTTCTTGGGTCTTGTCATCTCAGAGGCAGGAGTATATGTGGACCTAGAGAAAGTGAGAGTTGTAGTTTCCTAAGAGCATCCGAAGAATGTTTTTGAGGTATGGAGCTTTCGAGGGCTGGCTAGATACTACAGACGCTTCATTAGGGAATTTTCTTGTCTAGAAGCACCTTTGACAGGTCTGACCAAGAAGGGGGAAACGTTCTTGTGGCCAGATTATTGAGAGTCAGACTTTCAGGAGCTGAAAGGGAGGTTGACGTCAGCACCAATACTAGTCTTTCCAGAGCCAGGCAAGAGCTACACTGTTTACTGTGATGCTTTGGGTATCAGGATGGGAGTTGTGCGTATGCAGGGAGATGGAGTCGTTGTGCATCGGTCTCGGCAGCTGAGGCCACATGAGAGGAACTACCCTATGCACGATCTAGAGTTGGCAGCTGTTGTTAATGCCTTACACTGTTGGAGACACTCTCTTCTGGGAGAGCACTTTGTCGTCTTCACTGACCACAAGAGTCTAAAGTATATCTTCACTCACCGTGATTTGAATCTAAGGCAGCGTAGTTGGGTGGAATATCTACAGTCCTTTGACTACGAGCTTGCCTATATGCTGGGAAAGGGAAATGCTGTGGTAGATACATTGAGCAAGAGAACTCAGATTCAGGCAGTTCAGGAGGCTAGTAGTGAGTGGTAGCTGATGGCTCTTTTCTCTGATATGCATCTAGAGGTGCACGGTAGACGGGGACAGACCTTTCTATCTTCTGTAGTTGTTACCTCCACGCTACTTGATCGGGTACGGATGAGGCAGCTATCAGACTCAGAAGGCTTAGTCTTGTGGGAGAGTGTGTCAAGAGAGGACCCTCTTCCTGGATGGACAGTGGGCGAGGATGAGATCTTACATTTCCAAGGACACGTATGGGTTCCAGCAGACATACGCGAGGAGCTGATGCGGGATTTCCATTCCTCAGATTGGGCAGTTCATCCTGGCGTCACCAATATATATCGGGATCTTCATTGCCAGTACTGGTGGCCAGGTAGGAAGAAGGATGTTGCTGTTTTTGTCATGAGATTTTCAACTTCTCAGTAGGTGAAAGCAGAGAATCCGTGACCATCGGGGCTCTTACAGCAGTTACCCATTCCGGAGTGGAAGTGGAACGATGTTGCGATGGACTTCGTGACCGGGTTGCCGAGATCACCTCGAGGGAACGATGCTATTTTGGTTGTCGTCGATAGGCTTACAAAGGTTTCTCACTTCTTGCTGATCAAGGAGACCTTTAGTGTTGATGATCTGGGATGACTTTACATCAGAGAGATTGTGCGTCTGCATGGAGTTCTGCGCTCTATTGTTTCAGATAGAGATGCGTGCTTTACCTCTCTGTTCTGGAAGGGACTTCAGAAGGCCTTGGGTACACAGGTACTTTTGAGTACAGCATACCATCCCCAGACTGATGGCCAGTCTGAGTGCATGATCCAGGTGCTTGAGGATATGCTCCGAGCTTGCATCCTTGACTTTGGCGGTTCTTGGGAGAAGTATATTCATCTACTGGATTTCGCCTACAACAACAGTTTCCAGGAGACCATCTTGATGGAACCATACAAGGCTTTGTACGGTAGGCCATGCCGATCACCCTTATGCTGGCTGGAGGAAGCAGAGGTAGCTTTGCTGGGACCTCGTCTTGTTCAGGAGACTTTAGAGCAGATAGAGCTGATTCGGAAGATGATGGCTACAACACATTCTCGACAGAAGTCTTATGCTGATCAGCGGAGATGACCTCTAGAGTTCGAGGTCAGTGATCAGGTTTCCCTACGTGTCGCACCGAGGTTGGGACACAAAAGGATTCAGAGATAGGGTAAGCTTTCGCCATGGTACGTCGGGCTATTTGAGGTTTTGGAGAGAGTGGGGCCAATCACCTATCGGTTACAGCTACCTCAGAGGTATCGGGCCATGCACGACATCTTCCACATCTCTCAGCTCCGATGTTACTTTTCAGACCTGTATCACATCTTTCAGCCTGAGGAAGTTGAGTTTGAAGTGGATGCATCGTTCGAGGAGAATCCTATCCGGATTGTCGATCGTAGTACGAAGGTTCTCTGCGGGCGGTCTGTTCCTCTGGTACGAGTGCTATGGCAGCACGGGAAAGTACAAGATGAGACCTGCGAGAGGGAGGATGATGTACGATCGTAGTGGCTAGAGCTGTTCGGGGATCATTCTTCTTCACCTCGCTAGGGAAACTCGGGGACAAATTTCTTTAAGGGGGGAAGTTTTTAAGAACACAGATGATCGTTCAGGTATGTTTTTCCTTTTTTATTGAGTTTTTAAGAAAAATGGTTTTTTTTGGAAATTTTCAAAGTACACGCCGTGTACTTTCTGAGTACACACCGTGTACTCTGTTCCGGCTCGAAGCCGTGTGCTGGCCGTGTCCGGGCCACACACACAGTGTGTAAGGATGAGGTGGAGGCCAGTTTTTCTGAGTACAAAAAAATTGATGTACACGCCTTGTACTCAAGAAGTACACATCATGTACTTTTTTTTTCATTAAACGGACCGGGGTCGCGCCTAACCCCCATATTCCTCTTCTTCTTAAGTTTTTGATCGTCCGATAGTGTCCGTATGACCGAATCTTCTCCGAGCTTCCGCCTTGCTGTCCGTTCTCCGATTCGAGCACGGTCGATTGTGTTGGAATTGCAACAGTGAGTTCTTACTTCTGATTTAGCCTTGTCTCTTGATTCCTCCTTGTTTTCATGTTATCGTGGGATGAATGTTTTGTGAATTTTCTCAAATCTACATCATTGTAAGGGGAATTTGTCGTTGAGGTTCACGTATATCGATCTCCTAGGATCGAGGTAGGTGGTTTGTGCATTTCCGCAGAATTTTGATGAATATTTTGTGAAATTTACACCAATACCCTTGAACGGGGTGTTGCGTGTTTCCTATTTTTCCCTTGTTACTTTCCTGCTTTTCTTGATTACTTTAGTAGAGGTTATTTCTTGTGATTAGAGTATTTTGTTTGTGCTCAGTTTTCTTGCCATGCTTGTTCGGCCTGTTTGGCGTTTATCCAGTTGCCATGCCTAGTTGTAGGATTGTGGACTATTGTTTTATTTATTGCTGTTGAGCCTTAGTTTATAGCCAAGTAGTTCTTGAGGTTTTCATGGATGATACACACGCATTGAGAATGTTTAGTAATACTCAGGACTATGAGAACCTAGAGTAGTAGACCAAAGGGAGAATTGACGGAAGGGCTTCTCCAGAGTGTCTTCTAATTATGATGCGAGACTATAGAGGGAATTGACATTGAGTGCTTCCCCAGAGAGTCTGTAGATCCACAACATAGGCCACAGGGGGAATTGACGTTGAGTGCTTCCCCAGAGAGCATTTAGCACGATACGAGACTACAAGGGGAATTGACGGTGAGTGCTTTCCCAGAGAGTCTGCTTAATTACGTAGATGAACCAGAGGGGTGAGACTGTGTGTGCCTCCTAGAGGGTTGCTAGTACTATATGTTGAACTATATGGTTTAGACTGTGAGAGCTACCCAAAGGGTTACCTGTTTTCTTCTTGTTGCTGGTTGCTTTCTTGGGTACTTTACTTGTTGGAATTGTGGATTGTAGCTGCTTGTGCTTTTCTGTTTACTGCTTCTTGTTTATTTACTACCATGTATTCCTTGAGTGTTAGGCACAAATCTTTGGGTGATTTCCTTCTGGGATTGAATCTCACACCCTATTTGGGCCATGATTTTGGGCCCAAGAAGACTATGTTGCTGCAGGTATAGACAAGGGCAAGCGCCCTTCTACTTCAGGGTCTTGACTGCATCAGGAGCTGGGGAGCATGGGACCGAGTCGTGGCTCGCGATGCTGAGGGGATTATTTGTTTTTCTTTTGCACTTGGTTTCAGTTGTATTTCAGCACGTTGTTGTGTTTGCTGTTTTCCTTAGATACTTGCACCTACGGCATTATTACCATCATTGTTATATATCAGCATTGCTTCCGCTATTTGGTTTCTGTTGTTATGCATGTTGGTTGCTGCTTCTGGTATTTATTGTAATTTTATTACCTTGTATACCTTACTGAATGATGGCATAGTTTCCCCACTGACTCACCAAGGCCCTCGCTTCTAGTCGGCAGCCTTTGGCGTTCGGGGAAATGCGCTTGAGGTTATGTGGAGAACTGGGTACGGGGCACTAGTGGAGGGGCTCCGGACTTGGGACGTTACAACCAACATGCTGTAGAGCATGTCCAATTTGAAGAATTGAATTCATGTAGCCAAATTGATGAACTAAAAGAAAATATCCAATATGATTATTTTAATCCATGTGTTTGATTTTTCTTCATGTGGAAAATTTGAATTACATAGATGTTTGATTCATGTAGTTGAATCAGTCATAACTGATTGAAAATATGCCACTATTCTCTTCCCATATGCGATTCAATGATACAAATATAGCTGATTTAAGCTACATGGCCTATTTTAATATGTAGTATATTCACATAACTGATTTATTCTCCTACTATATTCACCCATCTCATCACTCACATATGTTTGATTCGTGTAGTTGAATCAGTCATAACTGATTCAAAATATGCCACTATTCCCATCCCATATGCGATTCACTGATACAAATATAGATGATTGAAGCTACATGGCCTATTTCAACATGTAGTATATTCACATAACTGATTTCTTCTCCTACTATATTCAACCATCTCATCACTCACATATGTGATTTATCACATATCCAATAACTATCCACAATCATTTTACATATCCAATTGATCACATTGGTTATTCCTCATGAAGGTAATATTATGACATATGTAATTTCCATGTATGTGATTTCTTGATGTAGATGATTAACATATCCATTTCCTTCATGTAGAAAAAACCATCATGTAGTTGATTTTGGAACATTGTTAGATTCCCTCCAAAAAAAACAGAATCCATTCTTAGATAAATTAACTATTAGATACATAAGAATAAAATAAAACCAAATAACCACATTTAAAAAATAATATTATAAGTAAAGAATGAAGGTTTTTTGAAATGAGTAAAACCTAATGTACATGGAATATATTGGAATAAAAATAATATCCCAACAGACATAACTTGTATGTCTCAGTTTACCACCCAAAACCTCAGACATGTTTGCTAGTGACTAGATGGTGATTTTAGTTATATTATCGAAAACACTCTAGTGATTTCTCAAACACCTATCCCATCACTCGAACTTCATTCAATAACCAAAAACACCAGTTTGAGGCATTCAAAAATTTATAATTCTATTATGAACCACATTAAAAAATTTATCCCCTCAACCAAATAATAATTAAAATTTTCACCAAAATTCAAGAGTCATACAGATAAAGGATCTTATAGTAATAGTTATTGGATGAATTTGAATCTACATATTAACCATATTATTTATTAAATGGATAATACAAACTAAAATCTCTTTATGTTACATGGAATCCCTAAATACAATGTATTGTCCACTTTGTCTCACTGCCTCACATCTTTTTTCCCCATGAACTCACTACACATCAATAGAAAAGGCCTCTTGGAGGGTGATATTTACCATAATATATATATATATATATATATATATATATATTTGAGATAATGGAAATACATCTCACCCTATTTGGGTCTTAGGATGAAGCATCATTGTTTGACTAATTAAGGTCACAACACAATGCTCTATATCAAGATTAGAGGGTATTTAATACCATCTTAGGAGCCTCTAGGATTTATAGAATTAGTATCTAACAATATTCACCACATTTTTATCAATGTGGATCAAAATTTCACTAGATTTAATAATAGATTCATTATTATTATATCCCTCTGTATAAGATATCGTCTTCCTTAGATCACTATATTACACCTTTGTTTCACTAAGCGTACAATGCACATAACTTGAATAGGACTCTTGTAGGGATAGAGTTTCCATATGAATATATATCTCTATGTGTGTGTGTTATAGCATGGAACATCACCTCCCATAATGGGGGACTCATAATTTAGCATCATGTACAAACTTTTTAGGGTTACAATGAAATTCCTAAAAGCCAAATAAAAGAGTAATTAAGTCCATGTTAGAAACCATGGGGAGAAATGGAACATATATCCAAAAGTATAAATTTTTTTGAATAGTTTTTTAAATTAAAATTAATGAGTTTAATCAAATATTACCTAAACTCATAAATATATTTAGGATTTATATGTAGGGCATAAAAAATCTAGGAAAGTATGTCATGACCATAACACCAAAAGGATATGGTTATTTTTTTTAGATTCATAAGAATATATGTCATGGAGGGTAAATAATATCTTCCAAGATGTATAAATGAGCTTATATGTAGTGTATCTGTTTACACTATATAAAAAAGTGACATTAGGGGTGGAATTTTATATAATACCTAAAGGGTTACAAGAAACTGTATTGAGAGACATCATTATTTATTAATGTAATAGAGATCAATTCTTATGTTATAAGTAAATAGGACACCTAATGTACATTATATAGTTGTATAAAAAATTAAAAGTATTTAAATGTTATGAAGTATTATTGGATATATCTTAAAATATTTGTTCAATAGATGGTGAAAGGGGTTGACACTTCATGGGGTGGAAAGAAGTGTATTACTTTGAGATCTTGTGCATCAAAATAAAGTCTTTTTAATTTTCATCATTCATATTCTTATATGAAATGTGATGATATTGTAAACAATGTTTGTTATTAATAAAAAATATAATGCTTATGATAAACATGGTAATGGTTGGCCTATATGTATTACATGCTTGAAAAGTACAAAAGGCAATTTTTTTTATTCAGGTTAAAAGAGTTTATACATGACAGTTTTTAGAATATGAAAGATTTGTTCCCTCCATGAAATAATTGATATATTTTAAAGGATATTTTCTAAAAATTATATTACTATGAACACATATAATACCTTATATGATTTAAATTGCATTTCATAACTTTTAAAACATTCATACTAAAATAAATAAATGATTTTTCCAAAATTTAGTGGAGTTTTAATATCATAGAATGATATTATAGAGACTAAATTCTTTTATATTTTATTATTGTAGTATGAATTTAACTATGAATTTTTAGAGTATACCAAACAAAACATCAAATTATTCATGTTAAAATGGTATATAACATAGTAGATGAAAAGTGTTTGTTATATATTATTTAAAAGAAATTTAAATAGTGTAGCTTAGTTATTGTAGTGAATTGAAATTCACTTTATATAATAAATTTATTTTGGGTGTATTGGTAAAAAATATATTTAATTTTTTATTCCATGATGTTCTCTAAGGAAACCTTTTACTGACAATGAATTTAATTCTACTTATATCATGAAATGGAAACTATTTGTAGTTCGAGATGATTGTGACGTTGGATACATTTGAATATCTAGGGAAATTGGTTGTGTTGGAAACCTATAAATTACCCCTCTTATGAAGTTGATGGAATCTTGTTTGCATGGAATATTAGGTGTGGAACTAAAGGAATCCCATGTCCTTTATGAGTAAACTCACACTGGGTTGCATAAGTCATTTGAGGCTAACTGCCTTAGACATATCAAGTTCATTGAATGAGGTTGGGATTCTTATTTATGAAGAGGGGTTACATGTTAAATGTATTGTGGGGAAAATTTGATCACATGTTTAGTATCTTGTGTGAATATGTTGTTCACATGTTTAAGATCTTATTGAGAGAGGTTGGTCACAAGTTTAACATCTTATGGGGAAAATTTATACATTTTCTTAAAATCATGTAGGGATTGATTGGCCATATATTTAACATCTAGTGGGGAAGGGTATGTAATAAGGTAAACATATTTAGGGGACCCATTGGTCACAATTTTTACATCATGTGGGGAAATAATGGTGGTTTGTATCACATGGAAATGATGAGGTCTAGTTTATACCTTGAGTTTAGATGGAGAGGTTGAGTACGTTCCCTAGGGGAAAATGATCCGACATTGGAGTTATTTTCTACTCACTATAAGGCAGATAAATTTGAAGGTGGTGTTGAGATATTAGGATTCAATCTCAGGGTGGTTTCAAATGTGTTGGGAATGTACTGGAATTTATAGTCTCAACAATAATATAAGAATCATGTTTTTTTATTCTCACCAATATCCTTATTTATTTTACTATTTAAATTTTGTTAAATAGTTTTTAGGATTATATTCATTGAGAAATTTATCTTGTTCCAATTAAATTTATAGGTTAATGTTTTTTTTCTAATCCATTTTGGATATGTTTATAAGTATCCTAAAAACATTTTTTATCCACAATATTTGTATGAGGATATGATTTTCAAACCCTATTTTTGGAGTGAAAATATGGATCACGTACTATATGATATTATAAAATTATTGATTTGGAACAATAATTTCATGAGAAACCCAACATTTGATAAAATTATATATGGACCAACAACTAAAATTTTTGTAAATAACAGTACATTGTCAACCGTAATTTCAATGATATCCCTACATTTGACTTGGTTACTACATTGTTTAATTTATAGATATTTTCAAAGATTTTTACAAAGTTATTGATGGTTTTATTTATTCTCATTTAAATATTCTTAAATATTGATTCAAAGGCTTTTGTTCAATAGATTAAATTGGTTATATTTCTATGGGAAGTTACAACCTTCTTTGATCATTTTAAATTCAAGTACTCAAGATTTATTAGGCTATATTTTTGGACCTATAAAACCAAAATAAAACCTGTTTCACTTATTAAATACCAATATTTATATCATTCAAATGTGTATTAGCTTTCTTTTAAAAAAAACATCTTCTCTGCTATTCTGAAGTGCTACAATTTGGAGAGATACATGTTTTGATATTGTTTTGTTTGACTGTCATTCTATTGTTACTTCTGCCATTATTCTATTTCTATATTTCTTAAGGTTTATTTGAATCCAAGATCCCCTCAAATATATTATATCTTGAATAATATTAATAATGAATAAGAAGATCCATAATGTGTTAGTTTCTACAGAAACAATGAGATAAATCTGTTTCTGATCAAATAAATTAATCTTGATTTCATAGAGTATCAAATTGTTATACCATGTCATTATAGAGTGTGATATTATTACACTAAAATATGGATTTAAATGTTTTTTTAAACAACCTATATTATTCTAATGTTTAAATTACTGATAATCAGGTGTGAATGTCTTATGGTAAGAAAACATATTTAGTGAAAATAACTATTCTCACTTAGAGAGTGTTGGTGGAGTAGACTAGGGGAGATTTTTCCCCAAACCACTAAAAATATTTCTTTGTTATTATTATCTATTTTTCTAATGCATAATATACTTAATGAATATAAAACATCAGATCATCATAATATATGATGATGTATAAAATTTTAATCTTCCAATACTTTTATGTGGGACCAATTCACCCACTTTTGTGTATCTTCATATTATTCTGTCCTAAAAATTGGAATCAAAGGAGTTATTTTTAATAAAGTATGATAATCTATAGAAATATTGAGGGAGATTTTTATATGAATAAATATGTCTACAGAAGAACAAAAAAAGGTATTGTCCAGAACTTTTCCACCTGATATTAATGGAAAACAATTATGGATGATGGAATCATCGCTTGATTACCTTTTTGAAGAATCTTATATTCATGGGTTACATGAATATCATCAAACCTTATTAAATATATTGACAACCAAAAAAGTGGGATACAACTATGGAATATATGTATGATTTCAATTCAATATACATGAATGATATTATATATGGACATGGTCCAAATGAATTTAATCATGTATCTCATTGTACTAATTCATATGAGATATGAAAATCTATCACATTTGACTATGAAGTAACAAATAAATGTTATTAAATTAATTTATAACAATGAAAATCTAAAATTTTACAATTTCATAATATTTGTTAGTGAAATAATCACTCAGATGAATGAAAGATTTAACGAAATATTCAGTGGTTTTGCTACATTTGGATAACAAATTGGACAACCATATCAAGATTTAAATGTTCTATGATTATTATCCCCTAAATGGAATGTGATATCTATTGCAATCAGAAAATCCACTCATGTATCAGAACTAATAAGGAAGGAGTTTATTAACACTATAATGATGTACAGAGTATACATTCAATATGAAGATAAAGATAATACGATAATAAGAAGGGAGAATAAAACCATTAAAGTTACTACTCCAAAATATGAAATGAAATAAAAAATATATATTGTATTCTCAAATGATTTTGAATAATAAGATTCTAGAATGGAACTGGCTCATCATTCCATAAGATTTAGTAAATTTTATAAAAATAATAAGTTCCTAAAAACTTCCTTCGAAAGTATCATGAAATATGGTAATGGAATTAAATATGTATGATGATATGAATTATAGAAAATGTGAAATATTAGGACTAATTTCCCTCAACTAAATGACGATAAAATAAAAATGGAAAATAATGATAGAAAGTATCCTAGGTGAACAGATTATGAGAACAACAATAAATAAGTTATGAAGGCTACATGGACTACCTCTAAGGACTCCAACAGTAATTATAAATTTGATTCAGAAATCGAACCCAACCATTTTTAATGAAAATATGTGCTTTATGTCTAAAGAAGAAGAAGATGTAAAATATTATTTTTCATTTTCTTTTTTTTAAATTATCTTATAATTGTTAATTAGCTTCCTACTATAAAATTACTGAATAAATGTCTGAATCTTTAATAAAAATTCATAAATCTTTAAAAAAATATTCAAAATTCTATTTTAAATAATACATATTACAATCTCAAATATCACACACAATTTAAATAAAAATTCAGCAAATCTAACTCAAACTAAAATGTTCATGAAAAAAAATTAAAGAGTTATAGGCAAAAGTAAATTCATTGAAAAGTGGTTATAGTATATTAAAATATTGTGAAAAATATCTAAATAATATTCTTGGTAAAAATGTTCATAAAAATGAGTAATATAGAATAGGGAAAATGGATAAATTTTAAAATTATATTGAAATTACTTTGTACGCTGTTCAAAGAATAAATACATATAAAGATTTATCTATTATTACTATATAATTAAAGGTAATTATTCTAATAACTATTGTGTGAGAAATCCAAAAACTGGTGGAATAAAAATTATTTTATTTCTATAATTATATCTAAATATAGTACTATAAATTTAGGAAAATGTTGGAAAATTTGGTCACAATGAGCTATTATTTCTGACATAGTTGGACCTATGAAAATTATGGTAATAGAAAATGATTTCATTTAAATTTTTTGGTAGAAAATTTCCATGGTACAAAAAGAACAAAATGGTATATGGATATTGGAAACTAATGATATATTAGTGGATACTCTTCTGATTTTTATACAATAAAAAACATATATTCTGTCCAAATCACCTTCAGTGATAATGAAAATGAAAAATAGTTGGAGTTGGGTCAATTATAGATCCAATATTAGTTTCAATCAAAAAGTACAATTTGTTCAATGGTAGAATCATAATATGATAAGTATCACACAACTATGTTATGATGGTTTTTTGTTCATTTCTCAAATAATGTTTTCTTTGTTTACTAATATAAACTACTTTTGTTTAGAAAACCCAGATCTGAAAATGTTTATACTTTGGATTTTAATTAATTGCATGAAAAGAGTGAATTATTTAACTAATGTGGCAAATGAATCCTTGATTTGGAATATGAGACTTAGAAACCAAAATGTATTTAATTTTTACAAATTACCAATGAAACAATTATTTTCTGATATGAATATTCTTAAATTTTATAAAGATTGATATTTTGATTCATGCCAAATATGAAATCCACAAAAGTAATCCTTCAAATGTATTAAAAATGATTCTACATGAAAAACTCTAGAACTTATTATCATTGATTTAATTGGTCCATAAAGAGAAGAAAGATCAGATGGAAGATATTATGTTTTTTAGTTGAAAATTTTTCAATATGTAAATGATTTTATTTTCTAAGACATAAATGTGAGGTTTTCAAGGTTTTTGTATGATTTTATAAAAAAATTAAAAATGAAAAATATTTTAAACTAATTCCATTGAGAAGTGTTAATGGTGGAGAGTTTTAGAATCAATAATTTAATACATTTTATCATAATTGGGTATTAAACATACCTTATCAAATTTAAGAAAACAAAAAAACGGAATTGTAGAAGGAATAAATAATTCTATTCAAGAAATAGTAATAACTATGATAAATAAATATTGTCATCCTATATATTTTTGGGAAGAATCTATCAATACAGGTTGGAATATCATGAATAGATTTTTAGTAATACCCCTTCATAAAAATACACTCAATGAATTATTGAATAATATAAAACCAAATGTTGGATACTTTAGTGTTTTTGGATGAAAGGTGTATATCTTTAATAATAAAGAAGACATGGGAAAAATTGATCCAAAAGAAAATGAAGGAATATTTCTAGGATATTATAATTCTTATAAATATTATAGAGTACATAATAAATAGTGGAGGATATTTATAGAATCCCTTCATGTGATGTTTGATGAAATATTCCCTTTGGTCGTAGGAAAAATCAAATAAATAAGGTTATTAATTATTTAGACAACATGCAACATGAATATCATAAAGGTGATGTTGAAAAGAAACCAGAATATAATCAAATTCAGTTTGGTCTAGAAGAAAATGAAACTAGTAAACCCAAATGTGTCTTACCTAGAAAATATATAAACATAAAGTATCCTCCTTTGAAAACTATAATAGGAAATATAGATACAGGAGGTAGGACAAGAAGAAGTGTAGGAAACATATCTATGTTTTTTCCTTATAATCTCAATCACAACCTAAAACCATGGAGAAATAATTAGAATATGAAATTTTCATAAAATATATTCAAGATAATCTTAAATTGTTTAGTAAAAATAGTTTTTGAGAATTTGTTGACATGCTATCCAAATTTTTTTAATTGAAACAAAATGGGGTTTTAGAAATTATAAAGATGACCAATGGATAATTACGATAAATAAATCCAACTTAGTAGCTAAATGATATAAATAGTAATATGAAATATATTAAGATGAAACCTTTTAATATATTTCTAGATTATAATCCTTTGTATTAGTTTTAGATTATCTATCGTATATTAAATTTAAATTATATTAGATGAATGTAAAATTGGATTTTTTAAATGGATATCTAATGGATGATTTTTATAATTAAGAAAAAAATGGTTTTAAAAATAACCATATACCAAAATATTTTTTCAATATTACTAAACCACTTTATTTCATTAAATACCCACTAAGAGAATGTAATGAATGATTAAGTTAATTTCTATTGGAAAATGTATTTTCTGTAGGATGGTAGATCCTAATCTCTTTATTAATATAGTTTGTTCTGATATTTTGTTAGTATATATTTAAATATAAGTTTCAATTTTTGGATTAAATATTAAAAAAAGAACTGTAATGATTTTTCAAAACATAGGAAAAATGAATTTGAGATGGGTATAATGGGAAAATGAAATTTAAATTCTGGTCTTTAAATTTTCAAAAATATTATGGGAATTGTTTTTATGACATTGTAAATATATTAACGAATTTATTGGGAAATTTTTTCTCGAAAATAGTAAGACTTATACAAATCCCATGTGTACTAATATAAAACATTATTTGGATAATGCTTCAAAATAAATTGACTAAAATTTATATAGAGGTATGATTGGTATTTTTCAATATATTAATGCTAGTAAACCAGAAATTATGTTTTCATACAGTCTTTGTAATAGATTTTAATCAAACCCTAAATAATCTGTAATCACCCCACGTATTCTTAAATATCTTGTTACATAATTTTAAAGACAAACAACATAAAATAATTACATAATGAGGTTACGAAGGGTTTTGTTTCATAGTAATATTAGGACCATACATAATATTTATAAATAAAACATGAACATTTATTTAATTCCTTCTTCACTAGCGTCTTATTATCCCTTTAACTCTCTTTAGTACATGTAATCACCTGATGATATACATCAAAAAGGGTGAGCTAAAATCCTAGTAAGAGGATAGATAAGAACATGATACAATATATCATTGGATGAAAATATTAATTATCATCACTATAAAGGCAAAAGTTTATAATCATGAGAGGAAGTATTCATAAAAGGAATAGAATGTGACAATCCATAGAAATGAAACATCATGTCTTACTGGTCAACTAGCACCCATAGTTGTGAAAAAATATATCATCATGTCCACACATTTTTTTAATATTCTCATTTGCTAAATCACATTACACAATTAATTGGATTACTATATAATTTTGGGCACACCCATCACATCATAAAATTTACATTGTGCTATATATTTTCTGATGCACTCGTCATATCATAACATTTACATTATCATACATGACACATAGATTATATATCAATCATTAACATAAAAAAACTTGTGTAAAATAATGGGTTTCATTTAATAAAAATAAAATCATAAACATTGGGTTCAAAAACGAAATAGGGAATAACAAACTTGAATCATCAACCATGAGTGAAGAAGAAACAATCTCAAGAAGTAAGAGGTGTGTTTTTTTTGAAAGAAGAGTTCTTTTGGAAAGCATTATGTTTGTCTTAAAAACATGTTTAAAACATGTATATATTGAAAAGGTAAGATAATAATGAATAAATTATATTATAAGGATATACATACTGAAAATGTGGTTAAAGAGGGCAACCCCAAAGAAAGGAATTGGGTTCTTGAATTCCCCTTACCATGTGTCTAAAGGCTTCCTTTAAGTTAATATACTATATAATCACATTAGAATCATTAATTAAAAATACATAACCCTTAATAAATTAATTTTATTCATTAAATTTTCATTATGTTCATTTATCGTTTTTTTAATGTGTTATAGATTTTAATTTCATCATTCGAGAGGATTCATTTTCATAGTTTTCATGATCAGTTCACTTGTATTCAGGAATAGAAGTTCATGTAAAATGAGGATAAATATCCTGAATTGTTATTAAATTTTATTAATCATAATAAATTTATTTATATGGTTTTATATTTAATTTTTATATATACCATGAGGATTAATCATTAAATAAAATCTAATAATGATCGTTTTTTCTTAATTTTGGCAGTTTCTCGATCATAACGATCTGAATTTGTTTTATCATTTAGTAATATTTATAAATGTTACTTAAAAAAATTATTTTATCATACAAATAAAAATCTATTTTAATATTTTTAATGTTTCTGTTAACATCCATGAATGTTTTTAAGTTAAATGAAAGTGCATCGCCCATGATGTCGGTAAATTGACTCATCACAAGCAACGATTTAATTTTTAAAATAAAAGAGTGGGAGAGAGGATTTTAATGATTAATATTAAATTAAAATTATATAATTAAAATATATTTATGTTAATGGAGTTATCGTGTCATTTTTATGTAGGGATTGGAGGATAGAATATGAAAATAAATGAAATTGAAAGGAATCTAAAAGAAAAAGAGAGAGGATTTACCTCTGGAATTATCCACTTGAGATCCTCCTCAAGGCACCTAGGCATTGTATTTTAATGATAAAAAAAGCTCCTAGACATGGGAGAGTTGCAGGGAAGATTAATTGGATAAATTTGGGCAAGTTTCAAAGCTTGAGAGGTTTGAGGAGATGTGGGTGTGAGGGGTGGTATTTATAGTGGAGGAGAGGGGTGTTTTTTCATTATTTAATTCATTCATTTATTTCTTTTCTCAAGACAATAAATAGTATTTATTCTTGAGTCTAATTAACGTAATTAGATAATTTGAGTTAGAACTAATGGTACTTATTTCAACGATGAATCAATGAGTTATGTATTTAGCATTTAATGTATATATACCGTAAATTACTATATTTCACTATTCCCCAAAAAATCAAGTAATTCTGAAAAATCCCAAAAAAAATCAACCTAACCCTTTTTTGATATGAATAATTAAAAAAATGAAATCCATTTTATGAAAATAATTTTATAAATATGACTACTTTATATTTTAATTAAAATCATTATTTACTTGGAAAAAACATATTTTAAAATTATAACAGATTTTGTAACACTTTGAAAAATTTCTTAAGGTCTCATAAAAATATTTGAAAATCATAAGACATAAAAATATTAATTTATTGATACATTTTTTAAAAATTAATTTTATTTTATTTATTAAATTAATTATTAAATTGTAATTAAATATTTACATCTTACAAAAATGCCAACACATAATTATTAATTTTTAAAACCTTTAATTACTCATACAAAGATATAATTACAACATAATTTCATTTAAATGATTATTAAATTGTGTTTATAATTTCATGGAGTGGTTACTATTCATTTTTTTTACTATGATTATGGGTCATATTAAAATTCCATTGCTCAAGTTACTATTTCATCGGAATAGGTTGCTTAACTTCCAAGAATACTTCTCATTTTACTAATTCTTAATTTATAATATTTTAATTATCACATAGAAGTGATTTTATGCAATTTACAATATATTAAATTACTATAAGAAGGGATAAATTACATTAAAAAATGTTTGGGTCATTATAGAATCCCATTTTACTAAAGTTATTATTATTTTTAGATATTTTAAAGAAACTATTTTCAATATTTAATTAACCCAAAACATAGAATTTAAATATAATCTCTTGTTCATATGATGATTTTAGAGGTATTAGGTTATATATAGATAGTAAATCAGGAACCTCTCACTTTTTAGTGATGTCTTTTGATTCATTGTAAAGTAAGAAACAACATTCAGTTTCTTTGTCAACCACTAAGGTAAAATATAGCTCTGGTAGAAGATTCTATGCACAATTGTTGTTGATAAAATACACGCTATAAGGATTTGGGATCAATTTTAAAAAGACTCTGACTTTCTATGACATTAAAAGTGAAATTAATTTTTTTAATTTTTTTTAATTTGATCAAGGAATAAAATATTGAATAGGGCATAATTTTATGAGAGATCATGTTCTAAAAAAGAACATATCATTAATATTTGTTAATACTTAATATCAATTTACTCATATTTTCACTAAACCACTACCCACACATATATTTGAATTTATTAATAGGAAATTAGGTATATTTAACTTTAAATAAAAATTTTATTATCTATAATTATTATTTTCAATTTAGTATTATTTTTTTATTAATTAGATTTATTTTAATTTTTGTTCAGTTATTATTTTTTACTAGTTATTTAATAAATTAGTGATTTATTACACTTTTTGAAAAGGTTCCTTATCAAAATTAAAATCAATAATGATTACTTTGAGTATTTTTTCTCGAGAAACTGAACTGATGTCAACAAAAACCATCAGGAATTTTTTTTTTCTGTCTCTCTATCTCCCTATATCTATCTCCCTTATCCGAAATCTCAAACCCTTTAAACTTTCTGATCACTATATTTCTATTCAAAACCCAAAAATCCAAAACTCTAACTATAAGGCTTTCAATAATGACCAATACATAGAGGATTTAGGAAGGTGGACTGAGTGAATCTATGTGCCAATTCTCTTCAGGATATGATGGATGAGTCTTTGAAGGGATGGTTGTTGAGTATGAGTAGCTATTTCAGAAAAACCTATTATTAATGAAATTTCTATCTTATCATTGTTTAAAAAAATTAATTTTAAAAAATACTAATTTTTTTTCGATAGTGAATAAAAAGTGTTTTATAAACATTCCCAATTTAGTTTTGGTGATATAGAGGGACCAATATGTTGAAAGGTAAATAATATGGAGTTTTTTTCTTTTAGTAGAAATATTTATGAGTTCTGAGTGTCCCCATGTATAGGGTTTTCATGATCTATTGGTTATGAAGGGTATAAATCTATGGATATTATGTCATGTCTTTTTGGATCCACCATTGTAATAATGATTCATGTAAAATATATTAAAGATGACCAGATGTTACGAGTCCAATTTATTCAATCTTTAATAGTTCTATGCATTTTTGAGTTGGAGAAAATTCTCTTTCTTAATATGTATATCATGTTTTTTATGTCAATAAATATTATAATGAATTTTGATATAAATATTAAGAGGTAATGCCTCACTACTATAAAAAGGAGGCTAGAATGGGTTTTTATCCAAATAGAAGGCTTATTTCTCTAATTTTGTATAAAATGAAGAAAATCCAAGATATTTATATGGTTGTAAGGTGTCATCGTAGTAATATTCTATAGACTATCACCTTAAGAAAATTTGGTTTATTTTGGGGAACCTAAAAAATAAAGATAATTCCCGTTGGTGTTAGTGATCAATAAGTATATAGTTCTCATGTTTTTTAGGATAAAGGAAAAAATAATTCAACTAGATTAGTATAGTTTCATGGTGAAGAAATTGTTGAGTCAAGAATAGAGGGCATTGATGAGGTAGTTGTAAAATCACTCAGAGTTGATTCAAGTGATGGAACTATTGCAAGATATGTCCACCATTCTCTTGAAGAATCCACAGAGAATCCAAAATTGAGGATCTTGTTAGAAGGATTAAAGAAATATAATATCCAATCATTCATAAGTAAGAGGATATATATGAACAATTTGAATAAATAGTGTTATAGGGTTAACAAAAACTTTTTAAGTAATGTTTATGGAAAATAAATAGGAGCATGAGTCTCATAAAGAAGAATTGGTTTTAAAAATTCACAGTATGTTGAGTTAATGCACAAATAGGTGGTTGAAACTACTAATCTAATTAAAAATCAGATTGACTCTATAGGTTCAGAATCCTTGGATAAGGATGTTAGATAATATGGTGTGATTAAAACAATTCTAGTAACTTTTTAATCATCGTCCCGTGAAATGATTAGTGTGTAGTACCTTACTTGAGTTGAATTTTGAAAAGACTCAAGAAATAAAGAAGAGGAATATTCAGATTCTCTTAGTTCTTAAATTTAATATTTGGTTTGAAAATTTAATCAGATGAAATGATTGAACACAACCCTATAATGTGAAATGGAATTTTCTTGAATGTATTTGCTGTATTTAAAAAGTTCAACTATTCCAAATGAAGAGTCAAAATAAATTAAATATTAGCTACACAAACAAATAGAAAATTCATTTTTATAGATAATTTTATGCATTTTATATAACATCGCCAATATTTTTTTTATGTTTATTCATAAATAATTTCTATTCATTAGATTGCCTATTATGCATGAAACATTGAGTATTAGCAAAACAAAAAAAATTATAGGAGATAGTTATAACCTATATGTTAAAAATAATCTTTCCAGTACTTTGATGAGAATTAAAAAAAATAGACATACATGGCTCCGTTCAGTAAGATATTTCATGTCTCATAGGATCAACTAAATTTTTGGTGACTATTTACATACCCTTATGAATAGTAATTTCAACCTTATGGATAGAATTGCACCATTATGAATATTAATATGACCCTAATGAACAATAACCTCACCCATTAGTGTTTAAAAAAATTAGGCCCCATATAAATAAAAGTGAATATTTTGAAAATTAATAATTAAGTGTTGGTATTTTTGTAGGAAATAAATATTTAATTACAATTTTATAATTAATATATTTATTTATAAGAAAATTCATTATCATAAAATGTATTACAAAACCAATATTTTTTTATCACATGACTTAAGAATAAACTAATGAGAGCTTAGAAAATTTTTTATAGTGTCATGAAATCAGTTATAATTTTAAAATATATATTTTCTAAGTAAATAATAATTTTAGTGAAAAATTAAATTTCTCATACTTAGAAAATTATTTTCAAAAAATGGAGTTCCTTTTTGATTTCTACATGTCAAAAAACTGTTAGGGTTAATTTCTGGCAATTTTCTAGAAATAATTGATTTTTTAGTGAATAGTTAGATAATGTTATTTACGGTATAATACATTATAAGATAAATACAATATTTCTTACATCATGGATGATGTAATAAACCATAATTTAGAAATCAAAAGAACTTATTAATATTTTTGGTCATAAGAATCAATATTCTTTCTTTCCTTGAGAAAAATAATAAAATAATGATTAAAAGAATGAGAAATCACTGCTCTTATCTACTATAAAAACCACCCTCACCCCATTCTCCTCACTCATCTAAGACTTGAAACTTCTTAATGTTCATACCAAATACTCTTCCCTACTCCCTCCCCACATCAAGGAGCTCTTGGTCTTTCCAAATGACAAAAAACCTTCCCTTAAAGAGATTCTCATAAAGGTGTATTCAAGAGGTGAATCCACATCATTTTTCATTCAATTTCATTTCATGATCCTCTCTTTTGTTATCATATACTCACCTCCTCTATATAATTTAAATTTATAACATTTTTATAATCTATATACCGAATTTATTGAAATTTAATATAATATCCACTATCAATATCCTTAATTTCTCTCTTTTATTTTATAGATGATATCATTGTCCATGAGGTGCCAATTTACATACTTCGTGGATGGTGAAGTTTTGTTCTTAAATTTATTCTTAAAGTAATTTCATGAAAATATTTTTATGGTTGAACCAGATTATGAAATATGTATTATATATTAGATAATTATTCTGGAACCATCATTGATACATGATATTAAAAAATAGAACAAAACGAATTCATTTTGATAAAAAACCCGTCGTAATAATCTTACTGATTATCACTAAATGTATTATCTAATGAATCATTATCATAATATACAACCAAATGATATATATAACAATTTAAAATTCTATATGTTCATTAATAACATGTAATTCCAATTCTCTTGAATTATATTCAATCAACATGAAGTCCATTACTCATTGTCAAGCAAACTGATCATGAAAATCAAGTAAATGATCACTCAGGTATGATAGAATTCAATATTATAACTTATCAAGAATTCCATAAATGATTTAATAAAACTATAATTAATCAAATAAATTTATATAAGGTTATTAATTATTTAATTAATGTATTTAATTTTACTATCCAGGACATTACGATCATGTGAGGAACATAGTTGGTCATAAGGTTAGGGGTTTCTCATCCCACTTTTATTTCCATGAGATTTCTATTATTCGCCACTTATTTCTTATTTGCGGCGAATGTATTTTTCCATTGGATATATAATATCATGATTCTATTTATATTAATTTTATATGATGATTAATTATATGACTATTTATTTTTGGTCAAGCGATTCGATTGATTACAATGTGGTAAGATACTTACTCTCAATTTAAATTTCTTTGAGACATACATGGTATTGTGCACCAAATAATTTTTATTTAGTGTATCTACTACCCCTTTTAGATCATTTTCATTTTAAATAATATTAATATTAAATATAAATTCTATTTTTTAATGGATATGACTATTGTCTTATCCTTATAACCTGTTACGTATGATGTTTATTTTGAATTCTGTTTTAACTTTGTAAATATTGATGAGTCTGTATCCTCTAATCCATACAAAAATTGATAAGGCATATTATTTTGTAATTAAATATTTCTATAATAATTATTTGGACCTTTAGTAATTTTTGGGGCCTGCTATAACCCCTTGATGTTGTGACAGGTCTCATGAGACAAACTAGTTGGCGACAAACCCTTCGAGTTTGTTTCCAAAACCTAATCAGATGGATTTCTACCCGTAGACTTAAACCATCTCCATAGTATAGTGGTTAATGTCATAGATACATGGTGTCCAAATATTAATCATTATATTTACAAAGATTTAAATTATTAAATTCCATGAGGTTTCCACTATGTCAAAATTTATGGATGTATTTTCATTCTCTGATTATTGATTGTCTGTGTTTTAAATCATTCACCATGACATATTGATAATATCTAATTGATTACAATACAATTATTAATTTTTCATTCTTCTTATCTATGTAAAGCTTTTTAATAATTTTAGCTCACCCTTTAATTAGTTTTTCCTTATCTAGGTTATAAACAAGGGACCATTTATTGAGTTCTCAAGGAAAACCTTTTTTATCTTTTGTTATATACTGTATTTTATTTCCGCTTCCATATGTAATATGGGTTCAATGCATTTATCTAGTTTCTTCAAGACTAATAAACTGATTGGTCCTTCAAGATTTCATTCATTGTCATCATTCCAATATAATAAAATAATGCACCTGCTCTAGAATTCAAGGGTTGGGGCATTACATTTTATATAGAAATGTATTACTAGATTGGAAAACTCAATTAAAAATTAGTATCAAAATATGATTTTGGGGAATCATGGAAATACCTGCAGAGTCAATTTGAATCAACAAGATGTAGTTAATGTCAATAAATGGATTATACATATATTTATCAAACTTCTCTATTTTTGGAACGAAGTATTGATTCTATTACTTTGGTTTTATCAGCAATAAATGATATGATTCAGAATCATCAATGTGATAATGTTCCACTTCACATTTTTTTGGAAAATTAAAAAGAACTTGCTGAGAAAATAACATTTATTGAGACAAGTATTATAAACCATTTCATTTAGATAAGTGATATGCATTAGCTATTTTGATAATATATATATATATTCAATGATTTTTTAATGTTAAATTTAGTTGATGATCTAAAAATAGATTATGAGCTAGTGTTTTTGATTGAATAGTAGACTGGGATATTTAATAAAAATTTTGAATTAGTGATGGTAGAGATAAAAGATGTCTGTCAGAATCTTCAAGACTCATCAACTCATGAAACCTCATATGAATCATTACCTTTTCCATCATCCAATCCATTTTCTTAAATTTTTCATCGAAATAATTCTTATAATCACAGAAAAATTTTAATGAAAATTTTTTCATCATTATATTTGTCATTATTTATTTCTTATTTATCTTTACAACTCTATTGACTATACAAGAATCATTTTTTTCTTAACATAATAAAACATTCACTTCCAGTTTCATGTGACATTAATTGTGTTATATATAAATTTTCAATTATTTATTTATATCACAAATGGGGGAGAAAATTTGCTAAAGATGACATTCTTATGACTATAATATATTAAACAAGGAGAATAGGAGAAATTTTTAAATTTAAATATTTAAAATTATTCTATTTAGTTTGGAAAACATAACTTTTTATAATACACATTGTTTATCTACAATTTATAAAACATTAAATTCGACCTATAATTTCCATTATATATCTTCAAGAATCTATTTTAATTTTGTTTACATTCCCTATATTTTCTATAAGTTTTGATATATGTGTTTTGTGATCATAAAAGGGGTAATTTGTTTGGATATATTAACATGAATTGTCTCAACAATACTCTATGAATATGGTTGATTTTGATGATCACAAATACCCTCGTTTATTTTTCTTGGGAAATTACTTTATGTTTTTTAGTATTACATTAATGGAAAAATATATCCTATTTAAATTTAATTTATGGGTTATAGTTTTTGTCTAAATTATTATGAATATGTTTATAATTTGTTTGGAAACACTGTTTATACGGCAAATTTTTTAGAAAATCATATGGTTTTGAAAACCTAAATTTGACTGAACTTATGGATTAAGTACCCTACACTATTTTAAGTGTATGGATCATGATCCATACATTGGAGGGAAACCCTATATTTTATAAAATAACGTATCAATGCACTGAACATTGTTTTGAATATAATAGTACATTATTTACTCAACATTAGAAGTTAAACCTATGTTCGACTTGGTTAACTATGGAGTTTAAATTCATGATATTTTATGAGTGTTTTGAAATTTTCATGGTGGGATTATTTAATCTCATTTAAATATTCTTAAAGACTAATTGAAAATCTTGTGTTCAATATATTAAATTGTTCCTATTTCTAAGGGATGTTACAACATTATTTTAACATTTTAAATTCAAATAATCATGATTTTTCAGTAGATATATTTGGAAATATTTAACAAAAATAAGATAATGTTTCCATTATTTAACACAATTAGTTATATCATTTATATGTTTAGTACCTTTTGTAGAAAAAAGAAACCATATCTCTATTATTCTAAAGAGTTTCACTTTGGAGACATATATGTTTTGATCTTGTACTATTTGACTATCATTCTAATGTTACTGGTTCTATTATTTTGCTGATTTATTTCTAGAAGATCATTTTGTACAAGGATCAATTCAAGTATATTTTATCTTGAACACTCTAATAAATGAAGAATAAGATCCATCATTTTTTAGTTTCTATTATATCTATGAGGTAAATAAATTTCTCATCAAATAAATTAATCATGATTTAATCAATTGTTGGCTTCCCATACAAAGTCATGAAAGAGTGCTAAATTAGCACACTAATATGTGGGTTATAAGTTTTTCTATAAAATAACTTCTATTATTTTTAGTATTCAACTACCAACACTCATTTGTGAAGGTATTATGATTAGAGGACTTATTTAGTTAAAATCAGCATGGTCAATAGGATAGTGTTAGTGGATTGTACATTGGGATATTTATTCCCTAATTTTTTTTAAATAATACTATGTTATTTGTCTCATTTTTTTCACTACATAACTTTCTTAAATATTAGCACACTTCCAAAGTTCATCATATATGAAGAGGGATAAAACATGAATTTTCTATGATTTTAAAATGACAAAATCCACCCCCTCTTGTGTATATTTATATTATTTTGACCTAAATCCATGTATATCAGGATAGGGCTTCCGGGAGTTCCCTACATACCCTCTTAGAAGACAAGGATCAAAACACATGTTGTTTGAGTACACAGTTTTAGGTATTATTGTAGGACCGGTCCATACAGTTCAATGTAGTTCAATAAGGACACCGATGTCACAAAAGTAGTGAATGAAAGGATGTTGTGGGGATTATTCCACATGGCTTCCCTGGAGGTGATCTATTACATAATTAAAATAATACACGGGGAATCCTATGTTTTTCACATAGTGTAGTGCTAAAATTTTACACCACGCAATGAGGACATAGTTTTTTAGTTTAATGGTACATGACTAGCATGTGAGGATTTGTAGAATAAAGTGATATTGGATCAAATAGTAATATTTAATTGGACATGGAAAAGGATTTTTATCGTTGAAAAATATGGGACCATAAAATGAGCCACAAGAGTATTAATGAAGAAAGATGGATTCTATTCATGGAGAACATTATATTCCAATGATTCCTGCTAGATAAATGATGGTGGTATCTCAGGTTGCATTAGTGGAGGTGGGAGCTTACGATTCTTCTACACCCCCACCCCCTGGTGGACTGGGGATCCCATGGAAGTAGCCATATGAGTTGGTGGAGAGCTATTATTCTAGAGTGAGTTGGTCCATGGAGGCCTTAGGGAATAATTTATGTAGTTTGTTTTAGCCAAAATATGATTCCATTCAACCTAGGACAGGGAGGTGTGAGGGCATTTGAAAATTTCATAGATGAAGAAGTAATTATTATAAAGGATTAACAAGGATGAGATCAAACTATCAGAGGTTGGATTCATGTAGATCATGAACCAAGTATATTTTTGGGTGAGGACTAGCTTCCTAAATAACAAATGAACTTTCTCATAGTTGCATGGGTTGAGTGAGCCTACCACTACCTTGGTATAGAAGATGATTGGTGTTGAGCAGGAGGGATGGAAATCAACTAATAACCTTCCCAAGAGGCATCATTCCATAACATCGATGTGCATAGATCTAGTAGCATGGAGTCTTAGGGTTTTGACATTGACTATGTAAGTTATCTAGAAAGTAGTGAGGTCACTCATGAATAATATTACGTGACCATGCTTTTTTGGTTAGGTTAGCATTAATTTAATTAGCTCAACTATGTATTATAATTTTTTTGGGACCCTTAACCAATTTTTTTCTCATGCTGAAATCAATAGGGGTAGATTAGATGCCTCTATCATGCCCTAGCATTCCATTAGAATCTCCCTCTATTTTTAGGGAATATCTCATAGGGTGGCTCATCATAATGATATCTATGAGTCAACATGTTAAGACTCTGAATCTCATAAATCCCGATTAAATTAATGTTTTAAACAATTTCTCCATTTTACATACTGACTCATTTTTTTCCTTGTGAAGCTTCTAGGAATGCGACACAGAGGGATATCTGGTGGTGTACCTCCTCTCTAAGGCCCCAAACTGAAACGTTTCCCAAGAACTTATACCCTGAACGTTCCTTTCATCGCAATTAATAGTTATCATGTTTTTTGTCATAGGATAAACTATTTGTTCCACTTTCTTAGCAATAGTATTTGAGGTAGTTCTCCCTCATCATTCGAGTTTGTGTAGGGGTGTTAGGATGCTTTATATTGAAGTAAATCTATCCCTTAAGGATCTATTCATAGAGGGTGATCCAACACTAAACCATAGATAATAATTGGTTGTGCACATGGGAACAAAAAAGGGGGTGATGGAGATCAAGGGTGATGACGATGCTTCCACTAGAAAAGAGAATCCTCCTATTGACATGGATCCTAGACTTTCTAAAATGATTCTAGATGAGGACCACACTAATGATTTCACGAAATCTTTCCTTGAGTATCAGCCTATTCAACCATTGAAATTTGAATATTCTTGGTATGTAATTATCGAAGAGGACTTCATCATCTGGTGCATGACCTGCAGAATTATTCATAATTTCATCACTTATACTCAAAGGGTATACCTAATGAGTTGTATGGAATCCCTCCATAAATAGTTTATGAACCTCAAGACTAGGGATATTGGTTCTTGTTCCATCCCAATGCTATCCCACATCTATCTCACTGAGATGGTGTGAATAGAACATCTGGAGTTGAATGCCTCCTTGTACAAGGATAAATATTAAGGAATTAAGATTATATGGATAGATGAACAAGAACTCACTTGGATGGGGGAATAAAAATGATAGTACAAAGCTGTCATCAATGCCAATGTGGATATGATTAACAATTTAAGGTCATAGTTTGTGCAATACATAGAATATGCAATTGGGGTAGCACCTTAGTTGAAGTGTTCTGGATTGAATAGGGACATGCAAAGGTCTATGTCTATGAGGCCCATCTAGTTACAAAAGATGTGCTGGAAGAGATCACTTGGTGAAAATAGAATTTATAAGCCTCTCGATTGAGGCTGGTTGAGTTGGAGTGCCCGACTATAATGGTTGACCCCTAAGGGCGGTTATTATTATTTTTATTTCATCTTATACCTTTTGTGATAAGGGAGAGGTTCTTGTATATGTATTAACTTTATTTATGATGAAAATAAATGGTTTTATTTAATTTCCTTTTAAGCTTATAAATATTTTCTGCAACTTAACCATACAAGTAATATAACCAACTATAAATTCCTAAGACTATATGATTCATCATCAGTGTGATAAAAAAGGGATAAATAAGGGAACACTAACCTGTATGAGAGTTCCAAAAAAGGACATAAAAATTAAGTTTGGAATGATCTATCAACCACTGGGTGAGTCTTGACTAGGAAATCATTGGTTGGAGAGTGTGATTTTTCATAACCCCTTGATTTACTAATGTGATCAGGTGCATGAGAGTGGTAACACCAAGGTAATTGGATTCTACCTGAAAAAATGGGAATATGTGGGATTTGAATCAAGGAATCCAAGAATTGGAACATAAGGAGGAGCGATAAACTGATAGGGAAAGCCTAATGACCATGTTCAAAATGTATGTTCCACTATACTACAACCAAGAGTAGGGAAATAAAAGTGAGGGTCAACGGTTTACCATGTTAAAAACATGATACCTATAAAATTGTTACTAAAATTCCTTCTCAGAATGTTCCAACGATGGGGGTGAAGAATTTCGTCTAGGTAACTTTACCGTTAGGGGGTCTGTTCAGTTATGAAAGATGGTGGAGATCAAAATGATAGAATATGTGAAGTCTTTGGGTGAGATTGGGGGAATTTATGAATGGATTTAAATTATATGGGGTTACACTACCATGTTTCTGAGCATAGTGGGTGGGATTATGAACCTAATAAAGACAAAAAAATATCCTTCAAAAGGGAGTTTTGTCTTAGATTCTAAGTGATGGCCAAGGATCTCAAGTGGCATGGTAGGTGACTAGCATGAAAGGTGGATAATGTCATCTCATGTTAGGGCCTAAAACATTTTACAATTTTATGTCAGGTATTCTAGACAGAAGGATTGCAATTTGAAATATTGTGATAAGGACGTTGAAAATACTGTTTAATTTCATATAGTGAGCATGATTAATTATATGTTTTAACATTATATGACTTGGATGTGTGCAGCACATTTTAAAATGTTGTTACTGAGACGTGTGAACTGATGTGAATGAAAATATACCCTTTTGAGGTACTGGGATACAAGAAATAGGAAAAAGGGGTGGTAACTTGAGGAGGACCTCATAAAGTATTGAGAGTTAAGTTTTGGATATATATTTTCCTTGATCTAGTGGATCCACGCAATGTAAATTTTTTTTCCATGGATAAGTAATGATTCCTGGTATATTTGTACCTCTTCCATTTATACCATCACATTTTCCCAAGTTGTAATGGAGACTTACAGGAAAAAATAATGACTTGTTTTCCTACCCCATATGGGTTTTCAATCTAATAGACATATTTGACTCTGTCCTGAAGTAGTTTAGGGTCATGCATGTCAGACATGTTATGTATATATTTTGGTGAATATGTATAAATGAAAATAAAGAGTGAAAATTCAATATTATTTGACCTAGGATAGTTTAAGGTTGTATACTTTGTAAACCAATATTTGAGCATCACACCAACATAGTTATATGATAAAATTTGAACACCATGGGACATGGGGTTCCAATGAAATGTATGGTCGATGAGATGATCTATAGGTATGCCTGATATAAGAGATCTTGTAATGACTACATATACCACTAAATGGGGAATTATACCACACTAAGTTATTGGTTATATCATTGTAGGAGACAAATTTCAGAAGGGGGAAGTCCTCTCGAGTAGGGATATAGAGAAAGAGGGGGGATTAGTTTGATGAAGAATTAGAGGTGAAGAAAACCAAATGTAACATGGAGATATAGTGGGATAGTTTCACACAGATTAAGGTCATATTTCTTGGATCACAACTGATTGTTTAAGGATATAGATCATGGACTAAGAATGCTACTAGTTTATGGTCATAGAACATGGACCAAGGTGGAAAATGTGTTTTGGAGTTGGGTTTTAAGAACAAAATAGTACAAATCTGACAAGAGGAGTGAGCCATGGGGGACGATTTTTCATGAAACATCCCTGAGGAATGTTTCATACAGTTTAATTTAATGATGTTCAGACCACATGGGGGATGGTGAGATGGTTTTTTCTGCAAGTTACTCACAAGCGTTTCATAAACAGAGGTTGAATGTGTCAAGTGATAGAGATGATGGCCTCATCCAATAGGGTTTTTTTACATCTGGTCTAGATATATGGGGGTATATGCATCACTATATATCCCATGTAACTCGGAATTAAGCCACACGTAGTTCTAGAATGTGGTGAGGTAGAAGAAAATTATATATGTGGTAGATACATCCTTTTAAGAAAGGATTAGAAGCTGACTATTTAGTCTAGAACATCATATTAGAAGACTATATCCATGTAGTTTAAGGCCAGGAAACTAGGACATGACATGGATGAAACTAGATTAACATTATAGATCATTGAACATGGGATTGTAAATATTTTAAGGTCCTAATGATTAGAAAATGTGGTTTTTTTTCTTAAATAATTCTATGTGGAATCAGGGAGTAGAAACCTCATGTGATGATAGACCTAATGACGTTCAGTTCTACATAATTATGTAGAAATATATGAACATAGTTTAAGGTACATATTCTCTAATAGTTAGGGGGTTTGTACATCAGAAGTTTATGTGTGGAATTCAATAGAGACAAGAAGGCTTCTCACCACACCAAATTACTCATAACGGGTTGCATGTAGTTTAGGGTCATAATTCATGGGCTGAGCTTCCTATATTTTTCAGACTATATAGGGGGTGAAATTCATTTTGTGAACTCCTATGTGTCCAAATAGAGTTTGGTGAAAATTACACAATGTCTCCAAATACCATGTGATTCGTGCTCGGAGTGGGAAAGAAGGAACATTAGGGAGTTCCCTGTAACACCCCTAGATCTTGGGAGTTATTTATTGAGTTAATTTAACCTTTTTGATATTTTTCATTTCATGTAATAATGAAAATTGTTTATTTTATATCAATGAACTATGTTTTCCTTGAATTGTTCACAACACCCAGTTAATCCTAAATTATACATAACAGAAATTTTAGAATTATCTACATGTACATCAAATGTTAGCTTGCATTACAAGCATCAATGACTTTCCTTTATGGCTTTCTTAACAAGCATGATCAAGTTTTACCAAATAATAGTATTTCATAAAAAAGTTATTATTAAATTAACTATTATGAATAGTATTAACAAATTCATGAAAATATATGGTTTTTACAAATATAATATTCATTCATAGGTTACCAATGAATATAAAATGAATATGAAAATTTTTTGAATATAAAGTAAAATATTAGTATTTTCGTGATCATAAAATTGTTTTACCCAATTAAATTAAATGAATTAAAATTAGTGGGTGAATTTAAGGAAATATATATTTTATGAATTAAATGAAATAATTTTGATATTCATTCAATAGATTTTATTGAAATAAGAGAAGACCAAACCCAATTTTATACATAAAAACCTATATTTTTTAAAAATGTGGTTTTACTACCTTTTAATGGTGAACACATTTTAAATCTAAATTTTTGAACTTTTTTAGATTTAAAATATAATGTTAAACATACTATTTTTATAAAAAACATAAAAATTAGTGAAGTATAATTTTCTTTGTATTTTTTGATAATGTTTATTTTTTTAATGAATAATAAAAAATATTTGATTTTAATTCAAAACTTATTTTTCATATAATTTATTTATTATGTTAAATTATATTTCATATTGTATTAAAAGTTTATTTAGATAATATTTGGATTAATTAATCAAATAAAGTTCATTAAAACCAATTTCACATTGAAATTTGATATACATACATGGAAAACTTTTGATCATTTTTATTTTACAATTCCACAGCGTCATCCCGTCACTAGGATTAATTTTAAATTAATATCTACCACATATGTGATTGGAATTTGGAAAAATAAATTATATATTTGGAATAAGAATAATTTATAATTTATAATAAGGTTAACCTAGTTTTTGACCAAAAATACTAGTGAATGTAATTAAAACTAATTACCCCGATTAAGGTAGAATTATGCTTAAATAAGGACTAAAACTTAAATATAAGACCCAAAAAGTCATATAATCTTTTACAATATGAATTTTATGAACATATTTCAATCCTTTCCTCCCATTTATTTAATTTGGGTCATTATTTAATACATATTAAATGTAAAAAATGTGTATGGAATTCCATTTTCAAAATATTACAAGAGTGCCACTCCACCTCCACTATAAAAGGCCTTATCTCCTCCAACTCCCTCACACATCTAAATCACCATGAATCAAAAAAAATTAAAAAATATTCTCAAAACATCCCACACTTTATACTATAATCATCCCATTGGGATGAATGAAATCCAAGGAAGCCTTTTGGCACAAACCGAAATCAGTTACCCGATTAAGAGGTAAAGTATTCTCTCAAGGTCCTTTATTTTATTTTATTTATAAACCCCTACACTCTCTTTATTCCATGATCATATTAAAAACAAATAATCTATTTGTATATTCTTTTTATTCTAGGTGTTTTACCCACACTTACACATAACTCCATCTAATGGCTAACGAACATACTATTTATGCGTACGACGAACTACGGCCTCACTAAATGATGATTGTTAATTTTTCTTTATCGCCTCTCATGGAGGAAATTATGATAAAAACTTGGTTTATATTTGTTCTATATTATATTTATTATTTATTGAATCTTATGTAACAATTTTACAACCCATATCATTGTAATTTCCTTTTTCTGTAAGTACGATAATTTCATTTGATAAAGTGTGGACTACCACCCCCACAAAGCAATGTGATTTGTTCACATGCTACACAAAATAAAATAACAATGGATTTAGTGAATATATATGATTTAAATGATATAATAAATATAATTTATAATATATATATATATATATACATATACATATACACATATATCATTTACTTTCTTTCTATCAATAATATAATAAAAACAGAAACAACGTTCATGCGTATGTACGACTAAACGTTTCAATGAACGGTGTAGTCAATTTTGTTCCTCTAGATAATGTAGAATATTTTAATGGAAATATAATTAATATAAATTATTTTTATATCATGATGTAAATTATGTAAATAATTTCCAAATATATAAAAAATTAACACACATGCGATGAACTAAGTGAATATTACCAAAAGTGAAACCTTAACATAGGATGGTTAACAAGAGGGTAATACAATATCGTAATCAAACCATATATGGTATTATATATAATAATATGGTTCTATAAAATATTTATAATGAATTTATATTTATTATATGTGTGGTTTGAATGAGTACGATGAGAGTCAAGATAGAAGGTAAGGGGATTTCATCTCACATTTGATATCTGTGAGATACATTCCATGTCCACCAATATTTTATTTTTCATGGCGTATATACTAAAAATTAATTTATTATATGATTTTTTTATTAAATTAATGGGTATTTATGTATCCACTCTATGTTCTATCTTTTATGGGTTTTATTTTTCAAGAGTTATCAAATCGGTAATATAGTTTTGTCTTAATTTTCCTTCCTTGAAGAATTTTTTTATTCACCTATGCTCTTTCTGAAGGTCTATTTAACATGTTATATCCTGAATATCCTTATTTTAATTATATTTTCATCTTCAATTAATGCCATGTTCTTATATGGAAAGTATTATCCCAAGTTATGATGTGTTAATATTTAATTGAAACAATTACATCGTTTTTTGAGATTATTTATGATTATTCATCCATTGATGAAATATTACGATCCATATCTCAAGAAAAATAACTAGTTTCACTATCCTCTATTTACTCATGATACCCCCATATATTAGTACCTTCTTTCAAAAATTTATTACATTAGATAACTGAGATTTGTTTTTAACAAAATATTGTCCATATTTCTCTTTTCAAATAGAAATATATTTTATATCAAAAACATGGTTTTCAAAAAATGTTTTCAAAATGTTTTCAGGATTATTTTTTACAAGTTTTCATGGAAAATGGTTTTAGAAATTATTTCATGTACCATTTCAATGTTATAACAGTATGTTAAAGGAAAATGGTATTCAAAATGTTTTATGTTTTAATGATCCTTTTTCATAGAATATAAGAAATTTTCCTCAAGAAATGTTTCTGAACGATATTTCAAAAATTATTTCCCATATAAGATGACATAAATTAGACATAATCAATCCTTTATAGGGAAATTTGTCAATATATCCATTAATATTGTTTCTCTAAATGGTATATGTTTTTTATGCATTGATGTTTATGAAACCTTTTTCTCTTCCTGGGTTATTTGTTTATCAAACATGTTTCTATTCCATGGGTTACATGTTTATGAAACCTATTTCTCTTTAATTGGTTATATCTTAATGACACCCATTTTCTTTCTCACTAGTTATATGTTTAAAAAACCCTATTCATTTCAAGGGTTATATTCTTATGAAAACCACTTCTTTTCATGGGTTATTCTTTGATGAAATGATAATAAAACCTACATCTTTTCTATAGGTTAACATATGATTACATTTTTATGATACCCAATTCATTTCATGGGTTACAATGTGATTTTTTATGATTTTGTGGCACATGTATGTATGATTTCATTATTTTATTGGTGGGACCTATATATCCCTCCAATTAATTGGGCATAGATATTTATATCATGAGATAGACAAAGATGGTCTTGGGAGTGAACCTTGACTGTTAAGATGGCTATGGGAGTGAACCATGTCTACCATGTTGGTATGGGGAGTGAAATAATGCTAGTAATATTACCATGGGAGTGAATCATGAATTCTGAGATGGTGTGTGGAGTGAAACCATAATACTAATTTGGTTTTGGGTGTGATATCTTGGATACTATGGAAATAATATTGTATTCATATCTTTTTTCCACAATTCCATCCTTTATTCCGGAATTATTAATTCATGGTTTGTATTATTTATTTATTTATGATTAATGTCTTATTAAATTAAATTATTTATGATATGATTCATATTTATGATATTTGATATTCGAGGTGTGATCTTCTATTTTATTGATCATGTTATCATACCCTTATACTCATGATTATTGTGACATTTCTCCCATGTTTACCCTTACTGAGAATCTATGGTCACCCCTTTTTATATTTCATTTCCCCCAGGTTAGGAAGATACATATTGTGTTTTATGTGTCTAATAAGGTTAATAGTCAAGAAGAACATAGTGGGATAAATTTTAGCTCATATATTTACCAGTGTTTATGGTTCCATGTTTGCAAAGGCGGTAGGATAGAATGGACTTTGGGTATTTTCCTGTATAATGTTTGATTATTCTACAAAACTTTTATAATTTTAATGTATGAAAAGAGAGGGTAATTATAGTTGGAATCTAGGAATGATTTTTTTATTCACTGGAAAAAAGGATGAGAAACATTTAGTGATATACCTATGTATATTTCTAAGTATATGGATAGGGATATCTCGAAGGATAAGTACACAGATGATTTAACATTTAGGAAAATGTCCTAGAATTTTTGTAAAGGATAAAGTTAGTGGTTTCCTAGAAATAAATCCATTTCTGGATTCTAAAAGTGTATGTGGCTCTATCACATATGTTCACAGGCATAATAACACTGAAAAGATGTCTCGTGCCTCAGTCAGGGTAATCTGGTTCACGACAATAGGCCTTGATAAACACCTAGTTTGAAACTTCGGAGGGATATGATTTAAGAATTAAAAAAAATCATTATAAACCATCATGAAGGATTTAAATATAGTTTAGAAATTAATAACCTTGGATAGAACTAAGGTGTCATATATTAAAAAATTAGGATCCATGGTTTAGGCACCCTATAAGTAAATTTTCAAGATTATATGGTATCTTAATATGATACATGTTTATCACACAATGATTTATGGTTTTATTCCATGGAGTGAACAAAAAGAAACATGGTTAACTTTTAATGTTTCAGTTGTGGAAATTATGCGAATTATGATAATTTATTTCCCCAGTGTAAATGTTGTAAATTGAATCAGGAAGGTGGTACATGTATTGGTTATACTTTTGAAGATAAAGAGACCACAAAAGAAAAGTGAATGATTTTTGATGTTCTTCCAGTATTTCTTACATTAAATATAAGAATCATGATTAGATTGAAGTTGATGAACCGTAATAATAATTCATTTTTAATATTCTAGCAATGAGGTATTAAGTATCATGTTGATGAATCATGAGTGATGATTTAAGAATAAGTTTGGATTAATGAATTATTTATGTTTTGGAATTACATGATTATGATTCATGGAATCTATAATAATTTTCAGTATAACTTTTCATTAAGGATTAAAAATGACAAATTGAATGGTGATGAAGACATAGAAAATTTATTTCATGGAAAAGTTATATTTTGATTAGGTGAAGGTAACGCATAATTAATGCTTCATGTTGATGTAATGATATTTGGATAAAGAAATACTAGATATGAATAAGTAAACTGGATGGTATAGATTAACTTAGACCTTATTATTGAAAAATTGTTCAACATCATGAAGGATGATGTTTAAAACTAATTAAATAAATGAATATATCATGTAATCATTGGAATAAGGAATCATTCATGTTTTACAAAATTATTTTTGGTCATTAAGGTTATTACTATGTTTTAAGGGAATAAACGACGAGGGTATTCACATGTTTTGGAAGGTGACAATCAAGTTGTTCTTTGTGATATATAGGGGAACAATGATAAGACAATTTAATGACCTTATTTCAAAATATTTTAATATTCATATTTCCTAAGGGTTATAAGGTTAACCATTTTGGAAAGGTTAAGTTAAACGTCAGATGAATTTAGTTTGATTAAAGTGTTATATCACTATATGAGGATTTATGCATATTGGATTGCCCATCCAAACTACTTTGTGTTGATGATAACTGATGACAAATGGGATGACATGTTATGGATATCATGATCTATTAGTACATTAGTAATGAAAAAGTGACATTCCTATTTAGAGAATGAGGTGAATTGGGTCCACGAAAAACAATTGGTGACATTGTCCTAAAATTATGTAGGTGTATATTTTCATGATAATTATTAAACATTGAAAAAATGGGTCTTGAAACCAAATATAATGTTACAGTACCATCATTTTCAATGAATAACAATTCCCCTTATTTCATCGTAGATTTATGTCTTTTCAATTGTTAACTTTCTCTTAACCTTGTATTGTATCTCTCTTCATTGGAACTTGATGGAAATATTTCTCTACAATGTCCAAATTTTCACATCCCACCTATGTTCTCCTATGTGGGAATATCATTATGATTTACTTTGGGTAACCATTATGGTATAACATTCCATTTTTAAGGTAAGTTTTAGTATTAATTTTTATGATGTGGGTTGCTATGAATGAATCTATCAAGTATTAAACCTTTGATAGCCTAGAAGAATTTATAAGGAGAAATTCAATTCAAGGGGGTAGAATATAACACCTTTAGATTTTTGTGAATTGTTTTTTAGAAATAATTTAACTTCATTGATATTTTGTATTTCACACAATACTGAAAATAGTTTATTTTAAATTAAATAACCATGTTTGGATTGCATTATATGAAACACCATGTTAATCATGAACCAAAAACAACATAAATTCTATATTGATCTACACAGAACACTGAGGTTATCATGTGTTACATGAAATAATGATTTTCCTTGATGTCTTTCATAACACACAAGATTGAGTTTTACTGAATTATAGTATATCATAAAAATGTTATTATTTAATATAATGATATATAAACTAGACGTTAAATTAACAGTTATGAATATTATTAACTAATTTCTGAAAGTATATGGTTTGAACAAATTCTATATGAATTAATATGTTACAAATTAATTAGAAGTGAATATAAAAATAGATTAATAATAAATGAAAATATTATTATTTTTATGGTCATAAAGTAGTTTCACCATATTAAATTAAATTAATTACAATTAGTGAGTGAATTTAATGTAATATATATTTCATATATTCAATAAATTTTTTTATATTCATTTAGTAGATTATATAGAGTTAAGATAAGTATAAACCAAATTTTATATATTTAATCCAATATTTTTTATAAAGGTAGTTTTACTAGATTTTATTTCGACACTTTTATCGATTTTGAATTTCAAAATAAACATCATATTTGGAATAATAACAAAAAAATTTGGCTAGAATAATTTGTTTTTATTTTTCTATAAGGTTTCATTTTTAATGAATAGTTAATGATACTAGATTTTAATTGAAAACTTCTTTTTCATCGAATTTATTTATAAAGTAAAATTATATTTTAAATTGGTTTAAATTTTTAATTAGGTAATAGTTTGATTAATTAATTAGATTTAGGTAATTATAATTGAATTAACATATATATTGGATATAAAAACATAAATCTTTTTTGATCATTTTTACTTTTAAAACCCACAGCGTCGTCCTGTCTACGGAATTAATTTTAAATTAATTTCTGCCACTTAGGTGATTGGAATTAAGGAAAATTAATTCAATATTATTAATTATCATAATTTATAAATTCTAACAACATAAACATAGTTTTGGACCAAAAATATTATTGAAAGTAATTAAAAATTATTACACATCAATTAAGGAAAAATTAACCTTTAATAAGGACTAAACCATAAATTTAAGTTACAAAAGGAGTTATAAACTTGTAAAAAATCCAATTAATGGCCATATTTAGACCCTTAAATACCTTGGATCTAATTATTTCCATTATTGGTTCCACATTACATGTGAAAAAATTTATATAATTCCATTTTCAAATATTAAAAGAGTGCCACTCCTCCTCCATTATAAAATGGCCTCCTCTCCTCCCACTTCCTCACAACTATCAAGCCCCTTGGATCACCAAAACTCTGATCAAATAATCTACCAAAATCCCCCCATTACTCTTTACGCCTCCCATGGGAAGAAAGAAATCCCAGGAATCTTTTTGGTAGAAACCAAATGGAGTTACCTAATTAAGAGGTAACCTCTTTTCTCAAGCTCCTTTTTTATATTTTCTTTCTCCACCACCTCCACTATCTTTATTCCATGATTTTAAAACCAAACTAGTATCATCAATATACTAGTTTGTTTTATTGATAAGTTTTCGACCTACAATTTCACACACCTCTCTCTAATGGGTAATGAACACACTGTTTATGTGTTTGACAAACAACCGCATCACAAAACGATTGTTAATTTTTCTTTACCGCGTCTCATGGTGGAAATTATACTGGAAAATATTATATATATATATATTATGTATTTAATAGTATTTAATCCTTTTATATCACATATCTTTTTTTACTTTCCATTTCATGTAATTAGTATAATTTCATTCTAGGAATAGTGGACTACCACCCCCTCAAAGTAATGTGATTCTTTCACACACTACAAGAAATTTTTTAACAATGAGTTATGTGAAGATATATGATATAATAAATCTACTATAATAATGATATATATAAATATATATAATCATATTTCATTTAATTTCATTCATTCAATACCATAATAAAAATAGAAACATCATTCATGCGTACGTACAACTTATCGTCTCTATGAACAGTGTATTGCATTTAATACTTATATATTATATAAATTATTATAATGAAAATATACAGTTTTATGTCATATCAATAAGATATTGTGTAGTAGTTTTATGTATTTTGAATATGATGATAGGAATTTTTGTTTAAATTCCTATAGCTTAGACTAATATGGGGTTCTAGTGAATTGCTGCTTTAGGAACATGACATTGGTGGGATATATTATGCACTACCTATTGGAACTAAGGCAAGTCTTTGATGGATGTGGTGTATGGTTTGTGTTTTTTTGTCAATCATCATATGGAATATGAATTATTTTTCAATGAAAAGTATCCTACAGTTTAAGATGACAATAATATTGATGGGGGCATCGTTTCCCAATGTTTTCCAAATTTTTGGGGTGAAAAATTTGTGGGATGACTATCATTGTGAAAAGTGCATTTTCATGAATTCCATATGAAAATATGGAAAAGGAATGAATTTCATGAACATGGGATCCATAAATTGTGTTTCACGAAGGATCAAAGAATGATGATGGTGATCTACATGACAACGGAGAGTATCACAAACGATGAAGAATTAGAGTATCGTGAACAGTGATAGTGATCACCCCGATTATGAGAATTAGAGCTTCACGGAGGTATAATGTTTTATTGGAAAACTCTACTATTATGATGAGCATCATGAATGTGTAATTTAGGTAGAGCTTTTCAAGAGAAGGAGTTATGAAAAATGTTCTTGGATGATCTGAAAAATCTATGAAGAGGCAGTGGAGCATTGCAAACAACCATGACTATAAATATGAGGCTACCCCTTTCCCCTACAATGATGTTTTTCTAGGAAAAATTTGAAAACACTCAAATTTTAAAAATACATGGGAGCATCATGAATCTACCCTTCTATGAAAGATTGGGAATTATGGAAATATATTAGTCTTGACTGATTCCAATTATTTTGATTAAAGGGTTCTTCATGACAATGGGTTATTTTGCATTGACTCAGTGAACTTCCCGAATGAGTTTGGTCCATGAATATAGGGGAGATTCATGAAGGAAATTTTTCCATGAATGTAGGGAGCATTACAGAAGGGAATTTTGGAACATCAGTTTTTTATGTGAACAATGCTTTGATAGTGCATCAATTCAGGTTTGTGGTTTATGTAGTGTCTCATTCTAGATAGGAAAAAGAATTTAATGTTAATTCATTGATACGACATTCATGTTGTTAAACTAAGTTAGACTTCTATCAAGGTAGTGAGCTTAGTGGAGTCGATAGAAGTGTTCTGAGGGATGCAGTGACGTATCCATAAAATATTATAATGATACTATTCCTAGCATAAAGTGACTATGACAAAAATTATGCATTCTACATCTAGTGAAGATTATTGAATTTTGGTATAACTGATACACTGTCTGCGTATCATCATTGGACAAGACATTAGAGGTGGACGAAGTAAAATTGTTTCATTCTATTGATTCTTGTGACTGTTTTAATTATTCACATTACCATATAAAAAGTTTAACAGGTTCCTACCAATGTTTGAAGAAAATTCATAAGTTGAGAAGAAAAATAGGACACTCGGATTCACCCCTCCCTTCTCTAGGTGTTTCGGGGTCGTTCACTCCCTAGCCATGGTGATCAGTGAGTATACCAAATTGGGATAGATCTTATGAATCAAATATGGTCCATTCCATTTGGGTTATAGTATCAGTGGAAACTTCCTAGGTATCAATAGTTTCATAATATCCAGTACCAAAACTCCTTGAATAAAGGAGTAGAGGTGGACCTTTTTATTGGATTCTCAAACAGCATTATTTTTATTCAATTCTAATATATGAAATGCCAAGATCTGTTTTTACTCAATGGATTCCAAATCACTTAAAATAACTTTTCCCTCTATTATAGAGTCTAAAAATCATAATCTAATATCAGTAGTGATGATTAATAGACCTCTATAAGTAGAACTTCTTCTTTCCAATGGACTAGATCATATGGGTCACCTGGGTGTAATTTTGACTCATCGTCTGATATTACTATAGAGAATTGGAGATATTATCAGGACATGTATTTTTTTTATTATATCCCACCATATTATAGAGAATGTTAGAGAGGGTTTGTTAATTCCATGATTTGGCCATTAGCTTTCACATTGTAGTGCGGGGTGCAGCGAGAGCAGATATTATACTTTGTTTAAAACCTTTTCAACTAATCAGATCAAAAAAGTGGTGTTGTTTTTTAGGATAATGTTGTGTGTAATCCCAATTCAATGGATAATATCCGATGTCAAAACATAATAGCAGACTGGAACATGACATATTTTATGGGAGTGAATTATTAAATATTCGAAACTAAGTCTTTGGAAATCTGAATGAACCTACATTGTTGAGATGTCACTGGTGGTTTGGGAGCCATAACATCATGTCCCAATATAAAAAAAGGTATATGAGTACTTGGGGGCATGCGTAAGCTCTGATAGATGATCCAAAATGATGGAATGTATATCAAATGCATGAAACCTCTTGGAGAATTCAATCCAGTCATGAACCAATGTGGGAAAGATGTTACCCAACATCAGGATCTCATGATAAAGCTTCAATCTTATTTGATGGTCCTAATATGAAATTAAATGGGTTTCTTTCATAACCCAAGGGATCCCTTTCCCTTATATGTAATTGGGGAGGATTCCATCAAGCCCATTCCTAAAGAGGGTCTGCTCAAGTTTGGGGCCATCCTAGATTGTACATTTCACTACATGCCAATGTATTCTCTCAGGCTTGGATCAGTAAAGAGGGAGAGTTACATGTTGGAGATACACAATTGAGGTAGTTATCTAATCTGATAATTATTAACATTATAGGACATTTTAGGGACTTTCTGTATATATTTCACCAACCATCTTCATTAACTATCAAGAATCATCATCCAGTGTGACGAGGGTCATGACCCTTCGATGAATCCTAAAGATGAATAAGTTGTCTTGGTCACGGTCTGCAAGATACATGACCGAAATTTCCAAAGTAGTTGTAAAAAATTTCTAGAGTATGGGAACATGAGTTACCATTGGCTAGGAATGGAATTGGACCATTAACTCATGAGTTCATTCTAGTATGGTAACAAGACCCTATTTTCTGATAACTTAGTCTCCATTGATATGCTTGGTGACTAGATCAAAGTATAACTTCATATAAAAAAGGTGGTTAATAATTTTGAGAGCCAATTCAAGGATCAAGATAATAGACTAGTACCAATCCTCATTATATTTTCATATTTTAGATAAAATGAATGAGTATGTAAATATAACATGTTTTGAGAGTGATAAAGAAAATCCCAAGGCCCACATAGTTGTGTTTGGGGTTGTTAAGACTTATCATGAATATGCTATAGGAGGAACCACATAACAGAATTTTACAATAGTGTGGAAATTTTTCAGTGGAGAGAATGGAATCATCTAGGAATTTAACCTTCATGGGTAATTCCAACATGATTTTTTGTGCATGAAGTAAATATACCAATGATTTGACTAGGATAGATTTCTGATAGATAAACTTGATCTTCAACTGCTGTAGGATTATAGTACAATTCACTGGTCGACCTATCAATAATTGGTGGTTGAGGATGCACATTAGTTCATAAATGTGGGACACTAGATATATCTCAAGGTTATTTTAAGAAAACCAAAACATATGATCTATAATTACAAGGGTGAGGTTTCTCTTCTCAATAGGATAATATTTGGTCTTCTTGTTTAGGATCATGTGACAGAGATAATATATGCTGTTTTCCCTTCCCTAGTTCTTCTTCTAAGATAAAAGGGTTAAGAGGGATTATTCTATGGTATCCATGTAATGGACTAGGGGCTTCCTAGGGATTAGTGAAATATTGACCAGAGGATATAGCATATACTACTTAATTTCCTAAAATAAGGTCTAGAAATATTATTCCCACTGATATATGATGACTTTATTTATGAGGCTTGAGAAGGGATTTCACTTGTCGGTCAGATTCATAATGAATCATTGGATATAGACCAAGTGACCTTAGAGGGGCCATAAATACTGAATGTTACATAGAGGATGCATCCAGTTGATAGCTTTGATCTTCTATGGATCGATCTCAATGCCTCTATACCATAACATGATTATGAATAAATTTTTGGAGGTAATCCCAAATTCCCATTTTAAGGTGTAATTATTTAGGTTGTGGAAGCGGTGGAATTCAAACACTTTCTCGATATCCTAGATATAGTCCCGAAGTTTGTGGTATTTGGATACCAAATAATCCAACTAGTGCTCCACCATCTTCATGAGGAGTAGTTTTATGATATGGTTATTTAAATGATAGTAGGTAGGTACAATATTCTTTAAAAATAATGGGATCACTCATTTTAATAAGGTTCCTTGAGATTCTCTAAAGGCAGTGGCCTCTTTGTCCTCAGGGGTCTTCCAAATATGGTTATAACAAGAGTAACCATCCATAAAATGGAGGGCATGGAATCCATACAATGGATTAATTAGTAGACCTATTATTGTAAGGGGAAAATCACCCTTCGATCAAGGTTATTTGAGTTCCAAATTTTTTATTGAAACTATGATATATACCTTATTCTTCCTGACCATGATAATTTTATCCATACAATTAGGTTATATAACCTCCATGATGATGTTGGCCATGATTATCTAAGAAAATCTATCCCTTACCATGGCATTGTGAGAAGGGATAATCTTCTTAGAAGGATGTTTAAACCTGTGGAATCCCAGTATTAATCCATGGAAATTAACGAAAACCTTAGGATCGAGCCCTATAACTTCCTTATAACCCTATGAGAAGAAGTTGCAGTGCCATTTCAGGAAATCCCCACACTAATTCCACTCCTCTGGTGATATGATTTCGCTAACTACTGTCTTCCATAGGCATTCCCCTATGCCAATATTCACACGAGTTAGCTCATTAAACATGGTAGCAACACCATTTACTAATACTAGAGGTGTGTCATTTAGATCCTATTCATTATCTAAAACATGAGGATTAAGGGGAGGAGGTGGTTCCTGAAGGTTCTAGACATAGTGGAATAATTTAATGGGTAATTCCCAACTTTTATGTTTTTCATGATCGATGATCAATCCAATATTTACACAACAATAAATTTCATGATCAATATAATTTAATCAAAGTATATAGATAAAGGATAAAACTCCAGATCCAAACCACATGATCATCACATATTTTTTATAATTAATTTAGAAACTAAATAATTACCTTTAGAGAAATTATTTCTTTATTAATGGATCTAACTATGGATATATGTCATACCATCATTTCATTTTATTTATCATGATAAGATTACATCTTTTGGCAATCTTGACATGATACCCAAATATATGAACACCACTATAGGAATATTCAAGTACTAAAAAATGAAATCTTATCACTTACATAGTTCACCTTTGATCCCCCATGAATAGATTCCAAAGGATTATATTTGATCTCCCTTGACTAGAGAGTGAAAGGTGGTGGAATATAACACTCCATTCGTGGGAGTGTTCTTAGAGAGGGGTTCTCTCTGAGGATTCAAGAGTTCACATTAGATTTCACTTTTCACAATAAAAGAAATGAATTTTTTCTATTGAAAAATAATATAATTGGGTTTAAATACATCTAGGATTGAAAATAAATAATTCAAAAAGTGATATTTATTATTTATTTAATATTTCTGTAACCCCGTGTGAATAATAATAATAATAATAATATTTCTCAACGAGTGCTTAACTTGTGAATTAAATTAAATATTATTTAATGAAATAATATTTAATATATATTATTTCTCACTAGACTTATAATCTAGGACCACCATTCCTCCACAATATTCATCAGAACATGTATAATGACTATTTAATTAATAAATATGTATCACTATAGTATTCACCAATAATTAAAAAATAGTATATTTACTAAATAACAATTAAATATTTATTTAATATTCCTCTCACATAATATTCTATCGAATAACTATTGATAGAATATATGAGATCAATAAAACATGAATAATTATTAAACCATGTGTGGGAAAAATATTTATTCAACCGGTTAAATAATAAACAATAAAAATATTTGTTAATTAATATTATTGATACACAGAGGGTGTGACACTCTAAGTTAATTTCTTAGAGTTCTTAGGTGATGTATCCTAAAGTGTAAGGTTTGAATCTTGCAACATGCTATGTCACTAATAGAGAAAGATTTTAATTCCTCAATGAAATAATACCTCATAAGAACACTTACTGCATAATATAATCCCTTTACCATGACATAACTAATCAAGTGGGTTTCATGTTCATTTTATTAGCCTATGTTCTCAATGTATCTTTATTTAACTTCGCTAAAGTTGAATTTTCATATAGAACACCATACCCATGAACTTATTTAGGATATATAATTTCCATAAAAAGGTATGTGATATCATCTTTTTTTAAACAATAGAATAGAAAAGTACTTTCGTAGATTATTAATTAATGAAATATTACTCCTAACACACCCAATGTATCCCACATCACCACAAACATGCTTCCTCAGGGTTTTTGTCAATAAATAAAAGTACATGACTTATAAAAATAACTAATAATAATGTTAAAGGTTAGGATAAACACACACTTCCATAGATTGGACCATACAATGATACATATAAATACAGATTTCCTACTCTCATTCCTCATTAACATGATAACGTAGACTGGATATTACCATGGGAGTACAACATGAGTAGGTTCCTCAAAGTCCTATGAGTAGCTAACCATGATAGAATTAATTATTTGTGTCCCTAAAATAATTTCATTGGAATATAAAACTTATATATATATATATATTTAATAATACTATCATCAAACATTTGGTTTCTCATCATAGTAGAGATTTTCTATGACATTTTAGTGTGGTAGCTACTCATAGGTGATTATCAAATACTATGTTACATAGAAGAAAAATAATTATGTGATAAGAAGGTTATTAATATTAAATTATTCAAATATAGGTTATCATAAATTACACTGATGTTGGTTATCGTGCATAAAATCAAAAATAATCCCACATTAATTAGATGCAACTACTAACAATCTTCATTTTGTTAGATCTCACATGAAACTGATGCTTTGAATGATGTATGCCTTTTTTAAATGGGTATTCCATGTTTTCTTAAGTGGTAACTCTGATTATTATAACTTCAACCCTATGATAAAAATCCCATTTGAGGTGATACTATGGAGTGTGTTCTTTTTCTGTTGGAGTGATCTTGGCTCTTTTTCAAGATCCACCATTATAGTATTATAACAATACAAATTGATGGGGTCTTTACTTATAGGTACCACATGAAGATCTCAGATAATTCTTCATATAAAAATGAATCCCGTGGTTACATTAAATGCCATTATATATTCAGAATACACTATAGAATCAGTGACACCTGACTGCTTGGATCTCTTCCAGCTCACATGTAATCTATTGAGATAGAAAACATATCTTGAATGCAACTCATATCATTTTAATATTTTTGAAAAAAAGATTTATTATAACCCCTGATGACTTGATCCTCACCTCCTCTATACACAAGTAATATATTCTTATTTTATCTCAAATAATTGACAATAACCATAATATTATAAATTTTTATATCTTCTAGATCTTCTTAATTTCATTGTACCATGCTCAGTGTATTGGAATAATATAGTCTAGTACATAACATGAAATACATAATTGATCATATCACAGATGCATTATAGATCTTACTCATTCTCACTTTCTCCTATTGTATATTAGGAATCATTTTATTAAAAATATGTATACCATATGAAATTAGAACTAATTCTCATTTGGATTATTCCATACTTAACCCCTTTAGTATTTGGAGAATTAATTTACTTTGACTTAGTCTAAAAACCCTCTTAGATCAATCATAAATGACCATGATCCGTATAATATAGGATTCTTCACCTTAGTCCTTCATGGATAAATACTGATTTAATCAGTCCTTAATAGATAGTAAGACTTGTATGTCATTTTCATTAAGTAATATTTTATAATCATATAATACTTTTAAAATTACTACATTATAACTAAACCTCTTTAAAATAATTAGATCTCATTCAATTGTAGTGAATCAAAATTATTTTATAGCTTCATCGATTCAGTTGTTCAAGAACATAGATACTTTCATCAATCCATAAAGGGATATTTGTAAAATGAAAATATTTTTGGCATCACATGGGGTAAAAACCCTTCTGGTGGTGTCATATAAACATCTTCTTAAAGGTTCCAATTAAGTATAGTAGTTTTCACATCCATCTATGAAATTTCATAGTCACAGTAATATAATATATAAAGTCTAATTATGAGGGATTTGAACATGTAAATTAATGAAAAGGTAACATAATATTCAATTCCTTAATTTTTCTCAAACCATTGAGCATCTATCCTTTCATTATAGGTATTTAATTTACATTCAATGTCCAGTTTTATCTTGAATACCCATTTGAACCCTACATGCATTACATCAACTGTCACATCGACCAGAACCCATACATAGTTCTAATACATGGAATTCATTTTATAATTCCTAGCTTCATACCATCTTGGAGCTTCTATTCTCATTACTACATATTTCTATGAGATAGTTTCATCATTGTAAACTAATAATGAGTCACCATCTACAGTGACATGAAAATCATATATTATGGGTTCTTTTACCTCTCTAGTTCTCTTATGTGGTTCTTGTGTTTTAGGAACCACTTATTCCAAGTCGACCTATGAAATATATTCATTTACCTACTCTTATGTATATTTGGCACCAACTTCATAAATGTCAATATTTCTCCCAATAATTATTTGAGGATTTTCTCCCTCTGAATAATGATGGTGTTTTTGGAGACAATCAATTATTTTTCTGAGGGATTGTATAAGTAGTTTCAATTTGTTTCATGGGGATGCCCTATAATGATACATCCTTCTCCCCATGGTGCAAGTTCATTTCCTGAGAAGTCCTTAACATTTCCACCCAACATCATACAAATGATTGTGACAAAATAAGTTTCATACTACTTTGTGACTCAAATGGAATTTAGATTTCCATTTTTTGGTACTAAATTTAGTGTTTATTCCATAGTGTATAATGGATATTCCAAAAAGGATAATGGTATATCTATATGAATCATCATTAACCGGACCATTTCTAACAAGGTATGGTTACAACATTCACTAACACCATTCCATTGTGGTGTGTAAGGTTGAGTTAGTTTAGATATAATCCCAACCACATATAAAATGTTGAGGAACACTTGGTTAAGATATTCACCACCTAGATCTGATTTAATCATCTTTATCATATTTTAGAGTGTATTCACTACTTCATTCATGAATTATTTGAATTTCTCAAAGTACTGAAACTTATACCTCTTAAATTAGACATATATATATATCTAATCAATTCATCATTTAAATTTATGAAGTAAGAATACCCATATCTATCTTATACAAGAAATGGTATACACACATCGTTGTGTACCAATCCTATATGCTATATGGTCCTTTCACCCTGCACACTGAATGGTGGTTTGGTAAATTTTCTTTATAAAAAACTAGACATATTTCATGTGGTTCTTCTTCATAAGAGTATAAATAACCATATTAGTAGAGTTTTTTCAAATGCTTCTCATTTAAATGGTCATGATTGTGGTTCCATAGTTGGGAATAATATGAATAATGTGGGCATGATTCATTATCAATTTCATAACTTGGTTTTCAAATTTATTACAGCAATAATTTTATTTAAAGGTTACATACCATAACATATGTAGTATTTATAAGATAAACAACTTTTATTCCCCAACATGAAAAGAAAAGCATTTGAATCTAAGCATGACACAAATTTTACATTCTTGGTAATAATGGGTATATAATAAAAATCCATTACAAAAATATCATTCCCAATTGAAAGGAAAGGTGGTAGTCACCAATTTCTAGAACATCCATCCTTACACCATTAGTTTCTCACAAATCCACCTCCCCACTAGAAATATTTCAGAATCTAATTGGTTCTTTCATTGGAATATAGAGTTGATCACCACAAGTTGTATCTAAAACACAATGTATAGACATTGAATTAATAAATTTTATAATTAATTAACCATAGGGTTAAAATTTATTTTAGGTGTATGTCTTATTATAGTGGCTTTTTTTGCAACATGGAAACATACTTCCATAATTTTCTTTCCCAATGTCGGGATCTTCCTCTTCTTGGAAGGACTGTGCCCTGGATCTTAAGATTGTTATGATTCTTGGGCTGATTCACCTTGTTCTTCCTTTTCATATTCACCATAAGGACTAATTTTTTTCCATGACTCATGTCCCTAGCCTCTTAGAGTATTAGATTAATAATTTAAAAAAAATATTCTCATTATTTATCATGTTATAATAAACAATAATACTAGATAAGGTAATTGGATGTGAGGAATGTATGAGATCTGTGTGCAAATCATATTGGAATTTATTCCCTAAGATTTATAATCATTAAAAGTAACCAATAAGCATGATTATATGCGGCCCAATTAGAAAAAATATTAAAATATTAGTTATAAAAAATAATTGGAGATCTCATATCTCACTTGTCTTACATTATCTTGATAGAGATCCTGAAGGTTGGGCATCATGCTATATGAATCCATGTCATCCTGTTACTTCAAAAGATCCAAAGTCATGGATGATATCATGAAACACTAATTATACACAACATCATTAATATTTTTCTCACATAGAGACAACTCTTCATTACTAGCCTCATTATCGGTTGAACAAAGAATAGGTTCTTCAGGAACATATTAATTCATTTCATGTCACAAGATAACACAGATGATCCTTTTCCAATATTTGAAATTTGTGGTGGTGTAAAGGTTATCCTTCTCATGTATGGATCACATTAATACATTAGAATCCATTTTTATAACTATTTCTAGAAATATTATGAGTTGAGAATTAGATTTTTATTTGATAAATTTTAGTCAATTAAATAAATATTATATTTATTAATCTCCCCTTAAGATATTGAATCCCAATATCACTCCAATGGATTGAAAATATCCTCTTTCTTGGACATTCTAGTGGGATGAATATAAATTACCATTCTTATCCCCCCAAATTTCGATGGTCAAGAAATTTAAAGGCTTTGAGGTAAGAATTCCAAATTTGAATTGCATTAAATCATAGTTCCTTGATCTATTGAGTGGACCCCCTATACTAAAAAACCTTAAACTGGATTTCCTCAACCCTTTCATCTTAGTTACACCCCATACCACTTTATAAGTCAACCCTTGATGTGAACTAAGTTATGTAAACCCAAAAATTCATGTTAAAATTATTAAATTGTTCAAAGCACCCCAAATGTTTCTGATCAATCACTTTATATAATGGTTAAATTTTAATTGAAGTTGTGGAAGGGTATACCAACTTAATATATATAATTGATATATTTTATATTTTATTTATAAATTTCCAATTATTATCCTTATTAAATTATTATTAGTATATGTGTCTTTCCTTAAGTTATTAACCATTTCTTAGATAATATTTATTCATAAACTAATTTATTTTAGTTCTATCTTGCTAGCTTGTCAACTCGTTAATTCATGAGATCGCAACAAAACTCTCTAACGAAAGAACTCTAAAACTTGATATAAATTAAATAATAAAGTGGTATGATAATGATCTTTTACTAATGGTTAGTTTATCTAGAAGATGATAAAATTACCATTGTCCTAGGGGGAAAACATATTGAACCATTTTTGGTTTGTTTTGTAGTTATCCACCTATCGACCTATATATCTATTTTGGATTGGTTTCTCCTTAGTTCCAAACATGAATTGCCTCCACAATCATGGGAGCTCCATTAATTACATATTCTTTTACTAACACATAGGCAAAGGGAATGGGTTTACATAAAAGAAACTACGGTCATGAAAACCCTAAAATAATAAGAGGAGAGATGGTGTGAAAGAAAATAATTAAATTTAAAATAAATCACAAAAACCAATCACATATAATGGTCTAGTCTAATATCACGATCATCTGTATTCATGCAACGAAATCCTCATTTAATAAAATTAGAATTCAATTCTTAATAGTTTTTATTTAAGATAAGTCATGCTCGAATCAATTAATTACCTTCTTTAATTAATCCATTCATTTATCCTAATTATCATACGTATTTCTATGATATTGTCTTCCATCATTAATTTAATATAATTAAATTAATTTATTTAATAATTTATAAGTACTGAAAAACTTTTCCTTCCAGGAAACAATGGGAGTACCCATCCAAACTACCTAATGTGTACCAAACTTGTATATTATTTATTATTGTGACATTGACATACAAGTCTTATCACATACTACGCTGATGTGTACTACCATCTTAATGATCAAATTGTTTACATGATTCCATTTTAACATAGCATGTAACACTTCAATTTGTAGTGTAATAATAGTAATATTATTAATACATGATATATATATAAATCCGAACATTAAGTAGAAATGAATTAGATATTTTATATATAAAAAACCATCACATGATATGTCCTATAAACTTAATGAATGCACACAAGAATATTTCGGTACATTTTAAACTATATAATGAATTAATTTTTAATTATTTGTTCTTTGGTATAAGTATATGATGGGTACAAAATAGCTACATGATGTTTACAAATTTCACCATCTATTTAAGGCACATTATTAGGGGCATGGCGTGTAACCATGCCATGGAAAATTTTATAGTAAATGACTTTTAAATTGGATTCATGGTGTATGGTCTTCGTGTTACATGGTCACCATTATTCTAGGTCATGTAAGAATATACATGACTCATTTGGGGCTAAGTACTACACACCATGTGCATAAGTTACATGATGTGTACTCTGGTCGACTGTGTTCCAGTATGGCTTGCTCAACATGTGTTGTACAATTAAACATACTAGGTTTAATAAATAAACATTCCTTGAATTAATTATGAATTATTTAATGGATTACTAAACACTAGTATATAGTGTGTACCTATGGGTTACATGACATGTACACTTTTTTATCCAGATAGATTCCTCGACACCTCCATATGAGATATTAAAATTTATTTCATTCATAAAATTAATTGATTTGATTATATTTATGATAAATGGAGAGGAAAAATAATATCTTTAAAATCTGATTTAAGAATGATTAAACATTAACTAAAAACTAAATTTAAAACTCATAAATTAATCAATTGAATTTAACTAATTATAAATAATTATGTGACCCACTCTCATACCAATTGATGGTTCCCTACATAGTGGAAACATGTGATGGGTCATGCCCAAAATTTCTTTTTTTTATGATAGAGGATCAATCCATGATTTAATCATCTATAAACATCATGATCAATGTAATTGAATGAAAGGATACATTCCAGGGATAAAATTCCATAACAAAATTTATATATCATCACAAATTTATCATAAATAATTTAATAAAGTAAGGAATTACCATGTGAGAAATTATTTCTTCATCGATGGATCTGACAATGGATATCTATGTGGAACCATCATTATGTTTAAAGAATCGAGAATAGTGTCCCTCTAATAGTGATCAAAATTTGTTCCAAAAATCTCTGAATGTCTCTATAGGAATCCCCAAGTTCCCATATGACAGATCCTATTACTTCCATTGTTCACCTTTGTTCTCCTGAAGAATCAATTCCAAAGTATTATCCTTGATCCCTCATTGGATCAAGAGTAAAAGGTGGATGAATATCTCTGTATATTCATAGGAGTGTTCTCAGATAAGGTGTGTCTCTAGAGTTTCAAGAGGATTCTATGGATTTCATTGAGAATAATAAAAGAAATGAATTATCTCCCCTGAAAAATAATATAATTTTGTTTATATACTACTAGTGTTAGAAATAAATAATTGCACGAGTCCACTTTATTATTTATTTGATCACTATAGAACCCCATGTCTACAATAATAATAATAATATTTATTGACATTCACTTAAATTATTATTTAAATAAAATATTATTTAATCTAATAATATTCAATATATATTATTTATCATTGGACATATAAAATCGGTCCGTAGTTCCACCACAATATCATTCTGGACCATGGCTAAAAAATATTTATTCAATAAATTAATATAACTACATTATTTTTAATAAATTAATTAATATTATAACCACTAAAAACAACTAAATATTTATTAAATATTCTACTCACATAATATTCCCTCAAATAACTGGTGACAAAATATATGCGATCAAACAAACAAGAATAATTATTAAACAACATGAGGGAATAATATTTATTCAAAATGTTAAATATTTTATAATAAAATATATTAATTAACTATGATTTTGTATACATTTAGTGTGTGACCATATAGGCCTACTTCTTAGTGGAATTAGGTGAACCGGCCAAAATTATATGGTTAGCATCAAGAAACATGGCAAGAATCACATAAAGATATATTTTAATTCCTTCATGACATAATAATTGATAAAAATAATTCTACATAATATAATCACTTTATCACGATATATCTAGTGAAGTGGGATACATGCATGGTTCCATCAACTTATGTGCTCGATGCCTCTTTCATGGAATTTTAAAAAATATAACTTTCCTGTTGAACACCATGGACATTGATTTATATGCGCTATAACATTGACAATAAAATTTAAAAAGATATATACATCTATTAAATAATAGAAGTTAAAAATATATTTTCACATTATTAATTAATGAAATATTACCCATGACACACCCCACATATCCTACCTCACCATGAACATGTTTCATCATGGTTTTCATCAAGTCATTAAGGTACGTGACTTATAAGAATAATTAATAATAACATGAATATCTAGGGATCAATACAAACATCCACATATTAGAAAATCAAATGAAACATACAAATGTGGATTTAAAAATGGAGGGTTTCATTCATATAATTTCCAACACTGGGGATTATCAAGGGATTACACTATGAGAAGGTGCATAAAAGTCATATGAGTCTCCAACCTTAAAATCCTGAATTATTTGTGTCCCTCAATTGATTTCACCTAGATATAGATCATATATATATTTATGAATACTGTCATATAAATTCTAGGTTCTCATCATAGTGGGGAACTACTATGACCTTTCCATGTGACATCTAATCATAAGACATTATCACATACTATGTTATGTGGATGAATAATTGTGATGTGATAAAAAGTATATTAATATTCAAAAATATGAATATAGGTTATCAAAAAGTTCTCAGAATTTGGTTCTAGGGCATGAACAACAATAGATCGACCAGATCTATAAACCCGAGAGTGATAGTGACATCTTCTGTGGAATGGGTATAAATATATACATGGTATTCCTTCTTTATAGATACCATTTTGAAAAAACATGATGATCCAATATCATGTTGTTTCTAAACGTTGGGTCCACCTTTGATATCAAAGAAATGGTGTTGAGTCGACCTCTCCTTAGATAGCACTTCCCTTCAGAACATGTTGTAAGGTTGTGGATTAGTGACCAAGGGAAAAATATCTCAACACTCAATCTAAGTGGTGATTTTCGGAATTGGACAATCCTTTACATTTTACGATCATAAAGTAATCTACAAGCACTCCTTTTTCTTGGAGACTGTGCAATAGCTTCCCTGATCGGGGGTTGTGGTCTACAACTGGGGGATTGGAATAAGGTTTTTGTATTTTAAATATGACCATATATTTGTGGATGTGGCTATTAGATCCTTAGGAGTGATAATAAGCTCATCCTCATCAATATAGTGTTGTTTTCCTTCCCATTTGTAGTACACAACATGTATGTAGTGAGACTAACAAGAGTTGAAGGGAGAGGTGCCTCCTTGGAGTTTCCCAACTTGATCGTTGAGTGATTATTCAAGGTATTGATTGTATGTAGAGGAGACGGTGGCATGTAGGTAGATCCAGGGCCTTCCCAATAGAGAATTATATGTGATGTACTATGATATAATGATAAATTCAGTTCTTTCTACCAGACCACCAAATTTGGTATACGATTGAATATTTCCATGTGGGATCTTTTAACTCTTATTATAAAACATGATTTTTAGGTTAGAGGGAGTTATATATACTTCATTGAGAATTCACATGTGGAGTATCTAGGTTGGTATAACATTGACCTCAGAGCTAGTATCCACTAGGAAATGATGCATTTCAATTCCATTAAATTAGACCATTACATATAAAAGGTGTATTATACCCAAGACAATGGTACCCTCATCATCTTTAAATAAATAAATAAATATTAGACATTTTTTTATATTTGTATTCCTCTTTATTATAATCCTCAGTGGAAATAACCTCACTCACAAACTGGAGAGGTGTCTTCAGGGCCTTATGCATCTCTCTTTACAAGAAGAGTGCGTCAAGGATTGAGTGTCTCACTAGAATAATAGTGGGGTGCTTTAGTGCAATATATTTATAGAATAGGGGAATGTTTTCAATTTCTATGGGAAACTATTTGGAATGGAGTGCACTGGGAATAGTTGACCTAGGCATTAGGTCTCAAATGGTGTTGTCCATGTTCTGTTAGGGACTGGATGGTTTTTTCTAGGCACTAGATGGCTGTGGTTTGGCCCTGGTCAGTCATGGATGATCATGATGATGTTGTGGTTGAGCTTCCCAATCAACCAATTCAGTTGGTTTTTTAGGTATACCTGATAGAAAATCGTGATAGGGTTGTGGTTTCTGGTCTCTATGAAAGGATTGTTGTCTGGTCTCAATGGCTTGAATGGTCCTTTATAAATGTTTGGACTGGAAATATTATGTATGATCATGGTCCATGCCTCTCCTTTGAAGACATCAGCCATAGGTACCTGAGGGGGACACATGGAATTACTCATTATTGAGTATGGGTAATCGATATAAAATCCTGATAATATTCGTGGAAGAATATTAATGTTCTGAATCAGTGGAGTATTCTAGGATGGGATACATTCTAGGGGATTCTCCCAATATGAGAGGCATGAAGTCTCTAAGAGTGATGACTATTTGGAACTGGTGGGGAAATCTTATTTCCTCGGTATTGTCAATTCACAATAATTTGTGATTTTTTAGGATGTAGTGAAACCATGGTTGCAAAATAATGTTTGGGGATTTTTGGAGGTTTTGGGTTTTCAAGAGGGTATATATAATTCTATGGGCTTGAGAGACAATATTATTGGTCATTCAATCATTTTACTTTTTATACCACATTTTGGAGCCTACTACCCAAGTCTAGAGTCTTTTTCATCATTATTGAGTGCGGAAAAAGCGTATTCTACCTATTCCAGGACATCAACCAACTCAACCAGGCCACAATATAACTATTCGTAAAGCCAATCCTTGAATATGATACACTCTTTGATGTGATATTCACGTACCCTATGGTATGGGTAGTAGTTCTCATGATTGGCCAGTTCAAAAACATGGGGCCTTCTTTATTTTAGAAGCTTTAGGATGTCCTTTTTTTTGGCATAGATAAAATTCCCTAGGACCTACACATCCATGAATGAGTATAGATTTTCCCCTCTATAAAAGGAATCATGGGTGCATGAACCAAACAGGGGGCTTGAGAAGTTTTTTAAGGGTGAGGCTAGATTGATGAAGTTATTCATTGTGAGGCCTATCTAGAGGAGATTAATTATGGATAAATAGGTATGATGCCTCAATCTATACAACAACAGTGGTTTCTTCCTTTTCAAGCCTTTGCACATGATCTAGAAGAGGTAATGGGCCCGACATCTACTGGGGTCACTGTAAGGATTGTTGTAGATGATGAGTATTCTCTATGAAGTCATGGAACCATCCTAAATATCTCAAAGATATAAGGTTTGGGACCATGTCTTCTTTTAAATTCTCTATTTACATCATCAACAACTATTTCTAGAAAATATTCATATTGTTGGAGTATGTGAGTCCCTTCTATTGAGAAATGAATTCAACAACTTTCTCATCTTATTTTTTATTTCACTTGGAGAAGTCAATGATATTTGTATTAGAAAAGGTGGGTATGAATTGATAGAGGAAGAGTGAACATAGATCCTACCATATGAAAATAAATCCAAGGGTTAACTGGTTGTACCAAACAAATTTAGGTACCTCCATAATTTGGATAAAGAACTGGAGCATGTAAACATCCTCCTGTTTTGGTGTCCCTAGCATCAGGCCATCATGTGAGGTGAAATATGATAGGTTCTACAGTGTATTTCCCATGCCACTAAATAGGACGTAACTAGGATTTCCAAACTCTTGGAGTAGATAGATGTGGTCTACCCATGCTAGATATAGCTTCTCGTTAGGTGGGATTAATAATTATTTCATTTTCACAACTTCTTGGTAGGTGACGAGAGAAACTATCACATCATCATGGTGAGGGTCGGTAGTCACTAATTCTTGATTGGTCTATACTATTTTGAGGCATAATAATTATGGTGCTAAGGAGGGAAGATACACAACTCAGGTGTTGTCGATGGGTAAAATTTGAGCCGTTTTCCAGGGAAACCAGCTCCAACCCTGATTAGTTGTGTATGACCGCCCACCTCATCCATAGATACCTAGCCATGAAGGACTAATTATAATGTGAGAGGAAGGTTAGGGTCCCCTCTATGGTTTTGAGCACAATAGATGTTCTTGTAGTGGGCATTAACATAAAATTTCATTTAATTTAGAGTTTCCAAAAAACCCAAGAAATGATATTTCACGTTATATTTATAATTATTTTATTTAGATCAGGAAGATATAATTACCTCCTCTTTGGATCCTTTCATCAAAATCATTTTTGATCTGTCAAAAACCCTTTCTGATTAACTTCATTTCATAGTAAGGATTCCCATTTTGAATCCCTTTAGTGGTGATCCACATGTGGTCCATTGATCTTTGAGAAATGCCAATTGGTATATGTGTTCTACAATAGAGAGTGAAATGTCTTTCATTTTTAATATTTATTTCTCCAATACCCTTCTATCCTGAATGATTCATTCTCATTCTAGAGAGTAATAGAGGATAAATTCGAGAGAGTGATATAAGTTCATTGTGTGAAATGATTCTCTATTAAGAATTTTCTGTTCATCAAACACTGTAGACATAGCCATATATTTATAGTTCTTTGGTTTATGTTAAAATACTATTTAATTGTGCACCAACCCTTAAATAATATAAAAATATTTATGAAATTCCGTGCCATATAATAATAATAATAATAATAATAATAATGATAATTTTTATGGTGTGAAATTACTTTCACAATGATATATATATATATTTACCATCTAGAAAATTAATATTTATTAATAGATGAGATCTTAGTGTGTTCAAAATCCAATACAATTATTGAATACCTGAAAAAATTAATAAATAATTATTTGAATCCAAAATCCATCGAGAAATTATTTATTAAATAATTAATAATAAAAATAAATATATTTTATTAACAATTCAATGAATATGTATTTATTTAATTTATGTGATCAATAAAATGTGAATAAATTTATTTTTCAATCTTCGGAATAATATTCATTCCTTTAATTAAATTTTAAAAAATGTAATCAAGATCAAATGAGACACAAAGTGTGTTACCCTCTAAGATTATTTCTCTTTGGAATTAGGAATGTTCAAGTAAATTATATGATTACTATCTAGAAACAAGTCATGGCACAAAAGACAAAGAACATAGTATCAAAATGTTGAAAACCACATACGAATGCTCACTCTTTAATATAATACATTTATATCACTATCTCCTAAAGAAGGTTACACATATATGTCATCATCTTATGTTCTCGATACATATTTATTCAAATATATTAAATAAACATATCATTTCACCATAGCCATGGAATTTAGTGACATTGTTCTACTATAATTAAATGGTCGAGATATTATCTCTCATAAAGATGGAAGGGAAAAATCCTTCCCTAACTTATAAATTAATAACATGTCACCCATGATGAACACAACATATCCAAATTCACCATGAACTATTATCATTGTGGATTACAAAATACATATAAGTTCAAGAGTCGTAAAATTAATTAATAATAATCATAATGTCTAAGTACCAATACACACACTCATAGATAAGAATATCATATGATACTAAACCCAATAGAATTTAAACTGGATGGTCTGTAATCATAATTTCTCACCTTTTAGTTTACCATGAATGGACTCCAAGAGAAGAAGCATCCCTCATATATGATTACTCACACCTAAAAGTCTGTATACCATGTGACCTATCATAATATGTTATTTGACTATAGAACTATATCGTAGAGATATAATCATATCATCCCAATGTTCTCATCATAGTGGGGAACTATTATAGACTTATCAGTGCGACATATACTCTAGGAAATTATCACATCAATGTTATGAAGAAGAAAAATAAATATGTGATAAGATATTTATATTAATATTCACACCTGTGAATATAAAATTAATTCAATGTAAGAATTAGTTGGTTCTAAGGAACTAATTCCAAAAAACTCCCACTTTTAATAGATAGAACAACCAATTATCATTTAGTTATAACATGTAAAAACATGTATCTACTGAGTATGGATATAAATACTAGGCCTATCACATTTTAGTGGATAGGGTAAGAAACGCCACATTTATTTGCAATGAATCTACTTACTACAACACTACTATCATTTGAAAATTTCTCATGTAGTTTTATTACTGAGTATCCACCTCTTATTCCTATGTTAAAATACTTACATCCTAACTAAAACCATAATAAAATATTATCATAAAATTATGAATCCCTTTCTTTCTCTATAACATAAAATCAAAATAGGAAATTACTAAACTACTAATTACGCTTTATCCAAATACAAAATGTACTTGGATATTGATGATATGAAAAAAACAGGCTGTAGAAAGTATTTCTTGAATATTTCCTTATCCACTACTATGATACTCAATATAATTTAACTAAATGAATATTAGTTGTCAATTCACTTGATCACTAGTATTCCCACTTCTCTAGACACCTATAACTCTTCCAGTTCTATTTTCTAAAGTACTATTGAACATTTCTAAATGAATTTTCATGTAGTTATGTTAGATCTCTTTGTTATTACTATACTATTTATAATGCATTAGTTATGTAAAATTTTAGTACATATTAGGGAACATTAGATAAATTACTAGAAAATAATATTTTTAAATTATATTAGTCACAGTAATATCTTCAAATTCTTTTGAATGTTCTACTGGAAGGATTGTAATCCAATGAAAATTAATTCATGAATTGTTAAAACCCATATTTTTCTATTATTATTAAATAAATGAATTATGAATAATTTGAGAAAACCCTTGGATCTATCTTATAGATCTTGTTCCCTATAACATAGGGGTTTATTTAAGTCATACATAGAGAAATTTCATTCCTTAGTCATAAAAAACTAGTGAGAAACAACATCAATTTTCAAATTTTAATCAACATATCTATCTTGAAAACATATAGTCGTCCTGATAACCTAATAGAGACACATTTCAGCCATTCATTTCCCAATGAATATTCTATGATCACTATGAATTATTTATATGTAAATGAATTTATGTAATCTACCTATCTTATTGGAATTTGTTGATGTCACCAACCCTTTGATATTATTATTAGTGTACATATACAACATGTTATCCTTTTGGTCGTGTTATATAGACATATACTATAAGGTTTCCTCGAAGTGATCTGGTCTAGAAAACCGATAGCCAAATATTATGATCCTGTAAATATGTTTAGAAAAAGTAAAATTCTAGATGGATTTTATTCATAATGATTGGTTTATTGGTTTTTTCATAGAATATACCTTTCGAAAACCATTCATGATTTATTGGTACCTTCTTGTACTATACATGTTTAGTTTATCTTAAATACTCACTATGAGTATCATGTCTTAGAAACATTAAACATATTGATTCCTGAAATATGGATATAGGGAGTCTATTACTTTACTATATAAATAATTTTTAACTTTAGAATATTACCATTAACTGCTTCATTATAGGAATCATTATTCTGAAATAACAACACATTTATCACCCACCATGGTGAACATAAGCCACCTCTTTGGTTATAAATTCCTACATGGTATGTGTCTCTGGAACTACTCCTCTATATAAGTTCAGTGGAGTCTAGTATTCTTATTCTAACCTTTATTTATCTATATAATTAACTCATAGAAGATATGTTTTCACCCATAATATTTAATGTGAAAAGATTTCATTATATAAATACAGATAATCATGAAATTATATTAATATCCTTTGTGACTATAGGATTATTAACAATGATATAACTTAGTGTTTTTATGTTCATTTGTAAGAAAAGATAATTTTTAACAAATGGTTTTCAATGAAAACTTATGGTATTGACTTAATATATTCATATCATATTTCAATTTATACAATATCCATTAGACAATATAGTTATCATATGGTTTCTTGTGAAACTTATATTTGAAAATTATGTATTGGATGGAATAATTGAATATTTTCAATATATATAAGACTAATCATTGATATTACATTTATAAACATCATGAAAATTATTTCTATAATGAAATTTGAATAATGGGAATACATTTACACCCCATATATTATCAATAGAGACTTAGATAAGTTATTTTCCAATAATGAATCTTATAGATTCCGTAATATTTAATATGAACACACAATTAATGTGTTGAGAATTTATAAAATATCATAAATTAATCTAATTAAGTAAAGTAAGTGACATTTATCTATAGAATAGTTTATGAAGACATGTTGAACTACGTTAAATTGAATTGTGATGTATATTTACCAGTAATGGTTTACATACTTGAAAAATGATAAGTAATTTTTATGTATTCCTAATATGTTAAATTAATTGAGAATAATTTTTTATAGGTATAAATAATTCAACTAAATTAATTATTATTTGAAAAATAGTTGTCTTGACATGATTGGGTAAGAGTGTTATATTTTATTTTCAGCATTCATTATAGTGGAAATTTGAGATTTAAGAGACGGCAAACCAATAGTTTTGTATTGATGTACCATAACAACATTTTTTTCTAATTGTGAAATAACATATCATTGCTTCTATATGTATAGTAGCATATTTGTTTTGATAACAGTCGTTACATATTTTAATCAATCCATTTTGTAAATGAAAAGTAGTGATCTCCCCTTAGCTGATATTATAATATACCTTTCTCAGCTCCTTTTTAGTTCACTTTACAACCATTATATTCTTCCTCATTTCCTAATTTCAATTATATATTTATATTAATAATATATAATTTAATAGAAAATGGTGATTAGAAACCTGATGAATATTCCTGAAGTGGATGTAACTACTCAATTCTTAAAATCATTGCATGTTATTAACCAATGTCCAAGATTTCAATATAAGTAGTAAACAACTTTTGTTTCATTTTTCTACCCTTAAATAATTTTTATATTTGAAGAAAATTGTAAAGGATATATTTGTTTTATATTATAACTGATATCTTCAACCTTTTATAATAAATTTTTCATCAAAATGGTTTGATAAACAAGTTTTAAGAAATCCTTATCCTCTTGTTGAAGTATGGAAAATGATTCATTAGTGGATTATCAAGTTTTTAGTCTATTATTTAAAAACATAATATAATATATGTCTCATGGATAATAAGATATGGAAAACGAATAATTTATTATTCAATTATAAGATTAATTTCTCCAACTGATCAATATACCACAACATTTTAAAATCAAGATCAGTATCTTGAATGACTTCTTCCAGTTTACACTGATATTATGCATTGATAATCTTATTCTTTTTATAGATTTCCTTATATTTATCAGCATAATAGAGATGTTAAATTATTGGGTAATAATCTATGTATTTTTGTTTTATTATCAACTCCCCAGACAAAGTTGATAATATAATACAATGGACAAAATAATCATCCTCAACCTATCTAAAATAGGTATCCTTTTTAAATTCACTCACTTATTAGGATGCAATAATAGGAATATGGGAATCTTACACATAATATAATTTTTATGAGAATAATTCCTCACACAAATAATTATACCATATCTATTAATTTTTATTTCCAAGGACATTCCATTATTTAATGAGTGACAACAATTATTTCATAGTTTTTTTTCTATTTTATATAATAATTAAAATAGATCATTGATACTTTATTTGATTACAAATTATATAAGAAATAATAATAAATAATTTTATTAATGGTACAACTATTTTATTAAGTTTCAATAGCCATCACCATTTAACTTGGAATTTCTATTTTATTTGAAATTATAGTGGAAAGGATCCTTATTTCATTTCATTATGATCCATACTTTTCCCTTGTAAATCATAAGAATGTATTTATGTAGGTGGTCTTGGTAATTATTTTATGGTAACTCATTGATCCATTGAGTGGACCCCCCAATCCTGCAATCTTAATTTGGGCTTCCTCAACACCTGCCTCCAAATTTTTATTAAATATGATTTGGTAGTTATGTTCAATACAAGTTTGGTTATTTTAATCCAAAACACTCCATATAACTCCATGATATAATAAAGTGTCGAGACTTTTGAAATGTAAGAACATAATTCCATGGTTTCTTTCCACATATGGTAATGGAAGGATTAGTATGAGTTAATATTAATTTGTGGGATTTCAATTTATTATGTATAATTTTAACCTTATGTATAATTTAGATTATTTTTCAACATTAAGTGGATTTTATTTAATTTATTAACCATGTTGGGTAAAAATATTCACCTTACCAATTTATTCAAATTCCATCATTGAAAATTAATTCATTTATTTATGTGACAACATTCATGAATATTGAAAACAAATAATTAATAGGATATTCATAATTAAATAATTAATAACTCAATCATGTGATTATAAAATTGTAGATTTATTTGGAATATAATTAATCAACCTTTAACCTAGGAGAAAATTCATTGTGTTATTTTTGGAACAAGTTATAACATTTGACATATACACCTATGCTTCACCAGGGTCGGAATCATTACGGTTCCTTATTGAACCACCTCCATAATCCATGGTATAATCTATTAATTACATGTATTTTTAACTCACAAGTATGTGAGGGGAATCAAAAAGTGGTTAAGAAATAATTATATAAATATACTTGGACAGAAAGGTCCTACATAATAATAGAGATAGGGATGACATGAGAACCATCATTTAATTTAATAATAAATAATTTCAAACTCATGAAAAAAATTAAATTATATAAATCCAACTCATAAACATGCCTTTTCCATGATTGTAAATGAATAATCACATATAAGGAATACGCAGAAGTAAAATCGGTTAATATTTATTTCATATTAGACTTTTTCTATTAAGATAAATGTTCTTGAATTCATTAATTAATGAATTGATTATTTAATTACATTTTATCTTAATGACCATCCAAATTCACTTTTTCATACCCTTTATTAAATTCTATATTTCCAAATAAACCGTCGAACCAATTATTAAAGATTATAATATTAAATTAATTGATCAATTTAATAATAATTTAAAAATATTCTAAAATTGTGAATAAAAAATCCTTCCAATCAATAATATAATTTTTTAATGTTAGAAATAAAAATTTGTTTAATTTTATTACATCCTTAATTTTGATACTACATAATATCTTCTTAAGAGTTGCATGTCATGTATCTTGGTTTTTTTACTCAGGTTACATGCTTCGTGATTTAGCATGTAAATCGTCCATAATACACGATGTTTACTAACAACTATAAATTGTGTGTTCTATTTTCCATGTGTCCATGAAACCCTCTTATGTACATTACATTTTCATGGAATGAGGTACTAAATTACATGTACAAGCCAACTACATGCTATGCATATCACATGTTGCAAGTTCAATTGTCTCATTGAATGGACCAGTTTTTACTTTGAATGCTTTAGTTAATGAGATACGTACCATGTACAGTGGCTACACATCATGTAATCCATTAATTCAACAATATTACAGTCTTAATTGGTTTTGAACATGTATAATAAACACATGGATTGCACAAATATTTCCACTAATCCATGTAGATGTCATGGCATAAACGCCATCTACCCATCATTTAATAAGACATGTTGTTTTCCTAGATATCCCAATATACATGAAATGCTTAATAAATTTATCACACATAATTTATTTTTGATGTGTCATGTATATTTTTTGGGCCCAAAAAGGGATTTAGATACCCTTCGTAGGGGTGGGGGATGAATCATGTTAGGGATAATGTTTTCAATATTCATTCTTCCCCAGGGGTTTTTGACCACATTATTTTAAGAGTCACTTTATATGATCTGAGGGTTTATGCTAATCATATTCAATCATTATTTATCTAATGATGATTCATTGAATGCAATACATAACAAACACACCCAAATTTTTATTTGGTTCACTGTCACTGAGATACATCTAAGGAGCATACAATGAAAATGTACTAATGTACCAAATCCAAAAAGGTTCACTGCCAAAATAAGGTTCACTGTAGATTACTTATATTCCCAGACTCTCTAGCATTGCAATATTTAGTGATATCTCATTGCTTTCCATGGGTCACCCCCTCAATCATTCCTTATAGGAGTCACTATTCGTGGAAAGGATCACCTTCTTCCTCTTTCATTTCTCACTACTTTAGAAAGGATTCACAAAAAATTTATGGACATGTAGGTCCCTTCACTAATAATAATGAATGAAAACCTATTTTTAATAACATACTATAATGATGGTTTACTTTAATCCACTTAATGAATACCAATTTACCATTGATTTTTTAGGAAATCCCTTTTCAACACTTTTATAATTATCACTACCTTCACAAAACTCATATAGCCTTTGCGAAGCAACCCAATTCATCAAAAGTACTCATTGCCTTTGTGAACCCTAATACATTCATAATTCACACCTATTTCGTGAAGCTCAACCATCAATCATGAATATTCCTCCTTTATTTAATCTCAAACACTTTCTTCAAGCTCACTTATCCATTAAAAACATAAGAAAGTTTGTTCAAATTTTATAGCCTTCATGAACATCAATACTTTTGTGATGATTAAAACTTTCAGCCAGATTTCATAGCCTTCGTGAACATCCTTTCTTCAAAAAACTTTTCACAAGAACAACCTTCTCAAATCACCATCACCAACTCATTGACTTTGGAATTTCATTAAGGATTATGCTTCTTTTATGTGGGGGGTAGATTCCTATTTATATGCATTGACACCCATTCCAAATTCTTTCATCCTCATGATCTCATTTTTTTGGAGCTCTCCAATCTCATTCACGAAGGTCAAAAATTTTTATGAGGCACCCATGAAATTTCCCATTTGTAATTATTGTCATAGACACCAAGAATCACCATCAAACTTGTACACATTTGGGATTCTCCACTTCCCATTTTTGTGGATATTTACCTTCAACCCTTTACGCATTTATGATTTTCCAATTCTTATAGTCATGGAGATTTACTGTCACTACTTTTCACATTCACAATGCTCCACAACTTTGTAAAATCCATCCATCATGATACTAGATTCCTTTTAAAAGATACTTACCTTTTCAAAAATCAAATCCTCTAGAAAGTCATTAATTTCAAATATTAGTATGACTAATTCATAGAAATAAATATTTTGTAATGATCAAACCATCCTCTAAATTTTGAAACACAGAAATTAGGAAACCACTGTGAAACAACACCACCTTGAATACAAAATTTTTTATAGCACTTATAGGGAATACAATATTTTATCATGGATATTGGTGAACATAGGATGTCAAAACCCATGATGGAACTCCACAACTAACCTTATCCACCATATTTTTCAATAAACACAATCAGCCCAAAAATTTTACAATGTTTCATAGTGGGAGTTCCCCCAAGTAATATCATGACATGAATAGTTGTAGCACACTTGGGTGCATGACGTGTACTCCATCTGCATGACATGTAATCAAATGATATCTATTCAGATTCCTTAGAACTTCCTAATGAAAACATAGATCATTCTTCATTTATTTTTGGTATTAAGAGATTTTGAAATTTGAACAATGATATTTTAAAGATGAAATCAAGTTAATTCAAATCATATTAGAGAATGAATAATATGAAATGAAAAATTCAATAACAATCAAACATATTGATCAAAAATAAAAAATAATTGAAAATTTAAAATGTTACAACTTTAATACAATTTCACGGTTATGGGCATAGATGATTCACCTATTGTCAATGTTAAACGGGAATTTTTTTTAACTTAGATTTCACTATAATAAAAAGTGAGGATCCTTCCTATAAAAATTTATAATAAATATATTTAGATCAGGAAGATATGTTTATATAGTCTTAGGATCTTTTCTTAAATAAATTTATTTACCTTCTAAAAACCCATTTTAATTACCTTTTATGTTCTATAAGGATTCATGTGTAGAATCCTCCTAGCAGTGATCCACACATGCTCCTTTGTTATCCAAGAAACACCAATTGATTTTGGGGTGCTATCCGGGTGAATCAAATGCCTTACTTTATTCTTCTTGGTTCTCCAAAATCCTTTTTGATTTTAAGGGTTCTTCTTATTCAGTATAAGATGATAGGATGAATGAAATAGATAACATGAGGGAATTATATTGTTCACAATGATTTTATATTATAAAATTATTATTAAACATACATAATTGACATAACCTTATATTTATAGAGCTATGTTTTACGTTAAATTATTATTTAATTATGTAAAATACCTTTAATAATATATTAATATTCAAAAAAACCAATACAATAAAATAATAATAATATTATTATATTTTTTTATGGAATGAAATATCTTGCAGAAGGATAAATAAATATTTTGTGTACTAGAAAATTTATATTTATAAATTGATGTGGTCTTGGTCTGTTCATCATCCTCATTATTTATTGAATACCAAAATAAAATATTTATTCATAAATAAATATTTAAATTCACTAACTGGTTAATAAATGCAAATTAAATATTCAATAATATACGTAAATATATTTTATTTACAATCATGTGAATAAATATTTTTTTAATTTATGAAATAAAAAAAAATAATTGTATTCCAAAGTATTATGAATAATATTTATTTCATTAATTAAATTCAAATAGAATTTAATCTAGTAAGTAGAAATAATTAGTGTGTGGCCTACTGGGAGTCATTTTTTATTGACATTTGGATGGTATGACTAAAGTCGAATATTAATTTCTAAAAATGGTTCTAGGAACGCAATAGAAAGAACTTAATGCCACAATGCTGACAAACACATAAAAAATAAATATAAAACATATTACCTTTGTCTGAAAATCTCATCAAGTAGGTTTTTTATCTATGTCATCATCCTTTTTTCTTAATATGTATTTCTTTGACTATCCGAATTAAACACAATATTTCACAATGACCATAGAATTTATTGCAATAGTTCTTCTAAAATCAAAGGGTTGAGATATGAACTCCCCTAAATATGGATGGTATTAATCCTTCCCCAAACTTATCCATTAATAACATGTCACTCTTGATGTAGGAAACATATCAAACTTCACCAGGAACTGTTATCATCATGGATTAAGAAATACATCCAAGTTCATGAGAAATAATATTCATCAATAATAATCTTAAATTATAAGGACCATTAAACATGTTCACATAGAGTAATTTCTGATGAAACTAAGTCATATATAATTCATAGTAGAAGGTGTGTTCTCATAATATCTCATCATAGTGATTACCAAATGTGAATTTTAAGTGATGAAGCTTCATCATCTTATATGTAATCAAATATAAATGTTTATACACTATGTTCCCTATCATAGTATGTTATCCAACTGTATAAATATATTTATGTTGTATCATCATAACATTAGACGGTTCTCATTATAAATGGTAACTACTCCGACCTTCTCTTTATAATAGATACTCTAGGACATTATCACATCAATGTGATGCATAAGAAAAGTAAATATAAGATATATATTGATATCAATATTATCATCACGTAATATACATGTAATCCAAAGTAATAATTAGTTGGTTCTAGGTTTCAAAATCATATACCCTCATATATTGTCTCGCTTTGGGCACTATTTTGAAATTATATCAACTGTGAGTCAATTATAACACATAATATACTAGAAAAAATTCTCCAATATTGAATCTATTTTAGTCACCAGAGTGGCATAAAATTTTCCACTAGGATTAAAGACCCCTTTTTATTTTTTAAGATGCCTATGGTTGGCTGGAAGTACCTCATTGGGGGACTCCTAAGGCCCAACGTCTACCTCTCTTAATGAGTATAGGATGTTATTAGAAGTCCTATTTGATAACACATAACCTATTTATATGGGGTTTTTTCCATCACAAACCATGTAATGTTACAAGTTCTTATGATCATCCATGGGATTTATCATGATGATTTTCATTATTGCAGTGGTCCGATGGGATCTTTTACTATTAGTGTGTTACCTAGCCTTATAATCCCAATGTTTCCTAGGAAAGGGACTGAAGTGGAGGGAATCATACTTCCACCATCCCTAGATCTGTACATGATGATATTATTCTTCCATAAATCATTGAACCATTATAATTATCCTAAAATAGGATCATATAAATCTCAAGTGATACTTAATGGAGTTAGGGAACTGAGCAATCAGGAGTGTGGAAATATCGACATTCGGGCATTGTTTATGGATGGTCTTGAGATACTCAAGGATACATATATAAGATAGTTGGTGAGTTTATAGGTGGTTGGATGTCTCCTAAATATTTTTGAAGAATCATTCCACCAATCCATTATGAGGAACTATGTTTTGGTAAAACGTTGGGTTATAGGTGGAAAGAACAAAATTAATAGCTGGTTAATGGTCATTTTCTCCCAAAATACATCATTATATTCATTACACAATGTAGGTTATAGTTATCGATAATCCAGAGATCCAATAAGTCATAGATGATAAACTATAGGTGGTGGTGATGTCGAACAACCTTACTAATGACTTTCTAGAAAAGTGGGTATTACATGACCAGTTGTACCTCAAACATTATATTTTCTTCTAGAGGTGGGGTTTGCTTCATGAACCAATATATATAAGATGTGTTATTTATGAATTAATGATGATCAGGAAGGAAATATTTCCTCTATGGCTTAACAGAGTGGTTACCGTCATCTGTGGTTGCTAACCCAAATCATGAATTCTACCAAACTCACAAGGTGGAGTTTGTGAGGTTGGATGCTAATGGTGGAAATGATGGATTCGATGAAAATACATGGAATGAGTCTATAACATTATATACATACATTTACCCATTTGTTGATCTGGAAACATTTTAGAACATGACATCAAGTATGATTAGCCTCAATTGACAGAAGTTTACCATCAGTTTTGATGGTGGGGGTGGGGGTTCATCTATTGAGTCATCCTTTACTACTAAATGTGGATGTTTGATGGTGACATGATGTTTTCCCTCTTCCTATATTATTCAGTGTGAGAGATTCCCAAGAATAAAATCTTATTTTTCATGAGGATTTCTTCTCCATGTTCAATGGAGGAACCATGGGTACAACCCCCATAGTGTTTATTCACCCTCCAACCCTGGGATGGATAGTCGAGGTATGGAAAAGATTATTTATGGGGAGATACTTTGTATAAATTTATTTTTTAGGGAGGACCCCCATAGTTAAAAACATAATCATAGGTTATACCATTATGGTTTCTAGTAAAACCCATGATAGGGAGAGTCAAACAGACCTCCCTATTGAGATACTGGGGTCTTCATCCCAATCAGGTGAGGACAAGCCCCCACATAGTGTTTCTAAGGGTAGGGTGAGGTGCATGGATGGAGACAAGGGCCACTAGATGTAAGGGAGACGCATACTATAAGTAAGGGTTTGTGGTGTACCCTCTACGTTGCATTTGAATGTTCTAGACTAGTCCTAGTGAAGTAGGGATAGGATCAACATACTTACCATCTTTTGGAGTCAGCTGGAATTGTCTATATGGATGGGTGGGATCCCTCCTTAGTGGATCCTAGGTGGGGGTATCCATGTGAGTGTCTTAAAAATATCTTAACTCTTTATATTAGGGTATATGAATGTTAGAAAATATTAGGTGGAGTCTCCCAAATAATTTCACCATCATGATCGGGGTGTTTTATACCAGTGTGGCCCTTTGATGTGGCATCATCAGTGGGGTTCCAATACTTATAGGTGATTTCAGGATGTGTACATGGTTGGGATGAACCCTTCCTATTTATATTCATGAACTGTGTAATTGATGACCCTATACTGATTGAGCATAGAGGTGGAGATGGTGAGGGGGAACCCATTATCTTAGGGAGTGGTCACCGCTAAGGAAAGAACATATTTTTTGGGATTGACACCCTATTGGTTCTCTTTCCCACACATCAGTTGGCGGTGTGTCAGGAAAAATTTCATAGAGCTTGAGTCCCATGGGATGCTCAAATTCAACCATCATTTAAGGTTTGATGAATTAAATTCCGATCATTCATAATGATATACACTCTCTCTAGGGTGTAGGAAGGATCCATGTCAACGATATACCAAATCAGATATGCCCAAAATCCTCTATTTTATATTATTTTTAATAGATTAATTTAATTTCAGGACAACCACATTGTTTAGTGATACATGATGCCAAATTTATAGATTATGTGAAATAATAAAATTGTGGGGTCTAGCGTTACTAATCCACTCAGGGTGCAAAAAAAATATTTTTAACATCAGGTTTAATATTTTTTAATGCTTTCTACCAGAGATTCACATCGGGGTGGTGAAATGATTTTCTTATACATCAACTCTCCAAAACTAGATTTCTTCCTTGTATTGGTCACTCCTATTCTACGGTGGCTATTTTACCAACATTCCTGCTTTCCAAATACATGTGACCTCTCCACTATTTTTGATGATGTTAGCTCCTTGATCAGAATAGGATGATTTGATGACAGTTCCTTCTTCCATTAATTCCTCCTTTGAGCTCATTTCCCAGTCAAAGTTTCACTTAAATATTGGAGTAATGTTCATTAAGAGAATTCCTGATGCTATTTATAGGAGACACCAGTTAATTACACTACTTTTATCATGATAAGGAAGAAATATGTTATCAAATATAATTGTTATGTTGGATAAATTCAAATATCTATGGATTTTTGGTGTTCTGGTAATCTGTAATGTATTTCACTTTTTACATTGGGGGAATCTCATGTATGAGAAATATTCGGTTTAGAACCCATGGAATTCCATTTCTGTTATAGTGTAACTCATTATAAGGGTGTAATTCATATGAGGTTCATTTCCTTGTGTATCTCATGTTCATGGAATGACAAAGGGATTATTATGTATAAATAAGGTTCACAATTTTAATTTCATGTGGGGTAAATTTGATAAAAAAATATAATTTCTTTCATGTATAGGTTCATCATAGGTTTAACATATTTTGGGGAAAATTTGGTCACATTTTTAATGTATTATGGGGAAAATTTGGTTAGATATTTAACATACTATGGATACATCTTTGTCACATGTTTAATATCTTGTTGGGATGGTTTTTTGACAGGTTTAAAATATTACGAGGAATATTTGATCACAAGTTCAATGTCTTTTTGGGACAAGTTAGTGGTTAGAGTCACCCAAAAACACTAAGTTCTAGTGGAGACCTTAAGTTTAGATGGTAAGGTTTATTGTGTTCCTATGGGATAGTATGATCACACATAAAAGTTTTCGCCACATCAGGAGAAGGAAACAGATTTGATTATGGTGATGGGATATTGGGATTGAGCATCAGGGAGGTGTCCCATGTGTATCAGGATTGGGACAAAGAGAGGTCTGTTACATACCCTGTTAGGAAATAGGGACCAAAACCCATAGGGATTGAGTGCACAGTTTAAGGTCTTATAATAGGACTAGCCATTTTATTTTAGCATCATGTACTTAGGAAACTCATGTCATAGAAGGAGTGAAAATATGGGATGGTGTAAGGTTAAGAATAGGGACTACCTAGGAGGTGAGGTAACATCCCATTCCATTCATACATGAGGTATCCTGTGTTCATTGAAAAAGTTAGGGATATAGTTTAACATCAGGTTCTATGTAATTTTTTGTACTCTTTAATGTCAAATGATTGAAATGTTGGGATTAGTTTTTTAATGTTTTATAAGAATATCTTTGTGAGGAAAACATATCTATATAGGAGAGAAGGATATTCCATTATCACTAATCATAAGGTAATGTGAGTGTCTTCTTGTGAAGATTCCACATTTGAGTCGTGTGTGTCTACTATGCAGGTACTTTTGGGTGGCATGAGGCATAAACACTATCATTTTTGGGTGACATGAGGTGGTCATGAAATTTGGGTTCTAATTCTTAGTAGAAAAATTAATTACAACTATTCATGCCATGATTGGAGAAAATGGGATGAACATGAGGGTTGAAGATATTGGTAGTGTAGATTATCGAGTCATTACTGAACTTGTTGGTGTAGGAGTGGTGCACTTGAGTACTTAAAAATCCTGAAACTATGTTTGGGGGAAGGATGAATCAGTTATTGGATCCAATGGTTGTTGCATACAAATTATGAGTTTCTCATGCAATTGGTGTTGTGTGAACTAGGTTTTCTAGCATATGGATAGAGTACGGATATTGGTGGAATAGGTGCACCTAACTTCTAGGGGAGCATGTAGCTTAGGGTTGTAAAAAATAAACCCATATTTCTTGAACTAACATTTATTTTTGAGGAAGTTGCATGCATACAACTCAAATACAAGGATAGGAAATTTGGGGTGCATGTGAGGTAAGTCACATAAGTTCTATACATTTGGGAATCCATGGGAGGCTTCAGTTATGAAATGTAAGGAAAAATTTAGTTTTTTCAATGAGACCTAAATGATTGAAATTCCAGGGGTCCTTATTTTTAAATGGGGGAGGGGAGGGGTGACTCTCTATTTATAGATGGATGTCCTATCCAGGAACCTAGTTGCACAACATAAACTATGGAATACATGTGGATTCTTGTTCAGGAAACAATATGTTGAATGCATCTCCTATCTTTACCACTTGGGATCAATCCCGGAAGGCAGTGGTTTGTTTTCTTCTTCCTCATGATAAATTCTTTACATGAAAAATTAATGATATAAACTCTGACATAAATTTCACTGCCAATTTCCCATTAATTTTTTGAAATATTTCCTATCATCTATGTAAGATGAGTTGGTTGACAGGTCCTTCCATGTTTAAGGGACTTGAATGAAAAATGGGTAGTTAAACATAATGCCACAAAGTTACACACAAGATACCCATCTACTCTAGGATGATCCATCGAGGTGAGAGGTTACCTTGGTATAGGAAAACCACATGTTTTGGACCATTAGACCCATTTCAGTTCCAACATTAGGGATGGAACATTATGGAAGGGATTTCAATAAAATTAAATGAATGGGGTGTTTATCCATTTTGGTATCTCATATGATTTCCTTTATGATTTTTTCTCTCCCCTCAACTTGTTTGGTCATTTGAACCAAAGGTCATGGGTAGGAAAACATAGAATGGATGAGTACCATCCCACTAGTTGAGTGTGTTTTCCAAGATTTTGATTTAATATATGCAGTACCCCAACTGATCCAATGATAATATTACATATATCCAAATTTTGAGGGTGTTTCCCTAAATTTTGATTCCACTTCACTAGGTTGTACTAACTGTAGTTTCAATAGGGTTTATCCCATGTTGCTTTCAACATTATGTTATTTATTATTTATTGTGAACCATTGTTATATATTTTCTTACCTCTCCTATATTTCTACTATTTCTATTTACTTTGATTACCTTTACTTTTTTTAATTGTACTATTTATTCTCTTGTCTTACTTCTTTATTACATATGGAATCTATTTATTATCTTACATTATTTTAACATAATCTAGATCACTACTTTATTAATGTTTTATAATTGTGTTACAAATTATTTTTGAATGTAAACCAATAAAAAGTGGTTTTCAAATCAATGCATTCATATTTTATGGTTTTCAATGGATTTTTTTTTGGGTTTTTAAAAAAATGGGGATCAAATTAAACTTTTTAGGAAATTATTTGGATTTATTTTTAGAGAGGTTTGATTTCCAATAATGTAATTTCATGATATAATTATGATATTTGGATTACATGAATCCAAAAATGGGATTATCATTACAAAATGTAATTCACTTAAGAATGGAAGGGTTTTAATTTTAATGATTATACATGGGGTGTGGGGAGGATACAATCTATGAATTGATGACCACACATATTTTTAAATTCATGGCCTCGATCATGTTCTAGAGGTGTAATGTATTACAAAATCATTTCCACTTGATTCATCTAGATCATGTACAATATTGAGGTTGGATGGGGACTATAGTTCACATAGATGTTGTGAGTTCTACATTTAATTTTTATTTTTTCATTCTAATTTTACTAAATTTTATGTATCCAAACTTTTGGACCTCTTAAATATTGATATCATTTGAATGTTTTATTCTCATTAATGTGATATATACTTATTAGATTCTTTTTATTTGTTGTGCATTTATTTTTTATTTCATATTTGTAATGGCTTATTTGGTTTTCATTAACATGCAAATCAGAGATGGGTTACACCATATTCAATACTAGTTTCCAATATATATTTTATTAATTTATTATTAAAAATAATTACCATGTGTTAATATTTTATTCCTTGGACCTTGTTTCTAGACTAGGGTGATCGATAACAAACCCTAGGTCATGTCACAAGTTTTATTGGGGGGGGGGATTTAGGGGTGGCGAAGGTTGGTTTGTGAGAAAAAGATATTAGATATTAGGTTATTAATGTGGCCAAGGTTTTAAATATTTTATTTATTGAGGTGAGTTAGTTTTATAGGATAAATGAACATTAGGACTCCAGAGGTAGGTGTGATAAGAGTCTATAAAGATATTTTATTAAAATATGATCAATTTACCATGGGATGTTATGTTTCCACTTTTTGTTTTATATCTTTTCTTCAATGGTTTTGGAATATGTTGATTTTTTGTATGGTATTTTGAATTATATTAAGGCCATGTGGGATGTTTTGATATTATTAATGATTTGTGGTCAAAAAGGGAGAAGAACTGGATTTGAAATGTTATCTCGCATGATATAGAAAAACATATAGTGCACATGAAAATAGTTCTGTGGTGATATCCCACTTGTAGTTTAATAGTTTGATTACGGTCCTCCAAACCATGCATCCCAACCATTCATATCTACTAAATTATATATTTTTTCAATTCCCATATGAGTATTTATTTATATTAATTATAGTCTATTACTATTTATGTTGAATTGAATAATTTTTGTTATTGTGATTTGATTTTATTTGAAGGAATTTTGATAATGAATCATACTAAAAATGGTTTTAATGAATAAGGTCATGTTTTATATCCTATGAATGGGTTTTCCAAGTTAATTTGAATTGAGTTCAAATTTTTTGAATCCATATGGATCCAATAAGAAACTACTGAAATTTCAATGTGATTTTAAATGGATTTTGAATTTAGAAAATGATTATCTTAAGATAAATTGAATTAATCTTGATATTTAGGTTTTCAGAATGATTTCAAAAAATTAAATTGTGATGCTACACTTTTATTTTCTTTTATAATTTTATAATTTTTACATTCAATTCATAAAATAATTTAAAATTAATCGTTAAATGATTCTATGTTTTGTAATATAATTTTTTTTATATTTTAAATATTTATAATTTTAAATTTTAAATTGAACCTTATAAGGTCAATTTAAATTAATATTGTAAGGTGGAATGTGATAAGGAATTTAAAAATGAACATGAGGATGGAAATTTTTATTTTTATGAAATATTATTATTTTAATGAATTTTTAAATGATTAATTGACTCTATCTGGTAATTTTTTTCTAGAGTGTTGGTTTTGATTTTTTCCTTGAATTTTTTTTACGCAATTGTTTGAAAAATTTGCGATGAGTTTAACTCTAGTGAATTCTTGATTTAGTTTTATGTTCAATTATTACCTAATATGCCACCCAAAAACATCCTAGTGGGTTTTTGGGGTGTTTATGTTTTGGTGTATTTCCTAATTTAGAGTCTCTTTGGGTTTGGGAAGTGTGGTCTTTATTGTTAATAATGTTTCTCGGGCCCTAGGTGGACTGTGAAAGATAAACTTTTCTTAGTTGTTAAACTTTACCTTATATTTCCTAATTAGTATAACTTTATTTTTTATTTATGTAAATTATTTCTCTTGAGATAGCAGTTATGGACTAGATATATGATTAGTTTTTGATATGTACCTTTGTTTAGACCCTAGTGTAGAGGTGTTCATATTTTTTATGGTTCCAGTTGATGTTGTTGGTAGTGGGGACATAATGTTAAAGCTAGTTTTTAGACTCCAACATATAATGGCTGGTTTCCCTTCTCCTTTTGGTTTTGTTTAAGGGGTTTTATATTGTGAGAATAATTCCTTTTATGCTCTATTATGATTTTTATTGTGTGTTATAAATTATCTCCTTCTCTATTTTTACATCTTATTATATTGGGGGAAGGATGAATTTTTTTTTAAATCTTTGAGTCTTGAAGAAACGTAGTATATGTTGACTAGTATTCATAGGAAGATTTTTACTGGAATTAGTCTCTATTCATTTAATTTATCTTCTTCCTTATATACTCCCCCAATTATCCTTTTACTACTATCCAACAAATTGGAGCTTTATGAGTTCTTTAAGGTTCTTCCTTTATTCATCCCTTTCTCCTTTCTTGAATTTACGGTTTGTAATTTGGGATACTCTTGAAAAAATACTTCTTGGGGGACATATATGACTAGCTTTTTCAAATGATATATGTTCCCTAGATTGAGTTATTTGGTTTATATCTTCTGATTTAGAGTCTTATTATGGTTTTAGTGATTCCATTTGGGGGTCCCATGGATTCCTTTAACAAACCCTATTAGTAAGAGTATTATATAGTGATAATATCAGGTATCACTCTTAATTATACTTTTGATTATCCCAAATGGACCGTGGTTTTATTCCATGGGTTTAAATTAAGAATTGGGATTTAAGGATTGTATTTTGTCTTTCAGATGATTCTTGATTTTCTGGGGTACATTGTAGTTATATTTTTGAGATTTACTTTTCTTTCATTCTATGATTGGGTGATCATGTATAAATATATTTTGGTGAGTTTATAGGGGTATAAAGGTTATATTGGTAATAATTATAACACATTTACCTTAATATAAAATATAAAATTAATTGTTTGTTTTATTTTACTATTTTTATGGATTTTGGGATGAATTTCCATGAATATTTTAATTTTCTATGTTGCAATTCTAGGAACTCAATCAGCTAATTTCCTATATTAACTATTGGGTAACCATATAAAACCTATAAATCCTTATAAATGCAAATATTCATGTTTGGTGAATGGTTTGTTAAACCATTCTTCCAAACTATGTGGTTTCCCAGGTGTTTCTAGTGATAGTCACCCAAGTGGCACATTGTTTGGAAAATTGTGCATCCAAACTATGTAACCCACCAAGATTTTAAATTTATGAAAATACCTATTGTAACCCTCCCCAAATTAAACCCAAATTTTCCCTCCCACTCTTACCACTCACAAAAATTAGTTTATTGAGAGCCCAAAAATACTCCCCCTTTATGTTCCTTGGTTTATAGTCTTATTCCCTTGGATTCCAAGTGATTTCTCAAGGATATATACTCTTTTCTCTCACCCTCATTTTATCATTCATATAATGATGATTTCTATTTCCCTATGGACCATTTTTGTTGAATCTTAGGTGGTTTTTTGTAAATAATTTTCCTTATATTTTAGTGTGTTAATATGGTTCTTTGGGTTAACATCTTCCAATATTTGAGGGGTTCGCACCATCATCACCCAATTTGAGATTTTTATGATTCCTCAAAAATTCTTTTTCATTTAGGACAGTAATTGATTGTGACTTCTAAAAATTAATTTGTAATATCTAGTTAAATTTATAAAGTATAATTAATATTTTTAAAAAATAAACATTGTTTTCCCAAAATTTCAAGGAAATAGATATTGTTATCCCTTTCGATTTAAGGTTGAAGTAGGTTTTAACAGATTACAAATGAATAACATCAAATTATATTCCTAGTGGGACCATTAATCTTATTTTCTACCCAATTAATGTTATTTTAGATTCAAAAAAAATATAATTGGATCATTATCAAAACTATAGATTTATATACATTAATTAAATATGTTATTTTTTCTAGGTAGTTCATACTATTTAGTCTTCAAATTAGTTTTTATCATATTATATTAAATGGTTATTTTAGTTAAATTTAATTATACATTTTTTTTATTATGGAACAAAGTTTCATTTTAATTTCAAAGAACAATTTCAAACAATTGGACCACATTTTTTGGAAATTATTTTCTTGATTTGGTTCTTTTAAAGTGGTATCAAATTTTTTTTTTCCACATTATGAATGGGATTTATCAAAAAAGGAGTGAATGGAGTGTTTATCTATATTGTAATTTCATGTGACTACCTTTTTGATTTATTTATTCACCTCTAAATTTTTGGTAATTGAAACCCTAGAACATGAGAAGGAAAAAATATAACAAAATAGTTCCCTAATAGTAGTTCAGTGTGTTACCCTAGATAGTTATGTAATATATATAGTTACAACACTATACCTATGAAGTGGTTATTCGTATCCAACTTGTTTAGGATATCACCTTAATTGTTGAAGGCGTTTCACTAGGTATTCCTAGCCCTATATTCCCCTGGGCCACATCCATGACATTTTATACATTCAAATATTTAAATTATATGGTTTGTTGTTTTTATGAATTGTATATCCTATAACATGTTTCTACTATTAATTTTTACATAAAATATACTCGTTTTATATTCTAAAATTATTTATTATCCTATCTTTGTTCTTAAATGCTTGTTGATACTATATCTAATTACTTACATTTCATATCCAATATCCCACTACATTATTAATTATTTAGAGCCATGATACAAATATTTGTATATGTTAACTAGTAAAAATAAATTTTTAAAATGAATCCATTATTTTTTTTGGTTTTCAATATATTGTTTCCCTAAAAAAGGATATCTAAGATAACTTTTCAAAAAAAATGTGTTTTCTCTTCCGTTATTCAATTTTTTTTAGAAAAGTATGTTTTGATTGAATTATATAATTTTGTTTATGTAAAATATAAAATGAGTTTTGTCATAATAAAATGTATTTCGAACTAGAATGGATGGGTTTTAATTTTAATGATTATAGATTTGGTGTGGTGAGGATATACACTAGGAACTCATCATCTAATATATATATATATATATATATATATATATATAAATTTTAGGTCATTATCAGGCATTTATATGAGTTATTTTCAGTGGAATCCTTCTCTATATATGCTTTTGGATCATGTTCAGTGTTGAGGTGGGATGGTGACAATCAATTATATAGATATATTTATTTCATAATTTATTTTTCATTTTTTTATAACTCTATGGGGTATATATCAATCCTTCTTCCTTCCAATTTTTTTATCATATAAATTTCTATTCTTATTTATGTTAGGGTTATTCCTTAATTTTTAATGTTTGCTGGTTCCTTGTTTTATTTTATTCCTATTTGGTACTACTTATTTTGTGTGCATAGATGCTCAAATAATCAATGTGATATTGGAATCACAACCAGTTTCTAGTGATTATTTTATTATGTTTATTTGAAAAATCCATTCCTACATGATTGTATTTTATTCCTTGGTGCATGTAACCATCTACATGTGATTGTTAACGTGCCTTAGAACATGTCATAACATGGATACTAACCCACAAAAGTGAAGATAGAGACCCGGGGATTTCATAATGTCTTTCAGATCAGAGATCAGATCACCAGAGTGCATCTGGTAGCAGTAGTGTCACATAGTGGTGACAACATGATGGGGGCCATGGCTAGCATTGGCCATGGTGGAGAAATCTAGTGATGTGGTAGGCTCCATGTCAGAGAGGTGCAACGCGCTCAGCAAAACGCGTGTTGGATGAACAGCCAGTTGAGCCATCCACATGATGTGGAAGAGAACTCATGGCTACAATCATAGGGTGGAGGCGGGATGTGGCATTGGCCACATCCATGGGACCGAACAGGTCCACACCATGCAGATCGGGCCCAGCGGGTCAGTTTTGGTTGGTCCCACTGGGTCGGACCAGACCTGGACCCAATCATCCCCTTTTCACTAAAATGCACATAACTTATACACCATAGGTCCAATTAAAAATAAATTTATGGCGTTAGGACCCTTGCGATGAGGTGGCTTTTTGATATACTCTAAGTGGGTTTTATAGGAAATATGAGGAATGGATGATGGATTGATGTGTAGATTCTCCCAGAATCTATTGCTTTACGAGTAGGTATCCTATGGTTGGCTATGATAGGAAGACTAGTGATGTGATGGTTTAGGTGACCCAAAAGGCCTAAGTGATGAGAGGGTTTAGAAGACCCATCCGACCGATGTGACAAGAATGTTTAGGTGACCAATCAGACCTAAGTGATGAGTGGGTTTAGGTGACCCTTTAGGCCTAAGTGAAGAGCTGGTGTAGATGACCTAGTATGCCTATGTGATGAGCGGGTCTAGGGGACCCAACATGCATAAGTGATGAGGTCGTCTTGGTGACCCACCAGACCTATGTGATGAGTTGGTCTAGGAGACCTAATGGGCCTAAGTGACTCATCGGGGATGAGTGACTCAACTGTATAAGGTGTTCAGTGGTTACATATTATAGTCATGATTTTCATAAATTAGTTTATACCTATGTGAGATACTCTATTGACTCTATTGAATTCACTTCATAGAGGCTACAATTTACATACCTCTTTGGTAGTCTACTTTGTGTATTTCTTTGTGGTATACCATTGAGGTTGGGGGTCCTAGCAGAGTATTGTTTTACTCACCCCTGCATAGGCTTCACCCATACATGTTGTGTCCTGTGGAGATGATCTACTCTTTGAAAAAATACTTTTTGGACCAGAGCCAGGAGGTGATTTGAGTGTCATGATAGATGAGATGTGGTTATGCGGCTTTAGACAATGATTTTTGTACCAACCCTTCTGGTAGGGTTTTCTATGCAGGAGTTTCCCAGACTTTTACATTTACTTTTCTATTTTAGTTGGGCCTGTATTCTAACCCTATTTATCTTCACTTTTTTACTATTATAAATTTTGTTTTTTATGTTGTGTTTTCACCTTCCAGTATCTATGGCTTGGAGTTGTGTTCCTGTCTACAAATACTTAGGAAAATGCATCCCATTCATTTGGGATATACCCACTCATCCTTAGTCTCCATCTACAAGCCTATGGGAGGAAGACATGAGGTAGTCATGACATAGGCCCTAGGGGATGGGTCAAGACACATTGGTTTCAAAGGTGGTCAATTAAACATTAATAACCAAGAGTCTATGAGTTTGGTTTTTTGAAAAATGTTACGTGTTTTGAGTTCGGATTTCCAGAAAAGGAGTATAGTGATGGTGCAGATGCTGACATATCCATACACTAGGACACTGAATTCTAATTTTCAACAAGGTACATGATAACAATAGTTATAGGAAACAATGCTGGTACTTTAATTGTATTAGAATCGGTTGAGTTTTCCGTGTCATTCTTGAGTCATCTCACCAGGTATACTATATTAATTGTGGTATATATAGTTTTTTTTTTCAAGATGCTTCCACATAGATTGCCAACCAAGATTCTACCACATGGTCATAAGGATGATCCACTGGGTGACGAGATGGATACAAAGGTTCGTACCAAAGATATCACCTCCAGGTGGTGTACCAGCTATACCACCACATGTGTAGTATCATATTGTACATGTAGAACTAATGGATGAGATGTGCAGGAAATGCGCACATCATGAGTTTTTGAAACAGAGACCTCTTAGGTTTCAATAAAAATCCAACTCATATGTGGCTGAGGATTGGCTTGAAGTAGAGACTGAGTTTTCCATCCAGTCGGGATACAATTAGATCAGATGGTGGTCCTAGTGGTGAGCCTTCTACGTGGCTCAGCATGATGACAAGAAGGTTTTGACTAACTAGTCTTAAAACAATATGAATCTTATATGAATAGAGTTTAAAACTTTTCTCATATAAATGGATTTCATCATAAAATCTATGGGCTATACATGCCTAAGAGCATCTACGGTTCCAGATGGATGCCATGTTAGTAGTTGAGTATTCATCAAGGAATATTGACATTTTCAGGAACAACAAGAATACGATACAACCAGCACATTGGGTCTAGGAACTTTGAGCAAGGTGTTATTTAGGACATCAGAGTGAATTTTATTCTGTTGTGAATTACTCCTTATAATAGGGTGATCGAACAAACCTTTATGGTTTAAATTCCATGGCCAGAGTGTATATAACCAGTGAATTTCATCAGTAGGTAATTTGGAGTAGAGACCTCAATAGCAGGAGGCTATATATAGTCTTAGAGACTTGGACATGTGAGATGTTCCCAAAAGAGATCCTAGGATAGGAGATCCTTATATCATGGCTCATAGGGTGAGTCTAGTTGGCCTCGGGAGAGGAAATTCTTTTCATGAGACAGAAGTGGAAAACTCTAGATATTGTCTATCTCGTTGTGCTGCTAATAGGGAAATGGTGTATGGGCCACTAAGGAAGATGAATAGACAAGAAAAAAATGGATTTTTAGGGTAGAAGAAATGGAAGAGGAGTTGGGAGAGTAGAAGGAGGTGGTATACATTTTAACATGTTACCACCACCACCCCCATGTGGTCCACAAGAAGCTCAGGGAGATAGAGGATAGTTGAAGGGGAAAATGCATGTGGTCAAGGTATATGACCCATGTCTCAAGGAATGATTTTTGGTACGGTCTGTGTCTACAATAATCTGCCATTTTAACAGACACAGGTGTTAATCGTGCTTCCTTATCACAGATATTATTCAAGACTGAGAGTTTCTAGCTAAACCATTCACATGACCCTTTTGTCTAGAGATAACGTTGGGAGGAGACTCGATAATCACACTTATGATGATAGTGTTATCTGACCCTTGAAGAAATATTTTCAACTGGAATCTCTTGGTGGCAATGTCAAGTCCTTATAATGTCATTCCTAGAATGGATTGGCTATCGACAATCAATGTTATGATTGACTGTTTTAGGCAAAATGGGTGATTTAGGTCCGCAGTGATAGAAAGGGGTTTTCCTTGGTTGGAGAAAAAGGAAACCTAGGAAGCACAGGATAGACTCATGCCTAAGAGGGTGAATCCAATCACTCTTGAGTCGGCCTACCTTACCCTCATTGCAGTGGAGGTCTTGAGTTTTTACTTCCCTGTAATAGTAGAAAATTATGAGGATGTCTTCCCTGATGTTGTTCCAATTTTACCTCCACATATGGAGATAGACATCTATATTTTCCTACACCCCAATATAGAAACAATATACATGTTAGTATATCAGATGGATTTCGTAGATATTCATGAGCGGAGGGTGTAGGTGGGGGACTTATAAAGGAAGTGCATAGTAAGTCAGAGTGTTCAAGGTTATATTTGGATTACAGGAACTTTAACCATATGACTGTGGATAATGAGTATCCACTACCAAAGTGTTAATTATAATATCGATCAGTTGAAAGGGGAAACCATTCGCATGGATAGAAAGGTGCATGTAGGCTTTTCAGTAATTAAGAAAGAGTTTGATGAGCAACCAGATGTTTAGTTTCTCAGAGGTGGGAGTCATGTATGTAGTGTTCTATGATGCATCAGGGATCAGACATGGTTGTGTCCTGAGGAAGAGGCATGTGGTGATTGCCTATGGTTCGCGTTAGCTGAGACCATATAAGCATAACTGTGTGGCCCATGATCTTTTGTTACCAATGGTAGTCTTCACATTGAAAATGTGCTGAAAAGACCTAATGTGTGTGATGTTTATCTTCTACTCAAACCACAGGAGTCTCAAGTATATCTTATATCAAAAGGTTCTCAATTTGAGTTAGAGGTGTTGGATAAAACTTCCTCCCTGACTATGACTTGGAGAATGTCTATACTTCTTGTAAGGGAATCCTAGAAGCGGATTCTCTTATTAGAAGATCTATTTTGTAGATTCAAAATGATAAAACATATTAGTTAGCGTCATTACAGTTATCCTTCATGGATAGAGATGATGTAGCCCACCTCCAATCAGTGGTTGATACCCCCCACTCTTAAACTGAGGCAGGGAGGCACAAATAGATGATACCAACAATGAGACATTACATGCTCACATTTCCATGGGGAATGACCCTAATGGATATTCTAAATTTGGGGAGAATGTCATTTCTTTAAGGGGATGTACAACAGTAGTAGTGAACGCCTGGAGAGGTGAGATTCATCGAGATATGCATGTGGTTGTAAAGGAGTACAACAGGAATTATAAAATATGTAATAGATGGGCTTACCTATTGATATAAATGTTGAGCACTTCTTGAAGTTAGGTTTGTGTTTGTCAACTCACAATGTCGAGACCATGTGCTTGGAAATGGTTTATATTTCCTTCCTTGTGGTGACAGGAAGGGAGTGAAAAAGGATATCTATGGACATCATGATGGGGTTACTATATATGAATAGGGTACATGATACCATCTAGGGGATAGTGGAATGATTCAAAAAGTCTTACATGTCGTAGCTCTTAGGGAGAAAAGTTCAGTAGAGATCATGGGATGCCTCTAGACGAAGGAGATAACTAAACTCCATAAAAATCCCATAGATGACAGTTTCTTGATCAGTATGATCACTTGGTATCCTGGACATGGAGATCGAGGATCAATAGTAGAGGACCCTAAATGGGTAGTTAATTCCATTAGGTTATTCATGGTGGTGGTACAAGAATATCTAGAAGAGCTCGTGGGAGTGAAAGTCTTAGATTCGTGCTCGTACCCTAATCTATTTGGGTATCCCTCTGTTTGGATTTCTGGGACGTAAAGCCTTAATGTGGGGAGAATATAATGACTCATATTTTCTTGGTTTTATTTTTAGAAAATTTATTGGAATATTCCATGACCAGGAGCTGAGATGACATGCGATTCTGAGGCCCGGTGTGCCCGGAATGGTTTGATGAAAATATTATGTTTTTAATAGATGATGTGAGTGGGTTTTCTAAAAAAAAGGGGAATGAATCTTAAATGGGATCCCATATCAGAAATATGAGGGAACTATTACATTCAGGATATCAGGTTTACCCAATACATGGCTTAACTATAGTTGGCGTGAATATCTAGTGAGAAAACCAAAAAAATCACATAACCATAAATAAAATTATTAAATAAAATTATTTTATTTTTCAAATGATTATAACTCATGAATGATGACTTTGATTGAACATTAAATAAAATTTTTTATTTTTTAATGGGGGTTTTTCCTTAGGTCGATCCTAACATTGGTCGAAATGGGTAAAATAGGGAAAGTAGTTTTTGGACCTAAAAATAAATAAAATAATTAAATAAACATTATTTTATTTCAAATCCTATAACTCATAAAGGTTAAATCGAATTGGAAATCTAAGAGTAACATTGAGCTCATGAGGTTCTTCATTTATTAGGTGGGGCCTAACATCAACCAGCACAGGTCTATGGTAAAACTTAAGTTTGTTTCATTTTAAAGAAAAATAATATAAAATTATGAAATTTTATTTTATCCCAAAAAAATTTGGAATGAAATGTAGATATAGTTGTTTCATTTCATAAATGAAACAGTGTAATGCTGCATGACTCAAAATAATAGAAATATTGAAATATGTTTCTTCTATTTATTAGATTAATAGAGACATGAGATCAGGTGAGGATTCTAGAGTTTTCCTTGAAGTGTGGAAGGGATTTTGTTGTGAACGACGAATAAAAATGAATGTCCCCCTCCTATTGGAAGGATTTCACCAATGACGAAGGATTGTGGTCTTAGGATCGATGAATGATGGAAGTGTGGCTCCATTCTTCACCAGTGATTGATCCAATCCTCATGGTGGGGGTTGTTATATAATTTGTGTTCTTCCCAATTCCTTAATTTAAACAATGAATGTGGATCACCCCACGAATAGGTTAACCTGCGGTTCGATTGTTCTTGCAGGAGGGTTCAACTTGTTGGTTTTAATATGGGGGAAATTGTTTTTCTTATGTTTGTTTTCTTGATCCTTTTAATGGGAGTAGATTAAGGTCATAATGAACAATAGTCGAGGCTCATTATTTGGTTTTATTTTTCATGTATCTTCCCCAAAACAAATTCTTCTCATTCGTCATAGAATAACGAGTGGATGATCATTGCACGTATGTTTCTTGGTGAAACAATACAAAATTAGAGATCTAGCCTTGTGACGACCTAACAGACGGGAAACAATGACATGAACAAAGGGATGGATGTGACATGGGAGATACAACCATTAGAGAGTTTTCTAATGAGTGGTTTGTATCATGGATACAAACACACATAAGTGAATATGGTGAACAATGGATTCTAGAATGTCTTTAGGATCATAGATTAGACTCCGTTCAGTGTTGGGGGTGGCACGCGACGGCGACCACGTTCCGGTGTGGCGAAGGCTGACCACCCATGAAGGAGGTTGGAGGACCCTATAGTGGCTCAAATGTGGGTGGCTATGGAGGCCATAGCTAGGATGGAGCACGGTGGAATGGGTTGATGATGCGGCGAGTGCCACATCAAATCGGTGGCATACGGTCAGCAGACCCTGAGCGGGATCAGGGGACAGCCGAGCTGGGTACATGACGTAGAGGAGAACTAGAGACTACATCCATGGGTGGGATCCTGGATGTGGCTCTATCCATAACTGGTGGATTGAACCGGTCTTCACCAAGCAGACAAGGTTGGCTGGGCTGCACTGGGCCAGGCCTAACTGGCCGGGTAGGACCAGACCTAGACCCAACCAAACCTTTTTCACATAAAGACTCCTAACTTCCAAATAGTATGTTCGAATACTGAGCCATTTGTGGAGTCGGGAACCTCAAGAAAAGGATATTATTTTGATATATTCTATGTGGGTATTAAATGAAGTTGCCACAGGACCGATGGCTTGATAAGTACCTTCTCTCAGAATCAAGTGCGCTATGAGCGCGGATCCTGTAGCTGTTTGTGACAGGAAGACTATTGGAAAACGAGTTAAGGTAAACCAAAATGCCTAACTGGCGAGCAGGTTTAGGTGACCTAGTAGGCCTAATTGACGAGCGAGTTTAGAAATCCCAGAAGGCCTAAGTGATGTGTGGGGTTAGGTGACCCCACATGCCTATGTGATGAGTGGGTCGAGGATACCTAGATGGCCTATGTGATGAGAGGGTCTAGGTGAACAGGAAGGACTAAGTGATGAGTGGGTCTAGGTGACCTAGTGTGCTAAAAAACTAATCAGGGATGAGTACCTCAACAGTACAAGGTGTTCACGGTTTACGACTGATAGTCTTTCTTTTGAAACTTCATATTATACACGTTTGATCTAAGTCTAGCGACCCTATTTATTGTACTTCATAGAGGATAAAAATTAATACCTCTTTGGTATTATTCCCTATGTGTTGATTTTTGGTATACATTTGTGGTTTGGAGTCCCTACTGAGTACTGTTTTACTCAACCCTACACGAGATTCAACCACACATGTTGTGTCTTGTGTAGACGATCAATGCTTTGACAAAGTCCTTGGTTGACTGGGGCCAGGTTGTGATTTGAGTGACCCGACCGAAAATATGTGCTTCTAAGGCTTCAGATAGATATTTATATACCTACCCTTTAGGTAGGGTATTCTATAGAGGAGTTTCAGAGAATAGTACATGTACTTTTCTATTTCTGCTGGGCCTGTATTTTGGCAATGTTTACCTTCATTTTTCTACTTTCATACCATATGTGTTTACATAGTGTTTTCACCTTCAAGTATTTATGTCTTGGAGTTCTGTGTGTGTACAAGTACATAGGAAAATACCTCCCATTTTTTTGGGATTTTCCTACTCAACACTTGTCACCATCACCTTGCCTATGGGAGGTACGTTTGGGGTAGTCATGGCAGGAGCCTTGGGGTATTGTGCATGGTAATATTTAGATAGGATAAAATTACATAATGATGTAATAAGTTCAATAAAACCATAAAAGTGTCCCAAACATTTGATATTTCCAGTGATCTATCATAAATGATAGTATTAGATTGGTAATTTTTTTATAAATGTTCTTATAAATCTTTAAGAATATAAAATATATCATGTTATATAAAAGGAAATTTCAAAATAATCATTATTTCACATTTTATGAATATATTACCAGATTTGAAATGATAATTTACCTCTTAAATAATTAAAATTAGTTATCCGAAACCATTTTTTATCATATATTATTATAATTTTTTGAAAAAATGTTAATGTTAGAGGGTGTATGAATTTTTATTGAAATAAAAAATATGATCATGATTCCCAAATGATATTTGGGTAATGGATGAACCACTATATGTTGAACATTCTGTGTATACATGATTTCATTATTATACTCAGGGTTCATGTTTCATATTTAACCCCTATAGATGTTGTTGAAAAGATACTTATCATGTGATCCATCACAAAATAATACCTTTCAAAAATGATCCATTTGGATTATCTAATATAGGTATGGTTGTTATGTCATGGATCATTTCATTTGTTGAGTCATAATGAAGATATGGTTTACCCTCCCTAATTTTGATTATGGATTCTTGTCCATTGATTGATATAGATTGAGGATGTATATTTCTATACCAAGAGTTGGTTTATCTGATATGATTATCTATCTAGATGTTTGGAATGTGATGTTCACAATAACTTAGAAGAATGAAAAGTGATTTATTCATCAACTTGGAAAGTCTATACATATGTATTCGATAATATATGAGAATTCTATATGATATTGACATACTCTATGTCTCATGGTCACTCACATTCTAGGGAAAAGTGATAACATTATTTGACACACTTTTATATGACATAATATGTGAGAAAATATATAGAGATACACATGTTTTATATAGATCATATCATGTGACATTATATATTGAATTTAATTGAAGCCTTCCAGGATACTTCTTTTTTATAAAATTATGGATATTAGAATTCATAATTTGTAACGACCAAATGTTTTTCAATGGAAATTCCCTTCTCATAAGTATGATATAAAATCACATGAAGATACAACATAATAAACTAATAAGTTCTAAGTTACCTTTAAACATAAGTTCTTCACTTATGTATTTGGAATTTTGAAAATCTGGCATACACGGTTGTAATCAGTAAGTTATTTGGAGTCCGATAAGGAAAATTAATTTCTGGTGAATAGTAACCTACCATAATGAATAGTAATATACCCTTATGAATAGTGATATACCATAATTAATAGTAACCTCACCTATGGTGGTATAAAAATAATATTCAAGTTGGAAGTACGATATACCTATATTTGAGAATAAGTTAATGAATGTTTTAATATTGGTTTTGATAATAAATTATTATTTTAATTAAATATTAAAATAATAATATTTATAAAATTATTTTTGAAAAATGGAATTCATTTTTTTGTTCTACATGTCGAAAAATGGTTAGGGTGAATTTTTGGGATTTTTCTAAAACACATGAATTTTTGATGAATAGTAGAATCCGATAATTCACATCAAATACTAAATAATTGATTAAGTGAGTCATCAAAGATGTTATGCAGATGTAATCCCATTTGGTTTGGGATGACATGAAAAAATCACTATTCATGTTCATGTAATACTTACTATTCATTGTCTTGGGAAGAAATAATAAATTAATGATTATAATATTATGAAATCGCTCCTCTCCTCCAATATAAAACCCCCCTTCACTCCCTCTTCTCTACACTCCTCTCAATCCTTTTTCCTTTCCATTATTCTACCCAAATATCTCTCCAAGGTCCACCCCCACATCCAAAAGCTCTCAGCCTCCTCAAAATACCAGAACAACTCCCGTTAAGAGGTTCTCAAAGAAGGAAGTCTCAAGAGGTAAATTCCTCTTCCCAATTTCTCCTTTCCTTTTATGTTATTTTCTTTTTATTTATTTTGTCACTTCACTTCACCATATTAGAATCATACATCCAGTAACATAAATTTAATTTAATGTCTTCATGCAGGTGGTATATTTTATTATCTTCTCTCCTTTCCCCACCCTTTTATTTGAATGAAATGAAAGCGTCGTTTGAGATGTGCTAATTTAGCTCATTCAAGGACAACAGTTTATCAATTTCTATTATTACCTTTAATTCTTGTCATGAAACCATTTGTGTTATGGTTGAACCAGATTATTATATATGTAATATATCCTATTTTTTTCAGTAATCCATTAGAACAAATTGAATTATGTTATAAAGAAAAACACATTCTTTGTAATCAAATCCATCGATTAACAAAAACGGTTATCACTATGGTTATATATATAATAATTAGACTTCAGTATAAGTAACCTAATCAAAATTAAAACCCTGTAATCTCCTGGATATAAACTAAAGAATATTACTTTAATCCTGGACAACCACTTTCATCTTGCATAAAATCCAAACATGAATATAAGTGAACCAATCTTTTAAATCCAAGTAAACAAACGAGCCTAAACAATGAAATTGAACCTTGTAATTAATCAAAAAGGATATGAATGAACTAAAAAGGGTTATAATAAATAAATTGAATATAGATGAGGTTATAGAATTATTAATTAATAAACCTAAATTTTTTTATTTAGGTCATTAATAACAGGTGGATAACACCAACGGATTTAAGGTAAGGGATCCTCCCCTTTTCACTCTTAATCAAGATTGTTCTCTATGTTATGCCTTTTGTGTAATACCAAGTGATGGGGTATGTTTATACACCTTCCCCATACTAACCTAATTTTTTATAAGTGCGGAGAAAACCCTTATCTATCTCATAAATCCCTCTTAGTTACACCTGATACCATGCCGATAAACTATAATGGATTCTACCCGAACATCATTTATTCCTTTGGGTTGCTCTATCTTTCTTTTTTCCAAAATATAGTTATCCTTTCTATTTATTTAGAACATAATAATTCTGTTCATATTCTCCAAAATCATGTTATAGTATCCATTTCTCATTCTTTTTTGGGGATATACATACATTTAAGTGAATCTCTCCTCGATACTTCCCAATTAGAACACTCATTTTAAAGAAACTTCCCGAACTTTTACCCAATTTCAAGTGCACTATATATTCTCTTTTAATACATAGTTCTCTTTATAAATTCATTATTTTTATTATTAAATCCATTTTGGTTCATTTCTATTTTGATATTAAAGAATTTCTTCTTTACTATTTTGAAATATCTAAAGAATTTTCCTTAAAACCGCACAAAAATGTTTTAATGCTAATGTCTCTCAAATACATTTCTTATGTGATGTTACTTCTATTTATTACCACCTACAATGTTTTATGCCTAAATTACCTTATTAACATCCATTTATTTTCTATTCCCTTCCTTTCATGGACACTTTCAAGATACACTCATTGGTTATGCTTTATGTCATGATTGTGGTACCCAATTCTCTCCACGGGTAACCTTATGTTTATGAAAAATTGATTATGTATAATTAATTATGTGGAAATAAGATTTATGTGGTAAAAATATTTATTTGGAAAGAATATTCATGAAAATTTAGAGATGGGTGCACCCAGGTACCACTCCAATGCATTGGGTAAGGATAAGTCTCATGAGATGCGATGTGAAACAGGATTGGCGGTTAGCCTTGACCCATACTGAAATGGGAAATGAGATTGAAGGTTTTCCTTGACCTGTACTAAAGATATGATTTATGATTCTTCCACATTTATATGATTCCTTGTTTATAATATCCCATTCTCATATTAGATGATTTTACATGTTTTATGCTTTGGATATCCTTATGTCATGCCTCCAAACTGATGTGCTTGAGATGTATCCTTATGTTCATTCCCTTACTGGGATTTTTATCTCATCCCTTTGTTCATATGTTCCCCAGGGTACCCTATGTAGATGTATGGTCTCAAAGGATGTTAGAAGCACTTTTTGGAGATTAAATAAATATGTTTTTAGCCTCATGTTTTGTGTTATATGTACCTAGTCTTCCAAGAAAATAGACTTATCGATCCTTGGCTTATACTCAGATGATTAATTATCCTTAAAATCATGAAATGTTTTATGTAAAAGGCTTGGGTTGCAATAGTTGGTATCAGAGGATGGTCTAGTTATTTTTGGAGATTAGGAATAGAGCACCTTAGTTAGAACCTTAAGGATGAGACTAAGTGTAAGTAAACAATCCTAAATTTTGGTGAGTATAGAGTAAGTGGTTTATCCAACTAATACATCCATGTCTGGATATGAGCAGGTAGAGGTGGCTCTGGCACAGATGTATCTAGGGGTAAAACCCAAAAACACCACTTTAAGTTAGACTCGAACGTGAGCTGGTTCACGATAACGAGCCTTTCTACACTCTTGGTTACGACACTCCTGGGGGATATGCTTTGATATATTCACGAGTTTAGTACAAACCGTTATTAAGGGAAAAAAAGAATCCACTAAGAATATAAGATAAGAAATAGACCGAGGATAACGAAGATATAAACCTAAGGAATCACAAGTCAGGATATAATTCTTCTTTTTTATGTTCATACTTTTATGTTGAAGGTTTTTTTGATGCTCAATAGCTATGTATTCATGACCTCTAATTATACGTTCTTTTTCATAGTTAATGGAGGGAAATAGAATAACATGTTCCAACAACTATAAAGACCCGTAAATTTCAAGTGAAATTTTTTCTTAACTTTCTTTGGGATTTTACAAGTACGCAGTTTCTGACGGAGCCTGATTCCGAGGCCCGGTGTGCCTGGAATCAATTTCTGAAGTTTGGCTCAGGTACGTTCAGTGAACGAATGAGCGGGTTTTCCTAACTTTTGAACCATTGCATGGAATAGAAATCTGATGGCACCAATGAAACCGCAGTGCCGGTAATTTCTCAGGAACACCTTTTCTAGATTTTCGTTTTCTCGGGTGTGGTTATTTAAAAATGGGTTAACTAATGAATAAAATAAAAGTTGTGCAACAATTTATATTTTTTGTTCTAAGTAGTTTAAACCTACATATGGAAGTTGATGTGGGACCCACTATATCCTAACCCCCTCTTGATAGGATATTAGTGAGGTGGGACCCACATGAGCCCCACCTATTCACCTTCCGCAAACCCCCATTATTTTGTAACACGCCCACACCCCCTTATTAAATGCCAAGTCAACTCTCACATTAAGTGGACTGTTAAGAATCTTTAATTAATTCAATTAAATGAATAAATTCTTTTGAATTTAAAATGGAATGTTGGCTTGTGTGTGTTAATTAAATAAGACAAGTCTTATTTCATTAGGGGTTTCTTTGTTGTGTTGAGTGGTAGAGTTCCACGAAGAACTTCATCTTCCTCCTTGAAGAACGCGAAGAACGCACCGACACCGACGAAGAACGCCGACCTCCGATGAAGGATGATGAAGAACGCTAATTCCTCGGAGATCGATGATGGGACACCATGTACCACGATGCTGATGATCCTCTTCTCCGCAACGATGTGTACCGCGACATCGACGACGTTTACAGAGCCTCCTTCCGCAATGCCGTCTTCCGCAACGTCCTTTTCCCGCAACGAACCTTCGTTCGACAACACCTTGAGGTAGGGGTTAATTTTTTTGTTCGTGAATTCTTTGTAGTTAATCGACTATTATTCTTGTGCCGCCTGTTATCATTATAAAAGGAGGAGGTCGGACCGCACGAACATGACCGACCCTCCTCCCCCTTTGACGTTGTATATCTTGCGGCACGAGCAAAGGCAGCGCGGTGCAACGACACCGCACGGAAGCAAGAGGAACGGGCGAATAAGCGCGGCGCCGTCGCGCCGCGTCGTTGAGGCCGAAAAAAGCTGCGTCGCTATCGCGCCGCACCGGTCGGACAAGGCCGCGGCTCAAAGCCGCAGGGGTGCAAGGTGGGGCGGCCGGAACCGCCGGCCGTTGGAACCTGGGAGGAGCGGGACCGCACGATCCCGCGACAATAGTACCAGCTGGCCGGGCCGGGCCGGCCGTTTTGGAAGGAAAACCGAGGGTCATAACCCCGGGCTGGAAAAGGAGCAGCCCCCACATGGGGCCACAGTTTCAATCAAGGGGGAAACACCCCCCCCCCCCTTTCCACTCGTCTCGGCCAGCGCCGAGATGGCCACACATGGGTCGCGCCAGTGCCAGGCCAACCGGCCACCCAGGCCGGACCGGCCGCACCGGGCCAGGACACCCTGGCTGGGCCGCGTCCTAATGGACTGGACACGGACCCGGGTCAGGTCGACCCGGTTCGGTCCGACCCAGGGTGTCTCGGGCCGGGTCGGTCCGGGCCCCAAACCCCCTAAAACCGGATAGGTTCGTTCCTTTTCCCATATCATGGGCTACAGACCTCTGATTGACGCACCATCAGTTGCGATGCGATCCTTGGATCAAGACAGCAATTTCTCTATATTACACTCAATGTTTTGGAGAACCTTTTGTACGAACGGGTTGGTTCATGCTCGAAACCAACCGGGCCCTCGGAGTGGAAACGCTTATAACTTGAGCTTCGGAAGTCCGATTGACGTGTCGTCGACTTTGTTGGATTCCTCTTAGTGAGACGAACCTTTTTGATTACTCCAATAGAGGTTTGGACATAGTTGGAGTATGGTCAGGTTTGTTTTGACTTAAAAACCAACCAGGTCCCTATAATGAAAAATCCAATAACTCTCAGACCGGGCATCCGATTGAAGCGTCGTCTGTCAGGTTGAGTTCTTTCTGAAGAGATGGAACTTTGGGATACATCAAATTTGGACTACATGTCAGTTGATGTATCGTCCTCTTTTATTGTGGATCGGACCCTCCTAGAACGAGCGTGCTATGTGCGGAAACCCTAGAGCTGGATGTGACTTCAATGGTGAAGACTTTCGTACTGGAATCCTCCATGGGTTCGACGACGATGACAACCACATTGGAATCCTCTGTGGGTTCGACGGTGAAGACTTTCGTACTGGAATCCTCAGTGGGTTCGTCGGTGACAACTACGGTACTTTCAATCATTATGAAACCCTAGAGCTGGATGAGACTTCAAGATTGCTAATCGATCGACTCGGTGTGTTTCGGATAGCCCAGTGGGGAGTGCTTGGTTGTAGCGGCAGACCCACGGCGGAGAAGTGCTTGGTTATACCGGCAGACCCGCGGTACTCAAGAAAAGGAGTACCTCTGGAGGCTTTGAGGGGGAGCGCTTGGTTGTAGTGGCAGACCCATGGTGGGAAGCACTTGGTTGTAGCAGCAGGCCCACAGTACTCAACAGGTGGAGTACTACAGCAGTCCAAGGTTAGTGGGAAGTGCTTGGTTGTAGCAGCAGGCCCACTGTACTCGATAGAGGAGGAGTTCCCCAGCAGCTATGGTTTCGACATCATGATTAAATCCTATTTTGAGGTGAGTCTTGACTTTCAATCATTATCTTTGATATGATTTAATTGCATCCTGTGTGGATTGGGTTGTACTATCATGTGTGGGCTTGATCGAACTTAGGCTCGGATGTTGGAGCCGAACTGGTATTGATGACTTAGGTATATGTATGGGTATATACCTAAGTAGTGTTGGATGTTACTTTGTGATTGTATCTTTCCTTTTTGGATTATCTTTTGTGGATTCTGGGAGACCATTTTGGGTCTCGGGGTCCCTAATGAGTACCGTATACTCACCCCTGCACGGGCAATGCCCGCACTACGTTGTGTTGGATCCAGACGACGGACATCACTGATCGTGGTTGAGGTTTGTGGAGCAAGTCGGTACCCGGAGGTAGACCACTCGGCGGGACGTACACGGAGACGACGACTGGACCCGAGGAGATGAGGAGGCTATCTGTACCCACCCATCAGGTGGGAGTTCCAGTGGGCGGCACGACGTTGCTGCTTTACTTTCAGTTGCTGTACTTTCTTTCAATTGTACTTTACATTAGTTGGGCTTGTATTCTTGCCCATTTACTTTCCAGAACTTACAGTTGTACCCATTTTACTTAGTGTTTACTTCATATTGCTTACACTGGTGTTTTTTTACTTTATAAAGGAAATGTCTTCCCTTTTTATCGTGATTTACGCCTTGGTGCTAGTCACCAGCCCCTGGACTATGGGAGGCGGGCTTGGGGTAGTCACAACACGGGTCCTGAGGACAGGTTGTGACAACAACCAATGTGATAGGAAATGTGATGATATCCCTATTGACATGCCTGATGTGATGGAAGTGGGTGCTCAAAACTTCATGTTAGTACATGCTCAACTGGTTTGAGTTATGAATAATAACTTGAATCTCGTGGAACGTCCCCCTCCTTCAATGAAAGATCAATTTTTTGTAGAATCATTCATTCATCAAATGCCTCCCAGGTTTAGCGGGTCTTCTAATCCCCTCCTCATAGAAGAATGGATTAACTCCATTGAAATGATTTTATATATCCTCTAGTTCTCGAAAGAAGGGAACTTTGTACTGACAGTCTATCGTTTTGATGGGGAAGCTGATCAGTGGTGGAAACTGATCAATAATACAATGTCCCAAGAGGGAATTGATTCCATATAATGAGAGGAATTCAAGAGGATGTTATTCAACAAATATTTTCCTAAAACCCTCCATATCAATATGGAAAGCGAGTTCCTTGGACTCAAGCAAAAGTAAGAGAGTCCATCGGGGCATATGAAGTGAAATTTACAAGGCTTTCAAAGTACACCTCTGGCTCTTTCATGAACACTAAAAGCATGGTTGGTCGCTTCTTTAGTGGACTAATTAAGAGTCTATTAAAAGTGTTGGTGATTCAAGACTTCAACAGCTATGATGAGATTGTCCATTGTGCCCTCAAGGTTGAAATGGTGATTGGAGACTCTCAGTGGTATGATGGGCCTAGTGAAAAGAAGCAGAAAATGGAGAACAATATGGGTGGTTCATCAAAAAAATCCATTGATGGAATGAAGCCGCACTTTCCCCTTTGCAAAAATTGTGGGAAGAATCATCTCGGTGAATGTATCAAGGGATCCATGAATTGCTTCAAATGCAGAATGTTTGGTCATGTGTCCAAGAACTACCGAAGGGATATGAAAAATCCCACTAATTTTGAAGAAGAAAGGAAGGTTCAGATCAACACTCAGCCTGTAGTGTAGTGTTATAACTGAAAGGAGCTTCGGCATTATGAAAACAATTTCCCTAAGGTGAGGGTTGTCAAAGGAAATCAACAACAACCTCCAAGGAAACAAGGAAGGGCTTATGCTATCACTACAACTGAGGTGGAGACAAAAAAGGGTGTGGTGATTGGTACGCTTGTTATTCATTCAAGAATAGAGAACATACTATTTGATTTTGGATCTACTCATTCTTTCATATCTTGAAAGTTTTTTAGAACTATTCAAACATCACCTCAAAATTTGGAGGAAAATTTCTCTGTGCGAACAGTGAAAGGAGAAATTATTGAATCCATGGTTTGTAACTCCTCCCTGGTTAATGTTATTGGACTGAACCTCCCATCAAATCTTTTCATACTTATTTTAGGGGAGTTCGACGCTTTCTTTGGCATGGACTGGTTATCTTTGTACAAGGCCAACATTAATTTTCGGGAAAGGGAGATCACTTTTCACATCCCGAAGCATCCACCGATTCTATACAAGTGTAAAGAGGAAGTTGAATCTCTTTTAGAATCGTAGTCTCTAGTTTGGATACTTCATCCTTGTGAGAAAGATAATGTAGATCAAATTATTGGGACAAAGGATCGAATCATCCTTAAAGACATTCCTTTCCTGAGGGATTACACTGATGTATTCCCCGAAGAGTTGCATGGTCTTCCCCCTGACAGAGAGGTTGAGTTCTCAATTGAACTTATCCCTGGATCTCTGCCAATCTCAAAGAAACCCTAGAGAATGGCCACCGTAGAGCTAGAAGAGATGAAGAAGAAATTACATGAGAATATAGAGAAGGGTTTTATAAACCTGAGTGCTTCACCGTGGGGTTCTCCAGTCCTCTTCATCAAGAAGAAGGATGGATCAATGTGCCTCTGCAATTATTATCATGATCTCAATAAAATCACTATAAAGAACAAGTATCCCCTTCCATGGATAGATGACTTGTTCGACTAGCTTCGTGGGGCTAGTTATTTCTCTATGGTAGACCTTCGGTCAGGATATCACCAACTAAAGGTGAGGAAGGAAGATATTCCCAAGACTGCCTTTCGAATGAGGTATGAACAATATGAGTTCATAGTGAAGCCCTTCAGACTGACTAATGCTCTAGCAATTTTCATGGATTTAATGAATAGTGTCTTTAGAGATTACCTCAACAAATTTGTGGTGGTCTTTATTGATGATATTCTAATATTCTCCAAGAGCAAGGAGGAACATGAAGAGAATTTGGAAACTGTGTTAAAGACATTAAGAAGGGAGAAGTTGTATGAAAAGTATAGAAAATGTGTGTTCTGGATGGAAGAAATATCATTCTAGGGGCATGTTATCACTAGGAAAGGGATATCTGTAGACCCTTCCAAGACGAAGGCAATTGAAGAGTGGACGAGGACAACTTCTATAACGGAGATCCGCATATTTTTTGGTCTAGATGGGTATTATCAACGATTCATGAAGAACTTTTCATGATTATCAAACCCAATGACCAATCTGACATGGAAGGGAGTAAAGTTAGTCTGGACATAGGAATGTAAAGACTGTTTCGAGGAGTTGAAAAAGAGTCTTATCACTGCGCCGGTACTCACTATCCCTTCAAGTAGAGAACTCTTTGTGGTGTATGATGATGCTTTTGAGAAATTCTTAGGCTGTGTGCTACTGAAAAATGATAAGGTGATGGACTATGTATCAAGGAAGATGAAAATCCTTGAGCAAAACTATCCCACACATGATTTGGAGTTGGCGGCTGTGATCTTTGCTTTGAAAATCTAGTGGCAACATCTCTATGGGGGAAAATATGAGATATATACTGACCACAAGAGTCTCAAATATATATTCACTCAGAAAGAGCATAATATTTGGCATTGAATATGGATAGACCTCATCAAGGATTATTACTGGTCAATCCACTACCATCCTGGTAAGGAAAACAAGTGGAAGATGCTCTAAGTAGAAAGGATCCTACATCTTTATCAATGATGATAATTGAAACAGATTCGATCTTCTTAGATTTGATAATGATGGACATGGGAATCATTAATGGTGGAATATCAACAATCCTTTCTCAAATGATTTCTTAACCATCCCTCTTAGAGAAAACAAAGGATGACCAAAGAAAGGATGTGGAAATTCAGAAAAGGGTGGAAGCTGTTAAAAATGGGAAATCCTCCAATTTCAAAATTGACGAGGAAGGAGTTTTAATATTTGGGACACGATTAAGTGTACCATATGATCCAGAGATAAATAAAGAGCTATTGAATGATGCACATAGCTCAACCTTCTCTATCCATCTTGGGAGTACCAAAATGTACCGTGATTTTCAAGAACACTTCTAATGGGATAACATGAAGAAGGAGATGGTGGAATATATATCAAGGTGCTTGGTAAGTCAACAAGTTAAAGCTGAGAAACAAAAGTAAAAAGGTACAATGCATCCATTGCATATACCCATGTGGAAATGGTAAAATGTTACAATGGACTTTTCCATGGGTCTACCGAATTCGTCAGAGGGAAATAATGCATTATAGATTGTGGTAGACTGACTCACCAAGACATCCCATTTCATCTCTATTCGGAAAGATCTCTCGATCGGACAAATTGCAAGGATATATATGAAGAAAGTGGTGAGACTACATGGTGTTACACTCTCAATTGTCTCTGACTGTGATCCAAAGTTCACATCTAAATTCTGAAGGAGCCTTCAACATTCTTTGAGTACTGAATTAAATTTCAGCATGGCCTATCACCACCAAACTTATGGCCAGTCTGAAAGAACTATTCAGACGCTTGAAGATATTCTTAAAGCATACTCTCAAGAATTCAAATCTGGATGGGATCAAAATCTCCCCTTGGTTGAGTTCACATACAAAAATAGCTTCTACTCGAGCATTCAAATGGATCCATATGAAGCTCAGTATGGAAAGTGATGTAGAACTCCAACCTATTGGGATGAAGTTGGATAAAGAGAGCAACTTGGACCCGATCATGTTCAAGAGATGACAGAGAAGGTTCAAGTTATCCAGAAACACATCAAAGCTGCTCAAAGTTGGAAAAAGAGATATGATGAAAACCATCGAAGGGACTTGGAGTTCGACGTTGGAAATAACGTCTTCCTTGGAATATTTCCAGGGAAGAGAGTCATGTGATTCGGGAAGAAAGTGAACCTAAGCCCAAGGTTTATTGGCCCCTTCAAGATCCTTGAATGCATAAGAGTTGTGGCCTATCAGCTTTTACTTCCACCAAATATGGCTCGAGTTCATGATGTTTTTCACGTATCACTATTGAGGAAGTACATACTTGATCCCTCACATGTACTAAACACAGAGGTGGTGCAGCTGGAAGATGATCTCTCCTATGAGGAGTAGCTAGTAAGGATTCTGGATCAGAGAGATAAGGTTCTACACAACAAGAAAACCCATCTTTTCAAAGTGATGTGGTGGAACTATAATATTGAGGAAGAATCCTGGGAACCAGAAGAAGCAATAAAGGAGAAACACCCTCACCTCTTTGTGTAAAGTGAAATTTTGGGGGTGAAATTTCATAAGGGGGAAGAATGTAACGACCCAATGCCTTTCAATGGAAATAACCTTCTCATAAGTATGTCATAAAATCACATGAATACACAACATAATGAAATACTAAGTTCTAAGTGACCTTTAAACATAAGTTCGTCACTTCTGTGTTTGGAATTTTGAAAATATGGCATACACGGTTGTAATCAGTAAGTTATTTGGAGTCTGATAATGAAAAACATAATTTTTAGTGAATAGTAACCTACCCTAATGAATAGTGACATAGCCTTATGAATAGTGATATACCCTAATGAAAATTAACCTCACCTATGGTGGTTTAAAAATAGTATTCTTGTTGTAAGTACGATATACCTATATTTTTGAATAAGTTAAGGAATGTTTTAAAACTGGTTTTGATAATAAATTATTATTTTAATTAAATATTAAAATAATCGTATTTAGAAAATTATTTTTGAAAAATGGAATTCATTTCTGGATTCAACATGTTGAAAAATGGTTTGGGTAAATTTTTTGGATTTTTCTTAAATACATGAATTTTTTATGAAAAGTAGAATCCGGTAATTCACAATAAATGCTAAATAATGGATTAATTGAGTCATCGATGAAGTTCTGCTGATGTAAGCCCAATTGGTTTAGGATCACATGATAAAATAACTATTATTGGTCATGAAATACTTACTATTCATTTTCTTGGAAATAAATAATAAATTAATGATTATAATATTATGAAATCCCTCCTCTCCTCCACAGTAAAAAACACCCTTCACTCCCTCTTATCTCCACTCCTCTCAAACCCTGTGCCTTGACAATATTATACCCAAATCCCTCCCCAATTTCCTCCCCCACGTAAAAAAGATCTCAGCCTCTTCAAAATAACAAAACCTCTCCCCTTAAATTGTTCTCAAAAGAGGAAGTCTCAAGAGGTAAATTCCTCTTGCCAATTTCTTCTTTTCTTTTAAGTTCATTTCTTTTTTATTTATTTACTCACCTACCTTCACCATAATAGTATGATAAATCTAGTAACATAATCATCCTGAAATGTCTTCATTCTAGTGGTATATTTCATTATCTTCTATCCTTTCCCCACCCTTTTATTTGAAATAAATAAAAGCACCATTTGAGATGTGCTAATTTAGCACATTCAAGGACACAAATTTATCAATTTCTTTATTATCATTAATTATGGTCATGAAATGATTTGTGTTATGGTTGAGGAAGATTATTATATATGTAATATAACCTAATTTTGGTTCTGTAATCCTTTGGTACAAATGGAATTAAGTTATAAATCAAAACACAATATTTGTAATCAAATACACCGACTAACAAAAACGGTTATCACTATGGTTATATATATAATAATTCGAATTCACTCTAAGTAACCCAATAAAAATTAAAAACATGTAATCTAATAGATATGAAATAAAGAATAAAACATTAATTCTGGACAACCACTTTCATCTTGCGTAAAATGCAAACTTGAATATAAGTGAACCAATCTTTTAAAGCCAAGTAAACAAACGAGTCTGAACAATGAAATTGAACCTTGTAACTAATGAAAAAGTATTTGAATGAACTAAAAAGGGTTATAATAAATAAATTAAATATATAAAAGGTTATGGAATTATTAATTAATATTCCTAGTTTGTTTATTGAGGTTATTAATTACAAGTGGATAACACCAACGGATTTAAGGTAAGGGATCCTCCCCTTTTCACACTTAATCAAGACTGTTATCTATGTTATGCATTTTTTTGTAATACCATGTGATGAGGTATGTTTATACACTTTCCCCATACTTACCTAATGTTTTATAAGTGATGAGAAACCCCTTATCTCTCCCATAAATCCCTCTTAGTTACACCTGATACCGTGCCGATAAACCATAATGGATTCTACCCGAACTTTCTTTATTATTTCAGGTTGCTCTATATTTCTTTTTACCAAAATATAGTCATACTTTCTTTTTCTGTATAACTTAAAAATTCTGTTTATATTCTCAAAAATCATCTTCTATGATCCATATCTTATTTTCTTTTGGGGATATACATGCTTTTATGTTAGTCTCTCCTCGATACTTCTCAATAAGCACACTCGTTTTAAAGAAATTTCTCAAACATTTACCAAATTTCAAGTGCACTCTGTCTTCTATTTTAAGACACCATTGTCTTTGTAAATTATGAATTTTTATTATGAAAACCATATTGGTTCAATTATTTTTTGATATAAAATAATGTATTCTTTACTATTTTAAAAGCTCTATAGTATTTTCTGTAAAACCGCACAAAAATGTTTTAATGCTAATGTCTCTCAAATACATTTCTTATGTGATGTCACTTCTATTTGTTACCACCTACCATTTTTTATGCCTAAATTATCTTATGAACGTCCATGTATGTTATAATCCATTTCTTTCATGGAAACTTTCAGGATACACTCATTGGTTATGCTTTATGTCATGATTGTGGTACCCAATTCTCTCCATGGGTAACCATATGTTTATGAATAGTTGATTATGTATGATTACTCATGTGGAAAGAAGATTTATGTGGTATGAATATTTATGTGCCAAGAATATTAATGAAAATTTTGAGATGGGTGTGCCTAGATAGTGATCCAATGCCTTGGGTAAGGATAAGTCTCATGAGATGCGATGTGAAATGGGATTGGCGGTTAGCCTTGACCCGTACTGAAATGGGAAATGGGATTGGCGGTTATCCTTGACCCATACTAAAGATATGATTTATGATTCTTCCACATTTATATTATTCCATGTTTATATGATCCCATTCTAATATTAAATGATTTTATAAGTTTCATTCTTTGGATATCGTTATGTCATGCCTCCTAACTTATTTCTTAGAGATGTATCCTTATTTTCATTCCCTTACTGGGCTTTTTACCTCATCCCTTTGTTCATGTGTTCCCCAGGGCACCCTATGTAGATGTAAGGGTTCATAGGAAGTTAGAATCTCTTTATAGAGATTAAATAAAGATGTTTTTTTAGCCCCATGTTTTATGTTATATGTACCTAGTCTTCCAATACACTAGACTTATCAATACTTGGATTGTACTATGATGATTAATTATGCTTAAAATCATGAAAGGTTTTATGTAAAAGGCTCGGGTTGCTATATAATTTCTTTCAATGATATGGAGTTCCATGGGGTCACACGTTTTGGTTTTTAAAATGAAGATCAAGATTATGAATCATTTAGAGTCACCATTAAATTGTTTTGGAGGATATATAAATGTAGTTATAAATAAATTTTTATAAATTGACATAGATTTTGTAACATTTTATGAAATTGTATGCTGAAATTTCTAGAAGCAATTTTAGAAATGTCTAAAATAATATTTTTATATGGTTTCATATGTTGAAACATATGATGTGGAATAACATGAAATTATACCAAGTATATAAGATTATTATGTTAGTGGGTGATTTATAGGAATATTCACCATAAACACAACCAAGACATAGTGGTTTCTTATATTCCATTGTTTGGGAAGATGTGAGCCACAAAATAGATTGATTCACTTTTTCATGGTTCTTATGATTGGGGATCATCACATTATGTTATAATGTGAGGATTACATCATTTAACCAATCCAAAATACAATCATATTTGGTATTTCATTATATTAAATATAATTATATGTGTTTCAAGTTATTAAAATATTATATAAAATTAAATAGTCAATATAGAGATTGAACAGTATGTCTTAAAAGAGTTATAATATTTGAGAATTTTGTGAAACACTCAAATTAATATGAACAAATGTTTTGATACATGCAGTGTCTATATATAGTTATATAAGTTTTTTCAATCCAATATCATCATATTTGAGATATATTCTATGTATAAAACATAAAATATAAGATTATTCTTAATTATCATTTCTATTTAGAATTTATACAAAAGATAGTAGAAAAATATTGCTTAAGAGATATCATTCTTAGAAAAAAATAGATTCATTCAATTTTTAGTTACCATAAAAAGGAGGAATAAATCATTTTCTCCTCTATGATATATATTAAAAATTGTTTTAATACCAAATGAACAAGTGAATGGTATTCAATTATCCTTACTTATTTTATTGTTCATTCCAATATTATTTATTATTCTAAACTTATCCAGATTTTTTGGTATTTTTCATTTCCTTTATTATGATAATAATCCATTTAAAACCAATTAGATATTATGAATATAAAATACAATTGTGGATACACATTAATTTTTAGAACAATTTTCAATAAATAGATAATAATAAATAAAGATAGGTCATATATTAGAAATACCAAAGAAGAACATTATTTATATATGAATGTGTGTACACAATTTCAATGGAATAATAAAAAATTAGTGGATCTTTCTGAAGATGTAATGGAAAAAATGGTGATATATCATGATACTAAGACTACAATTATGTTGAAAAAAAATATGTGGTGAAATTTTCATATGAAGAACATCAAAATTAAATATAATTTCATTTCAGAAATTCTAGTTCATGGAATAATTATGATGGAGTACATTAATAGAAATCATTAAGAGACTGATATATTTGTAAACCAATTAAAAAAATTCATATTTGAGAATCATCAGATAAAATTGAGTTTTTAATAAACACCATTGAATTAAGGGGGTTTGGAAAGTACTATATTCCTATATTATTATAATTATTAACTTTGATGCCTATATTTGAGAGGAATTCACATTATTTTTTAAGAGGGTGAAATAAAATATTGGTTAAAAAATTGGGAGAAATTGAAGAGATTCACTTTTAAAAAGGTAATAAAACATAAAAATAAATATATTCAATTAGTGGATTTATAGAAAAATTATTATACCATGATGGATGAAACTCATTTTAAGGGAGAGTTTGAGATATAAGATATAGGATGAGATAAAATCCATCTGGATAATATAGAAAAAGATTCATATGGATAAAGATAGTGAGAGTTAGAAAAATTGTAACAACCCAACCTAAGATACCCTGACTTGGTATTTGATATGACATATAAAAAATCACAAATAATGTAAATAATGTCTATTGTAAGGAAAATAGCATCGAGGAATCAAAAATACTCAATTAGGAATGATTTCCCATTGATGAGTTATAAAATTAAATAAACATTTCTATATTAAAAACCCAACATAACCATTTTGTATGTTGGTAATTTCCTACAGATGAAATTTAAATTATTGGAATAAATCATCAATAAAAATTTTATAGGGATAAAACATAATATAATAAAATTGAATATAAATTATAGAGAATAAAATCCTTAAACATGTAATAAATACCTATAAAAATTTATTGTAATCAACAATGATGAAATGAATGGGTGTGAATTTGATATGGCTTTGTACATGTGGATCAATATAGATTACCAGAGAATAATAATTAGGAATGATTTCACTTGATGTGTTATAAAATTAATTATAACAGTTCTATATAATAAACAAACATAACCATTATATATGTTGGTTATTTTATACATGTGAAACACAATTTTTTAGAATAAAGAATCAATTAACATTTTATAAGGGAAAAACATAATAACATAAAAATGATTATAAATTATAGAGAACAAATTCCACCAATATGTAATCCATACCTTTACAATATTAAAGTGGAACAAAAAATGATGATATGAATGGGGTGGGAAGTTGATATGGATATGTACATGTGGATCAATATATATTACCAAATATGAATAACAAAAAGCATCCCAAGATACCCATTGCATCATCAAAAGTGTTCACTCATCACCTCCCACCTCATACAACCCAAGTAAATGATATCAAGAATAAATTACCTCAGGATGGTGTTTTCCTATTACCAATATTAGATAAAAAAAGGTATAATAAAATCAATGTGTGTATGTAGTGTGTGAGAAAAATAATATCTATTTATATATCACCGTATGATCTATGTAAAACCAGTGAAACATAATCGAAGTCATGATGTTTTGAACTATATATAAATAGTATTTTTTCTTACCCTTTTGAAAATATAAAACCTATATGAAATAATATATATAAAACATTATAAAACTACAATTTTATCATATAATGGAAGTATAAATGCGAATCAAACTGTATAAGACAATCAATAACACATAATAAATAATAGTTTAACAAAAAAATAAAATATAACATATCTATATATCTAAGGAAGGGTTATATAGTGTCCTCTTATATCTATATAAATGTATATTATTATGACAACTATATATATGATTATAGCTAGAATGGAATTATATAGTAGTGAAAGTAATTACCAGCAAGAGTTACAAGATAAAACTATGATGAAACCATAATAGAACATGTTAGAATGATAGGGTATCTAGTTCACCTTATCTAGAGTCACATAAAGTCTTGGAGGAATGAAATATGAAGAGCTTCAGCATAACCCAGCATATGTTCATGTCCTATAATCCTCTTATGTACGCATGGTATTCCCATGATTTTTCAATATAATATATATGAATTAAATTATTAAAATATTACATATAAAACTAAACCCGTTCTATTATCCAAAATCTAATAATGAACAAAATTAATATATTTTTTATTTATAATAAATGATTATCATTTGAAAAAATAAAGCGAGGTGAATAATATGAAAATAGAATTAAATGAAAAGCACACTACATAATCAATAAGTAAATTTTATAAAAACGTTTTAGGATTTCCTTACAATCATTATTATACCAATAAATGAAAATATTTCCCTCTATTTCCTTAGAAAACTAGGTATGAATTTATTTTGAATACCTTATTGGAATCATTTTATGAATGATGTTTTATACATATTATGTACATTCTAACACAATGCTACTTGTAAAAATAAATAAGAAACAATAATTTAATTGATATAATTTACCAACAATAATTAATATATATTTTATATTAATCAAAACCTTATATTAAATATAAAATCACATATGGTTCTATAAAAAAACAATTGAACTAGAGACACCAACCATGTAATCATGATTTTATAATCATGTAAAATTATTTAACTAAAGTGGTTGATAATAATCCCTTTCATAAAAACTTATTTCACAAATTATTAACATACTAGGATAAAATCTAGGAAACCATGGCTGTTTGAGTGAATGAAAATGAAATAAGAGAGAAGTAGAAGATATATATTTATTTTTTTGACGGAAATATCATGATAATCTAGAGAAACGAAGAATAAATCACCAAAATGGATGTTTGAAATGTGATACGATGTGGTTAAGATAACGAGGGTTTCTTGAGTGTTTCATATGGAATGGGGAATAAAATTAAACCTTATAAAAAAAATCTAGATTTTGAAAAATAAAATGGTTTCTTCTAAAATGTATATAGTTCTATGGTTAATGATTAAATTAATTTTTATTCTCACATTTTATCCATACTTGATTCAAAAAATTAGGGTTCACGATTAGATGGAATGGTTATGGTATTTGTGCACCCTAACCCTAAAATATTTATTTTCCTTAAAAAATCCTTGAAATTTACAAAACGTAAATAATTATAAGTAAAATAAATTATAAAATACATACATAATAGGGACATTTTGGGTTTCACAATTCTCCCAAGTAAATCACTTCTAAACCATATAATGTCCTTGAAATGGTTACTAATCCTAGAAAAGGTGAGGAAATTATTTCCTCATTAAAAACTTGGACTCCCAATAGTGGTGGATATCATTACCATATGCATATAACACACAAAGTAGGGTAATATAATTATTGAATAATACATTATCTTGATGATCAAAAATTTGGATGGGCTTCTTGATATTCAATATGTCTTGTTCCAAATCCAAAATTTTCCATTCCACCACATGAGTAGGATATGGATAATATTTTATCAATTGGGACACTAGAAATATAAGTGTCAATTGATATAAATTTTTTTATTTCAACCATAACCACAAATAGTATAATATATCATGTAACAAATTTGACATTCTTTCCCAAATTTTGATTTTCAATCTGTAGAAATTATTTCAAGAATACCTAATTTCCCAATAATAATTCCAATGGTTGAAAATGATAATCAATTTATGAAATATGAAAAAAATGATCATCAATAGATATTTTCATATAATATTGATATTTTTATCTTTTTCTTAAAAAAATGACCCCTCATACTAAAAATGAAAATCCTAATTCTAGATAATAGATATGATAACTATTGATATTATTATTAAATACTTAAAAAATTATCCATATTTATCCAATATAATTTATTGTTCTTATATAAAAATCGAACCAATGATATTAAAAAATCTATTGCTCATGTAAATAAAATATCTTCTAAAAGTTAGATATCACCTTATATTTTCACATCTATCTATGTTTGAAATGTTTTGATAAAATTAACCTATGATCTTATAAAATTTTAGAGGAATTTCTAGAATTTGGAATTTAATTGGGGATCTTTATTAAATTTAATTTCTATTTCCACCTTAAGTTATTTCATAATATCAAACAAATATTTCCATTTAAAGACTTTAATATTAATGTAACAATTTTTCTAGAAATGGGTTGATATAATCTATTGATGAATAATTATATATATAACAATATTCTCATGAGATATACAAGGTAATAAAATTATAATGGGATTGAATATATCATCCCATTTCCTTGTGGGAATAAAAAAAGATTAGATCCTTCTAGAGGGATTCAATAGATATGTTATAACTATCTAGCATGTAAAAAAACAATACAAATAATCAGATATGTCCATTATCATAATAAGATTCTATTATTTCAAATTAAAATTATAACATATTTTGGACGGTCAAGTACCAACCAACCATTGAGAATAGATAAAATAATATAAAATAGTGTTTTCAATAAATACAGGACTATGATAAAATTCAGGAAGTATAATATACTATTTTTAGATAAAGACCAATAATTAGTGGTCTCCCCATCATTTAATATTTCACTAATTAAATGAGAATTTGAGAAATATGGTTTCTCCTAATAAATTAATTCAAGAAGAGAGGAATAATTTATATTAATCCATTAGAATATCGCATCCTTCTATTTATTCACTTCTTGGTTCACATTCACAAAAAGTCTCACCAGATTCTATTTATCATCATATTGATTTTCATGTGATTAAAATTACTTAATAAAAGAATAAATAACCATATTTTTCTTTTAAATAATAAAACCAAGGTTGAAATTAAATTCTTAATAATAATCCATCATTTTCATATACTTATGATTTATATAATTTTGTGAGAAAATATATCAATGACATTTATGGTTGATTTAAATCATAAAATTTTAATCACATGCATAATATTTTGTGAATATTAAGGCTTTCTTGAAATATTTTAATTTATATTAAGAGGAAATATATATTATTTCATAGAAACATAGTTAAAAATAACTATACGCAACTAATTTATCAACCTATAAAATCATGCAATCCAACCCCATGGACGAGGTATCAAAATAGTCCACAAAGCCTTCTCCTAATTATATAAAAAGATACCTTTGAGTGTTTCATTAAAAAATAGTATTATAGATTGGTTTTGATATGTAACCCCTGATATGATAAACCTTAGATCCTAGGATCAAAACCTATCTATGATAAATTTTATTAACGAACAATCCTAACCTGCATTGATATGGTACCCCTGTTGACAATCCATCTATTACTTTATAGGTTCATGGTAACTGTGGTATAAAAATTAGTTTTATGATAGGGTGACATAAATTGGTTTGTTATATGATGTTTCAGTATTTATTGAAAAATATTTTATTAGAGTTGATGTTAATAGGATATGTTTATAATGATTTCATTCTATCTCAATTCCTCTTTTATATCAACAATAATTTCCAAAATAGGCATTGAGTAAGGAATCGATTATTTTCTTTTAACTTATTTATATAATTGGTGTTCTATAATTTCACTATTGATAGATTATATTCCCAAAAACATAATGGGGGAGATCCAAATTTAAGAAGGTCTCATTGTAAATCATGGGTTCAATACATATTTCATTCTATTAGTGTACTATTTCAATGGTTAGATACATGTAATAGATGAAGCACGTGTTTTTATAATTAATGTTTATAAAAAATGTTAAGCACCAGTTTGTGAGAGTGCCTTAAATTAGATATAATTCCCTTTTAAAAGTCAAGATATTCAATATAGTTCCACACACAATCTATTTTCCCTATAAAACAAGATTATTCAATTTAATCTAATGTATACTTTATATATTCTATTAAAATAATCTTCTGACCTAAAATATCAATTAAAATTCCTTTAAAAATAGCACATGTCACCTATTTAATGGCCCTAAAACAAAATCCATTTGAAATGAGTTTAAATCCCAATTATTAATTTTATTACCTATAATTTCAAAAATATTCTAATGTTCAAAGATGATTTATAATCGACTAATTAATGGTGTGACTGTATTTATCCTACCTAATGGGGCCTGACTGGTTAGTTTTAAGATGAACAAGACACCCCAAGATCACCTCTAATAGGTCATATCAGGATGAATAGCATCAAGTTGTAATATTAAAAACATCTGAGGCCTTAACATAAGGAATATTTATACGCACACACATCTCTAACTATCAACACAATAATGAAAGATAAAATAAAATCAATACCACAATTCCTACATCTATATCTCATAATGAGAGTATGAAAATAGTACAAGAAATCATAAAGGGAAAAATACAAGCCCACAAAATCTATAAAAGAATCAAACCTACTAAGAATGAGGGGATTAATGTCAAATGATAATCCTAGAACTTACTACTGATTATGTAGCTCAAATATTATCCTCCCACTCCTAATCAACCAAGGACTCCATCATAAGGCCTTTCATCAACATAAGACATGACATGAGAATGTAGAGAAAATGGAGGGGTGAGTATAAAAATACCTAGCAGGACACCTTAATGTCACCAAACACAATGATTCAAGAGATTGATATGCCATATAATCATAACAAAAATATTTCAATTAGAATATGAGACAACTTAATAACAATAAACAGATATATAATCATGATAGAAACCTAGTCTCAGGGTAAGGGAACATCCAAACAAAAAAACTAGGATTTCTGGACATGGAATCATTGTAATTATGATATAGGAGAACTCACTCCATGAGACTGATGAAGCTAATGAAACTCATTAGTGAGGCCATGCTTGTCGGGTATCTCTATAGAGAATGTGCATGATGGAAATTAGAAATCTGAATACTCAAATAGGGGATCTCGTCTAGGACCTATGAGTAATTCATGAAACCCTAACTAGATTAAAATGATATGTTGGGGATCATACATTGATGTTTGTTGGACATGAATATTCCATAAACCCCACATGTGGAATAATAGAGAATGACAGAGGATCACACTTCAGGTATCAGTGAGGGATTTCCTTATCTATTTGAGACTAATTCCATAGAGGGGATAACACCTTAATCTCAAGATACAATGCCCCACTAAACCCTCATAGGGATGGAATATATGGATACAACCTATATATCATTCTATAGAACTGAATTGAACAAGTTCCTCAACATTCAATTGGAGAAGTAGATAGCATGTACTGGGAGTACACACCATGTATTAGATAGACTGGGTTTTCCCATGTCCTCCAACCAATTCCAATGTACTATAAGAACATGCCCATGTACTATATATGTGACCATGTAAGCTCCATTCCCATATAATTGGCTTGTCTGAGTACTTAGCCATATATGAGTACCAAGCTGTATTCATTCCAATTTACTCTTAGGGGATATACTAAGATTCCATTCATGGGTCACATGTCATGTGTTAGGTCCCACATGGGTTGGGATACATAAACATCCTAGAAACCCTAGCAACCATATCCAAGGGAATACACAGCATGTGTTCTTCCGACTACAAGCCTCGAACCATGAGATTTTACATAAACCACTAGTCTTAAAATATATACTCTCATGCCACACTACCTTTTTCAATGAACAAAAACCCCTGGTAAGCACATATCTAGACTTTATAGTGCCTATCCATCTTGGATTATTGGATTTTGGCCCCCTGATCTGCTCAGAAATCATGCACCATTATTCGAAATTGCCAAAATGCCAATGATGCAAAATATTTCCTTCCTTTTCATGAATAGATTTTCCATCATTATCATATTATCTTCATCACACTATTGATCCTAAACCCTATACCATTGTAAAAATAAATTTCCCCAAAGAATTATTTCACACTAATCAATCTAGAGGTATTTCTTGATTCTATATCCAAAAGATGATGTTGATGATAAATGAGGAAGAATAGGGGAATAAATCCTAAAAATAGAAAAGTGAAAAATGGAAGTCAACCATTAATTATGTGAACCTTAATCTATTTCCATGAGAAATTTTAATTAAGATGAATAATAAAAATATCTTCAGATCATATTACTTAGAATATAAATCCATATTGACCAAACATGAACAACTTGAGTATCAATATCTGAGTAGAATTAACTTATTTTTATCATTGGATAAACAGATGAGGATTATACAAATGAAAAAATGACATAATTGGATTTTAGATCGGGAAATTATGAACAATTATTGAAATCATCATTGGAAATATCCTCGAACACCGTTATCATAGATGATCATTGAAAACAATACTATCATCACATTCTCCCCACCGTTGGGATTTTAATCCCATAATGAAAAATGAATACTAAAAAAGATGAGGGTAATTAGATCACATTTTATTATCCTAATCCTAGATGATTTTTTGAATATTCCAATGCTTCCATATACATGATCTAGGGGAATTCTTTGTCAACAAAGGATATTCTCCTACTAATCCAAGATATCTAACCGGTAATCTATGAAGGTATCCCCATCCAGATGCTCATATCACCCCAATTGGTAACATGTGATAGGTCATGCATATACCACCTCAGCTATGACATAAGGAGGGAATCATGTACCCAGTCTAACTATGGTGGTAGGGCCAAGAGGTACGCCACATCTCCTACCCTATGTTGTATGCGGAACATGCCATTGAAATTCATCAATAAATTTTCTCCCATCCAAATATCCACAATACACATTATGTTGAGACCTTCAAGAACACATGGTCTCCATATTCAAACACTAAATACATCCATAATTAGTCCACGTAAGGATTATTATGGATCTGGGTAGACCTCATCAACTATCATATGATCTACAACTTTTTTATTGTCTATTACACTATCTTTAGGCCCATGATTTCTGAATCTCTTGGATCAATCTAGCATAGTTCTGATCAGTAGGGCCTCCCATGAAAATCCTCAAATAGCACCATACCAATGTTGAGGTGGAAACTATTTTTATACTCAAACTCCACCAGGGGTTGTTGATCCTCCCAAAAATTTCCAATTTCTAAAATTCAAGACTGAAGACATTCCTCCAAGATATGAATAGTCTACATAGTCTATCTGTCAGTATGGTGGTAAAACATCTTGCTCAAACACAACTGATACCCATAGGCCTCCTATTATCCCCTCCATAATCGTGAAGAGAAGCGATCATCTCAGACTGAAACGTTTGTTAAGGAAACTCCAATACGTAAGACTATTTCCAACATATAAATACTTTCCAAACTCTATACTAAACATTACTTGTGGATTCCTAGGTAGTGGGATGATTTAGTGAGTTTGTACATGATCAACTAAATAGCATCATGTACTCTATAAAATCTTCTAATTCCCTTAACTAATTCCATAGATATACCATATAAATACTTTTCTAAAAATTGAATAATTATTTATAAATATATTTATCATTATCTAATATATTTATTATTAATTTTCAGAATGTTGTTATTCATATTCATACCACCAAATTTAATAGAAAAGTTATACCGATAAAGTTTAAATAAAATTATTAATAGTATATCATGTTTCATTAACACTTGATGTTGTGTGCAATGAGAAAATTAAATAAATTTAATTTAATTGATTTGATTTTTCGTAAAATATTATGATGCTACAACACACAACCTAATACACTAATATACCTTCATGGAAACAACATTGGGGTTTCCTAGGGTGACATAATCGGTCAGAAAATGTCCTTCCTCTACAAACCCTCAAACTATGCCTTTAGCTCTTGAAGATTGACGGGAGACATCCTATATGATGGTGTAGATGTTGGGGAATTACCTAGCTGAATTTATAGTCTGAATTCGTCCAACTGATGTGGATTTATTCCCTTCACATCTTTGAGGAAGACATCATCATACTCCTCCACCATTACTGGAAGTACGTAGCTCATAAAATACAATGCTCCAAGGATAATACTAGTAAAACGATGTCTAATCATCTGTATCCTTCTGTGTATAATCCCATCCCACAATTCTCAAGTCTTAATCTCAGCCACAAATGAAAATATCATCCCATTAATGTGGACACATCCCATCTTTCACCTGAATAAATCAATATGTAAATGAACTTTGGATAGCCAATCCATAAAAGAAATCATAAGGCCTAAAAACAAATATAAAAAGTTCCAAAAGGAATATATACCTTAATTATTTTAGTCACACCATCATAATTAGTGTGTGGTTTCTAAATCCCTTATGGTTGGAGTCTCCAAGCATAAGGGTTGAGCTAATCAATCAATTGAAATCTCTAGATCTCTAATGAATGATGTGTCAATAAAAGACTGTATCAATACCATGTATATCAATATTGAAAAAAAGTAGATATGATATTGATCATACCATTAATTACACCTGATGAATTTTGGTCATAGGCCACCACTACTTGCAACTACCATCATCTGTACACATTATATCCCAAAGCCTCGAATAAGTCACCTAGGGTAGGTGGTGGGAATAAATAAAATAATGGACTAAATCTTATCCCTCAACTAGCCACTATACCACATATTTTTTCCTATATAATTCACTTATATAACCTTTTCCTCTACCTGAGTGGTTGATAAATTGTATCCCTATCAGTTTCATGGAGGGTTGTGAAATTCCTTTCTCGATATCCCAAAACATCATAAGACAAGCACTACCCCCCCCCTTATCTTACTAGAACCATCATGAGAGACTTGAATTGTAGACCCAATATCATGATACAATCTCCAAAAATTCCCAACTCACCTAGATACCCATGTATGGTGTCGGTTACTAGCTACCAAAGCCTCAAATCTCAATTTCCTTCTACCAGTACCAACTACCAGTGACTGCACTGCTATGATTCTCTCTACTGCTAATTCATTCTTGATCACTCTATTACAATAATTAATGAAATATTATATCACTATATCCATGATATCTCTATCTTGGATGAACTTGAAGGTCCATGAACAAAAGAATGCATCTCAAACCATATCTGGAGATTACAATGTTAGGTTAGTGAACCTTGAGGCATACTCTTAAACAGTTATACTAACCTGTAGAAGCTTAAGAATCCTTGGGAGGCATAGTACTCACAACAAATATAGATAAAAAATTTATTTGAATAGATAAATAGACTATATCCAATGATGAGCTTCCTAATAATGTTTTATAATCATCAATCTCTACTATCACCCTACCATGCTATGAAAAGACTCACCTGAAGTAACAACAGTTAATCAGGAGGTGTGATCACTAAGTGTAAAATACAAATAACCACAAAATGCTAGTACTAAACTACCTGTGGGTCTAGTCCTATAAGTACCAAGTCAACAAGAAGGTTATCCGAGTCTTAGTTAATAGATAGATCATTATCCAAGACAACACTAGAGTCACTGGCCTATGTTTCAAAATCAATAAACATTAACATTTTCCCCTAATTTCCAACCAAAACCTAATAGTTTGACTACCTTCAGACTCTGGTCCTATGATACCCTTCTCTAATACCACTATATCACAACCCGTCCAACCGATGCACTCTAGGTTAGCGATAAGCTAGTGTGAAACCCCCACCCCAGCTCTATGAGACTGTGGGCTGGTGATTTGAATTGTATAGGAATATCACACACATGGGAGGCCATATCTTAAGGTACCTAGACACACACACACACACACACACACATATCTAACTATCAAAACAATGATGAAAGATAAAATATAACTGATACAATAATGCATTCATACATCTATATCACAAAATGAGAGTATGAGAAAATTATGGGAATGAATAAAGGGAAAAATAAGAAGATCACCAATTCTATATAATATTCCTACCATCAATGAAGAAGCTGAGTGCCATCAAACTCAAATCCTATAATTAACCACATACTATATTGATTAACTAATATCCTCTTTATCTAGGTCTTCCAATGACTCTGTTGAAAGGAATTTCATCTACATATGAAATAAAATGTGTGGGAAGATCCCATGAATGGTTGTGTATAAAAATACCATGTAGGACACCCAAAAATATCCCAATGAAAATCACCAAGAGGGTGACAGGCTAGTTCACCACAATAATGATATATCAATGAAAATATGAGACATTATAATAACAATAATCCGAAATATTATCAAGATAGAAAGTCAGTATTAAGTTTTGTTCAAAATAATACAACCAACCTATGATCATGCTTGAGGTTTGAATATGATGCTTGTCTAGGAGAACTCACAAATGTAGTATCATAACACCGATGATTCACATCTTAGAGGTTATTCTCATTATGTATCTTGATAGATAATGTGTACACTATAATTCAGATGTTCTTGATACATGGATTGGTGATATCACTTAGGGCCTATAGGAGATTCCTGAAACCCTGTCTAGAATAACCTACTATGTAGGGGATCATATCCCATTTATATTGGTCATAATGATTCCTAAAAACCCATAGAGGAAAAATAGATAATGATAGATGATAAAAATAAAAACCTCAAGGAGGGATTCTATAATTCTATCCCAGAATAATACCATATGGGGTATCATGTTTTATTATCTAGAAGAAATGCCTCATTGAACCCTCATTGGGATATAAAAAGGGGACACAACCTACTGATACTTCACTAAAATGAATAAAAAATATAAAAAAAACATTTCTTGGGATAAGTAAATTGTGTGTACATTTATCCCATACTCATTTACTCTATTGATTATCATGTACAATGTATGTGATTATGTACCCGGATGTGTCTGAGTACCTAGACATGTCTAAGTATCAGGTCAAGTCTGTGCCTATGTACTCTTAAGATATATGTCAATCCCCCAGTCATGCGTCACATGATATGTGTTGAGTCCCCCGTGACATGTGATATTTAACATTCTTATAAACCCTAGCCCCCAAATCATGGGGCACAATGTGTGTTCTTCAGACTACGTGATGTGTAACAATGGAGTTTCTAGAAACTTCTAGACTTCATGTGGGTCCACTCACTCCACCATTTCCTACACTCCAATATCCAAATCTAAAAATAATGAAAGATAGAGATTTGATCAAGCCTGTTTATCACTAATGGTTTGATTCCATGAACCCAATACACTCAAAAATATTCCTCCATCACTCCAAATCATCACAATTATATTCTTATGAACCATAATCCTCCAATCCATCTCCATATCATCCATCATTATCATCATACCTCAATTGAAACACCGATCCCAAACCAAAATATATGGTGATGATCCTATGGGCCAGAACATGATTGTTCAATTATTGTTAACCTTGTATTTTTCAAAAAACCAACTAAAGGAAGTATAGACAATGCATGCATGAAGAATGGGGGAAGAAAGACATAAAAAAAAGTGAGGAATTAAGGTAGACTATAATTTAGGTTTTCCTAAATAAAATTACTTAAGAATGAATAATGAAGGGGAATAATCTTAATGTCATCAATTACTATTTATATGAAGATAAATACATACACACAAAACATTATATTCCTAAAAATAAATCTATTACTATATTTGAATAAACTTTTTAGTGGGATAAACAAATGGGGACTAAATAAATAAAAAACAAATGTCCTACCTCATGTTTGGATGGATCAGTGATGAAGAACAATTGACTTCATCATTATTGAAATCCATGAAATCCAATGGCATAGAAGATCCTTGAAAAAACAGATATATTATAGTGTTGATCCTATTGGATATATGAAACATATTGATCATAATTTCCTCCAAAAATGACTAGGATGGTTAAATTTTTAATCACTTAAAATCATAGGATTTATCTACACAAATATTTCAATCTCGGTCTCAATTTGGCATGAAATTGTCCATTATGTTATGATATTTTTAAAAAAGTCAAGATGGCACCAAACTCTTCCCCCATCTATTTTTTTTGAAATAACATTCATCACATTCTAGATTCATCCATATTTTAGAGTGATTAGAATCATTATAGTTTAAATCCTTCAATAAAAAAATTTATACATTTATAATATCTTAATGTGGTATTTATAACATTGTAAATGTTCACTATGTAGTGTAATTCATGTTACTGTGGCATGATATATTTATTCCAGATCCTCATTAAACTACTAATAAACATTATTGATTGACTAGTTTTATTTTGATATGATTTTATCTTAACTCATATAATTAACTAGAAATTTTCCAAATGTATTATAAACATCATCAAAGTATCACACATGAAAAAATATGATTTAAAACATAAATATCACCTCTTTATCCTATTAGATAATTTTCCAAAACTTTAGAACATAAATAAACATATATTTATTATTATTATTATCATTATGTATGTCCTTATCATTATCCTTTCCCATAGGCTTAAAAATATTTTTATCCTTATCTATTATCTTATCCAAATCCTTTATAATGACCAATGTAATTATGGGTAGATGTATCTAGAGTACATTTTAGTATTTTGAGAAAAAAAGTGGTTATTTAAAATTTTAGATTCAGATCGTATAAATGAGGTTTAAAAAGTCACTTAAGATTTATTTTCTAGAGGCTTGTAGGTCTCAAAGAATATTTAGTGTATTCAGGTAGAAATTTTATAGGGTAGTAATTTTTTGTAAAATTATATAACTAACATAGGGTAACATCATTTGGATCACTGTGTAAAAAATAATTAATGAAAAATGGTGTTAGATTTTACAATTCAACAAGGAGGTAGTTGGAGATCCATTACTAATCTGGTGGAACATTGGTACTTGGAGATTGACACTAGGTTTTGAGTGATATCATGTAAGCATATATAGTGTAAGAGCATGCCCATTTTTCACAGTCACCCCCTCCAAGTTATTAAATGAATGAAAAAAATCAAAGGGTGGATTTATCATACTCATCACCATATTTTCCATCCCAATTTCCCCATTGGTTTTAGGAGTCACTTGTGGTTTTTTTCATGGATCATAAGGTAATAAATCTCATAGTATTTTCTTTTTTATCCCTTACCTCCCAACATTGTATTTGTGTTTTATTTCATTAGGGATTTTAATGTTTCTCAACAATAGAATTGTGGAATGATATCTCCACAAAATGTATTTCATATACAATGGATAAAATATAAAACTTGGATAAGTTATAATAATAAATCTACCTTTTTAAAAATTTAAATCAGAGTATGATTTTTCATAGTGATTTCATTATATTTTTTGGAAATATATAGTGTTTGAGGATTTGGGACCCTGGTATTTTTCTCAAATGAGTGTTGGAAAAACGCCAGGAGGATTTCACATGTAGATGGTTGAAGTTTTTGTGTCTCTTTTCCTATCATTAATTATTCAGAGTTTACTCACAATTAGATAGTTATAAAAAATCAGTTTAATATGTTTATAAATAATTGTTGACATTTAAAACTTTAGAAAATAGCTCAGGTGCTTGAGTTGGATAAATGAAATCATAGTTGGGTTTTGTAAATGATATATAAATGGGATTAATCTATATATCATGTCTATGGTCACATAGATTATAAAAAATGTACCTTTTTTATATATTATGGTGTGTTATTTTAGGAGTTTCCAAATTGGGTGATATGAAATGATTTAAAGAGGATTTATATTTTTGAAATAGACTAGTTAAATCCTATTATATTTTGATTGGTATCTACACTCTATATGTTATGATATTAAAATTCTATAGTGACTATGTTATCAAAGGGAAATGATAATAGTTATGAAAAACATAACCGAAATGGGTCTTTAGTAAGTGAAAATATAATAATATCCAATGATGACAACCTTTATTATCCTGTAAGGGGTTTATAGGGATGATACCATCTAGTTTTCTTAAATGAAAATTAGGAACCTACCATTAAGGTGAAATCAGATATTTTAAAATTTTATTAAGTGTGAGAAGAATTTTTATTCACAGTTTTACATACTAATGGTGTTCCTTCAGGATTATTGATGGATCATTAGTCGAAGATTATTTCATCTTATGAGAATAATCAATAATAATTATAACAATGGTATTCATGATTTCATAGTTTTCTTTTGAGAGTGATACTTATTGTATCAATTTATGGGGTGTGAGGGTTTCACATTGGATTCCATAGTGGTTTTGATATGGTCCACATCATTGGTGCGTGTTAAGGAGCTATTTTTACATGGATTCACTAACATCATTGTGTGAGTGGAATTGATTTGAATTTTCTTTATGTATTTTAAAACACTTTTAATTTTATTAGATGTACTAATATTGAGATTGAGAATAGTTATGTGTCTTCATATAGACCCCTTAATACCTATAGGATTAGTGAAGACCTTGATATTGATGATAAGGGGATGTACATTTCTAGTATAGATAGAAGAATGGTTATATAGAACCAACTGAGATAGGTTTCCAATGTGAGTTGAGATTATTAATTGGTAATGCTGAGTTTGTTTTATATTATTAAGCATACAATGTCAGTATTAAAAAATATTATCAGATAGTGATGTTTATTATTGGAAATGTTGTAGGCATCATATATTGACTAGACTACAGGATTATTTAAGTAAGAATTCGTGATGAAAGTTAATATGAGTTACTAGTCATTGAACAATATTTGGGTTGAGAGTGTATATATATAGTATTTTAAATATAATTTAATGATGTGAAATGTGTTTATGAGGTAAATATTATATTTAGAGATGTCTGATTTTTAAGGAGACCTCTGGGTGGACATGAGGGTTATATGATTTGGGGTATCTATTGGAATGTCATAATCTACTGTAAGAATAATTAATTCTTCGATTTTGGGGAATCATGATCCGTCCATTGACTATAAAATTTATATGTGTTTTTTAATATTTTTAATTTTTTTAAACCCAATATAATGTTTTTATAGTAGAGTTGTGATCTGGTGGAATGTTTTTGGAGTGTGGGATTGTGATCCAATGCTATTTTTGGGGTGACTCTTTCCAAACTTGTGGAATTTTCTAGAGGGTGTCATTAAGAGAGTTAGATAACTGTTTCATAGGGATATAGTTGTAACCTATTGGGGATCCATTGTGAAATTGTCAACCAATCTAGGTATTATTGATTTTATATAGCACAATTTGTTCAAAAAGGTAGTTTCAGGGATTTTAGGTGCAGGAACTAGAAAAATAGAATGATATGTTTACTAACATTCTATAAGTAATCGTTTTTTTTATTTAATCCATACATGAAATTTTATATCATGGAATATATAAGAGACAATATTTTCGGTAACCTTGTGGTATTTATTGTTATACATATATTTTTTCTTTTAATGTTTCATATGCCCTATGTCTTATAATCTTGTTTGAACACATGTTATATAGATAATAGGGTTGGAGAATCATAAAAGTGTTAGAGAAAGGGTGGTGTAGTGGCTTGTATGTTTTTTTAATTTCCTCATTATATAATTTTTTCTTATATTTATTATGCATATTACTTTCCTAAGTGGAAATATTATAATTTTTGTGATATAAAATCTTCTTTGTTTATTTTTGATAACACTGGGGAATGTTTATTTTAACATGGATTACTTGTAGTTATAATTACACATATAAAATATAATATTATATGTTAGATTAGGTTTATATTATTTAATTATAATTTATAAATTTTTATACTGTGAGCATATTATCTCTAATATTGACTTTAGACTCTCAATAAATGTCGACAACCTCTGGTATATGAGGATGCATGGATGGGGTAAGTAATCCCCTAGATCAATCAATATTTAGGTAACCAGATATGATTTTTAAATGTGGTATCAATATTTTATTTTATTTTCTATAAAAATATTGGAAAGGTGTAATGATAAGCAATTGATTAAAATGTGGGATGGAAAAGAGGTTGGCACTTTATGAATTCTAGTATTGTATAAATCTTAGTTACATAGATTGTGGGATTATTAGTATTATTTGTTGTTTTGATATAGATTTTCATTAAGTTTTGATGTCATGTTTATTAATTTCTTATTTTACTCTTGGATTAGAGAGGAAAAAAGAATTCATACATGTATAAATATTGGTGCATAAGGTTACATAGTAATCTTTCTATCTTCATAGGAGTGGGGATGTTTTTTTCAAAGTAATGAAATTATTTTTCAAAAATATTTTCAAAAATGATGTAAAACACCTCTATAATGGAAAATACTTTCAAAGTGATTTTGGAACGAGTTTGGGTAATTAAAACATAGGAAATATGTTACTCAAATGATTTTTGAAGAACCAATTAGGGAATTATAATTAACTGAAAATACTGATGATGATTTTTCAAGTGTTATTATTTATATATATAATGATACAATCACTATATATAGGGGTATTACGATTGATCTTAGGGGGTTAGTTTTATAATTAGGTACATAATGTGTTGTTGAAACATTAAAGGAACTCCTAGGATATGGTTTGGAATAAGTATAGATTTAATTGGTTGGTTATACACCTCTTGGGTGGTTTAGGTAGGTTTTTTATGACTCTTTAGTGGTTTTATATATAAATAATATATTTTTCTTCATGATAATATGGGTTTTTATAGTGTAAAAGAATTTGAATTTCAATCCTGGTTAAGCAGTTATCTTCACTTGGGAAATTTTGGTATAACACTTCATATGTGTTGTTATTTATTTGCATGGTTTACCAGAGTATAATATAGTATGGTGATTATTGTGGGTTATTATATAAGAGATGTATTTTTTTAACCCAGATTAATGTGTTCGAGTTAGATATTTCAATCATGAAAATTATGCATGATGATTTGATTTACAATGGTTAAAGCATGGGTAAGTGCATAATAATTTTGAGAAATGCACTAGGGAAATTTGATTTTGGGATTGGTTTTGGATTTGAAAATAGCATGTGTGCATTGGGAATGAAAAAAAAGTTAGTTCTTTTTTAGGAATATGGTTTCCATACCATAAATTCATGGTTACCTTCTTGGGGTTGATTTCTTATAAAACAAATGATCACTCATAAATTCATTAATGATCAGTTTGATTAGGTAGTATGGCTGGGTACATCCAATTATGGTTAGAAATTGGTTATGATTGATGAGGGTCATAATTAATGAGAGGGATCTTAAAAATTAAATTTATCTGAAGAGTGAGTGTGTATGTGAATTTTAAATTGAAGACCTAATGTATTGTGTAAATCTATATTATTTTCATGTGTTCTACTATTAGATATACTATATTTATGTGTGCCATGTGTTACATCCTTCTATAAATTCATGGATACAATATACATTGAAAAAAGAAATTATAATGGAGTATAGAGTTATTCATCCCTTGAATTATAACTAGTATGTAATGAGAAACAAATGTGATTTTAAAAATGATCATTATTACTTTTTTATTAAAATTTTTTTTTTGTGTTTGTCGATATGGTTAGAGATGTGGAAGTCACAAGTCTAGGGATATTGTTTTAGGTTTTTTTTTTGAATTTTTTCATATTTTAGTGTTATAATATTAGAGTTTCAGTTTGCTGGGGACCTTTTTGGTTCGAGTGTGGCTCATGGGTAGTGATGTTCAGGTGATAATAAAATTAGAGAAGTTATGTTATGATGGCCTTATTTAAAGGGTTTTCAAATAGAGATGGTTATATAATTGATTTCTCAATTTTATGATCATCATAGTAGTGTAATGACAATAACACCATGTGAAACATGTTAGATGGATCTAACCGTATATGGGACGAAGTTTAGTTTAAATTATTGGATAAAATTTGACACAATTATCATATCCATTATATTTAGTATCTAATGGTATATATAGTTTAGGAGTTAGAAAGATTTATTATTCTGGTTTCAATGTTCATACTGACACATGTGTCATGTTTTTTTCTGATATTTTAATATTGAAATTCATGGAAATCCTTGTTATTTTTCAATTGGGGTTTTATTACTAGGAAGATGATTATGGTTAAATGAGTCAAATGTTGTACCTTATGAATATACAATTTCATGTTTGACCAATGTAATAAGATATATAAAATTATTTTTGGATGCATTCCTGAGGTATAATTCTATAAATTCTCTAATAAATAATAATATTTTTGATATTATTTGAACTATAAAAGAGGGTATGATACTATAATTACATGAGTGATGAGTTTTTATGCGTAATCCACTATAATTCTTACTTAAAATATAATTTTGGTGGGAAATTTTTTTTTACAATGTATTCTGTGTGGAGATGACATGATTATGAATAATAATTTAGAAATTTTTTTAGTAGGCCCAGTGAAATTTAGATATATTTTTTGTGGGATAGGGTAAACTAGTGATTTTCATGTGTGATTTAGTATAGTGAAGTTGAATTATCAAGGAATATGTATTTTAGAAAATATCTAAGGCTACATATTGAATAATGAATGTATTTTTAGAGAAAAAATGATGGTATTCATAATTTATTTAGATATTATAATTATATAAAATATTATAATAGAAAAAATATATGAAATTAGATTCCAACTGGTCATCTAAAATATGGGAGATATAAACAAATGGTTATTAGGGATATTAATTCATTTTTTAGAGTGTGTAATGATATAAATCATTATATGTTTGTAGATACATAGGATTTATATGATTAGTATTGGTTGTATGATTCCAATAGCAACTATGAATAGTTTTTTGGAGGTTTAGAGATCTCCTTTTATGTTTTGCATATTTTTTTTAAAGTTATACTGTGTGATAAATTGAAAGAAAATTTTATAGATACACTTGGGTACCTATTATTATAAAACAAGGAACCCAATTTTTATATCATAAGGTAAGTGTTCGATATAGTTCAGCAAATGTCTACTGTGACACCATTAATTGCATAGTGCCTCACTAGGTACCCTGCATTAGACACCGAGAAACTAGTGTGGCCAAGACTAAATATTAACAATGATGGGAATAGACATACTTTCTCGGCTTCCCCTACTCGATTTTATTAAATAGAGGATACATTGGAGGTATGTTCATTTAAATAATCATTCTCCATCTCCTAACACATTTTCATGTTTTTAGGAGTTTTTTATGGGGTTATTTAGGGAGGGTTGTGGTAATATCTCTACCCCAGTGTACCTCTTCTCCTATTCTTATTCTTCCTCAATTGAAGATTTATTTATATAGGTATTTGGTTTTGAATCCTTCAATTATTTTAAAAATCTCATTTTTAAGAAACAGATTTCATGTTTGGATTTGAATGGATGTTAAAATAGGATTATTAGTCATCATCACTGGTCATTTTAATAAACAAAATTAACATTCTGAGTTTTCCCAAGGACATTATAATTTTTTTTTAATTGATATTTTTTTATGAATTATTTTATAAATTTTTTTCTTATATTAATTTAATGGGAATTCCATGAAATGTTAAGGCTCTAATGGTTTTGGTTTTTATATCACTTCACCACATGGTGTGTTTTTTGGGGAAATTCCTAATTGGAAAACTATAAAGAATTAATCATAAGTGCTTATAATTTATTTTTTACATTTCTTGGATTGATAAGGGATATATATTTGGATGGGTGTAAGATTTATGGGGATTATACATGCATGGATAAATGTGTTAACAACATATATAATGTTGATGGTAGTTTATATATTATGTTATAAACTTAGAGGAAGATATAATGGAAAGTAATTTCAAGTGTGTTTTAGTTGTGGTAACTCAATATGGGATCAATTATTTCTAAAATGATTAAATAGATTAGTTATATTATCTTATGGAGAAAACATTCACTATACTATATTAATATATATTTTTAGACCACTCAATGACGATATGGATTGCCTTGTACAATTCAAATTATGTATGATAGACCCTTATTGGGTCAAATATAATAGTATAAAATATTAATAGACTTGAATGGATATAAATAAGCATGTGTAGGGGATATATAGGTCTTTTAAATACTTCTTCTCTTGGGTTAAAATTTGGAACTCTAGATATGTGGCTAATTAGAGTCTTGGGTATTGTTTTTAATGATTTAAACCCTTTGAGGCTTATAATTTTATTCTAAAAGAGTTTCATTGAAATCTTAAACACACAAATGGTTATCGATGATTCCATATCAAGGGAACTGTAAATAGTGGTCAGAAAATAAAATTCATGGTCTTATGATTTCTTTTGAGAGATATAATAATTTTATAAATGCATTGGATGTGAGGGGTATTATTTCGATACTGTGGTGGATTTGAGAGTGTCCTTATCCTATGGGTGGGTTGAGGATTTATTTTTGTTATAGATTTTATAATTTTATTGTGTTGATGAGATGGTTTTGGTATGATACATGTATTTAAAACCCCTATGAAAGTGGGTAGAACTTCTTTAATTTAACTTGATAAAAGGTAAGTCTCATAATATTGATTGGGTATAGCCTATAGGACTAGTAAACATCTAAATGGAGATGAGAATGTGGAAAACCTTCTGATTAATATCCCTAGATTCATCCTGTTGAACAACATGAGATTGTTTCCTTATTATTTATAAGAAAACATATGTTTATAATATATTATGTCATTAAATTGAGGGGTCATCAAAGATGAATAGTTTATATAATTCCTTATTTTTAAAGAAGGATATGTTAGGTATTTCAAAGAGTAAATGATTTAGATTAGGGATATGGAACACAAGATCATGTGATTTGCCAGTGGAGGGATATTACTTTTTCTAAGAGTGCTACTATTTTTTTAATTACAATAATTTTTACATTTTATAACATGATTAAAAGAAAATTTTTATTACCTCCCAAAACCAAATACATCAGAAATAGTTGAACATGGTTATTACAACACCTTAGGAGAAACTCCCCATCGAAAGAGGCTAGAGTAAACCCTAAGAAATATTTATATGATATTGGGATATGGGATTTCCTATAAAAATTTAAAATAAATCATCCAAGGATCATTCCATAAATTTGGTATTAGTATTATAGATAGAGGAAAAATGATATCATAAACCCATATACATATGGGCTACATGTAAGTCAATAGGATCTACTATATAATTTTAGGTGTATATGTAATGTTCTATCTATGTATTTATATCAAACGATTTGAAAAAATATAGTTTAAAAAGAGGTAAAAAATAATTTTCATAACAGAAACAAATACAAACATGTTTTGAGACACTAAATACAAAATGTTTTATTAAATAAACACCCTTCTAGAATAATATTTCCTCTCAAATATCTACAATAATGTTATCTTGATTAATTTAATTTGAAAAAATAACTACTACATATATAAGAAAATAAAAAATATAAATTAACATATATGTAGCTCAACTGAAACAAGTGAAATAACATGTATACTAAGGCTCACATGCATGGTGGGAATACAATGATTGAATTTGACTCAACCAATTGTTCCTCAAATCACCCAATTAATAATATATTATATTAATGAAAAATTTATATGGATTTATATATTTTATAAATAAAATTTTACTATATATTTTAGTCATTTAAATGAAGTCAATACTGACTAAATAAAATTTAGAACCAATAATATTCATAACCAGTTACAGCCTATACTATTAGAGTGCAAACTAGTGATACCTGATTTAGGATAAACTATGAAAATTGGATGATGAGGTAAAAAAACTACCCACATGTATCCTCCTTATAGGGGGATATGTATATGTGTGTGTATATATATATATATCATACCATAGAATAATAAAACCACCATGGGGATAGGAATTTTAAATTCTATAAAAAAAATCTATGATCCTCATACGCATCCATCTACTTGATAATTTTCAATAGTTTGAGTGGGATTCAAAAATATCAGAATGCATAAAATTATTTTAGCTAGAGTGAAATATTATTTTATTTCACACAATAAAAATTGAAATACATAGTTATTTGAGGGTAGGATGTTCATATTTGAATAATAACGTTGCAACATATATTCAATATAATTATATAAAAATACCAGAGGTTACCGCTAATATTTTTCATGTTAGGTATTTATAGAAAACAAATAAATCAATATACAATTTTTTAACACGTATAAAACTATGTGACATGTATATATATATATATAAAATATAGAACTATAATGACATTTTATATATTCATTTTCATGTATATAAATAACATATTATAACAGAAATAGTTATAACTATATTAGTAATCATTAATACATATTACAAATATTTATAGGAATGTGTGAGAACATTAATAAATTTAATTTATCTCTTCACAAAAAATATAGATTATGTATAAAAACAATCAAACTATTGACACGTAATAACCTAACACATCATATACATTAACTATAACATGGATTTTGATTTTTGAAAAATTAATGTTTGATAGCAATGAATAAAATGTTATTAAACATTATACATAGTAGGACAACACATGCTAAAATATAATATCAACACTATGAGTGTGTCAATTAGGGTTTATAAGGAAATATTGTATAAGATATTTATCTCAGAATATGAAATATCATATCAAAAATTAATAATTATATCAATCAATATACATCAATAATGGTAGGATAAACCATCAGTTTAACAAGGTATATCTATTTGATAAATTACTAATAATTTATTCTTTTTTGTTTCAAGTTAAATCATGCCAACTATTAGAAAATTATGTAGAAAAAACTCACACATTGTCAATATGGAAATTTAAAACAATCATCATATCCAAAAAAATATCTAAGAAGAATACATATATAACAAAAAACCATGTACCTCACTAATTGATTATATATAATATTTACCATCTCTCACCTCCTATACATCATATCTCTTTCATATCCCTTTACCCATAATCAATTCTAGATTCAATTATAACGCTTATTTTTCAATTTTTAAGGACTATAATAAGTACAATCAAATAAAACCTACATCAAGATGGAACTAAGGGAAAATGTAAAGAAAAATCATAACATCTTCAACGATGACACATATTTTAATACAATTATAATAGATATCATAATGGAATGTGTTTATCACATAATATATTCTAACCCAAAAAATTGTAAGAATAATAATATAATTCTATAAAATTATAGAAATATATCAACATGGAAGGACGTATATGTATAATGAATCATATATTATATGACGACCCATACAAAATATAAGGGAAATAAAAGTAACTGTAATAAAAAATTAACTCAACAAGTTTTCATAAGAGAAATAGTAGGTAATATTATTAAGTAACAAGAATATTTTGAAACCTGATAGATCATTTAATTCTTTTATAAAAGATAATACTAACATATTAATACAAAATAGATCTATAAATAATAAGTGTTATCCAAAAAATACATATCCAAAAATGAAATTTTTTTCAAATGAAATGTAATCACCTTTAAAAATAATAATAATTTACAAAATAATCATTACTCACTAAATGGATAAAACACCCTTCCCAATACTCAAATACCTTCCATTGCCATATCTTTTATGAAACCTCTTAACTAACGGTTATGTTTCCATCATGGGAATATGATTCATTGTATCAAACAAGTCATGTATGATTTGACTGATCACCTACATTGACACACCACAAGGATCAAAACACATTCATTTTCACCATATGTTAAAGTAAAAGGACTAGTGAATTACACCCTGAATTGGATGACCCCAATATCATAATAATCACTATAAAAAAATTTAATATATCATAGTGTAAATACATCGATGAATAAAATCATGTATCATAACATCATCACATCATACGTCATAACATGAATTATACATATGATATCCATAGAAAATTGAAAAAAATAGAGAAGAAGAAAAAAATTCAAATACATCATATCACAATAAGAAAAATATTAAAACCATTCACTAAGAGCTAAAATCATGGAGACCATGTCCTTTCCATCCCAAAACTACTATACATTCCCGTAATAATGATGGGACATTGAACTACAATTATTCCTTGTGCATACCCATATCTATTTGAACAATTTCAGAATCCATAAAAAGGCATATATAGGTAGTGAAGAATAAATCCAAGAAGGATACCACCATGAATCTATATAGGGCCTTTACCCATGAAAACCATTATGTCTTGTATGAAAACTCATTTTCGAAAAGAAATTCACTTTTTAAATTAATTTTAATTTAAAATATTACTCTCTCAATATAATTGGTGTTTCCCACAACCAAGACATATTATCAAATGTTAATAAGGAAGGAATAATTAATTAAAATAAACCCACCCGACTTAAGTAATCTAAACACACCCAAACATGACATAAACATGAGCATACACATACACATCATTATATAAGGAATTAATTAAAATGGGACAATTATAATATATCATAACCAAATAAGGCACTATAATCGTCTATAAATCGAATAAAAACGAAATGGGGACCAGTATTATACAGCATGGGATTTAAAAAAATGGGATATGGAATGAAACTGAATAACCCTAGGTTCACCAGTCACTTATTAGGTACAAGAAGTTTATAATCTCACTCGATATTCCCCAAAATATATCTTAGTCTACCCCTAGGGCCTATATCATTCACATGAGATCCCTTAGTCCAATTGTTAACATTACTTCCAGTGGATAACATAGTCTTGATCGGTAACATTCCCTATAAAGTTTACCACCTATATCAAGGATTTATCAAAAAAATCCACATATTCTCCCATAGTCACCCATGTGCCATCGAATTACAAACACATAAATATCAATAAGTTATAATCACTTAATATATTTAAAATAAATATTCATAAACGCTCAATTTACATGAAATTTCATGCATTTAGCACCAAGAAATCACTATTTAAAAACACATTTAAAATCCCTTAGAAATCATAAATCCTATTTGATACAATATAATAAATATCTGAAGTGCATAAAAGAAAACTCTATTTAAAAATACATTTAAATTTCTTAAATTGAAAACTAATTCCAACAATCATGATAAGAAAAGACAAACCATCAATAATTTTTCAAATTAGGGGTAATATAATATCCAAAAACAAATGGAAATAATGAATAATAGGAATCAGTGAAAAACACACATAAATAAAGACACATACCTCAAAAATTAACCATATATATTTTCTCAATTAATAAAATTTCAATATATGTTTAGTATAGGTCCTTAGACATGAAATCTATAAGGAAACATCACTAAACCACCAACAAAAACCATAGGTTTTTTAAATGAAAATATAGGTTTCCATAATCCTTTAAAGTGGAAGAATAAATATGAAAAATGGGGAAAGTGGAAAGATCCATGAATATATAAATAATTCCCAAATAAAGGGCACCAAATATCCATGAAAGATCCACTAAAATAAACTATATGAGAGTTATAATGTGTTGGGGATAGGCTGCACATGTATGGGGAATGAAAGAAGGGTGATAACCCTTAAAAGTAATAAGGATAAAATGGTCCAAATCCAATTTTTGATGATCTAGACACAATGAATGGTTTAGAAACACGGTCTAAAAAACTATAAACCAACCATCCATGAGAACTATTTCCCAAAAAAGCATCCAGGAAAGTATCTATAAATGAACTCTTAGTTAGAGAAACTATGCTCATGACATGCAAAATCCCACTCTCCCTCCAAAAACCCTCTAACACGGTATGCCATATAGTTTCTATAACCATGAACCAACCACGTAGTAGGATTTTATTTCCAAAAAACCACAGTTCTTGTCCTCTAATTCTTAGAAACATCTATAATAAATAATAAAAAAATTTGAGATTAAAATTGGATGAACTAGTGGCCTAGAAGGTGTTATAATTCTCCCTTCCTTACCACTTTATGGTCTTAGAATGTCCTTAAGACTTTTTAAAAGAAAGTATGTCTATCCACCACTACCTCTATGAAAATTACCAATCAAAATCCTCATGTCCGTAAAAACTATTCTTCCAAAACACAAAAAATAATGAGAACAACCTAAAATAGATAAATTTGTTCTAATAATAAATGATACAAATAGGTTTATCCACAATAGTAGTGTCAGTACCAAACTCACAATCTTCCCACTCTATCACATGATATGGGTATAAAATGTAATTCTTGAAAAAAAATATGTAGAAAAAATCATGGATCGAGGTCATCCATGATGGTAAGTCAAAACTATAGTCCACCTTCCAAGGATGCCCCCTAATTTTGAACATCTCATCACAACATTAAACCATCTTCTTCTACTTTCCTAAGATATAATATACCAATAAAATTATTAAATTATGGAAAACATGATATCCAACCTCAAAATGTTGTGGGAAATGATGATGATCGTCATATGATTATTTGTGAATCTGAGTAGTCTCTAATCTCTTTCATATCAGCATCACATTATCGTTTGTATCCTGGATGGGACTCAGTACTATTAAGGATTTCTAAATTAATTTTTCCCAACATCCTGGGAACTGACACATCTATCCATAACATGCCGAAAAAATTCCATCTTTTTTATGGTTTGGTAGATGTTTTTTATGAAAATTATACCAATGATAGGTACCTCTTCCATGACCCCCCAATGTTAAGATAACCAACACATGGTATTTCCTAATGAAATTGACTGTACTTCTTAGTTTCACAATCTATCTATATGTTATAATATATGCTCAAATTCAATTGGGTCCCCATGTCCTCCTATATAATATTAAAAAACTAAAAAGTTAAACAAGTATCCTCATCAGAAAAAATCATTAAAGGCACCCCATGAAGCCAAATGATATATCAGATATACAAGTTCTCTATATCTTATACCTTTATTGAGTCCCTAATGGGAAGAACATTGGATGACATAGTCAACTAATATATAATCACTGAAACATCATCATTCCCTATAGGATTACATAAAAGATAGATCACAAAATCTATGAATATCTCATCCCACTTCCACACTAAAATAAGAAGAGGCAGATAAAACCTATCTTTCCCATAAGGATATCCTTTGATCCCCTAACTGCTTAAACATCAAGGTACATAATCCATAACAAACAATATCATATAATGAATCCAATACTAACTCCATGCAGTTTTAAAAATATGGTAATCCACTAGATGAATGAATCAACCAGAAAAATTTCCCTCCCACATCTCCACCCACCTCAATCTCTATAGAACCACCAATAGTATCCAGAAGAAGAGGGTACCATAAAGATACTGAGACCAATAACCCAAGGTCTCCCAAACATTTAAAACTATTATAATCTACTAGACGCTTTGGTCATATTACTAATCAAACAAAACTTGATCAATAAGATAGTGAATTAGTTGAACATTGGTCAAGGAAACTTTCTCTCCATCTTCCAACATCAATTGAAACATATCAATAAACACATAAAACTCTACTCATCTAATAATTCATTAACTACCTTTATCGGTAAATTTTTGTTCAAGGATTCAATGGAAAAAATCCCATTCCTAGGGGTATAAGGGATATAAATATCAATGTTCTGAAGATACTCCACCCAACATCTCATTCTTATGGTTTATGTCCCCCTTCATGAGGATACACTTTGGGATATTATGATTCGGGTAAACTGTAAACCATTTCATGGAGAGTTAATATCATAGATTATTTAATACATGTGTCACTAAGTCCAAATCCATTCCATGGGTGGGTTATGTTCTCTCAGGTGGGAACAACTGATGAGATCCATAATATATAAAATGACTACTTCATATTCGTGAACACATTAACCCCACACATGAGGCATCATAATACACTATATATCACTTCTGATGATCAAGGGAAATCAAAATTCGAGTTGTTTTCAAATGAGCACGCAACTCCTCAAAAGAACATTGAAACTTATCACTCCACTCAAACTTCATCCATTTTATATAAATTTTTTCAATAGGGAAACTATCCTTGAGAATTATTAAACAAAATGACTATAGTATCCCAAAAATTCCTAATAATATCTTGATACCAAACACTTTATTAGGACTCTCCATGGTTATAATCCATTGGATTTTCTTAGGATCCATAGAAATTAGTTTCTAAGAAAAACATATTTCCTACAAACCTTAACTCTTGAATCCAAAAATGAAATTCGGAAAGCATAAAAAATAATTGATGGTCCTTTAATATTACTATAATAACATTCAATTGGCCTTGATGGTCTTCCTCCATCATGAAATACACAAATATTTCATCAATAAACATGACTAAAATGGAGTCCAAAAAGAGATGAAAGATCTAGATTATCAATTCCATAAATATTTATGAGCATTGTAAAGTGAAAATGACATAACCAGAAAGTCCATGTTCTTTTACTAGATTTCTAAAGTTGTCTTTGGAACATCCTCTTACTGGACACTCATATAGGGATATCCCAACCATAGTATGATTTATTAAAACCAATATGATCCCATGAGAAGGTCAAAAATATAATCAATTAGAAGAAATAGAATATTATTCTTAACATTTAACTAATTGATCTTATGATTTTCTATACAAAGCCAGATACTTCCTACTTCCTTATTTGTAAAGATAATTAGTGATGCCCAAGCATAATTCCATGGATGAAGGAACCCTTAGCTTTTATGGTCCTCACACTAAACATTTAACTCCTTCAACTAAAAAATATCCATATGATATGATGGAAATGAGGCAGGGTTCAGCTTCCTGAGTATATCAATATTGAACTCAACCTCCCATTGGGTAAGTAACCCATAAAATTGATACAGAAAAACCTTGGGGTACCGGTTCAAAACCTACATAAAATAACCAACCGATCATAGATCTACAAAATAAAAATAAAACATAGATATTTGACAAAAATATTGATCCCATATATGGATAAAATGGTATTTACCTCCCTTTTTAAAGACCCCATTCACCTTGTAAGTTGTTAGTGATCTCGTTAGGAGATAAAAATAGGACCATATAATGATAGTAGTTAATATGATATTTGAATCTGAACATAAAATTTAAATGAATGATGATATAAAAAAAATTTATTTCCAATAAAAGGACGTTATAGAACCCCTCTACATATAATATTGAAAGAACAATCTCTTGGGATATAAAACATTTCAAATTTTCCTTCCCAATGGGGTAAATAGAGCCATAAAAATGGAATCCACTTCACTCGCATATCCAAGTCATAAAAACATTAATATCATAAAAGAGTGTGAATCAACCATATCAAATAAGGATAAAACTATAGAAGTATCAATAAACATTGTACCTATCTTTGTGGAAAACCTATATTGATAAACAGATCATCCATATATACTATATATAGGTGTCTTGATTTAGGAATTCCTTGAGCCTTTCGACCTAGTTGATAATCCATTCTAGAAAAATAGCGAGATCTAAAACCTTTAGAAGCATCTAATAACACCTATAAACCCTTAGATAAGGAACAGCTAACTCTAATACCCAAATAGAAGTTCCCACAGAAGAATTGAAGAAAACTTAAATCCCCACATTAATGGAACATCCTTAGAGAGTTTAGGAAATCAGGTCTGGTATGACCATACTTTCTAAAAAAATAAAAATTAATTATCTTATTCATGGAAGATTCCACTATCACCAAAACTAATGATTGATAAACATCATTTTTTCTATTCCAATGTGGTTCATCCGACTTCCTCTTCTGACCATTGGAATAACTATAGCTACTAATCATTAATTAAGAAACCCCACTAAGTCCTTTATTTCAAACTAATTCCAGCTTATCCATAACTGTTTTATAAACTACATCTACATAAGTTAGTAGAAAAAGAAGAATAACTATTGATCTGATCTCCTATAATTAATGTAGTTTTTATAGTTTGATATTTTAATATATTAATAAATATATATCTATATTTTTTACTCAGATTTTTCAAAATGTTTCAGTTTCAAAACACTATGAAATAAATATATTAAAAATATTAAGGCATTTTAAAACCTAAAAAGATATATTTGTTGAATAAATTGTTATCAGATTTTCAAAGACACTAGATAAGAAATATGATAACATATTTATTTTTAGGAAACTAGTTTTATCCTAGGTGTGATATAAGGTTGGTCGACATCAGACATTCTATGGAAGGAGGTCAACGTTAGGCCTAATAAATAAATTTATTATTAGTATAATTTAATTGATTATGAGTTTTACCTTTCCAACTAATATATTTAAACATTTTTTTGGGAAAATATCCAATGTTATCTTTATAACCATGGGATATTGTATAGAATGGGGAGGAGAGAATCAAAATCGTTTTCATGCTTAGGAATGTGGACTGACAATGATTGATCAAGGGGTTTTCTAATATGAATGATGAAAATAGTGGTATATTCATCATCATATCATGTAAATGTGTTCGTCAACGATTGAAAATCCATTATTTTGGTAGGGATTGTCATTATGTGGATTTTGGACCTCTGATTTAATTATCAAGCAAGGATTACGAATCAGCTTTATTTCTATGATCTCCTTCACATGTGGGTCGATTTGATTAGAGTTCCTAAAAAAATTTCATACCAATTATACTCCCTTTATTTTACCTTTAAATTTCCATAATCTAAAAAACATTTCCCTGGTCGTATCAACCAATGATGATCTCACCTCATTCTTTTTACTATATGTACCTCCTTTCTCTGTGTTCTTCATAAATGGACCATGAGGTCACAAATTGAAATTTTCAGGCAATATTTAATAATTTTTAAACCCTCATACTCATAGAGGATTCATGAGGAAAATTAGAGATTCATGTGTTTAGATGGATTGAGTTATTATGTGGGTATTTGGTGATGGATACAAGGATAAGGAACCCAAACGGTGGAAAGAGTTGTGATGGATTCTGCTTAAGTAATCAAAATCATATTCTCTAACCACTAAAGTATGATAAATGATGATTATAGGAAATATCCATCATTTTTTGTGAAATAAAGGGGGTCAAAAAGTGTGAAGGATAGAGAAAAATCTGGATATTAAATCTTTATATAGACTAGAGTTACTTTATACATAAAACAAGAGTACACACATCGTACTTTGGAGGAACGCACAATGTGTTCCACAAAATCTCACAGTAGACAGGGTTTCTGCCGAGTTATGAATCACAAACTATGTGGATGGGCCCAAAAACCATGTAAACCTACCAAGTAAGAAGATCTATTTTCTAATAGAGAAATCGTGGTGTCCCTCTTGAATAGACATGTTTTTTCCCTATATGGACACATCAAGTCCCGATAGGGACACATCATATGGAGTTATAAGGCTGGTTGATCCATCTACTGAGGGAACATAGTTGGCACCCCCATGTGAACATACATACCATGTTACCATAGGAAAATTCAATATTGAGAGGTATGGATACCCATGATCTATCTTGGGAAATACACACTCTAGACTACTGGAGGAGTCTCACACTATGTGACCTTATGTACACATCATGTAATTTTTCTAAGGAACTTATTCCTTTGGTATATCCTTCTTTGGGAATCATATATGGGTCTATGAGTATCCCATCTTTAGTAGTTTTTCATTCAAGATGCAATGGTACCTCTCATTTGTTTCATCAAATATAGGAAATGAGGTTTTATGAGTGCTATTATTTTTCAAGTGATGTTTGGATGATGAGATTGATCAAGATTGATCTTATGAGAGATTTCAATGATGGAACTACCATATCACACTAGGGAATGGTCTCCAATAATATTTATTTAGGTAGAGTCGTTAATCTCTCATAATAAAAAGGGTGTGGGTAATTTATATGCTGAGTGATATATACCTATAATTGAGCTCGAGTGTGGCGTGAATACTGTTATAGAGTTAGTTCTCCCTTAGATGGGGTGCATAGAAGTAAGAAGTAGTACAACCTTTGAATTATGTGTAGTTTAACATGGTGAAAAAAATTAGAGATGGTACCTTTAGAGATCTATTAATAATAATCATCATTCCTAACTAGATTGGAATATTAATACATCTATCCTTTTTTCAACCGAAGTATCAATTTGAGAAAATATATTGTGGGGTTTATTTTCCAACATTATCTATGGGTTTAGTTGACTATATTATACTATCACCTCCCAGTTATTTTTTAGGGAATCCCATTATTTATGTTTATAAAAACCCATGAATGATAATTTTCCATACATGCCATGTCTTATGTAAACAAAAGTAAAATCAATAGTGACTTTTGTGGACTACGTATTCGTGGAGAAGAAAGTTTGTGGGAGGATTTTTCCTTGTTTGGTGGTCATCCTTGGAGATTATAGACCAATATCTCTCTAGACTTCCCCATAATTAGATTTTATTCATTTTAGGACCTCATTTCAGGTTGGGTGTGTATTTTACCCTTTTTACCTTTTATATTACCCTATGGTACTATTATTTTTTTCTTAGAGGTTTTTTCCTGCATTGATTACACTCAACATGTTGCAGTATTTTATTTATATCTACACTATTGTACGAACATGGGAACAAGAATATATATAGGTATTTTAAGAAATGGTGTACCATTTCATTATTATTTCGACTTTGTGCTTCTCTTTAAAACTTGGTCTATTAGAGGCAGGCATGATGTGTCACCCTAGACTTACTTTCAGTCTAGGAGGGGTCTTGTTGTGTTAGGTATTGAAAAAGTGGTATCACATGGGGTTTTTAATGAATAATGTGTTTTGAGTTGGATATACCATGGGGATTGGTTTGGGAATTTTTTGAAACAATGTCATAGTGTCTCTAGTTCATCTCTTATTCCATAAAACCAGAGATGATGTTGTGGCTGGCATAACCACACACCTAGACACTAACTGCCTATTTTTTGACTCATCCTACTAACGAATCCATTGTAGGGAAACCAGTGGTACATGAATCAAATAGGAATTTATAACTTTACTTTCATTTACATCTTGAGTCTAATCCCTATATAAGATCATCTAACAATGGGGAATCTTTTTAACACTCAGTATGCCTCTACGATGGCAACCAACTAGAATACAGATACCAGGTCGTGACGAAAACTACATGAGTAATGAATCCTATGCGCATGAACAAATTCTTGAGGTTTATCCTCTGGATGATCTTAGAGATTTTATTATACATAATGGGAGGCACATGGATCCACCTATAGTGGTATATGTGGACGATCAGCTATGTGTAGGGTAGCTAAAAGATTTGTGAGGTCTGGATGATGATGCATTCAAGCTTAGCACATTACTTGAGTTCCATCTATATAGAACAATTGGGTTTTTTGGTGATCCATACCAATATGATGTAAAGGGTTGAATCGAGGTAGTTGTATGAGTTTTATGACTTGTGAAGATCCCAATAAATCTTATGGTTCCACTTGTGGAAAATTTTATTCACAGAGCAGTGGGGTGCTAGTGGGGTCTGATTACTCAAACTCACAATGAGATGATTCTATCATGATCTAAATTTTAGTAGTTATTATATAATGAGTATTATCCATAAAAATTTTATTATATATAGATTAAATACTATCATGAGATATAAAAAGATTATATTCCTATCATTGAGTATGACTTGAGGTTTACCAACATCGTTCTATACTATCCCTCTATGGGGGGATATGGATACTTCTTGGTGTGGATTTTTGAGACGGGGATTTAAAGGGACATTTGAGAGTGTGTGGATCATTATGAATTCCCACATATGCTAGAGTTATAGAGCATGCCTTGGTCACAACTAACTCACTAACAGAGGAATTCTAGTTCGTTGGAACTGATTGTAGAAATTATGGGTAAGATTCATCTACAGTGGTGAGAAGCCATCATCCATTAGGGACTTTGTAGATGAATAATAATCATTAATAGACAAAGTATTGTGGGTTTATAGTACATGGTTTTTGAATAGGGTAAAATTATCCCATAATTGGGAAGATGATATTCTAGTGATGGGTGTGGTCACATGGGTTATGATTTCTTGATCTGAAAGTAAATAAATAGTCGATAGTTAGTGGATAGACCTCTACATTAGGGGATGTTTCATATGTAGGGATCTCTTATTTGTAGTTAGGGAGGTCACTTGGGTGGAAGTGATATTATATAAGGTTGATATCTAAAGGCGGGAGGTCCATTTGGAGGTTGATTTTAATATCTACTCCCACCACCACCATGTGGTTGACCACTATAGTCTCATAATGTCATCAGTCAAGGGTGTGTCTAGTTTTGGGATTTAGAGGGATATGATCAGGCTGATCATGATATGGTTCAATATATTATTTTTGTCTTCTCCAATTTTTCTCCAACACTTGTAGACATACGTGTGAGTCATTATTTTATCTCAATATCCCTTCTTTATGAGATAGAGCTTCTAGTAAAGTTTTTTTTTCAATCATCCACTGATTGACATTCATACAGGGATAGATTTTTCTATATCAAACATCATCTGGAAGTGAGATTTGGCACCAAATAGGGATAGTTTCTAATGGAACCTCTAGGTCGTGTTGATGAAACCATATAACTTCATCTTGTGTATAAAATAGTTTTTTATGGTGATTACCAAAATTTAATTTCACCATACGAGAGTTATATTCCTATATGCATATTGGATGGGAATCACCTAATAGTGAAAGTAGGATAATTTGGCTGAGAAATTGGGGCTCAGGAACTTGAATTTGTAACCTATCCCCTACTAGTTTTTTAGTTTAGACAGGGAAGTATCAGTCTCTTAATGCATCTAGATTCTAGTGGTAGTGGAGGATTTTATGGATATAATACAATTGGTGTTCTGATATTTCTTCTAAGTGGTTATATTTACATATACATCGACATGAACCCCAGTACAAAACTATTTTCTTCTATGTCATATCATATGGACACTACCGATCTCTAGGGATAGAAGGTGTAGTTGAATGAACATTGATAGAAATTTATTATCAGACATAGTGTGTCCCCTTAGGTAGCTCCAATATTTTTTTTTGAAAAATGAGAATGATAGCTTGAGTAGTTATCTAGACTAACCCTTCTTGAACCATGTAAATAATAATAATAATTAACCAATGAAAAGGAATTAATATTTTTTAAACCTATTGAAAGGTGGGAGTTATTTTTCAACGATTGATATTAGGTATAACTACCATTAGTTTTGGGTTCTTCAGGATGATATTAAGATTTCAATATTGTAATGTCTCTATAGGCAATATGAGTTTATAATGATACCATTTGATGTGACTATATCCCCCCATGTGTTTACAGGACTTACAATCTAGATCATCCATGAATAATGGGACTGATTCATAATGGTCTTTATCAATAACATTCTAATATACTCTACATATGAGGGGGATCATGAAGAACATTTTAGGATACTCCTAATCTTACTTATGTAACATCAATTGTATTGTAAGTTATTGATGTTTAATTTTTTATATTAAAAGTTCACTTTTTGGGGAATTATATCTATGATAATCGTGTAGTTGTGGATCCGATGAAGATCGATATAGTGCTTTCATGGAAAAAACCAATGATCATATTGAATTTAGGGGGATCATCTTTCTATTCGAATATATAATGAGAGCCTATATATTAGACTTCAATTGAATCTAAGAGTATCACTTTGGTTGGTGTATTTTTCATATAAGAACAAATATCACTCCACTATTGGAATGGAACCTTTCTAGGAATTTTATAGGAGACCCTTTAAGACACCCTTATAATGAAAGGATATTGGTCACACTTGTTGGGGATTTTCTGATATATGAAATGAAAAAAATGATTTAGGTGATCCATGAATGTAAGATAATATCACAAAGTCAATAAATATATAGAACATATTGAAGTTATAAACCTTAAAATTTTGAGTAGGGGGAGAATATTTTCCTAAGTGTCTCCTAAAAATTAGGATTATGTAGATTTAATGAATGGATAAAACTATCCTTAAGGATCATCAGGTTGTTCCATATCCTATAGAGGGTGGTTGAGGTTACATACCTCTTAGCATTACCCTTATAATTAGACAGAACACATGAATTATTCTATGTCTCACAACTTAGGATATTGACACACGACCTATCAAATATCATTTTCTAGGTTGAGATAGACATCATGGATGGGGAAAACTTATCATGATAACTAGTGTTAATAAGGGATATATAGTATAATATTCTATTTGTTTTAACCAATTTGATGGTTTGAGTGTCTTATTTGGATGGTAGCGTGGTGGAGAGATCATGTGATTGTGAGAGTTAGATGCACATTCTGTACTAGAACATTTTTAATTATTTATTGTTCTTTTTGTGGAAAATCCTTGAAGGATGGGAGAATTTAATTACTTTAGTGTTTTTTGTTTTTTCCTTTGAATGTTTTAATATGTACCATTGGATTTTTCCTTAGATTTGGTGATCTATCTTGGGTGTTTTAGGATGTCAGATTTAAATATTAAAAATATTAATGTATATTAAATCATTCACACCCATTTGTTAGGAATATTTTTTTTTCTTATTGATCAGCTGTAACACTCTGAGATTTTATGAGAAATATTATTTTTAATTTATTTCATATCTTGTGTTTTACGCTACCCCAAGATTATCTTGTGATATATGAAACACCGTATTAGTTTTTAGTATACACAACACTATTCTTGGCATGCGTTACATTCAAGAGCAACCTTCCTCGATAGCTTACGTTGTACGCAATACCTAGTTTCACTAAACAATGATACGTTATTAACATATTATATAAAAAAGACGTTATGAATAGTAATACCCACTTTTTTGAAATTTTATAAATTTTATCTTTCAATATGGACTTCATTTTTTGGATTCGAAATATTGAAATTATCCTAGGGTGAATTTTTTGTATTTTGAAAACTTTCAATTTTTGATGAGTAGTGAAAACACTGAGTTATTGGTTAAAACCGACTTTTTATTTAAATAATAATTTATTTATTTTTTAAATTTATTAAAGATAAAAATATATACATAATACCTATATAAGTTCACTTTAAGTCATTGGAGTTATTTTATAATAATTTTAGATATATAAAAATTTTATTGAACTTTTTACCGTCTTTTACCCACATTCTATGAGAATTTGCAAATTTTCATAAAACATAATTTAACCACTTTAGTGAGTTGAATTTCTAAAATCTAAGAGACAAAGTTGATATCAGTAAGTAAAATTTGGTTCAATTAGATGAAAATTATTTTTGGTGAATAATAACTTTTAACTTTTATTTACCACGGTTAAAAGTAAATAGGGTAATTAAGGGTAAAACTTATATTATTATTACCATAACACGTGTCCAAATTCTGTTGGATAAATTTAATTAGACAAAAAACAACCTTAGTAATAAAATATTACCCTTTAGGTCTACTTGGATTAGATTGGGACATTTATTATTACTTTATTTAAAGAAGAGTTAAAATAGTTAAAATCACTGTTTAATAACTAAAACATTTTTAATATAGGGTTATAAATAAGATAAATTCAACTATAAATATTTATTAGAAAGATAAATTGATTTCATATATAATGGTATTTTATTTATAATTTTTAAGCATTAAATAATTTAATTTATATATGACACAATGATGAAGATGTAATTACCTTATTAATGAAATAAAAACATAATTGATATTATAAATACCCAAATAATTGTATTTTAATACTTTTTATGACTTACACTAAATTTATAGGTTAATATAACATATTAGGGTTGGTTAGATGAATTATTATCGAAGCGATAATGCTGTTATGAATTTCGAAAAAACATAATACCAAATAGTATCTAAATTGACATAAAAGAGTTTTTAAAACAAATGTTATATTATTAATTGATATAATGGCCCTAAAAATCTAAGGTGTGGACAGAAGACATATATAATAATATATATGACATTAATGAAACAATGGGAGTTCGATTGAAAGTTTATAGTATGTTTATTTACCATATAGTGTAAGAAAACAAGATGAAATGATAAAAATTAAATTATTTACCATAGAGTTAAATCTAAATGATAATGTTAAAATGATAACCTAAACTTTTCTAAAACCTATTGGTTGAGAGGATTTCGACCCATCCCTACCCTAGCCTTGAAATAAGTCACTTTGGAGACATTAGAAACCAAATATGAATTTATTATAAAATAATATTTTAAGTTTTTTCTAAGGTTCCCCTCACCCATCTTATAAAAGGGCACTCACCCTTCTCTCTAATTCACACATCCAAAGCCATTTGGCTCAGCCAACCCCTGCCCAAATACCCTCTAAACTATCCTCCATTCATCCTAGAGGCCTTACTTTAGTCATAAATCCAACCTAAGGATCCCATTTGAACAAATAAAAAGGAAGAACCCGAAGAAGAGGAGTCTCAGACACATACAGAAAAATTGGACATAAGCTAAGGGATAATTTTGCAATCTCATTTTTATATGAGATTGCTTATACGTAATTATTTAATGGGGTTATATCTTTCATCCATTACCATAAAATGTTTTTCATAAAGTGTTTAATATGCTTCCATGTATGTTTAATGTCATTTTTACCCCTCTTTGACTTTTACTTTGTGTTGTGGAAGGAATCTTTTTTTGGTTTACCATACGTGGTACTTTTTGACTTTTCCATTAAAAGTAAGAGGAGATTGTTTTTCATAACTTATCCGGAATGAACAAATTTTTACGATTTCATAACGACTTATATTCATGATTCCTAATCTACAGGAATTCAGGATTATTTTCAACAAAATCCTTTTCTTTTAAAATTTCATTGAATTTTGTGAGAAGAAAACTATTTTGAAGAAGAAAGGATATTTTCCTCAAGAATTCATTTCAACTGTTTATTCAAAACTATTTTCTATCCAAGATTACATTATTTAATATGGTTATGTTTCAAGTATAATGTTCATATTATTTACATGGTTTGATTTTGTTTTTGATGAAATCATATCCATTGTTTTATATGGATTATGTTATGATGAGATGATGTTTATGAAACCCATTTTATTCATTGGGTTATGATGAATGATTTATGTTTATTTTGTGGCACACGAAAAAATGATTTCATTATGAGATGGGTGGGACCTATATCTCCCTCCAATGAATTGGGTAAAAAATTATATCTCATGAGATAGACATGGATGGAATGACAAATGAATCTGATTCAGTAATACAGGGCTAGAACGACAAGTAAACCTGTTTCAGTAATGGACTTTTTCCACTAAGATGGTATTTGTAGCAATGATTTGGCTACTATAGAAATCATAACATGTGCTTAAGGGTTTCCACAATTGCATTTTTTATTCCTATGCTATTTTATCATGGTTAATTTTACTTTATGATCTATGCCTTATGCACTGCCATGATTTTTCTCATTACTCTTGATTTTGATGTTTTATGTTCATGTTCTTACGTTCAAATGTTTAGGGATTGTTTTATGTTCTCTATGTTTACCCATACTGAGCATTTGAGCTCAACCTTTTTATGTTTTCTTTTCCCCGTGATATTAAGAAAGGTTTTAGGTAAGAAATCCAAAGCGAAAGATCTTTCTGGGAGATGATGAAGATCTTTCACCATGATTAGAAGATTATGTTCCGAGTATCCAAAGACACTAAAATAATACGGTCTTTAGGCATCTGTTTTTTTAATGTATTAAGTATTCTGAAAAAGTAATGTAATGTCTACATGTGTTTGGCTTTGGGTATCTACAATTGGTATCATAGAAAAGGTTTAGTTAACCTTTGGAAACTAGGATGCGATAACTTTTGTGAAATCCCTATGGATATTTCGAAGGTATATCTAGGGATGTCTCTAATGTTATGTATAATTATTGGTTATTGTCCTAGAATTATGGTAAAGATCTTAGAATTAAACCTAAGATGTTATATATTGAAGGGACTCCCCCTTTATTATGTTTTCTTTCTAGCATGATTTTTTCCCTCATGCTATTCTTTTTGGGTTTTAGAAAAATGGCTGGAAACATGATGATTCATGATAATGGAGAATATGATTGATAGTGGAATGATATTCATAGCTAGGAAACAAATGAAATTGGATCTGGAAGTCCACATATCATTATTGTGCCTAATCATAAATATCATAATATGATAAATAATCTCAACTTTGGTAAGTTCCCTGACTCAGCTAATAAGAGAAATATGGAGTTTCATGATGATCAGAGAGGAAAAAAAGTTCAATTCCCATCATGTAAATCATGTGGGAAGAGGAATCATGGAGAATGTTTCAAAGGAACTGGAAGATGATTTGGGTGTGAAAAAGAAGGACACAAAGCCAGTAAATGTAAAGGAAAATGTTCAGTAAAAACATCATACAAGGATAATAGTATTGCTAAGAAATCAAAAATGATTAAATGTTTTAAATGTAGAACATACGGGAATTATGAAAACCAATGTCCTAAGGGAAAATATCATGAAGAGAATCAACATTGTTGTATCGGTAGTATTTATGTTGATGAGGATGAAGAGACTACAAATGATATATGAGATGAAAGAAGTTGCGAGGAATAAAATGATGAAGCTCTGTAAATGATTTAAGATGGTAGTGGAATGATTTCATGTTTTTCAAGAGTAATGTTTTATAAATAATTTCATGGTACTATGGAATAAATATACATCCAAGGATTGTTACACTATTGTTTTTACTTAAGTTTTGTTTGAAAGTATATGTTGAATGGTACTGGTAACCATGAAAGGTTATTCAGATATTTTTAGAATGCATATGATATGTGCATAATGAAGGGGTACGTAGAAAATTAAATGTTTCATAGTATTAATGATCTCATATAAGGACAATGTGACATCATTGATTGATTATATAGAAATTTTGGGATTTTGGTATGTGGAAAGAGTTGGCTTTTGACAACATTAATGTTTTCAAAAAGATTCTATGGTAATTCATGTTTCAATAGAATACATGATTACGGTATTCACCTGTTTGGAATGTGACCAACAATATATATCTTATGATATATGGGGTATAAATGATGGTATTCACATGCTTGGTTATTGACATTTCTAGTATTTTTTTTCTTCATACTATGAGCATGGATATAAGTATTTTGGATAAGTCTACAGATTTGAAATGGATTATGTTAGACATAAGATAATATTTTTTAAGGATAGAACATTTTTTTAGATATTATTTCTGGAATGTTATAATAGTGTAGTTTTAGATAAAGGACAACCTGCAGGATGGGCGCCAACCCGTCGCGTTAGACAGGGTTACGGGAATCGAACCCACAACCGAAGTGAAATAGGCCTTTATCAACTACCAATGGCCTATAGGAAGTCCCTGGTTAGTATAAATTAGTTTTAATTCATTAATTTTTATGATATAGGAAGTATAAGTCAATTTTAGGAACCATATATGATTAATCATACCATAAATGGACTTATGTATATTTAATAACTTTTCATAACCTTTAGTTTGAGACAGATGGAATGACCTATCATTCTATCCCATGATCTGTTAACACTTCACAAATGACAAATTCAACTTCTTTTTTTGAGAGATAAAGGGGAAATTGTTCAAGGAACTACCAATGGTGAGATTGTACCAAAATCAATTAAGTATTTCTTCTAATTCCAATTTTTTTTTCAACATTAGGGAAATGATCTTGAAAACCAAAAACATTGTACAAGATGGTACCTTAGATCATCACATATTTATGGTTTTTTGATTGTTGGATTTTTCATAGTCATGTTCTCTACCACTCTTGTTCAGAACATGATGGTTATATTTCACTTCTATATCCATATTTTCACCCATGTTATTCTATGTGAAAACCCAGTGATGAGTTAATTTGGGTAACCGTTACATCTCTTTTTTAAAATTAAGTTTTAGTATTCCTTTATACGTTGTGGGTTTCTATGAATGAAACTCCCATGTAGTAAACTATTTATAACCCCGATGAATTTCGTGGGTGAAATTCATTTTATTGGGGGTAGAATGTAACACCACAAGATTTTATGAGAAATATTATTTTGAATTTATTTGATGCCTTGTATTTTACTCTAAACCAAGATTATATTGCACTATACACAACACCGTATTATTTTTTAGTATACTCAACACTATTCTTGGCTTGCGTTACATGCAAGAGCAACCTTCCTTGATAGCTTTCATTGTACACAATACCAAATTTCACTAAACAACGTTATGTTATTAAAATATTTTATAAACTAGCAGTTATGATAACTAATATCCACATTTTGAAATTTTATAAATTTTATCTTTCAATATGGACATCATTTTGAGTTTCAGAATATCGAAATTAGGGTAGGGTGAATTTTTGGTATTTTTCTGAAAACATTCAATTTTTGATGAATAGTGAAAACACTGAGTTGTTGGTTAAAACCGACTTATTATTTAAATAATATTTTATTTTAAATAAATTTATTTTAGATCAAAATAGATACATAATACATATTTATGTTCAATGTAATTCCTTGGAGTCATTTTATAATAATTATATATATATATATAAATCTTATTGAACTTTTTACCGTCTTTTACCCACCTTATAGGAGAATTTGAAAATTTATATAAAACTTAATTTTACCATGACTGTGAGTTGAATTTCAAAAATCTGAGAGACATATTTTATATCAGTAAGTAAAATGGTGTTCAACGAGATGAAAATAATTTTTCTGAACAGTAATTTTTATCTTTTATTTACCATGATTAAAAGTAAATAGGGTAATTAAGTGTAAAAATGAAATTATTATTACCCCAACACATGTCCTAATTCTATAAGATAATTTTAATTTGATCAAAAACATCCTTATCAATAAACTATTACCCTTTAGGTCCACTTGGATTAGATTAGGACATTTATTAATATTTTATTTAAAGAAGAGTTAAAATAGTTAAAATCAAAGTTAATTAACTAAAAATATTTTAATATAGGGTTATAAATAATATAAATTAGACTATAAAAATTCATTAGAAAGATAAACATATTTCCTACATAATGGTATTTTATTTATAATTTTTAGACATTAAATAATTTAATTTATTTATGACACAATGATGATACAGTAATTACCTTATTAATGAAATATTAATATAATTGATATTATAAATACCCAAGTAAATGTAATTTGATACTTTTTATGAATTAAACTAAATTTAAAGGTTTATATAACATATTAGGGTTGGATAGATGAATTGTTTTTTAAGTAATAATTCTGTTATGAATTTAGAAAAAATAAAATAACAAATAGTGTCTAAATTGTCATAAAAGTGTTTTTAAAACAAATATTATATTATTAATTGATATAATTGTACTAAAAATATAAGGTTCTGCCAAAAGACGTATATAATAATATATATGACATTAATGAACGAATTGGGGTTTTATTGCCAGTTTATAGTATGTTTTTTAACCATACATGTGTAAGATTACAAGAAGACACAGTAAAGTTAAATTATTTAACTTAGAGTTAAATCTAAATTATAAGGTTAAAATGGTAACATAATCTTTTCTAAAACCTAATTGTTGAGTATATTTTAAACCATCCTCCCTAGCCTCAAAATAAGTCAATTTGAAGCATTATAATCTGAATATGAACTTATTATAAAATGATATTTTATGTTTTTCACAAGGTGCCCCTCACCACTCTTATAAAAGGGCACTCCCCCTTCTCTCTAATTCACACATCCAAATCCATTTGGATCGGCCAACCCCTGCCCAAATACCATCTAAAATGTCCTCCCTTCATCCTAGAGGCCTTCCATTATTCAGAAACCCAACCTGTGGAGACCTTTTGATCAAATCAAAAGGAAGAACCCGAAGAAGATGAGTCTCGGACACATACGGAAGAAATTTGACATAAGGTAAGGGATAATTTTGCAATCTCATTTTTATCCAAGATTCCTTATACGTAATTATTTACTGGGGTTATATTTTTCATCCATTCCCATAAAATGTTATTTATAAAGTGTTTAATATTCTTCCATGTATGTTTAATGTCATTTTCACACCTCTTTGACTTTTACTTTGTGTTGTGTAAGGAATATTTCTTTTGTTTAACATACGTGGTACTTTTTGAATTTTCCATTAAATGTATTAGGAGAATGTTTTTTTAACTTATAAGGCATGAACAAATTTTTATGGTTTCATAATGCCTTATTTTCATTAAGCTTACTCTATAGTTTTTAATTATTATTTTCAACAAAATACTTTTCTTTTAAAATTTCATGGAATTTTGTGTAAAGAAAATGATTTTGAAGAAGAAAGGATATTTTCCTCAAGAATTCATTTCAAGTGTTTATTCAAAACTATTTTATATCTAAGATTACATTATTTAATATGGTTATGTTTCAAGTATAATGTTCCTGTTATTTACATGGTTTTATTTGGATTATAATGAAATTATATCCATTGTTTTATATGGATTATGTTATGATGGGATGATGTTTATGAAACCCATTTTATTTATTGGGTTATGATGAATGATTTATGTTTATTTTGTGGCACACGAAAGAATGATTTCATTATGACATGGGTGGGACGTATTTATCCCTCCAAATCATTGGTTAAAGATATATATCCCATGAGATAGACATGGATATAATGGAAAGTGAATCTTTTTCAGTAATACAGGGTTGGAACGATAGGTAAACCTGATTCAATAATGGACTTTGTCCACTATGATGGTCTTGGAAGCAATGATTTGGGTAATGTGGAAATAATAACATGTTCTTAATGGTTTCCACAATTACATTTTTTATTCCCATGATATTGTATCATAGTTAATGTTCCTTTAAGATCTATTGCTTATGAACTGCCAGGATATATGTCATTACTCATGATTTTGATGTTTTATGTTCATGTTCTTACTTTAAAATGTTTAGGGAATGTTTTTTGTTCTCCATGTTTACCCCTACTGAGCATTTAAGCTCACAAATTTTATGTTTTCTTTTTCCCAGGATATAAAGAAAGGTTTTAGCTAAGAAAACCAAAGTGGAAGATCTTTATGGGAGTTTTTGAAGATCATTCACTAGGATTATAATATTATGTTCCGAGTTTCCAAAGACACTAAACTAATATGGACTTTGGCCATATGTTTTTTCCATGTATTATGTATTCAGAAAAAGTAATGTAATGTCGATTTACGTTAAGATTTGGGTCTCTACATCAGAAACTTATATGTGAAATTTAAAACAATAGTTGTTTCCCAGATATAATATTTAGCATAAGCATGACATAAGGATGATCAGTGTCATACGTTCCAAGTAAGGTGATCAATATGGGGAACATTTAATAAATAACGTATTAATTTAATTTAATTAATTAACCATTTTCACTATAACAATCTTATATTAAAATTCCATTATGGAAAATCGCTAGGGTTATCCAAATAACCCTGGTATATTGGAGAGCAGGGGGACAAGATCCTCATCTGCATTTCCTAGCACAGGAACATGGATTGATGATGAGGGATTGAGGAGTTCTATGAGAATAAAAAATTACACAACATGATCTTCATCATCATATCTAGAATATTTTTTCTTCACTAATGAATGATCCATTAATATTTTTTGTCTTTTTATTTCGTGTATTTATGCCCTTTTTTAAATATTCATGTATGGATTGTGTATATTATTTATTTATGTCATCTTTTTTCTGTTCCTGAGAAAAAAATTTATTACTGTTATTGAACCTAATTAATTATTTATTATATGCTCTTGATTAACCATTTTTTATAATATATTATAATTGGTTTGGATATGATATAAAAATATCGATCTCACCCCATTTTTATGCCAACTCTAACTACCATTATTTTCATTCTTCGTCGATGACCCATGGAATAGATAGTAAATATTTCTAAGTTGGATTTGAGCACGATAAATTCCCAGATTCATGATGTATTCAAAAATATATATAGGATTGTATATCTTTTCTTGGATCATGTTGTTTTTTGGGATTTTTCTGATTGATAAAATTATTGTGACCCCTAACTATGATGGGACACCTGACAGTTACCACTCAGGAAATCAGAATTCTGTTTTCCGACCACCGGAGGCTGGAAAACAATTATCTGAGAAGAAATCCCTTTTTTTGGTAGATTAAAATGGGTAATACAACATGAAGGATATTGATAATTGTGAAAATGTTATTTCAAAAAATACTAGAGTTACATTATGTTAAAAACATGAGTACACACCCTATACTCTGGAGAACACATGTCTTGGTCATCAGAACATTGTGTCTGCTACGGTTTTTCCCGACTTATGTATCAAAATCCATTTGGATGGGCCCAAATTTAATGTGACCTTACATGGGTAGTCAATACATGTGTAGAGGGAATATTCTTAGGACACAAGGTTAATAGAGACTCAGCTTCCTCATATGGAAACACCATGTCCTCATCGGGACACGACTTGTGGAGCTACATGTGTAGACAAGTCACATTACTTTGTCAGATGTCCATGACCATGGTTGAACTTACATGATGTGTTTCCATAGGAAAATTATATGTTGAGAGTGATGGCTTCCCAGTATTCTTCTAAATAATTACCTGATCAAGCCTATAAGAGAATTCAGACACCGTGTGACCCTATATACTCACAATGTACTTTTTACTACAAACTAATACTATATGTATCTCATTATTTTCGGTTCATATTTGATACCATGAGTTGACTATATTTAGTAGTTATACATGAAGGAAGTGATGGTATCATGTAATTTGATATACAACATGAAGAATTATGATAGAGACACTTTTTCAGTAATGCTTGACTGATAATAGTTATTTAGTTTGATCATAAGAAATATGTGAAATTTAGAACTCTAATGTCACACAAGGGAATGGTTCCCCAATAATACTTATATATATTGGGTTAGAATTTACCCAGACTATATAGGTTATGGTTCCTCTATCTATTGAGTGGTAATCTCTCATAAGTGAGCTCTAATGTGGATCATGTCCTCTACTAGAGCTATTGATCCCTCGACTATGGAGTATAGTATCATAGAGAAATACCCTATCTAATTCTTGTGAGGTTTCCCATGATGAAAAACATCAGAAATGAGACATTTCAATCATCATGTAGACTCATTATTATTCTTATATAGATATGAAGTTTAAAAACTCCCTATTTTTTACAACTGCAGAGTTAGTATGAGTGTTTTTTTTGTTGGGTTTCTTACCCCATTTATCTATGGGTTTAGATGACCAATTTATTATATTCCCCATATTAGAATTCAAAGAATCATCTAGATTAGGAATATAGTCACACCTAAATATGATTTCATGAATGTTTCGTGTCTTATATAGATAGATCAGTGGTGAATTTGTTGGACCCAGAATTGGTGGAGTAGAGTTGTAGTTGAAGATGCTAGACATGTTCAGTGGAATGATTCATAGATTGTGAATTAGGATTTATTTTAAAATCACCATTATTAGTTTTTCATGGTTGGTACTTCTTATGTTTTTGGGTATATATTTTCTTTTTTTACCTTGTATATTATATTTCTACAATTTGATGTTTTTTGTAGAGGCTATTTCATACATTGATTACAATCTATAAGTTTTAGTGCTTTATTTAGCTTTAAACATTTTCATAGAACTGGGAACATGAGTGTGTTGATGTATATTAGTTTAGGGCATCCCATTTCCTTTTTATATCAACATGTCACTTCTCCATCCCCTGGACTATTGTAGGAGGGCCTAAGGCATCACCCTAAGCATACTTCCAGACAATATGGGGTTCTAACACATCAATTAGAGAAATCATAGCATTGTAGCCCATTTCCAAGTTTCTCACCTTGATAAATCCATTAATTATGATCTTAGAAGATAGATTAACTATCTTGGAAAACCATGTAGTGAATTTCATCAGTTAGAGGCATCCTTACCCCAAAAACTTATTGGCCTTCACCACCATTAGTGTTTTAAGGATAAAAATTGTAATTGAATTCTATTTTGAAGGTTGTTTGGTAGAGATCCTCATGCCCCTTTTATTTTAAAATGGATTCAAAACTTTTCCTACATAATACTTCCAAACATATAAGTGGTTGACCTTGAGTTTGATATATAATGGGTCTTTAAAAAATTAATGATACACCTGATCGTCTAGATCCATTACTTAGGATCCGGGGTACCTATGGCCTCATAAAGGAATGATGGATTATACTTATGGAACATATTATCATGGAACAATACCCAAACCTGACTAGTCACACCCTCCTAGCCTAAGGACCAAATCAAATGAATCAATAATTCCTCCAAATTTGAATCGTTTGGAGGGGTCACCTCTGGAGAAAGCTCTTAAGTTCCCTCTTTGGGCCTATAAGAGGACCTTCTTGGTGGAATTATATACAAAACACTATATATAGCTTACCCAAAAAAACAATAAAATAAAAAAACAGAAAATTAACGATAATAAACCCTGATAATTTATTATAATAAAACATCATTATATTGGAAAACATTTTCAAATAAATAACGGCTAGAAGTGTAAACAATTTGAACATTTTTCCACTATGTATGGGTTGGACCCATTTTTAGAAAAATTTAGCACAAATCATGGAAACTTAAATTGGAATATTACAAACCTGATCATACAACTTCAACAAGGTTATCAAAAACTATTCACCTAAACCATGAAACTTTTTTTATCATCCATGTTCCACCCATAAAAAAATATTTCTCAAAGTTGCTCATGGGTACTCCCAGAAACCCATAACAAATGATGAAAAATTAAATCTCATAAAAAAACCCAAAAACTAGTCCAAATCATAAAAATGTATTTGGATCACTAATGAAAACATAAATATTGGTATGAAGAAGGTTTTTCTAACTACTCCTCTAAACCTACCTCTCGATCCATGAAAGTCATATCTACTATCTACAAGTAACCCCCAAATATTAAGAGATCTATATTTCCATTCTATATCATAATATTATGGGTCATCCTAACCCATCAACTGAGTTGACATGACACAGGGCTTGAATCACATTACCAATCACCATGGGATAGAGATGAGAACAATTTAATCGTTGAAAAAAATTTCGGAAATATTTCATTGAGAATAAAAATTAAAGAATAATTGATATAAATATATCATAGAGTAAAAAAATAATGAATAAAAGAAGATATCACTGCATTTTCACATTATAGTTCATAATATGGCATGTTCATATAATGTCCATAACCAAAAACTTAAAATTGAGAATAAGTTTAATAAAACAAAAAAAATCATATAAAATTGATATAAAATCTCAAAAACATATCTATAAGAGATAAATTCCATGAGAACATGTCTTGTCAATCCCAAAGAAACCAGAGACCTGGAAATCAAGAAGGTCACCCAATGTGTAGGGTGGCGTAACCATAAACTATTTCCCATAAAATATATAAAGAATATTCCTAAAGGAATATGATTGATGTGAGGCACAAAGCCTAGTAGAAACCCACCGTGAATATATAAAAGGGATTACCCATGGAAAACATTATGTATAGTTTGAAAACATATTTTCCAATCAATGATCACTCACTAAAACAACTTCACCTGAAAACAATAATTCATAAATCTCATTTTTCTTTTAAAAAACAAACCATATTTTTCAAATCATAGTAAGTAAGGCTTAATTAATGAAAAGAGATACACATAGGATAATCTTTCTCAACCCAAATAATCATGGAATAAACATTTTCATAAACATAAACATCATTAAAAAATAAATTAATGAATCATTCATAAGAATTATATATCATAATGAAACAATGAACTAGAATCATGCATAAAGCATAAAAAAAACTAGGAACAAGTATTTTGAACCATGGGCTTTAACCAAATGGTATATTGAATGACTCTGAATGATCACAAGTTTACTTGAAACTAGATGATCAAAATAGGTTTAGAATCACACTCAGACTTCCCTAAAATATCTCTCATGATTCCATCCAGTTGTATGTCATTGCCATGGGCTCCCTTAATCCCATGGAAAATATTCCATCTATAAGATAACTTGCTCCACCAGGATAACACCACCTATCTAGTTTACCACTAAGGCTAGGGATTCATCCTTTTATGACACATATTCACCAATGTTCCACCATGTGAAATATAATTTTAAACATATATACATCAACATGTGAAAATCAAGAAAACCCATTTAAATTCCATTTTCATAAAACATCCAGACCTATTATAATGTACTCATATGACATAATGTAATAAATCATTGAAAAATATTTAAAACCCAATGTTTAAAGAAAAAAATAACTTTTATCCATTTGAACAAACCCACGGAGTGCATCAAATACAACTCCATTTAAAAATAAAATAAAATAATTAATTTCCAAATCATTCTAAAAATAATAACAACCATGGATAAACAATCAATAATTATTCAAATTAAGGGAAATTAATTAACCAAAATCCAATGGAAATCACGAGTTAACGGAAAACCTTATAAAACCACCGTCAAATAGAGACACATAACTCGATACATATTCAATTTTTTTCATTGACCCTAACAATAATATTTTAGTATGATAGGTCCTAACACTCCAATGACACTATAAATCAACAAAAACCCCCATTTACCACCCTAGTTTTGGACAAATCAATATCTGATGGATCCATACTACATTTAATTGGGGGAACATGGTTGAAAAGGGGAGAATGATAAATATATAATTATTAAATAAAGATTATATTAGTTTATATCACTATAGAAATAAATATAATCCATTAAATTCTAAGGGAGGAGGCATCCAAGGTCTGGGGGAGAGACTAAAAATATAATAGGAAAGAAATGAGGTTGATAACCCTTAAAAATAGAATGATAAAAAACCAAAAAACCATTATTTAATAACCTAGACACACCAAACATTTTGGATTCATGGTCAAAAACAAATTTTATAAACATGTGGTAGAAATATCCCCCTAAAACAAAATTCACTTGGTTTAGAGAAATCCCCAAATATTTATACCAACAATACTCAATCCATGGAGAACCCCACTATCCCCTAAATATCAATATCACATAGTTAGACGTATGTTTTCTCTAACGATGAACCATGTCCTTTTTTGGGGAAAATAGATGTTATTAACCTATACCACCTAGAAATTCCCATAATGAATAAATAAATCTCAAAATGAGATGTACCGGTGACAAAATGGGTGTCACATTCATTTATTTATAATATAAAAGTAAATAAAGGGAATTTTTTATCTTGTCAATGATATTAGTAATTCATGTATAATAAAGAATTTTAGTTATGTTAATCAAGGAACCATGGTTCCAAAATGACAGTAATTCAATTTGGAATTAACATGCTGATAAAATCAAGAAAATATTAAGGAAAATTTTTCTACATAGTAAAAATTATAAAAATTATTTTAATTATAATTAGATACTTTTTCAAAATAATAGATTCTTATATTAGAGTTATATTTCAATTAAAATTTCTTATAAATTATGGGAAGCAATAATTAAATAAAAAACTAGATGAAATTTAATTTATGTTTCCTAAAAAGGAATTGTTATTAAACATACCATAATATATACACAAATTGAAAATACATTTTTTTTGAAAATATATTTTATACATTATGATTTATTTAATGATAAATTTGTAGCTACATAAATTAAAAACCCAGATTAATACACTGATATTTGTGATGATCGTCCTTAATTATTCACTATAGATCATGGAATAATCAACAAACCACCAATATATACTAGGATAATAGATTTAAATTTAATTACAAACAATATTTAGATAACAAATATCTATAAATATAGAAAATAATTCAAACTAATGGAAATACAAGTAAATACTACTAAAATTCACTTAATATAATGAAGATAAAAATATCCCATCAATCTATCCTAAAAACAATTAATTGAACCATACATCTAGAAATCCCCAAACTAAATATTAATTCATCTATATTATATCAATAAAATAATTAACTAAATTTAATAAATAATTAAATATTACTTTATCTATGAATGAATAAATTACTAGACCATGAATTTATTTTACCATATCATTGAGTAATACTAAATATTAATTTCAAATATAAACCACAAAAATAACTATTTTCGATGCTTTTTCTCGGGTGTGCCCATCCATCTATCGAGGAGTACACGCTGCTATTTGTTTCCCCACATTCCCACTATCTAAAGGTGGGCGACATTCATCCCTTTCTAAGATATGTTTGCTCAATGATGTAAATGGGATGATGGGTTGTCATCCTCTTATTATAGGGATTTCTCCTTGGAATTCGCCGCCTAGTTCGGGTCTCCCTCATAGATTAAGACATTTTTCATGAAACTATTCCTAGTGCCATATCATTGTGGAGGCTAGTAAATTACACTACTTCTACCAGGACATTCCATGGGGTCATGTTAGGGAACCAACCTTCGGTTAGGGGAGTAGTCACGTTGGGCATCACTGGTGTGTCTAGACGTTGAAACTCTGGTACACCTAGATTTTCCCCTTATGATAGGGATTCTAGAGGGTGAATAAGTTCAAGTAATCCCAATTCAAATAGGAGAAATTATATGTTAGAGTCATGTCTCTAAGGTTTTCCTTTGCTTCCCATGTTTAAGACGAGGTATGCTATGAGATTTTTGTCTAGCGTAGATGGATCAAACTGACCAGAACACTAATGAGAGTGGATTAGATTGGTACATCCCTATGAGGGAGAACATGGATGGTTTACTAGATGGGTGGATAATAAAACTCAATGAGGACAGATCTAAGGTGGGGTGTCACATTGAGGGAAGATTTCACACCATGAAGGCTGGTCTGGACACCTCAAAGGGAATATTAGGGGATGATTGTGTCCTGAAAAAGTAAAAAAAAATGGTTTACCATTTATTGGGATTGAACCTTATAGAGGTTTACTATATCCCTAGTATAGAATACAGGGATCAAAAACCATGAAGTTTGAGAGGGTGAATCATTGGATCAGGGTATACACAATGGAAAAAAGCCTGAATACATGCTGGGGATTATGCGTAGTTAACAGCCCTGGTGCTACAAAGGAGATATGAGATGAATGGAGATTACACATGGTTAGCTTCCATAATATTTGACATGATTTAATCAAGATACGACGACTTGGGTGGAATCAGGACAGATAGAGATGAAGTGTCAAAGGATGGAATGAGTGGGGATGGAACCATGAACTCAAGCGATGTTGACAGTGTAGGGATTGAACCTCAAAGTAGATTCTTACATATCCCCATGGAAGTGAATCAACGTCCACATATTTTTGAAATGGGGTGATGAGTCACCTGAGGAGTTCAATCATGATAATTGATGCATGGATGGGGTCCTGAAAAGACTAGAACAATGAGATAGGGCATGTTATTCCCGAACACAAAGGCTCAATGGAGAGACTAGGATGGGACATGGGTGGTGGTCTTGAACCTCAGCGAGGCATCCTATGTGTCCCTATGGTAGGGAATAAATTTCTACATAGTTCTGGAATGTGTAATTGAATCAGAGTGTACACAAAGGACATCAACCAATGGACTTGCTGGGGCATACACATTGTTAGTATCCCATCACAAGAGGGGGACTCTTGGTTGGATGATTATGGTTTGAGTGTAGGGATTATGAATGGTTAGCTTCCTTGGAACAAATCAGACACCTATATGTTGTGGACCTAGTATGTGGGTCCCAACAAATGGGATTCAAATTTTTACCAGTGTTTGGGGTTTAACCACAGGGAGGCTTCCTATGTACCCTATCTTTGGGATAGGGATCAAAACCCATGTAGTTTGAAAGCATATAGTTTAGAATCATGAAGGTTGAAAGGGGCGTATAGTTTAACGCCATGCGGGATGACGGTGAGCCTATGTGAAGTTTTTGGGACTGATGGGTGATGGTCTTGAACACAATAGAGGCTTCCAACGTAACTCTTCTAGAAATGGAAATTATCAATGTGCACGTAGTTTAGTTATGAGGGGCATGGGGATTACACATTATGGAATCCCATAGTGGATTTCACGAACAATGCTTACTCTAAGCCAACATTAGTCATACTTACTGTGAGAAACTACAGGAAACAAATACATTGTGATCACATCATAAAATGATCATCTATAAGGGATCAGGGCTTAAACATGGCTAGTGGCCCATATGAGAAACATGGAATTAATCATTGTTTGTGGCCCTCAGAGAGGATGATTTGGAACTACTCTATCATGGAAACCCAAGGAGGGTGTCTTTATGTATGATAAGGAAGTCATTATATTGAAGGAGGTACTCATTCCATGTCACTCACACATGGAAGCCAATATAAAGGTGGGTCTGGGATTATGGATGGGTTTCCTGAAGAGCACCTAGCGACAAAGCCCATAGGTTAAGAGAGAGAAAGAGGGCACTGGAACATATACCCTCTCCAACCATCTTAGACCTGCCACATATGCATAAATCATAGTATAATGTTATGTGTTGAGGACGTGGGTAAGGGTAGTTTAATGTCTTGTAGGTCAGATTATGAGCATTCACTCAGCACCCCTAGGACATATAAAACTTATAGAAACCCACTCTTGAGGGATGGAGGGAATAAGTAATTCCATGGTGAAACGAGGATGTTGATTCATCCATTGAGGGGATTATGATAACATGACCATTCAAAGAAGCAATATCCATTAGAGTTCCTACGTGATGAAGCATAAGGCAAATAAAAAACACATAGAACAACACTCGACAGACTTTGTAATCATTTTTTAAAATCAAGACGAGCCTCATAGAAGAGGGATTCATGAAATGAGATGCCTCACAAATAGGGGCTTTGCAAAGACTAGGGAATTGTATAAGATAAGGGCTTGTAGAGCTCAGGGCTTCACAGAGCTCAGGGGATCGGAGAGCACAGTGCTTCACAGAGAGGAGAAGGATTCAAAAAGTGATGGGCTCGTAGAGAAGAGAGTGATTCACAAAGGATAGGGCTTCAAGAAGCATAGTGACCCAGATTAATCATGGAGTTCACATGTTCTTGGGGGGTGATTTATGAAGTCTTGGTGATTTACGAAGCCCCGAGTACCCGAAGGGGTATCCTTCATTTGTATTGGCCCATAGGCTTCCCAAAGGTTATCCCTCTTTGAAGAGGGGGTAAATATGATAAAATAGAATGGGTTTTCACAATTCTGAAGTTCCTTAGATGATTAAGTTTCTAAGTTGGTTTGCTGAGAAAAGTGTAATTTATGATTTGGGAATTTAGAAGAAGAATGGTCGGGGTCCTCACCTTAGAGTGGGGGGGGATTTTGGTATTTATAGGAAATGGGAGGTGGTGCGAAGATATGAAGATGCATTGTAAGGAAACTTTATCTTCGCCACTAGAGGAATATTTCATCATGTTTCTCAGAGTCTCGAAGTTGATCGTTATCCCCTATACGACGTAGAGGATTCATTAAATCTATGGCGGTCAAATAGGTATTAGTCATTCTATAACGACTCGTAGTGGCGACCATCTTCACTCCACAGTGCATTGATTTCCTTCAAGTTTGTCAAATCCAGGGAGTGAATCATCACTTTTCTAAACAGTGGGTGTCAAGATGGACTCAACCTTTCATTGGCTGTAGGGAAGAATGGATTTACGATTGGTGTATCATGAAGTATCCCCTTTGGCACGATTTAGTGTCCTTGGTTTTGTTTTCCCAACATGCATATTTTAGTGCCAAGAAATCCCCCCCACCCCAACCCAAAATTGGAACAGAGGAGAAAATGGGGGTCAGAATATTATGGTAGATCCCCAATATTTAGGCAGATCATGAAGTGAAAATGTGATAAGGGAACGAAAAGCAAGGACTGAGAACACCATGAAGCATTCCGCGACGGGGGGTTCCATGAATCTTCGGGTCATCACCTCTAAATAGAGGATGAAGATCCCTCTTTTTCATAACTTCTTCCATGTTTCCACATTTGATCTATCCAAATGTGAAGCTCCCCATGCCTCGTAAACTTATTTTTTAAATCATGTTCTTTTTACTATACACCACACTCTAAATCCTTAGACATTACGATCATGTGCTCCGTGAGTTTTGTTTATGAGCTCTATAGTTGAACTCTATGACTTTCACTTTGTTCGATCTTTATGATCGAGCTCTGTGAACTAGAAAAAAACCTAAGTCTTGGGAAAAAATTTCAAACTAAGAAGCTTCTCAGGGGGTCCTCGTGGATACTACCTGAATGGAAGAGGTGGAGAAAAATCTAGGAATCAAGGAGAATGTATGAAGCCATTAGGATCATGAATCTCTGATGGAGCTCTTGTTTAAAATCCCAAAGAACTATACTCTATGAAATATACTACCTCTGTATGGATTCAATTTGAGGGATTATGTTCTTCTCCCTAAAGCAAGTAGGGATGAAAACGCATATTAGTGTAAGAGTATGCCATGTTAGCGCCAGTGGTTCCAGGCTACTGAACATCATACATGGAAGACCTTATGCCTGTAAATGTTGACTTCCTTTACAACCATGTCAAAAGTGATGATGGAAAGGTGCTAGGGATAGAGGTATCTCCCCCATAGTACCATCCCATCCTCATGGAGGCTTTGGGGAACTCAGAGAAGGGGTGGACCGATTATTGGGACCTACTCCAAGGATGAAATTTTATAGAGTATTAGGATAGGGATTACTGGGTTTGTACATCCACCGAGGAATTTGAGGTATAACTGAAGCAAGACGGGATGTATGAGGCTGCGTGGGCCTCCTAATTTAACATTTATCAACTGAAACGCATGATGCCAGAGTTGCTGAGAAGGTGGTCGTCAAGAACCAAAACCTTTCATATTCACCATGGGGAGATCAACAGCAGTCTATGGGACCATCATAAGGTCTCAAGGATTCTGATCCTAGGGGCAATATACGATGATTTCCTCCCTACAAAGAACACAAGGGAGGATCTGGAGAAGATGATGCAACTAGAAAATCACTGTTGGATCTGGTGTTGGGCAAGGACAATTAGTCAGTTAGGGACATCTATTTCAAGTCGTGGTTTAATCGGTTCATAAAATTCCCACCAAAGCATGCTGCTGAAAGGGAGGAGGCACCCATAAATCTATCGGTCAGGACTCCAACAAGTCCAAAAAGATCCCAGCGTAGTAAAGATAATTAATTTTGGAAAACTATAGAGGATATCCCATGGAAGCAATGGGGGTACAATGCCATCACAGAGAAGAAACCGATGGTGAGGCTCGCTGGGGGTATCTCTACGCTTATCTATGGAAGGATGTTACCGGTCAAGGACTCAAACACAGGTGTGAGACTGAGGAAATTCATTGTTGAATTTGATCTGGTGATGGGGAAAATTGATAACTTGGGGATCCTAGTGTTGTCCAAGCTATAAAATATGCTTTTTCACGTAAGTGAGGGAAAGAATCCACATAGGGTGTGTGGACCGCTCCATATTTTGTATGGATGGATAGCAGAACACATGGGCATCTATGAAAAAAAAAACCTATTTTCCCTAAGGGTTCAAACTTTTGACCAGCCATTCTGAATGCAGTGGGGAGATTACTGGCCAAGCTAACTCCCCCACTAATGATGAACAAATTCTAGAAGTTGGATGAATTAAACTTACTTTCATGTCATTTTCCAACATGTGTATTCACTGAGGATGGCCATGGAAATAAGGAACATTGATCCTACCTTTTGGCCTTCTGGTGTAGAGTTTTTGTGGCATAGATCGATTGTGAGCCTATCTGTGGGATTTATACCCCCAACTTCTTGGAAAGGATGTTTTGTTGCATGTAGAGGATGACCCTACAAGTCTACCTGGGAGTACGCCACATGGACCATCCATGTTTGATGAGGCAGTTGTGGCTCAAGTTTACGTGGTTGTATGAGAAAATGAGGAATGATCTACCTCTTACCACAACTATCTACTATCTAGTAATTGAATATTCGAAGATGTTGGAGGAAGCCTACCTAGGAGAAATTTTGAAGCGGCGAACAGTCTGTACTATTGACAGGGTTCCTCCCCAACATCGAGGTCGAGGCTATAAAGTGGAAATAACATGCCATGATGGTGGGTTTTTAGTAGCGACGAGTAAAAAAAACACGATGACCTACACAAAGCGGGAACCATGCCCTAATGGTAGAACTAGTTGTCTCAGATGAGCAGATTCAGTAGGATGGGAGGCCACCCAGTGGGTTCTGAAGGATATCCACTTGGGATCCTAAGAAGTGGATACGTGTAACACCCTTCCCCTACCTTATTGGATTGAGGAGGTGGAGAGGGATACTTGGCCTTAAGAGATGTTCCCAAGATGCCAAAGGCTGGAAATAAATACCAAGGGCTTCAAGATCAAGTTGGGGAATGATTTTCCCTGAAGAAAAAACAAACCAAACCATCCACTAGCAACCATTATATGATGCATGTCAATTCCTTTACCCAACCATGATTTCCCAAAAGACAACCATGTTGTTCCACATTACAACCCAAAACCAATACAACTAACCAAATCTGAGTACAAGCGGAAAACTAAATAACAAACACTAGAAGCCCTAACAGCACCACAGCTCCACACCAAGCTCCAAGCTCCAAGCTCTTCTAAGGAATCACAATGATCCACTAAAGGAGGGTGATTCCTTACCTTTTCCCATGTCATGATACACAAAATCTGCAAAGACTCAATAGTTCCAATGCAGGGGGTGAGTACTAAAACTCAGTAGGATTTCTCCAAATGACTTCCCTAGACACACCACTAGGATAAAACTGTTAGCACATTTATATAAAACAGTTTATATAAATTAATTCACAAGTGCACAATTTTCATAAGCCCAAACATGCCCTTACCAATCCATCACACCTGAACCAAGAAACCAAGGTAAATACAACCAAACAATCCACAACCATTCCAACATTTACACGTTATCACCACAACTTCCATCTTGCAAAGCAATGCACAAAAAAACTACCATAACAACCAAACGGTGGATCTTCCGTCCAACCCGTTCACCCATACACACCAAGAGGAACTTTCCATCTACTTATTCATGATGGTGGCCCTTAAATCCACTATCCATCTCCTTTTTATAGTGGTACTTCTCTCCACTTCTACATAACACAAAAAACAATCCAATGCCAAGTATATAACCCACCAAGGTCACAACCATATGAAATCAACCTATTCCATTGCATATCAATCCACTTCAATAAATAATACATTCATTGAGAACCATTTTCCATGCCAAACAACATTTAAATAAAACATCCCTTGTATTGAAAACCATTTCCATCAATAATTTTCACAAAACAACCATAGAATCCCATTTTAAAATCCCCATTTTATAATTCACAAGGATATCATTTCACTATAAAACCCCTTTTTTCCAAAAAATTCCCAAAACATCACCCAAGGGATTTCCAACCAACTGTACACATTAAAACAAAATTAATTTCAATCGAAAAAAATTAATTGTTAACTAAAACCACTAACTCTAACCAGGTGGAGTCGAGAGAGAAGCCACTTACCTTTAGGGTTCCTGAGAAATCAACCCACAAGCCACCACCACTCAAATCCGGCGAACTCACCATCAAAACCTATCTAGATTACTTCCCCTATAATCCATAAGCCTTAGAATCATCATTAAAGGCAACCAAAAGCCTAGATCTACACACAAAAAGTGTATATCAAAAAAACCAAGAAAGAGGGAAGAGCAGATCTAGAGGAAAGAACAAGAGAAACAAGAGGAGAGACTAACCCATGAGAAACCGCCAAGAAAACTCTTCAAAATGCTTCCATACCGAGGGGGAGAGCCCCTAAAACCCTTGAGAACTGAAAATCATGAGTGAGGCTCGAGTGGGAGGAAGTTTGGAGTGAAATGAGGAAATCCTGAGTGAGCCCGGGTTTTAAAACCCTAACTTTAAGTGACCGCACAGTTTTGCAAACCGTGCGCTATCCGTGCGCATGATACTGCCTCGGGAGGAAGGGTCTGCACGGTAGCCTCGCATGTTTAGTCAAACTATGCACAGGCCATGCAAATCCTACGGTCTCCCTTTCACGATTTCCTTGGGAATCCGCATGGTTTCCACTAACCGTGATTAAACCATGCAACCCTTTTAAAGCCTCCATCCTCATCTAAAACCATTCCAAACTCTCCCAACCACTTCCCAACTCATCCCATTCACTTTAAACACATAAAAATGCATAAAAAAGGCCACATATCTCAAACCAGGGGTGAAAAATTCTCTCCACCATTGGAATTTTCGTCCTCAGAAAGTAGTGAACCCGCCCTTTGTTGAAAGAGCCCGAGACACTGTTCAACCATCCCTTCTCCCACTCCCAAGACTCCTCTTGAATCTGGCCATGTTTCCACAAAACACGAACTAAACCAATGCTTTTACCACATAAGACTTTTTCTTTCCTATCCACAACCTGCACTAGAAAGTGCCCCAATGAAGCATCCGGTTATAGCTCAACACGATCCCATCGAATCACATGGTCACGATCTGACTGATACTTTTTCAACTACGACACATGAAACACATTGTGCACCACACTGAACCTAGGTGGAAAATCCAAACGATAAGACACCTCACCAACCTACTCAAGAATATCAAAAGGTCCAATATACCTTGGATATAAGTTTCTGTATTTTCCATACTGATGATGCCCCAATATAGGAGAGATCCTCAAGAACACATGATCACTCACCTCGAACGACAACGGTCGTCGATGATGATTCGCATATGATATCTGATGGCTTTGAGCCATCTCCATTCTCTTATTGATCAACTTGATCTTCTCCATAATCTCCTAGATAAGGCTCGGTCGAACCATCGAGGACTCACCCGTTTCCACCCAACATAGTGGGGAATGACATGGCCACCCATACAATGCTTCAAACGGAGCCATCTGTATGGATACCTAATCATTTTTATTATACAAGAACTCAACCAATGACAAGTGGTCTTCCAATGAGCCAAAAAATCCATGACACAAGCCCGCATCATATCCTCCAGCGTTTGTATCGTCCTCTTGGATTGACCATCTGTCTGAGGGTGATATGCCATACTCGTAGCCAACTATGTCCCAAGGGATTGCTGTAAGGATTTACAGAAATGATATGTAATCCTCGGATCTCTATCTTATACAATAGAAACTAGAACACTGTTCCTCTTTACCAACTCCCGGATATAGATTTTGGAAAGATCCTCCACCATATGAGATTCACCAATCGGGATGAAATGGTCCAACTTCATTAGCCGATCCATTATCACCCAAATGGCATCGTGATTTCTATCTATTCTTGGGAGACCTGTAACAAAATCCATCTCTATATGCTCCCACTTCTAAACTGGTATTGTTAAAGACTACAACATTCCTACTGGCCTCGGATGCTCTACCTGGACCTGGTGACAAGTCAAGCATCTAGAAACAAACTCAGCCGCACTTCTTTTCATACCAGCCCACCAGAACTGTGCTTTCAAAGCTTTATACATTTTCTGAATTCCAAGATGAACAGCCCACCTGGAATGATGATACGCCCTGAGAAGATCCTCCTGAAAAGCAACTGGTACAACCATCCGATTTTGGAAACACAAAAAAAAAATCTGCATTCAGTTTCCAACCCTTAATGGTCTCCCCACCATTGAGTCTCGACCCCATGGTCACACACTCAGAATCAGATATCTGCGCCTCTCTAACCAGGCCATCCAAGCCAAGAATCAACAAAACTGGAAAGAAGACCGCTCTATCGCCCTGGTCCTCACATTCCAACCACATATCATCTATAACCGACATCAACTGCCACTGGTCCGATTCCTGTTTCACCACCTGAGCATATGATATTCTACTTAACGCATCCTCCACAAAATTTCCCTTACCCAGTGTGTACATAATGTCAAAATCAAACATCTAGAGATATTCCATCCATCTCCTTTACCTCATGTTCAAATCCCTTAGTGTGAAAATATCTTTCAAGCTCTTGTTATCTGTATATACTGTAAATTTCACACTGAAGAGATAATGAAGCCATACTTTCAAAGCATGGACCACTTCTGCCAACTCCAAATCATGATTTGGGTAGTTCTTATCATGCACTCTCAACTATCGTGATCTATATGAAACTACATGATTACCTTTCACGAGAATTCACACCAACCATAATCCCGATGCATCACAGTACACCACATACCCATTTCCTAATTTAGGAAAAACCAATATTGGTGCTGATGTAAGATGACCCTTTAGCTCTTCAAAACACTGCTGACACTATTTATTCCACTGGAATGGAACTTCCATTCTTGTAAAAGATGACATCAGCGAATCAAAACGAGAAAAATCATGAACAAAACGCTGATAACAGCCAGCTAGACCAAGAAAACTCCATATCTCAAACACATTCTTTGGCGGTTGCCACAAGATAATGACCTCTATCTTTTCCAGATCCACTGAAACACCTATTTCAGAAATCACATGGCCAAGAAAATGAACTTCCTGTATACAAAAGTCACACTTTGAAAATTTCTCATACAACTGATGATCCTTAAAGATCCCCAGCACTATCTCCCAGTGATTCTCATGCTCCACCCTTGTCTTTGAATACACCAGAATAACGTCGACAAACACCACCACAAATGAATCTTGATATCTTGGAAATATCCAATTCATTAATTCTATATACACCGCTGGAACATTCATTAGACCAAAGGGCATAACCACATATTCATAATTGCCATATCTACTTCTTAAAGATGATTTAGGAATATCCTCCCTCCTCACCCACAATTGATGATATCTCGACCTCAGGTCGTTCTTGGAAAACCACTGATCTCCCCTCAACTAGTTGAACAAATCATCGATTCATGGAAGTTGATATATATTCTTTATCATAACTTGGTTAATTATACTGATTCCAACGACAACGCCGCCAACTGATACGATAACGTACCCACTGCTGGTGCCAACAAACCCATTGCACCATACCTTTCATGCTTCTCTCCTCCAAAGAGATGTCTAACACCATCGTGTGTCATAAAATCCACTGTTTGCGCATCACAATCGAAGTGAGCCTTAAACGCCACCAGCCAATCTGTTCCCAGGAATACATCATACCCATCCATCTCAAGCATTTAGAGATTCCACACTCTCTCAACCATTCCCACAACGATATAACATGCTCTACACAAGAATGATTGACACTCACTTCAACACAGAGGAGATTGAAGTTTCAAAATCAAAGGCATGATTTCTACCCTTAAACCCAAAAAATCAACCACACATGCAGAAATAAAAGAGTGTGAAGCACCCGTATCAAACAATACTTTCATCAAGGTAGAATTTAAAAAAATAGTACCTATCACAGTGGATGGTCCCAACTGATCATCCATAACAACCTGCTCAGCTCCGAGCACATGTGTGCTTTCCACACTCTACTCTTTATTGCTCTGCTGAGGCGTCACGGTATTCTGAGAATCACCATGACCCACTTTACTCTGTTGTTGAGGGATGTGCTTTTGTCCCCGTCCCATTGAAGCATACGACGACTGAGATCCCTAAGGAGTGTCACGTGCACCGGACCATGGAGAATTCTGAGAATAACGCATCATATGCCCCATCATCTTACAATTATGACATGCTTGAAGTTGTGTCATACATTCCCACTTAATGTGGCTCGTAGAACCACACTGAAAACATCCCAACTTGCTCTGGGGATTCAGAGGAAGATTTACCGATCCCGCCATCAGATTATATGCCATATTCTCGCCTGGGAATAAGTGTCCCTCTTCCACTTGATCCCAGCGTTAGAGTTCCCACTATTCCCCATGGGTACCACCATGCTTCGTCCACCCGGAGCACCCAACAAATGTCGTTCAGCCACCGAGGCTCTATTCACAATCTCTAGGTAATCATATATACACAACACCACTATCTTTGAACGGATTTCATTCCTTAACCCCACTTCAAAAATCCATTCATTCAACGATGTCCTACCCGCCACCTCGGGCGCAAGCTGCACTAAGTTCATAAACATAGATGCAAACTCCGTCACAGACATAAGCTCTTGCTTCAAACTGATAAAATCAGTCGTACGCTGAATTATGAACCTATGTGGGTAGAATTGTTTATTAAACAATTCCTCAAAGCCTTCCTACATCATACCCTGGTCCGTCCCCGCTTGGACTACCAACTCCCACCACTAAAGGGAAAGATCTTCCAAAATATACATGGCCAACTTCACTTTTAACTCTACCAGTTTCCCCAATAACATGAAGATCTTGTTCATTCTATTCAACCATGCTTCTACCCTTTCTGGATCTGAATCACCCCTAAAGATGGGTGGATTCTGTTTTTGAAACTAAACCGCATGATCCACATGACATGGTTCATCCACTTTGTTTCCACTTTCCACATCTTGGAAATCTTGCACAATGCATTGTACTAAATTCTAGATCACCTGAGGCTCAAGTGCAACCACATTCTCAGCAGCCTCCTCTAGTTGGTCTCTATGATGCCTACCCAATGACATTTCTATAAATAGACAACAAACAACCATGAGTCTAACTTCCATGGACATCACGAAATCCCATTTCAAATCACAATACACAACACTATCACAACAAGGCTTTCCACCCTTTCCACATTTTCTAAATTTTCCATGTTTCACCATTTTGAAAATCATACCATTTTCAAAATATCAATATTATTCACATTACATATTTTCAAAAAAATCATTTCTCAATTAATCCCATAGATCATTATACCCTAATAAAATATGCATCCTGGTGGGAATTCATTTATACCATGCATTCCATGCTCATCTCATTGGCTACACCCACGACAATGAGATATCCAATGCATATAAGTGTCTCCAAAACACTTATGTACCCAAATCCTTGGTAACTTGAAGTTCAACATAAAAGGGTTAGTTGCATCCTTTTATGCTATACAATCCATGATCCAACAATCCTACACCTTGCTACCTTCCCGACACAAGGAATATACCACATCGAATGTCAACACCAAAGGACAGAACAAGATGATACCACTTGTAACACCCTGCCCCTACCTCATTGGCTTGAGGAGGCGGTGAGGGCTACATGGCCTTAAGAGATGTTCCCAAGATGCCAAAGGTTGGAAACAAATTCCGAGGGCTTCAAGATCAAGTTGGGGAACAATTTTCCCTTAAGACAAAACCAACCAAACCATCCACTAATAGCCACTATATGATGCATGTCAATTCCATTACCCATCCATGCATTCCCAAAAGACAACCAAGTTGTTCCACATTACAACCAAAAACCAATACAACCAACAATATCAGAGTACAATTGGAGAAATAAACAACAAACACTACAATCCATGACACCACCACAGCTCCCCACCAAGCTCCAAGCTCCAAGCTCTAATAAGGAATCACAATGCTCCACTAAAGGAGGGTGATGCCTTACGTTTTCCTGTGTCACAATACACAACATCTGCAAAGACACCGCATTGCCAAATCAGGGGGTGAGTACTAAAACTCAGAAGGATTTCCCCAAATTACTTCCCTACACATGCCACTAGGATAAAACCGTTATCATATTTATATAAAACCGTATATAAATATTAAATCACATGTGCAAACATTTTCATAAGACCAAACATGCCCTTACCAGGTCATCACACCAGAACCAAGCAACCAAGGGAAATCCAACCAAACAAGACACAACCATTACAAAATATAAACGTTATCACCACAACATCCATCTTGCAATGAAATGCACAACAAAAAAACCATAACAACCAAACGGTGGAGCTTTAGTCCAATCCTTTCACTCATTCAAACTAAGCGGCACTTCCCATCCACTTATCCTTGATGATGGACTTTCCATCCACTATCCATCTCCATTTTATAGTGGAACTTATCGCAACTTCCATACAACAACAAAAACAAGCCAATGCCAATCATATAACCCACCAAGGTCACAACCACATGAAATCAACTAATTCCATTGCATATCAATCCACTTCAATAAATCATCCATTCATTGAAAACCATTTTCCATACAAAAACAACATTTCAATAAAACAACCCTTTTATTGAAAACCATTTCCATCAATCATTTTCACAAAACAACCATATCATCCCATTTTAAAATCCCCATTTTAAAATTCACAAGGATAACATTTCACCATAAAAACCCCCCTTTCCCCAAAATCCCCAAAAAAATCACCCAAGGTATATCCAACCAACATTTCACATCAAAAAAAAATTAATTTCAAGCCAAAAAAATTAATTGTAACAAAAAACCACTAGCTCTAACCATGTGGAGTTGATAGAGAATCCACCTACCGTTAGGGTTCCCATGAAATCGGCCCACAAGCCACCACATCTCAAATCCAGAAAACACACCACTGAAACCTCTCTAGATCCCATCCACTAGCATCAATAAGACTTAAAATAGACATTCAAGGAAACCACAACCCTATATATAGACAAAAAAGTGTAGATCTAGAAAACCAAGAAAGATGGAAGAGCAGATCTAGAGGAAAACACAAGAGAAACAAGAGGAGAGACTTACCCGGGAGAAACCACCTTCAAATCTCCAAGAAACCTTCTCAAAATTCTTCCAAACCGAGTGGGAGAGCCCCTCCAACCTTTGAGAACCGAAAATCCCAAGTGAGGCTCGAGTGGGAGGATGTTTGGAGTGTAATGAGGCAATCCCGAGTGAGCTCGGGTTTTAAAACCCTATCTTTAAGTGTTCACATGGTTAGCCCACACAGTTTGGAAAACTGTGTGCTATCCGTGCGCACACTACTGCCTTGGGAGAAAGGGCCCCCATGGTTGCCTCGCATAGTTTTTCAAACCGTGCACAGGCCGTGCGAAGCCTACTGTCTACCTTACACGGTTTCTTGGGGAATCCGCACAGTTTCCACTAACCGTACTCAAACCATGCACCCCTTTAAAAGCCTCAAACCTCATCCAAAACCATTCCAAACTCTCCCAAACTCTTCCCAACTCATCCCAAGCACTTTAAACACATAAAAATGAATAAAAAACCACATAACTCAAACCAGGGTTTCTACACTACGCCACATAGACATGTCTGAGGAATATGTTTTTATGAAGTCTTGGGAGACCTAGGATGCCAAAATAATTCATCATTCCTTCCCAGATGTGGAACCACCATAACCATCCCGATATGGATCTGTTAGAGATCGACCATGAAAAGGCCAATTTTCTAGTGTCTCAATTGGAAGGGGAGTGATACATCATCGAGATAGAGGAATTTTTGTAGTCTCGGGGTACTCTGGGTCCAATGATATACCAAGTTAAAGTACTTCTTAACCACATAGTTCCACCATAGTTTTCCACTACTGAGTTAAGGGAGCGATTTAGCTTACCCAATGAATTTGAAGAGTCCTCCTGGGGGGAGGAGATTGGCAGAGGGATCCCATTAGAGGAAAGAAAATTTGAAACCTAATAATGGAAAGAGCTTGTTCAAACTCTTGAGGTAAATTCAAAACTGTCCTACTATGGTCCTCATTAGAGTCATCTAGTCTTTTTCAACAGACAATTTCCCTGTACAGGAGAACCTTATATGTAAAAATTGTTCTCGCATGATAGTAGACGTAGCTTTCGGGCATGTGCCTACAACAATGGTGATTATAGTATCTAGATGTTCTGTGACACCCATGGTTGTTCTCCCAGAGTCTTAAAGAGTTTCCAACAATATATGGGGGCCATTTCCTCGGATTATGATAACTACTTCTCAAGAGAGAGACCATCATTTTACCTTTGTAAGTCTTCTCCTTCACAGAATACATAAATATTATCTATTGAGCCCATCCAACTTGCATTGTATAGTTCTACCAGAACAGTTCTTCAAATGGTGTGGGCCATACTAGCGAGGATGGCTAGGCCTCCTAATGCTCATTTCCAAAGGGGAACACCGGTTGTCAAGGAACAAATCATGGAAGTTGTGACTGTGAGTGTGGTTACCAGGAAGGCTGAAATATAAATCGTCGAGGTGCAATACATTGATGAGGACTAGCTACATGATGTGGAGCCAAACATACCTAATCAGACACTAGAGGAAGATCCTAATTCTAAATTTCTAGAGGCCTTCCTAGAATATGATCTAGCCGACCCAGAGGACATGGACAAGACAACTTCTGATGAAGAGAATAACAAGTCCATTAGTCACTTCTCATGGAAACTGGTCAATCACTTCATCATGGAGACCCTATATGTATAGTGGATAAACCAAATGGGGAGACTTCATTCTCACATTTTTGAACTATTCAATGTAGTAGTGGTTTCCTAACACCCTCACATGCTCCTTCGAGATTACATGGTAGAGAAAATATTGGAATATGACAGTGAGCTTGGTGTTAGTTGATAGTAGAGAAATTTTGTTAACACAAAAAGACTCTAGGAGGCTGAGAATGATATCCAATGCCTAAGGGAATGGGAAAAATTTAAAATATGATTTCCCTGGTGCACAATCGGAACATATATCACGATTTATAGCACAGTTGAGAGAGGACAAGGAGAATATGAGGTGAGAATCCGAAGAAATGATTATCATTCAAGATGAGGAGGATCATGCATCGATCAGGGCTGATGAATCATGCCCTATAGCCAGTGAAGAAGAGAGGGAGTTTATAAGGAGAGAAAAAATACAGGAACACACAAGCCAGATGGTGGTGGAGTTGGGATGCTTCATTGAATAGGTCAACCCATACATTGGATTGGTTGATCCATGGAGGATGTAATTCACACTAACTCATAAACATAATTTCATATTTCTCTACTTATTGTAGTTGTGTACATTACTTCATCTCAATATTATCCCAGAAATTTGCTGAAATCAATCCCTAAACTTACGTGGGTTCTTGCTGGTGTGAGAAACAACAGATGACTAAATAATTATTCAAATTGTGTATGATAATTCCAACCAATTTTCAGGAACTCAGGGCTCAGCTGATTGTTCAGTATATTTGAGACTTGAAGATGGGTTGAAACTAGAGAATTGGGTTTTTGAAGTAGCTGAATTGACCGTCCCATCATGCTCTAATACATCATTGGAATACGACATGGGGTATTAGAATCAATCCGAACAATGGGGAATGAGAAGTGTGAATCAGAATACCTAAAATTCAGAACATGGTAAGAGGCGACGTGATGACATTGGTTAATTTCTGACCACATCTAAAAACAATAACCATATCACATTAGCATAAAATGGGGACAAACAAATGAGATTCATCCACTGACCGTATTCAAAAATGCATAGCCTAACTCGAAACGTCACTAAATATCTTCCAAAACATTGTCCTTAGAGGGTAGGCGAGCCGAAAGACCGAGCATCCATGATGTCTGGGGGTCCCTTTAGATGTGAAAGAGGGTTTGGATCCGAATAAGGGGAACATAAAGCGTGTGGTGGAGTGATGGGTTGTTCAAATGGATTGCAACACTCTTCATATTATTCCACCATGATAAAATTCATTGAGTGAGTGTACCAGTCTAAATCGACATCATTATTACTATTAGGTGGGGCCATCTAGCGAGGACCATGAATGGTCTATAGTTTTATGTCATTTAAATGGGGATGGTAGGAACAAAGTTTTTCCTCATATAGTGAGGACGATGCATAGAATAGTTTAACATCGTATGATCCGGATATTGCACATAGATTAAGGTCATACATCTTAGACCCTACTCAACAGTTTAAAGTCATTTTACAAGGACTAGGGGATCCTAGTTTATGGTCATAGGGTTCGGACCATGATTATGGGAAAAGAACTTGGAATGTTAATAGTCATGGGGATGGGGACACAATGAAATTCCTAGGTGTTGCTACATATCCCATAAGGATGAGAATCAAGACAAATGTTATTCTTGAACAAAGCGTGGTCAGAGACCCACACTGGTGGGGGGGAAATCCTCTCTATCATGGAAGCTGATGCATCCCATAATTATCTTGGCGCATCCTGAACTTGTTCAGGGTAGGGTCGTGGTTTAAAGTCATGCATCGAGGACACGGGTACCCCAAAGGATAAATATGTGGTGTGGTTCATAACCCAATTGAGTGTGGACCAATGAAGTTCACACCACACCACACATTTCTAAAAGGGAATTTGGGGCTGAGAAGGTTGAGACAGGGAGTTTAAAATTCAGTTTCTAGACCCAAGGATCAGATACACGAATGTCTCTTTATACTTTGCAAGGGATGGAATCATGCTTTAAATTGTTCTAAATATTCTAATTTTTTAGCATCATGTGGTGAGGATGATAGTGTCACAGTTTAAGTTCTAATGTCAATACAAATCGGTCGCATGGTCTCGTATATGGATATTACCCTACCACAACCCCTAATCCTATGTGATATATGCTTAGTGCAGGAAACACGTGGTGTTATCTTGACATCCATGTCTAATGAGAGAGTGTAATGGTCAAATGGAAATGTTGGGTGGGTAAAATCTCAAATGAACAAACATTCCTACTCAACACGCACGAATTTTCAATGTTACATCACCAGGGGTGCCAAGGATCTATAAAATGGAAAGGGGAATTAAACATGTGATTCACAACATTCGATATTTGGGATGCAATTGGAGAATTTTTATGGTAAAGGATAACTGTTGAATATTCTCAAAATACAATATCCATTTCACATTAGCTTAGAATTGGAAGAAACAACTGAGGGTAGACCACTGACCATGTTCGAGATGAGGGATTTGTATCAAATTGTTGTTTGAAATCCTTCGTGGCATTGGCCCAGGATAGTAGGAGAGCACTGATGCAAAGTATCCAAAGAATTAGGGGTCCCTTTTTAAGTGATAAATAATGAAATCACAAATTAAGGAATGTGTGAGGCGTGATCAATAAACATGCAGTTTATGTGTCATGCAGGACGAGCACAAGGAGTGGTGATCTCAAAGGAAGTACATGGGGAAGTTATTATAAAACCAATATGAATGGGGACCGAAGAAGTCCGAAACACACCCCATACATTGGGGGAACCTAGGCCAAAAAGGGTTTAGGATCTGAATATGGTTATGAAGGGACCAAAAATAGGATGTCTGGGCATCACTACATATCCAACACGGATTGGAATCAAGCCACATGTTGTTCTTTGAGGTGGTATGGAAGGCGAACAATACCAAAAAGTGGGTGATATACTTTTTTAAAGAAGAATATTTTATTTTTTATGAAGTTTAATGTCATGATCACATAGACGGGAATAATCCTATTTTAATGAAGTAGAGCTCAAACTATAATGTTCCCAAATTAATGTCATGTGAATGGGACATTCCTAAGAATTTTACCGTCATGTTATATGGACAAAGGATGAAAATATATTATGGGCGGTATGTGGTGAGGTTATTGAAAACCCGATGTCAATAAGGATAGATAACTCCACCCCAAACCATGCACATCTGAAATAATACATCTGACTCAATGTCATGATGGTTTTACATTATAATTGAAGCTCCTAATTTAAGGACATAGAGTTTGGACAGTAAGGTGTATAGAGGTGCAGAATAACTTGAAGAAGAAAACACAACATGGGCAGGATAAAAGAATTCCATTCTATATCACTACATTCTGAAACGAAAGGAACCAGAACCCAAAAAAGTGGATGGACAAGGTTCATAAATCTATGGCTCGATCTGAAGGAAAATTGCCTTGGTGTCTCTACGTAGCCCACGAGGGTGAGAATCAAGCCCAACATAGTTCTTAAATGTGGTATGGACAAAGGCCAATGACATAGGTACAATGTATTCTATAGTGAAGATATTTAATGGATGGGATGTTATGAACAAATAACCACGGTGTAGAAGATATAGTTTAACATCATAAAATAAGGATGTAAGAGATCTTTGTTTATGGTCATAGATATCAAACTGTATAGTGAGCCTCCCAAGTTTGAAATATGTAACACGGTGCTATAATTAATTCCAAATGATAATGAGGAAAAAAAGTCCACACCAAATTAAAAATTTCCATGAGAACATACACAATGTTTAAAGTGAAGATACCTATACTTAGGAACCAAGCTTAAGACGTGAACTCCTAGTTTACGGTGGTAGTGTTTGGACCAAAAGAAGTGTGTTTCTTCCATGCAGGTAAAAAAGTTATCCATATCCCTAAGCCCATGTGAGTTGTGCTCGGTGTGGGAAACTAGGATGTAGAAGATCATGAAAACACATGGAATACTCAGTAGGTAGAGACGATGTAGAGTAGAAGATGACCCCATGAGGTTGATTTGTCCTCTTAATGCACAAAGGTTCATTAAGGGACAACACCAAAGGTGTCAAAATTACACTTAGACATGATGGAGTGGAAAGGGATGATAATAAAGAGACCAATATTTAAGGCATGATGGATGTGGTATATCAATGGAGGATAATGGGTGATCATGTTTGAATCATAGCATCCATATAATGTGACCTGAAATGTGAACAACAAAATACGGTCGACTACTGACCAAATTTTCTACACATGATCTATCTCATAATTTTGTTCGGAATCCCCTGGAACGTTAGCCCAAAGTTGTTGTCAAGCCATAAGGCCAAGCATTGATACCATCTGAGGGACCTTTCTCATGTGAAAGAGGATGTAAACCCAAATAAAGGGAGACACGATGCATGGAAACAGATGAAATTGTGTCCATGCAGAATCTTACACTCTAATTTTTAAACCATAGTGCGTATTAGAACATTTGTGACGCATAAAAAGGATCTAGGTTTCCAATTATGAGAGGAAGAATCAAGGAGGTGGGTGGAGGAAAACTAGAAAAATTTATTTATGAACCTGTGGCTATACCCAATGACCAAATTTCCAGGCATTCCTATATATCCCATAAGGATGGGAATCAAGCCACTTGTAGTTATATACATTCCATGTAGTTTAACATCATGAGATAAAGATGAAAGAGGTAGAGATTGTTTAAGAAAGAAACATGTATTGAAGGGAATTATAGCCCCTTGTGAATAAGTACTAAAGAAGTCCACATTACACACCATTCATGAGTTCTAGAGAGAACCCAAGCCAAGGGACCAAGAGAAGGAATAGAAGAACCTATGGATGGACCTGTGGATGACATGTATGGGTGTTCCTATGTATCCCATAAGGATATGAATCAATACATATCTAGTTCTTTAGATCCATGCAGTTTAACGTCATGCATCAAGGATGGTGTGGAATGGAATGTAGATCCATGAAGGGAAGTATGTGGCATGGATATTATAAACCCGATGTGAATGAGGACTAAAAAGGTCTGCCCCACACCATGTGATTCAAAGAGAGTTAGAGCCAAGGGGTCAGGAAGAAGGCATGATTTGAGGTACCTAGGGTTGGACCCAAAGACGACATGCCCATTCATTCATACATATCCCCTAAGTATGCGATCAACCCACACATAGTTATAAAATGGATTGTTGTGCACATCTGGCCCATGCACCAAAAGGAGAGACATTTGATTATTCTTGTTAGTTCATTAGTGTTGGTTTGTTTGGGGGGGGGATAGAAACATGATAGAGAATCTGTGCATCACCGCATGAATTAATCCTTATGTAGACCTTGATAAATAGCATGGTAGTTGACCAATGCCAAATGTGATGCCCTGTCAAGAGAGGACACCACAATGCGGTGTTTTTTTCCTCATGCGACCAAGATGACAGTGTCAGAGTTTAAGGATGTATGAAAAGACCCTCCCATTGATGTTATTAATATTTTCATAACTTTTTATATACTGTCTTTACTGATTTTCAATGAGAAGTACATAATTAGTGAGGAACACTCAATTTTTAATATAAAATGTAAATTTTTAGCATTATTTGAATTAATCAAATTGATGTCAGTTTAAAATATTATTTATAACTCTCACAATACTTATCAATATTGTATGGTTATTCCTTATTTGGATTCTGATTTCAATATCCAACATTTCATTATAAGGGATATTGGGCCAATTCTTCTATTTGAAGGGCCATATGGTCCACACAAAAAGGCCCACAGAATCGGTGAAGTAACAAGATCATCCATGATAATGGAATTACAAGGCAGAATCCACAAGATAAAATATTCTGATACTCCATATTTTTTTTTCTGGATTATCCAAAGGAATCCTATATAAAAATTTCAAGGACCATTCCCAAAAACAAGGGTCCCAACTGATTCATTTAAACTCATCCCACCATTTTGGCTGGGAATTAAAATCAGTACAGTATCCACAACTTTTATCCTAATCTAGGAATCCAATATATATAATATTTTTCAGTGTGAAAGTCATGATATTGTGGTACAACTTTTTTTTATAAAGTGTTTGGATTTTAAGGCATATTCATATTAATAAACCAATTCATATTTCGGATTCTAAAACATATGGATTGAAATGGGTAGATTATAATTCATTTTGAAAACCACCATAACATGGGAAACATAATTCCAAAGGCCTCCAAATTCTGAAAGTAGTTTTTGAAAATTATTATTGACAACTTTGAATAAGAGAATATCTCGAGATTCGGCTATTTGGAAGTCCAAATTGGCGATGCAAGTGGAGGGGAATATTTGGAATGCAAACAATCCACGACATTGGAATATAAATACAACCCCCTCTTCTCCATGAATTGGGATGGAATTTCAAAAAAGAGCAGCATAAATTTTCATGACCAAAGCCTTGACAATGTTTTGGGTGGACCTTCCATACTTGTAAGAATCTGGATCTTCGTTTCAGGTATGTTTTTCATTTTCTGGTCATCTTTGAGAAAAAGGGGAAAATCTAGAAATTTTCAGAGTATACGCCATGTACTTTTTAAGTACATGTTGTGTACATCGACGTCGCGCAAGGCCGTGTGATGGCCGTGTTCGGGCCACACACATGGTGTGTAGGGGCGATGTGGAGGCTGCTTAAAGAGGAGTATGATAAGGCATAGTACACCCCGTGTAATTTTGTTTTAATTAAATGGACTAGGGTCGCGTCTAATTGACAAAATTGTCTTCTTTTCAAGGTTCTTCGACTGTGAGCATCCTCACGGCCACGAACATCCTCCTAGCCCCCGAGCCTTCGTCTAGTAGCCGAATTGACCGTCGTCGATTGCGTTGGAACCGTAGCGTAGAGCTCTTCCTTCTTCTTGATTTTCATTCAATGATTTCCCCTCTTTCTCAAGATATCGTGGGTTGATAATTTTGTATGTTTTCGTATATATAAGATGTTCTAAAGAGAATCAAGCCTCATGGTTCATGTATATTGATCTCCTAGCATCAAGGTAGGTGGTTTGAGTCTTACTGTTCGATGTCATTGAGTTTTATGTGAAAATTCCACCAATACACATGAACAAGGTATTGCGTGTTTACCATTTTTCCCCTGTTGTTTTACTTCCATGCTTTTATGATTGTGTAGAGGTAATTTGATCATGTTGGTGGATAATTGCTATGGTTGGATTTTTTTCCCATGCCTTGTTCTTGTTACGACCTTTGGGTCTTGTTAGACTTTGGCCGTTATACCTATTTTCCATGCCTCGTGACTGTAGGATGGAATGATATTCATGACATGATTGTTTTGTTGTAGATTGGTTAACCAAGTAGCTCTTTAGGTGTACTTTGGCCTTATAGCATTATTAGGGACTATCTGGCACGAGACCGTGAGATCCTGGTGCTATAGACTACAAGGGATAGACCGAGTGAGCTTCCCAGAGAGTCTTGGATATTATAGACTACAGGAGGGTAGACTGAGTGGGATTCCTCAGAGAGTCTTGGACATTATATAATACCAGGGATAGACCGAGTGAGTTTTCCAGAGAGTCTCCGATATTATAGACTACAGAAGGATAGACCGAGTTATCTTTCGTAGAGATTCTTTACTTTGTTTGAATTTATTTAAAACCATTCCAGGCTAGAGAAGTAATTGACTGGGTGAGCTTCGTTAGGGAGTCTGTGATAGACCTGAGACTATCGGAGGAATGACAGTGTGAGATCCTCAGAGATTTTCTAGACCTTGGGGCGATAAGAGGGTTAGACCACGTGATCTTCCTCAGAGAGTCTCTGAATACCCTAGACTATAAGGGGAATTGACCGAGCGAGCTTCCTTAGAGAGTCATATAAATTTGTATGACCAAACGAGAGGGGTTAGGCTGAGTGCACTGCCCAGAGGGTTGTTGGTACTTCTTGGATAGGACCATAGGGGTTGGTTGTGAGTAATTCCTAGAGGGGTTCCTGTTGTGGTTAGCTATTTGCTTCACTACTACTTGTTGTTCTGTGGATTGATTATAGTTTCATATCATCCTGTTTCTGCTTTTGATTACTGCATGCTATTTACTGTTATTGTTTACTACTTACTGTGCTATTACATGCCATATACTCTCTGACTGTAAGGCACCGATCTTCGGGTGGTTCCCTTCTAGGATTTAGTCACACACCCTATTTGGGCCATGATTTTGGGCCCAAACAGACTATTTTTTTGCAGGTATAGACAAGGGAAAGCACCCTTTGACTTCGTGTACTTTATTTCTTTGAATCAGGAGAGAATGGAACCAATCATAGTCTTGTGATACTGTAGAGATGTTTATCTTTTCTTTTGTACTTGTTTTGGTACTGGGTGTTTTTCCAGCATTGTGACCTATTTGGCTATTTTCCTAGATATGTACCATGCATCATTTTATATATACATATGTGGTCTAGTTTTTTATTGTTTTAGTCTTATGCTATGTATTACTGTTGGACATTTACTACTTCCTCTATTGTATGTTTTGTTTTCTTCCATAGTATACTCTGCCAATGAGGGCATAGTTTTCCCACTATCACACCCAAGGCCCTCGTTGCTAGTCGGCAGCCTCTGGAATTTGGGGAAATGTGCTTGAGGCAATGTGACCAACCAGGTACGGGGCACCTTTGGGTGGATTCCAGAACCAGGATGTTACAAAGTGGTATCAAAGGAAGTATTTTCTCTTGCTTTACTTTTTGGAGCCTTTACCCAGGGATAGGATGAATTCGGTACATGGTAATAAGTTGTGCCCGGGAGTAGCTAACCTGTGTACAGGAAAAATCCAATCTACATCATTTATTGCAGTTTTCTAGTTTTAGGATTTTACAGTTGATATGATTTCACCTAGAGTGATTCACATGCCTTGTGTTCTTATTGTTATGCTATTGCGGTTCTATTTCTGTCGCAACCCAATGAGATGAGGGTATTCCATATCATGAATCATAAGGGCACTTGATAAAAATCACATGACATGCATTCTTTCCATGCCATCTAGGGTGAATTATTGATTGCATGTTGTTTTGATAGACATTGTGTAGATTATGCATGCTGTTGTGATTGATGCTATGATAGAATCTCTGCAGTTTTATAGAGAAATTGTTTGTATTGTACCTTTACTTAAATGAACTCCAAATTTTTATTATTGAGGTGTTATGGGCCCTCATGAATTGGATTTTGGTGGATCATTAACTTTTTTCCCTTGTCTTTGATAATTAGGAGATGTCAAGCTTTGATTTGCGGGGAGTATGAGCCCTCACAGATCGGAATTTGGCACCTCCATGATTGTTTTTCAGTGTTTTCTGGGCTTCGGTGCAGTTTATGCACCACTGCCCTAAAAAACCCAGAATACACATCGTGTAATTTACTACACGCCGTGTAGTTTTAAACCTTGTCACTGACTGTGTGAGCAGAAACATGGGGTGGTGAAAAAGTTTTCAGGAACTTGCCGTGTACGGTCGTTACACGCCATGTAGTCGTGAGCCTTCTACCCGGTCGTGCAACTAACAACATCAGTCAGGGAAGCTCGTATAGTACATGCCTTGTTTTGTATAAACATGCAGTGTAACCTTTTTCTAAGTACCCAGCAGTGTCACGAACAACACGGGTTGGTGTTATATTCTCTTATATATGCCGTGTTTGTTCGGAACACGCCATGTAAGGGTCAGTCATGTAGTCGGCCATGTATCTAACAACACAGGTCACGGAAACCTTGTCTAGTACACGTCGTGTCCTTAGTGAACACGTCGTGTAGTCTTGGATTAAGAGGACTATGTGGGTTATCCATGTAAAGAGACTCGGGCAAGGTAATGGAGTTAAAGTACACGCCGTGTGTGGGGGCAACACGGCCTGTAGTCGAGGGTGTTACACGACCAGTGGTGGATGAAGTACATGCCCATGTGATTGGATTTAAGAAACATGCTGTGTAGTTTTATACACACTGTGTAGTCATGTTTGGTAAACTAGTGTGTTTCATTCTCTTGTTCCTGTTTTTTACTCTTGTGTTCTCTATCCTTGATAATCTTGATCTGAGGTGTGCATTGGATATTTCGTAGCTATGCCTTCAAGACATCCTCCCATTGTATGTCAGCTGCCAGACGGTGATCAGACATCAGATATAGTCGATCAGGGACTTCTTGTAGATCCTCCTACTGTGCCAGCCTTGGCACCGGCATTTATACCCATTGCAGGTGCCGATGCGCAGTTCTGGGAGGACTTCCTGATGATGATATAGACCATTTAGGGAGCGCTGCCTCCTGAACCGTTGATGGCTGAGTTAACACGTGTTTTCCCACAGTAGAAGAATCCTAAATTCCTAGGGGATGGAGGACCCCAGGCTGCATAGTCATGGCTAGAGGCCATGCTGACTATCATCGAGCACCTAGAGATACCTCCAGAGAAAAGGGTAAAGATGGCTACTTATATACTCTGAGACACTACCAAGAGGTGGTGGGAGGTGATCTCATAGTCAGGGCACCAGCAGAGTATGACTTGGGATGAGTTTTGACACATCTTCTATGATATCTTTCATCCAGAGACCTTGAGGGCCCACAGAGCCTGGGAGTTTATGGGTCTTGATCAGGGTAGTCTTTATGTTATGGAGTACTCATCTCATTTTACCGAGCTGCAACACTTCATGCCTATTCCAGCAGGTGATGAGTTGTTCCTTTCTAGGAAGTTTGAGGATGGTCTCAGGCATGAGATCCATTCCTAGTTGAATATCTTCAGGTTGAATTCAATATCCTTAATCGTCAACCAATCACTGATCACTGAGTGCAATTTGAGAGATTCTGGAGAAGTGGGTCCGGGCCATTAAACATCCAGAGTCGGTGTTCCACCTACTGATAGAAAGAAGTGCTGCAGAGAGTCTCTTGAAGGAGATCGGAGTATGCGGGATGTGTCTTCAGGAATCGAGGTTGTATGCTACCAATGTGGTAGGACTGGGCATACTAGGCCTCAGTGCAAGAGAGACCCGATGGAGTGCCGATCTTGCGGCAAGATGGGCCATATTTAGCGTTTCTGTCAGATATTGTCGCCTACATCTGGTGGTAGGGGTTATCATATGACCACACATTCAGGGAATTCATCTCAAGTTTCTCACCAGTCTAGGAACAAGAGTTCTTCTGGTTGTTCAGGCCGAGGTGGAGGTCATGAACGTGGTGGTCAGTCACAAGGTTACCAGTGACAACAGAGTGGATCAGCTCAGTGTGGTCAGCCAAGGGTATAGGGCCGCAGTACATGCCATACTTTCACCGTGGAGTAGACCTATCAGAAGAATGATCCTAACCCTTCTATAGTTCAAGGTACAATCTTAGTACCCTCAGTTTTATCTTCATCTCTTTTCAATACTGGTGCTTCACATAGCGTTATCTCTGTTGTTGTTGTGGAGAGCCTTCAGATCTGTATATTCTCGTCTGCCGACATGTTTACTCTTGATACTCCTTTGGGAACATGGAATTCTAATGTACGTTAGAGTAGAGTGTTCCCTCTTGAGGTTGCAGTGTGTCACTTCTTATGGGGCCTCTATGTATTATAGATGACAGGATATGATTTCATTCTTGTTATGGAATGGTTTGTTCCCTTCCAGACAGTCGTTGATTTCTATCACCGCAGGGTGAGTTTCGTATCACCAAAGGGTGGACCTTTTCATCATAGAGGTGAGTGGGATATCTAGGCGGGTAGATCTGGACTAGAGCATCATGGACTAGGGGGAGTTACTGCCCAGATTTCAAGTCATTATCTGGATGACCTGAGGACTTCACAGTTAGACTTTCCTCCAATTGTGGATTATTTCAGAGATGTCTTTCCAGAGGAAATTTCAGGTTAGCCTCCGGAGTGTGAGGTAGAATTCTTGATTGAGCTTGTCCCAGGAGCAGAACTGGTGTCCATTCATCCATATAGGATTAATACACCCAAGTTGCAGGAGCTCAAGAAGCAGTTTGATGAGTTGCAGGAAAAGGGTTTCATCCAACCCAGTACTTCTCCTTGGGGTTCGCCAGTCCTGTTTGTGAAGAAGGAATACGACACCCTGAGGGTTTGCATGGATTATCGAAAGCTGAACCAGTAGTCAGTCAAGAACTGATATCCATTGCCGAGGATCGATGACCTTTTTGATCATCTTAGAGGAGCTCAGGTGTTCTCGAAGATCGATTTGAGGTCAGGTTATCATCAGTTTCACGTTAGACCATCAGATATACATTTTCCAGCCTTCAGAAGCTGGTATAGTCTATAAGAGTATATGGTCATGCCATTCGGTATCATGAATGTGCCAGTAGTTTTTATGGTACTGATGATTCGAGTGTTCCATTCATACTTCGATCCCTTCTTGGTGGTTTTCGTGGACGACATCTTGGTGTACTCTCACACTCGACACTACCATGCTACCCATCTTGAGATTATTCTGAGTACACTGATAGAATATCAGTTATATGATAACCTCTCGGAATGACACTTTTGGATGGATCAGATTCACTTCTTAGTACACGTTATCGCAGAGAAAGGAGTATAAGTTTATCCAGAGAAAGTGAGAGCTATAGTTTCTGGGGAGCATCCGAAGAATGTCTTTGAGGTTTGGAGTTTTCTAGGGCTGGCTGGATAATGCAAGAGTTTCTTACAGAACTTTCCACGCATTGCAGTACAGCTGACAGGTCTGGCCCAGAAGGGTGCGAAGTTCATATGGTCATATTCTTGTGAGTCAGCCTTTCGGGAGCTAAAGGGGAGGTTGATGTTAGCACCGATACTAGTTTTCCCTGAGCCGGGAAAGATCTATATAGTCTACTATGATGCTTTTGGTGTCGGATTGAGAGTTGTGCTTATGCCGGGAGATGGAGTCATTGCGTACAGGTCTCGGCAGTTGAGGCCACATGAGAGGAACTACCCGACGCATGATCTGGAGTTGGCAGTTGTTGATCATTCCTTACACTGTTGGAGACATTAGCTTCTGGGAGAGCACTTTGTGGTTTTCACTGACCACAAGAGTCTCAAGTACATATTCACTCAGTGATATCTAAATCTGAGACAATAAAGGTGGGTCGAGTATCTTTAGTCCTTCGACTTTGAGCTTGCCTATATGCTGGGAAGGGGCAACACAGTGGATGATGTGTTAAGCAGGAGAACTCAAATTCAGGTAGTTCAGAAGGCCAAAAGTGAGTGGTATCTTATGGATCTATTCTCTAGAATTCATTTGGAGGTGCATGACAAACAAGGGGATACTTTTCTATCTTCTGTAGTTGTTACCTCAACTCTTCTTGATCGGGTACGGATGAGGCAGCTATCAAACTCAGAAGGCCTAGTCCTACTGGAGAGTGTTTCAGGAGAGGACCCTCTTCTTAGATGGACAGTGGGTGATGATGAGATCTTGTGTTTCCAGGGATGTGTATGGGTGCCAGTAGACATACATGAGGAACTGATGTGGGATTTTCATTCTTCAGTTTGGGCAGTTCATCCTGGCGTCACCAAGACGTATCATGATCTACACCGCTAAGTACTAGTGGCCAGGTATAAAGTGAGATGTTGCTGGGTTCGTCATGAGATGTTCTACGTGTCAGTAGGTGAAATTAGTGAATCAGCGACCCGTAGGGATTTTATAGCAGTTACCCATTTTCGAGTGGAAGTGGAACGATGTCACGATGGACTTCATGACCGGGTTACCAAGGTCACCTCGGGGGAGTGATGCTGTTTGGGTTGTTGTTGACAGGTTTATGAAGTTTGATCACTTCTTTCCAATCAAGGAGACCGTCAGTGTTGATGATCTGGGGCAGTTTTACATCCAAGAGATTGTACATCTTCATGGAGTTCCACACTCCATTGTTTCAGACAGGGATGCAGATTTTACTTATTGGTTCCGGAAGGGGATTCAGAAATCATTGGGTACATAGGTACTTTTGAGTACAACATACCATCCCCAGATAGATGGTCAGTCCAAGCATATGATCTAGGTGCTTATGGATATTCTCCGAACTTTCATTCTATACTTTCATGGTTATTGGGAGAATCATATTCCTCTTGTGGAGTTTGCCTATAACAAAAGTTTTTAGGAAACTATTCAGATGGAACCTTACGAGGCTTTGTATAGTAGGCCATGGCAATCACCTTTGTGCAGGCTGGAGGTAGGAGGGGTTCCTTTGCTGGTACCTCATCTTGTTCAGGAGACCTCAGAGAAGATATAGTTGATTCAGAAGAGGATGGCTACAACACAGTCTCAGCAGAAGCCTTATACGGATCAGCGGAGACGACCTCTGGTGTTCGAGGCCGGGGATCAGGTTTTTCTGCATCTCGCACCGAGGTTGGGACATGATAGGATTTGGAGACGGGGTATGCTTTCACCATGGTACATTGGTCCGTTTGAGGTGTTAGAGAGAGTTGGGATGGTTGCCTATCAGTTGCAGTTACCTCAGAGGTACCGGGCCATGCATGACGTCTTCCACATCTCTCAGCTCCGACTTTAATTTTCAGACATGTCTCATGTCTTTCAAGCCGAGGAGGTTGAGCTCGAAGTGGATGAGTCGTCTAAGGAGCATCCTATCCAGATTGTCGATCGCAGTACGAAGGTTATTCGTGGCCGGTCTGTTCCTCTAGTACGGGTGCTATGAAAGCATGGGTAAGTACACGATAAGACCTAGGAGAGGGAGGCCGATGTACGATCACAGTGGCTAGAGCTATTCGGGATTTCTTCTTCAATGCATCACTAGGGAAATTAGGGGATGAATTTGTTTAAGGGAGAAGTTTGTAAGAACTCAGATATTCATTTCAGGTATGTTTTTCCTTTTCTGGTCGTTTTTTAGAAAAAGAGGGAAATCTGGAAATTTTCAATGTACACACTTTGTACTTTTCAAGTACCCACCGTGTACTTCGACACCGCGCAAGGCCGTGTGCTGACCGTGTTTGGGCCACATAGATGGTGTGTAGGGGTCATGTGGAGGCCGCTTAAAGAAGAGTAAGGAAAGGCAGAGTACACACCATGTACTCCATAAGTACATGCCGGGTACTTTATTTTTTTCATTAAATGGACTGAGGTCGCGTTTAATCGACATAATTATGTTATTCTCAAGGTTCTTCGACCGTGAGTGTCTGTATGGCCATGAACATCCTCCGACCCCCGAGCCTCCGTCTGGTTTCCTAATCGACCGCCATTGATTGCATTAGAACTGAAGCGGTGAGCTCTTCCTTATTCTTTAGTTTCATTCCATGATTTCCCCTCTTTCTGAAGATATCATGGGTTCAGTGTTTTTTATGTTTTCATAGATCAACAACATTCTAAAGAGAGTCAAGCCTCATGTATTATGTATATTGATCTCCTAACATCAAGGTAGGTTGTTTGTGTCTTACCGTTCGAAGTCTTTTAGTTTTATGTGAAAATTACACCAATACCCGTGAATGGGCTATTGCCTATTTACCATTTTCCCCTGTTGTTTTCCTACCATGCTTGTATGCTTTTCTAGAGGTAATTTGATCATGTTTTTGGATAATTGCTATGCTTGGATGTTTTGACCATGCCTTGTTCTGGTTACGACCTTTGGGTCTTGTTATCCTTTGGCCGTTATATTTTTTTTACATGCCTTGTGACTGTAGGATGGAATGATATTCTTGACATGCTTTTTTTTTGTAGACTGGTTATCCATGTTGTTTGGTAGGTGTACTTTGGCCTTATAGCATTATTATTCATTGACTGGCACAGGACAGTGAGAACCTACTATTATTTACTATAAGGGATAGACCGAGTTAGCTTCCCAGAGTGTCTTGGAAATTATAGACTATAGGACGGTAGAACTAGTGAGCTTCCTCAAAGAGTCTTGGACATTATATATTATAGGGGATAGACCGAGTGAGATTCCCATATAGTCTTGGATAGTATAGACTACACGAGGGTAGACCGAGTGTGATTTCTTAGAGAGTATTTTCTTTGTTTTAATTTCTTTAAAACCTTTCCAGGCTAGAGAATGAATTGACTGGGTGAGCTTCCTTATAGATTCTATGATAGACCTAAGACTATAGGTGGACTGACTGAGTGAGCTCCTCAGAGAGTTTCTAGACCTTGGGGATATAAGAGGGTTAGACAACATGATCTTCCTCAGAGAGTCCCTGAAAACCCTAGAATATAAGGGGAATTGACCGAGAGAGCTTCTACAGACAGTCTTATAAATTCATATGATCAAACTAGTGAGGTTAGGCACAATGCACTACCCAGAAATTTGTTGGTACTTCTTGGATAGGACCAGAGGGGTTGGTTGTGACTACTTCCCAAATGGGTTCCTGTTGTGGTTAGCTGTTTGCTTCACTGATGCTTGTTGTTCTGTGGATTGATTACTGTTGTATATCATCCGGTTACTACTTTCTGATTACTGCATGTTGTTTACTATTACTGTTTACTATATACTATGCTATTACCTTCCATATAATCAATGACTATAAGGCACAAATCTTCAGGTGGTTTCCTACTGGGAATTAGTCTCACACCCTCTTTGGGCCATGCTTTTGGGCCCAAACAGACTATGTTGTTGTAGGTATAGACAAGGGAAAGTGCCCTTTGACATTGGGTACTTGATTTCTTTAGAGAAGGATAGAATTGGACCAAGCTTAGGCTTACGATGCTGCAGAGCTGTTTATGTTTTCTTTTGTACATGTTTTCGTACTGGTTGTTTTTTCAGTATTTTGACATGTTAGGTTGTTTTCCTAGATATTTACCATGATTCATTTCCTATATAAATATGTTTCTAGTTTTTTATTATTTTAGACTTCCACTATGTGTTGTTGTTGGATATTTACTACTTCCTCTATTGCATGTTTGGTTTACTTCCGTTGTGTACTCTACCAACGAGGGAATAGTTTTCCCACTATCACACCCAAGGCCCTCGCTGCTAGTCGATAGCCTCTGGCATTTGGGGAAATGTGCTTGAGGCCAAGTGACCAACCGGGTACGCGGTGCCTCTAGGTGGCTTCCAAAACAGGGATGTTACAATAATCATGTTTTCACTTGAGATACCTTTCCTCCTCTCTTTGTTTTCATGATATTTTGTGATCTACTGATTTGTAATCGTGTAATTCGGTTTTCATTTCAATAGAATTTTATTGCAAGTTTTTTCTTATTCATCTATTATTCTCAGCCACCATCTGTTAAATAATATTAATGGTCATAAAATAGTTTACATACAATTGAATCTCCTTCCCTTATTTTTCTTCCTTATTTAATCGAAAGTCTATTTTTAATTCTCATCACCGTTTGAGTGTGTGTGTTCGGCGCACAACTCTTTTCTTATCCCATTGTTTTTTCATCTATTATTAACTCATCATCATAAAGATAATAAACCATATTTCTAATAATAATACTGTCTGAGTAAATCTACCATTGGGGTGAGTTAAAATTTAGGTATGTAATGTTTTTCTTAAAAGGTTGGGGCCACATCCTTAATTATTTATTAAAACAAAGTCCTCTTTAGACTGGGTAGAGGGTGACCCATTACATAACCCAAAGGCCCAAGGCCAAGTGGCTTGAATACAAGGCTAGAATGCCCATTTTTTTGGCCCAAAGGATCCTCGATGAAAAGTACTACTAAAGTACTTGCGCTACTACAGTACCAGCTACATTACCGATGCCGCTACAGTACCTGCTAAATTCCCTCTACTGCTATAGTCCACCACTACTACAGTACTTCTATAGTGCCCTGCTATAGTGCCCTTCTACAGTACTCTGGAATTCTCCCCTGCCCAGATTTGATCCTGGGTCTTTTGGATGCTAAGAAGGAGCCTGAACCACTAGGGTATAGGCTCATTGGTGAAATTTACGTATGTTATGTTATTGAGAGTATTTTTTTATGAGTATTCTTTAATTTAACATTGTGTATGTTGGACTAAAAATTTCATGTATTAATGACTTGTTTTGTTTAACATGTGGTTTCCATGAATTATTGGAACCATAAATAAACTACCATCAATATGTACTGATTTCTATTTGAACCCTATGTTAATATAAGGTGTGTATTAAGTCCTTAACACTTAGAAATTCCAATTAATTTCAACTTGTGACATGGGTGTTATTTAATGCAATATAAAGTAAGGATCAAGGATATTTCAAGCTTAACAGCCTAATGTTGAACTCACCCAAATATTTATCAAATTGTAAAATCAATCTTAATCAATTAATCATTTCAATTAAGCTTTGGAAATAAACCCTCCAATCGAAATACAATAAAAAAAATTCGACTGCTAAAAAGTATCATCGCTGAGGATTCAACCCGAGTGCTACTAGACACCTTAGTAGAGCATCAAAACCTTGAATGGTCGCTAGGTGACAATCAGTCATGCATTCACACATGAACTTTAACATCATGCAAGAAAGACACAACTATTTAAAGATATGTTAGACCAGACAACATAGTTTAATGTCATATGGTTTTGATGTATGTGGAAGACCGAGGTCATTATGGTATTGTGTACTATTTGATAAATTATACATGATGTGAATCGGGATTAAAAACGTTCACCACACACCGCACAAAAATATAACGGGGGACCACCAGAAAAGGGGCCAGAAAATATTAATAGACCTGGTGTTGGACTCAAAGAATAAATGTCTAGGAGTTCCTACTTATCCCACAAGGATGGGAATCAAGCTGCACATAGTTCTTAAAGGCTGTGCAGTTTAACTTCAGGAGGTAAGGATGAAAATAAAAGGGGATTCTATTGAATGAGGGGCACATAGTGCAGCTTTTTCAAACCTGACGTGAATGAGGAAAAATGTCCACACTACTCTACGTGCTCCCATGATACTTAAGCTGAGATTCCAGAAGGAAGGAAAAATCTATGATACTTGGGGATGGACCCAAAGATGAAATGTCATAGACTTAATTTGTATCCTATAAGGATGGTAATAAAGACACACGTAGTTTTAAAAATGTTGTATAGATAATTGTCATGCGGAAAAGATAGGAAATGGAGAGCTCTCGAGAGAGGTAGATGGCATGGTTATTGAGGACCTCAGTGAATGAGGACATAAGTCCACAACACACCACCTACCGCCATGAGAACATCGGTGAAGGGGCCAATAGAAAGAGAGGATTTCTAAAAACTAGGACTTGACCCAAAGATAAAATGTCTAGGCATTCCTACATATCCCATATGGATGGGAATCAAGCCCCGCATAGTTTTTAAAATGTCTTTAAGTTTATCGAAATGTGGGATGGAAAAGGAATGAATTACTCTCGAGAGAAGTGCGTGGCATGGTTATTTATAACCCAGCAAGATTGAGGAAATAAGTCCACACTACACCACATACATCTGGGATGACATATGAAAATGGCCCAATAGTAAGAGAAGGTTTATATAAACTTGGAATGGACCCGAAGATGAAATGTATGGGTGTTTCTACATATCCCATAAGGATGGGAATCAATCCACCCATAGTTCTGAAAATTTTGTGCAGTTTGAAATCATATGGTAAGGATGAAATCAAAATGGGAATGGTCGTATCTCAAAAAAGGGATATGAATGGAATGGAAAAATAACCTGATGTGAATGAGAACATAAGTCCCGATAAACCAAACCATACACAATTCCAAGAGATAACTCTGGAAAAAGGGCTAAGAGAAAGAATAAATGAATCTATGAAGGACCTGAAGATAAATGTCCACGCATTCCTACATGTCCCACAAAAATAGCAATCAAGCCACGTGTAGTTCTTATGATATGTGCATATTAACATAATGCGGTAAGTATGAAGGAGATCATATTTTAAAGTCATAGTTTCCAGTCCAGAAGATATGTTTACCACTTGCAGTTTATCATCATGCAAGACAAAATTGATATTAGTTTAAGGACTTAGAGCTTAGACTGTATGCAGTTTAACCTCTTGTTGGATGAAATAGATCATAGTTTAAGGTTATAGATCATAGACCGTTTTGAATTTTTTCATTATATGGGATTTGTGATGGATGGTTCTACATTAGTCAGTCTAGACAAATCACACAGTTGAACATTGTGAGGTAGGGATGAAAGTGGGTATTGTAAAACTATAAAATTCTTGAGGAATTTAGCATTAGTGTGAGGAGTAATACGCACACCATTCATAGTGACCAAATAGTACACACCATTGGGGTAAACCATGTGAATAATGTAAGGTCTCTCCCATTTGGTCTCCAAATTTTGTGGCTTCCTGCTAGGTATCATTGGAATTCATAGGGCCAATATCATTTCACCTTTAAGGAATGAATGGAGACAAACATTCTTATTGAATGCTCCTGCTATATTGTTCTAATGCCTCTCCAAGTAATGCAGGGCACAAATTTTATTCTCATCGAGGGATATTAATTCATCCAAATTAGTTCTTGATATATTTTTTTTTCATTTTATGATCATATAATTTTGTGAGAATCCATAGAAATTGAATCTCAATGGGCTGTACTGCCTCTATTCCATACACCAGGGGATATGGTGTCACCTTGGTGGAATTACGTGTCTTCGTTTGGTAATCCCAGAGAGCATTGGGGTGTTTGTTCAACCAAGATTTCTTGTTTTGAAAAACCATATTTTTCATAATGTTTGAGTGATTTTTTTTTAATTCCTCAATCTTCTCATTTTCATACAAGTGATAGTGAGAGTATGAATAGAATTGATGTTGTACTTGGTGTACAATTTCTACAGCCCGACTGCTCAGAATCTAGGGTTGTTATCTATGATAATGACTTGTGGGATCTCAAATTGGTGGATGATATTGGATCTCATGAAGTCAACGATAGAACAAACCATGACTTCTTTGAGCCGAATTTCAACTTCCCACTTGGAAAAGAAATCTGCAGTGGTCAGGACAAACTTACACTACTGAGCCGTTTCTACTGAATATGGTTCCATAACATTGAGTTTCCAGACCGTAAGGGGTCAAAAGTACATGGTAGTAGGGAGAGGTTATATTGGAAGATTCAAAAATAGCATAGATCTAGATCATGTGGAACCTATTAGAAAAATAGATCCAGTCATAGACCATGGTAGGCCAGAAGTTTCCAAACCATCAGATCTGATAGGAAGGCTTTGGCCTGCCTGATAAATTCTATAGGAACCTGCATGAACTGTCTGCTTAACCAAAGAAATATCATTTCCTTAAATTAAATATTGGATAATCCCATCAAACCCATGTCTGTAGAGGATCTTCTCAAGACTGGGACCACTCTAGAGGGTGAACTGCAATGCGTGCCGATAGACTTTCTCACATTTGGTTTGGTTTTATGGGAGATTACCGTGCTGGAGATACTCGAAAAAGGGTTTGTTCAAGTCAGGGGTCTCTTCCAATGAGGCAGGGGGACGTGGAGGTCTTGATCTAATGGACATAGTGGTAACGTGTCTTTCCTACTGGTTATCATAATCTTTGGGGGTGATGGTTGTAACGATCCTTCGATGCACTACATGGATAATGAAATCATCCTGGTCAGGCTCTGCAAGAGATGAAACATGGATGGGAAAGGCATCATCATTGTCATTTTGTTATTGAGGGACATGAGTATCTTCTCAGAGAGAAGGGAACTTAGCCATCAACATATGAGTGTGCTCTAGAAAGGGTAAGATATCTAACTTTCTAACAATGTAGTCACCATTTATCATCTTGATAACTAGTTCAGAGTCCCTTTTCAAATGATATTGGCGAACATCAATCTCAGGGGCCAGTTTGAGACAAGTGATGAGGGTTTGATACTTGACCTCATTATTAGTGTAGCCTTCTAACATTATGAATGAATAGTGAAATGCATCTTGTGCAGACGTGGTGAAAAAGATACCTAGGACTACCCTGTTATGTCTGGGATCATGGATCCTTCTGCCAATAAGAATGTGTGAAGCGTCGTCAAAGTGAATCTACAAACAAGAAATAGCTTAATCCATTGATATTATTTCCTCATATTGAATTTCATGATACAAAGATAGCTCAAAGAATGTTGTATGGGTTGAATGAAATTATGCCAGTGCATATCCCTTAATATCCTTTGGGCGGACAAACATGATGTCAAACTATTATAGAATCACTGCCCACTGAGGTAGATGACCTATCAACCTGGGGTGTTCCAAATATAATTTAGTGGATAGGCTCAGGACCCCAGCTATATCTCATGGTTCTACAATTAATTCCACAATTTCTTCACTATGAATATTAGTGCAAGGTATATCTTCTCAATAGAAGAATATATGTTCTCTGTATCGAGGATAAGGTGATTGATATAGTATAAAATGTTTTTTGTACCGAAATTGTTCTTATGGGTGAGAAGGGAATTAAGAGGCCATTCTAGAGCCGTCACATAGAGGACCAATGGATTTCAGAAATTAGGCAGCATCAGAATAGAAGTCTACAATAGGTACTACTTGATTTTCTAAAACGTTGTATGAAAATCCTCATCCCACTGATAATCGGTACCTTTATTCATGAGCCTAAGAAAGGTCATACGCAATACATCCAGATTTGTGATGAATCCACATATGTAGGCTAAGTGGCCTTGAATGCCTCAGAGGACCTGAATATTTCACGGAGGAGGCATCTAACTAATGGCCTTGATCTTTTCTGGATCAATCTCAAAGCCTCTGTATCTGACAATGAATATGAGAATCTTTCACGAGGTGACCCTGAAGGCACACATCAATGGGATCATCAACAGATGGGGGGAAATAAGGAAGACAAACCCTTTCTCAATATCCTTGAGATGGTCATGATACTGGAAGTATTTAACCACCAGATCATCCATACATCGTTCCACCAATTTCCTAATGATCGGATTGAATATGTGGTTCATGGAACACGGATAGGTGGAACCTGCATTCCTTAGATCAAATGGAATTACCTAGTTGCAGAAAGTACCTTGTGTTACCCTAAATGTGGTTGAATCTTCATCCTCGGGGGAGCCATTTGGATTTTATTTTATCCAGAATACACATCCCTGAAAGAGAGATCCTAGAACGCAACAATAGAATAAATCAATATTTCTATCAATGGATGGGGAAAATCATCCTTCAGATAGTGATTGTTGAGATCCCGTAAGTCTAAGCATACTCTAATCATTCAATTGTTTCTTCAAATGGGAACTATGTTGGCCTTCCATTTTGGGTACTTAACTTATTTGAAAAAGTTATTGTTGATGAGATTATCAATCTCATCCTCAACCAAGGCACCATGAGAGGGTTTAATATTTCTAGGAGGCTGTTTGAACCCGCAATGGTTTATCAGGAGGCCAAGATGGTGGACTACGACATGAGGATCCATTCCTGATATCTCATTTTAGCTCTAAGAAAATATATCTTGATGCTCTTTCAAGAAATCCACAAATTGCTATTGTACTTCTTTAGACATGGATGAGCTGATCCTCATTGGGTTCAGATCTATCTTGGTGTCGAGGTTTACCTGTAATAGATCTTCGACCATAGTTGAGATTACTTCTTCAAATGTGGGAGGAGAATCTTCCTAATTCACTTCATCATCCATGATGAGAGGATCATCAGCAGGAGGCAACAATTCTGAATTGGATAATCCTGATGGGACACTGGTGCCAGCCTGAGAGGCAGTAAGAACGACATTGGGGAACTCCTTCAATACTGATGCCATGGATTTGGAATCTCTTGATCTTTTTCCATCAGGCCTTCGACCAAAGGGGCATTGTTTGATAATATCAAAACTATAGTGGCTCATCGACTTGAGCCGGTTTATCCTAGCCTGGTAAAACGAGTAAGTATGACATATTGTGGTTTCCATGAGGTAGGCATCCCGATTACTAATAGTGGTAAGGGGCTCTCAGATTACCCAATCCTGATTTGTGTAAGAATATGAGGTGATATTATAGAGTTCCTTATACTGTGAAATGCAGTTCCCCCCATCCCTGATACAACAACTCATTTCCCCAAGTCTAGGATTTGGGCCTCTAGTCAGTGAATTGGTAGGACGTACACATCATCCAAGTTTGTCCACGGGTCGGCCATAATGGTGGTGTTTTCAAACTCATTGGCCTAAACCTGCTTATCCTTACCCTTATAGTAGTCAGCATCCAGCAAGAGTGCTCCAAAAGAGGAAAAGGGAGAGGCATCACATTGGAGTATGCCTACTCGGCCATTAAGGGAGTAATTAAGGCATTGATGATATGAGGAAGGGACTACTGCATGCAAATGGATCCATGTTCTACCCATTAATACATTTTAAGTTGTGTCCTGAGAGGCAACCATGAACTCATTATTGGATACTAGGACACCTGACTGGATATGGAGGCAAATAATTCCCATCAGTGTCTGCTCCGTCTTTTCATAACATTGAATCATTAGGTCAGAGGGACTCAAATCTATTTCGGATAACACTATCATACAGAGTGTATGAGTTGGGATAAGATTGATCCCTGAGACTGTGTCAACAAGACAGTGATGGACTTCCATTCCATTGAACTTGGAAATGATGTACAATGGGAAGATTCACTCATGCATAGTAGAACCTTCATCCCTTATAGAGAAAGATATTATGGAATCACATTCTACATGCCTGACTTCTTTATCCTGGAAGGTTTCTGTGACTGCTACCTCTGTTTTGAACTGAAGGGGGTTACTTAAATATTATTCAATGTATTCATGCATATCTGTTGATAAGAAGGGTGCCTTGAGGATTGAGAGCCTCATGGGATTGATGGAAAGGATCTTTATCACATCTTACATCCATTCAAGGTGCACACTTCTTCCGACATGAGGTTGCTCAATAGTAGGAGGATTGATGGGAACTTCCTATTGAACCTGGGGATTCCGTCTAGGGATAGGAATGTCATGTTGCTCATTAGTAAAACCACATAGAGTGACTATAGGATGATGGTTAGATGATTGATTTCCACCCACAACAGAATGTGGATGGTCATTGCCCAGTCCTTCTGGCTTTGCCTCATCATGTAGTACAAATGGCGTTGGAGGTGAATCTGATGAAATGAGATGAGAATGTTGCATGTGATGAGCTCTACTTTGGGCCTGATTTTTTTGTCTCGGTGGTATGCATGAATTGGCTAGCAGCATTGATCAATTCATTTTGATGATTCACATACCCACGACGTTTTCGATGCTGGCATCGACCGAGGATGATGAGAGGGTCCTCCTAGAGCTATTCATAATCATGAACCATTTAAGTGTTTACCAACTAGAAAATATTGACCAAAGTGTATGCCCAATCATCAAATGAATAACCCTCCATTGTTGGTTGGATTCTAGGGGAAATCCTTGTCTCTGGGGGCATGAAATCACCTATAGTACAAGACGAGTTTGGAATAGGTGGAGAAATTTGATTTCCCTTGCATCATTTATGCTTAATATCATAGGAGGACAGAGGATGAGATGTTTACATAGAAGTAGTAGTTGGAGGCAACATGGTGGCTTCATAAGGCTCGGGCTTGTTTTAACGAGCATGGATAATTATATGGGAATGGGAACCTACATTGTGAGACATTAAATCATCATACTTCTGAGACCCACAGGTAGAGAACAACAGCCACACACCCTCATTGTTGCTGTCAGGACTTAAAAACACACATTCCACCAATAACGGTGGCAGACCTAATCTAACTGTGTTCTTATCGACATGGTCCTGAAGCAAGTATTTGAATAGATAACAATGTTTGAGGGTGTTTACAAGGAACTTGTGGTAGGGAAAACTGTTAGGGCGATCTTTGATATCTGACACTTCATGCCTCTTTCTGTCTGTAAATTACAGTATTTCATGGTCTAAGGTGATTTGGAAGTAGCAGGGGGTCCTAAGACTCATCAAATGATTTGGTGCGGTTTCTTCTGTCTAGAAATGGGGATATTGGAGCCTGTCTCTATCGGGGTGGTGGAACCTGACGAGAATGAGGGACCTTATTATCTCACCTAAGCGGTAGTACAACATTATGTAGTGGAACCTGTCGATTCTTAGGTGGGCGATTCTGAGATACAGGTTGTGCTTGAGGAGGTGGGCCTCAACAAGGCTATGGAGGTCGCTCTATTGGTAACAATTCCATCTAACATGCGACCTCTATTTGTGCAACAATAGTGGTCTTAGTCTTGGAGGATCTTTTTGTAGAAGCTATAGCAGGCAACAAATGTGCCTGCTTGGATTTTGATATGGCGTCTTCTAAATGCTGTTCCTTTTCAAAGAAACCACATAATCCACCCGGGTAGTTCTGGGAGATGAGTAAAGGGACCTAATCAGTCATGAAATCTCCCACACACATTTTTAATAGATCTTCTTGAGTTAGTGGCATGTCGAGTGAGTATGTGAGGACCTTCCACCTGGTGACAAATTCTTCGATGAACTCATCTAGATTCTGCCTACACGTAGATAGGTCAACAATACTTGTCTTCATGGTTTTGGAACTCAAATTGTAGATAAAATCCCTATGAATATTCTCTCGACTAGCTATTGACATAGTGGGTAGCTGGTTGTACTAGAAAAATGTATTCCTTCCAATATTTGTACGAAACACTGAAGCTTTGCGGCTTCCTATTGTGTCAGAGTTCCCAACATGGGTCCACACATTGAAATGAAGTAGTTTAGTTACTGTAGTGGTTCTACCATCCCTTTAAAAGGGGATAAGGCATGATTTAAAAAACATGGGGGTGCTGAAATATCATCCATCTAGGTTGGATATGGCTTTCTATAAGGCAGGATTTGCACATGTCGAGTTTCAAGATCCTCAAGGTAGGTATTGAGTGATCCCATCAGATCTTCTAGACAAGGATTCTAATCATGCCGAGGGTCTATGACCACAAATTCATTGGAATGCTCATCAATGTTGTAAGTGGGCCCAACAGAACATGGGTAAACTGGGGGAAATAACCAAGGATTTTGAGGAATATCCTGTGGAGTGGCCGGCGAGACCTATAGATTGGATGATGGAACCTGAGATGACTCATGAGGTAGGTCATCGCGTAGATCATGTGGATTGGGTGATTCATATCATGACCGATTTCCATAAACATTGGACTCTACCCTGTCTAGATGGGAATTGTTTTCAATATCACCAAATGGAAACTCACTTGAAAGAAGTTGTACCTACCCCCACCCTTGCAACCCTAATTGAAGATTACTGTAATATGGACACCATTCCATGATGTTATCTATAAGGAGCTCACCCACCATCATTTTCTATTTAGAAATCTATTAGTGATACACCACCTTTTCTCAGTAATATTGAATATTTTGCACTATTCTAGATTTTTCAGAGGGTTTGACAGTCCCAATTTTCTCTTTTCCATTGCTGGGGTCTTGACCAAGAGGAAATTACTAGGAAGGTGCACCAAGGACAAGAAAAGTTATTTGTTGTAGAGTATGGAATCCTACAAGGAATACCTGGTGTTGTACTTCCCTAGTGGGTTGTTCATCTTCTCTAGGACATATGTCAGTTCTCCATTCTGGTTATATCTCAGGAACAACCATGTTCACTATGATGATGCCCGGAGGAATATCCTTGATATCACCAGGTGAACTAGGATGGCGCAAGATCATGCTGAAAAGTAAGATTGCAAAATTTCCCAAGCCATGAACCCGAACATGTAGGGAAGCCTCTTTGATAAATTTTTAGAGCATAGTGAATCTTTGAATTCATTATTTCAGGAGGTTCTAATGATAACTATGCGACACATTGTTCTGATAAATATGGAGTGCATCCAACTCAAGTAGGTGACACTACTGGAAAATGTCATCGATGCATTCTCAGCTTTTTGGGTAAGCTAACTATCAGTGAGAGAGATAGAAATCCCTCATAAAAAATGTTCTGCAGAGGCACATAACCTAGTCCTGGGTAAGAGACTTCCAAAATTTTATGTTTGTAGTTGCAATTGGCCAGAACAACTCTAGGAAATGGTCAGCTGTGAGAATGTCCCACAAAATTCTTGACTCAGACTTAGGATCTGACCCTTGACATTCCCATTTATCAACTAGGGAAGGTTGAAGGACCGATAATGACACTAATGCCGACTATTTCAGAAGTAGTCTGGTCAGTGAAGAGGATGACACATGAGGTGACAAACTGCTGCATCATGGGATACTTTCCATAGAATAGGTTGATTGGACCACCATGTCCATGTAAGATGGACTAACTACTACTGCTTACTGTGTAGGGGTTGTGGTTATTGGCAGTGGGTCACACTATATATTTTCCTCTATTGGTCCCCAGAATAACTCATCATGATCTCTTGTTGAGGTAGATAATGACCATTTTGATGATAAGGAGTATTACAAGACCACGCCTTAGTAAAGGGAAAAGTATTCCTCCTCCTTTTTGTATCTTCTGAGGGATGTAGGGATATGGTAGAACTCACATTCTTTAATGATTAGTATTGTATACCTTGTTACTTCCCCAGCCCCTGACACAAAGGATTGGGGTTAAGGTTCCATCATTGAATCACACTCTGCTTCATAATCTGAAAAGTGTATGGGTTTGTTTGTCGTTTAAGGCTTCCCATTATTCTTCCTTTGGTTGCAATGACCTTTCCACATACCCTGGGATAAATCTTCAGGGTAGGTTAGATTTTGGAACCATGGAGAAACTCTTCTTTTGTTGGCACTATAGCAAGGAGGACCTATGCTTGGAGAAATTGGTCTATAATGAGAACCTTGGAAAATGTCAAATGGAACACGGGGAGGACCTCCACAATTGAGGGGGTTAGTGAAGGGAGGGCCTCCACTGGAGCTGGAAAGCACATGTGGAGTATTTACATGGAGATCATCCATAGCATGGGAGGACCTCCACGTTAGACGACACTGGTAGTTTTGGTACAAGGATGACCTTTTTACATACCATACTGGAGAGTATAGTTTGCCTCGTAACAACCGTCGATGAAGCTGGGAGGGCCTCTATTGGGACCAAGGGAACGAAGGGGACCTTCATGCTGAGTGTTTATAATATGGGGAAGACCTTACCCCGAGTTGATGAAGTTGGAATGGGGATCACCTCTATGATGGATGTGAAAGTAGGGATGACCTACTCTCTATCTAATAATGTTATAGGGAGGACCTCGGTATGGAACATCATCATCACGGGTCGGCACAAAATGGTTGGGGCATGTACTAGTGACCCGAGGAGTCATCTCAACCTGTTTGTTGGGTGGCTGGTGCTTCAATCCGAATAGGGAATGCATGTTCTCAAACTCTGGGGCAGGGAAGTGCACCGACTCAATAATAACATAGGATAATAGCTCACACTGGTGGTGGCTTGTGGAACTAAAGCCGCAAAATATTATTTACCCTGGTGGGCATACTTTTGAGCTTTCACCCAGAATTGACATCATGTTGGCTGAGTTTGGACTGCCTATTCTAGGGTTTTGACCACTCTCTCTTCAGTCTGTGTGACTAGATAGTGACGTTGATGTGGCACGGTGGGAGACCTTCTTACAGGTCCCATGGTAGGAGTCATAGTCAAAAGGACTCAGAAATCCCTTACTTATTTTTCATAATGGAGTGAGTCAAAGGAGCGCTGTGGGGAGAGTCCCTCGAAGCTATTGGAGATTTGAGTGGGGAGGAGAAGATACCTACGCGGCCCTTGGGGGAAGAGGGAATGATAGGGAACTGAGGAATCTAGGTCTTTTCGGGCCATATCCCTTGTCTAGATAACCCCCTATAATTTTTATCAATGGAAATGAGTACTAATCACCATAATTTGAATAAATTTGAAGGTTGAGAAGGGGTGTTGGCACCTGGTGGCTGTGGTGGCCGAAGTTGTCACAGAAGAGGTCAAGCCATGCATGATTTCCACATCTGTATTCTCCCTGCCCCTTCCCCTGCACCAGTGGGTGGGTAGTGATAGATATCCAAAAACTGAAGCCTAGGTCTTGAAATGATGGAAGATTCTACCATTAGTAAAGATAATAGTAAAGTAATTCCCAATTCCCTAGCACCAATCAGTCTTCCATTGATGGATAGATGGATCCATGCATACAATGTCACAGATCGGGATGTGCAATGATTAATTGCCCCAAACATTGGTTAGTTTCACGCTAGACCCACTATTTTCTTGTTGGGTCCTGACACTGGATAGCAAGATCTTGTCACATGCTTATCTTCTAATTTCTCAAACACTACTAATCTGCATGTTGAGGAGAAGAAATTCAAATCAGGTTCACCATTTCTGTTTCTGACGATTTCGCTATGGTTCAAACATCCGTTTGTTGAGGATGAAGTGCATCTATTTGTTTCCAAGAATTTACGCTTTCCAATGGTAGGAGACATTCATTACTTCATTTCGATATGTTTTCTTTTTTATCAAAATGATATTCCATGATATAAACCTCTCTTTCTGGGGATTTTTCCTCAGAATTCATCACCTAGTCTTGGTCTCCATCATAGATAAAGATATTGTTTGTGAAAATCATCCAGTGAAATATCTTTTTGGATTCTAGAAAATTACACTACTTCTTTGAAGATATTCCATGGGGCCATGTTTGGGTGGAAACATTCATTTAGGGGAGTAGTCACATTGGGAATCACTGGAATGTAGGGATACTAAAATACTAGTACACCTGGATTTCCCCCTTATGATAGGGATTCTTAAGGGAATATAAGCTCGAGGAATCCCACGTTGAATGTTGGGAATTAAATGATGAACGCATTTCATTGAGGTTTTCCTCATTTTCCCAGTTATAACACAGGTTATGACACGAGTTTAATGTCCAGCAGAGATGGATCAGACTGATTAGAACATTGATGAGTGTGGTTCAGATGGGTACGTCCCTATGTGAGATCCCTTGGAAGGATTACTAGATGGGTGGATCAAGACACCCAATGAGGACAAATCCAAGCTGTTGTGTCCCATAGAGGGAATATATCATACTGCGAAGGCTGGTCTGGACACCTCAAATGGTGGATTAGAGGATGATTAAGTCAGGAAAATGGGTAAAACAAAGTTTACCATTTAATGGGATTGATCCTCATAGAGGCATCGTATGTAAACTGTATAGAAGATAGGGATCAAAAGTCATGTAGTTTAAGAGGGTGAATCATGGGTTCAGGGTGTACATAATGGAAAACAATCAAAAGTCATGTTGGGGCTTCCAAATTTTTACTAACCCGGGTGCTACAAAGGAGAAATAAGATGAATGGCGATTACACATGGTTAACTACCATAATTGATGTAATGATTTCACCGTGATGTGGCAGCCTAGGTGGAATTAGTATGGATATGAATGATGTATCGAATGATGGAATGGGTGGGGATAGAACTAAGGACATTTGTGAAGGTGACAGTATTGGGATGGAACCTCAAAGAGGTTTCCTACATATCCCCATGGTAGGGAATCAAAGTCCACATAGTTTTGGAATGCGGTGAAGATTCACCTGAGAAGGCATCACATGAGGATGGAAAAATTGATGGGGACTGGAAGGGAATAGAAAAAAAGGGTTATGGAATGATCATCCCAAACACAAAATCTCAAGGGAGACACTCAAATGGGACATTGGTGGTGGTCTTCAAACTTGGGGAGGCTTCCTATTTATCCACGTGGATGGGAATCAATGACCAGGTAGTTCAAGTATGGGGCATGGAATCAAAGTGATCTCAAAGGAAATCAAACTAATGACATGTTGGGTATTACACATGTTTATTATCCCATCACAACTAGGACAATCTTGGTTAGAGTAGTATGGTTTTAGTCTAGGGATTACACATGGTTATCTACGAAGGAACTAGTTTGACACCACTAAGGGTTGGACCATGGGTGTGGGTCACAACCAAGGGGATGCTAGCGTTTACCAGTCATTGAGGTAGAACCTCATAGATGATTCCAACATACCCTATCTAGGAGATGTGGATCAAACCCCATGCAGTTTGAGAGGATAACATTTTGCGTCGTTCATGAAAAAATGGTCATATCGTTTAATGTCATGCAGGATGAGGGTGAGATGGAATGAAGTTGTCAGGAATGTTGGATGATGGGCTTGAACCTCAAAGAGGGTTCATATGTACCTCATATGGAAATGGAAAGGATCAATGTCCTTGTAGTTCGATTAATAGGGGCATGGGGTTTACACACTAATGCCACTTGTAGAGGATGTCACTGTCGATGCTTTCTCAAGCCCACATGAGTCATGATCTGTATTATAAACAAGAGGCAATAAGGACCAAGAGATCGTGTCTCAAAAGGTACATCCTCAAGGAAGGGAGTGGGGCTTATGCATGGCTAGTGGACCCAAGAAGAAACAATGGATTATGTGTGTTTAGCAGCCCCAGGAAAGAAATAATAGGAATTACTCTTGGAGGGAAACCAGAGGAGGGTGTCATGCTATTTAAGAAGGATGATGTTTCATTGATGGAAGGACTCGTCACATGTCAATTGTATTGGGTTCTCCATGTCAAGGTGGGTTGGAGATTACTCAAGGGTCTCCGGAAGCACCCATAGAAATAAATCCCAGTGGGAAAGAGAGAGTGGGAGGGAACTAGTGCATATCCCTTCTTTGACCCTCTTGGACCTACCAAACATGTGGAAATCACAGTTTAATATGATGTGTTGAGGATGTGGGTGGCTGGAAGGTTAACGTCCTACAACATGGATGATGAGGTTTCAATCCTCACCCCAAGGACTTACATTACTTGTACCCAAAAACTATTGGGGGAGGGAAGGAACAAATAATTCCATGCTAAAACAAGGTTGTGGAGTGATCCATTGTTGGGATTACGTTAGTGTTTCTATGAAATGAAGAAATAGCCATTTTCATGCCTATGCGAAGAAGAATGAGGAAAAGAAACGTAACATGGATCACCGCTCAAGGGACTTTTTAATCAATTTTTATAAGCCTCAAGGGATTCACAACGGAGGTATTCAAGAAGAAACGGTCCTCGTAGAGAGGGGACTTTCCAAGATTAGGAGCTCACAAAGGTTAGGGTCTTGCAAAGAACAGGGCTTCACAGAGCCCACAGTCTCGCAGATCACAGGTCTTCAAAGATCATTGGGGATTACAGAGTGTAGTGATTCATATAGTAGATAGGGATTTTTAGAGTATGGGGCATGCAGAGAAGATAGGGCTTCACAAAATATAGGACTTCGTGAAACATAGTGACCCAACATAAGCATTGAATTCACATGTTCTTGGAGGGTGCTTCACAAAATCTGGATTCTATGTGAATTCTTGGGTACCTGAAGGGGTTTCCTTCCTTTATGATGGCCCATAGGCTTCGCGAAGGGAATCCCTCTTCGAAGAGGGGTTAAATATGAGCAATAGAAGAGGGTTTTCACAATTCCCAAGAATGAAGGATTATTAATTTTCCATTTTGGTTCACAAAGAAAAGGGTGCTTCACGATTTTGGAATTCCGAAGATGAACGGTTGGGGTCCTCCAATTAGAGTGGGTGGAGAGGGGTATTTATAGGCAATGGGGTGGAATGATGCTCTAAGATCACATCACGACGAAACTTGAACATAGCCTCCAGAGGTTGATTTTGCCAAGTTTCTTGGAGTCACAAAGGCAACTGTCATCTCATCCACAATGCAGAGGATTTCTTCGTTCCCTCTATAGCACAGGGACTTTCATTAGTTTCATCGTAGACACAGTGTTTACCATCATTTTTCTCTACCGCATGTGCAGATAAGGCCTCATATTTGCACCAATTGTATTACTGAATCGATTTACGAGGGTGTATCATGAAACATCCCCCTTAGAACCATTTAGTGTCATTGGGTTATTTTTTCTAATGAAAATATTTTTCTGCCAACAATCATTAAATAATAGTGGATATTGGAAGAGGATGAAGAATAAAAATTATATTTTTAAATTTTATGAAGAAATTTATGAAAAAAGTTGGAAACCATACAAAGTTAACATAGAAATAAATTATATTCCATAAGAAGTCTAAAAATTATTGAAAAAAATGTGATATAATTAGAATAATTTTCCCTATATAATTTTTTGTGTAGTATAATTACCTTTTTATCTAGATCATCCTTGATGATATATATTTTTTAAAAATATGACTCCTTGTTCAAAGGAACAAAGTATTGAAATATGTCAAAATAAAATTTTTATAGAAGTCTATATGAGGGGAATTTATTATAATCATTTTCATGCAGGGGTGAACCCCAATGGATGATTCCCCATGTACATGTTATTGTTCTAGACAACCTTATTAGCTAGAACATCTGACACCTTGTTCGCCTCTCTATAGTCATGAGTGATATTATGATTGAGATATGAAAGGTGTCGGAGGCAGGTAATACCTTTAGTAGTGAGCATCCACATAGGGTGAGTCGTTCCATGTCTTGGAGCCTGGACAATAGTAGTTGAATCACATTAAATCCATACATTGTTTACAACTTTTTTTTGTGTCCAATGAACTACATTTAAGACTCTATACAACTGTCACGACCCATCCTTGGGGCCCGTGCCGTGACTACCCCAAGCCTGCCTTCCATAGGCCAGGGGCTGGCGACTAGAACCAAAGGTGTAAATCCCTAAGTTGGGAAGGAATTTCCTTTATAAACGTAAACCAACACAGTAGAGTATGCAATAGGAAGAAAACACTAAGTAAAACTAAATACAAAAGAGTGTGATGGAAAGTAAATGGGCCAGTATACAAACCCAACTGAACAACAAGTACAAGTAAAAAGGGACAAATAGCTGAAAGTAAAGAGCATCTCCTGGATCATCCTCTGGGGATTCCTACCTGAAGGGTAGGTAGAGATGGCCACCTCAGAACTCATATCCTTCAGTCCCCTCCGTGTGCCAACTCGTCGCAAGGTCCATATCCAGGTATCGTCCAGTCTTGGTGCTCTCGGCCTCCATCAGTATAACAATACTCTGTAGGAACCCAGAGACCCACAAGGTCTCACAATATCCACTTAGGATAAACAAAATAAGAAATATACAAACATGAAGTATTAACCAACCCTACATAGGTATATGCCCATACATATACCCAAGTTACCAATCTCAGTCTGGCTCCAACACTCGAGCCCATGCACAAACCAATTCCACAAAGGAAGTAAGTCAATCACCATAATGATAAAGGTTGAAAGACATGACTCAGATCACGCATGTATGCCAAAATAGTAAAGAGATATAGATGATTAGATGTAGCCACTATATCATCTAATCTATCAGACCCACACAGGATACAAGACCAGCTACGCTTTCAGACCCACACAGGATACATGACCAGCTATCTCATCTAAGCTGTCAGACCCACATAGGATAGAGGACTAGATATAATTCATCCGAGCTGTCAGGCACACACATAATACAGGAATAGTAGTCAAAACTGTCGAACCCACACAAGATTCCAGTATAGTAGTAGTCGTTTTCAAACCCATGGAGGATTCCAGTATAGTAGTCGTCGCTGTTGAACCCCCATAGGATTCCAGTACAGAGGTCGTCACAACCAGATCTAGGGTTCCCGCACACAGCACGCTCGATTTCGGGAGGGTTTACTCCTCTATTTAAGTAGAGTTACATCAACTAAGTCCTGGGTTGATGTATCACATTGTTCTGTCTCATCATAAGGAACCCAACGCGACAGACGACGCGCCTATCAGACGCTCGGTCTAAGAGTCATTTGCTTTTCCATTCTAGGGGCCCAGTTGGATTTACACTCGTTCCAAACCCGGCCATTTTCCAAAGTTGTCCAAAACTCACTTATAGTATCAAAAAAGGACCGCCTTGTAATGAGGGTCCTAGTACCACAGACGGCGTGTTGTTCGGACATGCGGTCTTGGAGATATTTTCATTTTGGCGATGTTGGGCCCGGCCCATCAAGCCTAGTGGGTTAGAGGGTCGGCCCGACCCGACTCGGCAGGTCGGACCCGGCTGGGGGTCGGCCCAATCGGGTTTGGTGGGTCCAACCCGGTTGCGGGTCGGCCCGGCCCGGTGGGGCGCAGCCCACCTGCGGACCCGGCCCGCGGAGTGGGCCGGTCCGGTTCGCCCGGCGGTGCCGAGCGGCACCGCCTCTCCCTGCACGGCCAACCGAAGAAATCTGGTTCGGTCCGGAACCAGGGGCCCGCACAGCGGGCCGCTCTTCTTCCCACATGGTGCCAAGCAGTGCTGCAGTTCTTTATCCCGACCGGCAGGCGGCTGGCCGGTTTTCTCGGCGAGCAGCCAACAGTTGCGTGCCGCGGTTCCCCCACCATGTGGTGCCTGTGGGCGTCGTGAACCTCCAGCCCGGCCGGTATGAGGCCGGTCGGTTCTTCTCCATCCTCAGCGACCCATGGATGTCGACCGCAGTTTTCCTCCACGCGGCCGGCGCGATTGTGCCGGTCCACCACCGCCTTGGACCTGCCTGGTCGCGGCCTTCAGTCGCTGCCACATCATGGCTGTGGTCCTCTTCCCCCGGCGCGGTGCGACGAAACCGCACCCTTCCGTCTCCATCTCCATTTTTAACACAATAAAGAATCAATGGAGGGTCATCTGCCGTGTTTGTTCGGCTCGTGCCCTCCGCGTTAAGTGATAAAAAAATAATTGTCCACCGTCAATCCAAATATAATCACCAAAGTATGAGGGTATAATTCTTACATTAAAATCAATAAACCAAATTCCCCAACCTCGTAATTGACATTGAAAGTTGACGAGCCGCGAAAGATGTGCGTCATAGAAGTCGGGCATCGCGAAATATGGTCTTCTTTCCGTCAACACCGGATGGAGTAGAGTTCGAAACGTCATGTCGAGATGACGCCTTCGGTGTACTTTGTGGGTGAGGATGCCACCTTTCCTTGCTCTGGTTGAAGAAGTGGAAGAGATGTTGCTTCACGTCAATTAGAGACATGAAGCATTCTCCGTTGAGTGGAAGACGTTCTTCGCATTCTTCGTGGGAAGAACACCTTCCTTCTAATTCTGCAAAGCCTCCCAACAAAATATTTGCCAAGAAAATAAAATAATAGGCTACCTCATATTATAAAGATGCCATGCAAGTCAAATGAATTCAAAAGAATTCATCCCAAAACAAAATTGATTATTTATGGAATTAATAAGTTGTGTTGGAACAATTAAGGGGGACGGAAGGTGGAGAGTTCACCCAAAATAAATGAATAATGGGTTGGCTCAATAAATTTAAGGGGAGTTAAAGGGGTTCAAGGGGAGTTTAGGGGTGAGGTTCTCGTGTGGGCCCCACCACAAAATATCATCCCATGGGAGGTTATGTGGGGGTGGGCCCCACCTACAACTTCCATTTGGAGAAACTAACCACCACCTAAAATAAAATTATGTGACACATAAATTTTATTTAATTTATAAGAATCCCCAAAATTAACTTTTTCTCTCGACCAAACGCAATAGTAGTAGAGGTCTCCTTAAGAAAATACTGGCGCTGCGAGTTCATCGGTGTCCTCAGATTTCAACACCGGTACAAAAGATAGAAAAACCCACATGTACATTTGTAGAACGTACCCGAACAAAACATCAGAAATTGATTCCGAGCACACCGGGCCTCAGAATCAGGCCCCATCAGAAACTACGGACTCGTAAAATTACAAAGAATTTAAGAAAAAAAATTCCTGGAAATTTCCAGGTATTTACATTACCCCCACCTCAGGGATTTACATCCCCGTAAAGCTAAAACGCACACTAGGGAAATAAATGGGGGTACTGAGCATGCATCTTAGCCTCCTACTCACATGTTCTCTCCTAGTGGTTCCCATGATGCCATCGAATGCGCACCAGAGGAATCAACTGTCATCGTAGGACCCGCTCCATTCGATCCTCGATCTCCACTAAGACCTCTGTGAAAGTCTCCCTATCATCGACGTCTATCTCCCCGTGGTCGATGATATGGGATGGGTCGTGCACGTATACCCTCATCTGAGATACATGGAAGACGTCGTGCACCCGATGCAACTAAGATGTAAGGTCTAGGTGGTAACTCACCTCACCTACTCTACTGAGGACCTGAAACGACCCGATAAAACGTGGAGATAACTTGCCGCTTTGGAAAAATCTCTATAGACCTCATCGAGGTGAGACCCGTAGGAATACATGGTCGCCATACTCAAACTCCAGTGGTCTACGTATCCTATCAGCATAGGACTTCTGTCTACTCTGTGGTGTTTTCATCTACTCCTAAATGAACTACACCTTCTCCGTTATAGCCTGCACCACCTCTAGTCCTACAAGTGCTGACTCCCCTGGGTCAGTCCAGTATAGAGCTAATCTGCATGGTCAGTCGTAAAGTGGCTCATAAGGGGCTATCCCAATGGGGGAGTGGTTGATTTTGTTGTACGCAAACTCCACTAAGGGTAAGTGATCCTCCCAGCGACGACCAAAGTCAAGGACACATGTACGAAGAATTTCCTTGAGAGTCTGAATGGTCCTCTCAGTCTGACCATTCATCTGAGGATGGAAGGCAGTGCTCAAGCGAAGCTACATCCCAAAAGCCTCATGTTAGCCCTTCCATAGCCGGGAAGTGAAATGGGCATCTCGATCAGAGATGATAGTAAATGTAACACCATGAAGCTGTACGATCTCTTGAATGTAGTGGCATCCAAAGCTTTCTATTGAGCCCTACTCTCTAATCGGTAGGAAGTAGGCCGACTTGGTGAGTCAGTATATGATCGCCCAAATAGAGTCATTTCCTATGGATGTATGTGGAAGTCCCATAACGAAATCCATGGTTATCCCATCCCACTTCCACTTTGGAACCTCTAAGGGATGAACCAAGCTTGCTGAAACCTGGTGCTCCACCTTCACTTGCTGACAAGTGAGGCATCGAGAGACAAACTCTGCTATTGCATTCTTCATAACTGGACACTTGTGCTATCGTCTGTGGTCCTGATACATCTTCACCACTCCTGGATGTACCGCTAGAGGGTAAGTGTGGAAATCCCTCAACACCTCCTCCTGTAGTGAAACTGGTACCATGGTACGTCCTTTGAAAAGGATGACGTGCTCCCCACCTTCAAAAAACCCATAAGGTGCCTGCCCGGAGGATATCTGAGCACGTCACGCCTCACAGTCAACATCCCCACACTGCGCCTCTCTGACTCACTGAAGTAGTAGAAGTGTGACTGTGAGAGACTACATAAAGGATGCTCCATCTCTATCCACAAAGGATATCTTCAACGTGGCCAGTTGCTCTGTCGCCTCTCCTAGTAGCTAAATGCCTGATATCCTGCTGAGAGAATCTGATACAACGTTCCCCTTACCAGGAGTATAGACTTTCTCGATGTCATAGTCTTGGAGGAACTCAATCCATCACCGCTGTCTCGGGTTCATGTCCTTCTGTGAGAAGATATACTTGAGAATTTTGTGGTCAGAGAAGACTTAAATACAATCTCCCATCATATAGTGTCGTCACATCTTCAAGGTGAAGACCACTACTGCTAACTCTAGGTCACGGGTAGCGTAGTTATGCTCATGCTGCCTCAACTGCCATGAGCCATACATGATCACCGCTCACTCATTCATCAAGACACACCCGAGTCCAGTCCCTGATGCGTCGTAGTAAACTAAATAACCTACACCCTCCTCCAGTAGCCTCACGATGGGCGCACTGGTCATCCTATGCCTCAGCTCTTGAAAGCTCAGCTGGCATCTCTCGGACCACACGAAGGGTTTCCCCTTCTTCTTCAATGCTGAAAGCAGTACTGAAACTCTAGATAAGTCTAGCACAAATCTCCAATAGTACCCAGCCTGCCCCATGAAACTCTGCACCTCCGTCTCACTCCTGGGTAGCTTCCAAGCAAGTACTACCTCGATATTTGCTGGATCCACTTAAACGTGAGCCTCTGAGATGACGTGTCTCAAGAATTGAACCTCTCGAATCTAGAACTAGCACATCGAGAGTTTACCATAAAGCTGGTGCTCTCATAGTGTATCCAGTACCACCCGAAAATAGTAGGTGTGGTCCTCCTCAGTAGTCGAGTAAATCAGTATGTAGTCGATGAAGACTACGAAAAATCAATCAATGTAAGGCTGGAATATACTGTTCATGAGACGCATGGACACTGCTGGTTCATTGGTTATGCCGAAGGGCATATCCAAGAACTCGCTGTTTCCATACCGACACCTAAAGGCCATCTTCTACACATCCTCATCTCAAACTCTGAGCTGGTGATAGCCTGACCTGAGGTTTATCTTCGAGAACCATCTGGATCCCTTGAGCAGATCAAAGAGTTCGTCAATCCTCAGGAGTGGGTACGTGTTCTTCACAGTCACCTGATTCAGGTGATGATAGTCGACACACAGTCGCAAGCTCCTATTTGCCTTCTTGGAGAACAAATTCGGTTATGCCCAGGGTGAAACATTGGATCAGATAAATCCCTTCCCCTGCAAGTCCTCAGCTATACCCGTAGCTCACGAAGCTTGGCGGGAGCCATCCGATATGCTGGAGTAGATATCAGTGCTATCTCGGGGTATAAATCAATGTTTAAGTCTACCAATCTGCATGGAGGTAGTCCTGGAACATCGTCAGAAAAAACATCCGCGTACCGATCCACCACAATAGGAAAACTCAGACTCCACACATCAACCACTCAGAGGATTAGACTATCCAACTAATGGGTGATTGGCTGCCCCATCCATTGCATAGGTCTATCTTGTGGTGCAAAGGCTCCCTTTTTCCGATAAAGGTGAACCTGGTCCCATCCATGCGGACACACCACACTTTTCACCTAATATAGTCAATCTCAGCATGGGCTGTAGATAACCATTCCATACCAAATATGATGTCGTAAGGCCTCAACATCGCTACAAGAAGATCCCAACCGATGCTCTCACCTCCTAGATTAATCTCACACTGTTGGCACCAGTGCGTTATCATCGATTCTTCTCTTGTAAGAGTCTATAGCCGAAAGAATGGATCCAACAGCTCCGTCGGAATCTCCGAGCTCTGAACAAGGGTAGTGGAAATAAAAGAATGACTAACAGCTGTGTTTATAAGTATGGTATCAAGGGTGTAGTAGATATCGATAGTACCTAGAATCATCTCAGGTGTGCTGTGGTCGTATGCCTCGACTTCCTAGAGCTGATTCCGCGTTTCTCCGCGAGCTCCCTGTTGTTGGGGTGGACTTCCTGGTGGTGGTGGTGGTGGTAAAGCCTCAAAACATTTTCCACCACCCACTACTCAGCTAGCTCCTCTACCATGGCTGCCCGATCCCAGAGAACAACCACGGTCGAACCTCTACCTCTTTCTGGGAGGTCCCTCTACTATCTGCTGCTCATCTCCATGGAGGCTCGGAAAGTCACGAGCCATGTGGCGATGCCGGCCGAATGCATAGCACTAACTGCTCCTCATCTAACTGACTATGTCCTTTGTGCCCCGAAAAACCGAACGAATATCCTGGGATCACCCACCTAATGGCCTGGTCCGCTTGGACCACTGCGACATTTGTCTACTACCAACTGCCGAAGACTCCGTAACTTGTCGCCCTATGGTGGGTCTCGCTACTGGTGACGGCTCAGTGAGAAAGTGCTCCTCTATAAGAGCTCGCTCCAGTACCCCCGCCTGCATCAGAATGCTGAGGGGTATCGTCAAAGCCCTGATCTCATGCCTGCGTTCCTGATCGAAGGTTCGAGCTCGGAAGAACAGGTCCTACACCATATCCGTGGAGTAGACTGATAGGTCGGTAAACCTCGCTGAGTACTGATCTACTGTCATGCTTCCCTATTGCAGATGTAGTAACACCTGAATCCGCACCGCACAAAGGGTGGTTGTAAAAATCTCCACCCAGAACAGGATCTCAATGTCTTCCCAGATTTGTGATGCCTTGTCATGCACCTAGAGCATTCGGGTCCACCATCTACCTGCTACTGCATGCAGGAGACTCGTGACAAGGATCACCATAAGGTCGGTTGGTGTCCCAGCCAATCTGAGAACTCTCACGATAGACTCCAGCCAATCCTTAGCTTCCTGGGGGTCTGTCTATCCTCGGAACCTAGGCGGCCTATGGTGGTAGAACTCATGCAGCACACTCAGGCAGCGTGCACTCTCTGATGCTGGAGCTAGTGGTATCGGTGGCCCTGCAGGTTGTGGTACCACTGGATCCTCTGCTCTAGTTGGGCCCTCTACCAAGTCCTCATCGCTCGGTGGGCTACCATCTCGTATGTAACTCGGAACCCTAGCTGGCTGCCTTCGTGGGGCCATCCATAAAAGAAACAGGTGTTCCATGATCAAAATAGTATACCTCCTGAGCTGAAAAAATCTAATCACAAAGAAAACTTTATCAAAGTAAACACACATGGAATTAGTGTTTTTGCACACTGAGTCGGTAATCAGAAGTCAGAGTCCTAGTGTATGGATACTTCAGCCGTCGCATCATCACTAGTTTCGTTAAACTGATAACCAAAACCAAAACACTTAACACTATTTCCGTTAGAAGAATCAGAGTCTATGTTATGTGGTAGAACTAACCACCTCTGATACCAATTTGTCACGACCCGTCCTTGGGGCCTGTGCCGTGACTACCCCAAGCCTACCTTCCATAGGCCAGGGGCTGGTGACTAGCCCCAAAGGCATAAATCCCTAATATAGGAAGGAATTTCCTTTATAAAAGTAAACCAACACAGCAGATTATGCAACAAGAATTATACACTCAGTAAAACTGAATACAAAAGTGTTTGCTGGAATGTAAATTGGCTAGTATACAAACCCAAATGACCAACAAGTATATGTAAAAAGGGACAAAAAAATGAAAGTAAATGGCAGCTCCTGGATCATCCACCTGGGATTCCTATATGAAGGGTAGGTACCGAATGTTGCCTAATCACTCACATTCGTCAGTCTCCTCCGTGTGCTGACTCATCACAATGTCCACCTCCAGGTACCGTATAGTCGTGGTGCTCTCAGCCTCCATCAGAGATATCTGTTGTCTGCATCCCACATGACGAGGTGCGGGCATATCCCGTGTAGGGTTGAGTATAACGATACTCACTAGGGACCCCGAGACCAGCAAGGTCTCACAATATCCACTAAGGATTAAAAAAAGAGGAAAGATACTATCACGAAGTATCAACCAACCCTACTTAAGTATATGCCCATACATATAACTAAGTTACCAATCTCAGTCCAGCTCCAACTCTCGAGCCCAAGCACAAACTAATTCCACAATGGAAGTAAATTCAATCACCCCGATGATAATGGTTGAAAGACATGACTCATCTCATACAGGTATGCCGCAATAGTAGAGAGATATAGATGATCAGATGTAGCCACTGGATCATTTAAGTTGTCCGACCCACATAGGATACTGAACTAGCTAAGTTGTTGGACCCACACACGATATTGGACAAGCTATCTCATCTAAGATTTCAGACCCACACAGGATACATGAGCAGCTATAATTCATCTGAGCTGTCAAACCCACACAGGATACAAGACCAGCTATTTTGTCAGACCCACACAGGATACAGGAACAAAATTCAGAACTGTCAAACCCACATAGGATTCTGGTACATTAGTCATCGTCGTCGATCCCATGCAGGATTCATGTATAGTAGTCGTCGCTTTCGAACCCACATAGGATTCTGGTACAGAAGTCATCACAGCCAGCTCTAGGGTTCCCACACATAGCACGCTTGATTCTGGGAGGTTTTTCTCCTTTAGTCAAGTATCGTTACATGCAAGAAGTTCTTATTTGAAGTATCATGTAGTTCCATCCCATCATAAGGAACCCAACGTGACCGACGGCGCGTCAAACAGACGCCTAATCTGAGAGTTATTAGCTTTTCTGTTCCAGGGGCCCGGTTGGATTTACGCTCGTTCCAAAACCAGCAATATTCAAAAGATGTCCAAAACTCACATAGAGTATCGCCAAAGGACCGCCTCGTCCCGAGGGTCCCAGTGTCGTAGACGGCGCGTTGTTCGAACGCACGGTCTTGGATATATTCGCATTTAGGCGATGTCGGGCCCTGCCCCTCAAGCCTAGTGGGCTAGAGGGTCGGCACGACCAGACTTGGCAGGTCTGACCCAGCTGGGGGTTGGCCCAGTCTGGTTTGGCGAGTCTGACTCGACTGGTGGGTCGGCCCGGCCCGGTGGGGCACGACCCACCTACAAACCTGGCCCATAGAGCCGGCTAATCCGGTTCGCCCGGTGGTGCCGAGCGACGCCGCCTCTGCCTGCCCAGTCAGTCGAAGCTGGCTGGTTTTCTCTGGCTCGATAAGCCCTCACTGTGGGCTACTGTTCCTCCCACACGGCGCCAAGCGGCACTGCTGTTCTTCAGCCCGGCCAGCAGGCGCCGGTCAGTTTACCAGGCGAGCCACCTGCGGTTTCGGGCCGCTTTTCTCCGACCGCGCTGCACCTGCGGGCGCCATGAACCTCCAGCCGAGCCAGCTATAGCTTGCCGGTTCATCCATCCTAAATGGAATGAGGCTGTCCTATTCTTATCCTTCCTGAGCGGCCCGCGGATGCGTGCCGCAGTTTTCCTCCACGCGACCGGTGTGATGACGCCGGTCCACGACCGCCTGGGCCCGGCCTGGCCGCGGCCTTCGGCCTCCGCCACCTCTTGGCCGTGGTCTTCTTCCCCCGGCATGGTGCGATGACACTACACCCTTCTGGATCTTCCTCCATTATTAACACAATCAAGAATTAACGGAGGGTCGTTGGGTCGTGTTTTTTCGGCATGCACCCTCCTTGTTAAGCGATAACAAAATAATTTTCCACCGTCAATCCAAATATAATCTCAAATTTACGAGGGTATAATTATAGTGTTGAAATCAATAAACCAAATTACCCCTACATCGTAATTTATGATGCACGTTGACAAGCCGCAGAAGTCGGGCGTCTTGGAAGTCGGGTGTCGTGGAAGACGGTCATCGTTCCATCAATGCTGGAGGGAGTAGTGTTCGGAATGTCATCTTGAGATGACGCCTTCGGTGTACTTCATGGGATAGGGTTCCTCCTTTCCTTCCTCTAGTTGAATAAGTGGAGGAGATGTTGCTTCATGTCCTTCAGAGACATGAAGCATTCTTCATCGATAGGAAGATGTTCTTCACATTCTTCATGGGAAGAACGCTTTCCTTATAATTATCCAAAGCCCCCCAACAGAATATTTTCCAGGAAAATAAAATAAGAGTCTCCCTCATATTTTAAATATGGAATGAAATTAAAATTAATTCAAAATAATTCATCACACCAGAAATTAATTAATTATGGAATTAATTAGTTGTGCTGGCACAATTAAGTGGGAGGGAATGTGGAGAGTTCACTAAAAATAAATGAAGAATGGGTTGGCTCAATAAATACAAGGGGAGTTAAAGGGGTTCAAGGGGACTTGATGGGTTAGGTACTCGTGTGGGACCCACCACATAATATCCTCCCATGAGTTGTTATTTGGGGGTGTGCCCCACCTCAAACATCCCTTTGGAAAACTAACCACCACCTAAAAAAAATAATGTAACACATAAATTTTATTTAATTTATAATAATCCACGAAATTAACTTCTGCTCTCGACCAAACACAACTGCGGTAGAGATATCCTTAAGTGAATACTGATGCTATGAGTTTATCGGTGTCCACCGATTTATATTCCTAGCACTGGTTCAAAAGTTAGAAAAACCTGCATGAACGTTTACTGAACCTATCTGAATGAAACTGCGAAAATTGATTCCGACCACACTGGGCATCAGAATCAGGCGCCGTCAAAAACCACAGACTCGTAAAATTCAAATGAAATTAGGGGAAAAAATTTCCTTGTAATTTTTGGGTCTTTACAACAACTCTACTTCCAATGAGCATGTGTGAACACACAAACCAATGCAGCATCCAATAATGTTACCGTTTTGGTTTCTATAGACAATACCATATCCTGCTGGTCCTGGGATTCCTTTTGGGGAACCTTCAACATTAATTTGGATCCATCCAGGAATGGGAGGTTTCTAGAATACTTCTACCAAACCCCTCAGCGGGCTGTAGTTTTATTTGATCCCAATCCATCACAGTATAGTGAAATCCTTAACTGAGGTACGACAGGTCCCTGTTTGAATGATTCCAACTTCCTTGATTGCAGTATATATCCTAATTTGAGCTACACGGAAACTAAAAGTGTTATTTTTATATATAATATAGTTTATTTCATACCAGATGAGATATATCTGTTATTCCACAATGGAAATGAAAAGCTAAGTAATTTGAGGAGAGATATCCATATTAGTGCATCTCTGAATCTGCAGTATACTAGAGCTCAACCCTATCCATCTACGATAAAGAAATCAAATATATAATTCTAATAAATCATTGGTAGATTCACAAGTTAGAAAATGTTTATCATTATTCTCTCTGTGCTGGTTTCACATACGACATTTATAACAATGCAAAATACCACAAACCTGAAGATTACAATCCATGGGAATTATATTATGAGTAATTCCCACACTATGGTGAAGTGGGAGGGTCTAATCCATCCATATATTGAAGTTATTTATCTATGTGAAATCATTTTTTGGTATTTAAATTATAATTATAAAAGTGTTTGGAGGTTATAAACCCATTATAAGATGATTCAAAAACTAAAAAAATCATTAGTGCTGACAACTTTTTTTAATAATAGTGGAAATTTCATCAGGTAAATTAACATTAGGGGATTTAAAAAATCATTAACAGAGATAATTTTATTTTTTTTATAATTTCATTGGATCAACCATGTTACAAAGTTGGATTCCATTCTAGTTATCCAACCAAAAATTCAGAGATGATTCTCTGTTAACTATCCATCTAGAGCAAGATAGAATTTTTGAGAAGGTGTGTTTGATGGAATTCCATATTGAGGATTCCATATATAAGTGTTTTCTATTCCGAAGTTTATTCTTGAATATATCTATAAATAAATAATAATTCTATGAGTTGTTATTCACAACATTCCAAGTATATTTGTCTTGAAGTGCCTCATTAAATGTATTGTGATTCTTAATACCAGGACTGCCATTCTCAATGGGCGTGCTACAATTTTTCCAGGTTATAGTCACATGTTTTCTCTCAAGAGTGATTACACTCCAAACCACGTTTTTTATTCAAATATTTATATTTTTGAGAAGTTCATCATCCCATTTATAAACCTTTATAAAGTATACCATTCTTTAAATAATGGTGTATTCGACTAGAAAAACCCGTCTTTCCATTGTTAAATATTTTCCTTTCCAGTATGATATTTTCCTATTGATCGGATCAAGAATGTTTGAAAAATATGTTCTTTTGGGGTTTCCCCAAATGACGGGATCCCCATGAAATGAAAAGGGGAAGGATACATCCTTAATACCTATTTCATTAATAATATTATCATTTCTAATGAAAATGACACGTTTACCAAAAAAGATGGAATATTTACTCCAGTTTATGGATTTAATAGATACATATAAATAGTGGGAGAGGATATTTTTAAGCTTTTTTAATTTTTTTTATCTCCATGTAGGAAAGGAATTAAATCCTTGATGATATCTTTTAAAAAATAATCCATCTTATGCTAAATTTTGATTAAATCCTTAGTATGTACCTTTTTTTCTTGAATCCCCTTCTCACAATTATAGCTTTCTTATTGATCCAATAAAAATGTTCTTTATTAGTGTTCACATAAATCAGTCTCTCATTCACCCTATCAACCTCGTATTGGGAGGAAAAATCAGATATTACTCCTCCAACATTTCTTCCTCAAAGTGCATAATAAGATCCCATGTTTGGACTTTTTTTGTATCCTCCTCACCTACAATCTATTGTGGGAAAACACACACATCTTTAGAGGGGTGGATAGATAAGTGATGAACTCACTATTCAGAACATATTTAGACACAAAATCTACTCATATAAGAGCCATGACAAGAATCCATACAACATGTTACTCTTTCTTCACCTCACCACATATGGTCCTTTTTTCCACTTGCAAGATTTGAAATCTTATTCAATTATGAGAAATTAGAATTGGGTTCACCATAAATAAAAATAGAACTATAATTTTTAATATAACATTTATCCATTGTCTTTGGAAGGTTAAAATAGCCTTTATTCCCTTTAAATTTATTCCCCATGAAAATAATAGAGCTCCCAAGATCTCGGTTTCCCTTCTAACCCTTCTTGCTTAGTAGGATGTGAAGTCATCTATCCTGACTTATAGCTGTACTATCAGTTGGTAATTGACTAGGAGACTCATCAAATGATTCATCCCCAAAAATAACATGGACTTAAGAGAATTACTCTTCTTGAGATGAGTCGCATTAATCCTGATCCAGCCCTTCGGCATCCATCCATTCAAATCGATTACATTGACTAATAAGAGGACCGATCTTTCTAGGACTTAAGAAATCCACTACATTCCCCCAACCAACCTATATAACCTGAGATACCTATATATCATTTTCATGGGACTTACATCCCAACAAAACTCCTTCAAAAATAACTTAAATCACCTCATCATGTGTCTTATTGATGACAAGGTATACTTCAACTTCATTGGATGAAGGTTTTGAGATATTGTAAATTGGTTCCACAGAATCAACTTCATGAACCCCCTCAATCCCCCATACAAATTAAGTTTCATTCATATCTATCCTGAATTCAACCAAATCAATTATCAAATGGTCAATGATGTTCACAACCTTTGGTTCCAAACTAACTGTTCTTCCCTCTTTCTATATGGGATCATCTTGTTTTGTACCGATATGGTCCACTTCAGGGGTGGAAATATCCCCTATCCCAAATGACTATTATGAAATAATGTTAGGCCCTTATAGAACCAAATGATCTTGAAAAAATTATTAATCAAGTTGAACCGGCCTTTGACAAGAATGAAACCTGTCAAATACATGAAGATGACCTTTTAATTAAACTGAAATTTTCCAAACAATGATCCAAATAATCTCCACTAGTGGATTTTATACATAAACCATAATACAGATACATGGGGATATAAAGTAAAAAACTATCAAGGTTCAAGAATCATAAAATAAATAATCATATACAATACTTCCAATAAAACTGATAAAAAAGGATTTTGGATAGGTAATAATAATTTTGAAAAAATTACCCACACCACCATTGATGTAACTCATTTTCCAGGTGAAAATCATAAGACAATCAAAAGAGGTAAAAGAGATATGGATTACATGATAACGGAGGTTTGGACCCAAACACTCTACTAGAAAATGAAAATATACACACAATTCTAGTAAAACCCATGAGTATAGGTCACCCCTATTCCTAGAGTTTTCCTAAAACAATTGATATATGGATTGGTTGGGAACCTATACCCACAGTTTTTCTAAAACATGGGTAATGGTTGGAAACTCCCACTTATACCCATGGTTTTTGCAAGAACCATGGGTATAGGTCAAACCTATACCCATTTTTTTTCAAAAATGGTGGATATAGATTTTTGTTAAAAATTTATAGACAAATTTCTCAGAAAAATGTTTTTATAAGATTCCCTCGTTAGGGCGGGAAAAAGTCATGGGAAAAAAATTCCACAGGAAAACCTATTTCCAATGTTTTTCACCTATAGACATGGTTAAGATAAAATTTGTGGAAGTAAATATATATTTATATACCAATAACCCAATGTGGTGTAGTATTTAGGCATGTGAATTGTATAAAGGCGGTCCAAGCATCAAAATCGGTGACATACAATTTTTTAAATCCTATACCCATTGTTTCAAAATTGTGGGTAAATGTTTATTGACACATTGTTAAACACGAATTTCCATGGTTCATAACCCTGGAAATACATTTTTAAATCCATGGATAAATATTAGATAAATACTGACGACTTCAACTCAAATAGTTCTCTGAATCATGGGTATAACCCATACCCATGGTTTTATGATGTATACCCACAGTTCCAAACTGTGGTTATAGGGTCATCTTCTAGTAATGATAAATGAGAATAATCCTTTGATGAAAAGAGGATCATCATATGTAATGTTTCAAGAATACTGAGAAAAAATCAATCCTAGAGACCCTAATATCCAAATAGGATCGTGGCTAATGCATCAAATGTAGGATGATTATTCTTAAATCATGCCACTATGGTCATGTTTAGAAGACATGAAACATCTTAGAAATCGTTGTATGGAATCTCAAGAAGACGAAATCCATAAAAACGTTTTTAAATAAAAGTTTCAATTGATATAGATGGTAAAGACAAGTAAAATTATGGCTAGAGAACATTAGGAAGGGGTGCTTCATAGTTAAAGTAGATGAAATAAGAAGAGAGACCATTCTAATGGGGATGGAGGGGCCAGATCCATGACTGTCGTCACCTAAGGAATCACCAAGAAGAGATATAGCATGTTCCCACCATTACAGAAAATGAGAGAGGCAATGGGTGATCCTCTATTGTATCTTTACTAGTTTGCAAATAGTGAAACGAAAAAGCATGATATGGTTTTAATAAAGATAACTTGAGATAACTGAAGTTTTATCAAATAAAAAACTAATAATTAGTAGAATTGAATCCTTTTAAAATATCACTAGACAATAGGTTTTATCATAGTTAGTTTATCCTATAAGATATTCAAGGGGATTATTGGAATGCCTTTATTGAGAATACAGTTTCCTTCTGTTACGACTCTTAATGATTTTACATCCTCTAAGAATCTAGAGTTCAATTCCAAGAATCCCCAATAGTCTTATCATTTTCAAATAATTAATTCAGTATTTTTAAATACCCATATATTTATTACTCTCAAAAAATATTCCATAAATTAAAAAAAACCCCACAATTTCACTTTATAGATATATAATTTAAATCCATAACAAACATATAATTAATATTAAAAAAAAAGGTTACCACTAAATCTCCCATAAATATTTTCATTCATAAATTTCCAAAACTAATACCTCATTCAGATATCCTATATGTATCCTAGGCATTGATTCATAAAAAATATAAAACACATAAACCACATGTTTTCACTACGCATCAAATACACTACTCTGAAAAACATTATGTATTATCCCAATATTATAAAACAAAAATATATTCTAAAATATCTATAATCCTAAAATATTCAAAAAAAATTTATTATTAATATTGTAGTATCCTATAAATTATTTTTATCATTTTTTTACATTTGAATTTCTAACCACATAATTTTTAGTCTATCAAATATATCTATTAAATAATTTTTACACATAATAAAAACCCATTTTTCAAAACAATTAATAATTTAATTATTAGATTCCATTTAATTTCTTAAATTTCATACTGTAAAAATTATAGCGCCAAAGGAATGTATAGGTATAAGTAATGTGGTATTCAATAGTACACCATTTAATTAAATATTTGCAACTAGTTAAAGTCTCAACCCATCAGATTTATTTACCTAACCACATATTTTATTAAATAACACTAAGTAAATCCCAACACATACGGGATTTAAATTGTTTAACTGTAAGTAATAAATCATTTCTATAACCAGTTAAATACTCTGGTTATATATTCTCCATAATATGTATGTGTGTTTACAATTATTATCTATACCCCACAATTATAATATTCATTGGGATTGGCTATATTCCCAAACCACTAACTACACCAAAATTTCATGTCTTCAGCTGTGACTAGTTATATGCGCCAATAATGTATCTCCTCTTCATGGTTGATACACAATCAGAAATGTCTCCATATTCCTATTGGTCTCTTTTTTACCACTAAGAATGATCTTATCTATATGCAGACATGATCTTGTTTACTTGATTACAAAATCAAGTCTGTATATCTAGGATTTCATTAGATCTTTAATTCCCTATAAACTATGCTTCTGTAATATGAAAATAATAGATTAGGAAAGAATAAAAAATCACTGTATCTATAATAAAATTTCATAATTCACAACTAAAACAATTTAATAGAACTTCATGAAAGCATAGTGTAGTGAATGATTCATGATTTTGTGAAACCAAATACCAATATAATATATTATGATTATATAAATAATAATTAATATTTTATGTGATTCTATCTGAGTTCTTTCTTTCTATTCAATGATTCTTCATGAATCTTTATATCAAACTCAAAAATATTTTTTTAATATTTGGGTCTTAAATGTATTTACACATGTTGATGATCACATTCATGCATTGTTTAGTGAAGCTTCATGCAGGTGTGTAGGAGAAAGTTATATTTCTTTATTCATTACACTATATCATTATTTCTTCAAAAAAATACATTAAATGTACATTGATCACTACATGCTCAAAATCCCTTAGAGTGATTATAGAATCTTCCCACCTATTCTTCCTCAGGAAAATTAGAATGAAAAAACATTCCATGTTCATGAGGTATCACATTATTCTTGATGTATTTATACATTTTTTGAAACATATCCTTCTTCTTCTTTTTCGCATAATCTGGATACCTTCATAGTATATCAATCTATTTTATACATTATAAAAATAGATATCTTTGTGCAATTGTAATTGAATCACAAAAGACAATTTGGTCAAATGAGTATTATATATAAGAAAAACTTGAGGAAAGTCTTATAAAAATATGATGCCTCTCCTCAACATCTTCTATCTCATCAGGTAAATATATCACAAAAGATATTAGTTCATGTATCCTAGGATTATTGTTGATTATCTCATTCAAACATGATGTGGCATGTAAACACACTTTTTTTTGAGAAAAAGAGACAGTTATCATTGATCATCAACCACCCAAGGGTTGCTGCCTCCCAATATTTATATAACAATTCCATTTTAATTCTCTCTAAATTTTATAATGAGTTAATATTATTTAAAAAACTCCAAAACTGTCAACATATCATAATTTATTTTTTTACCAAAAATGATGATGTTTATTCTTAATGTATCTTGATTCTATTATATTGTGAATTAATCATGTAAATGTGATAAAATTATAATGCTTCTCTTTATTTTATGGTACGAACTCATGAATGTGTTTGGATGAGTGGATATCACACTATAACATAATGTTTGGCGATAATTAGTAGCTCAATTTCTCGAAATAAATACCATGAATGAAAATAGGATTACGAGATTTTTATTCAATGATACATTTATTCAAGATCAACATGACTGTGGAAGATATAACACATAGTGATCAATGATTCAATGCTGAAACATATTATCTTAGGGTTTTCAGAGGATGAAAAGGATGTAATCGGGAAAACAAAAAAATTTGATTTTAAATCAAATGATCCTCCATTTATCCACATCATAAATTATAGAGTTATAGTACCTAATTAATTATGTTTTCCCACCTATATTCATAACAAATATGAATCAATTCTTAATCAGCTACCACACCTTTTTGACCACATGACCATGGAACCTGTGGCAGCTCAGGGAACACTCACTCACACATACATGGTCAATGCCACCATGAATTCACCATGAAATAAATTTTCTCCTTACATGCTATGCGTTCACCCATTTCTACCGATGTATAGGATTTCCAGCTTCCTTCTCCTTATGGCTAGATATGTTCAACTAATCTCCTACACATAATAGTTGGACATTTTTATATGACAGGTTTAATTGATGTTCCATTTAATTTTGATAAAACCTAATAAAAATTATTTTCCAAATATGCCTATTCTACCATAGATGACAATAACTCATAGAATGTATTTCCACAATAACAAACACCTCAATAAATCTAAGGCCTTCTCAAATTCCTCAATTGATCTAAAAAATTACCTTTTTGAAAATCTCAAATCATTATGAAATACTTTTTCGAATATCACTACATTATTGATGACTTCTTCATCCAAAATGTTGGTTTCTTAAATTCTGTATAATTTATATCCCATATTAATAAAATATTTCCCAAAGTTGTAAAGAATATGATATTGAAAATTCAATTATCACATGTATTAATCCTAAATTACATCTCAATAATTGTTACAAGTTATTTTGAGGATTTATCCATAATAGTCTTCCAAGAATCATGAAATAATCATTAACATATTGAAAAATCCTCATTACCAAGGCAGTCAAACTTGTTGAAATGAAATATAGTTAATCCAAATGGGAACTTCAGTATCCCCCTTTGGTTTTTTTTTATTATACAAATGGATAGATTTTATATTAATAGATTTAATTTTATCTCTCCAATTTATTGAAAATGAATAGAAATGATATGAAGTCATGTTACAATGAGGGTCCCATACCCCTCTTTAATTTAGAAGAATATGATTCTATTTAGATATGGAAATGATACCACATACTTTCTTATCAATGAGTCATTAGTGAGAAAACTCTCTATCTATATGGGGAAACCTGATATAGAAAAAAAAGTATGTAACCATGGTGATAAATGTTGTCTATAAATAAAAAAGAAATGATACCATCTCGGATTCAATCAAACTTTTTTATTTTTTATGTAATGGGGCTATATGAGCATTATTTTCATGATATATATAAATCTTGTACTCATTTGAGCAAACAAATCAAAATGTTTAAAAACATATCATATAACTCTCCTATTTTATATAAATATCAAATACTCCTTGCTAAATAAATTTAAACCATTTATAATAGTTATATTGGAGTTATTTACATACCTCAACATTTAATTTTTTCAAGCATGATCAGAAATTTCACCTTCACTATGTTGTGAGGATTTAACAGCATCTACTCATCTTTTATACCACTCAAGGGACTCAACAATCTATATAAATTCCCAACAATTTATAAAAAAGAAAATTGATAAGGAAATTGTGTGACCTTTTTATTTCCTAGAAGAATCACTTAGGCAAAGATTTTACTCTCACCTTTTTATGTTCCTTTTTTCTTATAATAGATTATGAAGTTTTCTTCTTCTTGTGTACACCTATATCTAGATTCATTATTGTAGTTTTCTCAAGAACTAATTCCCTGTGTGGATTAGTGTTATTCACCTTAGTTTTTATGGAAACTTCTTTAACTGATGTTTTAATTAACATGAATATATATTCATTTACTAATAAAATAGTCATATAATGATTTATCCCATGTCCATCGTAGTTACTTCTCTCACACACACTTCAGTGAATTTTAAAATTCTTATTTTTAGAGAACTTATCATCTAATTATTATTTTTATTTATTGATCTACTTTCTTCGATTTATCTCTATAATTTATCCAATATTACACCATTTATTTATCGATGTGATTATACATAGACCAAATAGTTAATTACTCTTGCATTGGTTTCTCATCATATTTGGGTTTTAGAAATGACTTCTTTGTAGAAATATCATAACATGATATTTTTTCCATTATTTTTTGTTTCCAATCATTTATCATAATATGGATCATATATTGGTTCCATAGTGATGCATTATTTTTTCCATTTTTAACTCACCTTTTTATGTAATCCACATAACTTCTATAAGTGTTCATACTTGTTTTGTGTTGGAGTCTCGAGAGGATTTTGGATCACAACATTGTTTCATTGAGTAATTGTTCTCTTATTATCATAAAAAATATACATTTATTCATACCGCAGTCCTTGAAATGGAATTTCTTAAAAATAAGACTATGATTTTTGTTCATACCTTCCACAAAACAAGTAAAAACCTCTAAACAAAGATCATCCACCTAAATAATTATTTTACCAAACACTTGTTCTCAGGTTAATTATTCAAATTAAGCTATGGTTTTACTTAAGTGATGTAATATAATTGACTTATTCCTCTGTTAATTTTTTATAGAAGATTTTCTCTTACTTATGTAAATTTTCAAATTAAGTCAATATTTTTTTGTAACCTTCAATCTTAGAATTATTTTTTTTGATTTGGGATAGATTTGGTACATATTTTTCATGTTGGTTTAAACCTTTAATCTCGATAGCATTTGAAGATTCAAGTTTAATATAAATAGAGACAATGATATATTCTACACTATTTTTTATATCATTATGGACTATTAGACATATAGTTTTTCTCTTGGAGAATGTCTCATCACGTTGATCCAGTTTCAACTCAAGAGAACTATCAATCTCCTCATAATCACCCAACATAAATCTATTATTCCTACTCTCATCATCCAAAGCTATTTACATTCTCTAATACTTTTATTTTTCAATATGAAAACATTTATTATCCTTGTCATGATTTCAATTCTATTTCGTGAGATGTTTTTGTTTCTTAAGGGAACCATATATGTTCTCTTTTTAGTATCCAATCTAATTCCATTCTATCTTCATTATCATAACTACTTGAATTAAAATTATTTTTAAACATTTAAATGAAAATTTACTTCAGTCACTAAAGAGATACATGATGAGGAATTTCATTACATACACTTTCCAATAAAATTTATATTTATGTTATCATAATGTCTCCTCTTTTTATAATGCATTTTGAGTTTTTTAACTTCACATCTTGTTTTTCTAAGTTAGTATTAATATCCATACAATATAGAAATTTATTTGCAAATTGTATAGTGAAACCAAAATTCCAACACATTAGTTACTTTTTAAATTTTATCATTCACTTTACTTTTGATAATATCATTAATAAAAGTGTGACAATATTATTTAAATCTTCATCATCATCCTCATTAGGGTGACTTGATTATTCCACTTACATATTTATGCAATTTTGTTTTATTATAGCCTAAAAATAAATCTCTTTCCTTTTCAGTTTTTTATAGGAATATTACATTGTCATTTCATATACTATGATAATATTATAAAGACAATTAAAGGATATATCTATTATATTCCACCAAATATGATATATTGGGATCATATGTGGTAATCTGAGTATAACATATATTAATTTTTCATCAATTAAAAGGAATTTTAAATACATTTAAAAATAATGCACACCCTAGAAACATAAAGGTTTAGTATATTTAAATACTAGATATATAATGAATTTATTTCCTGAAGTATCTTCAAAATATACCAATTTTTTCTCTTATAGTACCCTTCTTAAAAGTTTGTTACATAATACATATCATAATAGCCTCAGGAAAATTGAAACATTAGAAAGGGTGAGATCATATTCTCTATATGGGTAAACATGGTAAATATCAATTAATGATCACATGAAATTATAATATAATCATATTACTATAATATAATGATTATATCTTAAAAAGGTCATATCTAATCAATCTAAGATCATAAATCATGATCTATCACATAGAACTTTAGCATTTCAAAACAGACGAGTCCTAAGATTGAGGAATCCTCATTAATCAATCAGGATCCAAGAGAACATACCATAAGTATAAAAAATTACAAGAAATGGTAAATAATTATAATCATATAAAATCATTTTACTAGTTAAGTCTAACTTCCAAGACTATCATCATATAGTGGAATGAGTCCCATAATAGATGGGGTTCACTCCCTAACCAACGAAATGATTTTCCTAATGAATTTCTCATCACATAATAATAATATATAATGAGAAATAACATCAATATAATTATTATGTCATATCCCCAATGATTAAAAATAAATATCTAAGTATAGTGACATAGATGAAAAATATCTTCAAAATAACATTCCTACCATTCTTTGAAAACATGAGAAAAATACCCATTTATTTTTAAAATATTTTTATTAAAAAATTCCAAAATACTGATAAAATATTTATTTTTCATAAAATAAACTTGAAAACATATATAGGAAGTGTTAATTTATAGAATGGTCTTCATAATTCGAAAATCGGTTAATGTGGTGAACTTTAAAATGAAAACCCATTTCACTTTTTTCTATAAAAAGTGACCAATAACATATTCAGAAAACAATTTATATTTTTTCTCTAAATACATTGAAAATAAATTTAAATTTGGTAAAAATGACTTTAAATAACCATTGTGTCATTGAAATTTACATTCATGAAAACATTTTATAAAGGTGGACATGGAAGAAAAATCTCATTGACCAAAGAAGAAATAATGTCAACTTTTTTTTAAAATATTTTCCTAAGGGTTATAAGAAACAAATATATAATAAAGAATATAAAACATGAAAAAAAAACAAACAAAGTGTAAGTTAATATATTTAGGTTAATATATAAAGAGAATATAATTATATCAATGGATACGAAAGTATAAAAAATGTTGATTGATAATGAGATAAGAATATAAACCCTTACATCAAGTCCTTGAATTATACATATGAACTCTTAAGATACTCTATAATTAATTTAGATTTATTATTATTAATTACAAAAATATATATTCATACTCAGAATAAAACGAATCACAAACTTATAATTTCCAATTACCAATTTATAATCAATTATTCAATAAAATAAATATTGAGCTGAAAACTAGTATGTGTTCGAAGCATGTTTCTGTTTGATGGTTTTGAACCCTGAACCTTGGTAATGGTTTCATAATATCATGAATATTCATAAGGATATTAGTACAATAATTATTCAATATATAAAATTCTATAATTATTCATTTATGTAGGTTTTCAAAAACTAATCACATCACTTTAGGGAGAAGGTAGTCTAAATGTACGCATGAGGGATGTTTTCTTTTTTCAATGAATGGATTTAAAGTGAGATAAATAATAATACATCTATAAAAAATCATAATAAAATCTTAAAAATATTAAATATTCATTAAATCCATACATATGATCATCCATTTATGGTAGACAAGAAAAATTAATCACATCGCTTTGTGGACGTGGTAGTCCAAACGTACACACAAACAACATTATCATTTCTCATAGGATTGAAATGAGGTTTAAAATGGTTATTACATTAACATAAATCATTTTAGTATAGTAATTATACTTATTTATTAATCTTAATGTGTATATAGAATATTTCAAGGAGGATGAGGAAGAAAAAAACTCAAAATACTTCGGTAGTGATAATTACATCTTTTTGGGGAAACCTCCTATGGAATACAACTTAAGCCTTCAAATTTTAGACTATTGGAAAGACAAAATATCTAAGATGTTAGTAAGGAAGTTATTAAGGTATTTTGTAAGTTATTTAATGATCTATATTTCTCAAAGTGAGTGAATTAATGAATAAAAGAGGTTCCCATTCAAAAGTGTGGGGGTGGAACTCTTGTAAATATTAAGAACATTAATATATATTAAACTCATATTAAATACAATGTGGTACTAAATAGGAAATTTTTAGAATCTAATATATCATAATTTACAATTATATTCATCCATTAATGTTTATAAAAGTTTATAAGACATTTTAAACCTTATATTTTTTAATTAACCCCCTCATTTACCATTTTTAACCTTAAATGGGGTGATTTTTTTTTACTGTAGTTACTAATCATTATTCAACAAAATTAAAGCGTCTCATTACCAAATATATAAATTTCTATTTAATGAAAAAAACCATTTTATCAAATTAAATTTCTATCATTTTTAGAAACTAATATTAAAATAATCATCCTAAATGAAATTAAACCATTTGTAGATAAAATATGTTTCAATCATAACAATGAATTTATTCTCATTCATTGCCAAGTAAAAACTATTTAAATAATGTTAAATAATTTAATTGAATATATTTCCTTCATATCTCATTAAAATCATTCAGAAATATTCCTTTATATACTATTTTGAGATCAGAACAGATTTCATGCCTAAATGGAATTTTTTAATGAAATTAATCTATTTTTACCCTCAAATTCTGTTATTTTAATTTCTAAAAAATTATTTACTAATAAATTATTTTTATAAAAGTGTAAATAAAAGTTTTTCAGAAGTATTATACAATGAAATGGTTTTTAAATAAAATATATATGACAATAAAAATTATCATAAATAAAATAATTTGAAAAATCCATTTAGGATAAATATTATTTTTCTAAATGAACTATAAAATAATTTCCAAAACTATATTTCCTTAAATATAATATAATATGATTAATTTTATAGTTTGTAATAATTATTCCCAAAATTTCTGGGTAGAATGATTCACTATCTATAGAAAATATTAATTAAAAGGTAATATATATTCTAAAATCTCACGGTGTTACACTATACACCTTATAGGAATTTATCCCTTGAAATTATATAATATAACTATAAAAACATAAGGATAGCATTGATTCATCACATACTCGGATTTCCTTTTATCTTACCAAAAATTTTTGTTCCTCTCTAGAATCTTAACCTAGTGAGTGGTATTTTTTGGAAAAACATTATATCCATTATCCATGATTTCTACCAGTAGTTATTCATCAGAAAAAGAAATCTCAAGTGGTATAAACTATATGTTTAGTGCATGTGATGTACCTAGAATATACTACCTCAAAAGAGACATATGGAACATATAATGATCATGGTGGTGGATTAGAGGAAGCACTAAAAGGTACATTACTGTTCTAATGTGATTAATAATCTCATAGGGACCGATAAACATGAGGATTTAGTTCATATTATTTTATAATATCAAGATATTCTTATAAGGAGATGTTAAAATAATAACATATAAGAAACTTTGAACAATATATCTTTTCAATAATTATTAGTATAATTGTTTGTCATATTTTTCAATATAATGACCCTATTTTTTCCATGTAATAATTTAGAATTTTGTAGGAATATTTTTGGAGTTGGGAATAGAGATGAATCAGAATTATGAGGATTGAAGAGCCTTGGTGTCGTGATATTATAAATATTAATTGTATGTTATCACCGAGATATAGTTTTACAAAATTAGGGAATAATTCCTGAAAAGATCCATTGGTTAAAAATCTGGGTCTTCAATTAAATCTAGAATGTTGGTTTTACCCTTGTCCTGATATGATGATGTCCGACATTGGGAGTTCGGTAGAGGGAAACCATTATTGGAATCAATAGTTAATTGGATGTAAATTTAATTAATTAATAATGTGGTATAATACTTCATTACCCCTTTGGTTCCATAAAAATATAGAGATATAGAGGGATCCCCTTATGTAATAAATGAATGATGGAGAAACCGAGGAGCGGGGTCACCGTCAACCTATGTTTCTTATAACGATTGATCATAGATCATGGTGAAACGATATTATGGTAAGGATCATGGATGAAATATTTAGGGTTTCAACACTAATGTGGAAATTGTTTTTACATCTCAATCCCTATATATTCATTATTTTATATTTTTATACCACTTTTATGAATTCTAATGATCCCATGGTGTTTATCTATGGATGGTTTTGTAAAAATGGAGGTTTCTGGAGGTTTATAATGATTTCCAATTTTGAAGTCCTCATGACATGGAGTGTAGTGTAGGAGTATGTTCTATGTGTTCTCTCTTTTAGGTAAGACCATGCTTTTAAAAATTCATGATGTGTACTGGGACTAAAGTCTATGTAGCTGTACTTGGCCATGTGGCCATGGATATAGACAAACACACCATGGAAGGGAACACAACTATGTGGTAGTACACAACCAAACCTCAGGCATACATGGGTAAGAGGATAATACTGGGTACATGGGAACAGGGTGAAGTACATGGTATGGGTTAATAACCACATGCATGGGCTGGAGAACATGACCATATCCCAAACATTCATGACACACCATATATTCCATATACACACTGTATATAGTCACATGGTCTGCCAAGCCCCATGTAAGAAAGGACATGCAAAGGTTCTAGGGGAGGTTACACACTGTGTAGACCATTGTATGAATTATGTACATTTATTTTACACAAATTGTGTCCTCAGGGGACATGGATAAGGTTTTTACTTCTGAGACATACCATGTATCCTAGAAGGACACACTCTGTACAAACATTATAGAATTATTTATCATGTATATTCCAATTTTGAAATCTAATAGAGGCCCGTGAGTAGCCTATCGTTTGTCAATTTTATCTTAGAGAATGTCTATGGCCTCTATTTGGTAATCTGAGATGAGAAACGAGGTGGTTCTAGTAGGATGATCCATTCATCGAAAAAAACCATTATCATCTATGTGTGCTTCCATTGTACATACCTCCATGAGTACAATTTGGAATTATTTCATGAGCTTATAATTGTGATTTTCTCTAGGGGATTGGTTCAGTTAGAGATTAGAAAATCCATCAGGGTGGCCAAGGTGAGATACTCTAGAATATCATTTTCCCTTAATGGATTTCATGGTATACTCATTACCAACATACATATGTTGATTTACCCCCGTCTAATTGGGTAATATGGTTAGTTTAGTGGTATTATTGTTCAAACTATCTTGTACGTAGAGGGTTATCTAGGATTAGGATTGTGGTGTCCCGTAGTGTTCTAGGGTGTGATCCCATATTGAAATTTTGAGTTCTCCCAAGCTCTATTTAGGGATCATGGTGTTACCCAGTGGTCCTGGTCATGATCCCCAATCTGTGTATCATGATATTTAGAGTATTAATTTTTTTTTGGTGTTCCCTAGTTTTCCTAGTCGTGATCCCATATATGAGCATCATTATATACTAATATTCAGTTAGATTTGTTTCTTTGTGAGGCCCTAAAAACACAATATCTTAGATAAAAACCATTAGTGCAGTGATACCTATTGTGTTAGACTTATCACATAAGTTCCATTCAGGATAGAAACGATCACATGGTGAGTTCCCATATATGATAATTATCTTAATCCATGAGTGGAATCCTATGGCATGTGGTGTGGTTGAGACCTCTTGATTCTAGTCCTATATCTTGAGTATATTTGGGGATTGATCAAGTTATTATGCCTCATAACATAATTAAAAGACCATGTAGATATTGATATAACTCATCATTCATACCAGATGTATGTGTATGGATTATACCCTTTCTCTCTCACTGAGTCTTTTTGTTACCTCTTTTTTATGGGTTGACCATACTGATGCCATTAAGTTTCTCCATCTATTTTTGGGTTTGTGGGGTGAATAATGGTTATTTTTATACTCACCCCTACTATAGATCCTTCCACACATGTCATGTCTTATGAAAATGATTATACTATATATGGGGTCCTAGGAGGATCAGGATTAGGCAAAGCATAATTAGTAGACAGACCAAGGTATGTAACAAGTGTTACAAATGATAGTAGTCCCCTACTATAGAGTAGGATGAATGATTTTATCATTTTTTGTGGGATTTTATTTTTTTATTCATGCTTTCTACTGCACTACTTTACTATGATCTTTCCTATAGTTTTTCCATGTTTATTTTAAACTCTAGATGTCCTATCTTATATTTTTTTCTGTAGTATTTCAAGGAGATTGATGAGTGTTCTTGTATAAAGGTACTAAATTATATATTTTCCTATTAGTTTTCTATTCTTAAAAATTTCTATATATCATTTCTTTCACCATTGGATGATACCTTGGAGTGGTCACACTCTGTGTATCAATGACTAGGCAGGCCCTAGTTGGTTGGGTCATGACAGAGTGGGTATCAGAGATGCTTTCATAGGACGGAAGATTGTGAATTTTTATAGACGTGAGGTTCTTTTGGGACCTATGGAAATGATGTTAATGTTTTTTGAGTTTCAATTTATTCTAGGGACCCCATGGTTATTTTGGAGACCAATGTTTCTATTCATCATAAACCCAACAACCAAGTTGTTGACTTGGTACATGTGGTAACTAGTTACAAGGAAAACTTTAGTACATGAATTATATAGGAATGGTTTATGGTTTATGGTTCCATCATATTTCATATCCCTAGATATACTATTATTACCATGATATTTCTTGTAAATCACTAGATTCTTCCATGATGACAACCAGCTAGGATTATATAGTGGGGCTATTGTGAGGATCCACCCGGTGACGAGACTAAAGTACACGGGACTACATGAAAGATAAAACATCCAGGTAGTTTTCCATTCCTACCACCACCCATTGATTATCATATTGTGCTGAGTATTGGGTGAGGATTTTCATGGTCAGAGCATAAATTATGACCTGTTTTCCCTATAGAATGGAATAGAGCACTCCTACCCCATGTTGAGTAGCGCATAAACCAATCTCAAATCGTATATGTGGGCGATCATCCTCAGGTCGTGTAGTCAATGGATCTATATGGATGTGATGATGGTACATTATGTCCTACTGTGTTAAATGAGTTATACTGATGGAGGCCATTGAGGTTTCCTGGATATCCAGAGCCTTAGGTAATGGATAATTTCCTCAAAGTGATGTTTTAGGGTTTATTGTGTTCCAACCATGATTGAATGGATGGTTGTGCTCACAAAAAATATTTTTCATTGTAAAATAGTTAATTCATGTTTAAATATAAGTTGATTCACCCATTATGCTTTTTACTCATGGGTTCATGAGTTATAGACTGAATAGGCTTCATGTGGAGAAAAATATACTTCTCATGTGGGGTATTGGCGTAAGCCATGGGGTGGGTATCCCACTTATAAACAACCCCTCTTTGTGGTGTAATTTCCTTAGGGTAATGTGAGTAATTTTTAGAGCCCGGTGTTTGTGATTCTTGATATGGCTTCAAAAATGCATGGAACAGGGACACCTCCCCCCACCAAGATGTATTCTTATAACATGATCTCAAACCACATGGGAGACTTAGTTCCACCCAAAGAAGACAATGTTGAGGTGTGGTGGATGAGTTCATTTTACTTGTATGTTTGAGGTCACTTTGATGTCCTAAGGTGTTGGAGTATGCCCTGGTTGTAGTGAAGAGGTGGTCAAGAGAAAGGATGAATTCAATATGTAGAGGCTTATAACCTTTAGAATCCTGGTGTGATTGAGGCACAACTTGTGTCTTATATTCTCTAATTATTTTTTTGAAAACCTAAAAAAGCAACATTTCAATGGACATATCCACTATTGGAGACCTAGATATACCATCCGATAATTTTTATCTTCATCCATGTATTCATTGGCTGTTCTAGATAGGATTAGTGATCACACACTTCTATCGATGGTGTAACCTAACTCTGGGAGAAGAGAGATCCTTAGATGGAAATATTTCATACTAGCATTGAGTCCCTATGATGTTTCCCTATGTATGGACTAGTTTTATATCATATTTGTTTGTTCGACATTTTTTGATGAGGGTTATATTTTTTTGAGATTGAGTCTTCCTCCTTTAGTAAGGAGTGTTCCCAAACAGAGTAAGATGAGCAAATGTGCAGAAGAATAAAGCTGACTACTGATCAATTGACTAATAGTTTCATTAGAGAAGAATATTGTATTATAACATAACTATATTCTTTGATTTTTTAATAAATTTAATTTCTTTGATAGATTACATTACACACAACACCATGTTTTAACAATCCACAATATACTATAAATATTAGTATTTAAATATAAACATTATAGCCCAGTCATTAATGTTGAAAAAATTAATTGGAATGGAAACATTTCAAAATTTAATTATAATATTTTTATTTAAATATATCATTTCCATAAAAAAGATACTAATTTTTTTGTAAGGTCTTTATATGTTTTAAAAATATTATTTTCCAAAAAATGGTTTATTCATTTTTTTTTGAATAAAAAATGAAAGTATTTTTTCAAAAATTTAGAAACATTTTTCAATAAAATAAACATAAATTTTTAAATATAAATTACAAAATTATCTTTGAGTTATTTTTTTTTGGAATTTCATAAAAAGATTAATTTTTCAGTGAATAGTGAAAAATACTGATTTTTATTAAAAACAAACCTTTCATTTAAATAATTTTCATAGTTATAAATATTTTAAAAATGTTTAAAAATTAAAATTAGTTTAATGATGTTATTATTAAACAAATTTATTTCATTATAACCAATTTTTGTTTAACTTTTGATATTAAGATATTCTATACTTATGTAAATCAAATCATTGGAAAACTGCTTTGTTGTCACTTCTGTGGTTTTAATTTTAAATTAAAACATTCCAATTATATGAATGGAATTTTAAAAAATGTATTATATATTTGAAATCATCATAATTAATAATTTATAATAATTCTAACTTATTTTTTCGACAAAATGGATATTAAAAACTGTAAAAATTATTTGTTGGCGGAAAGGATTAATTAGGTTTACCAGGGGTTAAACTAAACATATATGGGAAAAATTATCTAGAAAAATTGTCCAAATAAAATTATATAGAAATATATCAACATTATATCATCTAATTCTTACAAATTATCCATTTTGGATCCTTATGGATTTTTCAAAACATGGGTTCACCTTTTTGTTTTCAGAATTCCCATGGGTGCCTTATCCTCCACTTATAAATGAGAACACCCTATCCACTAATAGTCCCACTTATCATTCCTATTTATTTTTCCTATAACTACCCAAATAATTTCATTAATAAGATCCTCAGATAATGTATGCCTTGGTTTTTTCAGTAATCCATCCTTGGAATACTTTTCCTATAATCCTAAGGATGTGATTCAAGAAAGATGTATCGTTCTTAATTGAGAATTTATATTTTATTTCGTCTTCCACCGAATTAAAATATTTTTCAACAATAGTTATATAATAAAATAATTATATCTCATATAATTATATGTAATTATGTTATTTCCTTTACTTACATATATCTACTCTTCTACGAAGTGAGAAACGAAATAGTCGATCGTGTTTAGGGAGGACTACTGCCACACGAAGTGATGTAATTAATTTTCCATAACAACCTATAACGACCATATATAATGATATATCTAACATTTTTATATGAATATTATGAAATAATTATTATTATGCAATTATAATATCAAATAAACATTCTTACATTCCATTATGTGGGAATAAAATAATTTCACTTATTTGTAAATAGACTACCTCCTCGCAAAGTGATGTGATTCGTTATTCACTTATGATTTACATGTAAGGTAATAAGGATTTTATTAAAGAAAATATGTCATATATATGAAATATTAATTATTCTTTAGGGTTAATAAATTATTTTACTTTTATTCATTTCATCAATTGAAAAAATGGATACAACGTTCATTATTACGTATAACCGACCGTCTCTATGAACAATGTCATTCATTTTTCATCTCAACCATTAAAGGATTACTCTAAATACATATATGATGAATATATAAAATATTTATATCATGAATAAAATTATTGAGATGATTGATCCATCATCAAAATAAAATCATTTAAATTAAAAAACTAAAAAACACAAATGAAAAACAGAGTAGCTATTAACCGAATTGTGATTTTAACATAGATTTTTTAATAAACGGTTAATAGAAGGAAATAAGTAAAATGTATATGGTAATATGTAAATGAATATGGTTTTATAATATATTTATAATAACACTATATTTATCAAATAGATGTCTCTGATGAGTATAAAGGAAGCCAAGACTTAAGGTAAGATATTTTCATCTCACATTTATTTCTAGGGGACACATGCCTTTACACCACTTCATTGTGTGTACATACTACACATGAATTAATTTTATGATAAATATTATGATAATTGTGGGATATATATATTGATATAATTTTATTTATATAACTGGTCCTATGATTCAAAATATATGAATATAGAAAATGTTTTATGTTACAATCTCATTGTTCATCATAATTTCTTAGGATTATATACCAATAATGAGATATTAGGATCCACCTCCGAAGAAACTATTTAATTTTATTATAATATTGTTATTAATTAAATTAAAATGTTTTAAATATATTCTCTATAGTTTTTGTATTCAATATTTCAATATTACCGTTTTATAGAAAAACAAAATTTATTTCTCCCTTCGATCAAAAAACCTTTTTCTTCAATGTCCATATTTTATAAAACAAAATTTAATAAATAATTTAATATTATTAAATGGTTTATTCAATATCTATATAAAAATGTTTTTATTTATATTTTTTTTAAATGAATATGCTTATTATTTTCCAAATGTGGTAGTTTTTATTTTTTACTGAAAATGTGAATCAACTATTTGTTTTAACGTGTATAAAATGAATAGAATTTTCCACCATCATGAAAACTAAATTATTTGAATATTCCTTCCAAAATTTTCAATTATATTTCCAAAGAAAATGTTTTCTATAATATTTGTTTTATTTTTTAATTATAAATAGGTGGTTTTAAATGAAAAGTGATTCCCAAAAGAATATTATAATGATATTTTATGAAATTACTATTCACTAATGTAAAAAACCATTAATGTTTCTTATATTTTAATAGAGATGTGATATAATGGATCCATCCTTATTATTTATTTTTATGATTTATGTTTATTAATATTATGGAAATATGTTTATGAAACCCATTCATTATCCACATGTTATGATATAATGAATTTATTAAATGTTTATAAAACCTATTTCATTTCCATAGTATATACTATGATGAAATTTTCATGGAGACCATTTTGTTTTTCAGGGGTAATGACATGATCGATTTGTCATGATATTTTGGTAGATAAATGTATTGATTTTGTGATGGTTGGGACCTATATCTCCCACTAATACATTGGGTAAAATTTTATATCTCATAATATAATGATTGGAAACAAGATGATGTGTTTGATTCTTTATGGGAAACATGATAAATTTGATTGATCCACTATGTTAAATTAGTTAAGATGTAACACATATATTTTTTATGAAATACTTTTTTCAAATAAATTTAATTTCACCAATAGCATGTGTTACAGGTAACACTATGTTTTAACTAACTACAAAAGAATATTATTATTATTATTTCAACATGAATGCGATTACCTAGTCATTAAACATGATGAAATTATTAGTAATGAATAAATTTAAAATATTGTGTAGAATTGTTAATGTAAATACAACATTTTGACAAAAAAATAACCAATTTTTGGTAAAGTTTCTATACATTTAAAAAATTATATTTTCTCAAAAAAATATTTCTTTAAATTTTTGTGAACAAATAATAATTTTTTTTAAAATATTAAAAAATTTATTTCAAAAAATAAAATTAATGAATTCAAATATAAATTTCAAAATTTTTCTTGTGGTGAATTATTTGGATTTTTTTGAAATGATTAATTTTTCTATGAATAGTAAACAATACTAGGTTTTATTCAAAACATCCATTTTATTTAATGATTATACAAGGTTAATTTTGTTTTAAAGCTTATTTTAATGTAATATTAGTTCTATTATATATTTATTATTCCAATTTAGTGCATTGGAATAATTTCATATTGATTTTTTGTATAATGTTTTTAAACTTTTAATTGTTTTATCTTTTGAAGAATGAATTCTCGTTGCATCTATGTGTTCAATTTTGAATAAAAATATTCCACATCTATGGACAAGAATTATTAAAAATGTATTAAATATTTTTAATAATAATAATTTATATTATATAGTAAATTCAACGTAATTATTTTTATCAAATTGAATAGTAAAGAACTAAAAATTAATTACCATTGTTATGGCTAAAACAAATTTACTAGTGGGTTAAACTAAAATGATATGGGGTGAAATAAACTAGAAAATTTTAAAAAACTCATTTTATGAAAATATTTAAATATTATAATATCTTAGGTTTTATAATTTCCCATTTTTTTGCTTTTTTCCTAGTAAAAAATGTGATTAAACTTTATTCTTTTCAAAAATTCAAATTGTGCCCTCTCCCCACCTTGTAAAATTCCACCACTCTCCTTTTCTATTCAAACTTCCAAAACCCATTGGTTAGGTTAATAAATATCAAAATATCTTCCTTATATCTTTTTAAACTTCTTATATGACTCAGTTTTATTATTAAACCACCATAAAAAAATTTAAGTATAAAACAAAAGAAATTCTCTAAAAAAGAGGTAAACTTTATAAACATGTGTGTTTGTTTAATATCATCCTCCACCTAATTAAAATATTATAAAATATAATTATATAATAAAACTAGTATCTAAATTATACTGAGTTTTTATAATCTTGATTTAATAACCAATACTTATATCCACATATATCAAATGGGAAACAACACTATCGCTCATGTGTATGACGTACTATCACCTCACAGACCAATGTTATTTTTTATGTCACAACCTCTCATAACTAGACATAATAATGTATATAATGATCATATAAGATACATATGATATTATTATTCTTATTGAATTATAATTTCACACCAACCTTATTTCCTTCAAATATGCTGTAAAACAATAATGTTTCTCGTTTCTACGAGAGACTCCCTCCTTACGAACCGATGTAATTTTCTTATCAATTAAATTTTACACGGATTTTGATCAAGATATATTAAATTAATAAATATTATAGTTTTAAAATAATTATACTTACTAAATTATTATATCACCTATATTTTCTTACTTTACATTCTATGGGGGGTTCGAAAACCTCATTTGTGTATTTAGCGGACTGCCACCTCACGAGGAAATGAGATTCATTTTTCACGAACAGTTTAAACAGATGGTTATTAGGGAAAATTTAATTAATATATGGTATATATATGACATTAAAATTATTCAATAAATATAATATATTATTTAACATTCATTCATTTAATCCATTGAGGAAATGTAAATAGTGCTCATCTGTATGTACACCATAACTTCTCCTTGAACAACATATTTGACTTTATATCTATAAATTTTAAGGATTACTCTAAATATATATATAATGAATTTATATTATATTTATATCATGGTTACAAATATATAGATGATAGAACCATTACCAATTTAATTGAGATTAAAATAAAAAAACAAAACATGCTTGAAAAACAGAGTAGTTATTTCCCAAAATGCGTTTTTAACATGGAATTATTAACAAAAATGAAAAAAAGGTCATAAGAAATTATATACGGTATGTTATATATATATATATGCGTGATTCTATATTATATTTATAATAAATATATAATTATTATACTGGAGTATCAACCATGTATGATGGCACAAGAGCATAAGGTCATCGAAGTATATTAATATGTGGCCACCCCTATCCAAAACCTTATAACTTTTCCAACAAAGATTTGGTGTCTCTATCATGTGAAAGTGTTGTTCATGGAATAATTATGCATAGTAAATCATATGAGTTGAATGATACTCTTTCCTATCAATACCAATGTATGTTTATGGTGTGGTTTCATGAAATATAAGGGTAGAATGAAAGAAAACTTATGCAATCCTCCAAAAAATTACGCTTAATAAAATGTGTTGTGTGAAAGTGCTTGAGGTAATGTTCTAGAATATTTTTGTTTATCTAGTTTTTTTCTTATATTTTTCTAGGGAACAAATTTTTAAGTATGATTTAATAATAGTATCATGCTAGACAATGACAAATATTTAAATTCCAATATACTGAAGTAACTTTATGTCATTGAAAAATTAAGAATTCACACAAAGCAGTGAGCTAGGGGTAGTCGACAGAAGTGTTCCAAGGTTGGTAGTGTGCTATCTGAAAAATCATTAAAATTCACTGTTCCTAGAATAGAGTTAATATGTATAATCATTTTTATTCCACAACCAGTAATGATTAGTAGATTTGGTATGAATGACACACTATCAACATATGCTCCTTAGAATAGCCCTTAGTGGTGAACCAAGTAAAAATATTATGTTGTATCTCTCCATGTGATTATTTAAATTACATCACAACACCATCATACAGGTTAAACTCGTTCCTAACAATATGGGAACTTGATCTGTTACTTTATTAGATAATGTTAAAACCCTGATTCACCCTCCCCACTCATGGTGTTTCGGGGACCTATAGGAAAAATATATCCAACCAATGAATTGGGAAATGATAAATGTTCAATGTGAATAGAGATTACAAAGGTGGTTATACAAAGTAGATACAAAGGTAAAGAATGAGTTTATCCCATGCCTGATGTTTTTACATCAGTGGCTTTCCCATGACAAAAATGTTTTGATTTTGTGGGTGGGTAGCATTGACATAAGGCAATCTATTCTTATGTGTTTTCAAAAAACTATATGTATTATTAAAATGTTATGATCTCATAGACTATGCACTTTTAATCGATTATTATTCATTTCATATGAACTGAGAATATTTAATATATGATTCAATTTTATCATTTATTATATGAAAGTTATGGTTTTTAACTACTATTATCAGATTCTTATGCCCTTATGCTCATGATATATTGATATCTCTCTTTATTACCCTTTCTAGGAATCTGAACTCACCCTTTCTTATTTTTCATTATCATAGGTTATGAAGAAATATATTATTTAAGATATATATTATAAGGGATATAGTTATAAAAGATCTTGGTGTGAGATTATATGGCTCACCTATGAACTAGTTTTTTATTTTTCCGTGTTTCCAATGGAATTGGACTAAGATGATTCTTGCATTGATCTTTATCTTATATATTGAATATTAACCTTCAAAGATGTAATATTTTTGTTTGAGATGTTGGAGTTCCCAATAGATTTTATCAAATAATGTATTAGATAAACCATTGTAAACTATGATGAGAAAACATTAGTAAGACCCATAAGGATAAGATTAATTATAAGAAAACATCATGGAATTTCAGTGAATGATAGAGTGAGTGTATTATAAGAAATTACATCCCTGTAAAGATATTAAATGTTGATGTGGATTTAGAATAGATGTACCGAATGGTAATAACTCTAAAAATAGTGCATTAATATGGTATTGATCATCACCCAGTGCTCGAAAATGGGCCTTACTTCACACCTAGTCGGATAGTCATTGGATACATGATTTGTAAATTAAAAAAATATTTAGGAAATATCTTGTAGAATTTAAATATATGATGACCATGAATGAGAATAGTTAAACCTAATGTGTCATATATTGAAATGGTGGTGTTATTATTTGGACACCATATACATTATTTTTCACGATTATGTTTATTTTAAACTATGATTTGTGTTTCCGACACCATTATTTTTTATTTCAGTGAATGGATTGAGCCTTAAGGAACTATGCTAATGCTAAATGAAATAGATAGTCCAATGATTTTAAACTTAATAAAATAATTTTATGTGATATGGAATTAAAAACCTCGTTTTTATTCTCATATTACATCATTATACTACAAATCAACCTGATCTTCCGAATGAGAAAAGGAGGGAATGATATTCCATTGAATCTATTACAAGGAAACTTATACCATATTTAATTGTTTCTATAATATACTAGTTTTTAATAAATGGATCAGTAATATTGGAAAATATGTTCCACGCTCTAGTTTATGGAGAATGAAAATTTTATTTTGGACATATATCATTTTGAAGGTGAAGCAGATCAATGGTGGACTCTAATCAAGAATTTGAGAAAAAAAAAGATATTACTCACTCCCTGGATTGGGATGAGTTTATATGTTTATTTTTCAAAAAATAATTCCATTGTATTATTCATTTGAAAATAGAGAAGGAATTACTTTAGCTAAATGAGAAGGATTGTGAATCCATTGGAACCCATGAGAAAAAATCTATAATACTTGATATATATTCTTTTGGTATTATAATCCAAAATTAACGTAAGGTTGATCAAATATTCATGACATAAAATAAAGATATCAAACGGAATTATCCTTAAGGGACATCAGTATCGATGCAGAATTGTTTTTGTGTTATCAAGGTGGAAATAGAAATTGTAGTTCCCTATAAATCATATGGTTTGGATAAGAAAATAAAAAATGGAATTCATGGGAAACTCTAAAAATTAGGGATAAAAAGGGATGAGACTTTGTGTTGCACAATGTGTGGAAGGAAACATAGAGGAAATTGTATTAAGGGTTCTACTAATTGTGTAATGTGTATAATGGAAGGTCATTGATTGGGTGAATTCATATGTAATAGGATAAAGTTAGATAATGATATGAATAAGGAAAAATATCCACAAAATGAAAATGCCACACTTCAGTACTTCAAATGAATGGAGTTCACGAAATTTTCTATCAAGATCCCATTTCCAATGGTTGATGATAACGATCAATATCAGTAACTTGTTAATCCAATGGAAAAAGTGAACTCTCATGTGATCACTATTTTAGATGAGGGGTGTGATAATGTCATTGTAAAAGGTATAATTACAATCCACTCTAAAACTATCAATGTCTTATTTGACAATAGACTTACCCACTATTTTATATCTGGATATTTTTAAATGGGTATAAAAATACCATCATAATGATTAGATTTTGAATTAGTATTGAAAACTCCAAAATGTACAATGTTCCCCACACAAGTATACTATTCCTATCTAATTCATCTATTTGGTAATGTTATTCCTTAAAATCATCTCATTATTCCTTTGGTTGAATTTTATGTTATCATAGGAAATGATTGGATTTATATACATAAATCCCTTATCAATTAAAAAATAAGGGAATCCACATTTGATATTCAAAACAAACATATGACCATCTATTAGTGTTATGATAAATATAAATTTCCATTGGAAAGAAAATCTATTGTATCAGTTTTTAATCATATTCAAAATGGGTGTTTATCATTGTTGGTTTGGGAAAAAATAAACCTTGATGATATTTCTATTGTTAGGTAGTTTTTTACGTATTTTAAAAAGAGTTTTCTAGTGTTCCACCAAATAATTATGTTGATTCATCAATAGAACTGATACCTAGTACAACACCTATTTCAAAGACGTCCTATAGAATAACCCCAATTTATTGGTATGAATTGATGAATAAAATCTAAAGGAATATTGATATAGGATTCATTCATCCTTATTTTTTACCCTACTGTGAACTTAAATTTTTTGTTAAAAATAATGATGGTTGGATGTGATTATTCATTGTATATAGGGAGAAAAAAATATCATGATCAAGAACAATTATCTCCTCCCCCACATTGAATAAATATGTGATCAACTGCATGGAGATTAATAATTTTAAAAGATTGGCCTTTATTTTGGATATCATAAATTGAGGATCAAGAAGCTAGATAAATCTAAATAATATTCATTACAAGGTCTATAAACTATGAGTATATAACATTTTCATTTTGTCTTACTGTTGACCCCATTATATTCATGTATTTAATGAATAGAGTACTTTTATAACAACATGACCATTTTGTGGTAAAATTTATAGATGAAATTATAATTTTTTCATTGTTAAATCATGAGAATGAAGATCACTTGAATAATGTACTAAAGACCCTATGTATGGAGAAAAAATATGTAAAATATATAGTGTGAATTTTGGCTACACAAGGTATCATTTTTTATTTATATAATCCCACTTGAGGGTATATCGATAGACCCACTAAAGATGAAAAGTTATTAAATTTTAGTTAATACAATCCAATGTGACTGAAATACAATGTTTTTTTCTTGATATTATCGAGGATTTTGGTGTAATTTTTAGTCGGATCGAATCCACTCAAAATTATAACTCATAAGGGATCCATGTTCGTTGGGATAGATTAATGCAAGGAAATTTTAATGGAACTGAAGGGAAGATTAGTTAGCGAACCTATGCTTACATTACCATGTAGGATAAAAGGGTTTCTAATCTCTAGTGATGCATCCAAGATGGTATTGAGATAAATTCTTATAAAAATTACATGGTTATTTCTTATTCCTCTTGAAAATTTAATGTTCATGTGAATAATTACCCAACCCATGATTTGGAGTTAGTTGTGGTAATTGTCTCCTTAAATATATCCATGTATTATCTTTATGGGTTAAAGTTTGATATATATACTGATCAAAACATTTTAAAGTATATATTCACTTAGAAGAAGTTGAACTTCCACTAGAGAAGTTGGAGAGGGTAAATTAGATATTATCACTACCTAATACACTACCACCATGGGAATGAGAATAAGGTGGATGTCACTTTGATATAGAAGGATCATTCTAGCCTATTTATGGCGAGGATAAAGAAAAATCCTATATTTCTGGATTTGAAAATAATGGATATGAAAATATATAAGGAAGTAGAAAAATATTATCTTTGTTAACTAAATCTTCAATAATATATCCATGTTTTTATTAAATAATAATTGAAGGAATATATAGAGTTATAAAAGATGGTGAGAAATTTTCATTGGTTTAACATTGATTGCGATGCAATGATTAGGTTCATGAAATGTGTATGTATTCCATCCATATAATATTTGAATAAGGATTTGTTAGAGGAAGCTCATATCTCTTCATTATCTAGTCATCCTCAAAGTATAAAGTTGTATAGATATTTAAATGAGTATTTATAGTGGGATTGAATCAAGAAAAATATCACTGAGTTTGTATCTTGCTGATCAGTATGCCATCAAGTTAAGGTTGATAGATAGAATCCTAGATGGATTTTACAACCATTACCCATAACAAAATGTAAATGGGAAAACATCACCCTGATTTTTTTCATTGGACTCCCATAACATATAAAGGTCATAATTCTATATAGGCCTTAGTCGATCACCTTAAAAATTCGTAACACTTTATCATAGTTAGATAAGACTTCTATCTGGATCATCTCACAAGAGTATAAATTAATGAAGTGGTGAGTTTTCATAGAATACCGAAGTCCATTGCATCTGATCAGGATTTGGTGTTTACCGTAATGTTCTGAAATATTATTCCACAAACTCTTGATACATTGTCGAGTTTCCACACTATATATTATCCTCTGAAATATAGTTAGTATAAGAGAATAATTCCAACCATAGATAAATTTTTTAGATCTTTTTCTATATACTGAAAAGGTGGTTGGGATCAACATATTTATATAGTTGAATTTTCTGACAATAATAGATTTCAATCGATAATTTAGATGGATCATCATGAATCTCTCTTTCGAAAGAAGTATAGAACACCATCATGTTGGGATGAAGTTGATAAAAAATATATTAGGACTAAAATATTATGTAGAAATGAATGATATGTTTAAGGCCATGTGATAGAACATAATGGAAGGAAAAAATAAACCAAAAAATTGTGTTTATAATCATTGACATGATCTGGAATTTAAATATGGTGAGAATGTTTTCCCATGATTTTCCCCATGGATTTATTTAATTAGATTCATGAATAAGGGAAAAAAAATCCCTAGGTATATCAGTGCCTCTGATGTTCTTGACCATGATAGGACCATATCTTATCCCTTGATGATTCCACTGAACCTCTCTCAGGATTCAAATGTGTTCCATGTATCTCTCCCGAGGAGTAAATACCATAAACATCACATGTAGAGATCAGAGGTAGTACCACTAGAGAATAGAATTCCTTATGAGGGGAAAAATATTGGAGATTCGAGATTATATCGAGAATGTTCTACAAAATAATACCACTCACTTGGTCAATGTTTTGGGCTGAAAACACTGGCTAGATGAAGCTACATGGGAACCTATGTATGTAAAGAGACAAACTTATCCTCATATTTGTTGTACAAAAGTGATGATGTTAAAGTGATAAATTCATTTTAAATGGTAGGGGGATAGAATGCAATACTAAGATATTTTATGAAATATTTTTTTTTGAATAATGCAAATTTATTCAATAGCATGTGTGGTATACAACACCGAGTTTTAACAAACCACAAAAAACTATTAATATTATGATTTAATCATGACCATTTTAACATAGCAGTTAAAATTCGTGTAATGGGATGAAATAAGTAAATTTTAATTTTTTTGAATAATTATTTAATATTAATAGAACATATCTATAAAAAAAGTACCCAATTATCTGTACTCTTTATATGTTTTGAAAATTCTATTTTTTCCATAAATTTTTTTTATATAGGAAAAAATAGTAAAAGTAAAATTTTAAAATTTTATAGAATTAATTTCAAAAAAATAACATAATACGTGAAATCAAATGTCAAAAATATCTTATAGGGAATTTTTTGTATTTTTCAAAAGAGAATAATTTTTGGTCTAACTGTGGAAAACACTGGATTTTATTGAAAACTGTATTTTCATTATAAAAGTTTATAAAAATATTTTTGTATTGAAATAGTTTTAAAATTAAAAATATTTTAATTATATATTTAATAAAAAAATTGGTAATTATAACATATTTTACAGGGAATTTTGATATAATATTTTTTAAACATATGAATAATTACTCTTTCGAAAATCATTTAGTCATCACATCTACGGGTTTAATTTTAAATTAATTTTCCCCCTTTTAGGAATCGATTTTAGAAAAATGGATTCCATAATTAGAATAAATATAATTTATGTTACATAATAAGGTCGAATTAGTTTTTCATCATTGTGAATTGGAAAAACAATAAAAATTAATTACTACAGTTAAGGTTTAAATAGGTTTAATAGGGATTAAAATAAAATTATAAGGGGTAAAATTACATACGAACTTTTTGAAAGACTATTTTTTGGATATATTAATATTTTTTCACCTAAAAAATTATAAAATGTTTCATTTTTATCATTTATTATGATCAAATATGTCATTATACTATATTATATTCACAAATTCCATGTGTAACCTCTCCCCCACTTATAAAAGCATACCCCCTCCTCCTATATTAACACTTCAAAACACCTTTGATTCAGAAAATACCTACCAAAATATGTTCCCTAATTTTCTATTCACTTACTAGATTAATTAAGGTTATTACTAAACCCTCTTAAGATGGATTTACATATAATCCTAAAGAGGTTCTCCGAAGAAGAGGTAAAAGTATTAAACTTTTGTTTTTGTTTAATTTATTCTTCAAAATCAATAAAATATTATTAGAATATTATTATATAATAATGAAATTATTATTTTTATGTTAATTTTAGAATATATGTATGTCTCCACTTACATCAAATGAGAATCAAAATTGTCGCTCATGTGTACGTCAGACTACTGCCTCATAAACTAATGTTATTTGTTTTTCATCAATATGTCTCATAGTTGGATATAATGATTTGTTTATAATTTATATAAGATATTTATGATATTGATATACTTCAGGAATTATAATATCACACCAAAAATCTTACCATACAAATTTGATTAAAATAATAATGATGCTCATGTGTACAATGGACTACCACTTCAGGAACCTACGTGATGTTATTTCATTGAAATATAACATGGATGGTAAAAAGAATAGATTAAATGAATATATATGATAACTAAAAAAATAATACTTTTTAATTAGTATATTATATGATATCACATATACCTTATTACATTCCATTCTTTTGGGGATATGATAACATCATTCAGGTGTATGACAAACTATTATCTCACAAAGCGATTGATTCATTTATCACTAATGCCTTGTATGAAATTTAATTGGGGTAAATTAAATTAATATAAATTATATATATTATATAGAAACAATTTCTTATGTTAATATATTATTTACCTTTATTTCATTTCATCCTTATAGAAAATGGAATAAAAAATTATATGTATGTGCGGCCTACTATGTCTATGAACAATGTATTTCATTTTATATCTAGAAAATTAATGGATTCCTATAAATATATATTTAATGAATATATATGATATTAATATGAGGTTTAAAAAAATTTAGATGATGGAACCTTGATAAAAGTTACAGGGAAAAAATAAAAAAAACAAAACATAAATAAAAAACTAATCAGTTATTGCTCGAAACATGATTATAATATGACTGACTGAAAAATAATTTTTTATTTAAAAAGAAATTTTGTGGAAAAAGTGGAAAACCATATCATTTATACACAATGAGACATTAAACACAATAGGATATAAAAAATAATTAAAAGAATGTCTGAAATTATTGGAGTCAGTATTCTTGTATAGCCTCCAATAAGGGCTTTGTATCATCATTTTCAGGCCCCTTGCGACTAAAACATCGAAATTGTTGGATATCATTTTCCACGTTTGAATATATTCCTTCACATTAATCTAAATTTCTTTGAATCCACATGCTATGTTTTTTTCTTGTTTGTTGATACAATCACTTTAGACCACGTTGAAATTGGCTCGTAATTATCTTTCTATGATTTTATCCAGATCATAATTTGAAGCCTTAAGCTACAAATACTATGTATGAAATTCATCATTAGAACTAATAATAATCATAATGTTCATTCCTTTTTCTTCTTTTCCTTTTTCATAAGTCCCATCTTCTATTCTATCAGTACCACCTTTCTTATTTAATTAATTTTACTAATTTTGGCCTTTGTTTTCCATTTTGTAGTGTCAAACAATTCATGATTTCCCAAAATTTAACCATTGTTCCACCATCCCTTTCGTTGCATTTTCTTTATGATCTTGTTTCAATGGGATTCATTAGTTGGGAGTAATCCATTTGAGATTTTGTTTTCTTACCCATAACCACAACGCAACCCCCCACATCTCGATTCCCCTTATGTTTCTTTTTCTTCATTAGAATATGAAGTCCTCTCACACATATTACATATACACTATCCACAAAAAATTAACTGGAGAAATATAAATCCTCATTAGGACTTGAATGAATGCCTAAGGGGATTTCTTATGTTGAAGGCGCATGCATACCCACCATAGCTTGAGTCTCTTGTTCCCGAACTAGCTGTGGGGACAATGCCCAATCATTTCCCCAATGATTATATTTTGGCCATTCCTCAACCATCCATTTGAAATGGTTTTTTAGATTTAAATTTAAACTAATGTCTCTTTGACTACTCCTACTCACTAGCCTATCCTTACCCACAATGAAAATACCAAGATGTATTTCTTTTGTCCCTTGAAGCTCAAAGGTTTTTGTTATGATCTCATTATCCACTAAAATTGTTTATGATTAAAACATAAATGATAAAATATTATGATCAATATCTTAAGAAACTAATGAATATATTATTCTCTAGATGTTTCCTGAGAATAAAAATTTCCCTTCATTTTATTCGCTTTATGTACTGATGATTCCAAGAGAACTTTTTAATGAAAAAAGACTGTATTTCTCTCTTCATTTGAAAACCTTTTTTTTCCATATCCATGTTTTCTAAAAAAGTTTTCAAAAATGATTTAATGTTTTCTTGGGATTATTTAATTTTATTTTACCCTTTTTAACATAAAAAAAATTAAAATTAATCTTCATCTCATTTTTAGAAAAATGATCCTTAGGATTTAATCAAAAATGTGAATGGAATCATTTTTAACATGTACAACATTTCCCACAACAATGATAACTAATTTTTTTTTAAATATTTTTCTATAACTTTCTTGTATTATATTACAATAAATGGATTTTGAAATTATATTATGTTTTATTAATATATTTCTTATGTTGGAAAGGATATATTGCTCAAGTAATGTTTTAAATTATTTTAAAATATTCCTCTTATATGTTTTCAATGAATTTTTAAAATAAAACAATTTCAGTAATATATTAAGAAATTTGCGTATTAAAATTGTTATTTCAAAATATATTTTATTTTTCTCAATAAATGTTCAAAGTAAATTTATTTAATAATCATTTTCCATCTACGATGACATCCTTTGATGTTATATAATCATTATTAGGGATATGATCCAATGATAATATATTCATTCATTCAATGGATGGTTTATGTTTATGATGAAAATATTTTTATTAAACTGGTTTGTTTTTCATTGGTTATGCTTTAATAAAATGTTTTATGAAACCCATTTATTTTAATAGGTTCTGATTGGATGATTTTTTTGATCATGTGGAACACGTATGAATGATTTTCATTATGTGATAGCTGGTACCCATATCTACCTTTAATTCATTGGGTAATGATTAATTTTCTATTGGCTCGGAGGCTGTATGATTGGTCATCCAAAGCTAGAATAGAGGGTACCAGGGAGGTTATCAAAATCTCGAACAAGGTACATTAGTGGTTATCCCTATTTTATCATGTTATGAATGTCGCATTGGGTATCCTTGATATATAGTTTTGTATTCATATGTGTTTACCTCAAATATATGTGTTATACCAATGTTATAATATCATGGTCTTTGATCAATTATTCCATTATTATTCATGCCTTTTGAACTACCATGATTTATTTCATGACTCATGTTTATAATATATGACACACATGGTATGGTTTTCAAATGTTATTATCACATTATCACATCCTTATTCTCAGGATATGTTGATATATCCCCTATTTACCCATACTAAGAATATGATATTACCCTTTATTGTGTTTCCTTTCCCCATGTTATAATGAATTTTATTATGAATGATATGTCTAAGAAGGCTGTTAATTATGAATAACATGGTGGAAGATGACATTGCACACCTATGAACCAGTTATTTATGATTCCATGTTTCCAGAGGAACTAGTCCTTAATTATTTTAGTGTGGATAATTAGTTTATCTAACTTATATTAATATTATAGTATGTAATATTTATAAATGAGAAGTCTAGGGTCTCTAAATATGATGCATGGTCCATTAGGAAATTGAAAATAGGAATTTGATCTGGATCCATTAGGATTTGATGGTCTCAGATGTTAACCATTATTTACAAAATTATTTCTATACATTGGATGGTTCTAGACTTATATGACATGAAATTTTCATTCATTATTAATTAATGATGATTTATCACTCTTATGGTTAGTGTATTGTGATAGGATAATGTTTTATGACACATATCATTTTTAAGCTCCCTGATATATTGGGTATAAACATTTTAGTTTATAATAATAATATCATACCATTATTCTTATCTTATGTTTTCATATGATCATCGGTTGATATCTTCAATTTTTACCCTTACCGAGAATATGAGTTCACCCTTTCCTATGACTCCATTATCTAGGTTATAAGGAGAGGATTATGTATGTTATTTCTACTAAATATACTAAATTGGGAGATCATTATGGAATATGTTGAATATCATTCAGTAAATAAGAAGACATTTTGTTTATTCTACAACGAATCTAAAATTTTTGGGTGCCCATGTATTTTCTTCGGAAATATATTAAATACTCATATATTAATATGTAATATCTATGTATGGAATGCCTAGCTCACTAAAGTTATGAGATATCAATTTCTACAGTTGTAAAATTCAATATCTACAGTAGCATGTTATTTAGATCCTGTTAATATTTGTGAGATGAGGGTGTAGCTAGAGGATTTGCATAAAGAGGGATATTTAGACCCATTATGTTCACCTCGGAAGACCTGTATTGTTCTCTTATTGACGTAAGGCCGTGATGGGTCAGTCGGTGGTTGATACACCTCCATAAAAGTCACCCAAATGTGTGTCCATGTAAGAAAATGATGGAAGTAATGATTTTTTCATCTATTACCAAGTTAGGTAATAGAGAAGTTATACTTTTTGAAGTTGGTCATTCAGGGTAAAGATGTTGTTTTGTATCTCTAGTTGATATTTTTAAACCCTCCTGATATTCAGTGATTCACAAAGGAATATATTGGATATATTGTTTTCCTTGTATCACATGATTAGATACCCAGTAGACATGTTTTTGATATATTTTTCTCTATTTTTGATTTTATCATCCTTCTGAGAAAAGACGTTGACTCAATAACATTATGAGTTGAGGTTCTAAGGATGTTACATTACTTTGGCATTAAACCCAAGAGAGTGGTGGTTGAACTGAGATCTTTTGGCATCGGTTTTAGTGGCCAATAATGTTTTAGCTTATTCCTGATTTTATCTTTTTAATGTATCATATATCTGTAGGAAAAGACCAAGGTACCCAGATGAGACTCGAAATTGGGTGGTGACTTCAAGATTTTTGTGATGGGATTTTCATGATTTTTACAAGTTCATGAAGCTATCTGAGTGATCATTGAATGAATCTTTGAATAGGAACACTTTCTAACCAAATTGGAGTATTTCATAGTGGATAATTGATATCCATGTGTATACATGGGGTATTATAGATTTTTTTAATTCCATCGATAATTATTTTAGACCACAATTATTAAACCATTTTATGATAATTGAGAGAATTTGGGAGGATTTGGCACTCATTTGTGGCTAAACATGGATTTTTTACACAAGTTAAATATCTATGTATATTTTACCATTCAAGTTATAGTGAACATGATTCCATATTTAATGATAGTTTTGTGACATAGCTAGGAGGATCACATAGCCTCAATGGTACTTTAGTATTACACTAGTCAACCCTCTACCATCTGATTTTCACCATTTTATTCCATGTATGGAAGACCCCATAGGTCACTATTTTACTTGTAAAATCTAGTGGTGGATAACACTTGTGGGTCTAGAGTTGGTGTGAATTGTGTTTTGTTCATCTAGATAAAGATGAAGACTGTTGGCCAATGTCAGGATTACTTTTAAGACTAATGATGAGGGAATTTGGAGTTTGATGAGGGGTGATTGAATCCACAAGATATCATGTCATCGTGGATTAAATAGATTAGGATGGAGTGGTGGGTGATATCTGGTGTTTCTAAGCCCTTTTTCTATTTACTAGATAGGGTTATTGATATGGAACAGTGCTAGAACCCATCAACATTGTGAGACTGGGTGCTCTATATTTCCATGTGTCATACCCGATGACCTGTGAGCATGAACGGTTGCATAATATTCACTTGGATTAGTTGTAAACTGAGTGTGTAGTTTTCTTTTTGAGGTTCCTAGTGGCGTTTCAGGCTTGACCAAAGAACACCCTTCATGGGAACGCCTTTCCCCTGGGTCTATTTTTTGTTACTGCAGAACCATTTAGAGAGATCTTTGGATTGGGAAACACTGTTGAAATATTTGTATCCTCTCCTATGAGTAGGATTGTTTTCATTTTGAGATAATAATTCCTAAGGATAAGAGAATCTAATGACCATATTTTTTATATATAAGAAATTGTAATATTTCTAGTATAATTTAGTGTGTTTTTCATGGAGACTTTATGGAATTTTGAGGCCTAGAGTGGCTTGTAATGATGGTATACAAATTATAAAATATATGTTATCACACATTCATTGTTTTAGGAAATAATGGAATAAATCATGAATGGACTATTGTGTTAGATATATAAGAATACTATTAATTATGGAATTTGAAATTTACCCTAGGCATGAAAAAAGGAGTTCAGCGCCAAGCGTTCGGTGGTGGGTGACGATTGGTGGACCTGATAATTAATTAAATATAAATTTAATTAATTAATAATGGGTTAGAATACACCCATACCCTGTTGGTTTCCACAGACGTATATGGAGAGGGCTCCTAATATATGGTGGATAAACAAAGGAGGAACAAATGAGTGGAGGTACCATCATACTCTATTCTTAATGGGTATCACTACTAGATCATGGTAAAATATCTTCAGCATGATTACCATGTGGTAGAAGGATGTTGAGTTTTATATCCTGAACCCTATATATGCATTGTTTAAATGATTTATTGTAATTTTATAAGTTCTAAGGATCCCTTACGAGTCAATTTGCTGGTAATCAAGATAAAATGGAGGTTTGTAGAGGTTCAATGGGATTTCCCATTAGAAAATGACTATCACATAATGTTTAGTATAGGAGTACACACAATGTGTACTTCTCATTTGTGGAATACTGATCCTTGGGAACTACATGCTCAGTACTGGAAATATAATCTATATAGTCAAACTTATCCATGTGGATGAGGACATGGGAAGAGATAACATAGAAGGGGGAAGAGTTGGGTGGAAGTGTATTGTTAGACCCTAGGTATAAATGGTCCTAAGGAAACAACCCGGTACATAGTCATGATGTACTATACATGAGAACATGCTGATGAATATGGGAATTATCAGGAGGTCCCAACTATTGCTCGATCTTTTATGACACCCTATATACTCCATGTATACATTTTTTATAGTCACATTTCTAGATGAGATGCATGAAGGAGAGGACACACGTAGATTTATAAGTGAGGTAACCCACCATGTAGACCATAGTACACTTCATATACATTTCTTTTACATGCAGAGTGCCTTATTGGGGAATGACTAGTGTTATTCTACTTGATACATGATGTATACTCCCATAAAGGACTTTGTTATCATGTTTCTATATATTCAAGACATTGATTAAGTCCCATGAGTATCCTATCTGGAGTTTTTTCTAAATAGATAGAGTGGATGTATTCTATTTGGGCATCTAATATGAGACATTATGTGGTTCTAGAAATAATCTTCTATCAGTGAGGTGTAGAACAATATTACTAGGGTGTATTTCCTAGTTCCATCACATTGATGGAAAATTAAGGAATTACATATGGATCTTACCATTCTGATCCCCTCTAAAGCATTAGTTTTGATAGAGTTTTGTGAATCCACCAGGGTGGTCCAGGGTGGGATCCACTATGATACCATTTTCCCTTATTGGGGTTCATCGTATCATTGGAAATGACATACACTTGGATAAAATACCCTATCTAGCTGGGTAATATTATAGGGATTCTGGAATCATCATGCATACTATCCCCTACTTAGTAGGTTATCCAAAATTAGGTTCTCATTTTCCCCTAGTGGTCCAGGGTTTGCTCCCTAATCTAAGTGTTGATATCTTGATAGTTCTGGTAAGGGTTTTTGGTTCCCCATGGTTCATGAGTGAGATCACCTATCTATATATCAAGATATTTTGAGTTCCAGATTGGATTTTTGGTGTCCCCCAATTGTCTTGGGCATGATAACCTATCTTATCATCGTCATTGGCTGAGTTTTAGTGAGTTATTATTAATTTAAGAGGCCCGATGAGAAAAATATTCTAGATATAAAACCATTAGTTTAGTGATACCTGATGAGTGGAATATATTAGATGAGTTCCATCAGAGAAGAAAAGGCTAATGGAGAAATTTTTCCCCTAATGAGTGTTATCTTGAGTCATGATTATAATTTTGTGCCTAGCTCTGTGATTTGGGGATCCTGAGGATAGTTATATATCAAGATAATATATGGTATTTGATATGGTAAGTACGTATAATATCTTGATTTAAATACCATGTTGATGTATAGATGACTCATCAGTCGCTGATGAGCTGTGAAGATGGATAATCCACTTTCTCTCATGTATGGGATTTTTGTACCCAATTTCATATGGATTGAGTGGACTTATGACTTTTAGTTACAATATTTATTTTTGAGGTTTTGGGCATCCTAATGTCTATTGTTATAATCACCACTACAAGGGCTCTTCCCATAAATATCATTGCTTATGTATATGAAAACTATTTAGATGGAGTCCTAAGAGGATAAGATACAGACATAGTGTATTGAGTTGGATAGACCATGGTGTGTAGTAGGTGATCCACTTGAAAAAATACCTTCCCCATTAGATGGATAAACACTTTTATCAATTATTTTGGTAATATATTTAATACTTTATACATTCTAGTACAATATTATAATTTTATGTTTCCTAGATGTTGTTTTATGTCTGTTTTCCACTCTATGGAATCTATATATTTTTTTAAATCATTCATATTATATGTATATTGGTGTGTGTGTGTGTGAATATTGGTACTATAGGATAAATCTTATCATGTGTGTGATGTTGCCAATGGGTATTATTCGTCATCCCTTGGACTATAGGAAGTGTTATGGGGGTGTTCACAATTGTCTTGCCATAGTCTAGAGGGACTTGGTTGGTCAGATCATGATAGTGATTCCCTAATGTGTTTTTAATGGATAAAAACATTTTTATGATTGCCTCCTTAAGATTAGGTCCCATTATTTTTTGTTCCCCATCTTCATCAAAGTATGTTTGAGTCATACACTTATTTCTATAAAGGTCTTCATAAGGATCCTTACAAATGATCAAGTGAATGCTATTATTTTAATAAAATTAAACTGGAGCAATGTGTTGAACCAAACACATTTAAAATCCATTGTAAAATATCTCAATACACTTTTTAGGGTTTGATTCTTCCTCTTAAAATGACTACTTATATAAGGATCATATGTAGTAAAAATGATAATTTTTTCAAACATTTGATGAATAATTCTCTAGAAATTCATGGCAAAACATTAGATCTCAATTAGATTCAATTAAAGTTGGTAGTCAATGCTAGGATGTCTTTGACCTAGTTCACTCCTAAGTAACAAAACCAAGTTAGTCACAAGGCCTCTAGAGTGCGTCCTCGTACGCTAGAGGCTATCGACTTGTAACGATGGACTAGGGTTTGATGGTGGAGAGACTATTCCCTCGGGTCAGAGTTGAGTAAACCAGATATTAAAAATTAATAAATTAGAAAAAGGAGTGTTATAATGAATATTCTAGGGAAAGTAATCATAAACATCGATGTAAAAAATAATCAACTGAAGATTTGTAAACTGTATCATATTCCAAATGATTGTGAAATGTCCCTACAAAATAAATTTAGGTATATGTGGATATTAAAAGATAGTGCAATACATGGTATAAAAAAATTAGAATGGGAAAAACTATCAATTAATCCTGAGCTCTGACATGGCCATCTACTACCAAGTTCCCATCCAAAAGTATTCAGGTCATGTTTCCAAAGCGGGATGCTTTACTTTGTCTACACATGTGATCATATAATCTTCCCTGGTACCAATTAAATCATTGATTGGGTGTGAGATAAAACTTAGTAGGACACTACCAATGACATCTATATAAATGCAGTCTTGAATACAGACTAAAATAGTGTGAAGGTGTATAAAAGTAAAGAATTGATAAAATAAACAACGCATAACTGCTTCAACTTGAGTTAGTGTCACTAAACATTAAATAATTTAATTAATTTTCATTATGTTTATAATAAGTTGATTATATCAAAATTTTATCAATATTTTTGTAGTAGGAAATAATTAGAATAGAGGATACAAGGTAAAACAAATTCGTCCTTGTCCTCAGGGGTAGAGCCAACTCAGAGAGGTTACTCTTTCTGTCTGAAAATAAGGGGTATGAGTGTAATCCAAGGGCTACACCATAGTAATTACACTGTAAAAGAGTTTAACCATGTATATGTAACTAATCTATATTATTCTTGCACTATGATTTATTGGTCCCAACAGGGTGATTCCATGGTGCCGTGTGTCTAAAGACATCAAGATGAATCTATAGAGTGTATCCAAGTTATTCTAATATCCATAATAGAGTTAAGTGAATCACCATTAAAATTTTGAGTCATTCACATAATATGAAAAAAACCAGATTCCATGTTGGGTATCTCCCATGTCAATCATCTCAATGAATCAAAATGGGGTCCTCTTTGTTCTCAATACATTCCCTCTATAATGCAGGGCTAGCTCAAGTCTACCCATTCCTATATAGATGAAAAAGTTCCAAAAGAAGTAGGCACCTTATACTAATTTCATTTATATACATATAAAATCATAGTCTATGTAATACTCATGCCTTATAACCAGTCAATAGTGTCATTCCATACAATTCATCAAATATGAAAAGGTGAATTTACGTATGTAGAACCAATTATCAATTCAATAATAATTATATTTTTCTAAGGCCATGTGATATTTAATTGAAAATAATTTCCATTACATTCACTTAAATATTTATTAATTATAAATTAAACATACCCTATCAAAGTTCAAGGTGAACACACATGAACGATGTCATAGATAATCTAAAAATAGGTAACCAAATTCCTAAACAAAGAACCCACCTAAATGAGTGGTCCACGTTGTGGTATTAACCACCAATATTGTCAAAGTGGTCCCACTAGGGCCATAACATCCATTTCATCCAATATAATTTAGGGAAGGGTTATTTAAGGATGAATTCTTGTGAAACTAGTGTTTTAAAAATGAAAAAAAAACAATAGATAGAGAGACATTAAGGGATAAATCAGATACCACATAACCTATCCCTATAGTAAATTAATAATCTAGTATTGGTCCTTATTTTTTCATGGATCCGAAGAAAACAACAGAATATATTAATGCCTTAAAAATATAGAATAAGATCTCACACAAAAAGTACCATCATTGAAGTAATATTTATTATTATCTATTAATCATTCAATGGTTTGGTGAGATGTTAATGTGTATAGAGGAACTCGAGTTGAATCCTTGGTAGTTGTACATATTATAGAGGGGATTATTTCTTATTTATCTTTTAAATGTGGGGGTATGTTTTTTGATATTAATTAAATTTATTGATTTATGATTATTGATATAACAATTTGACAAATATTGAGGTGAGTTAATTATTTGGTATCTTATATTAAGATATCTTTAAGATTTTCGTTACATTATATTAAATAAACACCCATATAATAAGATGATTTTGATTGAAATTTCCATGCAATGAGGCATTAATCAAAAACATAATTTTACTCATCATATAATATCAAAAAAACAGGTTCATGGTAGTGTATTTATGGTTCCAATAATCCATGTAATCCAGAAATTAAACGAAAAATTTAATTAATCCATGAAGATTCATGTTTAACATACACAATGTTAACATAATTAATATTAAACAAGTAAAAAATCTCAATCGCATAACATCCCCAATTTATGACTCACAGAAATTGATGATTTAATCATACATTGAGATGGTTATTAATGTGGACTATTATGTCTATGGTGATGAGTAAAAAATAGAATAAAAATAACAGGATAAGATAAGAGTAATTTTCAGAACGTACAGAAAAACTTTAAAGAGGGTTAAAAATGAACATTTGATTGAATGAGAACGAGAAATTAGGGAATAATTTTCAACTTGGTTAAAAAAAATTTGATAACATTAATATTTAAAAATATAGGGTGGATGATTATAATAAAATATGATGATAAAACAGGAATTAAAATTCAAATGAAATTGAAAACAACCTATGTGATTACAATTGAATAGAATATAGAAGAACATGAAAAAAATAGAGGAAGAAATGTAACAAAAGTGAAAAATTGAGTTTGGATAATACTCCTAAGAATTTCCACATCCGTGTTCAATAGTATATGTCCTCCTAACCTTCATAATTCCAACCCCTTGCAATGATATGAGGGTGATATATTTATATCCCAAGGTGGTGGAATGTTTACATTCTAAATCCGCCCCTCCAAATGGCTTTCCAATTTGATAATTAAAAATATTAATTTGGAGATATTCTTCTTAAATGATGTATATATATATGTGGGCCTTACACCCTCCAAATATTCCATCTATTTCATATTTTTATCCAACGTTATGGTTATTTTATTAAATAATATGATGTTGTCCATTTTTATGCGTACTTTTTAGAAGGTAGAAATATGAATGTGTTTCTGGTTAGGATGATGCCCTAAAATATGAAATTTTTATTAAAAAATGGTATCTTTTATCTTTTATATCCCACCACAACATCTCATCTAAATTTTATGTCCGTATTGGATTAAAATTCATGGATTGTGTTCAACTTTTAAATCTTAGATAGAATTTTTGTGTTGATTTAAATGTATCAATTAGGCTGCTTTTGTGGATTTGGGATGTAAAAACTATTCCTATATTGTTCTTGGATATTAAAGAACATATTATGGAGTTTCATAAAATTTCACCTTTTGTATTGAGATTATAAACTCAATCATCATGGATTGTCTAGTTGTCCCAAAAGATTTAATGGGCCTTCCTGTGTGGTCCACATTAGCCTTAGAATAGTGGAATTGGACAAATATCCATTATATTAACATGTTATAATTTCAATTAGTAACACAAAAAAATAACCAAAAAATATGAATTAGTATGTTGAATGATTTGATAAAAAATTAAACTATAATTTAAATAAATGAATTCTTACAAATCCCTTTATATATGTATAAGAAGAAAATAACAACATTGAATGAAAATAAATAATTTTTAAGTAAGAATTATGTTATTGGAGTAATGTAAAATCTTGAATTAATATGCAATATCAGCTCTCCCATACTTTTGTTTGTACATGTCCTCATGTATATTAGATATAAAAACATAACTAAATAATTTTTACTCAACAACCAATTTTAAAATTTTATTTAGTCCAATTAAAGGCGTATAGAATACTAAACTCATCCAAAAATAATTCCACCAAAAAATATACAACATAATTTTGCTAAAAAAATCAATTTTCAGAATCAAAAGTAGAAAAGGAAAATTTTGGCACTCATAACTCACTCCTCTAAAGATGGTAAAAATTTATTTATAGAGGATCACCCATTCACCAACCAACAGTAAAAATAATAGTATTTAAAAGACCTCTCAAATTCAATTACCATTTATAATGTGAAGAACAATCAAGAGGTATTTTAAGAGTTTTATTTTGCTACTAGTAGGTAGGAATATAATTTTCAAAAGAGTAGAAAAGAGGTGTAAAAAACCAACATGGAAAGAACAATGCACGTTTTATTTTGAAATGAAACATGGAAGAAAATGGTAACACATATTTATAAGGGAATGAATTTGTGATGGAATGTAATAGCTGTAGAAAATTAAATGAGGTTTAAAAAAATAATGTAATAAGCAGAACACTTCCCACAACGACATAAGAAAACATGATGCCAATGTTCTTTTTTCCCATTTTATACTTTTTTTCAAAAGTTGAACTTGAAAAACAATCTCACACTTATATACCAACACCTGTTTGATCTCGTAATTACACTAATTATAATAGTTAAAATATGATCCGAGGATGAGGAAGAGTGATTTTTGACCTACCCAAGAGACAAAAAATTATTTATTTTTTTCTTATAAATTTTTTTCATGTTTTTATCACTTTTCAATATCATATGAACACGATATCAAAAACCAATATATATTTCCAAAAATATCTTAATAAATTACAAATGATCAAGGAATGGAACCCTCTCCCCAACACATAAATGGACCTTTTCCCTCAATCAAATAACAAAAAAGTTAAAATAAAATAAATGGTACCCAAAATGAACTCCATTCACCCACACATAAATTTTAATTAATTATTGAATTTTAATCCATGTAGATGTTAGGTGAGACAAGGTTTTTGGCATGAAATATGGCTGTAAAAAATGTTTTCATAGGCTAGAAGGGGCTTTCAAAATAAGGATCAATAATGCTAATGGGAGGCTATATGGATATTGTGATTCTCATGCGGTTTAAGAAATTCCAATATCATATTAATTTGTAATAATATAGAAAATTCAGCTCTAATTTCCACAAAATCAAGTCTAAAAATTTGGGGTGAAAAAGACACAATTAGAAAATATTTTTATGGGTGACATTAGCATGAAATATAATGTTGTTCCTCATGGTAGGAGAAAATAATTTTCTAAATAATAATTTGATCATTAAAAATATATTTTCCTTCAAATATAATTCATTATCCAAATTTATAATGAAATTAAAAATAAATTATTTAGCTGAAACAATTCATTCGACTCCAAAAAATGGTCAATTTTTTTTAAATTTAATGGTGAGTAGTTGTGACTAATTTATTTTTATTTTTATTTTTTTATTGAAATACACCCCCATAAAAACAAGAAATGATATATAATTGGTATTTTCATGGGTAGATCATAAATAAATCTTCCGCAAACATGGATATTATTATAACTATTAAAATTAGTGTAATCAGGAGATCAAACATGGGTTGGGAGATGAGTATGAGATTTGTCTCAAGATCAACATAGAAAAACAAAAAATGCTTTCATCCTGTTTTCTTGTTGTATTGAGAGAATTGTTTTTTCTGTTTTATGGAATTTTTTCACCCTCTTCAAATTTTCTACCTCTCTTGTCTTCATTGACAAATTGACACCCTTAAAAATATGAGTTTCCATTTCCTTCCATGTTAATTTTCAAAAACAATTCTGCATTTCTTTTTTATATATTTGTGTTTTTCATATATTTTCCACTCTTTTGTAAATTATTTTTGTACCATCCCATAGCCACTGAAAACACCCTAATAGACTTTTACATTCTTGTGTACATTATTCAAGGGAATGGAAGATATGTACTCTATAAAACTGTAGTTTTTTCTAGTTTTTTTGGTGAATGAGTGAACCTCCATAAATAAATTTTTATCATCTTGAGAGGAGTGAGATACGAGTGCCTATATTTTTCCTTTATAATTTTGATCATTAAAAATGATTTTTTAAATATATAATGTATCAATGTTTTTTTGTAGAAATTGTTTTAATGATTTAACTAGTTTAGAATCCCTGATTGGTAATATTTTTGAAATTTTACGTTGATTAAAAATGATTTAGTTATGTTTTATACATACATTACATGAGTACATTCACAAGAATAAGTGTGGGGAGTTGATATTACTTATTCATTCACGAGTTTACATTACATAAATCAAATAATTATCACTTAAAAATGATTAATTTCCATTCTATGTTCATTTTTTGATCATATACATATACAAATACCATTGTTCAAATTCATTTAATTAAACTACCATTTAATGTATTTTATTATGTATTAAAAATAACAATAAAAATATGTGATTTTTCGTTGGTAGTGTTCTTGATTAAAATGACAACATACAATTATGAAGGATAATTGAACAATTTGACCATTTGAAGGGTCATATGGACCACACAAAATTGCCTATAAAATCTTTTGAGAAAACTAGATCAGCTAGGATGACTGAATTTATTGGCTCAATCTTGAAGCCCAAATTTTATGATACTCTTGAATATGGTCCTCAATATCCAAACACATCTTGGATGAAATATTTAAGGAATAAATACACCAAAAATGGGCCCAACATACACATTGAAGTCCAACCTAAAATTTGATCTTGGATTTAAAAGCATCACACAATCTATGAACTTTCTCCTAATATAGGAATCAAATTGAGATAAACTTTGTGTTGTGAAAACCAAGATATTGGTTCCCAACTTTTTTCAATAAATAGTTAGATATTGGGGGAGTATTCCTATCCAAAAACCCATTCACATTTTGACCATCATAAATGTATAGAAAATAATGGATAACAACAATTTTTTTAAGAAAATAGAAATAACATGAGCTAAAAAATTAAAATGGTTTCCAAATTTATAGGGTTTACTATAAATATATATATATATATAATATTGAGTAAGAATATTTATCTATATTTAAATTTATAAATTATTAATATTGTATGCCACGTGGAGGGGAATATTTCAATTGAAAACAGTACACCAACACAGGCAATAAATACATCCCACTATTCTATTTTCAAGGGGAAAGTAATTCCGAGTTTAGGTGGATATATTCGAATGAAAAAAAACTGCAAAAGGATTGGGGGATCTTCCAAAAACAATTTTTCAATTGATAGTCCTTTCATCCAGTCTTTATTTCCATGCTCTTTTGTGTTCTTTTCAAATGTAATGATGTAAGTTGTTTTCAATTTCATTTTAATTTTAGTGCAGGTTTCACCTTAATATTTTAGTATCATTATCCACCATATTTTTTCAATATTAATTTTATTAACAGTTTTTTAATCAAGTATAAAATTATTACCTTCAATCTCATTTTCATTCAATCAAAAATTTGTTTTTAACTCTCATTACTTTTCATGTGTGTGTCCGATGAACTACTATTATCTTTTCCTATTCTTATTATTATATTTTTAAGTGATCACAATAAACATAATAAACCAGATTGAAAACTATATCAATAGATGGTTAAATCATCCATTGGGGGGAGTCATAATTTTGGGATGTTAAGTGATTAAGGGTTTTTTCACATTGAATATTCTTTAAGATAACATTATGTATGTTAAACAAAAAATAACATGGATTAATGACATGTTTTGTTTAAAATGTGGTTTCCATGGAATATTGGATACATAAATAGACTACCATAAACAAGTTCTGATTGAGTATAGAATCCGATTTTTATTTTAGGAATGGATTAGATCCCCAATAAATTGTAATTTCGAAAAAAATAATCTTGTTACGTTGGTGTTAATTTAATGCCATATAATGCAATGATCAAGGATATAATAAGCGTAAATCCCAAGTAATACACTCAAATAAAAATTTATCAAATTATTAAATAAATATTATTTAGTGAATCAATTTAATTAATCACTTTAAACCCCCCCCCCCCCAATTAAAGAGAAATATAAGAAAAAATTGACTCTAAAATCTGTACCATCACTGAGGATTTGACCCGAGTTCAACTTTAAACATTAACAGAGCACCAGAACATTGAATGGTGGATAAGAGACAATCATAAATGCAAAAAATGAATTAAAAAAATAAAACTACGATTTCCACCCATGTAGCGCTCAATTTATTTTCTCTACATCTGGATAGTGGTAGTGGACTACCCATTGTCCAATGGTGGTCATTGTATTTTCTCTACTCCAGTTTATTTCAAAAAAAAAATCCTTTGGGATGCCTAATTTTTCGGTGGATAATTTCATTTCTTCATTACTGAAGTGATTTTAATTCAATGGGGGTGGAATGGGAAGGTGGGTATCCTCCGGTTGGTCTTCAACATGAGGAATAAAGTTACCAAAAAAGTATTGATTTTCTATGAATAGAAATTTAGAAATATTTTTTAATTTCGATGTTGAATTTATGTGTAGATCATACAATAATAAATTATAGTATGATATCCCATTTTTAGTCATTTTTTCATCCCTTTACAACAAGGATTATTGAGGAAGAAAGGAGACATGAGGCTCAATAGTTTTTTCCAAATACTTTATATCAATGTATTTTTTCAAAGAATAGTAATTTTCAACCTCACCAGTTATCTCTTTATTAATTAGGGATCAAACCTCACAAAATTAAATTACAATGGGACAAGATAATAACATTGGATATAGGTTCACACTACACGAAAATCATTGTTCAACGGAGATTTACTAAGTCTCTGATATTTTTTTAAAATAATTTAGCAGTTGTTTATTAAAAAGTACAACTGAAACATTCATTTTATTCAAAAACCAACAATTATCGCCCAAACATCTCACTCCCCCAACCCCCATGACCCCAACCGCCCGAATCCCTACCCTCACTGCGCTTCACTGCTTTTCCCGAGCCTTACCGCCCCTTATTTCCCTTTGATGAAACTCTTCGTCGGTCCCGAGCCTCTCCCTGCCCTTGCCAGTCTCGAGCCTCACGTGACCCTCTCCGATCTAGAGCCTCACCCTTCTCTCACAATGCATTGCTGTCTAGATCTAGTCAGTTTTTTGGATTTGATATGAGATTCAATGATTAATTTTATTGATATAATATATTCCCCAATTCATTTTTTCCTATATAAAGGCAATGAGTCTTTAAATATATGTTTCCTGAGACATATCAGTATTGAGAAGATAAATTTTTTGGAGGATATAATGTTTTAACCTTACTACCTTGATTATGGTGTCTTTACGGTCTTATGTTGGAAATTTGAATGGAAAAAGAATTTGATAATTTCAATTTTTTATTCTGATTGTGGGGTATTCTTTTGAAAATGGATTCAAAATTGATTTGGGTTACTTATTTTACATTCTATGTTATTTTTTAATGAGTTTTATTGTTTGGTGTGTGAATTGGGGATTTAGAATACAGACATTGGGTTTCAACCAGTATTTTAAAATAATAGGTGACACTTGGTACTTAGTGGGAGTTAAATTGTTAACGTTAGACTTATAAGAGTCCCAGGTATCCAAAGAGTGAAAACAATGACCCCAAGGGCACATAAAATGTACTTGATAAACTTTATATATATATATATATATTATATGATGATTTTTGGAAAATTACCCAATCTTAATCTTATTTCCTCTTTCTCTCTTCATCCCACCTTACCATTCCACACAGTAGTCCCCTTCGAAATGGGGTATTTTTCATGGTGAAATATCATTTAAATTTTTAGGTGATTGATATTTTTTTTGCTTCATGTGGTACCTATAGGGATTTTACAATTATTTGTGGTAATTGGTTTTAAATTAGAGTGTATTTTTCTGTGAAAAAATGGTAAGTTGGTATGAGATGTGAATTTGGATTATGTGTGATATTGTTGTGAGATGATCATGGTTTTTTTGATGAAGTGTGATGCATAAGCATGGAGTTGGTATGTGAATTATGTATGGGGATTAATATTAGCTTGGTTGTTTCATTGTAGTAATAGATTGATTGAAAAGTCTCATTCCCAAATTAAATAAACATCACATGTATTATTTTAATTGGGGATAGAAATAAATAGATGATAGAAGAAATTATATTATTCATTCTTAAGGTGCCTTATATTTTCCTCAAGAGATTTTTTATTTTTTATATGAATAAATTATAATAATTTTTTTGAAATTAAACATGTAAAATAATTTTATATAAGGTATATTCAATGTTTTGATATGAAGCGTGTCTATGGTTTTGATGTAGAGAATTTTTAGTGTGAAAATATGGAAATCTTTGGGTTTCTCTATCATTAATTGATTTCATTGGGATTACCTTAGGTTCCCTTATTTTAAATTTAACATGTATAACCATGATTTTTTTATGAATTTCATATGAAAAATTTTGGAATTATCATATAGGTTTCATCTTGAAACTTGTTGTTGGTCGGAGTGGACACTCAAGAGGGGGTGAATTGAGTTCCTATAAAAATTTCTATCAAAAATATTTCCCTTAAAATCCCTCTATTTAAAAACAAAGTTAAACAATAGAAAATTTATACAGACTGTAAATGTTCAATTAGTTTCTCAAAGATTGATTAGGTCTCAGTTAATTTAATCTGAAGATTAAATTGACTTTTTAAACTAACATACTAGTTTACAATAAGTATAACCACTTGCTTATTTAACTATCAAACTAACTTTAAAACAAATTATATTTCAAAGTAGTTATCATAGGAATATGAAATATATAGTATGTGTATGAGTTAAACTAAAATGCACAGCAGATGTAACCATGAGGTTCAGTCTCAATCCAAGACTTAGTCCTCTCAAAAAATTTATATAAATTGATCCACACCCTGGATCAATGAAAAAAATAGTTCAAAGACTGTCCAAGTTCAAAGACCTCTACCACAGTTCTACGTGGGAAGACAAACAACATCTCACAGTTGTCCAGGTCTTACTCGACCTCTACCACTATCCACAGTGGGATACAATGAGTAATAGAGTTTGAATGAGGATTTAAGAATCCTACAGCATAGCTAAAGAGATAGTGTGTGTGTAAAATAAACATGGTACACACACTGATCAAAATGTAGATGAAAGAATCACTAAAGTATGTGTGAATGAGTTTAGAAAATCTTTAGTGATTGGCAGTAAAACTCTGGACTCGTTTGATTTTTCAGAGAAGCATCTGAGTCCTTCTCTGGTTCTTGTTCTGAAAAACATAGTATTGTTTTCTTCCTTGGTTCTAGGTTCAGCTTCTCAGCCTGAGTGCATGAAGTGTTTGTTATAGTTCTTTACTCAGGATGCAACTTGCGTTCTTCTCTAGAAATGAATTGCTTCTTGTATGTCCAGTTTTCTTGGAGTATGGTTGTAGTCTTGTGTGAATGCACCACGTTTGAATGTTTTTGAGCCCTTGTCTTTTTCAACCATTATGTCCCTTCTTAGTTCCCTAATTCTCGCTGTATGTACACCCCATGTTCAATACATTCATTCAATCTATGTGTTCACTAACTCCTCTTTCAGCTAGGTCTTTATCTTCTCTTTTATAGCTTTGATCTCTGGAAAAAAGGAATGATTACTTTTTTGCATGGGTACTAAGTATGATTCCCTGAAATGGAAACATAAATCATTAAATAACATTAACTACATTAAAAACATCAAATTCAACCGTTATCTAAATAAATAAATAGTATTGAGATTATAGAGTTTGAATGTTTGGTCAATAATTAGTAGCCTTCTGTTGTTAGATGTGTACGGTGGGCTTTGTGTAGCAGGGACCTTCCATCAGTAGTTATTTGAACTTGTATCGGTAGCTCTTGATATCATTAGCTCTTGATATCGGTAGCCCTTACTCTGTGTATCGGTAGCTCTGTACGTATCGGTAGCTCCTTCAATCTATAGACTTACTCTATCGGTGACTTTGTATATCGGCCGCTCTTGGTCTATCGGTAGCTCTGGTCCATCAGAAGCTCTGGTCTATCGGTTTCTCTGTGTATTGGTGACTATATATATCGGTATCTTGCTTAGTTTCGGTGATTTTGTGTATTGGTAGACTTAGGCACATTGGTAGCTCCATTCTATACTTTCGGAAGACTTGTTCTATGCTTATTCATGGACTTGTACATATCGGTAGATCTGCGTATCAGTGACTCTATCTGTTGGTAGACAAAGTCTATCAGTAGACTAAGTACCAGTAGCTTTGTATCAGTAGATATATGCAGACCAGTGACTAACAATTATCTGTTTTATAAAAAACATATCCGATTGGGTTAGAATTACTTCAAAACCTATATAAATAAAGATAAACATTGATTAACATATTTCAAGGATTATTTTAATATTATCTTCATCTTGATAATAGAATATCATAGATTTATAGAATTAGAATATAAATAAACATTAATTGTGATTATCAAAGTATGTGAAAGCAAAATTCGGATTATCAAAATAGGTGAGGTCAACAATATCCCCCGTTTTGATAATCACAACTGATGATACTATAGTTTTTAAAAAAAGAGTAGTTTTTTCAGAGGATATATCATTAAATGAAATTATCTCAGAGAAAACAGTATGTTATATAACATAATGTATTAGAGGTGGAATTAAATGCAATGATATCAGAAGGTCAAAGAATGGTAGTTCTTCCTTAGATAATATTGCTCCCCCATTGAGAATATTTCTCCCTGTTTGATACTTGGATAATATTTCTCCCACTTTGTGATAATCAAAAAGTGGGAAACAAGGAATAGAAAAAGGAACAAAATGAGAAATAAATTAATGCCAATCGTATTATATGTTGCAAAAGGGTATATAGAAAGAAAACAAAATACGAGGGATTCTTAACAAATATCTTAGCCACTGGTTTAATCCACATCCTCAATGTGAGATTTTCCCTTTGGATCAGAAGAGGATTCAGACTGTGTGGATGCTGGTGAAGGATTAGGAATTCTAGAAATGATCACAAGAGGCTGAGCCACAGAAACTGTAAATGGCCTATACAGTGGAGTTCTTTGAGTGATCATAGGTGTAAGACTTCAAATGGCTTGGGCTGGAGTCATCTGAACAGGAGAAGCAGTAGAGGCAGAGGCAGGTAAGGCTGGAGGTATAATCCATGGACTAACATCAACATGCAGGAAAGGCAGCAAAAGATTTTTGAAATCCATAATTATTCCTCCTCCTCTCTCCATAGCAGATATGAAGTCGTCCTTGTTCTCTATGAAATTTTCCAAGGCTGGAGTGAATTCCCTTAGTTTGATGACTTTCTCTCTGAAAGCTTTATTGACAGGAGGTATCTTCAGGTTTTCCAAAAGAAGTTTGAAGTGATTGTTGAATTGATGCTTCGTGTAAATCTTTTGGAAATAGGAGTCCACCTTTTCTTTCACTTCTTTATGAGAGGTATAATATTCTCTCATATAGTCTTGGATTATCTTCAATATTTCCATAGATGAATCTATACTAGAAAGCACAACTTTTCTCCCGTCGGATGAGTCCACGGAGCCACTAGTTGAAGCTGAACCAAGCTCCTCCTTCATCATAGCTCGATTCTGATTCACATCCACTGAGGGTTTAGAAGCAACATAACCAATAGATAAGGTTTCTATTTCCTTGATGTTTTTGGTCAACCCACTAAAAAGATTTTGTACTTGGGAATATTTGGTTTTAACATGATCTTTCATGGAGGTTTTTAAGCTTTCGAACACTGAAACCATTTGGCTTACAACAATTATTACATAGGCTAACTCCTTGTCTGCTTGGGATTTTGAGATCTTGTAAGAGTCTAAAGAGATTACTGATTTCTTTTGAGCTTCAACATCGACTTCCAGTCTTGAAAGTTGAGTCTGGAAGTCTCTAAAATCATCCACTATTTCTTCCACAATGTTTGGCAAATTACAACCGAGAGAGAGTTCAAAATATTTTTTCCAAGTTATTCATCTCATTAACAAATTAGTTCTTCAACTCAGCAATAGAAGCACTAAAGGACTCTTTCATCTAATTATTTAAGGATTCTAGGTCAACCCTGGTGATCATATCAGCAGGAGAAATTACAACAGGTTCTCTTTTAGAGGCTATACTAGCTACTGAGTCAGCCATAATCGATTCGATTGATGACACCAATGAAGCTTCCATTTTCCTTGTCTCTTCCACAAAATTGTCCTGATGCTTTTTCATCAAAATATCCAGGTCATGCATTCTAACCACATCTTCAGGTAGCTACTGAGACCCAATATCATAAATTATTTTTGGTCTATTTAGAGATGCAACATTATCAGAATCCAGAATGTCTAATCCACAGACCAAAAAACCCGGGTCTTCTTCCCAATCCTCAATATCAACAGCCACAGACACACTTAAAAATTTTGTTTTTTGCTCCCCCTCAATGGGTGCAATATCTTGTACAGCAAGGGCATTCTTAGCGGGTCTTTCTTCTCGAGGAGAGTCTTCTACTATCAATTCATTCTCTGCAACAACTGGAGGGTCCTCTAGATTAGGTACAACTTCTTCCATTTCGCATACTACATCCTTAATAGTCATAGCTGAGCTTCCAATTAATGGACTCAGAATTAAGTAGACAGAATCAAAGGCTTCAGATTCGTTCTCCTTTAATTCTTTATGCTCATGGGCAAGCTGGTCTTTCTCCTCAACATATGTCTCTTCTTCTACTAAGGATTCCTTTCTAGAAGATACAATTTCCACAGCAGGACTTGGAGGTAAGTCTGGATCTCTTCCATCATTCATAGAAGTCTCTTCTTCCCCAGTCTCATCACTATACTCAGGTTCTCCTTCATCAGGTCCTAGACCTGGATCCCTCACATCCTTAGGTCTTGAAGGATTATTCAAAGGATTGAATTTATCATATACCTTCTAGACATTATTAACCCACTCTCCTCTCCATGGGTTCCAATTTATCTTCATTTATTTTCAAACTGTAGCGGTGATACAAAATTAATTCCTTACTACCACTGTCTCATCTAGAGACACAGCTAAACCTTTCACTTTGATCATCACTGAGATCAACTTGGCAAGGAATAGGACATTAGTCTTTGATTTTGGCCTTGTCATGTCTTCCATTTGGATCATTAGCAATCTACGCAGATTTACTTTTACACAATGTCTCAAGAGACGCAGGAGATAGATATCTTGATATCCTAAATTCACAAATTCTCCTATCCTTGGTATTAAGATATGCTGAACAAATTTGAACAACAATCTCTTCTCTCCATCCATTTCAGTAGCCACTACTTGTCTTTGATTTCCATCACCGGTGACATCCTCCAAGGAAGTCTCATAATCGAATATATCACTTGTAGGTGGCATAGATTTTGAGTCATATCCAGATACACATTCATGTGGAACCTTCAGGAATTCAGCCCACTCAACAGATGAAAAACACATCTCATTTACATTCACAAAATAAGTCACTCGGTTCTCATTTTCAGATTTCTCAAAGCTCACAAACTCATAAAATTGATTCAATAGCTTCAGAAAGTAGGGGCATTGTTTTTCGAATATCAATCTACCCATTTTTGATCTTCCATCACTTCGAGCACTAACGACTTTCTAGGAAGCAACCATTCCACGCACATCTCTTTTTCAATCACAATTACACTATTCTGCAAATGAGGATTCACTGGCCACCTACCCAACCTTGTTCTACTAAAACTACCACATTCTTCTGGCTCAGACTTCTGCTTCTTTGCTTTTGGCTCATCAGTTTCATCTCTGATGGTAGGAAGTTTGGTTTTTTCCATCACTCGTTCGAGGGATTTGGGGTTCTCGAGAGATTCGGGAGCGAAGGTTCGAGGGTAAGGTTTTGAGGCTCGGTGGATTGAGAAGTAACTAGGACATTGTTTTTATAATTTTAGAATCATAAAATAAATAAAGGAAATGAAATAAATTAAAAAAAAATTCAGATTCTGGAGGCAGACATAAGTTTAAAACAGTGCACCCATCGGTAGAGTTTATCAGTGAGAATTCCAATCAGTGAGGTCCATCGGGGAGGTTACATAGGTGATGTTACATCAGTGAGGTTACATCGGTGAGGATACATCTTTGAGGTTACATCAGAGAGGATACATCGGTAAGGTTACATCAGTGAGGTTACATCGGTGAGGTTACGTTGGTGAGGTATTCACATCGGTGAGGTATTACATCGGTGAGGTATTCACATCGGTGAGGTATTACATCGGTGAGGTATTCACATCGGTGACATAGCTACCAATCAATTTTAATCATTCCCAACTAATGTCTACTGTAACTTAACCTATCCGAACTCAATGTTTTGGTGAAAATTTCAGCTAATTGATGCTCAATACCAATAAATTCAAGAGTAATATCACCCTTTTGGTAATGATCTCTTAAGAAATGATTCCTTACATTAATGTGTTTGGTCCTAGAGTGAGATACAGGGTTTTTTGAAATGTTTATTGCACTAGTGTTGTCACAATTGATAAAAACATGCTTAAAATCATATCCATAGTAAAAAAGAGTGTGTTTCATCCATAGAATTTGTGAACAACAACTACCAATAGCTATATACTCTGCTTCGGCAGTGGAAAAAGCTACAGATTTTTTCTTCTTACTACACCAAGATACTAATGATTTTCCTAATAAATTAAATGTTCCAGATGTTCTTTTTCTATCCAACATTAAACCAGTAAAGTCAGCATATTAATAACTCATTAAATCAAAGGATTGTCCTTTTGGGTAAAACAAATCTAAGTTTACAGTGTGTTTAAGATACATAAAAATTATTATAACAGCAAGTAAATGGGATTCGTTTTGATTAGCTTGATATCTTGCAAACATACATACACTAAACATAATATATGGTCGACTAGAAGTAATGTAATGCAATCTTCCAATCATACCTCTGTAGTTGGTTTGATCCACTGGTTTCCCAGTTTCATCTGCATCCAATTTACAAATTGTACTCATAAGAGTATCACTTTCTTTAATACTATCCAAACCAAAACTTTTTAATAGACCATTTGTATATTTACATTGATTAAAAATAATACCATTTTCATTTTAAAAAACTATAAATCCAAGAAAATATTAATGTTCTCTCATTAAACTCATTTCAAATTTATTTTTCATACTCTTTGTGAAATCAGTACATAAAAATGTTTAGAAGTTCCAAAAGTAATATCGTCAACATATATTTGTACTATTAAAACATCTTTAGAAATTATTTTAATAAAAAGAGTTGGATTAGCAATCCATTTAGTAAACCTTTTCGAAATAAGAAAATTACTAAGCCTATCATACCAAGCTCTTCATGCTTGTTTTAAACCATATAATGCTTTAGAGAGTTTGGAAACATGATTTGGAAAATGATGGTTAGTAAATCAAGGTGGTTGTTCAACAAAAACATCTTCCATTATAAAACCATTTAGAAAATCACTTTTGACATCCATTTGATATAACTTGAAATTAAAATGAACAGAATAGGTAAGTAATATCCCAATGGATTCTAATCTAGCTACAGGTGCAAAGGTTTCCTCACAGTCTATACCTTCCTCTTGACTATATCCTTGTGCAACTAGCCTAGCTTTGTTTCTAACTATATTTCCAGATTCATCAAATTTGTTTCTAAAAACCCATTTAGTGCCTATTCTTAATGTGTCCTTAGGTATGTCAACTAATTCCTTGAATTTGTTTCTTTCAAATTGAATTAACTCTACTTGCGTAGCCATTACCCAAAAATCATCACTTATTGCATCATTGACATTTTTAGGTTCTAACTGTGAAAGAAAAGCTTGATGTTCAACCTAGTTTCTTAGTGAAGCTCTAGTCTGTGTCCCTCTATGAAGATTACCAACAACAACATCTAAAGGATGATTATTTAGAATCATAGTTGATCTAGAAAAGCTAGGACTAGAAATTTCAAGTTCATCTATAGGTTCGGGTTCAACAGAATCAGATTCTGGAATATGTCCAAAACTTGATATTTTTACAGCAGGTTCTTTAGTTTTATCGTTATGGTCCAGAATAGTCAAATATTTTTGAAGATTTTCAAGAGAGGTTTTAGGCTCATGTGGATAAGTTTCATAAAACATGATGTGAAAAGATTCTTCCACACATTAGGTCCTTATTTTAAAGAATCTATAGGCTTTTCTGGTTAAAGAATAACCATGAAAAATTCCTTCATCACTCTTAGAAGAAAACTTGTCAAGATTATCCTTTGTATTAAGAATAAAAACTTTGCAGCTAAAGACTCTGAAGTAACTAACTTTAGGTTTTTTATTATTCTATAGTTTATATGGGGTATTCTTGAGAACAGGTCTAATGAAGACTCTATTAATAATATAACAAGTTTTATTCACAGCTTCAACCCAAAAGTAAACAAGCAGGTTATACTCATTAAGCATGGTTCTTGTAATTTTGGATGGGTTCTATTCCTTCTATCTACTACACCATTCTGCTGAGGTGTCCAAGGAGCAGAAAATTTGTGACTATATCCATTGTGTGAGCAATAAGATTCAAACTCTTGATTTTCAAACTCACGGCCATGATCACTTCTCAGGGTTTTATTCTTATGTCCACTATGTTTTTCTACTGACTTGGAGTATTTAACAAAGTAAGAACAATATTCAATTTTGTTAGCCAATAAGTATATCCAAGTATATCTAGAAAAGTAATCTACTAGGATATTGACATAGTGCTTAACATTTAAACTAGAAACTCTAGAAGGTCTAAACAAGTCCATGTGAACCAACTTGAGAGGTTGAAAAGTTGAAACTTATTTCTTTGATTTAAAAGAAACTTTATGATTCATTCCCTTTTGACAGGGATTACAAACATTGTTGTTTGGGAATTCAAGTATGGTTAGGTCTCTAAATAAGTTCTTCCTAGTCAATTTTCTAAGTGAATGGATGTTGTAGTGTCTTAATCTTCTGTTCCAAATCCAAGACTCTTTATTGAAAGCATTTAAACAAGTAACATTTTTCATAGCTATAGAATTCAGATCAACAGCATAAACATTTTCATTTCTCAAGGAAGAGAACACTAAATTTTTTTTAGAATTAAACACATTACAGGAATCATTTTCAAACCTCACATTAAAGACATCATCACATAATTGGGAGATACTTAACAGGTTATACATAAGTCCGTCAACAAATAAAACCTTAGAAATTAAAACTGAATCAGTGTTAACAATCTCGCCTAGGCCGATGATTTTTCCTTTAGAATTATAACCAAAGGTGACATAGCCTCCATCAACCTTATTAAGATCTTGAAGCATGAATAATCCCAATACATATGTCTTAAACATCCGCTGTCCAAATACCATGTCTTTTTATGGGAACTCTTTAAACATGACTCCTACAAAATAGATTTATATGGGAAATGATTTTGGTATTATGATCTTCTTGGGTCCAGAAAGGTTAGAAATCAAAGATTTATGTACCCATATTTGTCTTATGAGTCTCATATAATTTACAGAATCAATATATTTTGAAAGATAAACTTTATTTGATCTATAACCATATGAATAACTAGTTGAAGCATACGAATTACCAGAACTGGAATAAGCAGAATTTTTTCCAAATTTAGGAATAAATCGATTTTTAGTGAGCTATCTCTATCCAGGTTGGTATCCCAAACCAGTAGTGTACTTTGGTGCAACTTGTTTACCTAAAATTTGAGTAATTGTATCTTTTCCTTTTGTGAACATTTCTATGTCCTTTCTATGTTTCTCATTAGACATTTTCAGTTCTGTATTTTAGTTTAATAGTTGAGCATTCTATTATTTTTCTATATCAAAGGCTGATTTAACATTGGAAGTGAGAGAATGTTGTTTCTTTAGTGACTTATATTTGTCCATTAGTTCATTAATTGTTTCTTCCAGCATGTTACAATATTCAAACAATTCACCCTTATACATATCTTCATAATCAGAATTAGATTCTATATCATCTCCAGAATAATAGGAATTTAAAACAGGAGTATCTAAGGTTACCTCAGATGTGTTGGTCATGAAACACATGTTGGAACAATTCTTTTCAGAATCAGAAATTTCAGATTCACTTGTGCTGTCTTCTGATGCACTCCATGTAGCTTTCATAGCTTTCTTATACTTCTTGTCCTTATAATCATGTTTGTTTTTGAATTTTAGTTTTGGACAGTCAGCCTTGACGTGTCCTTTCCTTTTTCATTCATAGTAGACTATATCATCTTCCTTATCAGATTTCTTCCAATCCTTCTTCTAATGACCATTATTTTCATACTTACCTTTGTAATTAGATTTTCAGAATAATTTAATTTTCCTATAAAAATTCTTGAATCTCCTAGTTATTGGAGCCATCTCAGCATCACTGTTAGAGTCTGAATCTTCACTTGTTGAACTTTCAGTAGGTACATATATTTTCTCCTTGTATTTTATATTTGAAGAAGTAGACTTGATTGCTACTAATTTTTTCTTGGGTTAATCATCTTATTCTTTATTAACCTTGAGTTCTTCCTCACAAATCATTAATTTACCAATAATCTCTTTAATAGGCCGAGCTCCAATGTCACATGATTCTCTGATTAAAATAGAAGGGCCCCTCCATCTGTCTGGTAGACATCTCAAGATTCTCATGATTTGTTCCTTTGCTAGAACAACCTTTCCAAGTGATCTCATAGTATTGAAAATCTCCTTGAACCTGAGATACATGTCAGAAATAGGTTCATCAGTCTTCATTTTAAAATTATCATATTTGATAGTATAAGTATTTAATATCATTTCATTAACATTGGTTGTTCCTTCATGATAAAAACAAAAAGTATCTCATATTTCATAAGCAGTTTTACAAGAAGGTATTCTACTGAATTCCTCTTCTCCTAAAGCACAATACATGGCATTCAAAGCATTACAATTATTATTGAAATAAGTCTTTGTAGGTTAATCCCAAGTAGTTATTTCAGTTTCTAGAAATTTATATAGTGACTCTATAGCAGTCCAAATATCAAAACCCATACTTTCTAAATGAATTTTCATTATAAGTTTCCACTGGGCATTGTTGGTACTATTAAAGAAAGGTGTCCTGTTAGTAGCATCACCTTCTAGTCTATTGTCCATAATTTGATTTTAGAAAACAGTTTTAAAGAGATAAAATTTAGAAATAACATAAATTTAAGATCTTTAAAGATGTAACTAAAATCAGAGTAAAAAAATAGAATGTTTTGAAAATTTTGGAAAACAAAAACACCCTCTGATACCAAATGTTGGTCGGAGTGGACACTCACGAGTGGGGTGAATTGAGTTACAATAAAAATTTCTGTTAAAAATATTTCTCTTAAAATCCCCCTATTTAAAAACAAAGTTAAACTATAGGGAATTTATATAGAGTCTAAATGTTCAATTAGTTTCTCAAAGATTGATTTGGTATCAGTAAATTTAATCTGAAAATTAAATTGACTTTTGAAACTAACTTACTGGTTTACAATAATTATAAACACTTGCTAATTTAACTATAAAAGTAACTTTAAAAAAAATTACATTTCAAATTAGTTAGTAGTAGAATATGAAAAATATAGTATAATTATGACTTAAACTAAAATTCACAGCAGATGTAACCAAGAGGTTTAGTCTCAAGCCGAGACTTAGTCCTCTAAAACAATTTATTTATATTGATCCACACCCAGGATTGGGGTAAAAAATAGTGGTAAGACGGTCCAGATTCAAAGACCTCTACCATAGTTCTACGTGGGAAAACAAACAACAGCTCACAACTGTCCAGGTCTTACTCGACCTCTACCACTATCCACAGTGGTATACAAGGAGTTATATAGTTTAATGAGGATTTAAGAATCCTCCATATTAGCTCAGGAGACAGTGTGTGTGTAAAATAAATAGGGTACACGCACTGCTCAAAATATAGATGAAATAATCACTAAAGTAATTGTTAATGAGTTTATAAAAGCTTTAGTGATTGTAAGTGAAGCTCTGGACTCGTTTGATTTTTCATAGAATATTCTGAGTCCTTCTCTGGTTCATGTTCTGAAAAATAGAGTATCATTTTCTTCCTTGGTTCTAGGTTTATCTTTTCAGCCTAAGTGCATGAAGTTTTTGTCGTAGTTCTTCACTCAAGATGCTGCTTGCGTTCTCCTCTAGAAATGAATTGCTTCATTTAGGTTCAGTGTTCTTGGAGTATGGATGTAGTCTTGTGTGAATGCACCATGTTTGAATGCTGTTGAGCCCTTGTCTTTTTCACCCTTCGTGTGCCTTCTTAGTTTCTTCATTCTCGCTGTATGCACACCCCATGTTCACTACTTTCATTCAATCGATGTGTTCACTAACTACTCTTTCAGCTAGGTATTCATCTTCTCTTTTATAGCTTTTAGCTCCAGAAAAAAGGAATGATTACTTTTTGCCTGGGTACTAGGTACGGTTCCCTGACATGGCAACAGAAATCATTAAATAAAATTAACTGCATTAAAAACAAAAAATGTAACCGTTATCTTAATAAATAAATAGTATTGAGAGTATAGAGTTTGACAGGTTGGTAAATCATTAGTAGCCTTCTGTTGGTAGATTTGTACAGTGGACTTTGTGTAGTAGTGACCTTCCATCAGTAGTTCTTTGAACTTGTATCGGTAGCTCTGGATATTGGTAGCTCTGATATTGGTAGCTCTTACTCTATGTATCGGTAGCTCTGTATGTATTAGTGGCTCCTCCTATCGGTAGAATTACTCTATCAGTGACTTTGTATATCGGTCACTCTTGTTCTATCGGTAGCTCTGGTCTATCGGTAGCTATGGCCTATCGGTATCTTTGTGTATTGGTGACTGTCTATATCGGTAGCTTGCTTTGTTTCGGTGATTATGTGTATCGGTAGACTTATGCACATCAGTAGCTCCATTCTGTACTGTCGGAAGACTTTTTCTATGCTTACCAGTGGACTTATACATATCGGTAGCTCGATGTATTGGTGACCTTAGCTTATCAGCGACTTTGTCTATCGGTAGACTAAGTCTATTGGTAGACTAAGTACCGGTAGCTCTGTATCAGTAGCTATATGCAGATCAGTGACTAACACTTATCAGTTTTATGCAAAACATATCTGATTGGGTTAGAATTACTTCAAAACTTATATAAACAAATATAAACAATGATTAACATATTTCAAGGATTATTTTAATATTATTATCATCTTGATAATAGAATATCATAGATTGAGAGAATTATAATATATATAAACATTAATTGGGATTGTCAAAGTATGTGAAATCATAATTGGGATTATCAAAACAGGTGAGGTCAACACTTGTCTACTAGAATACATGTTGGGTCATCATGTGCAAACTAGGTTACCCCAACACTTAACCTCACCTATTTCGATAAATTCTGGTGATTCATCTATTGTAGCCACGAGTCATTAGAGTTCCATCAGAGAATGTAATTTCGATATATAGTACGAATCAATATAAAAATTATAAGGGAAGGCCATCACTATTTCTAGTGCTAATAATATAGAAAATCCATTACACATAACATAATATTTAAGGATAGAATCTCAATATTCAGACTCCCTCAAAAGATTATTTTTTGAATTATATCTTCTAAATTTAATTTAATTTGATTAAATGATTGTAATTACAATGAGGAAGTGCTATACTGTTCCACCGACCAAACCGACAAATGAAGATCCATCTTTCTCCCTCCTTACATCATGTGATACCCCATCTATTTCCCCCCGCACCATCTCTTACAACCTCCGTGAGAATCCCATTAGTAGCTTAGTTGACGCCTTCCCATTTAGGAGACACAACAGTTAGGGTCCATGGCTCCACTCTTAGTTATTCTTGGGGATACTGGAGACTTACTTTTATAGGTACAAATATTAATATGAATAACATAATTTCAATTTTTTATACTAATTATTTGTTCATAAAAGTTGAAAAAATGAAAATATGGAGAAAAATATGAAATTTTTTAATGAATGGAATCTGATTGGACTAAAGATAGTTGTCCCATTATATGAGGTCTCTAAAGATGTCGCCACATGACCCCTTAGTAAGATTGTAGGTCATCTGGACACAGAGCCAGTTTCCCATATGATTACATATGACGATTGGAGGCATATGACTTAATCTTGGAAGAATGATGTTTTATTATTCATAAATAAAGATAATTTTAATAAAATATCGTGTAGTTTATGTCACTATGTTATTAAATTCTAATATTTTTGAAATGAATTTCTATTATAGATGTTTTTCTACATTAATGTAACTGATATGGTTACACAAAATTGGAAATTGAAAAATCTGGTCAAGAAATAGAAGGAAATTAAATGGGGATTATGGGGCTATGTCAATGATACTTCATTGAGCACCCAACAGATATATGACACGGTACCCAATGTGGTACCTAGAGAGTAGTGTAATGTTTTTATTGGGAGCCATCGTGGTGATAAGCACATGGTATTTAAATATATATTATTATATTAATAACATTTTACATTTATACAAGTATATGAAAAGGATATGAAATTTCATACATTATTATTAAATTTAATTTTATTTATTTCAGGATCATTCAAGGAAGAATGCGTCGAATTGGGCCATGTAAATCAACCCTCACATTGCGGGGTCTGAGAGTTTTTCTGGAATCCAGTCAGCTCTGGTAATATTTTCATTGGTTTAAATATTTGTAAGAAAATATTATCTATTTACTATATTAAATTATTGATTTCTGTTTGGATAATGCATTCATAGTGTTTAGGGAACCATGCATCCCAAACAGATGTGTGGTTGGTTGTTCATAAAAAATCTTATGGGAGTTTTGTTAATGATCCAAAAAATTAAGCTAGGGTATGAACTAAATTTTCATTATAATAACTTTTTATCATTTGTCATTATATTAATATATATTTCTTATAATACGAAAGATATTTTATTTATAGGAAAAAATTAATAAACTATGATATTCCAATACAGCATAGTGCTACTTAGTCTCCCAAGATAACCTAGTTGATAAATTTCTTTGGAAGGAGCATCCTGGTTGAGTGCTTGGGATGGGTATGGGACCCTTACCATCTGAGTTCTTTATTCGGAAATCATGGATGGAAGCTACATCTACTCCTGGTAGTATTCATGATTTCTAAAGAGATTATGTCTCTTCGAAAAATATAATTCAAGAACATGGGGCTTAGATATCTACTTTGTATAAAGTGTTGGTCAATTTATATAAGAAGTCGACAAGATATATCCCTTGTGATATTGCATCGATGACAGGTGGTGACCAGGTAAATCAAACAAATTCAAAATCTATTATTTTTCAAATTTTTCTGTTTTTATGTTTAAATATTACTATAAAACATTATTTAATTTTCAATATAATTATCTTACAGGTGATGGTTGCAGGAAGTGGATATGAGGGTGGAGAGGGTTAAAATAAGTGTTCATCATCGGAAAGTGATTAGTGGTCTTGTTGAAATGTAGGAAAAATAATGAAATAGAGGGGTTGTTCATGTATCATGTATCATGTATCATTTATCATGTATCATGTATCATGTATCATATATCATGTATCATGTATCATGTATTATGTATCATATATCATGTATCATGTATCATGTATCATGTATCATATATCATGTATCATGTATCATGTCTCATGTATGGTATAGAGTATTCACCTATAATTTTCATGACCTAACATTTTCACGATGCCACATGTTTGATAAAGGCAATGGAATTTGATATGGATTTATGATTTAGTAAGGTAGTGATAGTAGAATTAGTGAAGAATGAAGTTGGTGGAGTTTGAAGTAATAAATGTCCCACATGGAAGATTGATATATTTAATAGTTTCATTTGAGTTATGGTAGGATGTGTATATTTGTAATTTGGAATAAATATTATGTTGTTTATTTTATTCATTTTATTAATGTTGGAGACACAAAACCCATAGCCATGTCATTCAAGGATTGGTCCCACAAATGTTGGTTTGACCATCAACCATATTCGAATATGGTAATGATCACTTCTCATAAGAGATCCTTTGAGGTGTGTTCCCTAGATGGAAGGAGAGCCTATTTTGGCCATGATACATCACTATATGGGAGAATAATACTTAGAGGATATTGGAGATCCAAATTGGGATCTACACCAATAAGTGATTGAGAACATTGATTGAGCATATATATAAGAGAGATGATCGTGTAATCATCCCATTATCATGTAGAAAATAGATATATCCACAATAATCTTTAATTTTTAATGGTCAATTTTGAGTTGTGGTACTCCCACTATCAAAATTTCCTATTTATGAAAGACCTCAATGTCCTAACCGTGCTCCAAATACATTTAATATATTACATAGGAGGATATTACCCCCGGTCCGCAATTTTTTTTAAATGGTTGAAATCCAATTGACCAAGCTCATACCATTCACACAATATTTTCCCCTAAAATATATCAAGAAACCATTAACATGCACCTGTCTCCACCAACCATGTGTCTGATGTAGTTACTCACTTACGACATTCTACTTTTATAAATAACTTATATTGATGCTGATTTTGGTTGAGTATTTTTCTAGAACACATAAATTCAATATTATACATCTCTAAATCCATATTTTGACACATTTTATCTATGGTGCCCCAATATCACTTTGAGAATACTCATCGTAGCTTGTAACCAACTTCTGGTGACATCTCTTGATCTAAAAAAATATTACTTGTTTATCTCACCATTCCAAATAATATTCTAGATCATTATAAATCAAACAAACCTAGATAATAAAAAGGTATCCCAAGACTAATGCCTAGATTCGATCATCTCCCAGGTATATATTTGAACCAGTACCAGGCATTCATTGGGGAATACAATATTACTCAGTTCTAGTTGTCATGAAATGGAAAAACTAAAACAACCATATAACAACTGGTCCAAAAATAATCGTAGTGTTACCCTCCAATATTTGAAATTTGTAATCCATATCCTAAGGATTTATATAAATTAATCATTTTGTAAAATTCCCATGGATTCCTTCCATAATAAAAAGGCATTGGTTTTAATTTTTAATTGTCGTATATATACACTCTCCCGACATACATAGGATGACGTTAATATATTGGGAATGTCTGAATAAATAATTTGAGTACACCATGTTGCTAAACATTACCCATTATTAGTTGACAAATAAAAGCATCTTGATATTTTTGAAAAATTATATTGATAGTCCTATTTAGATATTTTGATACAGACTCCTTCAAAACATGTTATAATTTCTTTGAACCGGCCCTTCATGCCACGTATCTTGAAGTTGTGTGACTAGGTCCAACAATGGGTCAACCACCTTGGGACACCCTAAAACCCTCATTGTACATAAATGGTATATATTCAAAGGGTTACATCCCAAAAATTTCACATCATATTTAACAAAATGCATAAATAGAAGGCTCATATCCCCTTCAATATTTGATCACATAAACATCAATAACTCGACTCCGAATATACTTGTTTAAGAGATTCATGTATTAATAGGTTGTGTTTTAATTATGGTATTTATCACACAACCTTTGATCTCAATGATACCATGTTATTTCATACATAAAAAAAATTACAATAATGAATCTCATCATTCATCAACAATTTGGTAATCAACCAACCACATTTCCATCATGTTTCTATGAATTCATAGACACAATAACATTCGTTAAAACTCATTGATCACTTATTTTTCTCAATCATGAATATATCAACCAGATTTATTTTAAACTCAAACATATGTTTTTAAAGTCAGCATTAGGTTTGAGATATGAAAAATTGAATATACCCACTCATCAGCATCAAGAAGTGATTTGAAAAATTTTCCATTAGTGCATTATAGTTGTTTCCCTCTACATGAATGGGAAAAATTTCTATAAAACTCATCATTCTACCAACCAAAGGAATTTCTTGGGAAACAATTTATTTGAATAAAAATCATTCCATAGAATATGATTTATCCGCTACTGAATGTGGTTCCAAAACTAGGATAACATGATTATATTAATCATCAACCTGAATTGAAAAAAAAATCATCTTATGAGTGTTATATTTAAGTTTTTCTCATAGATTCATGTGTGATGATCTTACTGAGTCATGTTTAAGAACTTCATCTGTATCAAAAATAAAGTACAAACTAAAAAGAATCAGTATTTTTTTCTGACCTGATTCTTTTTACAATGTTATCCAGACCACTAGGATAAATCATCATTATTAGGATGGCTAAGTGATACATATTATAATTTCATGTTATGTAGTTTGATGGATTACAACACAAAAATTGGTTCTATAAAGTTTAATGTATTAGATATAGATCTTTGAAACATTGTTAGATGGTTGATATGCTATGGTTTAGATTATTTTGTTATATGTTCTTTGTCTACATTTTTTTAGGAAACATTGATAGATTGTGGACTACTAAACATTGTTACATGTTTTATATTATTTAGTTATATGTTCTTTGCACATCGTTTTTTTTTCAGGGTACTAGTTCTAGGGCTGCATAATTAGCTGCCTTTTTTTACTTTTAAATCTACAATTTGCGATGGTTTAAACCGTTGATGATGAAAGCGACTATATATCACATTAGATTAAGTTGCCGCTACAGTTTGATATTATCATATCTACAGAAGTTAAAACCATCCCAAAATAAATTCATTTTATTGTTTGGTGGCAGTTATGGTGGTTTAGCGGTGGTATTAATGTAAAAAATAAAAAACAATCTATGGAAATTTAAACCACTGCTAAATATTCCATTTTTTCAGATGAATCCACCATTTAAATCAACAAAACTGTCGCTAAATATGTTTATTACGACAATTCCAAAAAACTACCATTAAATTAAAGAATCCACCATATGTTGGACGCTAACTCCCAATTTAATAGTGATTTTATAAAACCATTACAGAATCATATAGCGACAGTTTAAACCACCGCTCTGAGGTACTTTTATTTTATTGTAACCCACATATAAGTGAATTTTCAGAATCATGGGTAGGAAATTTTGAATGATGGAAAATATGATTTGAATCAACAAAAGAGCATTCTAGTTCATTATAATCCTTATAATCCATATTGGATCATTGGTTATTATAGGTGATATGGGATTATAATGATTATTGAAGATCCTTTATATCGATGGACTATGCATTTTTAATGTAAAAATAAACTTCTCTATTTATGTTATGGTTAATGAGGATGCATAATTCAAAACAACATCAATCATTAGAACATGAAGCACATGATTTATCAGGGTTCAAAACACTCTCACAGAGACTTTCACAGGTGTGTTTAAAGAATATAATGTAAATCATCGATAGATATATCATTGACTGAAAAGTATTGAACTTGACCATTTGGTCACCATATACCAAGTATAATATTCCATCACGGACATAAATTTTCATTCTAGATGTCATGTGGAATAATATTCCAAAAATTAGAGTATATTGGAAAGAAGTTGCACCAACTTCCATATCTAGGAAATAAAAATAAGCTGTGAAGATTATATCATAGACTCATATGAGGACATCCTAAATTATTCTCTCAATATTGGTAGAGATTCGATTAGCTAATGGTATGACAGGACACATTTTGTGTGAGGTTCATAGATGAAGGTTAGGGAAGATGGATTTGGGCATGACATTTTTCAAGGCTTGTAGGTCAATGGGTGTGGAATCAATGTTGTAACTCCTTATTTGTCATGAAATAGTAAAGGGACATGGATATTTCAACTTAATGGGAATGGATTGATTGGTTGAAACTTTTTCAATGTTCCTATGTTATCTCTTATGGGTGTGAAATTCCTTAAGAATACTTTCATACATAGGGATTTCATTTATGTAATCTAAGAGGGAAATATTGACCTCATCATGTCCATACATGTCAAGAATTTCAAGATCATGTTTAAATGACTTCCTTGTTTTAGAGTCAATGTGAGAAAAATTAATTGGGGTCATTAATGGAATGGAAGGAGGTGATGGATTTTCTTTAGTTTAATTTTCTAGAATTTTTTTCTTATTTATAGCACAAGATTTAAAGGATGTTTAGAGGATTCATTATGAGTTATACCGAATTTTTCCTAATATAAGTGAAATTTCACATAAATTGCAATTGGGGTTGGGATGTGGTTGAGTTTGGAGTTGCGATGAATTAGATTATTTTTTCAGGATGATGTGGTATCATGTTGACTAATTTATGATTCAATGTTTTTGAGCCTAGAAAAGGAGATGGGGGAAAGATATTTTATGTCACTTTTCCATGTTTTCATGGAAGAAGATGAATTTCTTACATTGGGAATGCCTTAATATGGGACCCTGGGAAATGGATTGTATTGGGATTGAAATTGATAAGGATTACTTGGATTATGGAATCTAGGAGGACTAGGAGAGGGATTTATATTTTGAGGCTGAGGAACAAAAGGAAGAGGTTGTTGTAAGTTACCACCACCATGAAAAAAAGAAAATTTGTTTGGATTTTTGAGGAGGGAACAAAGAGGAATGAGATATGAGATTACCATTCCTCAGTCTAAGGATATAGGTATATTATAAAGGGTCACAATAGGATTGGGTGGAGTTTCTATTAAACTAGCCTAATTGTTAAGGGTTGTTGTTTCACTGAAAAAATGATTCATTTAGATCCACTAGACTAAAATAATCACATAGATCATCATGAATATATGGAAATGTGTTATTTGGATGTGATGGTGATATGTAGATTTCCCAATTTTTGATAGGTCTAGGGAATAGTTATTGTGGAGAAGCTGAGGTTGGGGCTTTGGAAGCCCCTGCTAGTTGTATCAAAATACATATAAGTTCACATATCCAATCGGTCACCTTGTTAGGTCCCATGGAATGATTCACTTGGGAATTTTGAATATTATCATGTTATTGAGTATTGAATTATTTTTGGTTTTCATCCATGTTTTTATGAGATATCATGTACCCGAAGGATTTTTAATAATAAGATCTCCACCACTTATGGCATCGATCATACTCTGATCCATAACTAATAGCCCAACATAAAATTATTAAATAAATAGTTTTTCAAGGATTTGGTGGCATGGGAAGGTTTCCACAAGAATTTTCGACCTCCCTTAGTACTCAAAGAGTGATTCATTGGGGGAATTTATGGATACCACTTATTTCTTTTTGGATTGAAGAATTTTGAGAAGCATGGAATAATTTTGATAAGAATAGACACAACATGTCATTCCATGTGGTTTTGGAACTATGAGGGAGGTATTAGAGGCATGACATGAAAAATTCATATATTGAGAATGTGAATGCATAAAATTTGATTTGTTCTTCGATAACTCATTGAGACTTCATGGTAGGGAACACCACTTGGAACACTTTAAGGTGAAGATGAGGATCCTCATCAGATAGCCCATGGAAATGAGGTAGAAGATGAATAAAACCAGATTTGTGTTCGAAATCAACCTCAATATTTGGATACTAAATACCAAGGGGTTGGTAATTCATTTTAGGGGAAACAAGTTATTTTATGTATTCTTTCATAGTATTTCCCATATCATGATTAATTGGATGGGAAATTAATGGGACTTGTGTGGTTTGATTATCACTAATGTCCCTTCTAAGTTAGGGAAGACATTGATCGATTTCTAGGTCAAAAAAATATGGTGGATTTTTTGGGTGTCTATGGGGAATTCACGGAAATTTTAAAGCATGAGGAAGGTTAACTTTTCTTCCATTTTTATTTTTTTTTGTTTATGCTTTTTATGATAATTTTTTTTGAAGCATCCCATATATATAAAGAATTAAACATTTTCATATTTTATAAAAAAAATTAATTAAATATTTATTTAAATTTAAATTGAATTCTATGTTTTATGGAATACCCAATACTCAATAACTGGTTTCTTTGAAATCCTATATTGAACATAACATTGAGTTATACTAAAAAATAATAATATTATATTATTATTTTAAATGGTAGTTAAAAACAAGCAGTTGTAATAGCGAGAAAGAATATAACATACTACAAAATGATTATACATGTTTTTTTATATGTTTTTACATTTACCCAATAAATATTAAAGGCCTAAAATAAGAATGAATCTGATTTTAAGAATAAATACTCTAATATTCATTAAAAGGTCTATTTAGAGATTTTTGATTGAGAAACCTCATTAAATCTAGTTTTGTTCACTTTTATACGTTCTATTTGGAAAAAGAATTTCTTCTTTAGAATCGGGACATAAAAATTTACTTTGGGTATGTTTTTTGGATATTTCTGATAAAATTCATTTTTTAAATGAATAGTAAAAAATACAGTATTTTAATTCCAAACTACCTTTTAATATATTTTATTTATATGGTTAGATTATATTTTCAATTAGTTTTAATGTGTAATTACATTTTTTACCATTTAATCCAATATTGGTCATTGAAAGTAATTTCACTTTTAAATTGGTCATAAACAAGTGTCAATAATTTTATAGTTATTATTTCTGAAAACACGCTTTTTTGTTTGGACTGGGGGAATTGATTTTAAATTATTTTCTGCCACTTTATTATTTTGAATTTTTAAAAATGGATTGCATATTTTGAATCAATATTCTTAAATTGTGTATATAAAAAACTATTAATTTTAGACATTATGAATATTTACTTCAGTAAATATTTTATTTACCATGGTTAAAGGGTTAATATGTTAAATAATGGTAAAAAAATAACTTTATAATAATATTAAATTACCTTAATATGTGTCCTAATTCTATTTGTTGATACATTACAGACCATGGGAATCCTTGGGTCAATTTTGGGACCCCATAGAGCCACATGGGAGTGATAATGACACTTTATATTAATTAATTTAATGTAAAGACAAAAATGATTTAGTCATATATCATTTAGTAAAGAAATTCTTATATGGGGTTATATAAGTTATCTCTTGGAATATAAATACTAAATTGAAAACTAACATGTTTGTGTACATCATGATATTTTTTTATAATTTTTAGACTGCAAATTAGTAAAAATATATTTGACACAATAATGATGCAGTGTTTACCTCAATAATGAATGATTTAAATAAATAAGATTATAAAGATTAACACAATATCCGAAACCTTTCCAATTCTTATTTGATGATTTTATTTCGAACATGATTTATATTACCTTCGACGTTAATATGTTTTGGAGCATTTGAAACTAAAAATCATTATATAATAAAATAATATTTCTAAACCTTCAAAAAGAGCCCCTCCTCACCGTTATAAAAACACCTCACTTCTAACCCATTCCTCAAACATCTCAAGCCCATTTTCTCATCTAAACTCTTCCCAATTAAGATCCATGCATCCCAATTATCCTCTGAAGAACATTACCTTAGGCATAAGGCAATTCAATTAAACCTTTAGGTTCAAACCAAAGGGTGATACCCGATTTAAAGGTAACATCTTCTATTAAGTTCTTTTTTTATTTTACTTATCCAACCCATAAATTTTTTTTATTAATTTATTTCATAGAGAAAATTGTATCAAAAAATATACTAGGTTGTTTTTGTGAGAATTATTATAACTACAATTACACACACCTCCATCTAATGGGTAATGAACATTCTGTTTCTGTGGATGGCGAACTACTGCCTCATGAAATGATGATTGTTCCATCATCTCCTCCCACCTCTTATAGTGCCCATTGAGATGGAAATGAATTTATATGTTATATATATTATATTTATATTGTTTATATTCTTCTGTGTTTTTAATTAATAGAATACCTTTATGGTTTCCATAGTGGGTAAATATGGCGATTTCATTTGAGGAAGTGCGGACTATGGCCCCCTCAATGTGATTTGACTAATTAACGCCATATGTGGAACATATAAAAGATGGAGCTAATAAAATTATATATGATGTTATACTGTAATTATAATATATCTATGTATTATTATGTTTTTATTCCCTTAAATATGAAATCTAATTGAAAGTTGTGTTCATGCGTACGCACGACTTACCGTCTTCATAAACGGTTCATTTCATTTATTATCTGAAAATGTTATGTAATATTATAAATACATATATATAATGGATATAAATACGATATATATGATATCTAAATCATAAATATAATTATTTGATAATTTAATTTTGACCACATGGATGATTTATAATTATTTCAAGTTTATTTTTAACTCACATTTCAAACATCAGCAAAATGTCTGATATGAACTCAAATAATTAACTAATTGTTATTGCAAGTTAATAATTGATATAAAATGATTAATAAACTCGAAAAAGGTACATAATCAAGTATAAATTTACTTTATTTTATTATTTAGGAGAGTAAAGAATGATTGAGTCAAGTCGAACACGAGGTAAGGGAAATTCTTAACCCAATTTCCATTCATTAGGATAATATTATACTTTTAAATTATATTGGGCTATGATTATGAATGAAATAATATTTGATTTCCTATATTGTATTTACACATTATTTATGTGAAATTATAGTAAATACACATTATTGATCTAGTTTATTTACAAAATGATCATTGTAAGGGGTTTCTTATCTCACTTTTTATTCGGTGATATTTCCATTGTTCGCCACTTAATTATTGCATGTAGTGTATTTTGTACATACATTTTATATACATTATCCTTATTATCATTATATCCATGATATTATGTGATTAAATTGGGGGTTATTAGCTTTTTTTCATACGACTCGATTGATTACAATGTGGTAAGGGGTTTTAATCTCACTTTTTATTCTTGCGAGATTCATGCTATATTTTCCACTATTTCCTTTTGTGTGGTGTATTTACTACCCATTATTATGTTATTTGTGTAATATAATTTAATTTATGGGTATTTATATGTTCATTGTATGATTGTTCCTTCCTGGGTGAATGTTTCTGAAGTTACCAAATGAGTAAGGGAACCTTTCAACATAATGTTTTAATCAAGGACTTATTTTTGTTATGTCTCCTTAATTTACATATTATAATGTTAATATATATTCTTCTATATCCTTATTGTTGTAAATTTTATGACCAATTGATTAGAAACCTTTTTTTCTCTCATCAAACCATTTATTGAATTTTAAAGTGACGCCATTAGGCTGTGGAATTTTTTAAGGTAACTTCTTTACCCAATTTCAATTCATTGGGTTAAACTTCTACTTCATGATTATGTCGTGAAATGAATATTTGTGAATAACCTATGGTTGATTTAAACTTAATATCCAAATATATTGGGTGTATTTATATTTTACCCACATTATTATCTCTTGGATTTATTGTTAATATAAACATACCATCTTTATAAGGGATATTGTCTCAATTTACATTCTATTGAGACTTCACTATTGTTATGCACCAATTCAATTTTATATGGTGTATATAATATCCATTGGAATATTATAACCTGAATAAATTTATTCTCATGACATTATAAAGTTTTGAATAATGATATTCCTCAATTTTTTGTATTCGAGCGACTCTCATTTTCATAAAAACTCTTTAACTAAAATATTTTAAAAATGTTTTGAAGATTTATTCATCCAAATATTTAAAATTAATTTCCATGTTTTAATAATGGGATTTCAAAATTATTTATATAGACAATAACTATATAAAATTTTAATTATTTTAAAATATTCAAAGTGGTATAAGAAACTTTGATTCCAAAAATCTATTTATTAAATGTTTTAGATGGTTTTGAAAATCGTTTGATAAAGAATTGTTTATTTCAATATCCTGATTTTATATATTGTGATTGGAATGTGGAAATGTTATCATTAATTTATGCTTGTGTTATGTGTTATTATTATCTTATGGTTATTGGGCATTGTTTACGTATATGGGTGGTTCCGTGATAATCCTAGGGCAGGTGAGCCAGAGATAGCTCTCCAATGCATTTGGTAACATGATAGAGGTAAATGTGAATGTTTATCCTAAGATATTTAGGGAATATATTGTGATGGGTATTCCAAATGTAAGTTCCTATATAGCTGTGAAAGCTACAATGTAACTATGTTATGTATGCCACAAGTTACCTTTATGATTTATGATTTCTATTCGTATTTCATTAATCTTATGATTTCTTGAGTTATTTTAAAGAGATTATGTTATGTATGTATTGATGATGCAATGTTTTATTTCTTTGTTTTATAACCCTTACTGATTTCTTTTATGCTCATCCCATGTTTTTTAAGGTTCTTCACAAGACTAAAAGATGAATAGGGTCAGAAATGAGATTAAGGGAAATTCATGTTGTCTAAAACATGGAACTATACCTGACTCTTTTTTAAGAGTTTTTATTTTATAAAAAATGGAAACTGAGTAGAATTGTCTACATTTTAATTTTTGAGATGTAATGTAATAGTTATGGCCTAATTCTCTAAAACTCTAAACCTAAAGATATTCTCAATGTGAATTATTCATTTAATTCATGATTATGTAATGTTTTAAGGTTGGGTCTTTATAGATGGTATCCGAGGTTGGTTTAGAAAACTTTAGAAGTTATGATATTGTTAAATTAATATACATAAATTAATTTATGTTAATATTGAAATGATATAGCTTTTATAGATTACCATGATTCGCCTACTAAGATATGTTTGTTCAGAATGGTTTCTAATAGAGGAAACGTGACAGATATGTTGGGAAGAAATAAAAAGGTAAATGACATTCCAAATCTACATCCTTAGATGGTTAGAATCATAATTGAACAGTTTACTGTAGTGATGTCTCAATAGAAATAGGTGATAAATGGTGGTTGTGTTTATTGATGATATTTTGGTTTATTTCAAAATTAAATCGGAACATAAAAGTCATTTATGGGTTTTTTCAAAGCATAAAAGAAAATAAAATGTTTGATAAATTCAGTATGTGTGTATTTTGGTTATAACAAACATCTTTCCTTTGACACATTGTTTCAAAAAAAATGGCATAACTATTGATACTTCAAAAAAAGTTGTTAAAGAATGACCAAGACCCAAAATTATAACCGAGATTCATAGTTTTCATGGATTAACAGGTTATTAATGGATATTTGTTGCAATGTGTTCATGGTTATATAGCTCATTGAGTAAGTTAACTCGAAAGGAGTTAAGTTCATCTAGACAAAAGAATGTGTAAATTCTTTTCAGGAATTGAAAAAAGATTGATGAATGCTCCAGTATTGGAACTACCTTCTAGAAAAGGTGAGTTTTTTATCTACAGTGATGCTTCATTGAAAGGGATTGGTTGTGTCCTTATGTAGAATGGTATGGTAATTTCATATGATTCATGTCAGTTGAAACCTGATGAGTTAAATTACCCTACACATGATTTGGGATTAACTGATGTTGATTTTTGTTTAAAAAATTAAGAGGTATCATTTTCATGAAGTAAAATGTGAAATATATACTGATCACAAAAAATTAAAGTATATATTCACTCAAAATGAATTAAAACTGAGATATATGAGATGGATATAATTAATCGAGGATTATGACTGCACGATCCATTACCATCATGGAAATGAAAATAATGTGGAGGATGCTTTGAGTCGAAAATGTATTGCTTCATTGACCACGTTATGGTTGTAACAAGATCCATTGATTAAAGACTTGATAAACTTTGGAATAGAAGTAGTTGGTACAGGAAATTCGTCTATTTTGATTCAGGTGTCAATGAAATCATCTCTATTAGATAGAATTAATAATGCATAGAAGGAATACAGTGAGTTACAAAAAAAGTTAGAGTTAGTTCATAAGGGTAAGTTGCCTCAAATTAAACATTGATAATGATTGTGTTTTGAGGTTTGGGAAGAGATTATCTGTGCCTTGTGATTCATAGTAGAAGAATGAGTTGTTATGGGAGGGTCATAGTTCTCCATTTTCAGTTCATCCTCACAGTAATATGATTTACAAAGATTTTCGGGAGTATTAATAGTGGGATGGAATGAAAAGAGATATTGTTGACTTAACTATGAAGTGATTGACCCGTTAGCAGGTTAAAGAAGAGTGGCAGTTACCGAAAGTGATGCTTCAGTCTTTATCGGTGCCAAAGTGGAAATGGTAAAATATATCCCTGGAATTCATTGTGGGATTACCGAAGAAATCTCTATGTAATAATGTAATCTAGGTTATTTTTGATCGATTGACTAAATCTGCTAATTTCCTTCCAATTCAAGAAACATCGTCTCTAGATCAACATTCTCAGTTGTATGTTAAAGAGATAGTTAGGTTTTATGGAGTTCCCCTCTATATTATATCTGATCGTTATCCCAGGTTTACTTCAAACTTTTGGAAAGGCCTTCAGAAGTCTTTGGTTTCAGAAATATATTTTAGTACAACTTTTCATTCTCAATCAGATGGGAATTTAGAACGAAAAACTAATAACATGGAGGATATGATACGTTCTTGATTTATGGATAATTAGGGAAATGGGGACCAACATCATTCTTTTTTTGAATTTTCTTATAATAAAAATTTTCATTCCTGTATACAGATTGCTCCATTTGAGGCATTATATGGGAAGTGGTGTCGAACACCATATTTTTGGGATAAAGTATGTGAAGGAAAGTTGATGGGACTAGAGTTGGTAGAAAAGATGGAATAAAAGGATTAGTTGATTCAGAAGCACATGATAATATCTCAGAGTAGGCAGAAAGGTAATGCGGATAACCAGAGGAAGGATCTCTCTTTTGAGGGGGGTGATCATGTATTTTCAATATTTATCAATGGAAAAGTGTGATGAATTTTGTTAAGAAGGGAATGTTTCATCCTAGGTTCATTGAACCTTGTAAAATCCCAGAGAAGGTTGCATCAGTTGGGTACAGAGTGTCATTACCTCCATGATTATCTTATGTACACAATATTATTCATGTTTCAATGTTGAGAATGTATATTCCAGATCCATCTCATGTTTTGAGCCCAGAGGTAGTTCAGTTGGAAGAGAATCTCTCTTATGAGGAACAACCAGTCCAGATTGTTGACCAAAGAGAGAAAGTGTTGCAGAATAAGGTAATTAATTTGGTAATTTTTTTGTGAAAAAACAATATGGTCGAAGAGGCAAAATGGGAATCTGAAAATACTAGGATGGATAAATACCCCCACTTATTTGATAAGTGAATAAAAATTGTGAGGACACAATTTCCAGAAGGGGGAAGGATGTAACATCCCAGGTAAAAATGAATAAGATATTTTCATATTTTTTTAAAATATTTTAATTAAATATTAATTTTTCTTTAATGGGAATGATATGTTTGATGGCATACCCGACACACAACAACAGGTTTCATTGAAATATTATATTTCACATAAAGTTTAGTTGTACCGAAAAATAATAATATAATATAATTATTTTAAATGGTAGTTAACAACTAGCTATTATAATGGAGACAATGAATAGAACTAACTATGAAATTATTATAGATATTTGTTAAATGTTTTTACATCTACCCAATAAATTTTAGAGGATTAAAATAAGAAAGAATCTAATTTTAAGCATAAATACTATAATATTAAGTAAAAGGCCGATTTACCACCTTTTAATGGAGAAACCTCATTAAATCTTATTTTGATCACTTTTATATTTTCTATTTGACAAAATAATGTTATAATTTAGAATTGGGATATCAAAATTTACTTTGGGTAATTTGTTTGGTATTTTTCTAATAAAATCATTATTTAATGAATAGTTAAAAATACCGTAATTTAATTCAAAGATGACTTTTAATATAATTTATGTATATGGTTCGATTATATTTTAAATTTATTTAAAGTGAAATTTTATTATGTTTTTACCATTTAAACAAATTTTGGTCATTGGTTGTAATTTAAATTTAAAATTTGATATAAACAATGTCAATCATTGGATCATTATTATTTATTAAAAACAGATTTTTTGATTTCACAGTGGGAATTAATTTAAAATTAATTTTTTTCCACATCTATATTTTGAATTTGGAAAAATGGATTCCATATTTTGAATTAGGGGGTCCAAATTGTGTAAGTAGTTAACTGTTTTTGTTATTCATTATGAATATTTACTCTAGTATATATTTTATTTACCATGGTTAAATGGTAAATCTGGTAAATAAGGGTAAGAAAATAATATTATTATAATATTAAATTACACTAACATGTGTCTTAATCCTACTGGTTGAAACATTTCCGACCATGGGAATATTTGGGTCGATTTAGAGACCCCATGGAGAAACATGGGAGTGTTAATGACACTTTATATTAATTAATTTATATTAAAGAAAAAATGACTTAAGCATATATCTTGTAGGAAATAAATTATTACAATGGGTTATATAAGATATCTCTTTGACTATAAATATTAATTTTAAATTAAAAAATATTTCATATATCATGATATTTTTTTATAATTTTTAGACGTCAAATAAATAAAAATATTTAAGACACAATAATAGTGCAGTGTTTACCTCATTAATGAATTATTTAAATAAATAAAATTATAAAAAATAAAAAATCAATTCCTATCCAATTCTTATTGGATGATTTTATTTCAAAAATTGTTCATCTTATCTTCTAATTTAATACGTTTTGGACCTTTAGAAACCAAAAATCATTATATAATAAAATAATAGTTTTAAACATTATTAAAGAGCCCCTTCTCCCCTTTATAAAACTCCATAACTTCTATCCCATTCCATACACTTCTCAAGCTCATTGTATCGTCCAAAATCTGCCCAATTAAGCTCCTTATATCTATTTACTCCTTTTAGAATCCATCTCCCAGGCATAAGGTAATTCATTTAAACCCTTTGTTTCAAATTGAAGGGAGATACCCGATTTAAAGGTATCGTCGTCTCCCAAGTTCTTTGGTTTTATATTACTTCTCCGACCACCTAAACTCTTTTTAATCCTTTAATTTATAAAAACAACAATATCCTCAATATAATAGGTTATTGTTATGATATGTATTCGAACTACACTTACACACACCTCCATCCAATTGGTAAACAACACACTATTTATGTGGATGTTGAACTAATGCGCCACGAAACGATGATTGATCAATCTTTTCCTACCACCTCTTATGGTGGCCATTAATATTTAAATGTATTTATATGTGACATATATTATATTTATATTGTTTCTACGCATCATTATTTTTCATTTATAGAATATATTTATCGTTTCAACAGTGGGTAAATAAGATATTTTCATTTGAGTAAGTGCGGAATGCCGCCCCCAGAAAGTGATATGACTCGTTAATGCCGTATATGGAAAGTATAAAGGATGGATTTAATGAAATTAAATATTATATTATAGTATAATTATAATATACCTACGTATCATTATCTTTTTATTCCATTAAATATTAAACATAAATGAATGTAGCGTTCATGCGTACATTCGACTTACCGTCTCAATGAATGGTGTATTTCATTTTTATATCCAAATGTCATGTACAATTATAAATATATATATACTCTGAATATATATGATATATAAGATATAAAAATCATGAATATCATTCTGGAGAAAATGTAATTTTGACCACATGGAAAATTTATAACTATAACAACTTTATTTTCAACTCAAGTTCCGAATATCGAATAAATGGACAATATGAACTCAAATAAAAAACTAATTGTTATTGAAAGGTTATAATTTATATAAAAGTAATAATAAACCTGGAAAATGGTTCTTAATAAAGTATAAATTATCTTTAGTTTAGTATTCTAGAGATTATAAAATGATCGAGTCTAGTCGGACACGAGGTAAGGGAACTTCTTAACCCAATTTCCATTCTATCGGCTAATATTATACTATTAAACTATGTTGTGCTATGATTATGTATGAAATAAATTTTCTGTCCTATAATTTATTTATAAATTATGTTTGTGTACTTATAGTAAATAAACATAGTTGATATATTTTATTTACAAAATGACCATTGTAAAAGGTTTCTTATCTCACTTCTAATTTCGTGAGATTTCCATTATTTGCCACTTATTTATTGCTTATGGTGTATTGGGTACTTCTATTTCATATATATTATCATTATTCTCTTTATATTAATGATATTATATGATTTAATTGGATTTTATTAACTTTTGGTCATACGACTCAATTGATTTCCATGTGGTAATGGGTTTTCATCTCACTTTTCATTCCCGTGAGATTCATGTAATATTTTCCACTATTTCCTTTTTTTGTGGTGTATATACTGCCCATGATTGTATTATTAGTGCACTATAAATTAATGTATGGGTATTTACATATTAATTTAATGATCCTTCCTTCACTGGGTGTATTTTTTTTTGTGTTACCAAATTAGTAAGGAAACCTTTCACCATAATCTTTTTGTCAAAGACTTATTTTTTATATGTCTTTTAATTTACATCTTATTATGTTGGGATATGTTCTTATAGATATTTATTGCAGTAAATTTTATGTCCATGTGATAAGATACACTTATTTCTCTCATGAACACATTTTTTGAAGTTTGATGTGACGCCGTTAGGATATCAAATTTTTGTAAGGGAACTTCTTTACCCAATTTCAATTATTTGGGTTAAACATCAACTTCTTGATTATGTCATGCTATAAATATGTGTGAATAACCTCTGATTGAATTAAACTAATTATCCACTAATATTTGGGTTATTTATATTTTTTCCATATAATTTTTTCATTTATTTATCCTTAATCTAAGGATACCGTCTTTATAAGGGATTTCATCTCAATTTACATTCCATTGAGACTTCATTGTTATTATACGCCAATTAACTTTTATATGGTTTATATACTATCCATTGGAATATTATACCATGAATACATTTATTCTCATGATATTATATTGTTTTGATTAATGTTATTCTTCAATTGTTGGTATTCAAGCACCTCTCATTTTGTTAAAAACATTTTAACTAAAATATCATTTTAAATGTTTTTTAGTTTTACACTTATAAATATTTCTCATTAATGTCCATGTTTATAAAATTCATTTTAAGATTTATTTATATGGACAATAATGTTTTAAAATTTAAATTCCTTTAAATGTTTCATAGTTCTTTGGGACACTTTGATTCCAAAAATCTCATTATTAAATACGTTAAATGGTTTTTAAAATGGTTTGATAAAGAATTGTTTGTTTCAATATTTTATTTGATATATTGTTTTTGGAAATTGAAAATGTTATCTTTACTTTATGCTTGTGTTATGTGTTATGATTATGTTATGTTTATTAGGAATTGTTTATGTATAAGGGTGGTTTCATGATAAACCTTGGGCTGGTGAGCCTGAGATAGCTCTCCAATGCATTGGGTAATAGGACAGAAGTAAACGTGAATGTTTCTCCTAAGTGATTTTGGGAATATACTGTGAGAGGTATTCCAAATGAAACTCCCTACATAGCTTTTAATGTTACAATGTATGTATGTTATGTATGCCACAAGTTACCATTATGATTTATTGTTTCTATGTGTATCTCATAAATCATATGATCTCATGAGGTATGTTAAAGGGATTATGTTACCAATGTATTAATGATATAATGTTTTATTTATTGTTTTTTAACCCTTACTAAAATTTTTATGATCATTCCATGTTTTCGAAATGTTTTTCACAGGACTTAAAGATGAATAGGGTCAAGTATGGGATCAAGGGAATGTCATGCGGTCTAAAACATGGAACTAGAACTGACTCTTTTTTTAGAGTTTTTATTTTATAAAAAATGGAAACTAAGTATAGTTGTCTACTTTATAATTTTTGAGATTTAATGTAATATTTAAGGCCAAATTCTATAAAGATCTAAACCTGAAAAGATCCTCAATGTGAATTATTCATTTAATTCAATATTATGTAATGTTTTAAGGCCGATTCCTTATATTTTATTTAGTGTTTTTCTGATATTTTGTTTGGTTTACAATTTTTAAATTTTATTAATATTATTATGTGTTTTTTGGAATAAAATTAAAAAAATTCTGAATTATAGTTGAACCATCCTTAGAAATAGAGCCATTTGACGTGATTCTAATTGTCATCTTCCAAACATAAAAGGGACAGTTTCTCATTTAATGTGTATAGTGACACTTGTAATGAATCATTAATAATGATACATATTTTAGTCTTTATTGTTTGATATTTTTTATTTAATGGTGGAGGTTTTTTGTGGAACATAATTAAATTAATTGATTGATGATTTTTTTATTTAAAAATTTTATAAATATTCGATCGAGTTTATTATTGGGGATTTATGATTATTATATCATTGAGGTTTTCTTTATATTTCATTAAATTTACAACCACTTCACTATATAATATTGATCAAAATTCCCAGGTATTGAGGCATAAATCAAAGCCTTAACATAATTGGGGTTCTAATCTAAATAAAAACATGTTTATGGGTATTTATAGATCTAATAATCTATGGAACCCATAAGTTAACCAAAACATTCCATTAATCCATAAAAATTTATTTTTAACATAAAAATGACAACCTAAAGAATATTCAATGAGAAAGAAATACCAATGAACGAACATAAAGAAATTTTCCCAGCCCAATGGATGACTTAACCATCCATTGTGAAGGTTATTTAACCATTTTATGATTTTTACGGTGACCAATTTAAAATTGAATAAAAATAATGGGATAAGATAAGAGTAGTGCGCACAAAAACATACAATATATAGAGTTAAAAACACACTTTCGATTGAATGTGAAAGTGATATAATGGAATAATTTTCAAATTGATTAAAATAATTAAGAACATTAGTATTAAATAACATATGGAGGATGATTATAATAAATAATTAAGATGAAACATGCATTAAAATTCAAATGAAATTGAAAACAACTTACACACTTACAATTGAAAAAAAACAAAAAATATCATGAAAACAAAGAGAGATGGAAATGTCTATCAAGTGAAAAAATTAGTCCAAAAGAACCACTCAATACATTTTAAGGTCCTTTGTCTTGAAAATTTATTCTAATATGATTTAAAATTCTATACCCTTGTAAGGAGAAGAGGGGGACGTATATATAGCCAAATGTGGTAGACTATCTATATTTCAAATCAACCCCTCTAATTATCTCACAGATTTGATAATTGAGAAATCCATATATGGAGAAATATTATTATATAATATTGTATAAATATATGTGGATATTAAAACATCCAAATTTGGCCTCAATTGTAAATTTTTATCAAAATATATGTCTATTTTATTAAACAATGTGTTGTTGTCCATTTTTATCCATACTTTTTATAAGGTCAATTTTTTTTGGTTTTCAGACAAGAAAATGTCATAGAATCTGAAATATTTCTTCAAATATGTTTGGATAATATATCTTTTTATTCACACCACAAAATACAAGATCAATGTGATAACTATATTGGGAGAAAAGGCTAGGAATGTTTGTTGCATTTAAATCACAGACAGAATTGTAGGATGGAATTTAAATTATTAGTTTTTCCCCCTTTTGCGTATTTGGGAATTCTAAATTTTATAAAATATGAGTATGGATATTAAATAACATATTTTGGAGTTTCATAAATTTTGGGCTACATTATTGATCCCAACAATTCAATCTTCGTGGCTGGTCTAGTTTTCTAAACTGATTTGATGAGCATTCTTTTGTGGTCCATATGCCCCTTTAAAAGGCTGAATTGAACAAATTTATATTATAATAATATGTTAATATTTTGATAAGTAATAGTAAAAATAATAATCACAAAATCTGGATTATTATTTTGAAATATACGATAAAACATTAAACAATATTTTAGTGAAATGATTTCAAACAGTGCTCTTTATATAAGTTTATTATGAAAACATTGACATTAAATGGGAATTAATCAATTTTATGTGAAAATTAAGTGATGGGTGTAATTTAAAATAATTAATGAATATGTTATACTAATCATTGATATAAATAATAATGAAAATATATAATAAGTAGTGGATCACTTATCAAGAGGACTCAAACAACATAAAAAGATCTTGAATCCATGGTCAAAAAGAGAAATGAGAGAAAAGCCTACGGTGAAGAAAGTTGAGAGATTTCTTGAGGGATATTTGTGATTTCAATAAATTTGATATAGTAAAATTTGGATGTAGATACGGTTATAGAGTCTCAACTGAAAAATTGAAACGTTACAACACTTTTAAAGGTCACATAGTTTCCCAACCCGTGTGCCAACCGTACGTGGATTACTATCAAATTACGGGGATCACATGGTTCTTGTGAATAGTTTGGGAGACCATAAACAATTCATGATATTTGAATATATTTAAAATTGAATCATTTTTTCATGGTCATTCTACCTGGGTCTCCTATTTAGGGAAAACTATGAGGCCCTATACTATATACTAAAACATCTCACACAATTTCACAAAACCGTGCAGGATGGGTTGATCAGTTTCTACTAATCATGTGGCCTTATTGTATCTTCATGTGGATAGGGTTCTGGTCCATGAATAATCCCCAGACACCTTAATTCCCTCTATTACGTTACTATACATTCAAATTAGGAAAAAAAATAAATTTAACCAAAAATAAAAGGATCCAATCCTCATAAAAAACCCGCTTCATATAATATCCTCTTTTAAAGGAACCCATCTTTGAGTTTCACTTCCATGGGTAGTCAAGATTAATATGAGAATAAATCCATCCATTGAACGTTTACATAAACCACCAACTCCCATGTATCATTCTATAAATTACCATGCTTCCATAACACCTATAATAAAGGGAAGGACCATCCTCATAGATCCTTCACACTCTAATTAGTGATGGGTATGCAGTACCACTCAAAAAATACTCAACATCCAATTTAGCATCATAGGGATCAAATGTTTGAGATAGGTCATCCTCATAACAAAAAAATTAAAAACATGGAAAATTATTCAATAGAACTATACCTCTTAGTTAATAGAAACTGATGGGATTTTGACTAGACTCCCTCCATGATCTCAAAAGGCCCAACAAAATGAAGTGACAACTTTCCTTACGTCCATATCTACATATTCAAATGCCATGGTGATACCCACAGTAATACATGATCCTCTACCTCAAACATAAGAGTTCATTTATGATAGCTGATATATGATTGCTATCCAGACTGAGAAGAAGATAGTCACATCCAAACCAATTACAATATCTTTGAAGTCTTCTATATGATACATGGACCTATTATCACTACCTACCCTTACTCTAGATAGTACAAAGGTGAATGACATGGGATACCACATAAGGCCACATACCGATCCATTTGAATTTATTCCTAATTTTTTTAGGAAAAATCAATGAGAGGGATATTATTCTCCTAAGAACATCTAAATAGGATTCATGTCTGAAGCATGACCTCAAACACTTGTGTAGTCAATTTTTACTGACCATCAGTTTGGGGGTGAAATGTTGTTCTTAGAAAAACTAGTATTCCTAAAGAAATCAACAATGATTTCTATAAATCTAATGGGAAATTGAGAATACATATATTAAATGATAGTACATGGGACCTTGTGTAGGACTATAATATCATAGACATGTATTCATATCATATCATCAGTTGAGAAAGTCTCCAGGATTGGAAATAAGTTGTCTACCTTCAATATTCAATCCATGACTACCCAATATGTGTTGGTACCGTGTGGTGACGTCAGTAAACCATCCTAAAAATCAGTCACGATGTCATCCCATTTCAATTTTTGTACAAGTAGCTACTGTAATAATATAGTTATCCAATGGTGTTCATCAATCACCTGTTCATAGGTGGATTAAATAGTGATAAAACCCACAAGATTTCATTTCATCCGTGTCCACCAATACATGCGATGCATATAATGATACATATTAGAGATATATAGGTGAAATGACCACTGATAATCATGATACTCTTGCATCAGATCCTATATCATGTCTGTGGGAACCCATATACACCCATGTATATTCATGATGTTATCTCTTTTAATAGACCAATCCAGAGGTGATTCATCAACGAAAATACTCTCTCATAGGACCATACCACCAGGGCAAGAAAACATGCTTCTCTTTATCCTATCAAGTAGTCAAGAGGTAAATTCTAATAATGTAAGTAAAGGCCTCTCATGAATCCCCTGAAACCCTATATTCAAATCATATTATATGTCCATCAACTTCCATTCAACATTGTCTTCATAAATGGAATATTCCAAGGTTTTCTGACTTAGCTCATTAGCAACTTCATTTCCCTTTCCAGGTGTATAAGAAATATAAAAGACAACATATTGAGGATATTCTACCAATAATCACTATCTAGGATTTATATCATGAAATGTAATGATATATTTTAATATTTTTTGTGTTTTATTGAACAAAAATTTATCTACCAACTGATAATGCCTCTAACAGTGTAATGCATGAATGACCACTACAAGCTCGAGGTCAGGCATTGGATATTTACTCTGATGTGGTCTCAACTAGTGAGACCTACACACAATGAATTTATCCTCTTGGATCAATATTGAACCTATACTGATGCAAAAATAATCAAAAAACACAATATATACTTTACCATGTTCAAGAAGAATCACGATCAGTGTTGAAGTAAGGATTTATTCAAAATCCAAAAAGGACATCTAGAATGATTCAGAACACTAGATCATTACACCATTCCTTGTCAATGGAGTTATATGTTCTGAAATATGTGAGAAGTCAAGTATGAAATTCCTATAATATACATTCATTCCCCAAGAAACTATGTATATCAAACACATTTTGAGGCTCCTCCTAAGAAAACACTGGACTCACTTTCTCTGGGTTAACATATACCTTATATTTTGAGATAATATGACCCATTAAGTTAATCATGTTGATCCTGGAGAGGAACTTTGCGAGAATAACATATAATTGATTTTATCTCAGTGTAAATAATATGACATCATGATGTTTGGAATGGTCACATTGAGTATGAGAATAAAATATGATGTCATCCAAAAAACCATGATGAAGGACTATAGGTAGGCGTGGAACAATATTTTCATTCAGTATATGAAAACATCAGGCATGTTTATAATACCAAATGACATAACCAAGTACTCATATAAACAATAACATATAATAAAATAATTAGGAGGTTTGTCTAAATGTCTGACTTGAACCTGATGATAGCCTAATCATGTGATGATCTTCATGAACACCCTAGAACCATGAAGCTGGTCAAGGAGATCATCTATTAAAGGAAAAGGATAATGGTTCTAAACCATAATCTAGTTCAATCACAAGTAATCGATGAATGTTATAAGTCTCACATCCTCCTTTTGGGAGAAAATAATAATTGAACACAAAGAAGACATGAATGGTTAGATAAAAACTTTATATTAGAAATCCTATAACTATCTATTGATATCCTTGAGATCAGTAGGTGTCATCTTATATGGTCGAATAGATACTCGAGATTTTCCTTAAACAATATCAATCATAAAATCTACCACTCCCTCAGGAGGTATTCCAGGGAAACCTTCCAAGAAAACACCCCAAAAAATCAACCCTCATTACCAAAATAGATTGATGTATTTCCATATCCTCTATATAAATGCTAGAAATATCGATAGTCACTCAACCTAGTACATGATGTTGTGGTCTAGATCTGATTTCCTGCACATCCATTTCACCCTTATTAATACAACTGTCATACTCTTGTGTTGTGAAGTATAACATGTAGAAATTTTAGTTGATATAGGCATGATATGGGACTAACCAGTTCATCCTATGAATGAAATCAAATCTCATCATCTCAAGGATGAAGAGGTCCCATAAAAAATGACAATTCCCTGACCGAAGGAGGCCATATTTTCATCTGCATTTATCCTCTGACTATACACCCAATGGTGATTCTATGTTCATCATCCCAAAAAGGTAACGAACTTCATGCCCAAGAATTTCCAAGATCAATGTATTGATAAATGAGTATGAAGAGACTATATCAAACAAGGAATATATGATCATAGAGGAAACTAGTATAGTACCTCTTAGAGTAAGTAGTTCTAATCTATGCTCATTGGGTATTTTATATAATGCATATAACTGGCCTAATAAAAAACCCTATGATAGAGCAGGAATAGCCTTTTTTAATCTGGTTTACCATTGTAGATAATAATAAATCTGGCTACCACAGTGATGACCTACTCTCTGGTCTATTCAACCTATATTACTCCGACATCATACCTAATGTGGCCTTACTAATCCAGCTCATAATGGTTGATGTAGTAGGGATTCTATTTCATAATAAATAGGTGTAATTTTCTAGTAAAACCTTTAATGATTGCACATCCATCTACAATCGTGATTCTATAGTGGGTCTCTATTACACGGTGGATTTAAATTCCCCTTCTATCCACACTAATGACATAAAAAAGAGATACCAATGTGGATACTATGAATACCACTACTCTAATAAGAAACCCCAAGGAATAATTCATACTATTTGAATAACTACTTCCCTATCTTGGCACTAAAAAATTGTTCCAAATACTACCACCTTCTCTCAGGTTGCACACATTTATAAGTGACTGGTTCAGAATATCATAATAGGTAGATTCAAGAAATATGTTCTTCTATAAGAATACGGCATAGTTGATCCCATCCTCAAAGTTCATATCTCATGATATATCATCACCATAATGAAGTGATATGAAACATTGATGCCTGATGAAACACACTTAAAAGTCCATGATGGACATAACACCCTTCTCTAGGATCATAAACTCCCTGGGTCGGTTATATCTCAGTGAATGAGGGAAATATTAATCATAGAAGGTATTCTGGAAATCTTCCCATAACAATAATCAATGAAAAACATACTAGGTAATCATATCCCACCACCATTTGGAAGAATAATTCAATATATAGGTGGTGAGATTTAACCTCCTCTCTAGAGGCATATGTATATTCATAGAGATATATAAAATGTATTCTATCTATGAATCAAAATACTAATTACCACCATCCCCTGAGAAGATGGGAGGATTATACAGATGTAACTCTTGAGTATGATTATATATCATATGCACAATTCATGGCACAACTTGTATAGCATACCTTAAGCGTAATAAAATTAATTGAAGCTAAGAGTCAATACCCAATTTGGTAACAACATGTGGTTCATCAAGTTGAAATCCTAGAAGCATCATTGGTGGTTTGGTTCCCATCACATATAGAGTACGGTCATAGACTCCCTCTTAGTACATGACTGGAGGATTTCATGGTGGAATAGTTTTACAGATTCTAAACACGCTCCTTAGAACACGATTTCAAATAGGATAAGATCATTAATAGAAATAGAGAAAAATTAAAAGTGGGTTCACTACCGAAAACATTACCCCAAATACCCTCTTATAGGTCAAGGGTATTGGTAAGTGTTTATGTTTTCTATTTACATGGGTTCTAGTATGTGGAAGGTTAATTAGAATTTATGGAGGGATACACTCTATAAATTTCACTTTTACGCTTCATCTAAAGAAAACCATTTCATTTATAAGTCAAAATTTATATTTAATTTTTTTATGTTCATAAATACATAATACATGGTTGAAATAAATGTATTACCATCTATTGTTTATAAATTCTCATGCACTTTATAAACTGAGATCAATACCAATTTAATTGAACACATTCCCCTAAAATTCGGTTTCATAATGTAATGGGTAAAATATGATGGCTCAATATAAATTCTTTTAAATCAATCAAGGCTATTCTAAAAGAGTTATTTTTAATATGGGTAACACTATGTAAGAGTTATAGATAAAAATAAACATCATTATTGGGGGTGCGGAGAAATTGGGAATGACATTAGGAAATACATCATCATATTCCCCAACAATTAGTATATCTTTGATGATATGTCTATCCCTAACCATTTTATATAGATACCCCTCATGAATAGTTAACAATACCTATATAAAAAAACTAATTTTTCTTGAAATTTTATATTCATCCTCATACTGATAGACAATCAGTGGTTTATTTGGAATAAAAACCATGGATTCCCTTCCTTAGTAATTAATGTTGGATCTATAATAGTAGATCCAATCCATTCCCTATGTCACATGAAATAAAACTTGTGGGATAAAAATTATATTTAAAGTAAATATATTCTAGAAATAACTATTTGTGAGGACCTATAAATTTTATATGTGATCATCATACCATTTTTATTTTTCACAAAAATAATTCAACAACTAATTATTAATGTTGTGATATGATACACATAGATTTTTGTCAAATATAATATAGTGGGTAGAACAAAAAATAAAATAATTATATTTTAGTTATTGATTTAATGAATAGTGTATGTTTCACCACTCTATTCTCATGAACCACATTAGCAGTTGTGATCACATGAGATTTCCCTTTATCAATTTCATTGAGTGGTTTTTTGACACCAATTTTCATCATTAACCCATTGATTCGAGAATTAGTTGGAATGATGGAAATAATTTTGTTTTTTTATCATTGGAGTGTGGGTGGTGAATTTTATTGATATCTCCCCATATCTAATTCATTGAAATTAATCTTTACATCTATTTAGTGTTCACTTTTTCAATAGAAATATTTTCCAAACTTGAAAAATTTAACTGTTACCTTAGGACTATTATCCATTGATTATTTTCACACATATGGAATAATGTAAGATTTATTTTATTTCATACATGGGTTTTATTATTAGTTTTTAATTTTTTATTATTATAATTAGGAAAATGATTGGAATATCCACTCTATATTACTACCATTGGATAACATTGTTTGATTTCTTTACAGCTACTAAATTCCCATATCTAAAATGAGTTTTAGAGACTTGGTTTTAAGAAAATGGGGAATGAATAAATTTTTTTAATCTATGATGATAAAAATAATCAATTAAAACACATTTCTTATCAACAATTCGTCATAGGTACCAATAGATTCATTAACCTTTTATATAATCTCAAGGAATTCCATTTCTGTTTTTCGAAGATTTTGGGAAATTATTTTCTAAAAAATAATCTATTAAACATTTAACATTCAACGGAGTAAATATTTACTTCATTATTAATATTATTAATATGATTCCTCTATTTATTATCTTATACATTCAAATGATGCACAACCAAGAATGATTTTTCAACCTCTAATTAATAATTAATGTAAAATATCTTTTCAATGGAACTAATCCATTACATAGTAACATTTATATAAAAATATTCACTATAAGAAGGTGGATATTACATAATGAAAGGATAAATGATTTTTTGGAAACATATTAACTCATTTATATGCTCAGAGTGATTAATTTCTTATGATAATTTCATGATTATAATAAAAAAATATATTCCCACTCCCATGACATTCACTTGATCAAGAGGACAATCATTTCATTATCTTCCACAATAATTTTTAACATTATTCCTCCAATTTACATCCAATTAATAAAAAAATAATATTCTAACAATAATGATGCAATAGTTATATTGAGAAATCAATTAATGGTGAAAATTATTCTTAATATGATTTAATTTATAACACATTCTTAAAAACCTATCACACATTTAAATTTACCATCTATAATTTTCTATTCATTATATGGGTTATTCATTTATATACTTATATTATTCAGGAAATTATCTCCAAAAAATAACTAGCCAATTATTTATACAAATAATAGAGACCGAAGAATAACATATATAAATATTGCATCATTTTTGTTGAATATTCAATCTATTTGAAAATAATACACATCCCATAATCATAATGGTTTACTATCTTTAAAGTGTATAAATATAGTCATATTATTTCATCAAATATATTCATTATCTCTAAAATATTATTCATTAATAGTACCATTATTATATATTTATTACTTAATACTATTCTTTATAACCTGGGAAAAAGGAAAACCTGAGAAAGAGAAAGATCATATAATTAATAATGGTAAAAATTAGAGATATCAATAAATTATTATATTAATTTATAAGATAATAATATGGGTAAGAAAACATTAATAAAGCTTAAGAATATCATACCCAATATAACATATATTATAATTCATGATTCATGGAATATATATTTTTTTATTTCAAAATACTTAAGTCACTAGAGAGAGAAATCATCATCAATAATTCATGGTCCATGGGAGTGTATAATAAGCATAAGATAATGAAGTAGGATTTTTTAACAATAATAATAATGTAATATAATTTCATCTGTCAAGTAATACTTCAAACACTGTCATTATATAGTGGATAGAGTCCCATAATGGATTGAGTTTACACCCCAACCTATTTTTATTTCTAGAATTGAATCACTTCCAATTCTATTTTATATTAACACATGATATACCAATCGTTAACCAATTAATTTTATATATTTAACTAACCCACAAATCACATAATTAAATGAATATATATGTGTCCCCCAAGATCATAACAAAATAACCAATTCATCATAACATAAACCATTGAAAACAATGATGTTTCAAATATATTTTCACATAATATATCCATAATTCATTATGATAAATAACATTGATGGTTAATTAGATCATATCCATAGTTAATAATAAGAAAAATAAAAGGATATTTACCTTGATGTTATATATTCTTAATATAACCTTAAAACATTTCTTTAAAAACACGAGAAAAATATTGTTTTATTTTTATAACATTTTAAAGACAAATTCACTGAATATTGAGTAAATGATTAAATTTTAAAATAACCCCTAAAATTTATTATTTATGTATCAAATGAATTAATAATATTTATGGCAGTAAAATCCATTCATTTGATAAATTCTAAAAAAAAGGAACTTTTCCATATTTTTGTAAAAACACATAAATATCCTATTTGTAAAACTTTGAAAAAATACCTTTTTAATAATTTTAAAAGAAATTAAAATGTATCTAAAAATGTATTTAAAAAATAATATTATTATAGAAAATAAAATATTCGAATAAATCTTAATGGACATTGTAAGAGAAGAAAAAGTTCGTATACCAATGGTGGGGTAGTGGAATCTTTTCTAAAAAAACATTTCTAAACCTTTTTAATTATCAAGCCGAGGATAATGGAAGAAATCAGGTAGAAAAAAAATATAATTTCTTAAGTGATAAATAATATATAATTATTTCAAATGATATTCAATAATAAAAAATACAAATTAAAAATGAGATGGCAACGTAAAAACATTATGTGAGTCCTAGATTTGTTCACAAGAGCTCTTAAGAACATATATAATAAATTAGTATTTATTATAAATATATAATATAATTGTATTCATACTTATCCTAAAATATATAATTCCATTAGAAATTATAATAATCCAATTATTAACAATTCCTTATTAAAATCAAAATTCGGGTGAAAACTTGTCTGTTTTCCATGCAGGGTTTAGTTTGATGACTGTGGTCCTTGCACCAATTTCATGGATTCATAATATTCATAATAATAATCACTTTATAATTAAAATATTTTTTAAATATATAAATTTTTATAAATATTCATATATGGTGTTGATGAAAAATGAATTACATCACTTCAGGGAGACTGTAGTCGATATATACACCCTAATAATTTTTTAATATTAAGATAATTGAATGGAAAGGGAGATAAATAATAAAATATATTTTTAGAATAATAATAATAATATAAAATGTACTATATATTAATTAAATCCATCCATATGACCATTAATGCATATAAGAAATGAAAAATTAATCACATCTCTTCAAAAAGGTGGTAGTCCACACATATGCCCAAATAAAGTTATCAGGTATCGTATGATAAAAATGTGAAATAAAACAGATACACCATTAGTTTAAAAACATTTTATTATATTAATTACACTTATTTAATTAATTTTGTATAGTTATATAATATTTTTATGTGACTTAGGAAGAAATAAACTCAAAATATATCGACAAAGACAATAATCTCTTCTTTGGGAAACCTCTTTAATATTACACCTTAAGCTCCCAAAGGTTGGTATTTTGGGAATAAAATAAGACATATTATGTAGGGAATGAAGTTAGGAATGCATTTTGGTATGTATTGGATGATATATATGTCTCAATGTGTGTCAATAAGTTAATTGAGTATGTTCCCATTCTTATGTGTCGTGGGTAGGACTCTTATAAATATTAAGAAAATTAAAATGTAATAAAGTAATATCAAGTGATATTGGGACCAAGTGGAAAATACTTTTAGATAAGTTATTTTATGGTAAATATATATTCAAAAATTAAATATTATAACATTATGGGATTTTTAAAAATTATCTATTAGTTTACCTCCTTTATTAAAAATTTTTAACAAAAAAAACAAGGTGATTTTTTTACCATAGTTACTATTAATTATGAAAAAAATGAAAGTGGCCTCATTAAAAAATTATGAAATTATAATTATAAAAATGGAATTTTTTTATCAAATTAAATTTCTAATAATTTTCTAGATTCATTTAAGAATAATCATGAAAAAAGGAATGAACCCCATTTTAAGAAAAAATTCATTTTTAAGCATAAAATTAAGTTTGTTATAATTATTTTCCATGTAAAAATATTAAATGATTGATGAATTATCATATTAAATATAATATCTTAATATTATATTAAAATAATTCATTTATTTTTATTAATACAATTTATACGATAAAAACACATTACACACATTAAAATGGGTTTTCAGAAAAACATATCTTTTTTACCATGATGTTCATTTATTTTTATTACAAACTAATTGATAACGAATGAATTAATTTCCTAAATGTCTAAAAGATAATCTATCATATGTTTTCTATTGTTAATTTATTTTTATATAAAACGTATATGATAAAAACAATTATAAAAAGAAATACTTTAAGAAAGTTCTTTGGGATCAATAATGTTTCCAAAATGAATTTGAAATTATTTTTAACAATTAAATTTCATTTAAATAAAATATAATGTGATTAATTTTATAACGTATAATAATTATTCACATAATATTATAGTTTATTCTTTACAATCTATTGAAAATTTATATATAGAGTGAATATATATTCTAAAATCATATAATGCTACATCAAATATACCTAGAAAATTTCTCATAAGATTATCTCAAATAGTGTAATAATATATATTATCATAGAATCCTTGAATTTTGCTAACAATTTCATTCATCCTGATGAAATAATCTTCTATATTCTCTTCATCATCTATTTTTATCACTTCAAATAGGATCTTCTTGACTTATAACTAGGATTCTACCACATTGATATTTCCATTATAACTGCTTCTTAGCTTCTCCCATATTCTATTAGTTGTTTGAAGTCCCATTATTTCATTTTTTGAATTACCAAAATTTCTATGTTTCTCTTTTAAAGGAGTCTGATAGTATCTTCCCTAGTACTTGGTGGATGTCCCACCATTGTAGCATCCTAAATATCTATAATAAGATATATGGGCTATGGTAGCATCCTATTCATTCATATGTAATAATTAATTATTTAAAAAGTATATATTACATGTTTATTAATATAATTAAGGATCTCAATATAATAGAAATTTATTTATATCCTTATATGGGACCTTTTCTTTTATACTAGTTATAGAGCCCAAGGATTGGCTACGTACCATTGGGTTGGGGGGGAGGCAGATAAATTAGTGGTAGCCTATTTTAACAAATTATCCTTTTAATTCAACTTATATGATATACTAAAGTATCAATCCATTATATATAATTACTCATTTGAACCTTATTTGAAACAATAATAAGAAATCACAACACAAAATGATTTAGAAGTTTGTACATAAAGATTAATTCCAGGTTGTAATTGATTATATGACATAGTTATAGATTCTAATTGATATGAAAACATATTTATTGTAATTTATTATACACCCCAATTACATTATTCACCACAATTAGTTGTACACAAAAACCACTATCTACACCCCAATCACCTGTTTTTAGTCCTGACTAGTTAGACACCCTATTTTAGTATCTCCTCTTCATGGTTGATCTAAAATTTGATATATATCCATCTTTTTCTTAGTTGATTATACACTACTAAGAATGATCTTACTCTATAATATAATATGATCTCATCAACTTTTGTACAATTTTACTGTTTTATGTACACATCTTCTTCATATCATCAGCTCTCATCTTTCTTAGCTTCTTAGATTTCCGGATATTTTTTTTCAATAATTAAATTACAAAATCAGTTCGTATTTTTCATAGTTCACAAATCATCATTGAAAAATCACATCATAAAATCATAGAGAAGTTCATGGCTCATGATTTTTGGTACATGAGTTAATGAAAACAAATGCGGAATCTATTTATTATTATTATTATTATTGTATTTTTTTTTCTTCTGTTCATTATATTAACTATTTCCTCATGCATCCTTGCATCAAAATTTGTATTATTTTATATAAACATTCCTAGTTATCAATGTATATTCATGAGTGGATAGTAAAATGTTTTTACTATTTAGTAAAGATTTTTTTAAGTGTGTATGACTAAATTATATTTATTCATGTGTAATATTTCATCCACACATAATCTAGAATATATATGTGGACCATTCAACATTTTTTCATCAAATAGAAAGAAATATCTCAAAATGTATTTTTACTTAGAAAAATTCGGGTACATGAACTTCACTTGTTCATATGGTATCACTTTTTTCTTTATGTTATTTTATAGTATGAAAAACTTCTTCTTATTCTTAATGTATGTATGATGATTTAATTGTATCCTCGCCTCATATAAATGTTTTAATGTGAGAGATCATCACATAAATAAAACTAAACCATGAAATATTATTTTTTCAGATTTTAATTTTGAGTAATAAATCTTTTAGAGAATACTTACACAAACATGAACCCTCTACTAAATTTATGGTACCTATTCACAAAAATATATAATCAAAGGTCTCAATTTTTTTATCCTAATAGGCTTATTTATTCTCTCTTTTATGTAAGTTGAAGTACATTGACTCTCTTTTTTTATAAAAAATAATAATAAGATAGATATCAATGATAATCGCTAACCCAATACTTGGTGTATATCATAAATTATATAGGAATTTCCATCACTTTTTATCCAAATTTTACGTTGAAACTATCTTCATTAACTCCCAAACATTAAACATATCTCAAATTATATTTATTTTAAAAGTCATGGTTTTCATTTTTCACATATATGGGGTACTCATTTTTATGCATTAAAAGTCTCTTGATTATCATTATTATAAGTCAAAAAAATCAAGAATGAATTTTGAAGAATCAATATCGAACTATAAAAAGGTTTTACACTTGACATTAGCTCCATATTCAATCTTCTTATAATAAGAAAAACATAATATTTATTTAAGTGGGTTTTTCAAATTTTTATCTTGATAGAAATAAATTTATATTTAGATTTATTATGGTAGTTGTAAAATAAAATGTCTTATGAATTCATTTATAATCCAAATCTCATAGGATATGAAGAGTTTGAAGACAAACTAGAGAAAAAAATTAAAACACTTGATTTTAAATCCAATGAACCACCTTTTTCCATATCTCAAAAGATAAATAGTAGAAGTTCTATTACGATATCCTATATTAATGCATGAATGATATTCTAAACACCTTTATTATCTTCCACATCTATTAGACCACTCAGTCCTGGAATTTAGGTTGTCTCTAGGAACACACACATACAGGTATGTGGTGTATGATTCCTTGTGTTCATTATACAAGGCCACTAATATTTATTCTATATGTATGAATTTATTTCTTTCCATGCATAAAACATCCACCATGTTTCTTCATGTGGATGACTATCATCGTATGCTCTCTTACACCTAGAAGTTGAGCAATGTCCTATGGATAGTTCAATGGAGGATCCATTTTCTTTTTATTTTCCTCATTAAAAATATTCTTTAAGACAGACTTGATATCCTCGTTTCATTCTTATTACAAGAAATTTATTTCAACCATATATTACTCCTTAATAATTCCAAGAATTTCTAAAATTCTATAATCCATCTAAAAACTAAATTTCTTAAAATCTCACAACCCAATAAAATAATTCTTAAACTATAACAACATTATCAATGTATTATTCATCTTATAATATGGATGCTTCAATTTCATTTTATTTACAACCCAACTCAATATGCATCTATATCAATTTAAAAATAACTATGATACTCCAAACACCATCAATATATGTCCTATTCATTAATAATAACTCTTCAGCCATGCCAAATTATTTTAAGTATGTATCCATAAAAATATTCCAAGAATCATCAAATACTCATTCTCATATTGATATCTACCCAAAACCAAATCAATTAATCATGTTGGAAACAAATACAATCCATATTAACATTATCTTATAAATTGTTATTATAAAACAACATTGATTTTTATTATAAATGTAATTAACTTGGAATGGAAATAATAAATAACCTGAACTAAAATCAATGTCATAGTACATGACATTATGTAACTTAATAAATTTATATAAAATAATTATTGTCCTAAAAAATATAATTATCAATGGAATTAATAAACTACATCACCACTAATCATGTATTTAAGATATTATTTATTATATTATTGGTTTCATATATTTAATTGAATTCATTCATATAACTATAATAAAAATAGAATTCACATTTCTAATGTAGCTTCAACTAATTTTTAGAAAAAAAATATATAAATTGACATCTTGATAATAACTTTTAATAATCATTAGTTTTATCTTAGTCACTCCATAGTTATTGAAATAAATAACATAATCATACCTATAATGCCTTAAATAAGAACCAAGCCATCCCTAGTATCTTATGTTTCCACAATATCAATGATGGATAATCATGCATATAGTCTACCCCATGCTCCCATGCTACCATATTCTATCTATAAAATCTCCTAAAAACATAAAAAAGTATTTAATACCACATTATAATATGCCTCAATTAGATACCTGGTCATTACCTAAACTAGGCCATGACAATACCTATGGTGAACCACCTAATCATTAGTGAAATTTCAAAATTTCACTATATAGTTTTATCATTTTAAAATATGTTTTCGTTTTAATTAATATGATCTAAATAATCATTTTATCATTCCAATAATCCAACTTTACATTAGTATAAATAATAAGAATAAAAACAAAATCTAGTCCACTAATGTGCTAACTATACTATATAGGAACCTTGTATATCTTTATATATATATATATGACTATATATTAATAAATTTTCATATATTCCATGATCTAAAAAATAATATAATCTTGTGAATATATAAAAAATGTTCACAATGCAAGAAAAACTATTTAAACTATAAAATATGAAACTAAATAAAAATAAATATGAGATAAATGAGCCTCCATAAAATTCTTATTTCCCCTTATCCTATACCTAGAGTAGTCTTAACCATGCTATTATAACACCAATAAACATAAAATTTATAAGAATGCAAAAATGATAAATCAGAATTAATGTTCTCGAAATTAAAAAATTTAAACAACATGTCCATCATCATTTACTTACAGTGTCCGAGTGTAATAAATCAATAATATACATGTAAAGAAAGATAAACACAAATTATGAATTATCATATGAATATATGAAATATTCCAAATCCTTTACATATATAATAAATAAAAACATTCCACATATAAAAGTTATTACATGTAAGAGAAAAAACATAAAATTAATTCCCAATTTACTAATAATCATAACATGTAACACCTGATATAGAGAATTTCCAAACATGGGAAACATGGTTCAAACCATACTGAAAATCCACTTTAATGGTCAATATAAAAAAATAATCCACCTAAATCATCTCTATAAGAGGCCATGGATATATGTAAGTCATGCCATGAATTAATAAACCATTATAGTAAAAAATAACTTTTTCAATGAGACAAACCTAATAATGTTCTACCCATCCATCTACTATATAATGAATAATAGTAACAGATGGATCCTAATATAACAAAATACATAGAGTTGAGAAAGCTATAATTGGATACAAAACTAGTCCATAATATATAGAGGTTAATATATATATATAGGGAGTTATTTGTTATTATGAAGTTATGACCAAGAAATTTACTTCTTGCTACACATTTCCCATTATAAACAAGGTATCCCATGATGTTTACAATGTTTGAGCATAGAAAAAATCTTAAAATTTATTTACATGCATAATTTGTGTTTATGAAATATTTAAATATAAAACACATAACTACCCTAAGGTTTCATATATATAATATAATCCCTGAAAACATCTTATCATGGGAAAAATAGTTCAAACAATTTGTGGAATTATCATGACATATAAAAAATATTACAATCCATGAGTAACAACTTTTAACATGTGTTATATAACACAACAAGAATAATAAATAATTTATTCAAAAAGTAATTCTACTGATATAAAATGAAATAATATATTCTGTAACATAATCATAAATATTATATTGAATGTAAAAACCCATACCCTATTCGAGTTGAGAATTCGTATAGGAATTTGAATCCTCAACTTGGTGGTAGTTTCATTTTGAGATCCAAAACTATGAATGAGATCATATGAGTTTTGAAAAATTAAATTGTGTTTTTGGATTGTATTTAAGGTTCTTTTAGTTCGACTGGAGGTTGGGAAGATGTCATGATAGGTGTAGAGTGTCTGGACTACTGAAAATAAGACCTACAATCCATTAATGGTTTCAACTAGAGTTCACACAATGAATGCATCGGCCAGAGGGGATATCCTCCTACCAGTTTGGGAGATTGATGGTGCAAACTATTTTTAATGTTGTTAATTCCACCTAAATGTATTTAAAAATAAGAGGAATCATAATCTTTTTAATAATATACCGACCTTCTATTTTAATGGGAAATGAATATAGGGTAGGTCCATTTTAACTAGATTATTCTATCATTATTACATCCTTTCAACCCCTTAGAATAGGGGTGGTATTTGGTTTGATTCCATGATATTATGAGTAAATTCCTTAAATTTTAATATATTTTATTCCTTCAATTTTTACCCCCTAATTTTAGATGAATTTGGATTAGGTTTTTAGTGAGGATTTTACTGGTGGAAGATGAAATAATCTGAGATCAAGGGGAATTTCATATTGCTTATCTATAGAGTGCCCCTAGATGATGTATAACCCTTTTTAAATGAATTTTTTAATATAGATACATCACCATATGAATTTTTAAATTTCCTTTTATTAAATTAATTTAATTTATCTAGTTAACCATTATCGGTTGTTATGGATTTTTCACAGAATGGTGTCTGGAGTGCATTGTAGAACTCACAAGGGTGATTGGTTTCAGTTTAGGTGTGAAAAAGTTTCCTAGAGAGTTTTTTGATATTATATATTGTGGTATTAATTATAAAATTAAGTAATATTGATAGAAATAATTAATTGGTTGTTGTGGCTAATGTTTAAGTTCATGTCATGAGTGGAAATCACCCAATGGTTTTAGGTTAATGTGAGTGATTTTGGTTCACTCTGCTTTTAATAATTATAAATAATTAAATGAATTTATCAATTAAAAATATATTATTTAAATTATTTAAATATTTAATCATAAATTTATTATAAATAAGTATTGACTTTTTAGATCATGAAAGGTGCTTAGAATTTTGTTATGAGCTTGTACGGGTCTAAATTATGATGGCTGAGTGTTCTTTTTAAAATAGAATAACTTAAAAATAAGGTATGTGGTACCCCATTAATGCATCCATGGTATTTTAGTTATATACATATATTGGAATCTGATATGTGATCTCACTACTATGATTGATTATAAATTATAAATTTAGTATTGTTTTTATTTAAAATGAGATGCCTGTAAAAATTGAACACTGTGTAAAGGGACATAAGTGACCCTTATGCATTGTCTTATCACCTCAGCTATCAAGGACCAAGGAATTGAATACATGTTTATGTCCAAATACAAAAGTAATCTATGGGGAACGATTGAAATTTTTTAGGTGAATATTGTGGCACTTATCTTTGGTTCCCTTAGTGATTACTATGTAGACGTGAGTGACGAATCAAGATAGTTGGACAATGGTTTGTCTATTTGGGAATCTCAAGATGCCTTAAATCTGTTCAGTTAGTGAGATGGGAATTGGGTGAGAATTACTCCTCCATTGAGATATGATTATATGGGTGGTAGACCCAATGGATATTGATGGATAGGTTGTGAGTGAGGAAAGACCAAGTGATTAATTGGGTTTTGATATAGTCTTTCTTCAATCTCCATATATAGGTGTTAGTATAGATTTATTATGTGACCACCAAGGCCTGGATATTTTTTTCTATTATGATAAGGGATGAAATTTAGATTATGTGATTGGTGACAAATAATGGAATATATTGGATAAGAAGGAAACCCACGAAGGGTTTCCCTATTTGATGAGACCTAGGGGACCATGGTGAGTTCCACAGTGACAAATTGTCCCTAGAGAGGTGTATGTGGGAAAATTATATTAATGATTGTAGGTGTAAGATTAGAACCTAAATTAATGATTTAAGCATTTGATAACTGATAAAAAGATATGAAATTCAAAATATCGGATGAAATAGAGCTTATGGGATGGTGTTGGTCAGATTATCATCTAATTGAGAGATGTAATATGTGATGGTTTGGGTGGGATGAGTTTCCTATTGATATGTTTGTGATATAGTTTATGATTCCTTGGAAATGATTCTTTTATCCAAATAGTGGCATAAAAAGTCACCCAAGACACAAATACTATGGTTTGTGACACTTTGGAAATGATCCATAGATCTGGCGATACAATGGTTTGGGATTCCTTCGAATCACTCCTTGGATAAATATGATGGGATACATAGCCAACTGAGATATATATAATATGATTTTGGATTCCATGGAATTGATCCTTAGATGAGCATGGTGGGATTCACAATCCATCAAGATGCATCTACAATTGTTTTCTATGACCTGGATACAATATTTGGATTCCATGATACTAGTATTTTTTATTCATTAGTCACCTTCATTGGATCCATATGGTGGATTGAAATGTTAATTAAGATGAAAAAACTTCCATTTAGTATTCCTTGAGCATGATACATTAATTCATAAGATGTGATGTATTCCACATGGATCCAATCCCCATCTCCATGAATTTTTCTAGGTGATATCTGATAGGGGGAACCACACATCTGTACTTGGATAAGGTGAAGTCTGATATGAAGAGTGACACACCTAGAATCAAATGAGATGAATCTTGGTAGGGTATGGCATGAATCTAGGTAGTTATTTCTATGGAGGGAAATCCATTGAGTGTATTGTTAAAGTTTTCTTGGAATGGTATTCCCTTTGATCCAGATGATTGATTTCTAGTGGGATAGTAAATTTAGTTTCTATAGGAATTTTTTATAGAATGGTAGAGTCATACCAATGGATCTATGTGATGGATTTTTAAAACTATACACCATAAAACTAGATGATGGGATTACAAGTATGGAATATGAATAATAATTGATCTAGGTGATGGATTCCCATCATGGAAAACCCCAGATATTCAAGATGAGTTTCCATAATACAAAAACACTATAGATATACGTAGCTTCCGGACTACGGGTCTGATTTGGATTAACTAGGACATGTTTCAAAGTATCATACATTGAGAATGATAATTTTAATCATGGATTTGTGACTTTATCTAAGACAAAATAACCCTATCTAAAGTAGGTTTGTATCATTATTTGGTTCAACTGAAAAATAGAAGAATCAACAGTGGTTATTTGTTTATGAATACAAAAATTATTGTATTATTTATTCTATGAATATCTCTTCATTAAACTAAATTAACTAGTTATTAATGAAACCAATTTTTTTCTTTACTAAGTTACACTCTCACCCTGATTTGGGGTGCATGACACTTAGGTACATGATTAGTCATTATTGTTTAATGTTTTAGGTTTAAAAGAGGCCTAAATTAGAGAATCACATAGGGCAGCTCTGATTGGATTTAGAGACTAGATGAGGAAATACTTGGGGATTTATGAAGATCCTCAATGGTTTTTATTCACTTAGTTATCTTTTATATGTGATTATCCTAAAAATTAATCAGTGTTTACATGTACTTTCATTAATATGATTTTTATGGCCACATTCATTTATTATTGTTGGATATGTTTATTACTTCAACATAATTTTTTTTCTTTATATTATATTTGATATTTTTTTATTGTGTACTTTGATATGGGGTTATAGTCTCTCCGTATTACTACCCTAGAAAAAATTTCATTTTATTAGGCTTTGGTGTACATGGTTGTGTGGATAATCTCAATTGGTCACCCTACATGCTAGTGAATTTATTAGTGGTCACCTACTAGGGAAGTCAGTTACAAACTAATAAATTAAATTATGTGATTGATATTATACCATGTGTCCGTGTTTTCATTTTTTATTACTGTTTTTTGGAGATGGTAGATGAGTGACAGAGTAAAGTGCTAGATCTTGTGATGAATTTAAAACTATTTCATCTGAAAACCCATCCCAATAACATGTCTAGGATACCATGGATATGGGATTACTATTCTAGGTTTATAATATTATTATTTTATGATTTCACAAATAATGATACACATTAATGTTTATATTTTTTTATTTATTATGGTTTTTTGTTAATTCCCCTTTGGTAAGAGGCCAGTATACAAGAATCAAATTTATAACATATGATTCACCTAAAATTCACATGAATGTTCCTGAATGATATAACTAATCATGAGGGTTCAACATTTTAATGTTCAACAAATAAATTATAGGGTGTTTCCCATATAACATGGTGTCATTCTATCATATTTACCCTATATATAGTTTGTTTAGATGAAAAGTAATGTGTATCTATGATGGGATGATCAATGAAAGAGAAAATAAATCCCCTAGATAAGAGATGTATAGTGACCCTTGTAGGTAATTACAAGAATAGGATGCATTTATGATGTGACCATAGTTGGTGGTTATAATACTAGTTCTATAAAAATGAATATTGTTTAATTATTTAGAATTTCAAAAATAATCCATATGGTATTTCCCCATAGATCTTCTTAGAGTAATTCTACTTATTTGAACCACACAACTATAGAATACGTGAAATAGATCATGGTAGTTTTATGTCATTATAATTGTATATTCAGATTGATGAGATTATGAACCTTGAGGGTGTGGATCCATTATATAGAGTCCCAGTGAGGATTAAGTGGATATTTAAATTCATGAGGGTGTAATCTCATATGTAGATTCTGGGTGATAATTAGTGCCTATGAGTAGGGGAATTGATTACATGTGATGCAAGATATGGATTTCTTTATATTATATTTTTGTATGGGTTTTTGTTCATGTATGTCCCCATTTTCCATTTGAGATGGGAACAAATTCATGTTTATTGTGAGTTGTGAAGCACGTGATATATGAGCATTGAGCTCTATCTCATTATATCAATGGGTCAAGAATTATGATTTATAAGTTTCAATGTTTAACATACTATTATTGTTCTTTGATATATGAGGGAAACCCAAGAGAGATTCCAATAATGTGAGTGCCCTCAAAATGGGAATGAAGGGAAGATAATTGGGTTACGATATGGTTTACGGGATGTTATACAAGCTTTTGTGACAGTAGCATGATAATGAATTAGATACTACGAACTTGGAGGGGGGGGGGTGATTAGGTTCCTTACATTTGGATAAGTTCTCATGAGGGGTTACTGTATATCATATATGCACATGGTTGTCGTGGATTTTTTAGAGGGAAAACATCTTATGTTCTAGTGCCTTGGTATCATGGTACATTTTCTATTCGAAAGATAGGTTGAGTTCTTGAACATTTTTATTTTGTATTCAATTTTTGATACAAAGTGAGAGGGAAAGTATACACATCTTGTGTAGAATGACTCATGTATTTATGGGTGATCATGTGATGTAACTGGGCATAGGTAAATGCCCTTATTTTGAATATTATCATTGAGGATGTTTTGGGATGGATGATATTGACATGAATGCATAGAAAAGATCACTATTTTTTATCCTAGGCCTAGATTGGATGGTGTGACACATGTGGGAGTATTATTAGGGTTATATAGTTAGGTGGTATGGAAGCATACACCCATTATGTTAATATGAAATCAAAGTAAAGTGTGAGATTTTGATGTGGAACCATTGGGTTATAGATCAGTTAGTATACATGTGTGAGTTGATGACCAATGTTTTTGATGAATTTCTTATTATCATGATTACCGGAGAGTTTCATGGAAATGGGGAATTTCTCTCTTTAGAAGATGATATAATTGAAATGGAATTGGTGCGGTGTAATATCCCTATTGGTCAATTCCAGAAATGTATTTACAAAATGAGATGAGTGTTTCTTGGGAGGAGAAACACACATGTGATGATGGAACCTATTGAGGCTATGCTAAAGGAGTAGTATATAAACATTCATATACTGGGGAGTTAATTATAGCTTATTGAAGTGTGTATCCCTCATCTTGGATAGAATTCTATGGATACCGAGGATGAGATAATTATGGTTCTAGCACATGGGGTAATTAATGTATCATATTTATTATATGGTTACAAGGGACATTAATGTCAGGTCATTGCATGTTGTAACGGATAGAGTGTGGACCCTAGATGTGTGGCCCCATTTTTGAAGGGTCATAGGCTTAATGAGACCATTCATTGGACAATATATGTGTTCCTAGACCCCAGTGAGGATGTAAATCTGATTTATTTGGTCCTATTTTAAATAAAATAATTAGGATATAATTGTGACATTGGTTGGATTTAGTGTGATGGAATTGTTCTTGAGAATAAATTAACAAGATATAATAGTGAGTTAGGTTGGAGGTGAAATAGTTCTTAGGTTAGGAGATGGTGATAGTAATGGTTGTTTAAGGATAAAACTGATTAATTTCATTAAAATTCAAGTCCATAATTCAGTGGGGTTGTTAGATGATCATTGGTTGCCTTTATCAATAAAGTAATCAGGATTAGGTGATGTGTTGGAGTCTGGGTGGGTGTGGATAATAATTTTCATGAATGATTGGCTATAGGACAACCAATTATTATTTTTATGTTTAATTGGGTGTATTAAGATTTAAACTTTCTTGATATGGTCATTGAACCACTAAGAATACATTTTCCTAGGCGATTCTAATGGTGGGGAAAACTGTGGGTTGGGATTAGTTGTTTTGATAAGGTGAATTTGGTGGGGAAAATAATAAGCTATATGATGAGTTTGTTGAAAAAAATTGTTCCTTAAAATAAATGGTAATGTGTAAGACCCAAATCAGTGATTCAAAAGTTATAGTGGGGAGTGGATATATTTTTGATGAATAGTGAACCATGTATTTGGAATTATGTAGTAGAAGATTGTTAATAATTTTAGGGTAACACATGATGAATTGATAATGAATTTGAAACCCTATAATTTCCAGTTTACTTAATGAATATTTCAAAATTAATATTGTTTTCGAGAAGTTTTATGTTGTGAATTTTGTAAACCCCATACCCTTTTCACATTTATAATTCCAGAGCAAACTTGAATTTTTAATTTTTTTACAATATCAATATGATAAATTAGGATCCAAATTAGGTCTTTAATGTTTTAATATCATTAAAATATTTTTTTTATAAGGTTTAAGTATTGGTTTATTTCCTAGATGTTTTAGAAGACATAGGACCAGGCAGAGCAGCTCAAAACAATTTCTACATGCTATTCTTGGGCAAAAATATATTTACAGTACAAAGGCATTGGAGGGAGAGTTTACCCCCATCTAAATGGAGGTATTGGTGATGTGAACACTTTTTATTGTATTTAATTATCTTTTTTTAAACAATGGGATGTTTATCTTTTTGTAGTTCATACCCCATTATTTTTAATGGAAATTATGCTTTGCGGTAATTTTGTTCGCTCACTCCCCCACATTTTCCTCTTATTTGGATCATATTAAATATGGATGGGTTTTTGTATATTTATATTGTTTAATAAGGAAAGTCCTTCTATTTTTATCACCATACATCCTTATGTTTTTATCCATCCAATTTTCAATGAATTTGGTGTAGGGTTTTGATAAATATTTTACCATATCAAGGTGAAATATTGTACGATTGAGGAGGATTTAATGTGGTCTCTCTCGGGGAAATCCTAAGATAATGTATTCATTCCATTACATTATTTTTATAAATATATATGAAAATATATTAGTTTTTATGTGTTATTCTTAAATTAAATTGATTTGGATAATGAATCCTTTATGGTTTTGAGGAATTTTGTTTGGAATGGTGCTAATAGAGCATTATGGACCTCCCATAGGTGTTTGGTTGTGGTTCCAGTGTGACAGGAGTGCCCGATGAGTTTTTTTCATTATTAATATTTTTATTAATTATTAAATTAATTAATATTTATTTAAATAATTAATGGGATTTCATGGGCTTTGTATGGTTGTGTGTCCTGGGTGTACTGAACCCCATGACATGAGGTTTTAGCGAGCGGTTATGGGTCGAGGAGATTTTGGGATTTTTTCTTAATTAAAAAAAATTATGATTTAACAATAAATTATAAAAAATATATTGACTAATTAATTATAATATATTTATAATTAATTATGGTAAGTAATATGTCAATGAATGTTCACGAGATTTTGATGCGATCTTGGATGAGTCTTAAGTATGTTGACTGAGAATGATTTTAAAAAGGGAATAAATAAGAAATAAAGTAATTTCAGCATAATAAATACTGAGAATGTATTTTAATTATTTATATATGTTGTCCTGGGTGATTTAAATTTTTAATTAAATAAATTGTGTATTTAAATGATATTCTTGGATAAATTGATAAAATGTTCAGAGCTCCATGAGTAAATATTTTGAACTTTCTTGATGACTCTTCCAAAAATGGAATATTCATTTATTAAACTTGTATGAAATGAGATACATAGACCTTATTAGGTGAGATGTAAGTGGGTTAAGTGGATATGGTGGACCATTGAATAGGTGAACAAAATTCCTTATAGATAGATATGAGTGATGAAGCAATATGGATGGACAATGGGTTGTATATGTAGAAACTTGAGAAACCTGAAGGCCTTGAGGATAGTGAGATGAGTGTGGGGTGAGTGTTACTCCGTAAAAGTGATTTGATTACCTTTGTGGGTAGACCCTACATATACTTATTATAACACCGTGATATTTATTAAAATCAAATTGATTTAATTTTTTGACATCTTGTGTTACATGAAACACTGAGTTTTAATGAATCTCAATATACTATTAATAATGTTTTTTATATTTGACCATTATAAGATTGAAGTTAAACATGGAAGTATGAAATTGAATAGTCACATTTTTAAAATAATTTATAAAGGTCATAGATAAAAAAATATATTTTAAAATAATTACTTAATTTTTAGTTAAGTTATTATAGGCTTCGATAATACCATTTTCTAAAAAATGATTTTTATTGTATTTTGTGGAAAATTAATTTTTTTTCACATTTAGAATTTTTTTTGAAAAAATCATATATTTTGTAATATATATTTAAAAATTATATTGTTGGGAATTTTTTGATAATTTTTAGAAAAGAATAAATTTTCAGTGAGTAGTAATTAATACAAAAAGTTATTAAAAAAATTAATTTTCCATTAATGATTCTATAAAATCATGTTGTTTAAAAATGATTAAAAAGTAGAATTATTTCAATTATAAATTTATTAATACAATTTAGAACATTTTTATAAATTTAATATTTAATTTTAAAATTGAATCATTATATACATATAAAAAATTTCTCTTTTGAAACCTGTTTTTTTGTCACATTAGTGGGTTTAATATTAAATAATTTTTTTTTCGAATTATTTGAATTGAAATTGAAACAAAATGTATAATATATTTTATATAATCATATTTATTATTATATAATTAGTTCATCATAGTTTTTTGACAAAACGAAAAAAAATTATAAAGTTTAATTTCCTCAATAAATGTTGATACGGGTTTACTTGGGTGTTAATCTAAAACGATACGGGTTTTAAAGTCCTAACAGCTTGAAGAATTCCTATTTATTGGACATATTTAGACACTTATTTCCTTATAATATTTTAGTTCTATTTATGGGATACTTTTTCATAAAAGTGGCTAATGAAATAATCTATATAATGAAAAAAGACAAAAGGTCACCCACTTTCTTTTTAATTTCATTAATGTGTTCACATAGGTATAAAATAAATATATGAAAAAAATATTTATTTACATTTTGAGATTAATGAAATTATATTTTTTAGGTCAATTTATTTTTAATTTTAATCATTTATAAAATTACATTAAATTATTAGGAAACAACAACACAATAATTATTTAATTAATATATAAGTAAAATAAATGATACTAAAAATATTAAAATTATTATAAAATGAATTAACTATCCAATTTAATGAATTTTTAGATAAATACTATATTATATAATGTTTTAAAAATTATATATTGGTATTACGCTTTTTTTATTGATATTTTACAATTCAAATTAAATGAATAGTGTGTAAAATAGCATTAATGATATTTTATAGTTAATAATATCGTATTAAAAGAATTAAAATTACTAAAAATAGTATCCACTAATAATTAATTTTTATGTATTTAAAAATATCATCAAAATTGGTATCATGGTCCATGGGGACTTTTTTATTATTTATATTGACCCCTAAATAGTAAAAAACATAGTTACAATGGTAATGGGTGAAATAGGGTTTTTCGTATTTTATTCTTTTGTGTTGAAATTAATGTTACACACACATACAATTTTTATTTTATAATTTTTATTTCATATATAGAACTAGTGGGAACAAATTATTTGATCTGTCTAATTTTATTTTTAGTATTAAATGAAATATTACCTAGATATGATGGCTAGTTGATGTAGTGAAAAATAAAATGGTAAAAATAAAGAATCATAGATGTTATGGAAGAACATGTTAAAACTATTTTTTGTGGTATAGCTATGGATCGTCCATTAAATCACCCCAATCATTTATCTATAAAATTTTTAGGTAAATGGGGTGATTTTCACTTACCATTATGGAATAGTTTTGGGTATTTATAGAAATACCAAACCTCCCTCATTATACATGGACACCTCTTCAACTGAATTCATCACACATCAAAAATACTTTTTCTCTGCCGAAACCATAAAAAATACCTCCCAAAAATATTAATATATGTTATATAGATGATGTTATTTCCCAATTTCAAACCCTATGATCCTTAATAAGATATCCAATGGAGGACATTCTAAGCGATGGTAATTATATTCACTGTGCTCTTTCTATTTTTACTTCACCTATTACAAGCTTCATTCAAGTACTAATAATTAATTTATAATAAAACAAATATATAACATATTATTATATTTTATTATGTTTCTTAAATAACATATGTCCTTATAATATTCCACCAAATAGAAAATAAAACTGTTGATTGTGTGTACCACTACTGGAAAATGATCCTATAACCATAGTTCAAAACCGTGGGTATAGACCCCAAAACCATGGGTATAGGATATATCCATGGTTTGGGGAACTGTGGTGGTTGGTGGCATCAGTATAGGTCCATGACCTATACCCATGGTTTGAAAAAACTGTGGGTATAGGTTTTTCCACCGTGTCATAACTCTATACCCACAGTTTGGAAACCATGGGTTTAACAAATTTTACAAAATTGCGGCCCGCGGGATTCGATCTCGTGACCACTTCTCCATTCATGAGCGGCCCTAACACTACGCCATCACCACATATATGTATGTATATATATATATATATTTTATTAAATATATTTATTTAAACCATGGGTATAAAGGAATAAACCATGGGTATTGAACTCCCTCCAATTTGTTTTTGTTCTCACGGGAAAAAAATTCCAACGCACACGCGGGAAACCTATTCCCATGGTTTGTCAAAACCGTGGGTATCAGTGTTTTTAGCTGAAGACTATACCCACAGTTTTGGGGAAAACCATGGGTATAGGTCACCCTATCCCCACGGTTTTGGGAAAACTGTGGGTATATGCATTTTTTGATACCCTATACCCATGGTTTGGAGAAAAGCATTGGTAAAGGGTATCCTATGCCCACGGTTTGGGGAAACCGTGGGCATATGCTATAAAAAATGTATATACCCACGGTTTTCCCAAAACTGTGGAGATAGGGTGACCTATACTGACAGTTTTCCCCAAAACTGTGGGTATAAGTCCATTTTCTAGTTGTGTACGGCGAACCATCGCGTCGCAAACAATTATAATTAATTTTCCATAATCATATATTATGACTAGATGTAATGATATATTTAAGATATTACGATAATTTTTATAAAAAAATTATATTTTTCAATTATAACATCACATATAAATTCATATATTCTATTCTGTGAGAATAAGATAACACCTCTCGTTTGTACGGTTGATTACCGCCTCATGAAATGATGTGATCAATTATTTACATATTCATTATATAGAAATTAATAACGATAGGTATAATAATAATAAATTATATTTATGACATAAAATTAGTTGTTATGGTTAATTTATAATTTCTATTTATTTTTTATCCATTGAGATAATGGAAGCAACTTGCATGCATACATATAGGCCATCGTATCACTAAACGATGTATTTTATATATATATATATATATATTATGGATAAATAAAAATAAATAGATAATAAATATATATTATATTTCTATAATGGATTAAAATATGAATATATTGGAACAATTATCAAATTAAGTTGAATAAAAATAACAAATAATAACATACATGAAAAACAATGTAGTTATTACCAAAATAGGATCTTAAAAAAGAATTATTAACAAATGGGTAAGAAAGGTCATAATAAAATCATATATGGAATGATTTATATATATTCCTATAAAATATGTATAACCAACTTATATTTTTTATAAAGTATGTTTGAACTTGTATGAAGGATGTCGAGACATAAGGTAAGATATTTTTGTCTCAATTTTTCATCTTCAGGACATACGTTATGTTATGCTCAATTATTATTTTATGGGGTGTATATAGAGAAAAATTCAAATGTTATATCATGGATATCCATATTTTCATTATATTTATTTATTTATTTGATGTTATTCTTTAATATGTATTATGAATCAAATGTTATCAAAGATGTTTGGGTTTGATTTTACGATCTCATTATTCATCATGATTATTTATGATTATGCTTTAACTGATAAAACCATATAATCCACATAAAATGAAACCCATGAATTTTCTTATCCTATATTTATGTCATGAGAATACATATTTCCCCTAAATTTTCTTCTCTTTATGCAGTCATGACTAAAAAATAATATTTTAAAGTAAAATAGACTCTATTTTTCTCCTGTGAAAAACCCTTTTTATCATATACAAGTTTTAAAAATCTATTTCAAAAAATGGTTAAATGTTACTATGTAGTTATTTAAATTCATTTTTACATTTTTATGTGTTTTTAATTTAAATATAATATTCAAGTAATTAATAAAAAATTATCATTTGTATTTTGAAAAAAATGTGAAAGGATTCATTGATTTAATGTATACCATAATTCCAACTGTAATAACCACTAAATGTTTTAAATATTCATTTACCAGTTTCAAAGGTAATTCTCAATGAAAAGTAATTTGAATTTTTTTTATGTCATAAAAAGTGGGTTTTCATGGTGGAAAACTAATTTTCATCATGATATATTTTAAATAAATTTAATTAATCTTTCATAAGATTCCAATGTTATTTTTAAAGAATTGGATTTCAAAAATATTTTATGATTTTCTAGTTTCAAGAAGGCTATTTAAAATAAATTTTTTTCCCCAAGAAAATTTACAATTTATTTTTCTTTAAAAATATGTATATAAGATGACATACTTTGATATAACATTAATATTTACTCGGGTTGTCATCCTATGATACAGTATTTATTCATTCTATATATTTTATTATGTTTATGAAATCCACTTATTATTTATCGATAATGCTATGGTGAAATGTTTTATGAAACCAATTTCATTTCAAAGGTTAGTATATGGTGAATGATTTAAGATCATGTGGAAAAATTATGTATGAATTTCATTATGTGATGGTTATCACCTATATCTCCCTCAAATACATTGGGTAATGATTTTGGTCCAATGATATCAGAGGGTACATCAGAGGGTATCCCAATCCCAAATAAAGAGTACAAGAGAGGATATCCCAGGCCTGAAGCAGGTATACATGTTGTTATACCAAGAATAACTTGTTATTAATGTCTTGGTTGGTAGACATAAGGGTTTCAATTATTATGTGTTTTCCACAACTATTTGTCTTATACCAATATTATGCTCTCAGGGCCTAGGGTATTTGATTCTATTATTTTTTATATCTTATGAACTACCATGGTTTATGGAATGGATCTATTTTATGATCAATGATATGCATGAAGTGGTTTTAAAAAGTTATTCTCATGTTCTCATACCCTTATGATCATTATAGAATGGGATTTCCCTTGTTAATCCTTATAATAAATTTGACCTCACTCTTTCTCATGTTACATTTCCTTAGGTAATGAAGAAATATATTATATATGATATTTGAATGAAGAAATATATTTATAATGAAATTATTTGGAAATAATGTAGCTCACTTATAATCTTGTTTTTTATGATTATGTGTTTTCAAATACAATAAACCATCATGATCGTTAGACATGCATTTGTATAATGTGAGGAACATTCATCTAAAATATATAAAATCTAATTATGAAATCTTAGGTCGGTATAATTGAAATCAATGGGAAGGTTTGGTTATCAATTGAAAACAAGGACGAGAAACCTTTAGTGCAATCCCTAGGGATATGAATAATGATATGTACATGGATATGTAAAAGTTTACCAATAAATACATGTACAAGGATAATTATAAGTATAGGAAAATATCATAGAATTTTGGTGAAAAATAGAAATAGTGCTTTCTAAGAAATTAAATACCTCTCTGGTTACTTTAAGTGGATGGGGATTGAGAACATTTGTACATAGTGGTAATAAATATGAAATTTTCTCATTGGGATGGACTCAATTTTTATATGTTTCATGACTATTAGCCTTGATACACACGTAGTTTGACACTCTCAGTGAATATGACCCAAAAATTTAGAAACTCTTTGCAAACCATCATGAATGATTTAAATATATTTTGAATACTAATAGTCTAAACCAACAGTGTCATAGATTGAAAATAAGGTTTCAGGATTTAGATATTATATAGTTGTTTTTTCATTATTATTTGGTTTTCTGCTATGATTTTTTTCACTCAAACTATATATTTTTTCTTTTAGTCAATAGAGGTTAATTTAAGGATATGGGTTAAAAGTGAATGTGATAGACAATTTATTGAAGAGAAACAAAATGGGATGAGGACTTGAGTAAATAATAGTGTTATTATTACAAATTATTAATCACTGTTTATGATGAAAAAATTATACCATAACCAAATATTATATTTACCAAATAATAGAAGGATATCAATTTTTTGAGATTTTTTGTTCTGGATACTATGAAAGAAGTAAGATTGAGTTTCCTCTATATCAATAATGTGGGAAGAACTATTGTAGTGAATATCCCAATTGAACGATCAGATGATTTATGTGTGGAGAAGAAGGGAAAAGAAGAAGCAATTGCCGAGGAAAATGAACATATCTGTTAATATAATGGATGAGAATAATGTTTTCCCACTGAAATCATCAATGGCTGAATGTTATAAACATGAAAATTATGGGCACTATACAAATCTATTTCCTAAGGGGAAAGCTCATGAAGAGGATCAAAATGGGGGTACATGTAAGGGATTCATTATTTGTGATATAGGGAATACGTATTACATAAGAATGAAATGAGATATTAAAGAATAATACGATAGAACATAGTTAATGGTTTAAGAATGAAGTATAATTGTTGAAGTATTTATATATTGGAATTCATGAATTATAATAATATATATAGATTTCTATACATAAATTTTTCATTAATGATGTGCAAGAATATGTTTAATGGTATTGAGTACCTAGAAAAATGACTTAATGTCAAGATGTTATTTTATAAAAAATAGGATTAAAGGAAACATAAACCTTAATATGTTCCTGATCATGAGATAATGATTTTGGGATAAATAGATAATTGATATGGATAAAGTAAATTTTTAAGTAGTGGTTACCTTTGAACTGGTTAACAATTTGATAAAAAAATTTATTATATTATCATAGTTAGATTTTACAACAATTTTTTTATTTTAGGAATATATTATATAATATGTGGTTTTATTCAATGAATATGGAATCATGTATGTCATCAATGATATTTTATGATTATTACCTTGTTTTAGAAGATTATATGACCAATGTATCCACAAATTTGGTATGTGAAAATCATAACCCACATTATAATATTTTTTTTATTATGTTATTCATAAATTTTGAGTCCTTTTATTTATAATTATGAATTTTTGAATGTTCTTAATTTTTACAATTTATGGAATGGTTTAATTTGAACATTGGATGAACTATTAGAGCTTAACATATTATTTCACCATATGTTGGGTTAGGCATATTTGATAACAGGTGTGAACCATTGTTTTTATGATAACAAAAGATAAAAGGAATGAAGATTTATTATTTTATAAATTATATGACCTGTTAGTGATTTATAAAAAAAATAATTTCATTTTTACTTCTTATAAAGAGAGATGAAGTGGAAATTAATCGAAACAAAAAAAATGTGATTATTATTTTGAAAATGGAAAAAATGAAGTAAGTATATTTTATCTCTTTCTATACCCTAATTTTAATAATTTCATAAAATGTTGTGAAATTATATTGAGAGAAAAATTATATCCTTTACATTAATTTCCATTGAACAAATATTTTTTTCACCTATCATTGATTTGTGTCCTTGTGGTCAGTAACTTTTTCATAACCATGTTTTATATCAATCTCCATTAGTATTAGGGTATTAGTTTTCTCTTCCATGTATATATTTTCAATACCTACTAATTTTCTCTTATATTGGAACCTAGTTATGTTATGTCCATTATTACATATTTCTTTTTTTTTCTTGAGGATGTTTTATTGACCCATTTTACAATGTTGGTTTTCCATGAAGGAATTTTCAAATTTAAAACACTTGATTATCGGCAACAAGTTCAAATAAAGAGAAAATAATTTATTTAAATGGTTAGAAGGTTACTTGTTGAGATTTTATAGATTTTCTATTAAAATAAATTTAATTTCTTTGTTGGCTATTGTTACACACAACACCAAGCTTTAATAAATCATGATACACAATTAATATGATTTTCTAAAATCGACCGTTATAATCATGGAGATAAATTTTGTAGTAAGAATAGGAATAAATTTTTTTAAATTTATGTTTTAAGGTTTCTGATAAATAAAATATAATTATCAATATGTATTTAATTTTTTGTAAGTGTTTATATTCATTGAAAATACATTTTTGTAGAACTTTTTTTATTTTTTTAACAAGTAATAAAATTATGTTTTGAAATTGTTTGAATATTAATTAGACAAAAATAAAATTAATTTTTGAATGGTGATGTAAAACTTATATTATTTTGATTTTTTTGAAATTTTTTAAAGGAATATTTTTTTGATTAATACTGAAAAATACTGATTTTTATTAAAAATCTATATCTTCATTTAATGCATTTAAAAAGTTTCATAATTTTTAAAAATGTATCAAAAGTAAAAATATATCAATTATATATTTATTAATCCAATTCTATATTTATAATTACTATTTTTTTTATTTTGATATTAAGACATTCTATACAAATGATAATTTTCTATTTGGAAGATAATTTTTTCTTTGGATCGATGAGTTTAACTTTAAATTGATTTTTTCCACATTTGGGAATAGAATTTAGAAAAATGAATCAAATATTTAAGATAATAATAATAATAATATAATAATAATTTTAACATAATATTTGGATAAAATGAATAGTTGAAATGTAAAAATTTATTAACACTGTTATGGTTAAAATTAGTTTATAGGTGGGTTAAACTGAAAGGATGAGATTTAAAATTACCAAAGAAAAATTCTAATTGCTATTATACATCCATATTTTATTCCATATTTCCTTAGGATATATGTTTTTGTTCATTGTGACACTTTACCCTTAAATTGGCCAATGTAATAATTTATGTTATAAAAAAAGACAATATGTCACCCACATGTTTTTAAAGTTCATATATGTGTTTATATAGGGAAAAAAGAAATCAGTGAACAAATATTGATTATAATTTTGAGAATAAATAAATTATTTTCGTAATTTTAATTTGTTTTTAATTTTTAGTAATTATATAATTGCATTAAATTCTTAGGAAACTCTAATAGAGTAATTATCTAATTAATAGAAAAATAAATTAAGTGACAATAAAAAATTAAAAGTAATATAAATTGAATGAATTATTACATTCCTTAAATATTTAGAAAAATATAACATGATATAATGTTTTTAATGTTATGTAAACTAATTCCACATTTTTCCTGATGTCTTAAAATTCAAATTAAATGAATAGTTTCAAAATCAACCTTAATGTTATTTTATAATATATAATATTTAATTTAATGATTTGAAATTTTAAAAAATAATATACAATAAAAAGTTATTGGTATATAATTTAAAATATCAACTATTTTAAATTCATTAAATAATATACATTTTATAATAAATATATTGACCCCAAAATACTAGAAAACATTGTTACCGTGGAAAATTTTAAATTAGTGTTTTGTGTGGTTCATGAGTTTGTGTTAAAATTAATTTTCCACATACATATTATTGTTAATTTATAAATTGAATCTAAAATTTATAAATAGTGTGTAAAAAATGATCAAATAAGACAAATTTTATTTCTAGTTTTTAATTATAAATGACATATATTAAAAGGCTAGTTGTCATAGTGAAAATTAAAATGGTAAAAGTATTGAAACAAAGATGTTGGGGAAGAAAATGTTTAAATTATTTATTTGAGGTGTTACTAGAAACAATAATCCCTGCAATCCTTTATCAATAATTTTTCGATGGACTTGCAGTGATAATGGCTTCCTATTATTGATTAGTTTTAGGTATTTAAAAACATTCCACTACCCCCACCCCTTTGTAAAAGAACACTTAATCCACTCTCTTATTCATATATCCTATGTAATTTTTATAAATAGAAACCATGTAAAACCACTCACCAAAATCCTTACCCTTGTTATATATTATATCTTCCCATAATATTAACTCTAGGTTCATTAGTAAGATATCCAAAGGGGGTAATTATATGAGAAGGTAATTTTCTTCACGAAGAATATTCTTTTTAATCCATTAATTACAACCTTAATTTATGAATAAATAAATAAAATTTAATATTTACTATATATAAAATATAATTATTTGTTATTTTTTTATTTAATAACCTATCTACAATTTTTTTTAAAAAATGAAGATGAAACTATCAATTGTGTTTATGTTATATTACCACCTTACAAACCGATGTAATTCATTTTCCATCACTACCACTAATAGATGGATATAAAGATGGATTTAAAAAAATATTATTTTTAAAATACAATTATACTTTTACATTTTTAATGTAAAATATAACAACTTAATTTTCATTGCATGGGGACATGGTAACATCGCTCGTGTGTTTAGTGGATCGCCACCTCACAAAAAATGTAATTAAATCTTCATTTACGCTTTACTTGTAATGTAATATGGATATATTTAATGATCATATTTGATATATATGACTTGAAAATGATTATATAATGGTAATAGCTTTTTCTATTTATTTTATACATTTTTCAAGATAATGGAAACAATGTTCATTTGTACGAATGACCCACCATCTTCATTAAAAATGTATTTCATTTTATATCTTTAAATTTAATAGATTACTCTAAATACATGTATATTGAAAATATATAAAATTTATTTCATGGTTAAAAAATTTTATATTAGGGAATCAGGATCAATTTAATATTACTAAAAATAAAAAATAATAACCTACACAAAAAACAATTTAGTTATTTTCTGAAAAATGATTTTAATATGGATTTATTAATAATTGAGTAATAAAATAGCATAATAAAATGATATATTTTATTATAAATATAATTATTATACTATAATAAATATATAATAAATATATATTTATTACATACGAGGTTCAAATGTGAACTAAATAAATCAGCACTTAAGGTAATGGATTTCTGTCTGAATTTTTATTCATTTGGACAAATGTTATGTTATTATTAGGAAAAAATCCAGCAATGTAACATTTTAACTTTTTTGGTATTATTATTATTGTTAAAAAGGATGGTTTAATAGTTCAGTTATGGATTTTGAAAGAATGTTTTTAAAATTTATATTGACAATGATCAAATACAAAGAAATGGATATCCTAGAAGCGTTAATGAAACTTTCATCTGCAAGGTGAAACCATTTCTTAGGGGTTTCCAAAAATTTTGGGTTCAAATTTTTTTGGATGAATCAAGATTCATGAATTTGTTTTAATAATATTGAATATTAATTCATATGAGAATGGAATAGTTTTCAAAAATATTAGAGTTTTATGAATATGATGATATTTAAGATGGAATATGGAGTCATGATGGTTTAAAGATTCATTAATGCATAGAGGGATGTTGGTAAATCTCTACGATTATGTGAAAAATCACTAATAAAAATTTTCCCTAAAGAGTTTCGAAAATAGGGAGATTCATGAAAAATATTTTGAATATTCATTAAATGGTTGTTGAAATCTAGGATAATTCAGGAAGAGGATTCCATAATAATAAAAAGGCCTTTACCCACTTCATATGAGTAGAGAATGACTTAAAGAAAATAAAAAGGCTCCTAATTAATGAAGGTTATTTTAGAATGTTTCTCTTGTGAAAAATTTCACAAATAAAACAAGATCACAATGGCTATATAATCTAACTAAAATTTTCAATCATCCTCAAAGGAGTAAGATTCATGGAGGTTAAGTGAGATTTGTGGAAGGAGTAAGATTCATGAAGGATAGGTGAGCATTGTGAAAGGAGTAATATATAAAAAGTATATTTCTGATTCATAAGAGAAGTGATCTTTGAGAAACTTGTGGGTTTCGTGAAATTTGGATATTATTGTGAAGAATTTTCAGTTTCACCGAGGCTGTGTGATCTTCACAAAATTAGTGAGAATTTTGAATGTGTTTAGAAGGGATTACCTAGAAAATTGATAGTAAAATTTAATCATCAAGGGGATGAATGTGGAAGTTAATGATATACCAAACAAGGTGTAAAACATATTGAATCAAGCAATCTAAAGAAGAATCGTCTAAAAGAGTAGTGAGAACACTTTGGTTGAGAGACTTGTGATAACAGATTATTTGAGAGAGTAGTGATATTTCAAATTGTGATTGGTTATAAACTAGGATGGATATTGAGTCTCCTCTAATAATTGTAGTAGATGTTTGATTTAACATATTTGTTATATAGGAATATTTCCTTTGTATGCACCATAAACATATCCAAGTATGGGTAAACAATGATTAATTACTGTGTCTCATGGATGATTTCATTTCTTCTCATATATTTATATAGTAAATGGACACAAAAGTGTTTTAATGGAGAAACAAGATCTAAAGGGGAAGGAATTTTAATCTATCATACACTTATTCCCCCACCCTCATTTATGGTATTTAACATTAATGGCCTAACAGTTATGAAACTATCTTCTTTAATGATGTTTAAATCGAATCCTATTGGCATTTTACATTATTAATATTTGTCTAATAATGATATTTATAGTTTTTTATCTTATTATTTAATGGGACATACAAATAAAAAGTTACCAAAGTGTTAAGGGTTTGATGTTTCAATATAATTGTTTATGGGGATTGTTTATGGTTATTCATTGGATGAAGAAATACTATGATCCATATCTCAAGAAAATCAAGAATTTTATTATCTTATTGTTATGTCAGGAGAATATATATTTTACCTTATTTTATCACTCTTTGTGTATAACGATTGTAAAATAATGTTTTAAGTAAAACTATCTTTATTTCTCCCTCTATCTGAAAACTAATTTTCCCATATCCTTATTTTCTAAAAAAATTAAAAAAATTTATTAATGTTCTTATAGGGTTGTTTAATGTCATTTTTACCTTGATTTACTTTTTCCTAAATTTATTGGAAAATCCATGTCATTTTTAAAACAGTGTCTATTTGGCATTTACTGAAAACCTGAAATGAATAGTTTTTTAATATGTATGAAATTTTTCAATGTCATGAAAATTTTATTTTTTAATGCCTGTTTTATATGATTACAATATTATTTTCCACGAAAACAACTTTGGATTTGATTAGTATTTTAAAAAATAAGTTTTTAAATTTGAACAGTTATTTTCCTTAGAAAACTATTAAACGTTTTTAAGAATTCCATTTTATTTTTCGAAGCTTATTTTAAAAGATAAGGGTTTCCAGAATAATTTTTTTAAAGGTTATTTTTAAAGAATTTGTTTTCCTCAAGGAATGTTCCATGTGCGTTTACTTTACAAATCACTTTCCATCTAAGATACAGTCCTTTGATAGTACTTAATATTTACTACGGATATGATAATATGATACAATATTTATTCATGATATGGATTATTTAAATTTATGATGAAAATAATTGTATGAAACATATTTCTATTTCATGGGTTATGCTATGATGAAATGTTTTTTGAAAACTATTTCACTTAATGGGTTATGATATGATGAATATTATATGATCTTATATCACATGTTAATATGATTTTCATTATGTGACAAGTAAGAAAAATATATCCATCTAATTAATTTGGAAATAAATAATGATTTATTAGCTCAGAGGGTATATATGGGGTTAGCCCAAGACAGAAAAGAGCATACAATAATGGTTGTACCTAGCCAAAAGTAGTTACATGGGTGGTCAATCCAATCCTAACATGTTATGAATGTACTGATTGATAGACTTCAAATAAGGTTTCTATTCTTATGCATTTTGCACAAATATATGTTTTATTCCCATATTATACTCTGGTGTCCTATAACTAGTAGAAATATTAGTTTCATCACTTTAGTCAAACAATTAGTTTTATCTAAAATCATCATAAATGTTCTATGAGAAATTTTTATCATTAGTTTTTAAAGGGACCATCGTAAATATTTCATTTGTATGACCTTTAACATAGGTTTTATATAAAACCAACATGATCTATTCTACATAGTTAACATTGACATTGTTTTCCTTACTATCCCAAAAAAAATGTTTAATAATAAAATATTTTAGTGTAGGATTTTTACAAAATAGTGAAAAATCATAATTAAAAATACTTTTAAACATCATTTTTTTAATCATTGATGTTAATAAGCTATAAAAAATCTCACCCAATCCAAACCATCATTCCATATTTGTCAAAGTTTCATTTCCTCCTGACCATCAAAGGCATCGACACCACTCAATAATTTTTATATCAATTTCATTCCTTGGAACGATCTTTAATAATATTTTTAACTATTATTGATCCTTGATCTATCCTAATTTTTTTATTTTTTATGATATGTGGATATATTTGTTATTAAAAACCCTATTTTGGTCGACGAAGGAACATCATCCATCCAAAGATCTTATAAACTAATTTTACTCCATTTGAATCATATTTTCTCCATAATTAATGATCAATATTTCATATTGAATCATTTGTTCATGATCCATGATGATATTTAGTTCCCAGAAACCATATTCTGGTTGAACAACAACCACAGTGGAAGGTATTATCTATTCATTTTTAGGTTATTTTTTGAAAACATGTTTCTTAAATCTTTTAGTGTTCACCATGTCATTGACATCAATGGAGTATATCTATTTTCATGATCAAAATATGATTCTTTTAATTTATATTTTAAAAATTTGAAGATTAATTCTTTATATAATAGTTATAAATTTGATTTATCCTAGAATTTTTTTGCATATTTTTTATTGTCTATTATTAATTTTTTTGGGGTTTTTATAAATTTTTTATTTTTCTAATATGATAGAATTATCAGATGTTATTTCAAAAAAATTATATATAAATTTATATCAGTTAAAAAAAGTAGCCATGCTCTTTTTCATTTTTGACTCTATCCAAATTATATATATTTTTGGATCATCATGACAAAAAAAGATATAGAGTCATATATGTCATAATATAACTCTTAGAATTCAATAAAAGTTTATGAATTAATACACCACTTAGTTTTCATTAATTTCAACCAAAATCACTATTTTATGATGATAATAACAACACTAATTTTTATTCTTCATATTATATAGTTATGACTATAATTTATAGGAATCACCTTACACTAGTTTTGTTTTATGTAAGTAATAATTAATCACAAAATTAACGACATTAAATAAAATCATTATATGTTATAAGTTATTTGAATAACATCATAAATTTCGTGCGTATTATCACATAGTAATATTATTCTAATATATTTTAATGAAACATATATGTTGGATAAAATTATAGTTTTATTATATTATAAGAATAATTTTTTCTAAATGGTTTCATATTAGGTTATGGTGAAAATTAATTTTTACTTAATTTCCCTCCCATATAATCATATTGTGTTTGGGGATTTAAATTAATGTGTTTTTATATATTTTCTTCTTATTGTAGGGAATTATTCATTTGAAAAATATTTTCTACCCTATAAAATTTACCTTTTTTTATAATGAAAATTTTGAATTTTTGTTTAAAATTATTTATTCGAAGTTAACTAAAGAGGAATATTGATGACTATCTTGGAGTTTCTATGAAGAATATTCGTGGTGTTGTGTGGTGTGTTTTTAAACAAAAGGAATATAAACATGTGAAAATAATCTTTATTCCATTACTAAGATCAACCATCATTTTTTATTATTAATTATTTAAATAAAAATATATTCCTAGAATAATATATTGTGGATTTTAATCTTAACAATCGTTTATATTTTCCACCTAATCACCAATCATATTCATTATATGTTTTTATGTTTAACATTTATCTATTTATATTCATTTTTAAATGTTTATATGTTATAAAATAATAATCCTTTATATTGTGATAATAGATATTTAATGGATCCCAATTGGATAAATTTACAAAGAACCACTGATGAATATAAAAAATGAGTTGTTAATTTCGTGTACCTTTAAAACTGAAATTTTGAAATAATTGATTAGATTTTCAATCCATTTGTGATGTGATTGAATATGAGAAACTAAATTCTAGGGAAATCAAGGATTATCTCATTTTACATGGTTTTATCCATAATTACACATAAATGATATGACACAAAGAAAGAATAAAAAAATCAACATCTAATTTTGATTAAATTAATTATAATGCGATAGATGATCATATTAATGAATTAATACATGATGTAAGCACTAAAATAATCAGAAAAAAAAAATGTTGAATGGTTTTCATGAAATTCTATGAAAAAATAATTTTCCGGATACAAAGAATATATAGAGTTATTAGTAGTTATGAGAATAGTTAACTTGAATGTAAGAAATGTTTAGTGTGATGAAATTTTTTATGAGTTTCTTAATCATTTAAAAGAGATACTTCTAGAAGATAACAAGCTCCAAATTCATAATACGAGGAAAATAAAATATTATTCCCAATGGTATTAGGTTATAAAAAGATATATGGTTTCCACAATGAATGTGTGTTATATAGTAAGGAATTTGAAAATTTATCAAAACTTCATAAATTTGGGACATCATAATATAATAAGGATAAAAACGTCAACTATTATTCATTCTTAGGTACTATCATTTAACCTTCTCATAAATCGATCTATTACATTCCAATAATTTATTCTAATAATTCCGTCAAATAATTCAATTAATTGAACTCTTATTATTTATTTTGTATTTAAATCAAAATACCTACTAAATAAATTTGGTACCTTATAATAAATCCATTATTTTAAGAGTATGTTTTCGAATTCAATTTATGAAGAAAGATTAAGATGGAAAAAAGATGAGATTATCTATGATAGTAATTATGTCACCCTACTAATTCACAATATTGGATGATATTTGAAAAAAAAATTCCATCTTTTGGAAGTGAAGTTTGAAGTCATTGAATGGAACACTGCACAGATATAAAGAATCCATATTAGATCCTAAGTATCCAATATAGTTCATAGATTTTTTTCTGGTTGTTAACAACATCTCACCATAAATATGTCTGAAGAAAAAATATTTTATTTTGTGTTTTATGATTTTTAGACCAAAAGATTCAGGAAATTATATTGATGTATATATTTTATCATTGATTAATGATATTAAACTATTATGGTAGACATGTGTTATAGTTTTTTATGCATATAAGAAAGAGTATTTTATTTTTTGAGATATGATAATGAAAACTATAATTGACTTTCCTACATATGAAAAATTATCAGGATATAGATTTATGGTACATTAGTCATTTCAAATTAGTGGAGAAGAGACTACATATTATCAATTATCTACTGTAATAATGATAGTGTACATGTTATATAAAATATTTTTGTGAATTTATCATCCTTATCATATATTGATAAAGAATTTAACATTTTAGAGTAATATAATCTTACCTAAGAACCATATCCTATTGAAGAATATTAAGAAAGTGTGTACAATCTTGATTTATAATTTGGAAACAAAGGAAGATCTATTTACAAAAAATATCATGGAGAAAAAATATACCTTTTTGATATACTTTATTGTATATTTCCATTAATAAACCATAACATTGACATTATTCATGTTAATAAAAAATGTGATAGTTTGATTGGAACTGTTTCAGAAAAAATGAGGTATTTAACTCTACATTGGATTTGATGTCAAATAGAATGAGTTTACAGTTATCGCCCATTATGAATGGAAACATGAAATATTTTCCAAGACCTAGTCACACATTAATAAAGTGTGTGATGATTAATTTTTTTCATTGTCTTCATGGTATTCAATTACCCAGTTTCCATTCTACCAAATTTGAAAAATTTGGTTTCATAGTAGGATTTTAAATTAATAGGTATAAAATCTCAAGACAGTCATGTATTTATGAAACAACTTATACCCGTCTCACTATGTCATATATTACTGACACCTTTTAGAAATACTATTATTAGTTAATATAATTTATTTAGATCCATTTATAGAAAACTTGTTGGGCCAATTTTGTATGATATGTTAGAGAATGGATATTCTTTTTAACTTTTTCACTAAGAATTTTATTTCTCTCCAATTTTCAATTATATAATGGTTCATTTGGTGATTCATCTAGTTTTTGAGATAAGAATATGTTAGATTTTTTATTTAAATTTTGTGTAACATTTTGAAATATATATAATTTTTTGGAGTTATATATTAAAAATACATATCGATCGGAGGACTATATTGTTTAGAAATAGATATCATGATAGTGGATTGAATTTTGTACTGATTAATTTTATGAGGTGGATTATATTAATCTCCCTATATCTCAATATATGATAGTTGATAGTGATGTTATAGGTATTAGAGTATTAAAGGAAAAGTTGATTACATGTGATGAAGTAATGTAGGAACGTTTATATAGTTTGAACAACAAAGATGTTGTTCAACCACTTATAACATAATATATTACTAAATTTATGATATGATATTTTAAAATAAACAAAAATTGGTTGATGATTGAACATAAAAATAAATTTATTTCAATGTTCAAATTTAAAGACATCACAAATAATTCTCAATTAGAATCTTTTAAATGGCTGGATGGGGGACTATCTCTTAATGTGATTACATGTTCTAGTTTTTATATTAATGGGTACTCATTTTACACAAAAAAATATGGATGACAAGAGTACCTTTCAAAATAGCGGTTTAATTTTAATTGCTAAAGATATTATTTTTTTGAGTGAAAACGAATAAAACCCAATTTCTACATCAATAGCCTATTTTGGAGTCCTTGAGGATATATTGGAAATTGATTATATAACATTTTGAGTGACATTATTTTAGTGTTATTAGGATGATAGTGAGAGTGGTGTGAAATATGTTAATTATGGGTTTACACTAGTTTATTTGAAAATTCTTACATACAAAGAGGAACTATTTATTAAATAGATGCATGAATATAAAATATTTAATGGTATTGAACCATCGAATGATCAAAGGTTATCCATTGTATAGGTAAAAAACTTAATTGGGTCTATGAGGATGATTATGATGTAATAAATTTAAACATCTATATTGTGAATTTTGAATGCGAATAATTACTATAATGAAGGGATAATTGATGATGTAATAAATTATCATACTAAAGTGATATGGGAAAAAAGTAAATTAATATCCTAATTACCTAGGCAAATATTTATATTCTTATTGAAATTTAAATCTATAAAAAAATATTTTTTTATTTCTTCATGTCTAATTATATATATTGATTAGTTTTAAGATTTTTTATTATATTTTATATTTAACAGTAATTGGTAAACATTTTTTTATTGAAACCCCAACCAACATCATTATGTTCTCCTTAAATTTATGCATGTGTAAAAATGTGTTTGTTGCTATGATAGTTATATTTATAATTGTTCGATCATCTTTTAATTTATGTTTACATTTAATAGTTTACGTTGTATGTTTTATGGTTAACAATCATTACATCATACTTTTTTGAAACATAATCTTGTGTGATGATATTTTTTTACTTACTTTTTTGCGTAATCATTATATTAAATATTTATTTTTATAATAATATATATGTATATAGAAATTCACTACATTTTTCTAATTTAATGATAGACACAATGGTAGATAAACATGTACTGAGGTATGTGGTTTTTTTCATGATATTATATTTTCAGTAATATTATTATTTAATGAAATAAAACATTTAATTTACAAAAAAAATTATTTCATAAATACTAATGGGCGTCACACAGACGTGTATTCTCCTTCGTCTATTGAGAAATCGATTTTTTGAGTTTGTAAACATGGGATTAACATTTACAAAAATTGTCACTTTCTTGTGGAGATTATATATTACATATTAGTTTTTAATATAATAACAACCCATTTTTCCCAAATATAAATTTGTTTTCCAGTTGTATCTTTATGTAGAGTCATTTTAGGATTACCATTTTATATAATTATTTGAAGTATGTTGATAAGTTAGTGAAAGAGCAGCCGTGGGAGTCCATAATGGTAAAATTTCTCAATTGATATACCATTATCTCAATTTTGAGTATAATATATTTTAAATGACAATTATTTAATATTTTCAATTACTGATGAAATTAAATAACGATGAAGTGAAAGAAATTTAGAAAATATTAATATCTTTAACTATAGTTTTATTGAGACATTTTTTAAAAAATTAGGTTTACGGGATGTTACAGATTGAAAACCCACTGATCTTGTATGGGTTTCAAGATGTGGATACATTAAATAAATTTATAACCAACTAAAATGATGAATCATTTATGGTATGAAAAATATATGACATTGTAAAATTTCTTGTATATTAATAGAGTAATTATTTTATTATTTTTTAGTAATAAGACTCGAGGATATCTTATCAAGAGATCTAGTTGCAAAACATATACTCTCATTCTTTATCACATGGAGGGTATCATTTATTAGAGGATAGAATTATTTGATAAAATTTCAACACCTTAAGATCTCCTTATAGTAGTGGTTCATTTGTGGTCTAATTTGGTCCTCCATCTCCCCCACATGACATGAAAAATGGAAAAGGGTGAGAAGAAATAAATGAAAAGTATCTTACATTGAAATCATAGGATTTAGATAAAAAATTGTACATTTTTATTATTTTACATGAACATTTTTATCATTTAAATGAACACTGATATTATATTGCAAAATTTTATTTTAGGATGAACTCTATGAATATGTGATGAAATAGATTTTATCCTTCATTGTAGTATGGATAACAAACTTACTACACTAGGAATGCCAGAACACCCCGACCATGTAAGAGGATATTAGAGGGGTGTTACTTTTAGGAATGTTTTTGGTAATCAGTGTAAGAAATCAAGAGCGACAAATATATATTCCTGAAAATCTATGATAAAAGACATGAAATAGTATATAGATGAAAAAATTTAATCGACTATGTAGGATATGTTTGACCAATTGATGAGACAATCAAATCTTTCAAATCTTACACAACCATCACTCCATGCGGTGTCTACATAGCCCACCCAACCTAACCACTCAGATCCTCCACCACCTCATTCGACGCTAACCATATATTATTAGTTGTGAACTACAGGTCCCCATGTACATATTGTATCACAAAAGGTGTAAATATTTTTGGGGATTCGGTATATCACTAACCTATGGTGTTTGGTTAGGTAGGAATATGAGTACAAGATATTATTAATCTTCCAAGTCTACTTCAATTTCCATCTAAGGAGGTTACCAAAGATGAAGAGTTTATGTGTCATTTTTTACTTCATCCTCTTATCCTTCCTTGATATCTTAAATATGAGGTATGCATTGTTTTTAAAAACATTATTTAAATTTGGTAAAAAATTACTTATAATATCATATTAAATTTTATTTATATAGGAGTATCTAATATTTAAACAAATAGTTCAAAAGAAACAAAATTTTTAGGCAATAGAAACTAGAGAAACTTCTAATGGGATAAAAATATTATCCAATGTTTCTTCTTCCTTTAGATAATATTTTTTATTTTTTTATGAATTCTATAATATAGGGAAGAGGCAATAGTTTTAGAATATTCATTTATGATATCAAATGTAATGTCCCATAAAATCTGTATAATTGTTTTTAAATATATGAAATTATTTTGGGACCGTGAAATTTGACGGCGCACGATTCCGAGGCCCGAAGTGCCAGGAATGATCCATTAACATTATTTAAGATTTAATTAGGGAACATAAGCAGTTTTCATGAAAACGTGTAATAAATCTTAATTGATTACTTGGATCAGAAATCTGAGGGCATCGTTGCACTCTGGATGGTAGGTTTACCCTAGTATCGACTTCAGTTTATTCACCACAATCCTATGATGAGAAAACCCTAAAATGGTATAACTGTAAATAAAATAATTAAATAAAGTTATTTTATTTTTCAAATGCTTATAACTCATGAAACATTAACACGGATTAAAAATCCTAGACCACCATTAAACTTGTGAGGGTATGCTTTCTTTAGGCAGATACTAACATTGACGACCCAGGACACCAATAAAAGTTAGTTTTTGTCCATAAATAAAATAATTAATTGAAAATTATTTTATATTAAAATCCATAAAATATAAATGGAATCTCGGATTAAAATTCCAAGAATACCGTTAGGTTCTTTGGGGAATTATTCAATTAGGCAGAGCTTAACCTCGACCGGCGCGGTACAAGGGTGATTGTTAATAATTTTCCAAACTTTTTTTGGGTACATTCAGTAAACGCTTAAGAGACATTTTGTTTCTTTTGATCTGGTGCTCAGAATTGAAATCTTAGGACACCATTGTACTTACAGCGCTGATATTTGCTTTTGGAGACCATCACATCAACCATAGTTGGTCTGGAGAAAAGGTTAGTTTTTGGATCTTTATAATAGAATAAATAAAATAACGTTTTTATTTTATTTTTATTCTATTCCTCCTAAGGACAAGCGGTAAGGTGGGACCAGTGAAATTTCAAGATAATAAATTGATTGACCCTCCAATTAGAGTAACATCAACATTGGGAAAATTAGGAAGCTTCCTAATTAATGAGCCCATAAACTCCCAACGTCATTACATACCCTCCCCCTCTCCTATAAATATGGAGCTTGGGAAGGGGTATCAGATAACTTCACCAAGCAGTGAATTTCTGAAGGAATGACACAATTCTAGACCTATAGAAGACAAAGCTAACCCATCGGGTGGTGATGGACGATATCAAACCACCAATGGGTGAGGAGCAAGTGGCATCTTTGGGAGCGAGTTGTGGGAATTGAGAACACAGTCCATCGAAAAGAATGGATGATTCACTTACATTAAAGGTAGGGTTTTTTAATATGATTGAATTTATTTAATGATCCTTCATATTCTGAATTCACGATGATGATGTCCAAACGAATACAGACAACGTCCTGCACTTAAACATTATCTCTTCCCTTTTTGATTCACCACGTGTTCTTAGTGCGTTCTTCAAATACAATAATTTATTGATGCTGGTAACATAATAATTTGTTGAGAAAGACATATGTATGTATATCACTCGACCCAAGGACTGTGAATATGTGATCTTTTTATTATTTGGGCATCTAAGGAATATGTAGTAGCTCAAGGAAGAAGGTGGTGGCTGACACCTGACCGGCCGCATGAAGGAAGGGAAGCGTGCGTCCGCGATGGTGGATGAGAAGGAGGTCGCGGCCCGTCAGCCCTGAAAAAGAAATAGGAGAAGGATATCACACTGAATGGGCATGTAGTGGAGCGGCAGTGTGCGTCGATGACACCGGTGGAGCAGGAGGTTGGGTCAGCTTGGCCACGACGTAGGTCGAAGGGTGGCCAACATTTAGCCAGCCGTGGTGGAGTAGCGGCACGTGACCATGCCGCTAAGAAGAAGTCTGTCATGGCTCTAGGATGGCCACACCACACCGGGAAGGATCCCTCTAGTGGGTCCTGCGTTCCACTAGCCGAACGGTCTATTGACTGTTTGGGAAGACCAGGGGGTGCCTCCCTCAGGTGTCGAGTGGGGCAGACGCGCCACATCAGACCACTAGCCGAGCTGGCCATGCCGCAGTGGGCCTGGCCCAGCGAGTCGGGCCCAAAGGTCTGGGCCCACCAAGGCCAGGCCATCAAGCAGGATCAAGGTCAGGCCGGTCCGGGCCAGGGCCGTCCAACTGGGTAGGGGAAAACCTGGGCCCATCTGAACCCAATTTCACCTTTTTGGACGTACCTTGAGAACCACGCATGCGTTTGATGAACCAACTATCGTGCCATAATCCTTGGATCGAGATAGTCATTTTTATATAATCCAATTGAATTTTGTATAAGGAGAGAGTACAACTAGGTTGGATCAGACTCTGAAACCAACCGGACCCTCGGAGCGGAAACGTTAATAACTTACTGACCGGGCGCCCGATTGATGTGCCATCATTTGCATTGGGTACCTTTTTATGTGAAAAATCATTGGTTTACTTTTAATTGGATCTTTGAGGTGGTTGAGGTATGAACTATGGATTGGGGTGGTTTTTCCATGTATAATACATACGGAACCCTACGACTGGTTGAGGCTTGAAGAATGTTGACCATTTCAACTCAGTGTGACTCAACTAGCCAAGTGGGGAGAGCCTTTGTGTAACATAGTTGAACCACAGTGGGGAGCGCCATTGTGTGATATGGAAATCCCACTGTACTCGACAGAGTACCTTAGCAGGCCACGAGGGGGAGTGCCTCTGTGTGATGCGGCAGACCCACGGTGGGGAGCGCCTCTGTGTGATGCGGTAGACCCACTGTACTCGACAGGAGGAGTACCTCAGTAGTACAAGGTTAGTGGGAAGCACCTCTATGTGACATGGAATTCCCACTGTACTCGATAAATGAAGAGTTCTCTAGTAGCCGAGGTGTTCGGAATGTTACTTGTTACTATACCTAGATAATCTAGTGTCTAGCTATCAGCATCCATAGAGATCCTATTTTGGTCAGCTTTGTAATTCTATTTCTCAGAGTTGTATACCTGGTGTGAGCCGATCCTTTATCTTTGTCATATTCTTTCCTTCGTGGAACATTGTGGATTTTGGATTTTGAGTTGGGCCTCATTTTTCCTCATGATTTAGATGGGTTTACTCAACAACTTAGGTATATGTATGGGCATCTACCTATGTAGGGTTTTCAGTTGTTTTCATGTTTTGAGATTTATCCTTTGTGGATTTTGTGAGACCTTCAAGTATCTCAGGGTCCCTACTGAGTATCATTATTCTCACCCCTGCACAGGCTATGCCTGCACCATATTGTGTTTGGTGTAGACGATGGAAGGTGTTGACTGAGGAGGAGGGTACCAGGACTGGAGGTAGCTCAAAGGTGGACTTTAGACGAGGCGTACCGATGAGATGACCATTCAAGAGCTATACCAACCCTTTAGGTAGGATCCTTGGCAGGTGTACACTGAAGCTATTATTAGTTTTACTTGTTATTTTTAGTTAACTTGTGATTTATTGTTGGGCTTGTATTTAGGCCCCTTTTTACTTTCTGTACAGACCCTATTTAGTATATATAGTTTTACTTTGTGCTTGTATCATGATCTGTGCATAGTTGTGTTAGTCTACAGGTTATAAATAAAATGCCTTACCATTTATAGGGAATACACCGTTTGGTGTTAGTCGCCAGCCCCTGACATATGGATGGTGGGCTTGGGGTAGTCACGAGATGGGCCCCGGGGGACGGGTCATGAAAAAATGGAATCAGAGGAGTTCAGTTCGATCGAAGAACTAGGGCTCTAATCTTTTCTGTGAAGAAATAGTGTTAAGTGTTATGAGTGTGGTTTTTAGTTTGGGGAGTCCAGTGTTGGTGTGGTGGCCAACGTATCCATATGCCCAGACCCCAAATTCTGATTTCTGACTCAACACGCAAAATACCTGATGGAAAGTGTTTTTAGATGTCTTTATTATGTTTTCCTGAGTCATCTCACCGTGTATAACTTTTATTTGTGACCACGAAGACATCCACCCATGTTTCCTAAGAGAGTATGTGATGAAGGCCCACCGAGTGACGAGGCCTTGGTGTAGGGCCCCCTTACAGCATTGGAACCTTCTGGTGGTGTACCAGAAGCACCACTGCCCATTGGACAGTTGATTCCACCAGCCCCACATGCTGAGGGTGCACGCCGACTAAGAGAGTTTCATGAGTTCCAGCGACAGAGGCCACTAAAGTTCCGAGGCGAGGACCTGCATGTGGATGAAGACTGGATGGAGGTTGTGGGTAGTTTTTCCGCCTAGTTGAGACACTACTATAGATGATAATGATCTTAGATTATATTCTTTTCTAGTGAGTGACTTTGAGGATGATTCTCATAGTTATGAGGCTTTACTACGTGGGTCATTTCTTGAGACAGTACCTTCGAGTAGTGTGTTACTTATATCACTTCCCGATGGTAGCAGTTATAATTGGAATTATTGGTAGAGGACACATGTAGGCTTAGTTCCATACATGATTTGTAGTATGAGATACCCCCTCAGGTTCTTAGGTGATCCCGACTCACAGGTGGTTGAGGACTGGAATGAGGAGGTGGATGAGAGTTCTATAGATCTTTTACTGCTTTGGTAGGTTGAGATGTCGGTAGCTGAGTATTCATCTAGGCATAATGACCATTCCTGGTAGATAATGATTACGACATGATCAGTTCTTTTGGGCTCGGACATTTGAGCATGGGGTGTTTGAGGACATCTGATCCATAACTAATCCCCTATGCATATCTACATATTTTAGGGTTCCAGAGAGAACCTTTGTGGTTTAATTTTCTTTGGATGAGATAATACATCCAATGAATGGTTACAGTATGAAAGCAAGAAACTGATTCTAGTCTCGGAGGCTTGGTCATTTAAAATGTTTCGGGAAGAGGAAGTGACAGTGATAGATGAATCTACAGGGTATCAGATGTGAGAGTTGAGCTAGAAGAGAAACATGAGGTGGTATACATTTTGACATGTTATAACAAACCCCCATTGTGTTCTCCACCTGGCTTAGGGAGCTGCAGGACATGAGAATGGAGTAGCTTCATAAGGTCAAGGAGTGCGACCTATGGGATATAGGAATGATTCGATGAATGTTCTGTGTCTACTACTAGCTGCCATATTAATAGACATAGGTACCAGTCATTCCTTCTAAGAATCATTTACAAGACCTGGAGTTTTTGGTTATGTTGTTGACATGACCCTAACATCTAGATATACCTTTGGGAGGAGACTCGATAATCACACTTACGCCGACTATGTGAGCTGACCCTTGAGGTGAGAGTTTCTGTTGGAACCTCTTGGTGGTATCATTAAGGCCTTATGAAGGTAGTTTGGTTATGGACTAGGCATCCACTTTTCATACTCAGATTGACTGTATTTTGAAAAAATGTTGTTGTTTACCTATAATGTTAGAATCAGATATTCCTTGGTTTGTGAAAAATGAACCCCAGGCATCACATGATAAACTCCTACATAGGAGGGTGCATCCAATCACTCGTGAGATGGCTAGCCTTACCCTCATGGAAGAAAGAGTCTGGAGCTTGCATTTCCAAATTGGAGTGGAATAGCATAGGGAAATCTTTTCAAAAGATGTTTCCATGATTACCTCCCTAAAGGTAGAGGGACGTCTGCTTTGGATTGGTATTACCGAAGATTTGTACCCGAATTCTCTAGGGTAGTGGAACCCTTGTCATCTCTGATGAAAAAGGGGGAGCCTTTCTTTTGGATGGAGAAGTTTTAGCAAAGATTTCAAGAGCTGAGAGAGAGACTGACAAGTAGAACTACGCTACCCATGAAATGGAGTTAGCAGCAGTGGTCTTTGCGCTGATGATATGGTGGAACTACCAAATTGGTGAATGTTTTTATTTACTTTAATAAAAAGAGTCCCATGTGTATCTTCTCATAGAAGTACCTGAACCAGAGACATTGAAAATGTAAAGAGTTCATCCAGGACTATGACCTTGGGATATTTTATACTCCTGGGAAGGGGAACATGGTAGCAAACACACTTAGTAGGACGTCTGGTATACAGTTTCTAAGTGAGGAAACAGAGCATCTAGCCGCATTGCAGATATATACTTCATGGATTGAGATAGAGAAACATACCTCTAGTCAATGATAGTCACTACCCACTCCTTTAGAGAGTTAGGTAGGTACATCTTGAGACGTTGTCTGTGAGGCCCGACGTGCTCAGATATCCTCAGGATGGTCTCCATGATGATTTTATGAAGGTGGGGAGTATGTCATCTTCTTCAGAGGATGAACTGCCCGTGACGCTTCATGAGGAGGTGTTGAGGGAGATCCATACATCCCCTTTAAAGGTACATCCTAGAGTGAAGAAGATGTATCAGGACCATCGACAACAGTACTGGTGGACATGGATGAAGGAAGTAGTGGCAGAGTTTGTATTATGATGCCTCACTTGTGAGAAACTAAAGACTGAACAGAGAAGGCTCGACCTGCATTCAAGAGATAGAGATCCTTGGAGTTTGAGGAAGGATACAATGTTTTCCTATAATGATTTGGATGAGGCAACATGTTATCACCAAGGTTAATTGGGCCATTTATGATACATCAGAGGATTGGCGAGGTGGAATACCACTGGAACTACCACCACAGTTGGAGTGGGTGCATGATGTCTTCCATGTATCCCAGCTAATGAGATACGTGCATGACGCTTCTCAAGTCATAAACTAGGGAGAGATGGACTTCGATGATGTGGCGATGTTTACGGATGTTTCAGTAGATATTGAGGATCCACAGAAGCCGGTCCTTTATGGGCAGTCGATAACTTGGTGCGCATTCACTAGCAGCATGGGAACCTCTATGAGAGAACATGGTTGAGGGAGGCTCTGATCCTTTCTCAGTACCCCAATTTGTTTCCTTAGTATATGTTGGGACATTTGGGGACATAAATCCCTAATATGGGGAGAATTTAATGTTCCGAAAATTCCGTATAATTTTTTTAATTATATGAAATTGTTTCGAGACCGCAAAATCTCACGTTGCAAGACTCTGAGGCCCGGAGTGCCCGGAATGATCTGTCAATGTTTTGTTAAGCATTATTTAGCCCATGTAAGCAGTTTTCTCTAAATAAGTAAATTAACTCTTAAACAGTTACATGGATCAGAAATCCAAGGGCATCGTTGTTCTCAAGATGGCGGGTTTACCCTAGGCTCTAGTTATTTTTAGTCGGCACCAGCCTACGGTGAGAAAACCATAAAATGGAATAACCGTAAACAAAGTAATTAAATAATGTTATTTTATTTTTCAAATGCTTATAACTCACAAATGGTAACTCGGATTAAAAATAAAATCCCTCCATTAAACACATGTGTGTAAGATTTCTTTAGGTAGATAATAATATTGGCCGGTGCGGGCCACAAGTAAAAGTTTGTTTTTGGCCATAAATAAAATAATTAAGTGAAAATTATATTATTTTAAAATCCATAACATCTAAATGGTAATTCAGATAAAAAATATGAGAGAACTATAGGGTTCCTTGGGGTGTTATTCACTTTGGTAGAGCCTAACCTCGGCTGGTGTGGGTCCAGGGTGACTATTAATAATTTTTTGAACTATTTTTCTGGTTTGTTCAGTAAACACGTAAGTGGAATTTTGTAACTTTTAAACCACTACTCGAAATTGAAATCTGAGGGCACCGTTGAACTTGCAGCACTGATATTTTCTTAAGGAGACCATCACATTGACCGTAGTAAGTCTAGATAAAAAGTATGTTTTTTTGGAAATTTTTAATAGAATAAATTAAATAACATTATTATTTTATTTTTATTCTATTCCTCCTTTGGACGGGCGGTAAGGTGGGATCAGAAATTTATCAATCTAATAAATGGACTGACTCTCTAATATTAGTAACAACAAAAATGGGGGAAATTAGAATGCTTCCAAATTAATGATCCAATTAACTCCCAACGTTGTTACTTAAACTCCCCCTCTCCTATAAAAATGGAGCTAGGGAAGGGGTATCAGAGAGCTCCACCAAGCAGGGAACCCTAAAATATTACATTGACCCCAAACCCATAAAAGATGAATCCGACCTAGTGGGAGGTGATGGATGTCATCAAACCACCAATGGGTGACGTCGAAGTGGAGTCTTTGGGAGCCGGTCGTGGGAACAAAGAACACGGTCCACCGACAAGCACAGATGATTCTATAACGTTCATGGTAGGGGGTTTTAATATGATTGAATTTATTCATATAAAAATCATATTCTAAATTCACAACGATTATGGAAAAATGAACATGGCCATCATCTCTCACTTAATCCATGTCTCTTCCCTTTTTGATTCACCACATGTTCTTCATGCGTTCTTCATACCCAAATATTTATTAATGCTTGAATCGCAATAATTTGTTGATATCAACATATGGACGTAGTACCCTCGACCAAAGGATCACAAATATGTGATTGTTTTATTTTTCCGGCTTTGAACAAAGCCATAGTGGCCTGATGAAGAAGGCGGTGGCCAGTACACGGCTGGCCGCATGAAGGAATGACGGTGCACGTCCGCGCTTTTGGATCATCTTGAGGCCATGACCCGTCAGTCGCGGTGAAGCATGAGGTGGCAGCCGGCATGACGGACGGCCATGTAGCAGAGTGGTGGCATGCGTCCACGCAGCTAGTGGAGGAGGAGGCCAAATGGTGGTCAAAATCTGGCAGGCCACAATGGAGAAGCGGTGCGCAACCGCACTGTTGGGAAGAAGTCCAACATCCCTTTCAGCCAGCCGCACCACACCAGGTGGGGGCCATCTGGCAGGTCCCGCGTTCCAGAAGCCAAATGGTCCATGGACCACATAGGAAGACTAGGGGGAACCTCCCCCTGGGTGTCTGTTAGGGCAGATCCGCCACGGCCGACCACCAGCCGAGTAGGCAGTGTCAGGCCATCCACTACGTGGGCTGGGCCTTCCAAGGCCATGCCATCTGGGCTGGACCCTGGTCAGGCTGGGTCAACTCAAATCTAGTTCGGTCAGCCCAGGATGGGTTGGGCCGGGTCAGTCCGACTGTGTCATACCAGACCTAGGCCCATCCAAACAGAGTTTCACGTTTTTGGCCGTAACATGATAACCATGCTTCTGTTTGGAGAACCGTCTACCATGCCAGAATCCTCATATAAAGGTAGTCCTTTTGATATAGTCCACTTGATTTTTGGATAAATTTGGAGTATGGCTGGTTTTGATTGGACTTCGAATCCTACCGAGCCCTCAGAGCAGAAACACTAATTACTTACAGACCAGGCATCCGATTGACGTGTCGTCTGTTGTGTTGGGTCCCTTTTGATGTGAAGGACCACCATGACACTATTCATGGAACTTAGAGGTAGTTGAGGTATGAAATATGGCTTGGAGAGAAGTTATACCAAGCACGATATGTATGGAACCCTACTACTGGCTGAGACTTGACGACTGTGGATCGTATCGACTCAGAGTGACTTGACTGGCCTAATGGGGGGAGCCTTTGTGTGACCTGTAAGACTCACGGTGGGGAGCTCCTTTCTGTGACATGGTAAACCCATGGTACTCGACAGGAGGTGTAACTCTGCAGGCCACGTGGGGGAGCACCTCTGTGTGACATGGTAGACCCATAGTGGAGAGCGCCTCTATGTGACACAGTAGACCCACGATACTCGACAGGAGGAGTACTTCAGCAGTACAATGTTAGTAGGAAGTTCCTCTGTGTGACGTGGAAGGCCCACCGTACTCGATAGAGGAGGATTTCTCCAGTATCCATGGTGTTCGGAATGTTTCTTGTTACTATCCCTAGAGAATCTTGTGGTTGGCTATCAGCTTCCATAACGATCCTATGTGGGTCAACTTCATAATTTTGTTTCTCAGAGTAGTATACCTAGGGTGATATGAGTCATTATTTTTGACATACTTTTTCATTCATGGAATAGTTGGTCTATGGTATTTTTAGTTGGGCCTCATGTTTCCTCATGATTGAGATTGGTTTACTCGACATCTTAGGTTTATGTATGGGCATATACCTAAGTAGGGTTGTCAGGAGTTTCCATGTTTTGAGTTTTATACATTGTGGATTTTGTGAGACCTTTGATGGTCTCAGGGTCCCTACTAAGTATCCTTATACTAACCCTAGCATGGGCTACGCCTGCACCATGTTGTGTTTGGTGTAGATGATAGACATCATTGACAGAGGAAGAGGGTATTAGGACTGGAGGTAGCTTGGAGGTGGACTTTAAATGAGGTGGACCACTGAGACAACCATTCGAGAGCTATACTACCCTTCAGGTAGGATCCTTGGCAGGTGTTCACAAGAGTTATTTTTAGTTTTACTTTTACTTTTCAGTTTTCTTGTACTTTGTAGTTAGGCTTGTATTCTAGCCTCTTTTCACTTTCTGTACACACCCTATTTACTATATATAGTTTTACTTTGTTCTTGTACTGTTCATTGTGATTAGTTGTGTGATTTTACAGGTTATAAAGGCAATGCATTCCAATTTTTTAGGGAATACACCTTCTGGTGCCAGTCGCCAGCTGCTAGCTATGGAAGGCGGGTATGGGGTAGTCACGACACAGGCCCCGAGGGATGGGTCATGAAATCAATGATCTAGATTTTTATGATGATCCCAACATACTTGTATTACAGTTCTTCACCAAGTAAGTAAATTTTGGTTTCTATTTGTCTTTCATTAAATAAGTATGATTCCACATGACCTACTATATTAATTATTTAATTACATAATTAGACACACTAATTATTCAAAATTATACCACTACTGTTTATGGGGCTATAGATCCAAATTTCATTTCAACGGATGTGTAATATCTAAAACCTCCTACTATATTTTCGTGTATATATATATATGAGATATTATCAAATATGGATATTGGGAGGGGTTCTTCCATTCCATTATGGGTAATAATTCAAAGATAATTATGAATTAATATTAATTATAATCTTATTAATTTGGAATTATTTATATTATAGAGGTCATTTAATGTTAGGCATTATCTTCCAAAATAATGATTATTATATAGATATTTATTTTTATCAGATGATGACTTTAAAAATTAGAAGATTTTTATATTGGTATGTTTTATTATTTTTATATTTTTATTTTTAATTGTCATTATTTATACATTTTTTAGTTGATATATACAAAAAATGCAGGTCATGGATTTTTTTATATCAAATACTAGTTATTGATAATGCAATGAAATGAAATCTAATACATAGATATAATGGTCAATATATTATATGATCAAAATATTTGTTTATATATATGTGTTGTTTTTTATTTTCAATTTAATGTTTTATAACATAATGTTATCACCTAAAAGGATGGGTGGAATGCTGTTATTAGGTTTTATGATTCATTTATCAGATATTCACAACTGGGTCAATAACTGAATTTGAAAAGGTTAGTTATATTAATTATTTTATGTCTTATATGAAAATATTATATTTTTGATCTTATAACATTCCTAGTTATTATAGGTTTTTAGTGACACCAATTCATATACTAATGATGAACTTAACAATATTCACATTTTTTGGCAATTTATTTTTTATATATGATAGTAATATAATTTATCAGTTATATCTCTTCTATTAAAAGTTAGAAAAATAATATTAAGATAATAATTTACATATTTATGTTTTTATATTCTATTTTTCATATTGTTTTCATCTAGTGTATAAATGATTAAGGATTAATAAAAAAATATCCATGCTACAAATGGAAATTAATATTTAAGTATGTCTATTGTAGTTAACATTTACAATTGAGTAATTAAACTATTTTATTTCTCATAAACAATTTTTATTCCATTTGTTTTACCATTTTTAGATGTTTTAGGTTTTTCTCATTAAATTAATGTTTATTAATTGAGTATTTATTCATAATTTTCTTCTTTTTTTGTATATTCAGTTTGAATTTATAGGGTTTATCTTTTATATAATTTTGTGCTTTGGCTGGAGTACAAGAATATTTTATCAAATGGATAAAGAAGTGTGTTTTATTTTTTAATAAGTTTAGTATCAATAATTATTATTTATTATACACTGTTTGATAATTGAAATTTTAAAATATAGGTTATGGAAAATGTTTAATAATGATTAATTGTCGATACAGAAGACAAATAAATTCAACTATGTGAAATTATTAGAAAATATATTTTATATTAGATAATATATATATATATATATATTTGTTGATATATATTTTCATATTAATGTTTCATAACAACATTTTCATTGTACACCTCCAATCAAAGCAATGCCCATAAAATTCAACTTTTATCACCTGTATAAATATAATTCTTTTCCATTACACCTTAAATCTTGTGTTTTTTTCCTGGTACTCCTCAATTACTGAAATCATAATTTCTCAACCACATTTAATTTGACAACTTTGTTATATGATCCATCCTCTTTTGTTTACCTAATATTGTGTTTATGGTTTTTTTTTCTACATCTATGTTCAATTGTTCTTCCATAAGTGTGTTGTATGTTCATTATTAAAATTATTTGATGATGGTGAATCACCAAACATTTATATTTATTATTCCTCTTATTTCCATTAATTTGTAATCAAAATACCTTTTACCTATTTATTTTCATTGGCCTATTCATTGAGAAATACTTCTTTAATGTTTCTTTTTCATTTCTGGTAATATGGAGATGAGAGGGTTATAAATAATATGAACCTTATCACTATCTCCTTCACTTGACATGCATTAAATAAAGAACAAGTAAGAAGTTTATATTTATGTTTTTTTATCATTTGATGTGTTTTATGTTTGAACTACATTTTCTAACAATGTCAGATGTAATTTCAGTAAAATGAAAATATATATATTGTGATAAATATATATACAATAACAAATGATTGTTTCTTACATAAAAAATAAATATTTCATGTTATTTTTAAATTAATAATACATTCTGAATTTATGTGGTTTATATCAGAACTGATATATAATATGAAGAACTTATTTTTATTAATGTGAACTAATGGAATTGATCAAAATATTAGTTGAGATCCAATATTAGTTTGGATCATATATCTATTTTTATCGATATATATTGTAATGAATTTCAATGATTTATTTGGATTGATATATATTAGTTCTTAATTAATATTGTTATATGAGATATTCTATTGAGTAAAATGTATCTAACAAAATAATATATACATATATATATATGTATAATTTTAGAAATAAATTTTAAATTTTAAATTTTGTTAATAGTTTTTATTTTTTAAATATTTTGTAACTCTATGATTATAACATTTTTTTTCTTCTAACAAGTGTTATATGTTTTATATTAGCAATTTTTTCATTGTATGTAAATTGTTATTATGTATAATCCATATATAAAACAAGTTGTCTCATTTTGGATTTTAATTAAATTACCCTATGTGTTCTAGTTTCATCAAACAATAATTTATTTAATTTAAAATTATTTTCATCATGATTTTTCTGAAAAATATGTTAGTCCAATAGGGTAGTTTGAGTACTCCAATGTGAATGGTATGCACTGATTAGATTTATTCATAGAAGTTACCAGAAGAGGATTAAAATTAAAAATTTATATTTTTATCTTTCATGTTGGATAAAATAGTATATTGGATATAACGTATAAATATAGGTGGAATTTTTAAGATACACTACCTTTTTTTTAAATATGCTTTTAACAGATATATAATTTCATTATATATTGTTCTTATTTTCTTTTTCTTTTTATAGGTTTCTAGTTTTTTGGGGCTATAATAAAAAAATTTAAAAAAATTTAAACCATCCACATTGGTTCTTTTAAAATCAACTTTAACAATATTAATTGAGACTTCAACACTAGTTATTGAATACAACAATCATTGGATTTATCATCAATTTTTTGAGGTGTAATTTTAATATTTTTTAGTACATCAAAATAATGTAAAAAGTCATATGTTATTTTTGAGTTGGATTATCGACATCGGTTTTATGTAATAATAGACATCAAAAGTGATTTTACACATCAGTTTTTACAAAAAAAATCATTATTGAAAATGTTATTCTAATTTTTACTATATTAAATAATAACACATTCAATGTTATTTTAACTAATCACAAACATTAAAATATCCATGATATTTATTGCTTTCCATTTTCTTATTAAAAAATATGTGGAGAATTATTTTCCACACAGTTTTATAATACACAGATATTAAAAAATACCTTAAATTCACATTTTTGTAAATGTTTATATATTTATTTTATTAAATTTGTTGTTGCAAATATTTTTTATATTGTGACCTCTATAAATATTGGTTATAAACTGACACAAATAATGAAAAAATTGACATCAAAGTATATATGTCCACTACATGATGTTCTTTCATTCGTTTATTATTTATGTATTATGAACTACCATGGTTTATTCCATAACACATGATGATGAACTATGATATGAATTGCATGGTTTTAAAATATTATTATCATATTTGAACCACGTTATTCTTTAGGTACAATGATATATTCCTTTTTTACCCATAATTTTCATCTGATCTCACCTTATCACACCCTGATTTTTTTTATTTGTTTTCCATTATATTTTATAATTTTGATATTTGATGTTACATGACACACTTAGTTTAGATTATGTTACATGCAATTATATGTTTGGATTACGTTAAACAAAATTTTGATTTGAGATTGTAATCAATTATTTTTTTTCTAAAATCACAAAATGTTAATCATTAATTTTCAATTCATCTAACCAATGAAATTATACCTGATCAGTGACACCTCATCTGGTGATCCCAACCTATACCCCACCTCTTCATGTGGAGGCTTCTTGAGTTCTTCACAGTGTTCATTTTAATATCCCTCTAAGTGTTTTTTCACTCTTGGTTCCCTTCAACAAAGATATTCTCTCACATCCTTCATTTTCATAGTGGCCTCCCCCTCCACATGTATCACACCTATCTATGCACCTGACTTGTTTGTCTTCAGAATATGGACACCCACTGCTCAATGTTTCTTCCTCCTCCTTCAAGGAGGTATAGAATCAACAATATTTTACTTTGATGATGATATTCAGTGGTGGAAATATTATACTCATTTATTTTAAAAGCTATGTTCACTTGTGGGATTTAGAATCTCTAGTTCCCATATTCTTCCTAAATTGGAAATCTATATTCATCTCACTCACTTCCCACATCGATGTCACTAAATCCGAGTCACCGAGATCTAGCCCGTTAGAATTATATATTTTTTCACATTTGCAGTGTTTGGTGGATGTTTTCTGTGGACAAGACTCATCCTACTTGGTTTTTTGTATTATCCTCTTGGACGTACCACTCCCCTTTAACAACATCAATATTTCGAGTGAAATTGGTGACCCCATAGTGTTTTTATTTTAGTTGACATGTGATATCTAGATTTACAAGACTACTCAATCACCTATATCTATGTTGAGATAGAATTGATTCACAAGATTACAAAATTTTATATTCTTTAGGTGGAGGGCCAGTTTGTGTGGTAGTATTATATCATCATCTATTCTCCCCTGTTGTTCTATGTGTCTTGTCACATGTAGGGGCACTCATTTTTGGCATGTAAGAGGATTAATCATTTGAATATCGATTTTCATCAGAGTAAATATGAACCACACCGGTCAGCCTCTTCTGAGAAAGGGACTACCTTCTGAACAGTTATAGAGGGTTATCCCACATTTACCAAAGCACTTCAGATAGAAGGTGGGGTAAGAGATACATGTGTTCCTTTAGTTCATCTCACACAAATTGAATCCTCTTCAATGGATATGTATCCTGTGTATTTAGATAGATTTGAGGAAAAGACTAATTTATGTATGGTGTTGGACTCATACAGGTTGCAGATGTCTCCTATTTCTATATAATCCAATGTCCCCAGTTAAGGAATATATCCTCATTCAGATGATCTTCTATCATCACATTTGTTCCCATTAGCATTTAATAAAATTCCAATCAATCCCACCTTTTATTGTAAGTGTGCACTTATCTTAAGAAGGTTAATGAGGTCCTGGGGGATTTTTATCTTCTCCAAATAGTTCATTATTGAATATAGATAATTAATACCCTCAGGATATGTCCTCTCTAGTATTCCAGTAAGCTTGGGTCTCCTTCGCTAAGGAGAAGGTAATAAAAACATTCTTTATTAGTGGTTTGTGCTCTTTTTATGGATAAAAAATTAATTCCATGTGTCCTTTCTCACTATACGAGGTCTATGATATATCTATTGATACATCCAGACACAATCTTATAAAATGATATCCCTACTATTCTAGAATTCCTACAGCATGGGAGCCCACGTTAAAATCTATTTTATCTCCAGTAAAGTTTTCAATTAGAAATTACTTTTAGTGGATGTCCTAGATCCAACGAAACATAATTCTAAAATAGGAAAAATTTCTCAAATAATAAAAATGATAGTTTAATTGCATATAGGCCCTCACAACCATCATATATAGTTTTTTCAGAATTAAAATTCCATTGTGGAGCTAGTGTCTATCTTAAATATATTAATTTCTATGAAGATCCCCTATTGATATCACTGTGTTCATGTCACCTTTTTTTTGTGAAATGTGATTCTCAGACAGGGGTGTAACTATTAATGGATTTTGAAAAACAAAAACCTATGAGATATCCCCATGGATTGTGGTGGGGATTTAATGTGATCTTGGAAATATTGGAGATGAAAGGATATGGGATCACTAATGGAATTCCACCCAGTAAAATGCATAATTGGTGTCTTCCTCTAGACTCTCAAATATGGGATATTTTGGAGACATATTTACACACTGTAATAATCCAAAGGGGATAAACTGAACATATATTCATCTTGATAGGTACATAGTTAATATCAACGTAGTCTCCTAATATTCAAACTCTTATTTAACTCATTATCCACGTATTTTATCTTATTATTCTCCCATTGTAATGGAACACATTACCAGGTTTGATCTAGAAAGCTATTTTCATTTCTATAATCAATGGACTACAACCTTGGGCTTTGACAAGGTTGCGAGGGAATGCAGGGACAATGTAGTTAAAAGAGGAATGTGGTATGGTCTTCATAATAAGCTCATGAAACATAGATTTTACCTTCACTATTGGATTATATCCCTTTCATACAACTTATATTAATTATATTATTATAACTCGTAGATTTAGAGGATGTAAAAAATGTTAGAAAATTGATGGGATGAAGAAATCATCAAAAACCATGCACATAAGAATATTTACATAGATGAAATGATCCCGGGGTAAGAGAGTCATTCCCCAATTTACACATTATTACAAGGTTAATAGTAGGATAAATGAACATATAATACTTTCAATAGTTCATTAAAGACAACTAGAGTGTTGGATAACCTAATATCCTCGTAGAGGATGAAACATAATCATATGAATGTGATGTGGTGGGTGGTATTGTTGAACATCATTTAAAGTCTCTTTTGGTGGGACAAAATCAGTTCTTGAATAATGAATATGAAAGGGACAATGGTTGGATCTTCGATGCTATCCATTTCAAGGTTTCCACTAATGATAACATAATGTTTGATGTTGAACCGGATGGTAATGAAATTTATGAGGCAGTGTAATCTCATAACCCCTAATGTACTCCAATGCAAAACAGAACTCTAGGTTCATTATACATATATTTTTAGAACCTGATTAAGGGAGAAGTCATGGATGTGGTGAAGGACATTTTTTGATGTAGTCCTATCCCTCAGGTGGATTCTACATCCTCCTTGGTACACATTCCAAAATAAAAATATGTTTCTTCTCCAACGGATTAACATAAAATCATTCTGTGAAAATTACATTACAAGGTACTAGATAATAGCTAAAATTGATGGTTATCAGTGTATTTACTTAGCTAGGTGTTAGAGTAAGAACATGGTTTCTTTATGGGTAGATCAATTCAAGAATCCATTGGTTTGGCTCAAGAGATGATCAGTGATGTTATCATCAAGGAAAATGGTTCCATTGTTTTTATCAAAATGGATGTAGATAAATAATATGGTAGAATTGAATGAATCATCTTCATGAATGTTCTTAAAAGACCATGCCTCCCTCTTTTGTCAACTAATATTATGTTTAGGTGCTTTAGTTTTGCTTTGTTATCTATCTCCTTCATCAGTGAAAATTGAAGATTCCTTAAAATAGTTCAGTGTATTAGGAAAGACAATCCACTATCCCCTATTCTTTTTATTCTAATGAAACATTCTCTCAAAAACATCATTAGAAAACCCCTATAGAAGGTAATATACTCCCATGTCATTGTATGTACCATCAAAAAGGAATTTCCCATCATATGTACACTGATGAAACAGTTATTTTTCATGAGTTGATGTAATAGGTCTATTCTAGGTTTCAATCGCATTCTAAATGAGTACTAGAAATGGAGTAGGAAAGTAATGAATTAAGAAAAATAATCATGTACTTATTGAAGAGGTGTATGGATATACGAGCATCCATGTTAGAAAGGTGTCTGGGAATATAAATATGAAACTTCATTTTTTAATATGTTGGGGATTCGATTTCTCAAAGAAAATTATGTATTTACCACTTTAGCATGATGTTTAACAAATTGATTGGTCATAGTAATAATTGGAAAAACCAATTTTTTCCTATAGTGTAATAAACCCCCTTGTTAACAATGTTTTAACTTCCATTAGAATGCACAATTTATTAACTCTCCTAGTTCCAAAAGTGTGATAAGTAATTTTTAGATAGTGGTAACATCTTTTTTTTGGGAAGCCCACTTCAATGGGACACATCATTCCACATTATGGGAAAGGATAAAAAAACAACATGGGAATGTGGTGACACTGTATGGAGTATCTCAACATATATGAATTGGTTTCATGAATAGATTGATTATAAAATAAATAAAAATATAACTATATAGGGGAGGATCATAGAACAAAAGTATGGGAAGATAATGGGTATGTGGAATAGGCCATCAAAATACTTCTAGTGCATACTCTATTCCCATATTGAGGTTCTCCAAAGGAACACATAGTGGATTGTGTGAAGATGAGAGATCAAATTATGGCATGTCAATTGGGATGTAATATCCTTGGGCTTTATAGGATGTCCTTCATTGAACATTTGTTTTAGAAAATCTAGGGAGTTCCAAATCATCACCCAAGAAGTATTGGATGAGGATCAATGCTCAGTATTTGTGATCAATGATTTTTATTTTGATTATGATACATACATGATTTAAGGATCTATATTGGGGTTTTTTCTAATAGAGATTATTCTCATTTTGTGTCCATCAATACATCGCACGATTTTTAGGGTTATTTACTCTATTGTAAATATTTTTATCCAAAAAACATCTTCCTAATATGGATAATCATGAATAATAGTCTTTCCACATATGATAAGGTTTAATGAACTGGTATGTGCCTCTCTACCGAGTGCTTCTGCTATAGAAAACCCCATGGTGAATCTTATGAACACTTGTGTTTTGATGGGGGGTGGGAACACACAATATAGAACACATTTGGGGAGTTATCTGGTCTTAATTTATGAGGTTTTTTAGGAGTACCTTTCATTGTTCATTGGTTTCAATGTGTGAAAAAAATACCAAGAACCAAAAGTGATTGTTTTTATTTTTATAGCTAGATATTAGTGCATATGGTTGGATAGAAATAAATCTCATTCTGAGGGGAATTATTACTCAAGGATTGTGTCTAGTTATTAGATCAAAAAGTCTATTAATTAATATCTCCTATCAATAAAAGGACTATATTGACTTATATTCCAACATGTTTCGGAATAATACCAGATCTCACATTCACACTACTACTGGGGACTAGGAAAGTCTGAAGATTAGTAAGCACTCCCACGACTCAGTTCTTAAACTAAATACTAATTTCTCTTATGGTTCATGCATAATATAGGGATGAGAAATTATTTTTGACTATTGGGGTTAAAAAATTATATCTTTAACTATATTCAATGGTGGTGGAAACTCTCTTCAGGCTGAAGCAAGGGTTTTTATGGAAGGAATTATACTTTGTAACCATAACAATACTAATATCTATATGGTAAAAAATGACTCGAAAATTATATATAATTGATTATATAGATTCACTTTTATTCCATGGTAAGACTCTTATCTCATACTAAAGTGAAAATTACTCATCGAAAAATATGTAGAAGTCATATAAATGTAGCATGAGGGAAATTATGTTTTGGACTTCCGTGCCTCCATAGAAACTCAAGACACGTCGATCAACTATTTCACCAAATTGGCCCCTTCCCCTAGAAGGTGTGGATCTAGTTTGAGAAGATACCCTTGAGCTGCATTAGATTAGTCCCCTAATACACGATCATGTTTGTACTCATATTTTACCTTTCATAAATAAATAAAAAATTATAATGATTATTATGATGACGAGGATTGGTTTCCGAACATGAAACACTGAGTTTAAACCAAACATGACATAATATTATAATAGTATTATTTAATATGATATTTATAAACTATCCATTAGAAATAAATTAATTAATAGGATTATATAAATTAGGAAAATATGGTTTACACAATTTTCTATATTGAATTTATTAATTAGAAATAAATTCGAAATGAAAAAAAACCCTTCTGAAAATAAATTGAAATATTTTTCGAGAAAACAATTTTTATATTTAAAAGTGTGTTTTATATAAATAAACACACAAAAAATCTTTTTGGTAAAATATTTTAATGAAACTTATGTATTCTATTTTCAAAAAAAAAATTTAACATTCGTCTTATATATTTTCGAGGAAAGAGATAATAATACATCCAATTTTATGGGTAAAAATTGTTTTTTTAAAGATATTTTATCAACTTTTCATGGTTCAGTTATATTAAAAATAATTTTTTACTCTTTTAAAAAATAAATTATATAAAATAAAAATAAGTTTTTAAATCATAATATCAAAACTATCTTAAGGTAATTTTTTAAAATTTTTGTGAAAAGTTTCACTTTTTTATTAAAAAGAAAAAATACTAAATTTAAATTGAAAAGTTCATTTTAATTTCATTTATTTAATAATTTAAAATATATTATAATTGTATTTTAAAAAATATTTATTTTAATTATAGATAAATTCATCTAATTTTGGTCATTGGAATGAATTTCATATTGAAATTGGATATAAAATCTCTATAAACTTTTAATCATTTTTCACTTAAAAATCTATCTTTCACGTCACGTCTCAGGATTAATTTTAAAATATTTTTCTCATGATTTTATTGTAATTTTAAAAAATGTTTTCAGTATTTTTAATAATAATATTTGTTTATTTCAAATAATTTTAAATTAATTATTGACCGAAACAAATATTGAATGTTGTAAAACTTAATTATCACATTTAAAGTGAAAATAGGATTACCAAGGGTTAAACAAGAATTCTAAGATTAAAATAACTAAAATATTATATTAATTTTATTTAGTGATTTTATTTTGTTGTTGGAAATAAAATTATTTGAAAATTGTATATTTCCTTCAAATATCTTTTTAAATATTACCCATAAAATTAAGTAAGTAATGAAAAAGAAGATAAGATACTTTTCTTACATTTAATATCTCTAAAGACTTATGATTAGGACAAAAAAAATATCTTTATTTGTATATATCATTATGAAATTTAAATTAGTCTTTTTTACATTATGATTGAATTCACGTTTTTTGAGATGAAATTATTTCGTTGAATTATTGTGAAATACCAAAATAGTAATTATTTATTTAACAATAAAATAAAATAAATGGTAGTTAAAATAATAAAATATTGTCAATTAAATGAATTATTGTATTAAATTATTTTTATATATGAATATATCATGGGAAAAAAGTCATGAAAATAATATATATTAATTCACTCACCATATTTTATATTAAAATTTGATATTAAATGAATAATGTCAAAATTTACATTAATTGTATTTTATAATGAATTTAATTTTATTAAATGAGTTAAAATTACGGAAAACACTATATTCATCAAAATGAATTTTAAATATAAATAAATATAAAACATTTTCTATTAATTTAAAAATTATTCTATTATAATGACTATATTGACCATTAAATAATGAAATCTTAGTTAGTATGGTATTTTTAAAGAGGTGTTTTTCCAGGGTCCATACGCTTATATTAAAACTAATTTCCAAAAAAAATTATATATATATTTTACAAATTTTATTTCATATTTATAATTTTTGTCTCCAAATTATCTAATAATTCTCACTATAATCAATTATTAAAGAATATATTACCAATATTTGCAAACTAGTTACCTTAGTGAATAATTAAAATTGAAATATTGGGATATATATAATTTATGAATAATTTTTTTTTAAAAAGCATTTAATTTATTAGTGTAAGTTTTTATAGAGAATATAATACATACACACCTTTAATTATCATATTTGATGCCACTTGAGGTAAGATATACCACCTAATTATGAATATTGTTTAGTATTTACAAGAATTCAAAACGTCCTCAACTATAAAATGGAACACACACTCCCCACTTATTCAGACCACTTGATCCATTTGGATAATCCAAGGTCTACAGAAATATCTTCCTAAATTATATACCCTCATCCAAGAAGACTTATTGGGAACATAAAGTCATCCAGTAAAGGAAAAAGTGAAAACCCAAGAAGGATACCAAAAGAACAAGTAATGTTCCTTAACCAACATTTTTATTTTATATCTTCCTCTACCAAATTATTTTATTATTATACCCTGATTATGCAATATCCTTAGTATAATCCATATACTAATGTGTTTTTACATGAACACTAAATTTTTTTATTGAATTCATAGAAATCCACAGAAATAAGAGACACATAATTGGGGACAATAATAGTTGAGGCCCATAACATCATTGAAAACAAACATTAATACAGTAGGAGGAAAAGAAAGTAAATTCATGAATAGGGAAACATTTTGATTTGGAGACGCATGACACGCCAATAATTCTGCAACCTTATTCCCCTCTCGCTATGTGTGAGAGACCTTCCTATGAGCACCCATGAGCTTTTTATAGTTATTTATGTGACAAGATATGTTCCATGGGAAACAGCCACTACCTGTTAGCGCTATGTATAGTAACTATGAGCTTGTCTCAACTACCTTTATATTAATTTGTCTTTGCTCACATAAGTCTAAACCTGTAATCATTTCCTTGGCCTCAGCCTGTAGTACGTCACCTCTTCTATAATAATCCATGAATGTTGTGACCATATACCCCCTCTGATCCCTTATTACCCCTCTTCCTCTAATCTCCCCCTAGGAGTGACCCATATGTATTGAGATTAATCCCAATACTTTGGGGAAACTAACGAACACAATACCCCTAATCCAACCTCTCACTTTGATTATACATACATGAGATTTGAGGTCTTATAGATAGGTCTCCCTTGCATTCTGTACAAGGATTGATCAAGTCCATAAAGGTGTTCTGTATACTAATATGGTTTAATAGTAAGGGTATGACCTACAACTCAATACACTACATTTAAATGGGTTATGAAATTATCGTCCGTGTGTACTAAAAACTATGACCTCACGAACTGATAACATTTATTTTTTCCATTACCACTTTTAGAGGATGTTAATAATGATATATTTATATTAAATATATAATATATATAATATATTTATGGTGTTATTTTTCATTTTTAATTATTATATCCCATATATGATCATTCTCTCTATTTTGGTCGGAATACAATAACGATGTTCATGTGTATGGAGTACTCGCACCTCACGAAGCGATGTATTCATTCACTCTTGACATGGAATGTATTAAGGGTGGGTTAAATAATAAAATATGTTTTATATGAAATATCCATGGCTCTATAATTATAATTTATATAATTTATATTTCTTTCTATCAACCCAATAATAAAATAAAGAAAACCATCCATGAAAACATATGACATACCATCTCAACAAATGCTGTATTTATTTTTTATCCTTTAGTTATATGGAATACTATAAATAATTATATAGTGAATATATATCATCTTTATATCATTTTTATCATTATGGTGATAATGGAACATGATATATATAAGAGTACCAAATGTAACAAATCAAAACACCAATGAAAATCAAATCATTTATTAACAGAAACATATCTTTAACATGAAATCTTAAAAAAAAGGCAATTAATGATCATAATAAAATCATATATTTTATGATATATATGGATAAAGTTCTGTAATGGGTTTATAATATACTTATTTTTATTATAATAGAGTTTTTAATGAATAATATTGAATTCAATGCCTTAGGTAAGGGGAAATCTACATTTACTTTTATTTTGAGAGACATAGACCATATTCACCCCTCGTTTCAATTGTGTGGTGTATATACTACTATATGAAATGATGATTATTAATATATACCATGTAATGAAAAATAAAGCGTCTTTTTATGTTTTTATTTAATGGATATTATGATTGAAATGGTTCTTATGTAGTAATGGATTTTCATCACACTTTTTACTTGAATCAGACACTTCCCATAATCACCACCTATTTCATTTATGTGATGTATCTTATAAAAATTATAATTAATATTTTTCAGATTTAAATATAAATTAACGATATATCTTTCGTGGCGTTTATAGTTAAAATGTTTCAAATGTGGTTAGGGAATTTTTTCTCAATTTGGCTTCTTTGGGAAATATATTATGTTATTAACCTATATTATTCCATGAGGTGTTTATAAAACCCATATTACAAGTAATATCAATATTTTATTTAGAAGTATTATATTTAACATTAATTTTATATTATTCAAACATGGTTATTATGATATAGTATTTCCAATGTGGTAATGATTTTATATTACAATCACATCATTTATATGGGTTGTTTACGATTAAGACTCTAATATTGAAATACCACCACATAACCCTACTGAATTCACTTTATTTTTATTATAATATAGTTAATCATAATATATTCATGTAATGGTTCAATTTTGCACTCATTGTTACCAATGATAAATACGATTTTTTTAAATCGTACTTTATTTCTCTCTTTGTTCAGAAATCTATTTTCTTTCGAAAACATGTTTTTTAAACATGTTTATTGTTTAAAATGACATTTTAATAGGATTTTCTGATAAAAGGAATTCTAAAATATTTATTGTCTTAAAAATTGTATTAAATTATTTTCAACGAATACACTAAACATTTTCAAGGTTGTTTTCAAATTAAAAGGTTATAAAAATATACGACCTTTTAAAAGGATTTCCACATGGAGGAATGGATTGTTTCATTAAAAAATGTTTAAAATGATTTGTGTATCATAATTTATATTTTCATGGTTATTTTCAATGAAAATGGTTTTAATTTTTTTTCATTTTAAAAATTTTATTTTAGAGTGCAAATGATATTTTCATCAAGAAATTTAAATTTTTCTAGATCATCCATTATATGTTTTAAAAGATATTTTCAAATAAAAGGGTTTGGAATAATTTATAGGTTCTAAAAATAGGGTTTCAAGGAATGGTTATTTTCTATAAGAAATGGTCCACGTGTCTTTCATATTCATTCTCTAACTATGATAAAATACTTTGATATAATTTATTCTTTATTAAGGATATAATCACAGGATAACATTATTATTCTTTACCTAACTGGATTATGTTTATGATAAAATGAAATTTATAAAAACTATTTATCTTCATTGGTTTATACAATGATAGAACTCTTTTAAAACCCCTTTGATTTTATGGGTTTTTGATATGATGAATGTTTGTGATCTTGTGTCACACATAAGTATGATTTTCATTATGTGAGGAGTGGGACCTATATATATCTCTTATTCATTGGGTGATGATAAATTCTCTATGAGCTCACAAGGTACATAAGTGGTTATCCGATGCTTGAAACAGAGGGTACATGGGTGGTCAGCCCAAGCGTGAAGTCGTTACACATGTGGTTAGCCAAGCCTTTAAATTTTATTAATGACTTGGTAGGTATCCATACTATAATATTTTATATTTTTGCGTGTATTCCACAAATAAATGTTTGATGTCAATATTATGATCTCATTGATCTTGTTCTTGATTTACTTATGATTTATCTCTTATGAACTGCTAATATTTATATCCTGACACTTTTTTAGGATCTATAACAAGTTGGGTTTGAAATTTTTAAGTTTTTCATTATCGTTAATTTTATAAATTAAATCAAATGTTAATAATTAATTTTATATGTCTTCTATAGAGTAGAAAAAAATAAATCCACATTTACGCTTAAAAACTATATTTTATCTAAAAAGTTGGTTTGCCTCCATTATATGGAACACTTATTTTAAAAATAAAACATTCCACATTTATAAATTTAATTTGATAAAAAAATTATTTCTTGAAATTGGAATATCAATATCACATCAGGGTTAATTTTATGTATTTTTATAAAAAGTTTAATTTTTTATAAATAGTGATAATGTTGTATTTAGAATGAAATTTTTTTTGTTTAATTTATTTATAATGCGAAATTTATTTTAAATTGGTTTTAAAGTATAATTGTTCAAATAATACATATAATAATAAAATTTATGTCATTTAAATAAATTTATTATTAAAATTAGATATATAAAAATTATAAACCTTTGATCATATTTTCTTTAAAAACTCTATTTTTTCATCATGTCTATGGGATAAATTTTAAATTAATTTGTTTCCACTTATTTGAATGGAATTTTTAAAAATGGATTCAATAATATTTACCAACATAATATTTAATTTCAAATAAGTTCATCATCATTTTTTTCCAAAATAAATAGTGAATGCAGTAAAAATTAATTTTCACATGTAAAGTAAAAATTGGTTTACCGAGGGTCCAATTTGATGGATAAGAGAAAAAATTACCTAAAAAATTAACTTAATTTGATTTAATGAATTTATATTTATCTTGGATATATAATTATATTGAATTTGTAAATTTCATTCCACATTCATTTGAATATGACCCATATATTTCATAAAGTAATGAAAAAGGAAAATAAGATATTTTTATTACTTTTAATATCTATAAATCCTTGGAATATTGAAAACAATATGTTTGGTTATATGTATATTATATTGAAATATAAATTTGTTTTTTATCATGATAATTTATTTTAATTTTTTTCTGATGAAATAATTTCATTAAATGATTAATAAATCCCAATACATTAATTTTTTTTGTTAAAAATAAAATAAAATAAATCATACTAAAAAAATAAAAATTCCAGTAAAATGAATTAATTTTTGTGTTACATTTTTTTAGATGTATATACCACGATACATTTGTTTGGAAATGTTATATTTGAATTCTATAATTTTCTAAATATTTTTAAAACTGAAATTAAATAAATAATGCTAAAATTGACATGAATTATATTTTATAATAAATAATAATTTATTAAATTATTTAAAATCAATAAAAACCAAATATTCTTTAAAGATATTTTAAAATATTAATTAATATCATCTATGTTCCATTCATGGACCAGTTGTTTTATTATGAGGACTATATTGACCATTATATATTAAAAACACCGTTAGCATGGTTAGAGATAAATCGATTCTTATTCACATTACATGTTATTATGTTAATAATTATTTCCTTCACAAATAGGATATAGATTTCATATATTATGTATCATATTTATAATCATTGTGATCAAATTATCAAATAATACTCACTCTAATTTAGTATTAAAGGTTATATTAAAATATTTTTCATATTATAAAATCATAATCGTAAAAATTGGGACACATAGATTTTAAGGAATGAAATGATTATGAAATTTGTTTCATTATGTGGTTGAGGTGTGGCTTGACCATATTTTATGATTCCATCTTTTTCCAGGAACGTCTCTTTTTTGGATTTTTTCTTTAAACATCATTCATGTGAGTTTTACCTTTTCTTTAATACTTGGTTGTTCTATTTTTTCATGGAAAACTATCATTGGAATAAATATATTAGTGGGTTGGGAGGAAAAATGAGAAAACTAGAGGGGATCCATTATGAGATCCTTTTGGGGGAAAATTACCTCATGTTGGGGGATGTAATTTTTTTGAATTAATGGAGTGTTGGTTTAAATTGATCATGTGATACCTTGGGTTCATTGTATTTTGAGACGAATTAAAAGGGTTTTGGGTTTTTTAATAATGAAATGGTCTAAAAAACTTTCTTTATGACATTTACACCATGTATAAATGGATTACACATTGTTTAATTTTTAGGTGTTTTTAATAAAATAATTTGAGGTGATCGTTTTTTCATCACATCCCATTAAAAATATTTATATAAAGTGTAAACACATTACAGGCATTATAATTCTTGGTCCTACCATTTTAATATATGTTGTGTGGAAGTATTTTATTCCATCTAATCTACAGATCTCTCATCTTGAACCTAGGTCAAATACATAGATATTTTGGAGTGAAAACCTCCCTTCTGTACGTACCGTCTGTGTAATCATTCCATTATAAGTATTTTTTGTTAGTTTATTTCCCTCTATCCCCTGTTTATCCAATTGTGGTAGTGTAATCCCTTAATAGTTTACATTGTTGGTTTTGATCTTGGTCAGTTTTGATCTAGGATCCTCATGTAGATCATCTGAACCTAATTAATCATGGGTGTTTTTCATTTAAAACATTGTTATAAGGACCCATCCATAAAAAATTACATAATATTGAATTAATTGTATAATTCACATTTATGATGTTTTTGTGTTTAGATTTTTATATAATTATGCCATAACTATTACATTACGTCTCAAAAATTACAATGTAGACAATTCCACTCATATTCTATTTTTTTCATAAAATAATACCTCTTGAAAACAAGAGTCATGTCAAGTTCTATGTTTTAGATGGAATGACATTTCCTTGATCCCATCCATGACCATATTCACATTTATCTCATCTGAAAAATATTTCAAAACTTGGGATGAGAATAAAATGATCAGAAAGGGTTATATAATAAATAAAGAAAAAATTATTCCATCAAAACATAATCTTTTTAACATACCTCATGAAATCATAAGATTTATGAAGTAACATATAAAAAATAAATCATAATGATAACTTGTGGAACCTATAATATACAAACGTTGTAGCATTCATAGCTACATAGGGAGTTACATTTTGAATACCCATCACATTATATTCCCTAAATCTCATTGGAGAAACAGTAACATTTTCCCCTACCACATTACCCAATGCATATGAGAGCTATCTCGGGCTCACATGCCCTAGGTTTATCACAGAACCACCCATGTACATAAGAAATTCTAAAGAACCATAACATATTCATAACATATAAAAAAACCAAAAGGGAAAAAACATTTCAACATTTCAATCACAATATATCATTTAAATATATTCACATGAAAAATTATTTATCAAATCCATTTTCAATACAAAAGTACATAAAAGTGTATATGGTATTTATTTTCCTTTTAAAAACATTAAGGCTTGTTAAGGAATACAAATATCAAATAATTCTAGTGATGGTGGAATATTCATTGTCACCGCGTACGTTAAAAAAGAAACATTCCATTTTTGTTGGTTAATACAAAGCTTTATAGAAAAATAATCCCTTTGATTTAAATGAAAATTCAAATCTATTTATAAACTCTATAAAAGAAAGAAGTGTTTAAATAAACATATCCCTCAATGAAAGGATATTGAGATGCAGTCCCTTACCACATGTCTGACTTGATTCATTCTTTCTTTAATCTCCGTTAAAGTAAAATTAATATTTAATTCACAAATATTAATAAATAAGAAAATTTCATACTATTTATTTAATGGGGATGTTACATCCTTCTCCCTTTTGTAAATTTTATCCATAATTTTTCTTCACTTATCAAATAAATGGTGGTATTTATCCCACATACCATTCTTAGATTCCCATGTTTCCTCTTAAACTATATATTTTTTTCCACAAAACCATTACCTAATTTATTTTCATATTCAGCAACACTTTCTCTCTTAATTCATAAATCTGGATTGGTTGTTACTCATAATATATATTGTTTTCCAACTGAACTACCTCTGAACTCAAAACATGAGATGAATCCAACATATAGTTTCTCAACATTGTAACAAGAAAAGTATTATGTACCTGGGATAAAATTGGAGGTAAAGCCACTCTATATGTAACTAATCCAAAATTTATACAGGATTTCATAGGGTCAAATAAACTTCAGACTCGGCTTTCCTTTCTTGCTAAAACACATCAAACTTTTCCATGGAGAAATATTGAGAATGAAATGATCACAACAATCAAATGAAATATAATTGCTCCAGTTATCTGCCTAACGTTTATATATTCTCTAAACATATCTCAAGTGCTTCTTAATCAATTGACCTTTTCAGCCATCTCTTCTAACAATTCAGGTCCCATCAGTTTCCTTTCACATAATTCATTCAAAAAATCTTGGGTTTCACACCTCTTTCCATACAATGCCTTAAATGGATCAATCTGTACGCTAGAATGAAAACTATTATTATACGAAAATTAAACCAAAGAAAGATTTTGATCCCAAATTCCAGGGTAATCCATTGAGAAAGCACGTATCATATCATCCAATGAGTAAATTGTTTGTTATGACTGCCCATCTGAATGAGGATGAAAATATATATTAATATTAAATTCAATACCCAACAACTTCTAAAGGCCTTTCCAAAAGGCTAAGTATGCCTGAGATCACAATCGGATACAATAGAGAGGGGAAATCTATACAATTTGACTATCTCTTTAACATACAACTGAGAAATGTGATCTAGATACAAAGTATCTCGAACTGGAAATAAATGAGCTTATTTAGTCAATTGATCAATAATAACCCAGCTTTTATTGTTACCTCAAGATGTTTTTGATAATCCCACAATGAAGTCCATTGATATATTTTCACATTTTTACTCTAGAATTGGTAATGGATGATGCATCCATTTTGGTAACTGCCTCTCTACTATAACCTTTTGGCAAGTCAAACAATTCATATTAAAGTCAACAATATATATTTTCATTCCATTCCACTAATAATACACCTAAATATCTCTATACATCTTAGTAATTCTGGGATGAACTAAAAAGGGAGAAATATGACCTTCAAATGATAACTCTTTCTTCAACTATGATTCATAGGGAACACATAATATCTTCCCAAACCTCACAACATAATCATTATCAATGTTAAATTCACGTAACGTACCCTTCTGAACCAACTCGACCTTTATCTGCAACTCATTGTCTTCCTTTTACACTTGCTTAATTCTTTCTAGGAGAGATGATTTCACATAAACTTGATACAAAATAGAGGAGTTTTGTGAACCAAAAATTATATGCCCAAGTTCATCAAATCATTAATCAACAGGTCTTGTTCCAAATTTAACACGGTTAATGTAGCATTACTCTTTCAACTCAAAGCATCAAACACTTTGTTTTATTTTCTCGGATGGTAATGGATCATGCAATCAAAATCATTGATTAATTCCAGTCATCTCCTCTATCTAATTTTCAATTATTTTTGAATAAATATATACTTAAAATTTATGTGGCCAGTATATATTTCACATTTTAATCCATACAGATGATTCCACCAAATTTTTAAAGAAAAAAAGGAAGCAGCTAATTCCAAATCACGGGTAGGTTAATTTAACTCATTAGGCTTAAACTAATGTGAAGCATAAGAAATTACCTTATCATTCAGAATTAGAACACAACCGAGTCCTATCAATGATGTATCAATGTATATAAAAAATTCACCATTTTTGGAAGGTAGTGTAAAAACTGAAGCATTCACCAATATTTTTTTTCAATTCTCCAAAACAGTCATCACATTATTTTTTCTAAATTAAATTAACACCTTTTCGAGTTAACTTAGTCATAGGGCTATATGACAGTGAATAAATTTCAACAAACCTCTTGTAATAACCATATAAACAAATAATACTATCGATCTCTATTATATTGGTAGGTATTGGTCATTCTTCAAAAACTTTTGATTTAACAGGATCAATAGTGATGCCATTTTTTGAAACAATGTGACCCAGGAAAGAAATTTTGGTAAAGAAAACTCAGACATGCTGAATTTCAAATATAGTATCTTTTCTTTTATGTTTTTAAAGACAACTCTTAAATGAATTTCATATTCTTATTTACTTTTGGAATAAACCAAAATATTATCAATGAACACAACCGCAAACTTGTCTAGGAACTCATGGAATTTTTTTTTCATAATTTCCATGAATACAATAGGTGCATTAGTTTACCCAAAATGAATAACTAAAAATTCATAATGGCTATATCTAGTATGAAAAACAGTCTTTAAAATTTCTTATTCCATTACATTCAACTGATGGTACCCTAACCTCAAGCTAACCTTCAAAAAATACTAAGCTCCCTAGAGCTTATCAAAAAAATCAATGATATGAGGAAAATGATACTTCTTCATAATAGTAATGTTATTCAATAATCTATAATCAATGAAAAATCTCATTGAACCATCTTTCTTTTAAACAAAATAGACATGAGAACCCCATTGTGATATGCTTGGTATATTGAATTCTTTATATAATAAATCCTTCAATTTCATCTTTTACTCTAAATGTTCAATTTGATCCATTCGATAATGGAGTTTTGAAATTGGCTTAGCATCAGGAACGAAGTCAACAGTAAAATCAAATACACGGTCCCATTTTATACCAAGAAACTCATCAGAAAAAACATAAAGATACTCCTTTACCACTGGCTCATTAGTAATTCGAATAGTTCCTTTCTTTTAAAAAATATGTGCTAGGTAGCATAATTTCAATCTTTTACAAGTTTATTAGGTTCCTGATATTTTATCAAAAGTAAGGGTACATTTTTATACACAAAAATAAAATCTTTTTGAAATGAAAACCCTTTAGCTCTACAGTTAATCTTATCATGATAAACAGAAAGCCAATCCATACCCAAAAGATCATCAAACTCCACTAGAGGAAAAATATTTAGGTTTTCATGTAGATTCTGTCCACATAGAAGGATTGGAAGGTTCTTATAATTTATTTTTGTCTCAAAATTTCCTCTTGGTGTTTTTACCATACTTCAGGATTCATATCTTGAGATAGAAATCCCAATTTAAAAGAAAAATTCTCAGAAATGAAAGAGTGTGTAGACCATGAATCTAACAAGTCGTCAGAAAAATATGAATAAACAAATAGTTTACTCGATGCTACTATATTTTATGACCCAATTTATACTGAAATCATTGAAATGGATTTCACCACCCCTTTATGCTTGTAGTAAGGCTGATTTCCCTCAGTTGAGTTCTTCGTTGAACCTTGATTCGCATAATGACCAATTTCATCGCAGTTAAAACATTTTACTGACTGTAAATCAGATATTGTCTTACCATTACCCTGATCGTTATTTGTACAATTTTGAGAGTTATGTCCTATTTGACCACATTGGTAGCACTTACCAAAATTAAAAATACATCCCCTAATGTGATTTTTACCACAATTTTCACAAACTGCAAACATAAGTTTCTTACCATCAGACTATTTTGAAGAGTTCTTCCCTTTTGTCTGCCACCTCGACCTCTTATTTTATTGTTTTTTAAAGAACACCTGATCATCAAAACCCTCTATTTCCACTTTCTCTGCACATCGAACAAGTTTTTCATAACTTTTTAGCTCAAGAAATGATAAATCCCTTTGATACATTAGCTTCAATCCTGAGTAAAAACGATTTATTATACAATCAAGATCTCATATTAAATTTGAAGCATACCTTTCTAGTCGAGTAAATGTTTCTTCATAGGTAGCCACTTAGACATCTTCCTACCCCAATTCTAATAATTGTTTTTCCATCCAATGAAAACCCACCATAGGAAAATATTTCATAAGAAACATTCCTTTGAATTCATCCTAATCAAGAGCATCAATATCCTCACTATCCCAGATATTTTTCACCATCAAACACCACTGATCGACTTCTCCTTCAAAACGGTAAACAAAATGACTAAACCATTGATGTTCTAAACACCCTATTACATCAGAAATCATCCCTAGTGCTTTAATTCAACCTTAAATGAGCACAAGGTCAAATGATCCTATAAATTACGGGGGATGTTGCCTCATGAAATTTACACTACTGACATGTTCCAATGTGGTTGATCTAGCTGATCTCAGGCATGGATACCACCACCATTTATTGTCTGAGTCAACTATTCCATTAATACAAAAAAATATTCAGATTCGATTCTGACCATCTCAGGTTACTGATTTTGAAGGTTGTCTTTCTCCTGATGTCATCCCATCATAGTTTCCCTGTTTCTTCTATGAAAAACCATTAGGAAGATAGAAATATCAAAGCCGAAGCAAAATGTTAATATGTAAATTTTATATCATTTCAGTATTAACATAAATTAATTTATGGATATTAATTTAACAATAGTCTAACTCATAATGTTGTCTAAACTGACCTCTGATTCAAACTATATGGACCCAACCTTAAAACATTCGAGAATATTGAATTAAATGAATAATTCACATTTAGGATCTTTTGAGGTATAGATTTTTAGAGAATTAGGAAATAATTATTAAATTAAATCTCAAAAATTACGAAGTATAAACTTCTACTTAGATTCCATTTTTTCAAAAAATAATAACTCATGAAAAAAGAGTCAAGTCTGGTTCCATGTTTTATACGACATGACTTTTCCTTGATCCCTTCATTGAACCTATTCATCTTTAATTCATGTGAAAAACATTTTGAAACATGGGATGAGCATACAAATATTAGTAAGGAACATAAAATAACGAAAGAAAACATTATTCCATCAAAACATAATATTATTAACAAAACTCATACAATCATAATATTTATGAAATCACATAGTGAACCTAAATAATAATTGTAACTTATGGAGTCTAAAATGTAATTATGTTGTAGCTTTCACATCTATATAGGGAGTTACATTTGGAATACCCATCATAGTATATTACCTAAATATTTTACGAGAAACATTAACATCTACCTCTTTCACATTACCCAATGCATTGGAGAGTTATCTCGGGTTCCCTTGCCCAATGTTTATCACGATACCACCCATATATAGAAACAATGCACAAGAACCATAACATATTCATAACACATAAAATAAACACAAAGGAAAAATAATATTCCCATATTTCATTCACCATATATCATTTAAATATATTGACATAATCAAACCATTAATAAAACCATTTTCAATAAAAAAATTCATAAAAGAATATATGGTATTAATTTTCCTTTTAAAAGAATTATTCCTTATTAAGGAAGAAAAATATCAAATAACACTTGCAGTGCCCGAAATGCCTTTATCACCGCGTACGTTAATAAGGAAACATTATTTTTTTTTGTTGCTTAGTCAAACTCTACATAGAAAAAGATTCCATTTCAGTGAAATGAAAATTCAAAGGTGTTTATACACCGTATAAAACAATGTTGTGTATAAATAAAAATATGCCTTAATGAAAGTTGATTGAGACGAAGTCTCTTACCTCGTGTATGACATGACTCTTTCGTTCTTTAATCTCCATTAAGTTAAAATTATTATTTAATTAACAAATATTAATAAATATGAAAATGTCATAATCTTTATTTACCTGGGATCTTACAATTATGTTGGTCATTAGTTAAATGGAAGTGTTCTAAAGATCAACAATATGGATTGGTAATTTCTTAGTATACACAATATTGAAATTGCTCCAATGTAACGTGCATCTGAATAAATTATATAATGAATGGTATAATTAGTTTTAGTCTTTTGGATTCAATTTATTATTTACCCGAATTATGGCTACTTGTTGGGTGAGAAAATATTTTATATAATTGAATTGGCTCATGGGTTAAAGAAATTTTAGCATGATATGATACCTTAGGTGATTGATAATTATTGAATAACAAATTTATGTATTACTAGTTATTGATTTAGCTGTTGATCAATAGTGATATAAATGAAAGAGTTAAATGAAAGGAAAATAGTGATTCATATAATTAAACATTGTGTCTTATGATGTGATATTGTGATATCCATGTTACTTTTATAGGTCTTGAGATCCACGATGAAATGATTATATATAATGAATGGACATGACACATGAATTGTTATATGTTTTAATGATGATATTGAGTGGGCTCATCCTAGTCCCATGATATAATTATTAAAGAGAGTAGGATTGACCCAACCCCATGTTGTAATGATTATAAGGATTTGACCAGGATATTATAATTCTAATAAGGAATTTGACCATATTTTTATATTATACAATGTTTATAGTTATGGTTGGCGTGGTCATACGAAATGATCTGATATATTCTCGAATAGAGCCCAAAGAGGTTTTTTACCATGGTTATATAGTTGTTGAAATTGTCAGATGAAATGATCATGAATATTCTGGAATTGAGATAATGAAAGTTATTTACCATGGTTATATGGTTGTGGTAAACATGGTCATAATACATGATCAAATATATTTTGGATAGATTCCAAATCAGGTTATTGTGTTTTTGTTATTACTTAATTAATTAATGCACATATTTTTTTCATTAATGCATACACTCCTTATCATATAGTTTTTTTAAGAAATTTTTGTGTATAACTACAATGTTATACTCAAAAATTATTTGGGACAATCTTTGGTACTTGAGAATATTTTTTGGATGTATGTTTGGATAGGGTAAAAAGACATTCCTATCAATTTTCTTCTCTATATGGGAAGGATTTTATATATGGAACCAATATTGGGTTCTAGAACAAGGACAATGGAGACATTATTTTATTTTTCTAGTATTTTCATGTATTGTTTAGAGTGTGATAGTTATTTATATTCTACCACCTAAATACATTATACCATTATTATTTATTAGATTGGCCAGTTGTCTTCTATTTCTGGTTTCTACTATATTATATGTTTTCCATTATTTCATCACACTAATAATTTTATTATTATTTTTGAGTATTTTTAACTACACTAAAAACTCTATATTTAGGGGATATAGTCTCCTACCTATATGTATCATACTGTAATTTCTAGTCAAAAGCCTGAGGTGTAGGGGGATGCACTCTTGAGGTCTCATAACCAACCCATTCTAGCCATATGAGAGTGTTCCAGATTGTGGGACATTATAAAGTGGGATTGGAGCACACCAAGTTTCATTTATATTTATAACATTTTGGGAAAGCTAGAATGGGGTCTAAATTTTTTAGGGAATTGGTAATGATTTTTTATATGGGAGTATCTATCCCATGTAAGTGGGAAAATATGAGTTCCCATTGATGGGATTGTAGTTTATACTATTTTCTTTTTATAGTTGATGTTATTTCACATCGAGTGATTCACATGTTGTGTGAGGATGTTATTTTATGATGTATTGGTTCTTGATATTTATCCTCATGGATCGATCTATCATGATATGATTATACATGCATAATAATAGGCACATCGGGATATATTGACCTATATTGTCATTGATGGGGACATTTTTATCCAATAGTGATATATACTTTCTTATTTGATCATTGGTATGAGATATTTTTTATATCTGATTAAAGAAATTAATGAATCATTAAGTGATGAGAAAACACTTGTAAGCCATTTCTATAGAGACCAAGAGTTAGTGGTTCTCTATTATAGTCACCTATTGAGGTTTACATTTTTTACATAGTGTTCTAGGGTGTGTTCATGTATTGTACAGAAAATGACTCATCATTATCTTCAACATGAACATCTGGAGAGTGGTAATCAGTACGCTCTATACAAAGCTATACTAGAGAATATAGCAGTTCACAAGGATAAGATTGATGTTCAACATCACAACAGCTTCCTTAATGTCATTAAATTTTTGGAATGTGAGACTATTAATACCATGTCTTCAATGCCTAAGATGATAAGAGAGTTTCACCTATTGATTTTTCTTGCGTTTACTAGGAAAGGAGTACCCCATGAAGCTAAGTTATGAGTCAAGTCAACCGAAACAATCAACATGAATATTGAGAAAACCAATTATAGTACAGAAAATCATGATTCATATATTATTTGTGGACCTTCAATTTGATTGTGGGATATTCTATAGGAAGATGAGAAACATGACGAACTATCTTGGAAGGACGTTCAGTCGATTTACCAAATCCATTTATATCTCTAGATGTTAAAGGATGAAAAATCATTAGAGATCATAAATAAGAAACTATAGGGATTTTTTGTGATTTGATATGATGTATGTTTCACTAACCTAAAAAATTGTGCCATATTTAGTAGTTATTGAGATCTATTGGGAGAAATTTTTTTAAATATGGTCTGCATTATGAGATATAGTCATAGGATATGTTTATTTAGCAGCTTTGAGGATGTGATGAAACTTGTCATCATGACATAATAGAATTTGAGAGAAGTATCAAGAATAGACTATACTATTTCAGTTGGGTGAACTATGAGCTCTTCATTGGCTAGAAATAAGGTCCTCTATGATTGTTTTTTTTTCAAAGTAGTATTGGGTATATAAGTCTAAGAGGTGGACATCAAACTTAGGGATGTTATCTGTTGCAGTGCTATCAGTGTGTCTTGTTTGCCCATTAAAATATTAAATGTACTTACCCCATAGTTGAGTTTCATATTTGTGGATGACAGGGTCATCATTACAAGTTCTATTTGATCATTATTAAATATACTTGACAAAGGTGATCATGAAAGAAACATGTGTAGGGAAGCGGATTATCTAACACTTGGTAGGATAGTAGATGGATCATCACAAACCATTCAGGATATGATAGGGGACATGGTTCCCTAGTGTTGGTGAAATAGTTCTAAGAAAGAGAAATAGATCAGGGTAGTCAGGATGGAGTCTAGGGAAGAGGGATAAGTCAGGTGCACATTATACATACTACTCCTGCTATTTTTGAAACAAAACCATATACCGACATAGGTATAATTATTGTATCATCTGCATTATCATTATTTTTTTTGAGGTAGTAGAATCACATACTTTTCTATATTCTATTTATTAAATTTCACGGCAATAACATATAGAAATATTGGTTGTTGTTTTGACCATCAACACACTATTGGGTGTGCGATCCAAAAATATCAAACATTTCAACGCATGTTATCTAGATATTGGTGGTTACCATTTCTTTTGGGAACCACTTTTTATTGGAATAACATGTTTAGATCTGAATATCAGAATGGATTGGATAGTTATGTAGTAGGATAATTTAGTATATTATAAAAGGAGAATTTCCATTCAATATCCAAAAAGTGGTATTTATTCTCACCATGTTGAGCGAGACCTTCAGGTTTGTTGTGAAAGGCCAATTTAGTGAATATTAGATTGTATCTTGCTTTTGATAGATGGTATTATTCTAGAAGATGTTGGAATGTAGATGGATTATTTTCCACCAATAGTTTACCTTTTTTAGGGTTTGTTTCATGAAGAGTTCGACAGATTGACTCCTGAGTGATAGATCGATTTCACAATCGATTTGGTGCTAGGAGTAGAGCCATTTTATATGCCTCGATATATAAAAGAACCCATAGAGCTCAGGATTTGAATGTTTAGTTGGAATATCGAGAATATAAATGCTTCATATGGCCTAGAATATGTATTTGGGATTCTGTAGTTTTAGAAAAAGGGTGATGGGATTTTGCGCATATAAGTGAATTAATAGAGGATGAACTAGTTGAAAATAATGAATCAATATCATCTTCCATGAATTTAGGATCTTTTCGATCATTTAATAGGTGAATAGATCTTTTGAAAGATTGGTATGAGGCTAGGTTACCACCAGTTATGTGTACGACCAACAAACATACCTTATAAAACATTTAGAAGCATGTATGTCTTGTATTACTTTTTAGTGACGTCGTTTGGATTTACTAATGCACTAGAATAATTCATGGACTTTATGAAAAGGAATTTTCATCCAAATACAAATCATTTTGTGGTGGTTATTGTTAAAGATATCTTATACTCCTCCAAGTCAGTTGATTATCATGCTCAATATCTTAGCATCATGTTGAGTGCTTTAAAATTACATCAGCCTTACACCAAGCTAAATAAATAAAGATTCAAGATTAATAAAGTGCACTTCATAAGACGTGTCATATAAAATGAAGGAGTTTAATTGGACCAAAAGAAAATTTTATCCATTCTATGTTGGGAACATACTAATAATATCAATTATATTCCAATCATTCTAGTTTTAAAATTTTATTATCGGTGCTTTCTCAAAAATGTCTCCCATTTTCCAGCCCAAATGTCTTGGATGAACAAGAAAGGGGTGAAGATTGTTTGGTTTGATAATTATGAAAGTTATGTTTATGAGTTTAAGGGATGAATGACCTCAATACCTATCCACACTTTAACTATATTGGGTATAGAATATATTGTGTACTATGATCCATATAGATTTGTACTTGGAATAGTTCTAATAAATGAGGATTGGGCGTTTTCTTATAGAATGAGGAAGCTCATACCGCATGAGAGAAATTAGCCTGCTCACGATGTGGAGTCAGAAGCAATAGTACATTCCCTACGGTTTTAAATACACTATCTCATGGGTGATAGGTTTGTTGTATACATGGAAAAAAAATATCCTTTGGTACATATTTTCTCAGTGAGACTTGAACCTTTGATAAAGGAGGTTCATCGAATATCTCTAGTATTTTGACCTTGAGTTGAATAATGGATCCAGAAAGGGAAATTTTGGTACTGATGCTTTGAGATAAAAGACAAAGACAGAGGTAGTATGAGATTCTTGCAATTAGTGGAAGATAATGGATCACTTTTATACATTCATATAGATGTTTAGGAGTCACATGGACACGTATATCTAATGACATCATCTGTTAATACCAAGATATTTAGTAGGATTATAACTGAGAAATGATCTAATCTAGAAGGATCAGTTTAGAGGAACAACATTTTTGATGGGGAGAAATCATCCATATAGTATCTTGGTAGTGTAAATTCACGTATTTTATATGTTAGAGTATGGGTTTCTATGAGATTATGTGAGGATCTAAAGAGGGATTTTCATTCTTCCAGACTGGTGGTGCGTCCCAGTTTGATTAATATGTATCTGGATCCCTATGTACAATACTCGTGGTTAGGCATGAATAAAGAGGTGGTAGGATTCATATCCATATTCTTCACTTATTAGTAGGTGAAATCCTATAATTATAGGACAACTAGGATTTTATGGCCCTATCACATTCCTAATTTGAAATTGTATGATGTCACTAAGGATATTGTGATAGGTTTACCCTGGAAAACCCATAAAAATGATGTTGTTTGGATTCTTTTGGATTGACTGATGAAGGTATCCCACTTCTTACCTATTAGGGAGACATAATTAATGATTTCTCTAGTATTTACATACATGATGTGGATTAGTTGTATAGTGTTCCAAGGGGTGTCATTTTTTAAAGATATCCATATCCCACACCACATATCTCGAAGGGTGTTAAGAAGGCTTAGGGATCACACATACTTTTGATCACACCCTATAATTATTAGACCGATGGTTAATATGAGCTGAAGATTCAGATTCTTTAGGATTTGTTATGAACATGTGTTTTGGATTTTGGTGGTTAATGGGAAAAACATATGGTTTTCATTGAGTTTCCATATAATAATAGATTCCTAGAATCAATCCAAATTGCACTGTTCTAGTATTTTTTTGGAAGTTCATGTTCTTCTCTACTTTGTGGGATAAAGGCAAATGACTCAATACTTATTGGGCCTAGTATCATGCAGGTTATGTCTAAGAAATCTTTGTTGATCCAAAAGTGGATGGTGACTTCATAGAGCAAGAAAAATCATATTTTATCCATCGAATACAAAATATAGAATTTGAGGCTGTTCATCATGCATTCCTTCAGCTGTCACCAATTTTTAGGAAACACCATATTTAGAAATAGAGAAATTTAGCACAGAAATTTGTCAAGACATTTGAGACAATGGAAGGGGTCGGTCCATCGGTGTACAATATGGACCTTCTATAGTTATATAGTTCAATAGATGACATATTCCCAGTGTCAAAGCTTTAGATATATTATCCATACCCTTAACATGTGATAGATGTATGAGATGTATATATTGGGGTTGATTCTTCCTTTAAGGAGAATCTGATATGGGTTATGGATCATGGTGAAAATATAATCGAGGTTGGACTATACTATTCATTCGAGTGTGGTGAAATAATGAGAGATATCAAAAGGAGACCTAGGAGATAGAGTATGAAATGAAAAGGAAATGGTTAGGAAAGTTCATTGAGAACTCACAGTGATTCATAGAGAAACTATGGGAAGAGATGTTATATGGTGGGGAGGTTATAAAATCCCATATTCTTCCATGAATGTATCTCTTAGAGTTTTTCCATTATACTTATTTCAATTTAGTATAACATTTTATTTAATTCTTGGAGGCTATGTTTTATTAAAGATACCTCTCTTTTGAATAAACATAGATTTGGGTGATGAGGAAGTGTAATAAAATCAGAGTGGATCCATGTAGAAATACATTATTGGGGAAAATGACTTAAATTTCATGGATGTATGTTTTACTAAATTATTGGAGTCTATGTATAAATTTATTAAGTTTCAACACTGGTTCTTGGAATGATGAAAATTTTTAAAAGTGGTTTGGGTTGTTTATTTTTTGGATGTTTTTTATAATAATAATATAATGTTATGGGTTTTTTGGGCACCCCATTAAAAATATTACATGACATGTAACTACATTAAATTCCTTGTAATTACCAGATCTATTAAAAAAAATTATGATTTATTGTCGAATTTTATTTCTTCTTACCTATATCTCTGTTCTATTGACCCAAGGGCATGTTTTGGGTGATTTTGGAGTGCAAACCTCAATTCCAAACACCCTATTTGTGAAATTAATACATGGTAAGTCTTTTTATGTGAGGTTCTTCCCTTATCTCCATTGGTTATCCAACCATTATAGTTTATTCCTTTAACGATATGATTTTTTTGTATTTATTTTAGTTAGTTATGATCTAGGATCCACTTGGAGATCATCCACTCATTCTTCCTCTTCGTCTATTTCCATTATAAGCATTGTCTTCATCATTGGTTAAAGGTAGGATGTCCAAATATTAACCCTATGGTTTGATAATTCCTATGTATATGAAATATTGTGATTATCCCAACATAACGTGCATCTAAATAAATTAAATAATAAATTGAATTATTCTTTAGAGTATATTATCATTAATTGTTTTTTTGAGCTGGCTTTTGGCTACTCGTTGGGTGAGAAAACCATGAGTATAACTGAATTGGATATTGGATTAAATTTTATCTAGAGTGACATGAGACCATAATAGATTACCTTTTAAAGAAAAAATAAGTTATGGATTTATACTTATTGATATAACTATTAAATAATTATAATATAAATGAAGAGGAAAATGAAAAAAATAGAAATTCACATAATTAATGATTATGGATAATGATGTCATATTGTGATATCCATGATGGTATGACATGTCTTGAGATCCATGTTGAAATTATTATATATCAGGCATGGACCTCGAACTTGCACACTTATATGTAGTAAAGATCATTTAGAGAGTGCTTATCCCAGTTCCGTGCAGTAATGAATATTGTTAGTTTCTCAGCTTGATCCCACGCTGTAATTCTTATAGGTATTTGACATAAATGTTGTAATTCTTAAGGTTCTTTGAACCATGTTTTTTATGTTACACCATGTTTTTGGTTGTGGTTGTCATGGTCATAAATCATTCATAGTGGTATTGCGACATGTGTCCGGAGAAAATTTTTAATAGGCTATATGGTTATGGTTGGAATGGTTGTCCGACATGCTCAAATAAATTTTGGAATGGAGTTAAAAAATTTATTTACAACTGTTATATGGTTATATTTGACAGGGTCATAATAAATTATTTGTGATATTCTATCATAATACCGATGCTAGTTGATTCATTTTATTAATTGTTGAATTAATTTAAGCACATGTTTATCTCATTATTTAATACACTCCTTATTAGACTGTTTTGCTTAGAGACAATGTTGTCGACCTAATGGGTTATACAATCCCTATTCTGGCTGTTGTTCAGTACTTGAGCAGATTTTATGGATTCAAGATTAAACAAGGAAAAAGTACCCTGTTGTTGATTTTCACTGCTAGATAGGCTAGAGTTTGAAGATGGGACTGATGTGGGGTTTGGGGAAAGATAATGATGACTCCCTATTTGAGAGTACTATTATTTTACTTGTACTGTTTCTAACATTACATGTAGTCACATTCCAGCACGCCATCACATTATTGTTTTATTATTTATTAGATTGGTCAGTTGTCTTTTATTGTTGGTTTCTTCTATATTATGTTGTTTCCCTTATTCACACACTCTAATATTTTTAATTTTATTGAATATATTTCATTTTACTATAAAATCATAATCCATGTTAATAGTCTCCCCTCTAAACATATCACACATTTTCTCTTAGTCAGTAGCCTCTGGCGTATCGGGAGGCACACTTGAGGTCTTGAAACCAAACCTTTCTGGACATCTGAGAGAGTTATATATTGGGTTACATTACACATATCATCCATATCCACATTTAATTATATTTTTTAGAGAAACTTGATGTGAGATTGTCCTCCCAATAGTGAATAATTTTTAGTATTTACATGAATGTCACTACTCAACTTTAAAGGGTTTCTCACTCACCCCACATTGTAAGACATATCAATCCATTTGACTCAACCATGATCTTACTAAATCACTTCCCAAATTAACATACTCAACATATATACCTTATAGTGGATATAAATACAACCAAACAATGTTTCAGTTCCATCCCAAGGAGGATACATGAAGAATATGTAATGGTCATTAATAAGTGTTTTAATTTTATTTCTTCATACATGCCATTATTTTTATCATAACATGATTATAAAATATCTTTTCTATCATAAATATAATGATATGTTGTTATGTTAAGGTTTTAAACTGAAACTACACACACATCTATTTAATTGGTTATGAAATCATTGTTTGGGTGTACGGTGGACTACTGCCTCACGAACTGATGTCGTTCGTTTTTCCATTACCAATTTCCATTTTTTTGAAATAAATATAGTTTCATCACTTATAAATATTATATATAGGATATTTAGGATTTTTTAACTATTATGGAATTATTATATCACACAAAAATTCATTATTTCAATTTTGTGGAAATATGATAACTTCATTCGTGTATACGAAAGACTACTGCATCACGAAGCAATGTGATTCGTCTACGCTTTACATGGAATTAATTAGGGTCGGATTCAATAAGAATATTTTATATATATAATGAAAACATGATTATTTAATTGTAATATATGTAAATTACTTTTATTTCTGTCATACCAAAAATAAAATCAAAAAAATAGTGTTCATGCTTACGTACGACATACTGTGTCCATGAGCATTGTATTTTAAATTCTGTCATAAAATTATATAGATTATTATAAATAAATATATAATCAATATATATTATATTTATATCATGGTTGTAATTATGTATATAATGGAACCATTATATATGTAAGAGGAAAAAATGGAAAAAATCAAAACATAATAAAATCAAATCGATTATTAACCTAAACACAACATTCACATGAACCATAATAAATGGGTAATAAATGGTCATAAAAAATAATATATGGTCTGTTATATTTGAATATGGTTGTGTAATGGGTGTATAATAAAATTATATATGTTTTATTTTATTTTTTAATGAGTACATTTAAATTCAAAACTTAATGTAAGAAGATTTCTGGTCTCAATTTAATTTCTGAGAGAATTATACCATATTCCCCACTGGTATCTTTTTTGTGATGTATACACTTCTCTATGACAAGATATATCATTAATATACAAAATTTAATCATAAATAAGGTTTCCATTGTTGTTATTTTTTAACATTGATTATGATTCAAAAGTAACTCATGTAATAAGGGATTTCAGTTTCACTTTTTACTCTCATGTGATACACAAAATATTAGCCACCTATTTATTTTACATTGTGTATATAATTCACTTCAAAGTATCTTATGATAATTATACATTTAATTGTTTGGATTTTAATATAAGTTTTATTATATATCATTTATATAGTTTATAGTAAAAACAATACCAATGTTTTAATGGAATTTTGTCTCAATTTTCCTTCTTTGAGACGTATGTTATGTTATGCACAGATATTATTTCATGATGTGTTTATTGGAACCATATGAGATGTAATATCAGGAATTTATTCTTTCTAGTGATATATTTTGTTTCATTTTATGTTATTACTTCATAGGGATTATGAAAAAAAATAATTTCAATGTGGTAATGATTTTATGTCACAATTTCATCATTTATTAGTTATATTTATGACTATGTGTCCAATGTTGAAATAGTAGGACCCACATATCAAAAAAAATTCATGAAATTTCATGTCCTATGGTTATTAATGATATCTTCATGAAATGGTACTATTTTACCACTATTAGGTACTTATTATAATTCTATTTTTTTTAAAGAAAATCAAACATTATTCCACACTTTGGAATGATGTTTGTTTTATTCTAAAACCAGGAATGTTTAATTTATTTGAATTATCCTTTAAGATTATTTTAATGGAAAATGATTGAAATGATTTTTGATATTTTAATAATTATTTTCAATGATTTTGCATCATCCATTTTTATGATTTCAATACTATTTTCAAAGAATAATTTCAACAAAATGTTTAGTGTTTTAAAAAGATATTTCAACGAAGAATTGATATTTTACACAAGAAATGTTTTAAATAATTTTAAAATATTCCTTTTTGTCTTTTCAATGTAATTTTCATTAAAAAAAATTTCAAAATGTTTTCTATTTTAAAATGTGTTTTTGAAAGAACCAATGATATTCTCCTAAATAGATTTTAAATGATTTTAATGCTTTATTTATATTTTTCGAATGAATTATTTAAAGAAAAGTATTTTGAAAGTATTTTATATTTAAAAAATGGATTTTCAAATAAATATTATTTTACATATGAAATGTTCCAATTAATAACTCAAAATCATTCCCCATCTACAATGACATCATTTTTATAATTTATTCCCTATAATGGATATGATAAAAGGAAACAATTCTAATTTATTCTCTAAATTTTTTCATCTTATGATGGATAAATGTTTATAAAAACAGGTTATCTTTCACATGTTAGGTGGCACCCAATGTTTTTAATAATTATTATTTTTTGAATGAATTAAGTTTCTTTTATGTCTTAAGTTTAATTTACGACCAATTGAATTTTATTTTATAAAAAACACAGTGGTAAACATTCACTACATGTAACATTGACTTATCTTGTGTTACACGTAAAACTGTGTTTAAAAAAACCATGTTATATTATAAATTTTTTTATTTAAATGTGATCGTTAGAACCAATACATTAAAAATAGTGATATGAATAGAAATAAATAGTTTTAAAATTATTATTATAATTTTTATATAATGGAAAATACTGGTAAGAAAATAATTAATTTTTAGTTAAGTCATTATATTTTTAAAAAATTATATCTTTTTTGAAAAATTAAAAAAATTAATTTGGTACACTTTTATAAAATGAATTATATAAAATAAAATTCATTTTTTATTCTGAATAAATGAAAATTATATTACGGTTATTCTTTGGAGAATCTTTTAAAAAGGGGTATTTTTTGGTGAATAGTAAAAAATTCAAAAATTTAATTGAAAACTACATTTTTGTTTGATTTATTTATAAAAATATTTTATAATTTTAATTGGATATAAAGTATAATTAGTTAAATTATATATCCTTTAATCTTATTTAAGTGATTTTAATAATTTTAATATTTATTTTAGATATAAAATGTTGTAAATATTTGATTTTTCAATTTAAAACCCCTCTTTCTCATCAGATTGGGGGAATAAATTTAATTTTTTCCCAAATTATGTGAATATAATCATGAAAAATGTATTCCATATTTTGAATAAAAATAAATTTTAATTTTTAATAAATATAACATAATTTTTGACAAAAATTAATAATTAATCCCGTAGAAATTAATTATTACTGTTAATGTAAAAAATGGGTTAACCCTGGTGTTAAACAGGATTGATAATAGTGAAAATTTCATAAAATAGTATCTTAATTTTAATTAATGATTTTATTTAAATATTTAACATCAAAGTAACTGAAATATGGTTATTTATTTCCAATTTCCTTTGAATATGATCCATATAATAAGTTTTGAAATAAAAAAGAATAAATAGATTCATTTCATACTTTTAATTTCTATAAAGTTGTGGGATAAGGAAAAAATTATATATGTTTGGTTATAAATATCATTTTGAAATATAAATGGTCTCTTTCAATATTGATAATTTATTTTAATTTTTTGAGATAAATTAATTTTAATTAATGTTTAGGAATATCCAAAATTGTGATTATTTAGATAATAATTATAAATCATAAATGATATTAAAATTTTAAAAGAGAATTAAATTGGGTAAAAATTATCCTCAAATAATTGTTTAGAATAATATATCATAATAAACTAGTTTTACCTGGATATTTTATAATTCCAAAATGTTCTTGATATTTTCAAATTCATATTAAATGAATAATGTCAAAATTTAGATTAATGTTATTTTATAATAACAAACATTTTATTAAATGATTTATAATTAATAAAAATCCTTATTCATGACAAATTATTTTCAAATTTAAATAAATATCCAATATGTTTCATTATAGGACCAATTTTTATTTCATAATGAATATATTGAAAGTTAAATGGTCAATACCTAGTTAGCACAGTTAAGGATAAATGAGTGTTTTTTCCAATACATGCGCTTATGTTAAAATTAATTTCTAAAACACAATTTATTTATATTTTATAAAATATATGTAATATTTAGAATTATCAGTTATGTATTATCAAATAATTATCACTGTAATTTAGTATAAAATGTTAAATTACTATTGTTAGAAAACTAGTTACTGTAGTGAAAAAAAATTCTAAAAATAGGGATATATAAAAGTTAAGAATTGAAACGATTAAAACATGTGTTTCCTTGGGTAGTAGAAGCTTGTCTCACCAATATCATCACTCCAAACATTATATTTACATATTTTTTCCACTTTAGGTAATATTTACTATGCAATAGTTAATACTTTTGAGTAGTTTTTAAGAATTACAGACCTCCTAACCTATAATAGGGAATCCCACTCTCCCAACTTATTCACAGCACTTAATCCATTTTGGATGACCAATATCTACCCAAATCACTAAATTAATTCCATAACCACATACTAGATCCCTTATGTGGGATATAAATCAAAGAAATCATGGATTTAATGTAAACCTATGGACGTTACCCAAAGAAAAAGTAATGTTCATCATTGAGCCTTTTCATATTATTTCTTCATCAAAACCCTAAAATTTTTATTATACAATTATTATATAATAATCCAAATATATACCATATACTAATATTATTTTTGATAAGGGTACGACCTAAAAATATTCAAAATTTCATAAAATGGTGTATGAAATCATCATTCATAAGTACGGTGGACTACCACCTCACGAAACGATGTAGTTTGTTTTTCCATTACCACCTTCCAAGGTTGGGAATAATAAGGGATTTATTTTTTATATATTATATATATTATATAGAATATTTTATTATTATTATTTAATTAATATATCATACATACCTTCATTCTTTCCATTTTTAGGAATATGATAACGTCGTTCGTGTGTACGGTGGACTTCCTCCTCACGAAGCGATGTTATCTTCTCACGCATTACGTGAAATGTATAAAGAATGGTTTAAATTAAAATATATGATAGATATGAAATTAAAATGATTTTATAATTATAATATATAACATATAATTTTTATTTTAATCCGATAAGAAAATCGAAACATCATTCATGCATACATACGACCTACATTCTCTATGAATGGTGCATTGCATTTCATATCACTAAATTTTAGGGATCACAAAAAGTGAATATACACTAAATATATATTGTATTTATATCATGGTTATTTTTTTGGGTATTATATAACAATGATAATATTAAAAGTAAAAAATATATATTAGATCAAAACATATAGGAAAAACAAAGTAGTTATTACCCGAAATGTATCATTAACATGGAATTATTAATAAAAAGGTAACAAATGGTCATAAATAAATTATATATTGATTGATAAATATGAATATTATTCATTAACAGTTTTATAATAAACTTAAAATTATTATACATGATTTTTTAATGAATATGATGAAATTCCAAACTTAAGGTATGGGATTTCCATCTCACATTTTACATTTCTGAGACACATGCTATATTTACCACCTATTTATTCATTGTGGGGTATATATAGCCCATGAATATATTTTACGATGAATAAATATAATATTACATGTATTTAAACATAAATTTTTAGGATCTATTATTCATGTGGTATATAGTTCTAAAGTTACCAAAATGTTAAGAGGTTTTTGTCTCGGTTTTCCTTTTTTTTGATATGTATGTTATGTTATGCACCAATATTAGTTCATTATGTTTATATATACCCCATTTGAAATTTAAAATTATAAATATATTAACTCTCATGATATTTTATATTGAATTTTATCTTATTAATTTTTTGGAATTATGATTTAATGTATCTAAAGTGGTAATGATTTTATGTAACAATTTCATCATTTATCAAGATTGATTATTATTACATATCCCATGTTAGAATATCATGATCTAACTCTCATGAATTTTTATAAATTTATCATTTTAAGGTTATTAATGAAATATAAATGATGTTTTACCATTTTAGTAATATTTTTTAAATGATATAATTAATAAAAGTTTTATAAGTTAATATGACTTTATTTCTCCCTTCTGCCAGAAAGCTGTTATATTTCAAAAAAAATGTTTTCTAAAAATGTTTCCCAAATTTTAAAATGATATTTCAAAATTTTTTAAAATTAAAAGTTCATATAAAATGTTTTATATATTATAAATTGTTTAAAATGATATCAAAATCCTCCCTTATATGTTTTTAAGGTTATTTTAAATGAAAATGTTATCAAAATATTTTATGTTTTAAAAAGTTTTTTCTTCAAAAAGAAAAGCATAATTTTATTATGAAATGTTTTAAAGGATATTTCAAAATTATTTTCCAACTATGATAAAATATATTGGTGTTACAAATTCCTTAATGTGGATATGATACAACGATACCATTCATATTATTTCTCTAAATTGTATTTTTATATGATTAAATGATAATTATGAAATCCATTATCTTCCACTAGTTGTACCCTGAAAAAATTATAATGAATCATGATTCTTTCCATTGGAATTTATATTATGAAATGATTATGAAACCTATAAATTTTCCATAGTTTTCAGTATGATTAAATATTTATGATACATAGTTCATTTCATGGATCATGATATGATTATTTTTATGATTTTGTGGTACACATGCATAGGGTTTTAATTATGTGACTAGTGGGGCCTATTTCTCCCTCCAATTTCTTATGTAACGAAAATTTCTCTATGAGCTTAGAGGGTACCTAGGTGATTATACCAATCCAAAAATAGAGACTACACATGTAATTATCCCAATCCCAAAAGGAGGGTACATGGGTGATTCCTCCAATCCCTTAAAGGATTGTACATGAGTGACTATCCTAAGTCAATAATGGAGGGTATGTAGGTTATTATCTCAATCCCAAATACAAGGGTACATTGGTGGTCATCCCTTGTCTGAAATTGGGTACAAGAGAGTTCATTCAAAGCCTAATTCAAGTAAACAGGTTGTTAGAAAAATCCAAAAATGTTTTCAATGTCATGGGGTGTTTGTTTGACATAATATTTTTTATGCTGACATGTATTCCAAAAATATATTTATTCTACGAATATTATACCCTCTTGGTTAATTTTCTTTGGATAACTTATGAGTCATGTTTATTTACTTTCAATCACTATTCAATGTCTTATATTTATGATCTATAACAGGTTGGGTATGAACAACACATGTAGTGATCATTATCATGTTACCTTATACTTATCTTCTGATTTTATAATGTCATATATTGATAAATATTTTATGTACACTTACAAAGAATTTGAGCTCACAATTTCTTATATTTCCTTTCCATGGTTTATGAAGAAGGTTTTATGAATGTTTTGTTTATGAAGAGTAATACGTGGGAATATATTTGTGGGAAACATTGAAGATATTTCTCTACATTTTCCTCTTGTTTTCTATGTTTTAAAAGGAAAAACAATATTATGGTCCTCAAGCAAGCACATTTGTAATTTGTTAAATATTCATATAAAAATATAAATTAACATTGTATGAAAATACCAGGTCTCTATAGTTGGTATCAGAGTAGAGGTTTAATTATCCCGAGGAAAAATAGGATGACAAAGTTTTAGTTATACCCCTATGGATATTTATTAGGATATGTCTAGGGATGTATCTAATGATAAGTATAAGGATGATTCAATATTTAGGAAAATGTACGTTAAATTTAATAAGGGATTAAGTAAACAGTTTCTATGAAATTGCATCCCTATATAGATACAAAAAGTGGATTTGTATTTGAAATAGATGTACCCAAAAAAATAGTATATTGATCTAGAAATGATCAGAAACTGGTTTACAACAACATGCCTTTCCTCAAAACTAGTTTGACACTACTGAAGGAAATTCTTTTCATATTTCAAAATTCTTTTTAGGAACCATAAAGATGAATTTGAATAAATGTTGAATATGAAGGAACAAATATAATCCCAATGTGTCATATAATAAAAAGGAGTATTGATTTAGATAGCCTATATGATTTTTTATACTATGTGGTTTTCCATTACAATTATTATTTCTCACATTATTCGTTCTATTCTTAGAAAATGAATCGATCCAAAAGGAACCATGTTAATGAATAATTTAATATCCAATTTAATGATTTCCAACTTGAAAAATAAAATGTAGTGTGGTATAAGTCATACAATATTTTATCTATTACTACAAAACATTCTAAAGCCATCAATCTAGCTAATATTGAAAAAGATCAATGGAGGTAACAACATTTTATTGAATCCTTAATAAAGAAATTTCTCACGTGTATTAGTGGATTGTCCAATAAACAAGTTTATGAGCAATTGGTTAGTACCAATGGAAATATATTATTGAGCCTCTATTATTCAGAAGATGAGAATTTTATTTTGGCCTCCAATCTCCTAGAAGGTGAAGTAGATCAATGGTATAACGTTATCAAGAATACGAGGAAACATGATAAAATTTACCCCATTTATTGTGACAAGTTCAAGAACATATATTATAGTTATTAACTACCTTATTTTATTCATAAAAATATGGATAATATAGTTTCCCATAAATATCATAGTTATAACATGAAAATGGGGATATAATTTAAAGAAAATATAAAAAAATGGAGTGAAGAAGAAAATATTTAAATCATGCATAACATGTAGAAGGAAACATGGAGTTAATTTTATTTAAGTGTAAAAATAAATCTTTTATGTGTGGAGGGGAAGTTTATCGATCTGTTTAATGTGCATGTAATGGGAATAATGGGAATGGTCCATAGAATTCACCTTGCACAGATTTGTGTTCCAAATGTAATGTGTTTATTAATTATTCTAACAACATCATAAATCCAATAGTTTAGGATTGTGATCATATTTAGAAATATTTTTAGTGAAGGGATAGTGAAAATATTATAAAATAACAATGCATGAAGTGAATTATGATAATTATGGCACACTTATCCCCCCTCCTTATCTGGGAATTTCATGTTGGATTTTGTATCTATGAGCCCTATAAAAATATTATTTTTCGTAATTTAGTGAAAATGCAGGTAATTATCTATATCTATATAGATTATTGAATAAAAATTACATTTTATACTCTATTGATAAAAGGTTGAACCCAAGATTCCATTAAAACTGTTTAGAATAATATATGATCATACATAATATATAAAGGTTCAATTGTATTTTTGAAGCATATATAGGTCTCCAAGTATGATTATATTAAGATTTATGGATGCCATAATGGGTTTAGGAGTTTATTGTTCATCATAAGTTAGGTTTTTTTTTGATACACCCTTTATATTTTTTATATAATAGAATTTTATCAATATTATGGATATTTTAATAGACATTTATAGAAATGAAACAATTTGGAATTATACATAGTATGAGATTTATTAAAGAAGGATTTATTTTACAACTTGTGGATATATGATTCTAGGATAATATAATACCTTTTAATATATATTTTAATGGAGTTTCGGATCAACACCAGACTCATGTCATCTTTTCCAACAACAGTAGATTTCACATGAGCATTATGATGGCTCTTTATAAAGCCCTTTATTGATGGAAGAGTACAATTCAAATGTACTGAAATTAAGTTTCATAAATAAATATTTTGTAGCCTGAGGAATATAATTAGATGGATGATAAGGTTAGATCTATTCAAAAACATTTAAGGAGACCAAAAGTTTGGAAACAATATTATACTGATAATCGTTATCATGATCTAGAATTTGATGTTGGTGAGATGGTCTTTCTATAAATTTCCACACATAAGAAAGAAGGGAAAAATAAGGCCAAGGTATATCGGCCCCATTAAAATAAATGATCATATCTGGAAAATAATATATCATTTCTACCAAAACTCTTATAGGTTCATGATCTGTTATAGGTATCAATAATAAGAAATTACACGCCTGATCTATCACATTTAATGAACTCAAATGCCTTACATGTACAACATGAAATTTTTTATAATGAATGACTAATAGATATTTTTTTATCAAAAAGAGAAAGATTTAAAAAAAATAAAACTCACATTTCCATGTTTTGTGGTGGAACCACTAGACAGAGGAAGCTATGTTTAAATTTATGGCTAAGATGATGCAAAATTAAACCCATTAGTTTGTATTAGAGTGATGTATTTGGTGGGTAAAATTCATTCTTAAGGGGTAGAATGTAAGATCCCGAGTTTTTTTAAATTAATATTATTCAAATAAATTAAATTTATTTTATGTATTTTTTTGAAGACATCACCTATTAAAAAATGTTTCATATGAAACTATAGGTTTATCTTTCACAACATGCAACACTAGCTTAGCTTCTGTTACACACCACACAGAGTTTTAACAAACCCGGATATACTATTAATTAAATAATTTATTTAAATGAAACTGTTATAACCTAGACCATTGAATTAATGATATTAATAAAAATAAATACAATGAAAAAGATAATTTTAATAGTTTTATTATGAAAAAATATTGATATTAAAATATATATTTTTGGAATATTATTTATATTTTCTAAAAAACTACATTTTATATATTTTTTTGTGAAAAAAAATAAAATTAAATTTGATGCAACTTTTATAAAATAAATTTGATAAATTAACATTAATTATTTAATTTATAATAAAAAATTTATCTAAGAGTGAATTTTTGGGTTTTTTTTCTAAAAAAGTACATTTTTATTCAATAGGGAAAAATATGGAATTTTATTTTTAATTTTTTTTATTTGAATCATTTATTAAGTAAAATTACATTTTAAATTTTTAAAAAAGTGTAATTTGTTAAATTATACTTTTAAGAATCAAAATTTGGTTATTGTAATAATTTTCATACTGAATTTAGAAATAAATAATGTGAAATATTTTGATCATTTTAACTTTTAACACCCCCTTTCTCTTCACATATTTGAGATTAATTTTAAATTAATTTCTTCTACATATATGAATTTAATTTTTTTCAAAATGATTCCATATTTGTAAAAATAATAATTTATAATGACTAATTTCTTAAAAATAAATGTTTACCAAAATTAATAGTTAATGCAGTAAAAATTACCTTTCACAGTTAAAGTAAAAAAATTGGTTCACTGGTGGTTAAACTAGAATGATAAGAGTGAAAATGAGAAAAATATTATCTTAATATTAATTAATGAATTTATTTCTATTTTTACATTAATTGATATGAAATATTTAAATTTATTTCTACTTTACTCTGAATGGAACCAATATGAACATTTTTGGGAAGAAAAAGACAAAAAATTTCTTTATTAACTTTAATTTCAACCAAAATTTGGAATTGGGATTATATATATATATATATTTATTTATATGTATTTTTTCAATATATAAATGATTTTTTTCTATCATAGAAATTTATTAAATTTTTAGAGATAATTTAATAACATTAAATTCTTAAGAAACACCAATAATGTAAATATTTAGTTCCTAATTAACTAAAATAAATGACACTAAAAATATTTAAACTGAAGTAAATTGAATGAATTATTGACTTTAAATAATTTTTTAGATGAATATATCAAGTTAAATTGGTTTTAGAATAATTTATATTCCAATTTTATAAATTTAATTATATTTTCAAATTCAAAATAAATAAATAATTCCAAAATTCACATTTAATTAATTTTATAATAAATGATATTTTATTTGATTATTTATATTTTTTAAAATTATTATATAATTCAAAGTTATTTTTAATTTAAATAAATATATAATAAGTTACATTGAAGGTAAAAAATTATATTATAATTAATATATTGATCATTAAATAGTAAACACCCAGTTAGCGTGGTTAAGTTTAAAGAAGTATTTTTCCAAATTACAAGCACTTATGTTAAAATTAATTTACAACACATATATTATATATTTTTTATAAACTTGATATAATATTTTGAATCATTGGGTCCTAATTATATAATAATTCCCTATATAATTTAGTCTTAATGGATAAATTAACATGGTTAGAAAACCAGTTACCATTGTCGAAATCCAAAAGGGTGAAAATAGGGATACTCAGAAGTTAAGGAATGAAATGTATAAAAAATTAGTTTTATTTCTTGGTGGAGTTTTTTATTTTACATATTACCTATACAAACATTTAATTAGAATATTTTAATTTACTTGAGATAATATTGACCTCCGAAAAGAGAATAATTTTTATTTTTTACAATAATGCAACTCCTCCTAAACTATAAAACATCACCCACTCTCCAACCTCATCACACCAATTTTGAAATTTTTATTGAATAATATATAACCAAATAACATCTCAACTTCCATTCCCTAATACTATAATAATTATTTTATTAATAAATCCAAATAATCAAGGATTTAGTGAGAACCTATGGGGGATACCCAAAGAAGAGGTAACAATCATCAACTTGTATTTTCATTTAATTTATACCTTAAAACATTTAAATTATTATTATAACAGTATTATATAATAATAAAATTATAATAAATATAATTATATGTTTTTATGTTAATGTTACATCCTACAACCACTCAAAATTCCACCAAATTGATTATAAATCCATCGTTCTTGTATACGACATGATATCACCTCACGAAATGATGTAGTTCCTTTTTCCATTACCACATTTCAAGGATGGTTATAATGATGGATTTACAGTATATATATATACACTATATATATGTGTGTGTGATATTTATGATTTTTAGGATTGTTTAATTTTTATATCCAATATACCTTCATGCTTTCCATTTTTTGGGAATCCGATGACATCGTTCATATGTATAGAGAACTACTACTTTAGGAAGTGATACGATATATTAATGCTTTTCCTTGAATGTATTAAGGTTGGATTTTATAATTTTTTTGATATATATTATATTGAAATTATTCTATTATGATAATATATCATTTATCATTTTTTTTTCAATCCAAAAATAATATGGAATCAATGTTCAGGCGTACATATGAAATATCATCTCCCTGAATAACGCACTACGGGAAAAATGCGTATTTGCGACGGGTTATTTGCGACTGGAATAAATCCCATCGCAAATAATCCCGTTAAAAACATATTTGCGATGGGGGTATTTACCCGTCGCAAATAATTAGGCTTTTGCGACGGGATTGCTTTCCCCGTCGCAAATAGTTTTCCCGCGATGCGCGCCAAATCGCGGGAAAACTATTTGCGACGGGAATATTTTCCCGTCGCAAATAACAGGCGGCGGTAAAAGGTATTTGCGACGGGAATATTCCCCGGTAGCAAATAGTATGTCGGCAGATGGTTATTTGCGACGGGACCCGTCCCAAATAACTATTTAACCGTTGACCGTAATAAATGTTGGCTAAGGTATTTGCGATGGGTACCGTCGCAAATAACACTATTTGCGACGGGAATCCCGTCGCAAATGGACCTGTCGCAAATAATCTAACCAATAAATACCCCCATCCGTTTTTTTCAAATCATTATCATTCTCTATCTTGTCCTGCTCTCAAACTTGCGTTTCAAAAGTTGAGTTTTTCTTTAGTTTAATTTTTTTCTCTGGAGCTGATATTAACGTTTTGAAGAACGATCAGAGAAGATTAATTTTCAAGGTATTTATGTTTAATTTAATTTAATATTTATTTTTAATTTTTTATTAGTTTCAATTATTCTTAATTAGTTGTAATTTAATTATGTTTATATTGTTTTATTACTTAATAAATTTAAATTATTAGTATTGTTCATAGTTAATGGTAATTAAGAATAATTAGTAATAATTTTTAATAATTAAGAATAAATATTAATAATTAGTAATAAATACCAATAATTAGGGATAATAACATTATTACATTATTAGTCTATTTTATTATTAATATTAAAATAATATAATTTTTTTATATATATACAGTTCTCTTTTCATCTGTGGGTTTGCTGTCTTCACATGTATTATTTGTATGTGGAGAGAGAAAACGCACAGATGAAAGGAGAACTGTATATAAATTAGAAAATTATATTATTTTAATATTAATAATAAAATATACTAATAATGTTATTATTTATAATTATTGGTAATTCTTCCTAATTATTAGTAATTATTCATTTAATTACTAATAATTAGGAACAATTACCAATAATTATCAATAATTAGGAATAATTAGTAATAATTACCAATAATTAGTAATAATTACCCATAATTAGTAATAATTACCAATAAATAGTAATAATTACCAATAAATAGTAATAATTACCAATAATTAGTAATAATTACCAATAATTACCAATAATTAGTAATAATTAGTATTAAGTACCAATAATTAATATTAATTACCAATAATTAGTAATAATTACCAATAATTAGTAATAATTACCAATAATTAGTAATAATTACCAATAATTAGTAATAATTACCAATAATTAGTAATAATTACCAATAATTAGTAATAATTACTAATAATTAGTAATAATTATCGGTAAATAGTAATAATTAGTAATAATTAGTAATAATTACCGGTAAATAGTAATAAATAGTAATAATTAGTAAGAAATAGTAACAGTTAGTAATAATTAGGAATAATTACCAGTAATTAATAATAATTAGTAATAATTAGTAATAATTACAAATAATTAGTAATAATTACCAATAATTAGTAATAATTACCAGTAATTAGTAATAATTACCAGTAATTAGTAATAATTACCGGTAATTAGTAATAATTACCAGTAATTAGTAATAATTACCAGTAATTAGTAATAATTACCAGTAATTACCAATAATTAGTATTAATTAGTATTAATTACCAATAATTAGTATTAATTACCAATAATTAGTATTAATTACCAATAATTAGTATTAATTACCAATAATTAGTATTAATTAGCAATAATTAGTATTAATTAGCAATAATTATTATTAATTAGCAATAAATAGTAATAATTACCAATAATTAGTATCAATTAGTAATAATTACCAATAATTATTAATAATTACCAATAATTTGGAATAATTAGTAATAATTACCAATAATTAGTAATAATTACCAATAATTAGGAATAATTACTAATAATTAGTAATAATTACCAATAATTCGTAATAATTAGTAATAATTAGTAATAATTAGTAATAATTACCAATAATTCGTAATAATTACAAATAATTAGGGATAATTACCAGTATTTAGGGATAATTAACAATAATTACCAATAATTAGTAATAATATGTAATAATTAACAATAATTAGTAATAATTAGTATTAATTACCAATAATTAGTATTAATTACCAATAATTAGTAATAATTACCAATAATTAATATTAATTACCAATAATTAGTATTAATTACCAATAATTAGTAATAATTACCAACAATTAGTAATAATTAGTAATAATTACCAATAATTATTAATAATTACCAATAATTAGGAATAATTAGTAATAATTACCAATAATTAGTAATAATTACCAATAATTAGTAACAATTTGTATTAATTACCAATAATTAGTATTAATTACCAATAATTAGTATTAATTACCAATAATTAGTATTAATTAGCAATAATTAGTATTAATTACCAATAATTAGTATTAATTGCCAATAATTAGTAATAATTTCCAATAATTAGTAATAATTACCAATAATTAGTAATAATTACCAATAATTAGTAATAATTACCAATAATTAGTAATAATTACCAATAATTAGTAATAAATACCAATAATTAGTAATAATTACCAATAATTAGTAATAAATAGTAATAATTAGTTATAATTACTGGTAAATAGTAATAATTAGTAATAAATAGTAATAATTAGTAATAATTAGGAATAATTACCAGTAATTAGTAATAATTACCAGTAATTAGTAATAATTACCAGTAATTAGTAATAATTACTAGTAATTACCAATAATTAGTAATAATTAGTATTAATTACCAATAATTAGTATTAATTACAAATAATTAGTATTAATTACCAATAATTAGTATTAATTAGAAATAATTAGTATTAATTAGCAATAATTAGTATTAATTAGCAATAAATAGTAATAATTACCAACAATTAGTAATAATTAGTAATAATTACCAATAATTATTAATAATTACCAATAATTTGGAATAATTAGTAATAATTACCAATAATTAGTAATAATTACCAATAATTAGGAATAATTACTAATAATTAGTAATAATGAACAATAATTCGTAATAATTAGTAATAATTAGTAATAATTACCAATAATTCCTAATAATTACAAATAATTAGGGATAATTACCAATAATTAGGGATAATTAACAATAATTACCAATAATTAGTAATAATTAGTAATAATTAACAATAATTAGTAATAATTAGTATTAATTGCCAATAATTAGTATTAATTACCAATAATTAGTAATAATTACCAATAATTAGTAATAATTACCAATAATTAGTAATAATTTCCAATAATTAGTAATAATTACCAATAATTAGTAATAATTACCAATAATTAGTAATAATTACCAATAATTAGTAACAATTACCGGTAATTAGGAATAATTACCTGTAAATAGTAATAATTAGTAATAAATAGTAACAATTAGTAATAATTACCAATAATTAGTAATAATTACCAATAATTAGAAATAATTACCGGTAAATAGTAATAATTAGTAACAATTGGTAATAATTAGGAATAATTACCAGTAATTAGTAATAATTAGTAATAATTAGTAATAACTACCAATAATTAGTAATAAATACCAATAATTAGTAATAATTACCAATAATTAGTAATAATTAGTAATAATTACCACTAATTAGTAATAATTAGTAATAATTACAAATAATTAGTACTAATTATTAATAATTACCAATAATTAGTACATTATTTGTATATTTTATTATTAATATTAAAATAATATAATTTTCTATATTATATACAATTCTCTTTTCATCTGTGTGTTTTCTGTCTCCACATGTAATATTCGCATTCTTTTTCAAAATTATCAACCTACTCGCCAATGGAGAGGTGAAAGTGAATGCGAATATTACATGTGGAGACCGAATGTTAAACACACAGATGAAAGGAGAATTGTATATAATATAAAAAATTATGTTATTTTAATATTAATAATAAAATATACTAATAATGTAATAATGTTATTATTATATAATTAATGTTTATGAAAAAATTATATTAGTATTATTAAAATAATAAAAAATCAATATAATATTAAAATTATCACTATTTGTAACATGTTTTTCTTTATTCTCAATATATTCAATCTTTACTTGAGTGTTTTTTCTATCAAATTATTCAAAACCAGTAATGCTTTTATATTTTATAGAGAAATATGGAACAACGAGGTCGTCAACAATCATTATTAGGTGACCGCATATGGATAAATCAACGTAGAAATCCAAACGGTTCTGGTTTAAATCCAGTATATGTTGAGGGTGTGGAGACTTTTTTATCATTTGCGGAATCAAATTCAGAATTTGTTTCAGAAGGAAAAATAAAATGCCCTTGCAGAAAATGTGCATTGAGAACATTTGACACGTTTGACAAAGTGGGAGAACATCTCTTGTGTTTTGGTTTTCAACCAGATTATGTTTTTTGGTATCAACACGGTGAACGCAGTTCCAGAGCAGGTGATACCAACTTGATTCCGGATCCATCCCGGTTTCAAGATTTAGTACATGATTTTGCAAGTTCATCTGTTCAACCTACAGAAACTCCGGCTGATATAGCTTCAAATCCTGAGTTGGCACCGTCTGAATTTTATGAGTTGTTGAAATCTGTTGAGGATGCATTATATCCTGGCTGCAAGATGAGCAAATTAGAAGCAGTTGCAAAATTTATGGCTATTAAATCAGATAACGGAATGTCAAACACCTGTTTTGACCAGATATTTTCTTTGCAGAAAACACTGTTACCTGAAGGAAATGTTTTACCTGCAAATTACTATGAGAGTAAGAGGCTGGTTCGAAATTTGGGACTTACTTGTCAGAAGATTCATGCATGTTCAAATGACTGCATTTTATATTCTGTGGAAAATGAGTCGTTGGATAGTTGTCCTACATGTGGGCAACTGAGATATAAAGAAGGACAACACGGGAAGTCTGGTTGGATTCCTGTAAAACAGTTGAGATATTTTCCTCTTACATCCAGACTTCAGCGTTTATTCATGTCTTTGAATACAGCGACAATGATGTCATGGCATAAAGAGAATATTTCAACCGATAAAAGCTTGAATCATCCAGCCGATGGTGATTCATGGAAAAATTTTGATAGAGTGCATCCATCATTTGCTTTAGAAGCTAGAAATGTTCGACTCGGCCTTTCCACTGATGGTTTCTGTCCGATTGGATCTTATGGTAGTCAATATTTATGTTGGCCTGTTTTTTTAACTCCGTAAAATTTACCTCCATGGATGTTGATGAAGGAGCCATATATCTTTTTGACTTTACTAATTCTAGGACATCTAAAGAAAAATATTGATGTTTATTTGAAGCCATTGATTGATGAATTAAATTTATTGTGGAGTACTGGTGTCAGTATATATGATGTTGCAACGAAATAGAATTTCATACTGAGAGCAGCATTGATGTGGACAATAAGTGACTTCCCGGCTTATGGGATGTTATCTGGCTGGAGTACACATGGTCAGAAATCATGTCCTTACTGTATGGGAGAGAACAAAGCATTTATGCTCATTCATGGAAAGAAACCTTGTTATTTTGACTGTCATCGCAGATTTCTTCTAGCTGATCATCCTTTTCGTAGAAACAGATCTCATTTCAGAAAAGGAACAGTTGAAAGGGATGGACCTCTAAAAATGCTATCAGGTTCGGAGTTAAAATCAGTTGTATTTTCATTACCTCCCATCACTTTTGGTCCTACAATAAATCAACAGAAAGTTTCTGGATTTGGGAAAGAACACAATTGGATTAAACGTAGCATATTTTGGGATTTTCCATATTGGTCTGATTTGTTGGTCCGACACATGTTAGATGCCATGAATATTGAGAAGAACTGTTTTGATAATTTGTTTCATACAGTTTTGGATACGCTAGGAAAGAGCAAAGACAATGTAAATGCACGTTTAGATCTTGCCCAAATTTGCAGGCGTCCAGAATTGGAACTATTTGAGAATGTCAGAACAGAAAGGTTACTGAAACCAAAAGCAGCTTATACACTGTGTAAAGAAAACCGTTTATTATTTTGTCAGTGGATTGCATATTTGAGACTTCCAGATGGCTGTGCTTCCAATTTGGGTAGATGTGTAAAGAATGGTCATATTACTGGATTAAAAAGTCATGATTGTCATGTTATAATGGAGAGACTTCTACCCATTGGATTAAGAGGTCTCTTGAATTCTGTGATTTGGGATTCCATAACAGACATGTCTCATTTTTTTCGGGAAATTTGTGCGGCTACAGTAGATTATGATGCTCTAGGAAAACTTGAAAAAGATGTTGTTGTAATTATATGTAAACTGGAAAAAATATTTCCGCCGTCTTTCTTCGACTCAATGGAACATTTGATGTTACATTTGCCATATGAAGCCAAATGTGGAGGTCCGGTACAGTTTCGATGGATGTACCCATTTTAAAGATGCATGCAAAAATTGAAAAGAAAATTACGCAACAAAGCATCTGTTGAAGGATCTATTGCAGAAGCTTATTTGCAAGAGGAAATATCTTTTTTCTGCTCCCATTATTTTGAATCTGAGTATCCTTCAAAACACAACCGAATGGGACGGAATGAGAGGAATATTGATGAAATCGACAATCAATTATCTGTTTTCAACCAGTCAGAGCTTGGTTTTGGTGGAGTTTCTGAACGCTGGCTTTCAGATGATGAACATCATAGAGCTCATACGTATGTTCTGCTCAACTGTGAAGAGATGACATCAGTTGTACTGTAATTGTTTATATCACTTATTCTCTCATTTATGTTACAGTAAATAACTTTGGTTTTTATAGGTCGTATGATAATCATATCAAGAAACAAATTCCACAAATTACCGCAGCTGCTCTCGAAGAACGTCGACTGAAAAATTTCTCTCAGTGGTTTCAAAAACTGGTAACATAAATTCTTTATCTTCTAGAAACTCATTTAATGTATAGTTTACTATATTGATAATTATTTCACAAATTTTATGGTGTCTCGACATGCTGATAAAATTGACAAACAGCTGTTTGTATTGAGTAACCCACCTTCCAAACTTGTTAAAACTTATAATGCATATGTGGTGAATGGATTTCGATTCCACACACATGCATATGGGGAATCGAAAAAAACAATGAACAGTGGAGTTAGCTTGAGAGGATCTCATCATTGAGAAAATGAAGTTTACTTTTATGGCATACTTGATGAAATCATTGAACTTTGTTATCTTGGACAACATTACATAACCATGTTCAAATGTCGGTGGTTGGATACAGAGAGAGGCGTGCTTGTTCATCCGACTCATGGAATCATCGATATTAAATGTAAAAGTGTTCTCACAGTAAATGAATCATTCTTATTGGCTCAACAGGAATATCAAGTTTATTATGCAAAGTACTGTGCAACATCAAGAGACTTGATTGATTGGTGGAGTGTAATAAAAATCAAAATTCGAGATAATCAGTTTAGTCAAAGTGAATGTGCTTTCACTGATGTGCAAAGAATTGAAGTTTTTCAAGAGAGTACTCAAAATCAATCTTTTTTACAAAGATACATGAGTATCGATGACGACACCCCACATTTAAGAGTTGGTGATGACGATGATGTTAATGATGTCAAATATGAATTTGAAATGGTAAGAGATGAAGCAACTGTAACTCGAATGGATATCGATGATGTTGAGGAGGAATATGAAGATGACATTGACATATATGAGGATGATGATGAAGATGAACACTGATAGCATTCCATGGTATTTATATACAATCATAATATGTATATATGTATATATAATAGTAGTTATCAATTATTTTCTATCATTAACATTTTCTGTTTCAGATTGACGACGCCACGTTTCGTGCGTTGGCGGATGCTGACCTGACTTTTGATGCGGATGAGTTGCTGACAGATGACCCTCAGCCTGCAGGCGCTCCAGGGAGTACGCGGAGGGGGCACGATCTTGCACGATTGATGATTCCTGACCCCGTCCCCGAGCGACGTCCACGTCTTGGGTTTGATCCACGCACGCGGAGGTGTGATAACTTGTGTGATAACCTGTGGATTTGACTAAGATTTCATTAATCTATTCACATAATAAATGTTTATTATTTTTTCAGTTTTCCGCATATAGCAGTCGGACATGGAAGCGCTATTTTGCGCAACTATTTATCTCAGTCGTGGACCACATGGGAGCAGATTCCCATTGATGTGCATCAGGCCATGTTCGGCCATTGGTTGGTACGTACGTAAATAAATAATTTTTATTTTGAAAATTATTTCATTTCTAACTTGATATTTTGATTTATTTGTAGGGTTTATTGTATCCGATCGAGGATACCATGCGTGACGCCATCCACGAGGCATGGGAGGTGGCCATGCGTGATCGCCTACGTCAGTTTTTGCACAATTTAAGAAAAGCTGCGATGAAGAAAGCAGGAGTGTCAGATTTTGAGGAGTCATGTAGAGCACACCGACCAGAGTATATTTCATCCCATGTATGGGATGGATTATGTGCGCACTGGTTGAGTGGTGCCTTTCAGAGGAGATCATCGGTGGGGAGGCAGAATCGGGGGAGACAGGAGGTGAATCATCGAGCTGGGAGTCGTTCTTTCAGTACTCATAGACAGCATCTGGTATGTACATTATTTATAAATATTTTATATAACTATAAATATTAACAGTTTATTTTTTATTCTTATAGGCTGTCGAGCACCCAGATATTACAGAGTACGACGTATATCAGAGGATGTATAGTGATCCTACTACTGGGGAGCTCAGAGGTGATCGTCAGCATCACATCGTGGTCAGTATTATTTGATTTCATGTTTAAAAATTAACTGCATATAATATATTCGCAATATTAATTTTAAATTGTAACTATAGGAGTCATATGAGGCCGCAGCGGCACAGGCCCGACCTGAGAGTCTGGCCGAGTCATCAGATCAGACCACTGCCCGTCAGTTTGATGAGGCGGCATTGATGCAGGCCACCCAATATTCCTTCGAGATGGGACGGGTAGTTGGTATCGGCTCTCGACTGAATCCCGAAGATTATTATGGCAGTGCTGCGATGTCGGCGTCCAGCTCGAGAGGAGCTCGTGCATATTCTTCTACACAGTATGAGGATCAGTTGCAATCTCAGACTGCACAGATAGAGAGTCTCCGACAGGAGCAGGAGCAGATGCGTCAGCAGCATGAGGAGGAGCGTCGACGCCAGCAGCAGCTGTACGAGGAGCAGGCGAGTCGGTGGCAGCAGCAGCATCAGGAGCAGATGGAGTACATGCGCCGACTCACTCATGCTTTAGGGATGGAGTTTCCTCCACCACCATCTGCATATCCCCCACCTCCCCCCTCCCCCCTCCTTCAGATTAGAGTTTGTATTTCTGTTATGAAATTTGTGAAATCAAAATATTTTTTTTTCAATTCGTAGTTTCTGTCTCATTATAAAATATTAATAATATTTTATTTTTAAATAACAATATTAATATGAATAATAATATTATTTATATTTTATAATATTAAATTTTATATATATATTAAAATTATATATATATATTAAAATTTTATAATATTAAAATTTAATTATTTTTTTTGTAATACTTGAATTATTTTAATATTTGAATTAAAATAATTCTATTATTTTTATATTAATTAAAATAACTTATTAATATTTTTTTTATTTATAAATTATAATTGTAATATTATTATATTAATTAAATCATTTATTAATATTCTATTATTTTTTATTTTTGAATTATAATTCTACTATTATTATAGTAATTAAAATAATTTATTATTTTCATTTCTAAATTATAATTCTATTATTATATTAATGAAAATAATTTATTAATAATTTATTTTTTTTATTTTTTTATAGTATTTGTGACGGGATACTAGGCCCGTCGCAAATACTAGTATTATTAATAGTTTTTTATTTTTTTTAAAAATAGCATTTGCGACGGGTCCCGTCGCAAATACTATTTATAGTATTTACGACGGGATACTACTCCCGTCGCAAATACTAGTATTATTAATTTTTTTTATTTTTTTAAAAAATAGTTTTTGCGACGGAACCGTCGCAAAAGCGATTGCGATGGGTCCCGTCGCAAAAACTATTTTAAATGTTTTTTACAAAAATATGGAATACTATTTGCGACAGGGAGAATGTCCATCGCAAAAAAAGGCTTTAGCGACGGGCCCGTCGCAAATAAGTGTTGTTGCGACAGCGTTTTCAGCAACGGGCTCTTTGCGACGGGACCCCGTCGCAAATGGCTATTTGCGACGGGATCCCGTCGCAAACAGCCCGTCGCAAATACCTGTTTTTCTAGTAGCGATGTATTTCATTTCCTATAACTATATTTAATGGGTTAATATAAGTAAATATATACATAAAATATAGTAAAATTGTAAAATTTTTATCATTATAGAGATTATGAAACCATGAACATAGAAATATGTCCAAAAATATAATTGATCAAAAAAGATATGAGAAATAAAGTGGTAATTACCTGAAATATAACATTAGCATGGAATTGTTTGATAAAAAGTTAATAAAATATAATAAAACAGTCATATATGGAATTATATATATGAATATTATTTTTATTAGTTTTATAATAAACTTATATTTATTATATAAGAGTTATAAATGAGTACAATGTAATAAAATTCTTAAGCTAAGGTATTTTCATCTCACTTTTTACTTTTGTGAGACACATGGTATATTCACCACATCATTATTCTATGTGGTATAAATAGAACCTAAGGATGTATTTTTTGATGATTATACATAAAATTATAGGTACATACACATCTATTTTAGGATCTCTATTTCGTGGGGGTGTTTGGTTTAAATGTTACCAAAACACTAAGGGGTTTTGGTCTGAGCATGCCTTCTTTGAGATGTATGTTATGTTATCCACCTATATTCATTCACAATGTGTATTTAAATATCATTTAAAATTTAATATTTTGAATTTATTTATTATCATGATATTTTAAGTCCCATTTTCTATCCCTTTATGTGAATAAAAATTAAATGTTACAAATGTGGTTTATTTTATATTTTACGATTTCATCATTTATCGAGATTGTTTTTGAATAAGTCTCTATTGTTGAAATATCATTATAAACTTCTCAAGAAATCAAATTAACTATTATCCAATGGGTATTCATGATACTCCCATGTAATGGTACAATTTTTATTCTCTTTGGAGCTTAATATACTTGGTTTTTATATATGAAAATATGACTTTATTTCTATATTTGGTCAGAAATCTGTTTTTTTCAAAGAAATATTTAAAAAAAATTCAAAAAAGTTTTATATGATATTTTAATCTCATTTTCAAGGAATTTACTTTTTATTTTTTTATGTTTTATAAATTATTTTAAAAAAAATTAAATATTTTTTATAAAATTTTAAAGGCCATTTTCAAATAAAAAAATTCAAAATGTAATTAGTTTTAGAAATAAATTTTTTCTAAGGGAAATTTTATTTTAATCTATAAATGTTTTAAATAATATTTCAAATTTTTTTCCATCTAGTATGATTACCGTTGATGTTACCAATTCCATAATGTTTATTTGATACAAGTATACTATTAATATTATTTATTTGACAAATTTATGTTTATGATGGCATGGTATTTATGAAACTTGTTTCTCATCCATATGTTATACCATGAAAAAATGATTTTGAGACCCCATTAGTTTCGTGGATTATGATATTATGAAATTAATATGAAAATGATATATTTTCCATATGTTTTGGTATGATGAAATGTTTATGATACCCATTCCATTTCATGGGACATGATATGTTGTATGTTTATGATATTATTGCACACATAAATATGATTTTCATTCAATGATTTCTGGGACCTATATCCCCCTTCAATTAATGGGGAAATGATAAATGTTATACTTGATTAGAGGTTATACATGTGATTATACAAATCCCCAAAAGGAGGGGCATGGGTTATTAGTCGATGCCCAAAAATAGAGGGTACACGGGTTATTCGCTGAAGCCTAAAAAAGAGGGTACATAAGTGATCAACCTAAGTAAAAAAATTTGAGTTAATGGATGATTATCCAAATAAATAAAAGGAGGGAACAATGGTGGTTATCCCAAGTAAGATAAGTGTACAAGGGAGGCCATCCCGATCCTAAATTAGGTAGACTTATAGTTGGACCAATCCTAACATTGTTAGAAATGACTTGGTGGTGGCGTTGACAGTTAGTTTTCTGTGATTTGATTCATCACAAAAATATATTTCTTATGCAAATTTTCTACTCTAATGGCTCATTTTATTTTATTTACTTATGATTCATGTCTTATGAACTGTAATCTGTATACCATGACTCATGTTTAATATCTATGACTGGTTGGATAACAACATCTTATGTTATTATCATTATCATATACCATTATGACTATATTATTCTTTTATATGATCATAGATTGATATAAATTGTGTTTACCATTACTAATCATCTTATATCACCCTTTATTATGTTTAATTTCACTCTATAAAGAAGAAATGTTTTATATAGGAAATTCATATGAAGAGTACTAAATGATAAGATCTTTTTTGGGAAACATTGAAGATCGTTCCCAAGATTAAAAGTTTCTACTACTTGTTTCCAGTGAAAAAAAGATAATATAGTATTATGTTATGTGTGTTTTATAATGTAATTAACATTCACATAAAATAATTAATATCCATGTAAACTAATATTGGGTTTATACAGGTGATACCATGATAGAACCCTTATGAAATAATTTTCATTTCATGAGTTGTGATATGATGAGTGGTTATGATCTTATGTAACAAATATTTATATTTTATATTATGTTATGTGTGATAATTATATCTCCTATATATTCTTTCATAAAATTTAATTTATCTATGACCTCATAGGGTACACATGTGGTCATACCAAGCTCATCACTGAGGGTACACGGGTGGTCAATCCATTCCTGAAGTAGGTGCATGGGTTGCTAGCCTAAACCTAACATGTTATAAATGTATTTTTGGGTATCCTTGACATAACATTTTCTTTTCTGAGGCTTAGGCCAAAAAATCGATGTTTTTTGCAATTGTTATTCTCTCATGGATCATGTTCACGATTTCCATATGATTCCTATAATATGAGCTACTGATAATTATTCCATTACTCATGTTTGTGATATTTGATAGGTTGGGTAAGAAATTAGTATGTTTTTTTCACCATCACCTACCCTCATTCTTATCTAATTCTTTTATATTATCATAGATTTATATCTCTTATGTCTACCCTTATTGAGAAAATGATCTCTCCCTTTATTTTGTTTCCTTTCCCAATGCTATAATGAATTTTTTATGTATGGTATGTCTTTGAAGTGTAATAAATGGGATGATATTAGTGTGAAAAATTGATCATATTTCACCTGATTAGAATATTTTGTTCATGTTTCCAAATGCACTAAACTATTACGGTCTTTTGGGGTGTTTTTATAATATACATCTAGATGATGTAATTTCCATATATTGGATACCTGCGTCACTATACACCCATTCTTATATTTCATTTACCCAGGATATGAATAAATGTATTGTGGCTCATATATATTAGAAGTGTGATATTTAGATTTAAATTAGTGGGAACTTACATTACTCACTTATGAACCAGTTATTTATGTTCCCATGATTCCAAATACACTAAAGCATTATGACCCTCAAATGTGTATTTAATAAATGTAATGGATATTAATCTAAAAAGGAGAAGAATATATTTATGAAATACCATGTCTCTATCTTTATGTATAGTTTTTTTATTAGGACCGATATAGTGATGAATTCGATATTGAGAAAGGATTTAATCATTCTCAATATAGAAGTTCTAGTGAAAATTATCTATGAGGCTAATGGGGCCTCAATATTTTTCTCAATATACCGAGTGAAACTATTTAATCTATGTAATGGGTGTCATCCTGAGATATTTCTTTAATGAAATGGACCAAAGTAGGGTTTCCAAGATTGATGAGTGCTTGGGGATCACAGTGGATTCTCTAGTGAGATGTTGACACTAGAGGTGTTGAATAAATGAAATGGGAAGTGATGATTATGGTTGTCAACTTAGAACTACTTTTGATGATTTGATGATATTATGTATATTATGATGAATGGTCATTCACTAGATATATCATCCATCGATTATAGGATGGATCAAGAAGATGTTTGATATGCCATAATGTATCATATGAAGAGTTTTGGGTGGGATAAACTACCCATAAAAAAGTTTGAGATAATATTTGGATGCCTTAGTCATGATCAGTTTATTTATATGGTTTGATTAACATTCCAATGATACACATTGACTATTATATGAGATTAATTAGATATGTTCATTATATTCAATTATATAGTGGTTTGCGATGACTTGGACATAGTCATTGGATTTGTATGGTGGTATTCACTATCTTCCAAGATGTAGATAGTATGATTTTAGATTCTTTGGATATGATCATTGGATTTGTATGGTGGGATTCACATTCCATTGAGACTCATATACAATGGTTTGGGATTCCTTGAATATGATCAATTATTTTGGTGGTACGACATTTTGGGTTACCTTTTAAGCGCTCCTCGGATACATAAAATAGGATTAATAGACCACAATGATAGATATACTCTGATTTGGGATGCCCTGGACATGCACTTTGGATATTGATGACATGATGTTCAGTTGGGGAACCACACCATTGGACTCAGATGAGTTGATGTTTGGTAGGGAAGAGTGATATCCCTATACCTATATAATGTGATTCTAACCATGGTATTCCCTATATCCAAGAGATGAATTATTTTTATGGTAATATCATGAGACATTTGATGTATTTTTATTAGTATTGTTTGCCACATGATCTTGGTAATGTGTTCCTAGTTGGGGTTTCCCCATATATTCAAGATGACATTTTTTGGGTAGGGGAGAGGTCACCCCTAACTCTAGGTGATTATTTTTGGTAGGGTATTCACTAGTCCCATATGTGGTATTTCACAGAATGTAATATTCACACCAATGGTTTTAGGTGATGGATTACCTATAAAGAATCCCCATAAGTTTCTAGATGAGAATCATTTTTAGGGAATGAACTGGATCTATGTGATCGGTAGACATTGGGTGTGATTTTAATTGACCAGGACACAAACCTATGAATCATCCATTTTTTTGGAAATTAGTATGTACTATTACGTGATGTTCTCCAAGACACACAAACACTAGTCAACAAAGGAATGGGTCAATCTTAGGTTTAATGAAATAAATCAAGGATAATGTTTATTTCTATATACATTTATAGTTATTTTATTATTTATTCTGATCATATCACATCGATACATTTCCTTTAGTTTTTATGTTCATGGCCAAATTGGTGGTGTACTTGTATATTTTTCTCAACCCATACTTAGGTGAACATTGAACTTGGGAACCTGATAAGACCTTGTTGTTTTCTAGTTCATGTTGGGAAGATGCTCAGGGTAGTTGATCAAGTGGGATAGTAAAAACCTGATTTAGACACTGGATGAGGTGAGTCACACAGATACCGATAGTGCCTTATAGTCATTTAATATTTTATTTATCTTGTACAAATGATTGTCCAAATGGTTGATCAGTGTTTTTATGTTTTATCACGATCATGATTTTATAAAACTATATTCATTTATTATTTATGTATATGTTTGTTTATTCTACATACTATGTTTTCTAATATGGATGATGTTTGATTTATTTTTTCTAGTATTTAACCTTCGAATACTGTGGTTTAATATCCCAAGGGTACATCCCTATTCCCCATTTATAGTCAGTTGCCTTTAACATACTGGGAGGCTCGCCTGTGGAAAATTGGGTAATCATATGGTCTTAGTACTGCTTAATGTCTATATATTGGGAGAGACAATTACATTGAACCTAGAATAAAATACAACATGATAACGAAAGACACAATTTTTTCATTAATTTTAATATACCCATAAAATAAATTATTAAATATAAAATTAAAACCATGTGTAAATGTATTTGGGTTTCAATGGGAATATAGAATCTTTTCAAATAACATTTAAATACATTTCTAACTCATGAATAATGTCAAATGATATAAATCATAAAATACCTAGATATATAATTATTATAAAAATTTCTTCTCAATGACAAAATATTAAAAATGTCATTATTGATGATGTATAAAAATTTATGCCAACTATTTAAAAATTACCCAAACCCTAGTTACTCATTCTCACTAAAACAATATATAACAACTATAAATTTTATTAATATATACTCTAAGAATACATAGGGACTAACCAACCGAATCTCTTATCTCATTGTTCCTTATGGTTGTGTCCCTAGACCTGTTCACATCCCCTATGACAAAAAATATAGAGTCACAAACTATATCTATTCCTTCTCAAATGCCAAATGTTTTCAACTAGCAGTGAGAGTCTTGAATCTGATCATTAAGAGACTATAATCTCATATAGTGTATATGCTAAAAAATGATGAAGAAAATTACTTACACCATATAATAACAAGAGATAAAAATATTTCGTACAAGACATAATATATTAATGAATACCATAAATGTCCCTCTATTTATACATAGGGAAATAAGATCACTCATGGGTCTATCATTAACAAGAATAATAAAATTAATAAATGAAAAACTTCAAAGTGGAACTAAGGATCCACCAAGTCCATCTTAAAAACATAACAATCATAATAATCTATATATACCCAACATTATTAGTCTCTAGGTTTTAATTGTTTGGAATATTCCCATCCCACAATCATGATCCTTGAAATCTATAGGTATCTTTGAAGCCTAATATTGTGTGTTATTATAAACTCTATATACTACCAAAAATTTAGTCACTATATAATATAAACAAGTATATGAGTTAATGTAAATCACAATATAATATTACCAAAAGTTAAAAAACCATATTATACCTCATAACTAATCATTCATGAGTGATAGGCCTACCTTCTTAATACAGTTCTAGTATTGGATAAAGTACCCACAATTTGAACTCACCTATATTAACAATAATGCATCATCTATTATACAATACCATGTGAATGAGTAATGAGACACCCTAGACATGCACTCCAAGATATGGTGCTAAAACATATTATCGTTAGTATGAACTAAGGATACAAGACTATAACATACATATGTTTTACATCATTTCCATAGTTTAGAATTATATTTTACAAATACTCCCACAGTTCTAGAACCCAAAACTTTTAGTGTTGTTAGAGATTATAAGCATAAATATCTTATCCCACATTATTGGTTCAACATCTACACAAAATATATATACATATGATTCAATTTTAAGCGAAGTTTTGTATATAATTTCATTATGAATTTGGAAACATAATTAGTGTGGTTAAAATATCAGTACGGGGAAAAAAATTAATCAAGATTTCATAAATGGTCACATTATAAACATCTATGAAAACAAGAGAATGGAAGGAATATATAATTATAGGGATTATGGAAGAATAAGATATAACGATAATGTATGTTAAAAGATCAACCATCTCATAATGGAAACATTAGATAATAAACGTATCATTAATGAATTATAACTCATATTAAATTGCTTGGAAACATGCATAAATAATTATAAAAAGGAAAAAATATTATCACTGTATTATATAAATAAAATAATTGAACCAAAATCATTGTTTTTTCAATCATTACATATAATATACATTGTTTTAGTGGATCTGTCATCACTACCACCATCCCTCAGTATAGTTGATCAGGGATCATTACCAGCACCAATGAGTATAGTTGATTAGAATTAGTACCAAGATACTCTAATATAATGGATAAATTTTACAATCATAATCCCGTAAAATAGTTGTCCATGATTCACTAATAATATCCCTTAATTTACTTGATCAGACGTGACAACTAACATCCCTATGTATAGTGGATTAGGATTCACTATAATTATTTATATGTAATATCAAGAGATAAAAATCTTCACCAATGAATATGAGTTCAATATACGACATTACCGTTCACATAATGATACACTAAATATAAGAGTGAAATAAGAAATGAATCATAAATAATATTTTGAAAACCCCATGAAATGAAAATTGTTTTCATATTATTTTTAAATGGTATCACATAAAATGAAATCAAGAGTTATATTTTGGTAGATTGAATAAATAAATTTAAAAAAAATTGTTTATCATAAAAACATGAAGTTGATTATCATTAAAATTCTTCTATGAGGGAAATATATTTCATGAATAGAGAGGAAAATAAAATTAAAATTATAAAAATAGATTCATAAAATATTTTTGACATTATCATTAGAAGATAATGTAATAAGTCAAATTAAAAAATGATTTCAACAAGATATAGAGAATATTTTTTTTTCAAATTAAAATTTAATAATAAATATTAATGAAACATTGGAATTAAATAATATTAATTTTGTAAAATGTGTAATGGTAGATAAAGAATAGATGATAGTAAATGGATATTCATTTTTATCTTTTTAGGTTATTTTGAAGAAAAACCCAAACTGATATGAATGTTAATAAAAATAATTTTTAAAATAGATAAATATATACAAGGATAGTAAATAAGATAATATATATTATTAATTCAGAATTAAAATAGAAATAATATGGACATGAAGTAGAATGATTCCTGAATGAACTAAAGTGATATGTTGAGCTCCACCTTTTAACATAATTTTGGTTGAATTATGAACTAGAGGTAGGTGGAATGGAATTAATACATATGATCCCCAAAAATAAATATATTTGATGAAAATATTTGGGTTATTAGGGAGAATGAAATTTTTCCCCAAATAAGACTCTAGAGATATACAATCTCACTTCAAAAGTAGGATTAAAAATTAAACCCTTACAGATTTTGTATCATTTGAATAAAAAACTATTAAAATGGAGGAAATGAAATAGAATATTAAATAACATTAATATAATTCGAATTAGGATATAATATATAATATAGGGGTTATATATAACTCAAAAATTAAAATATGTTTATAATATGAGACATGTATCAATAATTTTATATTTAGATAAAAAGGTTATAGTTACAAAATATTTTTTTATATAATAATTATTTAGAATAGATTATATTGTAATAAAATGTTAATCTATATTAAATAAATATTAAATTAAATATAAATTTTTTTTTTATGAAACGAAATTTAAAAAAATGAAGTTTGATAATATTTCTTATTACTAAATTAAATGACAAAGAATTTACAAAACCTCTAGCCTTTAATTCTAACTTGATCAAACTAAATATTTAATAATTTTTAATTAACTAGGACTAATTAAGAATTTTTATAACCACATTATTATTAATTAAAATATTTATTAATATTTTATATTAATCTATTACACATTCCGATGTTATTTTTATTTTATATCAATCATTGTTTTTCTTTACTTTCAACTATTCCTTTTAAATCTTGGTATACTGGTGAAAGTAATAATTATATGACAATGAGTTAATATTTAGTTTAATAGTATGGTTATATGAATATAAATTCTATAATGAGTTATGAAGTTAAATGTTCTCTCTATGGGTGTTTCTGTTATGGTTCTCAAAGAAAAAATCCTTAACATTATTGTTTTCGTAAATTTTAATGGATAAAATGTTCTGTACTAGTGATGATGAAAATAATAATATTAACATTAATCAACCAAAAATAAATCATTAATTACTTATTAATAATATATATTATTAGTAATTATGTTTATATAACCATCAATGAAAAAAGGTTATATAATATTTTATATAAGTGGTTTTATATACCTAAACAAGAACATGTTGTAATCAATGGATGGGTATGATTATGAAATTATTTTATAGAATATAAAAATTATATAAATATACTGATATTATTTATATGTTATTAAAATATAAATATTAATTTATATGATATTTATGAATAAAATAAAATAAAAAATGTTATGATAAGTTATTACATATAAAGAGGAAATCATGATTTTCATAGAATGAATCTTATTTTTGAACAAATTTGGAAAATATCATGATACTTAAATCTACCCAATGTGGTAGATCATTATAATTTGTTTATATATAGTAGATTATTGGGAGAAATTAGAAATTTAGGTCAATATTTGAAGGTGTGGTGGATGGGTAAACATTCTTTAATATGTAAGGAATGTAATTTCTCAATGAAAGTGGAAAAAATTTGAAAAAAACGGTAAAAATATAATTTTTTTAAATAAATTCATTATAAACTCTTATAAATGATAACATTTTATATTTCATGACATTATAGCATGAGTTAAAACATTTTGACATTTATCGTGGGAACTTAATTGTTATCAGGGTGACATATTTTAATTACTAAAAATGAATTTCCATTTTTATATAATTTAATAAATTTGTTTCTGAATATAAAACGCTCTTTGTATTTAATTTTTAAAAGGGAATATAATTTTTTTTAATATAAAAACTTATAACATGGAAAAAAATTGAAAAAAATTATTTTCAAGAATAACATTAATTTATTCGTAAAAATTATATCCAATAAACCGTAAATGAATTTAAATTTAATGTACATTGAATATTATCATTACATATCATTAAAATAAATATTATTCAGTTGTTAATGAAATTTATTAATCTAAAAATAAATTAAACATAAAAAATCCTTGAAATGTGTCTTTTTCACTATTAATTTATATTATTACCATTTATATCCATTTGAAAATAAATGTAGGAATGATTAATCATTTTTTATACATATGAAAAAAATCATTACATTTAATAGTATAAATAAGATATGTCCTTATTTTAAATAATATTATATAATATATAATAGTTTTTTTAATAAATACATTTTTTTGGACTTTAATTATTAAATTTATATCCCCTATGTTTGCCTAATTAGTTCATCTATGTTTTTAATTCTTTTACTCATCATTCCTCTAAGTTTTTCAATATATTTTCATTAAAATCATAAATGTAATGGAATAATAGTTCCGCATTCAACTATATAGTGGACCAATTCCAATTACATCCTCACATATAACACTCAAACTATCTACTATGTTAGAAATTGTTTTACCCTATTCATAAATATGAGACACAACATTGTTTATATGAAAATAGCAATATATACATTCATCCCAAGATGGTGAAATACTTTATATGGGATAGGAAATGTTAAAATTGATCGGATTTATAATAAAGGAGGAATCAAGCTTATGAATTTTTTTCCAAATTTTTGAATATCACAATCTTGATCACCAAAATCACCCAGATAATTTTTTGATTCTTAAGTAATATTAATTACATAGTCCATGTAATAATTTGAGAGTGGTATTCCTTTGCAGTACCTAAATATTAAAAATTCACCTAGAAGGATCTATATTTTCATTAGGATAACCTTTTATGAAAATATTGATCTTTACTACAATGGTAGTTTTCCAATCAATAGTTACGAATCCATAATAATTTTTAAAGAAACATAAAATGCCTATCATTTTAAATATAGGTAATTATTTGATACCATTTCTAGAAATCCTAGAATTCATGGAGGTTATTAACCTAATTACAAATAATATATTCCTATTTAGGGTGTTTATCTTGATTGAATGTAATAAATTTAACAAAAATACACAATTCACAAAAATAGTTTCATTATATTTTGTCTTGATTCCTTATATGATCTAGTATTATTTAATTATTATTGAAATATAAATTATTTTATTTTAAATAAAATTTTCTATGTTAAATTTATATTTTTTGTAACATATAACTAAACATTAGGTATATCAATGAAATACTTGTAATTCCATAATACTAATATGTTAATTGGTATTATAATCAGTGGTTATATTCCCTTTTATAATGGTAATATAATTTCTATATTACCCCCATTATAAAATATAAATTCATCCCATTATATCATAAAAAATAACTTAACCTTCCTAAAGTTTTATTTTTTATTTTATAACAAATTTCATCTATTCATGTTGATTTTTTTATTATTGGATTAATTATATTAATTGAGACTCTACAAGAAGAAGATAACATCATATATTGTCTAATTTAAAAGATATTACAGTTTTCAATTTATTATCCCATTAGAATTTATTGACTTTTAAGGGATACAGTCATCCTTGGTACGTAATAAATTGATTTACATAAATTTTTTAATGTTCCATTATGAATGAAAAAGTTTAGTTAGTTTGATTCATATATTGAGTAACTTACTTCCTCATCAGGTTAATGTATTATAGTGTAAAAGGAAACCATAATTACAAAGGATAAATATATAGTAAGGAATGAAAATGTTTCATAACACTCAGGATGTCAAACTCTCCCACATTATATAAATTATGTCCTCATCTTTTTAATAATCATTCAAAAATGAAAATAGTTCTAGGGGTCTATAAGCTTAACTAAAATAATTCACCATATAAATACCAATAACCCATACCATCTTATGAAATACTTGAAATCTTATATATTCCTCAAAAATATTCATATCAATTGTAGTTTGTTTCTTCATAACTTAGAAACCCTCGATTTTACTACATATAAAACACGTAACTTTTTTTGAATACATATAACTATATAAAAAACATTCCCAAAGACCATACTAGTTTAGCCTCTTTGGAAACATGTAAAATATAATCACCAATACATAATCAGCAACATTATCTCCCACATTGTTCTTCATGCCTATTACCTTTCTTAGACATATCAAATATAACAACTATCTTTATAACCTTGGTAAAGAAACATAAAAAGAGATAATCTCAAATTCTCAATAAGGGGAAAAAGAGATATATGTAAGGTTAAAAATTAGTATATGGGTATGAGATGATGATCATGAAAATTAATGATCATAACCTCTATATCAAAGATAATATACAAGAATCATGGAATAAAGAATTAAATTGTATCATACATGAATCATAAAAAAATACAGAACATAATCCATGAAGGTCTAACATTGGAATAAAAAGTGGATTTGTGGGAAACAAAAAAGAATATAATAATTATTTATATAGTAGTCAAGGCATTTCTACCAAGTCCATCTTTGTGGACAATGTCCTTTACTGAATAGGGTTAACACCCCATTCAAACCATATATTATTGAACAGATCTCACTCCTCATTCGAGACATGTATTACTGAATTGGGTGTACTATTCATTCTTTCATTGTATTACTAAACCTAGTTAATTTCTCATTCCAACCCTTTAATCATCAACTGGGTTCATCAATCATTCCATCCAAGTTAATCTAATTAGATATAAATCATTACCCAATGCATTGGAGGGAGATATATGTCCCACCCATCTCATGGTGAAATTATACATATATATGCCAAAAAATCATAAACAATAATATCATAACCCACAAAATGAAATTCCTAACATAAACATATGAAAAAATTATAACCTATGTGAAAATACATATGATTGATAATCATTCAATAAAAATCGTAATCTTTGAAATAAAAATATATTTCATAAATATATAACCCATGAATAATAAATGAGTTTCTTAAAAAACCTGAAAATCAAAATAAACCATTCATAAAAAGAAATGGAAATTTACATTTAGATAATATCATATAAGGGAATAAGTAACATCAACAGATGACATCTTAAGAGAAAATAATTTGAAATATCATTCAAAAACATTTCTTGAGGAAAATATATTTTATTCTTTTAGAAATTATTTTTATTACATAAAACCATTTGAAAATAATTTTCATAGAAAATTCCAAGAAATATTTTATAGAATACCTAAAATCATTTTGAAAACCATTTTCCTTTCAAAGCTAATGAAATAAACCTCAAGATATTCTATAAACAGTGTTCTTTGAAAACAGTTTAACAACATAAAAAATAAATCTTCATAATGTTTTGAATACCAATTAATTGAAATTACCTTGAAAAAATAAAAATAAGGATTGAAAATATTATGAAAAAAAATCCTTGAATACTTATTAAAGAATAGGGAAATTGTTTTGAAAACAAATTTACTTCAAAATTTATTTTCAAAACATTTTCGTAAAAATTTACCATTTAAAAAATAAAAGGACCCATCAATGAAATGATGGTAGGTAAATCTACACATGTTGTATAAGTTAAAAAGAACATTACATTTACATGGTAAAAAGGTTATAAAAAATTCATTGTTCAGAAAGAAACTGGAATATTCCATTGAAGAGATTGTTAAAAAAAGGAAAAAATTTCATTTAATTATTAGTGGATAATGGTTCAATATTGTTTGATTCATTTTTATATAACATATATTTCTGACTGAAGAGAGGGTAAAGTTGGGATATTTTAAAAATAAATTCTTAACCATGTTATGTACCAAATATTAGAAATATGGTTCCATTAGATGAATATATCATGATTAACTAGAGGATAATAAAAGTCGTGAATCTTCTTTAGAGATGGATCATTTGATTTCATAAAATAAATCATAAACATAAAGATTCACAAAAATTGGTGAGATTGTTTCAATAAAATCTTATCATCCATCAAATTGCCCTAAGGCCTTAAGGATATATCTTGTTAAATAAAAGTATATACACCTCAAAACATAGTTTAGCTCCATAATAATACATGAGTCTCAAAGAAGACCAATTGAGAAAAAAATATTTTAATGAATTTTTAAATTTTGAATCTTGAACCACAAGAAATAATGATTATATAATGTATATTTAAATACCCAAATATTTAAGTATTAGAATAATTGAATACATACATGTGTAGTATACACACCACACAAAAGTATTGGGTAGTGAATAAATCATGTAACTCAAAGAAATACATGGTGAGATTAAATCCCCTCAACTTATGTCTTGAATCTCATTGAAATTGTTTAAAAATTCATATATAATGAATATAAATTTATTATAAATCTATCACAAAAAATATTGTTACTTTTAATTCAATATACGTTTTTATTATGTCTTTATATTAGCCACTTTTTAATATTTCAATGTTAATGTTTCACTTCAGGTAATATCAGTTTTGATTTTTGCATGTGTCTTAATTTATTGAATCTTTGGTCCATATACATATATAATGATATCAATAATTTAATGCATAATTTAAATATAATTTATTTCAGTATATTGTTTTTATAATAATCCATAATATATATAATTAAGAAATAGAAACACTGTTTATGGAGACAGTAAGCTTTACACATGCAAGAACGCTATTTTTGTTTAATTATCATGTTGAGAGAAAGAATGTAAAAGACATATATGTATGTCTATATATATATATATATATCATTATTAAAATATATTTATGATATCATATATATTCACTTAAACGATCCTTAATACATTCAATGTAGATTATGAATGATTGACATTACTTCAAGGGGGTGGTAGTCCACACTTCCTAAAATGAAATATTCGTTTGAACATAAAATCAAAATTATAAACATATGTGTTGTGAAATTATTAATGAATATTGAATTTATAATTAATAAAACATATATCATATATGAATATTTTTTCCATCATAATTTTTATAATGAGTAGGTAATGTAAAAATAAGCATTCATCATTTAGTGAGGCAGTAGTTCCCCATATATGTAAAAAGCATGTTCGTTACCAATTTGATGGAGGTGTGTGTGTAAGTGCATGCCAAAACCATAGAGTAACAACATAATAGTATATTTATAATACTGTTGTTATTATAAAATCATGGAATTTATATATTGGTGGGGGTGGAGATTGAAAATAAAATAAAAGATCTTGAGAGAAGACACTGCCTCTAAATCGTGTAACTTCATTTGGTTTGTGCCAAAAGGATTCCAAGGATTGAATTCTACCCAAATAGAGTCTTAATGAGGGAATATAGGGATTTTGGGATGAGTATTGTGAAGATATTAGCATAACCAATGTTTATTTAGAGGTTTGAAGAATAGGGATAGTTGGTGGCCTTTTATAGGGAAAGGAAAGGACACACATGATATTTTTGAAAAAATGTTGGTGTACCCCCATTTTACCTAAACAAAGTAATACCAAAACTACCAGTCTAAATTATTGATCGTTAAGGACCGAATAATTTACATCTAATGGGTTTTGGAAACGTTTTTAGGTTCTTTTGGGTCCTAAATTTAGGATTATGTACATTATTAACATAATTTCTCTCTTAACTATTGTAATTTATTTTAATAACTTTTAGTAATCCTTTTGGTAAAAATATAGTTGGCCATATTAGAAATTATATATTATTATGATTCCATATATGGATACCATTTTTACAAATTATAATCATATAATTATAATAAATTAATTAAAATTTAATCCTGCTAATGGGACAACACTATGAGTTTTTAAGTTAAAAACATCTTAAATTTTGTGATGTTTTTACACCAAATTACAAAGTGAAATTAATTCCAATGAACTAAATAGGATTAATGGATAAAAATATTATCGAATTAAATTTTTTATTCAATTTAATATATAATTTAACCTTATATATAAATTATATGAAAACGAATTTTTGAATTAAGATCCTATATTTTTCACTATCCATCATAAAAGGAATTTTATCAACAAATACAAAATATTTAACCGAAGATATATTAGATATTCTAAATTCAAAAATGAAGTATATTTTCTTAAATTAAATTTCTAATTTTTTATAAAATTAATTTTATTATTTCTGATAGAGTGTCATTAATAGTAGTTCATTTCAGAATATAGTATTTTTAAACAAATAAGATCTTTACCAAAAACTGTATCTTTCATAATCTATATGTTTTATTTATATAAAACCATTACAAAAAATAATTTAAATGTATTTAACACTATTCATATTACTATGTTTAGTGTCTAGAATATAATTATTTCATTTAAATAATTATAATAATAAAAATATGTTTCATAGAAATATAGTGTTCTGTTTAATGTTTTCCAAGTCAATCTTGTGTGTTTTGTACTCAAAGTAGTTTCTGTGTGTAAATTACAACATGTCACAAGATAACCTTCAGTTCTGTGTAGTCAACATAAAATTTATTTTGTGTGTAGTTCACAATTAACTTTGTTCTATTTTTATGGAAACCCAAACACAGTGATTTAATTTAAAATAAACTACAATTAGTGTTACATGGAAATAAAATATCACGAATTTTTAATTATTTCAAAAATAATAATTCACAAAATCTCAAGGTGTTACATTCGACCCCCCCAAAAAATAATTTTTTTACTTTATTTTTTGTGTGTGTTATCAATGGTTTAATACTTGAATGTTTCATTTAGATAATCCCACATCATACAAATAGATACAAAAATATCCCTTAAAATTGGAAACATGAAACCATAATGGTTACCCATTGTAACATATAACTAGGTTTCCACATAGGCTAACAATGGTTGGGATTAAAATTTCAACTTGGAAGAAAATAATTAATATTAATAGGGAATGATTAAGGTCATCAATCTCAAACAATTGAATGATTAATGAAATTTTGAGGGCCTCGAAGTCCTAAATATGTCATGATTTATAAGGAAATTTTCTTAAAAAAATTAATGTATTAGTAGTTTTTTAATCATTATCCTAGATTTGATTAATTAATTTTTTGACCGATGTGAGAAAATATACATATTTTATGTATTTATATAATAAAAATTTCATAATTTGGTAGTACTTTTTACCATTTCTAATTCATCCATTACATGAGGAAATGGATGTCTAGAAATTAACATTGAACCCTAAAGCACTGAAGTACACTTTTAGTTGATATTAAGGCCCATAAAAGGCTGAAATTATAACTATTTATCTATAGATATAATTAGAAATCAATTTTTATAAAACATTAATCTCTATAGATAAAAAGTAACATTGGTTATCAATCATAAAAAATTATTTAGAAAAATAATTATACATTATCTTGGTCATCACATATGCTAATGGTAGGAATGAAACCCTTATCTCCCATAGGTGATGGGTTCAAGACTCGTGGACATACTGGACATGATTGGTTTTCACCCGATATACATCATGTCCTTTTTGGAAACCACACTAATATAATTTCCCAAATATCTATGACATCTTTCAATTAATGTTAATCGTTAATATCATTAAACCATGGTTTTCAATACAATATTAATATATAAATACTTCGTAATATGTTTAACATAAACTTTTCATTAATGGTTATCCTTACAACACCTCGGAAAAGAGAAAAAACAAATAGTTATAAATAAATTCATGAAAACATCTTAAAATTGATCCCCTATATATCAGAAAGTATATATTTGTTATCACATTCCATGAATGTGAATACCCTTGAGGTAAATTATCTTGGAACATGGTAATAACCTGTATTACCATAAATCCTTTAGGGAAACAACCATTCTTCTTTATTCTATATATTACTGGATATAAACCGTAAATCTAAAAAGTTGTAAACTTCAACTAGTATAGCCTAAACTACTTGTCAACATGTCCTTAATTAGGTTCAGGGTAATTGGTACTATCGAATTTACTTATTCATAACCCACATATCTGTATCCAAATAAAAATATCGTAACATATGTAACATATTAAAGGTTATCCTTCCCTTAATCATGTGTTTTACATGGAAATAACCTTGATATTATATCACTTTTCTATTTTATAGTAACCATTCAATGTGTTCTAGTAAATCCATTGTGAAAAAATAATTTGAACAATCCATATATATTTCACCATTCATATAACATTATTATTGTATCCAAATACATAAAAGCTTTTATTATCCTACTTCATCGTTATTCCATTATTAAGGCTACCCCATCCAATTACACAATACCCTTTTTCCTGTTTCATTTCATATATATTCTCTTAATCATAAAAAATGTAACCATTACTCATACCACCAGGTTGATCCTCCTCAAGAGCTTTCCTCTTAGGACATTGAGTTTCATAATTAAAATTTATTCCACACTTTAAATACTTATCCATTGATGATTTCTTAGGGAGGCCAATATTCTCAACCATTTTTTTAACTGAATTCCAATTTTTTCCCGTATAGAAACATGCTTTGTGTCCTTATTTTCCCCAGTCAAAACATATTCATGTTCCTCTAAGAAATTAACTTAAGTGACTCTTTCTACATTATTGACATAATGGAAATAGAATCTTATTTCCTCCAAGGTCTCCATTACATAAAATCTACGCTAAATCCATTTTTATCTTCCTTGGTGAGTCCAAAAGTTGGCCAAGTTACAGATTGTTAATCATGTCCCATGAAAACTAATTAGGAATGATCACAAATTCATTCATTATAGTGATCTTACCACTTGACTACGCATCAGAAAATTATCTATCACATTAAAAATTATTCTAGTTCTTTCTAGTTCCCACCATTTACAAAAACTGAATCATAGTTTGAGCATTACATATCATAGTAGAAAACCATATAGGCATGAAAATAATTAATTATAGGATGTCTAAATCCTAAAACCTTCTATAACCTATGACACTCTAGGTTCATCCTAGGTTATTCATAGAGAAATTATATTTAAATCCACAATGATAGTTCATGATGAATTTTTAAATTACTAATGCTAATCCCCTAGGATTTTCAAACCAAGTGTATAGCAAGGCCCATGTTCCTATACCATATTACCATGATTTTATCCCAGAACATCTTGTATGACTTGTTACCCCAAGTACATCTATGTAAGGGGAACATATACTTTTAATATATAGACATGGATATATTTATAGGAAACCACTCACTCTATCTTGTACAAAAATTTTAGGATATTTTCCTATACTGTTCCTTATCCTTGCACTTATCCCTATAATTTTCTTTAGGTTTATCACTATGGTGTTCCTATCATATACTCAAAAGTTCTACTAAACGTTTACTCTAATAATAAATATAGTGACTCTCTATTTTCCTAAATAGACATTAGATAAATTTTGAATAATAAATAAAACATCAAAAAAATAGACTCCCAAAGACCAAACTAGTCTGTTGCATATTGAAAAATGGAAAACGTAAACACTTATATGTAAATGAGCTGAAATATCTACAACTAGGTTCTTCTTTACTATCACCCTTCTTATACGTAGAAAACATAACACATATCTTCATAACCTGGGGAATGCAACATAAAAAGGGGTGAGCTCAAATGATCAACAATGGTAATGAAGGGAGATATATAATAATAATCATGAGAATAATGGTATAAGAACATGATCATGAAAATAAAAGTTCATACACAACATATCAACGATCATATATATGAATCAAGTAATAAATATTTGATGTTCATATGACATGAATCATATTGAAATAAATAACTTAATCCATAAATGCGTAACATAGTTATCAAACATGGAATTGTGGGAAACACATAAGCATATAATAGTCATTTCTATAGTATTCAAGGAATTTCTTCCATGACCATATTGGTGGAAAAATTGCATTACTAAACTGGGTTCACACCCCATTCAAACAAATTATTAATAAATAGAGTACACTCCTTGTTCCAGTCATATATTATTAAAATGATTTTACTCTTTATTCCAGCACTATATTATTGAACTTACTTCATTTTTATTTCCAGACCTGTAATGCTAATCTGATTTTATTTATCATTCCATCTATTTATATCACATGAGATATAAATCGTTACCCAATTCATGGGAGGGAGATATAGGTCCCACTCATCTCTTAGTGAAATTAGACATAAATGTGCCACAAAATCATAAACAATGACATATTAACCGATGGAATGAAATTGTTATCCTAAAAATATAAACATATAATATCCTATATAAAAAGATACATGTTTCACAATAATTTCATACAAATTATAACCTGTGAAAGGGAAATGGATTTTATAAACATATCCCCTATGAAAGAGAAAGAAGTTTCATAAAGACCAATACATTATGCATAAACCATTCCAATAAATAATATGAATGAAACCTTTAGATCATTTCTGGGAAGGGCATGAGTAACATCAATAGATTTTATCTTATATGGAATACATGTTTAAAAAATCTTTAAAAAATGATTCTTCAAAAAAATATCCCTTATTCTATAAGAAATTATTTTTCATTCATAAAACCATTTGAAAATTATATTCATATAAGATACATTAAAAGCATATAAAAAAGACATCCAACCATTTTTAAATCATTTTCCTTGAAATGTTATAAAATAACATTCAAAATACTTTAAAAACATTTTCCTATGAAAAATCACTGAAAATATATAAATAAATATTCATAAAGGATTGAAAACCTTTTTACATGGAAACATATGAAAGAATATTGATTTTTTTTAATACCATTTCATTGAAAAAACATTAAAAACATCTAAATAAGGTATAGAAAAAATTTTGAAAAAAATATTACTTGAAATCATAAAAAATAAGCTTGAAAAATCTTGAAAACATATTTTCCTAAAAAATAGTTTAAAAAAAGTCTTATAAATTATCTATTGCACAATGAAATGGAAGATTCAATGAAATGAGGTCCATTAAATCAATACATATCATACAAGGTAAAAAGAACATTACATTTTCAAGGTAGTAAGGATAGAAACAATTCCTTGTTTAGAAATAAAAAATAATATTCCTATGAAGAGATTGATTAAAGAAAAAAAATATATAATTTCTTATAAATATTAATGGGGATTTTTTAATATTCTTAGAATGCTTTTTAGAAAGAATAGATTTTTGACTGAAAGGAGGGTAAAGTCAAGCTTTCGTAAAAACTAATTGTTAACTATCTTATGTACGAAAGAAAAGAAATATGGCTCCAATAAATTAATATATCATGAATAAATGGAGGCGGAAAAAATTCATGAATGTTCTTGAGAGATGGATCATATGATATCTTCCAATAATGCTTAAACATAAACACAATCGAAATCTGATGATATTGTTTCAATAAGCTCTTATCACTTGTTAACATGTTATTATATTATCCATGTATGAAAAGGAAAATACATGATGCTTAAAGTGTCAAGATAATTTTGGAATTCATTATCTAACATATTAAATTAAATTATATACACCTAAAAAAAATTAGTTGTGTAACAAAACATTATTCTCAAAGAAGGAAAATTGAGACAAAACTATTTTACCTATTTGCCATATTTTTTAACATATAGCCCATTAAATAAAAATCATATGATATATATTTAAAAGAAAATAAATTTAAGTATATGAATCATTTAATACATCCACGATATGTATCCACACCACATAAAATGAATGGGCGGCGAATAATACATGTGTCTCACAAAAATAAAAAGTGAGATGAAATCCCCTTAACTTGTGTCTTGACAATCATCAAACTCATTTCAATCCTCATGTATCATAAAAATAAATTTTTTATAATTCTATAATAGAATCATATTATTACTTATAATACCATATATTTTTTTAATTATTGCTGTATATTGTATGTCTACTGACAATTCAATGTTAAGGTTTCAATTCAGGTAATATCTGCTTCGTTTTTCGCATGTGTCAAAATTTTATATATATTTGGTCCTTATACATATATCATGATTTCAAATATGTAATCCATGATTTTAATTTTATTTATATTCTTTATATATTTATTATAATAATATATATAAAATATAAGTATGGAATAAAATACATCTTTTGTGGTAACGTTAATATATGCATACACATGAACACTATTTCTGTTGAGTTTTCATGTTGAATGAAATAAATTAAAAGAAATATATGTATATATAAGTACATGTATAATTATTAATGTATATTTAAAATATGATATATATTATATATATTCACCGAACCCATAATTAATACTTTCCATATAGTGTATGAATGAATCACATCACATTGAGGGGGTAGTAGTCCACACTTCTTGAAACAAAAATTATCAAATTAACCCAAAAGGGGAATTATAAAGATATGTTTTATGAAATAATTAATTAAGATTAATTAAATAATAAATATAATATATAACATATATAAACAAAATTTCCATCATAATTTACACTATGAGAGGTGGTAATTGAAATATGAACAATCAACATTTAGAGAGGTCGTTGTTCACCATACACGTAAACAATATGTTCATTTCCAATTAGATAGAGGGGTGTGTAATTGTAGGAAAAAAATTTATCATAAAAACAAACTATTAGATTTAAAATAATTTTATTTATTATACATGTATGGAATATGTATATTGGAGGGGGTGGTGAAATATAATAATATAAAGGATCTTGGGAGAAGATTTTTCATAATAATGAGGTAACACCTTTTAGTTTGTGCCAAAAGGATTCCATGGATATTTTTATGCCCAAAGGGTGGATTAAAAGATGAAGGGAGTTATTTTAGGGATTTTATTTGTAATATTTTTGGCCAAACCTATTTTTTTTTTGAGAGGTTTAAAGAAGATGGAGATGTGGTGGCCTTTTGTAGGGAAGTGAAATGACACGCTTGGAATTTTTGAAAACCAGTTAGTTGTACCGATGTTTTTACCTAAAAATGTCCTAAAAATCACCAAACTCAATAATGGAAGGTTCATAGATGAATAATTTCCAAAAAATGGGTATTGAATAAGTTTATAGGATTTTTTCCATCTTAAATTTAAGGTATAATAATTTATTAACCAAATTATTCTTTTTCCCATTGTAATTAATTTTAATCACATTGAAAAATAGCTTTGGTAAAAAACCTAAATGTACTTATTAGAAAATATAAATTATTATTAATCCAATTATGGAATCTATTTTTACCAATTATAATCACATAATTGGGAAAAATTAATTTAAATTTAACCCCACTGATGGGACGACACTACGAGGTTTTAATATTAAAACACCCAAACACTAACTATGTTTTTATACACAATTTCATAGTAAAATTTACTCTAATGACCAAAATTGGATAAGTTTATAACAATATTTTCCAATTAAACATTGAAACCATTTTAATATATAATTTTACCTTATAAATAAATTTTATGAAAAATAATTTCTCAATTAAGATCTGGTATTTTAAACTATTCCTAGAAAAATGATGTTTCTCAAAAAATACAAAAAATTATCCCAAATCATATTTTGAAATTCTAAATTGAAAATTGAACATTATTTTATCTAATTCATTTTATTAATAAGTTTTAAATTAATTTCATATTTTTTTCACAAAAGTTCATTAAAAGAATCGCATTTGGAGAAAACTTTATTTTTAATCATAGAAGAACATTATTAAATTTTTTATCTTTCATCATCAAATGGGTTTTATTTATATAAAACTATTATTAAAAAATATTTTTAAATTTTTCTCAATATTCATAATACTATGTCTAATGGCTAGATTAAAATTATATAATTTAAATAATTATAACAATAAAAATATGTTTAATAGCAAATAATTGTTGTGTGTAATGTATGTGATGCATGCCTATCATCGGGCATGTAAGAAGAAAATTTATTTTCCTAACACAACACAATGGGCGAACACGGTCATCTACCTTGAGGAGGATTGTAGTCAGTTAAATCATTTATTCTATATCCCATAATCTAAGTCTTTTTTATTTTTATTTAATTTATTAAAACAATGTATTTGGTTTTTAAAAAACATACAATTAAAATAGATAAAGGAATGAAATTAAATAAAATTCATAGGCGAATTTAAACATAATGAAATTATAAAAGAAAGTTCTCAGTCCTAGTTTTGGAAAACACTGGTTCATTAATCATATTATTTTCCAATTAAATTCAATTTGATAATTAATATAATGAAACCTCATTTAAGGAATTAATTTTCGTAGATTTAATGAGTGTGTGATTTTAGCATGCCTTTGTCACACCAAATCATACATCCTATAATAATCAAATAAGAGAGCACCTCGAATGAGAATTCTATTCCTAAAAGGCATGGATCCACCGTATATCATATATTCCCTTATGGAAACCCCAAATCCACTATTTGAAGGGTATTCCTAAGAGAAGGGAGGGAAAATGATAAATCAAGGAAAAGAAATGAATTTTGAAATAGTTTCATGGTTGATGACTGTAGCACCCATGCAATATTCCCGCGTACACCAAAAATACATTTAAACCATTTTGAATTAAATAGGAATAATAAATACCGTGAAAAATTTCCTAGGGAAAAGCCTTGGGTTAGTCACATTCCAATGTGATGTTTATAGAGATGATGATGGAAGTATGGAAGAGAGAGAATGATACTGATATTGGAAGAGAAAATGAGAGGAATAAGAAATTTGGAACACTTCAATTTAAAATAATCATGTTTTGCAGTGGAAAATAAAAATTAATAATAATAATAATAATAATAATGCAATAAAATTCTAAACGACCATTGGGCTCCTCTAATTGGTTCCCCAAATGGAATGAGAAGGATTGGAATGATTTGAGAGGTATGATATCTTCTCCTTTTATAACATGAATTTTGTCATCTTAAAGTTGACGTGTTTTTAACCCATTAATTGGCTGATTCACATGTATAACCCTTCATTAATGTTGTTCCATATTATCTTGAATGTCTCCTCTCCAAATTTCAGATCAATTTTCCACTGTATGTATAGGTTACGATTTTTTAATTAATTATTTCTTTTTTATGTATCCTTCTTCTATTCTAGGTGGAATCACCTTATTTTAAGAAGTGTAGGCAAATATTTTCTTTTGTTACTATGGTGGGGTCCACATATTCTGCTTAAAAAATTAATCATCTTCATTTATTTTTTATGGCCTCAAGATGATTGAATTAGCCCCCAGTCTAGAAGACAATGTTGAATGATATAAAATAAGGATTATAAAAAAAATCACTCAATTTGTAGTACTTTTTTTTCAGTAAATGACCAAATTACCCTTGATGTAAATTTCCATAAAAAATCAAGAATTAAGCACTTTTCACATTTTTTCTCGAAACACATCATAAATTGAAAATTGATTCATATAAGCTCAAATTGATAATTTAAAATTATAAGAAAATCCAATTCATACAAAAATGTTGAAAATATTAGATCTATCAATTCCCTCATACTTAAACCATGCTTCCCCTCAAGAAAAAAAATCTCAACATTAAAAATATAAGGGCACCAATTTTACCAATATTCAAATTCCAAAGTAATAAAATCAAAAAAAATTAAATATCAAATCAAATTTTCAAAAACCAAAATAAAATATCAATTAAATTTTGTAAATTTTTAAAGAAACAATTAATTTATATATTATACTTCCCCCATTTGAAAAATTATGTAATTTCTTCTTTCATTCGTTCAAGATTCTCAATTCATTATTATTAAGAATTTCATATCATTATTTATCTCCCCTTTGAATTTTACCTCTCATCCCTCATGATACAATTCGTGTAGAGTTACACCCATATCATGAGAACATTCACCTTATCCATAATCCTGTAAATAAACTATTTTCTCTACATTATAAAGACAAAAGGAAGATAAAATCATGGAGACTTTTCAATAATGGTTCAAATGACTATGATGGTTATGGTTGGTAGGAATTAAAGTTTAAAAAAATTTGGTTCAAGGAGTAGTTTATTATCTTAATTACAATGAATGATATCAAAAGTTGTAATGAAATTATCCCCTTTAAAGCAGAAACACCCACATCCCCCCAAAACCCAATTTAAAGTCACCATCAAAGTGAAGCATAGTGAATGAATAATGCACCACATTGATTTTTTTTAAATTTTTTGGATTTTTTCTTTTCTTCAAATGTTATGATTAGATAAAGCTAAAATCCATCACCTAAACACATATGGTTTTAAGATCATCTATATGGAAAATGGGTATTTTTTGTTCTCCTGAATCACTACACATTTTTCTCTTTTTTTTGTTTTTTTCTTTTTGTTTCATTTATTTACTTCATTGGGTTAATTAATGATGTAAAATGAATGATTCCATAAAAATTTACATTTAATTCAATAAAACCATCACACTTTTCCTTACAATTAAATCATCCCTTCCACCATTAATCCCTTCACCCCCACACATTATATTTAAATTATCATAAAAATGCTGAGAGTTGGGTTGGAATGCATAAAAATGGCTGGAAACATGGATAATCCCTATAAATTTCATCCATGGTCTCTATGTAATAAAATATATATTGATGTAAATGTTTTATTTTATGGATAAAGTCATTTCAAAAGATTCCACAATCATTTTAAATATGTTTTTTCACAATCATAACGTTGACAAGTTCAGATGAAAGTTCTAGTCAGGGACATATCCCATGATCATTCAAAAAATATTCTCTAGATAAAATAGGAATTACTTGTTCTATAAATCCTCTCAATAATGATACATATGATATTTGGACAATCACTCATGGAATGATCAATAATAATAAATCAATTAACATGAATTTCAGAAATTCAAATCATGAAAAATTGTAAGGAAATTTCATTTACATAAGTCAAATAATTACCTTAAATCACATGTAATATTTTCAACATCCATGCATCACTTTATACATTCAATTATCCATTTTACTCATTCAATATCATTAATATTGAAATCTAAAACATGGAGTCACTGGATTCTTAAGAAACTCATTTCTCCAAGATTTTCCATGTAGAGAATAATTCAAGTGTTAGAATGTAATTTTATCTTTTGAAGATCAAATAATGATTTGGCAAAATATTTAGGGAGATCTAAAGTTAAAAATTAAAATCAAACTCCATTAAAAAATAAAACTTTTGTCCACTTTAACTAATTTTTGTGGCTTCCTTTTTCCAACAAGATCCTGTAAAATAAAATTACTCAATTAATCAAAAAGATCATTTTATTTAATCTCAAAATGAAAAGTGAGAGTGGGCCGCATGTTTGACTAGTCAAAATTGGAAATTAAAATTTAATTTCATGAATGAATTTAATGATAAATCATATTATGATCTCCCAAGTGGGCCCTGAATTTTTACTACCTCTAGTGGGAAGTACCAACTATTATCCAATGTATGATGGTGGGTGAAGATTCTTTGACTTGAAGCACTACATGTGGCTTTTACCAGCTTGTAGTTCTTTTTTGTGATTTTGGATAACTCTATGGATAGAGTACAACATATCCACACACTTCTCAATGTGGTAGATCATGCATGGTGGGGGTAGGATGAATTATGAATACTCTTATTTTTTTTGCTACTTGTGCAACCATCATATCTTCTAGTGCTGGGTTCATGGAGGATACATCCTATTTTCTGATTTCCTCTAGCTCAGTAACATGGATCTATTCATATGGGGTCTCCTCTAGTAGATGTTCAATGTCTGTAGGGAGCTTCATGTATTCCTCAAAAGTTACATTTTAATTTTTATCTTCTTTTAATGTTAGCTAATGATTAACCGAATTTGAAAATTAATAATTATAAAGAGAGATTCTCAAATCCACTTAAATGAAACCAAAAAAGGTAGAGTTCATATAAGGATCATCCCCATGAATTGGTTCTGGTTCAATCACTTCGTCAGTTGAAGGGGCCTCTTGGAGTTGATATCACTGGATGGAGGTAGGTAGTCGGGCTCCTCCACCATGAGTTTGGCATCAAATTCATGGATTCCTTCATTGAAATACTAAAAGACCCAATGTACTTTTTTCTTGGCCTTTAATATTTGTATGTTATCTTGGAGTTCATCGGCAATAGAAATCAAATCTTCAACTGAGTTCCTCATTTTCATCCCTCTTTCCTTCTGTTTTAACCTTATCATTTGAGCATCTACACTTCATTTAAGTTCTTTCTTAGTGTATTCTTTTTCTTCCTCCAATAGTTGTGAGTAATTATTCTATACATAATAATTTGAGTTCTAATAGATCATGGAAAATGATTTTTATATTTTTTTAATGGAAAAAAGAAAAATATTTACCAAAATGTGAATTTTGAAAAAGTGATTGAAATAACTATTTAGATCCCTTTCAACGACGCAATTTTAAAAGCACAAATTTCATTGGGCACAGAAGAAGAAAATTTATTTTCCTAATGCAGCATAGTGGGTGACCAGGGTTGTCTCACTTGTGGAGTATTCTCGTCAGTTCAATCTCATATTTTAGTTCACCGAATCTAACACTTTTTTTTATATAATTTATTGAAAAAAATGATTTTGGTTTTTCAAAAATGTGAAATTAAAATAATGAAAGGAAGATATTAAATAAAATGCATTTGCAGATACATATATAATGAAATTATGGAAGAAAGTTCTTGGTCCTAAGGTTGGAAAATATAGGTTCATTCATCATATTATGTGTTGTTTTAATTCAATTTGATGTTTTATTTTGTGAATCCTCATTTAATGAATTAATATTTATTCATTTATTCAGTGTTTGATTTTTTTTCATTGCTCCGGCACACTAAACTACACCTCCTCCAATAATATAATAAGATAGCACCTTGACTGAGAATTCTATTAATAAACAACTCTGCTCCACCATATTCTGTATCCTCCCTTATGACAACCCCAAAACCCCTATATGAAGGGTTTGTCTATGAGAAGGGAGGGGAAATGATGAATTAAGAAAAATAAATCTATTTGGAAATAGTTTCATGGTGGATGACCACCACACCCATGCAATATTCCCACATCATCCACAAAGAGATTTAAAACATTCTGAATTAATGAGAAATAATAAAGGACATTGTGAAACCTCAACCAGGTCCAATCCTCAGGTTAGTCACCTTGCATTGGAACATGCATAGAGATCAGATAGAAATATGGAATAAAGATAATGAGATTAATAATAGAAGAGACAAGGGGTGGAATAAGAAAGGTGGAACACTTCAATTGTAAATAAACTTGTGTTATAATGGAAAATGAAAACTAAAATAAAAAGAAAATAAAGAAATAAAATTTGAAATGGCCCTTGGCTTCTGCTCCATGGTGTAAAAAATTTAATGGGATGGATTGGAATTATTTGAGAGGTTTGACCTCCTCTATTATTATTGGCATATTTCTATTATCCAAAATTTGATGTGTTTTTGACCCATTAAATGGATGATTCACGTGTGGAATCCTTCATGAATCTTGTTCCAAATTGTATTGTGAATCTCCTCTACAAATTTTTAGCTCACTTGGTCACAGTATATATGAGATATGATTTTTTAATTAATAGTTACTTTTTTAGGTATCCTTGTTCCATTCTAGGTGGAATCACCGCAATTTAAGGAGTGTAGGCAGAGATGTACTTCTGTTAATATGGTGGGGTCCACGTAGTCCACCGAGAAAAGTCTTCAACTTCATTTATTTTTTAAGGACATTAGATGTTCGAATCAGACCCTTGTCCATAAGAAAATGTTTAACAAAATAAAATAGGAATTCTAACCAATAAAAAATCCCTCAATTGGTAATTATATTTTTCATGAAATGATCTAAATACCCTTGATGAAAAATTCTGCAAAAAATGCAGAATTAAGCACTTTTCGCAATTTTTCACAAAACACATCATAAATCCAAAATTAATTCATATAAGATGAAATAGATAATTTTGGGGGATTAAAATAATATAAATGCATTCCAAAATGTGGAAAATATTAGCTCTATCAGTACGCCATGTCGGTGTTTTGTGTTGAATACTCCAAGTTGTTATTGCATGTAACATATGCAAAGTCACATGCTAACCTGTGTTATCCATGTATTCAAACTAAAAATTATGTTTTTTGTAGTGCATGATTTACATGGTGCTGTGTATAACACCAAACAAACACAGTTATTTAATATAAAATAATTAAATTTCACTGTCATGTGAAATGAAAAATATCTCAAAGGATAAATGAATTCAAAAAAATCACAAAATCTCAGGTTGTTGAAACTAAAAATTTATCTATTTATCCATTATATTTATATGGTATATTTATCCTTTGCATTTTGGTTGTTCTATTGTTAAATTTTTATTTTATTGAGCTTTTCTGTGGTTTCCTGGTTAGGCACACAATTTCAGAAACTGTGTAAAAGATTTTAATCAACCAACTCCATTTTGGACAGTGATGATTTCATGTCCACCACACGGGTTTGGGTAATTTTTTATTTCAATTTTCATTTACATGGTGTTTATTAATTTTTAATCCCCATTTACATTAACCTTTCTTGGGAACCTCTAAAGTGATTTTACTCTCCTTATATTACCAAGTATGCATAATCCTGAATTATTTCATAGAGATTCTTCTGTAGATTGAATGTTTATGGCTGCTCATATTTTATCCTATATTTTTATAATTATTTTCTAATTTTATCCAACCCTAGTGGCCATGGATTGATGATTTTTTGGTAAGGGGTTATTCTAAATTTGAGGTGGGGGGTTTTTAATGGTCTGATCCATCCTAGGGGACATAATCATGTGGTTACCATAAAAAAATATATGGTCTAATCTCCCAGTTTATGTGTCTAGGTAACATCACATTTGGTTAAAGAGATTATTAATTATTGATTATTTATAATTGTTTTTTGAGATTTATTTAATGATTATATGATATATAGTTTGGGTTATAAATGGATTTTATTTCTTGGGTTGGGGTTTCCTTTTTTAAAAAGTTAAATTTCATATATCAGTGAAATTTTACATTCAAATAGTATTTAATTTATTATAACTAATTGTTAAAATTACAATGGTGGTTTGAATCAAAAAATTAATATTTATAATGTTTTGTAAACACAATTGACATATAAAGTGTGTTTATAAAGTTCTAATTTCTTTTCCAGGTTTGGATAGGGATATTTTCTTATTTTAAAAAAAGCAGGCATGTATCCTCTTGGTTCGGTTTTTTAAGGAATCATTTTTTTAATCGAAAATATTGATGGTTATTATTTTTTATGTGCTATAAAAAAGGTAATGTATATTAATGTTGGTATCAAAAAATATTTTCAGAAGGATTGATTCATTATTTTATAGATAATCCCCATTTGGAATATTTTGAATGTGGCACTTTGGTTCTTGATTTTTACACCTTAGACGAGTCCTATTATTACCCATTATTTATTCTCGTGTTCTTGTGTTAATAGTTATATTTATTTTTATTCTTGTTTATTCATTTTCAAAGGGGGATATTTATTGATGTGGGTGTGTTGGTGGAGGGATCTATGTGATTGTTCTGTTTTATTATACTTTTCTATATGATTTTCATGTGATTAACATTAGGTTGATAGTGATAAAACTAAATTTTCTATGACATGAGGAACCCTAGGCTAAAAAATTAGTAGTTTAGGGATTATTTATATGATATTTAAGAGTAAAAATTTTATAGAATCCTCTAGTTGAATGCTATGACCTGAATAGGGTGTTTATCACCAATGAGTCTAGTTTAGTGTGAGTTGGGTGATGCGTTATTCAACTATTAACTTACCTATAGTTTATTCCAAAAATGTACCTATATTAATTTTACCATTATCCAATATGGTGTTTCCTCGTGACATGTATCCTATGTCACACCTCTTTACTATATAATAGAATGCAAGTTTCATGTCTCTTGTTTTGACCATATACTCTTTATGGGTTTTTTATTATTAGTAATTATTGTTGTAGGGATTGTATTGTGTTGTTACATTCATTTGTTTTTACTATCCATGGATTGTAATATGTTATGAATTACCTTTTTTCAGGAATAATATTTGAGAAGTGTGTGCATTAAATAATTGAAAGGCTAAATTGGTTGTTTTTTATAATATAAATTTTGAAAAATTTATGAAAATATTTTCAAAATAATCTTTATCCTATGAGAACGGTTTCATTTCATAATGGTATTACATAATATAAAAGAGAAGGTATAACATGATTTCATGGAATTTAGGTTGCTTTAATGGTGATTATTAGTTTTGAAATGACTTTGTGTTGGTAAATACTTTATGAGACATGTTTTATATATTGTTTATTTTAAATAAATAGATATGGTATTATTGGTTTTATTTTAGTATTTTGTAAATGAAATAAGAAATTATTTTTCTATTACATTAAAACTACTGGGAATGGTTTAATTATAAGGGGAATATAATTGGTTTATAGGTGAAAAATATTAGATTTTGGATCACACACAACATAAACATATTTTTTAATACGTACTACAGTTTTTAGTAGGTTCTCAGGTTATGTATTACAAGTTGGGTTGACAACACAGTCCATTTGGAAGTAGGTTTTTCTTGATTCATAGTGTTCAATTGAGAGTTATATTGTGATTTTGGGGTTTTTATCATAATTTACACAAACCTGCTATATTATTGGGTTTATCAACCTCTCTAACCTCAGGTATTTAATTTATTTTTTGTTTCCTTATTGTGGATTGTAAAATATTTGAATAAAAAATTGTTTCATTGTGTGTGTTTTTTTATAAAAAAAAATTGTTTGTACAAATCATTTTTCCTTGTTTGTATATGGTTGTTTAGTAATCATTGCTTTTATATAGAATGGTTTTTCAATTCATGAAGACCTCATTCTTTGGTTCCCAGTTAGAACCCATTATTATTCCTAGTTTCTTTTTAGAGTTAAATCATTACCACATGTTCGGTTGGGATTCCCTTGTTCTTATCACTGACCTTAGGAAATTCAGAATGTTATATGAGCCTTATCATAGAATATATCTGGTTAAATTTCATTTTATCCATTCCTATTTCATTACAAAATGATATTATATCCCTATTTTTAATTAGGTTTTGATGGTGGAACTGAGTTGGGACCATCAGATCTCGAGTGGTGGGTGTGGAGGGGTTTTTATCTAGAACATCCAAATGATGGAACTTTAAATTTTATCTATTTTTTGGAGTTTTATTTTGAATATAGGATCTATGGTTTTTTATTTTTGAGACATTTTGAATCATTTTACTGAAAATATGATTTGTAAGAGATACTCTAGGGATATATCCAAAAAATAATAGTCTTAAAGTGAAACTGGAGACAATTTTAGGGTGCATGTTTTTTCAATTAGTATATGTACTGGGCCAAATATTCCAAATAGCATCTAATTTAACTCACATGGTTGGTGCATGCTCTGAAAACCTATTTAACCAAACATTTTTCACTGTATTTTTTTTTGTATTTTTTATCTCTCTTTTGGTACATTAAATAAATTTTGTGCTTGGTGATAATTTTTTTTGAGTGATCATGTGAACCATTTCTGGGGTTTTAAAGTTGTTTGGTTAAATTTAACTGAAATGTGTTATTCCTTGGTATTGGATTTTTTGGTAAAAATAATTTTTTCAATGTCTAATTTATTTTCATGTTTCTTAAATTTAACTAGAATTATTTATGTGGATAAATTATTTTTTTTCTATGTTAATTTTCAAGTAATTAATTTCATGGATTTAAAGTAAAGTATGTTTTTGGAAATTATTTTAGCGATGTGTTAAAATCGAAAGGATGGATTGTTTTATGAGAAAGTGAATGATTTTAGAGTGCATAGTTCAAAGGGAAATTTTTTTTTAAATATTTTTTTCATTCTTTATTTAGTTTTAAATATTTGATGGTTTTTAAAATCGATCATTGGAGTAGATTTTATTAATAAACATAGTGTTTCGATGTGGAAAAAATGAATTGTTAGATGATTTTTAAATATTTTTCTAAAGAATGTTTGTTATCATGTATTGTTTGATTTTTTATTTTCTTTTACTTTTAATTAGGTTTTTTTGGATTAATTAAATGATCTTCTAATTAATATACAAGAATGTGAACCCCTGAAATAAATCGACATGTTGGGAAGGTTTGGGGTAATCATTATAGTGATCCAAATATTTATTTCCCAGTTTTGGGCTCTACCCAAATCCTGATTGAGTGGGAACACCACGTTTCTCCCAAATCATTGATATTGCATGCGAGTTTCTAAATCAGAACCCTCTAGTTTTTATTGGTGGTCGAGGATAAATAGACTTAATTAATTTTATAGTTATGTTCAAAGAAATCGTTGAGTTTTTATACTCCAAAAATTTCTTGGGTGAGGTATATTACTCCTCCATTCGAAGGATTGGTGGAAGAACACAATCTATGACCAACCATTTGAGGTTTTGTTATGTGGATATGTAAAAAACACATTAATACACTGATTTTATCCTTATAAGGGTGGAATTTAAATGTAATTAAAATTCTTCTGTGTTTATTAGGATGATCAATTGGTAAAATATTTTATTGAATGTTTCACTGGATTGGACCATTTTTCTCATAAGTTAGCAACTGATGATTCGATGAAGGATTGGTTCTTTGAAGGTGGTAATCATCTATATCTCTATTCCGGTGGTATTTCAGTTTGGTCTAGCTACCTTTGTTGATGTTATTTATAGAGACATCATTATGGAGGATTTTTCGGTAGGTAATGATATGAGATATGATTATTCTACCCCATTCAGTGTTGTTAAAGAACATCCTTATAATGTAAATTGAAATACAATAGTGTTGTTCTAATTTGATAAGTACATACACACTTGGAACTCTTGTACGAACAATTTAACGAAGTGTCATATGTGAATATGTCTCCATAATATTTATTGGATTTAAATTTATATTGGGTGGAAGAGGAATCCTTAGCCGTATATTTGATTTGATTAGTAGTTTGGGTAATTAATTCCACTAGATTGTCTGAAGGCATTTTATAATTTGACGAGTTCTCAATATTGTATCCTATTCTTTTTTTGACCTTTTAGTATAACTTTTATACACCCAATATTTTTTTTAATTAATGAATGATATTTGGACTCGTGTTCTTGTGTTTTTAGATGTTTATACCCCATTTCTATTGATTATTATATTTTTGTGGATAATGTGGAGCATAGTTTGTGGGATAATTTTAGTAAAATAAGTTGATGGATTGGGTGTAGGATGAAGAAATAAAGACAATGTTATGGTTTCTAATTAGACTCTGAGATCTACTGGGTTCAGATTAGATTTATGGATCACTTAGTGTGGGTGTACCTCTATTTTGTTAATATATTATCATTTGTGTAGTTTCATGACCCAAATATAGAACCATATCCTTTCATGTTGAGTTATTTATGTGATTGAGGAGTTTTATCCTATTTTGTAGATTGTGTTATCTTGGGTAACTCATTTATTAAACAGTTGTGGTCTTTCTCAAGGATGTGATCTCTTATGGAGTTTAGATCATCAATCTTGTGGTTGGTGGGACCATGCATGTTTTGTGGGGTTAATTGATTTGGTTATGAAATCTATTGTTTCTACAATTGAGATAAATTAATGTTGGTGGGGAGTCCTAAATATAGTATAATTGTTCTTCCATTATTCATAGGAGCTTTATTCCATGATTTTTTTATGTGATGTGATTTTTTATATATGTTTGTGAGTGTTCATGAATTTAAATTAGACTAAAATTTTATACCACCGAATGTATCATTTTGTGATTAATCTCACTATAGGGTTCATGTTGCTTTGGTGGATGAACAATATTAAATAATTTTGAGAGATTTTATATGAGAGTGGGTTGCATGCATCATGTGTTCTTCGTTTCATGTTCTAGAAGTAATCCCCTTTTCTATGTAATTATCTTTTAGTGGTTTAGTCTTGATGTTTTCTATGGACCTAAGATGTCAATGGATTATATGGGATTAAAGTGGAGTGGTTTAGATAATTGGGACACCCAAAAATTACATTTGTACATTTATCATTATAAGGATTGTTTTTCTCATGGATTTGGGGTGTCCCATGGTGAAATTTTAAAATTTTGGAGATTTTAAAATCACACACAGTAAGGTCCATGGCATGGGAAAACATGAATTTTTAACTGTAAAACATGGGATGCTTTTTATAGTGGTTACTTGGTGGTCACCACACTGTTTGAAAAATCACGTGACCTTATTAGTTTTGGATATTTTTTTCACGTCATTTTTTTGTTAGGTATTACTCCTTCATATGATTAAATGCATTTACCCACCCTATGTACCACAGAAGGGATTTTCTCCTTCATCCAATCCCCTCCAAGCTATAATATTTATGGTTTCTTAGTGGATCTTCACTAGATCAAATGGTTATGGATTCCTCTTAATTTCCCATAATGTTTATTCTTTCTTCTCCAATCTTATATAAACTTAGTGGCCATATATAAAAATTTTCTATTTCTAGGTTGGTTCATAGTTAGGAGTTTTTGTGTTGAAATTTTATGATCCATCCTAGGAGAACTAATCTAGTTGGTTTTATCAATTGAAACATTATTTCATTTCCTATGGTAATTATTTCCATTCCACTTCTTTTTATTAAATATTTTATTGGATTATTAATTCGTTATTTTTTTGATTTTATGGGATGATGTGTTTTATATGTAGTTTTGATTTATAATATCATTTAATTTCAAGTCATATTTTTTTCTATTATACATTATCGTCTCGTGTTTTCTACCATGGAGGTGTGTCCTTTGGGTAAAAGGGTATTTCTGTTAGTTTTTTAGGGGTTGGAGGCATAGTATATTGAAGGTTGGCTAGAAAATGTATAAGGCCCTAGCATTAAACCTTAATTAATCTTGAGTTATTACAAGATTACACATTGAGGATCTTTTCGGGTTTAGAGTTTTAGAGAATTAGATCATAAAACTTGCATTACTTTCCACATATATACAAAGTGGTTACATAAAGATAGTATTCTTCATTCCCATCAATGGAAACATATTTAAAATAAACATGGATTCTTTCTTGACACATCCTTGACACTATCATCATATCATGTACCTTTCCCTTGACCTGTGAAAAACATTTCAAAAAAACTTGGGATGAGCATAAAAAGATCATTAAGGGATATAAAAATATGGAAAGGAAACATGGGTACATATATACATAAGGATGATATCATAATTTACCCATAAAACATAAGCACTTTAACATACCTCATCAAATCATGAATAAATAATAGAAATCATAAGACATAAAGGTAACTTGAGGCATTCATAACATCCTTACGTAGGGAGTAACCCTCTTAGTTACGTTTGGAATACCCATCACAGTATATTCCATAAATCTCTTCGGAGAAACCTTAACGTTTCACTCCTTCACGTTACCCAATGTATTGGAGACCTATATCGGGCTCACCTGCCCTTAGTTTATCACGGAACCACCCGTCTTCATAATAATGCCCAAGAACCTCAACATATTCGTATCACATAAAACATGCATAAAGGAAACATAACATTTCCACCTTTCAATCACAAGATATCAATAAAAAACATTGATATAAATACATTATGAAAACCATTTTTGATACCAAAATAAAAGAAAAGTAAAACATGATATTTATTTTTCTTTTAAAAAAAAGTATGGCTTGTAGAGGAAGCCGAAACTCAAATAATGGTCACAGCGGCAGAGAAGTCGTTGTCGCCGCATACGTACGACAAAAACATTCCCTTTTTTCATTTAGTAAACGCTTCGTATAAAAAAGATCCATTTTTAAAAAATGTAAAAGTCAAAGGGGTTTATACACCGTATAAAAGATGGTTGTGTATAAAACCAAATATGCCTCAATGAAAGGAAATTAAGACGAAGCCCCATACCTCGGGTCCGACTTGACTCGGTCGTTCTTTAATCTCTTGAATAATAAACTTGAGTTAATTTCTACTTGTTTAAGAACCTTTTTCAGGTTCATTATTCCATTTATATCACTTATTTCCATGTCATGAACACTATGTAATTATTTAAGTTAATAAAGGTCGTTTTAACGATCATTGGTACTTCAGTCCAAAATAATCCCTTTATAATTACAATTTGTTCATGTATCCATTATATCCAGAATGGTATTCATGATGTAGATATCATATATGTCATATATATCCAGTACATGCATGAATTTATAATATTACATAATCATTTAGAGGTAAGAAATGAAATGCACCGTTCATGGAGACGGTAAGCCGTACGTACGCATGAACGCTACTTTCATTTCTATTTCATATTTTATAGAATGGAATCATAATGATATAAAGGTATATTATAATTCCAGTATAATATCATATATAATATAATAGTTCCATCCTTTATACGTCCAACATATGGTATTTAACGAATCAAATCACTTTGAGGGGGCGGTAGTCCGCATTTCCTTAAATGAAGATATCGCGTTCACCCATAATGGAAACCATAAAGGTATGACCAAAAAGGAAAATACATACGCTTAAGAAAAAAATAAACATATTACATATCATATATAAATATAGTGACATGTTAATGTCCACCTTTGAAGGTGTTAAAATAATGTTGAACAATCATCGTTTCGGGAGGCATAAATTCACCATCCACAGAAATAGTATATTCGTTAACCATTAGATGTAGTTGTGTGTAAGTGTAGCTCTAATACTTATTATAAAAACATACTAGTATATTTAGGATACTGGATTTGTTACAAAAGAAAATAATAAAAACAGTTTAGGGGGTTGGAGAAGCAAAATAAACAAAAGGACTCAAAAGAAGACATTACCTTATAATCGGGTAACTCCCTTTGGTTTGAGCTCAAAGGATTCCTTGGGAAGACTTATTCCCAAATTGAGGCTTCAAGGAGTAAGATAGGTAAGTGGAGAGACAAAATGGGCAGGGGTTGGCCGAGCCAAAGGCTTTGGGCGTGTGGGTAAGGAGGTAGAGGTGGGGGCCTTTTATAAGAGGAGAGGAGGAGCACTCTTGGAATGTAAAGAAATATTACTTTATTTGAAAATGAGTTTAGGATTTTAATGGTCCCACATTGATATTATTTTAGGATAAGGTGATAAGGGTTCTAAATCTACCCATCCAATAGGTTTTGGACAGGTTTAGATTTTAGATATTACATTATCTTTCCATTTTATTTAAATCGTTAAATAATGAGGTCATCGCTGCATCATCATGATGTCATAAATAATTTAATTTATTTAAAGTCTAAAAATTATAAAAAAAATAATATCATGTAGGAAATATTTTTAGATTTACAATGAATATTTATAGTCAAAAATAGGACTTGTATAACCCCATATAAAAATTGTTTTAGTAACATAACTCATGTTTGTGTCATTTTTACTTTAACATTAAATAAAAAGTTCTTTATGTCATTTCCCAACCAAAGTGGATCCATGGGGTCCCCAAGTTGACCCATGGATTTTCTTGGTCGGCCATGACACAACCAATGAGGGTAGGACATGTTTCAAGCTCATCTCATTTTATTAAAGCATTATTTTTACCTTAAACTACACTAATTACCACTAATTGCGATTAAAAACTTAATAAGTTACTATTCCCCAAAAAATTATTTTAATCTCATTGAACCACATTTTACTTATTAATGACAACCATGTATGTCGGATTTTTGAAATTCAAAACACAATGATGGCAAAATTTCATTTAAACGGAAAATCAGTTTTTATAAGTACCACTTAGTGGTTTCACTATTCATCAAAAATTGAAGTTTTTCAGAAAATTACCAAAAATTCACCCTAATCTATATTTGATATTCCAAATTCAAAAATGAAGTCTATTTTACAAAATTCAAAACATATAAGTCACATTATTTAATTTAATAATTAATTCCCGCTGTCATGCCAAATAGCGTGTTTTTATAAAACAATAAGCATCAAAAGATTGACACCAGTTTAAGTCTAATTTCAAAGTGAAATTGATTCCAATGACCACCATTAAATTAAATGGTAAAAATGTATTCAGATTACACATTAAGACCAATTAAAAAGATAATATAATCATATAAATAAATTATATTAAGAAGAGTTTTTGAATTAAAATACAACATTTTACAATATTCGTTAAAAAATGAACATTGTTAGAAAAATACCAAAAATTCACACAAAGTAAATTTTAATGTCCCAATCATAAAGAATAAGTTTATTTTGACAAACATAGCTTATAAAATTGTCAAAAGATATATTTAAAAATGTTTTTCCATCAAAAGGCAGTAAAACAATCCTTTAAAAAATATTAGTGTATTCCATGATTAAGATTGGATTTATTTTCATTTTAAGCCTCTAAAACACTATCTAATTCATTAATAGACATAGATAAAAATATCTATTACTCATTACTTACTTGGGATGTTACAAAATGTCCACAAAATATATAGTGGGGGTGAACAAGCCAACTATTGGTGCTAAGTGAGTGTCCCTCATTTCTATAGTAACCACAGACTAGATAGCGGAAAAGGAAGGATGTCTGGATTTTATTCAAGAACAAAATCACACTAATGAGTCCCACTAGCCACCCTGTGGAACCTAGAAGATTCCATCAGTAATGGATTTTTTATTCTACAATTATAAGATTATTAAACTAACTCCCATCCTAATATGACCCAAATGTGACAAGATCATCTTGGAGGTATCCCCCATGGTGCTTTGTGATTCCTATTCCTCTCCACCTTGGTGCTTGAAGTCTAGATCAATCCATTTTCATTATTTAAGGTAATTTCTCACTTTGTTAATCCGAGTTATATTTTTTTATTTTTAATTGATCATATATCCAAGAATTATTATTATTAGTTATTAATATCTATCTGGATATAATAGAGGATTCATGATTTATTGAAAAATTATTGTTGGATCATGCGAATTGGTAACCAATTCATTATCAATCATAGATCTTCTATTGGCAGTAAAAGTCTTTTGGTATGTTTATATGGATTCACCCTCTTGAAATGATCTCATCCTTGAATCCCAATTTTAGAGGATATATAATGATGGATTAGGCATTGTTTTAGTCATCATTTTTATGTGAGAAAGATCCATGTATCATCTCAACATGGATCTTGGAAGTTGGAGTCAACACACTAAAGGTAAAAGGTCCATAAAGTATTTCTACTTTGTAGAGATTTGTTTGATTTGATTGGATTCTGCATATGAGACTAGTGTATAAAACATTTCAAGATAATGTATGTTTCCTTTAGTGGGTATCCTTTGATAACATTAATTGTATTGGATTGTGTGTCCTTGGTACATCATTACTTATACATGATTATTTCATATTCATGGAGAATTTGAAATACTATTCTATTTCACTGATTTGTTTTATAGTAATTATATACCATTTCATATAATGTGGAATATCATTTATGATAAATTGTTCTTTGAAAATTCAGGCCTTACATGTGCATTTTTTAATAGCCCATGGATCCACTATTTTTGTATTGAGATTGATAGGTGGACTTGATGGAATTTTCTGATCCCTTAGAGGGGTATCCTTAAAAACATGTCTCGTAGATTTTGTCTCTTTATATAAGATAGATGGAGGAATATCATCTCGTTTGATTATCCCATGGGTGTATAATTCCATAAAATATGGAAGAGGTTACATAGACTAGAAGGACGTGCTGATAAGGTACATCCCTGTGTATGTATAGAGTGTTATTGATTTAGGGGTTCCATGTATGAGTGTCATCATAGGAAATCTAGTTGCCATGAATCATGGGTGTTACTCTCCATTAATGTTGAGAATGATGATATTACTTAAAGGTGGATCATCTATTTTCATTAAAGGTGGACAAAGTCACATAATATTAATTATTTTGTGTGATGAACACTTATGACACACTTCTAGATTGACAATGAAATAGAAATGGATAGGTTTAATGGATAGATTTATAGTTAATGATTTCATGATATATGATTGGTTGTATGATTGTATGATCATTTACCATTCCATCATGATATACACCTATATATATATATGTGTGTGTGATTTTATGTTAAGGATACATTGGTGGCCTCCTATATAGTTTATAGTAACACCCATCAAAAACAACTCGATGCAAGTGTGGCATTCGTGATTGGGGATCTACGAAAGGGAAAGGACCCAATGGGAATATTATGAGTATAATTGTGTCAGGATATAGACAATATACCAAGAAAACTCTAGATAGCTACCATATTAACATTGTTTCATTTATTTGTTGTGATACTTCTTATACATGTTGACCAACCACATTAGGGGGTTGTTTAGAATGAAATTTTTTGACATAACATGAAATATATATAATATTAATTATGTTATTTTACATCATAATGTTTAGTTAGCTTATATATATTTTTAATTCTGGTTTCATGATTTTATTACTATGGTTATAGTCTCCCTAAAATATGTTATATACCCTCGCCACTACTTCAAAAACACTTTTTATGTGGAGGTTTTCAAGAGCTCATTTGACACTATGGCTCAAGAATATTGATTTGAATCATGGTGTTATAAAATGGTATTATATACATAAATTACTTTATATTATTATTTCTTTTGAATGAATGGTAGAATGGTGACATGCCATGTAGATCATGTGAAGGGGAGTTACCATGTGACTGGTCCACTCTTGTGTAATTGGCCTCTATATTTCCATTGTGGGAGTTCACTTATAATTACAAATTTATTGTTTAATTTTGATATTGAGAATATTTTACTATTATAGTTAACTGAATTTGGTTGTGTTCATGAATCATTTATAAGCACAGAAGTTCCCATGTCATGTATATTCTTTTTTTTGATGAAAACTTTATCTTTAAAACAATTCATTTTATTTTTTCTATTTTTTAGAGCTATAAGTGTATTATCTATTGTTGTGATATATATCCATTTCCATAAATATGTTGAATTTATGTATGGTGTTATATTTAATATATATTATTACAGATATAATGTAGGTATGGAGTCCTAGTCTTGATACTTTGTTAGAAGAAGGAGGGTTATACCTTATTAACTGAATTTGGTTGTGTTCATGAATCATTAATCAAGTTTTTTTTACTTTCACAAAAACCAAATACTAAATAGTGTAAACATTGACATAAATGAGTTTACAAAATTAATACTATATTATTAATTGATATAATAATTTTAATAATCTATATGTCGGACAATGGACATTGATAAGTCTAGATATTTTGATAATTACCCCCTTGGTCTTCTATTGGATTTTATATTAATTTTATTAACCATTTGTTATAATAATTCTAGAATACATGGTAAAAGATAAACTATTTTACTAAGAGTTAAATCTAAAAGATATGGTTAATATGGTGAATTAACCAGTCTAAAACCTATTGGTTGAGGGGTTTTCAACCCAAACCCTCCTTTTCCTAGAAATAAATCCTTTTGGAGCCATTATAAACCATATTTAAATTTATAATAAAATAATATTTCAAAATTTTCCTAAAGTGACCCTCGCCTCTCTTATAAAATGGTACATTCCCTTCTCTCAAATTCACACCTCCAAAGCCTTTTTACATGACCAAACCCTGGTCAAATATTGTCCCATAAGCTCTCACATCAACCTAGAGGCCTTATATTGATCAGAAAGCCAACTTGTGGAGCACTTTTTATCTTTTTTAAAGGAAGCACCCAAAGAAGAGGTAATAATTTAACCACCTATTTCAATGTTTTTTTCTTTTTCCACATCCTCTTTCATTGTTCTTTCCATAAAAATATAATAACTTCTGTAACTTCTGCATACTGAGATGTTATTATAAATATTTTATAACCATAATCATTATTCTTTCCATCCCATGAATGACAAAGTCACCATACGTGCGTACAGATGGCTTACCATCTCCACGTTGTGGGGTAGTTTGTTATTAAACACTTCATTATCTGTATGGGTATAATAATGAGTAAAATTCATGTAAATAATAAATATAACATGTTATTGATTCTATATATATAATATACCATCAAATAAAATACAATTTCACTATCAATATAATGATACCATCGCTCGTGCGTACGTACGACTTATAGTCTCCACGATGCGATGATTTTCATTTCCACATTCACCATTAAAAAATGATTATAAATATATATATTATTGATTATTATGTAATATATGACATTATAATTCTATTGGAAATAAATATATATATATATTTTTACTTATATCTCATTCAATTTCTTTCATTCTATATGATTTGAAAATAGAAACGAGGTTTCTGCATATGTACGACCTCCGTCTCCATGAATTGGGTTTTCCATTTCATATATCTATATATTATACAGACTTATATTATTAATATATATGATACATAAATATTTTTTTTTATATTTTGGAATCAATTAAATCATGATATATGTTATAAAATTAAGAATAACAAGTTAAAGCCGGTATAATAAAGAAATCCATTATTACCTGAAATGTTATATTAACATAAAATTTTTTATTAACTAGGTATTATAAAGACATAAATGAATCTAGTATGATATCATAAATATTAATATGGTTCTAGTATAATTTAACAACATACTATGGTTGTTATACAGGAGGTTAAACACACCCTCATCCAAAGGAAAGTATAAGGTAAGGGTTAATTTCTAAATTTCATTATTATCCGAGATTGTTTATGTGTATGTATTTACTAGGACATTTAAATCATCCATGTCCATGTTTCCACAAAATGTTTCCAAATTGAATATTTTAAGGTTTTGTGGAAGGTAATTTTTATCAATATCAGTATTTTAAATGTTTTAATGATTTATTTTTCTAACTTTTTTTAATTAACATCCATGTTTTAAAAATTATTTTAAGGATTTATTTATATGGACATGCTTGTTTTAAAATGTTAATCCTTTGAAAAGTATCATTGTGGTTTGGGGAACATTGATTCAAAAATATCTTTTAAATGAAATCCTTTATAAATGTGTTACTTTTAAATTATTTTACAAAAAACGATATATCTTTCAAAGAGTTTTACAAATCATTTTCATCCTTTTCAACATCCAGCACTGAAAATTATTCTGGATTGTGGTGATTTATTATAATAAAATCTTCCATATTTTATTGAATGAGTTATGATATTTTTGACTGTGGGTGTTCTATTTTTATACCATTCATGGTTTATGGTTAAATTATTGACATTTCATATGCTAGATTTAATATGAATGTTTATGTTATGTTGCATCATATTCATATGAGGAATGAATTGGACTTAGAAAATGATGGGTGGAGCCTTCTATAGCTCTCAATGCATTAATAGGACTCATGAGACAATATAGTGCATTGGCATAAGGCCTTGACAAAATTTTAATTTTTAGTCTTCGAACGAGGCCTTGACTATCTGATTATGATGTACAACATTGCGCATTCCCTCATTATGAAATTTGTTATTACATGTAATTATTCGACAAGCAGAATATCCATATTCTTGTTTATATGGTAATGTTGGATTTATTTGTTCCATATTATGTTCAGGTTTATGTTCATAAGGCGGTTGTTTTTATTACACATCTTTCCTTAAAAGATTATATCTTCCGCTAAATTATTTACCCTCAGTGAAAATATGTGCTTACTCCCTTCTTATATTTTATCTTACCCGGATTATTAAAAGTGTGTTATGATTAATATAAAGGGTTATTATAAGGGAATAATGGTGTTCTCAATGGATTATTTATGCTGTGTTGGATGATAGAAAGTGTAATGTAACATTCATATATGTAATCTATTTTCTAAGACTGCTAAACAGATCTTTCCTTCAGGACATGATCCCTTGTAATCATGCCAATGTATTAAAAAAATTAACATGCTCTTGGTTACTGGGGTTAGGGAATTATTGTTCCTATTATAGAAATTTTATTAAAAACCTTGTAAATAGAAATAGATAGACTCTGATTTTGAAACATTACCATATGATATAATTATTGGAATAATATAGATTATCTTCCAATAATTTTGGTAATGTAGATATTTTTTGAATTTTGTAATAAATACATCCTTATCTGGATACGAGAAAGTACAGATATCACTAGCATAGATTTACCTAGCAGGGAGAAGTCCAACATAGTGTTTTGGGCATGACCAGGGGAATCCTGGTACACGGAAATGGGACTAGCTTCACTATTCATTATGACACTCCAGGGGTATATTCATAGGATAAATCACATTTTAATTAAAACCCATTATGAAGGATTTATGAGTAATTACCTCATTAAAGAAATTTTTTTTAGGATTATCGATTATATGCATGAACATTTCTATTTATGTTATATATTTTATAAGTTTGGAATTATGAAGTGTAATTCATAAACTATCCTGGTGTATGACATTGTTTATAAATGGTTCCTAGTAGAAGGAATGATAACTCCAACAATACGCATGATCTAAAGAGTAAGAAGGATGATATCTTTCAGGGTCTTAAGACATCATTTAGTAGATAAATAGTCTCCAAAATATTCTCATCATATGATGAAATAGTATCATGTGTTAATAAGATAAGTAAAGGATTCAATAAGTCCTATGGCATTGAAGAGAAGCAAGAGAAGAAAAGTACGGTAGATAGAAATATGAACAAAGGGAATAAGGGAAAGAATAATTTTCCAATATGTGATATATATGGAAATAATCACCTTGGTAAATGATTGAAGGAAATGGGAGTTTTTTATTTGTGTGAATCAAAAGGACACCATGTATGTGATTCCAAGGGTAAGAAAATGGTTTCAAATGTACAATGCATCAGCTGGAAAGAGTTGGGACACTATGAAAATCAATGGACCAATAATCAATGTATTCTTTAAATGATGCTATTGGAAAATAATCAAGTTATGATACTACCGCATATGAAGAATAATAATTTCTGTTCTTATATTTTTTTTAGTGAATTATATAATTTGTGTGTTGTATATATGATTTACAGGTTATATTAAATTTTGGAATAAATAAGTATTGTACTACATTACTATTTAATTGAGGATTTGATATTATATGGTTCTATGAAAAGTTACTCTATAGAAAGTTTTATTTTTTGGAAAATACATGGTTAAAGACATGAAAACCCATACTATGGTTCTCATACCGAGGTAGTGATTTTGGAATAAGATATGATTTATATGGATAAGTTATATTCGATATTCTTGACTACCTTGAAACTAATTAATGGTTTGTTTATTCCATTACTGTTGGGAGTTTTCAACATATTTTAATTTAAGGAGTATATCCAGTATTCTATGTTTTATAGAAAAAATAAAAAAGTACATACCTATTCCAATAAGGTTTTATGGTAATTCAGGTTGTTACCATTTATTAATAGAATACATGTTGAACATATTCACATGTTGTTATGTGATAAAAGAGATATTCATTATGTTATGTGACCTTCCTTATCAATTTGGGACTCTATGTTTCGAAAAATGTAGTTCAGATAAGTCGAAGGGTTTGATTGGTTTATGTTGGACATTGGATACTATTTTTAATGGATAAAACACTTCATAAGATGGTATTTGGATTGTTTAAAAATGGACAACTCGGTGGTTGGGTGATAACATGTCACGTCTGGTAAGGCCGTGAGACTTGAACCTACAACCAATGGGCGAAAAGGGTGCATCACCAACCACTAGCCTACGCAATTTCCAGGATTGTATAATGTAGTTTTTTTTAAAAATCATCTGATAGATGAATTATGAATTCAATTTTTTAGAACCCTATACAATTAGGTTAAATGTAATATCTTTGACTTATATTATATTTTGGAGTGAAAGATGACTTTGTGGTAGAAAGTTAGTAAAATGATAGAGCTCTACAAGTCAAGTATTCTTTTTTTCCTTTTCTATGAAGAAGTTAATTCATAGAATTTAGTGAATTTATCAAAAAACAAAAAAATGTGTCATCATTATACATTATGTTATGTTGAACTGGTGATATATTAAATAATCACATATTTATGGCTTTGAGGACCTCAATTTTCCATTTATCGTCCACTTGTTTATGATTGATGACCTCAATCACTCCAAAAAAATATTTAAATATTTTATCCAATTATGTGTTTATAATTTTAACCAATGGTCTCTTATTAGAAACCCTAATTTTTTGGTGACCTTTTCATTTCTCTTTCCCTATTATTAAGAGTAAATTTTATAATTCATATTTCTGATGTGGGTTTCCACAAAGGTATTTTCTATTTTTGACCTATTATTTTTGATGAACAATTTTAAATTGTGAGAACCAAGTTTATTTAAGTAGGGGAGATTGTAACACTCTTGGATTTTATAGTACATTTTCTCTTTATAGTAATTCAATAGCTTTTTCCACATACACCACCGAGTTCGAGCGCACCATGACTTACCAAACTAACCGTTCAAAAAGCAGTTATGAATCGTATTAACTATATTTTGAATATTATATACTCTATATATAATTTTACATCAATATAATGTGTTTCTTAGTCATAATATTAGAATAAATTCAATTTTCACATAGAAGATGTATTTTTCAGAAAATAAAATTTTACAGCCTTTTAATAGGGAGCCCTATTTAAATCCAATATTTGACACATTTATATATTCTATTTAATGAAATTAAATTCTCATTTAGAATTTGAACACTAAAATTTAGTTTGGATAAGTTTTTGGTTCTTTTTTGATAACTTTCATATTTTGATTAATAATAAAAATTACTAAATATTATTGGAAAACAACTTTTTAAATTGAAATAATTTATCATGTTAAATTATAATTTTGAGTGGTTTTAAGTATAATTTAATTATATTTTTATCATTTAATATATTTTTGGTCATTGTAAGTGATTTCACAATTAAATTGGACAAAAACACATGTCAATCTTTTGATAGTTTTTATTTCTTAAAAACTTGATTTTTTTTAACAATGAGATTAAATTTTAAATTAACTAATGAAACTTATATGTTTTAAATTTTGTAAAATAGACATCATTTTTGAATTGTAGTATCAAAATTATCTTAGGGTGATTTTTTTGTATTTTTCTGAAAACATTCATTTTTTGATGAATAGTTAAAAACAATGCATTATTGTTTAAACCGACTTTTCATTTAAATAATATTTTATTTAATTTAAATTTTTATTATGTAAAAATAGATATTTAATACCTATATTTGTAAATTTTAATTCATTGGAGTCATTTTATAATAAAATTATACGTATATAATTTTATTGAATTTTTTAACGTCTTTTACCCACCTTATAGGAACATTAACAAATTCGCATAAAATGTAATTTTACCTCTTTTGTGATTTTAAATAAAAAAGTAAGAGGGACATGGTTGAAAGAAGTATGTAAATTTTTTTTTAATAACATAAAAATAATTTTTTTTGAATAGTATTTTTTGAGTTTTATTTAACATAGTTAAAAGAAAAATAGGGTAATTAAAGGAAAAAATGATTTTATAATTACCCTACCACATGTCCTAAATCTATTGGATAACTGTTTTTCGAGAAAAATAAACCATAGGAATAAAATATGATCTTCTTTGATCAACATGGATTAGATTATGATATTTATTATTATTTTATTTAAAGAAGAGTTAAAAGTGTTAAATTCAAATTTTCATAACAAATTTTATATAATATATGGTTATACATAAGATAAATTCGACTATAAATATTTATTATAAATATAAAATATTTTAATAAATAATGGAATTTTATTTGTATTTTATAGTCATTAAATAATTAAATCTATTTATGAGACAATGATGATGTAGTAATTACCTTATTAATGACAAATTAAAATAATTGATATTATAAATATCCAAATAAATGTAAATTGAGACTTTTGATGTATTCCAATAATTTTATAGAATAATATGACATGTTAGGATTGATTTAATTTATTTATATTTGATGTAATCATGTTTTTTTTACTTTCAAAAAAACCAAATACTAATTACTGTAAAAAATGACATAAATGTGTTTTTAAAACAAATACTAATTTATTAATTGAAATAATATTCCTAAAAATTTAAGGTTTTTCTGAAGGACATAGATAATGTTACATATGTCAATAATGAACCACATGGGGTTCTCTTGGCCTTTTATTGTAATTTTATTAACCATTTATTATAATAATATAAGAATACATAGAAAAAGTAAATCTATTTATCTAAGAGTTATGTCTAAAATATATGGTTAATATGGTGACCTAAGCCTTTCTGAAACCTATTGGTTGAGAGTTTTTAAACCTTGGACAACCTTATCCTCGAAAAAAAAATTTGAGCCATTATATACTAAATATGATTTTATAAAAAAAATTATTTTAAGCTTTTCTTAAAGTGACCCCCACCTCTCTTATAAAAGGGTAATTCCCCTTCTCTCAAATTCACACCAAAAAGCCTTTTGGCTCAGACAACCCCTACTCAAATATCCTCCCAACTACCATCAATTAAACCTAGAGGCCTTACATTGAACATAAATCCAACCTATTAATCCCTTTTGATCAAATCAAAAGGGAGAACCTGAAGAAAAGGTAATAATTTCATCTCCTCTTTCAAAGTTCTTTTCTTCTTCCACTTCCCCTTTATTTGTTGTTTCCAAACCAAAATATTAAATCCAGTACCATCTACATACTATTCTGTTATTATAAATTTGGTACAAAAATATTAATTATTATATCCATCCTATGAATGGAAAAGTAACTATATGTGTGTATGTACAACTTACCAACTCCACGTCATGGTGTAGTTTGTTATTCAACACTTAATTATATGGATTTGTATAATAATGAGTATAATTGATTTAAATAATAAATATAACATGTTAAGGATTATTTATATATATATACCATCCAATTACATATGATTTCACCATCAATAGAATGATATCATCGCTCGTGCATACGTACGACTTACCGTCTCCACGACGCGATGAGATTAATTTCCACATTCCCTATTCAACAATGATTATATATATATATATTATTAATAATTATGTAATATATGACATAATAATTATACTGGATATATATATATATATTTACATATATCTCATTCACCTACTTCCGTCTAATACGGTATGAAAACGGAAACAGCGTTTATGCGTAGGTATAGCCTACCATTCCAAGGAATGGTGTATTCCTTTTAATATATCAATCTATTATACATACTTATATTATGAATATATATGATACATAAATAATTTTTTATATATCGGAATCAATTAAATCATGATATAAGTGAGATGATCAAGAATAACAAGTTAAAACTCGTATGGTAAATAATGTGATTAATACCTGAATTTTTTTTAACATAGAAATTATTATTAAATGGATAATACAATGACATAAATAAATCATGTATGACAACATAAATATGAATATGGTTCTGGTGTTACTTAATATCATACTATGGTCATTATACTAGAGGTTAAATTTACCCTCGACCAAAGGAATGTACAAGGTAATGGTTAATTCTTCAATCTCATTATTATCTGAGATTGTTTATGTATATGTATTTACAAGGAAAATTTTATCTCCATGTCCATGTTTTATAAATATGTTCTGAAAATGAATATTTTATGGTTTTTGGAAGGAAATATTTATTTAGATCAGTATTTTAAATGATTTAGTGATTTTTTTCTAAATCTTTTTAATTAATTTCCAATTGTTAAAAATGATTTTAAGGATTTATTTATATGGACATTTTTCTATTAAAATGCTAATTAACTTAAAAAGTTTCAATGTGATATGGAATACTTTGATTCAAAACTCTCATTTGAATGACTTCATTTATAAAAGCGCGACTTTTAAATGATTTCACACAAAACAATATTTCTCTTAAAGAGTTTTACTAAACATTTTCAACTATGCCAAAATCTTTGAGAGAATATTATTCTCGATTGAGATTGATTTATTATAATAAAATATTCAATATTATATTTAATGAGTTATGATATGTTTGACTCTGGGTGTGCTATTTTTATACCATTCTTGGTTTATGGTTAAAGTGTTGACATTTCTTATGAAAGTTTTAATATGAATGTTTATGTTATGTTTCAATATTTTCATATGATGAATGAATTGGTTGTAATAAGTGATGGGTTGATCCAGTTATATCTCCTCAATGAATTTGTAGGTATCTTGAGACAAACTAGTTCCATGGCATAAGGCCTTGAAAAAATTTATTTATATCCTTGGTACAAGGTGTTGAGTGTGTGGTGATGATGCCTGACATTATGAATTCCATCATTATGAAATTATATATTAGAACTGATTGTTCAATTAGTAAAATATCCATGTACATGTTTTTTATGGTAAATTTTGATTTATTTTAACTATATTATGTTAAATTTTATGTTTAAAAGACTGTTGTTTTTATTACAAACGTTGCCTTAAAAGATTATAACTTCTCCAAAATTGTTTACCCTTAACGAGCATCTGAGCTCGCCCCTTTATTTTATTTTATTTTCACAGGATTCGAAGAAGTGTATTATGATTAATATGTAGGGTTACACTAAGGGAATAATAGAGTTATCATAGGATTATTTATATTGGGTTGTCTGTTTGAAAGTGTAATGTGACATTCATATATGTAATCTATTTTCCGAGTCAACTAAACTGATCGGTCCTTTTGGAATTGATTCCTTGTAATCATACTGATGTTTTAAAATAATGCATCAGCTCTTGGGAACTGGGGTTCATCCATTACACTCAGTGAGATAAACAGGAAAACCTAATCTTTGACCTCAAACTCCAGTGGTCATCTTCGTCAAGAAACATAAGTTTTTTCTGATATTGTGTAGTATCCATCCTATTCCAAATTAACTCCACCTACTCAGTGGTATCCTAGACAAGATGAGGTCTCAAAATAGCTTACAATCCATCTTTCATCCAACATTGGGGTGATCAAAAAGTCCTACCATACCTATCCTCATAAGGTCCCATCTGAATCATTTCCTAAAAACTTTTATTATAGGAAAATACACCAATAGTATGTGTCTCGCACAATAGACCCCAAAATCGAGGGCACATGCACGAAGCATGTACTCGAAAAACTGAATCATGCACTTGGACTGACCATTTTTCTTGGAAAAGTATGTTTTACTCAGAATTACCTGTGTACCAAAAGCCCTTTGTATTCACTCCCAGAAACGAGATGTAAATAGGGCATCCCTGTACAAAATGATAGTGTTTGGAACCCCATTGGAAATGTACAATATCTTGTATCTAAAACATTACCTTCTCATCAACAATGAATGTTTCCTTTATTGGTAAGAAATGTGCAACATTCGTGATCCTGTCGATAACAACCCAAACCGAATCAATACCTCACGGAGAGCTTGGTAGCAATGTCACAAAATCTATTGCAACATCAATCCAATTCCACTCAGGAATGGGTAAATTCGATAATAGCCCTTCCTGTTGCAGATGCTCCACCATCACCTGCTGATAGGTTGATGATCACATATCAAAACTAGTTAGATCACACCTTATTCCTAGACACCAATACTAATGATGTAGATCTCGATACGTCTTGGTGACACATTGATGAACTGCTTTTAATGAGGCACAAAATTCCCTCAAAATCTCATCATATATGTCATCTGACACCCATATGCTTCCATGAAAATGGAAAACCTCATCCTTGCCTATGGTCCACCCAGGAGTAGGGATGTCGCCTGACACACTCTCCCATAGTACTAGGCCTTCATAATGTTATAGATGACTCATTCACAATAAATCCAGATGAGTTTATTTAACAACTATAGAAGAAAGAAACATCTTCCCCTCCCTATTATGAACCTTCCAATTAATCTCAGTGAATAGATACATAAGCTGCCACTCACTTATGGCCTCCTGAACTGCTAGTATCTATGTCCTCCTTCTCAATGCATAAGCCACTACATTTCCATTCCCTGGCATGTAGGAAACCTCAATGTCGAATTACTGAAGTTACTCAACCCACCTTCACTATGTCAATTTCAGTTCACAGTGGGTAAAGATATACATGAGTTTTTTCTGGACAAGGAATAACATAAAATTATCTCCCAAAAGATAATGTATTCAATAGAAAAAATCATACACAATTATAGCCAACTCGAGATCATGTGTCTAGTAATTCCTCTCATATGGCCTCCACTGCTAATACCCATACACAACGACTCATTCCCCATAATAATCACTTCTCACATCCTGATATCTGATTCATCATTATAAATGGTGTAACTCCTGCTAGGCTCCAGAGAAATCATTATCATTGATGAATTCAATCTCCTTTTTAGCTCCTGAAATGATGAATCGTATAAATCTATCTACAAGTAATTTTCACCCTTCTTATTCAGGCATGTCAGTGGTACTGCTAAGCATTAAATGTTCGATATAAGGAATCTCTAAACACCAGCCATCCCCATAAAACTATATACCACAAATACATTCTTTAGATACTCCCAAGAAACTACCAAATTAACTTACTCTAGGTCTACTGATACTCCTTTATCTAAGATGACATAACCCGATAATTGAATTTGGTCCATAAAAAAGTGGCATTTTGAGAGCCCAGAATATAACTAATTCTCTCTCAGTGTACTCAATACAATCTCAAGGTGGATTCCATGGTCCTGTCGAGTTTGAAAGTACACCAGGATAACATCCACGAATACAACCACAATTTTATCCAAGTAAGGATAGAACACTCGGTTCATCAGTGCGATGAAAACATCCAACGTGTTCGTGAGACTAACCGAAATAACCAAATAATCATATAGACCATACTGACTCTGAAAGGATGTAAGTGGTATATATAATTAGATAATGGGAATCTTATGATAACCGGATCTCAAGTCTGTCTTTGAGAACAACCCGGCTCCTCAAATCTGATAAAAATGATCAGCAATCCTTGTAAAGGGGAATCGGTTCATGACCATCAACTAGGTCAGCTTCTGATAATACACACAAATATTGAGGGTAATATATGCCTTCTTCACAAAAAGAATTGGAGTACCCAAAGTATATGTACTAGGTCAGATGAATCCATTGGCCTAAAATTCCTCTAACTAATTATTGTGCTCCTAAAACTTTGGTGTATCCATCCTATATGGAGGAATGGACACCGATACCACTCTTGAAAAAATCACAATAGATTAGTGTACCTCCCTATCTAGAGGAAACCCTAAAAATTTGTCTAGAAGGACATCTCTAAAACAATGCACCATTGCATGAAATTACATCTATGAAGTCCCTTGGTCATCCAGATATAAACTAGCAATTTGGGATTTAATTTTTTCCAACCCATGATTCTGGGATCCAGCTCTTCTCGCCTTCACTTTATATTCTCCCTTGTATAGAGAAGACCCACCATATGGTTGGGTGAAACTCACCCTATGAAAATAGCAGTCAAAAAAGTCCTAAAAGGTGACTAACAAGTCTATTATGAGGATTACATTGAAAAAATTCATCTCTAAGAAATAGAGGTCCCACAAGAACTGACACCCACCATCATCAGGTTGTCAGTCCTTGCACTAACATACACTAACCGTCCAAGTCCCCAATAGAGTGTCTATTATGATTAAATAATTAGAAGTAACCAGACAGATCCCAAGGCTCTCTATAATGGAGACATATATAAAATAATGGGAAGCCCATGTATCAAAAATATCAGAAGCTAAAACTAAGGAAACTAGAATCGTACCTCTAACCATAGTGTTGACGTATATAAAACTATGGGAATCCCTTGTATCAAAAAGATCAAAAGATAAAACTGAGGAAACTAGAATTTTACATATAATAGTAGAGGGTTTGGGATCCTGCTCATCCTGGTTCTACTCTGTCACTGATTTCTGACTTGTATCATGGCCCTACGACCCCTTATGGCTACCCTGTGCTGATCCAACCGGCTGTTACTGTAAAAATATAATCTGGATAACTTTTCCATGACCACCTCCTCATCCCTAAGAACCTCAATTCATAGACTGATGAGAAAGTAGTGGTATAACTCTTGTATAAGGAGTCGTAATAGATCCTTTCTTAGTTGCTGCTGGTGATAACATCTTGTAGAAACATAGAATATATCCTTTCTTTCTAGAGTACCTACACTCAACTGGGTCTCTATGGAACTGCGGTCACGTGTGTCCACTCCTTCTACACTATTATCACACCACAGGGATACCCAAAGAAACATCTTGTGAAATCTCCACGTGGAGATTCCTACTATTGGTTGAAAAGTACCAAACATGGATTCCGAATCGGACTGAGTCACAACTCTTAACTCCCTCATATTGTTCTTGGTAATCAGAACTTGGTTTTCTATAGAACTCACTAAATTCAGACCAAAAACATTCACATGCAATCAGATGTCGTACTTAATACCCTCTTCAAACCACCTAGCCAGTGATAACTAATCACCTCCCAAAACTAGTGCAATGTGATGAAGCTTTGTAAAGAGGAAATAAAAAACCATCACTGATAGAGAACCCTACTCCAAATGCATGAACTCGTGGGTTCGATCGTCCCTCAACTTATCAGGGTAGAAGTAATTATAGAAGTTCCTCTAGAACTCTTCCCAAACCATATACCAATGATGTCCCTCCTGTGAGATAACATCACACCATATCTTAGCAGAATCATGTATCATCTAAGCCACGAGATTCACCCTCCTCCCAAGCGAAGTCTCCAAATGCTCGAAGATAGAAATCTTGTCCTCCAACGATGACTCTACTATGTGTGGTCATCCATTCCCTGAAAATTTTGGAGGATGATACAACAGCAAAATCCACATAAGCTCTACCATAGTTGAGAGAGGATGTGGTGATCCCTGGAAAGTCTCCATCATCCCCATCAAGCCTTCATAGATCTCTGCATCAGCACCTACATCTGGTATAATAGTTAGTGCCAAGGCGGGCATAAAGAGAGGATCTACTAGTAGTTCTTGATCTACCATTTCTGGTGTCTGATCATCACCCTCCACCTAGCATACAAACAGAGGACTTCTTGGTGGCATGACTCTAAAAGGTCAAGCACACACCTTTGTTGGAATTTTTAGGGACTACAACCTATAAGTGCTAAAATGGATCAATAGAATGAAATCATTCATGTTTTACAAAATAGGGTCACACGACATGTATAACTACCACATGGCTTGTTTCCGTATGCTTTTAACATGAGCGTGAACCTCTACCAACCTGGTTGTGTAACACTACTTACACACAAAGTGTTCCTGTGATACATGGTGTGTACATGAATATTCCCTCTTGCTCAAATTCTTCTACAAAACTAGAACTACAAGGTTCACTCATGGTGTAACACTACATGGCGTGCACACTCAAGAAATGGCATGTGCCACATATGTTCCCTCCACCTGTGTTGTTATTCACACAGTCGGATACACGGTCGATTAATACACAACATGTATAATCTAGAAAATACATGTACAACCTATGTTTCATCGACCTGTGTTCTTAGTCACATGACCGGATACATGGTCTTTTTCAACCTGGTGTGTACTCCCAATACACTACGTGTTCTACCAAGCATTTATCAACCCTATGTCTCTTCTCACATAGTCAGTCACATGGTCAATAAATACATGACATGAGCAGAAGTTACACGGTGTGTACATTAAAATTATCAATTCTCCCATAACAGAAGAACACAAGGCATGTGTTCATAACACCCGACACTGTGTTGTATGGGATTCTTTATTGTAAGCCTCTAAAACATCTCTGTAACCCTTAAAAAACATAATATTCTTTCCAAGGCCTGAAAATTTTGTCCCTTTAGATCCCATACTCCCCACGAATCTATATTTCACATCCTTTTTCAAATCATAACTTGATAGAATTAAATTTAAGTTCAAACATGATCCACCAAATTCTTATCCAATAGGGCCCATAACACCTCAAGGTCCAATGCTTGGAATCCATCCAAATGAAACATTACATATAACAATAACCTATCAAAAAATTAGGTATTTCTATCATTAAATCTATCACAACAACATGCAAATATATCACAACATCTATCATAAAAACATGTAATCAGTAATACAACCAAAAAGGTAGGAAAAGAATGAATGAAATGTGATCTCTATCAAGTGCCTATATGATGCATGAGATGGAGTAGACTCATCTCATCAGCTTCAAACAGAAAGAGAATCAAATATATATCAATCAAAACCACAAAAAACAAGTGAGTCACCCAATTGTGAAATTAAATCAACTGTAACAATTACATAACCAGAAAAAAATTGCAATATTCGAGGTGACATAGCTTTTACATATACATGGGTTAGCTAATCCCGATCAGAACTTATTACGAACTACCTATTCCTTCCTATCACAGTATATAGTCCCCAAATAGTAAGGAATGGTTGTAAATAATTCCTTAGAAACCACTTTTTAACGTCCTACATACGGGTGTCACCCAATGGTGCCCCAGACCCAGTTGGTCACACAACCTCAAGCCCAATTACCCCAAATGCTAGAGGCTTACAACTAGCAGAAATGGGAAAGGTGTGATATTTGGGAATCTAATACCTCATTGGCAGAGTATACACATTGTAAGACAAATATTAAACAATAGTAGAAGTAATAATAGAAACAAAAGTAGACAATAGAAGACTAAAAGTAAATCCAACAGAGCCACCATATATAGATATGATGCATGGAATAAGTATCTAATAATGTATCCAAATAAGTCACAATGCTGGAAAGAAATACAATAACCAATGTACAAATGAAACATGTAAACTCTAGCAGCATTACAAGCCTTAGGTGGGTCCCATGATGTCAAACTCTGATAGTAATCAATTATATGATAAAGAATCGAACATTCCTTTATCTATAAATGCAACCATATAATCTTTTTTAGTCCAAAAGAAATACCCAAATATGGTGTGAGATGATTCTCAGTAGGATACCACCAAAATATCGATGCCTATATATCAATTAATATATATATATATATATATCAGGAAATATGCAGAAATGAAGCAATAAACTATGAAGTACTCAAAATTAAACAATCCTACAGTTCTGCAATTACATTCATTTACATTTAGAAATTAAAAAATCTATTGAAGCAAGTAACCTTTAGCATCAAGGTGAAACACTATATCCCATGTGTAAGCAACAAAATAGATGTCTTAGAAGACCACCTTAACAATCAAGTAAAACTGAGTCCATGCTTCTCCTTTGTCTTGGAAGACTCCCCACAATCATTCAATAATTAATAAACAACCCTCTATGAATATCTCATGGACTAACCCATTTTGTTTAACATAACAACTATTCAAGAGGTAACAACCCTCTAGGAAGCTCTCACGGTCTACCCCTGTGGTCTAACACAACACTAATCATTTATAAACAGCCACCTGGGATGCTCTAAGGGACAATATCCCTTGGTCAACATAGCATCCAAAAAGTATAAATGACCTTCTAGGTAGCTCTCACACTCAATACCAGAAGGTCGATGACCACCTAGGAACTCTCACAGTTAATACCCCTAAAATAATAATAATAAAACATACATAAATGACCCTACCTAGGGATGCAATCACAGTCAAATTCCACTTAGTCAAACATAAAAATACATATCATAGGCATCCCATATAATTAGTAACTCCATCTTAACAAAATGATCCATAGAAAACAATGAAAACCTGATATAAATGCTAGACAAAAAGGACATAAACAATCAAATGTGGGAATACACCCATATCGTGTCCCATAACCAAGGTCTTCAACAATACACATATGAAACTAACATTTATCAATCAACCAAACCATAACTGGTAATTAAAAATGTTAAATTTCAAAACATGTAATACCCCAACCATGGGTATACATTAATTTTAGAATATATATTCCATAGACATACAACGAAAGGCACAAAACACCTACCCTCATTTATCACGATCAATATACTTGAACGTCATCCCTTTAATCTGCGTAAATAGTCATAGATCTATACAAATTTGAATACAATTCATCCTTGAATAACTCACAAGAGAGGAAGAATCTTGACGAAATGCTATAGGGTTATTGAGAACACACCCGTATGATCCCAATGCACCCGATATTATGTCAATCAGTGCTTGGGAATATAATCGAGAAGAGTTCAGAGATCTTTTCCCCTTCCACTGTGCTCAGGTATGAACCTCTTCCATAAGAAGGGGTTTCCAAAGATGAGATGGGACCCTGCTCCAATAAATCAAATAAAAAAACTACACGGTCTCTTCATTTAATGTGCTTGTCGTGTAGTAGCCTTAACTGGCCCCCATCTTAAGCGGTCTGTCAGGTCATCACACAACCATGTACTCAGCCGTTACACAACTAGTACACGGTATTACGTGGCAACCAGGCACACAACGTGTACTTAGAAGTACACATAGTGTGCATAAAAATTTCTCATTACTTAATTTTTCTCAATAAAACCCTAAATAAAGATATATTCGTGAAAATATGATCCAGGTTCTCAGAATACTCACTATATATTCCATGAAACACATTTAAACATGGTTCCTCTTTATTCTATACATTTACCGATTCTAAAATGGCCATTGTTTGTATCACGTAGTGAGAACCAGAGTTAGAAAATATAGGATAGATTAAACCAATCCTATGATGTCCAAAATTATGAAACCATTATTTCATCCACTGAATTTTTAGATTCATCCAATATCTTGTTTTCTATCATCATATGTTTTAGGTCATATCCTCCAATTCTAAATATCATATTCCAAACAATTACAAAACCCTATATTGATAGTAACTGAGATGCCCCAAATCCACATTCCTGGATCTATTGATAAAAAATAGGCCTTTATGGAAAAAATGGGGAAAAATATATAAAAAATATATATTTATGTCAGTTTCATAGTTTTAAATTATGTATCACAAAGAAACTCACAATCCAATAACATAATGGTTCTGTTTCTTTTATGATTATATATATATATATATATATATTACGACACATTATTTATTGAATAAAAAACATAACAATATCTACATAACATAACTTTATAAAAAATCTACATATAATTTCATGGGTAAATAAGAATCATAATAAAGAGTGAGCTCAACTTCTCAGTAAGGTGAAAATAGATATATAATGTTCATTAATGTTTTTATTGTAAATATATGAGAAAAAATGAACTTTTGAGAAATATGAAATTAAAATTATCATGATATAATAAGAGATATCCATTAGAACATATATAATATCATATGTCATGAAACAATATCATAGGACCATAAAAGTATCATCAAAGAGGAATTACTTATATTACAAGACTTGGAAAATTGTGAAAAAAATTATAAAACAGGGAAAGAGAACATTGGAATATAACATAAACATATGGAGAAAAATCATATAATAGTGGATGAGGCATCACTACCAATAACCATTATTATAGTTGATTATAAATAACTATAATAATCCCTAAATATAGTTTTCAAGGAATCACTACTGATGTGCATTAATATATTGTATTGGGTATCACTACAAGTATCCCTCAATACAATAGACCATATATCACTACCATCATCTCTTGGTAATGTATATCAAGAATCAATTCCAAAATCCATTAGTACAGAGGATAGGGTTTAACTTTTAGAACATGTTAATATAATGGATTTTGATTCACTACCAAAATCTTTTAATATAGTAGATCATGAATCACTACCAGTATACCTTAGCATAAAGGATAAATCTTCTCTACCAGTATACCTTAGTAATCTCATGGGAGATATAGAATTACCAATTAATTGAAGGAATATATCGGATAACTTCAACCATATAATGACAAACCATAAATATGTTTTCCATTGTTAATTAATCGTATATCATTTAATGAGAAAACTATAAAAAATGTGTGTTTAGTATCATTTTTAAATGGTATCACATAAAATGGATTCTACAATTAGATCAGGTGGTACTACAATAAATTTTGCAAAACAATTATATTAGAACATAACATAGGGGTAAAATTTTTATAGTACTCTATAAAATATAAATAATTTAGCAATAAATAGGAAAATGGAAGAGAAATCATAAAAAGATATATCCTTAATAATTTTTTAAATTATCATAAATATAAAAGTTATAAGTCACATTAAAAAATAATTCTTGATAAGATAGAAATAATAATTTTGTAAAAAAAATTTATAATATTAACATGAAAATAAAAAAATTAATATCAGAAAATTTTTATTGGAAGATATATAAGAGATAACAAAAAATTTTCTTTTTAATAATTTAAAACAATTTTAGAGAAAAACCATGTCGATGAAAAATTTATAATTAATATTATGAAAATATTTAGGGAGAAATATAGGGAGTAAAAATGATAATACTTATTAATATTTATAAATTATAAATGAATGAATATATACATGAAATATAAAGATTCATGGCCAAAAAGAAGAGATATGATCATCTTTACTTATAAACAATCGTTCAAATGAATTGTGAGGTAGAGAAATGAGAAATGGTATAAATACATGGAGACCTAAAAATAAATAAAATATAATAATATATAAGGTTAATTATAGTTAATAAATTATAATTTTCCACAAATTGTAGTGCAGACGTATACAATCTGGATTTAGAAGTGATATTGTAAAAGAAACCCACAATGATTTGGTAAATTTTGATTAAAACCCATTAGAAGGAGGGAATTCGAATATAAATTTATATATTATGAATATAAATATAATCATAATATATTATTTACAATTATAATTATATACAATATATCAATGATATTCGTGTATAACATGATAAATAACTCAATGAAAGGAAATTGATATGGAATTCTACTACGAACATCATAATTACTGATGTTTTAATCAATTGGGAATGAGATGGTGGTAACGATATTTAAAAACATATAAAATTAATAGGAGATAAAATATATCAGAATAACATGGTCTATGAGTTTTTTTAAATGATGTTTTGGAGAAATTATTAGAAAATAAACCTAATTACCTTGGATTTCAGATTGGTAAAATATTCCATAAATATACAATATAATTAAATAAGAAAAATTAATAATTTTTTATAGAAATTAATTACTATTAATTAACTTTTTATTAATCTTTTATATTCATATTTTACATAGAAATTACATCATTTTAGGTAATATTGATCAATGGTTTCATGTAATTTCCACCATTCCTTTTCAGTTTCAGAAAAATAATATCAGTAACCATTCAATGTCTTTGATTTCATCATTTATAGATTATTATATCTAATTGGATGGAAGTTATATAATGAGAAATGTTGTTACAATGTCATTCCATGAGATTTTCTATTACGGTTCTCTGAGTTGAAATCAATAACATGATTCTTTTTATATTTTTTAGTGAATAAATTATTTCATATTAATAATGAGTTAAATCATAATATTAAAAGGAAATAATAAAAAAAATCAATTTTTTATTAGTATAATTTCTCACCAGTAATTTTGTTTCCATAACCATCCATGATAAAAATTTATAGCCTTGTTCATGTGGGTGGTAAAAATGATGAAAACAGAACATTGTATAATTAAAATATGCGTATGATTATAAAGTGAATAGATTATAATATCATAATTAAAGAACTATACTGATATTATTTATATATAATTAAGGTGTTAAGTATGAAATTATAATAGGTGGATAAATAAAAAATAATAAATAATTATAAGAAGATACTAATTAGAAACAATAAATCATAATATCTCATGGAAACCATTAGGGTAATAAAGAAAATATGGAATTATTTGTAGAATATAAGATACCTCATGTAGGATAGAATTATTAGGGAACAAAATCCTTAAGTATATATGGAAAAATAATAATTTTATGTTGGGATTGTAAGAGTTGTTGTAAGGTTACTTTTATATGTTCAAAGGAGTAGTATTTTCTTAAACACACTTTCCTTTATATATAAATAATTTACAATCTAATGGAAAGCCCAAAAAGTGTTAAATAACGTAAAAGAGATAAATTTGATATTATAATTACCTCAAACACTAGTTTATGGATAATATTTTATGATATTCATTGATTTAACCCCATATTTAAACCATTTTAACCAAATTTAACCACTACTACGATAACTCATGTTTTACCGACCAATTTTTTATGACTGAAAAATTAAATTTTCATCTTATTTAATATTTAAATTATTATTTAGAATTTGAAATGAATTTTATTAGATTAAAATTATTATAGTGAAAAAATTAATTTTAATATAGAACATATGATGCAAAAAAACATTTTTTAGAAAAGAAATACATTTTTCTGCATAAAATGAATTTATTCTTATAATGATCCATTTATTAAACATTAGTTGAATGATAATTAATTTATTGTGAATATAATAATTATATTTCATTTAAATAATTCTTTATAATTATTAATTTAATTTATTAAAATAAAAAATGCATTAAAATTTAAAAATATTTCATTGACAAATATATCTCATTAAATATTAAATGATCTTTTCTTCATTTATTACCAATTAATTGTCAATAAATAAATTATTATTATAAATATATATATATATATATAAACATTATATTTCATAAAATTTAATAATAATTGTTTTAAATTTAGACTTTATACAATAATAAATAATATATAACCATTTTTTTATTAATTTTTACATTTATGTGTGTATTGATAAATTATTATTCATTGTTATAACTTAAATAAATATTGTATTTATTTATATTATTTTACTAATAATTATATTGATTTTTTCCAAAACATATTATTGATAATATTCCTTAAATGTAATTAATTTATAAAGAAATGTGAAATTCTTAAAAAGAGTTTTAACATAAAAAATTGATTGATGCTTATATTTTGGTATTACATTGGATCTTTTAGACCTTGTTAATTTGGTGGAGTTGGGATTACTGTGTGATTTCAGAATTTATGGTTTTCTGGTCAGTTTCAATTTTGATTTTTGATTTGGAATTATGAAATATCATTGTTGCTATATTTGAGTTTTTTAATGTATGGTTACCACTAAACCATTAAGTGGATTTTAAAAATTGAAAAAATGGACTTGTACGGGGGAAAATGGTATTTTAACAAATTAATTAGTATATTTTAATTCATACTAGAAAATTATAATTATATTTAAATTAAGAAATTTATAAGTATAATGTATTTTTTTTAAAAAAATTAAAAAAAAATTATGTATATCCACTAAATTCTGGTAATTCCTATCTAGACCTGAAAGTTATATTTTTATTTGTTTTTCCAAAATCCTCTTTCATGGATTAGTGGTATCCTACATATAGACCAAGCGGGATCCCAAAAAAACAACTACATCAAAGTTCAAAATTTAAAATTCAAAAAACACACCACCACTGAGAATCATGTTTAATGATCGACAACATCACCCATCCGCCTGCCATCATCATTCACTTTTGACATATATCACTACATCAACATCGTCTTCCAACCACCACGAAAACCCGTCAGCAGAGATCATCGAAAACTAGATCCACCGAGAAACAGCTCACCACATTAAATCATCGTCATTCCCCAGCGAATAAGAAAAAACTATAACAGGAATACAGATATGAATAGTATAAAAATCACCATGGTACTGTCGAGAGAAACCTGACAACAACTACCATAACCAGACATAAGCTAAAACAAACTAGATCCAAAAATCGAAAGACCACTAATCATAAGACAACATATCGACCACTAATAATAGGTAAACAAACTATCACCAAAAGCATGAGAATGAAAACAGAAAGACCAAATCCCTTGGAGGGGTACACACGCCTGTAACCCTGACTACCACCTAACCACACATCCATAAAATTCTATGTTACCACCACTGCAGATCCGACAAGGATAGGATCAACCGAACTTGAGGTCATAGTAGTAGTAGAGTGTCTGAGGAAACCAAACAATAGAAATCGTCGATGAGGAAGAAAACCGGGAACCTGGACTATAGTGGAAGACTGACCAGGGTAGATCCACGAGGCTCATCAACCGTAGAATTGCAAAACACGATACGTCTTTAATCCTCAGCACCAAATCTGACCTAGAGAGGCTTGGAGGATCGTGAGGGTAGAGCCACGGATGGATCAACCAAGACAAACAACAACAGAAAACCATCATAGGGAGCCCATGAGCATGAGAAGAAACACGATAACCATAAAAACCCAGAGGAGTCGCGTGAAACATATTAATATTTTTAATTAATTTCAATCTTTTTTTAAAATGTTTAATGGATGTAATCCTCCTTTGTTTTTATTACATTGTTTTATGTATTGTTTTTAATAATTTTCCATTATTAATGAATATATTGTTATTAGTTTTATTTATATCATTAAATAATAATTCCCACTCATGTTAAAATATATTAGTGAAATAGAAAATTTTAAATTTGAAAGAGAGACATATATGTTATTGAATGAATATTTTTTATAAAACATTTCTTTCTCAATTCATCAATATAACTAGATCCACCTAATGAATAAATAATCACTAAAACTGTGATAAACCAACCAATCCAAATTGTGTAGGAATAACAGACCTAAAAAATACCAAATTTTTAAAGAATACCACTCCTAAAAAGTGATCAAAATCACCAAACAAAACCCATAGCTATCCTCAGTGGTCTAACCATCGTGTAAATTGATGATCAACCATATCACCCTATACCACACATATAAAGTTTAACCCATCATGGAATTGGTTGTAATGACTTCCATATGGTTCCTTTTATGTGCACATGTCCTCAACAACCTCAACTATAATGGTGTCTTATAAGACTAAAAATCCAAAAGCCAAAACGTTAAAATACTCAGTCACCCCACCATATAAAAATGGGTTATCACCATCATACCATACCAGTGAATCACATCACCAACTAGTTATAGGATCCAAAATAAATATATGGTTCCATATTTAAAAATCATTACTCATGTTCTAGAATAAAAATTATCTAGAAACCTATCACGACATATCAAAACATAAAGGATCTCAATAATTATCTAATTCTAATTTTTTTTCTATTTATCATCATCTAAAAGTTAAGAATCATAATATAATAATTTTGATGTTTTATATGAGGTATGGTCTCTATAGGTTCATAATAATTCCTTTTAGTTCATCAAATACACCATATGATTTTATGGATTTGATTATTAGAATATTTAAGGATCATACTGAAATCTTTTTTCTTGTATTTTTGGATAATATAATGTAATGTACCATAATTCTAATGTTTTACTAAAAAATTATATGGATTTATTTCAAGACTACATACTCTGATGACACATGATTTTGAAGCCTGTAGTTCCCAGAATGATATGTCAAAAAATTTAAATCCTTAAATAGAACTCGTGAGCGGTTTCCTTTAAAATTGGAATGTCTCATAAACGAGTGCCAAAATCCAAAATATGAGGGCCTAGTTGCACTTAGGATGGACAATTTATTGTAGGGCTGACTTAATTTTAATCATCGTAGGCCTCTTGTGGGAAAACCCGAAAATGAAATAACCATAAATTAAACAATAAAATAGTTTTTTGGTTTTCAAATGATTACAACTCATAAATGGTGACTCAAATTAAACATATGCGACCACCACTTATCTCGTGATGGTATGCTTTTCTTAGATCGGTCCTATCATTGGCTGGCGATTTCCAATAGTGGAAGATAATTTTTGGCCATAAATAAAATAATTATTTAACAATTTTTTTATTTTCAAATCCTCAGAACACCTAAATGGTTACTTGGATTGAAAATATGAGAGTACAATTGTGCTTGTGGGAGTGTGTTCCCTTTAGTCAAAGTCTAACCCTCATTGATGCGTGTCATGGGTGACTATAAATTTTTGATCTTATTTTATGGTTCATTTAAATAAACGAGTGAGTGGGTTTTTCTAACATTTGAACCAGTTCTCGAATTAAAAATCCAATGGCAACATTAAACTCAGAATTCCGGGATTCTCCTCTAAATGATACAACATTGGCTAACATGGACTGAGTAGAAAAAATATTTTTCAGATATTTTGAGAAAATAAAATAAAATAATTTAAAAGAGGTATTTTATTTCTTTTCTCACTATTGAGTGACAGACGATGACACTGTGGTGCAGTGATGCGGTAGGGATGAGTAACATTAAAGGAACTCATTAAGGAACCATTAAATCACAGTGTAATGAAAATTTGATGATGCGTAATAGCAACACTATTTCATTAATCAAATAGTCTAATGATGTGACGTCGCATTGCAGCGAAATTGTATCACTGGGTTTCTTTTTTATAGTTTAATTCATTGTAATAATGATGATTAAACTGTGGGGATTCTCTAAAAAACCTATAGTGGACTTCCTCTCCAATGAAGAATGACTAATGTCAAAATCTTTGATGCCCCTTGAAGATCGAAGCTGGAAGTGACGAAGGATGTCAATGACATGAAACCTCAAGGACGAATTCATAGGGAATATAACATCAAATAGGCAAGGGTTGTTTTATTTTTAAGTTCTTACTCGTTATTTTCTAGAAACGACAAACGCGGATCAACCCAAAAATAGGTTAATCCGAAAATCGTGCATTTATGTGGCATTGTAACTTTATTGGGTGATTATATATTAGGGATTAGTTTATCTTTTTTTATTGAACTGAAATCCTTGAACCTCCCATGATTATAAACCTCTGACACGAAGGGTGGGGGCTTCCTTGAAAAAGGAAAGAGAACCTTCAACATGTGTGTTCATTGTGGCCACACCCTTAATGTGGGTACAAGATGATTCATGGAAATGTTTTGTGAAGAGGGAGTTCCCTGGAGAGTGCTGACTCTAGTAGTGAGAATAAAGGACTACCGGACCGCATCTAGAAGTCCTTTGAACATTTTTCAGCACACCAACGCTGGAGGAGGTGGTAGTGGTAGCGATTGTGGCCTACAAAGGTGGCTGTAGGTGGAGGATGTGGGTTTCCCAACGGCGTGCCGCAGAGGATGGAGGTCGTGGTTGGCTGGTCGTGGATATTGGGTGACTCGACACGAGGCATGCGCCACATGGTGGGATAACCCTCGTCCGGTCTGTCCGGTGGTTCGGCGAGCCGCGGTCACTCGACCACAGTAGGAGGGGCCCGGTGCATCTGCAGGGCCAACTAGGACTGGACGCAGCATTCTACCACATCCCAGACTGGAGGGGAACCACCAGCTTGAACTATGTGAGATAGGATTGGGGCTAATGGGCCGCACCCCTAGCTAGTAGGCTGAGCCAGACTAGACTAGGTCTCTGAACGACCTGGTGGGTGGAACCTTCAGCCAAACCGGGTCGGGACCAGCGATGCCCATTGGCACTAGCCCACTGGCTATGTTGGAATGGACATACCAAGTCCTAAACCACCTCAGGTCATGTTGGTTGAATTAAACCATGGTATATGGGACCCCCAGACCGAGTTGGTCGGGTCGGACCAGGCCCAGACGCAACCAACCCCTATTTACTGAATCAACTATAACATGCATAGATGGAATCTTATTGATGCACCATCTACATCACAAGAACCCTTGAAATGAGGCGGTCCTTTTTAGATGATCTAATTGACTTTTGGTAGAAGTTTGAGTATAGCTTGGTTGGATCAGACTCGAACCCAACATGGTCCTTTTTACATAAAAGCCTATAACATCCATACCAAGCATCAAATCGACACACCGTCTGTAGCGTTGGATCCCTTACAAAAAGATGGTACATTGAGTTACTTCTAATTGGGATTTCTTCACTGTTTAAATAAGACTGATGTCTCGAAGAGAAGAACTTTCGAAACTCATTTGTACAATGTGTGGTAATATAGTGGTTTCCTATCATGTGAAGAGATACCCTCCGTGGATCGACAAGAGAGTGACCATCCATGGATTAACCAAATAGAAACCCTCTGTGGATTGACTATGGTGTGACCCTCCATGGATCACCATGAGAGTGACCCTCTGTGGATCAGCGATGTCGTGACCCTCCATGGATCATCATGAGAGATACCCTCTATGGATCAACGTGATAGTGAACCTCTGTGGATACGCAGTAGTGCAACCCATCATGGAAAATCCATAGAGAGACCCATCATGGATCATTAGTACAGAAACCCTTTGTGGATTGGCAGTAGAGAAACCCATTTCAGATTAGTAGCTGAGCCTCTTAATAGAATAAGATGATCTAGCTTATGAATAATCACATTTATTCATTTTTTTAAGTTGTATACCATGTATGATCTGTCTTGTTTCAGGATCATGATTGATGATCATGATTTGTTTTTTGGTTTTAGATATTTTTGTGGTATTTCATTTATTGGGGTTCCCTACTGAGTACTTTGTTACTCAACCATGTCTGGGGTCCACCCACACATGTTGTGTCTGGTGCAAATGATCGACATTTAGAAAGGGAATTTGGTGGATCAGGACCCATAGGTGCTTTGGGAGATGGGAGCGACAGATGCTGCGATGGTGGACTTGGTGGCCTAGGACTAGTAGGGGCATAATATGATCAGGATTATGGGACATTATACTTTTTCATGCAATAACTAAACTACTCACACGATTAGGTGTGGTTTTCCACAGATGGACATCAGAGTTTCCTTTTTTTACTTTTCATTTTTAAGTTCTATTTTGGGTTTGTATTCTAGCCCATCATTTTTATGTATACATTTACCCATATTTATTTTAGTGATAATTTTTTACTTTTTACTATTTGGGGCTTGGTTGGGAATGAGTGTGTCTAAAATTACTTAGGAAAATTCAACCCCCTTGATGGTTTATGCCTTCGGTGCTAGTCCCCAGCCCCTCGCCTTTGGGAGGCAGTCGTGGGGTAGTCATGGAATGGGCCCTAGGGGATGGGTCATGGAAAAGTGGTATAAGAGGGTGGTCGTTCTTACTATAATGACTGGGAGTCTATTGTTTTGTTTTGGGGAAACAATTTTAGGTGTTTCGAATTTTACTTTCAGATTATGGGAGTCTGTTGTTGGTGCTATCAGTTGACGTATCCATACACCAGGACATAGAATTAGGATTTTCAGCTCAATACATGAAAACATAATTTGCATAAGTGTGTCCTTATGTTATTTTGAATAAAATTCATCTCAACATGTATATCCTTTTGAATGGGGTTCATAATGATTCTCTTTGAAGATTCCTCCACATAGACTGCCTGCTAGGATTCCATTATGCGACCGTGGGGGTGGTCCGTAGAGTGATTAGGCTTTGGTACAAGTACTATTCCCTGAGATGTTACCTTTGGGTGTTGTACAAGAAATAACACTACCGGATGGTCTGCAGTTACTAATGGAACTATAGGTAATTGACACATGTATGCTCAGTACCTTACACTTGTTTAAGTGATAGATACCCCTTAGGTTCTGAGGCGGTCCCTACTCACAGGCGGCTAAGGACTGGCTTGAGGTGGTGAAAAAATTTCCATCTAGCTAGGGCACCATTAGATCATAATATTGTCCTAGAAGTGAGCCTTCTATGTGGCTCAGTAGGGAGATAGAAGGGTTTAGATTACCCGGATCATATGATGTGGTCACTTTTCTGTGCAGAGAGTGTGAGAATCTTTCTCTGAGAAGGGGATCTTGCCATAAAATCTAAGGTGTATGTGTACCAAAGAGATTCTATTTGAAGACTTGTTGGTAGCTAAGTATTCATCGAGGCATGCTGACTTTTCCAGGTACTCAATGAATAAGATACAACCAGTGCTTTAAGGCTCAGACATCCAAGAAAGAAGTGTATAGGGACATCTGAGCCAACAGTATTATTATGTTCATTAATACTTATGTAAGGGTGGTACTGAGATCCTATGGGGTTGAATGTTATTTTCATGAGAAGATATATCCAGTAAATGTCAGCAGTGGGAAAGTAGGAAACTATCATCAGTGTCTGGGACATGGATGTGTAAATTTTATTGGGAAGATGATGTAATAATAGCAGATGAATCTACAGGGAGACATACATAGAGTAGGATCTAGAAAAGTAGTAATATGTGGTATGCATTTCTACATGTTTCAAGAACCACCCCAATGTAGTCCACACTAGGATTAAAGAGCTAGAGGACAGGGGAAGGGAATTTCTTCATGCGGTCAAGGAGTATGTCCTGAGGGCTCATGGAATGATTTGAGATATGGTCTATGTATAACACTAGCTGCATATTGACAGAATTAGATACTAATATTTCCTTTTTATCATGAATATTGTTCAAGGCCTAGAGTTGTCGGATAAACCATTGAATCTATCCTTATGTCTGGAAATACCTATAGGATGAGACTCGATAATCACACTTATGATAACCGTGTGATCTGACCCTTGAGGAGAGAGTTTCAGTTGGAACCTCTTGGTGGCAGTGTAGAGGCCTTACGATGTTAGATTCGGTATGAACTGGTTATTCAAATTCATGCTAAAATTGACTATTTTAGGAAAAATGATGGAGTACATATACAACATTGGAATGATCTGGTCTATTACATGGTCTATGAGAAGGAATCCAAGGAAGCATGGGATAAACTAGTGCATAGGACGGTGCAACCAATCACTCTTTAGAAAGCCAGCCTTACCCTCGTGGAAGTAGGTGCATTGAGTTTTTGGTTCCAAATAGTAGTGGAAGAGTGTGGGAACGTCCTTTCAAAATATGTCTCTATGATTACCTCACTCCAATGAGATGGACTTCTGCATTGCCATGTAGCTAGGGAAGACACTGATATCTACACCTCCATATCGGATGGCTCCCGTTGAGCTTTGGGAGATGGGAGTCTTGTTGGGGGACTTGTAGAGGAAGGTATTTGTAAGACCTGGTGTTTGAATTTATGCATGGATTACTGAAAACATAACCACATGGTCATGGAGAATGAGTACCCACTACCAAAGGGTTGATGATCACCTGAATTAGTTAAATGGGGTATCCTTTTACATGGATGGAAGGGCACCTGTAGTATTTTTAGCAGCTTAGACATCAGCGATGGATAGAGTTCATCCATGACTATGACATTGAAATTTTTTATACTCTTGGAATTGGGGACATGTTGGAATACGTGCTCAGTAGGAAGACTAGTTTTTAGATGCTCATTGAGGAGAAAATGTAGTTGGTGGCGATGCATATATCCTTCATGGATAATGGTGATGCTTATTACCTTCAGTCGATGACTATTAATCCCCCAATATTAAATTATGTTTGGGAGGCATTGATGGTGGATGTTTACTACAAGTCCCTACATGCTCTGTTATCCTCAAGATAGGATCTTGATGGATTTTTGATAGGTGGGGAGCATTTCATCATTTTTATAGGCCGCACTGTTGTGCCAGACGCGTTGCCGGAGGAGGTTTTGAGGGAGTTCCCTACATCTACTTTGGCAGTACATCCTTGAGTGGAGAGGATGTACGAGGACCTCCAACATAAGTACCGGGGGCCAGGGATGAATAAATAGGTGTCTGAGATAGATTTATGATGCTTCACTTGTCAGCAGGTGAAGGTGGAGCATCGGGTTGCAACAATTTGTGTTGACACTTGAAGTACCAAAGTGGAACTGGGATTGTATGTCGATGGACTTTGTGATGGGGTTACCACACCTATCCAGGGTCCATGATTCTATCTGGGTGATTGTGGAATGAATCATCTAGTCTAATCACTTCAAACCCATCGGGGAGTAGGGATCAGTAGAGGGATTGGGACACCTCTACATCTGGGAGATAGTGCGGCTTCACAGGGTGCCTTCAAAGATCATCTCATACAATGATGCACACTTTACATCTCAGTAGTTAAATTGGTTGAAGAAGGTGTTTGGGATTCAGCTACATTTGAGCACAACTTTTACCCCCACATGAGTGGTTAGATGGAATGTACCATAAAGACCTTGGAGGATATGCTTCATGCTTGTGTCCTTGATTTTGGTCACTATTGGGAGGACCACCTACCACTGGAGGGGTTTTCATAAATCAATAGCTCTTACTCCACCATTGACATGGAACTGTTTGAGGCCATGTACGGGTGGCCATAAAGATCAATTCCTTTCTAGATGACCCATAGGAGTCAACACTCTTGGGTCCAGAGTTGGTACAGGCTTCCATTGAGAAGATGCAGATCATCCTAGTGTAGATGAGGTCTACACAGAGCAAACAAAAGTCTTATGCCGGATGGAGATGGAGACCATTGGATTCCAATGAGGGAGACCATGTTTTCCTTCGCGTCTCACCAATGGGGATTATGATGATTTGACCTGGGTGGCAAGATATATCTAAGGGACATCAGAATTTTTCAGATATTGAGTAGTGTTGGAGAGGAGACATACCACCTAGTTCATCCCCAACAGTTGCACCGGGAGCACGACTATTTTCACGTGTCGTAGATGAGGAATTACATGAATGATACATCACATGCCCTCGACTGGGGTGAGATGGAAATTGATGATGGGGTGATGCTTGAAGAGTTCCTGGTGTATATAGATGATCGATATGAGTGGGTCCTTCATGGATTTTTGATTCCTCTGGTGTGTGTTTGGTGTCATCACGAGATCCTATAAGAGATCTCATGGGATCACGAGGTTCATATTCATGCCCAATACCATATTTTTTTTATTTTACCATGTTTTGGATTTTAGGGACGTAAATCCCCTAGGTGGGGGGGATTTAATGTCCATGAATTTCAAGGATTTGTTTAAAATTATATAGAATTATTATGAGACCACACGCTTAAATGGAATGTGATTATGAGGCCCAAAGTTCCTGGAATGATCTGTCAAAAAATGTTATGCTTTAAATAGCACTTGTGAGTGGTATTTTTTTGGAAAATAAGAATAAATACTAAATGGGTGACCAGATCAGATATTTGAGTGCACTGTTACATTCCGGATAGCTAGGTTACCCTAGGTGTGACTTAATTTTTGTTGGAACATGCCTCAAGTGAGAAAAACCAAAAATAGAATAACCGTAAATAAAATAATTAAATTAAATTATTTCATCTTTTCAATGTTTATAAGCCAAGAATAATAAATCCGATTAAAAATCAGCGACCACTACTGAACTCATGAGGGTATGATTTCCTAATGTCGATCCTAAATTTGGCTGGCATGGGCCAACAGTTGAAGATAGTTTTGGGCCATAAATTAAATTATTGTGAAAAAAAATTTATTGAGAAATACTTATAACACCTAAATATTATCTCAGATTGAATATAATATATCAAAATTGAGATCACGGGGGTATGTTCCCCTTAGGCAGAGCCTAGCCTTGACCAAATAGGGTTGAGGGTAGAAGTTAATTTTTGATATTTTTTAAGGTTTATTTAAATAAATGTGTGAGAGGGGTTTTTTAAATTTTTAACTATATATAGGATCGAAAATATGAGCGCACTTTTGTACTCAGAACATCAGGATTTTCCTAGAAATGAATTATCTTCGGCCGACACAGACCGATCTGAAATTTTATTTTTCAAACATTTCTAAAAAAATAATGAACCAATTTTGTAGAACTATTTTTTTTTATTTTCTCAATGTTGATTGGTGGATGGAAACGTTGCACTATAGTGATGAGGTAGTGATGAGGTCCATTAATGAAAATCATTATGGAATCTTTAACTTTCAGCATAAATGCAGATTAATGGAGTGTAATTGTGATGTTGTTTCGTAAATGAAACAATGTAATGACATGACGTCACAACACAAGGGAAGCGATGCGATGTGTTTCCGTTTTATAGTATGATGCATTGGCGGAATGAGGATTAAACTGTAGGGATTCTCCGGTGAACATCGGGAAGACATCCTCTCCAATGAAGAATGAAAAACATCTACAACTTCAACACCCCTCAGAGTTCGGAGCTAGAAGCAATGAAGGACGTCAATGTCATTAATCCTCAACGTTAAAGTGTTGTGGAATCAAACGTCAATGAGGTAGGGGTTGTTTAATTTTTACATTCTTCCCCACTCTTTATTATAAATAATGAATGAGGATCAACACACAAACATTTTCATCCATGAATCATGTATTTATGTGGGAGGGTAACTTTATTTGGGGGTTTATTTATCTGGGATTAGTTTATGTTTTGTTGATTGAACTGAAATCCCCGAACCTCCAATGATTATAAACATCTAACACGGTGGTCTCGGGATGATAGGAAGAAGGCCAGAGCACCTATTAAATGTACATTCTTTGTGACCGTGCACTCATAGTGGAGGGAAGATGATTACCTGGCCTTTGAGATGAAGAGGATGTTCCCCAGAGAGCACTTGCACATGTGACATGAATAATATACCACTAGAGCGCATCTGGTGGTTCGTCGAACATCTGTCGTGGCGCCAATGTCGGCGGCTGCTGGAGGTGTAGGATGGTGGTTGGATGTTGTGGCCGGATGGCCGTGGAAATAGTGTGACACTGTGCTAGCTAGTCACTGTGTGGAGGGACAACCCACGTCTGGTGGTTCGGAAGGCCGCGACATGAGGGTGACGAGTTGCCAGGCAGTCGCTGCGTGGAGGGACAAACCACGTCTGGTGGTTCGGCAGGCCGCAATCACTCGACCGTGGGAAGAGGTGCCCCAAACATCTGAGAGGGGCAGTGGGGATAATAAGTAGTAGCCGGCGTGTCCTGGATAGGCAATGCACTTCTGGCCCGCACTGTGTGGGCCAGACCGGAGTTGAAAGGGTCATCGGCTGACCCGACGGGCTGTACCCTCCGCCAACCTGGGCTTGGTCCAGTGAGGGCCATTGCGCCTGGCCCACTGGCCAGGCCAGACCAGACCAACCTAGACCCAAATTTGGTTAGGTCGAGTCAATACAATTAGAACATGGTATGTGGGACCTTCGGGACGGGATGGTCGGGTCGGTCAGACCGGGTCGGACAGGGCCGAGATGCAATCGATCCCTGTTTAATGAAATGATTATAACTTGCAGATCTGGCATCCGATTGAGGCGCTGTATATGGAGTAAGGACCCTTTAAATGAGGATTTCCATTTTAGATGATCCACAGGAGTTTTGGAAGATTTTGATTTATGGATGGGGTGGATTAGACTCAAATCCAACTAGTTCCTTTTTACTAAATAGACTATAACTTATAGACTGGGCATCTGACCGACACACCGTCTGTTCCATTTGAACACTTAAAACAAGTTGGACCATTGATTTACTTATATTTAGGAATTCGTGGAGGTTGAATTATGATATATATCTTGAGGAGAAGAACATTTGGAACTCATACGTACAATGTGCGACAATACAGTGGATGGCTGCCATGTGAAGAGCATTCCTCCGTGGATAGGAAAGAGAGTGAACATCAATGGATCAGCAATGGCATGAACCTATGTAAAACGACATAAGATAAAGCCTCCATTGGTCGAAAATAGTGTGAACCTCTAGGGATAAGCATGAGAGCGGACCTCCATGGATTAACATTATAGCTATGCTCTTTGGATCCGCAGTAGCACGACCCGTCATGGATAAGACATAGAGAGACATTTTGTGGATCAGTGGTAGAGTGGCCCTTTGTGGATCAATATTAGAGGTAACCATCTCAGATTAGTAGCTAAGCCCCTTAACAGAATAAGATGATCTAGTTTATCACTAATCATCTTTATTCATATTCTTCATGTTTTATACCTATTGCGAGCTATCTTGCTTTGTTATAATTCTTGGTGATCATTGTTTGTGATTTGGTTGTAGATTGATGTGTGGTATTTTGTTTTTTTTAGCATCTCTGCTGAGTACATTGTTACTCACCCCTATTGGGGCTCTTCCCACACATGTTCTGTCTAGTGAACATGATCATCAATTTGACAGAGACTTTGGTGGACTAGGACCCAAAGGTGCTCTAGGAGATGAGACCGATGGATTCAATGATAATGGAATTGGTGTCATAGGACTATGCGGGGACTAGTAGGATTGTGTGGATAAGAGGGTCTACTTCGGTTTCTAGTAGCTACACCACTCACATGGTCTAGTGGGGTTTTCCACAGATAAACATCAGAGTTTTCTGTTTTCTACCTTTCCAGTTTCAGTTCTTTCATTGGGTTTGTATTCTAGACCACCTTTATTAGTTATAATTATACCCTCCTTTGTTTTAGAGATACTTGTTTCCTATTTTGTGTGTGGGACATGGTTGGCCATTTTTGTGATTACAGGTACTCACGAAAATTCCTCCCACTTAGAGGATGAGGCCTTCAGCGCTAGTCACTAGCCCCTGACCATTTCGAGGCATACTTGGGGTAGTAATCACATGATCCCTAGGGGACAGGTCATGAAATATTATTATATACTATTTTATTTATGTGGAGCATGAAAATAAATTAAAAATTGAGCTTGATGTTATAATAAAAAGGTAAAATATGTGAAATTTAATAAATGTTAATTTTGGATTCAAAATATTTTTTACTTTTCCATATTTTTTCCAAGGATCATATATATATTGACCCTTAATTAGTTATTGTTGTCAATGAATAACCATGACCCACAAGAATTATCGAAATACAATGTTTAAATAGTTTAATATGACACTATCGATGAGTTATTAAAAAAATTCATTCAATTATCGGACCCATTAACCATGTCAACAAAATAGGGGGTCAAATTTACATAGACAAAAAATAAAAAGATATCATTGAGGAATTAAAGAGTAAATTAGTTGAGGTGTATTTTTATACAGTTTTATATGGTAAAAAATAATTTATTATTAATATTGTTGCATCAAGGAAAGGATAGGGATGTGTTTTAAGGAAAAAAAATTGTGTGGTGGGAAATTAATAATAATAGTCAAAGCCCTATTACAATAATTATCTATCTCAAGATTTTGACAATATGGATATGAGTTTTTAACTAATGATATGAAGATGTTATATCTCTATAAAATATTATGATATATAAACCAACCCAAAAGGATTGAAATATCTCCTTACACAAAAAAGATAAAAATATGAGGAAAATGAGATAGTTGATAGTACTCATGGATTTTTATTATGAAATATATTACCATAAAACGAATGAATTAAAATTGTAATATGCATTGAACAGAAATTACCATTGTATCTAATCCATGAAATGGGTAGTGAATGATGAAATTCTCAAGGATTTATTAATAATGAATATGAGTATTATAATGGAGTTCAAAAAAAATAATTACTCCACATATTTACTCTACCAAATGTATCATAGTGGAATGAGAAATATCAATATTATATTGAGTCCTAAGAAATGAACATGAAAGATGTGAGAAATTTAAAATTTCAAAAGTTTAACTTCATTAAATTTGGGTTTTTAATATTTTATAAGAGGTATGTGTTCCATAAATCCGAGAGTTAATGAATGATCTATTGGATGAGGCTCAAAAAAAATTTCTCAATACACCCTAATGAAAAATTATGTATAACGATAACCAATATCATTTCTAAAAATATAATAGGAAGTGAGAGATTGCAGACTATACAACCAGATGATTAGTATTACACTATTTTTTTCCTGAAACAAAAATACCCCATGTATTTATACAAAATTTAACATTAATAGAGTTCATGTGAGATAATATTACATTGGATTTGATGATTGATCTACTTTATACATCCTTGGGGCATAATAAAAATGGGTAATCATTGACACTCTAAAAAATCAGACCATTTCTTATACATTCAAGATATTTTTAATTTGGATCTTCTTTCAAGGTTGTGTATAATTGAAGTAGTGAAACATCACAGAATAACCCTATAAATAGGTTATGATTGTGATCCATGACTCACATGGAAATTATATAGTTTTATTCTAATGTAATTAAATACATAAATAATTGAATACCCTAATATTATAGAATATATTATCCTTCATTTAAAAATTATGTTTAATAACTTGTATCACACAAAAACTAAAACTAAATACAAAACAATTTATATTATTAAAATACATGATGAACATTATCACATTATGAGAATTAAATATGAAACAACATAAATAAATCATAAGAAGAGTCAAACCTCAAATAAATGAATGATTATTATTAATCAAATTGATTTATTAAGAAACAATTATTTTAATTCTATACATATTATCAATATTATTTTTCAATAATGACTACACACATTGTAAAACTAGTGAATTAATTAATAATAACTAGGATGTGGTTAAAATTATTTAATGTTAAAAGAATATATTTTTTTTCAATGAAATGATTTTAATGTGTTGTATATTTTTCATCATCAATTAAACTGGTCAGTTTGAAGGGGTTATTGTAATAAAATATTTCAATTTAGAAATATATATATTATCAGTAAATTAATTAGTAATTAATAGTAACTATTATTAATAACCATTAAAAAATTAAATTTATTTATTTCAACACAATTATTATTCTATTAATTTTTTAACTAAAAATTAAATTCATAAATCATATAATTTAAATTTGATAAGATGAACAATATTTTTACTTTTAACTCTTCAATATTATAATAACATGAATTTTTAGGATTACTCTCTAAATATTTATTTATTGTTGAATAGTAGAATGTATTGTTTTCATATATTCCATAAATTTTATAACTAAGTCAGGATATAAGCATAATATAAAATTTTATAAAACAATTTTTGTGAATTAAGAATAATTTAAAGAATAAAATAATTCATTTAAAAATAATATGATGAATTTCAAAACCTATGATTGTCATTTTGATACCAAGGATTTATTTAATTCTAATAGAAAATTATTTTTGAACTTCATCATTTAATTATGTACTCTAATGATTAAATTATATTTTTTTTGGTATAAAACAATAACACATTAATATATAATAAAAATCTAATAAAGTTTTCAGAATTAATGAAACTCATATTATTAAGACCAAATATATATGAATTCATTTTTATGCTTCAAAACACATTTTCAAAAAACTGATATGAATATGTCATGGATACATATATTAAAATTAATATTTATCACAAATTAAAATTGTATAAAATAACAAGGATTAAATATTTATAATTAAAAAAATAAACTTTAGTTAATAATGTTTAATTTTATACCATGAAAATAGGTTTTGAATTTGAAAATTAACCCTCATAGTAAAGGTTAAATGAGGTAAAAATGTTAATTTAAGAGGTAAATTCAAAAAAATATCATAAAATAAAGTCTTTAAATGTTATTATGAGTGATTTCATAAACTTAAATTACCTTATCCACACTAATTATCATTTATGGATCCACATTACATGAATAATAAAATTAATTAAATATTATGAAATGATTATTTCCAAAATTTCACCCAATTGAGTTATAAAAGGATCCCTTCACCGCACCACTACTCATAAAATCTAAATCTTATTAGCTCAACCAATATCTTAATGATACCATTACAAACAATATTATACAAATATTAGTTGTTTTTCTATCAACAAAATATTACTTTTTAAAGATATTTGGAATTATAATTTATGTAGGAGTTGAATTTTTTCTCATCCTTCATCGAAATATTTTATGAGTTGTTTAAGAAGTGTTATTGATATTATTATATTTTTATTGAATGGTTTTTTGAATGTATTCATTTTATTTTATATTATTATAGAAATAATATTTTTTGAAAAATGTTTTTAAAAAATGAAAAAGGAATATATCATACATGAAATAGATTTCATCGGTACATATGACTTTTAATTTACGTAGAAGATATTTATAAAAAATGTTGTACATTTCTTCAACAATAAAGTTATTTGAATAGATGGGATAATATTTTACTTGTGTAATAATTTTTTGAATAATATTTAATGAAATTCATATGGTAGAAGTGAATAGGCTGGGTTATATTTGAATTTATATACATAGATGAAATTTTAAATGCATACGAAATTTTTCAAAAATAGGAAAGGAAATTCATCTACACCGAAGTGATTAATCTGGTGCACATAAAAATATACCTACATCTATGATATATCATTTTTTAAGGTAATTCACCATTGTTAATGAGATTTTATTTGTGAGTATGATATTCTCCTAATGGTATAATATTATCATTTCCTGAAATTTTTTATAAAACATCACAAGAAAATCTAAAGGAGTCTTGTTGTTCAATTAATTCAAAAATTGTATGAAGATAATAAATAACCATGATTTAACCCTAAATTTCCTGATATTAAATTATATGGATATTTTTTTCACTTAGGGAAATTTTAAATTAAATTATACCAAATCATTATTCATGATAGTATCAAAAAATTTTATGGAATACATAAGAATATATTTATTGTGTAGCTAGAAAAAAATAGTATCAAAAAAGTAGATGAAAAAATATTATTCCCATTCATTATTCCAATATAAAATGAATCTAGGAAGTGGAAAAAGTATTTTTAAGATAATAGATAATAATTTGACACTCTGTAACACTAAAAAACATTTATATTGATGTCTGAGTGAGTGATAAACAATGAAATATACAATATACTTATTTTTAAAGAGGTTGAGGATAGATGATTCTACAAACATTGATATATTCATTTCTAATTTATGAGGAAGAAGAATAATTTATGGATACATTATCTCATGCATGGGTGGTTAATTTTTTTAAAGTGAAAGGATGCTTGATATATTGGAACTTTACGACATTTTTTCTGGCAGATGATGACTTTATAGAAGAATATATTTAATTTTAGGAATAAAAATATTTTTTATATTAGGACATTGATTCATTATAAAGTGTTTATGGATGATTTATAAAATAAGTGGTCCATATCAAAGAACTATCAAGAATTCAATATTTGGAAGTGGATGATATATTCTAACATAGAGAAGTGGATGATATATATTCAATTCTTCCCCAATTTTAGGCTATAACAATCAATATAATTTTATAGTTATATCGAAATATGTATAATAGATAATATTCAATCATATCACAAGTAGGCATCTTAAATAATTTTCAGACCATGTCAAAATTCCCTTAATGTTTTGTAACTTTATTATTCATGAATACTAGTGGGGATGATTATTTTATTGAATAAATCAAGTCATCAAGTTGTATTATGGGTTAATATTAAAGGTGTATTTGAAATAAAAATTGGTAACACTAATTAAACAATTCTTATTAGCACCCTAAATGGTCTGGGTTGTATACGTGGTATTAGAGAATACCCAATTCCATATAGATTCATCACATACAAATTCTGTAACAGAGAATCGGTATTCTATGAATAATAGAGGTATTCCTTGTTCCTATGTAAATAAAAACATGGTTGAATTAATCAAATTCTAACATATCTTATATCATTTAATTGGACGTTTTTGATACTTTCACAGTGGGTTTTAAACCTATTAATAATCATAAAATGATTAAACAATCCCACAATAAAATTTTTTATGTACATGGGATGAAAAAAAATCTATTATATAATTTATGTGAAATAATATATGAACCCAACTTATGAGACTGCATATAACTATAGAGAAGTGGGATAAGTTAGAGATAAATTCTATAGGGAACATTAATATAAAATTATAAAAATTTATTATTTATTGGAAAAATTTCAAAGACATCATGATAGATGAGGATGAAAAAATTGATGAATATTTTACCCAGGTAAATTTGATATTTACTGACATCATTATTTTTTTGATAAACATGATGACTCTAAATTTGTTAAACAGTTGATGAGGATATTTTTAATAATGTTTTTTGGATGATTTCAGATATTTAAGAAAGGGATGACTATTAAAATGAGTAGCTACATAACACTGTCAAATTACAAAATGTGAAAAGATTATATTTTCAATAAAAATTATAGTGATGAATTTAATTTTATTAAATAAGATAAATATTGAGGAGGAAGATATTTTTGAGACACAAATTTATTAAAATAAAGATAATGAGAGTGAAGAAAATAATAATAAAACAACTGGTTATATATATAATTTTCAAAAGGGTGATTGTTAAATATAAAATAATGGTTTCAATTAAATTTTTTAAAAGTGGAATAATTTTTCATTATACAAAAGATTTTACAAATAAGAAGAAATATTAGAATAGAATGAATAGGAAAAATAAAAAATAAAAAATGGAAGTCAAAAACAAATATGAAAAACCTATATGAAATTTGATTAAAGGAAAAAACATAATATACAGAAAAATAGAGGCATTTTTAGAAAATATAAAGAAGGATAATAATCCACAAGTGGTGTGTCATAGGGTGTAAATTGTAGAAAAGATAGAAAAATTTTAGAACATGTTGAATGAAAATTAGTTAGGCATAGAATTAGAAAATGAGAATGATATCATTTTATTATGAGTCTTATATTGAGGATAAAACATAAATCTTGTCTTGAAAGAACATGAGGTTCAAGAAGGATGTAAAAAATATCATGTGTCATTCCAAGATAAATAAATATTACAATGAGTTTCACACAATTTAAAGTATATACATTGATGGGGTAAAACATTTCTTGGTTAAAATGGGTGAGGAAGAAAGAGTAATTAATGAATAAAAGAAAAATATGGGTGCTCAAGAATAATAACATAAGAAGTGAAAATCAAGGGGTCTTAAGTAGAAGAAACCATTTAGAAAAAATAGGAGTTTTTATGGAAAAACTATTAAAGTAAAAAATTATTCATATTAAAATTTCTTAAAATGTTATATGCATAATAATGTTGATTATTATCATTCTAAATATGAAAATATATATTTTTACAGTGAAAAAATATAGGTTATATGAGAAGTTATGGAGTAAAATAAGATTATGGAATCCCTTAGAATATGTATAATTTTGTTAAAGTGGTAGGCAGTGAATATAATAATAAAGGCCCTTGAAAACCTATTTAAAAAAATAGTAATTGTTTTATAAAAAAAATCATTATTTCAATGTAAGACTAAATAGTGTAATTAATGATCAAACTTTTGGGGATACTGTGTGATTTATGGATCTTATGGACATAAGTAGAATAAATTTTGGTACAAAATGTCTCGATATTATATAAAACCAGGATATACTATTGGAGTAGTTTCATAGATGATTGGATAAATAGGCCATTGAGGATATAATTAGAGAATGAAAACAATTTTGTGATGATAGTCAAAAACTAATTTGAAGATATTAAAGGGATTTTTGGAAGGTTTTTATAACATTTTCACCATGCTATGGAGTGATTGACCTTTATTTATGGCCAATAAAAAAATTATAAATGATATAGGATTTATCAAAAAGTATGGATGATACATCATCGATTATAGAGGTATCCTTACATGATTGTAAGTAGTGCATGACAAAGATTTTTAATGTTAGTTTCTCATCACATAATTAAAAAGATAAAAAACTCTAGAAAAAATTGTAGGAGCATGATTCAATATATGTTTATATTTAAAAATTGTTCATTAGATGTTAAATAAATTGATAGTGTGTAAATTGATCCTGGAAAACTAAATTCTAAAATGTTATTGAGAGTTGATGAATTAAAGAATGAACTTTTGAGTGTTTATGATAAATGTTATTGTGGTTATTAAATAACTATATGGAAAATTCATTTTATAATAATATGATCTATATATTAAAGATTAATTTATAATGGTAAACCAAATAGTGGTAACCTTTTCTAGATTAGATATCCAAATTAAAACAAAAATCGATGCTCTATGGAGGAAAAAAAATATAATGAATAGATGAAATAACCATAATAAATAAAATGATATTTAGTGTGATTTATAATGAAAATGTTGTGATAGATCAATTCAAGTTTACATGATATATAGATTGGGGTTTAATGACCTTTACAAATGGGAAAATTGTCTAATTGTTATATAAGAGAGTTTAGAATGAATTATTAAGGCTTCTTGAATTAATTCAATCATATTTTTGTGGACTTATAAGAAATTAGTATATAAAATTTTACTAGTATTTTTTCAATTTAATTGATTATTTCATAACAATTTAAAGAGTGATATTTGTTATTCACAAGTCTAGCTAATAGTTATTTTGAAGATATATATATATATAGAAGGGAACTTATATGAGGGAATGATAATTATATTTTGAAATTGAGCTCCATTAATTGGATGGAGTACACTAGAAGAGATTTTGAATCTTATCTTTCAATGAATAGGATAATACATAAATATGGAACTCATTAGACACCAAAATATTATGGAAGATGAAAAATTCATTCAAAATTTGCAAGATGAAAATTCTTTGAGGGGGAAGTAGTGTGTACTAACATGATCATTGAAAAATAATGTTTTTGAATCAAAATTAAAACATTAATTTATATAAAATGTTGTATAAGTACAATATTACAATGATAAGTAAATTATATTTGGTTTCCAATTCATTATCCAAATATAACACAGAAATTTTGGAAAATTTAATGAGAAAACTATGGATGGTAAATTTATTGGATACCAGTCTAATGGTAAAGGTTACTAATATAGAAATAAAATAACTCCCAAAATGTATATTTATTATGATTTAAAAATAATTAAACCATTTTCCCTATTAATTTAAATACCATGATAGGGACTTGAATTATAGTACAAAATATTAAAAAAATAACATCTTTTTCACTTATTTGATCATTAAATAAAAATCTTTTCCATATTCTTCCCACATCAATGTATTAACTAAAGTGAATCCATTCATGATATATGTAAATTTTAATTTTTTTACTATAAATTTAATAACACTAGGATAATATAAAGATAATGTGAAAATGTACCAAAATCCACTAGATTTCTCTACTACTATAATGTTCACAACAGACTCTGTACCCCTTGGTTAACAACCATTAACTCTTTGAATTCCCACTAATCTCTATACTAAACATTACTCAATTTTATTTCAATAGACATTATTTTATGGTCTATATCACCTTTTCTACACCATAGTTGTTGTGTCATAAATTAGTTATTTCATTTAATTGGTGAGTACCTGTTCACCATAGAATTTCTAAGTAATTTCTTGAGGATTTCACTTCCCTTTCAGAAATATTACGACACATCTAAAATGTAATGACACATTCCAATTTTTTTAAAACTTCAAGATTTTAAAAAAAGACTCAAAAATTTCAAGATAGTTGGACTCTCATATAATAAAATTTCCCTTTACTCATTCAGTTGTTTTTTCATGTAAATTATTCAACTAAAGATGTATGTTAGAATATGTATTAAATGAAAAAGTCCATGCTATTCTCTAAGTCATTGTACTTCCAAATGAGGAGTTAATTGTTTATTTTTAGGTGTGTATGACCATGTATAAAGCATTAATACCCTCCAATGACCCTTCTAAAAAAATTATACACTTAAAATCACATTACCACTATCATTTTCCATGTTTAACACAACGTCTTCTAAAAATATCCCATCTAAATTTTACTTGTTCACACAATTATACATATTTAATAAAACTCCATATTTTTCATAAAACTCTATATTTAGGAAAATATCTTTAATATTTTGAAGTTGTTGAATTTTTCCGTATATTTATGTTGTGGACTTAAATGACCACTTTTTTAAAACATTTCACATGTTTTGTAGAGATTTTAACTTGTATAAAATATCATCCTTTTATCCATTTTCCTCACATAACATTTATAACACATTATATATCTTCTAGATCCTTTTTTCATAAATGATTCATGGTTTATATAGTCTTGGAATGTAGATTTAGTGAATATAAACCTATTAGACCAAAGTCAGTGCTTACTTTATTAAATTGGATCTAGAAACAATCCAGCATATCCTAATAGATTGAATTGTTTCGCGGTCTTGGATAAACTATATGCATCCAATAATTTTTTTTATATAGAATCATTATATTTTATCATCAACATAAAATTGAATAAAGGTTGTTTTAATTGATGGAAATACATTAAATATATTACTTGAATATTTCATGTGGAAAATAAACTTATTTTAACTTTGACAATAATTTCGTTAAAGAATGAAAAATTTAAACATAGTACGGAAAATATATACTTTAAAAATATCCATATAAATTTTTAATGTAATATTCACATAAAATATAGGTCATTATGGCAGGAAAATCTCTTCCTGTCATATATGTTAAAAATCATTACTTTTACACAGTTATAAAAAGGTTAGAAGTACCTCATTTGGAAAATGAAAAGAAGAAACCATTATGTAAATATTCAAATATGGGTAAAATTTTAATTAATAAATAATTTTAGAATAATATAAATATTAATTAAATCATTTTGGTGAAAAAGTTGATATGGAAGAAAAATATCCCCCAGTGGGTGCTTAAATATAAACAATATAGAATAATTATGAGACTGTGATGTAAACCCTTAACATAGGTATTATTTGATTTTTACAAGTATTAAACTTCATTATAATAATTATATATTTATTTTATGCCTATTAAATATATATAAAAGTAGATATATAAAAATTTATAACTTATAATATTTTATCACCAGTTTATTAACAATTATTCATTAAAATATGTGTTTTATATAATAATGACATCTTGTATATTGTATGTTCTCGTTCGGTAGTTTTAATACTCAATAATTGATTTATTTTTATCACATAAAGAATATTAACGACGATATAGAAATAATATATATTCATTACATATTTTTTCTGTGTAATCCATAAAAGTGAGAGACAAAAAATGAATTGCACCATTCATGAAGATGATATACCATACACACTCATGAATGACGAATAAACAGTACGATGCATGTAAAAAAAGAAAATGTAAATAATAATTCATCATTAAATAATAATTATTATATCATATAAAATATATATTTTTATATATATTCATCAAATCCAAATTAATTATCATCCTAGTAAAATAAAAATGATAAAAAATTAACATCTCTTTATGGAGGTGGTAGTCTAAACGTAAACATTAGTGATGTTATAATTTAAAAACATATTATAAGGTAAAAAGGTATATATTATATTATAAATAAAAAGGTATAATAATTATGTAATTATAATTTGTAAATATTAAAAACATCACAACACCCTTCCTTTAAATATAGAGATGAAGAATGATTTGTATCGCTACGTGGAGATGTTACACAATATTCATGCACGATTGATACTTACAGTTCAATCTTAATGTGAATGAGGGTGGGTAATGGTGGTTTGATACCAATATTCAATTTTTTTATGCGTATTCTACTGAATTTATTATTTTACGATCAAGTCATGATATTTAAGATTGTCAGAATAGGAAATAAAATGAAAGAGATCTGGTAAGATAATTAACCCTTCTTTCTAAGATCTTTAGATCCGTTCTCATGGAACTAATGGATGGTCATTTTGGAAGAAAATCACCTCATAAACTTGTGTAATGAATTTTATAATTGGAATGATTAGTGATGGGTCCTGATAGGTTTCACATTGTGGTGTAATGAATTAAAGGAATGTGTGTACTTTTTAAATTTCTGTGAGGGAATCTTGTGGAATTTCATAAAATAATAATTATAATAAATTCATTATCATGAAAAAATTACTCCAAATGTATTATATGATTTAAATATCATCAAAAAATATTTTTGTTTTGTTTTTATGGTGGTTTCTACATTTTTTTGGTATAACCCAACAGTTAATGTATATTAACATTAACCGTGAAAACATATTTTACACTCTTAATGTTTTATAATATTAAATATAAGGAGAATCAAGAATCATAAATGGAAAGAGGAATTCATTTTAGACCATATAATTCCCATATTCTCCTCCTACATGATTTTAATGTTTCTTAAATAATTTAATAAAATATTATTTTAATAAATTTCAATTGATGTTAATTATGAAACTATTAATTTAATTTGATTTCCAATAAGACTATAAAAAGATTAATTTATAATATAATTTATTTTAAATAACTAATATTCCAAATTAATATTAAAAAGTCATGAAACACTATAAATCACTCCAATTATACCACTATTTTAATAAAATTGTTTTAGTATTATATTAATATAAAATATATTTTATTACCAATAAAATATCATTTAAGATACTTATATAATTTCAAAAAATTATAAATAAATTATTTTCATGAATATGATTTATTTTCTAAAAAAATTAGATTTATATTCATTCATATCATTGGTTTTCCTATTTGAAAACATTATAGTTATTTAAAAATAATAGAGTGACATTTAGTAGCCTTTTTAATGTAAATATCATATCAGTAAATTTCATGGAACATTTTACATTAAACATATAAATTTAGTGAATAGGATGATAATTATTTTATTTCCATCATCTAATATGAATAATGATGATGTATTACGAACATATCACAATTTTTTTATCCAAGATTAACCTGATTTTCCCCTAAACATAGTGAAAACATTTTCCACATTTTCAATTCATATTAATAAAAAAATAAAATGGAATTAATTACCAAATTTAAATGTAATTATTATAAATATTTAATAAATTTTTAATAATTAATTTTCTATAATTTTCATAAATTTATTTTAAAAAAAGTTCCCAAAACACAATAGAAATTATTTTTTTAGAAAAATATAGTCTTAAACATAAAACGTTATTTATTATTATCCCATTCTTAGTAAAAGAAATTTATTAATGTTAACTTTTTAATGAATATAAAAGTGGTATATTTAATTATAAGAATTCACTAATATAAATTAATTAATTTTGTTATGATATGGATATTTTTCTTCATAAGTTACAATTTTTTTGAAATAATTTCTTTTACATTCAACTATTTTTTATTTTTATTGAAAGTAAATGAATTTATTTTAAAAATGTGTAAATTTTAGGTTTTTTGATAATTTAGTTTGTACAATTAACACATTAATTTTCAAAAAATTATGTTACAATGGTTATATAATAATATATCTTCATTCGTTTGAACATGATAGTGGGTGAAACACAAGCTATATAAGAGATTTAATTTTTCTAAAAATAAATATATTATAAAATCATGGGGTTATACATTCATCCATCCATTAAAAAAATTAATGATAATAATTTTAAAAATGTATCCTCATGTATATATTTGGGATGTTCTTCATCATAATTTACTCTTGTTTCCAAGTCACCACTTATATATTATGATTTTTCCAAAGTACAAATACCCATTGAGTCATCCCATTCCCCAACACATGTTATCTAGTGTCTAGAATATGGATAGTATATTCATATAAAGATAAATTAGGTTCTAATTGTACTTCATTCTAAGTGACCACATACATTAGGTCTAGTATGTACTTATCTAATTGGGAGATATGGAATACATTTTTCACTTTTGTAATAACATGGGGTATTTCCAAAGAATAATATGCATCTTAAATTATTTATAGAATCTCAAAAGATTAGATATACCTAGGGATCAATTTTAATTTCTTACTAAATATTATAGCACAACCCATTAGTGATACATTCAATAAAACATGATCTCTTATTTAAAATTAAAAATCATTCTTTATATTATCAGCATAGATCTTTTTCATTATTTGAGCTACTGTGACAAAGTTTTAAATTTCCATTAATTATTAATTTTTCTCATCCACATGTTCTTAGCCTATAATATTACATTCCCAAGATTCATTTTGAAAAGTTAAGGAATGAAATTTCTTCCCATATAATGCTTCAAATGACACCATTTTAATACTAGAATGAATGATATTTTTGAATAAAAAACCTACCAAAGGAAAAAAAATATCCCACATACCTTAAAATACATGTGATAATGATATAAACATTTATTAAAATGTTGGGATAATAAATTTTGACTACATTCGTCTTGAAAATGATAATATATGCTCAAATGACGTTCTATATCAATGTCCTTCCAAATAATTTTCCCTAATTTCAATGTAAATTGTTTATTAGGATCCGAAATAATAGAAAGAGGACTTCGATGAAGTCCTACAACTTTGTTAATATAGAGTTTTTTAATGGTTATCTAGTGAAAAATAATCAGTTATAGTGAGGAAATGTGCACATTCGGTATGTTGATCAATAATAAACATTATCATATCATTTTTTGGTAATCCAGGGATAGATTCCATAATAATTTCATCCAATTTCCATGAAATAATATGAATATAGTGTATGAATCCTCTAATATATGGTCTATTTTCCATCACCTTTTGAAAGAGCAATAATCATGACACAAAATCAGTAATTTCAGACATTATATTATCCAACAAAAAAAACGTTTTTTCAATTCTTTATACAAATTTTTTCTATGTGGGTGTATTGATAAAATAAATATACAGGGATCATCCAACAATCCCCCCTTCATCTTAGTTATAGATGTAAACCATAGTATCTTTCAAAATTACAAAAAAATTATTTATATAATAAGACTTATAGTTTCCCATCATATAAAAGATTAATTTCATTTTGAAAATTCTTATAATTAGATAAATAACATTTTATATATTAAAATAACGATAGTTTGGAAATAATTGGATAAATTAGTGATGTTTCAATTCCTTAATAGTTCCCAAATTAGTCATTATTAAATATATGATTATTGGATCACTGTTTATCCACATTTTTGTTAGAACTCGGTGATCCTTTCCCCCGAGTAAATTACCACAATAATTTTTTAATTGGGTGGTATAGTATCAATAAATCATAATCCATGAGTAACTCAAGCCATCGTATTTACATAATGTTTAGATCTTTCTATGAAAATTTTTATTTTATGGTCTTATGGTTAATCTATATCTCCCATATTTCACCGTGTTGATAATATATAAATATGTTAAATGTAAATATTATGGTTGGTAACTTAGGATATGACTGTAAAAGTTCTTTTTATGACTATTTAGTCATCTGGGTGAATATGTAATAAATGTATCACTCTAAATTAGTAAACAAACATGCACCTTTTTCGATGTATCACTATATATCAAAAATTCATCATTTTCTAATGATGGATTCAAAATATGATAATTTCACTATCACCTATTAAATTCTTCAAAATATTGTTCATAATAATTTATCCATATAAAATTATCCCCATTATTATTAAGCTTTGTTAAAGGTCAGAAAAATAGGAATGTTTTTGAAAAAATCACTGACAGTAAACTGGAATGATTATGAAACTACATACACCAGTTTTTTCGATTGGAGTATTCTATTATTGGAAAACATTTTTCTTTACAGGATCGAATGTGAGTCACCCCTAAGAGACAAAATATCAACTAAATGAAACTTTTTGAAGCTAGTATTCACACATGATAAATTTATAATATAAAACATTTCCTCTAAGAGTATCATGAATTACCCTCAAGTGATTCTCATGGTTCTCGTCGCTTATCTAGACAACATGTTATCATCAAAAAAGAAAACAACAAATTCCCCAATGTATTACCTGAATTATCTATTCCTTATATTTATTAAAATAGTGGGAGTATTATTTTGTCCAAATGGAAATTCTGTAAACTCATAATCCCCATAATTCATTCAAAATACTATGTTTGTAATATCAACCTACTTTACTCACATTTGATGATATCTAGAATTGTGGATAAAGTTTAAAAAATATTGATCTTTGTGAATTTGATCGAATAAGTCATCAATATGAGGAAGATGTGACATTTTATTTATCATAATAGAATTTATTTCCCTATGAAAATGCATCGTATCCTAGATCTATTATTCCACTAATGTAAAAGAATATACCCCCATAGAGAGACATTGCAGAATTTAAATCCATTATTAAGCCAATCCCATAGCAGTATCTTCAATTACCTCAATTATAGACTACCTATTTTATAGGGTTTTTTGATATAGGAATTCCAACATATATTATATCAATGTAAAACTCAATCCCCACCTCTATTAGGTGTCCATGAAATTTTATTGGGATTATATCAATTTACTCATGCCTAATAGGTACATCCTCAATTTTAAGGTCACATTTTCTATCCATATATTATGACCTCCCTACATCCATAGGAATCTCATTCATAATATAATATAGGGGTGGTTCTATACATGAATCTAATGAAGAATCCCCTATAAAGATAATGTATTCTAGTTTTTTTATAAAAACCTATAATTTCTTTCTCTTGAACATATATTTTTTTCATTATATTTTTATTTTTTATCCATACAAGATATTTTATAAAAATACACCAGGGCTATATTAATGACATCATTAAATAGAGAATTTTTATGTGTCATAATGGTAACTAACAAAGGCATCATTATTTTTGTGAGACATTCACATTGTGTCTTGAGTGACAACATCTATCTTAATGTTCAAGGAAAATATTTAATTTTCACATAAACTTTTTAAATATTAAATAATATAATGATCTAGTAATGAATTCCCTAAATTTGAAGAATTTATTATAGTATATTCCACCACATAATTAGGATCTTCAACCTTAGCTATTATGATCACATAATCATGGCCTTTCAACCATGGAATTTACTGGGGAATATTCTCTTGATGTTTGGGACATTCATTTCAACAACATGATATCCCCTCATATTTTAATCATTAAACATTGGAATCTTCCTTATTTCATTTGAGATCTTCATCCTGATGTCCTTTTAATCCACACCTCTATAAAAATCCCAATCCCAGTAAGCGTGTTCTGTAGTTTTTCTTTCTATATTTAATGCATGATGGAAATTATAAACATCCCTACATCATTTTTTCCTTATTTCATTTTCCAGAGTTCTCAAAAACTGTCTTATTATATTTATTTCCATTGAATCCATATAGAAAGAATAATTAAATATTTATCTTGATAAAACATGATACTATATCCTCATATGATGGGAAATTTTTTGATACTAGTTCCTTTTCATGTACAGTATTCATCCCATCAAAAAATGGTTATTATTTTTCTTTGGATTATGTACGTAGTCCTCAACATTCCTAGATATAATTGAAAATTTAGATTCATTCTTTTATTTTTTTCTTCATTTTTTCTTAGATTTAGGAATTTTCTCCCCTTATCCACTCATTGTTCATGATGAATCTATTTCTCTGTTAAAATTTCACTAAATCCTTCCATTATAGGATCATTATTTCATCCTCATCTATAGTGTCTATAATTAATGAGAACCATTTATTCACTTCCCCATAGAAAATATAAAATACAATGAAAACCTTCTCTCATTCATTACTTCCCAAAATGAGGAATATATTATTTTATGATCCTATCCATATTTCAGCTAACAATGGATTTGATGTTCTATTTAATAATGGAGGATTATGATGCATGAAACTATCTAAAATTGTTACACCACAATGTATTTTATTAGACTTATCCAAGTAGGATGTCTTATTGGTCATAACGTGAGTCACTTATCCTAATATATTTATAATTTATTCATCTCATCATTAACTCTAACCTCATCATCATTGTATTTCTTGGGATGGAAATCCCTATATGGATTTCATACCTCAATACAGTTTCCTTTCCTTCTACATGGAACTGTTTATTAACAATTTAATAAACTAGAATTTATTCTGAATCATAATGTATATGTTTGACACTAGTAAAAAAGTAAACATAAATGAAAATTTTATTTATGACTGATCACAATGGCTTAATCATGGTTTCATTATGTATATTTAAACTATTGAGATAGTAAAAATACATTGAAAATTTATTGATAAATAATATCAAAATCATAAGCTTTGTTTCATTGAGAATGTTATCAATTTCTATAAGAGGGTTCTATTACACAATCTATGATTTCCTAAATCTATTTTATAAGATATTTACAAAAATTCCTCTAATTGAAATTGTAAAGCCACAACACTAGTATCCAATAGTCATTAGTTACATTATATATTTGAACTAGTTACAAACTATTAGAGTATGTGGCCTATAAAAAAATACTTTTACATTATTCATCAATAAATAACTTATCACACATTGATTGTTCATCTGTGTGACAATGCATGTTATAATGTTCTATGGATAGATGTTTCACTAAAGGGTTATAGTAGATCCCTGCTATGATGAGAACCCCGAACTGCCATAACACTGTTCTTGAATATATGTTCTGTGGTCGGATGGTGTAATTTGAGGGAATAAAATAATATTGGACACTAGGGGTGAGGACTCGTAAAATATTGAGGAACATTCTCATGGTGTGCGCCCATGGTAGTTTCTTGGACGATATTATGAGAATGAGACCCGTCAGTAGAAAAATCACATTATCATAGTTTCATTGGATGTTCCAATAAGCGAATGTGTTTATTCGTCCTTATACTTTAATATTATTATTAATGTTTATTAAATCTCACAAACTTAGATTTATTGAAAAAAAATGTGATGACACACTATTCATAGTGAGGAAGGATATGTTAGGTGTGCCCTGAGTAATACTGCATTAATAGATAATGTGAGAAATGATTTGTTCCTTCTTTTCCATAACAGAAGTAGATTTCCCAATCCCTTTGATAGAATTGATATAGCCTAAATATTTCCATGGCCATCGTGAGGAATAGGAATGTTCAATGCTAGGAAGTCAAATAAATATTAATCAAGCACATGGGTTGATGGAACCAGCATGCAACCCACTTGATTCGATATATCAGGATGATGGGTTATATTACACAGTAAGTATTCATTGGAGATAAAAAATCATTGTTGTGTTAACTACTTTCTCTATGGATACTTGGGCATGTTTCTAGACACTAACCATGTAATTTAGGTATACAGTTCCAAATGCCACTAAGAAAGATGCCTAGAGGGTCACCTACTATGTGTGTCCAAGTATCTCAATTAAATATTCATTTATCAATTTTAATAAAGATTATTCCCAATTATGGTTTAATAATTATTCAAGGATGCCTGATCGCATTTATTTTGCCACTAGTTATTCGAGAGAATATATTGTGGGAGAAATAATATATTTATTAGCGAGTAATGTAGTGATATTTATTAGAGAAATAAATATCCATTATTGAAGGTCTAATAAATGTGGTGGAGGAAATCAAAGAAAATGGAAAAAAACAAAAGTACACACCAGGTATATTAATATATACACACAGTGTAGTTTTTCATGGGATTTCGTACGAAGTAATATTATTTATTTAACTAAATAATATTAGATGTAATTAGTTGGGAACATGTCATGGAATAATAATAGTAAAATTTTATTACTAGATATGGGGTTTTACTAATAATTAAATGAATTGAATAAATGCTTTAGGGTAATTAATTTATTTTATTCATCTATATAATTAAAATCCAAATTATATTATTTTCTTGAGACCGTTCCATTTTTTATTGTTGTGTACAATTGATCAAGAGAAAGCTCTCAATCTAAGGGAGAATTCTTTTCTTCCAAGAATGCTCTAATATTACAAGAGAGATCCTCCTCCACCAGATCAAGGATAGCCCTTTGGTAGAAGCTCTCAATAAAATTGAAGGTGGACATCGAACGTGGAGGCTCATCTGTGCTAGAACCTGGAGAACCTTTTAGTGACATCCAATGTTATGTGGAGCACATGTGGATAGCCTCTAACGGAAGCCTACACTGTCCTTGCCGACACTATGACAGATCACATTGGATTGTGAACAGAACCATCAACGAAGAGAGAAATCTATCAAGGAAATTATTGTATTTTAATTAAATTAATTGTGACCAACATATGATGATACCCTCTATTGTTATGTGACTCAAATCCTTTCATTCATTCCCTGTTATATTATGAAGATCCAGTATTTTATTATCATGATGGATCTCATATTGATCGTTGTTAACAAAAAAAATTAATGTTGGGTAACTCACAAACATGGTTATTCTAAGCCTAAACCGTACCAGTGGTATCTGAGTTGTCATATCATTGATTATAATTATTTATTTTTCATTGCTTATTTTCACATTTAATAATTTTTTGTTTAAATTCATGTTAATAATTATTCGAATCTGAATCTTGAGTTCTATTCCTCCTCGTTCATTTCTCGTTCACCTTACAGAATCGATCTTTTAGTTTAATTTAGATTAAAATAAAATATATGATCTCATCCGGAGGTGTCAAAGAATCCTGGTCTTACAACACCATAACACACTACATGTATTCAGAATTACATGCCATGTAGTAAAGATTCAATTCATCCAACTGGTCCGCCAAACCATGCTATTTTTTGGAGTCTTTATATTTCTTAAATGACTCCATGTGTTGACCAGGAATAGGTGGGACATGGTTTTTGGATTAATCACCGTATGGACCACTGCACAGGGCATGTAGTCCCTTTTGGTTAATGTTTGTCCACATACCCTTTACAATGATTTCCCGGATGGAAACCGTGTACCACGGATACTACATGGCATGTGCCACCACTGAACACGTCATGTACTCAGAATATTTCTGATGTACATCTACACACCATGTCAGCAAGCATATATTTTGGATGGATGTTGAATGATAGTACACGCATTGTAGTCTCAACAATACTCCATTAACTCATCCAAATTACATTGTTTTATTACAATTTATTATTATTTTATTCAAACCCTTGAGATGTGTACCATAGTTTGGGCGTAAAGCTGAGGCACAACACACGACATGTGTTTTATATATGTGTGTTTAATTTAGCATCTTGGTAATGTTAGTTTTACTCATTGGGTAGTTCTGAATAGGAATTCATCGGTTTGCCTCCAGGGTACAGGTTATGTACAAAGATAATTTTAAATGAATTTATTTGTTTGAAGTTATAATGGATGAGAATCTCATGGAAATTTAGGAAAGGTTTTAAGATAAAATGATTGATTAATTAAAGTAAATTAATTGATTCCAGAATGATTTATCTTAAACATGAATGATTAAATAATTGAATGCTAGTTTTATTTATCCATAAATATCATTGTGTGTATGGATGATCATGATCTTGACCGGGACCTTTGTATATTTATGGATTATTTTAATTTATTTATTTAAATTGTATTTTTTTGGCATGTGTGACTTATCCTCATTAATATGTATGGCTTACATGCCCAAGGATTATTTTATGTAAAAACCCATTTTACCCCTCACCTACAAGTGAGGTAAAATCATATGTAATGTATTGATCTCCCAAGCTAGTGGAGGTGGATCAAGATAGGATACAAGGTGAAACCAATCCAAGGAGTTACAAAGGTGGACATGTGGAAATCCATAAACACGAACCCAAAAGGTTCAAGGTGTTTCTCTCCTAGGTATTGGGTTATTTTATAAAATGATAGATAAACTATCCAACAGAACAAGCTCATGATCGTAAAATTTATTTTATTTCTCTCAGTTTCATGGTTTATTTATTGTGGGTGAGTTGTAAAGATCACACAATTAATTAATTAAACAATCATGCAATATGGAACAAAAATAAGACTGGCTTCTGCATAAATATTATCATAGACCTAGTTAATCACTTAATTATATCCCACACAACTTTTACAAGCATGTATGAATGACAATAAAATGTCAATTTATATATAAGGATATAATCTCTCAAAGAAATATTAAGTCGGTATGGCCTTCTATAATATTGGTTAAAATCGAACAATAGTTCAATGTTATTGACCTGCCCTAGTTGGGGTTATTTCAATTATTGGGTAATTCTAATTCAAGGATTAGGGTGGAATTGACTTGGTTCCCATCAAGGGTTTACTGCCACAACAAGACATGGTGTGACCAAGAGGAAACGATTGAGGAAATCATAAATAAACATATTCCATGACTGGGGAGTCCAATCGACCGAGCAATGAACTACGAGTTAATACATATGGCATTTGGTGTGCCTACCTAAATTCCTTCAATTTTCTTGTCCAACCATAATTGGGGTAATGTAAAGGGAAATATGGATCTTTTCCACTAGAATATTCCGGCAAAAGAATATTCCAATGTCAATGGTGAGTGCTATAATATTTCAATAAAATAGTGGGAGACTAATAAATATTAATTTATTCATTGGTCTCAGTTTTATCATTATAATGTTTAAAACCTTTTCTCATTTTAATTTGTAGATACAGAATGAGAAATGACATCAAACATAACATTTCAAACCATAATAAAGAAGTAAATCCTTCTCACCAGCACTAATTTCTAGGAGTGGTAGAGGTTTTTACACATCATCCTTCGCCACGAGAGGAAATTGTATGTGTTGGAGGATCATATTACAGTTGAGCCTAAAAAATAAGCTAGTGATGACAAACTATCTCTCTATATGAAACATTCAGATGATGCCAAATATTTCCAATGTTACAGGCCACCAACCATGTCTAGTGATCTCTTAAAACAACATGAATACATGGATGTGTATAGCATAATGTTTCACCATAAGGATCACTATCAAGAGAAGGTAAGAAAGGATATATGTGAGATCTCCAACACTTTGTTTACAAATATTCTTGGATAGTCTACACCAGCTGAGACTCATTTAGTCAAGATAATTGGCTACATTGAATGCCTGATCATTTTAAGGATTATGTTCTCAGATGAGTTTCGTACATATCTCACCCAATCATCACTTCCCAAAACCTTCTCTAGGTTTATTCTCAACTTTAACATGAGAAATAATGAGAAGTGTTTATTGAAACTTCTGACCTTACTTCTCAATGTAGATAAGGGAATGGAGAATGAAAAACCCATAGTGCTTATGGTGAATAAGAAAAGGAAGGATACAGAAAAAGGAAAAACTACTTATAAACATTTTGATGCCCCTGAGAAATATCCTTCCAAGTAGGGGAGGATCCATAGGCAGGGTAAGGAATGGGAAGAAATATGTTTTTCATGTGGCATGCCAGGCCATTTGAAGATGAATTTCACCAAAAAAACATGGGGATTATAAAGGCGAGTTCCTTATCGAGTGTAATCATTCCATTTCAACATATTAGTTATTATATACAACTTTTGGAGCTCACATATGTATTAAAATGTAGGAACCAAGTAGATTTATAATGATTTCCAGATGGGAGGTGGATCTTTGAGCAGCCAATGGTGTGAGGCTGGCTATGTTATCCATTGGTGATTACCACCACCCATTTCATTCAGAGATAATTTCGGTTTTACATAACTGTTATTATGTTCCTAGTTTACCAAAAACATAATTATTGTATCATGTTTGGATATGGATGGATTTATTTTCATGTTTTGAAATAAGGATTGTTTCTTTGATAAGAACAATATATGTTACGGTGTGGTTAATTTGAAAAGTATTTTGTATGTATTAAATTATGAAAACCATGTTTTTTCAATCATTAATGAAAAAACCCACATGACTCATACAACACAAAGTTGTGGCATCACCATCTGGGTCATATTAAGGATAAGCACATGAAAAATCTCTTCAAAGATGGTTGTTTAGACTCTACTGAGCTAAAACCACTTGATGGATGTCATGCATGTTTATAAGGTAAAATTTCCAAGCCACATTTCTATGGAATGGGTGAAATGGACACATATCATATATGATTGGTATACATAGATGTGTGTGGGTCATTTCCCATTGATGATAAAGGTGGATATTCCAACTTCATTACATTTACTGATGTTTTGAGTAGATATGGATATATCTACAGAATGAGGTAAAAATCAGAGGCCTTTGAGAAATATATGTAATTCAGGAATGAATATGAGAACCATCATGGTAAGAAGAAAAAGCAGCTTTGATCAGATCGAGGAGGAGAATATCTTAACCAAGAATTCATCATCCTTTTACGAGAGTCTAAGATTATATCTCAACTCAATTCTCCTTATGTACCATAGTGGAATGGTTTTAGTTAAAGGAGTAACCACACCATGTTGGACATGTTGAGGTCAAGGATGAGTCATTCATATCTTCCATTATCCCTTTGGGGATATGTATTACAAACTGCATCATTCACATTGAACCGAGTACCAACTATGTCATAAAATTGAATTCCATCAGAGTTATAGAATGAAAAGAATCCCATTTTGTCGCACACATGTATATGTGGATGAGAGGTGTTTGATAAGGCCTTATCACTAAATAACTACCACCCAAGGCACAAGGTGTATCATTATAAGATATCCCAAGTTAACGAAAGGATATTACCCATATAACTGTTCAGACAATAAAGTTATTGTCACCCGACAATCCGTTTTTCGTGAGAGGGAGAATATCCTCATGAATGATACTGGGAGAGAGAATGACTTTGATGAAGTTGATCCTCAAGATAAATATGATTTGGTACTGGATCAAGTTCCATAGGTACCCATGGAAGAGGTTCTAGAAACAGAAGTGTTTCTTAGCAGATAAAGAGAAGTAAGGGAACCAGAATGATTTGGTTTCCTAGTCACCATGGATGGTGAATCATTATTATTGGAAAATGATGAACCACTCTCCTACAAAAAAATAGTAGAGAGCTCAGAAGCTATAAGATGGCTAGAAGCTATAATATCTAATATAGATTCCATGTATCAGAACCTAGTACAGGTTCTAGTTGATGAGCCAGTTGATGTAAAACTTGTTGGATAAAATGGAAATTCAAGAGAAATATGGACATATACGGTCAAGTTTCCACCTATAATGAAAGGATAATGGATAAAGGATTCATAAAGTGTCATGGAATTGACAGTAATGAAACCTTCTCTCCACATTCCATGTTTAAATCCATAATAATCATACATGACATAACAATTTACTATGACTAAGAGATTTGGTATATGGATATCAAAACAACATTCCATAATGAGAAACTCCTGGATGATATCTATATGAAACATCCAAAAGTATTTGTGACACAAGGTGAATCCAAACGGGTTTTCCAATTGCAGAAATCCCTTTATGGATTAATTAAAGCATCTAGGTCACAGAAAGATCGATTTGATGAAGCCATAAGGGAATTTGGTTTCATTATGAATGAATGTGTGACATGTGTTTATAAGAGGTTTAATGGGAATTCATTCGTTATCCTGTAGTATATGTTAATGACATATTACGTATTGGAAAAGATATAACAATATTAAAGTTAGTAAAGGATTGGTTGAACAAGTGTTTCTCCTTTAAATAATTAGTTAAAGCATCCTACATTCTAGGGATCAAGATCATTCGTGATAGATCCAAGAGGATTCTGGGACTAATTCATGGTTCATACATTGACCATAAACTAAAGAGATTTAGTACTGAACAATCTATGAAGGGTTTGGTCCCATTGTAACATGGCCTAAATCATTCTACGAAAATGTGTCCTCAAACACATCTTGATAAAGATAGGATGAGTAAGATCCAATATTCTTCAGCTATAGGATCTATTATGTATTCCATGTTATGTACCATGATTGATGTTGCATATACACTAATCATGGTAGGCATATTTTAATTAGATCCAAGAGAACTACATTGGACTATCCTTAAGTATGTGGGAAAAAGTATGTATATGTTACTGATGTATGGAGTAAACGTGGAGCTTGACATCAAAGGGTATGATGATTCTTGTTTTTAGAAATATCATAATGATGTGAAGTTGAAATAAGGATATGTTTTCTGTCTCAACGGAGGGGCTGTGAGCTGGAAGAGTTCAAAGAATCTTTTTGTAGTCTATTATACAGCCGACTCCAAATATATATCAGCTTATGATTCATCCATGTAAGCCATCAGGATTCCGAACATTGTCAAGGGGCTTGATGTGGTGCCTGGAAGTAAAGATCCTATCACATTGTTTTGTGATGAAACTACAGTGGTGGTTCTTCCAAAAGAACCAAGGTTACATAAATATACTATGAAAATTATTCAAATGTAACGCCTATTGAAGGATTTTTATCAAAGGGATGATGTTTTAGGGAGAATAGTGTCCACAGAAGAGAAAGTGGTAGAGCCCATGACTGAAGGCCTGTATCAACAGAAGCACAAATATCATATGAGAGCTAGTGGGTTAAAAGTTGGGAGCATCTGGCTCTTGGCCCAGTGGGAGTCTGTTAGATTTGGTGGACTATAACCAACTACCTTGTACTTTATTCATTGATAAATACCTTATCACACCTCAATTGTTCTTATACGTGACAATTAATGTGATAATATCATAAAGATAGATATTGCACTAAAGGGTCATACATGATATCGACTATGATGAGAAACCAGAAGTTCCATAACACTGATCTTGAATATGTGTTCTATTTTTGGATTATGTTATTTGTGGGACAGAAATAATACAGGCCTTATATAGAGAGGTCTCACAAATCATTGAGGCACATTCCCATAGTGTGCGCCCTTGGTAATATCAAGGATGATATAATGAGAACGAGACCCGCCAGTTGGAAAACAACATTTCATAGTGTTATTGGATGTTCCTATCTAGGGATGTGTTTATTAGTCCGTAGAATTTATGATTATTATTAATGGGTATTACAACTTGTTCACTTAGATGTTTTATTGAAAACTGTGATGACACACTATTCGCAGCGAGGTAGGATATGTTGGGTGTGTCATGATTAATGTTACAATAATAAATAATTGGAGAAAGGATTTGTCCCTTATGCTCCACAATAGAATTAGATATATCATTCCCTTTGATGGAATTTATAAAGCCCAAATAAATTCATGGACATGGTGAGGAAAGGACAAGTTCAATTTTGGAATGTCAAAGAAAGACTTATTGAGCACTTGGGTCGATGTAACTGGCATGTACCTTGCTTGATTCGAGATAACGAGATAATGAAATTACATTTCAAAGTAAGTGTTCATAAGAGGTGACACGTCCTTGCAACATTAACGTCTTTCTCTATGGATTTTTTTGCATGTTTCTAGATTCCAACCTTGAAATTTAGGCTGGATCTTCCTAATTCCACTAAGAAAGAGTCCTAGAGGGTCACACATTAAGTGTGACCATGTACTCAGTTAAATATTAATTTAACTTGTTGAATAATGATTATTCCTAATTGTGAATTAATAATTATTCAAGTCTTTCTAATCACATTTTTTTCAACACTAGTTTTTCAAAGAATATAGTGTAGGATAAATAATATATTTATTAGCGAGTAATGTTGTGATATTAATTTGAGAAACAAATTTCAATTATTAATGGTCTAATAAATCTGGTAGAGGAAATAGAGAAAATTGAAAAAACACAATTTCATGTCATGTATAGTTATATATATACACCAAGTAGTTTTTTTGGAGATTTTTTGAGAAATAATAATATTTATTTAATTAAATAATATTAGGTGTAATTTGTTGGGAATATTTCATATAATAATAATTGTCAACTATTATTATTAGACATTGGGTTTTAAAAGTAATTAAATGAAATTAATTAATTATTTCTGGTAATTAATGGTTTTTATAATTCTATATAATTAAAATCCAAATTATATTGTTTTCATTAGACCTATCCATTTTTTTGGTTCTTCACAACATATCTACTGAATTCTATTCTTCCAAGACAGAATTATTATCTTCCATGAATGCTCTCTGGTTATGAGAGAAATCCTCCCCCACCAGATCAAGGAGAGAACTTTGGAAGCATCTCTCAAGGAGATCGAAGGTGGACATCACATGTAGAGGCTCTTCCATGTTATCACTCGAAGATCCCTTCAGAAATGTCTGTTGATTCATAGAGCCTATGTGGATCATTACTAGATAAATACTGCACTTGGCTTCCATGACACAGTGATGGATCACATTACATCATGACCAATAACATCAACAAAGAGAGAATTCCATCAAGGTAATTATTTCATTTTAATTAATTTAATTATAACCAACATATGATGATCCACTCTATGGTTCTGGGACTCCATTCATTTATTTCTTTCTTCAATCTATTCCAAATATCTGTTGTTTTATTACTGTGATTGATCTTGGATGAATCAATGTTCATAGAAAAAATTAAAGTTGGGTAACCCACAAACTCACTTCCACTACACCTGAAACCAACACAAACTACCACATCTCAATGGTACAAATATATTAGTAGTATAGGGAAAAAGATATAAATATTTTAATATTAAGTTACATTTTAATAAATAACACAACATATTATTTTCATTTATTATAGTATTTTTCCCTTTAGTATTTACTTGAATATCAACCACAAAACACTTCCTATATTCTTGTGAAAAATTAAACATATGGAAGGGGTGTGATCTGTTTCTTAGTAATGGTATGAGTACAGAAAAAGATAACATTAATCAATATGGAATAGAAAAAATGCTTATATAAATATTGGGTAACACATTCATTTTTAAATAAAAAATAAGCATGAGGAATAAAATTCAGGGGATAAATTGTAACTTCCTCACCCATCGTCCACTCAACTAGGGCCCCGATACGGTTGGTCCCATTGAATCAAGTGTGACTCCCCATATTCTAGAGTCTATAGAAAAGCAATGAGGGACTAAGGGTATGATGGGGATACTATACCTTCATATTGGAGTGGAACAACAAAAAAAACTAAATAAAAAGAAATTAATGAATGAAAAAAATAGACATTATAGATACATGATCGGTAAACCACCATAGTAGAAGGAAAAATAAATAGATGTAATTATGGAAATGATTATGAAATAAAAAACTATATAACAGTAAATAATTGAAAAAAATTTAAATAATTACAAAACCCCAATGGTTGATTCAAATAGAGATATGTAAGCGCAAACAAATATACAGAAAGTGGAAAATGGGGATATTAAAATAAAAAAATCTATAAAAAATCAAAATTGTAAAAAATAATGATCCACTATAATCCCAATAATTAGATCACTTATCTAGTCCTATTATCCAATGAATAGGTAAATAATAAAATATGTCTTTAGTAGGGAGCTTGACCTTACCCATACAAGGAGACTAGTAATCCACTATGGTACAAAAGGTGGACCAAGTATGATGTGATATAAAATCCCAATAGGCCACTGCCAAGGGTGTCAGGAAGTAATCCTACATCATTAAATACAAATATAATATGTAATTTATACAGAATATAAAAAAATGCTAATAAATGAAAACAAGAATTCTAAAGATTCTATAGGACGTGTTGAAGGCTCTATCAATTTTGATGGAGTCTAGAATGAGTCTGATCTGTATCCTTATATTTATATATATAATAATAACATATATATTATAGTTTGACAATGTATCCACCTATATTCACTATGTATGTGTGGACATATGAAGGAATATACAAGGTTATTTGGTGCAATATGGACCCATGGTGTTACTCAAGAGTCCATAATCACTTGAAAAATCTATATGCTCAAGTAGATGGAACATTCCCTAAATCACCAAAAGAATGTGAGATATTAGGATAAACACTCGAGATTTGTGGGGTGAGTCATCTATCGCAACACCCAATATGAATGAAAATGAAACATCTTGTCTGGAACATAAATAACATTATAAAAATAATACTAACTCTAGGGATTACCTCTAATTCATCAATATCATTATTCCTAATACATACAAGGGCGTTACATGTAATTCAATTCACATTGTGTAGATACTTAACCAGAGGAGATAAATTTACACATGTTTTTATTCCATATAATCAAGCCACTAAATTAATCAAGTTAGGTAGATTCATAATCATGTAAATCTCGAACACATATAATGTCTTACAATCCATTAAACTATTATATAAAGGAGTGAAATTCCATTTCCAAGACAAAATGAACACTTAAGAATATTTTCTATTTTTAAAAAAATTAATTTGAAGAGGGAAAATAATTTGAAACTCCCACAAGGTTGCTATAGTTGAGGCATAAATCCTCTAAACACTTTTCATGTGTTAGTAAAAATATCTCTTAATTCTTCTTTGGGGGTGATTATGTTTGCTGAAAATGTTTGAGGTCATTGATGAAGGACAGTTATCAAAGAAGAAATGAAGATTGAGCATGAGATATCTAGTCTCACACAATCACAAAATAACTAATATCGTATAAGCATGGAATTTTTAATCATTCATGAGTGTAAAATTACTGATGTCTTGCAAGTGTGAAATGTCGGACTTCATGAAAGTGTAAAAAATTTTATCTCATGAAAAATAAATTTTTTTGATAACATGAATGAATAAATCTCAAGTCTTGATCAAGGGTAAAATGTTTGTTCACAAAAAAAATGTGAAATATCAGATCTCACCATATATATATTTTTTTCTCAATAAAGAATGAATGCCTGAGTTTCCATATGGGTGATATGTCAGAAATCGAAAAGTGAGAATGTTTGAACTGATCGCATTGGGTGAGAATGTATGAAATGATATCACATTAAGATCATGCGATGAACATGACAACAAGGAATTATTGTCAAGGGAACTTGCAAACAGATCTCTTGTGGTGCATGGATAAAAATGATGGATGGAAATGAAAGTGGTATCACTAGGTCATTCAAAATCGAGATACCACATTATTTTCTTTGGATCTCACAATGTGATCCCTTGTAGTGTATGATTTTATTTGGATATCATGATGGGATACTGTACAACAACTATGATTGGATTTTGATATCATGATGGATCATGTAAAGAATAGGAAGAAAACATCACTAACTATCACAAGATCAAATTTTTATCTCGATATACGATCAAATGAAGTGCATGATGGAAGTTTATATGGAAGTGGTATAAATTATTTTTTATGATTTTTAGAGATTAAGGTGGTGAATTTATTCATATAAATACCCTCTAACCCATCCTATAATATGATGATGTTTTACCTCATTGTTTTATCTGAATTAACGTTTGAGAAGGAGTATCAGGAATAGATATCAAAAAATAGTTTTTCATAGATATCTCATGAAATAGTTTACATAATTGACATTTTGTTAGTGTTGTTACTGGTATGAAAAAAATTCATGTAGAACATGAAAGATTAGTTACACCAGGTTCTTGAGAAAAGTGATAAAGGGGTATCCCAACAGGGTCTTATGTAAACCCTGAAATGGGACCCACAACAGGATCATTCACAAAGCGTGAAATGGGTCTCACACCATGACCTTTCCCAATGCAGGAAAGGTGTCTTACACCAGCATCTCGATCATAGTGTGAAATGGGTTTCACATTAGGTTCTAACACAGAGTGTGAAAATTTCTTGCGCTAGGATCTCATGTAAATGTTTACATGCTTGGATCTATGGTAGAGAGTGAAAAGGGTATAATGATATTATTTCCTGAAAAGGGTTACACACCATGATGAAGCACAAGGTTACACTGTAGTATCTCACACAAGGGGTTACGTGCTAGTGTCTCGGGTAGGGGTATCACACTATAGTATTGAACAAGGAGATACATTCCTACATAATCGTATTAACAATATCATTTTCAAATATAAATTCTAAATGTGAGTAACAATATAATGTATCTTCACCATTTAACAATACTTTTAGAAGATATTTATTCAATACTAAATTCATGTTAGTGAAAGGAAGACTTTTATTCTCTTTAAGATCATTCCAAAGCTATGGTAATTAGTATTTATACAATAAATAAGTGTTTTTTCTAGTTGTCTATAAATTTGAAGTTCTAATTCTAGGTCATTTCACATATGTGATGGTGATTCTCCGAAAGACCTTCAATAGAGAATCTATAGATACAATTAAGGATGCATTAATTATTCATAACAAAGGACCAACATTTCCATAAATTATATGTGGAAACACTATGGAGTAGTGATAACAAGAAAAGGAATAAGTTAATCCTTTCCACTAACAATGAGATAGTGAATGAAAGATTGAGGGAGTGACCCTTGGGATGTAGTGAGATACTCCTTATCATCATAAAGTCAATGAGCTTGGATATAGACATGATCTATCCAAAACCTTGAATTGAATGTGACCCTTAACATTTTTATACATCATTACATTTTAGTTTAATGGTCATGGGATTTATCATGATGATGATGAATCAAGTATAATTCTATATATCATTGTGTTTTCCATTCTACTTTCATTTCTTTTCATAATCATCAGAAAAAATTAGAATGGAAAGACAAATATAATCACTAATGATAAAACAAACTAAAACTTATAATAATGAGGTCATGATCCAATGTGGAAGAAATAATTTTCAAAAGAATATCCATATCAAAATTCTGCTATCAATCAGGGTATCTCGTCCCTATTAGGACCTAATAATTTTTAATAGAGGGTAGGTTATTTTTTCTATTTTCTTTTCTCTAACAAGGTTTACTATACTATTGGAATTGAAGTGTTAGTTTTATCTTATCTCGATTTGCCAAGTAAAATGAGAGAACAACAAATAGGAAGAATAAGTCATGTGATATTCCTCAGTATAAAAGGGTATATTAAATAAGTGTGATTCAGTATAAGGAAAACAATAATGTACTAAAAATGTTTTAGATGAATTGAATAGAGAAAATATATACTCACTCTATGATGCTTCATGATTGAGTGTAGAACCAGATATTAAAAGTGATACTGAAATAAATGATTCGATAGAGAGTCCAATAAGAAGAAAAGTTGAGTTTTTCCATGAAAAAAAAGATTCCGATCAGAAATTGAAAGTATAAATTAAATATAAATATATTTGGATCAAATTTTAAAAAATTGAATCCAACAATATAAAATGATTAAATAAAATGCTTGTTGAAGTGTCCACAGATCTAAGAGAGAATAATTATTCCCTACATGAGGAATTGGAAAAAATAAAACATGATCAAATGGGAATAAATCTGGACTCAGATAAAATGATAAATTTAAAATACACAAATTATGTTCTTTTTACACATATATCTGAACCAATTTAGGGGAAGTAAATGATAAAAAAGAATAAAGTATTATATAATGATTATTTTGCTCATATGAATTATAAAATATCATTGAAATATAACTTGATGAATAAATAATCTCTATAATTGGAGGATTAGATGACTAGAGTGTCGAATCTCATGGGATTAAATAATGACCAACTTGAATCAAGGGGTAAAAAGATTAAAAAATTGGTAGAATATTTAGAATTATTCGAGAAAGATGTTGAGAATTTTATTACCAAAGGCATGCCCAAATTTATGGATGATTTAAACATTCCATTTGATTATCATTCAGTAGGTGATAATGAAATGAATGTAAAATATGGTACATGAGAGGAAAAAAATGAAATGATTATCTCATACTATAGTCAATTATTTTTTAAAAATATGTTATTGGATATGACGAACACTCTCCCATGATTGAGAGAATGATAACCATGACCATATCCAAAAATAGGAAAAATATTAAAGAAACTAGAAAATAATCTAAAATGCATCTTACTGTATGTAATAAAAACATTTTTTATTTCAGTGGGACATATGGCCTTATTCTAATTTTATGTTTTAAAAAATTGAAATATATTTCATATTGCGAAGATACAAATATTACTAATATCTTACAATAAGGATAATAATCATGGAATTTATGAATCATATGTGTCCCAATATAAATTATTCATTGAATTCTACTATTGTGGAAGTCAAGGACACATTATAAGTATGTGTGAAGAAGAAAGAGGGATTAATATCAGAAGAAGAACTCTGGTTATATAAAAATATTAGTCGAGATATGATTAAATGAGTTATGTATTTAATATAATATAGTTTATATATAAAAATCATGTGAATTTGGAAATTCATTGCAGAAAAAAGAAATATGGGATAAAAAAGGAACTGAAAAGAAGATCCCCTTCTCTTGGAGTGCATAACAAAAAATCACATTTTTTAGGACAACATGATAACTTGAAAAATATATTGACATCCATAGGGGAATCACAAGGAGATCAACCAAAGGTTTATCAATAACCACCTCTTTTACGCTCATAATTAATCTCTTGTAAATTATGTGAACAAACCTTGGTTAAAAAATGGAGGATATTCTGCAGTTGTGATTAAGAAGAAGTAAATTAACTAAAACACTCCACCCCAACAAGAAAGGGTTAAAATACATATATAACTGATAAAATTGTAATTAATAAATAATTACCTGAAATATTTTCATTTCATGTCACATGGATAGAAGAGAAGGTAAGATAAATATCCCTCTAATAGAAGAATAATCATGACCATTCAATAAGTGGAATTATTTCTACACAAATAATGTACATGAAAAATGGAATATTGGTCGAGCATCAAAAAATGAAATTTATAATAATGGTTTTAAACCCAAGATATGTGAAAATGGAAAATCCAATAAAATATAAATATTATAAGAATAATCAGTATATCAGTAATGAATATTTAGTCATATTACCAAAATCGTTGAGGTTTGAAGGGCAGTTGGAACAAGCACAAAAATAGTATAGTACATTGAAAGAAAGTATCAAAGGTTTGATCTATTAGTATCGACTATAATCCTTCACTTTAGGATGAAAAAGGTTCCCATATCCCAATATTTTTATGGTTTCTCATATCCATTGGAATTTTTGTAAGACTGTGGGGGAGATATGATCCAAGAGGTGTGTGTGATGAAAGGGAATAAGATAATTAGTTGAATGAGATACATGCAATAGGATGAATGTAAATTAGAGAAATTAACATATGGTATGAGAATCAAAGAGTTATGTTACCAAAAAACCCTATTGGTTGAATCATTATCTAAAAATTCTATGTTGCTGAAGTATAATGTTATATGCTGAAGACTTCAGTGTTAAATAGAAGAGTTGTCAAATATATTCATGAATGATCTAGTGGTTATTTGTTTCATTGTATTTTAAAACATTGGTATCATGCCTCCTTTAAAATCCAATGAAAAAATATTAATTGGGTGATATGAAACAATATTCCTAGAGATAAAGTGACAAGAACACCGGGTGAGATAGCCTCATCCGAATGAGAATCACCTAATTAATTGATTAGAGTTATTCTGATAGAATTCATGGAATTAAGTGAGTTACATGGATATAATAGGATATTATTGTCATAAACTCTTGTTTCATACAACAATTTATTTTTAATTAGGCTTAGAGGATATGTCAACAACTCAGTGCCACATGGTAATTTCACTTTCGGAAAAACTTATAGATGTAGAGAACTCAAAAGAAGAATGTGTCTTAGATAATTACATGTACTAAAAAGGTTAAAATTCAATCATATGAGGAATAATGGAATCAAATTTGATGTTTCATATTGTTGAATTAGCCAAGTGGTTTTTTTTGAATTTCAACATTTAATATCTCATGGGATAAACAGATGTGAGTTATCAAATGTTAGAGTAATTTATCTTTATATGTATTTTAAGAGATAAATGAATAATATGTTTCCCCTCATGATTTTGAAGAGTATTTAAAATATAATACATGGATATCAATGACAATGTGAGAGTATATTCATAAATGAAGGATTCCCCAATTGAATTCTATTGGAAATTGGGATATTATGGTGAAGTATATGATTAGTATTCATTGTGATAATTCATGTTTTATAAAATTTCCAGTCCATCAATCAAAATAAAATAACATTGCCATGAATTATCATTTTATCAAGGAGAAGGTGGACAAAGGGCTTCTAATGTTATTGTATGTTCCTAAAAAACTATTGGTTTCAGACATTCTAAAAAACGGCCTTACCCAAAGATTCGTGTGATTGTCATTGAGTGGATCGTGGAGTTCATTTGATTTTATGCACTTGAAAAAGTGTGGATATAGGACCCTCTCTCCCTAAGGAATGATGTGATTTTCCCAAATGTGATTATCTATGTTGTTTAGCCTATTACAGACAACAAAGGATTGATCTTCATGCTCATTGACAATGAGGAAGATTTTTTTGCTATAAATGGGGAAACTTTTCTTAATAATGATAGGGGAAAATATTATAGGTGGAGTAGTGAAATACATGGAGTTTTAAATCTATTGACACTAATGTTTATAGATCAATGGTTATATATCATGACATGTGGGGTTTGTGGTGATTGAAGTTGACTAGATTGGGAAAGAAATCATTCACTGATGAACTTTTCATGATTCTATTATTTATCATGATGAGAATTGCTCATTTTTTCCTAGAGTGTGTGTTGTGTAAATATCTAATATCTTTCAAAATCATAAGAAAAAAATGTTGAGTAGAATATGGAAGATGATTTAACATGGTATAATAATCTTAAGAGGTTTCAGGAATCCCAAAGGGGGTATTGTTAGGAAAAAATACCTCATAATGTTTCTTTAGGGTCAATTTGTTTGTTTATATGGTCTCATGTTTTTGAAAAAGGCTGGTTGTTAAAGATTTCGTGATGATTGTGTATGATATATCTAATCTCACATGTGTGTGAAATAAATGATATCATGTGAATGATAAATGTATCATCTCGTGAAAGGGAGAAATAATAGATCTTCTGAAAGCGTGACATGTATGATCTGATGAATGAAAAAAAATGTTTGATATCATGAAAGCATGAATGTCAAGTCTTGTGAAAGGGTTAAATGTTTGATCATTAGTAAGTGTGAAATGCATGACCTCATGAATGAGATAAATGTTTGATCTTCCTATGGTGTAAATTTTTGATCCCATGTAAGGGAGATATTTTTGATCTCACAAAATGTAAATAGTTCAACTTATCATACATTGTGTGAATTGTCGAATGGATCTACCATTGAGATCTTGTGGTGTTACATGATGAAAAAGAATGAATGTAAATGGATCACTTGAATTTCATCAAGATAGTGAAAATATATAAATGATCAAGGTATCTAATGGTTGTTCAAAATGTTGTCATGACATGATTGACTTCAGATCTGACAAAGCAAGTGACTGTATTTGGATCTCATGATGGGGGCTAACATAACACTCATGATTGGCTTTGGATATAAGAATTAATCTTACTATGAAATAGAATAAAACATCACTACTCATCACAAGATTGAATTTTGATCTCTCGATTGGATCACACAAAGCACGTGATTCCATTTTCAATAGCGGTGGAACAAATGGTAGTCCATAATTTTTGGAGATTAAGGAATTCGATATATGCGTATAAATAACCCAAACCCATCCTTAATATATGAAAATGCTTATCCACATCATATTATCTGAAACAACATCTAAGAAGGATTCTATTAGAGAGATCACGTAAAATATTTTCACAAAGATATATTGTGAAGCGGAATATGTTGTTGATATAGTGTAAGTGTTTCCCATAATATAAAAAATTTATGATGAAAATCATGAAATGGTTCACACACTAGGTTCTTGTGAATAGAGTGATAGGGGTATCCCACTATGATATCACACAAAACATGAAAGTGGTGTTGTATCAGGATCTTGCACAAAGTTTTAATGGGGTCCCGCACCAGGATCTTATACATAATGTGAATGTAGTATCACACAAGGATATCACATTGATAACAAAAATCTCTTGTGCTAGGATATCACACAAAGGGTCACGTTCCATGATCACATGAAGAGTTTGAAAAGTGTCTCACATTATGATCACATACATAGGGTTACATGTCATGATCTAATGCAAGGTTAGTGTACCTCTATAACCATAAAATCCAAGAGTTGGTGCATTATTTTATTACATAGTCATGATTTCAAAGTATCAAATCTTATAGGGATTATTTGTTTATTATCCTTGACGAACTAGATACATAATTGGTTCCTCTATAACATTGGTAAAACATAAACCATAACAAGGTACAATAATTTTCATCCTTCAAATCATTCAAAAAAATTCATCTTCATAAACTGGGGAAAATAGAAAAATTAAATTGGTGATCCCAAATACTCTGTAAGAGTATTTAAATGGAATGAATTTATTAATTAATGAGAAACAAACGACATCGTTTCATGAGGCGGTAATTCGTTGTACATGAATGACAAATTGGTAACCCATTTGAGGGATGTGTGTATACATGAAGGTAAAAAATTGACATAAAAACATCTAATTAATTTGATAATACAAGTATTATAATATAATAATTTAATGATAATAAACTTTGTAGTACGAAATGAAATAAAACTAAAGTGATCACTGAAGAATGTTACCTATAATTTGGGTAACTCTTTTTTGTTTATACCAAAATAATTCCTTTTTCTGATTATTTAGAAAAGTGTATATTCTAGTATTATATTATGTATGTTAGGAGCTTATTATATTTGTTTTTAGTTGAGATAGATTGCCCAAATTTAGGTGATAATCTGAGGTATGAGGTTCCCTTTTATAATTGAGGCAATGACCACTTTGGGAAACATAAAAAATATTAAATTAATATAAATTAATTATATATTAAAAATTGATCCAAATATATTTATATAGAATATAAGATGATTATATGTATAAGTAATGTCATTAAATAATTTTTTTGGTTGTTTAGGTCACATTCTTCCCCATATCTTTTGGATTTAAACTATAGTTAATCTGTTTAACTCTTATTGTGATAACATGAATTTCTACACTTTAAGGGTAAATATAGTTACTATAAAACGAAAAAATAACCCTAAATGAGTCATGAATAAAACATTAAGCTTTAACCCATTTTTTAAATTTTATATCATTTAGTAAAATATTATATATTTTAAAATATCATTAATGTAAATAATGACACCATTCATTTCGTGAAATTTTAAAAATATCAATAGATAAGATAGCTTCAAAAAACCATTAATAGAAACCTAATATGACTAGGTAATCTATAAAATTATTTAATGATAGTAATTGTTTGAAATTATATTTATTTTTGAATGTTTAATAATAAATATTTGATATGTCCATTAACTAAACAATTACTAAATCATCAAGGTGCAAGTATTAAATTTAATTATTTATTCCATAAAAATTAAAAATAAATAATAATGATGAAGATAAAAAATTTATCTTTACAATATCTATTTATAGTCAACTATTTATTCTTAATAACCATATATTGAAAATGTAATACTTTTTAAAAACATGAGTTTGACATATTGGACTTCCAATAGAATAAAATAATAAAAAATGCATAAAGTCAACCAAATGTCTCCATAAAGAAAAAAATGACCCCAAGGATGATTTATGTCGACAATAAATAATCCATTAAAATTATGAATAGTTTTTGGTAGCTTTATAATAATTATGGCATTATTTCAACAATTATTTAATTAATTTACACTAAAATATGGTAATTAAAAAAATACTAAAGATACTATTCATAATGCCAAAAAAAGAACCAATTTAAATAATTTGAAACCACTAATTTTAAATATATATTCCATTTTTCAAAATTGAAAACACATAATTTTCAGTAATTAATTTATATTTAAACCCATTGATGGAATAAGAAAAGAGGTATTTAAAGTGAAAACATTCAAAATAATTAATTGTTTTTATTTCATTATTAAATGTAAAATTAATCACAATGAACTTAATTAGATTAAATGATAAAACTGGATCTAATTTTCCATTAAATATAACTAAAAATATAAATTAACACTATACATTTTTTCGATGAAAAATTAGGATTCAATTAAAATTAAATATTGGATCACTATTCATCAAAATATAATACTAATTAGAAAAATTCCAAAAATTCAACCAAATTAATTTTTTATATAATTTTTTAAATAATAATTTTAATTTATCATGTTAAATATATAATAGTGTAAAAAATTAGATTTCACATAGGTACTATATTAAAAGGTGGTAAAATTTCCTTCATAATAATATTGGTTTATATATGTAAAATTGAGATTATTTTTATCTTATTCATACTAAATATATTGGATGAATATAAAAATTATATTATCGAATAAATTATAAATATATATCATTCTATAATTCAAATTAATGTAATTTATTTTGATAAAATGACTACGTGATCATAAAATGGTTCATTCTAAAACATTTCCTATATATTCAGTTGGATCATATATTCATTTATAAATTATTTGAAACCAATGAATTCAACCATATATTCTCATAAGTTAGTTAGTATTATTTATAATAACCAATATAACAAATATTTTATATTTTATTATGTTAAGTAATAATATTCTAAATATATATTGTTGATTGGTAAAATGTATCCTTGCATGTTACATAAACCAACTCATAATTCGGCATCCTATAAGCATAACATTTTGTTTTAAATAAATCAAGATATCAATAAAATTAAATTTATTTAAAAATTGAAATATTGTAATGTATTAGGGTGTTACATTCATCCCATCATAATTAAATTTCATCCCCAAAATGTAAACATGATCTTAGTAGACTAGGTTTTGATTTTCGAAAATAAATAATTATTGAAAAACACACATAAAAAATAGTGTTAATAATAAATATTATTATAAATAGGGTAAATGAAATGAGACGGCCACAAAAAAAGATACTCTTTCAAATATGATAACATTTGTCAAAACATGTATATAAAAGAGAAATATGATTATCTTGTTATAATGGAGAATGGTTGAGAACATTCTCATCAGAAATTCTACCATCCCACGACTGTAAATTTGTGATGCTTTAAAGAGTCCATTGTTTTCCCAGTAAGAAAATAACTGAACAACTTTTTTATTGGTAAATGAATTTCAAAGAGTTAAAGAATTAATTTAATTCCTATAATATGAATATAAGGAATCATACTTACTTGATATGTAGTTTTTCATATTTTAATCAACTTCCACCCCAATGTCATATTTTTCTCCATATGATTAGTATTAAAACTGATTTTTTCATTTGTGAAGTGTTTAAATCAATTTATATGGATCATAAAATATAAAAAAACAAAAACATCAACTCATCATTTCATTATACATTACCCAAAACCAAAATGGGTAGGATAAGATAAGATAAATATTTTTAAAAAATAAACTTATATATGAATAAAAATAACTTTAATCCCCAAAATTATACTTTAATACCCAAATTTCAATATAGATCATGAAAAATAGAAATCCTTCCAATAAATTTTTCTAGACTAATTTTCCAATAGAAAAATAATAATTATTTGATCATATAGTCTTCCAAATAATATTAATCACTCTTAATGTCTTATACAAAAAAATTTAATTCCCTAAATCATATAATATCCATGATATAAAAACCATTTCTATAAATTGCCTTAATGACTATAAATCCATAATAAAATCATATATCAATCCAAAATATAATTCATATTTTACTTCAAATATAAAATACCTTAGTATTTTGTTTACCATGATCATATATGGTTCACAAAATAGTGAACTTAATCTTAAATAACATTAGTCACATAATCTCCAAATCATTTTCCAATACCAAGGTAATTTAATTGATAAAAAATTTCCCAAAAATATAAATAACCTTTATTCATTAGATGTTTTAACTAAAAAAATGTGAGGCTAACCAAGACTTCATGTAGGCTAGTGGTAGGCATTTCCCACCTTTCACCCTTTGGTTGTGTATTTAAACACTTTGACCCTGCCGGAAATGACATGTTGTTACCCATCGTGCGGGTTGTCCTTTTTATAAAACTATATTAATATAATTTCAAAAATATATATGATTGAAATCCTTTAAATAAGGAAAATAACTAAATAGCCTCTTAACTATGGTTTTTAATAAAACCTATATACATAAATAATTTATCTCTTTTATTTCATCTTTGGTAATTCATTGGTGTAAGGTTTATCTTAGGACATTAATATTCATTATCTATTCAAATCCTTCATAATTTTAAGTAAATAAAATTTGATTTATTCTCATAATATCCTCCAGGATTGTCAAAATAGGTGTGCTGTAAGGACTATTGTTGTTTACTGGTTTATACTTGATAGAGGCTCAACTCACCTTTTTAGAGTTGTAAACCATAAGAATATATGTTCCCAAACTAAATCAACATATAGTATCTAGACATGGATGTACTTCATATAATACGTTATGATCTCTATCTAACTTATTTTTTTCACCTATAAATATCCATAAAGCCTACCATGGAGTCATGTTCTGTAATATATGTTTTCCAAATTATAATTTTGAAGGTTTCTACTAAAAATTATATGATAACAACTGCAATTACACATCCATAGAATCCCAAATATGGTGCATTATATTATTAGATTAAATGATTATATAGAATCAAATATCAAAGTATTTATCTATTTTGTAGTCTTGAAGAACATGGTATATAAATGGTTCTCTTATTGCATTATTAAATCATAAAACATAACCATGGAAAATAAATTTCATTGATGAATTCATAAAAAATATCATATTTATAACATGGGGAAAATAGAAAAAATAAAAGGGTGAGAACAAATGATCCGTAAAAATTTTTAAATTTAAATAAATAATGAATTAATTAGAATAAATCACCTTTCCATGGTAATTAACTATTGATAAATTCCATTTAAATAACTAGATAAGGAATAAAAAATATATAATAGTAGGTAATTAAAGAGAAATAAATTTAATAAAAAAACTAATAATGAAATGAATCCCTAGATAATTCAATGAAAAAATATAATCGATTAAAATAATAACTGAATTATCAATAAAGTCAATGATTAATTATTAGACGTCATGTATCTGATATATGCACCACTACCATCATGACCTTTCATAATATGGATTATTTCTATGGGTACAAGACCATCTATTCTATATGGAAAAAACACTAAGGGGTATTCACCAACTGATTTCATCTCATGATACTATTGACGCATTGAGATACATATTTTATATGACCACCAACCCATGTTTTTTCATTCTAAAGCATCCTTCATAAATCAAATAATGAATTAAAAAGTTAAAAAAAAGTGTCCCATAAAACATTGAAGAAGTTTAATACCATTAATATAGTGATATTTCTGATATGATATATAAAGGGTAGTATACATACACCACACACAATAAATATGTGTTGAATAAGGATTATATCTCATAGAAGTGAAAGTGAGATGAGAAAATCAATACCACTTTGTAATAATTTATTTACAAGTCCATGAATTAATTAAATAAAAAATTGAATTTTAAAAGAACCATGTATATTTTAAAAGTAATATTTAAATCGTTAGGGCTTTATCACTGTGGGAAATTATTTTCTGGTCATATATTTTAAAAAACATTCCTTTTACTTTTGTAAGAATAATCATAATGTAGCTAGTTTTGGAAGACAATAGGATGAATCCTTTTACTGATTTTTTTAATAGTATAAAAGGGGAAAAATTACTATAAAAAATTATAGGATAATAGTAACGATTAATTGATAAAATTATTGGAAAATAAAATCAAGGAAAATAATTATCCCCCTAGTGGGGGCATAATCAAAAACAATCCTGAATAATGATGAGATTTTTAATTAATCCAATACCACTTTATAATCATTAGATTAATTGGACTCATTAAATAAAATTATATGGATATGAAAATTACATAATAATCATAATAATAGTCATAAATAACATTCATGGGAATTATATAACCAAAAAAAGAAATATGTAGTATAAATGACATGTGTCTCACAGAAAAAGTGAGACAAAAATACCCTACCATGTGTTTCCATTTTGGTGAACATCCATTATCCTCTCTTATAATGGATTTAGTCACATTATTAAATTATGTTCAAACCTTATTAAAATTTATGTTATTATATATGATCTTATTATATTATTTTATCACCCATTTGTAAATAATCATTCATTATTTTAACTATTCCGGTTGTTAATTGAATAGTTTTTCAAGTATGTTTTAAATTATTATTTGTTGTTAATATTACACAGATAATGATTTCATCATCTAAAGAATGTAATACATGATTTAAATATCATATAAATTATTTATATATATTTATAATAATATATTAAATTTATAGATAGGAAATGAAAGGCATTGTTCATGGAGGTGGTAGGCCATACATAAGCATGAATGCTACTTTGATTTAATTTCTATATTAAAAGAATGAAAAACAAACTATTTATTTGTTAATTGAAATTAATTTATCTTATATATGTCATATATATCACGGATTTTCATTAAATTAATCTTTTGTACATTCTGTGTATAGTCATAATGAGTCACATCGCTTTTTTGAGGCGGTAGTCAACACATCTACAATTTATGTTATCATATTTATAAAAAATGGAAGGCATGGAGGTATGTGATATAGAATAGTTAAATAAAATTAGTACATCATAAATATCATTAATATCTAGTGAAAATAAAATTTTCATCATTATTATAGCCCATGATAGGCAAAAAATGAAAAACAAACGACATCATTTTGGGAGGGAGCAGTTCACCATATACGAACGGTAAATTCAATACCCCTATGATGGAATTGTCTGTAGGTGTAGGTCGAAGCATTGAAATAAAAAAATATAATTATATTTACAATACATGTTTTATTATATATTCAGGTAATAATAATAGATGAAGGTGTTGGTAAATAAATTAAACTAAAGTAATCATTGAAGAACATTACCTCTTATTTCTGTAACTTGTTTTCGTTTTTAACAAGTGAACTACATGGTTTGATTTATACGACAAGTGAGGATAATAAGATTATGGGAGGGAAATTTTGAGCATATTTTATTAGGGGATTGATGAAATAGAATTCTCAAATTTTTGTGATAAAATTAGGTAATAGGTTCATTTTTTAATTGAGGTGAGGAGAACTCTTGGAAACTCTAAAAATATTAAATTAAAATAAATTATTTTTAAATTACAAGTGGATTAATAGAGATTTATTTATAATATAATATTTCTATGAGTCTAAATCCATTCATATATTAAAGTTTTTTCATGATTATTTTACATTATTACCCTTATCTATTGTCTTCAAACCATAGTTAAATCCAATAACTCTTTCAATGATAACATGGATTTTTACTCATTAACAGTTAATATTATTTTTTTAAAATATTAAACGAACCATAAATGAGTCATGGATAGTATTTTAAAAATTATAACGATAATTTGGAGGAATTTTCTATTTTTTTAAATTTTATATCATTTAATTTATTTATTATAAAATATCAATAATGAATATTTCGACACTATTCATTTCATGAATTTTTTAAAAATTACAATACACTAGATAATTTAAATAAAAAACCACTGAAACATTATTAATATGTCTAGGGAATCAATAAAATTTTTGGATGAAATTAATTATATAAATTATATTTATTTAGTTATTTTTAATAACAAATATTTGATATGTCAATTAATTAATTAATTACCACATTATCATTGTACAAGACTTGAATTTAATTATTACATTTCTAAAAAATTAAAAATACATTATCATGATTAATATAAAAATTTTATATTACTAATTACTAGTTATAGTATAATATATATTATTAAAAAAGTAATTCTTTTCAAAAACATAAGTATGACATATTGGACATCCCTTAGAATATTTACTAAAAATTTATTGAAGTCACCATGTTGCTACATGATTCCATAATTTGAGCCAAATTATGAAATTTTTTATTCTAAATCATCTAAAAATATTTATTTCAAGTGTTAGGGTAGTTTTATAATACCAATAATATTATTTTTACACTGAATTACCAAATTTACCCTTCATAGTATAAATAAAAAATATTAAAGATACTATTATTTTTTTCAAAATTAAAATGAAAATATTAAAATAATTTAAAACCCTGTATTCCCAACATGGAATAATTTTTTTAAAATTAAAAACGCATAATTTTTTGTAATTAATTTAAAATTAATCCTATTGATGGAATGAGAAAATGAGTTTTTGAAGTGAAAATGTTCAAAAGATTGAATTTTGTTTTTATCCTTATTCATTCTGATCTTGATTTTAATGAATTAAAATAGATTTAATGATACAAATTTGATCTAATTATACATACAAAAAATAAAAAGTATAAGTTAATACTATAAATTATCTAGATGAGAAAGCATTTTTAATTAAAATTCAATATTTTATCACTATTCATCATAAGATGAAAATTATTAGAAAAATAGAAAAAATTAAACCAATGTAAAATTTTATAATCCTATTTAACATAATAAGTTTATTTTTCCAAAAAATATATATTAATGTTCCAAAAATTAGATTTAAAATAGTTTCACCCTCAAAATGAGAAAAACCTACCTTTAGAAAAATACAGGTTTTTATGTGTGAAATTGGGTTTATTCTTTTCTTGTACCAATTATATATGTTAGATTAATGTCAAGTTTTTTTATTGAATATTTTCAACATTAATATATTTCATTAATTTTAAATAATTTAATTAACTAGGATAAAATTGGTTTGTGATCATAATTATAGTTATTTACCAAAACAATTCATATGCATTCAATTGGTTCCAATATTCATTTATAATTTATTATTAACCAATTTATCCAACCATATATATCAATAAGTTAGTCAATATTATTCATAACTGCCAACAAAATGTCATGGTCATATCTTATTATATTAAATAATAATGTTTTAAAAGTATAGTATTGTCTGGAAAAACTAGGACTTCTATATAATGCAATCTAACTCATTGTTGTGTGTACAAAAGCTTAAAATGTATTTGTGTATAAATAAAAATAGATTAAATTATAAATTATTGGGAAAATTTATCATTTTAATTTCTTGGGGTGTTACAAGTACGACCCGAGATCTCAGGAAGGGGTTACACACTACGGTCTCATGCATGGGTATAACACTTGAGTATTGCGCAAGGAGATTAACACCTATAATACCCTATGAATAGTATGACATACATATTTTAATTATAAAGTAGAAAAAGAATAAATAGTATTCACACCATTCTATAATACTTGTAAAAGGGGTTTATTCACGTATAAATGTAAGGATGTGAAAGGAATACTTGGAATCTCCTGATAATCCTTCAAAAAAAGAAGTAATAATTGTTTCTAAAGTAAAGAGAAGTTTGTTATTGGAGTTTGGACAGTGGAAGTGTTTCTTTAATGTGATTCAAAAGAAGTGATGTATAATCCAAAAAGAAAATCCATAGAGAATATACCTACAATTGAGAATGCTTTAATTATTGACAATCAAGGGACCTATGTGCCCATAAACTGTGTGTGGATCCTTTATGAATTAGTAAGGAAATGAAAATGAAGAAGAAGATACATTCCATCAGTAGTTAGTATGTAAAGTAATTATTAATGGAGTGACCCATTTGAATTAGTGAGATATCCCTAATCATTATAAATTTAGTGGGATTCGACATATAAGTCATCTAGCCTGAACCTTGAATGGGATGTGTGCCTTTGTAAATTTGATACAAAAAAAATAACTATTGTATGCTTCTTGGACATATCCCAGTGTGGGCGAACCAAGTTAAAAAATTTGTGTCCTTATGTTTTTTTTAACATAAATTTCTATGCATCATCAGCAAATAAAATTAGAATAGATAAGGAAAATATAATCACTAAAGGGAAAAAAGTGACCCTTATGATCCAATGAGGCGGAAATGCTTTTAAAAATAATATACAAACCCTAATTCACCAATATCAGAGTATCTAGCCCCCTTTAGGAACTATCAAATTGTATTATAGATTTGATTACTTTTTTATTATATTACCTAGAATGGGTAACACTATATTGGAAATTTAAGTGTTAGTTTTCTCTTATGCTCGTGTACCATTGAAAAGCGAAGAACTACAAATAAGAAGTAGATTTGAGGTGGTATTTCTTTAATTATTTTTTTTCTAAATAGAAAGTGTAGTTCATTTTAATGAAAAAAATGTGTACTGAAGAAATATTTAGATGAATTACATTGAAAAAACATATAATCACTCAATAATGATGAATGAATGATTTTAGAACGTGATATTCCATTTGATAAAAAAATACTAGTGATGCTAAAACACCAAGTGGCAAGGAAGTGGGTCTTTTCCATGAAAGAAATGGACTGGATCAGAAATTGGATAATGAATTAAAATCTAATGATATACAAATCCATGTGGAGGAAATTGAATTCAATAAGCTAAACGAACTAAATAAATGTCTTACGAAAGCTTCCATAAATATATGATAGAATAATGATTCAAAAGATGAAGAACTATAAAAACTAAAAGATGATGAAATGTGAAAGATTTTGGAATCTAATAAAATATAGAATTTGGATGGAAAAAATGATGATCTTTCGAACCGACATCCACTTTACCATGAGCCCGATCCGGGTAGTCGAATGGTCTCTATCATGACTCCCCATATTATAGAGGTTTCTATCAAGAAGATATGGTCTAATTTGGTATATTGGGGAGACTATAACCTCATAAATGAGTGGAAGAATAGATAAAATAAATAAACACACAATAGAAAGAGAATTTAACAATGGAAAATATAATAACATTACTAGTACGTCAATATAGAGGAAGAAAATATAAGTAGATTGAAAATAATAAATGATAGAACAGCAATAAAATGATAAAGAATAAATAATTTACAAAAACATTGAAAAAACGACATCCTAAATACTGAACAAAAAAATGATTACATAGAATATTGATATACAATATGGGGAAACATGGGACACGTATATAAATCATGTTATACAAAAATAGATTAAGAACAATATATTCAAACATTAGAATCTTGAGAATAATTTCCTTCATTCAATCCCATGATCTAATCTATAGGTAAATCATAAAAAATATCTATAGTATGGAACATTCCCTTATCAATAAATACTAACATGTAATCTTCTCAAGTACCAATGGTGGACATAGTAGGGTGTGAGATTAAATCACAGTTGGCAAAAAATGTTTTGAGAAGTAATAGAGACTTTGTACATTGAAATATTAGTGTGCCTATATAAAGAATAATAAACAATGTTGATATATGAACACAATCCAGATCAGGTACCTATAGGATACCTTAATAGATCTCCCTACTTCGACATAAGTTGGAAGATGTCTAATGAGTAACCATATATATATATTTATAACATGTATAGTATTATTATATACTATATTCACCTATATTGAATAATTACACATGGTTTAATGTAGGAATATATTGGGATACTAGGTGTTGGCTAGACCTAGGGAGTAACTCAAGCTTACATAACATTTATAATAGGAAATAGGCTCAAACAGTGTATACATTCCCTAAATATCATGGTGAATGAGAGATGTTATTCTCAAGACTTGAGATATGTGGGGGGGATAATCATTCCAAATACTAGATATAAATTAATCTATGACATCCTTATCATCACATGAATTTTAGTTTAATGGTGGGAGACGTCATGATCAACGCCTGATGTAAGGGAATGGGAATAATCATGCTCAAAAAGACCATTTACCATCATTGCACAACCAATATTTATAGAAAAATCATAATAATAACAACTTGGGGGATTATCTCTAATTAATTAGGATCATCAATCCTAATATATCCAAGGGTCTTATATGTAATACAATTCACATTTTATAGTTATATAACAGGATTCGTGGCCTTGAAACCTATTTTCATTTCGTATAATCATTCCTTTTAACTAATCAAGGCATTAAAATTCATAATATGTGTCACAACAAAAAAAAAACATTTTTTGGTCCATGGATCTATTATATAAATGTAGTAAATTCCATTTCAAATCCAAATTGTACAATTAGGAGGTGTTTGGAAATTTCAATAATTAAATATAAAGAGGGAAAATCATTAGACACACCCTAAGGGTGGCTATGGTTGAGCTTGAAATTATCTAAACACTTATTAAGGGTCGATGGGAGTACAACATCATGAATATAATTATTTAAAAATGAAGAACCCAATTTACGATAAATAGCGATAATAGACTATGTGAGGCACAACAACGAACCTATCAAAAAAAAATTTTATTGAGGGAAAGAAACTAGACCACCTGCCTTTGGGTCATAGATTATTCCTCATCCAATATATACTTGATATTTGAATTAGATCACATGAAAAAAGAAGAACGATCCTACTTCCTAAAAATAGGTTGAATGGGATCTCACTAAAATAGAACAAGATAATAAATGAGAAACTAAGATAGGATGAAACATGATTATAGATCATGCTGAGATCCATCCAATTATTTATATAGAACTTGATTTAGATTCTAGATCTAGGAGATAACAACGAATCAATAATAGGTTTGGGGAGATCTTATGGGAGAAGGGGGTATCACCATCCACAAAAAATGAATAGATGAAAGAGTGGGTGTGGTTTACAATTTAATTAAGAAATAAATTAAAATTCTCTCAAACTGATAGGTTAATTGGGTTTAGAAGCACGTTTGTCCACAAAATGCGACAACCAGGTACCATATCACTACATAAAGAGGAACCACACATGGTCTAGGTCCCATGTTTTTATGACTATATGCAAGACATGAAAAATGATTTATATAAAAACCCTCTTCAACACACAAATTAATGTGTCTAGGATCACATGGTTTCAGAAAGACCTTGTTTAAATCTATTGGACACTAGAAGAACCCACATGGTTTGAAATATCTATGTGGTCTGAGAGAAAGGGTATCCTATAACCATGAATCCTAGTTTATTTTGAAAATTCCATGGGATCCGAGCTCTATGAAATCCCCATACTCCCTCATGAACATTGTGACTCTTTTAGGTAACATTATAAGGTCCTAATTAATAAATTTAAACCAAAAAACAATGATTTTTATGTTTGAGAAATGAATGGACATTAAAGAAATGATGATAAAATAATTCTATATAAATAATCATATGATCTTGAAAATTATCCATGGATATCAAAACTAATCAAATAATTGCACATACATCAAATATATAATTTCATAATTAGAGAATTCATAACTTCATACCTCAAATACATATCATTGAGGACTTATACTAAGACATCTGAATAAATGGTTAGGGCCTTAGTTAAAACAGAATATAGTTTTTCTAAATATACCTATAAAATCATCAAGGGGGTATAATGTTCCCCACTAATCACCTCCTAAGTCCAATGAATTACTAATGTGTATAAACCACACCATATAACAAATTTTCCTTAAAAAATAAATAATTTTCTCTATTAGAAGAACTAATCATAAAAAAATAAAAATAATCCCCCATTAAGAATGATCATAAAACATCATGAAAAATAGCATTAATTGTATCACTGTATTACAAAAAAATATAAAATTACTCAAAGGGTGTTGTCCTAAATGTAAAACATTAAAGATATTCTCAGAATATTTCTTTAGAAAAATTACTTTTATTGAAAATAAATTAATAAAATCCAAAATATCACACATAATAAACAAACCATTTTCATTAAACAAAGACTTGTGAAATATTAAATTAATGGACAAATAAAATTTTATTCATTATGTTGGGAAACCCATTCATTTCATATAACATAAATAAAATAATCCATTCACACTATTTCAAAAATTTAAAAAAGTATATTGTTCATAAAATTGAAAAGAAGAAACCATTATGAAAAATTCAAACCTATGTATCAATTCCATTAATAAATAATTTTAGATCATGATTAATTTTATATAATTTTTTTAATGAAAATATTGATATGGACGAAAAATATTCCCCTAGAAGGGTTTTAATCATAAAAAATCCCTAATTGTTATGAGATTTTGTAATAAACCATTTCATTAAGTGAAATTTCCTTTTTACAAGTTTTAACCTACTATATTAAAAATATATTTTGTTAAACATTATTACAGAACAATAATTAGATATATCATATCACTTATTAATTACTTATAATCTTTTATCTTCAATTTATTTACAATTATTTGATAAAATCATAGTTTTGGGTAGTAAATGCTTTACTTTTCATATATATTCTCGTTCAGTAGTTTCAGTATTTTCACATTGATAAAGTTTCCATAATGTCCAGAATTTCAAATATTATATTAAAATAATATTTATTTATGATATATATATATTGACTATAATAAAAGAAATTCATATATTGAAAATGAATTACACCGTTCATGAATACGGTAGGTCATGCCTACACATCAATGTTGATTTCAAATTTTGATGGATAGAATAAAAGACAATTAAATAATAATTCACCATTATAGAATAATTATTATGTCATATATATTATTTATAATCATAGAATCCATCCTCACTACCATCCTCATAAAATATAAATGAATAAAAAAACTTATAAGTTTATTGAGGTGGCAGTTCAAATTTACAAATGAGCAACATTATCATTCTACAATATATTTTATGGTTATATTTTAGATGTGTTATAATCATTAAAAATTTATAATAATTTCATAATCATCATATATAAATTGTACATCCATTACAATACCCAAAAATAAAATATTGAGATGAAAAATTAATTGTATCACTCTCTACAGACGGTAAGTTGTGTGTACAGAAGAATGATACATTCACATCCCACATGATGGGAAAGAGTGTGGGTAATGTGGTTTTAGTAATAATAATAATAATAACATTTATTTATATTTATTATACCTAAGTTATTATTTAATTATAAATAATAGGAATTTATAAAATGTATAAGATGTAATTAATTTAAAGAGGTCATAGAAGACAATTAACTCTTCTTCGAGAGACCTTTTTTACATCATTTTTTGTGGAAAAAAAGGTCGGTATTTTAGGAAGAGTAATTAATACATAACATGGATAATTATATTTATATGAATAATGGGAATTTATTTTTTTAGACAGTTTTTTCAATGTGGTGTAAATAATTTATGGAATAGATGTCATTTTAAAATTAAGGCGAGGGGGAACTTTTGGATTATAATAAAATATTAATTATAATAAAGTCATTTTCTATCCTTAATTCTTAAAATATTCAAGATAATTCAATATAGTTTAGGATATAGTAGAAATATCATCAAAAATATTATTTTTACAGGTTTTTACGATGGGTAAAACATAATATTTTTCATTAACAACAAAATTAATCTATTAGAACAAACATCCATGGTATTGAATTTTTCAGTCTTAAAGGGTTATAATTTATCATACAATGTAACTATTAACTTATAAATAGATTAGAAATTCCATTTTTATCAATATAAAAAAATTAAATTTTTTAATGTTTTTAATACAATTTAATATAATATTATCTCGATAAATTATCATATATATCAATTTTCAAACTATTTATTTAATTTGACATAAAATACATCAAAAAAATGTTTTATTTAGAATCTAATACATGTAAACATCAATTATATCTCATATTAATCTAAATCATTCTAGTAACACTACAAATCACTCAATGTTTATTGCTTTTTATATTTTTAATATAATTTATTTATGTTTTCAATTAATTGAAAAAATATTGAATTAGATTTTTTAAGGTAATTATATAATTAAAAAAACAAGAAAAGCATCATCATGAAGAAAATTTTATTTTTCATAAAATTAAAATTTATGGTCACTTATAAATATCATTTGTTCCTCAGTGAACATTTAAAAAAATTGAAATCTAAGAGTGTGACATTTTGATACTGTCTTTGAATTACATATTATTTCTGTCATTGTCAATGAATTTTTACATTATAAATATACATTTTTAGATAATTATGATATATATTGAATTAACATCATTCTATTATAATTAAAATGAAATTAGATGACATTATCACTTAATTTTAATCTATATTAACCTGATTTTCCCTTTCCCGTGGTGATAGATTTGATCACAGTTACAATTAATATTAACAAAAAATAAAATAGTTCTATATAAAAAAATTTAACCTCTTAACTCTAGGTTTTGAATCCGTTTTTATATTTTGAATTTCTCTAATTTAAATAATTTAATTTTAAAATATTTTAAAAAAACACAATGAAAATCTATTTTTAGAAAAAGTATAAAATTGAAGCATAAAACCAAATTTCTTATTTTCATATTCCTAGTAAAAACACTAGATAAATTTAAATTTTTTTATTGGATATAAAATATGTAAAGATAAATATAATCATTAATTTATAGTTGCTTATTCAATATATTAGGATATAACTATATTTAACGCCCAAAGAATAGTTATTTAGGAAAAAAATTCTTACTTCCAATTATTTTTGATTTTTTTGATAAAAAATGCGTTTTTATAAATTTATAAACAATATTATCTGAATAATGTCATTAATATTATTAACTCAAAATATTTTTAATGACTAGGATATAATGGTCACAGAATAATAGATGATGGTTCATTTGAACTGGGTAATGCCTACAATGAAAGCTATAAATGAGATTAATGTTTTCAAAAAAGAAACATATTAAAAAATAATGTGGTATAATAATTGATGACACTATTTTACAATAATTACACTAGAATATTGATGAGATTATTTTTCAAAAATACAAAAAAAATGATGAAATATAAATATAATGGGTTTGTCCAACAATCACACCCTTTGGGTTCGTTGAAAATTCTTAGATATCACCCAAAAATCATTCAATAAAAAAAAACTTGACAAAAAATTATTACTTTTTTCTATATACAACACATTCCATTATGCAACTAAAAATATTTATCAATGAGTTAGTCAATATCTACTATAATCCCACTTGGGATAATCTCCGCAAGATAAGAAAGAATAACATGAAAATTAAATCTATGAGTGACTTCATTGTTCATACTAAATGTTATTATAAGATGATACCAGTTATTTTTAGTGATCAATACAAAATGATAAACAATGTGTATATCATGAGATTCCCACTTCCTCAAACACACTTATAAAAAATAATTCACCATATTCCCATAATCAACCTTTCATTATCACGAATTAACTCAGGAACCCTAGTAACATGATAATATAGTTGGCCCTGACATAACTCAAAGGGAATTCCAAATCTCCACAGGTTAGTGACTAGCATATTGAATTATAAAAAATGTAATAGTGAACAAATTTTCTACTAAAAATGTAGAAGGAAAGTAAAGGTTAAAATATTTATATCAAAAGAAACTCCACTAATAATAATTTACAAAATTTCAAACAAGCATAAACAAACACAAGTACCACAACCAAGTATTAGATAATAAGAAAAATTTACATGTCCTAACAGAGATGAAACTCACTAAGTCCATAGTTAAATAGCTAGATCCACCACAAAATAGATGAATTTAAATTTCTCAACCCTGGAAGGAGATAGTCATCCAACACCTGAATTCATAAGTAGGGTGTGAGCCAAAACCATGTAGGATTTCACCAAAGAATCCATAATAGATTTCAAAATCAAATTAACCAAGAAAAGTGATTTTAATTTAAAACAAGAAGGTTTGAAACATAAAAATCATATTTAAATGAAATATGATTTAAATTTCAAAAGATGAAAATAAATGTTTAATTTCATGATTCACATATGAAATGATGAAAATACATTTCAAATTATTTAAAATACCTTTAATGAAAAGGTTATTTACACAACTGAAACTATTCAGAAAATGGAAAAAATAAAACTATTTATATAAGATAGTTTATATAAATTCACAAGGCTTGTAAAATAGTTTACAACAATAGAATATATTCTATTGAAATAAAAACAAGAAAGTAACATGTTAATGGGCTAATTAGGTAAGATAGTTCCATGATATAGAGACGCAACACAGTGAAATTAAAATTTTTCACTTACGCCACTTTGGGCTTAAGGAATTGGAGACTCATCACCATCATCAATTGAATTACATCAGATGATATGTGGTTTTAGAACATTATATGTCCTAAAGTTCCACCCAAAATAACTCACTAAATAATTAAGGCATCCATATTCTCTAGTACAATACAATTATGGGAAATTTATTTTAATACAACTAAAAATACAATTAAATCTCATTTTCCATTTCAAATATTACTATTTTTTAATAAAAACCCACAAGTTTTCCTTAATCAGTAACTTTCCTTCTGAAAAAAAACCATGTGGTTTCCATCAAAACAATTTTTACACCATTTTTCAAAAATATGGATATGATAATTTTTCATGCAGATTTACAATCCACATTCACAAAATAAATTCATCAGTTAAATTTTCAAAAAAGTGCCAAAATTTTCAAAAATACCCATAATTCAATTGAATTGGGGTTTTTTCATAATTTTCCATCAAAATATTTTATTATAATCAAATGTTAAATTTTAATGGAAATAATTTACATTAAATCCATAATTTAAATTAAATAATTTATATCTCACATTTTTTCATAAACACGCACCAATTCAAATAAAGTGTTGGTTTTCTAATTTCCTTCCCAAAAATTATTTTTCTAAAAACCCCAAATCAATGGAATTTTTTCTCTAATAAAAAACATTTAATGAAATTGTAAAAAAAATCCATCAATTTCATTTAAATCATAAATTTAATGAAAATAAACAATTTTGTGTCATATAATTTTAGCATCAAAACAGTACCACCTACCTCAGGATCAATGGATCTCAGATCGCTAAACCCTAGCCGGGTTTTTTCAATAGAGAACGATGATCAAGGAATCCTAGAGAAAAAGTTCAGGACTAGGTTTGTTAACCAAAAATAGAGGGTATTAGATATTTAAATCAACAAAATGATCTATGTGGACCTAGGGAGGAGAATAGAGAATTCGGTAGAATACGATCCAGATGAGGAAACTAGCGATGATGAGATTTAAGGGCATTCCTCTAGCTTCATATTACTTCTAAGAGGGTTATGAAGGGCCAAGACTTCACCATAAGAGTTTTGAGGAAGGGTGAAATTAGTTTGAGTTGAAGGAGGTATTTTGGGGACCTAAAATTGGGGTTTGTGAATTTTTTTAAAAAAAATTAGATCTCTGAAAATCCCATAATCACTGTTTACTAGGAAGAGGTGCACGAATTAGAAAACCCATGTGCAAGTTGTGTCCCAGTTATAAATGGTCTGCACAGTTTCTAAAAAGATGAAATATGACCCAACTAACCTTGTTCCGACCATGAACTATAACAAAGTTTACAAAACTTTTATAATTTTAACAGAAAGCAACCCCAAATGAAACCAATCAAATGTTCATTAAAAATAGGGATTTTAGATCACATGAAAACAGTAATGGCATGTTACAACCTCCCCACCATAGAAACATTGTTCACCCGAAATCCTACGAAAAGATTCCATGCTAAATAGACAAAGACAGTACTCTCTTGTTAGTGCCACATTCTCCCATGCATCATTATTATTAGAACTGTGTATCCATAACACTTGATCCAATGGTAACTTCCTCCCATGAAGTACCTTGGTTTCATAATCAACCATAATGACTATCTATTCAGTCACAGATAAATCAGTTTAACATTAGGATCACTCCAACACAGAACATGAGATTGGTTAGATAGATAATTTCAAAGTTGAGATACATGTAACACATTATATATCAATGTGAGTTCTGGTGGTAGTTCCAAATGTTACAAAGCTTTTCCCACCTTCCCAAAAACAACAAAAGGTCCCATAAATCTAGGATAAATATTTTCTATTTCCTCTCTTGAAATCGATGACCAAACCGGGGTGAAACATTAAGGAACACCTATTCAATAACCACAAAACTCCAGAGAACTTTATTAATGACTACCATAAGACTTATGTTGACTCTATTTCGTCAACATTGTGAGGCGAATCAACTAAATCTATTATCACCACTAGAACCATGATTAGTCCAACTAAGGAACATTCACTATTATCATCCCAAAAAAATAGATATTTTCATTGAAAATGTAACGCCCCGACCCCAGATACCCAGAGTCGGTGCATTAATTATATAACATTGGCATGATCACAAGAAAGATCAAATCTCGAAAGACTGATTGGTTTAGTAGACTTGGAAACACTAGATATATTCATAAGTTTTACATTACATCATCAAAATAAAAAAAGGAACTACTACAACAACATATTGTCTCCATAGTCCACACTATTAACCCCTCATAATATCCCTGCAAGTCATTCATAATTCACTTCTTCACATCCTGGGAAAATAAAACACAGAAAAGGGGTGAGCTCAAATGCCCAGTAAGGATAACAATATAGCGGAAACTTTCATAAATAAGAATAAACATTTAATGTAATGTATAACTAAAACAAAAGCCTTTTAAACTTTAACTTCAACATAGTATGACATAAATAAAATGAAATAATTCCATTTACTTATTCACATGGATATTCTACTAATCGAATAATCACATGCAATATCAATAACCACTTTTATAATGATGGAATGCATAATGCCAGACTATCATAACCACATAGCCAAGGCCTCGTGCCAAGACTACAAATATGATTTTGCCAAGGCCTTGTGCCAAGACACTAGTTTGTCTCATGAGACCTACCAATGCATCGAGGAGCTATAGCGGGCTCCACCCGTCACATATTATGTCCAATGCATTCCCATATGAAAAGGTTTAAACATAACATAAACATTCGTATTAAAACTAGCATACGAAATGTCAATACTTTCACCATAAACAATGAATGGTATATAAAAAAATAACACATCCACATTCAAACATATCACAAAACCTTCAATACAATATAAAAGTTTTGTATCATATTATATCATCCTCAAATAAGCGTAAAATCCATTAAAGGATGTTGACATAGATGAAATCAAAACTCTTTTTAAAGAAAAATCTCTTTCTATTTTGAAATCATTTAAGAGACATATATTTATAAAATAAAACATTTTCTTTGAAAATATTCTTATAATCTTGTAAGGGAAGCTTTGAAGATTTTATAACGGCAGAAAATAACTGCACCCGCCGTATAAGTTAAAAAAAACATTCTTATCTTAATTCTATCGAAAAGGTTAAAAAGCACCTTGTTTGGAAAAAGATGGAAAGATTCCCTTATAAACCTCTTATAAAAAGTCAAACAAGTGTATAAATGACTTTAACCCATATTATTTTAAATATTAAAAATGTTTTGAAATACATTTTGAAGAAACATGGATGTGGAAGATAACGAGATCCCAGTAGATTATTACGTATAAACAACCTCGTATAATGAAGAGATTGTGAAATAACCCTTACCTTGTACTTTTCCTTGGTTGGGGTAGGATAACCTCCTGTATAATGGTGAAATAATTGTTATTAAATTATAAATGAATCATATACATTAATATGATATCATATATGATCTTTTAATATTGATTTGATAATAATATCTTAGTATTATCGTCATTTCGGGTGATAATCGATTCGTTCTTCTTAAATGTTTGGTTACGTAAGACATGTTTGTAATGGATAGGTGGTATATTATTCATATCCATAATGTTATCAAGTCCTTAAACATCATTTTTAAATCATAAAATGATAATTATACTTGAATGGATACGATGGAGACTGAATCTTATCGCGTTTGTGGAGACGGTAGTCCGTACGTACGCACGAGCGACAATATCATTCTTTTGATATTAAAATAATATATAAATGGATGTTATATCATATATAAAGAATAATTAACATGTTATATTTATTATTTAGATGAGTTGCACATCATTATTATACCCATCCAAATAATAATATATTGAATAACAATTACACCACGATGTGGAGACGGTAAGCCGTACGTACGCACGTATGGTGACATGTTATTCAAAGGGTGGATAGAATACTGAATATGGTTGTACCATATTTATAACAACATCACAGTATATGTGAGATAATGGATTTATTATTTTAGAATGGTAAGAACAAAGAAAGAAGAAGTGGAAGAAGAAAGGAACTTGAAAAGGGGTGGTGAAAACATTACTTCTTCTTCAGGTTCTTCCTTTTGATTTGATCAAAAGGGCTCCTTAGGTTGGCTTTATGATCAAACTAAGGCCTCTAGGTTGTGGTGAGGGAAGTCGGGAGAGTATTTGGGCAGAGTTTGGCCGAGCCAAGTGGCTTGAGAGGTGTGAGGAATGAGTAGAAGTGGTGTCCTTTTATAAGGGAGAGGAGGGGATCTTTAGGAAAGAGTGAAATTATTACTTTATAATATAATTATATTCGGTTTATAATGGTCCAAAAATCATTTAGGTCTAAGATAAGATTACTCATATTCTAAATAACATCATCCGATAAGAATTGGACAGGTTTTAGATAATATTTTAATCATTATAATCTTATTTATTTAAATGATTTATTAATGAGGTAAACATTGCATCATTATTGTGTCATTAATAATTTAAATTATTTGATGTCTAAAAATTATAAATAAAATATAATTATGTAGGAAATATTTTTAGCTTTCTAATGAATATTTATAATCGAAAATCTAACATGTATAACCCTATGTAAAAATTGTTCTTCTAAAAGATGTAAGCTTATGCCATTTTTATTTTTATTTTAACTTTATTAATATAATGTGTCCCTACCACAAACAAGTGGCTCTAAGGGGTCCCCAAATCGACCCAAGGATGCCCATGGTCGGGTATGTGTCCACCAATAAGGTTAGGACACGTTTTAGGGTAATTTTGTATTATTATAATATTATTTTTTAACCCTTATTTACCGGATTTACCTTTTAACCATGGTAAATAAAATATTTACCGCAGTAATTATTCAAAATGTGTAAAAATAAAAGTTATCTATATACATAATTTGGACATCCTGATTCCAAATATGTAATCCATTTTTCCCAATTCAAAACACAGAAGTGGCAGAAATTAATTTAAAATTAATTCCCGTTGTTAAAATAAAAAGCGTGTTTTTGAGAGATAATAACTATCAAAAGATTGACACTTGTTTATGTCTGGTTTAATTGTGAAATTATGTCCAATGACAAACATTAAATTAAATGGTAAAAATATATTCTAAATATACTTTAAAACCACTCAAATTCATAATTTTTCAATATTAATTATTTTGATTAAAAAAGTTGATTTTAATTAAAATTTAGTAATTTTTACTATTCATCAAAATATAAAAGTTATCCGAAAAGTACCAAAATTTCACCCTAGGCTAATTTCAATATTCCGAATCCAAAAATGAAGTCCATTTTGAAATATAAAATATATATGATTTCAAAAAGTAGGTATTACTATTCACAACGGCTAGTTTAATTAGTTATGGTGTGTGTTAGAACTCGAGGTTGCGTACAACACACGCTATCGCATTATTCGAAGGGAAACGTACTGTGGAAGCTTGGGGTGTTACATTCTCCCCTCCTTCAAATAATTGCATCCTCGCAATTTCTAGGGTATTACTGCATAAAAAGACTCGGGTGGTTCTTCATCATAAGTTCCTCGGGTTCCCACGTTGCCTCTTCCATCTTTTGATTTCTCCACAAAACATTTACCAGACGCGTCGTCCGGTTTCTCAGTACTTGTTCTCTTGTATCAAGAATCCTGACAGGCTCTTCACAATAAGACAGATCGGGTTCCAGTTCTAATTCCTCATAGGTGAGTACATGCGTTGGGTCAGGCATGTATTTTCTCAACAGAGATACGTGGAACACATCGTGAACTTTGGAGAGACTTGGTGGCATTGCCAATTGGTAAGCTACAGCCCCAATTCGTTCTAGAATTTTGAAAGGTCCGATGTACCTGGGACTCAATTTACCTTTCTTACCAAAATGTATGACTCCCTTCCACGGAGATACCTTTAGGAAAACATGATAACCGACTTGAAATTCCAAATCTTTCCTTCGATTATCGGCATAGCTCTTCTGCCTACTTTGAGCTGATTTGATGTGATTTTGGATTACTTTCACCCTTTCCACCGTTTCCTCCACCAGTTCTGGGCCTACAAGTTTTCTTTCACCAACGTCATCCCAACAGGTTGGTGTACGACATCTCTTTCCGTATAACGCTTCATATGGTGCCATCTGTATACTCGAATGGAAGCTATTGTTATAGGAAAATTCTACCAGTGGTAAATATTGATCCCACATACCCTGAAAGTCAAGTGAGCAAGATCTCAACATGTCTTCTAAGGTCTGAATAGTCCGTTCTGATTGTCCATCTGTCTGAGGGTGGTAAGAAGTGCTCAAATGAAGTTCAGTATCCAAAGAATTCTGAAGACTTTTCCAAAATCTTGAAGTAAAACGGGGATCACGATCAGAAACAATTGATAGGGGTACTCCATGAAGTCTCACAACTTCATTAATGTATAGTCTTGCTAGATGTTCCAGGGGTAGATCTTCTCTTATAGCAAGAAAATGTGCTGACTTTGTAAGACGATCAACAATAACCCATATTTCATCGTTCCTTCTAGGAGTCTTTGGTAGCCCCATGACAAAGTCCATCGTAATATTGTCCCATTTCCACTCCGGTATGGGAAGAGGTTGCATGACTCCTCCAGGCTGTTGCCTTCCAGCTTTCAATTGTTGACAAACCATAAATCTTGACACAAAATCAGCAATCTCCCTCTTCATGTTGTCCCACCAAAAATATTCCTTCAAATCTCTATACATTTTTGTGCTCCCAGGGTGTATAGAGAAATTGGAACTATGAGCATCATCCAGCAATTCCCTTTTTAGATCAGGTAAATTGGGAACACAAAGTCTCTTCCCGAATTTCAAAATTCCATCTTCATACACAAAGTCTCTCAATCTCCCATCATTCATAGCTTTAATCATCTTTTGGAATTCTTCATCATCGGTCTAAGAACTCTTAATCCTTTCTAGTAAAGATGGTTTGGCAACCATTTGAAAAAGCATTGATGTTTCACCTTCCCTGGTTATTCCCATGTCCATCATCACTAGATCCACGAAAATTGGATCCCATTCAATTCTCATCATGTTCAAAACTCCATGGTCTTTTCTTCTCAAAGCATCTTCCACCTTGTTTGCTTTCCCCAGGTGTTAGTGTATCGTGCAATCATAATCCTTGAGTAATTCAAGCCATCTCCTTTTCCTCATGTTGAGTTCTTTTTGTGAGAAAATATACTTCAAACTCTTGTGATCAGTATAAATCTCACATTTTTCACCATAGAGGTAGTGTCTCCATATCTTCAAAGCAAATATCACAGCTGCTAACTCAAGATCATGAGTAGGATAGTTTTGTTCATGAATTTTCAACTGTCGTGATGCATAGGCAATAACTCTATCATTCTGCATAAGGACACTACCAAGTCCTTTCTTTGATGCATCACTATAAATAACGAACCCATCATTCCCCGACGGTAGAGTCAATATAGGAGCATTGACTAATCTTCTCTTCAGTTCTTCGAAACATTCTTCACACTCTTTTGTCCAAACAAATTTAACCCCTTTACGTGTGAGCTTCATTAATGGGTTAGCCAATCGGGCAAAATTCTGGACGAAACGTCAATAATAACCTGCCAAACCAATAAAACTACGTACCTCAGTTATACTCGTAGGTGCTGGCCATTCTTGTATTTCCTTGGTATTAGAAGGATAAAAAGATATTCCATCTTTAGAGACAATATGGCCAAGAAAAGAAATATCCTGAAGCCAGAATTCACACCTGCTAAACTTCCCATATAATTCATGCCTCCTCAGAGTCTTCAAGATAATGCGCAAGTGATTTTCATGATCTTCGTAGGTTTTGGAGTATACCAAGATATCATCAATAAATACCACCACAAATTCATCGAGATACTCCTTGAAAACTCTATTCATCAGATCCCTGAATACAGAGGGTGCATTAGTCAATCCAAACGGCATTACAGTAAACTCGTAATGCCTGTACCTGGTTCGAAATGCAGTCTTCGGAATGTCTTCCTTCTTCACAAACAACTGATGGTATCCAGATCGAAGGTCAATCATTGAAAAGTATTGAGCTCCATGCAGTTGGTCAAATAAATCATCAATACGAGGTAGGGAATACTTGTTCTTTATCGTTATAGCATTGATCTCCCTGTAGTCGATACATAACCTCATAGATCCATCTTTCTTTTTAACAAAAAGAATAGGGGCTCCCCATGGAGAAACACTAGGGAGAATAAATCCCTTATTAATCAATTCCTCTAGTTGTTTCTTTAGTTCGACTAACTCTACAGTGGCCATTCTATAAGGGGTCTTCGATATAGGCCTTGATCCAGGAATCAAATCAATGGAAAACTCAACTTCTCGTTCTGGAGGATGTCCAAGTAAATCTTCCGGAAATACATCTACAAATTGTTTCACAACAGGTACATCTTCTATTTGAACATTCCTTTCCTCACCGACAGTTATTTCATTCTCTTCCTCCCCAATAATTGTATTAAGTTAAGCTACTGGGGGTGGATCTAAATAAGAATTAGGTGGTGACGATTCTGCTCTAAAGATAAGGTGTTCCTTATCATTATCATCAAGAATCGTAACCTCTTTCTTCTTACAATAAATCTTTGCATCATAGTCCGAAAGCCAGTCCATACCAAGGATTATATCAAACTCAATCATAGGTATGACGATGAGATCAACAGATAAAGAAAATTTATGTGCTCTAATGGGGACTGATTCACAAAACTTTGTTGCAATGATACTTCCCTTAGGAGTTTTAACTGACAACTCCCTTATTAAATCAAATTGGAAATATCTAATTTTCTTAGAAAACTGGGAATATATGAAACAATGCGACGATCCAGAGTCAAATAATGCATTTGCTAAACTTGAGGAAACCATTAAATTACCTTCCACCACGTCTTTTGGAGCTTTTACCTCTGCAGTAGTGATAGCATAATCTTGGCCTTGATCCCTTGTCCTTTTCTGAGGTAAGTTCTCCTGACGCTTAGGACATTCATTCGCATAATGTCCCATTTCCCTACAATTGTAGCACTGAACGTTGGTAGCTTCCTTCTTCCCCTTGCAATCACGAGCTTGGTGGCCTTTTTCACCACACTTGTAACAGAGTCTCATTCCCTTCAAGCAAGTACTAGGGTATTTCTTCCCGCATTTACCACATGATGGATATTCAACCTTTCCCTTCTTCCCCTTATTTCCATTCCCAGATTGATCAGCAGGTCTCTTCTTCTCTTGATTTGCTTTAAAGTCATAAGACTTAGAGAATTCCTTTTCGGTCTTGATAGCACATGAGACAATGTCTTCGTACGATGAAAAGGATTGTGAGACTAATGCTCGACGGAGAAATGGTTTTAACCCATCAAAGAAACGATCCATCTTACTTCTTTGGTTACGTATATAATCACCAGCGTACCTTGTTAACCTTGTAAATTTAGCCTCATACTTTGCGACATTCTCATCCTCCTTCTGTCTCGGACTTAGAAATTGCCTTTCCATATCTACTCGATGGTCGCGAGGGAAGTATTTTTCTAAAAACAGATCTTTGAACTCCCTCCATTCCATATTTGATAATTCATCATCTTCCTTCATGTTTTGAATCAATGACCACCATTGATCAGCATCTCCAGTGAGGTGGTAAATAGCCATGATAACTTTTTCCCTTTCACTGCTCCCCAAAGCCTGAAATATTTTCTCTAGGGAATTTATCCATTGCTCAACTACTAAGGGATTTGTACTCCCATTGAACGTTGGTGGTTGTTTCCTCATGAATCGATCTAACATTGATCCTCCACGCTGCGGATCAGGGTGCTCCATACGGGTAAGGTTATTATTCATAACCTGAGTAAGTTGTCCCAGTATGGTGATTAGCTGATCGGCACCAATTGCATCACCAGCCCCACTATAATTATCTTGAGAAGGAGGGCAATCCCTATATGGAGTTCGTGCATTGATACGGTTTCCATTTCTTCCACTAGGCGCCATTTCTAAACAATGGCATAAACTAGATCAGTTTATGAATCAAAATACATAATCCCATACTTATAAAACACTTAACATAAAATTGAACTATTTAGGGATATAATCCATAATCATAAAAATGTTTTCTTTGAGGAAGTATATACTCATAATCCCTTCAAAATGATTTTTAATGAAAATGATAGTTATCCTAAGCATATCCCCCGGGAGTGTCGTAACCAAGAGTGCAGCATGGCCCGTTGTCGTGCACCAGTTCCCGTTCGAGTCTAGCTCAAAGCGGTGTTTTCGGGTTTTACCCCTAGGTACATCTGTGCCAGAGCCGCCTCTACCTGCTCGTATCCAGACAGGGATGTATTGCTCGGAAAACTCACAAAATCTCTACAATACCAAAATTCTAGGAAGTTCTTCTATACTAATCCTCAAAGTTCATCTTAGGTCTACCTGCTCTAATCAGAGTTTATCTAAATATAGCTTCCAAGGTTTGTACTAAACTTCCTTTGATACCAACTGTAACACCCCGACCCCAGTTACCCAGAGTCGGTGCATTAATTACATAACATTGGCATGATCACAAGAAAGATCAAATCTCAAAAGACCGATTGGTTTAGTAGCCTTGGAAACACTAGATATATTCATAAGTTTTACATTACATCATCAAAATAAAAAAAGAACTACTACAAAAACATATTGTCTCCATAGTTCACACTATTAACCCCTCATAATATCCCTGCAAGTCATTCATAATTTACTTCTTCACATCCTGGGAATATAAAACAGAGAAAAGGGGTGAGCTCAAATGCCCAGTAAGGATAACAATATAGCGGAAACTTTCATAAATAAGAATAAACATTTAAGGCAATGTATAACTAAAACAAAAGCCTTTTAAACATTAACTTCAACATAGTATGGCATAAATAAAATGAAATAATTCCATTTACTTGTTCACATGGATATTATACAAATCGAATAATCACATGCAATATCAATAACCACTTTCATAATGATGGAATTCATAATGCCAGACTATCATAACCACATAGCCAAGGCCTCGTGCCAAGACTACAAATAAGATTTTTCCAAGGCCTTGTGCCAAGACACTAGTTTGACTCATGAGACCTACCTATGCATCGAGGAGCTATAGCGGGCTCCACCCGTCACATATTAAGTCCAATGCATTCCCATATGAAAAGGTTTAAACATAACATAAATATTCGTATTAAAACTAGCATACGAAATGTCAATACTTTCACCATAAACCATGAATGGTATATAAAAAAATAGCACATCCATAGTCAAACATATCACAAAACCTTCAATACAATATAAAAGTTTTTTATCTTATTATATCATCCTCAAATAAGCGTAAAATCCATTAAAGGATGTTGACATAGATGAAATCAAAACTCTTTTTAAAGAAATATCTCTTTCTATTTTGAAATCATTTAAGAGACATATATTTATAAAATAAAACATTTTCTTTGAAAATATTCTTATAATCTTGTAAGGGAAGCTTTGACGATTTTATAACGGCGTAAAATAACCGCACCCGCCGTATAAGTTAAAAAAACACTCTTATCTTAATTCTGTCGAAAAGGTTAAAAAGCACCTTTTTTGGAAAACGATGGAAAGATTCCCTTATAAACCTCTTATAAAAATTCAAACAAGGGTATAAATAAGTTTAACCCATATTATTTTAAATATTAAAAATGTTTTGAAATACATTTTGAAAAAACATGGATGTGGATGATAATGAGATCCCAGTAGATTATTACGTATAAACAACCTCGGATAATGAAGAGATTGTGAAATAACCCTTACCTTGTACTTTTCCTTGGTTGGGGTTGGTTAACCTCCTGTATAATGGTGAAATAATTGTTATTAAATTACAAAATAATCATATACATTAATATGATATCATATATGATCTTTTAATATTGATTTGATAATAATATCTTAGTATTATCGTCATTTCGGGTGATAATCGATTCATTCTTCTTAAATGTTTGGTTATGTAAGACATGTTTGTAATGGATAGGTTGTATATTATTCATATCCAGAATGATATCAAGTCCTTAAACATCATTTTTAAATCATCAAATGATAATTATACTTGAATGGATACAATGGAGAATGAATCTTATCGCGTTTGTGGAGACGGTAGTCCGTACGTACGCACGAGCGACAATATCATTCTTTTGATATTAAAATAATATATAAATGGATGTTATATCATATATACAAAATAATTAACATGTTATATTTATTATTAACATGAGTTGCACATCATTATTATACCCATCCAAATAATAATATATTGAATAACAATTACACCACGACGTGGAGACGGTAAGCCGTACGTACACACGTATGGTGACCTGTTATTCAAAGGGTGGATAGAATACTGAATATGGTTGTACCATATTTATAATAACATCACAGTATATGTGAGATACTAGAGTTATTATTTTAGAATGGTAAGAACAAAGAAAGAAGAAGTGGAAGAAGAAAGGAACTTGAAAAGGGGTGGTGAAAACATTACCTCTTCTTCGGGTTCTTCCTTTTGATTTGATCAAAAGGGAACCTTTGGTTGGCTTTCTGATCAAACTAAGGCCTCTAGGTTGTAGTGAGGGAAGTTGGGAGAGTATTTGGGAAGAGTTTGGCAGAGCCAAGTGTCTTGAGAGGTGTGAGGAATGAGTAGAAGTGGTCTCCTTTTATAAGGGAGAGGACCAGCTCTTTAGGAAAGAGTGAAAGTATTACTTTATAATATAATTATATTCGGTTTATAATGGTCCAAAAATCATTGAGGTCGAAGATAAGATTACTCATATTCTAAATAACTTCAACCAATAAGAATTGGACAGGTTTTATATAATATTTTAATCATTATAATCTTATTTATTTAAATGATTTATTAATGAGGTAAACATTGCATCATTATTGTGTCATTAATAATTTAAATTATTTGATGTATAAAAATTATAAATAAAATATAATTATGTAGGAACTCTTTTTATCTTTCTAATGAATATTTATAATCGAAAATCCAACATGTATAACCCTATGTAATAATTGTTCTTCTAAAAGATGTAAGCTTATGCCATTTTTATTTTTATTTTAACTTTATTAATATAATGTGTCCCTACCACAAACAAGTGGCTCTAAGGGGTCCCCAAATCGACCCAAGGATGCCCATGGTCGGGTATGTGTCCACCAATAAGGTTAGGACACGTTTTAGGGTAATTTTTATTATTATAATATTATTTTTTAACCCTTATTTACCGGATTTACCCTTTAACCATGGTAAATAAAATATTTACCGCAGTAATTATTCAAAATGTGTAAAAATAAATGTTACCTATTTACATAATTTGGAAATCCTGATTCCAAATATGTAATCCATTTTTTCAAATTCAAAACACAGAAGTTGCAGAAATTAATTTAAAATTAATTCCCGTTGTTAAAATAAAAAGCGTGTTTTTAAGAGATAATAACTATCAAAAGATTGACACTTGTTTATCTCTGGTTTAATTGTGAAATTATGTCCAATGACAAACATTAAATTAAATGGTAAAAATATATTCTAAATATACTTTAATACCACTCAAATTCATAATTTATCAATATTAATTATTTTGATTAAAAAAGTTGATTTTAATTAAAATTTAGTAATTTTCACTATTCATCAAAATATAAAAGTTATCCGAAAAGTACCAAAATTTCACCCTAGGCTAATTTCAATATTCCGAATCCAAAAATGAAGTCCATTTTGAAATATAAAATATATATGATTTCAAAAAATAGGTATTACTATTCACAACGGCTAGTTTAATTAGTTGTGGTGTGTGTTAGAACTCGAGGTTGCGTACAACACACGCTATCGCATTATTCGAAGGGAAACGTACCTTGGAAGCTTGGGGTGTTACAGAAAAGTTCTCAAAATGATCCATCATAATAATTTAATGGTAAATTATGTTATAATAAAACCCAACCAACCCAAAATTATCATCCCAAAATCCACCAAAGTTGATAACACAAGCATTGAGCATGTCATCAAAAATCGATATATCTCTTTCTGTCAAGACTTCCAACTATGGATAGTATGCCACAATAAAAGGGAGGTGTGATACCTCTGCCTCCTAAATTCCTCCCCAAAAATGATAAGTGAACTATGAATCCCTATCAAAGACTATAATAGATGCAACTCTCTGGAAATGGACAATCTAATTCTCATAGAGAATTCCCAACTCCTCAGCATTGGTTGTGTGATGAATAGGTATAATGTGAGCTTATTTCTTCAAATGATAGATCAGAACCCATATCGCATTCTTATTTCTCTAGGTACATGAAAAAATAAAAAAAAATTACATAACGATCTCATCCCACTTCTTGGTAGGGTCTGGAAGTGGCATAAGAAAACATTATGGTTTCTAGTGCTTAGCCTTTACCTGTTGGAGTTTATAAGAACTTGAAATAAATTCACCAATACCCCATTTCATACCTAGTCACCAAAACTACCACCAAATGACATAGAACATCTTTGGGGATCCTAGGGGAACTATCCACTTGGGACAATGAAAATCCCCGACCACATATTTACTTACTGCAGAGATTACCACAAAATAATTTTGATAGTACATAATTCCATCTTAAGAGAACAACTACTTTTAAACTACTTCCCCACCACAAAGAAAGTCTATGACAATATAGAAATTGTACAGACCCGAAGCATAACGTACATGAACATTACACTACTTTTTCATAATACTTTGTACATAACAATAACACACACACAAGGAAGGTAATAGTTTAGTGTCTTTGGAAACTTGGAATAAAATCTTCTAATCGTGGTGAAAGATCTTCAACATCTCCCATAAAGATCTTCCCCTATTTTTTCTTACCTAAAACCTTTCTTTATATCTTGGTGAAAAGAAAACATAAAAAGGGTGAGCTCAAATGCTCAGTAAGGGTAGGCATGGATAAAATAAAACATACTATATAAATTTGAACTTAGAAACATGAACATAATGTTTAAACATCAAAAGCTTGAGCAATGACATAAAGCATGGAAGTACGTAAGGCATAGATCATAAAGAAACATTAATAATGATAAAATAGCATGGGAATAAAACATGTAATTATAAAAACCATTAAGCACATGTTATGATTTCAATAGTATCCAAGGCATTTCTGCCAAAACCATCTTAGTGGACAAAGTCCCTTTCTGAATCGAGTTCACTCCTCGTTTCAGTCCTGTAACACCGAACCAGATTAACTTACCTTTCCATCCATTTCTATCTCATGAGATATAAATCTTTACCCAATGCATTGGAGGGAGATATAGGTCCCACCCATCTCAATATGAAATCATTCTTTCGTGTTCCACAAAATTATAAATCATACATCATATCATACCCCATGTAATAAAATGGGATTCTTAAACATCATTTCATCATAACATAATCAATAAAAGATTGACATCATTTCATCATAAGAAAATTGAAACCATTTAAATCATAGAGACATATTACTTGAAACATACACATATGAAATAATGTCATCTTATTTGGAAAATAGTTTTGGAAAAACACATGAAATGAATTCTTGAGGAAAATATCCTTTCTTCTTTAAAATCATTTTCTTTTCACAAAATTCCATGCAATTTTAAAAGAAAAGGGTTTTGTTGAAAATAATCCTGCAATATTGTAGAGGAAGCTTCTTGAAAATGAGGCGTTATGAAACCGTAAAAATCCGTTCACGCCGTATAAGTTAAAAATAACATTCTCCTCGTACTTTTGTCGGAAAAGTCAAAAAAGTACCTTATATGGTAACGAAAGGAAAGATTCCATTCATACAATGTGGTAAAAAGTCAATAAAGGGTAAAAATGACTTTAAAAATTCATGGATGAATAGTAAACATTTTATGAAAACATTTCTAGAAAACATGGTCATGGATGATAAACATAACCCCAGTAAATACTTACATATAAGCATTCTCGGAAAAAAAATGAGATTGAAAATTTATCCTTTACCATAGGTCCGATTTGGTTCGTAAGTGTCCGAACCTCCTGTATAATGATTTAAATAATGTTATTGACTTATTCCAGAATAATATTTATTTTTATTATATCATATATGGTTCACTTATGACTTTATTTTACCTGTTCTTTTGTAAATTCCATGTTAAAGAGCGTTTTGGCTAAAATCGTTTCATTTGTTGTCTGTGTTTTGACATGTAATTATTCATATGATTACATAGATCATGATTACTTAATTACAAAATATAAAAAATTATTTATATATAATATATATTCAGAATATACATATATATAATAGATCAGTAAATGGAAAGAAGTACACCATTCATGGAGACGGTAGGCCGTACGTACGCATGAACGCTGTTTTCGTTTCCTTATTGAGTTGAATGGAATTAAGTAGATGACTTAAATATATATACACATAAATCCAGTATCATTATTATGTAATATATTTCATGATTACTTATTATATATAATTTATAATCATTCATGAAAGGTTAACGTGAAGAATGAATTGCATCGCGTCATGGAGACGGTATTCCGTACGTACGCACGAGCGATTATATCGTTCCCATGATCGTGGAATTTTATTGGAGTGTATGTATACTATTTCAGAATCAATATAACTTTATAATAGTCATATATAGTCATTATTTACACCATTATACCCATCCAAATAAGGTGGTGGTGGAAAATAGATTACACCACGGCGTGGAGACGGTATTCCGTACGTACCACGTGCGGTGATTTTGTTTTCCGTAGGATGGATAGATGCTGAAATAGGGTTGTTTCATACTTATAATAACATATAAGTATATGAGTGATACTGATTTTATTACTTCATAATGAAACAACTATAGAAGAAGAAGTGGAAGAAGAAATAAAGTTGAATGAATTGGTAATCAGACATTACCACTTCTTTGAAGCGCCTCTTTGAGATCTCCTTTTAGGGCACTAAATTTGGACTTTGTGGAAGACTAGGACCTCTAGGATGTCTCTATAGAAGTTTATAGGTCAAATTGGCAGGGGTTGGCCGAGCATTAAGGCTCAAAGTGGTGTGAGGAAGAGGGGGAGGAGGTGCCCTTTTATAAGGGAGGGGAGGGGCACCTTTGGAATAACGAAAAATATTATTTTATTATAAAGCCAAATTCGGTTTTAAATAGCACCAAATTGATTTATTTCGAAGCTAAGGTGGGGATGGGTCGAAATAATCTCATCCAATATAATTTAGACAAGTTTAGGTCATTATACTAACCGTATATTTTAGTTTCAACTCTTAGTTAATTAGATTGACATTTACCATGACACTTTGTATTTTTATATTATATAGTTAATAAACTTACCATATACATCCAAGAGACCCCCAAGTGGTCCATTAATGATACAACTATCATGATATAAGTATCTTGGCCGAACCTTAGATTTGTAGGAATAAAATAACAATTAATAATAGAATATTTGTTTTAAAAATCCTTTTATGTCAATTTTGACACTATTCGATAGTTTATTTTTGTGAAACTCATAACAGAATGATTACTTCGACCATAGTTAATTAAATCAATCCTAACATTCAATATTAACCTATAAAATTAGTGTAATTCATAAAAAGTCTGAAATTATATTTATTTCGGTATTTATAATATCAATTATTCTAATTTTTCACTATTATGGTAATTACTGCATCATCATTGTGTCATAAATAAATTTATATATTTAATGTATAAAAATTATAAAAAAAATATAATTATGTAGTAAATCTTATTATCTTTCTAATTAATATTTACAATCGAATTTATCTTATGTATAACCCTATATTAAAAATGTTTTAGTAAATAAACTTTGATTTTAACTCTTTTAACTCTTCTTTGAATTAAATAATAATAAATGTCCTAATCTAATCCAAGTGGGCCTAAATGGTCATATTTTATTCCTAAGGTTGTTTATGGTCGAATTAATCTTATCCAATAGAATTAGGACATGTGTTAGGATAATAATAATATCATTTTTACCCTTAATTACCCTATTTACTTTTAACCGTGGTAAAAAAAAGTAAAAAGTTACTATTCATAAAAAATTATTTTCATCTCATTGAACGACATTTTACTTACTGACATCAATCGTGTCTCTCGGAGTTTTGAAATTCCACTCACAGAAGCGGTAAAATTAAGTTTTATGAAAAATTCATTTTTTTAACTACCACTTAGTGGTTTCACTATTCATCAAAAAATGAATGTTTCCAGAAAAATACCAAAAATTAGGCCTAAGATATATTTGATATTATGAACTCAAAAATGATGTCTATTTTACCAAATTCAAAACATATCAGTTGCATTAATTAATTTAAAAATTAATTCCCATCGTTAACACAAATAGCGTGTTCTTAAGAGATAATAACTATCAAAAGATTGACACTTGATTATGTCTGGTTTAAATGTGAAATTACATCAAATGACCAACATTGTATTAAATTGTAAAAATATATTCTAAATATAATTTAAAACCACTAAAATTAATAATTTATCACTATTAATTATTTCGATTTAAAAATTTGTTTTTAATTAAAATTTAGTAATTTTCACTATTCATCAGAATATGAATGTTATCCGAAGTGTACCAAAATTTCACCCTAAGCCAATTTCGATATTCCGAATCGAAAAATGAAGTCCATTTTGAAAAAAAAAATTACAAAATTTCAAAAAGTGGTTATTACTATTAATAACAGCTGGTTTTAATAATATTTTAATAGCATATCGTTGTTTAGCGAAACATGGTATTGCGTACAACACATGCTATCGTGGAAGGTCGCAATTGCGTGTAATGCAAGGAAAGTAAAGGATGCATGTTGTGAAGGCTTCTTTTGGTGTATCGTAAAACACAAGACATTAATGAAATTAAAAAGAATATTTTTTGTAAAATCTTGGGGTGTTACATTCTTCCCCCCTTAAAATGAATTTCGCCCTCGAAATTCGTTGGGGTTATAAATGATTTACTACTAGAAAGTTTCTTTATTAGAAACCCACATCGTAAAAAGGAATAACAAAACATGGCTTTAAAAACTAATGTATGAAATGTAACGTTTACCCAAATTAACTCATCACTGGGTTTCCACGTAGGAGAACATAGGTGAAAATATGGATATGGAAGAAAAATATAACCATCAGGTTCTGATGGAGAGTGGTAGAGAACATGGCTATGAAAAATCCAACAATCACAAAGCTATAGATTTGTGATGATCCAAGGTACCATCTGATTCATCGGATATAAGAGAACTAGGACAACATTTTTGGTTTTCAAGATCATTTCCCTAAAGTTGATGAATTAAAGTAAATACTTACATGATTTTGGTACAATCTCACTGTTGTTCGTGAATTGAACAATTTCCACTTAATCCCTTAAAGAAATGAAGTTGAATTTGTTATTCGTGATGTGTTAGCATATCATGTGACAGAATGATGGGTCATTCCATCTCTTTCAAAAAAAAGGTTAGCAAAAGTTATAAGTACATATTATGGTTCCAAAAATGAACTTATACTTCATATATCATACCGCTTTGTAAAATAAAACTAGTTTCTACTAACTAGTGACTTCCTGTAGGCCAGTGGTAGGTGATAAAGGCCAGTCGAATTTCGGTTGTGGGTTCGATTCCCACAGCCTTGTCCGAGGCAATGGGCTTTCGCCCGTCCTACAGGTTGTACTTTTTCTAAAACTATATTACTATAGCATCCCATCAATAATATCGAAAAAAATTCTATCCTTAAACAATACTAACTTATGTCCAACATAATCCATTCCAATCTTTAGGCTTATCCATAATACTGCAGTCCACTCTCATAATATAGTGAAAATGATTACCGGTACCATTGAAAACTAAAATATACCAATACATAAATATTCCAATATACCATGATACTATATACAACATTATTTTGGAATCTCATTACATAAACACTTAATCATTCCACAACATTTTTTCCATATTCAACATCGCCAATAGTGATCGCATGTGACTTCCCTTTGTCCTTTTCCTTATGTGGTTGCTCATGTCGATCATCACTATCCCTTGGATTAGGGCATTTATTAGCATATTGCCCCATTTCCTTGCACTTGAAGCATTGAAGTGTAGTAGGTTCATTCTGTGTATCCCTTCCTTTATTTGCATCAGTAGACATCATCTTCCCATCATTGCGGCATTCAAATGACCGATGACCTTCCTTTCCACATTTGAAACATTTACTTGTCCCATTAAGACAATCTCCACCATGCTTCTTTCCACACTTTGAGCATAGGGAAACATTCATCTTATTTTCACCATTTTTCTGAGATTTCTCCTTGAACTCCATCTTTCGTTTCATGTGAAAACTATGAGATGGATAAGTAACACCAACATTCATTTCTACCTTGATAGCACAACGCACAATTTCTTCATAGCTACTGAAGTCTATTATAGCTAATTCCCTTCAAAGATTTGGTTTTAAGCCACTGAAGAATTCATCAACTTTTCTTTCAGGTTGGATGATAAATCCAGATGCATACCTGGAAAGACTTGTAAAATTCGCTTCGTATATACCAACAGATTCATCATCTGTTTTCTTTAGTTCTAAAATCTCCTTCTCCATCTTTGTTTGAAGAATACGAGGGAAGTACTTATTGAAAAATAATTTCTTGAACTCGTCCCATTCCATGGACTCAATTTCATCTCTTGGCCTTGTATTCTTGATAAGATTCCACCATTGATCAGCTTCACCTTCCAAACTATATACAGTTAAGACGACTTTATCAAGCTCATAACATTGAAGAACTGAAAATATCTTTTCATTAATACTGATCCATTGTTCAGCAACAAGTGGATCAGAAGACCCACTGAAAGAAGTTGGACGTTCCCTCATGAAGGACTCAATAGAATATTGTTCCCTTTTCTGCTCATTTGGAAGTCCAGAATGATTCATAGCTTGTGTAAGTATAGCAATAAGATTTTTCACTCCATCTCCCATAACATTTTTTTGGTCATGAGGAAAATCATTTCATTTTACATTACATTGATCAACACGGTTCCTTCGGGATCCAGCCATCGTCTAAAACCCAAAAAGAATAGTGTGAGAGGTAAAAATCACGCTAGGGAAAACAATATAATAAAGGGGGATTACCTTCAATATCTAACATATTAGGATAAATTATAAGATCGTTACAGTAGTTCTAGGACTATATCCTATATGCATACTTATCCTTAGGGACATCCCTAGACATACCTTAGAAATATCTCTAGGGATCTCACTAACGTTTTCGCATCCTAGTTTCCAAAGGTTGACTAAACCTTTCCTCTGATACCAACTGTAGAGACCCGAAGCTTAACGTACATGAACATTACATTACTTTTTCGGAATACATACTACATAACAATAACACACACACAAGACCAATAATAGTTTAGTGTCTTTGGAAACTCGGAATAAAATCTACTAATCGTGGTGAAAGATCTTCAACATCTCCCATAAATATCTTCCCATTTTTTTCTTACCTAAAACCTTTCTTTATATCCTGGGGAAAAGAAAACATAAAATGGCTGAGCTCAAAGGCTCAGTAATGGTAAGCATGGATAAAATAAAACATATTATATACATTTGAACATAAACACATGAACATAATGTTTAAACATCAATAGCTTGAGCCATGACATAAATCATGGAAGTACGTAAGGCATAGATCATAAAGAAACATTAAGAATGATAAAATAGCATGGGAATAAAACATGTAATTGTGGAAACCATTAAGAACATGTTATGATTTCAATAGTAGCCAAGGCATTTCTGCCAAAACCATCTTAGTGGACAAAGTCCCTTTCTGAATCGAGTTCACTCCACGTTTCAGTCCTCTAACACTGAACCAGATTAACTTACCATTCCAGCCATGTCTATCTCTTGAGATATAAATCTTTACCCAATGCATTGGAGGGAGATATAGGTCCCACCCATCTCATAATGAAATCATTCTTTCGTGTGCCACAAAATCATAAATCATACATCATAGCCTAACCCATGTAATAAAATGGGATTCTTAAACATCATGCCATCATAAATTAATCCATAAAAGTTTGATATCATTTCATCATAATAAAATTGAAACCATTTAAATCATAGATACATATTACTTGAAACATACACATATGAAATAATGTCATCTTATATGGAAAATAGTTTTGGCAAAACACTTGAAATGAATTCTTGAGGAAAATATCCTCTCTTCTTTAAAATCATTTTCTTTTCACAAAATTTCATGAAATTTTAAAAGAAAAGGGTTTTGTTGAAAATTATCATGAAATATTGTAGAGGAAGCTTCTTGAAAATGAGGCGTTATGAACCCATAAAAATCCGTTCACGCCGTATAAGTAAAAAATAACATTCTCCTTGTACTTTTGTCGGAAAATTCAAAAAGTACCTTATCTGGTAACCAAAGGAAAGATTCCATTCATACAATGTGGTAAAAATTCAATAAAGGGTAAAAATGACATTAAAAATTCATGGAATAATAGTAAAACTTTTATGAATACATTTTTAGAAAACATGGTCATGGATGATAAACATAACCCCAGTAAATACTTACATATAAGAAATCTCGGATAAAAAATGAGATTGAATATTTATCCCTTACCATAAGTCCTATTTTCTTTGTAAGTGTCCTAACCTCCTGTAGAATGATTTAAATAATGTTATTGACTTATTCCAGAATCATATTTAGTTTTATGATATCATATATGGTTCACTTATGACTTTATTTTACCTGTTCTTTTTTAAATTCCATGTTAAAGAGCGTTTTGGGTAAAATCGTTTCATTTGTCGTCCGGGTTTTGACTTGTAATTATTCATATGATTACATAGATCATGATTACTTAATTCCAGAATATAATACATGATTTATATATAATATATATTCAGAATATACATATATATAATAGATCAGTAAATGGAAATAAGTACACCGTTCATGGAGACAGTAGGCCGTACGTACGCATGAATGTTGTTTTTGTTTCCTTATTGAGTTGAATGGAATTAATTAGATGACATACATATATATACACATAAATCCAGTATCATTATTATGTCATATATTTCATGATTAATTATTATATATACTTTATAATCATTCATGAAAGGTTAACGTGGAGAATGAATTGCATCGCGTCGGGGAGACGGTATTCCGTACGTACACATGACCGAGGATATCATTCCCATGATCGTGGAATTGTATTGGAGTGTATGTATACTATTTCAGAATCAATATAACTTTATAATAGTCATATATAGTGATTATTTACACCATTATACCCATCCATGTAAGGTGGTGGTGGAAAATAGATTACACCACGGCGTGGAGACGGTATTCCGTACATATGCACGCGCGGTGATTTCATTTTCCATAGGATGGATAGATGGTGAAATAGGGTTGTTTCATACTTATAATAACATATCAGTATATTAGTGATACTGATTTTATTACTTCATAATGAAACAACTAATTAAGAAGAAGTGGAAGAAGGAATAATGTTGAAAGAATTGGTAATCGAACATTACCTCTTCTTTGAAGCGCCTCTTTGAGATCTCATTATAGGGCACTAAAATTGGACTTTGAGGAAGACTAGGACCTCTATGATGTCTCTAGGGAAGTGGAGAGGAGAAAATGTCAGGGGTTGGCAGAGCATTAAGGCTCAAAGTGGTGTGAGGAAGAGGGGGAGGAGGTGCCCTTTTATAAGGGAGGAGAGGGGCACCTTTGGAATAACTAAAACTATTATTTTATTATAAAGCCAAATTCGGTTTTAAATAGCTCCAAATTGATTTATTTAGAAGATAAGGTGGGGATGGGTCGAAATCCTCTAATCCAATATAATTTAGACAAGTTTACGTCATTATACTAACCGTATCTTTTAGTTTTAACTCTTAGTTAATTAGATTGTCATTTACCATGACACTTTGTATTTTTATATTATATAGTTAATAAACATAACATATACATCTAAGAGACCCCCCAAGTGGTCCATTAATGATACACCTATAATTATATAAGTATCTTGGCCGAACCATAGATTTTTAGGAATAAAATAACAATCAATAATAGAATATTTATTTTAAATAATATTTTATGTCAATTTTGACAATATTCAATAGATGATTTTTGTGAAACTCATAACAGAATGATTACTTCGACCAAAGTTAATTAAATCAATCCTAGAATTCCATATTAACCTAGAAAATTAGTGTAATTCATAAAAAGTGTGAAATTATATTTATTTGGGTATTTATAATATCAATTATTCTAATTGTTCACTATTATGGTAATTACTGCATCATCATTGTGTCATAAATAAAATAATTTACTTAATGTATAAAAATTATAAATAAAATAACATTATGTAGGAAAGATTATTATCATTCTAATGAATATTTACAATCTAATTTATCTTATGAATAACCCTATATTAAAAATGTTTTAGTAAATAAACATTGATTTTAACTCTTTTAACTCTTCTTTGAATTAAATAATAATAAATTTCCTACTCTAATCCAAGTGGGCCTAAATGGTCATATTTTATTCCTAAGGTTGTTTTTGGTCGAATTAATCTTATCCAATAGAATTAGGACATGTTTTTGGGTAATAATAATATCCTTTTTACACTTATTTACCCTATTTACTTTTAACCGTGGTAAAAAAAGTAAAAAGTTACTAATCACCAAAAATTATTTTCATCTCATTGAACCACATTTTACTTATTGACATCAACCGTGTCTCTAGGATTTTTGAAATTACACTCACATAAGCAGTAAAATTATGTTTTATGAAAAATTCATTTTTTTAACTACCACTTAGTGGTTTCACTATTCATCAAAAAATGAAAGTTTCCAGAAAAATACCAAAAATTATGCCTAAGATATATTTGATATTATGAACTCAAAAATGATGTCTATTTAACCAAATTCAAAAAATATCAGTTGAATTAATTAATTTAAAAATTAATTCCCGTCGTCAACACAAATAGCGTGTTCTTAAGAGATAATAACTATCAAAAGATTAACACTTGTTTATGTCTGGTTTAAATTGGAAATTACATCCAATGACCAAAATTGTATTAAATTGTGAAAATATATTCTAAATATACTTTAAAACCAATAAAATTAATAATTTATCACTATTAATTATTTCGATTAAAAAATTTGTTTTTAATTAAAATTTAGTAAATTTCACTATTCATCAGAATATGAAAGTTATCCGAAAAGTACCAAAATTTAACCCTAAGCTAATTTCGATATTCCGAATCCAAAAATGAAGTCCATTTTGAAAAAAAAATTACAAAATTTCAAAAAGTGGTTATTACTATTCATAACGGCTAGTTTTAATAATATTTTAATAGCATATCGTTGTTTAGCAAAACTTGGTATTGCGTACAACACACGCTATCATGGAAGGTCGCACTTGCATGTAATGAAAGGCAAGACAAGGATGTGTGTTGTGCAAGCTTCTTTTGGTGTAGCGTACAACACAAGATATTAATGAAATTAAAAAGAATATTTTTCGTAAAATCTTGGGGTGTTACAGAAATCATCATCATGATGATTAGTATGAATAAACTATTCAATAAGAGAGGATTTCAATTTAACAATAGCCAAGGAAACCTTAGTTTATTTCTCATAAACTCCAATATGCAACTGTGCCAATAGATCCATGAAATTTCAATCTTTTGATGATTCTTTCACTACTCCGGTTGGAGTTTCCCTACTAAAATCATCTTCAACTACATTCTCTTTCCCCTAGGTATTGGAAAATGGAAGAGTGTAAAGGATATAGGTATTCCACCCAATTACAATATAAGAGATTTAATTCATTTTTATAGATTATAAAACTCAGGGTCTTGTAGTTAGAATACATGGTAAACCATTTTCTATAAAGGCAACATACCAATATATTAATATTGAGAAACACATATGCTTGTTTAAACTCATGGGTATGATAATTTATATTATTTTTCCTAAGCTAACAAAAGATATAGGAAATTACATGATCAAATTTCATAATATCCCATCCCAAGACTGATCATGATGAATCAACAAGGACCACATAGCCTTGACTGGCCTCTGGATGAATGAACACCAATGTAGTAGTTAAATAGTGTTTCAACACAACCAAATAATTATAACATTTCTAACCCCAATGAATAATTACTCAAATATGACTGATTGTACATATTTTTGGGACCGCATTGTGTATGAGATTTTTTCAGTTTAAAATAGGTTTAAATGGATGTCAATGATGATGAACATGAAAAAAGGAACTCTCCTTAGAAAAAAGTAAAAAGGGAAAGAGAGTTTGAATGGGCATGGAATTTTAATGTTGGCATGCGTGGGGTTGGAATACAAAGCTTAAATGTGTCCATGAACATAACCTAGTATTTTTATGTGCCTTACGTAAAAATAATGGCCAACCCCCAATGCCGATAGAGGACAGCTCAACCCCAGAACATGTGGGACCCGAGGGTCAACCATGATGAGGGAACCATCCCTAGCCAGACTAAAGGTGAAATGAATTGGACATAGGCATGCGCCTACATCAAGGGATATGTATATGCCCACAAGAGCACATGGTAGATGATCCATGCATAGCTAGGCTGAAGCCTGCACAGAGATGGTGGGTGCAGAGCATGCCAAACAAACATGGTATGGGGCAGTACCATGGATGGATAGGGAGTAATATGGATGTTGGCCGAGCGAGTTGATACTTAAATGTCATCTTCACCACATGGCTATTTCGATGTGGAATGTATTTTAAAAATGATAATGTAATCTCAAACACTCATCTAATCCCATATCTTGCATGACTGTTCGATCAATATGCGGTAGATGGATCTAATCGTGGTCGTCCAATCATCCAGTTCCATGCAATGTTGAATGTGAGCTATCTGATCTCTTGTGGTTTATAGTATAATTGTGTCATCTTCTTCCTCTCCCACTGCATGTCAATGTCGCTGATACAACCACTAGAGATGATGAATAACCATGATCTAATAGCCATGGAAGATCATTTCTTTATCATGAGGACCACAATAACATACCGAGATCATGCATGGAATCTTTTTTACTTCATGCATATTATATTTCAATGATGAAGGTCCTTCCAAGGACATGTTCATAAATCATGTATGGATTTAAAATGAGTAACATGTGATCTTAAATGCTTGAAAATATTTCATCCATCATTTGAAAATGAAACAACCAAAACTCTTATCATATCTTTATCCACAGTTTGAAGATTTTGAATGTCAATGATATATGTCACTCAAAGAAGTGATTTTGAGATCATATTATATAGGATTTGAATGCGTGAAACAGATATGATCTATAACTAAAAAAAATCCCTCGAACAAAATAGTGCTTATGCTCCCACAATTTCAAGAGATCATGTTTTGATAAATAGAGAATACCTGATTATCCAGTTTTCAAGATCCAAACATGATCCTCAAAACATTATAGTTTCGTGAAGTGTGAATAACGTACCTCTTGGTTACATGAAGTAGGAGAGCTTTGAACCACTCTTGGTTTTTTAAGATAGTTCCCACAAACCGTTCTGGGTTGGTGAATAAAAAATAGCACATACTGTTCTGGTTCTACGAAGAGAAAGTCCCAAGAACAAGATCTAGTTTAGTGTAGTGTATAACTGAGTACCAGTTGGTATGTAGGGGAGGTTCGCACTCTCCATGCATAAGAGTTCCAAGAATCTTGTGTGGAAGGAGGAGCTATGAATCAAATTGGTCTGTTAATTAAGGCTTGCAAACTTTGTTCAAATAAGAACTCAACACCCTCAGGGTAAAAAATGATAACATGAACACCATAATTATCATGAGGCAGTATTTGTGTTTGAAGAACTAGGGAGATTATATTCATGATTCATAGGAAGATCATATTCATGATTTGAGACTTCTAAGTGTGCAAGAATAATCCTAGCATTGCAATTCCACCTATTCAGGGTTGAATAATATTCATGGATAAAAAATACGTGACACAAAAATTGAATGAACTAAAAAAGACATTGGGTGTGGACTTGAAAAAAAGGGAGAGTAGATGACAATGTAAAGTACGTACATGCATGAACTTATCTTTTGAATAAATTCAAGTCTTCATGTGTGTGCATTTGTAATGAAAGAATAATTAATAGGTGGTGATAATTTTGATGCTTACATGAATACGTGAATACACTTAAAGAAAAATACTGAATCATGGGTGCATGTTGGTGAATACGTAGAAAAAGAAAAAGAAAGGGAAGAGCTTGTTTAAATACTATGTGCATGATGTCAATCATACAAGTGTAGAAAAAAAAGAATAAGTTATATCTGATGATGACTAATGAGATGATCATCATTTCATGAAAAATCACATAAATACATGTAATTATAAATGAAAAGAAGAAGTTTTAATGAATTAAGTGATTTGACTAAAGGAGAAGACTGAATATAACAGAGCATCAATTAGGGAAAACAATGCAGACTATGTCTCATGCTGAATAGAGACATAGACTTCAAAACCAATCTGATGAAGAAACCATCATGTAAATAAACTGAGTGAAGACCCCTCCATGGCTGTGAGACAAGGGGAGTCTATAGGAGTGATATGAGGGAAGTAGTGAGTTGTCCCTAAATCATTAGGCAGTGTTCTTGGGATAGAGAGAGTGCCTGAATCTTTGTAATCCACAGCTATAGAAGATTAATGGCATTAGTTACGACCATCAATCTTTTGGTGTATAATCATTAGACATAACCCTTAGTGGAGATCCTAGTAAAAGTTTTGTGTTTTCATTCTGCATGGGAATGTTTTAATTACTGCACATATCCATCATACTTGACTAAACAATTTCTTAGCAATATGGGAACAAGATCTAGTAAATAAGGTAAATAGTTTACACCCTGATTCACGAACTCATAGGGTGGTATAGGTTCCTTAAATTAGTATTAGGGGAAATATATTTCATATGTTGGATACTCTTGAGTAATTCTATTTTGAATAGAATTGAGTTTTCTTTCCTCTATCAACAATGATGATTAATCTTGATGAATGTTCTATAATCCATGAGCAAAAGTCTATACCTAGTAAGACCTTGACAAATAGGAAAAAAAATGGAAGAAGCAATTGAAAAAGTCCCTCATGTACAAAGAAGATGTTGTGTCTGGTTCTCCATAAACTTCTAATAATGAATAAATATCAGTCTTGTAATGTTAATAGAAGGTGGCTCAGGATCTCCCAAAGGAAAGTAAGAAACTTCTATCTCATTTTCTTGTGATCAAGAGAAATTAAGAACTTATACTCATGATATTCTTGAAGAAATAATTTTTTTTTCTATTTGTATTATATTTCAATGTTTGTAAGTTGAGATCACCCGACTGGAAAGAGAATATAATAATATTCATAAGGTCTTGGAATAATAAATTCCAGAATGTTTGATGCTCTATAGATCAATTTAAGACATTGAAGAGAAATTTTTATTCAATAGGAATCTGGAAGAAAAGATCCATTCATTTAATGATGAGATGAAAAAGACCACTAAAGTCATGGTTCTAAATCTAGAATAATCTACCATAAAGAAAAAAATATCTTGACTCTTTGTTACAAATATAAAATAATACGCAAAAATATGGGGTTGAAAGATTAAAAAGTTCATGTTATGGTAATATGACCATGATTGAAGATCAGAAGATCATTCTCAATATAGAATGATTAAAATCAGAATCCCAGTTGAACAATCTTGAGAAGACACACATTGAGTATTCAAAAAATAAAGAAATATTTTCTTCAAATATTCAACGATCAATAAAGGATTCTAATGACAAAACACCCCCATGATGTTATGATAAGATCATTAAATCACTCATTGATATGTTACACGTAATTTAGAATGTAAATGAACAATTCGTACCAATATGTACTATTGTCACTAAATATGTTTATACAAAATGTATAGGTTGGATGAAAAATTATAATCAAGTGTTGATTAGGAATTGTGATGAGAAGAAACCAATCACCAAGGCTAGGGTGGATAGGAAGGGGATACTGAAAGATAGTTCCCCAAATAGAGCACCACAAATTAATAAGAAAACCCAAAAACCATATACAAAAGATATAAAAAAATAAGACTTGTGGGTCAATGTTCGTGCTATAACAGATTTGGGCATTGTGCACTAGATTGTTGGTACAATACCATAAATAAAAAAGCATAGAGAAAACCTTTATCAAAGGGTAGAAATCTAGAGAATAAGAAGGAATTTCAAAAGATCTAGATGCAACTATATACTAAAAATATATTTGGAATGCTAGATAACATCAATGATGTATGCAATGGGAGTGGTCACAAGAATGCTGCATGATTATCTCAACATATATCTTGAACTGATAATAATAGAAGACCATAAAAGTGAGATAAAAAAATAAGAATCTACCTAGGGAAGAAATAAGAAGAATGTTTTAAAAGAAAACACTCTCAACAAGACTCTAATAATAAAAAGGGACAAGTCCATGGATTCAAAATACAATAAGTTGAAGAGTGGTACAATCAAAAGGACTCCTAAAAAGGTTGACAGTCTGAAGAATCCAAGTGTAAAATCATAACTTTCTACAGTAGTTCCTAAACACATAATGGTTATCTGGACTGAAGATTTGGAAATATTTATAATGAACGATGATTCCAAGGCTAAGTATATTGCAACATGAAATAATAAGATTCTATATGAAGATAAAAAATTCTTGTGTGTGAGGTGCAATAAGGATGGTAACACTATGAGGAATTACAATGAATTTATTCGATCTCAAGAAGAATTCCTCTAGATGATTAATGTTGTACTTATCGATTCTAGTGCATTTAAAGCTCTAGATGAAATAAGACTCACACAAAATAAGATGGAAGAAATATTATGATCAACCCAAATACTATCACAACTGAAGATCAAATTTTCATGTGCGATGAGTGGAGAAAACATAGCATCATGGTTGAGAAAATCTTATCAGCTTTCCTACTCAAATTGAAGAAGCAAGGAGGATCAACCTTATTCCCTTAAAATTTTTTGTATTATATTTATGAATTGTAGGTGATGCAATCTCTCAGGGGGATAACCTGAAAATCATTGGGGATAAGTTATCCATTGAGGGGGAGACACATGAAGGAGATACCCGAGTAATCTGTTCTACAATTATAAACTTCAGTTGGTATAAAATTCAATTACTATGAATTTTTTTTTGAAGGCCATGTCATTGGAAAAGGAGTTTCATGTTGATAATATCATATCATACATATTATCCTCATATTGGAATGAATGTGGGAGAACATTGAAGATAATTACATGTGTTCTCATCTCATGAGGTGTCATGAACAGTGGGTAATGGAATACATTGGTGTCTAAATCATATCCTATCATTTTCTAAATTGATCATTACTCATGTAGATTATGAGTGAGTTGATTGATGGCACACTACTCAAGTATAGAATGATATCCTCTCTTCCCTGAACAATGTATTTCTTGATAATAAGGGGGATAGAAAGTGAAATGAATGATTTAGATGGAAATAATGAAGTAATGGGTGAGAGAAAAGATTTACATTTTGACATTGACACATTCATTTGAAGAACTCTGAAGTATTGAAAACAAAATACAAATGGGGAGATAGTTAGGACCACATTCTGTATTAGATTGTATTTGTTTTCAATGGGTGTCAATGGATGTCAATGATGATCAAGATGAAAAAGGAACTCTCCTAAGTAAAAGTTAAAAATATAAATAGATTGTGCATGGGCTTGGAATTTTATGGTGGCCATGCATGGGGTTGGAGTACTAAGCTTGAAGGTGGCCATTCACTTAACCAAGTATTTTCATGTAGATTGCAGAGAAATTTGGGCCAACCCCCAAAGCTATTTGAGGCCATCTTAACCCCAGCATATGTGGGGCCCGAGGTTCAACCGTGCCGAGGGAACCATTCTTGGCTAGCTAGAAGGTTACATGGGTTGGACATAGGTGCGCGCCTGCATGCAAGGAAATGCATAGGCCTGCAACAGAACACATGTGATGATCTATGCATAGCTAGGTCGAAGCCCGCACAGATAAGGTGGGCACATAGCACACCCACAGAACATGGTATGGGGCGTAACCAAAGAGTGAGAGGGAGTAATCTAGACAGTAGGCATAGAGAGCTGACACTTAAACCACATCTTCACTACGTGGACATTTTGATGAGGGACACGTTTTAAAAACACTGATGTAATCTCATCCACTCATCGAATCTCGGATTTTTCTCAACCGTGGATCAGTCTATGATAGACGGATCTCATCGTGGCTATCTAATCATCCCATGCCACGCGAAGTTGAATGTGAACCGTACGATCTTCTGAGGATTTTGGTATAACCGAATCATATTCTTCCAACACCATTACACATCAACGCTATTTCTACATCAACTAGAGATGATGAAGAACCATGATCAAGAATCCATGGAAGGTCATTTCAATATCATGAGGACCCCTAGAACATACCGAGACCATGCGTGAAATATTTATCTTGCATGCATATGATATCTTCATGAAGAAGGTTCTGTCAAGGTGATGTCGATAATTCGAGTATATATTTTAAATGAGTTACATGTGATATTAAATACATGAATAGATTCCGTCACTCATTTGAAAAGAAATTAATCTAAATTCTAGAAAAATCATTATCCACGATTTAATGATTTTGAAAGTTGAGGATCCCAGTCCCTCGAATATGATATATTAAGATCATATGCTATGGGATTTGAACATGTGAAGAAGATATTATCTATACCATTAGAAGAAAAATCCCTCGAGCCAATGAGTGCTTATTCTCTCAATATTTCAAGATCACATGTTTTGAGAAATATAGATTCTCCGGTCTTCTGGTTTGAAAGGGGAAGGCACGATCCAAAAACCATTCTGGGTTCATTATGAGTGAACTGCCTACCACTTTGGTACACAAAGTAGGAGAGAAATGAACCTCTCATGGTATTCGAAGTGAGTTCCCACAAACTGTTCTGGGGTTGTGAGGAAATTCCATCACAAACCATTCAGGTTATACAAAGAGAAGGTCCCACAACCCAACTCTAGTTTGGAGAAGTGGAGAACCACATACCACATGGTACATAAAGGATATTCACACTCTCTGTGTGTAGGAGTTCCACACATCCTTTTTATTAAGAGGAGTCATGAATTGAACTAATTTGCAAAGGATGATTTCCAACATTATGCAAAGAAGAACTCCATACCCTCGGTGAAAAAAAGGGATAATAAAAACACCATATTTAACCAGAGGTAGTATTTGTGTTTGAAGAACCTTGGAGATCACATACGTGATGCACATGAAAATCATATGCCCGATTTGAGACTTCTATGCGTGAAAAAATAACCCAAGCAATGGAATACCCCCCTAATCGGGCATGAGGAATATTCATGGATAAATACATACATGACACGTAATATTGGATGAACTGAATAGGAATTTGGGTGTGCACATGAAAAAAAGGGAGAGAAGATGAAAAATAAAATACATACATACTTGCACATATAATTTGAATATATTAAAGGAATCATGTTTGTGCATTTTTAAATAAATAAGAATTATGAGACTGATAACATTTTCATGATTACATGAAAATGTGAAGAGATTTAAAGAAAAATCCACAGCAGTTGGTGAATGTGTGTGATGAAGTAGAAGAAGTAAAAGAAAAGGAAGATTTCATTTTTAAAATACATGCATGATATCATGCATTCATGTGAAGAAGAAAAAGAAGAAGAAGTTGTGTTAGATGATGCCCAATGATATGATCATTATTGCTTGAAAAATCATATGGATACATGTGATTTTGTCTGAAAATAATATGTTTTAGTGGAATTAGTGATTGCACTAACATAGATAACTAAATATTACAAAGCATCAATTCAAGACTTCGATGCAGGTAGTGTCTTGTGCTGAACTGAGACAAAGAATTCCATTCTCATATTATTAGCCGACCATCAGGTCGATAAACTAAGTGAAGACCACTCTAAGTCTATGAGTCAGGGGGAGTCTACAGAATTGATCTGAGGGAAGCAGTGAGTTATCCCTAAATATTTAGGTAATGTGCCTAGAATAAAGTGATGGTGCCCATGTATTTTTAATCATCAACGAGTGAAGATTAGTGAAATTAGGTACGACTAAAAACTTTTCTGCGTATAATCCTTGTACATAGCCTTTAGTTGTGAACCAAATAAATGTTTTGTATTGTAATTCTGCATGTGAATGTTTTAATTAGTGTACATATTCATCAAATAATTTCAAAAATGATTCAACCAACATGGGAACATGATCCATAAATGAAGTGAAAAGGTTGACACATTGATTCACCCCCTCTTAGCGTGGTTTAAGGTCCTTCAGTTATCATAGAATCCAACTTTGATAAGTCATTCAAAAATTAGAGATTGTATCTTGTTAATTCCATGAATATTCGTATCTCAAATACACTTTGTGGTCAATCCAAATTCATAATAGACTTCACCTTCTCAGGACAGACTGATAATCCTTATTCTGAAACCATGTTTCCTATGAATTTCACTTCCCATGTACAGAAATCCCATTTTTAAAGCATGGTATAATGTTAGTGCTTTCTCATAAAACTCTGAAATGTTCTCATATGATGCACCTGCTCCTCTGTGGAATTTGATTAAAGAGGATGTTATCTACAGATACTACCAAGAAGGTATCATGTTGCACGAGGAAAATCCGTTTCCTCAAAGACATAATGGCTTCATGATTATTGGTTATACCAAATTTAATAACACGGTACTCATAATGACCATAACAAATCCAAAAGGTTGTTTTAGGAATTCCATATTCCTTTATCCTCAATTGATGATAACTAGAGTGAAAATAAATCTTCAAGAATAAGTTCATACTGAAACACCCAGAGATTTTATGAGATATATTATTTTTATTTTCTTTGATCTTCTATAATACACTACACCAAGATTATCTTGTACTATAGGCAACACCGCATTAGATTGCAGTATATGCAACACTATTCTTGGCTTGCATTACACGCAATCGCGACCTACCTCGATAGCGTGTGTAGTACACAATACCGGGTTTCACTAAATAACTATATATTGTAATAATAATATTATGGACTAGCTGTTATGAATAGTGTTAACTATATTTTTAATTTTATAACATTATTATTCATCTTACACATTCTCTAGAATATGGTATGAGAACAAAATAAATTTTTCGTGTAAAATATGTATATTTAAAAAATTGCAGTTTTCCCGCCTTTTGATGGCATACCCACCTTAAATCTTGTTTTTGACATGTCTATAAGTTCAATTTGACAAAATAAAATTCTTCTTTGGAATCACGATATAAAAATTTACTTTGGATACATTTTTCATATTATTCTGATAACTTTCATATTTTAATTAATAGTAAAACACGCTATATTTTAATTAAAAACAAGTTTTTTCATCGCAATAATTTATATGGTTATATTATATTTTTAATTGGTTTTAAAGTGTAATTAGAATATATTTTTACCATTTAATCCAATGTTGTTCATTGGAATTAATTTCACTTTGAAATTGGATATAAACAAGTATCAATCTTTTGATAGTTTTTTGTTTCTTAAAAACACGTTATTTTTTTGATAACGAGAATTAATTTTAAAATCAATTAATGCCACTTATATGTTTTTAATTTGGAAAAATAGACATCAATTTATAATTCGGAATATCAAATAATTCTTAGGCTAATTTTTGGTATTTTTCGGAAAAACTTCAATTTTGAATGAATAGTGAAACTACTTAGTGGTAGTTAAAAAACTGACATTTTCATTTAAATGAAATTTTACCACTTCTGTGAATTGAATTTCGAAAATCCGAGAGACACGGTTAATATCAAGGACTAAAATATGGTTCAATGAGATGAAAATAATTTTTGGTGAATAGTAACTTTTTACTTTTTTTCCACGGTTAAAAGTAAATAGGGTAATTAAGGGTAAAAATGATATTATTATTACCCTAAAACAAGTCCTAATTCTATTGGATAAGTTTAATTCGACCAAAAACAACCTTAGGAATAAAATATAACCATTTAGGCCAACATGGATTAGATTTGGACATTTAATATTATTTTATTTAAAGAATAGTTAAAATATTTAAAATCAATTTTTAATAACTAAACCATTTTAAATATAGGGTTATACATAAGATAAATTCGACTATTAATATTCATTAGAAAGCTAAAAATATTTCCTACATAATGGAATTTTATGTATAATTTTTAGAATTTAAATAATTTAATTTATTTATGACACAATAATGATGGAGTAATTATCTCATTAATCAAATATTGGCATAATTAATGTTATAAATACAAAAAATAAATGTAATTTGAGACGTTTTATGAATTCCTCTACTATTATAGGTTAATATGACATGTTATTATGTCTTTAATTAACTTTTTTCGAACTAATAATTACGTTATGAATTTCAAAATAATCAATTACCAAATAGTGTCAAAATTGACATAAAATAGTTTTTAAAACAAATATTATATTATTAATTGTTATTTTATTCCTAAAAATCTAAGGTTCGGCCAAATGACTTATATAAGGTTATATATATTAATAATAAACAACTTAGGGTTCGTTTGTCTTTTTATAGTATGTTTATTAACCTTATAGTGTAAGAAAACAAGAAGACACGGTAAAAGTAAAATTATTCAACTTAAAGTAAAATCTAAATGATAAGGTTAAAATAGAAACATAATCTTGTATAAATTCTATTGGATGAGATGATTTCGACCCATCCCCAACTTAGCTTATAAATAAATCAATTTGGAGCTATTAAAAACCGAATATGACTTTATAATAAAATAATATTTTATGTTTTCATAAGGGGCCCCTCTCCTCCCTTATAAAAGGGCACCTCCTCCCTCTCTTCCTCACACAACATTGAGCCTTCAAGCTCAGCCAAACCCTAAACATTTCTATTCTCCACTTCCCTAGAAACATCCTAGAGATCCTGGTCTTCTTCAAAGACCATATTTAGTGCCCTAAGAGGAGGTTAAGAAGAGGCACTTCAAAGAAGAGGTAATGTTCGTTACCGATTCTTTCAACTTTATTTTTTCTTCTACTTATTCTTCTTTATTTGTTTCATTATGAATTAATAACATAAGTATCACTAATATACTGATATGTTATTATAAATATGAAACAACATTATTTCATCTTATATCCATTCTAAGGAAAACGAAATCACCACGCGTGCGTAAGTACGAAATAACATCTCCACGCCGTGGTGTAATCTGTTTTTGCACCACCACCTTACCTGGATGGGTATAATGGTGTAAAGAATAACTACATATGATTATTAAAACATCATACTAATTATGAGATATTATATCATTCAATTCAATTCAATTCAATAAATATGGGAACGATATCATCGCTCGTGCGTACGTACGGATTACCGTCTCCACGACGCGATGACACTCATTTTCCATGTAAACAATTCAAGAATGATTATAAAGTATATATAATAAGTAATAATGAAATATATGACATAATAATGCTACTGGATTTATGTATATATATATATATATATTTATGTCATCTACTTAATTCCATTGAATTCAATAAGGAAACGAAAACAGCATTCATGCGTACATACGACCTACCGTCTCCATGAACAGGGTATTTCATTCCATTTATCGATATATCATATATATATGTATATGATGAATATATATTACATATTAATAAATTTTTACAATCTGGAATTAATTAAATCCAGATATAAGTAATAATATCATGAACAACAGGTCCAAACATGTACGATAAATAAAGCGATTTTACCCAAAATGTTGCTTTAACATGGAACTTACAAAAGAACGGGTAATATAAACTCACAAGTGAAATATATATGATATAATAAAAGTGAATATGATTCTATAATAAGTCAATGAAATTATTTAAATCATTATTCAAGAGGATCGGATACGTACAAAGCATATCAGACCTAAGGTAAGGGATAACCTTTCCAATCTCATTCTTATCCAAAATTGTTTATTTGTAAGTATTTGCTGGGGTTATTGTTATCATCCAAGTACATGTTTTATAAAAGGGTTTTTATGTATGTTTAATTTCCTTTTTACCCATTTTTTCTTTTACTACATCGTATGTAAGGAATCTTTTTTTTGTTTACGGTACGCGGTACTTTTCGTCTTTTCCGACAATAGTATGAGAAGAATGTTATTTTTAACTTATACGGCATGAAAGGATTTTTATGATTTTATAAAGCCTTATTTTCATGAAGGTTCCTCAAAAAGATTTCTTGAATATTTTCAACAAAATCCTTTTATTTTAAAATTGCATGTCATTTTGTGAAAGAAAGTGATTTTGAAGAAGAAAGGATATTTTCCTCAAGAATTCATTTTAAGTGTTTTATCAATACCATTTTTCATCTAAGATGACATTATTTCATATGTGTATGTTTCAAGTATAATGTCTCTATGATTTACATGGTTTTAATTTTCTTATTATGAAATGATATCCATTTCTTTTATATTGATTATGTGATGATGTGATGATGTTTATGAAACCCATTTTCTTTATTATGTTATTATGAATGATGTATGTTTATTTTGATGCACAAGTAAGACTGATTTCATTATGAGATGGGTGGGACCTATATCTCCCTCTAATGCCTTGGTTAAAGATTCATATCTCTTGAGATAGACATGGTTGGAATGGTAAGATAATCCGATTCAGTAATACAGGACTAGAACGAGGAGTGAACTCAATTGAGAAAGGGACTTTGTCCACTAAGATGGTCTTGGAAGAAATTCCTTGGCTAATATGGAAATCATATCATGTGGTTAATTTTTTTCCACAATTACAAGTTTTATTCACAAGATATTTTATCATGATTGATGTTCTATTTTGATCTATTCCATACGTACTACCACGTTTTATGTCATTGCACAAGATTTCGATGTTTAAACATTATGTACATGTTTTTATGTTCAAATGTATATGGTTTGTTTTATTTTCTCCATTCATACCCTTACTGAGCATTTGAGATCACCCTTTTTATTTTTTCTTTTCCCCAGGATATAAAGAATGGTTTTAGGTATGGAAAAAATGGGAAGATCTTTATGGGAGATGTTGAAGATCTCTCACCACGATTAGAGGATTACGTTCCAAGATTCCAAAGAAACTAAACTATTACAGTCCTTGTGTGTCTATTTTTGTTATGTACTAAGTATTCCATAAAATTAATGTAATGTCCATGTACGTCAAGTTTCGAGTCTCTACAGTTGATATCAAAGGAATGTTTTAGTTAACCTTTGGAAACTGGGATGCGAAAACTTTAGTGAAATTTCTAGAGATATTTCTAATGTATGTCTAGGGATGTCCCTAAGGATAAGTATAAATATAGGTTATTTTCCTAGAATTGTGCTAATGATATTAGAATTAGACCTAAGATGTTAGATATTGTAGGTACTCCCCCTTTGTTATGTTGTTTTCCCTAGCATGGTATTTGCCTCCCATACTTTTATTTTTGGGTTTTACACGATGGCTAGATCCTGAAGGAACCATGTTGATCAATGTAATGGACTATGTAATGATTTTCCTCCTGAACAAACCAATGTCATAGGAGATGGAGTGCGCAATCTTATTTATATACTTACACAAGCTATGAATCATTGTAGACTTCAAAATGAGTAGACAAAGGAGCAACATTCTGTTGAATCCTTCATGAGGCAGCGTCCACCTTCATTCAGTGGGTCTTCTGATCCCTTAGTTGATGAACAATGGATCAGTACCACTGGAAAGATATTTTCAGTTCTACAATGATCTGAGAATGATAAAGTCATCTTAGCAGTATATCGTTTGGAAGGTGATGCTGATCAATGGTGGAATCTTATCAAGAATACGAGGCAAAGAGATGAAATTGAGTCCATGGAATTGGACGAGCTCAAGAACATATTTTTCAGTAGGTACATCCCTCATATTCTTCGAACAAAGATGGAAAAATATGTTTCTTGAGCTTAAGCAGAAGGATGATGAATCTGTTGGTATATACAAAGAGAATTTTAAAAGACATGCAAGGTATGCATCTGGCTATATCATCCAACCTGAAAGTAAAGTTGATCGATTTTTCAGTGGCTTAAAACCAAGACTTCGAAGGGCATTAGTTATAAGAGAATTCTGTAGCTATGAAGAAATTGTGCATTGTGCTATCAAGGTAGAACTGGAAGTTGGTGTAATATATCCATCTAATGGTTTTGACAAGAAAAAAAAGATGGATTTCAAGGAGAATTTTCAGAACAATAGTGAAAAGAAGATGAATGTTTCTTTATGCTCAATGTGTGGAAAGAAGCATGGTGGAAATTTCCTAAAAGGTACTAGAAAATTTTTTAAGTGTGGAAAGTAAGGTCATCGAGCAGTTGATTGTTGAAGTAATAGGAAAAAGGTTGATAATGATGTGAATAGAGAAAAGACTACAGAGTACTCTCCACCGACACTTCAATGCTTCAAGTGCAAGGAAATGGGGCATTATGCTAATTAATGCCCAAATCCACGGGTTAATGATGATCAACTTGAGGAACCTATTAAGGAAAAGGACAAAGGGAAGTCTCGTGAGATCACTATTTTTGATGTTGAGTATGAAAATGATTCTGTGTAATGATTAAGTGTTTATGTAATGGGATTTCAAAATAGTATCATGGAATCTCATTTATGGTATTGTGGAATTTTTGAATATCTATGTATTTGTTTTCAATAATTATATGGTATTGGTAACCATGAAAAAGTGATTGAAATAATTTTGTGAGGCAGATTAAATGTGCATAATGAAGGGATAAAGAGAAAATAATATGATAGTTATCATGAGGTCATGACTAAAATAAGGGAAAAGTGATATCATGGTTTGAGTATATAGAAATTTTGGGATTTTTGTATGTGGAAAGAGTTAACTTTTGACAGCATTCATGTTTCCACTAAGGTTAAATGGGTATTCATTTTTTAAGAGAATACATTATTAAGGTATTGACATGATTGGAATGTGATCAACAAGATATATCAGTGATAAATGATGGTATTCACATACTCAGTAGATGAAATTTATTGTAATTTTTTTCTTTATACTATTTGAATGGACAGAAGTATTTTGGATAAGAATAATGATTTGAAATGGATAATGTTGAACAGAAGTTAGTTTAAGGCTATAACTATTTTCGATATTATCGATGGAATGTCCTAATGATGTAATTTTGGAAAAAGGGCAACCTGTAGGATGGGCGACAACCCATCGCGTCAGACAAGGCTGTGGGAATCAAACCGACAACCGAAGTGTATCTGGCCTTTATCACATACCAATGGCCTACAGGATGTCCCTGGTTAGTAGAAACTTGTTTTATTTTATTAAGTGGTATGATATATGATTTATAAGTTCATTTTTGGAATCGTATATGATTAACCTCACCATAGATGGACTTATGTATATTTGATAACTTTTGCTAACCTTTTCTTTGAAACAGATGGAATGACCCATCATTCTATCACATGATCTGTTAACACATCACGAATAAAAAATTCAACTTCATTTCTTTAAGAGATGAAGTGGAAATTGTTCAAAGCACAAACAACAGTGAGATTGTACCAAAATCAAGCAGTATTTCTTCTAATTCAAAATTTTCAACTTTAGGGAAATGATATTGAAAACCAAAAATGTTGTCCTAGTTCTATTATATCTGATGAATCAGATGGTATCTTAGATCATCACAAATCTATGGCTTTGTGATTGTTTGGTTTTTCATAGCCACGTTCTCTACCACTCTCCATCAGAACATGATGGTTGGATTTTTCGTCCACATTTTCACCTATGTTCTCCTATATGGAAACCCAGTGATGAGTTACTTTGGGTAATTGATACATTTCATACTTTAGTTTTTTTAAATTATGTTTTAGTATTCCTTTTTATGATGTGGGTTTCTATGAATAGTAAGCGATTTATAACCCCGACGAATTTCGAGGACAAAATTCATTTTAAGGGGGGTAGAATGTAACACCCCAAGATTTTATGAGATATATTATTTTTAATTTCATTAATCTTATATTATACACTACACCAATATTATATTATACTATACACAACACGGCATTAGATTGTAGTATTTGAAAAACTATTCTTGGCTTGCATTACACGCAATCGCCACCTACCTCGATAGCGTGTGTAGTACGCAATACCGGGTTTCAGTAAACAACGATATATTATTATAATATTATCATGGACTAGCCGTAATGAATAGTATTAACTACATTTTTAATTTTATAAAATTATTTTTCAACTTACACATTTTCTAGAATATAGTATGAGAACAAAATAATTTTTTCGTGTAAAATATGTATTTTTAAAAAATTATAGTTTTCCTGCCTTTTGATGGCGCACCCACCTTAAATCTTGTTTTTGACATGTATATAAGTTTAATTTGAAAAAATAAAATTATTCTTTAGAATCAGGATATAAAAATTCACTTTGGTTAAATTTTTCATATTATTCTGATAACTTTCATATTTTAATGAATAGTAAAAACACGCTATAATTTAATTAAAAGCAACTTTTTTCATTGAAAAAATTTATATGGTTAGATTATCTTTTTAATTGGTTTTAAAGTGTAATTAGAATATATATTTACCATTAAATCCAATTTTATTCATTTGAATTAATTTAACTTTGAAATTTGATATAAACAGGTATCAATCTTTTAATAGTTTTTGTTTCTTAAAAACACGCTATTTGTTTTGATAACGGGAATTAATTTTAAAATTAATTAATTCCAATTCTCTCTTTTGAATTTGAAAAAATTGAAATCAATTTTGAATTCTGAATATCAAATAATTCTAAGGATGAATTTTTGGTATTTTTCTGAAAAACATCAATTTTTGATGAATAGTGAAACCACTTAGTGGTAGTTAAAAACTGACTTTTTCATTTAAATGAAATTTTACTACTTCTGTTAATTAAAATTCGAAAATCTGAGAGACACGGTTAATATCAAGGACTAAAATGTGGTTCAATTAGATGAATATAATTTTTGGTGAATAGTAACTTTTTACTTTTTTTACCACGGTTAAAAGTAAATAGGGTAATTAAGGGTAAAAATGATATTATTATTACCCTAAAACATGTCCTAATTCTATTTTCTAAGTGTAATTTGAACAAAAACAAACTTAGGAATAAAATATGACCATTTATGCCCAATTTTATTGGATTAGAAAATTTAATATTATTTTATTTAAAGAATAGTTAAAATAGTTAAAATCAATGTTTAATAACTAAAACATTTTTAATATAGGGTTATACATAAGATAAATTTGAATGAAATTTTATTATAAATCTAAAAAAATTTCCTATATAATGGTATTTTATTTGTAATTTTTAGACATTAAATAATTTAATTTATTTATGACAGAATGATGATGTCGTAACCATCTCATTAATGAAATATTGACATAATTGATGTTATCAATACCAAAATAAATGTAATTTGAGAATTTTTATGAATTACACTAATTTTCTAGGTTAATATGACATGTTAGTATTGATTTAATTAACTTTTTTAGAACTAATAATTCTGTTATGATTTTCAAAAAAATCAATTACCAAATAGTGTCAAAATTGACATAAAATAGTTTTTTTTAAAAATTATATTATTAATTGTTATTTGTTTCCTAAAAATATAAGGTTCGGTCAAATGACTAATATAAGGTAATATATATTAATAATAAACAACTTGGTGTTCGTTTTTCTTATTATTGTATGTTTATTATCATTATGGTGTAAGAAAACAAGAAGACACGGTAAAAGTAAAATTATTTAACTTAAAGTTATATCTAAATGATAATGTTAAAATAGAAACCTATACTTGTCTAAATTATATTTTATGAGATGATTTCAACCCATCCCCACCTTATCATCGAAATATATCAATTTGGAGCTGTTAAAAAGCGAATATGAATTTATAATAAAATAATATTTTATGTTTTCCTATGGTGCCCCTCTCCTCCCTTAAAAAAGGGCACATCCCCCCTCTCTTCCTCACACTGCTTGGAGCCTTCATGCTCGGCCAAACCCTGTCTATTTCTCTTCTCCACTTCCTTATAAACATCATAGAGGTCCTGGTCTTCTTCAAAGACCATCTTTAGTGCCCTAAGAGGAGGTTAAGAAGAGCCGCTTCAAAGAAGAGGTAATGTCCATTACCGATTCTTTCAACATTATTTTTTCTTCTACTTATTCTTCTTTAGTTGTGTCATTATGAATTAATAACATAAGTATAACTAATATACTGATATGTTATTATAAATATTAAAAAACCTTATTTCATCTTCTATCTATTCTAGGGAAAATGAAATCACCACGTGTGCGTCCGTACGGAATACCGTCTCCACGCCGTGGTGTAATCTGTTTTTCCACCACCACCTTACATGGATGGGTATAATGGTGTAAAGAATAACTACATATGATTATTATAACGTCATATTGATTTTGACATATTATATCGTTCACTTCAATTCCATTCAATAAATATGGGAACGATATCATCGCTCGTGTGTACGTACCTATTTCTGTCTCCACAATGCGATGCGATTTATTTTCCATGTTAACAATTCAAGAATGATTATAAATTATATATATAATAAGTAATCATGAAATATATGACATAATAATGATATTGGATTTATGTATATATATATATATTTCATCTACTTAATTCCATTCAATTCAATAAGGAAACGAAAACATCGTTCATGCGTACGTACGGCCTACCATCTCCATAAACGGTGTATTTCATTCCATTTATTGATATATCATATATATTTGTATATGAAGAATATATATTACATATAAATCATGTCTTACATTCTGGAATTAAGTAAATCAGGATATAAGTAATAATATCAAAAACAACAGGTCCAAACATGTACAATAAATAAAACGATTTTACCCAAAACGCTGCTTTAACATGGAACTTAAAAAAGAACGGGTAATATAAAATCATAAGTGAACCATATATGATATCATAACAATGAATATGATTCTATAATAAGTTAATGAAATTATTTAAATCAATATTCATGAGGTTTGGATACGTACGAACCATATGAGACCTAAGGTAAGTGATAACCTTTCCAATCTCGTTCTTATCCAAGATTGTTTATTCATAAGTATTTGTGGGGGTTAATGTTATCATCCAAGTCCATGTTTTCTAAAATTGTTCTTATTTATGTTTACTGTCCTTTTTTCCATTTTTCCTTTTACTACATGGTATGTAAGGAATATTTCTTTTGTTTACGTTACGAGGTACTTTTCGTCTTTTCCGACAAAAGTACGAGAAGAATGTTATTTTTAACTTATACAACATGAAAGGTTTTTTCCGGTTTTATAAAGCCTTTTTTTCATGACGATTCCTCCAAAAGATTTCATGACTATTTTCAAAAAAATCATTTTCTTTTAAAATTGCATGAAATTTTGTGAAAAGAAAATGATTTTGAAGAAGAAAGGACATTTTCCTCAAGAATTCATTTCAAGTGTTTTATCAAAACCATATTTCATCTAAGATGACATTATTTCATATGTGTATGTTTCAAGTATAATGTCTCTATGATTTACATGGTTTCAATTTTCTTATTATGAAATGATATCCATTTCATTTATATGGATTATGTGATGATGGGATTATTTTTATGAAACCCATTTTATTTATTGGGTTATTATTAAGGATGTATGTTTATTTTGTTGCACAACTAAGAATGATTTCATTATGAGATGGGTGGGACCTCTATCTCCCTCCAATGCATTGGGTAAAGATTTATATCTAATGAGATATACATGTATGGAATGGTAAGTTAATCCGGTTCAGTAATATAGGACTGGAATGAGGAGTGAACTCGATTCAGAAAGGGACTTTGTCCACTAATATGGTCTTGGCAGCAATGCCATGGCTATTATGGAAATCATATCATGTGCTTAATGATTTTCCAAAATTAAAAGTTTTATTTACAAGCTATTTTATCATGATTGATTTTCTTTTTTGATCTATGCCTTATGCACTGCCATGTTTTATGTCATTGCACAAGATTTTGATGTTTAAACATTATGTACATGTTTGAATGTTCAAATGTATATGGTTTTTTTATTTTCTCCATTCATACCCTTACTGAGAATTTGAGCTCACCCTTTTTATGTTTTATTTTCCCCAGGATATAAAGAAAGGTTTTAGGTATGAATAAAAGGGGAAGATATTTATGGGAGATGTTGAAGATCTTTCACCACGATTAGAAGATTATGTTCCATGTTTCCAAAGACACTAAACTATTGTGGTCCTTGTGTGTCTATTTTTGTTATGTACTAAGTATTCTGCAAAATTAATGTAATGTACATGTACGTCAATATTCAGATCTCTACAGTTGGTATCAAAGGAAAGGTTTAGTTAACCTTTGGAAACTAGGATTCGAAAACATTAGTGAAATCCCTAGAGATATGTCTAAGGTATGTCTAGGGATGTCTCTATGGAAAAGTATACGTATAGGTTATAGTTCTAGAATTGTGCTAACGATCATAGAATTAAACCTAAGATGTTAGATATTGAAGGTACTCCCCCTTTTTATGTTGTTTTCCCTAGCATGGTATTTGCCTCTCACACTATTATTTTTGGGTTTTATACGATGGGTGGAACCTGAAGGAACCGTGTTGATCAATGTAATGGAAAATGATAGGATTGTCCTCCTGACCAAACCAATGTCATAAGAGATGGAGTGCGCAATCTTATTTCTATACTTACATAGGATATGAATCATTCTGGACATCAAAATGAGCATATAAAGGAGCAACATTCTATTTAATTCTTCATGGGGCAGCGTCCACCTTCAATCAGCGGGTCTTCTGATCCCTTAGTGGCTGAACAATGGATCCGTACCACTGAAAAGATATTTTCAGTTCTACAATGTTCTGAGCATGATAAATTCATCTTAGTAGTATATATTTTGGAAGGTGATGATGATCAATGGTGGAATCTTATCAAGAATACGAGGCAAAGAGATGAAATTGAGTCGATGGAATGGGACAAGTTCAAGAACTTCTTTTTCAGTAAGTTCTTCCCTCATATTCTTCGAACAAAGATTGAAAAAGGAGTTTCTTGAGCATAAGCAGATGGATGATGAATCTATTGGTATATACGAAGTGAATTTTACAAGATTTGCAAGGTATGCATCTTGCTTTATCATCAAACCTGAAAGTAAAGATGATCAATTTTTCAGTGGCTTAAAATCATGTCTTCTAAGGGCATTAGCTAGAACAGACTTCAGTAGTTATAAAGAAATTGTGCGTTGTGCTATCAAGGTATAACTAGAAGTTTGTGTAACATATCCATCTCATGGTTTTGACAAGAAACAAAAGATGGAGTTCAAGGAGAAATCTCAGAACCATAGTGAAAAGAAGATGATTGTTTATTTATGCTCAAAGTGTGGAAATAAGCATGGTGGAGATTGCCTAAAAGGTACTATAAAATGTTTTAAGTGTGGAAAAGAAGGTCCTCGAGCAGTTGATTGTCGATGTAATGGGGAAAATGTTACTAATGATGTGAATAGAGAAAAGACTACCGAGAACTCTCCACCAATACTTCAATGCTTCAAGTGCAAGGAAATGTGGCATTATACTAATAAATTCCCTAATCCACGGGTTAATGATGATCAAATCGAGAAACCGCTTAAGGAAAAGGATTAAGGGAAGTATCATGCGATCAATATTTGTGATGTTGAGTATGAAAATGATGTTTTGTAATGATTAAGTGTTTATGTAATCGGATTTCAAAATAGTATCATGGAATCTCATATATGGTATTGTGGAATTTTGGAATATCTATGTATTGGTTTTCAATAATTATATGGTACTGGTAACCATGAAAAACTGATTGACATATTTTTGTAAAGCAGATGAAATGCACATAATGAAGGGATAAGGAGAAAAAAATATGATAGTAATAATGAGCTCATGACTAAAATAAGGACAAAGTGATATCATGGTTTGAGTATATAGAAATTTTGGGATTTTGGTATGTGGAAAGAGTTAACATTTGACAGCTTTCAGGTTTTTACTAAGGTTAAATGGGTATTCATTTTTCAATAGAATGCATTATTAAGGTATTCACATGATTGGAGTGTGATCAATAAGATATATTGGGGATAAATGATGGTATTTACATGCTCGGTAGATGACATTTCTAGTAATTGTTTTCTTTATAGTATAAGTTTGGACAGAAGTATTTTGGATAAGTCTAAAGATTTGAAATGGATTATGTTGAAAATAAGTTAGTTTAAGGCTAGAACTGTTTTCGATATTATCGATGGAATGTCATAATGGTGTAATTATAGAAAAAGGACAACCTGCAGGACGGGTGACAACCCATCGCATCGGACAAGGCTATGGGAATCGAACCCCAACCGAAGTGTGGCTAGACTTTATCGCATACCCCTAGGCTACAAGAAGACCCTGGTTAGTAGAAAGTAGTTTTATTTTATTAAGTGGTATGATATATGAAGTATAAGTTCATTTTTGGAATCATATATGATTAACCTCAACATAGATGGACTTTTCTATATTTGATAACTTTTTCTAACCTTTTGTTGGAAACAGATGGAATGACCCATCATTCTATCACATGATCTATTAACACATCACGAATAAAAAATTCAACTTCATTTCTTTAATAGATGAAGTGGAAATTGTTCAAAGCATGAACAACAGTGAGATTGTTCCAAAATCAAGCAAGTATTTCTTCTAATTCAAAATTTTCCACTTTAGTGAAATGATATTGAAAACCAAAAATGTTTTCCTTGTGCTCTTATATCTGATCAATCAGATGGTATCTTAGATCATCACAAATCTATGGCTTTGTGATTATTGGAATTTTCATAGCCATGTTCTCTCCCACTCTCCATCAGAACTCGATGGTTTGATTCTTCTTCCATATTTTCACCTATGTTCTCCTATATGGAAACCCAGTGATTAGTTACATTGGGTAATCATTACATTTCATACTATAGTTTTTGAAAATTATGTTTTAGTAATCCGTTTTACGATATGGGTATCTATGAATAGCAAACAATTTATAACCCCGATGAATTTCGAGGACGAAATTCATTTTAAGGTGGGTAGAATGTAACACCCCGAGATTTTTTGAGATATATTATTTTTAATTTCTTTGATCTTCTTTTATACACTACACCATGATTATCTTGTACTATACGCAACACTGCATTAGATTGCAGTATATGCAACACTATTCTTGGCTTGCATTACACGCAATCGCGACCTACCTCAATAGCGTGAGTAGTACGCAATATCGGGTTTCACTAAACAACGATATATTGTTATAATATTATTATGGACTAGACGTTATGAATAGTATTAACTACATTTTAAATTTTACAACATTATTATTCATCTTACACATTTTCTAGAATATGGAATGAGAACAAAATAAATTTTTCGTGTAAAATATGTATTTTTAAAAAATTGCAGTTTTCCCACCTTTTAATGGAGCACCCACCTTAAATATAGTTTTTTAAATGTCAATAAGTTCAATTTGACAAAATTAAATTCTTCTTTGGAATCAAGATATAAAAATTTACTTTGGATAAAATTTTCATATTATTCTGATAATTTTCATATTTTAATGAATAGTAAAAACACGCTATATTTTAATTAAAAACAACTTTTTTCATCGCAATAATTTATATGGTTAGATTATCTTTTTAATTGTTTTTAATGTTTAATTAGAATATATTTTTGCCATTTAATCCAATGTTGTTAATTGGAATTAATTTCACTTTGAAATTTGATATAAACAAGTAACAATCTTTTGAGAGTTTTTGTTTCTAAAAAACACGATATTTGTTTTGATAACGGGAATTAATTTTAAAACTAATTAATACCAGTTCTATGTTTTGAATTTGTCAAAATAGACATCAATTTTGAATTCGTAATATCAAATAATGCTTAGGCTTAATTTTTGTTATTTTACTGAAAAATTTCAATTTTCGATGAATAGTGAAACCACTTAGTGGTAGTTAAAAAACCGACTTTTTCATTTAAATGAAATTTTATGACTTCTGTGAATTGAATTTCAAAAATCCGAGGGACACGTTTAATATGAAGGACGAAAATGTGGTTCAATGAGATGAAAATAATTTTTGGTGAATAGTAACTTTTTAATTTTTTTTTACCACAGTTAAAAGGAAATAGGGTAATTAAGGGTAAAAATGATATTCTTATTACCCTAGCACATGTCCTAATTCTATTTGATAAATTTAATTCGACCAAAAACAACCTTAAGAATAAAATATGACCATTTAGGCCCACTTGGATTAGATTAGGACATTTAATATTATTTTATATAAAGAATAGTTAAAATAGTTAAAATCTATGTTTAATAATTAAATCGTTTTTAATATAGGGTTATACATAAGATATATTCGACTATAAATATTCATTAGAAAGCTAAAAATATTTCCTATATAATGGTATTTTATTTATAATATTTAGACATTAAATAATTTAACTTATTTATGACATAATGATGATGCAGTAATTATCTCATTAACGAAACACTACAACATAATCGTCGTTTAGCGGCAGTTTCTAGAAACCGCCGCCTAATACGATGTCGCCAATCTTTTCATGGCGGTTATTTTCATTTAGTGGCGGTTTAAGGAAAGCGTCATAGCTATCTGATTTCGCTGATGTTTTAGCAGCGGTTATAACCACCGCGAATAAACTCAAATCCAGCGGCCGTAAAACCACCGCTAAAGCTAGGAAAACCGCCGCGGGATGAGACAGCCACGATGTGACTATTTCGTGGTGGTTATAACCACTGCTAAACGTAAAATAAACTTTAAGTTTAGCGGTGGTTTTTAAAGTTTAGAGGCGGTTTAAACCGCCACCAACTTACATTTCGCGGCGGTTAAAACTGCCGCTAAAAGCTTCCCAGAAAAAAAAATTGATGTTGCTACCCCACTGCCCTGAAAACGAAATCAAACTAGATATAACTGAGAGAACAATTATAATACATGAAAACAAAGCCTTGAAAACAATGCAATGCCAAAATCAGTTACACAAATAAGGATAATAACATCCAATTAGTGAAGACATAAATCCCTAAAATACTAAATACCCTACCTTACCACTAAACCCTAAAATAATTCCATATATTCCAAGCAGTGAACACAAATAAGGGTAATAACGTCCAAACAATTATTATATAGATTTCCCACTTTTTACAACACATGGAAGCCCCAACCACTCCCATCCATACCACTACCAAGCAGCACACACCTGGAAACACACAAGTCTCTGTATCAATATCTTATGAATATTTCATCAGCCAATTTATTAGGAATATAACCATGTTTTAAAAATATTACATGCCTTAAAAATTGTAACATCCATTTTCTTCTTCATAATATCCTCATAAACATCATTCAAAAAATATCTTATATTATGGAGCATACAACTATCTTATCCACTTTCAAAAAACCACATCAAGAAAGACTTCCTATTATTCAACAATTTTTGGATATTCAATTTACATCTAGAAAATCAATAGATCATATTCAATGAAACTTATAAAACATATAACATCATGAAAAACATTCAATTACAACTTCATTCACCAACTCTATTCATTGGGAACAATAACATGGTTTAAATATCTTCTAAAAAATTAAATTCATCACATGGAATATCAGCTAATCAATAATGAATATCTCAGTTGGGATCTCCCCAAACTATAATCAATATTTCAATGATATTATCACACAGTCCGTAATGATTCTATTTGTTAGAATCCCACAATAATTAGTTAGAAATCACATCCCTTGTAAGGAATTTCTCCCAACTAATAATAAACAATTTGGTTGAAATCTTCCCTAACCCATAATCAATTTCTTAATAGTTTTCCATCCAATAAAATAACACCATATGATAGGAGGATTTTTATTTTCTATAAAACCTAACCGAAAAATAATATTTAGTGGTAAAATATGATATGATGAATCCCATATCACATTCACTCAACTAATTGACTATTATAAAACATATAAATTTATGAAAAACATTCACTTCTACCACTATAATCAACATATGAAAAATTATATAGAACCTCTAATTCCCTATAGAAAAACATATAGAACCTCTAATTACCTATAGAAAAATCACACTACAAGAGAATGCATTGGAGAAGTTGATCCCCCCAATATGATTCTCTAGTAGTTAAATACATTCTAAGGGGTCTATGTATACCTCTAAGTCCCTATTGATTTATAAAATAAGAAATAAAAGTATCATAACTATAGTGATATATATAAGTTCTAGTTGAATTATAAAATAAGAAATGGAAGTATCAAAACTATATTGATATTTATATGTTAGAATAGATAGAATACACATATCATACCTGAAACTATATTGAGCAGTATATGATCCTCTCCCTCCATTGTATACATCATCATATATTGATTCAATGAATGTGGAAAGGTCTGATCAGTATATGAGAGAAAATACTAAATGATTATACGTTGAACGATATTTTCATTTGTTAAAATTAAAATTCGAATTTAGTCATGAAACCAAACACATTAAAATCTCTAATCATTCATGAACTAAAAACATTTCCATAAACATAGAGATATATAGTATATAAGCATCAAAAGGGAGCATCAATCCTCTTGCAGTCCCTGCAAAGAGGATTTTGCAAAAGGTATGCCCTTTAAATCTAATTTATTTTTAACCATTGATGAAAGGAATTTAATTATAAAATAACATTAATATTTAATTTTTACTATAAAAAAACCAAAACAAAATCATCACTGAAACTACTAATGTCAAAGAGAGAAGCGAGAGAACCTGCACTATTGAATGACCATCTCTATTAGTTCTTCCAAACGCCCATCATCTTCATGCAGCTGGGAAACAACAGATATACACAGAAAACATAATTAAAAAACAACTCATGAGAGAAAACCACAGTATTATGTAAGAAAATCTTGATCTGGCTAGGGAAAACATGATTGTATATTAGACCTGCCCACACTGTCTATCATTAAAATTAAAAACTTTTAAACCCCGTTTTATTATTGTGTATTTCCGAGTCCCACATTGGAATACTCCCCATTCATTCACCATTAATCATTAATTTTACTTCCATCTTTAAAAAATTATATTATGATAATGGTCGAGAGTTTCTTAAATGATAAAAACAAGAAGTAATCTATATCATCAATTGTCAATCAATAATATTCAACGCATAGTAATATCATGAAAATCCATAAGTACAAGCGACTCACTGTTTTCTTATAATTTACTCTTAACAAGTTTACAATCTTTATTTAGTTTGTTCTTCTTTAAAGAGTGTTCCCCCATGTTCTCATTCCTCATAACCATGAGAAATAAAGTAGTCATAACCAAATACATAAAAATAATAATATTTGACCCTTGGAAAAGTTCTTAGTAGGCCAGTCAAACAATTTATTCCTAAATGATGTATACCACACTCGAAAAATCATGACATAAAAAGAAACATTAGAAATCAATAAAATGAATAAAAGGAAAATGAGAAATAAAAGAAATTTTAGGACATGAAAATGTGTGGTGGAATCTATCTGCCACAAATGTTACATTTACAAACCAACTATTTTCATATTACAAATCAACAATACAACTACTCAGCGTCCGATGATGCATCATCACCCTCTCCAACTACATCTCCACTTTGTGTTGTCACCTGTAAGAACATTATATTGAAAATTAAATATGATTGCATATTTATATTAAAACTTTAAACCCATGAAAGTTAGAAAACTAAATGATTTTGATTATTTTTGATTTACCAACATACCACCAGTCGATGCACTACCACCGGGAGAATATCTACTCATATGCTGATGTATTTCAATCAACTCTTTCTGCAATGCAGATATCTTCTCCCCCTGCTGGTGAACTGTGCTTCGTAATGAAACAATCTCTTTCTATCATCACCGTGTATGGGATGAATTAAGTCATGAGTAGATGCAGCTGCTATCCCCGATGGCCTGCTAAAATTCTCAGATGGTACGGGTCGCAAACCCATCCCGCGCACTCTCCCAGCATGCCCCTTCTAAAGGACCTTAGCAACCAGGTCATCCTGGGATACTGAATAGGACTGCGTAGGATTGGCATCCCATAACTCTTTAATTTTTACCTATAAATCAAATATCAATATATAATAACACAATAATAACTGTTAATAAGTTATTATGATGAAAAATTGACTTCATACCCCAACTTCTTTAGCAGGCTCGTTAACAAAACTTCCATCTGATTTCTTGTGAACATCCAACCACAGTTCAGTCCTGGATGCTCCAGGCCCTAAACTCTGTGACTAAATTAATCAAATATAAATCAACAATTCAATATATTAAATAGATAATATTTTCTTATAAATATTTAAAATAATTAAAAGATTACCAATGTCGTTCGGCTTCTAAAAAAAAGAATTTGAGCCCGCAGTGTGCGGGATGACTTTCTTAGCCTGGTTTGATGCATTTTGTCTTGAGAGATCCCGAAATAAATAAAAGGAAATTTTATACTGATTTAATGAATTTCATGTCCTTTTCATATACATGTATAACTGTAAAATGAGGATAATATAATAATATATATTTCAATACCATCAGCTTCTGATCACGATGTCTGTCAGCAAACACTGTCCACTGTTCTTTCGGTACCCCACTGGGTAGCTTCTCATACATTTGCTTCGTGGTAAACAAAGTATCATTGACATCACACCATAATCTCCATTTAAAATCTTTCCACTTCTTACCTAGATTTTCAACGTCCACTTCTGTGCTATCACATCAGCAACGGTAAAGTGGAAGAACATATATATACAGAAATTCATTTTGAACATATTAGTAACATGACATTCAATTAAACCATAATGTAATAAATTTAGCTTTATTTGAGAGTCAAACACTTCATTTTTTCATCTTGAAGGCATATGTCTCCAATCGTCAAATGAAATGGGCGTAAATTTTTAAATTTGTGAATTAATTCCATCCATGAATTAAATTCAGATGGTCTTCTAGAATAATTAACTCATTCTTATTTCACCCCTAGAAATATGTTGGACCTTACAATCAACGCACCTTATAACAGCTTGTCCTCAAGATCTACATCAAATAACCTTTATGAAAAATTTGTTCTTAAAATTTCAAAACCTTATAACAAATTTTCTTCATGTTTTACTCCCAAGAATCTATAATATTGTGAGTAAAGAAGGATCATACCACTCGTCCCACACATCCACTTATATCTCCCATATTTGGTCATGAACCCTTCAATGAAGCATCTCTATAGATAAAAAATTAAACATTTCTAAAAGGAAATTCCAAAACTAGATCATTCTCCAATATTCTTTTTAATTATTGAAAACACTAATCAAATTATTTTGTCCAGATGAACTTAACACCTTTTTGAGTTTATATAGTCAGTAGACAATATAACCAAGAAATTTTTTCAACAATCCTTTCGTAATAACCTGATAAAAAAAGAAAACTGCAAATATCGATTATATTTGTGGGTCTTGGCCCATCTTCAACAACTTTTGATTTATCAGGATCAGATGTTATTCCATATTTAGAAACAATGTGACCAATGAATGAATTTTTTTGTAACCAAAATTCATACATGATGAATTTCCAAAATTGTTTCTTTTCATTAAAACATTTCAAGAAAACCCTTGAATGACTTTAATGATCCTATTTACTTTTAGAATAATCCAAAATATCATCAATAAACACAATGAAAAACATATCCATGAACTCATGGAAAAATATTTTCATAAGATCCATGAATACAACATGTGCATTTGTTAACCCAGAAGGCATAACTTCAAATTCATAATTGACATATCTAGTACGAAATGTGGTCTTTGGAATGTGTGATTTATTTACTATCTTTTAATGGTACCCCGACATCCAATTAATCACTGAATAATACTAAGCTCCGTAGGGCTGATTCTACATAATTTTAAAAACCAACATCTACTGAAGTAGTTACAAAGGATATCACCACCATATTCATCTTGTAGTCTAGTTTCTTTTCTTCATTTGAGTTCTTCGTTGGACACTAATTTTAATAATGTACGATTCCATTACACTTAAAACATTTAACTAACTATAAATAAGATTTTTTCTTCCCACCACCATGATCTTTTTTAGTGCAATTATGAGCCTTATTTCCCATTTCTCACATTGGAGGCACTTACCAAAATTCAAAAGGCATTCCCTAGTGTGATATTTAGCACAATTTTCCGAAAATGTAATCTTATGTTTGTTTCCACAAGGAATTATTAAGAGTTATTCTCTTTCTTCTTCAACCTCAACCTCTTATTATGTTGTTTATCAAGGAACTCATGATCCTCAGGATACTCCATTTTTACCTTATCTGCACATCAAACATGTTTTTCATAACTTTTTCACTCATGAGATGCTAATAACCTTCAATAAATTGACTTTACTAATGAGTAAAAATGATTGATTTTATTATCAAGAACCCATATGAAATTTGGAGCGTACATAGAATGTTCAGTGTATTATTCTTCATAAGAATCCATTGAGTCGTCCTCCAACCTCAATACCAAGAATTGTTTTTCCATCCTAAGTTAAACCAACATAGGAAAATATTTCTCAAGGAACATAACATTGAATTAATCTCAATGTAGTGCTTCAATATCCTCAAAATACCTGATATATTTAACCATAATCCACCACTGATCGAAATTACCTTCAAAATAGTAAACTGTGAGACTATCCTTTTGATGTTATAAACTCCCCATGACATTGAAAATCGTCTCCAGTGATTTTATCCACCCTTTAGCCAGCACAGGATCAATTGAGCCTCTAAATGATGGGGTTTTTTGCCTCATGAAATTCTCCAGTATTGATATGTTCCTCTTAGGTTGATCTGACAGTGGTTGTGCATGGATAAAACCACCATCTACTAGCTGAGTCAATTATTCCATCACTTCAACAAACTATACGGTTCCAATTATGACAATCTGAGGTTTCTGATTTTAAGGTTTATTCCTCTTGATGTTGTCCCATCATTGTTTCCCTATTTCCTATGAGGAAAACCATTCTGAACACAAAAATATCTTAGATAATGAAACATGATAATCATCAAATTCTATATCATTTCAATTTTACCATAATTTAAAAATAATATTTGGATATTTATTTAAAAATATCTAAACTCATATAGATATATAAACTAACCAATGATACCAACTGTATAGACCCACCCTTAAACTTGACATAATATTATATAATGTCAAGAATTCACTTTGAGGATATTTTCAGGTTTATAGTTTTAGTGAATTAGGCAATAATTAATACATTACATCTCAAATATTACAATGTAGAAACTTTTAATCTATCCAATTTTTTCCAAACAATAAATCTCCTTAAATAAAACAATAATTATTTTCATTATATAAATCTTCATTAATTCATTTTTTTTCTTACCCTTCCCTATAATCTAAGAAAAACATTTCAAAAACCTGGGATGAGCATAAAAAGATTAATATTTTTTATTAAAGAAGGAAAAGAATTAGTCTATCAACGCATAAAAATAAATATACTAATGATTTTCAATAATAAAACATAAGTTCATTAAAATACCTCATGAAATATTGTGATTTATAAATAACACAATGAAATCATAAATCACAAAGTTAACTTGTGGCGTCCATAACATACTTACATTGTAGCTTTCACCGATACATTGAGAGTTACATTTGGAATACACATCATAGAATATTCCCTAAATCTCCTAGTATAAACATTAATGGATACCTATGTCATGTTACCCAATTCATTGGAGATCTATCTCAGGCTCACCCGCCCTAGTTTTATCATGGAACCACCCATATACCTAAACTATTCCCAAGAACCATAACATAATCATAACACATAAAAATGCATTAAGGGATGATAAAATTTCCTCATTGAAATCAAAATACATAATTTCAAGATATTGGCCAAATAAATGATCTCTCAAAACCATTTTCAATTCCAAAATACAAGAAAGAAGCATATGGTATTTATTTTCGTTTTAAAAAACATTACGGCTTGTTAAGGAAGCTAAATATCAAATAATTCTTGTGGTGGCGGAATGGTTGTTGTCACTACGTACATTAAAAAGAAACATTATCTTTATCATTTAGTAAAATAATTCATAAAAAAGATTACTTTTGAAAAACATTTAATTATAGTAAAATAAAAAGGGTTTAATAATGCATTGTATAAAATAAAGAAATGTATGTTATCAAAATATTCCTCAATAAATGGAGATTTAGATGAAGTCCCTTACCTTGTGTTCGGCTTGTCTCATTCATTCTTTATCTTCCTGAATAATTAACATTAGTTAATTTTTACTTTATTTATAACCTTTTTCATTTTTAATATTCATTTCAATTTACTTTCCATCATTTTATAAAAATTACATAAATATTTATGTCTATACCATTCATTTTGTTGATATTCGGTACTTATGTAGAAAAAGAATTTGATATAATTAAAAATAGTCCATGTAGTGAAAATTATATTATATATAGAATAGTATTAATAATTTAAATAACATATATATCCAATATATATATGTATTTATAATATTCCTAACATTTGGAGATAATAAACAAAATTCACCATTCATGGAGACGGTTGGCCCTACGTACGCATGAACACTACTTTCATTTATATTTCATATTAATGAAATAAAAACTAAATGATACATAAGTATATTATAATACCAATATAATATAATATTTTATATCTATTACATACACTCATTAACTCCATAATTTATATGTTCCATTCAAGTCATTAACGATTCATATCACTTTGAGGGGGCTGTAGTCCACACATCCTCAAATGGAATTATCATATTTACACAGTATAGAAAGAAAAAAGGTAAGCTGTAACTGAAAAATATAGAATAATATTACCAATATAAATATAATATATAACACATATCAATATAGTGTCATAATAATATCCAACATGATATGTTTTAGGGGAAAATTGAACAATCATCGTTTCGTGAGGCAATAGTTCTCCGTATATAAAAATAGTTTGATCTTATCCATTTGATGGTGGTGTGTGTAAGTGGAGTTATAATACTTCTCATAAAAACATCCTATTATATTGATGGTATTGATTTTTTTATGTAATTATAGAATAAGATTATCATAGAGAGTGGAGATGTAAAATAATTTAAATGATTTTTAGAGAAGGCGCTACCACTAAAACTTGTAACTCCATTGGATTTGAACAAAAATTCATTCATGAATTTCCTTATACCAAAGGTATGGATTGTATGATGAAGTGGGGATGTTGGGAGATTATTGGGGTAGAATATGGATGAGAGAAGGGGCTTTAGATGTGTGAGTTATGTGGGAAGAGATGGTGGCTTTTTTTAAGATTGAGGTGGAGGAAATTAGGAAAGTCTATAAATATGAATTTATTATATATTCTATATTGATTAAAAATGAGTCAAAATAATGTTATTTAGAATATAATATGAATATAAGATTAAATAAAATCATATAATAAGAATTTGATAGTTTTTGTTTATTATTTAATCCTTATCTTATTGATTTATTATTTTTAACACTTTGAGAATCAAACTAGTTATCAAGACATGAAAAATATCAAAAGATTGATTAATTAATAAAATTTTATAATTATCATAACCATTTGGAATAATATTATATTTTTAGTAATTTAATATAATGTAATAAACTATTATATATCTTTTTATGAATTATATCAATTTTGGAAACTATTCATACATTAATTCTTTACATATTCATAAAAACCTGATTATTTCAAACCAAAATCATTAACTAAAAGATAATAAGTCAATAACATATAAAACATTTGTGGATAGCATCAAAATAACCTAATTAATTTTATTTTAACATTTATGAAATCATTTATTTGAATCCACTATTAATGAATCAATAACTATATCATCATTGTGTCATAATTAAAATTATTTATATAATGTATAAAAATTATAAATAAAATATCATGATGTGTGAAATAATTTTATCTTTATAATGATATTTATAGTCGAATAGATCAGTTTTATAATCCCATATTAAAATTTCTTTAGTAAAATATACAGGTTTTATTATATTTTTCTTTACTTTAGGTTAATTCTTATACAATGACATTTTCAGACCCAAGTGGATCCATGCGGTCCCAAAATCTACCCATGAATGCCAATGGTTGGACATATCTTATTTAATATGATTAGAGAAACTATTAGTGTAGTTTAATATTATTAAATAATTATTTTTTACCCTTATTTACATGATTTACCCTTTAACCATGTTAAATAAAATAACTACTGAAGTTATTATTCATAATGTATTAAAATAAAAGCTCCCTATTCACAAAATTGGAACCTTATGATTCCAAATACAGAATCTATTTTTTCCAATTCAAAACACAGAAGTTTCAGTAATTAATTTAAACTCAATTCCCATTTTCAAAACCAAAATGCGTGTTTTTATGAAGTTAAAATTACCAATAGATTGACATGAGTTTATGTCCAATGAAAATGTGAAGTTACTTCCAATGGAAAAAATTGGATTAAATGATAAAAATATTATCCAATTACACTTTAAAACGTAGTAAAATTACAATAAATATATAAAAATAAATTAGATTAAAAGGTAGTTTTGAATTAAAATGCATTATTTTTCTCAATTCACAAAAAAAATAACCATTATTAGAAAATTACAAAAAATTTATCCAAAGTAAATTTTAATGTCTCTATTCTATAGTAGAAGTTTATGTCATCAAATATAACATTAAAAAGTGAATGAAAAACAATATTTAAAAAGAGTTCTCCATCAAAAGGTTATAAAATTTCATTTTGAAAATATTAAAGTAGTTCATGAATAAAATTAGATTCATTCTTATTCTAAGCGTCTCAAATTTATTGGATAAATTTAATGACATTTAATGAACAAGTATAATCAAATTGTAGTTAGTTCTGTTCATTATCTCTATTGCAACAACAAGGCGTTAACTACGATTTAAAGTAATATTATTATTATTATTATTATTATTCGGTATAACTCAATGTTGTGTGTAACATAAGATTTCAGTGAAACACATTGATGGATTTTGAGTGTGCTATCCGAAAAGACATCCCCATTAATGTAAAAAAATAATATTTTATTCATAAATATTTATATAAATGAAAAAGTATGTTTCTATATATACTAGGGATCCTACATACATCCTATCACTCAATTGAACTCACTTTTTTTAAATGTTGGTCGCCACTAAAATACAATAATTTTTTTTGTTTTTTGTCTATTTTCTGAGTGTGAACATATGTAATTTTAAAAAAATTATTATTTTACTTTCCAACATTATTCAAAAATCTCCTTCGTTGGTTTCCTTTTTGACCTCATCAGCAATACTCCTTCAATGTTATTAGTTTCTACAATGTCTATTGTTTTGTTCTAGATATATTGACTCCAAAATTTTAAATAGGGTTTCATACAAGCTAAAATGGGAAAAGAGTTATAAAAACTAAGTAGAATATTTAATTTTATGATTGGGGGGTAGGAATACATGAGTCATGGAATTAAGATCCCAACACATTCTATTAATTTATACATTATTAATATTTTTACCTTGGAACATTTTAATGAAAAATTATATTATGATACAACACTAAATTTTTTCTACATTTTAAAATTGTTAATTCCCAAACTTATAATACATTTTCAGAAACTCACAATAGAACATTTTCATCACATATAGAAATAGTCACGAGGAAACATAAAATCAATTTCAAAACTATAATTCTCAATGTTCTAATAAATATGCATCATTTTAATTTATATAATAATTATTATATAAAAAACTTATATATTAATGTTTGATAAGTTTATAATATAAAATGTGAGTTCCTCATGAAAAATAGATTATGGTGTCAAAACGTATAAATTTGTTTAGAAAAATGTTTCCCAATTTTATGGAATGGAATTTTATTATATCATTCTAGAACTAGTTTTTATGAATCCGTGGAATGGTGTAGGCATCAATTCATTTTCCATTAATATGTATCCAGAAATGGATTTAATAGAGGCATGGTTTTTCGTAACTAGTGTGTAGTAGAAAAATATTATAAAAATGGTCAAGTTTGTTGTCAAACATTACCAATATGTTACTATAGAAAAATAATTAAATTATAGAAGAAAAAATAATTATTTAGTTGAAATTAAAATTTATAAGAAGATTTTTTAAAAAAAATATGATTTTAAAATTTGGAGTTTATTTTTTTTAAATCTATAGTCAATGAGGAGAATTGAAATCAACTTTCATTATTTTTGGTATGTTATCATTTTCACAATCATGTAAATTCAACAATTATTAACCAAAATTAACAACAATGAAGCTTATCTATATTCATTGTAGTGTATTTTTTAAAAAATATTTTGTATTATAATCATTAGTCAACTTATTATGGAATCAGTTTATATATTCATTGTATGATTACAAACAGAAATTGGTGGTTGTGATGGTAGTTGATGTATTTTATAAATTACATGATATGATATTGATAGGTTTCATGAATCCTATAAATCATTTTATATGTAAAATTGGTTGTAAGAAAACAAATATGGTAAATGATTATATTAGCATGGAATTTTTGGATATCAGTTGAAGCTGTATATGCGATATATTCTAGGAGGGGAAATAACATTGAAATAATTATCTTGGTATGTACCATTGTGCTATACCACATTCAATATGTTTAAACAAAAATGTGAACATGTTCATGGACTTAACAATATGAATCAAATAGAAATTAGGAAATGCATACCAAATAATAAAGAAATGTTTTCTATAAATAATTTATAAAAAATAAAAAAGTTATTCCTTATTGAAGAGTGATCCAAAAACCCTTTACACTTCTATTTTATATAGTTCCACATTGATAATGAATCATAGATGACAGAATATCTTAAAAACTCAACATATGAACATTTATATTTTTCTATTTTTCAAACAGATGTATAAAATTGATAAATGTAAAATGATTAAAAATAATCATATTTATAATTGTACGTAATTCATTCAATTAATAATCTTCTAGTTTATTATAAATATTACCTGGTTTAGAATTTATAAACCAACTTTGGAAGAAATTTAATACTTCATAAGTAATGGGATTTAAACAACTATGAATAGGATCAAGGACAAATGTTGAATCTAAATATACTATAGTTAATGGAACTATATATAATATTTTGTAATGTATAATTGAACATGATACTAGATTTTAATTTTTATACACCTTCTTAAAATATAAAATAAATTCAAATAATAATCATAATCATCAACCTATATATACCATTATAATTAATTCCATTTTATATTAATTGGATTATCATTTTCATTGATATATATTCATATTTACATTGCTGATCATCCTCACTATCTTTACTTGCATCATGAATATGTGAATCATGTTGATAACTAGACTCACATTGATCAATATGGATAAGGTATTTCATTTATAAAACTAAAAGATATTTTTCATAACCACTATTAAATTACTAATCATTCAAATATTGTCTTCATCATCAAAAAATATTCCCAAAAAAATCTTGAACGTAATCAAATTTATATTATGCATGAAGAATAACATACCTGATTACAAAATAACTAAAATAAGAAAACAATTCCCCAATAATTATCCAACATCACCTTCATTTATATAGTAATTCCACTAAACTAACTATCCTTACTTTTCATCCATTTCATGATTTTTCTCTATATATCACAAAGAGTTTGAAAAAATAGTGACATGTCACATATGTAGAACTAGACATTTTAATATTTCTATCATAAAATATTTTTATGAACTTGACAAGTACATTTGAACAACCTCAATAATATGTTTTGAGAGGCCATCCTAAAAATATAAGAGAACTCATAAAAGATGAATCATTCTCAAGGTGAATAAATATTTTTTCATAATTCACTACAACATATAACATAATATAAGAAGAATTACACCAAGTTCGTTTGAAAGGTATTATGGCCCATTTACAAGGAATTTATAACTCCCCAACAAAAATCCGGAAATGATCCGATATAGATGGTGAAATTTTATGATCTTAAATCTCCTATATGGTGTTTTGTTTGTTTATATTTCAGTTTAAATTCCCAATTTTGGTTAAATAAGTGTTTCCCAAAGTTCATGTGGAGGCTCGGGGGTGTTTTGAGGGTTTAGGGAGTGAATGAAGAAGAAAAATGGGGTTTCTGCGCATGATTCATGGTTTGCACATGTATTTTGCAAACTGTGCAGAAATCCCAAGTAACCATGTGAGGTGGATTTTTTTCATATAGTATCATCCACATGGTTAAAGCATGGTTTGGAAAACTATTTGGTAAAACCGTTCAGCCATGTTTTTTGTGAAAAATTAAAAAACATTCATTACATGATTTCTTATACAAACATTTAATTTTCTTCCTTTCAACTCCCTTTGACTTTAGTGAAGCCCTCAAAGAATCAATAGCTTTCATGGATCAACTTACCTCATCATTGGGTCATTCAGAGTGCCATCGGTTGTGGATTGATGATCATGGTAAATCTAATCCCACTCTTGCTTCTCTTTTTTGTTTTGGGTTTTCATCTCTTACTTCTATCCATCTAAATCTCTAAAAAAATTCTTTTCTGGTGACATAATGTTTTAGGCATCCAATTGTGTTTAAATCGGTATCTAAGGCCTCAATAAGGTATGTATTCAGCAACAGACTCATGGTAGGTGGTCTACAAGTTATATCCATTTGGTTTTATTATATTTGTGTATGTAGGGTTAGAATTTAGATTTTAACTTATTGTGTTCTTGGATTCCTATGAATGGTTTGACATAGTGGGTGTTAAATCAACCAACTGAACCCTAATTGATCCTCACAGGATGCATGTAAGATGACTTGGCCAAATTAGGGCCACCCATGTGGTGCGCCGACATTCTTGATTGGGCTAAAGGTGTTGTAAGGTGTGAAATTGACCCATAATGAGGTAGAGCCCTAGAGAATGTGTTAATTGGTTATGTAATGATTTATAATGGATTGTGTTTAGTTGGGTATAAATTTTTTAGTTGTTATGGGATTGTTTTGTTGACATTTAAATGGGTTTAATGGGATTTATGGGAATATTATAAGGAATTGTGTTTACACTTGAATATGCCTAGTGAGATAGGAATGAGTAATGGGGAATGGTCATAAAGGTATTTGTGATATATATTAAGAATGTGTAAATTGATTAATTCCATATGTTAATTTCTCATTTATTGTAATTGTTGTGATGTTTCGTATGATATTGGCTATTCTTGTTGTGATGTGGTTATTTTTGTTGAATGTTAAATAAGCATGTACAAAAGGCTTGGTAGAGTGGGGTATTGACCTGAGGTTCTATGCCCACATGTCTGGTTGGACTGAGAATCTATATCCAACCCTAAATGCGAAGGTTAGAGAAGGGGAAAAAGTTATATTCCCCTAATAGATTCATTTCAACTAGACTGTGGCTTCGAGGGGAGGATTTTGAGGTTATAATTATGTGATGCTTAGCGATATTGGAAATTATTTTTATTCCCATATTCTTGAGAATATTGAAATTTACTAATACATCGAACACATAAAAATGTTATATTAAACCATAGGGGCCTAAGTAGTGATCCTGGATTCAATGATAGAATATTTTTAAAAGAATATTTAGTATACACCATTGTTGGTGGTCTACTATGTTATACTCACACCATTATCAGACCGTCATTGGGTACTCAAGAATATTTTATGGTTTCAGGTCAAGAAAAGTTAAGTGGTCCCATGCTTGGGAACTGGGTCGGCTTTGGTATGTTCATGGAATAGGTCAATGACTTGGTTCTATGTCAGTTTTGGGGATTCCACTATTTTTCTGTCTTTTAGGTTTTTTTACATTTCATGTTAGAATGACATGACATGTTTAATGCAAGATATGTTTTGTACCTAGTTTGGGAGTGGTTTAATTATACATGTTATTGATTGTTTCCTATTTTTTCTGCTAGTAAAAATGTTTTCTGTATTTTATTACTCTGGTAAAGAGGGTATATTCTCCCAACATACCCTTTTAGACCCTCACTGCAAGTTGGAAACCTCCAGAATATAGGGAGGTGTGCTTGAGGTCATATGGATACCTGGATCAGGGAACCATTTTAGTGGATTTTGGGTCAGTGACGTTACAAATTGGTATCAGAAGAGTTCTTTTCTATTTCTTGATTTTTGGATGGTATATAGAAGCTTAGGAATGTGTCAGGCAATGGTAATGAGTTTGTTTTTGGTAGCATCTAAACCATATTCAAGGGAAAACCCAAGTGACCCTGGGAGGGTATTATTTTTCTTATTGTGTGTTGTTATATTTGATTATATTTCACCATCAGGTGAGGCACTTGTGGTGTGTTTTGACAATTCTATGATATTTCTCTTATGGATTATGAGGTTTTTCATTCATGCATCATTCTGGGCATGTATGTAGGTAAGTGACATGCATCATGTTATTCACACATATTGTATTGTAGTGTGGGATATAAGGGTTACAATGTATTTAGTTTTCTTAAAGGTAATGAAAAGTTTCATAATAAGATTGTATGAATGGGTAAAAATGGAAGTGAAAATATTAGGTAGTAATTAAAAAAATGGTTCTTGTTAAATAATTAAAAGTGGATTAACATATTGTTTGATTAATTTGGGATACAGAAATTGTTTGAATTGGTGTAAAACATATGGTGTGTAACCAGGTAAATTAGATTCTCGTGTTACCTGAGGCCTTTGGAGATATGACCAAGGGTAGTGTTTTGGTTGTGAGTGGGCTATTTTGGGTAGTGTATACGAACTCGTTTGGTTTTGGAAATTGATGATCCTAAATATATTTTTTTCCTTTTTGTAAAAGTGTTATGATTTCATTCTAAATATCATGATTGGATTTGTAGTGAAATTTCACCTTGAAGAAGTGTATAAGTTTGGTGACAAGAGGAAGTTGTCAATAACACTCCTTTAGTAGGGTATAAATATAATGTTGTAATCCATGAGGATAGGGAGAAGATGTTCCAGTAGAACATTGTTGTTTTAATGCAGATGATGGAATGTGACCTAGGGTGGGCTGCACTAGGTATGTTTGAGATGACTATGGAGTTTCAGTTATAGCACCCACCAACCTTTACTAGAGAGGTTCTCTAAGAGGTAGACAAAGTTTGGATAGATTCCATCAAAACTACTCTTTAACGTATAGAGACTCCTCTTTAGAAGCGAGTCATGTTAGTGGCCTACATGATTATAGGTCAAGATAAACATTGGTGGGACATCATGGTCCAAACAAAGCGGGACGAAGGGATGATGTGGAAGGATTTTCAAGAGAATCTTCTTGAGAACTTATACCTAGAAACCTTTATGAAGGATAATGATATAGATTTTATGTGTTTGACTTAGGGTACAATGTCTATAATGGAATATTATAGTCATTTCACCTATTTGAGACGCTTCTTTCTGATATTGACAAGAGATGAAGCTACCAGGGTGAAATGTTTCCAGGATGGGATGAGACATGATATTAGGTCCAAGGTGAATATCTTCCATATGAGAAGGTTTCATAATGTGGTGGACCAAGCCATTGTCTTAGAGGGGAACCAGAATGGAGATTCAGGTAATGAACTTGTGGTACCAATTGGGTAGGAAATAAGTGAATATTTTGAGAGTAGGAAGCACTGTTTAGTAATCATTATCTAGGGTGGAAGCATGGAAAGCTGATAGAAATGGGGGTAATCTTCTTAGGGTGGAGAACCTGTTTCCTATTATTAGCGTGACAGGCCAGGGAACCAACATGACCAGTGTCCCATCCACCGGTCAAGTGCCGAGCATGTGAAAGGCTAGGCACGATGTAGAGGTTCTGCAGGAACCCATGATAGTCTAGGACTAATAAAGGTCAGAGGAAGATGTCAAGTGTAGGCTGGGGTAGGTTACCCCATATCAGGAAGGCAGTTGGAGATCCACATGTCAAAATAGTAGAGGCCCTGGATGTTTAACTCCATGGAGCAACAACCTTATAAACAGGGCAGCGCAGTGTAGGGTTCTTAGGTCAGAGGCCAGGTTAAAGGTTATGTTCATATCCATGTAGTTCAGACTATACATGAAGGTGGTGAGGTGAGACTGTCAACTATTTGAGGTATAATTCTTGTAGCATCAAAACATCCTAGAGCCTTATTTGATATAGGTTCTATACATTCCTTTGTTTCGGCTCAGCTTGTAGTTTGGTTAGGATTAACCGTGGAGAGAATATGTGGGGAAATGTTTCTTGATACTTTCTATGGGGTATGACTTGATGGCATCATGCAGTGTAAGGGTTGTGTTATGGAATTTGGTGGATATCATTTTTCGTGGGATATATTTGTACTAGAAATTTCAATATTTGACCGAATATTGGGTATGGATTGGTTGGTGTTGCCTAAATCCCATATCGACTGTCACCAATGTCAAGTAATGTTCAAATCTATTGATGGAAGAACATATGACCTCCATAGTTTATGGGATACTCGAGCAAGCAGCATAGGGACACTATTCCAATAGTTGGGAGACCTCACAACCTATGTATCATGCCTTATGTTTGATGATGGGGAGAAAGATCATCCAATAAGCCCTACTATTGTGGACCAGTATTAGTATGTTTTTCTTGAGTATTTCTAAGGGTTATCACCAAAGAGAGATGTCTAGTTCGCAATTGAGTTTTACCAAGAGTAAAGACTGTTTCCATTTCACCATATCAAATGGCCCCAAAATAGATCTAAGAACTGTAGTTTTAGCTAGATATGTTGGAGCATAAGGGGTTTATAAATCCTTGTACATCAAGTGGGGATATCATGTGTTGTTTTTTAAGAATATGAATGGAACATCGAGGCTATGTGTCGATTATAGGAAACTGAACCAGATAACAGTTATACACTGATGCCCTCTTCCTAGAATCAATGACCTGTTTGATTAGCATAGAGGTACCTCAGTGTTTTATAATATTTATTTGATATCGTGATACCATCAATGGAGGGTGAGACCTTCAGACATACCCTAAATAGATTTTCTAAGTAGGTACGGGTTGTTTGAGTTTTTTGTGATGCTATTTGGATTTACCAATGCACTGGATATGTTCATGTACATGATGAATCAGATATTCCACCAATATATGGATTATTTTTAGTTGTCATCACTGATGACAAATTGGTGCACTCCATAACTCATGATGATCACGAAAAACATCATATAATAATCTTGGGTACACTAAGAGAGCATAGAATTTACACTGAGCTATCAAATATTCAATTTTGGAGTGATGAGGTGAAATTTTTGTGAAATATCATTTTTGAGTCAGGTGTGTCAGTGGATCTGGAAAAGATTCTGGATCTAGTGTCTTAGGAGTAGCCCAAGAATATCTCTGATGTTCTGTGTTTTCTGGGATGGGAGGGTTATTACCGAAGGGTAATTAGAGATTTTTTCATTTGGAAGTGCCACTCACATGCTTAACCAATAAGGGGATTATGTTTGAATTGTCGTAGGCTTCCAAGAATTATTTTCATGAAATGAAGAAGTAGGTGACTAACATAGTGATTTTGGTCTTACCCAAAATAGGTTAGAGGTACACCTTGTTTTTTGTTGTGTCTAGTGTTGGACATGGAGCAATGTTGAGGCGGGATGATCAGGTAGTAGCTTATAGGTATAGATATTTCAGGACACATGAAATGAATTATCCTACTCCGGACCTGGACCTAGATGATGTGGTCCATGCCTTAATGTGATGGAGGTGTTACTTGTTGGGATAAACATTCATGGTGTTCACAGAACGTAAATGTTTCAGAAACATTTTATATCTCTGGTATTTGAATCTTTGACAGTGGAATCAGTTCAATTACATAAAATCATTCTATTTTGAGTTGGAATTTACACCAGATAAAGGTAATAGTGTCCTAGGTGATCTAAACAAGTTGAATCAGAATCAGGTTGTTCAGAAATCAAGTTTAGAGTGTAAGATGAGGGCCTTTATTGCTAATATGCATAAGGATGTTCAGGATGGGAACTGGAAGATGACCTTTATGACTATTGGTGTTGAATATGCACTTTTTATCCAATTTAAATAGAGATAGTTGGTGGATCTGGAGTGTTCTTCTATTAAGGAAAGTCATAAAGCTAGGGAGTTACCTTTAAGTTGGAATTTTGGTGCTGATAATGTTTCTTATTTTCAGGGTCATGTTATGGTGTTGGTGGATGTACATGAGGTGTTGATGCATGAGTTTCATGCATCAAAGTGGGATTTTCAACTTGTGGTGACAAAGATGTACGGTGATATTCCTAGGTAGTTTTGGTGGCCGGGAATAATGAATGAATTTTTGAGTTTTGTAGCACGAAACCTTTCCTGTCAACAGGTGAAGGCTGAAAAACAACATCTAGGAATGTTGTTGTAGTCATTTCTTATTCTGAAGTGGATGTGTAATAACATAATAATGGACATCATAGTGATACATAAAAATAATCCATGGAAGAATGATGCAATTTCGGTGGTGGTAGATCGGATAACAAAAGTGGTTCATTTCTTTCCAATCTCCAAAACCTGTATAGTCAACCTGTTGGGAGAATTTTTTTTCAATAAATAGTATGGCTTTATGGTGTACGGAGTACCATAGTTTTGGATCATGTTCAATGTTACACATCACACATCTATAAGGGACTACAGAAAGTGCATTGTACATAGGTGTTTTTGAGTATAGATTACCACACGTAAAATCTTGGGTAGTCTGAACATACAATTTAGGGATTAGAATACATGTTGAGAGAATATGTTCATGATTTTATGGGATTATAGGAGAAATAATTCTCACTCATTGAGTTTTCCTACAATAACAGTTTTCAATACATAATTCATATGTCCCCATTTGAGTCACCCTATGGGAGACTACGTAGATCTCTACTATGTTTCTTAGATGGTGGGGAGTCTGACCTATTAGGAATGAGTCTATTGTAGGAGACATTAGAAAAGGCTCAATTTATTCATAATCATATGGAAACAGATCAGAGTAGAAAGAAGTCATTTACAGATGAGTGTCGTAGACCTCATGACTTCATGGTAGGTGATAGTGTGTTTATTTGGGTGTCACCAATGTTGTGTCACCATCTAAATCGAAAGCAGAGCATGTATTACCATAGGTATGTGGGGCACTTTAGATTATGGATAGGATTTGACTGGTGGATTATAAATGGGATATTATATAACAGTTTTGTAGGATGCATGATTATTTTCATGATTCAAAGCTCAGATAGTATCACCTTAATCCAACTAATGTGATATATTATAAGGATGTCGAGCTTAAGGCTGATGGGTCCTCTGAGGATTACCACATTCATATTATGGATCGTAGTGATATGGTATTCCAGGGGAAGGTGGTGCATTGATTCTTGTTCTATGGTAGCATGGAAAAGTTTAGAAGGAGACATGGGATCAGGAATCAGATATGTGGGCCCAATGTCCGGATCCCTTTTCATTGGGAACATAATGATGCATCAAACGAGTGGCATGAGGATGATTCATCATAAGGTGGGGATGGTATAAGATCTTGGATCTTTCATAAGGTATGTTTTTGTTTATGTTTCTGTTTATGTTCCCTAGTTTGGTTAAATATGTGTTTCCCAAAGTACTTGTGGAGGCTCAGGGGTGTTTTAGGGGTTTGGGGCACGAAAGGGGAGGAAAAAGGGGGTTTCGGGTCATTCTACATGGTTTGTGAAAACTTGACAGAAATACTGAGTAACAAGTTATGGGTGGATACTTTCAGATAGTATCATCCTCATGGTTTCACATGGTTTGGAAAACTATGCGGGTATACCATGTAACTATGTATTTTTTAGAAAATTGCAAACCTGAAATTATGTTATTTCTTATACCAACCTTCGGTTTTCTTATTTTCTTCGCCCATGAACCCTAGTGATAGCCCAAAGCTTCAAACGCTTCCTGGAATTAGTCTCCTCATCTTAGGGCTGTTTGGAGTGTCTTTGGTTGCATATTGAAAATTCAGGTAATGCTAATCCCACTCTTGTATCTCTTTTTTGTTTATGGTTTCCATCTATTCCTTCTTTCCATTTGAAGCTCTAAAACCATTATTTTATGGTGAGGATTTGGTGGAGGCTAAAAAGGGTGGTTGAATCTAGATCTAAGGCCTCGATTAGGTGTGCATTTTCCTATGAATTCATGGTAGGTGGTCTACAAGTTATATCCCTTGGTTTTATTATAGTTTGGGAATGTAGGGTTATGTTCTTGATTTTTCCTTGTTGTGTTCTTGGTTTCTATTGAATTTTTTAACATAGTGGGTGAATAATCAACTAATTGAAGTCCTTATTATCCCTCTGGGGTTCATGGAGGATAACTTGACCAAATTAGGTCCACCCATGTTGTCTGTCGGCCATCCTAATTGGGCTAATGGTCTTTTAAGGTGTCTAATTGACCCATAATGAGGTAGATCCCTAAATAATGTGTTAATTGGTTTTGTAATGAGTTATAATGTACTGTGTTTAGTTGTGTATAAAGTATTTAAAGGCCATGGGATTGGTTGGATGACATTTAAATTGGTTAAATGTGATTAATGGGAATATGATAAGGAATTATGCTTATACTTGATTATGTATAATTAGTCAGAAATGGTAAACGGGAAATGGGGATAAATGTATAATTGTTATAAATGATAAATGTGTTAATGGATTGAGTCAAAATGTTAATTTTATATTTATTGACATTTTATTGATGTTGAAAATGATATTGGATATGATTATTTTGATGTCGTTAACTATAGTAAATGATAAACAAGAATGTGCACATGGCTTGGTAGAGTGTTGTATAGACATGAGGTTCTACACTAATGGGTTATATTGGGATGAGGTTCTATCTCCACCCATATATTAATGTGTTAGGGATGGTTACAAAGTTCTATTCCCATAACGGTTTAATTCCACTCATAATATGGCTTCTAGGTGAGGATTATGAGGTCATTATAATGTGATGCCCAGTGAGATAGGAATTTATTTTTATTCCCACATGCTTGAATATATTAAACTTGCCTAATCCATTGAAGATAATAAAATCATAGTTTAAACCACAGGATTCCTAAGTAGTGAACCTAGATTCAATGGAAGAATAATTTTAAAGTAAGATAGTTTAGAATGGATTGTATAATTGTTTACCTTCACATTCCATTATTTTACACTTTCATGTACTATCAATGTTTACTATATATTTTGTAGACACTATTGGTGCTGGCCTACTGAGGTATATTCACAACCTTCTAGGGATGTTGTTGGGTACCCGAGTAGATTTCATGGTTGAAGGTCAAGAAAAGGGTAGGGTCCCATGCTTTGGAGTGAGATAGGTTTGGTATGTGCACATATGAGGTCCAGGACATGGAGCCATGACTCTTTTGGGGATTCCATTGTTTATCATTCTTTTGGTTTTTTCATACTTGACACAATAACATGGTTGACATGTTTACTACTGGATATGGTTTGTACCCATTTTGGGAGTAGGTTAATTATGAATGTCATTGATTATTTCCTATTTATTCTACTATTTAAATTTTTTTCCCACTATGGATTACTATGGTAAAGAGGGTACAGTCTCCCCACATACCCTATTAGACAATTTCTTCTAGATGGGAACCTCTTGTGTATAGGGAGGCGCATTTGAGGTCATGTGGCATCCCAGGTCAAGGCACTGGTTTAGTGGATTCTAGTTCAAGGGAATTAAAAAAAAAATCATAAAAAATTAAAGTAATCTCTGATTCAAGAAATTAATATTGACATTTCCTTTATCCCACCACTAACAATAAGGTTTAAAATGTGTGGAAGACATATCATTTTCACAAAATAACTTTTAAGAATATATTCATTTAAATCATTAACCCTCTTTACCACATCATTGATTTCATTATTATTAGAACTAACATTGTCCATGGTAACATAATTAATACATTAAATACACTCTTATTTTATTATATTTTTTAAAAATTGGTAAAATATTTCCCCTAAAAAATCCACAAAAAATCTAAAATAATTTTTCTTTTATTTAAAATCAAATTTTCATCAATAAAATGTGTGGTCATAGACATAGAATTTAGATTCAAAATTCAAGTCCATTTGTCAACTATATGTAATACCTTATGAAATAACATAGAAAACATAGTATTTAATTTTTTTTCTTTGTCAAATATAATTTCCAGAAATCTATTGAAACTATTTGTATAGATGGAACTCAAAATTGTGGTTGAAAAGATTTAATAAATTTTCTATGGTCTTCATTCTAGACATATTTTATTGATAAATAATAATTTAATATCATTGAATAAATATCTATTATTTAATATTCTTGGATAAAATTATCTATTTAAATGTTATCCATCCCATCATTATCATCTTCACACTTCATTATAAGAACAGTAGTGGTTTGAATTTTCCAAATAATTTTGTTAAGTTTTTTATTTCCCAATTTCAAATGACTTATTAAATTTGTAATTCGATGACATCAAAATGTGAGAGAATACTATTTAGACAATAATTTCAAAAAACACTTCCTGATTTGTTATTATGAAAATTATCCCAAGATATTAAAGTCTAGAAGAATGCAATTTTGGAATTATTAACTTCGTATGATAATGCATACCATCATTTTTGTAATTTTTTTTGTAATTATACCCCCTAATATTTCATTAATAAAATGGTTAGTCTGAGTAGGCCCCATATGACACTGAGTTACTACACTTCTAGGAGGGTTAGAGACACTTATTTACCAACTTCTATGGATATCTAGCATGATAGGTTGGTTGTTTGCAAAATACCCCCACCCACTACCACATATATAGAGACATCTATGGGACACCACTAATAGAGTAATAAGAATATTTATCTAATTGATTTATGTGTAGGTGGGGATGGGTAATAAACATGGTTATAGTTTTGATGAGGGAAGACATGAATAAATAAATGAAAAAAAAGAAATAGTGATCTATCTAGTCACCTGAGAACAAACAAAATATCAGAATGAGGAGGATGTGAATCATGAGATTATAGATTCTCCTAATAACTCATGAGGTAATTTAGGGGGTATTTTAGTGGGGAGGGAGGGTGGGTGGGTGATTAAACCATGGTTTTAAAAGAGATGAGAGAGGCGGGAGGAGTTGAAGAAGGGAGTATGTTTTTATCGGAGAGGAAGGAGTTATAGAGAAGGAGAGTCAGGGAGTGAGGTATTACCATATGGGAATGTTGGGGAGGATGCGGTAAGGATGAGAAGAGAAGTATAGTGTGGGAGGATATAAATTTAGTTGTGGGGTTTTCATCTTTTGAGGGAAGGAATGTCGTGGTTAGGGGGGAGGATGGGAGCACGTGGGAGAAGAGCTGACTAGGGGTAGATGGGGTGAGGAGGTGAACTTTGAGGGGAGGGATATATGAATACTTTCAATGGGTTCATCTGGATAGGTTGGGTAAATATATAGCCATGTAGAGACCTGAACTAACCTATGTACAGGCTCTCCCAACAATACCAAATTCAATGTATTTTGTTTGTAACCCAACCGAACACAGTTGGGTCAAGACCATCAGGTGGGGTTGTGTATAGACACACCTACTATATATTCCATGGATATGTTATATTATGTATTTATTACTTAATTTAGGTGGTATTTTTCAATTAATGATGATATATATATATCTACTGGATCCACTATTTGGTCTTATGTGGATTAAATTCAATTTTGGAAGAAGTTATCATTTTCCATCAATTCAAACTGACATGGAATTATTTCCTAAAGTAAATTTGATAACACTAAGGCCTATAAAATATGTGTCATTACAAAATCATTTTATATATTGGATTTATCATCAATATCATTAGTCTTCTTCAATTCATGTATATATTTTCAATTTATATGACTCATTGTTAATCTTATTCTTGAGAAGTACCAATTAGAAAAACATCCATGTACATGACATGAAAAGGTTAACTTTTCATCATAACGAATTCATAATTATTTTTATATAATTTAAAGTCATTCACCTAGAAATCCTTATAAATTCAATGACTGGGTAAATATCTTAACATGACTATATTGTACTCAGGTCTATATGGGAAAATATTGTATGATGAGATTATTTATGAAACTAAACTAATTATTTCTACATTCAAAATTATTCAATTTTCACCCGATACTGGTTTAGTATATTTAAGTATCCTAGAAATTATTGAAGAAGTTTCCATTGTTGTAAAAACTATATGAAATGTATGTTTTGATCCTTTAGAATTTTTTTGGTTCTTAGTTGCGATGTGAATGGTATTTATAAATTTTTGGGTTCATTTTAGATAATTTTGGATTAACTAGTAATGATTTGAAAAAATGGATAATAAAAATGTATTATTCCGCCTTGTTAATAAATTTTTTGAGTTCTGATATTGAATTTTATTGCACATAATAAATATGAGAATTTCGTATGATATTTTGAACTTTTTTGTAATATCTTATTTTTAAAATATTTATCAAAGGAATAATTTATATGGTGTATAAAATCTGAAAATCCATATGATAAGTGTGAAGGGAGTAAAATATTTTACTAAAAAAAGATAATTGATCCACATGTAATATATTTCTTTAATATGTACAAATTTTGAGTGGATAATTACAGAATTAGCATATTGAAAGGATATTATTTTACGTGTATGAAATTATAGTAGTGGGAAACTTAATTTACATATGTGTAAGAAAAATATATATCTAGTAAGACAAAATAAATTTAAGCCATTTCGTGAAAGACATTTCTTGTAAAAGAAAACACTGAAATTAAAAATGAAAGGTATAATATTAATACGAAATTATTCCAAAAATTCTTATGGATATTTAACCATTGTATTTATTTTATGATCATTCAAAGTTACTCACAAATCTCGATGAGAAACATTAACATCATTAATAATTCTATGATTTTGTGCATGGAGAAAAAAGAAGCTACTTTTCCCTGAAAGGATATGACACGCCATTATCACATACTTATACGGATGTATTTTAGGGATAGTTTTGAGACACATATTTCATGGTGATATAATTATGGATAATTTTATATGCCTTAATGAAATTAATATTAAGAATAAGATCATTAAAATTAATTTATATTTCCATTTCTAATATTTGATATTATTGTTCATGAATTTTTCAACTTTTTTAGGATCCTTTAAATGAATTCATTATTGTAGCGGAAAATGGAATTTCCTAAATATATTATTGAAGTATTATTCATCTTCATTGTGTGAATATGAGTAAAATAAATAAATATGAAAATTATTTACAGTATTTCTATATAAGATGTCGAGACTCCAAAAATCATGAAATCAATTGTATTGATGAGAGAGAGAATAAAGAATATTGACATACACTACATTAGGGATATTTAGAAGAGGCCCAAGATAGATGTTTCATAAATTCTATGCTATAAAAATGTTTTTCAGGATGAAATAAATCATTTTCATGCCTAAATGCTCCCAATCATGATGAGATCATCCTTATGTATTATGGGGTAACTTCGATGTGAATGATACATTATTTAAAACATCCTAGTTCTTGATGTCTTAAAAAATAAGTAATTATCATTTATTCTAATGCATTTTGAATTATTCTAAATATCTTACCCACATTAAATAGTGAGGGGAATTTATTAAGAAATGGGTGATTCTTTTGTAAATTATAACAAATGTTATTGTAGTGGGATGTATTTGATACATTCCCAAGAAGAAAAGTAGATATTCGCATCTCAAAACATTTATACCAATTAGGAACATCTATAATCAATGATTATTATAGTGAAAATAAAATCCGATAAAAAATTGATTCTTAATGATAAGGAGGGGGCTATCACATCAAGGTCAGATGTCTTAATTTTCATTGTGTGTTTTTTTTTGTATTCATTTTGTTCTTTCATAAAAATCAGGTGGTGATAATAAGTGTATATTACTACTCTAAGAAGTTACAATGGTTAAATTATTTAATGGAATAAATTAAAAAACATATACCATTGATTAAGACCACCACTAAATGTTACACTATATGATCCCAGAACAACATGTGGTATTAGATCTGTGGTCAAACATGAGATTATTCTATTCAAAATATTATCATGGAAAAGAAATTTTATTGTATTGAATCATATCAGGTCGACTTAACATGTCACCCAATCAGTATCACCACAAAGTTGAAATCATACATCCTCATATTCTAGAGGTTATTGACTAGCATTGGGGGTCTATCAGATTTTATGGGTACACTATACTCTTGGTTAGAGTATATTATGAGTGGAAATAAGCATAAATGTCCAAAACATAATCATAAGAGTAAAAAATATAAATAACTGAAATTGAAGTATGGTATAGGGAAATAGAATGTGCCATACAGTCAGACTAACTCAAATTCATGCTAAAATAGAGAAAAATTTATTTCATTTCAAACTGATCACTTATAAATGATAAATAAGAAGGAAATTAAAAGGTACGATGCTCAACTTACATCAACTAGTTATATCTCCAATTTGAGGTCCACAACTCTTGTTCATCTCTTGCACAATCATCAAACTCCACATAAATAGTATTACTCTCTCAACCAATAGAAGGAATCATCCCAAACCACATCATAACTTGTGCTCCACCTAAAAGAATACTTAATTGTTTTTAACCACAAATATGTTCACATAGATAGGGTGAGATATTAATAATAGTGTGCCACCCCCAATGGTGAACCAATAACCATCAAATAAAAAAACTGTATGAAACACATCATATTATTGGCCTAATCAAATAAAAATAGTATTTGGATTTATTTAAATAAGTATGAGATAAAAATAAAAAAAATATAAAACAAGTAACCATGGGATATAGATAGATAGTGGAGGTAAATCTAACCCCTATCTAAACTATTATAGAATATTTATAGCATGTGTATCACCAACCTAGACGACATTAGACATGTATTCCAAATCAATATAGGAGATCTTTGACATATAAAATGTACCAAAAAGGGATGTCAGACGCCACTATATGAAAATAGGAATCAAAAAACAAACATAATGTTAATGGGATTTATGAATCTAATGACATGATTTATGATAGTGAAGTGAATTCTACTAAAATTAATAGAACCTATCCAATATATGATATACCTGAAAAACTAACCATCTCCTCAAAATATACATTTGGAGAAAGGAATATCCCACAACCCAAGCTCATTAGAAAATTCAAAACCATGTACACCAAAATTCAATCTAAGGTAAAAAATCTACAGTCATAGGGAGGAATTCACTGATAAATATCATCAATTATATCTAAATTCAAACCTAACCATATTAAAAAAATATGGGGGATAACCAAATAGATTTCACATCTAATTCATATTCTAAAAATATCATAAAACCATCATCCTAATACAAGGTCAAATGAAATATCATCATCATATATCTCAAACAATGGTCATTAAAGAATGTGTAGATCAGCCATCAAAACCATAATCAACATTAGGGAAACATTATCACGGACAATCCCATGTTCAACAAATGGAAGGGTTCCCTTAGTCCCCTAAAACATGAAAATAAACACTATAGGCTCAAAACCCAATACCTTTAAAATATTATAGAACCCAAGACCTTACCAATGATGAGAAATAACTTAACCCTAATTGGGTCAAAAATAATAATTATGCACCCATGTTCCACTAGATCACAACCATATCATAATGGGGGTCCCACCTTTTGCACAAAATCTCAAAGATCAACTTAGAACCCAACACCCCAAGACCACAGTCTTGACTTCGAGAGAAAATATAGAGATATAAGATAATACCATACTAGGGAATCCTACATATAATCCAAATCATGAGGAAAACCTACCATGAGAAACATATATCCTAGAGTTACTCAACAATTAGCCACTGATTCAAGACCAAAAACATGAACATAAGGTTATCTAAAAGGATAAGCACACTCATGCGGGTTTTCCAAAACTATCCCTTAAACCCCTCTCAAGATTCATCCCAATGGCACCCTACCACACCTGACACCCCATGGTGTTAACCTAGCCTAAGTGATCCAACCGAACTGTACCCCAAACATAGGATCTAAAATAATTATCATGCAGTCTATAACCTCCACCCCTCAAATATGAATTAACTGAGCCTAAAAACTCATTGATGAAATCCTTGGGAACTATATTTCAGAATAATACAAAAAAACTCAAATAGATCCCCTTGGAATACTATATCTAGTTTTATTATCATTCTCATAACCTCACCAATAGGATTCAAATCCCAAAACATTTATGGGATCCTCCCATAAATCCTCGATCAATGAGGAATGCCACTTTGTTCCCCCTAACCACCCAAAAGTGTCACCGTAATGTCCCACTATGGAGAAAATAGTAAAAAGGGGCTATAGCCAATAATTTACATGGTAAATGGATGTGGATTTAATCAAACATCCTCACACTCAATACCTTGATATATCACCACTTCACACAATGCTTTTGTTTTTGAAATAAATGGTATGAAAGAGGGGTTTAAAAAAACCCCATACACGTGGAACTCAAAACACAAGAATTTACTAAAAAAGATCCAATATTTCACAATGGTATCATAAAATCATATAAAGAATTTAAAACCTAATATAGAATTATAAATAAGGGATATAAAACAACAAAATCCAAACTAACCTCAAGGAATAATAACTGAATCATTAGGCTCGAAACTGTGCTTCACCAATAATTGAAGCCCCGAACTCAGACCATAAAATGAAATTAAATAAACTAAAGTAACTATTATGTAATTAATTTTCTAAATTCAATTATGCAAAGATATATTAATCTCACCATGGTGCATCCAATATTTATAACCATGAAAAACTATCCACATAAGTCTTGTAATGCACCTTCGACACCATGTTGGGTAAAATAAAAAACACATGATTCCAAATTGAATGTAAATTCATTTATATTTAATTAATTATTAACAAAAAAATATTGCAGTCATCATACCTACACAAAAATTATGAGAGGTGGGACATTAGACCAATCATGGGACACCCTCTCACTGAACATCATTGAATCCCCATAATTCTTAGTTGATTAAGCCATGATCCAGTGGAATCAACATTGGAAATTTAAAGAGGTACCATTAAAGTACGTGAGAAGTATAAATGAATGAAAATAAAGCAATAATGGGATGATTTTCACCTCAAAGCACCAAATAAAGCACCTAAGACCACCTACAAAATTAATGAAAAGAAATAGGAAAGTGGAATGGGGTTGACTAGATTGATCACGTATGGGGGAAGAAACGGCTAGGGGAAATACATAAGATAATTGTGTAATTTTTTAATTTTCTAATTTTTTAACATAATTTGAAAAGATGAACACTTTTCCATAAGATTTTAGCAACCATGAGACAAAAATGTTTTGGTAATTTCCCAAGTCAATATCCCTCACAAGGATTTACCACACTGTTTACTAACCACATTCCAATTGTAACAACTAGCACAAAAACCCCAATACAATATGTCACATGGTTTCTCTGCAACCATGCACAATATTGGAACCATAGAATTGAAAGCCACTAACCCCACAGATCCTTCATTGGAAACAAATAAATTTTATATTAGTTATGTGTAATACATTATAGGTATGGTATTATATAATAAAATGAATTTAAAATTACCTAAAAATCAGGGGACATTAGTTTTCCCTGAACTTTGCACACCAAACCACGCACCAGGTTAAAAATATCCAAAAAATTACAACTCATACATTATAATCCTGAGATTTTATATATAACATAAGCTACCAATAAAGCCTCAAACAACACCCAAAAAGAATTAAAAAATGGTTATATCTCCAACAAAATGAATCTGAATTCAAATTCATTGAAAAAACCCTCAACATGAAGAAATGTCACATTTACTATGAAATTATTTACACAAAAAATGTGGTTAATTTAAAAATCCCTAAAATAAAATTTTATCTCCCACGGGAAGCCTCAAAAATTAAAAAATGATAATCCAAACCTCCATTGACCACTATATAACTAAAAAATTTCCTCATTATTTACTAAACACTAAAAACGAGTTCCCAAGTAGCTCTTAATACCAACACTGGACACACTAACCCTTCTCTAAAAATCCCCACTTTTATCCAGAAACTAGCTGGAACACATCTCTAATGATATTTTGAATGTATTTTGAAACCCAAAAAATCCATGGAAGTTGAAAACCACATGTCAGACCAATGAAAGCTAATTCCTCCCAGAATACTCAGCATTAGTTTCTAAGATAGAACTAAACCTTTTCAATGTGAGGGACATGAATACACTACCTCGAGACTCATTAAAAATCCAAACACCATACAATGACACGTTTGAATTATGAATATGATATTACTTATATATATATACCCATCCAAATCCCACCACCCTTTGACTCTTTGAATACATAATAGAGAACCAATGAATTGGAGGATACATACCACAAAATGAGGTCCGTCATAATTTCCTCTTAATAGAGCAACATTATCCTTGAATCATGAACCATTGATTATTGAACTTAATGATTGGATGTGATAAACTCATTCACACAATATATCATGAATATTGGAAAACTTTTATTATTCTGTTTTCTTTTTAATAAGATATTTCTCCCTTGCCCATTTTTTCTCATAAGTGTATGATCTAAAAATTAATGACATCTTGATATGTTTTCCTTTAATAAGTTTCAGGGCTCACCCATTTATTATGATTAAATTCAAAAAGATATTTAGGTGAGTGAAACCTCTAAAAAGTCTATAAGAGAGTCCAGTGTCATTCAATTTTGGAGAAATGTTCACAAGTATTGAAAAATTGGTTTCATAGGTAGTTAGTCCAAAATTAGAATAAAACTATAGGTTCTGATATTTTATTATTATTTCTCTGTTTAAATGATTGTATTATTGAACTATTTGAATGTTTTTATTGAGTAATATTACATGGTATTAAATTTATTAGTAAATAATAAGTTTTCAGAACATGATTTGGAAGTGAAGGTCCTGGGAATCTTATTGTTTCATTGCATTAGTCTAATGTTAAAAATTTCAACTTTAATCCACAACTCTATAATGGGTACCATAAATTATCTTGTAGTTATTACCACTGTGTAGGTCCATTTATGGGGACATACATCCAATGAACTCATCGATAATGATGTGTAGTAACACAAACATCCTACACTGATAACCAAGTGAACCTCAATTTCTAAAACATAGGATATTGACTTATCAATATCACACAATACTAGTGAATAAAAACACCACCAAGTTACAATATCAACTAAATATATTAGAAACCATTTAAAATACTAACCACTCAAATTCATATTCATCAACTACCACACACCCTCCCTTGATATATATCATTCCCAACCATAACTACCCATATTGGATAATGATGAGGATACACCACTTATTCCTCAAAAACAACATTCGGTCATGATTCTAGTCACACATATTCCCCATCCATTCTCATAAAAAAAATATTGTAGATATATGTATATTATCAGGGATGTGTATGGGAACCACCACATTTTACTATAAGGATATTACTCATAAACTCTATGGTCAAATTACAACCATTGAAGAATAAATGTAGAATAAAAATGCATGAAATTGAGAATTTTTAAATACCACATCTTTAATAAAATATGAAAAAATGAATGGGGATGATATTACATAACCATGTAATCTCACAAGGATAATAATCATGAATAACGTTATAATGATGGGTGAAACCACACAAAGTGGGAGAGGTGATAAAATATTGGGAGGAGTGGCTTAACCAATAATGTACTATGAAGAAATGGCGAAACCCAAATTTCTTAATAAACATTTTAAACCAATTAATTAAAATAATAAAAAAGGGAATAATAACTATAATAACATTTACCATATGGTCGTAGTGTACAACCCTTAACCCACTCCAAATGATAACTTTATGTCATGTTTCAATGCGTAATTTTCTTCACCAGTGCCTCTCCAGAAACCAAAAATCTCTTAATTAAGGTTATGTTATGTTTTTATGTTTCCCATAATAGAGAAAAACCATCCATTGAATGAGATTAATGATTCAATCCCAATTGTTATGTGATAAAAATAACTCGAGCTGACCGATATAAGATAACCCATGTGTTTTGGTGCAACCGATCAAGCATGATAAAATTTAATCTTACAAATATCCTCATCATGTTATAATACCTTATGCTAATTTTTTTTAACTATACATGAAACAGAATTTTATATCAAGACAAGTGTGAAAAATTAAACACAGATTCCTGACATCTACTGATATTCCCATTAGTCCAAACCAACAAACATATGAATGACCAATCTGAATGTAGACCCAAACTTAATCACTAAAACTCCTAGAAAATTAAACCTATATTATATAAAATCTCCAACCCTATACAATTACTAATATTTATATTCCATTTACCCAACATAGTCCTTATAACCACTCATAATAGTGTCGCTATCATAATGTATCTTAAGAAAAATATAAATAAAAATTGATCGTCATTATATAAATAAGAGAAAAGAAAATAAATCAATACCAATATCCAAATTGAAATAAAGTAAAAATATTTATAAGATAAACAATAATTGAAAATTTTCATAATATCCATGAATGAAATTCATAAAAAATTTAGAATATGCGGAAATTTCCTTAAATTAATTGAAATCCTTCAATAATAGAGTCTACTAATAACATTCAATAAAATAATAATATATGATGATAACGTTAAATGATTATGAAGATAAAATTAATTTTTATGAGGAAACAACAAAACTAATACAACCAAATAATTACAAAATTTTAGTAGATAATATGAGTGTTATGAAAGATCATATATCTTCAAACTCATTATAAAGAAAATATATTTACCCATAACTATAAAGAAAAATCTAGTACAATAAGGTGAATCTTTATGAAATATATAATGAATTGAACAATAATTTTCTGTTCAAGTAATTTCCTTCAAAACCATTGATTGTTTAAAGAAAACCCATTAATTATAGTATATTAAATCAACCATTGTCATCTACTAAACTAAACCACCACCATTCTAACAATGAATCCTCTTTACCAAAGGTTATCTGTATTTTATTTGTATACAAATCATTTAGGTTATAAATAAAGAATTAATAAAATAATTTCCTTATTTTGAATAAAATATGAATAAAGAATGTATATAATGGAATGGTATATATTTATATAATGTAACATTAGGTTTAAACCAATCAATAACCATTTCATTAATAAAATTTTAATATAATCTAGGACCATAATATAATTTTTATAATAATTTATACAAGTGTCTAAAATGTAATTATATATATGTAAAAATTCATATGTTCTCAACAATGATTCATAATTATATAAACATATGTTAGTAAAAATGGTAGGAAATAATGAAATTAATTTAAATACATAATTATGATGACCTTTACCTAAAAACCCCTTTTTAAATAAGTGTGGATATAACCAATGGTTACATGATTAAATAAATTCAGGGATATGGTTATATAATAGTATTATATATTATTATATTATATTTATTTGTAATCATATACATCTCACAGAAAATAATTCTTTTAATGTTTGGTTCAAATGAGTTTGACTGTGACATGACATAAATATTTTGGAAAACATTTCATGACATAGTGGTGTGTTCTAGATAGTGGTAATGAAATCTAGAGGCATTTTTTTAAGGGAGATTAATTATAACCTTGTTATGTATTTTTGAGGGTGAGTGTTTATGACTAAGATTACTATTATGGAATTTAAATATGTGTCTTAGATTCAAGACATGATACACCATCATATGATTCCAAGAGTTGATTGACAGTAATCTTCCATAATAGAGAAAAAAATTTAGATCGGGGTTTGTGGTTTCATATCAATCATTTAACAACATGTATGTTTTACTAGATTTTGTGAAATATTGTTTTAATTATATTTCACATGAATACATTGTTATATCAAAACATATATTAGGGAAACCATTTTTAGTGATTTTTTTAGGTTTTTTTTCAAAACCATCAATCATTATCCTTTGAATTTATACACTATTTGAATAATTTGATGGACATATTATTAATTTATAGGGTATTATTATAGATTATCACAACGTAGTTATTGGTATGGATGAGTTGTGTCTTAATTGTTTTTGGTTGATCATATTTGTATATATTCTCTTTTTATTTATTATTTATATGATCATTCCACTGGATATCCCCTTTTAATATTTTATGGATAACCATTATTGTTTTTTCTTAACATGTGTGTTTGTTTATTTTTTTATGGTTTGGCTGTAGATATAATTCCAAAATTACAATTGGAAATTTTATTATGTATGATGATTTATTAATTGAATTTTTATTGAGTATTTATAATATTAAAAGTATATCCACACGAAATTTGATTCTATAAAGTCATTCAAAAATTGACAGCTTCTGTTTTACATGGAATCATGTTTAAGGATAGGTAGAACCCTTTACTCAATCATTGTTTAAGGTGACATGTGATAGGAAACAACATCCATATCCCAATAGAGATCCTTTTCGATATAATTATATTTATCCTTATTCTTATTCCCATACAAATCAATTTACTTATCCTATCCATTATCATTATTCTTATCCTTATCAAAATTATTTCCCTAATCCTACTCCTCATTATATCCATTTCCATTTCATTATCATTGTCCATATAATTATTATAATCCATTTAATTATGTATATTATTATACATATCATTATCCTTATCCTTGTCATTATTAATATTCATATACACACCATTATTTTTATTCACATCCTTATCTGAATCAATATTTATATAGCTATTATTTTCTCTATCATTATAATTATCTTTATATTTATCCATTAACATATCTTTATTTTTCATTATTTCTATCTTCATCCCTATATACATTTTTATCTTTATCATTTTCATTATCTATATATTAATATTATCTTTATCAGCATCCTAATCTATAAACTTGTATTTATCATCAATCATATCGGAATGTCAATCCTTATTGTTGTTTAAATTCAAATATATATATCCTTATCAATATACATAATGTTTACATTATCGATATCTATAAAAAAATAATTATCCTATTCATAGTATTAATCATTATCCTTCACTGTATCCATATATATATATATATACGTATTCAGTTACCCTTATATTAATACTTATTTTTTTATTCTCATTTATATTATAATATTCATCAAAAATATATATCCTTATATTTTAAAATACAATTTTCCATATCATTATCTTTGTCCTTATTATTTCCCATTATTATATGAATATTTTTATAATTATATTTATCCTTATACAAAGTCTGATTTATATAATTTCCCTAAAAATTATTCTTATCCATATCAATACCCATATCCTTATCCTTATTATAATCTTTATCATTATCATTATTCAAATCGAATACATTACTCATACACTTATACATATAATTATCATACGGTGTTTAGACACATCACAAAATGATTGAGATAAGAACAATGAAAGGGAGTAGATATGTTATTATCATTATTCTTATCCATATCTATATACATATCACTATCTTTATCATTATACTTTTACATATAAATAGATTTATACTTATCAATTTCCATATTATTTTCTTGTAAATATACATCCCATATCCTTATCGTTATTATTACCCTTATCCTTATCCTTTTACATACATATGTTCCTATCCATATGCATATCCTTGTCCTAATCATAATGCATGATATTAACTTTATAATTATAAACAAAACTATCATTGTCCATAACATAATTCGTTTCCCATCCCTAGAGTTATTCCCTATCATAACCTTATACATAACAATATTATTATGTATATCTACATCTATACTATCATCCATAACAATATCTTTATCCTTATCTCTTTCTATATCCTTTTTCTTATTTAAATACTTATTTATTTTATTACCATAATATTTTTTTCTATAACATACATAAATTTTGAATGATTATTTGAAATATAGTCTTATCTATAACCGTTTACAAGACCCTATAAACGAAATAAACAAAACTGGATTCCATTCAAATTAGTGGATGTACAATCTCACCCCATACCCATAGATCTTCCCCAATCCCCTTGAAAAAATGATATGCATCAACGATATTTTACATATCCATTGTGGATGGATTCACCCTCAAGAATCAATAGATTAATGCCAAAATAAGGAATAATAGAAAAAATTTGATGATAAATGGAAACAAATCACAAGAAGAAGTTAAAAATTTAAATAAATCTATATTTAATGATAAAATAATGTAATATTAAATACCAAATATGGTAAAAAAAAGTCAAGATAACTAATTCCATGAAATTGGAGGACCCATAACCATGTCCATGAGAACCTCAAGTCACCACCCAATTCCCAACAACAATTGAATTCCCAAGGATGATGACATTATATCCTAACTAAAATCCATGATATAAGGAACCTACATAATACATGAAGAATATAATCCCCCCAACATGAGTTTGTATGTTTCGAGATGAATATAGTAGGATACAACTATGATTGCATTTCTTTTATTTTATAAAAGATCCAATTTTTCTAGTTATAGAAAATGGAATTGAATTTTTTTCCTTTTATTGAAATACAGAAATAAGAAAGTCATGAATAACACACTCTCTAAAACTTCACCATTTAAAAAAACATTTCATAAATATGGAAATTTTAAAAATATCTTCCAATTTTAATGTAATCCAAACCTTTACCTTTAAAACACCACACTATTGAAAAAATTTCCCAAACATGGTTTCAATTATTTTAAAATCCCAAATTAGGAAAAAAAATTAAAACAATTTAAAAAAAAATTATTTAAGATATTTTGTAAACCCAGTAATTGTTAAATAAGGTAAAAACAACATTATTTTGAAACAAAACCATATGATGTCAAAAATAATATTGAGTAATAGATGGACCACACACTATTAAATATAAAAACTAAACTATTGAAGGATCAACACATAAAGGTAGTCCATTAAAGAAACAACTAAAACACATGCCAATATTAAAAAAATAATAATATAGATATATAGAATGAAGGAAAACAACAAGGAAAATGGGATAACATTAGAAACATATAAGTGGACTTACTATTGGTAGGTTAATAGTCACACATCCATCTACTTAATCACTCTGACTAGTCACCTCAATGAAAATCCCCTAGGCTTGGTGTTGTGTACAATAAGGGGAATTATCATGTTCATTAAATGGTAGTTAATTCCTTTTTGTAGTTAGTTCTGTTCATTCTCTCCATTGCAATGACAAGGAATTAACTACCATTTAAAATAATAATAATAATATTATATTATTTTTTGGTATAACTCAAAGTTGTGTGCAACATAAGATTTCAAAGAAACACATTGTTGAATTTTGAGTGCGCTATTAGAAAATGCAACCCCATTAATGTAAAAATATAAAATTTTATTCATAAATATTAATAGAAATGAAATAGTATTTTTCTATATATACCTGTGATCCTACATAAATCCTATCACCAAATTGAACTCACTTTTTTTAAACGTTTCTCGCCACTAAAATCCAATATTTTTTTCTCTATTTTCTGAGTGTGAACATATGTAATTTGTAAAAAATATTCTTGGTTTCCTTTTCAACATCATTCACAAAGCTCCTTACGTGGTTTCCTTTTTGAAATCATCAACAAAACTCCTTCTATGTTTTTTGTTTCTACAATGTCCATAGTTTTGTTCTAGATATATTGACTCCCAAATTTTAAATAGGGTTTCATACTAGCTAAATGGGAAAATAGTTATAAAAACTCATTAGAATATCTCATTTTATGATTGGGGTGTTTGAATACATGAGTCATGGAATTAAGATCCCAACCCATTCTATTAATCTATGCATTAATAATAGGATTACAATGGAATATTTTAATGAAAAATTATACTGTGATATAACACTCAAATTTTTCTACATTTTAAAACTGTTAATTCCAAAACCTATATTACATTTTTAGAAACTCATAATAGAACATATTCATCACATCTAGAAATAGTCACAAGGAAACATAAAATCAATTTCTAAACTATAATTCTCAATCTACTAATAAATTGACATAATTTTATTTTATATAATAAATATTATATAAATAACTTATATATTGATGTTTCGTAAGTTTATAACATAAAATTCAAGTTCCCCAGGAAAAATAGATTATGGTTTCAAAACTTATAAATTTGTTCAGACAAATGTTTCCCAATTTTTTGAAATGAAATTCTATTATATTAGTCTAGAACCAGTTTATATGAATTTGTGGAATGGTGTAGGCATCAATTCATTTACCAATAATATCTATCATGAAATGGAATTAATAGGGACATGGTTTTTCGTAACTTGTGTGTAGTTGAAAAATAATGGAAAAATGATCAAGTATGTCATCAAACATAACCAATATGTTACTATATAAAAATAATAATGTTATAGATGAAAAAATAATAATTTTTCTAGAATTCAAATTTATAAGAATTTTTTTAACAAAAAATATGATTTTTAAATTTGGAATTTATTTTTTAGAAATTATTGGTCAATGAGGAGAATTGAAATCAACTGTCATTATTTTTGGTATGTTATCATTTTCACAGTCATGTCAAATCAACTATTATTAACCCAAATGAACAACAAATAATCTTATCTCTATTCATTGTAGTATATTTTTAAAATATTATTTTTTATTCTAATCTTTAGTCAACTTATTATGGAATTGGTTTATATATTCATTGTATGATTAAATACAGAAATTGATGGTTGTTATCATAGTTGATGTATTTTATAAATTACATGATATGATATTGACATGTTTTGTGATTCCTGTAAATTATTTGATATATAAAATTGGTTGCAGGAAACAAATATGGTAAATAATTACATTGGCATGGAATTTTTGGCTATCAGTTGATGCTGCATATGAGATTAATTATAGGAGGGAAAATAAAGTGTAAATAATTACCTTGTTATGTACCATTGGGCTATACCACTTTCAATATGTTTAAACGGAAACGTGAACATGTTAATGGACATAACAATATGAATCAAATAGAAATTATGAAATGTATAAAAAATAATAAAGAAATGAATTCTATAAAGAAATTATAAAAAATAAAAATTTATTCCTTTTTGAAGAGTGATCCACCACCCTTTCCACTTCTATTTTTTACAGTGCCACATTGATAATGAATCATGGATGATAGAATATATTAAAAACTCAATATATGAATAGTTTTTTTTTTCTATTTTTCAAACCGTTGTATAAAATTGATAAATGTAAAATGATTAAAAATCATAATATTTTTAATCGTACGTATTTGATCCAATTAAAAATCTACAAGTTTCTTATAAAAATTACCTGGTTTAGAATTTACAAACCAATTTTGGTAAAAATTTAATGCTTCATATGTATTGGGATTAAAACAACTATGAATGGGATCAAGGAAAAATTTTGAATCTAAAGATACTATAGTCAATGGAACTATATAATATATTATGTAATGCATAATAGAACATGATACTAGAATTTATTATTTTACACATTCTTAAAATATACAATAATTCCAAATAATAATCATAATCATCAACCTCTATATACCATTATAATTAATTCCTTTTTTATATTAATTGGCTTATAATTTTCATTGATATATATGCATATTTAAATTTATGATCATCCTCACTATCTCTACTTCCATCATGAAGATGTGAGTCATGTTGATAACCAGACACACATTAATCAATATGGAAAAGGTATTTCATTTATAAAACTAGAAGATATTTTTCATAACCACTATTAATTTACTAATCATTCAAAAATTGTCTTCATCATCAAAAATTATTCCCAAAAAATCCTAAACGTAATCTAATTTATATTATGCATGAAGAAAAACTTACCTGAGTACGAAATAACTGAAATAGGAATAAATTCCCCAATCATTATCCAACATCACCTTCATTTCTATAGTAATTTCACTCAACCTAAAATCATTTCTTTTCATCCATTTCTTGATTTTTCACTATATGTCAAAAAGTGTTTGAAAAAAGAGTGACATGTCACATATGTATAACTAGACATTTTAATATTTCTATTATAAAATATTTTTATGAACATGACACGTACATTAGAACACACTCAATAATATGTTTTGAGTTTCCCTCCTGAAAATATAAGAGAACTCATAAAACATGAATCATTCTCAAGGTGAATAAGTATTTTTTTCAAAATTCACTACAACATATAACATAATGTAAGAGGAATTACAACAAGTATAATGGCCAACATACAAGGAATTTTTAACTCCACAATAATGATCTTGATATGATCTGATATAGATGCTAAAATATTATGATCTTATATCACCCATAAGGTATGTTTTTTGTTTATATTTCAGTTTAAATTCCAAATTTTGGTAAAATAAGTGTTTCCCAAAGTTCACGTGGAGGCTCGGGGGTGTTCTGAGGGTTTATGGAGTGAATGAGGAAGAAAAATGGGGTTTCGGCACAAGATGCATGGTTTGCACATAGTTTGTGTAAACTGTGCAGAAGTCCCAAGTAAAAAATGAGGTGGTTTGTTTTCATATTTTATCATCCACATGGTCAGCGCATGGATTGGAAAACCAATTGTTAAAACCATGTACCCGAGTATTTTTGTGAAAATTAAAAAATTCCATTACATGATTTCTTATACCAACTTTTAATTTTATTCCTTTCATCTCCCTTCGTCCTTAGTGACGCCCCCAAAGCATCAATAGCTTACATGGATCAATATACCTCATCATTGGGTCATTTAGAGTGCCATCAGTTGTGGATTGATGATCCTGGTAAATCTAATCCCACTCTTGCTTCTTCTTCTTTTTTGGTTTTTTATCTTTTACTTCTCTCCATATGACGCTCTAAAAAAATTCTTTTCGGGTGACATATTGTTTGAGGCTTCAAAGGGTGTTTGAATAGGGATATAAGGACTCAATAACCTATTCATTCACCAACAGACTCAAGGAAGGTGGTCTACAAGTTATATCCATTTGGTTTTATTAGATTTGTCTATGTAGGGTTATAATTAAATTTTACCATATTGCGTTCTTGGATTCCTTTGAATGGTTTAACATATTGGGTGTTAAATCAACCAATTGAAACCTAATTTATCCTCACAGGATTATTGTTGGATGACTTGGCCAAATATTCCTTTGAAAGGTTTAACATAGTGGGTGTTAAATCAACCAATTGAACCCTAATTGATCCTCTCATGATGCAAGTTGGATGACTTGGACAAATTTGGGGCACCCTTGGGGTGTGTCGACTCTCTCTATTGGGCTAAAGGTGTTGTAAGGTTTGAAATTGGCCCATAATGAGGTAGAGCCCTAGAGAATTTGTTAATTGGTTATGTAATGATATATAATATATTGTGGTTAGTTGGGTCTAAGTATATTAAAGGCTATGAGATTGTTTGGTTGACATTTATATGGGTTGAATGGGATTAATGGGAATATGATAAGGAATTGTGTTTACAGATTAATATACTTTGTGAGATAGGAATGGGAAATGGGTCAAAAGGGTTTAGTAAAATAGATTATGAATGTGTTAATTGATTAATTCCATATGTTAATTACCCATTTATTCATATTGTTGTGACGTTTCATATGATATTGGCTATTCTTGTTGTGATGTGGTTATTTCTGGAGAATAATAAATAAGCATGTACACAAAGCTTGGTAGAGTGGGGTATAAACCTAAGGTTCTACGCCCATGGGTCTAGTTGGATTGAGGTTCTATATCCAACCCTAAATGCAATGGTTATAGAAGGGGACATAGTTCTATTCCCCTAATAGTTTCATTCCAACTAGATAGTGGATTCAAGGAGAGTATTTGGATGTTATTATTATGTGATTCTTATCGAGACAGAAATTGATTTTTATTCCCATATTCTTGAGAATATTGAAATTTACAAATCCATTGATCACATGAAAATGTTATATTAAACCATGGGATTCCTAAGTAGTGATCCCGAATTCAATTATAGAATAATTTTAAAGGAACATAGTCTATAATGACTTAATGAACCATTTACCTTTACTTTCCATTATTTTATAATTGCATGCACTATCTACTTTTAATTAATATTTGTTAAACACCATTGCTAGTGGTCTACTGAGTTATAATCACACCATTCATAGACTATCATTGGGTACCCGAGAACATTTGTTGGTTGTTGATCCAGAAAAGTGAAAGGGCCCCATGCTTGGGAAGTGGGATGGATTCGGTATGTTTAGGGAGGAGGTCCAAGACTTGGTGCCATGACAATTTTGGGGATTCCACTATTTTTCATTCTTTTAGGTTTTTCTTAAACTTCCTTGTTGAGAGGCATGACATGTTTACTACAATATATGGTTTTTTTCCAGTTAGGGAGTGGGTTATTTATGCATGTTATTGATTGTTTCCAATTGTTTCTACTAGTAATATAGTTTTCTATTTTGGCTTACTCTGGTAAAAAGGGTATAGTCACCCCACATACCCTATTATACCCTCATTGCATGTTGGAAACCTCTAAAATATGGGTAGGTGATCTTGAGGTCATGTGGAGACCTGGATTAGGGAACCATTTTAGTGGATTTGGGGTAGGTGACATTAAAAAGTTATATTAGAAGAGTTCTTTTCTAATTCTTGATTTTTGGATGGTAGATAGGAGGTTAGAAAAGTGTCAGGAAATGGTAATTTATTCAATTTTGGTATTATATAAACTGAATTTGAGGGAAAACACAAGTCACCCTGTGAGGGGATTTTTGTTCTTATTTTGTGTTGTTATATTTGACTTTATTTCACCATTAGGTTATGCACTTGTGGTGTTTTTTGACAGATTTGTTATATTTATCTTATTGATGTAAGTGTATGAGGTAGTTCATTCATGCATCATTCTAGGCACGTATGTCGGTAAGTGACATGCATCATGGTAGCCACACACATGGGATTGGAGTGTGGGATATAAGGGTTAGGATGTATTTGTTTTTCTTAAAAGTAATAAACATTTTCCTAATAAGATGGTATGAATGGGTAAAAATGTATGTGAAAATGTTAGGTAGTAATTAAAAAATGGTGCTTGGTAAATTAGTAAAAGTGGATTAACCTCTTGTTAAAGTAATTTTGGATATGAAAATTGTTTGAATTGGTGTAAAAGATATGGTGTTTAACCATATGAATTTGATACCTGTGTCTGCTGGGGCCTTAGGAGATATGACCAAGGGTAGTGTTTTGGTTGTGAGTGTGCTCGTTTGGGTAGTGAATGTGAACTCATTTGGTTATGGAATGTGATGATCCTACCTCTGTTTTTTTTCTTTTTGTAAAAGTGTTATGGTTTTATTCAAAATCTCATGATTAGAATTGTAGAGAAATGCCACCTTGAAGAATTATAGAAGTTAAGTGACATGAGGAAGTTGCCGATAATACTCCTCTAGTAGGGTACAAGGAGAATGTTGTGATCTTGGAGGATAGGGAAGAAATTATCCATGAGAACATTTCTGGTTTAATACAGATGATGGAATGTGACCTAGGGCGGGCTGCACTGAGTATGTTTGAGATGACCAGGGAGTTTCAACCGCAGCACCCACCAACCTTTACTGGAGAGGGTGGCCTAGAGGCAGACAAAGTCTGGGTAGATTTCATCAAAACTACTCTTTAACATATAGAGAATCCTCTTGAGAAGTGATTCGGGTTAGTGGCCTACATGATCATAGGTCAAGATAAATGTCGGTGGGACATCATGGTCCATACAATGCGGGACGAAATGATGATATCGAATGATTTTCAAGAGATGATTCTTGAGCACTTCTACCTAGAATACTTTATGCAGGAGAAGTATATATATTGTATGGGTTTGACTTAGGGGGCAATGTATGTAATCGAATATTCTAGTCATTTAACCTATTTGAGATGCTTCTTTCCGATATTGACAAAAGATGAAGCTGTCAGGGCGAAATGTTTCTAGGACGGCCTGAGACATGATATTAGGTCCCATGTGAACATCTTCCATATGATATGGTTTTATAAAGTGGTGTACCAAGTCATTATCATAGAGAGGAATTAGAATGGAGATTCAGGTAGTGAACTTATGATACGAGTTGGGAAAAGAAGAGGTGTAGCTTTTGAGAGTAAGAATCATTGTTTAAGAATCTTTATCTAGGGTGGAAGTATGCAAAGTAGTCAGAAAATTGGGTCAGCTTCTTAGGGTGGAGAAAAAGTTTTCTATTATTAGAGTGACAGGCTGGGGGACTAACATGACCAATGTCCTCGTCCACCGGTCAAGTTCCAAGCATGTGAAAGGCTAGCCAAGATGTAGAGGTTCTATAGGAACCCAAGACAGTCACGGTCTGATGGAGGTCAGAGGTAGATGCCAAGAGTTGACTACGGTTAGGTTACCACGTATCAGGCATGCAGTTGGAGATCCACATGTCATACTAGTAGAGGCTGATAATTTCTAACACTATGGCGAGGTAACCTTATAAAAAGGGAAGCACAGTGTAGGGTACTTTGGCTGGAGACCAGGGTAAAGGTTATATTCAGATCTATGTAGTTCAGACTATACCTAAAGGAGTTTCAGTCGAACTATCAAATATTTGATGTATGATTCTTGTAGCTTCAAATTATCCAATTTCCTTATTTTTTATAGGTTCTAGACATTCTATTGTTTCGGCTCAGTTTGTTGTTTTTTTAGGCATAACCGTGGACAGAATATGTGGGGTAATGTGTCTTGATACATTGCGTGGGGTATGAGTCGATGACATCATGAATTGTAAGGGTTGTGTTACAGAGGATGGTGGATATCATTTTTCATGGGATCAATTTTTCCTAGAAATGTCACCATTTGACCTTATCATGGGTATGGATTGGTTGAAGTTGCATCAAGACCATATCGACTATCACCGATGACAAGTAATGTTCAAATCTCTTGATGGAAGAACATATGACCTTCATGGTGCCTGGGATAATCGAGATGGCTGTGTAGGGCCACTGTGCCAATATATTGGAGAACTCACAGCCCAAGTATCATGCCTTACATTGGATGATGGCGAGAAAGAGAATCCAGACTTCCCTATTATTGTGGACCAGTTTTAGGATGTTTTTCTTGAGTATTTCTAAGGGTTATCACTAGAGGGAGTTGTCTAGTTCACAATTGACTTGTTACCAGGAGCATAGCCAGTTTCCATTTCACCATATCAAATGGCCCTAAAAGAGCTCTATGAACTGAAGTTTTAGCTAGAGCTTTTGGAGAATAAGGGGTTTATAAAACCTATTACATCACCATGGGGATCTCTTGTGTTGTTTGTTAAGAGGACTAACGAATCATTGAGGCTATGTGTCGATTATAGGAAACTGAACCAGATGACAGTTATAAACCGATACCCTCTTCCAAGAATCAATGACCCGTTTGATTATCTTAGATGTACATCGGTGTTTAATAAGATTGATTGGATATCTGGATACTGTCAATGGAGTGTTTCACCTTCGGACAAACCCTAGATAGTTTTTTGATGCTGGTACAGGTTGTTTGAGTTTTTTGTGATGCTATTTGGATTTACCAATGCACCGGCTATGTTCATGGCCTTGATGAATCCGATATTCCACCAATATATGGATTTTTTTAGTTGTCTTCATTGATGACATATTGGTGTACTTCATAACTCATGATGATCATGCCAAACATCATATAATCATCTTTGGTACACTAAGAGAGCATAGCCTTTACACCGAGCTATCGAATTTCCCATTTTTTATTGATGAGGTGAACATTTTGGGCAACATCATCTTTGAGTCAGGTGTGTCATTGGATCTAGAAAGGATTCTAGATCTGGTGTCTATGGAGTTGCCCAAGAATATCTCTGATGTTCAGTGTTTTGTGGGATGTGAGGGATATTACCGAATTGTAATTAGAGATTATTTTCATTTGGTAGTGTCACTCACATGATTAACCAAGAAGGGGATTATGTTTGAATGTCCATAGGATTCAAAGAATTATTTTCAATAAATGAAGAAGCGGTTGACTACCATATAAATATTGGTCTTACCCAAACTAGGTTAGAGGTACACCTTGTTTTTTGATGTGTCGAGTGTTGAACATGGAGCAGTGTTGAAGTGGGATGATCAAGTAGTACATATGGGTATAGATATTTGAGGACACATAAAATTAATTATCCTTCTCCGAAATTGGACTTAGCTGATGTGGTTCATACCATAATGTGATGGAGGCATTACATGTTGGGATAAATTTTCATGGTTTTCACTGAACATAAAATTCTCAGACACATATTCTTTCAGTGGGATTTGAATCTTTGATAGTGATAGTAGGACGATTACCTACAATCATTCAGTTTTGAGTTGGTATGTACTCCAGGTAAAGGGAATAGTGTCCTAGGTGATCTAAACTGGAAGAATCAGAATCAGGTGGCTCAGGAATCCAGTTCAGAGTGGAAGATGAGGGCATTTCTTGCTAATATGCATTTGGATGTTCAGGATGGCCACTGTTAGATGACCCTTATAACTATTTTAGATGAATATGCACTTTTTAGAAAATTTAAATAGAGCTAGTTGGTTGATATGGAGTTATTTTCTATGAAGGAAAGTCATAAAGTTGGGGATTCACCTTCTGGTTGGAATTTCGGTGCTAATGGAGTTTCTTATTTTCATTGTCATGTTGTGGTGTTGGTTGATGTACATGAGGTGTTGATTTAAGAGTTTCATGAGTCAAAGTGGGATGTTTATCCTGGAGTGACTTAGATGTACGGTGACATTCATAGGTAGTTTTGGTGGCCCAGAATAAAGAATGAATTTGAGAATTTTGTAGCACAATGCCATTCCTGTAAATAGGTGAAGGCTTAACAACAACATACATGTAGGTGGTTGTAGTAATTGTGTATTCCGAAGTGGATGTGTATTAATGTAATGATGAACATTATAGTGATACTTCCAAGGATTCCATGGATTAATGATGCGCAATTGTTGGTGGTAGATTGGATGAAAAAAGAAGTTCATTTCTTACCAATCTCTGAAAGCTATACAGTCGACCTATTGGGAAATTTTTTGTTCAAGAAATAGTATGGTTGCATGGTGTACTGATAACCATAGTTTTAGATCATGTTCCATGTTTCACATCATGATTTTATAAGGTACTACAGAAAGTTCTTGGTACATAGGTTTTTTGTGTATGGATTACCACACACAGACTAATGGGCAGTCAGAACATACAGTTCAGGGATTAGAATACATGTTGAGATAATGTGTTCATGATATTGGGGGATTGTGGGAGAAATACTTGTCACTAATTGAGTTATCCTTCAATAAAAATTTTCATTCTAGATTTCATATGTCTCCATTTGAGTCACCATATGGGAGACTATGTAGATCTCTACTATGTTTCTTAGAGGGTGGGGAGTCTGTGATTTTAGGAATGAGTCTATTGTCGGGGACATTAGAAAAGGCTCAATTGGTTCATAATCATATGTAAATAGCTTAGAGTAGACAAAAGTCATTTACAGATGAGTTTCATAGACCTCTTGAGTTCATGGTTGGTGATAGTATGTTTATTTGGGAGTCATCAATGTTGTGTCACCATCTAATTCAAAATAAGAGCATGTTTTAACCTGTATATGTGGGGGCATTTTATATTATTGATTAGATCTAATCGGTGGATTATAAATTGGATATTCTATAACAGTTTTTTAGGATTCATGATGATTTTCATGATTTAATGCTCTGATATTATCACCTCAATCCATCTAATGTGATAAATAATGAGGATTTCAAGCTTGAGGCTGATGAGTCCTTTGAGGATCACCTATTCGTATTGTGGATCATAGTGATATGATCTTCCAAGGGATGGTGGTGCATTTGGTTCATGTTTTATGGCATCATGGAAATGTTTAAGAGGATACATGCGATCAGGCATCAGATATGCGAGCCCAGTGTCCAGATCACTTTTCCTTGGGAACTGAATAATGCTTCAAAGGAGATGCTTGAGGATGAGCCATCATAAGGTGGGGAGGTTATAAGATCACGGATCTCCCTTAAGGAATGTTTTTGTTTTTGTTTTTGTTTATGTTACCTATTTTGGTTAAATATGTGTTTCCCAAAGTTGTTGTGGAGGATCGGGAGTGTTTTAGGGGTTATGGTAATGAAAGGGGAAGAAAAATGGGGTTTTGGATCATTCTGCATGGTTTGTGAAAACTGGACAGAAATACAAAGTAACAATGTTAGGGGGCTCTTTTCGGATAGTATCATCTGCATGGTTTCACATGGTTTGAAAAACTATGCATGTATACCATGTAACGATGTATTATTGAGAAAATTAAAAACATGAAATTATGATATTTCTTATACCAACCTGTGGTTTTCTTATGTTCTTCTCCTATGAACCCTAGTGATAGCCCAAAGCTTCAAGAGCTTTCATGAATCAGTCACCCACATCATAGGGTTGTTCGGAGTGTCGTTGGTTGCATATTAAAGATTTGGTTAATGTTAATCCCACTCTTTCCTATATTTTTTTATGGTTTCCATCTATTTCTTATCTCCATCTAAAGTTCTAAAACAAGTAATTTCTAGTGAGGATTTGGTGGAGTCTGAAAAGGGTGGCTGAATCGAAATCTAAGGCCCCGATTAGGTGTGAATTTTCCTAAGAATTCATGGTAGGTGGTCTAGAAATTATATCCCTTGATTTTATTGTTGATTTGGGCATGTAGGTTTATGTTCATGATTTTTCCTTATTGTGTTCCTGGTTACCATTGAAATGTTTAACTTAGTGGGTGAATAATCAACTAATTGAAGTCCTCATTATCCCCCCGGGGTCAATGGAGGATGACTTGAGTAAATTAGGGCCACCCATGTTGTCTGTCGACCCTCCTAATTGGGATAATGGTATTATAAGGGGTCTAATTGACCAATAATGAGGTAGAGACCTAAAGAATGTGTTAATTGGTTATTTAATGAGTTATAATGGACTGTGTTTAGTTGTTTCTAATTTGGTTAAAGGCCATGGGATTGGTTGGCTGACATTTAAATGGGTTAAATGATATTAATGGGAATATGAAAAGGAATTATGTTTATACTTGAGTATTCATAATGAGATAGTAATGGTAAATGTGAAATGGGGATAAATGGATAATTTATATAAATGATAAATGGATTAATGGATTGATTCAAAAAATTTATTTCCTATTTATTGATATCGTAGTGATATTGAAAACTATATTGGATATGATTATTGTGATGTGGATAACTATGGTAAATGATAAACAAGCATGTGCACATGGCTTGGTAGAGTGTCCTATAGACATGAGGTTCTACACCAAAGGGTCATATTGGGCCTTGGTTCTATATCCAGCACTAAAATAATGTGTTAGGGAAGGGGACAAAGTTCTATTCCCCTAACGGTTTCATTCCACTCAGAATATGGCTTCTTGGTGAGGATTATGAGTTTGTTATAATGTGATGTCTAGTGAGATAAGAATTTACTTTTATTCCCACATGCTTGAATATATTGAAAATTCCTAATCTATTGAACTCATGAAAAAGGAAGATTAAACCACTAGATGCTAAATTAGGGAACCTAGATTCAATGTTAGTATAATTTTAAAGGAAGATAGTCTAGAATGGATTGTTGAATTGTTTACCATTACATTCCAGTATTTTACACTTCCATGTACAATGTAATTTTACTATATATTTTGTAGACACCATTGGTGGTAGCCAACTGAGGTATAGTCACACCCTTCTAGGGATGTTGTTGGGTACCCGGGCATATTTCATGGTTTAATGTCAAGAAAAGCGTAGGGTCCCCTTCTTGGGAAGTGAGATAGGTTTGGTATGTGAATAGATGAGGTCTAGGAAATGGAGCCATGACTCTTTTGGGGATTCCACTATTTATATTTCTATTGGGTTTTTCTTACTTGGCACTATAACATGGATGACATGGTTACTACTGGATATGGTTTGTACCCAGTTTGGGAGTATGTAAATTATGAATGTCATTGATTATTTCCTATTTATTCTACTATTTAAATTTTTTTTCTACTATAGATTACTCTAGTAAAGAGGGTATAGTCTCCACACATACCTTATTAGACCGTCGCTTCTAGTTGGGAACCTATGGCGTACAAGGAGGCACACTTGAGGTCATGTGGCAACCCAACTCAAAGAACTGGTTTAATAGATTATAGTTCGAGGAAATTTCAAGAAATCATAAAATATTAAAGGAAACTCTGATTTAAGAAATTAATATTGACATTTCTTTTTTTCCATCACCAACAGTAAGGTTTAAAATGTGTGAAAGACATATCATTTTCACAAAATAACTTTTAAGAATATAACCATTTAAATCTTTAACCCTCTTGACCACATCAATGATTTTATTATTATTATAACAAACATTGTCCATGGTAACATAATTAATATTTTAAATACATTTTTATTTCATTATATTTTAAAAAATTGGTAAAATGTTTCCCCTTTGAAATCCACTAAAATTCTAAAATAATTTTTCTTTTATATATGATCCAGTTTTCTTCAATAAAATGTGTAGCATTGACGTAGAATTTAGATTCAAAATTCAAGTCCATGTGTCAATCGTAACTAATTCCTTATGAAATAACATAGAAAACATAGTATTTAATTTTTGTTTCTTTGTAAAATATAATTTTCAGAAATCTCTTGAAACTGTTTGTATTGATGGAACTAGAAATTGTGGTTGAAAAGCATTAATAAATTTTGTACAGCCTTGATTCTCAACATATTCTATAGATAAATAATATTTTACTGTCATTGAATAAATATCTATTATTCAATATTTTGGATAAAATTATCTATTGAAATGTTATACATCCCATCATCTACATCTTCACACTCCATTATATGAATAGTAGTGGTTTGAATTTTCCCAATTATTTTGTTATGTTTTTTATTTCACCATTTCGAATTACTCATTAAATTAGTAATTCCATGACATAAAAATGTGACAGCATAATATTTACACAATAATTTCAAAACACACTTCCCCGTCTGTTATTATGAAAATTATCCCAATATTTAGAATGTCTAGAAGAATCCACTTTTGGAATTGTTAACTTCTTCTGATAATGCATACCATCATTTTTCTGATTTTTTTGTAATGATACCCCCTAATATTTTATTAATCAAATGGTTAGTCTGAGTAGACCCCATCTAAAATTGGGTTCCTACAACAGTTGGAGGGTTAGAGACACTTATTTACCAACTTCTATAAATTGCTAGCATGATAGGATGGTTGTCTAGAAAATACCCCCACCCACAACAAAATATATAGAGCCATCTATGGGAAACCACTAATAGAATAATAAGAATATTTATCTATGTAATTTATGTGGAGGTGTCGGTGGGTAATCAACATGGTTATATTTTTTATGGGGGGTGAATGGAATAAAGAAATGAAAAAAAAGAAATAGATATGTATCTAGTTACCAGAGAACGCACACTATATCAGAATGAGGAGGATGTGAAGAATGAGATTAGGGATTCTCCTAATAAATCATGAGGGATGTTTAGGGGGGATTTTAGTGGGGGGGAGGCTGGGTGGGTGAATAATATGTGGCTTTAAAAGAGACGATATAGGGGGAGGAGGAGGAGAAGGGAGTAGGTATTTCTCGCAAGGAAAGGGGTTAAAGAGAAGGCGAGTCATGGAGTAGGGTATTACCATATGGGAGGTTGGGGGAGGATGAGGTATGGAGAAGAAGAGAAGGATAGTGGGTGAGGATATAAAATTAGTAGTGGGGTTTTCATCTTTCGGGGGAAGGAATGTCATGGTTAGGGGAGGAGGATTCGAGCACGTGGGAGAGGAGCTGGCTGGGGTAGATGGGGTGAGGAGGTAACCATTGGGGGAGGGATTTATGAATACTTCCAATGGGATCATATGGATATATTGGGTCAATATATAGCTAAGTAGAGACATGAACTAACCCATGTATAGGTTAACCCAAGAATACCAAATTCTAAGTATTTTGATTGTATCCCAACACAACACAGTTAGGTCAGGACAATCAGGTTGGGTTGGGTATGGACACACCTACTATATATTCCATGGATTTGTTATATTATGGATTTATTACTTCATATAAGTGGTATTTTTATAAGGATTGATGATAGAGATATATCTGCGGGATCTACTATTTGGTTTTATGTGGATTAAATTCAATTTTGGAAGAAGTTATCATTTTACAACAATTCATACTTATATGGAAGTATTTCCAAAATGAAATTTGATAAAACTAATTCCTATAAAATATGTGTGATTATAAAATCATTTTATAGATTGTATTTACCATCAATATAATTAGTCTTCTTCCATTCATGTATATATTTTTATTTTCAATGACTAATTAATAATCTTATTCTTGAGAAGTGCCAATTAGAAAAAATTCCATGTACATCACATGAAAAGGTTAGTTTTTCATCATTATGAATTCATAATTATTTTTATAAAATTTAAATTAATTCACCTAGAAATCCTTATTAATTCATTGACTGGTTAAATCTCTTAACATGACTATATTGTACTCAGTTCTATATGGGAAAATTTTATAAGATGAGATTCATTATGAAACTAAACTAATTCATTCTACATAAAAAATTATTCAATTTTATTCCTATACTCTTTTAGTATATTTAAGTACCCTATAAATTATTGAATATGTTTTTATTGTTGTAAATACTATACGCAATATATGTTTTGATCCTTTAGATTTATTTTGGTTCTTAGTTACAACGTGAATGGTTTTTATAAATTTCTGGGTTCATTTTAGATACTTTTGGATTTACTAGTAAGGATTTGAAAAAATGGATAATTTAAAAGTATTATGCCACCGTGGTAATAAAATTTTTGATCTGTGCGATTGAATTATATTGCACATAATAAATATGAGAATTTCATAAGATATTTTGAACTTTTGTATAATATATTATTTTTTAAATATTTATCAAAGGAATAATTTATATGGTGTATGAAATCTCAAAATCCATATGATAATTGAGTAGGGAATAAATTATTTTACTAAAAAAAAGATAATTGAGCCACATATAATATATTTCTTCAATATGTACAAATTTTGAGTGGAAAATTATAGAATTACCATATGGAAAGGATATTCTATTATGTGTATGAAATTTTAGTATTGGGTAACTCAATTTCCATATGTGTAAGAAAAATATCTTTCTAGTAGGATTTATTTTTCTAAATCATTTTTTGAAAGAAAATTCTATAAAAGAAAACTCTCAAATTAAAATAAATGAAAGGTATAATATTAATATGAAATTGTTCCAAAAATTCTAATGGACATTTAACTATTTTATTTATTTTATGATCATTAAAAATTAATCACCAATGTTGATGATAAACATTCACAAAAATAATAATTCTATGATTTTCTGCATGGAGGAAAAGGAAGATTCTTTTCCAGGAAGGGATATGACACGCCATCATCACATGCTTATATGAATGTATTTTAGTGACAGTTTTGATCCAAATATTACATGGTGATATAAATGTGGATAATTTTATGTCCCTTCATGAAATTAATATTAATGATAATATCATTAAAATTAATTGATATTTCCATTTCAAATATTTGATATTATTGTTCATGAATTTTGCAACTATTTTTGGGATCCTTTAAATTTGGTCATTAGTGTAGTAGAAAATGGAGTTTCCTAAATATGTTTTTGAAATATTATTCATCTTCATTGTGTGAAAATAAGTAAACTAAATCAATATGAAAATTATTTTCACTATTTCTATATAAGATGTCGATACTCCAAAACTCATGAAATCAAGTTTATTGATGAGTGAGAGAATAAAGGATATTGGCATACACTGTATTAGGGATAGTTAGAAGAGGCCCAAGATAGATGTTTCTTAAATTTTATGCTTTAAAAATGTTTTTCAGGAATAAATAAATCATTTTTATGCCTGAATTCTCCCAGTCATGATGAGATCATCCTTATGTATTATGGGGTAACTCTGATGTCAATTATACTTTATTAAAAACATCCCAGTTAATGAATTATTAAAAAATACGTTATTATTATTTATTATAAGGAATTTAGAATTATTCAAAATATCTGATCCACATTAAATAGTGAGTGGAATTTATTAAGTAATTGGCGATAGTTTTGTAAATTATGAAAAATGTTATTCTAGTGGGAAGTATATGATACATTCCCATGAAGGAAAGTAGATATTATCATCAAAAAAATGTATGCCAATTATGAACATCTATAATCAATGATTATTATAGTGAAATAAAATCCCATAAAAAAATTGATTCCTAATGATAAAGAGGGGGATATCACTTCATGTTTAGATGTCCTAATTTTTTGTTTGTGTTTTTTTTTCTGTATTAATTTTTTTCTATCATAAAACTCAGGTAGTGATAATAAGATTATATTATGACTCTAAAAATTTACAGTGGTTTAATTATTTAAAGTAAATAATTAAAAAAACAAATACCATTGATTAATCCCACCACTAAATGGTACACTATATGATCCAAGAACAACACGTGGTATTATATCCAAGTTCAACCATGTGATTATTCTATTCAAAATATTATCATGGAAAATAAATTTTATTGTATTGAACCATATCATGTCAAACTAACACATCACCCAATCCATATCACCACAAATCTTCAGTCATATATCCACATATTCTAGAAGTTATTCACTACCATTGGGGGTCTATGAGATTTTATGGGTACACTATACTCTTGGTTAGATTATATTATGAGTGGAAATAAGAAAAAATGTCCAAAACCTAAACAAAAGATTACAAAATAAATATATATGAAATTTAACTACGGTATAGGGAAATAGAATGTTCCATATAGTCAGACTGACTCAAATTCATGCTTAAATAGAGAAAAATATATTTTATTTCAGAATGATCACAAATAAATGACAAATAAGATGAGAATGAAAAGGTACAAGGCTCTACTTCCATCAACTAGTTATATCTCAAATTTGATGTCCATAACTCTTGTGCTTATCCCGTATAGTCCTAAAACTCAACAAAAATAGTCTTACTCGATCAACCAATAGAGGGCCTCATCCCTAACCACATCATAACATGTGATCCACGTAAAAGGATACATAATTTTTTTATCCATAATTATGTTCACATAGATAGGGTGAGATATAAATAATAGTACTCCATCCCCAATGTTGAACAAATAACCATCTGTCATAAAATGTGTATGAAGCACAAGATATTCCTAGCCCTATAAAATAAAAATAGTTTTTGGATTTATTTAAATAAGTAGGATATAAAAAGAAAAAAAACATAAAACAAGTAACCATGGGATATAGATAGATAGTGGAGGTAAATATAACCCCTTTCTAGACCATTCTAGAATATTCATAGCATGTGTATCACCCATCCAGATGTCATTAGGCATGTATTCCAAATCTATATAGGAGCTCTATGACATATAAAGTGTAACAAGAAGGAATATCAGACCCCATTATATGAAAATAGGAATCCAAAAAAAAAATGCTAATGGGATTTAGGAATCCAATGACATGATCTAAGATAGTGAAGTGAATTATATTAACATAAATAGAACCTTTCCAATATAAGATATACTGGAAATACTAACCAGCTCCTCACAATATACATTTGGGGAAAGGAATATCCCACAACCTGAGCTCATTAGAAAATTCAAAACCATGTACACAAAAAGTCCATCTAAGGTAAAAAAATCTATAGTCCTAGGAAGGACTTCACTAATAGAGATCATAAATTATATCTAAATTAAAACATAACCATATCAGAAAAAATAGAGGGGATAACCAAAGAGATTTCACATCTAATTCATAGTCTCAAAATATCATAAAACCATCATCCTAATACAAGGTGAAAAGAAATATCATCTTAAAATATCTCAAACAATGGTCATTAAAGAATGTGTAGATCAACCATAAAACCCATAATCAAAATTGGGGAAACATTATCACGGACAACCCCATTTTCAACAAATGGAAGGGTTCAATCAGTCCCCTAAAACATGAAAATGGCCAATATAGGCTCAAAACACAATACATTTGAAATATTAGAGAACCCAATACCTTACCAATGATGAGAAATAAATGAACCCAAACTGGTTTAATAAAAATTATTATGCACCCATGTTCCACTAGATAACAACCATTTCATAATGTGGGTCACACCTGATGCACAAAATCTGAAAGATCAACTTAGAATCCAACACCCCAAGACCAGAATCTTGACTATGAAAGAACATATAGAGATATAAGATAATACCATACTAGGGAATCCAATATGTCATCCAAATAATGAGAAATAACTACCATAAAAAACATATATCCTGAATTACTCAACAACTAGACACTGATTCAAGACCAAAAACATGAACATAAGGGAATCTTAAAGGAGAAGCACACGCATGTGGGGTATCCAAAACTATCCCTTAAACTCTATCAAGATTCATCTCAATGACACCCTACCACACCTGACACCCCATGGTGTTAACCTAGCCTATGTTATCCAACCGAACTGATCATTATATAAAGGATCTAAAATAATAAGCATGTAGTCTATAACCTCAACCCCTCAAATATGAGTTAAATAAGCCTAATAATTCATTGAAGACATCCTTGGGAACTATATTTCAGAATAATACAAAAACCTCAAATAGATCCCCTTGGATTACTATATATAGTTTTATTATCATTCTCACAACCTCACCTATGGGATTCAAATCCCAAAACATATAAGGGATCCTCCCATAAAACCTTTATTGACGAGGAAAGCCTCTTTGTTCCCCCTAACCACCCTCAAGTGTCACCGTAATGGCCCACTATGGAGGAAATAGTAAAAAGGGCCTATAGAAAATAATTACCATGGTAAATGGATTTGGATTGAATCAAACATTCTCACATTCAATACCTTGACATATCACTACTTCCCAAAATGCTTTCGTTTTGGAAATTAATGGTATGAAAGATTCGTTTTAAAAAAAAACCCATCCACGAGGAACTCAAAACGGATGAATTTACTAAAATATATCAAATATTTCACATTGGTATCATAAATGCATATAAGAAATTTTAAACTTAATATATAATGATAAATAAGGGAAATTAAACAAAAAAAACCCCACTTACCTCAAGCCATAATAATGGAATCATTAGGCTAGAAATTGTGCTTCACCAAAAACCGAAGCACCAATCTCATACAATAAAATGAAATTAAATTAAATAAAGTAACTAATAAGTAATTAATTATCTAAAATAAAAGAGGAAATGAAATATAAATCTCACCAAGGTGCATCCACTATTAAGAACCATGAAAAACTATCCACATAAGCCTTGTAATGCACCTTCAACAACATGTTGGGTAAAATAAAAAACACATGATTCCAGATTAAATGTAAATTCATTTATATTTAATTAATTATTAAAAAAAATGTTTCAATCATCATAACTACATAAAAATTATGAGAGGTGGGACATTAGCCCAATCTTGGTACACCCTCTCACTGAACATCATGGAATCCCCATAATTATTTGTTGATTCGGCCATGATCCAGTGGAATCAACATTGTAAATTTAAAGAGGTACCATTAAAATACATGATAAGTAGATATCAATAAAAATAAAGCAATAATGGGATGATTGTCACCTCAATAATCCAAATAAATCACCCAACACCACCTCTAATATTAATGTGAAGAAGGAGGAAAGGGGAACGGGGGGGGGGGGGGGTTAGTTGCTTGATCACGTAAGGGGGAAGAAAGGGCTAGGGTAAAGACATAAGATCAAGGTGTAATTTTTTATTTTCCAATTTTTTAACATAATTTGAAATGATGAATAGTTTTCCATAATATTTTACCAACCATGAGCCAAAAATGATTTGGTAATATTCCAAGTCAGGATCCCTCAGAAGGATTGACCACACAATTTACTAACCACATTCCAATTGTAAAAACTTTCATGCAAACCCCTATAAAATATGTCACACGGTTTCTCTGCAACCATGCACAAAATTTGAACCATAGAATTGAAAGCTACTATCCCAACAGATCTTTCATTGGATTACAAAAATTTTTATATTAGTTAGGTGTAATAAATTATAGGTATGATTTTATATAATAAAATTAATTTAAAAATAGTTAAAAATCAAGGGACCTGGGATTTTCTAGAACTGTGAACACCAAACCATGTACCAGGTTAAAAATAGATCAAAAATTACAACTCATACTTTATAATCATGAGATTCACTATAGAACATGAGCTAACACTAAGGCCTAAAAATACAACCAAAAAACATTAAAAATGGTTCTATCTCTTAAATAATTAATCTGAATACGAATTCATTGAAAACTCCCTCAACATGAAGAAATATCACATTTACTCTGAATTTATGTACTCAAAAAATGTGGTTAATTTAAAAATCTTTAACATAAACGTTTATCTCATTTGGGATGCCTCATAAATTTAAAATTTGATAATCAAAACCTTCATTGACCAATATATCATGGAGAAATAGCCTCATTATTTACCAAACCATGAAAATGAATTCCCAAGTAGCTCTAACTACCAAATCTAGACACACTAACCCTTCACCAAAAATCCCCACATTTATCCTAAAACTAGTTAGAAGAAAACTATAATGATATTTTGGATGTATTTTGAAACACAAAAATACCAAAGAAGTTCAAAACCACATGTTAGACCTAAGAAAGCTAATGCCTCCAAGAACACACAGCCGTAGTTTCTAAGACAAAACTAAACCTTTTCAATATGAGGGACCTGAAAACAGTACCTTGAGATTCATTCGACACCCAAACATCATCCAATTCTACATTTGAATAATGAATATGATATTCCTCATAGATAGAAACCCATCCAAATCCTACCACCATTTGACGCTTTGAATACAAAATAGAGAACCAATGACTGGGAGGATACATACCACAAAAGAAGATCCCTCATAATTCCTTCTTAATAGAACAACAATATCCTTGAATCATGCTCCACTGACTATTGAACTTGATGGTTGGATGTGATAAACTCATTCACGTAATGTATCATGAATATTGGAAAACTCTTATTAATATATTATCTTTTTAATAAGATACTTCTCCGATGACCATTTTTTCTCATAAGTGTATGATCTAATAATTAATGACATCTTGATATGTTTTCCTTTAACAAGGTTCAGGGCTCCCCCATTTGTTATGATTAAATTTAAAAAGATATTTAGGTCAGTATAACCTTTGAAAAGTCTAGAAGGGATTCCAGTGTCATTCAATTTTGGAGAAATTTTGACAAGTATTGAAAAAATGGTTTCATAGGTAGTTAGTCCTAAATGATAATAAAACTCTAGGTTCTGATACTTTATGATTATTTATATGATTCAGTGATTGTATTATTGAACTATTTTGATGTTTTTATTGAGTAATATTACATGGTATCCAATATATTGGAATAATATAAGTTTTTTGAACTAGATTTTGGAGTAAAGATCTAGGGAATCTTAGTGTTTCATTTCATTAGTCTAATGCTAAACATTTCAACATTAATCCACTACTCTATAATGGGTACAATAAATTATCTTGTAGTTATCACCACCTTGTAGGTCCCTTTATGGGAACATAAATCCAATGAAATCATCAACAATGATGTGTAGTAACACAAACATCCTACCCGGATAACCTAGTGAACCTCAATTTCTAAAACATAGGTAAACGATTTATCAATATCACACCTTACTAGTGAATCAAAACACCACCAAGTTACAATATCAACTAAAAATATTATAAACCATTTAAAATACTAACCACTCACATTCATATTCATCAACTACCACACACCCTACCTTGATATATATCATCCCCAACCTTAACTACCCATATTGGATAATGATTAGGACACCCCACTTTTTCCTCAAAAACCACATTCGGTGATGATTCTATTCACACATATTCCCCAACCATTCTTATAAAAACGTTATTTTAAATATGTGTATATTATCAAGGATGTGTATAGGAACAACCAAATTTTACTAGAAGGATATTACTCATAAACTCTATGGTCTAATTACAACCATTGAAGAACAAATGTAGAATAAATATGCATGAAATTGAGAATTTTTAAATACCACATCTTTAACAAAATGTGAAAAATTTCTGGGGATGATATCACACACTCATGTAATCTCACAAGGAAAATAATCATGAATAATTTTATAATGATTGGTGGAACCAAACAAATTGGGAGGGGTGATAAAATATTGGGGGGAGTGGCTCAATCAATAATGTACTAAGAAGAAATAGCGAAACCCAAATTTCTAAAAAAACATTTTAAACCAATTAATGAAAATATTAAAAAAGGGAATAATAACTATTATAACATTTACCATATGGTCATAGTGTAAAACCCTTAACCTACTCCAAATGATAACATTATGTCATGGTTCAATGTGTAATTTTCCTCACCAGAGCCTCTCTAGAAACCAAAAATACATTACATAATTTTATGTTATGTTGGGATGTTTCCCATAATATAGAAACCCCATCCATTGAATGAGATTAACGATTCAATCACAATTGTTACGCGATAAAATATAACCCGAGATGAACAATATGGAATAACCCATTTGTTATGGTGCAACCGGTCAAGCCCGATAAAATTTAATCTTACACATCACTTTATCATGTTATAATACCTTATGATAAATTTTTTTAACTATACATGAAACAAAATATTAAATCAAGACCGGTGTGAAAAATTAATCACAGATTACTGACATCTACCGATATTCCCATTAGTTAAAACCAACATACATATGAATGACCAATCTAAACGTAGACCTAAAATTAATCACTAAAACTCCTAGAAAATTAAACCTATATTATATAATATCTCCAATCCTATAAAATTACTAATATTTCTATTCAATTTAACCACCATAGTCCTTATAACCACTCATAGTAGAGTCATTATCATAATATTTCATAAGAAAAAACATAAAAATAAATTGATCATCATGATATAAATAATAAATAATAAAATAAATCAAAACCAATATTCAAATGGAAATAAAGTAGAAAAAATTATAAGATAAACAATAATTGGAATTTTTCATAATATCCATGAATAAAATCCATATAAAATTTAAAATATGAGGAAATTTCCATAAATTAATTGAAATATTTCAATCATAGAGTCTAATAATAACATTAAATAAAATAATAAGATATGATAATAATGTTAAATGATTATAAAAATAAAAATAATTTTTATGAGGAAACAACAAAACTAATACAACCAAATCATTAAAAAATTTTAATAGATAATATGAGTATTATGAAAGATCATGTATCATTAAACTATTTATAAAAAATATATATTAACCCATAACTATAAATAGAAATCTTGTACCAGAAGGTTAATCATTGTGAAATATATAATGAATTGAACAATAATTTTATCGTCATGTAATTTCCTTCAAATCCATTGATAATTTAAAGAAACCCCCTAAAATAATTTATATTCAATCATCCATTGTCATCTACTAAACTAAACCATGAACATTCTAAAAATTAATCCACTTTACAAAAGGTTCTTCATATTTTATTTTTATAACAATCATTTAGGTTATAAATAAAAAATTAAAAAAAATAATTTCCCTATTGTTAATAAAATCTGAAGAAATAATGTATATCATGAAATGGTATATATTTCTATTATGTATCATTCGTATTAAACCAATCATAAAACATGCCATTAATAAAATTTTAATATAATCTAGGACCATAATAGATTTTTTACGATATTTTAAACATGTGATAATCTAAAATGTAATTACATACACGTAAAAATTCATATGTGCTAAATAATTAGTAATAATTATATAACCATATGTTAGTAAACGTGGTGGTAAAAAATGAAATAAATTTAAATAATCAATTATGACGACCTTTACCTAAAAAAACCTTTTAAATATGTGTGGATATAACCAATGGTTACATGATGAAATAAATTCAAGGATATATAGTTATATATTTTTATGATATATTATTATATTATAGTTATTTGTAATCATATACATCTCAAAAAAATAATTATTTTAATGTTTGGTTCCAATGAGTTTGACTGTATCATGACATAAATATATTGGAAAACATTTCATGACATAGTGGTGTTTTCTAGATAGTGATAATGAAATCTAGAGGCATGTTATTAAGGGAGATTCTTTATAACCTTGTGATGTGTTTTAGAGGGTGAGTGTTTATGACTAAGATTACTATTGTAGAATAAAAATATGTGTCTTAGATTCAAGACATGATACACCATAATAATATTCCAAGAGATGATTGACATTAATCTTCCAAAAAGGATAAAAATTGTGAGATTGGGGATTGTGGTTTCATATCAATTATTTAACAACATATTATGTTTTCCTAGATTTTTTGAAATATAGTTTTAATTATATTTCACATGAATACATTGGTATATCAAAATATATATTATGGAAACCACTTTTAGTGATTTTTTGAGGTTTATTTTCAAAACCATCAAACATAATCTTTTGGAATTATAAACCATTTGAATAATTTGATGGACTTATTTCTATTTTATTGGGTATTATTATAGAGTATCACAAAATAGTTATTGGTATGGATGAGTGGTGTCTTAAATGTTTTCAGTAGATCAAATTTGTATACATTCTGCTTTTATTTATTATTTATATGATCATTCCACTGGATATCCCCTTCAATTACTTAATGGATGACCCTTATTGTTTTTTCATAACATGTGTGTTTTTTTTATTTTTTATGGTTTGGTTGTAGATATAATTCCAAAATTTACGCTTGGATATTTTATTACGTATGATGATTTATTAATTGAATTTTTGTTGAGTATTTATAATAATATTAGTATATCTATACAAAAATTGATTCTATAAAGTCATTCCAAAATGGAAAGCTTTTGTTATACGTGGAATCATGTTTGAGGATAGGTATAACCCTTTACACAATCATTTTTTAAGTGACTTGTGATATGAAACAACATCCATATCCCAATGGAGATCCTTTTCTATATAATTATATTTATTGTTATTATTATTCCCATACAAATAAATTTACTTATCCAAACCATTATCATTATTCTTATCCTTATCCAAAATATTTCCCTAATCATACATCCTCATTATATCCATATCCATGTCATTATCGTTGTCCATATCATTATTCTAGTTCATTTTATTATGTATATTATTATACATATCATTATCTTTATCCTTGTCATTATGAATATTCATATACACACCATTATTTTTATTCACATCCTTATCTAAATCAATATTCATATAGCAATTATTTACTCTATCATTAGAATTATCTTTATCTTTATCCATTATCATATCCTTATTTTTCATTATTTCTATCCTCATCATTTTATATATTTTTATCTTTATCATTGTCATTATCTACAAAATAATATTATCTATATCAACATCCTAATCCATATACATGTCTTTATCATGAATCATATCTGAATGTCAATCACTATTGTTGTTTAAATTCAAATATATATATCCTTATCAATATACCTAATGTTAATATTATCGATACATATATTCAAATAATTATTGTATTCATAATTTTAATCCTTATCTTTGGCCGTATCCACACACACACATACACACACACAAAAACATACATATATATATATATTCAGTTACCCTTATATTAATCCTTATTTTTATTCTCATTTATATTATAATATTGATCAAAATATATATCCTTATATTTTAAAATAAAATTTTCCCTATCATTATTTTTATTCTTATAATTTTCAATTACTATATGAATATTGTTATAATTATATTTATCCTTATACAAAGTCTGATTTATTTAATTTCCCTGAACATTATTCTTATCCATATCAATACCCATATCCTTATACTTATTATAATCATTATCATTATAATTATTCAAATCATATACATTATTCCTACACTTATACATATAATTATCCTACGGGGTTTGGACACATCAAGAATGGATAGAGATAAGAATAATGAAAGGGAGTAGATATGTTGTTATCCTTATTCTTATCCATATCTATATACATATTCCTATCCTTATCATTATCCTTATTCATATAAATAGGTTTATACTTATCCATTTCCATATTATTTTCTTATTAATACACATCCCATATCTTTACCATTATTATTACCCTTATCCTTATCCTTTTACATACATATGTTCCTATCCATATGAATATCCATGTCCTAATCATAATGTATGATATTAACTTCATAATTATAAACACAACTATCACTATCCATAACATAATTCTTATCCCATCCCTAGAGTTATTCCTAGTCTTATCCTTATACATAACCATTTTATTATCCATATCTACATCTATACAATCATCCATAACATTATCTTTATCCTTCTCTCTTTCTACATCCTTTTCCTTATTTAAATACTTATGTTTTTTTATTATATTTATATTTATTTCTATAATATCCACAAATTTCTAAGGATTATATTTAATTATAGTCTTATCTATAACCATTTACTAGACCGCATAAATGAAATTAACTAAACTGGAATCCATTCGAATCAGTGGAGGAACAATCTCACCACATACACATGGATCTTACCCAATCCCCTTGGAAAAATGATATGCATCAAGGGTATTTTACATAACCATTGTGTATTGATTCTCCCTCAAGAATCCATACATTGACACCAAAACGAGTAATTATATAAACAATTTGATGATAAATGGAATAAATCACAATAAAAAGTTAAAAATTCAATATAGATCTGTAGTTAATGAAAAAATAATGTAATATTAAATCCCAAATATGCTAAAAAAAAGTCAAGACAAATGATTCCATGAAATCGGAGGACCCATAACCATGTCCATGAGAATCTCAAGTCACCACCCAGATCCCAATAAAAAATGAATTCGCAAGGAAGATGACACTAGATCCAAACAAAAAACCGTGATCTAAGGAACCTACATAAGACATGAAGAATCTATTCCCACTAACACGAGTATATAGGTTGTGAGATGAATATAGTAGGATATTACCATGATTTAAATTCTTTTCTTTTACAAAAAACCAATTTTTCGAGTTATAAAAATTGGCATTGAATTTTTTTCTTTTATTGGAACACATAAATATGAAAGTCATTAATAAATCTCCCTCTAAAATTGTCCCATATAAAAAAACAATTCATAAATATGGATCTTTTAAAAATATCTTCCAATTTCAATGTAATCCAAACCTTTACCTTTAAAACACAACAGTTTTTCAAAATTATCCCAGACATGGATTCTATTTTTTTTAAATCCCAAATTAGGGGAAAAAAATTAAGACTATTTAAAAAAAATTATATTTAAGATATTTTGTAAAGCCAATAACTGTTAAATAAGGTAAAACAACATTATTTTGAAACAAAAACATATGATATCAAAAATAATGTTGAGTAATAGATGGAACACAAACTATTCTATATTAATACTAAAATTTTAAAGGATCAGCACATAAAGGTAGTCCATAAAAGAAACAACTAAAACACTTGCCAATATTAAAAAAGAATAATATAGATATATAGAATGAAGGAAAACCACAAGGAAAAATGGGATATAATTGGACACATATAAGTGGACTTACTACTGGTAGGTTAATTGTCACACATCCATCTACTTAATCACTCTAACTAGTCACCTCAATGGAAATCCCCTAGGCTTGGTGCTATGTACAACAAGGGGAATTATCTTGTTCATTAAATCGTAGTTAATGCCTTGTTGTAGTTAGTTCTGTTCATTCCCTCCATTGCAATGACGAGGAATTAAATACCATTTAAAATAAAAATAGTAATAACATAATAATTTTTGGTATAACTCAAAGTTGTGTGCAACATAATATTTTAAAGAAACATGTTGTTGAATTTTGAGAGTGCTATCAGACAAGGCATCCGCATTAATGAAAAAAATAATATTTTTTCATAAATATTAATAGAAATGAAAATGTAATGTTCAATATATACCTGGGATCCTACATATATCTTATGCCCAAACTAAACTCACTTTTTTTAAAATTTGGTCGCCACTAAAATCCAATATTTTTTTGGCTTATCCTCTATTTTCTGAGTGTGAACATATGTAATTTCTAAAAAATATTCATGGTTTCCTTTTCAACATATTTCACTATGCTCCTTCCTTGGATTCCTTTTTGACCTCATCAACAGATATCCTTCTATGTTTTTTGTTTCTACATTGTCCATAGTTTTGTTCTAGATATATTGACTCCCAAATTTTAAATAGGGTTTCATACTAGATAAAATGGGAAAAGAGTTATAAAAACTATGTAGAATATCTCATTTTATGATTGGGGAGTGGGAATAAATCAGTCATGAAATTAAGAATCCAACCCATTCTATTATTCTATCCATTAATAATATGTTTAGAATAGAACCATTTAATGAACATTTATATTGTCATAAAGCACTCAAATTTTTCTACATTTTACAACTGATAATTCCTAAACCTATATTAAATTTTTAGAAACTCACAATAGAACATATTCGTCACATATAGAAATAGTCACGAGGAAACATAAAATCAATTTCAAAACTAGAATTACCAATATACTAATAAATAGACATATTTTTATTTTATATAATAACTATTATATAAACAAATTATATATTGATGTTTCATAAGTTTATAACATAAAATGTGTGTTCCCCATAAAAACTAGATTATGGTGTCAAAACAAATAAATTTATTCAGAAAAATGATTCCTAATTTTATGAAATGGAATTTTATTATATCAGTCTAGAACCAATTTATATGAATCTGTGGAATGGTGTAGGCATCAATTCATTTTCCAATAATATCTAGAAATAAATGGATTTAATAGAGACATGGTTTGTTGTAAATAGTGTGTGGTTGAAAAATATTGAAAAAATTATCATGTTTGTTGTCCAACATAACCAATATGTTTCCATTGAAAAATAATTAAATTATAGAAGATAAAATAATTATTTAGTTTGAATTCAAATTTATAAGAAGATTTTTTTTAAAAAAATATGATTTTAAAATTTAGAGATTATTTTTTGGAAATCAATGGTAAATGAGGAGAATTAAAATCAACTATCATTATTTTTGGTTTGTTATCATATTCACAATAATGTAAAATCAACTATTATTAACCAAATTTAAAAAACAAATAATCTTTTCTCTATTCATTGTAGTGTATTTTAAGAAATTATTTTTCATTCTAATCATTAGTCAACTTATTATAGAAGTGGTTTATATATTCATTTTATGATTACAAATAAAAATTGATGGTTGTGATGTCAGTTGATATATTTTATAAATAACATGTTATGATATTGACATGTTTTATGAATCCGATAAATTATTTGATATGTAAAATTGGTTATATGAAAACAAATATGGTAAATAATTACATTGGCATGGAATTTTTCACTATCAGTTGAAGTTGTATATCAGATAGATTCTATGTCGTAAAATAAAGTTGAAATAATTACATTGATACATACCATTGGGATATATGAATTTCGTTATTTTTAAACAGAAACGTGAACATGGTCATGGAAATAACAATATGAATCAAATAGAAATTATTAAATGTATACCAAATAATAATGAAATGTATTCTATAAATAATTTATAAAAAATAAAAAAGTTATTCCTTATTGAAGAGTATTACATCACCCTTTCCACTTCTATTTTATACAGTTCCACATTGATAAGGAATCATGGATGATGGAATATCTTAAAAACTCAATAGATGAACAGTTATATTTTTCTATTTTTCAAATAGAAGTATAAAATTGATAAATGTAAAATGACTAAAAATCAAAATATTTTTAATTATACGTAATTAATTCAATTAATAATCTACTATTTTCTTATAAATATTACCTGGTTTAGAATTTATAAACCAATTATTGTAGAAATTTAATGCTTCAAAAGTTTTGGGATTTAAATAACTATAAATGGGATCACTGGTAAATGTTAAATATAAAGATGCTATAGTTAATGGGACTTCATAAAATATTAGGTAATGTATAATAGAACATGATACTATATTTTTTTACACCTTCTTAAAATATACAATAAATCCAAATAATAATCATAGTCATCAACCTCTATATAAAATTATAATTAATTCCTTTTTATATTAAGTGTATTATAATTTTCTTTGATATATATGCATATTTACATTTCTTATCATCCTCACTATCTCTACTTGCATCATGAAGATGTGAATCCTGTTAATAACCAGACTCACATTGATCAATATGGATAAGGTATTTCATTTATAAAACTAAAAGATATTTTCATAACCACTATTAATTTACTAATAATTGGAATATTGTCTTCATCATCAAAAATTATTCCCAAAAAATCATGAATGTAATCTTATTTATATTAGGCATGAAAAAAAACTTACCTGAGAATGAAATAACTAAAATAGGAAAAAATTTCCAAATAATTATCCAACATCACCTTCATTTCTATAGTAATTTCACTCAACCTAATATCATTACTTTTCATCCATTTCATGATTTTTCTCTATATGTCACAAAGAGTTTGAAAAAATAGTGACATGTCACATATGTAGAACTAGACATTTTAATATTTCTATCATAAAATATTTTGATGAACATGAAAAGTACATTAGAACACACTAAAAAATATGTTATGAGAGGCCCTCCTAAAAATATAATAGAACTCATAAAACATGAATCATTCTCAAGGTGAATAACTATTTTCTCATAATTCACTACAACATCTAACATAATGTAAGAGGAATTACACCAAGTTGGTACAACAAGTATTATGGCCCATATACAAGGAATTTTTAATGCCTCAATAATGATCTTGAAATGATCCGATATAGATTGTGAAATTTTATGATCCAAGATCTCCCATAAGGTATGATTTTTGTTTATATATCATTTTAAAATCCCGATTTTTTTTTAAAATAAGTGTTTCCCAGAGTTCATGTGGAGGCTCGGGGGTGTTCTGAGGTTTTAGGATGTTAATGAGGAAGAAAAATGGGATTTCTACACAAGATGCCTGGTTTCCACATAGTTTGTGAAAACAATGCAGAAATCCCAAGTAACCATGTGAGGAGGGTTGTTTTCATATTGTATCATCCACATGGTTAGCGCATGGTTTTGAAAACCATTTGGTAAAACCATGCAGCCGATTATTTTTCTAAAATTTAAAAATATTCCATTACATGATTTCTTATACCAACTGTTAATTTTTTTCATTTCAACTCCCTTCGACCTTAGTGACGCCCCCAAAAATTCAATAGCTTACCTGGATCAAAATACATCATCATTGGGTCATTTAGAGTGACATTAGTTGTGGATTGATGATCCTGGTAAATCTAATCCCACTCTTGCTTCTCTTTTTTTTTTGGATTTTCATCTCTTACTTCTCTCCATTTGAAGCTCTAAAAAATTATTTTCCCGTGAAATATTGTTTGAGGCTACAAAGGGTGTTTGAATCAGGATCTAAGGCCTTAATAATGTTTGCATTCACCAATAGACACAAGGTAGGTGTTCTACATGTTATATCAATTTGGTTTTATAAGATTAGTGTATGTAGGGTTATAATTTTTATTTTAACTTAATGTGTCCTTGGATTCCATTGAAATGTTTAACATAGAGGGTGCTAAATCAACCAATTTAACCCCAATTGATCCTTACAATATGCATGCAGGATGACGTGGCCAAATTAAGGCCACCCATGGTGTGTGCCGACTCTCTCGATTGGGATAAAGGTGTTGCAAGGAGTGAAATTGAACCTTAATGAGGTAGATCCAGGGAGAATGTGTTAATTGGTTATGTAATGATTTATAATGGGTTTTGATTAGTTGGGTCTAAGGTGTTTAAAGGCTATGGGGTTGTTTGGTTGACATTTAAAAGGGTTAAATGGGATTAATGGGAATATGATAAGGAATTGTGTTTACACTTGAACATGCTTAGTGAGATAGGAATGAGAAATGGGAAATGGGTCTTAAGGGTTTAGTGATATAGACTATGAATGTGTTAATTGATTAATTCCATATGTTAATTTCCCATTTATTGGTATTGTTGTGATGTTTCATATGATATTGGAAATTCATGTAGTGATGTGGTAATTTTTTGTGAATGATCAATACGCATGTATACAAGGATGGGTAGAGTAGGGTATAGACATGAGGATTTATGCCCACGGGTCTAGTTGGACTAAGGTTCTATATCCAACCCAAAATGAAAAGGTTAAAGAAGGGGACAGAGTTTTATTCCTCTAATAGTTTTATTCCCACTAGACTATGGCTTTGAGGGGAGGATTATGAGTTTATTATTTTGTGATGATTAGCAATATGATAATTGATTTGTATTCCCATATTCTTGAGAATATTGAAATTTAAGAATCCATTAAACACATGAAAATTTTATATTAAACTATGGGATACCTAAGTAGTGATCATGGATTAAATGATAGAATAATTTTAAAGGAACATAGTCTAGAATACCTTACTAAACCGTTTACATTTTCCTTCCATTATTTTACAATTTCATGTACTATCTACTTTTAATGAATATTTTGTAGATACCATTTCTTATGGTCTACTGAGTTATACTCACACTATTCTCAGAACGTCATTGGGTACCCGAGAATAATTTATGGTTGCAGGTCAAGAAAAGTGAAAGGGCCCCATGCTTGCGAAGTGGGTCGGCTTCAGAATGTCCAGGGAAGAGGTCTAAGACTTGGTGCCATGACAGTTTTGGGGATTCCAATATTTTTAATTATTTTAGGGGTTTCTTACATTTAATTGAATAATGTTATGACATGTTTACTGCAAGATATGGATTGTACCTAGTTTGTGAGTGGGTTATTTATGCATGTTATTGATTGTTTCCAATTGTTTCTGTAAGTAAAACAGTTTTTTGTTGTGTCTTACTCTGGTAAAGAGGGTATAGTCTGCCCACATACCCTATTAGACCCTCACTGGAAGTTGGAAAACTCTAGAATATAGGGAGTTGTGCTTGAGGTCAGGTGGAGACCTGGATCAGGGAACCAGTATAGTGGATTCTGAGTTGGTGATGTTACAAAGTGGTATAGGAAGTGTTATTTTCTATTTCATGATACTGGGATGATAGATAGGATGTTAGGAAAGTGTTGGGAAATGGTAATGAGTTCGTTATTGGTACTAGCTAAACCATATTCTAGGTAAAAACAAGTCTCCTTGGGAGGGGATTGTTGTTCTTATTGTGTGTTGTTATATTTGATTATATTTCCCCATCAGGTGATGCACTTGTGGTGTGTTTTGACAGTTTTGTGATATTTATCATATGGATGGAAGGGTATGAGGTTGTTCCTTCAAGCATCATTCAAGGAATGTATGTAGGAAAGTGACATGCATCAAGGTAGTCACACACATGGGATTTGAGTGTGGGATATACGGGTTAGGATGTATTTTGTTTTATTAAAAGAAATGAAAATTATCCTATTAAGATGGTAAGAATGGGTAAAAATGGAAGTGAAAATGATAGGTAGTAATTACAAAATGGTGCTTGGTAAATAAGTAAAAGTGGGTTATCCTATTGTTAGAGTAATTTGGGATATTGAAATTGATTGAATTGTTGTAAAAGATATGGTGTAACAATGTGAATTAAATACCCGTGCTAGTCGGGGCCTTAGGAGATATGACCAAGGGTAGTGTTTTGGTTGTGAGTGGGTTCGTTTGGGTAGTGTATGTGAAATTTTTTAGTTATGGAATGTGATGATCCTAACTCTGTTTTTTCCCTTTTTGTAAAAGTGTTAGGGTTTCATTCTAAATCTCATGATTGGAATTGTAGAGAAATTCCACCTTGAAGATGTGTAGAAGTTAGGTGACATGAGGACGTTGCTGATAACACTCCTCTAGTAGGGTATAAAGAGAATTTCGGGATCTCAGAGGATAGGGAAGAGATGATCCAAGAGAACATTTCTGGTTCAATGTAGATAATGGAATGTGACCTAGGGTGGGCTGCCCTGAGTATGTTTGAGATGACCAGGGAGTTTCAGCTACAGCACCCACCAACCTTTACTAGAGAGGGTGGACTAGAGGAAGAAAAAGATTGGATAGAGTCCATCCAAACTACTCTTCAACATATAGATAATCCTCTTGAGAGGTGAGTCATGTTAGTGGCCTACATGATTATAGGTCAAGATAATGGTTGGTGGGACATCATGGACCAAACAGAGCGAGACGAATGGATGATGTGGAAGGTTTTTCAAGAGAATATTCCTGAGAACTTTTACCTAGAAACCTTTATGCATGAGAAGGCTATAGATTTTATGCGTTTGACATAGGGGACAATGTCTCTAATGAAATATTCTAGTCATTTCCCAAATTTGAGATGCTTATTTTTGATATTGACTTGAGATGAAGCTTCCAGGGAGAAATGTTTCCAGGACGGGCTAAGACATTATATTAGGTGCCAGGTGAATATCTTCCATACGAGAAGGTTTTATAAAGTGGTGGACCAAGACACTATGTTAAAGGGGAAACATGAATAAATATTAAACTAGTGAACTTGTGGTACTAGTTGGGCATGAATGAGGTGTAACTTTTGAGTGTAGGAAGCACCATTAAGGAATCATTATCTAGGGTGGAAGCATGGAAATCAGTCTGAAAAGGTGGTCAACTTCTTAGTGTGGAGAACAAGTTTTCTATTATTAGTGTGGCAGGCTGGGGGACCAACATGAAGAGTGTCCATGTACACCGGTCAAGTGCCGAGCATGTGAAAGTCTAGGCAAGATTTAAAGATTTTACAGGAACCCATGATAGTCAAGGTCTGATAGTGGTCAGAGGTAGATTTCAAGAGTAGAAAGGGGGTATGTTACCCCATATCAAGCAAGAAGTTGGAGATCCACATGTCATACTAGTAGAGGTGGTGGATGTTTATCTCCAAGGTGAGGCAACCTTATAAACAGGGTAGCGCAGTGTAGGGTACTTAGGCCAGAGCCTAGGATAAAGGTTATGTTCATATCCATGTAGTTCAGACTATACCTAAAGGTGTTGAGGCCGGACTGTCAACTATTCGAGGTATGATTCTTGTAGCTTCAAAACATCCTAGTGCCTTATTTGATATAGGTTTTACACATTCCTTTGTTTCGGCTCAGTTTGTATTTTTTTTGTCTTAACCGTGGAGAGAATATGTGGGGTAATTCTTATTGATAAATTGCATGGGGTCTGAGTCAATGACATCATGCAGTGTAACGGTTGTGTTATGGTGGTTGGTGGATATCATTTTTCAGGGGATATTTTTGTCCAAGAAATGTTATTATTTGACCTAATCTTGGGTATGTATTGGTTGGTGTTGCATCAAGCCCATATCAGCTATCACCGATGTCATTTAATGGTCAAATATCTTGATGGAAAAACATATGACCTTCATGGTGTGTGGGATACATGAGATAGCTATCTAGGGACACTATGCCAATAGTTGGGAGAAATCACATCCCATGTATCATGCCTTAGGCTGGATGATTGGGAGAAAGATCATCCAGTCATCCCTATTATTGTGGACCAGTTTTTGGATGTTTTTCATGAGTATTTATAAGGGTTATCACTAGAGAGAGATGTCTAGTTCACAAATGGGTTGTTACCAGGAGCAGAGCCAATTTCTATTTCACCATATCATATGGCCCCAACAGAGCTCTAAGAACTGAAGGGTTAGCTATAGATGTTGGAGCGTAAGGGGTTTATAAATCCTTGTACATAACCATGGGGATCTCCTATGTTGTTTGTTAATAAGACTAATGGATCATTGAGGCTATGTGTCAATTATAAGAAACTGAACCAGATGACGGTTATATAATGATACCCCCTTCCTTGAATCAATGACCTGTTTGATTAGCATAGAGGTACCTTGGTGTTTTATAAGATTGATTTGATATTGGGATACCATCAATGGAGGGTGCGACCTTGGGACATACCTTAGATAGTTTTTCGAAGAAGGTTCAGGTTGTTTGAATTTTTTTATGCTATTTGGATTTACCAATACACCTGATATGTTTATGGCCTTGATGAATCAGACATTCCACCAATATATGGATTATTTTTTAGTTGGCATCATTGATGATATATTGGTGTACTCCATAACTCATGATGATCATGGAAAACATCATATAATCATCTTGGGAACACTAACATAGCATAACCTTTACACTGAGCTATCAAATTTTACATTTTGGATTGATGAGGTGGAATTTTTGGGAAACATCATTTTTGAGTTAGGTGTGTAGTGGATCTAGAAAAGATTCTGGATCTATTGTCTTAGCAGTAGACCAATGATATCTATGATTTTTAGTGTTTTCTGGTATGGGAGGGTTATTACTAAAGGTTAATTAGAGATTTTTTCATTTGGAAGTGCCACTCACAGGCTTAACCAAGAATGGGATTAGGTTTGAATGGGCGTAGGATTCTATGAATTATTTTCAAGAAATGAAGAATCGGTTGACTAATTTAGTAATTTTGGTCTTACCAAAACTAGGTTAGAGGTACACCTTGTTCTTTGATGTATCTAGTGTTGGACTTGGAGCAGTGTTGATGCTGGATGATCAGTTAGTAGCTTATGGGTATAGATGGTTGAGGACATAGAAAATGAATTATCCTACTCTGGACCTGGACCTAGCGGATGTGGTTCATGCCTTAATGTGATGGAGGCATTACTTATTGGGATAACCTTTCATGGTGTTCACTGAACATAAAAGTCTCAGACACATATTCTCTTAACTGGATTTGAATCTTTGACAGCGACTGTAGGTCGATTACCTAAAATCATTCAATTTTGAGTTGGTATGTACACCAGGTAAAGGGAATAGTGTCCTTGGTGATATAAAATAGAAGAATCTGAATTAGGTGGCTCAGGAATCAAGTTCAGAGTGGAAGATGAGGTCCTTTAATGATAATATACATTTGAATGTTTAGGTTGGGCATGAGAAGATGACCCTTATAACTCATGCAGCTGAATCTGCACTTTTTAGCCAATTTAAATAGAGCTAGTTGGTGGATCTGGAGTGTCTTCCTATGAAGGAAATTCATAATGTTGGGGAGTCACATTCAGGTTGGAATTTCAGTGCTGATGGAGTTTCTTATTTTCATGGTCATGTTGCGGTGTTGGTAGATGTACATGAAGCGTTGATGCACGTGTTTCATGCGTCAAAGTGGGATGTCCATCCTGGAATGACTAAGATGTACGGTGAAATTCATTGGTAGTTTTGGTGGCCTGGAATAAAGAATGAATTTGTAAGTTTTGTAGCACGATTCCTTTCCTGTCAACCCATGAAGGCTGAACAACAACATCCAGGAAGGTTGTTGTAGTAATTTCATATTTAGAAGTGGATGTCTAATAATGTATTGGTTGACATCATAGTGATACATCCAAGGATTCCATGGAAGAATGATGCAATTTGGGTGGTGGTAGATCAGATGACGAAAGTGGTTCATTTCTTACCAATCTCCAAAACCTATACCATCGACCTGTTTGGAGAATTTTTTTTCAAGAAATAGAATGGTTGCATGATATAATGAGAACCATAGTTTGGGATCATGTTCCATGTTTCACATCATGATTTTGTAAGGTACTGTAGAAATTTATTGGTACAAATGTGTTTTTTAGTATGGATTGCCACACGCAGACTGATGGGCAGTAAGAACATACAATTCAGGCATTAGAATACATGTTGAGAGAATATGCTTAGTATTTTGGGGGATGGTGGGAGAAATACTTATTACTCATTGAGTTTTACTACTATAAATGATTTTAATCCCCAATTCATATGTCCCCATTTTAGTCACCGAATGGGAGAATATGTAGATATCTACTGTGTTTCTTAGAGGGTGGGGAGTCTGAGTTGTTAGGAATGAGTCTATTGCAGGACACATCAGAAAAGGCTCAATTGATTCAGTAACATATGAATACATCTCAGAGTAGACAGAAGTCATTTAAATATGTGTTTCATAGAACTATTGAGTTCATGGTTGGTGATAGTGTTTGTATTTGGGTTTCAACAATGTTGTGTCACCATCTAATTTGAAAGCATAGCATGTTTTAACCTAGGTATGTGGGGTTATTTTAGATTTTGGATAGGATCTGACCAGTGTATTATAAATTGGATATTCAGTAATAGTTATGTAGGATACATGATGATTTTCATGATTCAAAGCTATGATAGTAACACCACAATCCATCTAATGTGAGAAATTATGAGGATATCGAGCTTGAGGATGATGAGTCATATGAGAATCACCACATTCGTATTGTGGATCATAGTGAGATGGTCTTCTAGGGGAAGGTGGGGCATTTGGTTCATGTTTTATGGAAACATGGAAATGTTTAGGAGGAGACATGGGATCAGGAATTAGATATACGGGCCTAGTGTCCGGATCACTTTTCTGTAGGAACTGAATGATGCTACAAAGGAGAGGCTTGAGGATGAGCCGTCATAAGGTGGTGAGGTTATAAGATCCTCGATCTCCCTTAAGGTATGTTCTTGATTAGGTTTATGTTTATGTTCCCAATTTTTGTTAAATAACTGTTTCCAAAAGTTCTTGTGGAGGCTCAGTGGAGTTTTAGGGGTTCGAGGCACGAAAGGGGATGGAAAATGGGGTTTCGGGTCATTCTGCATGGTTTGTGAAAACTGGAATGAAATCCCAAGTAACAAATTAAAGGGGGCTATTTTTGGACAGTATCATCCGCATGGTTTCACATGGTTTGGAAAACAATGAGGGTAAACCCTGTAACTGTGTATTTTTGAGAAATTGCAAACATGACATTATGATATTTCTTATACCAACCTGTGGTTTTCTTTTGTTCTTCTCCCATGAACCCTACTGATATTCCAAATCTTCAAGAGCTTCCAGGAATCGGTCTCCCTTTTCTTAGGGCTGTTTGGAGTGTTGTTGGTTTCATATTGAAGATTTGAGTAATGTTAATCCCACTCTTGATTCTATTTTTTGTTTATGGTTTCTATCTCTTTCTTCTCTCTATATGAAGCTCTAAACCCCTTATTTTATGGTGATGATTAGGTGGAGGCTGAAAAGGGTGGTGGAATCAGGATCTAAGGACTCGATTAGGTGTTCATTTTCCTATAAATTCACTTTAGGTGGTCTACAAGTTATATGCCTTGGTTTTATTGTAGATTTTGGGATGTGGGGTCATGTTCTTGATTTTTCCTTGTTGTGTTCTTGGTTTCCATTGAAACGTTTAACATAGTGGTAGAAAAATCAACTAATGGAAGTCCTCATTATCCCTATTGGGTGAATAGCGGATGACTTCATCAAATTAGGGCCACCCATGTTGTCTGTCGGCCCTCCAGATTGTGCTAATGGTATAGTAAGGGGTCTAATTGATCCATAATGAGGTATAGTCCTAGAGAATGTGTTAATTGGTTATGTAATGATTTATAATGGACTGTTTTTAGTTGTGTATAATGTGGTTAAAGGCCAAGGGATTGGTTGGATGACATTCAAATGGGTCAAATGAGATTAATTGGAATATGATAATGAATTATGTTTATACATTAGTTTGCATAGTGAGATAGAAATGGTAAATCTGAAATGAGGATAAATGGATAATTGATATAAATTATAAATGTGTTAATGGATCGAGTCAAAAAGTTAATTTCCTATTTATAGATATTATAGTGATGTTGAAAATGATATTGGATATGCTTATTGTGATGTTGTTAACTATGGTAAATGATAAACAAGCATGTGCACATGGCTTGGTAGAGTGTGGTACAAACATGAGGTTCTACACCAATGGGTCATATTGGGCCGAGGTTCTATCTCCACCCCTAAATTAATGATTTTGGGATGAGCACAATGTTCTATTCCCCTAACAGTTTCATAACACTCATAATTTGGCTCTAGGTGAGGATTATGAGGTCGTTGTAATGTGATGCCTAGTGAGATAGGAATTTATATTTATTCCCACATGCTAGAATATATTGAACATGCCTAATCCATTGAACACATGAAATAGGTAGAATAAACCACGACACGCCAAAGTAGTGAACCTAGATTCAATGGTAGTATCATTTTAAATGAAGATAGTCCAGACTGGATTGTTGAATTATTTACCTTTACATTCCATTATTTTACACTTTCATGTACTATCTACTATAACTATATATTTTGTAGACACTATTCATGGTGGCCTACTGAGGTATAGTCACACCATTCTAGGGATGTTGTTGGTCACCTGAGCATATTTCATGGTTGAAGGAAAAGAAAAGGGTACGGTCCCATGTTTGGGAAGTGAGATAGGTTTGGTATATGTACAAATGATGTCCAGGAAATGGATCCATGACCCTTTTGGGGATTCCACAATTTGTCTTTCTTTTTTGTTTTTCTTACTCTGCAATATAACATGGCTGACATGTTTACTACTGGATATGGATTGTACCCAGTTTGAGAGTAGGTTAATTATAAATGTTATTGATTATTTCCTATTTATTATATTAATTCAATTTTTTTCTACCATGGCTTGCTCCGATAAAGAGTGTATAGTCTCCCCACATACCCTATTAGATCATCGCTTCTAGGCGGGAACCTCTAGCATAAATGGAGGGGCACTTGAGGTCATGTGGAAACCCAGCTCAAGGCACTGGCTTAGGGGATTCAGGTTTGAGGACATTACTAATAATCATACAAATTTAAAGGAAACTCTGATTCAAGAAATTAATATTGACATTTCTTTTATCCCACCACTAATTGTAAGGTTTAAAATTTTTGAAAGACATATCATTATCACAAAATAAATTTTAAGAATTTAACCATTTAAATCATCAAAACTCTTGACCACATTATTAGTTTCATTATTATTAGAACTAACTTTGTCCATGGTAACATAATTAAACCTTTAAATACTCTTTTGTTTCATTATATTTTATAAAAATTGGAAATATATTTCCCCTTTAAAATCCACAAATATTCTAAAATTATTTTTCTTGAATTAGTGATCCAATTTTCATCAATAAAATGTGTTGTCATAGACATAGAATTTAGATTCAAAATTCAAGTCCATGTGTCAACTGTATGTAATACCTTATGAAATAACATAGAAAACATAATATTTCATTTTTCTTTCTTTTTCAAATGTAATTTCTAGAAATCTATTGAAACTATTTGTATAGATGGAACTCGAAATTGTGGTTGAAAATCATTATTAAATTTTCTACGGACTTTATTCTCCACATATTTTATAGATATATAATATTTTAATATCATTGAATAAATATCTTTTATTCGATATTCTTGGTTAAAATGATCTACAGAAATGTTATCCATCCCATCATCTGCATCTTCACACTTCATTATAAGAAGAGTATTGGTTTGAATTTTCCCAATAATTTTGTTATGTTTTTTATTTCAAAATTTAAAATGCCTCATGAAATTAGTAATTCCATGACATAAAAATGTGATAGCATAATATCTACCCAATAATTTCAAAAAACACTACCTCGTTTGTTATTATGAAAATTATCCCAAGATTGTGAAAGTCTAGAAGAATCCAATTTTTTGAATTGTTAACTTCATATGATACTTCATACCATCAGTTTTGTGATTTTTTTAATGATACCCCCTAATATTTCATCAATAAAATGGTTAGTTTGAGTATACCCCATCTGAAATTGAGTTCCTACACCACTTGGAGGGTTAGAGTTACTTATTTACCAACTTCTATGAATAGCTAGCATTATAGGTTGGTTGTCTGAAAAATACTCCCACCCAATACAACATATATAGATACATCTATGGGAAACCACTAATAGAAAAATAAGAATTTTTATCTATGTGATTTAGGTGGAGGTGGGGGTGGGTAATACACATGGTTATAGTTTTGATGAGCGAATATAGGAAAAAACAAATGAAAAAAAAGAAATTGTTATGTATCTAGTCATCAGATGACACACACAATATCAGAATGAGGAGGATATGAATCGTGAGATTATGGATTCTACTAATCACTCATGAGGGATGATTAGGGGGGATTTGAGTGGGGAGGGAGGGTGGGTCGGGTGTGAATACACTATGGTTTTAAAAGATATGAGAGGGGGGGAGGGGGAGAAGAAGGGAGTAGGTTTTTCTCACAAGGGAAGGAGTTAAAGAGAAGGTGAGTCAGGGAGTAGGGTATTACCATATAGGAAGGTTGGGGGAGGATGAGGTAAGGAGGAGAAGAGAAAGATAGTGGAAGAGGATATAAATGTATTAGTGGGGTTTTCATCATTCTAGGGAAGGAAGGTCATGGTTAGGGGAGGAGGATGCGAGCACGTGGGAGAGGAGCTGACTGGGGGTAGATGGGGTGTGGGGGTGACCATTGAGGGGAGGGATTTAAGAAAACTACCAATGGGTTCATATGGATAGGTTGGGTAAATATATTTCCATATAGAGACCAGAACTAACCTATGTACAGGTTAACCCAACAATACAAAATTCAATGTATTTTTTTTGTAACCCAACCCAATATAGTCGGGTCAGGACAATCAGTTTGGGTTAGGTATGGACAAACCTACTATATATTCCATGGTAAGGTTATATTACAGATTTATTACATCATATAGGTGGTATTTTTCTATATAATTATGATAGAGATATATCTAATGGATCCACTATTGGGTTTTATGTGGACTAAATTCAATTTTGGAAGAAGTTATCATTTTACATCAATTCGTACTGACATGGAAGTATTTCCTAAAAACAAATTGATAACCCTAATGCCTATAAAATATGTATGATTACAAAATCATTTTATAGATTGGATTTATCATCAATGTCATTTTTCTTCTTCCATTCATGTATATATTTTCAATTTCTATGACTCATTGATAATCTTATTCTTCAGAAGTACCAATTAGATAAAATTTTATGTAAATCACATGAAAAGGTTACTTTTTCATCATTACGAATTCATAATTATTTTTATATAATTAAAAGTAATTTTCCTAGACATCCATTTCAATTCATTGACTGGGTAAATCTCTTAACATGACTATATTGTACTCAGTTCTATATGGGAAAATCTTGTTAGATTAGATTCATTATGAAACTAAACTAATTATTTCTACAAAAAAAATTATTCAATTTTCTCCCTATACTCGTTTATTATATTTAAGTACCCTAGATATTATTGAATATGTTTCCATTGTTGTAAATATTTTACGCAAAATAGGTTTTGATCCATTATATTTTTTTTGGTTCTTAGTTGTGACGTTAATGATTTTTATAGATTTATGGGTTCATTTTATACAATTTTGGATTTACTAGAATGGATTTGAAAAATGGATAAGAAAAAACTATTATTCCACCTTGGAAATAAAATTTTTGAGCTGTGCGATTGAATTATACTTCACATAATAAAAATGAGAATTTGGTTAGATATTTTGAACTATTGGGTGATGTAATATTTTTTAAATATTTATCAAAGGAATAATTAATATGTTGTATAACATCTCAAAATCCATATTATAAGTGAGTAGGGAATAATTTTTTTTACAAAAAACAAGATGATTGAGCCACATGTAATATATTTCTTCAAAATGTACAAATTTTGAGTGGAACATTATAGTATTACCATATGGAAAGGATATTTTGTTATGTGTATGAAATTTTAGTAGTGGGTAACTTAATTTCCATATTTGTATGAAAAATATCTTTCTAGTAAGACATAATTTTTTATTTCATTTTGTGAAAGACAATTCTGTAAAATAAAACTCTAAAATTAAAAATGAAAGGTATAATATTAATTTGAAATTATTCAGAAAATTATTATGGACATTTAACCATTTTATTTATTTTATGATCATTCAAAATTAATCACTAATCTTGATGAGAAACATTCACATCATTAATAATTATATGATTTTGTGCGTGGAGATAAAGGAAGATGCTTTTCCCTAAATGGATATGACACGCTGTCATCACATGCTTATATGGATGTATTTTAGTGATAGTTTTTGAGATACATATTTCATGGTGATATAAATGTGGATATTTTTATGTGACTTAATGATATTAATATTAATGATAAGATCATTAAAATTAATTGATATTTCTATTTCTAATATTTGATATTATTGTTCATGAATTTTGAAACTATTTTTGGGATCCATGAAATGATTTCATTAGTGATGCCAAAAATGGAGTTTCCAAAATATGTTATTGAAATATTATTCATCTTTGTTGTGTGAATATAAGTAAAATAAATAAATATAAAAATTATTTTTAGTATTTATATATAAGAATTCCATACTCCAAAACTGATGAAATCAATTGTATTGCTGAGTGAGAGAATAAAGGAGATTGGCATACACTGCATTAGGGATATTTAGAAGAGGACCAAGATAGATGTTTCTTAAATTTTATGTAATAGAAATGTTTTCAGGAAGAAATAAATCATTTTAATTCCTTAATGTTCCCAGACATTCTGATATCATCCTTATGTATAATGGGGTAACTCCGATGTGAATGATACTTTATTAAAAACATCCTAGTTCTTGAAGTCTTAAAAAACAAGTCATTATCGTTTATTCTAAGGCATTTAGAATTATTCCAAATATCTTATCCACATTAAATAGTGAGGGAAATTTATTAACCATTTCGTGATACTTGTGTAAATTATGAAAATTTTAATTGTAGTGGGAAGTATATGATACATTCCCATGAAGAAAAGTAGATATTCTCATCTCAAAAAATTTATTCCAAGTATGAACATCTATAATCAATGATTATTATGGTGAAAATAAAATCCCTGAAAAAAATGATTCCTAATGATAAGGAGGGGCTATCACATCAAGGTTAGATGTCGTAATTTTCTGTGTGTGTGTTTTTTTGTATTCATTTTGTTCCTTCATAGAAATCAGGTAGTGATAATAAGAGTATATTATTACTCTAAGAAGTTACAGTTGTATAATTATTTAAAGGAAATAATTAAAAATACATATACCATTGATTAATCCCACCACTAAATGGTACACCATATGATTCAATAACTACAAGTGGTATTAGATCCATGGTCAACCATGATATTTTTCTATTCAAAATATTATCAGATAAAATAAATTTTATTATATTGAACCATATCAGGTCAACCTAACACATCACCCAATCCATATCCCCACAAAGCTTCAATCATACACAATAATATTTTAGAGGTTATTGACTAGAATTGTGGGTCTATGAGATTTTATGGGTACACTATACTCTTGGTTATAGTATATTAAGAATGGAAATAACCATAAATTTCCAAAAAATAAACATAATAGTACAAAATATAAATTACTACAATTAGAGTATGGTATAGGGAAATAGAATGTTCCATAAAGATAGACTGACTCAAATTCATGCTAAAATAGAGAAAAATATATTTCATTTCATACTGATCACATATAAATGAACAATAAGATAAAAATGAAAAGGTATGAGGCTCTACATCCATCAACCAGTTATATCTCAAATTTGATGTCCCTAACACTTGTGCTTCTCCCGCAAAATCCTCAAACTCCACATAAATGTTCTTACTCTATCAACCAATAGAGGGCCTCATCCCTAACTACATCATAACTTGTGTTCCACCTAAAATAATACATAATTTTTTTAAAACATAAATATTTTCACATAGATAGGGTGAGATATAAATAATAGTACGCCACCCCCATTGGTGAAGCAATAACCATCTATCATAAAAAGTTCATGAAACGCATGATATTCCTATCCTAATTAAATAAAATTAGTTTTATGGATTTATTTAAATAAGTAAGAGATAAAAAGAAAAAACATAAAATAAGTTACCATTGGATATAGATAGATAGTGGAGGTAAATCTAACACCTATCTAGACCATTCTAGAATATTTATAGCATGTGTATCAACCATCCATATAATGCCCCTGCCTTAAACCTTACTTAATCTTGTGTTAATACAAGATTACACATTGAGGATCTTTTCGGGTTTAGAGTTTTAGAGAATTAGATCATAAAACTTGCATTACATTCCACATATAAACAAAGTGGTTACAGAAAGATAGTATTCTTCATTCCCATCAATGGAAACACATTTAAAATAAAACATGGATTATTTCTTGACACATCCTTGACTCTATCATCTTATCATGTACCTTTCCCTTGACCTGTGAAAAACATTTCAAAAACTTGGGATGAGCATAAAAACTCAGTATGGGTTATATAAAAAAACATGGAAATGATACATGAGTTCATATATACATAAGAATGAAATCATACTTTACCCATAAAACATAGGCACTTTAACATACCTCATAAAATCATGAATAAATCATAGAAATTATAAGACATAAAGGTAACTTGAGGCATTCATAACATTCTTATAATAATTCCCAAGAACCATAACATAATCATATCACATAAAACATGCATAAAGGAAACATAAAATTTCCACATTTCAATCATGAGATATCAATACAAAAAATTGATATAAAAACATTATGAAAACCATTTTCAATACCAAAATAAAAGAAAAGTAAAACATGGTATTTATTTTTCTTTTAAAAGAAGGTATGGCTTGTAGAGGAAGCCGAAACTCAAATAACGGTCACGACGGCGGAGAAGTCGTTGTCACCGCATACGTACGACAAAAACATTCCCTTTTTTCGTTTAGTAAACGCTTCGTATAAAAAAATATTCCTTTTGAATAAACGCAAAAGTCAAAGTGGTTTATACATCGTATAAAAGAAAGTTGTGTATAAAATAAAATATGCCTCAACGAAAGGAGATTGAGAGGAAGTCCCATACCTCGTATCCGACTTGACCCGACCGTTCTTTAATCTCCTGAATAATAAACTTGAGTTAATCTCTACATTCTTATGAACCTTTTTCAAGTTCATTATTCCTTTTATACCATGTTATGAACATCATGTAATCATTTAAGTTAATAATGTTCATTTTGTCGGTATTTGGTTCTTAAGTCAAAAATAGACTTCTTACACTAACATGTTGTTAATTTGGTCAAAGGTTCATTATATCCAGAATGATATTAATGATTTTTATAGAATATATATCATATATATTTATCATATACATGTATTTATAATATTACATCACATTTAGAGGTAAGAAATGAAATGCACCGTTCATGGAGACGGTAAGCCGTACGTACGCATGAACGCTACTTCCATTTCTATTTCGTATTTTCTGGAATGGAATCATAATGATATAAGAGTATATTATAATTCCAGTATAATAACATATATAATATCATTAACTTTATCCTGTACACATCCCATATATGGTATTAATGAATCAAATCACTTTCAAGGGGCGGTAGTCCGCACTTCCTAAAATGAAGATATCGTGTTAACCCAGAATGGAAACCATAAAGGTATGCCCAAAAAAACAGAAGATTAAGGAAAACATAAACATATTATATATCATATATAAAAATAGTGACATCATAATGGCCACCTTTGAAGGTGTTAAAGGAGTATTGAACAATTATCGTTTCGGGAGGCAGAATTTCGCCATCCACGGAAACCGTATGTTCTTTAACCATTTGATGTAGTTGTGTGAGAGTGTAGCTCAAATAAATATTATTACAACATCCTTGTATATTGAAGATACTGGTGTTGTTACAAAATAAGTAAATAAAAAGAGTTTAGGGGGTTGAAGAAGCAAAATAAAACAAATGAACATGAGAGAATGAATTACCTTTAAAAGTGTAACTCCTTTTGATTTGAGCCTAAAGGCTTCCTTTGAAAGGATTCTGCCCAAAGGGAATCCTCTAGGATGAGGAGAGGGATGTGGAGAGAGTAAATGGGCAGGGGTTGGCCGAGCCAAAGGCTTGAGGAGTGTGTGAAATTAGGTAGAGGTGGGGGCCTTTTATAAGAGGAGAGGAGGGGCACTGTTGGAAAGTAAAGAAATATTACTTTATTTGAAAATGTGTTTCGGTTTTAAAAGGTCCCACATTGATATAATTCGTGGATAATGAGATAAGGGTTCTAAATCCACTCATACAATTGGTTTTGGACATGTGTAGTTCATAGATTTTATATTATCTTTCCATTTTATTTAAATCGTCAAATAATGATGTCATCGCTGCATCATTATTATGTCATAAATAATTTAATTTATTTAATGTCTAAAAATCATAAAAAAATACTATGATGTAGGAAATCTTTTTAGCTTTCCAATGACAATTTATAAAAAATCTGATCTTTATAACCCCATGTAAAAATTGTTTTCTTAAAACATCTCTTGTTTGTGTCATTTTTACTTTTACATTAAATAAAAAGTTATTTATGTCATTTCCCAACCAAAATGTCTCCATGGGGTCCCCAAGATTACCCATGGCTTGTCGTGGTCGGCCATGACACAACCAATAAGGTTGGGACATGTGTCTTGGTCATTTCATATTATTAAAGCATTATTTATACCTTAAACTACACTAATTATCACTAATCGCGATTAAAAACATAATCAGTTACTATTCACCAAAAAATTATTTTAATCTCATTGAACCACATTTTACTTCTTAATGACATCCATGTATATCGAATTTTCAAAATTCAAAACACAATGATGGCAAAATTTCATTTAAATGGAAAATTAGTTTTTATAAGTACCACTTAGTGGTTTCACTATTCATCAAAAATTGATGTTTTTCAGAAAATTACCAAAAACTCACCCTAAGATATATTTGATATTCCAAATTCAAAAATGAAGTCTATTTTACAAAATTCAAATCATATAAATCACATTAATTAATTTAATAATTAATTCCCGCTGCCAGAGCAAATAGCGTGTTTTTACAAAACAATAAGTATCAAAAGATTGACACCAGTTTAAGTCTAATTTCAAAGTGAAATTGATTCCAATGACCACCATTGGATAAAATGGTAAAAATATATTCTAATTTCACTTCAAAACCAATTCAAAACATAATCTAATCATATAAATAAATTAGATTAAAAAGCAGTTTTGATGTAAAATGTAGTATTTTTCACTATTCATTAAAAAATGAACATTGTCAGAAAAATACCAAAAATTCACACAAGGTAAATTTTGATGTCCCAATCATAAAGGATAAGTTTATTTTGACAAACATAGTTTATAAAATTGTCAAAATATAGATTCAAAAATGGTTTGCCATCAAAAGGTAGTAAAACAATCTTTTAAGAATATTAGTGTGTTCCATGCATAAGATTGTATCTATTTTCATTTTAAGCCTCTATAACACTATCTTAATCATTAATAGACATAGATAAAAATATCTATTATTCATTACTTTCTTGGGATGTTACATCCTTCCCCCCTTTAGAAAATTGCGTCCCCGCAATTTATTTACTTATCGAATAAATGGGGGTATTTATCCCTCATTGCTTTTTCAGATTCCCATGTTGCCTCTTAAATCATGTGGTTTTTCCACAAAACCTTTACCTACTTAATCACCTTATTCCGTAACACTTGCTCCCTGTGGTCAAGAATCTGGACCGGTTGTTCCTCATAAGATAGGTTCTCTTCCACCTGAACTACCTCTGGACTCAAAACATGAGATGGATCTGGCTTATACTTTCTCAACATCGAAATGTGAAAAACATTGTGTACCTGAGATAAACTCGGAGGTAAAGTCACTCGGTATGAAACTGATCCAACTCTCTCCAGAATTTCGTATGGTCCAACAATCCTTGGACTCAACTTTCCTTTCTTACCAAATCTCATCACGCTTTTCCAAGGAGAAACCTTGAGAAAAACATGATCACCTACCTCGAAAGATAGATCCTTCCTCCGGTTATCCGCATAACTCTTCTGCCTGCTCTGAGCTGTTCTCATGTGTTTCTGAATCAACTGAACGTTTTCTGCCATCTCCTCTACCAATTCTGGTCCCATCAACTTCCTTTCACCCACTTCATCCCAGAAAGCTGGAGTTCGACACTGCTTCCCATATAATGCCTGAAATGGTGCCATCTGTATACTGGAATGAAAACTGTTATTATATGAAAACTCAACCAAAGAAAGATGTTGGTCCCAACTTCCCTGATAATCCATAGAACAAGCTCGTAGCATATCCTCCAATGTCTGAATTGTTCTTTCTGACTGCCCATCTGATTGAGGATGAAAAGATGTACTAAAATTTAATTCAGTACCCAACGACCTCTGAAGGCCTTTCCAAAAGTTAGAAGTAAACCTGGGATCACGATCCGATACAATGGAGAGAGGAACTCCATGTAACCTGACTATCTCTTTAAGATACAAACGGGAAAGTTGATCAAGAGAGAAAGTATCTCGTATAGCAAGGAAATGAGCAGATTTGGTCAAGCGATCAACAATAACCCAGATTGCATTATAACCTCGAGATGTCTTCGGTAATCCAACAACAAAGTCCATGGATATATTCTCCCATTTCCAATCTGGCACTGGTAAAGGCTGAAGCATCCATTTCAGTAACCACCGCTCTGCTTTAACCTGTTGACATGTCAAACACTTCACAGTAAAATCAGCAATATCTCTTTTCATTCCATCCCACCAGTAATACTCCCGCAGATCTCTATACATCTTAGTACTGCCCGGATGAACTGAAAATGTAGAACTATGAGCTTCACATAACAACTCTCTCTTCAACTGTGAATCACAAGGCACACACAATCTCTTCCCTAATCTCAAAACACAATCAGTATCATTGTTGAATTCAGGCAACTTACCTTTCTGAACCAGCTCTACCTTTTTCTGCAACACACTATCTTTCTTCTGTTCTTGCTTGATTCTATCTGATAGAGATGATCTCACTGATACCTGAAACAAAACAGAAGGACTTCCTGCACCAACAACTTCTATGCCAAATTTCATCAAATCCTTAACCAAAGGATCACATTCCAAACGCAACATTGTTAATGAATCATTACTTTTTCGACTCAAAGCATCATCCACTTTATTTGCTTTTCCCGGATGGTAATGAATTGTACAATCATAATCCTTGATTAATTCCAGCCATCTCATTTGTCTCATGTTTAACTATTTCTGAGTGAATATATACTTTAAACTTTTGTGATCGGTATATATTTCACACTTTACTCCATACAAATGATGCCTCCAAATTTTTAAAGCAAAAACAACAGCAGCTAATTCCAAATCATGTGTAGGGTAATTTACCTAATGAGTTTTCAACTGTCGTGATGCATAAGCAATTACATGATAACTCTGCATTAGGACGCAACCAAGTCCTTTCAATGAAGCATCACTGTATATAACAAACTCACCATTCCTGGAAGGTAGTGCCAAAACTGGAGCATTCACCAATCTTCTTTTCAATTCCTGAAAACAATCATCACATTCTTTTGTCCAGATAAACTTAACACCCTTCCGAGTTAGCTTAGTCATTGGACTAGATAACCGTGAAAAATTTCTAACAAACCTTCGGTAATATCCCGCCAAACCAAGGAAGCTACGAATCTCGGTTACATTTGTGGGTCTTGGCCATTCTTCCACAACTTTTGTTTTTGCAGGATCAACAGTTATTCTATCTTTAGAAACAATGTGACCAAGGAAAGAAATTTGTTGCATCCAAAACTCACACTTGCTGAATTTCCCATACAGTTTCTTTTCTTTTAAGGTTTGCAAGATAACCCTTAAATGTTTTTCATGCTCCTCTTTACTTTTAGAAAACACCAAAATATCATCAATGAAAACCACCACAAACATATCCAAGAACTCATGGAGAATTATATTCATTAAGTCCATGAATACAACAGGTGCATTGGTTAGCCCAAAAGGAATTACTACAAATTCATAATGGCCATATCTCGTACGGAACGCGGTCTTCAGAATATCTGCCTCCTTTACCTTCAGCTGATGGTACCCCGATCTCAAGTCAATCTTTGAAAAAAATTGAGCTCCCTGGAGCTGATCAAACAAATCATCGATATGAGGCAAAGGATATTTGTTCTTAACAGTGATATTATTTAAGGCTCTATAATCAATGCAAAGTCTCATAGAACCATCTTTCTTTTTAACAAATAAAACAGGACCACCCCATGGTGATGTGCTAGGTCTAATGAAACCTTTCTCTAATAAATCTTGCAATTGCTCCTTCAACTCTAAAAGTTCAATTTGTGTCATTCGATAAGGGGGTTTTGAAATTGGCTTAGCATCAGGAACTAAGTCAACAGTAAACTCAACTTCCCGATCTGGTATTATTCCAGGAAACTCATCAGGAAAAACATCAGGATACTCATTTACCACTGGAACATCATTAATCTGAACAGTTCCTTTATTTTCAATGACGTGTGCAAGGTAACATTCATTTCCATCTTTTACAAGTTTCTCGGCCTCTAGATATGTTATCAAATGTAAGGGTTCATTCTTGTAAACAAACTGAAAGTATTTCTGAAAAGAAACTTCTTTAGCTCTACAGTCAATCATAGCAGGGTAAATAGAGAGCCAATCCATACCCAGGATAACATCAAACTCTACTAGAGGTAGAAAAATAAGGTTTGCAAGTAGGTTCTTTCCACAGATAAGGATAGGAAGATTCTTATAAATTCTTTTTGCCTCAACATTTCCCCCAGGTGTTTTTACCAAAAGTTCAGGAGTCATTTTTGAGATGGTATTCCCATTTTACTAGAAAAGGTGTCAGAGATGAAAGAATGTGTAGACCCTGAATCAAACAACACACTGGCATAATCTGAAAAAACAAACAAAGTACCTGATACAACTTCATTTGATGGCCCGACATCTGCTGAAGTAGTTTCAAAGGATTTCACCACCCCTTTCTGCTTGTAGTCTAACTGCTTCCCATCACTAAAGCTCTTCGTTGGACACTCGTTTGCATAGTGACCCATCTCATTGCACTTATAACATTTCACTAACTGTAAATCAAATTTGTTCTTACCTTCACCTTGATCCTTTTCAGTGCAATCACGAGCCTTATGTCCCATATTAACACATCGGTAGTACTTTTCAGAATTCAGAAGATATTCCCCAGCATGCCTTTTGCCACATCTATCAGAAACTGGAAACTTAGTTCTCTTACCATCAGACTTTTTTGAAGAAATCTTACCTTTCTCCTGCCACCTCGGTCTCTTCTTCTGCTGGTTGTTATAGAAAACTTGGTCATCGGCAAACTCCATTTCCACCTTCTCAGAACATTGAACAAGCTTTTCATAACTTTTAAACTCACGAGAAGCTAATTCCCTTCGATATTTTGGCTTTAATCCTGAGTAAAAACGATTTATTTTACTATCAAGGTCCCAGATAAAATTTGGAGCATACCTTGCCAATCGAGTGAACCTTTCTTCATAGGCAGCCACTAAGTCTTCCTCTTGCCTCAATTCCAAGAATTGCTTTTCCATCCTAAGTCAAACAGCCTTAGGAAAATACTTCCCAAGAAACATACCTTTGAATTCATCCCAGTCAAGAGCATCAATCTCATCGGCGTCCCTGATATTTTTAACCATAGACCACCACTGATCTGCTTCACCCTCCAAACGGTAAATAGCAAGACTAACCTTTTGATTGTCGAAACACCCCATGACATCAAAAATCATCTCCAGTGCTTTAATCCACCCTTCAGCTAGCACAGGGTCAGATGATCCTATGAATGATGGTGGATGTTGCCTCATGAAATGTTCCACCACTGACATGTTCCTCTGCGGTTGGTCTGGCTGATCTCGTGTATGGATACCACCGCCATTTATCGCTTGAGTCAACTACGCCATTACTGCAACAAACTGTTCAGTTCCAATTCCGACCATTTCTGGATGCTGATTCAGAAGGTTATTTCCTTCTGTATGCCTTCCTAGCACTACTTCCATGTTTCCTCTGCGGAAAACCATTCTGAACAAACATGTCTTAGATTAAGCAACATGGTAATCTTTAAATGCTATATCATTTCAAAAAAAAAATATTTTTGGATAATCATTTAATAGAATTCTAACTCCTAAAGTTATCTAAACCGACCTTTGATACCAACTATAAGGCCCCGGCCTTAAACCTTACTTAATCTTGTGTTAATACAAGATTACACATTGAGGATCTTTTCGGGTTTAGATTTTTAGAGAATTAGATCATAAAACTTGCATTACATTCCACATATAAACAAAGTGGTTACAGAAAGATAGTATTCTTCATTCCCATCAATGGAAACACATTTAAAATAAAACATGGATTATTTCTTGACACATCCTTGACTCTATCATCTTATCATGTACCTTTCTTTTGACCTGTGAAAAGCATTTCAAAAACATGGGATGAGCATAAAAACTCAGTATGGGTTATATAAAAAAAACATGGAAAGGATACATGAGTTCATATATACATAAGAATGAAATCATACTTTACCAATAAAACATAGGCACTTTAACATACCTCATAAAATCATGAATAAATCATAGAAATCATAAGACATAAAGGTAACTTGAGGCATTCATAACATTATTACGTAGGGAGTAACCCTCTTGGTTACGTTTGGAATACCCATCACAGTATATTCCCTAAAATATCTTCGGAGAAACCTTAACGTTTCACTCCTTCGCGTTACCCAATGCATTGGAGAGCTATAACGGGCTCACCCACCCTTAGTTTATCACGGAACCAACCGTCTTCATAATAATGCCCAAGAACCATAACATACTCATATCACATAAAACATGCAGAAAGGAAACATAAAATTTCCACATTTCAATCATGAGATATCAATACAACAAATTGATATAAAAACATTATGAAAACCATTTTCAATACCAAAATAAAAGAAAAGTAAAACATGGTATTTATTTTTCTTTTAAAAGAAGGTATGGCTTGTAGAGGAAGCCGAAACTCAAATAACGGTCACGACGGCGGAGAAGTCGTTGTCGCCGCATACGTACGACAAAAACATTCCCTTTATTCATTTAGTAAACGCTTCGTATAAAAAAAGATTCCTTTTGAATAAACGCAAAAGTCAAAGTGGTTTATACATCATATAAAAGAAAGTTGTGTATAAAATAAAATATGCCTCAACGAAAGGAGATTGAGACGAAGTCCCATACCTCGTATCCGACTTGACCCAACCGTTATTTAATCTCCTGAATAATAAACATGAGTTAATCTCTACTTTCTTATGAACCTTTTTCAAGTTCATTATTCCTTTTATACCATGTTATGAACATCATGTAATCATTTAAGTTAATAATGTTCATTTTGTCGGTATTTGGTTCTTAAGTCAAAAATAGACTTCTTACACTTACATGTTGTTAATTTGGTCAAAGGTTCATTATATCCAGAATGATATTAATGATTTGGATAACATATATATCACATATATTTATCATATACATGTATTTATAATATTACATCACATTTAGAGGTAAGAAATTAAATGCACCGTTCATGGAGACGGTAAGCCATACGTACGCATGAACGCTACTTCCATTTCTATTTCATATTTTCTGGAATGGAATCATAATAATATAAGTGTATATTATAATTCCAGTATAATAAGATATATAATATCATTATCTTTATCCTTTACACATCCGACATATGGTATTAACGAATCAAATCACTTTCAGGGGGCGGTAGTCCGCACTTCCTAAAATGAAGATATCGTGTTTACCAATAATGGAAACCATAAAGGTATGCCAAAAAAACAGAAGCTTAAGGAAAACATAAACATATTATATATCATATATAAAAATAGTGACATCATAATGGCCACCTTGGAATGTGTTAAATGAGTATTGAACAATTATCGTTTCGGGAGGCAGAATTTCTCCATCCACGGAAACCGTATGTTCTTTAACCATTTGATGTAGTTGTGTGAGAGTGTAGCTCAAATAAATATTATAACAACATCCTCGTATATTGAAGATACTGTTGTTGTTACAAAATAAGTAAATAAAAAGAGTTTAGGGGGTTGGAGAAGCAAAATAAAACAAATGAACATGAGAGAATGAATTACCTTTAAAAGTGCAACTCCTTTTGATTTGAGCCTAAAGGCTTCCTTTGAAAGGATTATGCCCAAAGGGAATCCTCTAGGATGAGGAGAGGGATGTGGAGAGAGTAAATGGGCATGGGTTGGCCGAGCCAAAGGCTTGAGGAGTGTGTGAAATGAGGTAGAGGTGGGGGCCTTTTATAAGAGGAGAGGAGGGGCACTTTTGGAAAGTAAAGAACTATTACTTTATTTGAAAATGTGTTTCGGTTTTAAAAGGACCCACATTGATATAATTCGTGTATAAGGTGATAAGGGTTCGAAATACACTCATACAATTGGTTTTGGACATGTGTAGTTCATAGATTTTATATTATCTTTCCATTTTATTTAAATCGTCAAATAATGATGTCCTCGCTACATCATTATTATGTCATAAATAATTTAATTTATTTAATGTATAAAAATAATAAAAAAAATAATATGATGTAGGAAATCTTTTTATCTTTCTAATGACTATTTATAAAAAATCTGATCTTTATAACCCCATGTAAAAATTGTTTTCGTAAAACATCTCTTCTTTGTGTCATTTTTACTTTTACATTAAATAAAAAGTTATTTATGTCATTTCCCAACCAAAATGTCTCCATGGGGTCCCCGAGTTGACCCATGGATTGTCTTGGTCGGCCATGACACAACCAATAAGTTTGGGACATGTGTCTTGGTCATTTCATATTATTAAAGCATTATTTATACCTTAAACTACACTAATTATCACTAATCGCGATTAAAAACTTAATAAGTTACTATTCACCAAAAAATTATTTTAATCTCATTGAACCACATTTTACTTCTTAATGACATCCATGTATGTCGAATTTTCAAAATTCAAAACACAATGATGGAAAAATTTCATTTAAATTGAAAATTAGTTTTTATAAGTACCACTTAGTGGTTTCATTATTCCTCAAAAATTGAAGTTTTTCAGAAAATTACCAAAAATTCACCCTAAGCTATATTTGATATTCCGAATTCAAAAATGAAGTCTATTTTACAAAATTCAAATCATATTAGACACATTAATTAATTTAATAATTAATTCCCGCTGCCAGAGCAAATAGCGTGTTTTTACAAAACAATAAGTATCAAAAGATTGACACCAGTTTAAGTCTAATTTCAAAGTGAAATTGATTCAAATGACCACCATTGGATAAAATGGTAAAAATGTATTCTAATTTAACTTCAAAACCAATTCAAAACATAAACTAATCATATAAATAAATTAGATTAAAAAGCAGTTTTGATGTAAAATGCAGTATTTTTTACTATTCATTAAAAAATGAACATTGTCAGAAAAATACCAAAAATTCACACAACGTAAATTTTGATGTCCCAATCATAAAGGATAAGTTTATTTTGACAAAAATAGTTTATAAAATTGTCAAAATATAGATTCAAAAATGGTTTTCCATCAAAAGTTAGTAAAACAATCTTTTATGAATATTAGTGTATTCCATGCATAAGATTGTATTTATTTTCATTTTAAGCCTCTATAACACTATCTTAATCATTAATAGAAATAGATAAAAATATCTATTATTCATTACTTACTTGGGATGTTACAATCCAGATGACATAAAGCATGTATTCCAAATCAATATAGGATCTCTATGATATATAAAGTGTAACTAGAAGGAATGTAAGACCCCATTGTATGAAAATAGGAATCCACAAACAAACACAATGCAAATGGGATTTAGGAATCTAATGACATGATCTAATATAGTGAAGTGAATTATACTAACATTAATAGAACCTTTCCAATATATGATATACTGTAAAGACCCGGAAATTTCAAGGAAATTTTTTTCATAAATACTTTGAAATTTGGCAAGTCTGTGGCTTCTTAAGTCACTTGATTCCGATGCCCGGTGTGCCCCGAATCAATTTCCTAAGTTTATCTCGAGTATGTTCAGTAAATGAGCGAGTGTGTTTTTCTATCTTTTGAACCAGTTCTTGGAATTGAAATCTGATGGCATTGATGAACTTGCAATGCTGGTAATTGATTAAGAGGAGCTTTTCCGTAGTTGCGTTTGCACGGGAGGAGAAGTTAAAAATTTGTGGATTAAATGAGAAGTGAATAAAATTGTGGAAAAATTTTATTTTTATATATAAAGTGGTCATATCCTACATGGGGGAGTTGGGATGGGACCCACAAGCTTCCAACTACCCATGTAAGGATATTTGTGAGGTGGAGCCCACACAAGCCCAAACCTCTCACATTCCTATAACTCTCATAAACTCCCCCTTTAAACTTGTTAACTCCACCTTAATGAGAACTCTTCATATCCCTCTCTTAATCCATTAAAACATTCCAACCTATCACTTAATTAATAAAAAAATTCATGGTTTAATAAATTAAGTGAATGTAATTAGAATTTTTTATTTTTGAAATGCATTTCTTGTTTAATTAAAATAAAGGGTGACCTTACTTTATTTTGGCTTGTTGTGTGAGGATTTTGGAGAGAGCCTTTGTGTGAATGTAGAAGGAATCTCCTCCTTCGTTGAAGAACATTATCCTCTCCATGAAGAATGACACCTCTTTGACGTAGATCACCGACTCCATAAAGAACAACGACGTGCAATCCTCTTCTTCTCTCCGTGATAAAAGGGGAGACGTCGCTTCCTCCTCGGGCGCACTCCGACGTCGCTTGCGCAAACTAACCCTGTGACGCCTTCTTCTGCGACGCCCAGCGAACGACATCGATTATCGATGTAGGGGTTTATTCTTGAAATTGGATGTTTACGTAACCCGTACTCATTGGAAATCATTGTTAAATATTGCCGATTACTATTGTTTTACGTAGAGGGTGCGGGCCGATCGAACACGGCCCGACATCCCTATGTTGTTCTTGTTTATTATTTTAGAATTGGCAATTTTCGGCTAAGAAATCATGGCGTCGTTGCGCCGTGCTGGGAATGTAGCAAAGGGAACCGGCGCCGTCACACCGGTTGTGCAGGAAAAACCGCGGACCACTACACGGGCAGCTTCAGCGGAATAACCGGCCTGCTCGTCGGCCGGCCGGGTGAAGAGGAGCCGCGGCGCCAGGATGGCGCCACACAAAAGGACTTGCTGGCCCGTCAACCGACTAGGCGGAGCTGGACCGTGGTGCCAGGAGGACACCATGCTGGAAGACCGGCGGCCCGCCCATGCAGGCCCCGTGCGCAGAAGATCAGCCAGTCTAGCTGGCCGGTTTGGGGAAGGGATGTGCCGCCGATGCGGAAAACCAGTGGGGGCTGCCCCCCTGGGAACCGCTCGGCTTTGGGAGAGCCGCTCGTCCAGCCGGGCCGCACACCCAGCCGGGCCGGGCCAGGCCGGGCCATGCCGGGCCGGGCCACATCCCTTCGGGCCGATTTGAGTATTTTCTTCAGACTGGTCCGACACCCCTGTTGGGTTGGACCAGTCAAACTGGGTCAACCCGACCCATCGGCCCACTAGGCTAAACGGGTTGGGGCCCTTAATCACTTAAACGGGAATAACATAAAGACCATAGGTCCAATCGATGTGCTGTCTGTGGAACTAGGTCCCTATCTATGAGACGGTTCTTTTGCGATACTCTATGTGAGATTCGGAAGAATTTGGATATCAGACAGGTTAGAAATGCGCGTATTTCTAACCAGGCCCTTGGGACGGAAAAACCAATATCTCTCAGACCGGGCGTCTGATTGACGCATCGTCTGCTGCATTGAGTTCCTTTTGACGAGATGGAACTTTGGGATACATCAACCCTAGAATTAGTGAGAGTTGATGTATTGACCCCCTTGGCTCGTGGAGAGGACCCTCTGAGAATCGAGCATGCTGTGTGCAGGAACCCTAGAGCTGGCTGCGACTATGACGACGATGACGACTGTACTTGGATCCTATGTGGGTTCGGCAGTAAGGACGAATGTACTTGCATCCTTCATGGGTTTGGCAGTGATGATGTAACGCCCCAACCCCAGTTACCCAGAGTCGGTGCATTATTACATAACATTGGCATGATCACAAAAAGATCAAATCTCGAAAGACCGATTGGTTTAGTAGCTTTGGAAACACTATATATATTCATAAGTTTTACATTACATCATCAAAATAAAAAAAGAACTACTACAACAACATATTGTCTCCATAGTCCACACTATTAACCCCTCATAATATCCCTGCAGGTCATTCATAATTTACTTCTTCACTTCCTGGGAAAAATAAAACATAGAAAAGGGGTGAGCTCAAATGCCCAGTAAGGATAACAATATAGCGGAAACTTTCATAAATAAGAATAAACATTTAATGAAATTTATAACTAAAACAAAAGCCTTTTAAACTTTAACTTCAACATAGTATGGCATAAATAAAATGAAATAATTCCATTTACTTATTCACATGGATATTCTACTAATCGAATAATCACATGCAATATCAATAACCACTTTCATAATGATGGAATGCATAATGCCAGACTATCATAACCACATAGCCAAGGCCTCATGCCAAGACTACAAATAAGATTTTGCCAAGGCCTTGTGCCAAGACACTAGTTTGTCTCATGAGACCTACCGATGCATCGAGGAGCTATAGAAGGCTCCACCCGTCACATATTAAGTCCAATGCATTCCCATATGAAAAGGTTTAAACATAACATAAACATTCGTATTAAAACTAGCATACGAAATGTCAATACTTTCACCATAAACCATGAATGGTATATAAAAAAATAGCACATCCACAGTCAAACATATCACAAAACCTTCAATACAATATAAAAGTTTTGAATCATAATATATCATCCTCAAATAAGCGTAAAATCCATTAAAGGATGTTGACATAGATGAAATCAAAACACTTTTTTGGAGAAATATCTCTTTCTATTTTTGAAAGAATTTAGGAGCCATATAAAATAAAACATTTTCTTGAAAATATTCTTATAATCTTGTAAGGAATGCTTTGAAGATTTTATAACGGCAGAAAATAACCGCACTCACCGTATAAGTTATAAAAAACATTCTTACCTTAATTCTGTCGAAAAGGTTAAAAAGGACCTTGTTTTGTAAACGACGGAAAGATTCCTCTTATAAAAAGTCAAACAAGGGTATAAATGACTTTAACCCATATTCTTGTAAATAATAAAAATGTTTTGAAATACATTTTTAAGAAAACTTGGATGTGGATGGTAAAGAGATCCCAGTAGATTATTATGTATAAACAACCTCGGATAATGAAGAGATTGAGAAATAACCCTTACCTTGTACTTTTCCTTGGTTGGGGTAGGTTAACCTCCTGTATAATGGTGAAATAATTGTTTTTAAATGATACAATAATCATATACATTAATATGATATCATATATGATCTTTTAATACTGATTTGATAATAATATCTTAGTATTATCATTGTTTCGGGTGTTAATTTACTTGTTTTCTTTTATATGTTTTGTTACATAAGACATGTTTGTAAAGGATAGGTTTATATTATTCATATCCAGAATGATATCAAGTCCTTAAACATCATTTTTAAATCATCAAATGATAATTATACTTGAATGGATACGATGGAGAATGAATCTCATCGCGTTCGTGGAGACGGTAGTCCGTACGTACGCACGAGCGACAATATCATTCTTTTGATATTAAAATAATATATAAATGGATGGTCTATCATATATACAGAATCATTAAAATGTTATATTTATTATTTACATGAGTTACACATCATTATTATAACCATCCAAATAATAATATATTGAATAACAATTACACCACGACGTGGAGACGGTAAGCCGTACGTACGCACGTATGGTGACATGTTATTCAAAGGGTGGATAGAATACGGAATATGGTTGTACAATATTTATAATAACATCACAGTATATGTGAGATACTGTATTTATTATTTTATAATGGTAAGAACAAAGGAAGAAGAAGTGGAAGAAGAAATGAACTTGAAAAGGGGTGGTGAAAACATTACCTCTTCTTCAGGTTCTTCCTTCTGATTTGATCAAAAGGGCTCCATAGGTTGGCTTTCTGATCAAACTAAGTCCTATAGGTTGTAGTTAGGGAAGGTGGGAGAGTATTTGGGCAGAGTTTGGCCGAGCCAAGTGGCTTGAGAGGTGTGAGGAATGAGTAGAAGTGGTCTCCTTTTATAAGGGAGAGGAGGGGCTCTTTAGGGAAGAGTGAAAGTATTATTTTATAATATAATTATATTCGGTTTATAATGGTCCAAAAATCATTTATGTCGAATATAAGATGACTCATATTCTAAATAACATCAACCAATAAGAATTGGACAGGTTTTATGTAATATTTTAATCATTATAATCTTATTTATTTAAATGATTTATTAATGAGGTAAACATTGCATCATTATTGTGTCATTAATAATTTAAACTATTTGATGTCTACAAATTATAAATAAAATATCATTATGTAGGAAATCCTTTTAGCTTTCTAATGAATATTTATAATCGAAAATCCAACATGTATAACCCTATGTAAAAATTGTTCTTCTAAAAGATGTAAGCTTATGCCATTTTTATTTTTATTTTAACTTTATTAATATAATGTGTCCCTACCACATACAAGTGGCTCTAATGGGTCCCCAAATCGACCCAAGGATGCCCATGGTCGGGTATGTGTCCACCAATAAGGTTAGGATACGTTTTACGGTAATTTTGTATTATTATAATATTATTTTTTAACCCTTATTTACCGGATTTACCCTTTAACCATGATAAATAAAATATTTACCGCAGTAATTATTCAAAATGTGTAAAAATAAAAGTTACCTATTTACATAATTTGGACATCCTGATTCCATATATGTAATCCATTTTTCCAAATTCAAAACACAGAAGTGGCAGAAATTAATTTAAAATTATTTCCCGTTGTTAAAATAAAAAAGCGTGTTTTTAAGAGATAATAACTATCAAAAGATTCACACTTGTTTATGTCTGGTTTAATTGTGAAATTATGTCCAATGACAAACATTAAATTAAATGGTAAAAATATATTCTAAATATACTTTAAAACCACTCAAATTCATAATTTATCAATTTTAATTATTTTGATTAAAAAAGTTGATTTTAATTAAAATTTAGTAATTTTCACTATTTATCAAAATATAAAAGTTATCCGAAAAGTACCAAAATTTCACCCTAGGCTAATTTCAATATTCTGAATCCAAAAATGAAGTCCATTTTGAAATATAAAATATATATGATTTCAAAAAGTAGGTATTACTATTCACAACGGCTAGTTTAATTAGTTGTGGTGTGTGTTAGAACTCGAGGTTGCGTACAACACACGCTATCGCATTATTCGATGGGAAACGTACCGTGGAAGCTTGGGGTGTTACATTCTCCCCTTCTTCAAATAATTGCGTCCTCGCAATTTCTAGGGTATTACTGCATAAAAATACTTGGGTGTTTCTTCATCATAAGTTCCTCGGGTTCCCACGTTGCCTCTTCCATCATATGGTTTCTCCACAAAACTTTTACCAGACGCGTCGTCCGGTTTCTCAGTACTTGTTCTCTCGTATCAAGAATCCTGACGGGCTCTTCGCAATAAGACAGATCAGGTTCCAGTTCTAATTCTTCATAGGTGAGTACATGCGTTGGGTCAGACATGTATTTCCTCAACAGAGATACGTGGAACACATCGTGAACTTTAGAGAGACTTGGCGGCATTGCCAATCGGTAAGCTACAACCCCAATTCGTTCTAGAATTTCGAAAGGTCCGATGTACCTGGGACTCAATTTACCTTTCTTACCAAAACGTATGACTCCCTTCCATGGAGATACCTTCAGGAAAACATGATCACCAACCTGAAATTCCAAATCCTTCCTTCGATAATTGGCATAGCTTTTCTGCCTACTTTGAGCTGCTTTGATGTGATTTTGGATTACCTTCACCTTTTCCACCGTTTCCTCCACCAGTTCTGGGCCTACAAGTTTTCTTTCACCAACCTCATCCCAACAGGTTGGTGTGCGACATCTCTTTCCGTATAACGCTTCATATGGTGTCATCTGAATACTCGAATGGAAGCTATTGTCATAGGAAAATTCTACCAGTGGTAAATATTGATCCCACATACCCTGAAAGTCAGGTGAGCAAGATCTGAACATGTCTTCTAGGGTTTAAATAGTCCGTTCTGATTTTCCATCTGTCTGAGGGTGGTAAGAAGTGCTCAAATGAAGTTCAGTATCCAGAGATTTCTGAAGACTTTTCCAAAATCTTGAAGTAAAACAGGGATCACGATCAGAAACAATCGATAGGGGTACTCCATGAAGTCTCAAAACTTCATTAATGTATAGTCTCGCTAGACGTTCCATGGGTAGATCTTCTCTTATAGCAAGAAAATGAGCTGACTTGGTAAGAGAATCAACAATAACCCATATTGCATCGTTCCTTCTTGGAGTCTTTGGTAGCCCCATGACAATGCCCATCGTAATATTGTCCCATTTCCACTCCGGTATGGGAAGAGGTTGCATGACTTCTCCAGGCTGTTGCCTTCCAGCTTTCACTTGTTGACAGACCATACATCTTGGCAAAAAATCAGCAATCTCCCTCTTCATGTTGTCCCACCAAAAATGTTCCTTCAAATCTCTATACATTTTGGTGCTCCCAGGGTGTATAGAGAATTTGGAACTATGAGTATCATCCATCAATTCCCTTTTCAGATCAGGTAAATCAGGAACACAAAGTCTCTTCCCGAATATCAAAATTCCATCTTCATTCACAAAGTCTCTCAATCTCCCATCATTCACAGCTTTAATCTTCTTCTGAAATTCTTCATCATCGGTCTGAGAACTCTTAATCCTTTCTAGTAAAGATGGTTTGGCAACCATTTGAAAAAGCATTGATGTTTCACCTTCCCTGGTTATTCCCATGTCCATCTTCACTAGATCCATGAAAATTGGATCCCTTTCAATTCTCATCATGTTCAAAACTCCATGGTATTTTCTGCTCAAAGCATTTGCCACCTTGTTTGCTTTCCCCGGGTGGTAGTGTATCGTGCAATCATAATCATTGAGTAATTAAAGCCATATCCTTTGCCTCATGTTGAGTTCTTTTTGTGAGAAAAATATACTTCAAACTCTTGTGATCGGTATAAATCTCACATTTTTCACCATAGAGGTAGTGTCTCCATATCTTCAAAGCAAAGATCATAGCTACTAACTAAAGATCATGAGTAGGATAGTTTTGTTCATGAATTTTCAACTGTCGTGATGCATAGGCAATAACTCTATCATTCTGCATAAGGACACAACCAAGTCCTTTCTTTGATGCATCACTATAAATAACGAACCCATCATTCCCCGATGGTAGAGTCAATATAGGAGCATTGACTAATCTTATCTTCAGTTCTTCAAAACATTCTTCACACTCTTTTGTCCAAACAAATTTAACCCCTTTACGTGAGAGCTTCGTTAATGGGTTAGCCAATCGGGCAAAATTCTGGACAAAACGTCGATAATAACCTGCCAAACCAATAAAACTACGTACCTCCGTTATACTCATAGGTGCTGGCCATTCTTGGATTGCCTTGGTCTTAGAAGGATCAACAGAGATTCCATCTTTAGAGACAATATGGCCAAGAAAAGAAATATCCTGATGCCAGAATTCACACTTGCTAAACTTCCCATATAATTCATGCCTCCTCAGAGTCTTCAAGATAATGCGCAAGTGATTTTCATGATCTTAGTAGGTTTTGGATTATACCAAGATATCATCAATAAATACCACCACAAATTCATTGAGATACTCTTTGAAAACTCTATTCATCAGATCCATGAATACAGAGGGTGCATTAGTCAATCCAAACGTCATTACGGTAAACTCGTAATGACCGTACCTGGTTCGAAATGCTGTTTTCGGAATGTCTTCCTTCTTCACACACAACTGATGGTATCCAGATCGAAGGTCAATCTTTGAAAAGTATTGATCTCCATGCAGTTGGTCAAATAAATCATCAATACGAGGTAGGGGATACTTGTTCTTTATCGTTATATCATTGATCTCCCTCTAGTCGATACATAACCTCATAGATCCATATTTCTTTTTAACAAAAAGAACAGGGGCTCCCCATGGAGAAACACTAGGGCGAATAAATCCCTTATTACTCAATTCCTCTAGTTGTTTCTTTAGTTCGACTAACTCTACAGTGGCCATTCTATAAGGGGTCTTCGATATAGGCCTTGATCCAGGAATCAAATCAATGCAAAACTCAACTTCTAGTTCTGGAGGATGTCCAGGTAAATCTTCCGGAAATACATCTACAAATTCTTTCACAACAGGTAAATCCTATATTTGAACATTACTTTCCTCACCGACAGTTATTTCATTCTCTTCCTCCCCAATAATTGAATTATGTTGAGCTACTGGGGGTGGATCTAAATAAGAATTAGGTGGTGACGATTCTGCTCTAAAAATAAGGTGTTCCTTATCATTATCATCAAGAATCGTAACCTCTTTCTTCTTACAATAAATCTTCACATCATTGTCTGAAAGCCAGTCCATACCGAGGATTATATCAAACTCAATCATAGGTATGACGATGAGATCAGAAGATAAAGAAAATTTATGTGCTCTAATGGGGACTGATTCACAAAACTTTGTTGCAATGATACTTCCCTTAGGAGTTTTAACAGACTACTCCCTTATTAAATCAAATTGGAAATATATAATTTTCTTAGAAAACTGGGAAGATATGAAACAATGCGACGATCCAGAGTCAAATAATGCATTTGCTAAACTTGAGGAAACCATTAAATTACCTGCTACCACGTCTTTCGGAGCTTCTACCTCAGCAGTAGTGATAGCATAAGCCTGGCCTTGATCCCTTGGCCTTTTCTGAGGAAGTTCTCCTGACGCTTAGGACATTCATTTGCATAATGCCCCATCTCCCTGCAATTGTAGCACTGAACGTTGGTAGCTTCCTTCTTCCCCTTGCAATCACGAGCTTGGTGGACTTTTTCACCACACTTGTAACAGACTCCCATTCCTTTCAAGCAAGTACCAGGGTGTTTCTTCCCGCATTTACCACAGGATGGATATTCAACCTTTCCCTTCTTCCCCTTATTTCCATTCCCAGATTGATCAGCAGGTCTCTTCTTCTCTTGCTTTGCTTTAAAGTCATAAGACTTAGAGAATTCCTTTTCGGTCTTGATAGCACATGAGACAATGTCTTCGTACGATGAAAAGGATTGTGAGACTAATGCTCGATGGATAAATGGTTTTAACCCATCAAAGAAACGATCAATCTTACTTCTTTGGTTACGTATATAATCACTAGTGTACCTTGCTAACCTTGTAATGTTAGCCTCATACTTTGCGACATTCTCATCCTCCTTCTGTCTCAGACTTAGAAATTGCCTTTCCATATCTGCTCGATGGTCGCGAGGGAAGTATTTTTCTAAAAACAGATCTTTGAACTCCCTCCATTCCATATTTGATACTTCATCATCTTCCTTCATGTTTTGAATCAATGACCACCATTGATCAGTATCTCCAGTGAGGCGGTAAACTGCCATGATAACTTTTTCCCTTTCACTGCTCCCCAAAGCCTGAAATATTTTCTCTGGGGAATTTATCCATTGCTCAGCTACTAAGGGATTTGTACTCCCATTGAACGTTGGTGGTTGTTGCCTCATGAATCGATCTAACATTGATCCTCCACGCTGCAGATCAGGGTGCTCCATACGGGTAAGGTTATTATTCATAACCTGAGTAAGTTGTCCCAGTATGGTGATCAGCTGATCGGCACCAGTTGCATCACCATCCCCACTATAATTATCTTGAGCAGGAGGGAAATCCCTACATGGAGTGCGTGCATTGATACGGTTTCCATTTCTTCCACTAGGCGCCATTTCTAAACAATGCCATAAACTAGATCAGTTTATGAATCAAAATACATAATCTCATACTTATAAAACACTCAACATAAATTGAACTATTTATGGATATAATCCATAATCATAAAAATGTTTTCTTTGAGGAATTATATACTCATAAACCCTTCATAATGATTTGTAAAGAAAATGAGAGTTATCCTAAGAATATCCCCCGGGAGTGTCGTAACCAAGAGTGCAGCAAGGCCCGTTGTCGTGCACCAGTTCCCGTTCGAGTCTAGCTCAAAGCGGTGTTTTTGTGTTTTACCCCTAGTTACATCTGTGCCAGAGCCGCCTCTACTTGCTCGTATCCAGACAGGGATGTATTGCTCGGAAAACTCACAAAATATCTACAATACCAAAATTCTAGGAAGTTCTTCTATACTAATCCTCAAAGTTCATCTTAGGTCTACGTGCTCTAATCTGAGTTTATCTAAATCTCGCTTCCAAGGTTTGTACTAAACTTCCTCTGATATCAACTGTAACGCCCCGACCCCAGTTACCTAGAGTCGGTGCATTATTACATTACATTGGCATGATCACAAGAAAGATAAAATCTCAAAAGACCGATTGGTTTAGTAGCCTTGGAAACATTAGATATATTCATAAGTTTTACATTACATCATCAAAATAAAAAAATAACTACCACAACAACATATTGTCTCCATAGTCCACTCTATTAACCCCTCATAATATCCCTGTAGGTCATTCATAATTTACTTCTTCACTTCCTGGGAAAAATAAAACATAGAAAAGGGGTGAGCTCAAATGCCCAGTAAGGATAACAATATAGCAGAAACTTTCATAAATAAAAATAAACATTTAAGGCAATGTATAACTAAAAAAAAGCCTTTTAAACATTAACTTCAACATAGTATGGAATAAATAAAATGAAATAATTCCATTTACTTATTCACATTGATATTCTACTAATCGAATAATCACATGCAATATCAATAACCACTTTCATAATGATGGAATGCATAATGCCAGACTATCATAACCACATAGCCAAGGCCTCGTGCCATGACTACAAATAAGATTTTTCCAAGGCCTTGTCCAAAGACACTAGTTTGTCTCATGAGACCTACCGATGCATCGAGGAGCTATAGCGGGCTCCACCCATCACATATTAAGTCCAATGCATTCCCATATGAAAAGGTTTAAACATAACATAAACATTCGTATTAAAACTAGCATACGAAATGTAAATACTTTCACCATAAACCATGAATGGTATATAAAAAAATAGCACACCCACAGTCAAACATATCACAAAACCTTCAATACAATATAAAAGTTTTGTATCATAATATATCATCCTCAAATAAACGTAAAATCCATTAAAGGATGTTGACATAGATGAAATCATAACACTTTTTGGAGAAATATCTCTTTCTATTTTTGAATGAAATTAAGAGCCATATAAAATAAAATTTTTTTTTGAAAATAATCTTTTAATCTTGTAAGGAAAGCTTTGAAGATTTTATAACGGCAGGAAATAACCGCACTCGCCGTATAAGTTAAAAAAACATTCTTACCTTAATTCTGTCGAAAAGGTTAAAAAGCACCTTGTTTTGTAAACGAAAGAAAGATTCCTCTTATAAAAAGTCAAACAAGGGTATAAATGACTTTAACCCATATTCTTGTAAATAATAAAAATGTTTTGAAATACATTTTTAAGAAAACATGGATGTGGATGATAAAGAGATCACAGTAGATTATTACGTATAAACAACCTCGGATAATGAAGAGATTGTGAAATAACCCTTACCTTGTACTTTTCCTTGGTTGGGGTAGGTTAACCACCTGTATAATGGTGAAATAATTGTTATTAAATTATACAATAATCATATACATTAATATGATATCATATATGATCTTTTAATATTGATTTGATAATAATATCTTAGTATTATCATTGTTTCGGGTGTTAACTTACTTGTTTTCATTTATATGTTTTGTTACTTAAGACATGTTTGTAAAGGATAGGTTGTATATTATTCATATCCAGAATGATATCAAGTCCTTAAACATCAATTTTAAATCATCAAATGATAATTATACTTGAATGGATACGATGGAGAATGAATCTCATCGCGTTCGTGGAGACGGTAGTCCGTACGTACGCACGAGCGACAATATCATTCTTTTGATATTAAAATAATATATAAATGGATAGTCTATCATATATAAAGAATCATTAACATGTTATATTTATTATTTACATGAGTTACACATCATTATTATACCCATCCAAATAATAATATATTGAATAACAATGACACCACGACGTGGAGACGGTAAGCCGAACGTACGCACGTATGGTGACATGTTATTCAAAGGGTGGATAGAATACTGAATATGGTTGTACCATATTTATAATAACATCATAGTATATGTGAGATACTGGAGTTATTATTTTAGAATGGTAAGAACAAAGGAAGAAGAAGTGGAAGAAGAAATGAACTTGAAAAGGGGAGGTGAAAACATTACCTCTTCTTCGGGTTCTTCCATTTTATTTGATCAAAAGGGCTCCTTAGGTTGGCTTTGGGATCAAACTAAGGCCTCTAGGTTTTATTGAGGGACGTTGGGAGAGTATTTGGGCAGAGTTTGGCCGAGCCAAGTGGCTTGAGAGGTGTGAGGAATGAGTAGAAGTGGTCTCCTTTTATAAGGGAGAGGAGGGGCTCTTTAGGGAAGAGTGAAAGTATTACTTTATAATATAATTATATTCGGTTTATAATGGTCCAAAAATCATTGAGGGCGAAGATAAGATGACTAATATTCTAAATAACATCAACCAATAAGAATTGGACATGTTTTAGATAATATTTTAATCATTATAATCTTATTTATTTTAATGATTTATTAATGAGGTAAACATTGCATCATTATTGTGTCATTAATAATTTAAATTATTTGATGTCTAAAAATTATAAATAAAATATAATTATGTAGTAAATCCTTGTAGCTTTCTAATGAATATTTATAATCGAAAATCCAACATGTATAACCCTATGTAAAAATTGTTTTTCTATAAGATGTAAGCTTATGCCATTTTTATTTTTATTTTAACTTTATTAATATAATGTGTCCCTACCACATAAAAGTGGCTCTAAGGGGTCCCCAAATCGACCCAAGGATGCCCATTGTCGGGTATGGGTCCACTAATAATGTTAGGACACGTTTTAGGGTAATTTTGTATTATTATAATATTATTTTTTAACCCTTATTTACCGGATTTACCCTTTAACCATGGTAAATAAAATATTTACCGCAATAATTATTCAAAATGTGTAAAAATAAAAGTTACCTATTTACATAATTTGAAAATCCTGATTCCAAATATTTAATCCATTTTTCCAAATTCAAAACACCAAAGTGGCAGAAATTAATTTAAAATTATTTCCCGTTGTTAAAATAAAAAGCGTGTTTTTAAGAGATAATAACTATAAAAAGATTGACACTTGTTTATGTCTGGTTTAATTGTGAAATTATGTCCAATGACAAACATTAAATTAAATGATAAAAATATATTCTAAATATACTTTAAAACCACTCAAATTCATAATTTATCAATATTAATTATTTTGATTAAAAAAGTAGATTTTAATTAAAATTTAGTAATTTTCACTATTCATCAAAATATAAAAGTTATCCGAAAAGTACCAAAATTTCACCCTAGGCTAATTTCAATATTCCGAATCCAAAAATGAAGTCCATTTTGAAATATAAAATATATATGATTTCAAAAAGTAGGTATTACTATTCACAACGGCTAATTTAATTAGTTGTGGTGTGTGTTAGAACTCGAGGTTGCGTACAACACATTCTATCGCATTATTCGAAGGGAAACGTACCGTGGAAGCTTGGGGTGTTACAGATGAAGACTGTACTTAGATCCTACGTGTGTTCAACAATGATGGTTACTGTACTTGGACGCTACGTGGGTTCGGCAGCGACAACTTTTGTACTTGGATCCTACGTGGGATCGGCATGGGAGACTATTCCGAGGCTACATCTATCATATCCACCCCTCTTCATGAGTAGTATACCCGTGTGAGATGAGGCTTGACTTTCAGTCATTATATTTGATGTGATTGACTTGTTTTCCTGTATGGACTGGGTTGTGATTTCCTGTCTGGACTAGGTTGTTCTTGGACTCGAGAGTTGGAGACAAACTATAACTGATGACTTAGGTATATGTATGGGCATATACCTAAGTAGAGATGTTTGATACTTTGTGTTTGTATAATTCCTTGTGGTTTATCCTTTGTGGATTATGGGAGACCTTTGGGGGACTCGGGTTCCCTACTGAGTATTGTATACTCAACCCTATACGGGCTATGCCCGCACTACATTGTGTTGGATGTAGACGAAGGACAGCACTGATCGAGGTGGAGTCTTGTGGAGCGGGATGGTACCTAGAGGTGGACCACATGGCGGGAAGTACACGGAGAGGACAGCCGGACCTGAGGAGCTGAGGATATCGTTATACCCACCCTTCTGCTGGGATATTTGGAGGACGATTCAGTGGTTGCTGGTTTACTTTACTGCAACTGTTCTTTCTTTTCTGTTGTACTCTACCTTCATTTGGGTTTGTATTCTGGCCCATTTAATTTCCAGCACTGACTTTTGTATTCAGTTTACATAGTGTTTACTTCATCTTGCGTACTCCGTTGTGTTTCATTAATTATATAAAGGAAATTCCTTCCCTTTAATCGGGATCTACACCTTTGGTGCCAGTTTCCAGCCCCTGGCATATGGAAGGCGGGCTTGGGGTAGTCACGACACGGGCCCCAAGGACAGGTCGTGACAAATTGGTATTAGAGGTGTCGATTAAACCGCAGAACATAGGACTCTGATAATTTCTTTCTGTAAAGAAATAGTTTTAAGGGTATTGAGTGTGTTTATCTATCAATGGAGTCCAGTGTTGGTGTGGTGGCTGACGTATCCACACACCAGTACCCGGACTTCTGATTTCTGACTCATTGCACAAAAAACATTGATTGCATGTGTGTTTCAAATGTTTTTTTAGTGATTACTTTGTGTCAGCTCACAAGGTAACTGTATTAACCATGGAGCACCTGTTTCTTTTCAGGATGGCCCCACGATGGCAGCTTGCTAGGGTTCCCAGTTACGTGCGAGATGGAAACCCACCAAGCGACGATGCCTCGGTGTAGGGCCCCATTACAGTGGAGGCACCATCGGTACCTCTACCCGCTGGGCCACCGATACCACCAGCCCCAACAGTGGAGAGTGCACGCTGCATAAGTGCGCTGTATGTGTTTTAGCGACAGAGGCTACCCAGGTTCCGCAGAGAGGTGGACCCTCAGGCAGCTGAGGATTGGCTGAAGGCTATTGTCCCAGTCTTCAGATTGGTAGGGACATGAGCAGATCTTATGGTGATCCTTGTTGTGAGTCTCCTCCATGCAGAAGTAGGTAGATGGTGGATCCTGATGCTCCAGGTGCACGATGAGGCATATATACTTTGGACGGACATCGAGATCCTCTTCTTCTTGGAGTTCATTCCATCCACCATCCATGCAGTGCGCATCCAGGAGTTCTACAGCTGTGGCATGGAAGAATGATAGTAGCCCAGTACTCTGTGAGATTTACCGACCTCTCACGCTACTCCACGGACATGGTACGAGACCCATTCTTCCAGGCCCAGACCTTTGAGAAGAGACTGAGGCATGAGATCAAGGCTTCGATGATCTCCCTCAGTATTCTGACACAGGCAGGAGTACTGGAGCAAGCTTTTCTTGTAGATAGATTCCTTGATAAGCTGACTCCAGCAGCGAGGACTACCACAGGGTGACAAATTGCAGAGTCTATTACAGCCAGAAGTAGATAGATGTCGCAGAGGTCCAAGCAGACCAGGCCATCAGGTGGGAGACCTCAGGATACTGGTTCGGATGTGCGGGTCATAGGCAGCAGAACCATCCATACGAGAGGCAGGCAGTGCTATGCATGCGTCGGGCATGGCCACATGGTTCGTGACTGCCCAAACCACCATATAGAGGAGCAGCAGACGGTTGAAGGACCACCCCGGAAGAGGCATAGGTTCGACTGTGGTGGTTCATAGGGAGATGGAGGATGAGGCAGAGGAGCAGGCCGAGCAGAAGGTGGTGGATGACGCTTCGAGGCTCTACCCCTACCACCACCAGGATGACCACCCCGACCACAGGGAGCTGGAAGATAGGGTCAGGCTCAGCTCCAGGAAGTTGAGGCCTATGACCACGGCGCACCTGAGATTATTCGAGGTACTATCTATATCTACTCCACCCTTGCTGCAGTTCTTATAGACACAGGGGAGAGTCATTCTTTCATTGTCGCTGCCCTTGTTCAGATCTAGGAGATTCTGACGGAGCCGTTGGCTCGATCCTTATGGCTAGAGACTCCTACGGGAGAAGACTCGACGATTACGCACTGATGCCGGAAGTGTGAGCTTATTCTAGGAGGTGAGAGCTTCTGCTGGGATCTTCTTGTAGCGGCGTCGAGGCCTTACGACGTCATATTGGGCATGGATTGGTTATCTACAAGTCATGCTCAGATCGACTATATTAGGCTCAAAGTGCAGTGTGTCCACACAGATGGGAGCAGTTTCACCTTCACCAGCAAGAAGGGGGTCTTTGCAGCACAGGATGGACTTACGCAGAGGAAAGGACAGTCGATCACCCATCAGTTGGCTAGTCTCATCCTAGGAGAAGTTGATGTGGGGAGTACGAGTTTTTCTATTATGGTGGATCAGTATGCGTACGTTTTTCCTGACGATGTTCCAGGACTACCTCCTCACAGAGAGGTAGACTTCTACATTGACTTGTACCCCAGGACAGTCCCGATATCTACTCCAGCATATCGGATGGCTCTCTCCCTGCATTGTGAGCTGTGGGTATAGGTGGAGGACTTGCAGGGAAAGGGATTCATCTGACCCAGTGTTTCACCCTGGGCTTCTCTGATTTTATTCACCAAGAAGGTGGATGGGAGCTTACGACTATGTGTTTACTACCATCGCCTGAATCAGATGACCGTAAAGAACAAGTATTCACATCCGAGTATTGATGACCTCTTCGATCAGCTCAAGGGAGCATGATGGTTCTCGAAGATAAACCTCATGTTAGGCTATCACCAGCTCAGATTTCGAGACGAGGATGTGCAGAAGACGGCCTTCAGGTGTCGGTATGGCCACTATGAGTTCTTGGTTATTCCTTTCGGCATAAACAATACTCCAGCAGTGTTCATGATTCTCATGACTAGGATCTTCCAGCCTTACCTTGATTGATTTGTCGTAGTCTTTATCGATGACATTTTTATTTACTCGACTACTGAGGAGGTGCACGCCTACCACTTGCGGGTTGTACTGGACACACTCCGAGAGCACCATCTTTAAGGTAAGCTCTCGAAGTGTCAGTTATGGATTCGAGAGGTGCACTTCTTGGGGCATGTCATCTCTGAGGCGGGAGTTGTTGTGGATCATGTGAAGATCGAGGTAGTGCATTCTTGGGAGCCACCCTGGAGCGTGACGGAGGTGCGAAGTTTCCTAGGTCTGGCTGGGTACTATCGGAGATTTGTGCCAAACTTCACCAGAGTTACACCACCACTTTCAGCTTTGACGAAGAAGAGGAAACCCTTCATGTGGTTAGATAGATGTCAGTAATGTTTCGAGGGGTTGAGGCAGAGATTGACTAGTGCACCCATCTTGAGGTTACCAGAGGAGAGAATACAGTACGTAGTTTACTACGATGCATCAGGGACCGGACTTGGGTGTGTCCTGATGTAGGAGCGGGAAGTGATCGCTTATGGTTCACAATAGTTAAGGAAGCATGAGCAGAACTACGCTACACATGACCTGGAGTTAGCAGCAGTGGTCTTCGCCTTGAAGATGTAGCGGCACTATCATATGGGTGAGCACTTTACAGTCTATTATGACCACCATAGTCTCATGTATATCTTCTCGTAGAAGGACCTGAACCTGAGATATCGGCGATGGATCGAGTTCCTCCAGGACTATGACTTTGAAATAGTTTATACTCATGGGAAGGGGAACGTAGTAGATGATTATCTCAGCAGGAGATTGGGCATTCAGCTACATGGAGATGCGACGAAGTAGTTAGCCGCGTTGCAGATATCCTTCGTAGATAGATATGCAGTAGCCTTTCTACAGTCGCTCACTGTCAATCCTCCATTATATCAGCTGGTTAGAGAGGCACAACGTAGGGACGTTGACTGTGAGGCGCGGCGTGCTCAGATATCCCCAGGGCTGGCAGCTGATGGATTTTATGTATGAGGAGAGCACGTCATCTTCTTCAGGGGACGTACCATGGTACCCGTTTCATTATAGGTGGATTTACTGAGGGATTTTCACACTTCCCCTCTAGCGGTACATCCTAGAGTAGCAAAGATTTACCAGGACCTTAGACGATAGCACTGGTGTCCGGGTACGCGGAAGTTTGTGGCAGAGTTTGTTTCACGATGCCTCACCTGCCAGCAGGTGAAGGCAGAGCACCAGGAACCTGCAGGCTTGGTACAGCCCTTAGAGGTCCTGTAGTGGAAGTAGGATGGGATATCCATGGACTTCGTGATGGGGCACCCACGTACTTCCAGAAGACATGACTCCATTTGGGTGATCGTAGACCGACTCTCCTAGTCGGCCCACTTCCTACCTATCAGAGTGCAGGGTTCGGTGGAGAGCTTTGGATGCCTCTACGTTCAACAGATCGTATGGCTTCATGGTGTGCCATTGTCAATCGTCTCTGATCGAGATGCTCACTTTAATTCCCATATTTGGAAGGGGTTACAGGAGGAATTTGGAACACAGCTACGCTTGAGCACCACCTTTCATCGTCAGACAGATGGCCAGATGGATATGACCATTCAGACAATCGACGACATGCTCTGTGCATGTGTCCTGACTTTGGTCGCAGTTGGGAGGATCACGTACCCCTGGTGGAGTTTGCGTACAACAACAGCTACCACTCCACCATTGAGATTGCACCATACAAGGCATTGTATGGCCAACCATGAAGATCACCTCTGTTCTGGACTGACCCTGGAGAGTCAGAACTCGTAGGACCAGAGATGGTTCAGGGTACGAAAGAGAAGGTGCAGATCATCCAGGAGAAGATGAAGACTGCAGGGAGTAGACAGAAGTCCTATGCTGATAGGAGGCGGAGACCACTGGAGTTCGAGGATGGTGACCACAATTTCATACGGGTCTCACCTTAGCGTAGATTAAGTAGATTTGGACGGGGTGACAAATTATCTCTTCACTTCATCAGACCATTCCAGGTCCTTAGCAGGGTAGGCAAGGTGGCTTACCACCTAGCCCTTCTACCTCAGTTGCACCAGTTGCATGACGTCTTCTACGTATCTTAGCTGAGGAGATATGTGCATGACCCGATGCATATCATCAATCATGGGGAGCTGGACATCGATGACGGGGCTACATTCACGGAGGTACCAGTGGAGATTGAGGATCAATAGGAGCGGGTCCTACGTCAACGGTCTATTCCTCTGGTGCACATTTGTTGGCAGCACGGGAACCTCCATGAGAGAACATTGGAGCGGGAGGCTCAAATACGTGCACAATACCCTCATTTTTTTTCCTAGTTTATGATGTAGCTTTATGGGCAGGTAAATCCCTGAGGTGGGATTAATGTAAAGACCCAGAAAATTCAAGGAAATTTTTTTCTAAAATACTTTGGAACATTACGTGTATGTGGATTCTGACAACACTTGATTCTGAGGCCCGGTGTGCCCACAATCAATTTCCGATGTTTTTCTCGGGTACGTTCGGTAAATGAACGAGCGGGTTTTTCCAAATTTTGAACCAGTGCTCGGAATTGAAATCGGAGGGCATCGATGAACTCGCAACGCCTGTAATTGTTTTAGGGGGCCTTTTCGGTAGTTGTGTTTGCACGGGAGAAGTTAAAAATTTGTGGATTAAATGAGAAGTGAATAAAATTGTGGAACATTTTTTTTATATCTAAAGTGGTTATATCCTACATGGGGGAGTTGGGATAGGACCCACAAGCTTCAAACTACCCATGTAAGGATATTTATGAGGTGGGGCCCACAGGATCCCCAAACGTTCACATTGCCATAACTCTCATAAACTCGGCCTTTAAACTTTTTAACTACTCTTTAATGATGACTCTTCGTCTCCATCTCTCACTCCATTAAAACTTGTCAACCTATCACTTAATTATTTAAAGAACTCATGGTTTAATAAATTATGTATAATGGAATTTGAATTTTGTATTTTTTAAATACATGGATTTTTTAATTAAAATAAGTGGTGACATTATTTTATTTTGGGGTTGGCATGTTGTGTGAGGATTTTGGGGAGAGCCTTTGTGTGAAAGAATAAGGAAGCTACTCTTTTGTTGAAGAATGCCATCCTCTCCACGAAGAACGAAACCTATTCAACGTAGAGAACCGTCTAAAAAATGAACAACGATGCACAATCCTATTCTTCTATCCATGACAAAAGGGGAGACGCCGCTTCCTCCTTGGGCACACTCCGATGTCTCTTGCGAAACCTCTCCCAACGATGCCATCTTCCGCGACGCCCGATGAATGACATCGATTATCGAGGTAGGGGTTTATTCATGAAAGTAGATGTTTACTTACCCCATACTTGTTGGAAATAATTGTTAAATATGGCCGATTTCTATCGTTTTACGTGGAGGGAGCAGGCCGAAAGAACACGGCCCGACAACCCTCTGTTGTTCTCGTTTATTATTTTCGAATTGGAAATTTGGGGCGAAGGAAGCATGGGGCCATTGCACCGTGTCAGGAATGTAGCGAAGGGAACCGGATCCATCACGCCGGTTGTGCGGGAAGAACCGTGGCCCGCTACATGGGCCGCTTTGGCGGAAGAACTGGCCGGCTCGTCGGCCGGTCAGGTGAAGAGGATCTGCGACGCCAGGAGGGCGCCGCGCTAGAGAACCGGCTGACCCGTCGACCGACCGGGCGGAGCTGGACCGCGGCGCCATGAGGGCACCGCGCTGGAAGACCAGTGGCCCGCCCATGTAGTACGCGTGTGCAGAAGACCAGCCAGTTTGTGGAAGGGCGGCGCCGCCTGGTGCCGCCGGTGCGGAAAATCGGGGGTGCTGCCCCCCTCGAACCCGCTCGGCTTCAGCCGGGCCGTGCCACGCCACTTCATGTCGGGTCATGCCACTTCGGGCCTGGCAGCATCCCTTCTGGCCAAGTTGAGTATTTTATTCTAACTGGTTCGACACCCCTGCGGGGTCAGACCCGTCAAACTGGGTCAACCTGACTCGTCGGCCCACTGGGCTAAACGGGACAGCCCTATTAATCCCTTAAACGGAAATAACATAAAGACCGAGTGTCCGATCGATGCGCCATCTGCGGCACTAGGACCCTTTCAACGAGATTGTTATTTTGAAATACTCTATGTGAGTTTCTTATGAATTTGGATATCAGTCGGGTTAGAAACGAGCGTATTTCTAATCGGGCCCCTAGGACAGAAAATCCAATATCATTCAGACCGGGCGTCTGATTGACGCGCCGTCTATTGCGTTGAGTTCCTTTTAATGAGATGGAACTTCGGGATACATAAACTCTAGAATTAGTGAATGTTGATATATCAAACCCCTTGGCTTGTGGAGCAGACCCTCCCAGAATCGTGCATGCTGTGTGCGGGAACCCTAGAGTTGGCTGCGACTCGGACGATGATGACGACTGTACATGGATCCTACATGGGTTCGGCAGCGAGGATGAATGTACTTGGATCCTTCGTGGGTTTTTCAATGATGACGACTGTACTTGGATCCTAAATGGGTTCGATAGTGATGGTTACTGTACTTGGATACTACGTGGGTTTGTTAGTTATGACTTCTATACTTGGATCCTACATGGGTTCGGCAGGGGAGATGATTCAGATGCTACATCTATCATCTCCATCCCTCTTTTTGAGTAGTACACCTATGTGAGATGAGTCTTGACTTTCAGTCGTTATCTCTGATGTGATTGACTTGCTTTCCTATGTGGACTAGCTTGTGATTTCTTGTGTGGACTCGGTTGTAGTTGGGCTCAAGAGTTGAAGACGAACTATAACTGATGACTTAGGTATATGTATGGGCATATACCTAAGTAGAGTTGTTCGATACTTTATGTTTGTATCTTTACTTGTGTTTTAACCTTTGTGGATTAAGGAAGACCTTTGGGGTCTCGGTGTCCCTACTGAGTATCGTATACTCACCCCTGCACAGGTTATGCCCGCACTACATTGTGTTGGATGCAGACGATAGATAGAACTCATCGAGGTGGAGTCTTGTAAAGCGGTATGGTACCTGAAGGTGGAACACTTGGTGGGAAGTACATGGAGTGGACGGCCGGCCCCGAGGAGCTGAGGAGATCATTGTACACACCCATTAGGTGGGATATTCAGAGGACGACTCAGTGGTTGCTGGTTTACTTTACTGCAGCTGTTCTTTATTTTCTGTTGTTCTGTACTTTCAGTTGGGTTTGTATTCTATCCCATTTACTTTCTAGAACTTACTTTTGTACTCAGTTTACTTAGTGTTTTCTTCAGTTTGCGTACTCTGTAGTGTATCGTTACTTATATAAATACAATTCCTTCCCTTTTATTAGGATCTATGCCTCTGGAGCTAGCCACCATCCCCTGGCCTATGGAAGGCGTGCTTGGGGTAGTCACGACACAGGCCCCAAGGACGGGTCGTGACATATACCTAAAAAACTAACCATCTCCTAAAAATATTCATTTGGAAAAAGGAATAGCCCGCAACCTGAGCTCATTAGATATTTCAAAACCATGTACACCAGAATTCCATCTTTGGTGAAAAATCTACAGTACTATGGAGGACTTCACTGATAGAAATCATCAATTATATCTGAATTCAATCTTAACCATATCAGTAAAATAGAGGGTATAACCAAATATATTTCACATCGAATTCATAGTCTAAAAATATCATAAAACCATCATTCTAATACAAGGTCAAAAGAAATATCATATTCAAATATCTTAAACAAAGGTCATTAAAGAATGTGTAGATCAACCATCAAAACCCTAATCAACATTAGGGAAACGTTATCACTAACCATCCCATGTTCAACAAAAGGCAGGGTTCCCTCATTCCCCTAAAACATGAAAATGGCCACTATAGGACCAAAACCCAATACCTTTGAAATATTAGAGAACACAAGACCTTACCAATGATGAGAAATAATTTAACCTTAATTGGTTCAATAAAAATAATTTTGCACCCATGTTCTACTAGATCACAACCATCTCATAATGTGGGTCACTCCTAATGAAAAAAATCTCAAAGATCATCTTAGAATTCAACACCCAAAGACCAAAGTCTTGACAATGGGAGAACATATATAGTTATAAGATAATACCATACTAGGGAATCTTAAATGTCATCCAAATCATGAGAAAAATCTACCATGAGAAACATATATCATAGAATAAATCAACAACTAGACACTGATTCAAGACCAAAAACATGAAGATAAGGGAATTTAAAAGGAGAAGCACACACATGCGGGGTATCCAAAATTGTCCCTTAAACCCCTATCAAGATTCATCTCAATGACCCCCTACCACACCTGACACCCCATGGTATTAACCTAGCCTAAGTGATCCAACTGAACTGATCCTCATACATTGGATCTAAAATAATAAGCATGTAGTCTATATCCTAAACCCCTCAAATATGAATTTACTGAGGCTAAAAATTCATTGAAGACATCTGTGGGAACTGTATTTCAGAGTAAAACAAATAATGTCAAATAGATCCCCTTGGAATACTATATCTCGATTTATTATCATTCTAACAACATCACCTATAGGGTTCAAATCCCAAAAACATTTTGGGGATCCTCCCATAAATCCTCGATCGACAAGGAATGCCACTTTGTTCCCCCTAACCACTCACAAGTGTCACCGTAATGTACCACTATGGAGGAAATAGTAAAAAGGGGCTATTGCCAAGAATTACCATGGTAAATGGATGTAGATTGAGTCAAACATCCTCACATTCAATACCATGATATATCACTACTTCACACAATGCTTTTTTAGAAATAAATTGTATGAAAGATGGGTTTTAAAAAAACCCTTCCATTAGGAACTCATAACACAAGAATTTACTAAAATTGATCAAATATTTCACAATTGTATCATAAGAGAATATAAAAAATTTAAATCCTAATATAGAATTATCAATAAGGGAAATAAAACTAAAAAATCCCAAACTAACCTCAAGGAAAAATTACCGTATCATTTTGCTCAAAACTATGCTTCACAAATAACCGAAGCACCAAACTCATACAATAAACTGAAATTAAATTAACTAAATTAACTATTATGTAATTAATTATCTAAATTAAAAGTGTCAAAAAAATATATATCTCACCAAGGTGCATCCACTATTTAGAACCATGAAAAACTATCCTCATCAGGCTTGTAATGCACCTTCGACACCATGTGGGGTAAAATAAAAAACACATGATTCCAAATTAAATTTAAATTCAGCTGTATTTAATTAATTATTAACAAAAAATATTGCAATCATCATACATACACAAAAATTATGAGAGGTGGGACATTATCCCATTCTTGGGACACCCTCTCAATGAAGTTCATGGAATCACCATAATTCAAAGTTGACTAGGAAAGGATCTAGTGGAATCAACATTGGTAATTTAAACAGGTACCATTAAAATATGTGAGATGTGGAGATGAATAAAAATAAAATCAATAATGGGATGATTATCACCTCAAATCACCAAATAAATCACCTAAGACTACCTCCAAAATTAATGTGAAGGAGTAAAGTGGAACGGGCAGGGGTTACTAGATTGATCACGTAAGGGGGAGGAAAGGGCTAGGGGAAAGACATAAGATCATGGTGTAATTTATTTATATTCAAATTTTTTGACATAATTTGAAAACATGAATAGTTTTCCATAATATTTTACTAACCATGATCCAAAAATGATGTGCTAATTTCCCAAGTCAGTATCCCTCACATGGAATTACCACAACATTTACTAACCATGTTCCAATTGTAAAATCTAGCACAAAAACCCTTATATAATATGTCACATGGTTTCTCTACAACCATGCACAATATTTGAACCATAGAATTGAAAGCCACTAACCCCGCATATCATTCTATGGATACCAAAAAATTTATATTAGTTATGAGTAATATATTATAGGTATTATTTTATATAATAAAATGAATTTAAAATTACATTGTAATTAGGGGACCTTGGTTTTCCCGGAATAGTGCACACCGAACCATGCACTAGGTTATAAATAGCCAAAAAATTAAAAATCAAACTTTATAATCCTAAGATTCACTATAGAACCTAAGATACCACTAAGGCCTCAAAACACACCAAAAAAACATTAAAAAAATGGTATATCTCCAATAAAATGAATCTTAATACGAATTAATTGTAAACCCCCTCAACATGATAAAATATCACATTTACTCTGAATTTATTTACTTAAAAAATGTGGTTAATTTAAAAATCCCTAAAATAAATATTTATCTCCCTTAAGAGGCCTCATTAATTGAAAAATTGATAATCCAAACCTTCATTGACCACTATACCACTGAAAAATTGCAACATTATTTACCAAATTCAAAAAATGAATTCCAAAGTAGCTCTAACTACCAACAGTGGACACGCTAACCCTTCTCTAAAAATCCCCACTTTTATCCTGAAACTAGTTGGAACACATCTCAAATGATATTTTGGATGTATTTTGAAACCCACAAAAACCAAATAAGTTAAAAACCACACGTCATACCTATGAAATCTAATGCCTCCCAGAACGATCGAACTTAGTTTCTAAGACCGAACTAACCCTTTTAAATACGAGGGACATGAAAACACTACCTTGAGACTCATTGGACATCCAAACTCCATCCAATGCCGCATTTAAATTATGAATATGATATTACTCATAGAGAGAGACCCATCCAAATCCCACCACCCTTTGACACTTTGAATACATAATAGAGAACCAATGACTGGGAGGATACAAACCACAAAATGAGATCCCCCATAATTCCCTCTTAATAGATCTAAAATCTCCTTGAATCATGCTCAACTAACTATTGGACTTTATGGTTGGATGTGATAAACTCCTTCACACAATCTATCATTAATATTGGAAAAATCTTATTATTCTATTTTCTTTTTAATAAGATATTTCTCCCATGCCCATTTTTTCTCATAAGTGTATGAGCTAATAATTTATGACATCTTGATATGTTTTCCTTTAATAAGTTTCAGGGCACACCCATTTCATATAATTAAATTCATGTAGATATTTAGGTGAGTGTAACCTCTGCAAATTTTAGTAGGGAGTCTAGTGTCATTCAATTTTGGAGAAATGTTCACAAGTATTGGAAAATTGGTTTCATAGGTAGTTAGTCCAAAATGAGAATAAAACTCTTGGTTATGATATTTTATCATCATTTATAAGATTCAATGATTGTATTATTGAACTATTTTAATTTTTTTATTGAGTAATATTACATGGTATCAAATATGCTGGTAAAGAATAATATTTTAGAACTAGATTCGGGAGTGAAGGTCTTGGGAATCTAAGTGTTTCATTCCATTAGTCTAATGTTAAACATTTCAACATTAATTCAGAACCCTATAATAGATACCAGAAATTATCTTGTAGTTATCACCACCTTGTAGGTCCCTTTATGGGAACAAAAATCCAATGAACTCAACGACAATGATGTGTAGTTACACAGACATCCTACACTGATAACCTAGTGAACCTCAATTTCTAAAATATAGGTAAATGATTTATCAATATCACACCATACTAGTGAATAAAAACACCATCAAGTTACAATATCAACTAAAAATATTAGAAACAATTTAAAATACTATCCATTCACATTCATATTCTTCAACTACCACACAACTTACCTTGATATATATAATTCCTAACCATAACTAACCATATTGGATAATGATTAGGACACCACACTTATTCCTAAAAAACAACATTCAGTCATGATTCTAGTCACACATATTCCCCAACCATTCTCATAAACAAAATATTGTAAATATACGTATATTATCAAGGATGTGTATAGGAACAACCACCTTTTACTAGACGGATATTACTCATAAACTCCATGGTCTAATTACAACCATTTAAGAACAAATGTAGATTAAACATGCATGAAATTGAGAATTTTTAAATACCATATCTTTAAAAAAATGTGTAAAAAATAATGGGAATGATATCACATACCTATGTAATATCACAAGGAAAATAATCATGAATAATTTCATAATGATGGGTGAAACCACACAAAGTGGGAGAGATGATAAAATATTGGGAGGAGTGGCTAAATAAATACTGTACTAAAAAGAAATAGTGAAACCCAAATTTCTAAAAAAACATTTTAACCAATTAATTAAAATAATAAAATGGGAATAATAACTATTATAACATTTACCGTATGTTCATAGTGTAAAACCCTTAACCTACTCCAAATGATAACATTATGTCATGGTTTAATGTGTAATATTCCTCACCGGACCCTCTCTAGAAACCAAAAATCCCTTACTTTAGGTTATGTTATGTTGTGATGTTTCCCATAATAAAGAAACACCATCCATTGAATGATATTAATTATTCAATCCCAATTATTATGCGATAAAAAATAACTCGAGCTGACCTATATGGCATAACCCATGTGTTATGGTGAAACCAGTCAAACACGATAAAATTTAATCATACACATCACCTCATCATGTTATAATAACTAATGATAATTTTTTTAACTATATATGAAACAAAATTTTATATTGAGACCAGTGTGAAAAATTAAACATAGATTCCTAAAATCTACCGATATTCCCATTAGTCCGAACCAACAAACATATGAATGAACAATCTGAACATAGACCCAAAATTAATCACTAAAACTCCTAGAAAATTTAACCAATATTATTTAATATCTCCAACCCTATACAATTACTAATATTTATATTCTATTTATGCACCATAGTCCTTATAACCACTCATAGTAGTGTCGTTATCATAATATATCATAAGAAAAACATAAAAATAAATTTATCATCATGATATAAATAAGAAAAAAATAAAATAAATCAAAACCATTATCTAAATGGAAATATAGTAAAAATATTTATAAGATAAAAAATAATTTGAATTTTTCATAATATCCATGTATGAAATTCATTGAAAATTTAGATTATGAGTACATTTCCTTAAATTAATTTAAATCATTCAATTATAGAGTCTATTAATAAAATTCAATAAAATAATAAGATATGATGATAACGTTAAATGATTATGAAAATAAAATGAATTTTTATAATCAAACAACAAAACTAATACAACCAAATCTTTATAAAAATTCAATTGATATTATGAGTATTATAAAAGATCATATATCATCAAACTGTTTATAAAGAAAATATATTAACCCATAACTATAATGAAAATTCTAGTACAAGAAGGTTAATCATTGTGAAATATGTAATGAATAGAACAATAATTTTCTATTCAAGTAATTTCCTTCAAAACTATTGATAATTTTAAGAAAACCCATAAATTAAAGTATATTCAATAATCCATTGTCATCTACTAAACTAAACCACCACCATTCTAACAATGAATCCTTATTACAAAAGTTTATGTGTATTTTATTCGTATACGAATCATTTAGGTAGAAATAAAATAATAATAAAATAATTTTTCTATTAAGAATAAAATCTGAAGAATGAATTTATACCATGAAATGGTATATATTTCTATAATGTAACATTCGGTTTAAAACAGTCAAAAAACATGTCATTAATAATGTTTTAATATAATCTAAGAACATAATATATTTTTTTATGATAATTTAAACATGTGATTATCTAAAATGTAAATATATACAAGTAAAAATTCATATGTCCTAATCAATGAGTCATAATTATATAAACATAAGTTAGTAAACATAGTAGGATTTAAGGAACTTAATTTAAATACAAAATTATGATGACCTTTACATAAAAACACTTTTTTAATAAGTGTGGATATAAAAAATGGTTACATGATGAAGTAAATTCAAGGATATATGGTTATATAATATTATGATTTATTATTCTATTAAAGTTATTTGTAATCATGTACGTCTCACAAAAAATAATTTTTTTAATGTTTGGTTCTAATGAGTTTGACTGTGACATGACATAAATCCTTATGAAAAACTTTCATGACATAGTGGTGTGTTCTAGATAGTGGTAATGAAATATAGGGGAATGTTTTTAAGGGAGATTCTATATAACTTTGTGATGTTTTTTAGAGGTTGAGGGTTTATGACTAAGATTACTATTCTGTAATAAAAAGATGTGTCTTATATTCAAGACATGATACACCATCATATGATTACAAGAGATGATTGACATTAATCTTCCATAATGGAGAAAAATTGTGAGATCAGGGATTGGGGTTTCATATCAATCATTTAACAACATATTATGTTTTTCTATATTTTATGAAATATAGTGTGAATTATATTTCACATGAATACATTGGTATATCAAAAAATATATTAGGGAAACCATTTTAAGTGATTTTTTGTGGATTATTTTCAAAACCACCAAACGTACTCCTTTGGATTTATAAACCATTTGAATAATTTCATGGACATATTATTGTTTTATAGGGTATATTTAGAGAGTATCACAAAATAGTTATTGGTATGGATGAGTGGTGTATTAAATGATTTCTGTATATCATATTTGTATACATTCTTGTTTTATTTATTATCTATATGATCATTCTAGTGGATATCCCCTTTAAATATTTAATGGATGACCCCTATTGTTTTTTCGTAACATGTGTGTTTGTTTATTTTTTTATGGTTTGGTTGTAGATATAATTCCAAATTTACACTTTCATATTTTATAATGTATGATGACTTATTAATTGAATTTTTATTGAGTATTTATAATATTATTTAGTATATCCACACAAAATTTGATTCTATAAAGTCATTCCAAAATTGACAGCTTCTGTTATACATGGAATCATGTTTAAGGATAGCTAGAACCCTTTACTCAATCACTATTAATGTGACCTCTTATAGGAAACAACATCCAAATCCCAATATAGATCTTTTTATATATAATTATATTTATCCTTATTATTATTCCTATGAAAATCAATTTAATTATCCTAACCATTATCATTATTCTTATCCTTATCCAAAATATTTCTCTAATCCTACTCCTCATTATATCCATATCCATGTCATTATCGTTGTCCATATCATTATTATAATCCATTTAATTATGTATATTATTATACATATCATTATCCTTATCCTTGTCATTATGAATATTCATATACACTCCATTATTTTTATTCACATCCTTATATGAATCAATATTCATATAGCTATTACTTTCTATATCATTATAATTATCTTTATCTTTATCCAATAACATATCCATAATTTTCATAATTTATATCTTCATCCTTATATACATTTTTATCTTTCTCATTGTCATTATCTATATACTAATATTATATTTATTAGCATCCTAATCCATATACATGTATTTTTAATTAATCATATCTAAATGTCAATCACTACTGTTGTTTCAATTCATATATATATATATATATATCCTTATCAATATACATAATGTTAACATTATCGATATCTATATAAAAATATTTATCCTATTCATAGTTTTAATCATTGTCCTTGGCAGTATCCATATATATATATATATTCAGTTACCCTTATAATAGTCCTTATATTTATTCTCATTTATAATATAATATTCATCAAAATATATATCCTTATATTTTAAAAGAAAATATTCCATTTCATTATCTTTATCCTTATTATTTTCCATTACTAAATGAATATTGTTGTAATTATATTTACCCTTATACAATGTCTGATTTATATAATTTCCTTGAACATTATTCTTATCCATTTCAATACCTATATCCTTATCCTTATTATAATCTTTATCATTATCATTATTCGAATTGTATACATTATTCCTAGACTTATACATATAATTATCATACGGGGTTTAGACACATAACGAAATGATAGAGAAAAGAATAATGAAAGGGAGTAGATATGTTGTTATCCTTATTCTTATGCATATCTGTATACATATCCCTATCCTTATCATTATCCTTATTAATAAAAATAGGTTTATACTTATCCATTTACATATTATTTTCATACTAATATCCATCCCATATCCTTATCATTATTATTACCCTTATCCTAATCTTTTTACATACATATGTTCCTATCCATATTCATATCCTTGTCCTAATGATAATGCAAGATATTAACATTATAATTATAAACACAACTATTGTTATCCATAACATAATTCTTATCCCATCCCTAGAGTTATTCCTAGACCTATCCTTATACATAACCATATGATTATCCATATTTACATCTATGTTATCATCCATAACATTATCTTTATCCTTCTCTCTTTCTACATCATTTTCATTATTTAAATTCTTATTTATTTTATTACCTTTATATTTATTTCTATAACATCCAAAAATTTCTAATTAGTATCTTTAAATATAGTCTTATCTATAACCGTTTATAAGACCCCATATATGAAATTAACTAAACTGGAATCCATTCAAATCAGTGGATGAACAATCTCACCACATACCCATGGATCTCCCCAAATCCCCTTAGAAAAATTATAAGCATCAAGGGTATTTTACATAACCAATGTGGATGGATTCACCATCAAGAATCCATACATTGACGCCAAAACAAGGAATAATAGAAACAATTTGATGATAAATGGAAACAAATCACAATAAAAAGAAAAAAATTTAATATAGATCTATATTTAATGATATAATAATGTAATATTAAATACAAAATATGCTAAAAAAATGTCAAGACAATCGATTCCATGAAATTGGAAGACCGATAACCATGTCCATGAGAATCTCAAGTAACCACCCAGATCTCAACAAAAATTGAATTCCCAAGGAAGATGACAATAAATCCAAACTAAAATCCATGATCTGAGGAACCTATGTAATAAATTAAGAATCTATTCCCACCACCATGAGTATGTATTTTGTGAGATGAATATATTAGGATACAATCATGATTTCATTTATTTTTTTTAAAAAAACCAATTTTTCTAGTTATAAAAAATGGAATTGAATTTTTTTTTTCTTTTATTGAAACACAGAAATAAGAAAGTCATGAATAAAAAACTCTCTAAAATTGACCCATTTAAAAAAATTCATAAGTATGAAACTTTTAAAAATATCTTCCAATTTCAATGTAATCCGACCATTTACCTTTAAAACACCACACTTTTTCAAATTTAACCCAAAAATGGTTTATAGTATTTTAAAATCCAAAATTTGGGGAAAAATTTTAAACCATTTCAAAATTTTTTATTTAAGATATTTTGTACACCCACTAATTGTTAAATAAGCTAAAAATAACATTATTTAGACACAAAACCATTTGATGTCAAAAATAATGTTGATTAATAGATAGAACACACACTATTAAATATAAATTATAAACTATTAAAGGATCAACACATAAAGGTAGTCCATAAAAGAAACAACTAATAAACATGCCCATATTAAAAATGAATAATATATATATGTAAAATGAAGGAAAAACACAAGAAAAATGTGATAACATTGGACACATATAAGTGGACTTCATACTCGTAGGTTAACAATCACACATCCGTCAACTTAATCACTCTAAATATTCACCTCAATGGAAATCCCCTAGGTGTAGTTCTATGTACAAAAAGGGGAATTAGCTTGTGATAAGCATAAAATAGACCAATAATTTCATGAAACATTCTACTTAGTATCATCTGTTTCCCTATGAAATATTTATCGAGGTGGGCCATAAACAACATGTCATCTTATAACAATAACAAAACCTAAGGGTTAAAACCACAATCACATCCTTCCCTCGACAAATATCCCATAAAAAAGAAACAAAACATAAGCACGTCTTTTATTAAAACACAAAGAATACATCACATGGATAATCATGTACATTATTAAGGACACAAGGAGGCTCAACAAAGACACAATGAACATCCCAACACAATGTTCCAAGAATGACATCACTTTTCATATATATATATATCATATAAATTTGGAAACCCATTTAAACATAAAATTTGGATTGAGACAGAGTTCCAAATACTTTCATAAACACAAAAAGACATAATCAAACAATCCATTGGAACTCCACATCACGTTATAAAACCATTCCACCTTTTGAAAATAATGGGTGAGCTTTGAATTCAACTCTTTGAAAACCCTTTATTGGCATAAAACCAATATCAATTTCTTATTTATCAATTAAATACATTATAGGAATTCTAGAAAACATATTTAATGTATGAAAAACAATTTTCAATAAATAAAAATAGAAAACATGAAATTCTTTCCAATTACAACAAGAAAACAAAACCACCTCAAGGAAGGATTTAACAAAACCATCCTAGATAAACCAAAAACAGTTATCTAGTTTAAACATGATTTTCAAACATGAACCAAATATGGAAGTATTAAATAAAAAATAAAATGGAAACATGATCCTCATGTTGTTGAACCTTGTCACCATCAATGGAATCCACTAGAATAGGAACTTATACAGCATCTCAAAAACCATTACAAAAAAATATATGATTCATAACATCCCATAAAATTCCATCCAATCATGAGAATTAGTGTTATATGAGTTGGAAAAGAATAGTGAAACAAATAGAAAGGGAGGATAAGAGCTCATAACTCTCAAAGCAGGTGATGAATCACTAATAAATTTCCATAATGTAGATCTAGGGAAGTGTAAAACCCCATGGAAGGCGTTTTTGTTCATGGAATTAAAATGAGGGACTCGTGGGATGAAAAAATAAATTAAAAATGAGGTGAAAAGAATGGAATACACCATTATGGATTTCCGGATGATATACATTCAAGGTTTGAAAAAATAGTTCGATAATCATGAAGATAGACTTTGTGAATATATGTCCAGGATTCACACCTAGGCCATATAGTTTTGTAATTTTGTGACCTAACAATGAACTCCTTTAAATACCCCCAAATCTCAAAATTTTGACCACGAACACCCCCAAAATCATGTTAAAAACCAAACCAATATTACTACCAAGAATTTTACACCATAGGATGTCACAAGCTCCCCAACATGGAACTTCCTTCACCCAAAAAGTCATAAAAAACATAAGAAAAAAGGGAACGATAAGACTACCTTCCCTATAATGAGGAATCAATTAACAACTAAATTTAAAAAACACAATACCATGGAAACAAGGAGAAAACAAATCCTTCCTTGGGTTTATAATTATTGAATCATTTAGATTTTTCCAACAAGCTATACACCAGGAATCCTTATAAAAATCACACAGCTGGATGAAAGTGAAGAGACAAAAAAAGAAGATTTTTTAAAGACAACACCTATGATCCTATTTTAAATTAGGAATACCAATATATCCACCATTGATCGTTTCATATTCTTTCTTGATCATAGGTAAAAAGATAAACACCACATATTGGTCATTTAAGGTCACTAATGCATAATGATTATGCATGACAAAAAAAAAAGAATCACCAAGGACCACTCCATTATAATTTGAAGAAGCAAATTGTTTCCTGGAACACCTATCCCATTTATTTAAAATTTATCCACAATGGCGAGGAGTTAGATAAGTTCACCTAGAAAATTATAATCATATCCAATGAAACACAGATTGACTAATCATGATTACTAGATCAAGGCACCAGAAGAGAAAAAATCCTCAAGAAAAACTGAAAGGCCACAAAACCATATCAACAACATTATTCAGAAAACTCACTAAGGGAATGGAGGTAGAAATTCATCCTCCCCATCATTTAATGTTAATCTATAATGGTGTATCAGAAAAAAAATTCCATAGAATATGAGAATTTCTCCAAGAAACCACATTCTCCAAATCCTTAACGGGAATTTAGAAAACATCACTAGCAATGACAAAACAACCTAAGACCACATTAAGAAGACATAAACTAAACATTTTGAAAGACTATTGGCTAGATGAATGAATGTAAATGTGTCCAAAAATTAATAACTTCAAGAAAAATAGACATTCCATAAAAATGAATAATAAGGATCTAACAAAATTGTAACAAAAAAACATACATGGTTCACCATATCTAACTCCATAGAATACAGTTACATGGTAATTAAAATAGGGATATACTATATGGTGGAATACAAAACCCAAAAAATACCACACCTCATATATCTAATCACACTCCCTTGGAACTTCACACATCCAATCCAAAAAACTGAAACAAAAACAATGGTTAACTTAATGAAAGGGAAACGAGAAACACAGAAAAAAATTAAAAACAACTCAAAAGATATGAAATCTTGATCAAAATACCTTTCATTTATTATACACAACATCTGAATTCTATAAATATTTGGAAAACCCATCTTGAATAAAATAATAACTAAAAGGGGGATTATTACATAGAAATTGTTATCCTATAGCTCCCCAATGGATGAAATAATTAACAGAAATATCCAGAAAAATATAGGTTGGCGATAACTTCTTTTGATGCACTCTTGTCTAAAAAACCTCTTAATTTGACATGTATTGCCACCCCACTGAGATGTATTCAGAGATGATAGAAAAAACGATCGAATGATCATGAACTCCACATATAAGAATCACAAAACTAGATTTATCATTGATAAAACAAGAAATTTAGGATGAAAAGGTGGATCCCCATACATATCACTTATCAAACACCACTTATTGTGAGAAGAATCATATTTAGTAGCTATAGTGGGTAATGAAGCATTCATTATAACATATTTCCCAGTTAAACTTTCCTCAGTGAAATCTGCCTTAAAAACTGCTTCTACATAGTTCACCAGTCTATAATAAATCATTAATGACCACATCTATGAATTAAGGAATTTAGAAAAGAAGTAATCATTTATCACATCATCAGTTTAAAACTCTAGAGAGAAAGCTACCAAGACCTCTAGAATATCAATATTGTATGTCACTGACTGATCCCCTTAGAGCATACCAGAAAACTCCATCTCTATATAAACTCTCAATTCCTCATGATAAATCTACTAAATTAAGGAAAACCTGATATATCCAGATAATAAAGAATCCAATGGTTGGGAATCAAAATTGATCTTTCACCACTCCAATCCCAAACCATCAAATAGAGGAATAATGAACCTCAACCTAGATTCTTTAGGAGTTCATATCAAGTAAAAAATATATTCAATATTGTAAGGCAGTATGATCAACTCATGTGATCCATTATTGCTGTAAATATATTAGAGGATAATAGGTTAATAACTCTCAAGCATGATCCATGAATTGGTAGGAACACGGATCTACCAATCCATCATGAGTCTGGGTAGAGAAGAAGATCATAAAAGTAACTCTAAGATATCTAGAATAGTCAACCATGGAATTATCTTCTCCTCATTAATGATCCTTTTAGGGGGAATCATTATAAATAATCAAAAACAACAGACAAAATTTGACAAGTATTAAAATGTCTCAACATAATGAGAACAAACACAAAAATCCTAAAACAATTACTCAAAAAACTAAAAAAATCCACACAAGGTACTAAAATCCAAAACTAACACATTGGATGTCACAATCCCCATTTCAAAATAATTAGAACAATTTCACTCAACACCCAAAATAATATAGAAATAATTACAGTCACAATAATCACATTCAATGTCTCACAAAAATACTCATAAGAAAATATAAACTTATCCAAAACAATTCAATAATTTCATCACCAAATAATCCATGAAAATATTTCATTGAAAAACATTAAAATCAATATAAATTTTATATTATTCCAAAAAATATTTCCCAAGAAAATAAGGAAACAAAAATAAGGTTTAAAAAAATTAAAATACTAAATTAAAAAAATTATTTTCAACTACTTTTACGAAACAAAAAATAACACATAATCATCACAAAATAAGCCCCACGAAACAAAAAAAAGGGACTAAACCAAAAAGGGAGGGGAAAACAAAATTTATGCCCTTCTTCACTGCTAAAGGTTTAGCCACATTGTTCTTTAGACTATTCCTCATCAATGTGACTGCCACTGGTATGTTTCTGTAACTCTGTGAATGGACTACACACGGTGTGAAAGAGCATATGCCTTAATCATATGCCAATGTAAACTCTTACCATTATAAAAAATGAATAATTTATCATGGAATCTCCAGAAAAAACCATACAACTCAGATTAATTACTCCCCACACAAAAATATGTTATAAATAATTAACCATAAAATCAAAATAAAAATAGGACTCCAAACCACCCATGGAGACTTGATATCTAACAAAAGGAAGAGTCGGACAAGCACTCCATCTCACATACCACACGAGTCCTGATGGTCATATCTATTTTCCACCAATGACCCAAAAATAAAAATAATGTGATTCTATAGAAAATATAATCCTATTCCTGAACCTAGAATCTATGATACCATTTCTTTAAACCCAATTACCCTTCCGAACTGATGAACAAACTGGATCACCACATACATGACGAGCATCAACAATACCCTTGAGATGTTCTAATATATGAAGGGTATTTAACATAACCATTTGGGAATACCTTTAATGTTATGAATACACATATAGAGACACAAACTAGTAATAATTGTACGGAGAAAAATATAAAATACAACAAATCACCTAAATAGATAAGCATTTAATATAAACTTAAAAAATTACCTAAAAGAAAGTTAGTTGATAGACCAAATAGGCCAAATAAAACTAAATCTAACTGATTCCATGAACTAAAATTACTTATCACTATATTTTTTTGAACCTCAACGAACCACTAGATTCCCAACAACCATAAAATTCCCAAAGAATATGATGGAAGATCCAATCTAAAATCTAAGACATGAGGATCCTATGCAATACATGTAGACAATAAACCATCCAACATGACTGTATAAGGTGTGATAAATATCCAATAGTAAAACACCATGATTACATTTAATTTATATTAGAAAATAAAATGTTTTTATTGTTTGAAAAAAGGTAATGAAAAAATATAAATTTATTCTCTTTTCCAAAACACAGATTTAAGAAAATCATGAGGTACACACCTCAACAATGTGTTCTATTCATAAAACTATTTCACAAGGGTATTTTTTATAAAAAATCTACCAATTTAATAGAAAACAACCATTAAATTTAAATTACCACAGTATGGAAAAATTCACCCACAAATAGTTCGAATTATTTCAAAAGAACAGACTATGGAAAAAAGATTAAAACCATTTCTCTCTTTTCCATTAAAGAGATTTTACACATCAAATGAATGATAAATGAGTCTAAAATGGGTTCTATAATGAAACACTCACATATAAGGTCACCATTAATTTAAGATAAGTTTTGAAAAAAACACATTTCAATATCTTGACTAATCCATAAATGGATCAACGTATCAAAAAAGTCCATCTAGGAAACAAACAATATGCATGGAAATATATACAAAATGAATAATAAAGATACATAGAATGAGGGAACACCACATAGACCAATGGTAAAACATAGAACTTGTATAGGTGGACTTAGTGCTAATATGTTATTAGTGAAACATCTGTGTAATTATTCACTATAAACACTCCCCTTGACGAAAATTCTCTTAGCTAAGAGTTATGTTAAATTAGTGGGGACTAGCTAGTGATAAATCTCAAATACCCACAAATTTCCTACTACATCCCACATAGTATCCTCATCATCCCCATGAAATGATAACATAGTTGGGATATGAGAAACCTTTCATCTCATTAGAATAACAAGACCCAATCAATAATAAAATAATCACATTCTTCCCACCTCCCACATATCTCATAATTACCTCCAATGCTTAATCAAAATACAATTTCACCACAAAGAATCCATCACATCGATAAGAATGTTCATCATCTAGGAAATTATGGGACTCATCAATTGAATAATAAAAATCATACCAAAATGTTCCAAACATGTTATCACATTATAAATAATTTTTAATGTAGAAAAAATTAAAATAATGACTATAAATGAAAACAATAATAATCAAACAAACCATGGGAACATCACTTTATTTTATAAAATCACACCACCGGTTAAAAACAATAGGGATTCATTGAATATAAAATCTAAAATCTCTTTAAAACACCCATTTGGATTAAAAACAATATGGAAAATTTCTTTCCCCATGAATCACATCCTTGTGATTTTTATAAACATATTGAATTCATAAAATGAAAATTTCATCAAAACACCATTTAAATTATTAAATTATGAATTATTTCTACATGAGAAAACAATTTCAAGTAATTATTTTACAAATCAAACCATAAAAAATGAAATAAAAATTATTTAGGTTAAAAACGAATTTAAAACATCATCCACTAAAGAGACTCTTTAATATAGGAAAATGAAACAAAAACACCACCCTAATGTGGAGGAACCATGTTATCTTCGATGAAATCCAATGGAAATAAACATATACTATAGCTCACAACAATTACCAACTAAAAGTGTAACATTAAATGTTTTTATTGTGTGACCCTTATTAAATTTAATTTCTTCAACAACATAGGATTCATACAACAAAAAACATAAACAAACAATGATAAACTACTAAATATAAATATCTTAAAATGACCTTTATGAACTAGAAATTAAATTGGATGGAATGAATTGTATTATGAAATTTTTATATTATGAATTTTTTTTACAAGAATGAATTAAATTTTACATATTAAAAGGATATATTTGTCTAAGAAGTATTTTTACCACATTATAATGGTAAACATGTTTTAAACATAATTTTACTGCTTCGGTGAATTTAGTTTCATGAAATGGATGGACATGATTACAATTAGTTTGATATTTATAGTCTTATGGGATCGACTTAATTTTTTTGTTGATTAGTAACTTGTTAATTTGGAATACTAATTTTACCCTTATAAATAGTAATATGACACTTATGAATAGTAAAATGGCCAAATGAATACTGACCTCAACAATTAATGTATAAATAAATAGTATGCATATTATGAATGAATATATGATATAATTATTTTATATTATTAGTAAATGAATATAGTAAAAAGAGTTTATTGAAGTGTTGGTAAATTTTTATGTCATAAATATTAATTTAAAATTTTATAATTAATATAATTTCTTAAAAGAGAGATTATTTATAAAAAATATATTCATAAATAAATATTTGTTTTATTATGAGTTTAGGATAAATTTACGATATCATATTTAAAATTTTAGTGTTTTATAAAAGAAGTTTTAAATTTAAAATCTGTATTCTTTGAGTAAATGATGGTTTTATTGGAAAAATAAACTTCTCATAATTTGAAAATTATTTTCATAAAATGGACATAATTTTGGAATTCTACACTTCTAAAAATGGTTAGCATGTTTTTTGGGATTTTTCTAAAATACTTGATATTTTTGTCAATAGTAACATACAACAATTTACACTATAAATACATTAAAAGATAGATAAATGATTCCTAGTCTCATAAATGATTTAATAACTATATTATATAAGATAAATTAATTATTTTAATATATTAGATGATAATTATAAGACTATTTATGTTTTGATCAAAAATAATAAACAAATGAATAAAATATTCAAAAATCAACCCTCTCCTCAACTATAAATACTGCCCTCACCACCCCCTTCTCCTCAAACCTTTACAGCTTTTAATATTTTCAAATTTATACCCAATAAAATTTCAATGTCCCTACCCCATGTCAAGTATCTCTTGGAATCAAAAAAATACCTAACCCAGGTTCTTTAAGGAGGTTTTCATTGAGGACCATTCAAGAGGCACATCTTCTTTTCCTTTTTATTAATTTCCATTCAATTTCCTTTTTCATTTCTCGTACTCTCCTAACCTACTCTACCAAAATTATCATGATAAATCCATTATAATATACATAATTTAATTTTATCATGTTAATGGAATATCCTTCAACAAACTCCCTTCTCTATCTAGATTTTATTTAAAAAATAAAATCATAGTTTGTGAGGTGTTGATTTACCACCTTTATGGGTGACAGGTTTTCATTATCCTTAAATGCTGGTAATTAAACCAGATTTATTGTTAAAACATACAATAATATATTTAGGAAAAACTTTATTATATTCTATATATATCATATTTAAATAATAATAAGGGAAAAAACAAAATGAGTTCATTATGAGCAGTAACCACTATAACAGTCTAAAATATTATCACTAAATGTATTTTCTAATTAATAATCCTCATACAATATAACCAAATGGTATATGTAACTGTTAAAACATATTTATTTTTACTAATATCATATAAATTCAATTCTACAATGTTATACCAATTGTACATGATCTTCCATACACATATACAAGTATACCGATCGTGAAGAACAAGGAAACGAACTATTCCACACAATAAAATTGTATCTCATAACTTATAAAAAACCATAAATTATCTTAATGAAATTATAATAAAAAAAATTTATATAATATTATTAATTAATTAATTAATTAAAGGATTTAATTTCATTATCCTGGATGTTAAGGTCAATTTCAGAATAGAATCGTAAACAAGGTATGTGCTTTCTCAACTCACTTTCAATTTCTTGAGATATTCAATACACGCCAATAATTCTTCTGTGAGGTGTATGTATACTTTAAATTTATTTATAATATAATTAATCTATTTAAATTCATGTTATTAAAGGCATCATTTTATGGTTATTAATTTTGGGTCACATGATTTGTTTGATTACAGAGTGGTATGGGATTCTACCCAAACCCTCGTTTCTTCTTTCGGGTTACTCTTTCTCGATCATTTCTCAAATGTAGTTCTATATTATTTTTTTATATTTCTTATAAATTATTTTTATATGTTCCAAAATCATATAAATAAATCATATCACCCTTCTTTTGTGGGGTTATAAATGTTTAAAAAATACTCCATTTTCTATTCTTCCTGATAAGGAAACCCGATTAATGGGATATTCCCTAATTTTTACACATTTTCTTGTTTAAAATATAATAATTTTTAATCAATAATTATTTTTAGAAACTCAAAACATTTACCATTAAAAATTATCTTGGATTATTTATGGTTTCATGAGAACAAACATTCATTTATACCTTAAAATATCTTCAATATTTTACCTCAACCACCCTAAATGTTTTATTTATGAAATTTCATAAAAAAATATTTTTACATGTTTTCACTTAAACTGTGCATCATCTATTCCTCTAATATATATTTCTATAATTAATTATTTTAATGGGATATGAATTCTTAAAATATTATTTTTGGAATAGTATATCTTATTTTCCAAAATAACTCTTCATTCCAAAATAAAAAGGGATTTTCTCGTAGTACTTTTACATCATTGAGATAAATTCCTTATTCACCACTTATTCCTTGCATGTTCTATGTGTACAACCCATTGATGTTTCAAAAATTGAATATTATTATTACTCTGATATTATATGTTATTCCTTTCTAGATTAAAATAATTCAAAGTGGAATAGAAAACTTTGGAATGTTTAAACTTATTTTCTTGAAGAATTTATCAATGCTTTTAGTAGAGTATTTTCAAATATGACTATGATTATTATTATTAAATTTTGAATATGAAACATTTATTTAAATATATATATTTATTATTAATATGGTAAATTCATTGGACATAGAGATTGATGTGTGTGCCTAGTATTACCCCTCGATTCATCGGTAGGTCTCATGAGACAAAACAAAATGGGATTTTGGATGAGGCCTTAACCATTTATTTTTTGAAGTGTTAGATGAAGACTCAATGATAGGTTTATGATTTTATGCATATGAATTACATCATTATGAAATTATTAATTGATAAATAAAGTGATTATTCAAATAGTAGAATATCTATGGGGATGTTTTATGTGAATATTAATACAGAATAATTTATTTAGATTTTATTCATTCCATGTTATTCTCAATATATTTTTAATTACATGATTTATTATTTATCTATAATGCCTTACTTTTTATTTTATTTCATACTATGTACTTCTTACCCTTACTAATAGTATGAGCTCACCCCATCCACGTGTTTCATTTCTCCAGGCTTCTGAGACGTATATTAGTAATGAAATGTATGGATAATTTAGGAGTTCTGGATGATTCCAATTGAATTTATATATAGTATTTCCTTTAAAGTTGTAATGTAATTATTATTATTTTATTTAGTATTCAAAATCTACAATACTATTCAGTCATTAATGGAAATAACTTCCTTGTAATAATACCAATTTAATAAAGTAAGGCACCAACATCTGGCTACTAGGTGTGAGGTCGTTATTGTTGGTATTAGAGTAAGATTAGTATAATCCTTGAAATGTTGAATTAGAAAAAATAGATTTGGAAACAAAACCCTAAGGTATAATTTGAGGATATGAATAGAATAAAATCATATAATTTTTTATGGTAGATATTATGAGTAAATTCCTTGTAATACTTCCTTATTAATATACCGCAAGCGGATGGGGTTCTATCAATGATGTACCAAGGGGTAACAACTCTGACAAGGTGTCCCAGGACTGACTTGATGTAACCTGGTACATTACAACTGGACTTACTGTGCACCTGATTTGAAACCCCAGGGGGTATATTCTTAGGATAATTCACATCTTCATTAAAAACCATTTTAAAGGATTCAAAATGTAAACATGTTCTCAATTAAATAGTTTTTATGACTATGGGATTATCTAAACATAAATTTATCAATTTCTATTATGTATTTTACGTGTATTGGGATTATACACTATGTTTCTAAATACTATGATCTAATATATTGTATTAAATTGTTTAGAAATGGCACCTATCAAAATGAATTGGAAGAACATAAATTTACATAATCCAATGAGTAATAATGATAATTCCATTGATGGTTTTAAGACAATATTTTGAAGGGAACTACTCACTCAAAAAATTATCATCATATGGGGTTATAGAATCATGTCCTAATATAAAGTACAAAATTTTTTCTATATATTATACCTTTAGGATGTAGTAATGAACGAAGAGGATAGCTAGAAAAAATTTAGATAAAGGGAATAAGTGAATGATGTATTTTCCCACATGTGAAAATTTTGGAAGGAAACACCTTGGTATATTCTTAATAGGAAAAGAAGTATGCATAAAATTTGGACAAAAATTCCACCCAGATCATTATTATAAGGATGATAATCAGTTTTCTATTGTTAAATGGTTCAAAATCCAAGAGATGGGACACTACAAAAGTCATCCTCCTATTCATCAATGGAATATACCACAAAATATGATCACGGATATTGGTCATGATTATGCTACTACCATGAATGAAGAGGAATGATTAATGTGCTTATGTTTCGATTAATGAATTATTTCATTCGAATATTTGATAAATGATTTACTGGATATAAGAATTATGGAATAAATAATTTTTTTATTTTAGTTCTATTTCATTATGGACTTAAGGTTGTATGTTCAATGGTACCAAGAAAAATAATTTACTATCAAATTAATCATTTAAAACACATGTTTAAGTGAATGATAATCTGTAAAATGTTCCTAGTGATGGGATAATGATGTCATATAGAGAGATTATTCTTATGGATAAAGTAAATTGGATAATACTAACTACTATGGGAATGATTCTAATGTTTTTGATCATGATATTTTGTAAATTTAAACCATTTATGAAATGGGATATGTAGATCATTATATGAGGTTATAGAGGTTAATGTATTAATTCAAAACATGGAGGAACCTATGATAGGAGATGAAGTATATATTGTTTGATGTTGAAAAAGGATAAAATTGTGTTTATAAAATTATATAATATATATATATATACTCTTATATTGTTAAATAATTTCTAAACTCTTGTAAAATAGTATTAAAAAAATGTTTTCCTATTTTCATAATATTTTATTATATATTTGAATTTTTTTCATAATAGTAATTTACTATTTTGTGCTAATTAACATTCTAATGACCATGTATTAGTTAAATTCCAATCAAAACATGATGGTTTTATTTCTCTTTCATGTCCTTGTTTTCACTTCCCACTAATATTATCCCACTCGAAAGCTTAATTTTCTGGTAACCAACACTTTTTCCTTAACCACGTTTTATGTGGATATTTTTTGAACCATATTAGTAATCTAGGTTTCCCGTAAGGGAATTCTCATGTATCAACCATTAACATTCAAAGTGAAATTTAATATTGTGAGGATGAAATTTATTGAAGGAGGGGAGAATGTAACACCCCAATATTTTATGGTATGACCCTTCTTAAATTTAATTTCACCGCATGTATAAGTTTCACCCGACACCAAAATAAAATGAACACTGAGAAGTAATTATGTATCATTATTTTGAAATTACCTTTATAACCTAGAAAATAAATTAGCAGGAATGAATAGTATTATTAAATTTATATATAATTTTTTTAAATAAATGGATTCAAATTTAAATACTGAAAGGTTATATTTGTCTAAAATTAGTTTTACCACATTATAATGATGAACATGTTTTACACATAATTTTTATTCTTTTATGAATTAAATTTCAAAAAACATACATACAAGGTTGATATCAGTAAGATATTTAGTGTCTGATAGGATCAAATTACTTTTTTTAATAGTAACTTAACCCTTAGGAATGGTAATGTTACCCTTATGAATAGTAATATGACACTTATGAATATAAAATCAGCCGAATGAATAGTAAACTCACCCATGAATGTATAAATTAAATTTATGCATCTTATAAATGAAGGTATGATATAATTATATCATAGTATAATAAAATAAATATTTTAAAAGTTAATAAATTGTGTGTTTGTATTAATGTAAGTCATAAGTATTTAATTACAATTTTATAATTAATAAAATTCCTTAAAAGAAAATTTATTTATATAATGTATATACATTAATATATATTTTTTTTCTTAAGATTTTAGTATTATTTAATGATATCTTAGTTATTTTTTTAAAATGGTATAAAAATAGTTATATATTAAAACTGATTATTTTTTTAGTAAAAGATTGTTTAATTTGATAAATAAATTTCTCATATTTATTAAATTATTTTTATAATGGATTTCATTTTTGAATTATAAAATTGATAAATGTATATGGTGAATTTTATGGATCTTTCTAAAATAATTGAATTTTCGTGAATAGTAATATAAAGAAATTTACACTCTACATACCTCATAGGCCAAATACACTATTCATTGAGTCATCATGGATTTAAGAACCATAATATAGAACATAAGTTAATTATTTTCTTATATTTGATTATAATATTCAAACTATTCATAAACATGGGAAAAAGTAATAAACAAATGAATAAAATATTCAAAAATCACCCCTCTCATACACTATAAATACTATCCCTTCTCCTCACACATTCTAAGCTTTTGGACTTGTCAAATTACTTACCAATAATCCCCCCAAGTCCCTCTCCACGTTTTTGAGCTCTTAGTCTCAACAAAAGACCAAACCATGGTGCCTTAAGGAGGTTCTATAAGAAGATGATTCAAAAGGAAAATCCTCTTTCATTTTCATTTAATTTCTATTATATTTCGTTTTTGATTTATTATCCTCTCAAAAACTCCTAATTCCAAATGAGCAATATTAATCCACTATCAACTATATAATTAATTTATATCATGTGAATGGAATATCATTCCTAAAAATTCTTTCTCTATATGCCTTTTATTTTAAAATCAAAATCATCATCCATGAGGTATAGATTTACCACCTTTGTGTACCAAAGACTTTCGTTATCCTTCAAATCTAGCAATGAAATCATTTTTATGAAAATATGAATATAATATATGTATTAAAACCTTTATTATGTTATTAATGTAATATATTAACACAATACTAAAGGATAAAACTAAATGACTTCGTTATAATCAATAATCATAATAATAATATAAAAGACAATCACTAAATGTCTCATCTAATAATTCATCCTCATACAACAAAAATAAATGTTATATATAACCTTGTACACTTATTTATGTTGATTAATAAAATATAAATTCAATTATGATGAATTATTACCATTCAACATGAACTTCTATTCTCATATATAAGTATACGAATAATGAAAACAAATGAAATTCACACTCCTGATAAATAAAATTCTATCTTATAACTCATCAAAAGGATATAAATTAACAAAATATAATTATAATAAATAAAACACATATATAGAAGGTTATTGCATAATTAATTAATGGATTTAATTTTATTATCCAGGATGTTAAGTTCAAGTGTAGAACACATTTAGACTTAAGGTAAGGGGTTTTTCAACTCACATTCATTTCCATTATATATTCCTTACTCAACACTAATTTCTTGTGTGTGATGTATTCAAACATTCAACTGATGTATCGTATTATTAAATTTTTTAAACATTCATGGTATTATATGTATTAATTTATTATTCTTAATTTTTGTTCATATTATTCTATTGACTAAAATGTGTTAATGGATTCCTCTTAAACCCCATTTTCCTTTGGTTCACTCTTTCTAAATCCTCCTCCAATGGCCCGAAGGCCTTCATTTTTTATTGACTTTTGACAATCCACCTTTCAAGGGGTGATTTGGAACCCTTATAAGGCCCGTAGGAGTAACTATTACATGGAATGTAGGCATTAGAGGAATTCATTTCCCGTAGGCTTCAAACATTACATACAACCCAGACTAACTACTTAGAAATGCTCCTCCCCAGCATCTTAATCGTGAAATAATCTCCCCACCAATGTATTGTTGTTAAACTAAGCATTCCCATTCATGCACAGGCTTGTCCCGATGGCAGGTGTCATACTCTCTCATTATTTCAATCTATTTAGCTTCTTCTCTGGTGAAAGCTCCTTGCTCATCCTCTTTATAGAGCTTGTTCCTTTTAGGTTGTCTGGTTTTCATCTACACTTAATGTGGCCTGATGGCCTTTAGGTGGCCCTAAGGCCTTACTTACCTGAAGTCCTGGGTGGCCCGAAGGCCTTATGGGATTCAGGGACCAAATCAGTAGCCCGAAGGCCCAAATAGGGGAATATTCTAGGCTGCTATAGTGCCATGCAGTTTCTACTACATTCCCACTATAGTTCCTACTACAGTAATACACCGTTCCTGCTACAGTACCTACTACAGTACCCAAAAATTCTGTCTCTGCCTAGATTTGATCCCTGGTTGGCTGGATGCACTTACAGAGTCCTTACCAACCAGGCTAAAGCTCATGTGCCACTCTTTCTACATCATTACTGAAATTTAATACTTTATTAATTTTGTATAATTCTTCTATATTCTATTTATTGGTTCCAAAATCAAATATCTATATCATATAATCCTTCATTTATGGGTTTATACATATTCTAAAAATGTTCACTTCATAATTTGTCCCAATAAGTAATCTCAATTAAAGGGATCATCCTGAATTAATAACCATTTTCAAGTTCACTATATAATATATTTTTATCCATAATTATTTTTATAAAATAAAGAATTTTATCATGAAATTTTGAAGGATCATTTCTGGTATTAGGACGGAAAACATTCCTTTCCTATTTAAATTATCTTTAATATTTTCCTTAAATTGCACAATTTTATTTATTTCTAATGTTTCATAAAAAACTCTTTTTACATGTTTTGACATACGATGGACATCATTTATTCCTAAAATATAATTTCATTGTACATGAAATTTCTATTATCGGATATACATGTTTTAAATATTATTTTAGTATATATATAAATGATTTTCCAAAGGAACTCTTCTTTCCAAAGTAAAAATAGTTTTTCTCATCTCACTTTTACCTTTTTGAGATATATGCTATGATCACATTTTATTCATTTCATGTGATGAATATACTACCCTTTTATGTATCAAATCACAAATATTCTTATTATTATAATATTATAGAATAATCCTTAATAAATTTAAAATTTTCAAATTGGTATGTGATACTTGGAATGTTTTTAGATTATTTTCCTCATAGAATTTATTAATGATTTGGTTAGTGTATTTTAATCTATGAATATTATTCAATTATTTCAAAGTTGTGTGGGAAACTCTGATTTAATGATATATTGTTATTAGAGATATGATTATGCATTGCACTTAGCATGAGATGGGTGGGGCCCACAATATCCCCTTGATGCATCGGTGGGTATCATGATACAAAACCGTAATATATTTTGGCTGAGGCCTTATCCATTTATTTGGAAAAGTCTTCTTCGAGGCCTTGATATTAGGTTCATGATTTATGACATATGCCTTCCATCATTATGATATTATTAAGTGATAAATCATGAGATTATTCTACCAGTATAATATCTATAGTGTATATTCATGTTATTATTTATATGGAATTATTTGTTCAGTATTTATTCATGACATATTATACACAAAATTGTGTTTTACTGATATGTGTTATAATTTATCCATCATTAAATACTGGTTACGTTATAGGTTCCTATGCATTTTATACTCTTAATGATCATTCGATCTCACCCTTTTTATATGTTTGGTTTCTCCAGGATTCTGAGAGGTATTTTTATTAATGGCTTGTAGGGATAATCTAGGTGTTATGGATGTTTCCAATTGAATATATATATATATTATATTTTATTTAAATTTTTAATGTAAATATTATTTTCGTATATGGATTTCCAAAAATACTAAACTATTTGGTCCTTCAAGATATGAATACTTTGTAAGAATACCAATGTAACAATGTAAGGCACCAATTCAACGCTACTAGGGTCGGAGTCTTTACAAAAAAACCAATTCCTACCTACCCTAACCTAGAAAATGTACCATGAATAACCAATACGGTTGTAGGAGTAATAGAAAAATAGATAAAATGAAAGAAAGATGGAAGAGGAGCTCATAACTATTGAATCACGTTAATAATAAAAATTAAATATCTATAGGTGTGTTTGAGATAAGATAGAAACCGAATGGAAGTCTATTTGGTTTTGGGGTCTGAATGAGGGTTGTATGGGTTGAAATCCAAATTTAAAAACAATTTGAAATGTCCAAAATTCAACATTCTAAGAAGGTAATGGGGTTTAATCACATAGTTTTCCCAATCATGTGACAACTATTTTGATCACTTCAATTAAAAGGTTTACGAGCAACACACTTAGGGAGCATGTTTGGGAAACCATTAACTAAAATCATAAACCCTTTGAAAAACCACCAATATCAAAATTTCAAGAAAAAAACCCCCAAAAATAAATTTAATAAACAACCCCAATAATACTACTAATAAAATGAAACAATGAGATGTCATAATAATCATCCTTTTCTATATATGTTCCATTATATATGATGATTATATAATCTCATATACTATTATTTCTCAAAGAGTGTCTTTATGGTTTAGCCAAATGTAATCAAGCACACATCCCACATTCATTAGATTCTTTTGACAAGGGGAACTTGTTTATTAAAACCGCAATAAGTCTATTTTGTTATTATGATGAAAATATTTAATAATAAAAATATTGAAAAAAATCATTTAAATATAAATGAATATTCTTTACATTACATCTATAAGGAAAAAAATATAACATGTTATAAAATAATATTAACAAACTATAATATAAAATAAGATATAAATATAAAATCCTAATATTACAATATGGAAAATCAAATAAATTAATATAAGGAAAACACAAACACAAAATATAATACTATGTCTATGTCTTTACATAGTTTAATCTCAATGTCCAGCAGTCCAAATTTCCCAAACAACCACAATCTATGCCCTTTCAAATCATATATCCTCTATAATAATGTTTTCATAACCAATAAAGTTCACACTAATGGTGTGAGAAATATAGTGCTTTTTTCCATTGAGGAAATTAATGCAAAAATAAATATGTAATATTTATGTTCATAAATTATGAAATGTATCGACAAATAAAATCATTGAAAATACTCATTTCATCATTGATTACTCATGAATCAACCTATTGAGAGATTGTACATTCATTTACTCTTTGTTTAATGAAATATGAATAGGTTATCACTAATACTATGAATTGAAATATTTTTGATGTATAAATCTATTATTAATCTACACAATAAAACATATGCATAATTTTCATCCATTTCATCACCATAAAGTACAAAAATTTAGTTGGGTTTTTTATTCTATCCCGATCCCATATCATTTACATAGATATGTGTTAAATAACATAAAACATTAGATAAGATACACCCCTTATTGAAAATAGATTTTTTATTATGGGAAACTTGTTTTTCATAGGATTTAGGCCTCTATGGTCTAGTTTCAAATATTGATCTTGAGAATTGGTATCATATCCATGGGTTTTACATAAATATACCAAATTATTTGGTATTATTTATTTTCTATTAAGAGGTGAATAACTTTCTCAGGTCAAAGTTAGTATCGTGATGATTCTTAGAGGACATATATGTCAAAATGGGATTTCATGCTTGATACTGAAATACTATTTATACATGTAATGATTATAGAAATATTGTATCTGTTTTTGACATGTACTAAAAATATTTTGAGAGGAATATTGTTTACAATATGTTAAGGACCCCATATCACCCTTATAGGGGAGGGGTGAATCATGGTGTAAATTGTTTTTTTAAAAGAAGTAGATCTTGTTCCCACATTTTTAGGAGCTTGTTAAATCTATTTATTGGTAATGTAAAATAATATAATGATTCACACACTGAAGGACCAGAGAGAAATGTTTCGTGGTTCACCAATACTAGATATTCCAAGGAGAATATGCTGATAGGTTTTTTGGTCATATCAAATTCCATTAATCCTCACTAGACAAGTATTAAAAAATTGTAGCATATTAACACTATTCCACGGTAACTACCTTTATAATGTTTTAGGGATTTCACATTTCATCCCTCATATCACTTCCATTGACTCTCCCTTCTACCTACATTTAAAAGAATCTAAAATCAGTTTGCCTACTTGAATTTCACTTCAATTGGTTGGCATTAAATCATGCATCATCAAATATAGGTAGATTATTTGTTGAAGTCATAGTTTCACCTGAATAAGTAATTCAATTTTCTATGCACAATTAGTTCAGGAATAGTTCCACCTTAAACTAGCCTGCTTAACCTGTGATATGCACTAGAAAACATACCCCCTCTACATACATGCTCCACAAACTGTAGATGCATACTTTGTCCATAAACAAAATTTATACCACTTCTTCTCTATGGATAAAATCCTCCTCTGTGAACTATCTTCTTCAAACTTTATTCTTCGAACAATGTTCCATGTACCATTATGGACCTCACCAAATTCGTCCTTGATTTCAAATCAATGTATCCTTTGTGATTTGGTCTTCTCGTGAACAAATATTGACATCACATACTTCCTCTAGGGTTTTTAATCTAAATTCCATGCCTTAATGAAGGGATTACTGCTCAGTATATGGGATAATAGATCCATATAAACTGCTAATATGAGATTTACCAAATCTTTTCCTTGTACCATGCTCCCATTAACCATCCTTACCTACCCAGTCCATATACCAACTTTTTATTCATGACCAACAAAAAGACAATCTGTTTTTCATAAATGACATTCCATCCTGCGAACAATTTGTGTTTTCTGAAACATTGGCCTTCCAGCAAACCTCCTTCACTTCATGAACAATTCCAATAATGTGGTTTGGGTACTATTTTTCTTATGTGAAGCATTATCACATTCCTCATTTTCAATCTACAAACCATGATTCATGGTCTGTGTAATATATACTCCTTTACATAAAATAATCCTCTTCCAAAAAACAAAACTGTTAATAATGAGGCCCAATAATTCACAAAACACTTGGAAACTATGCCACCATACACACTTTTTTGGCCTCCTCTATAGGAGCCCTTTTCTTGAAACCCCCTTAATCAACCTAACATGGATTGAAAATAAACATAAACCATACCCCATTTCATGCAAAGAGAACTCATGTGTCTAACAACATTAATTCAGAATGTGAATGAATTATAACTTATAATAAGATTGACAATAAAAAAATTAATGAAAATACTATTTAACAATATGGATTTTTTTGGGTAATATATTTACAAGTAAGAATTTATGAATTGATAATTTTAATGCAATTGAAAATAATGATGAGAATTTTGAAAACTAAAATTTTGTAGTTGGAATATGATGGAATGATACTGTGTTTTGGAAAAGTACATTGTGTATTTGATAAAAATTACAAAATCTCACCAACCGAGCTGAATTAAGCAGCCTGAAATATTAACATATGTCCACTTGCTAAAGAATAAGTTCTTTCAAGTTGAGATATTTCATAGACATGCATTATTGAGAATGAACTCACATACATTACATATAGAGAACTCATTATAGAGAACTAATAAAACAAGGGTCAGTGATTCTAAAGATCTCTTATATAGAACAACATGAGAGGCTATAGAAAAGCATAGACACCATATAGACATGATCAAGAATTGATGGAGTGCATATAGTTTATTAATCATCATGCAGTGGGTTATTTTATTATTTTTGACTTATAAGTGGAATAATTCACATGTTTTAATAAATGTAACATGCGGGATATGTGTGACACAACAACAAATGAGATGATTCAAAATAAATCACCTTTTACTTATTCCTTTATCGAGTTTATTTTTATAAGAACGTGAATTATGATAAATTTTGGAGATCAATATTATCTTGATATGATGAATATATCAATATAAATGAGTTATAAACAATCGTGTTCTAATTATAGGCATTGTATATTACTACCAGTATGACGAATAGTGCATTAACTGCATAAATAATGAGTGGGGAATTGAGCATGGGAATTAATCTACCATATGGAGGATCAACCATGACATATTTTTTAATCAACCATGGATGACATGGTAAGAAAGTAAACAACCAGAGACATATTAGTATGATTGACTGTGGGTTAAATTCAAGGAAAACTAACCATATGATATTTTATGAATTAACTGATAACACTGATCAACCGTGAATATCAATATGATAGAAGGACTAACCATAATAATATATATCCACACATCCATTTATTCATAGAGAATATGAATATATATAATAAACCTTTTTTACATAAAGAAGAATGCTAGTTTGTTTGAACAAGTATGATCTCACACATTATGATTTATAGAATAATTGTCACATAGGATACAAATGAAGGAGTAATAGAAAGATAGGATATCAATGTTTTTTTAATCTATAATTAGACAGTATATCCTAAATTTATGATGAGTTTATAATGTGTGAGTCATTCATGAAACTATCATTCATGACTTAATGAGCTTGATTCACATCAAATGATTACCATGTTTGCGTGTTTTTGTTACTTTATAACAACATGATTTATGGAGAAGATCCAATGTATGTTATAAGGTCAATAACACAAGGTTCATTCTATTTCATCAAAATTTATAGTACATTAGGTTTCTATAGGTTCCAATAAATATTGGAAGGTGACCTTTTAGATCCTCCCTACATGAATAGTATTTCCATACCCATGCACAATCATCCATGGAAAATGATATAGAAATTTAAAAGTAGTGTTTTTTGGGGATGTTGTGTATTTTATATGTTATTATCCCATGTACATAATAAATTCCAAGACATGAGGAATTTAAATAAGGTATGATCAATGATATCATGTAGAAATATGATTTCAAGGTTATTTAAAATACAAAAAAAATAATGGATGTGTCTTATTGTGATTTAAAACTAGAAAAACATGGAGAATTTATAACTATAAATGTTTAATGATGAACCTTATTTTATTTATGAAATATTAAATGTAAAATAATATACATGAATTAATGATATTAATATTATTATTATTATAATTATTAATTTAATATGAAATTATGGTTCATGTGATGAAGAAGATATTCAGGAGTCAAGAAAAATAAGTAGAATTTTGAGAACTATATGATTTAGGGATGAGTGAGAAAGTAAACTAGTGATGTAAGTATAGAACATGTTGGAGTAATGATGACTTGTTATAACATAATTTAAGACAATTTTAAGACCTACAAAATTGTTTATGGATTGTGTGAGGAAGTCAATCTAGTTTTGAGGTGTAAGCTATGAATGGTTTTTATAATAATCAGTCAGAGGTTGGAATCAATTCCCATAAGTATAAATATATTTTAGTGGAATTCATGACAATATGATGGGATATCATGTAATATTGGTTTTAGGCTATACAATTTTAATTATTCATGTCAATAGTGTATGAATATATGATGATGGTGTATAATTGATTTTAGAAAGTAATAGGTTTACAATGCGATCAAAACGTTAAAATATTTGTATTCTATGACTATAACATCTTTCAGTATTTGGGTAAGGCTATGAGAAAAAATAATAGTGGATCAAGGATTTACCATCTATATATGATTAATTAAAATGGATACTTATTAAAAAATCACTAAATGATTCACCCTCTTCCCCCTCTTGGTGACCTCACTTGATCTCATGTCTTCAATACTAGGTTCCTTATGGATAAAAGAACTATTGTTTGAACAAGTATTGAATATGGTATCTTAAAAAATGACTATTGGGATCCATGGTGATGCACTATGTCAAAATAAATTCTTATAAAGTGTTCAATTGGCTTGTATCTATGATTTAAATAGAGAAATAAGATGATGAGAAAAATGTGAGGTTTTTTCTTTTAGGGGATAATTAATGTTTTCAATGATATTAAACAACATAATCTCTCCAAACATGTTACTTTGTATGGTTTCTGACAGGACCTGATGTGTGTTTTTATTCACCGTATGTTACCAACTAGTGTCTCATCAGGACCCAACCAAAGCTGGATCTCAAGACATAACAACCTTAAGCCTACCTCCATAGGCTAGGGGATGGGGACCAATGCCGAAGGCATAACTAGAATGGGCAGGCACTTATCTAAGTTCCTATATTAAAACATATACATCTCAATGCAATGGTGTAGGGGGAACGGTTAATGAATGAAAGACTACTTGAAATTAAACCAATCATGCCTGAAGATCCGTACATTACAAAAGTAAAGGTGTGTAAACTGAAAAGAAAAGGGAAAAAAGAAAAACCCATATTGAAATATATCCCATCATCTGAAAAGATAAAATTAAATAGTTGCAAGATCCTAGCTACAGAATCCCAATCTAGAACCATCATATGCGGTCTAAGAACCCAATATCCCTTAGCTCCACTATAGTTATGGTCGACCTCTCCATCGTCTGTATAAGTCATGACATGATCAAGAAAATCCCATGTAGGGGTGATTATATACACTCCCAGTATTAAACACTAACAGATTAAGGGGGAGTAATAAGAGATACAAGAGGAAAATAAATATTGATGGTATAACAAGGTATAATCAGACACACCATCTCCAACCAAAAAATAATCAATGTAAGATCATCTAACCACAAGTGGATAAACATGGTCATTAGAATAACTACCCATCGAGTCTTTTCCAACTATAGTAGGAGAGTAGAATCAACCAACCATGTGAATATAAACAATGAAATCATGTGCCATACCCCACATGTATTCTAATCTCAAGGAAATAGAGTAATGGAATACAATATGTGGATACTAAAGAATAATACATATATATGGTCATTTAAATAATCCCACATGAGAGTGTAAGGGGATATTAATCTCATATATCATCCTAGGAAGAATAGTATCCAATACTTCCAAAATGCATTAAATGATTACCAGTATCCCACACCTATACATAGAAGTTATCATACAATTCTAATCATGCCTCATCAATTTAATACATATCCAAGTGGGAATAATATTAATGTAAGGGACCCACACCGTAGTGCATCATGGGGGGGGGGGGGTTCCACTTTGATCATTGAGGACCCATGTTGTGATGCTGCAGAAGGCTTCCACTCGGACGGTCAATGACCTATACCCATCCATGTCAGGGGTTACATTCTATGTCATTGAAGTCCATGAAATACTCCATATTAGGGTTCTACTTAGAAGGTTGAGGACTGATGCATGTCCTTTCTCGAGGGTGACAGTCTAGGTCATCGGGGACCCATGAATTGCCTCGCAGGAGGGTTCCACTCAAAAGGCTGAAGACCCATTCCCATCCTAGCTAGAGGGTTCCAATCTAAGCCATCAAGGACCCATGCACCACCCCATATGACAAATGCAATAGAATATTTGAGGAATCCACTATTTAGATTCACTAGAGGGTAGAACTCAATAGTCTCTAGTTATTCTTACGGATCACTTCCATCTTTGGGAATCATTTTGGGAGAGACATTCCCAAAAAATTAGACATCCTATATTGTAATCCACAATGGAGGCAACCGTCACTTACAACATTGGAACAAATTCAAGATTGGTAACTCATAGGCCAATATAAGTGTTCAGAAAAAAGAGATATTGACATTTGAGGTTTCCTCAAATGGAATCATGGTGGTGAACAATGTGTGATGGACTCACACGGTGCAATGTCCAACTCAAAATACATGATGTGTCCCTAGATTGTACATGAATCCCTATTTGTGTTTTAATACATGCCTTGCTGGTTGAATACACAGTGTTTCCAGGCTTACTGGGACTGAGTTGTGTCATACTGGCCATGCCCGTGTACAAGACCATATGTTCTTGTACATTGTACATGACATGTTTCCTTACAGGGGGTGCCTCCCATTTGACATGGCCATGTCCATGTACATGGTTAGAAAACCTTATAAATGATTGTGTACTCCCACATGCAAACCTGACCATATGATGTATCACATTGTGTGTCCAATTGGGGAATGATTACCTAGCATTTAGGTGGACTACAGGCTTTGAATTCCTTAAATTTTCTCGAACCCTAACTCCAACAGCTGAGGGGGCTACACACCATGTGTATATCTTTGAAAACATCATGTAGGAATTATTTTTTTAGTTTTCTAGATCCTATTACCATGTTATAATCTACATTATACTCCCTGGATCTTATCTTCAATCCAAAAAAACTTATGGATCTAGATGTAGATAATGTATTTGGACCATTTTTCACCAGAGAATGGTAACTGTTCATCATCATAATTCCATCACCCCAACCTCACACCATCATAACCTCTATTTTTAATTTATTAGTCTCAAATCATACCGAATATCATACACAATATGAAACTATCCCAGATCTATGGTTATTTCATTGATCAGCTAATTTTTCATGGAGCCTATATGAATATTGGTTTCGATATAGCTCAGTACCACCCATAAAATTTTTAATCAGGCCCTCGGGGTCCAGTCTGTGAAAAATTATAAGAAACAATGTGGAATGCACAAGAAAAAAGGATAAATGATAGATTCCATGTGTTCTAGAGTAATCGATCAAGATCAGGGATCTAATGGTTAGAAAACAATGGATAACGATTTTATTTCTTTAGACTGGTGTATGAAATTTTCTAAAAACTGACACATATCCAAGAACAAGGATAGATATGCTCAATTATTTAATCAAAATGATTAAAACCACAAAATGACCAGTCCTACCCCAATTAATGAATGATTGTTGATGTTTAAAACACCCTCAAACTATTTTAGTGGTGTCATTCCATTCAATGTGTCTTGTTCTTCTCTGATCTAGAATTTCTTCACTCTCTAACGTGATTCAACCATGGAGGGGGAAGAGAGATATCTAGAATTATATCAGGGTTTTTGAGTCTCTCCTTGGAAAATTCATCATAGTGATATTCTTATATAATTGTATATTATGATTAAATATATGAATTAAATAATTTCATAATTAATTAATCAACTTAATGCACAGCCAAAGAGGGAGGGAAATGAATGCCCTGAAATGACCCATTTTATGTCAAGCCTATAAGAAAAGACATTTTATAGACTCAACAATGGTATCTGATTTCTGAAATGATTTTTAAGAGTTATCTCAAATCCATTGATTTATCATGATTCCCCAATATAAAATATATGTTGTATTTTTATAATGGTAGTTGTGGACACACCATGCCTTAGAATCATACATTATCTTAGTGTTTAGATCTGGAATGATATATAGAAAAATTTTCAATGTCATACAAGGAAATGGCTGGGTCTCTACATCTTTCTTGCATTCAGAATTTTCATCCCAGGGAAGAAAAACAATGAGAAAATCTCAGGTTAGTAAGACCTCACATGGCTCTACTTTTCCCAATAACTATCCTCCAAATTTCGGTTCTTCCACAGATTGAAAACATAGGGGTTGGGCCATACATGTCGGGTCCACTCATGTTGATACTTGATCTCCACCGGGTTCTTTGTAAAGGTGATTATATCATCAATTTTTATCTCCCCCTAGTCGAATATGTCCTTGGGGTCTTTTACCTATCACGTCAACTACAACAAATGGAATATAAAATGCACCTGCTCCAATTGTGTGGGTTGGGTTAGGTGGTATGAAATCTTTCTATCCTTCTATGTGATATTCATTAGCCTAAAGAACCTTCGAGATATCATGACTCCCCAACATAATATCGTCCTTCTTCTTTAAGGGGATACTTTCAGAAAATGTGGTCTCCCGTCTCAGATTCCATGAGCCTACGATGATGATCTTCATAAGATTTATATCTAATCCAGACCATCCTCATACGCTCATATAGAACCTGGACTATCTCCATCATCACTTATAACATCTATGGGCCCACAATATTTGTCTCACTGATCTCAATCATGTAGAACGGTGACTTTTAGGTTCTCTTATACAGGGCCTCCAAAGGGGAAATTTTGATTGTATAGTTGTAGTCGATGTTTTACACAAACTATAGCAAGAGAAATTTATCCTCCCATCTCTAGAAAAATGTTTAACATGAAATAATTTAGTATATCATCCAACCCCTATATAGTTCAGTAGGTCATCTAGTTTTTATAGTGGTGAAAGGCTACAGTTATCCTCGTTTGGGTCATGAATGAATCATATGTGTATTTCCAGAATCCCGATGTAAAATGTGTTCCCCGATGGGAGAAAATCACCAATGGAACCCCATGAAGGAAAAAATCTCCCATAGGTACATCTTCCGAAAACCCTCTGACGAACATCACTCCAAGAAAGTAGGGAAGCGCACCAACTCCATCAGTCGGTCAAGTATCATCTTGATGGAATCATTCCATTTCACTGTGTGCAAATGATCTATGATAATTTACATGTATATTCCATCCCATTTCCACTCCAATATATAAATGGGATATAATAAACCTTATTAAACATGGTTATCCTTTTTCACCTACGTATAGGTGAGGCACTGAGTGATGAACTTAACTACGCTTCATCTCATTTCCAACCACCAAAACTACCACTGAAGGTCTCTATAAATATTCCACAAAACGGGTTATAAAACATTGGGTGAGGTGTGTAACTCCCACATCCCCTACTGTTTCATTAAGAATGAAACCACTGTTTTCACATGGAATAAGATGATGGGATTCCTTCATTTGAACATACATCATTGAGTCACATGTGGATATCTGATCATGTATGAACTCATCATCGATATCTCCTAAATAGGACATTCTCACATTCTCTAGGAGAAATGGAATCAATATCATCGAATATAGAAAAGGTGTACCCTCTTCTCTATTAGGGTAAGCTACAAGAAGACCAACTATTTTGAACCCTCCTTCAGTAAAAAATCATAGAACATCCTACTAAGGTAATTTTCTACCATATTTCATTTTCTTGGAGTACAGACTATATCAATGTCATAGTCTTTTTGGAACTCCAACAAGCATCCCTATGTCATGTTAATGTGTCTATATGTGAATACATACCTAATACAATAATGTTATGAGAAAACCATGATACGCTCCCCCAGAAGGTAGTGCATCCACATCCTTAAGGCAATGAATACCACTGCTAGCTATAAGTTGTAAGATCCCAGACATCATGAACGTATATAACTATTTATATTTTGAATTAAATACTTAAATTTTGTTACTAAAATATTTATTTATGGTATAAGGATTATCGGGGGGGGGGGGGGGCCATTTTGGTGTATAAGGCCTGAATGAAAAGGGATAATGGCTATCTAGTACTTGTTTCATAGTTGGCGCATTGTTAGAGTAAACCGTGCAAGGGGTAAAGGAAAATCATTTAACATTGGATAGAGTAATTTTTCATGGTTGGAACATGGTTTTTTATACCATTTAGGGGTGATATGGACTCTTCATGGATAGATCTGGGTGCATGGTCAGTTCATGGTTTAGAAAACAATGCAACTAAACTATTCATCGTAATTAAAAATTTAGAAATATTGTTTTCCACCTAGAGATTTTAAGTTCCTCAACTGATTTTCTACCCTATTATTATTCCTCTAGACCCAATGAAGAACCAAAACACATTAATATTTCTGGGGGATGATCTCCTTCATTTCCTGGAAATTTTTAGTTCCATTGGTTCATTATTTAAGATCCAAGTAAGTTTAACACTCCTTCGGCTTCTCTTTTTTGGAATAGGAATTTTTTATTTTTTCCCTCCTCTTATGAAGCACTAAAATAATACATCTTTAGAAGATAATAGATTAGTTCATTAAGTGGTTTTTGAATTTGGATCAAAAGATGATTATAAGTACGTGGTAATCTTTGGAGTAGAGGTAGCTAGTCTACAAGTCATATCTTATAGCCTTAAAGTTGATTTGTGCATGTGGAGTTGTGTTAGTGGTTCTATCTTATTGTGAATTTTAGGCCTATAATATGGTTTCCTAAAATGGTTGAAAGATTGATGAAATTAACCCCTCATGATCCTAGTGGGAAGTGTTGAGATGATTTGACTGGTTTAGGGCCATCTATGGGGTGCACAAGCTTTCCAAATCATGGAAAATTTTATGGTTAATGATTTCATTGATTTATGTTTACATAGATACAATGATAAATATGTTTATATTGATATTTTAGTTTTAATGAGAAACTAATGGTGGTATTTTCTAGTCGTTGGAATTTGCATAAGATATTTTTTTTTTGCATGGGGTAAAAAAGGGTCAAATGGATTAATGTGTATGTGTGATATGGCTTATGAATTATACATGAAATGCATAAGGGGGTTAATGAATGTGAAAATGGTGAACATGATAAATGAGTAATTTATTATGAATTAATGAATGTGTCAATGGGTTAATTTATGGGAATTGTTAATCATGCTAATGTATTATGGTATAATAGGAGAAATGTGTTAAATGGGATATTCGAGTAAATTGTAAATGTTATAATGGGTTAGGGAAAAATGATGACATAAAAATTATATTAAATTTTAATTATTAATGTCATGTGTATTGGTTTCACATGTTCTTTGATATGTTATATGTGGTAAAAGGATAAATAAGCTTGTGCACATGGCTTGGTTATTATGGGGTAATGGACTTGTGGATGTAAACCCATGGGATCGGTTAGACTGAGGTTCTAAACCCCAACACATAATTAATGAGTTAGGTAAGGGGAATGAGGCTCTATAATCCATATAGTTACATTTGATGAGATCACCTAGGCTGAGGCTTCATGTTAGGTATTATGTATTTTTCTATGAAATGGTTACGCTTACTGAGATAGTGAACCTGATTTATTCCCTTATGAATGGTAATTGATTGGTGAAGGAAATTTTATAAATTTTTCCATTGGCTAACCCATGGATTATGTCATGAAAATATATTATGTGATAATCATGAAGTAAGTGATAATAATGTAACTATTGATGAAAATGGTTAAAGTGAATGTTGTTAACTGATGTAACCTAAGTTACATTTTTTTATCTTGTTTTTTATTTAGTACATTCATGAATTACATATCTAGAGTAAATATTTTTTAGGCACCATTGGTGGTGGCCTACTGAGTTTTACTCAAAAACATATCGAGCCTCCATTGGGTACCTGAGTAGATTTATTGATTGTAGGTCAGGATAAGGGAAAAGGCCCTATGATAGGGAGTTGGGTAGGGCTTGGGATGTGCATGGATGTGGATTTGGACTTGGTGTTAGGTCCCATTTCGGGGAATTGGATAGTTTTATTTGTTTTGGATTTCCGTCACATTTGACACTGTTATTAGGCCATCAAATATGTATCATTTTTTATGAATTGTACCATGATTGGGAAAATATTTGTAATGCAAGTTTCTTGTTTATTTCTTATTTTTTCGTTCGATTCTTATGTAATATGCTATGGATTACTTTGGTAAAGAGGTTATAGTCACCTATTTTTACCTATTATACCCTCTCTTCTAGTCAATATCCTCTAGGATATTGCGAGGCATGCATTGGTTAATGTGACGACGCAACTATGAGCAGTAGTTTAGTGGAATCTAGACCGGGGATGTTAAAAAGTTGTCACAAAGGAGTTGTTTTCTCATTGATAATACTTAGGAATGGTATATGGAAGAATATGAAGTGTTGGGAATTGTAAATGAGCTTCTTCATGGGAGGTTCTAACCCTTGTATGAGGGAAAACCCATGTACCATGTGTGGGAATTTTTGTTCATGATGTATGTGGTTATAGATGAATGAAAATTCACTTTTGGGTGATGAAGTTATTGTGTGATGTGCTGGTTTTATGATATTTTACACCTTTTTGAAATAGATCTATGATGTGAATTCATACAATATTATAAGAACATCGAAATATAGGTGGAATCCAACATGATAGAAACACATGAGATGGGTGTGTGGGTAATTAAGGGTTAGATTCATTTAGATTTCATGAAAAATTTGAATAGAATGTTTTCTAAAAAAGTTTATGTAAATGGTTAAATGAAGAGAATGATAAAAATGGTTAAATAATTGTTCTAAATGAAAGGCGGTAAATGAGTTAAAAAATTTGGTTGTAACGAGACTTGAAAAGGGAAATCTACATTAGATGGAAGGTTATAAATTGTTGTTTTGGGAATATTTTAAAAAGGGTATCTATTGAATGGATTGTGACTATATAGGTTGGATTAAACGTGGTTATCCATGCCATTTAGTAGGGATAATTAAGGGTAGTGTTCTATGTGTGATGATGTCTCTTGAGATAGTTTATTAAAAATTGGGTTTTCATGGCTAGTGGAGAGATTTCCTTTATATAAAATTGTGAAAACCTTATGTTTTGTGTTCTTTGAATTTTGTTTGGAATTGAATATGAATTCCGCCACAATGACATGTTCCAATTGGTAAACAAGAGGTTATCACTGAGAATGATACACTAATATCAGAGTATCAAAACCTATTTGATCCTGATAGTCATAGAGAGGAGTTATTCCATATTAACATCCCTCATTTCATTCAAATGATTGAACAAGACCTAGGGTCAGTTATAATAGGTATGTTTGATCTTACTAGAGATTTTCAATAACTACACCAACAAAAATTCTCTAGAGGGGGTTGAACCAATTAAGGAGTGTTTTAGATACAGTTTATATAGAAAATTTTAGATAACATAGAGAATCTAGTAGAGAATAGAGTCATGTTTGAAGAATATATATCGTGGGAAAAACCAAAATGTTGGCAAGACATTTATTTAAGATATAATAGGTTAATGTTATTATATAGAAACTATTCTACTGAAATTTTTCATAAAATTTCTTCCTAGAGACCTTGAGTTAGGATTGGGATATATAGTTTATGAGCTAAACATAGGTATCTATGTCAGTGATTGATTTTTCGGCCTTCTCCAAGGACATGCAACGCTTTGTCCTAGAGTTGGCCGAGCAAGTGTCCACTATGAAAAGATGTTTCTAGGATGGACTTAGACCTGATATTAAGTCCCAAGTCATCATATTTAAACTATGTATTTTTAAATATGTTTTGGATCAAGCCATTATTTTAGATGAAAACATAAAGGGGGCACCATGTATTGTGTTTTTTGGTTCCATTTGGATCGACCAGTGTTATGACATATGAGGTAAAGAAACATCGTTTCAAGAGTATTCATTAGAGTGGAAGTTTGAAGATTAGTCAAAATATAGGATCATACTCTAAGTGTGTTGATCATGTGTTTTTTAATGTGTGTGGAAGGTATGGGAACATGTGTGGACAATGTTCCTAAAAACCAGTTGAGTGTTGAGCATGCAGAAAAATGGGGAATTTGTAGAGATTATCTGTGAACCTTTTATAGATGGGAAAGGATAGATTATTTAGGATGATTCCAGGTGTTTAAAGGGGGTTTGATACCCTATATCAGGAAGGATGTTTTTGATATACTGGTCTTAATAGTAGATTTGGTGGGCATGGTACACTAGGGTGGGAGCATTTATATCAGCAGGGTAGTGGAGAAAGAGGAACACAGGCTGAGAATTACGATAAATGGGCATGCCAGATTCATGTAGTTTAGTTAGAACATAAATGTGGTGAGGTTGGACCATTTACCATCAAATTTATGATCCTTTAATGTTACATACTTTTTAGTGATTTATTTGAAACAAGTTCTTCATATTGTTTTATTTTTTATCAGTTTGTAGTTTTGTTGGGACTTATGGTTGAATGTTTGTGTGGATTCATGTAGATAAATGATCTGATAGTGGTTCGAGCATAAAATATCCATCAATGTAATGGGTGTTCTTTTATGGTTTCCGGGTACCAATTTCTATGGCAATTTTTTTGGGGTTGAGATGTAAGGTTCTGAACTAATTTTTGGGCATGGTTTCTTTTCTGTTGTACCAATCCCATATTAACGGTTACCATCAAAGGGTAACAACCAAAAATATTAATGGGGATATGTACATCCATCATGTTTAATGGGATGTTAACTAAGTCCATTTAGGGAAAATTTTATAGTAGCTGGGTTAACTCATAGCCCATGTGGCTTGTCGTATTCCTGATGATGATGTAGTAGTGAAGTTTAACTTTCCTCCTAAAATGAATTGTTTTTAGGATGTGTATCCTGAGGACGTATATGTGCTTATGCTGAAGAGAGATTTTGAGTTCATGAAAGAGTTTCTATAGAGATAATAACTAATTTACACTTCTCAATATATTATTTAAATGAAAGAACAACAATACCTTAAAATCAGTCCGTTGAGTAGGATAATAAAGTTTTTATTCATCTTAGTATTCCACCCTGTGTATCTCCAGTGTTGTTTTATATGATGGAATATTGATCATTGTATTTGTCAATAGATTATAGGAAGCTTAGTTAGTTAATGGTTAAGAACTTCTATCAACATCCTCGAAACGATGATCTCTTGGACCACCTATGGGGTGATTCAATTTTTTATAAAATTGATATGAGGTTAGGGTATCATTAGCTGAGGGTTATAAGTTCTGATGTACTATGGAATGTACTTAGAGGAATGTATGCCTCATATAAACATTTTATGATTTTATTCAAGTTTAAAATTCACTGGTAGTGTCTATGGCCCTTATGAATTGAATCAATCACAAATATCTACATTAGTTTGTATTTTAATTTTTTGATTACATCTTGGTGTACTCCAAGAATCATGATGACCATGTGAAACATTGTGAAGTCATCTTGAGCACACTAATATTTCTTTGGATATATTCCAATCTATCTAAACACCATTTCTAGATTGATAGGATTGATTTATTAGGTCAAATCATCTCATAGGGATGCATTTTAGTGGTCCCAAAGAATGTGTAGGTAGTTGTATATTGAGAGAAACCCAAGAATGTTTCTGATGTTCTAAGTATTCTGGGACTCGTTGACCATTACCAGATGTTCATAAAATACATTTCTCATTTTGAAGCACCAAATTGTGGTTTAAACAAGAAGTTCATAATAATTTAATAATATAGAGCATTTGACAATTATTTACAAGACATAAAGAAGCAAGTGACAACTGCCCCAATTTTAATCATACCCGAGTTGTGTTATAAGTATATCTGTTTTTGTGATGCATATCATGTTGGGAATGGGGAAATGTTTATGGGTAATGGTCAGGATATAGTATATGGGTAATAGATGTTGAGGCCTCACAAAATAAATTACCCTACACGTGATCTTGAATTGGATGTAGTGTCGTTACATTGATGTTTTAGTGGAACTACTTGTTTGGAGGGAGGTTTACCAAGTATACCAATCAAAAAAATCCTTATGTACATCTCCTCTCAATGTGATATGAATCAAAAAAAGTGAAGATGGGTTGTGTAAATGATATCCTTTGATTTTGAGATGCTGTACACACTAGGTGAAGTGAACAGTTTTATGGATGCATTGAGTTGACGGACTCAAAATAATTCTATTCAAGAAACAAGATATGAGTGGATATTTATGGAATTGTTTACTAAGATACATCTGGAGTAGAAACAAGTCCATGAGAATTTGACCCGTACATCCTCGATCGTTGAGTCCACACATCCGATCGAAACTAACTTGATGCAAGGTGGGGATCTAGAATATTTTTCCATTGAGGGAATGTCTTAAAGGTGGGGAGTCAATTTCGGGTCATCCAGTTAAATATGATGGGATCATTTATATTTGTTTTCATCTTGCGGTTTCAATTTGTATTAAAGAATATTTGATATGTTTGTTTCATGAATCAATGTATTATTTTCGATGTATGAAGAATGTAGTTGCATGATTTTTGGTACGATGCCATACATGATAGCAACTGAAGGTTGGACATCAGTGACTGGGTGGGTTTCCACAACCATTACACATTTTGTATGGGAAATGGGATGACATGAAAATAGATTTTGTGGTGGGTCTCCCAAGGATTCCTTATAATAGTTATAAGATCTTGGTAGTTTTAGAAAAATTGACTATGATAGAACATTTATTTCTAATTAGAGAGATCATCATCATGGATCGGTTTGGTGATTTGTATTTGGGATATAGTGTGGTTACATGGGGTACTGTGTGTGATAATTTCGTATAATGATCCATGTTTTAAATCACACTTCTATAAGGATTATATAAGGCACTTTGTACCTAGGTGTTTTGGAGTACGACATTCAACTTGTACATAGATAGGCAACAAGAGCAAACTATTCAGGTTATAAATGGCATGGTGGGTGCATGTGTTTAAGATTCTGGTGGATCATGCTAAAGGAATTTAGAACATGTTGAGGTTTCCTAAAACTATAGTTATCATGATATTATTCAGATTTAATTGTTTGAGTAGCTCTAGGGGAGACCATGTTGATCTCCATTTCAATGGATGACGGATGAGTAATTAGAGTTGTTGGGACTGAGTCTCTTGTAGGATATATCGAAATAAGTTTAGTTAATATGGAAACATATTTATATTGATTAGACAAGGAATAAGTAATATGAGGAGAAGACTCATCAACATCTTGGGAATATGGTTCGTGATCATATGTTTATTCATGTATCACCAAGGTTTGGTCACCATTGTATTTGAAAATATGTTAAGTTTTCACCTAAGAACATGGGGTCATTCGATATCATGGAGAGGATCAAATCATTAGCATAATGATTGGATATTCCATTGTGGTTTTGTGGTATGCATGATTGTTTTTCATGTGTCACAAATTTGGAAGAAACCCTTCGACCCATGTCATGTGATTGAGGTTGAGGATGTTGAGATTTGGGTTGATTGACCTTTAAGGAGCATATAGTTCATATTATGGATCACAGTGAGAAATTCATTTTGGTAAAGACTATGACTTTAGTAAATGTCTTGTAGGAGCATGGTAATTATCATGTAGAAACATGGGAGAGAGAGTTTGATATGTGATATCAGTGGCCCAATCTCTTTATTTCTAAAGATCGGCGATTCTTGGAAATGTGGCTAAAGGAAGAGCGATTATAAAGTTGGGAGTTTGTAAGATCCTATATTTCATGAAAGTATGTACCTATTTAAAATTAGTTCTAATCCATTAAATATGGTTAATGAAATGTTAACTGATGGTATGAGGAGGTTCAAGGTTTTTCTGAGGATTCGGGGCACGAAATAATTGGAAAAATGGCCATCTAGTGCATGTTTCACTATTGCGCAGAGTTAAAGTAAACCATGAAAGGGGGAATTTCAAGCCTTGTTAACCTTACGTAACGGAATTTTTCGTGGTTTTTTTATGGTTTATGAAACTATCAGGCATCCCCAGGTAACCAAGAAACATGGTACCCTCTTGGATAGAGGCTAACCCAGGGTTGGGACACGAGTTGTAAAACCATCTGGTCAAGCCATGATCCTCATTAAAAAGGAAGTTATTTCCATTTACCCACTCAGGATTTTATGTTATTTTCCTTTCTTCCACATTATTCTTCATCAAGACTGAGTGATGATCATAATAACAAAAATATTCACATGGGTTGATATCCTTAATTTCTAGTCATGTTGGAGAGTTGTTGGGTGCAGATCAAAGCTCCGAGTTATTCAAACACATGCTTTGTTTTCCTATTCTGGATTATGGCATGTGGGATTTTCCCTATTATTTTGAATCCATATAACCATATTTTTTATTGTGGATCATTGGTTAGGTTTCAATGGATTCTTGAATCCAGATCTGAGTAAGAGGATATGTGTCAGTTCATCTACGGAGTTGGGTAAGGTGGTCTACATGTTATATCTAATAGTCTTGAAATTTATTTGTGCATGTGTAGTATTGTTCTTAGTAATATCTTATTATGAATTTGAGAAATTTTATAGGGTTTTAAAATAATTTTAAAAATGTTGAAATGATCCCTTTATGATCCCAGAGGGATGTGTTGAAGATGATTTGACCGGTTTGTAGGATTGGTATAGAGTACGAGGTTTCCAACCTCTGATACCAATTGTAGGATCGAAATAATGATGTAGATGCTCAATATACAATAGGGGGTGAATTTTATTCTTAAAAAATTTCCTTACACAAATGAAATATCTAATTTTAATAAAGTTAAACTAAGAACATTCACAACACCTCTAACACCAATTGAAAAATTGTAATAAAGAATGAAGTTATAAACTTCAAGTCCTTTGTACTTTCTTAAAACTGGAAAGAGATTCTGAAAGTAGGTTCTGGAAATATGGATCCAGAAAATGAAACTTAACTAAAGATTACAATATGAGATTCTACCTTAAAGCATATAGAATCTAAATGGAATAGAGTACTTATAATGATGTATTAGAAATTTATACTTTCCTTGCAATACAATATGCAGTGGAAACAAACAAGTAGTAGAACTACAAGTAACAAGATATAAGTCTTTTAACCCAAAGAGAAGGGTATCCAACAACCTTGGATAAAGGTCCCTTGATTTATACATTCATGCATGTCTGTCTTACCCACACCATGGTAATCCCTCGATACGAAGATCAGAATCTCTGTCTTGCTATCCCCGCAAGCCCTCAACTTCAAGGTAGTTGGAAACCTCTGTCTTCCTCAGCAAGGAAGCCATCGAACTTCAACGTAGTCAGCACCTCTGTCTTCCTATCCCTAGAAGTCCTCGAATGTAATCACCAAAATTTGGAGTTGCATTAATCTTTGAGAGTTAATAAGAGCCTCTCTCTCTAGAAATCACTTCCATCATGTAATCACATGAGTCGAAGATCAGTTTAAGATCAGTCTTAGATCAGTCTCGGGCTCTTTCAAATGAGCTCCTATTTATAGGCAAGGTCGTCTCCCTCCTCCAACGGTCATATCTTCCTTAAAATTCATAGGGACCTGTACATGTGTCATTTAGCCAACAGTTAGTTTATAACGGAAAAGAAGACATCGTTTTATAACAAAACATGTGTAATAGAATGTACGACATCTTTTTAAGTTTAACAGAAAAGTTTGATGTGAATGTTCGGAGTGTAGGAAAAATGTCAAAGAGTAGAAAAATTATAAAAGTGTAATAAAAATGAAAGTTCAGAGTCTAACCAAAAATAATATTCGGTGTCTAAATAAATTCAGATTGTATAAAGAAAAGATGATCAGATTCTGTTTAATAGGTGAATTCGGAATGAGAATTCTTCATCAGAATTCGTAATTAGAATTCGTAATCCAGATTCATCATTAGATTTCAATGTCGAACTTCATGAGAGTTCGTATCAAGAATTTGGAGTAGAACTTTATCAATTTTCGTATCCAGAATTCAGAGTGAAACTTCATTACAGTTCTCATCTAGAATTTGGAGTGAAACTTCATTATAGTTCTCATCTAGAATTCGGAGCCTAAAACAGAATTCTTCATATCAAAGTTTCAAATGATTCCACTACAGAAAATATCACCTATACCCAAGGTTTTAAACCGTGGGTACAGCTTCTAAAACCGCGGGTATAGGATATACCCACGGTTTCAAAAACCGTGCACTGCAGTGCTGTCACAATAGGTCTATACCCACGATTTTCTGAAAACCGTGGGTATAGCCCACTAATATTTCATATTACCCACGGTTCTGATAAACCATAGGTATACATCTATACCCACGGGTTACAGAACTATGGGTATACATTTGTTTCCCAACAACATATATACCCACGGTTTATATAACCGTGGGTATATATGGTTTACCTGGAAAACAAACACAGGTCACACAGTTCACCCAGAACCCATAGAAGCAGACAAAAACCCAAAAACGAAGCAGAATGCAAAAGCCAAAATGGAATCTCACCTTGATCCTTCAAACCAGAATGCAAAAGCCAAAATGCCCAAAATGGAATCTCACCTTGATCCTTCAAACCAGAATGCAAAATCCAAAATGCCCAAAAACGAAGCAGAAAAAGGAATCACACCTCGCTCATGATGAAAATGGACAGCTTGGAGGACACAGGTAAAAGTGGACGCTCCCCTTTGAAATAGTATGTTGTTTTTCTACATGAAAGCAGTAAAAGTGGACGCTCCCCTTTGTCCAATCAAACACAACGAATCTGGATGCTGGAAATGGACCGCTTGGAGGACACAGGTATCAGTTTACAAAAAAAATCCAATGAAACCAAACGGTGAACATATAATTGAACAAAACAAATACCCCAAGCATGATCGGTGAACAAAAATGACAAACAACATATAAATTAGAAAACGCTGAATCCCCATTTCAAGGCCCGACAAAAATCTCAACAGCACAGATTCAGTTCACAAAAAGCACCATCCAAAAAAGAAGAGAGAAAAAAACAAAACAAAATCCATTCCGACCGAACTAAGTTTCTTCCTCGCGCATGCTGAAGAAGCTGAAAATCGTCAGTCAGCTAAGCAACAAGAGTGCTCGCTGTGGCGGATTCGTTGCACCAGAGCACAAAAATGAGTCAAGAATAGTTCAAGCCACCAAATACTTTTATAAATTCAGAATCATGTATTGTAATAAATAAATCATATTTCTGATCAATTATTAACAGCCACAAATTCTATTTTTAATTTCTAATAAGATCAAAATTTAAATTAGAAGCATAAAAAACTTACTATTTCCAGACAGGTGGAAGTTGTTTAGTCCTCTTGTAATAACGTGCAAGCCGATGAATTCGGCTTTTGACCAAGATTAATCTAAACTTTGAGTCCTTGTGTTTCCTATTCCTTTCTAGATGCTTTCTAATAGCAACAACTTTCTTAATGAGGTAGTACAAATCCTCAGGAATTTCAGGAGCCAGCCCTGTCTCCATTCATGGGGGGAAAGCAGACTGCTTTATTAATCCATCCAGAAAAAAAGATGATAAATCAGGAACAACAGCATCATATTGAGTGAAAAATTACCATGGGCCTTCAGGATCCTTAAAACATTTCTTGCAGCGACACTTTTTACCTGTGCAACCCCTTGGGAATCACGCAGGATGATGCCAATTTGAGAATGTGTCAGACCCTTCTTTGCAAGCTTGCAAATGTTCTCCTCAACCGGAAAATACACACCAAAATAATGCATATTGCCCATGTTTCAACAACTGATAATTAAGTTTTGATAGCTTTAACTGGGACGAGAGTGAAATCAATAGTAAAAATGCAACACAAAACCAGCACATAGTTTCAATGACCATCAAATAAAAAAACCAGGAAAACCAATAAAGCAGATAAAATCATCTACTTCAAGGAGTCGCACATTCTAGGTTTGGGGTATTGGTTCCAGTTTTGAGGAAAAAGATTGATTTCCAGTTTTCATTTTTCAATTATTTAGTAATTTCCTAGTTTTCATACTTAGTTTTTAGGATTCCTATTGTCCATTCCAGTCTTGTGTGTTCTTCAATTTTCCAGATGACGGCAGATGTTCGAATGATCGATTCTAAATCCAGGAGTTGTTCAGTTATATTTTCTAGGTCACAAGCTATTTCAGATAAAAACTAGTCATGTGTTTCATCTTCTACCCCTTCTCCTGGATCTAGGCCTTCCACGAGCACCCAGGATCTGCAACACGGCAATAGGAGGGGTAATATGAACAATGATCTTCTTCACAGAGGTCTATAAGCCTTCTACCTCTCCTTTGGAATCCACAATCCTTGTTTGTAAAAAGGCCCTAGTAGTCCGTGATTTTATTTTCAGGAGAAGAGCCGTGTTTCAGCTTCAATTCAGGTCCAGAAGTAGAGGTCATGATTCATGTTTCCGATAGAAATTGCATGCATATTCCAGTTTCTGGAGTCACAGTTTGCTTGAATATGTTATTGTTTTTTGGTCCTGTTTACATTCTGTCTACGGTTAGGGCACATCGAATAAGTAAAACAAAGACAACAACACTATAGGAGAGGTATGGCCCTGGAGACGTAGGGGAGACCACCTCTGATGCCCTCCACTTGGCACCAGTAGTTCAACTAGAAAGAGACCCCCCCTCTCCTCTGCGGTTGCTTCCCAGCAAGTCACCCGTTATGAAAGAGTTTTGCAAAACTAAACCACCCGAGAGCACTCCCCGCCTATTTAAAGAGGGCCCCCACCTTCTAACAAACCAACCATCTCACTGATATTCCCCTTTTTAGGCAACGTCATCATTTGGTCGACCAGTTTGATAGGTTTGTTTTCGCTACCTATAATTTACAGTACAGAGTGGTTGTGGGGATTTCGGACAAGTAGAAAATAATGGATTGTTTTTTTCCATACAAAGACATCATACTAGTGTGGTCTACAACTCCTCGTGTTTGCAATGAATTTCGATTCTATATTTCACATTGGACCTATGATTTCTACATGAATCATGATGCTCTATCGACATCAATTTGGGATAGTTTTTCTGAACACCCCCTTCCCTTTCAAAATCCTACAATTATTCATATTCTTGGAAATATGGTTCATCGCTACTTGTGTTCAAATAGTCAAACTGAGCCGATTTGTCTTCACATCTCCCTACACATCTATTTTGAGGTCGATGTTTCTAAACCTCCCATCGACTATGTTTGGATCACATTTGGGGAGGAATTCTTGTTCCAGAAACCTATGATTTTTGAATCATGGACTGACTTCTCTTCATGACACCATTTGGGGTACTTATCCAATGTTTATTGGCGTGGTCGCTCAATTCACCCATGGTAAATGAATGAAGTTCCACAGAATGGGTATACATCTCCCAATTCTCTAGATATTGAAAATCAGGGTGGAAAGGCCTCATAAACGATTTTCCATCCCCCAAATGATAAGGTTTCTAATGATTCCATGGTCTCTGAAATTTTTTGATATAATGAAGTGTTACATGGGTATCAACCATCAATAAGGACCAATTATTGAATAGGATCATCTTATTCATTATCGGGTTTCTCCTTCCATTACAAAGGTTTTGGAAGTCATCTCCTGGGAGGGTCCAAGTACTCTAGGAGTGGATCAACACCTGCATTACCATTCTATGGTGACTCCAATAGTAGTGTAGGGTGATAAGCCTAAGGATTCATGTTCATGGGTCATGGATTTCTTCTCCTACTTGATCCATTATTTGGGACTGGGAAGACACTAACAAGTAACCTCAATTTATATGATGTGGATATGAGAAGCCCACAGGTCCAGACATTCTAGTACAAGTCTTGCATTCAAGACCATCCTATAATGATATGGTTAAGTCAGAAGGAAAGGTCATACTTTCTAAAAACCGCTTTTCAGTGTTGAGAGTAGAAGGACATACACTTGAGGAAAGGAATGATTTGGTGTATTCCCAAGATGTGAACCTCTATAAGAGTTTGGAGGCTCCCAATAAAGAAAGGTATTATAATTCAGATACGCTCATTGAGTCTATGGAAGTGGACATTGATGGGGAATAAATTATAACCACTTAAAGGAAGGGGGAAACACTCTTATCGATCCAGAAGGGTTTACCACTAGTGTAAGGAAGCTTTTTGTGACAAGATCCTTCAGGTAATTACTACATAAGAGGAATATGACCAGTTACTGGGGAGGCATCTTTAGGGTATCCACTCCAAGGTGAAAGGTGTCTGGATCCACAATCATCTTGGCATACTAGAAAATGGTTTCAATGGGAATATTATTTTTGTGGAAGATCTCATCTAGACTTTTGACAACGTACCATACAACATTGAAATCTATCTTAATGAAGATCGGTGTGAGAAGGATTCACCTCTAAACCACTAAGAATATATTTATATTTATAAACATTTTTTTGGTGTTTCATATATTTGTAATGTTATCATTGACTACACATCAATCCTTTCAACCTGACACTAGCCAAGATTTTGGTGAATATATTTATATTTTGTGAACCTTCAATGCTCTGAAAACCATAATTCACATCACAATAGTCACTTTATCTCCACAGTAAATATGAGTTCAGTTAGTATATAACTTGAGTGTTGAGAACAGGATGTCCAGCAGTAGGAGTTGCAGAATTTTCTGTAGCAGAATGCAAAATAATAGCAGGAGAAACAGTATGGAAAAAATCAGTATTATATAAAGGGACCATGCTAGTTTTTCCCATTTCAGAAGAAACATATTTATCAGCATCAGTTAGCAAAGTCCTCTCAGTGACTGTGCAATTAGTGCTAAGCAGTGCAGGGAGAGGGTGATTAGGGGTACCTGTTTGAGCAATCTTGGAAATGCTAGCATGAGATGGAACCACAGTATTAACTTCAGGAGAACAGGAAATGAGAGATGTTGATCCCGCTAAAATAAGTGAGTCATTCACATGCTAGGTTTTCAGAGAACTTACCAGGCCATTGTCAGGTTTAACATGAGCCCTTTCAGCCAGATTGCTTTTGCTTCTCAGGATGACATCCCTTGTAGAATAGATGTTTTTGTTGGTATCAGTAGGGATGACAGGATTAGAAGCCTACTGAGTCTTGCAAGCAATTCCTTTGCTGGTTTCTATACATGAGACAAATTCATGAACATTCAAGTATTGGTTAGAAAGTGTAGTGGTCTTATTGTCATTGGTGTCATTGACATCATTCAAGTATTGGGAGTCTACACAATATTTATTTTCTTGATAGAATTTCTATACATTCCAGTAGTGTATTTTAACCAAAATGGAATGTATATAAATATGAAATGTATAGAAAATGAAGTAGGGTAGATTGGACAATTTTCAGTTTACTCTCTCTAGTATTTCACAACCTGAACCACTTTCTGTCTAACCCAAACCTATTTAACTCATGTCATGTCCAAATATCATGTCAAGTTAAAAAATTTCACCTCCAATTGAGGCAAACAGAAAATAATTTTAAAAAATCTAATACAGAAATCCCCCTGCCCAGCCCTCCCCCTGCCCAGCCCCCCTCCCCCTCCCCCCATGCCCAGCCCCTCCCCCTCCCCCCATGCCCAGGCCCTCCCCCTCCCTCCCCACTGCCCAGCAATCCCCCCCTGCCCAGCCCTCCCCCTGCCCAGCCCCCTCCCCCTCCCCCCATGCCCAGCCCCTCTCCCTCCCCCCATGCCCAGGCCCTCCCCCTCCCTCCCCACTGCCCAGCAATCCCCCCTGCCCAGCCCTCCCCCTGCCCAGCCACCCTCACCCTCCCCCTCCCCCACTGTCCAGCCCTTTCCCTGCCCATCCCCCCTCCCCCTCCCCCCATGCCCAGCCCCTCCCCCTCCCTCCCCACAGCCCAGCCCCCCCTGCCCAGACAACCCAAATAACAGAAATTTTCAAACAGTCTAAACAGAATTTCTAAATCAATATGTGTAGAAATTGTCAATCAACCATCACCTCTTACACCTCTTACAGTGAAGAAAAACATAAATCGGTGTTAAAGGAAATTGTAATTTTACCTGAAATATACATTGGACATGGTTTCGCCATATGGGCTGGCCAAATCTTTTGAAAATCATGCATGGGAAACATTATGAAGGGGCATAACACACTGTTTGAGAGACCGATATTATATATGAGAGCTCAGGTTGGCACTCTTCAGACTGATATTATATATATGAGAGCTCAGGTCGATACACTTCAAATAACAACCCTGATGAAAATATAATCCAAAATTCATTTCATTTCATAAAGAAATTCACATACAGCAGTCCACCAATACAAAAAAAAACTCCAACAGAAGTCTGTCTGCTAAGTCAAAAATGGAGGGGATTAATATCCACACCATCACCATCATCATCATCCCCAGGTCTAGCATCATCATCATCATCATCAACATCATCACCAACCGCACCATCAGCATCATCATCAGCAATCTCATTACCAACAACAGCATCAACAACATCCTCACCAGCTCCAGCATCCTCACCAACTCCATCACCACCACCCTGACCGCCACTAGGACCCTCATGGGAATCACCCGAGGCATAATTTAAAGAGTGCATTGATGCCATACATGATTGAAAAGTGGCAGCAGCCTCTGATGGTAGTAACTGACTCAAAACTGACATTGATTTCATGAAATGTTCATTCATTAGCTTACTTTTTTCACACTCCTCTAATACCATTTTCTTTGTTGTAGCTAATTCAGCAGAGCTTTCCAACTCATAGGCCTTAGAGGATTCCGATGATGACCAATACCTAGAAGGGACAATGTTTTTGCCTGGTCTACAATGGACTCTTCCTTGATACTCCGCACCTAACACCTGACTCAAATGATCATTTGGCCCTAAGTTTTCAGCTTCCTTTTCATCCATGGCCTCCAAGGCAGACTGTTGAAATTATAAACATATTAAATTATGAATTTCATATAAATGTTTGAAATATAAATAAATAAAACTTACAATTATATCTTGTGTTTGTGAATTAACTGGAGTTCCATCTTTTTTTTTTCTACTGGAGCAGAATAATTTGGAACGAGGTACAGGACATTCAATTCCCAATACAGCTTGCTACATATGAGAAATGCACTAATTTGGATTACAACCATATATGAGAAATTCAAAAAATTGGATTGAAGTGAGTTGCAACAAAGACCTACAAACATTGAGGTAAATGGCAGTCATAACCAATTTGTGGTTTTCTGAAATGGTTTTCTGAAATGGGTTTCAAGGAAATATACTACTTGTTTAGAAAAAATAGGCAAGTCTTCTCCTAGTATAAGATGTGATTTCCAGGATACATAGACTAACCAAGGGAATGCATGAATAAATTATGATGACATGTTATAAATAAGGACATTGTTTTAATTCAGATGAACATACCTGTTGTTTCTCATGCTCAGGCATTGTAGTGCGCCCTAATGTGTGTAAATATGTCAATTCATCTTTGTTTTTTTTTTGCTTCTCTCTGACACTACCTAAGAAACAAAAAAACAATACAAGTAATAAGAATAAAATTTTTATATAAAAATCATTAAAGATTGGTAGTACCTTAAACCGTTCAGTCTTCCAATGTGCGGTCATTTTTTGATATTGACTTTTTGGACAGTCAGGGTTTGTGGGTACACCCTCTAACTCAGTACCCACTCTACTCCTCCAACCAATATATAACTCATGTTTGTATGACCGCCAATACTCTCCAAGATCACTCAACCAAGCATCTTTGGCAGCTTCACCGTTAGGAAAGTTAAATCGACTCTGCAACGAACATGTTAAGTCATATAAATACATTACTAATATAAATATAAATTTATAAAATTTCCATACCCATATCTGCGCCCATGCCCTATCCTTGATGTCAGCACTGATATGTCTCCATGAGACCGGTTCCACTGGAACGATATCATGATATTTGGCTAAAGTATCCCTGAAACTTCAACCCTCCTTAGCATTTTGACCTACCATTTGATTTTGAGGATTATAATCCACCATAATATGAGTTTCACGATTCCAGGCATCCCGCATTCGAGTGCGTCCACGTCGCCTACTAGAAGATCCCACTAAATAAGATAAGAGGTGAAAAGAGAAGAGTTAAGTGACAATACAATAGGACAGAAGTGAAATTATATATTTTGAAAGATTTATAAAAACACCTGATGCAGGCTCCTGAATAGACTGTGAGGCATCTGTAGATTGTGCTGGATCAGCATCCTCCGAAGGAAGTATCTGTTCCACAGCATGCTCCGGCTGATCTTCATGAATAGGTGTGGAAACTGAAGGAACAGACTCAATATGTGTAGGAAGGATGGTAGGAAAAGGAGGTGGTGCATACATGTCAGAATATGCGTAGTAAGTCTGGGGATACATGAATGGATATGAAAATTGTGCAGGTGAGAACATCGGTCGAGTCGGCATGGACATGGAATGGGAAAAAGAGGGTAAATGTGATGATGATGGCGGCATGTATGGGAACATCCCAAGGGTCTCAAGTGGAGGGCGTACATGTGTGGTAGATGGGATGTCCAATGATGGGTCAGTGGGGGGAGTGGTAAGAAGGGAGCTCGGCCTAGGCCTAGGAGAATCCCTGCTCGGTCCCATAGTTGGAAGAGGGCACTTTGGAGTTATATGTCCCTAAAAAAATTGATCAAAAATATTAAGATTACATTATATGTAATGCAGAAGATAAATATTAGAATTATTATACTCACTGAAGACAACTCAGGGTCGCGTCTAACAGGATCAACATCAAATAATCTATTCTTGCGAGCTTTTGTAGTTTTCTTCATAATCTGCATAAGAATGAAATAAATATTTTTTAGCAACAATTTTTACAAATCATACATACAACTTAGAAGTCAAAGAAGACAAATAACGTCATAACAGTTTTCAGTAATGATAATTTAGAACCAAGTTATACAATTTTTAAAACCACATTTAAACCGAGTTTTCTGAATTGAAATAAATATAATTAAATGAAAAAAAACCAAACAATACTAAAACAGACATATCATTCAAAACTAAAACTAAATCAATGTAATTTCATTAGTACCAACCTGAGAAACTCACGTCAAGTTAAACTGAATGAACTCTGAATATATATGGTTGTTGTTATATACTACCCTCCACCACCTCAGGTTCAACATCATTTCTCACAATGGGACAATTTGCATCATCAAATACAGTAGTTTGGCTAATACCGATGGGGGCATCAATAGTTACAATTTCATCTCTAGCATCATGAAAAATATGTCTTGGGATTACTTCATTAATGACACCGTAATCAGGTTTCAAATGATCTTTCACATAAAAAACTTGTTTTTCCATTGATGCCAAAATGTATGGTTCATCAGTATGCTAGAATCGACTCATGTCAATAACTCTAAATCCACAATCATTAATAAATGTACCATGTCGCGTCATTGAATCAAACCATTTACATTTCATCATAGTGACTCGACCTTGAGAGTAGTAATCCAATAACAATATTTTCTCAACCAGTCCATAATAATACACATCTTCATATCGAGGTCGACTATCTGATTCACTGGCATAACAATCCATTCCAGCGGTTAACATAACGCCATCATGTTGTGTTCTCATTTTCATTGCTCTATCGGTTGTAACAAATTTATATCCATTGATTATTAAAGATTTGCAGTCACGAACCAAAGAATTGGGACCAAAAGCCAACGCTCTTAATTCTTGAGAAATGAACTCAGCAGGTAAACTCAATACATGGAATACATATGACTAATATAATTAAACATATATCTATATTTTAAGGTATTTAAAGTAATCGTCATACCTTTGATTTCAACCAAGCTGGGAACTCTTGGCTGTGTATAGCCTCTCTACTTCTCAATGGAAAATATCGATGAACTCTACCTATAATTTGTTTATGTTCCCTACATAAAATGATAATAATAGTATAAGGTATATGTGATATGATATCGTATGAGATTACATATAGATATTCAAATTACTTACTTGATATAGGTATCGAACAAACCACAATTAAACAAGACTGTACGATGTGCCATATTCCGATCTTCAAAGCTCAATGTAACCAATGTATATGACCCGACAATTCCACCTGTTTGAGGAAGAGAGGGAAACGAGGGTTGAGTTTCCTCATACTGCTCATCTTCATTTCTCATTGGTCGATTATGTCTTTTGGTCACATCGGACAAATACATTGAACAAAAATCCATACATTCTTGGGCCAGATAACTCCTCACAATGGAACCTTCAGGATAATTCTTATTTCGGACATATGATTTCATTGTGCACATATTTCTTTCAGTGGGATACATCCACCGAAAAGTGACTGGTCCCCCAAGAAGTGTCTCAGTTGGAAGATGAACCGTTAAATGCAGCATGCAAGTGAAAAAGGATGGAGGAAATTTTTTTTCCAACTCACACAGAATTAATGGTGCATCTTGCTGCATTTCTATCAACAATGATTTGGATAACCTTTTAGCACAAAGGTCTCTAAAAAAATGACACAAGCGAATCACCGTCACTCTTACATTTTTGGGTAGAAAATGCTGAATTGCTATTGGAATCAATTCATGAAGAAGGATGTGATAATAATGACTTTTTAGGGATTTCAATTTCAAATTTCTTCTGTTGACTCGTTTAGATATGTTTCTGGAATAACCATCTGGAACATTGATATTCTCTAAAATTGCCAGAAATTGATCTTTCTCTGTCGGTGTCATCACATAAGAAGCACAGGGAACATTCCATTTGTTTTCACCGATACAAACAGGGTGTAGTTCTGGTCGAATACCCCAGTCCAATAAATCCCGACGAGATCGGAAGTCATCTTTGGTCTTCCCCTTAATATTCAGAAGAATTGCAAGAAACATTTCACATATATTTTTCTCAATATGCATTACGTCTAAACAATGACGTAACAAATTAGTAGACCAATATGGCAACAAAAAAAAATACTTCTCTTTTTCCAATTGTAAGTGACTTGAGTATCAGCAGTTTTCCTATTTTGAGATTTCAAATGACCTTTGCGTAATGAAAAGCTGAAATCTTTCAATTCATTAAGCACATCACTTCCAGACATATGTTGATGTGGTTCTTCAGTGTCAACATTATTATCAAACCTCCGACGATTCTTCCTGTATTGATGATCCATTGGCAAGAATCGACGATGCCCCATGAAACTGAAACTACGACGATATTTAAGCCTTTTCGATTGTGTATTCTTCATAAAAACGGGACATGATAATTTTCCCTTCGTGCTCCACCCGGACATCATTGCATAGGCAGGGAAATCATTTATGGTCCATAGAAGGGCAGCACGCATCTGAAACGTATTCTTTGAAGAAGCATCAAATGTTTTCAAGCCCAATTCCCAAAGTTGTTTCAATTCTCTTATTAAAGGCTGCAAGTAGACATCTATATCATTACCAGGATCTGAAGGTCCAGAAATCAGTATACTCAAGAAAGTGAATGGTTTTTTCATACACATCCACTGAGGAAGATTATAAACATGAATAAAAACCGGCCATGTGCTATGAGCAGTAAGTATCTGACCAAACGGATTAAAACCATCACATGATAGGCCTAATCTGACATTACGCACCTCAGCTGCAAAATCAGGATGTTGTGAATCAAATGTCCGCCATGCTAATCCATCTGCAGGATGGACCAGCTCATCATTACCTTTAATTCTCTCAACATCGTGCCATCGCATATTGGCTGAGATTTCTGGAGACATGAATAGATTTTGAAGTCTGGAAATCAATGGAAAGTGCCACATGACTTTCTGTGGTACACGAGATGGTGTTCCATCTGCATTTGTCTTCCATAGAGATGTACCACATACTTTACAGTCATTACGGTCAGCTGTTTCCTCCAAAAATAAACTGCAATCTTTCGGACAAGCATGGACTTTATTAGTAGCAAATCCAAGCTGCTTAATTAACTTCCATGCCATGTAATGATTTGAGGGAATATAGGCACCATCAGGAAGCAAGTCCTTTAAAAATGTAAGAATATAATCAATGGAGGTATTAGAAATCCCATACATGGTTTTCCCATGATATAACCGCATTAAAAATTCTAGCTTATTCATTTTAGTACATTCTTGATATACTGGAGTTCTGGCATCATCCAATAAATTTTTCACTCTCTCAACATCATTGCCTTCAGTATTTTCCTCATGTCTACTAATATCATTGTCTTCTTGCACCGGCATACTGTCTCTCTCGGAATGATGCACATATGGAAACCGATCAAATATCAAATTATCCATGTCACTTCTTTCATTTCGTTTATGAACAGTCAAAGATTGGATCATCTCTCCATGGTGAAACCAAACATTATAGTTTTCTTGAAATCCAAATTTTGTTAAATGGTAACTAACTTCTTCTCATCTTAACCATGGTCTTCCAACAAAATTATAACAGGGACATTGTATACAACCTCCATCTGACGCATTGTTAAATGCAAAATCTAAAAAATTCTCCAAATTATTTTAAAACTTGGTTTAAATCCGATCGGCACGATACATCCAGCTTTTATCCATTCTATATCAAGAAAAAAATATCTTTCAGTCAACAATGTAAATCATATTTAAAAAATTCATTACAATCAATTTCATTATTAAATTAATCAAAGCATATTAGTAGCTAGCAAAACATATTTAATGGCAAGAGGAGTCCATTATTAACAAAGTAGGAAAAATGGAAAAATGTTCTACCTTGAGATGTAAACTAAATAAAAAAGAAAAAAATGTCACTCCCAAGTGGTCATTGAAGAAAGATGTTCATCATGGGGTTTTAGTATGAAGATTATGCTTCTATCACGGTAGTAAAGGCTATATTTTTAGTATCGCATGAATGGTATATAATGCACCAAGTTGTAAGAAGTGTATGAAAGGTGAATGCATAGGGATGAATTTTTTTTGTAGTTATTGTGTAATCATGTATAATAAATTAAAGTATAGGTTTCAGGGTTGAAGAGTGAGTGACCATGAATCGTGAAACATTGTGAGGTTTTTGTGTGATGAGGAGTTCTTATTGAGGAAAACACATGATCATATATGCATGTATGTAGAAAATTAGGCTTTGGATCTTAAAATGGTATATTTCTTAATGATTTGTGACATTCATGGTTAAACATATTTTTACTGATAAAAGGATAAAATAAATCACTATTGTTAATAGATTCTATCATTGATCAAATTATCCATTTCTAACAAAGTTGATAGTAGATTTATGAGATATATATTAAGGCTCTCAACTCACTGGAGGAGTGTAATTGAGCAGAATTTTGGGGACCTTCAAGGCTTGAGGATCTACTAATTGGATAAAATGTTACTTCTAATATCATTCATCTATTGAGAGACTCTTAGATATTGAGGATCTACTAGATTTTTAATATCATAGTTGGATTAATAGTTGAGGAAGACCAGTGTTCTAGATTTTGTGTAAGATTATGTTACTACGTTATTTTCAGAAATGAGTTTTCATATAGATTAGGGGATTATTTTAAGCCTACCAAATACTCTGGTTGTGGAACAATATCAGATCACTTAAGGTAATGAAATTTTGTATTATTTTTGTGATTTTGTTTAGTAGCTTAATAAAATATTATAAACTAGAAAGATCCATAAATAAAACACAATGGTAGGTCGTAAAAGTATTATTAAGAGATATCCTTTAGGAAAATTAAATATACCTAAACTTAATTCTAAGATAATACCCACCCCATTATACCACTTCATATATTAGTGGAAATCAGTGTATCAGACTTTTCATGAACTCAGTAAAGATGTCATAACCCACACTAAGGGTAGAACCTTGTGAAAATAACTTATACTAATATTTAATTTACATTATATATTTCATGTGCTATTGTGTGCTAGAAAAAAATGAAACAGATATGTAAATATCCTAAACAGTAGCAGGGGTTGAATTATTGATAGGGGAATTAAAAATTGTAAGAGTTTAAGTACAAAATAATTCAATTAAACAGGTCAACTTGATTCACCACCCATAGTGGATACACAAATCACTAGGCACCACATGAATATTGTTTAGTTTTTATGGTTTAATTAAATAAATAAATAAATATATATATATAATGAACTTTAATTTAATTTCAAGTTTTATAGATTTATTTAGCTTCCTTATATTTTTTATTAAAATTTCACACTCGAAGAGGGTTAGAAACATTAGTGATTAGACACTAAAGAACACATGTACAACACATGATACACATTGAGAATAAGATAATTTTTTCCCTACTACATTGTGTACATTTGTAACATGGGATAACCATTCTAAAACCTATCACACTGAGTGCACCAATAGTACATGAAATTCATTCTACCCCTAGTGCTCCGAGTAAACTAAAAATATAGGATAGCCACTCAATACAAGATATATACAGTACACTAACAGGACATGATAACAATATTACTTAATAACACTGAGTATAAATGGTTATATACCTTATATATTTATTTGGATACTATTTTGAATTCTCCAAGTTTGATTCCATCCACAAGTATGGATTCAAGGTAGAATTTTAGTGCATCTGGGGGATAGCAGTTGTGAAATTTTTTCCATATATAAAATATTAGTGTCTCATCCTTATCAGTGTGTATTTCAATATGATAATAGTAAATATTTAAATATTTTTACCTATTCCTTTTATTATTATTTTTTATACTTTAACTTTATTTCAAATGACTTGATATCTAAATTATATGATAATCAATAAAAATTAATGTTTTGTGTTTTATGTTGAAGTGTTGTCTTTGTTTTATAGTTTTAAATGAAACGATGATTTTAGTTTTTTTTAAAGTATATTTTTTGAAAAAGTTTAACAGTTTCATGTTATATTTATGTTACAATGTTCTGAAATAATAAATTATTTTGAGTTATCGTGGTAGTGTCTTTATTTATTATAATAAGAGTCTATATTCTATCTAAAAATAAGTTTACTAAGTTCTGTTGGGTATTCAATTTTAATAATTGAAGACTTCTTTTTATCTAGGAATGAGTTTAATAAGTCATGTTGAGATGGACCAAGTATGGTGTGACATCACCTAGAGGGATGAATCCTTGAACAATACTTTCATTTTTCCTTTTCTAATTTCAAATAAATCAACCTTTGTCACTTGTTTAAGTGATTTTTTAGGGTTTAGTGTGAGATCTGTTTTCTAGGTTATGTGTTGGAATCTCAAGATGTTCATCCATCAGATGTTACAGTAGATTATTTAGATAGATATAGTAGAACAACACAATACAAAATTATGATTCATAAACTTGAAGTCAGTATATTATAAGTACAATTTCTAGTTGAATAAAACTTTGATAGAGCCTCAATGTTTATATTCAGTAAAAGAATCTAGATAGATGATTTCATAGGATGGGTTAGAGTGGAATTTTAGTATATAAATTATGAGGAGTTTCATTAGATTCATGTACCTAAAACTCATCATTCTCCTTCTTGGGAATCATGTTAATGAAGTTGGAGTTAGCACCATAATTCATAGAGGCAGAGATGATGAACTACCTAACAGCATTCACAACATCCTCATGAACAATCTCCCAGTAAAAAATGAAGAACTTATTAGATAACACATCCGGCCCTAAAACACTATCAATGTTCAGAGAAAATAATGCATCCCTAAACTATTTCCCCCTGGAGTCTTAATCAGATCCAGATTATTTTTATCATCAATGGTTGGAATGATATTCTGGTCAATTAGATGAGAATTATCATTCCCATTTTCAGAATATAAATCTAAAAATAGCTCACAATCGCATTAGAAATTTCAGATTCTGTTGTGAAGGTTCTTCCATTAATACTAAGAGCAGACATCCCCTTCTAAATTTCCTTTAATTATGAAGACAATTGAAGAAATTTTAGTTCATATCCCCTACCTTTAGCCATTTGATATTGTAGAGAGATCTAGCCAGATTCTCCTTCGTATTGAGAAAGTCATCCAGCCTTGAAATAGCCTAAGTTTCATCACTTGATGGCATAGAATTCAATTGATTAGCATACTGAAATTTGAGGAGATGAGTCTCAGCATCATGGATATCTTCATCAAGCTTCAAAAAGATACACTTACTCCATTCCCTAAGCTGCTTCTTAGTAGTTTTAATCTTAGAGGATAAGATCTGAGAGGCAGATCCCATACTCCCAGAATTCTAGACATCAATGACAATCTCCCGACACCCCTGTATCACAATCCATAAATTATTGAATTTAAAGGGAATGGGGTCCATACTTATCCCACCATAAGAAATGTCCACTACCAAAGGGTTATGTTCAGAGTGCATTTTAGGAAGAAGAAGCCCAGATGCACTGATAAAACCATTATTACCATCAATTTGAATAAAGCACCTATCCAACTTACTGGCCTGCCTCCCATTAAGAGTATATCTTCCCCAGGTAAAATCAGAACCAACCATAGAGACTTCAATGATATTAAAAGTATCAACGCAATGTGAAAAGTCAGTTGCAGCAGTTTTGTTAAAGAAGGATCCAGTTTTTTCATCTGGTCTCAAAATAGTGTTGAAATCACCAATGATGATCCAGTTAGAAGGAATAGAAGAGGATAAGGTAGATATGTCTCTACATATGTCTCTACTTATCAAATATGAATTGGAATCATACACACATGAAACAACGAAGTATTTCCTGTTCAAACAAAAAGAAACAGAAACAATTTGTTTCCCTTAAGTGCAAGAAGTTAAACTGATAGAGTCATGCTTGAACACCCATAAACTCTCTACATTTCCTTCATTAAAATAATTCTTAACAAAGAAGTACCCAAGTGATTCCCATTTGAAAGCTTTCCAACTATTGAACCTCATCCTTGGCTCAGCAATACCAATGATGAGGGGCTTATTGGTCATAACTATATGTCTAAGGGCCTTGACTGTGGGAGCATTCCCAAGCCGTTGACAATTCCAGAATAGAAGTTTCATCAATGCGGTGCAGACATGGACCTTGTTTGGACCCCAAACCTAGTAATATATTTTTTGGACATTCCATTACCATTATCATTGGTATCCTTATGTAGAAAGTCTGAGTCATATACTATAACATCATCAGATTCATACTCATGGACATCCTCATCCCCATCCCCAGTACAATCTGACCAAAACGCCCCAGAGAGTGGACTGAACTTATTAATGGAGGTGTCAATCCCTATTGTAAACTCATTATCATTCTTCCTCTTCACAGTTTTATTGGTGGGGACTTGAGTAAAGACCTCCACAATAGAATCCTTAGGATCAGGATCTTTCGAACAATGACCTTCAGAATTAGTAACAGGAATCAAATTTGAAGACTTATCCAAAACCAAAGGAGAATTCCCCTGAATAATAGTTGTTGCAGAGTCAGAAGTAGGGATTTTTGGTCCCTTATTCAGATCAGAACCCCCTACAATAATATTAACATGATTCACAGGGGAAGCACCCTGATCCAGTGACACAGCAGGATGTTCTTCAGAAGCAATATGGTCACTAATAGAAGGAGTCGTGCATATAGACTTTTCATGAACAGCAGCCTGGATGTTATCCTCCAAATTATCAGTATGGAAAGGAAAATCAGGCATACTTATAAGATTCAAATCAGTGGAAAGAGCCTCTTTTTCATCCTGTTCAAGCTCAATAATACCAACAAGGGATAATAAATCAGCTTGTAATACCACTTGCTATGATACTGAATTGTGAAAGTCAGAAGTGGAAGATTTCTATCTCAGATCAGCTACTTTCCAACATCCAGCCTCATCATGACCCTTCATCTTGCAGAAGGTATGGGTATTTTTTTCATTAATCCTTATGGTCTTCCTCAAACAGACTCTACTGAAATTGAAGGAAGAATATGGATGTTCTTGTTGTGTCTAAAATATAGGTTCTTTTTTTACCTTGGTTTCTTGAATTATTTATTCATTTTATTCTTGAAGATAGATCTTCCAATTTTTAAGTTTCTTTCCACTTCTAATGACCATGATATTATCAAACAAAACCATCTGTTGTGTTGAAGTATGTTTCTTAAAATTTTGAGCATGTTTTGATCATCAGTTTTGATGTATATTTAACTATAAAATAAAGAATATCATATTGTAAAACATTTTTAGTCTTTCATATTTCATAAATTTTATTTCAAAATAACTTTTGGGACCATCAAGGCCTGAGGATCTTTATAACAATTTATTCTTCTTTTTCTAACTAAATACGAAAAATGGTCAGCATGGGTAAAGATAATACCCAATAAAATATGAATAAACCATAATATGAAGAATTAGTTGTTTAATCTACAAAAACCTCAAATCAACACAAATTAAACTTGATGATTCAATAAATAACTAAACCCAAAAACTCTTCAACACAATATTGACCAAATTAGAAGGCCCAAAATCAAAAAAACTTGAAAAAAAATAGATCCAAAAATTCATAGAGAATAAAAAAATCAAGGAGAAAAAATTACAAACCTAAATGCAATGAATCGGCCGGGACATTGCCGGAGGAGAGGGATCCTACAGGGGGAAGGGGCACGTCACTGGAGCTGGAGGAAGGGAGGTGGAGGCCGAGACGTTGAGGTGGAAATGCAGGCCGAGAGGTCGAGGTCGGGAGCGGATGTGGAGTCTGGAGTGGGGATCAGATGGCCGGGTACCGGAGGTCGGATGGCCAGGAGGCGGAGGTCGGAGAGGGGAGTAAAGGGCTGGGAGGCGGAGGTCGGATAGTCGAGAGGCAGTGGTCGGGGAGGGTGGAGAGGGCCGGAGGCGGAGGTCTGGAACCTGGGGTTCGAGCGGGGGAGCACGAGAGTGAGGAGGAGAACAGGCGAGTGAGAATACCCCGATAAAATTGTGGATTGAATACCCACGGTTCAAAAAAACCGTGGGTATTGATAAACAAAGAAGGCCTATCCCCACAGTTTATCAAACCGTGGGGATAGATGTGTAGGGATAGACCCCCTTTCCAGTAGTGTTCCGAAAATATAGAAATGAATCTGAATATTATACTTGATAAATATATGGATATAGATAATAAAAATATGATAAAGATAATTTTCCTTATAAAAGTGATTTTCCTTATAAAATCAATTTTCTTTATAAAAGCGATTTTCTTTATAAAAGAGATTTTCCTTATAAAATAAATTTTCCTTATAAAAGCGATTTTCCTTATAAAAGAGATTTTCCTTATAAAAGCGATTTTCCTTATAAAATAAATTTTCCTTAAAGATACGGTGTTTGTGATTTTCAAAACAAGAAGGAATGGAAAAGTCATAAGGAAAACCTTATTGACTCAACAATCTCCCCCTTTTTGGAAAGCACAAACATCCTTTCCAAAAAGAATGACTAAGTAGAAAGAAGGTAAAAAATAAAAATATTAAAGCTTTTCTCCCTTTGCTTATGGATGTTGATGAATACGACTAACTCCCCCTTAGGCTTTGAAACTCTAAGGATCGTATTCTAGATTTCCGGAATGGTATTCCATTAAGAATAAGAATGTCTTCTTTAATGAAAAACTCCCCCTTTGTTAAGGTTATTTTTCCTTTTCCCCTTTGTTAGGGTTATTTTTCCTTTATTTATTAGGATTATTTTTCCTTATCCTCTTTTGTGATTTTCAAAAATAATTTTAGGGAATGGAAAATATAACAAAGTACCTGAAAAAAATTAGTAACAAAAACAAAAGAGATGAGCAAGAAAAATTTTCATTATGTTTTAAAGTTCAAAAACAAAGAAGCTAAGATGCAACAAAAGATTGAATATGTCTATTTTGGATCTTTTTCCTTCGCCATGAAGTTGAAATAGTACCCACCAACTTCTTTAATGACTGAACAACAAAGTCATGCCCCAACGAAGATGACTCTAAATCCGAGACTTTTATTGAATAATTTTCTTCTTCAAATTGCTCATCCTTCTTCTTAGAAGAATCACTAACTTCCCTTCTCTTTACAACCACTAAGGTTGGTGTATCAAAAACAAGTTACATTCCCTTGTCCTTTTTCAGAATGGATTCTTGTTCCGGGGTTTTCTGTTCACTATCAGACACTTGAACAATATTTTCTTCATCATCAAAAACTTTTTGAGCACCATCCTCTACATTCTCCATTTGAGAAACATCATGTCGAATTTGTTCTTCCTCTGCATGATAAGCTACTTCATAGAGATATTTTGATACAATGGTGGTGAGGATGACATTAGTTCCAGTTATGATTTTTCTTGAACTCGGTTTTGGCATTAATGTTTTCTGTTATGCCACATGTATGATGTTGGGGTGTTTATTGATATTGGGAAGGAAGGTGGTGGCCTATGGTCCATTATAATTACTACATCTTGAGAAAAACTATCATTATTGTCAAAATTGAATTGGAATCCATGATATAGAATCTCAAATAATATACCCAATAACCCTTTGAGGAGAAATTTATTGTATATTACGATAATGAGAGCCTAAATTACATTTTTACTTAGGTGGATCTGAGATTAAGATAGAGATGACGGGTTGAGTATATTTATAATTTTTCATTTTGATATTTATTATAACCCTAGAAAATGGAATGTCGTCACTAATTCATTGATCCAGAAATAACCAACCCAATCAACAATGGAGTCAGTTTTAAAATGGTTACTAATTTTTTTCTCAGATGATATTGGATGTTGAAGATGTTAGTGGGAAGGTTTTCCTAGATTTAGTGAAGTATGAGTCATAATGTGAAGATTGGATTCAACTTAACTATGATGAAAACTCTGATTTAAATCATTTTATTAAAATATTTAATTGTGTGGAGAATAGGGGTGTTTGTTCTTAGATTCCAATTAGCGTTTTCAGTTTCCTAGGTAGTTTGGTCTTTTTAATATATCTAAGGTAGGAGTCGATGGATAGGGGATGTTGTTCTAGTGAGTATTTTCACTATGGGACTAACATGATGTCTCATAATCCAAGACAATATTATTTGTGCCTAATGATTTGAAATTATTGAAAACATTGTGTCATGAAGCCTTATGTTCTAGAAGATTATGGTGATGCACTAGATACCTACCGGTCAGTTGAAATAATTACCCATTCTAGTGTGTAAATAGAATGATACTTATATATAAATTTTCAATGTCTTACAATTGAATCATCGGGTGAAGGATGTTATTTTAGAGATCATTGATCAAATTATGAAAATGACTATTTTAATTTCTATTATGAAGATGGGGAAAGTGAAATAGTTTAGGGTCCTGTATATTTAATACATCATAAAGATAAATTGAGATCCTTATGAAATTGTTTCTTATAGAGACACATATATTATTTTCATGATCTATAATGGTTTAAAATTGGTGACAAATATCCAGTTGAAAATAATAATGGTGAATCACCCTCAAAATTATGGGATGATTTAAAAATAAATTAAGATGCTTGAGGATATGCTTCTGGTTTTCATAAATGATTTTGAAGTTTTATGAAATAATAATAATCCATTGGATGGATTTTCATATAACAATAGTTTTCAATATATAATTAAAATGATTCGTTTATAATATTTTTTTGGAGTGGACATATTGACATCCTTTATTTTTGGGAATAATTTAGAGAACAGTATTTGGCTATTCTGAGTCTTTATCAAGAGATGACAAAAAAGGTGTTGTCGAATTCAAAGATGTTTTTGATGGCTCAATGTCATCACGATTAATTTTCAAAATAATTTTATTTATTGAGGTATTTTGAGGTTGGGGATTGGTTTTCTCATAGTTCAACCTCTCTTAAGACATTATAGATTGGGCATGTAGAAAAGGTTTCCATCTAGGGTGGTTAGACCATTTGAGATAGTTTAACATCATTGAAAAGTGGATTATTAGTTATAATATTCGTATATGATATTTTTATTTCATGATGTGTTTTATTTTTATGAATTGGTAAGTTGTCAAAAATACCCATGCCATGTGATTAAATGGGTTGATGTTGATATGATTCTTGAAATATCCGTGATTGTGTTGTTATATTATCTTAATGATCTTCATTAAAAGGTCGTACTGGGAAAAATGATTCCCATAAAACATGTTATTTGGTAGTGTAGATGGGATATCCATGATATCTTCGAGATGGAATCATTGATGTGGCAGTAGTGTCCTTAAATTTTTACCAGTCAAGATTATTGACCACTTTCTTGGGATAGAACAATTCTTAGTGTGGAGATTTTTTAATACCCTATGGGTCACATACATACGTATGTTTTCAGATTGGAATTATCTATTTTATGTTTTCAAAGTATTACATGATTAATAGGATGAAAATTTGGATATTTAGAGAAAAAAACATTGGTACACGGTTTCCACACAGTTTTGACTAAATTTCTGGTTACCATGAAAAATGGATTGTTTTCAACAACTGGAATTTAGTACTGGTTGTCTAAACATGTGAGTCTCCAGAAAAACCGTGTGGGTGTTTGAGTTGTTTTCCAGTGTCTTCACATGGTTTTTCATTATTTTTCAAATCATGTAAATATTTTTATGTAACCATGTGTTATTTTTATTAATGAGAAGTAGATACCTCATGGTTAGTTCCCAACTTGAGTAACTATACATCCAAACCCTTCAACACATGCTAGTTTCTTAAAATTTAAAATTTTACTCAATTACCTTAGAGGTTATTAAGTATAATCCTACCAAAATATCTATTTATTTCAAAATAACCACATTTATACTATCCAGAGGGTAATCTCCTTGGATATTTTTCAATTTCCCTTTTGTTCATGGTTGATCACTTTCTTGGTATGTTTCATTCTCCATCCAATTTTTTCTCTTATTTCTAAATATATTCTTTGTTTCATTTCACTTTTGTTAGGACCAATAGGGGCCTATATACCCTAAGAGGGGGGGGGGGGGTGAATCAGGGTATGGATATTCTTTTTCAACGTTCTTCTAGCCCCACTGGATCTTGACATCTTTGTTACAAGGGTCACTTTGTTTGCACTTGTGTGTATGTTATGATCACTTACTTTCTCCTTTATCTGATGATGATGCTTTAAATGCAATGCAGACAAATTAGTAGGCAGACGCAGATATTTTTACTTGGTTCACCACAAAGGGCTACGTCCAAGGAGCATACGCCGACAAGTTGCTGGTTCGTACCAAATTCCACTAGACTTCACTAGTTGTGGATTACAATGTTCGGGCTAGATCACTTCTATGCCCGTGCTCACTGCCTATACAAGGTTTAGGGTCAGCTCACTGCTTTCCCAAGGGTCACTCCCTAGTTCTCTCTCTCTGGCTCACTACCAGTGGAGAGGATCACCTTCTTCCTCTTCTTAAGCTCACTGCTCCAGAAGGGATTCACTCACAGTTTATAGACCTATAGGTCTCTTCATTTGCATGAAGTAATGCATCCTTAACTGTAGATAGATGCTCTGTTAAAGTCCAAATTTCAACCGTAGATGAATACCCCTTTTCCACTATCCACTGGGAAAACAACCTTTGGAAAGACCTTCACAAAGCACCCTACAATGCGAGGCTCCCAATTTCGCGAAGCTCAAACAAGCCTTCGCGAAGCTCCTGCCTTTTCGTGAAGCTCACTCGCGAAGCTCCCTCGCGAAGCATGCTCGCGATGCTCAAGCCATCGCAAAGCAACGACCCTCGCGAAGCTAAGTAAGCCAATGCGGAGCTCGCAGGTTTCGCGGAGCTACAATAGCCACCGTGAAGTACCTCTTTTGCAAAGCACACTGGCTCCGCAAACCACCTTCGCAAAACTAGAGCAAATGATCTTCTCTGAAAAAACTCTCTCTACTTCGTTCGAAGGGGTCGGCCTCTATTTATAGGAGATTCCACCGACCCTCGTCCCTTCTGCACGAAGTCAACGCCACATCATCTCAAATCGCGAAGCTCCAAAGTTTCTGTCGGAATTCTGTCCAAATCGTGAAGCTCTACGGCAATCTTCCGTTCGCGGAGCTTGACGTAGTAGCGAAGAAACACCGTCAACTTACCATCGCGGCTCGCGCCTTCGCCGCGAAGCTCCCTCGCAAAGCCCTTCTCCACCGCGATGCGCTTCAGCCTCTGCCGTTCGCGAAGCTTGACGTAATCGTGAAGCATCACCGCCTCCATTCTTCTGGTCTTCGCGATTTCCAAACCATGCATCCTATCTTCGCGAAATTCATGACTTTGCCATATGAAATTATGCTCTTCATGGAAATCCACTTTTCGCGATGCTCACCAAACTCCAAATTTTGGACCCCAAAAATTTGGCAAACACTGGAAAACGGCGCCACCTTGTACTGCTCTTTTGTACCACCTCCAGATCGTCCTTTCCTTTGTCATAGTTCTTTGTCAACATGGATTTCCAACAAATTCTCGAGAACTCGAAAAATATCCATGAAACACCTTCTTTGTCAACAAACACAATCAACCCAAAAAAATACTGCAATATTACCTTGAGGGATTTTTCCCAATAATCTCCCCCTTTGGGTTTGTTGACAACTCTTCACAACTCTGCTCAGGATGATTTTCTTCACTTTGATACCTCACTGAGTCTTCTTCCAGCCGCTACCACCATTCGCCCCTTGCGATTCTGATAGCGTTCAAGGAGTCACTTAACACGTACTCTAAGCCCACATGAGCAATGCTCGGTGTGAGAAACAAGAGTAGTATGAAAAGTTCATCAATAAATCACCTCATGTCAGACCCCAATTGTCGATTTCACCCTGATACCAATTCTTAAATTGATACCAATTGCTGAACCACACTGATACCAATTGGTGAATTCTTAAGTTGATACCAATTGTTGATAGCTGGACACCGTCTCACGCCATTCCAACACCACTGTTCTGCTTTTATCACGATCCTCTGCTATCGTGATTTATATGCTTTGATCGATCATTTCTAGCATCGTCAGATTTCATACTCTCCCCTTTTCTCATTGCTCCCCCTTTCTGGCTGCTCCACCTGTCAACTTCTCCCCGTATCAATTACAATTTATCAACTCTACGCACTGTATCAATTATGATTTATCAACTCTCCGCACTATCTCCCCCTTGAACAATCACTATTTACTCCTAACAAACACTTTTCTCCCCCTTTGTCAACGAACCCAAAGGTCATTCCTCTATAGTCTGTAACAGAGTAGAGAACACATATCAGCACATAAGGGAAAAACACATCATATCTCAGGGAGTGGGGGAGGGGGGGGGGTTCCACATCCACACTATTTTATGTGCGTGGAATCGACTGAACTCCCAGAGCCAGTCGATGCCTCTCAAAAGCATCCTTGGGTAAGGCCTTTGTCAGAATGTCTACAACCTGTAGCTCTGTAGGAACATACTCCAATTTCACGAGTCCCTGCTCAACCTTCTCCTTGATCGAATGATATTTAATCTCAATGTGCTTTTTCCTTGAGTGATGGACGAGATTTTTGCTGAGATTTATAGCACTTGAGTTGTCGCACTAGATTCCGATCGGAGACTTCACTTCAACTCCCATATCTTCAAGCTGCTGCTTCATCCACAATAGTTGTGTGCATGCTTGAGTGGCCGCAATATACTCGGCTTCTGCGGTGCTCAATGAAATGCAATATTGCTTCTCGATAAGCCAAGAAATACACAATCCACCAAGATATAAAGCACCACCTGATATTGATTTTCTATCATCTGCTGAACCAGCCCAATCTGCATCAGTATATCCCAATAGCTTCGTTTGATTTTATCCATTATACATCATGCCAAAATCCACTGTGCCCTGGATATACCGAATTATTCTTTTCACTACAAGCATGTGTCTTTCCTTGGGATTACTCTGATATATCGCTACTTGGCATGTGGCGAATACAATTTCAGGTTTTTTTGCGGTCAAGTAGAGAAAACTGCTGATAATCTGCCAGTTTTTAGAGAAATTAACTGCCCTGCCACTATCATATTTTGATGATTTCATCCGGGTAGAAACAAGAGACTTCTTCTCCTTGGAATATTCAATTCCAAATCTCATTTCAAAACCTCCTTGGCATATTTAGATTAAAAAATGAATATGTCATTCCTGCCTTGTGTAACCTGTAAACCAAGCTTCTTCGAATACTGATATAGCCTTCAGTACCATGCTCTTGGTGCTTATTTCAGCCCATATAATGCCTTCTTTAGCCTGCAAACTTTTTTCTCATCCTCATGAATAAGAAAACCATCTGGCTGCTCAATGTACACCTCTTCTTCCAGAAACCCATTTAGACCTGATGACGTTTTATCTGCTGGCCTCGAAACAATCTCCCACATCTTGTTCTTAGCAATCTGATCATGCATTTTATTCATAGCATGAACCCAGTTTTCAATGTCAGCTGAATCAGCAAATCATTTCAGCTATACTTGAGGTAGGAAAGATGTTTGCTGTAGTGACTTTATAATTCTTGTTTGAACAGGAGATTCCTGATCACCAATGATATTCTGTCTATCAATTTCAGCTCATCTCTTTGATTCCTTGTAGACACACACTTGAAACTCTCATGTTAATCATCAGTGTCTTCTTCTAAATTAGCATCATCCACTTCTTCTCCCCCCCGTGTTTCTTTCTTCCTCAACACTTTCATCAGGAAATTGTTCACTGACTCATTTTTCAGTGACTTCATTTCTTTCAGCTATGTTTCTCAGATTTTTGTTGAGACGCCTTTGATCTTCTCTTGCAGCTTCTTGGTATCCTGCAAACAGTCAGCTGATACCATATTGTTAGAGCAAATAGATAAGCATGAAATGCATTGTTACTGCTACTTCTCCATGTGTTTCTTTCTTCCCTCAATAGGAAACACCTGAGCTGAGTCATCCAATTATTTCATTGATGGCTCTTGAATTTGATTTGGATTTCGAATGCTCCCCCTGTATTACACACCACTTCTATCTAGTAGGGCCAACGGTAGAGACCCATAACCATTCTTCTCCACGTGCACAATTTATACAAATCTGGCACTCAGCATCGAGCCATTAACCAAATCTCTAAGCCTACTGAGTTGGAACTCGGTGTAGGAAACAAGAGAAAAAGTCAATAACACAAACACTTCCTATTGTGCTCTGTTTCTCCCTTTTATCATCAACATTGATACCTGATTTGAATCAATTGAAACTCTGGAGCACATCACTTCTCCACTTTTCATCCTTAGATGCCACTTCCCCTTGGATTGTATCTCCCTAAAACCTGAAACGCACAGATCATCAATTAATAGAATTTATATACATAGGGAGAGGGGGTTCTTCGGGACTCGTCAAGATGAGGATTGTGTTTGATCCTGATGGGTCAACCCTTTGATTCTTTCTTGGAGAGCAACACACTCCTTTCTTGCTTCATCCAACTACCTAGCCAACTTCAATTGTTCTGGCCATATGACTAGGCATTCATTGCCTACATTCTGAGCCTTTTCCTGATATGTAGATTTGGTAGGCTCAGCCTTTCTCACCGCTTGGGGTATAAGCCCGCTGGTACACATTTCCTTCTTTGAGGTTCTACAAAAATTCCACTTTCCTTTATTATTTCTCTGAGTAGAAACCTCTCTATTTGGCATCTTCCATTTCTTCTTCTCCCATCTTAGGGGTCTTCCTCTTTCCTTCACTTCTCGCTGAGAAACATAACATGTAGATTTTTCGATGCATTCTTTGCTTATCTTCCTTTTATCAGATTTATGAGTCACCACCCTATTTTTCATTGGTGGTGGTTCCTCCATTGAACGTCCATTCTTCTTTATCATCGCTGGAGTAGATCTCCCCTTAATCTTCTAGGTTTGCTCACATTCTCTCCTTGAGAGCTGTTGTGAGTATGACAGAGGAGGTGACTGATACACCTTTCGTTCAGCTCCATGTGATTTCCCCGAGGCTCGAAGCCTATTCTTCTCCCTACCACTTTGTCTCCCAATACAGGCTTCTTTCTTCTACACTTCCTGTGATGGAGATCTCTTTTCTTGTTCCTTTCCCTTTCCTGATTTCTTCTTACTGCAATGTCTCGCCATGTGCCCATAGTGAGAACATATAAAACATTTTCCCTGAAAGGCATACCTCATTTTATCATCTCTCTACTGAGATGTTGATGCACCTTGAGTTCTTCCTCTGATATTGTTCTCCTGAGCTTCCTGAAACATTATTATGGTGTGTCCCATTCTTCCGCAGTAATAGCATCTAATATATGCTTTCCTCTGAGAATCTCTTCTTTCTAATTTCTCATGATGCTTCTTCCTGTTCTCAGATTTATTAATGTTTCTCTTTTCACAGCCTGAAATGTACTCTAGAGCCTCTGTACAGAAGATTGATGTGTGGCCATGAACTCTGCAGAAATAGCACATATCATCACTCATTGACACTATCCTCATAGGCCTATCTCTAGCACCTACAAGATTTTTCTTACCTTTGGATATTTTCACTGCATTTTTCTTATCATCCATAGGAGTGGGATTATCATATCCAATTCCAAATTTTCCCAAAAAGATTGACCTTTGGGATGATACATTCCTTTCATGCTTCTCCTCTTATGCATCATATGTGGACTTCATTTTATCATCACCTGCCGAAGGATGGTCAAATAATAAGTGCAGTGCATCCTTAAACTTGGGCTTATCTTTGGATTTAGACTTCTCCATTTCCTTCTTGACTGATTGTAGCTCTTCTTCCAACTTTTGAATCTTCAAATCTCTTGATACAAGTTGATCATCAAGTTCTTTTCTAAGATTCTTTCCACAACTCATCTCATCTTCCAGTTCACGCTTCAGCTTATTAACCACGACATTTTTCTCTTTTACTTTCAATTTTTCTTGAGAAAGAAAATTGGAGCAACATGCATTCTCTTGTTGTAGTCTTTGATTCTACTGAACTAACTCAGACAGCTGTGTAGCTAGATCATCATTCTTGGCTTTCAGATTCCGAACTTCATCGGACTCTTGATTTTCTTCACACTTACCAGCCTTTTGTTTTCCTTTTCCTTTAGCCATCTTCTATAGTTCCTCACCTTGAGAATCATTCTTTTCTGTTAGGTCCGTAACTATATCAATAAGCCTTTGATTTAATCCTCTTAGCTTGTTGACCTCAGTTTCCAAAGCATGGATCTGTATGCCTTTAGATTTAATTTCCTCAGTGGATTTCTGATCCAATTCTTTAGTCCCATGGACAACTTCCACCTTTTTGTTCCGACCATCGATCTCTCTTTTCTGTTCTTCAACCTTCAGCTTATACTTACTAACGGATTCTGAGTTCTCTGATGTTGATAAATTAAGTTTCTCAATTTCTTCCATCAGCTCAGATTTCTCTTCTTCCTGCTGCTGCATATAGAGTTTGGCATCGTGAACAATTTTGTTAGCTTTCTTGCTTTTGGCCCTCCAAACATCTATCTCTTCAAGAGTAGCCTCCAACTCAGCTCGCATATCAATTCTTCCTTCTGTTTATTCTTCTTCATCGTCAGTGGTTACAACGTCACTTGGAAAGTCAGGTTCTTCACTCATTCCATCAACATCTTTGAATGAGTAAGTATTTTTATTGTATGATTTATCCAAATCATTTTTCTGTTCACTGCATGATTCCTTCAGTAAGCTGTTTGATTCTTTTAGTTGAATCACACTTTTTCCAGAAACACTTCCACACTGAGGGATACCACCTGACTTCTGATTCTTCTTTGAAGATTTTCTTTTTCCCATGGTAGACCGAGATAAGTGAAAACAATATCTTCAACTACACAAAAATACTAAACCAAGTTGAAGCAAACAAATCTGAAAAAAGCAACCTTCCCTCTTATACCAATTTTTAGGACCAATAGGGGCCTATATACCCTGAGAGGGGGGGTGAATCAGGGTATGGATATTCTTTTTCAAAGTTCTTCTTGCCCCGCTGGATCTTGACCTCTTTGTTACAAGGGTCACTTTGTTTGCACTTGTGTGTATGTTATGATCACTTACATTCTCCTTTATCTGATGATGATGCTTTAAATGCAATGCAGGCAAATTAGCAGGCAGACGCAGAGATTTTTACTTGGTTCAACACAAAGGGCTACGTCCAAGGAGCATACACCGAGAAGTTGCCGGTTCGTACCAAATTCCACTAGACTTCACTAGATGTGGATTACAATGTTCGGGCTAGATCACTTCTATGCCCAGGCTCACTGCCTATACAAGGTTTAGGGTCAGCTCACTGCTTTCCCAAGGGTTACTCCCTATTTCTCTCTCTCTGGCTCACTGCCGGTGGAGAGGATCACCTTCTTCCTCTCCCTAAGCTCACTGCTCCAGAAGGGATTCACTCACAATTTATAGACCTGTAGGTCTCTTCATTTGCATGAAGTAATGCATCCTTAACTGTAGATAGATGCTCTGTTAAAGTCCTACTTTCACCCGTAGATGAATAACCCTTTGCCACTATCCACTGGGCAAACAACCTTTGGAAAGACTTTCGCAAAGCACCCTACAATGCGAGGCTACCAATTTTGCGAAGCTCAAACAAGCCTTCGCGAAGCTCCTGACTTTTCACGAAGCTCACTCGCGAAGCTCCCTCGCAAAGCACGCTCGCGATGCTCAAGCCGTCGCAAAGCAACGACCCTCACGAATCTATGTTAGCCAACGCGGAGCTCGTAGGTTTCGCGGAGCTATAATAGCCGCCGCGAAGCACCTCTTTCACGAAGCACACTGGCTCCGCAAACCACCGTCGCAAAACGAGAGCAAATGATCTTCTCTGAAAAAAACTCTCTCTACTTCGTTCGAAGGGGTCGGCCTCTATTTATAGGCGATTCCACCGGCCCTCGTCCCTTCCGCGCGAAGTCAACGCCACGTCATCTCAAATCGCGAAGATCCAAAGTTTTTGTCGGAATTCTGTCCAAATCGCGATGCTCCATGGCAATATTCCGTTCGCAGAGCTTGAAGTAGTCGCGAATAAACACCGTCAACTTACCTTCGCGGCTCGCGCCTTCTCCGCGAAGCTCCCTCGCAAAGCCATTCTCCGCCGCGATGCGCTTCATCATCTGCCGTTCGCGAAACTTGACGTAATCGTGAAGCATCACCGCCTCCATTCTTCTGGTCTTTGCGATTTCCAAACCATGCATCCTATCTTCGTGAAATTCATGCCTTTTCCATATGAAATTATTCTCTTCATGGAAATCCACTTTTCGCGATGCTCACCAAACTCCAAATTTTGGACCCCAAAAATTTGGCAAACACTGGAAAACGGCGCCACCTTGTACTGCTCTTTTGTACCGCCTCCAGATCGTCCTTTCCTTTGTCATAGTTCTTTGTCAACATGGATTGTCAACAAATTCTCGGGAACTCGAAAAATATCCATGAAACACCTGCTTTGTCAATAAACACAATCAACCCAAAAAAATACAGTAATGTTACCTTGAGGGATTTTTGCCCAAAAACATTATTCTATAGAAACCCCATTGGGTTATGATTGATTGATCTTGTGTTATTAATATGTAAATTAGGATGTTTCTTGTGGATCTAGGTTTGAGAGGCCAAATATCCAAAATGACAAAATTTATTTTTGATGTAGATTATTATTCTCCATTGGAGAGGTAGAATTATCAATTTTATTATTATATACCTTTATTTTCATAACATTATTGTGAAATTAGTTTATTTTTATTGGTTAAATTAATTGATTTAAAATATATAAGTTCAAATGTGTATAATTTTTTAGGGGAATTATTTTGAATGGGTTTTATTTAAAATTATCTATACATATATCAAGTGTTAGATGAAATTCCTTAAAGGTGAATTTTGAAAAAAAAAATATTATTGAGTAAACATGTGATAATGAATTTCCTTTGATAATTTTAAAAAAAATTATAATCTTGGTATACATAAATATTAGGGAAATGATATATCATTTATAACATGGGATTCATTTGGTTACGAACATATGACACCATTTTTTATTGTACCACCAATTAGGGTATGAATGTGATAACAATAGATTTTGGTAGTAATAAAAATTATTATGATTCCTAGTATTCTATGATTAGTGTGACATCAAATATACTTTATGTATTCACATAGTATATATACCTCATTTATATTTTTTTATTACAAGATAGTATTTCTTTATTTTTTGTCTATCACATGTTTATCTATTAAGGTAAGGTTGATTTCTCACAAAAACCCTATGTATTTCCATACATATTATATTCAAATTAATTTTAATTTGAAAGTGATTTTTAATTTAAAATATAAATAATTAGTTCTCTTAATTGTTTTGAATGTAACTCCCTTTGTGAAACTTGGTTTTTAATCATGAACCAAAGGTTGTATACAGATATACATTGTATAGAACCATGGTGGTATCATTTTTGGAATATTTCTCACACACTTCTTATGCCTCTCAGTATATACATATCTATTATTGTAGTAAAAATTTAATGTTATGGGTTCATTATAGCTGACTAGATTCTCTTGGATGAAATTTTCTTCATAGAGAGTTAGGATGGTTGTAATGAATTTTGACTTCATGAAATGGTTTTTTCTTGTTTATTTTTCATTATATTTTTCCAATTAAATTATCGATTTATATCTCATGTATTTGAACCATTCTTCCAAGTTTCACTATGATTGTTTATCTCCTTTATGTTATTATTTATACCTATTTATTTTTTTCCTTGATCACTATATTGTGGAGGGTCATCATAGGTGATGTTTCATATCGACCTATATTGGTTCATTGGAAAAAAAAGGAAATGATCTATTACAATTATAAGGATCCACATAGTTTAAAGAACCCTATATTTTGGTTCTTGATATCACAAGATATAAAATTAAACTAGGGGGAATTTGTTTTATAACATGGAAAGAATAAATAGAACAATAAATGGGGTTATAGGATATTCCAATTGAAATTAAAATAAGAGTTTGAAATCTAGTAATTTCAAAATTTTATAACATTTTAGATAACAATGTTTGGCTATATATTTGGGAAAAATATTTTTCTAACTATAAATTCCATACTAGAGTAAATATATATACATTGAAAAGTTCTGAGTCATGGTTATACCAAACCATGTAAAATCTGTATAGAAACCACCGTAAAATTCAGCATATATTTTATTAGTTAATACAACTACTCATAATCATTTCAAATAAATAAAAAACTACAAAACTATAAGTCTCATTCCTGATATTAAATACAATGATTTCTACAAATCTCCTTACATTATATTAGATCATATCACTATCCTAATCATGGGAAAACCATGTTCCTCCACATGTAATAGAATTTATCATGTCAGACTAATATCATGGTTTACAAAAAAATACATATTATAAAGTAATGAAATTATACATAAAATTACCCCGACCACGAAATAAAATTATATTTTATATTACACATGCTAGATTAAGCACTTAGTTATTACATAAAATGAAATAACTCTATGTCACATTATTTTTTAAAAAACATTAATAGTTTAATATAAATAATCCATAGGTAAAACCAAATAAAATAATAATTTACAATGTTACAAGATTTTAGAATAAAAATCCAATCTCAAATGGGCTTAAAATGATTATTTACAAGCATTTAGTATATGATGGATACTCCTCCTATCACATATTTTTTAAAGATGAATCCCTTATTAGGATTATGTGTTGGGATAGAATTGTATATTTTAATGAAAGGTATTTATAGGAATATTTTCCATCTTGACATAATCATTAATTATAAAACAATTTATTGGTAAAGTAGGCAACGCATTACCTAAATAAATAAAGAGTTGAATAGTTTCCCTTACAATATCTATGAGACAGAATATATGGGCATAGAATGCTACCCTGCTTCAATAACATAAGTTTATAGACATATAAACCAATACCATTACCGTTATATAGAATGGGAATGAATATAATCTTACACAATTTAATTGAAAAAGTGTAATTTCAATGTCTCCAAAACCATTATCATGATAATTAATTAGCATACCTAACATACATCATAGATTCTATGTATGAGGTAGAGGGGTATAAAATCAAAATCACATTAAAATATCTATGTAACTAATTGAATAAAATTTTTAATTCAATTTCCATTACGATCAGATGGTTGGTTCATACGCAAAACAATTCATTATAAATTAAACACCCATGGTCATATTTCGAAAGAGATTTCCCATATTAGGTTGAGTAATCACTGAAATATATCATAAGTTCAAAAAAAAATAACAAAATATATAATATATCATAATATTAATATAATTTTAACCCTTTGTTAGACTCTCATATACACATTCTCTCGGTCATTATGTATAACGATCTGAAATGTTATAAATAATACACCATTTGTGGTCGAATTAAATTCATTAATATATGTAATATGGATATATTATTCACATGAACATCTTTAGATTCATTATTCCTTATCGAATCTATAAGGCCATAAAATATCATTACCAATGATTATAAATCTTTTGAACAGTTATCATGATATTACTATAAATGCAGGGTTTTAAGAAATACCATTGACACAAAGGAAGTGATACATTAAACTAGTAGGATGATACCAAAGGAATCCCATTTATTAGATATTATAAGGGAGATAATAAAAATATTTTCCTCTTGATGATGTCCAAGATGATATCAAACAACTTAAGCACGAGTGAAATCGTTTATGGGAGAAGCTGGAGATCATTGAGATCATGGACCAAACCATGTACACCAAACCATCCCCATTAAAGTATCATCATCACACACCTTAAATTTAGTAAATTTTCTAGTGTACTAATGGATATTAAACAATACACTAATAATATGAATATATATTTTATAATATAATGAATATATTTTCATCTAATTGTTGTTACATTATAAATGGTTTTTATTCTCGAAAAATAAAATATAAAATGTATTTTATGGTAATCATAAAATTAAATTAAGGAATTTATTTTGATAAATTAGTGGATTATTTAAGTAAATAATATTTTATAATCTTATTATTATAAAATAAATTTTATCTAATTTAAATTAATATATAATTTTTATGAAGTCAAATGCAATTTTTTAAAGGTTTAAAAATCGTTATTTTAAAAAACATAGAATTTATCAATAATGTTGATTTTTTTTTCAAAAGTAAAAATTAATATGTTTATAAAACTATTTTGATAAAATAAATACTAAATTATGATTCATAATTTTTAAATTATCCTATTTTGAATTGTTCACAATTTTAAGAGAAAGTAGATATTTTGTGTAAAAATTTAAATGTGATATGTTTTATGGCATAATCATGTACCAATAATTATTTAATAAATACTATAATGGGTATCCATGAAAAAAATATATGTTTCCCATTTAAAATAATTTTATTTATGGATCTCGTATTAATTTTTTATATTAATTTTGAATCCTTGAAACCCTATAATATAGTTTATGATTTTAAATATATTTTGTTATGGGAATGACTCACCTCCACATCAATAAGAGTAATATTTTGATAATTTCATAACATGGCATAATAAAATAATGTAATCCCCGCCTATTTGGATGATAACATAGGAAAAACAGGGATTTGGTTTGGGGTTTTCCAAATTTTATTATATAGAGTCTAAAACCTATGTTTGAAAAATAATAATACATTACCCAATCATTTAATACATTAACCAAACCAATATCCCTTTTATCTACACCAAAAAACATTTTAGTAAATAACAACTATTACCTACTATCACTAGAGTCCTCCCAAGGTGCCCCCATGCTATCAAGAATCTCTTCTATGCTTGTAACGCCCCGACCCCAGCTACCCAGAGCCGGTGCATTACTTCGTAACATTGGCATGATCACAAAAGATCAAGTCTCGAAAGACCGATTAGTTTAGTAGCCTTGTAAACACTAGATATATTCATAAGTCTTTCATTACATCAAAAATTAAACAAACTACAATAACATGGTCTTCATAGTCCACAATCATATCCCTTTCTGACTACCCCTGTAGGTCATTCATAAAATACTTCTTCACATCCTGGAAAAATATTAAAACATTGAAAGGGGTGAGCTCAGATGCTCAGTAAGGTTAATAATATAGCGGAAGCTTTCATAAATAAACATTAACATTTAAGGCAATGTATAACTAAAACAAAAGCCTTTTAAACTTGAACTTCAACATAATATGGCAAAAGTAAAATGAGATAATGTCATTTACTTTTCACATGGATATTCTACTGGTCGAATAATCACATGCAATATCAATAACCACTTTCATAATGATGGAATGCATAATGCCAGACTATCATAACCACGTAGCCAAGGCCTTGTTCCAAGACCACAAATAAGATTTTGTCAAGGCCTCGTGCCAAGACACTAGTTTGTCTCATGAGACCTGCCAATGCATCGAGGAGCTATAGCGGGCTCCACCCGTCACTTATTAAGTCCAATGCATTCCTCATATGAATAGGTTTAAACATATCATAAACCATAACATAATCGTATCACATAAAACATGCATAAAGGAAACATAACATTTCCACATTTCAATCACAATATATCAATACAACACTTTGATATGATAAAAACGCTTTCAAAACCATTTTCAATACCAAAATAAAAGAAAGTTAAAACATTGTATTTATTTTTCATTAAAACAATGATGGCTTGTAGAGGAAGCCGAAACTCAAATAATGGTCACGGTGGCGGAGATGTCATTGTCGCCGCATAAGTACGGAAAGAAAAATATTCCCTTTTGTCGTTTAGCAAAACGCTTAGTATAAAAAAGATTCTTTTTGAATAAACGTAAAAGTCAAAGGGGTTTATACACCGTATAAAAGAAAGTTGTATATAAAACCAAATATGCCTCAATGAAAGGAGATTGAGACGAAGTCCTTAAAAAGATCATTTTTAAAATAAAATAGATCTATTATGTGTATTCACTATAGGTACACATAAAGAATACAAAATAAGAAATAATAATATCATGACATAATTTGAAAGTAGGAGATTAACCCAAATAATGGAAGTTGGGTTAAGAAATTCCCTTACAAAGATAATTTTTAAATAAAATATATCTATTATGTGTATTCACTATAAGTACACATAAATAAATTACAAATACAAGATAGGACATAATAATATCATGAAATAATTTGAAATTGGGAGATTAACCCAAAGAATAGAAATTGGGTTAAGAAGTTCCCTTACCTTGCGTCCTGTCCTGACTCGACCATTCTTTAACCTCCTGAATAATAAACTAGAGTTAATTTATATTTACATAAGAACCTTTTTCATGTTCATTATTCCTTTTATATCCCTTATTACCATGTTATGAACATTATTTAATTATTTAAGTTAATAACGGTCGTTTTGTCGATCTTTGGTACTTGAGTCAACAATAAACTTCTTATAATTACAAGTTGTATATGTGGTAGAATATCCATTATCTCCAGAATTATATTCATTATTTAGATGTCATATATATCATATATATCCATTATATACATTCATTTATAATATTACGTATCATTTAGAGGTAAGAAATGAAATGCACCGTTCATGGAGACGGTAAGCCGTACGTACGCATGAACGCTACTTTCATTTCTATTTCGTATTTAATGGAAGGAAATCATAATGATATAAATGTATAATATAATTTCAGTATAATATATTGTATAATACCATTTAATCCATCCTTTATACATCCCACATATGGCATTGACGATTCAAATCACTTTGAGGGGGCGGTAGTCCGCACTTCCTAAAATGAAATTATCGCGTTTTACCCATAATGGAAATCATAAAGTATGCCATAAATGAAAAATACAGAAGCATAAGTAAAAAATAAACATATTATATATCATATATAAAAATAGTGACATCTTAATGGCCACCTTTGAAGGTGTTATGTGAGTGTTGAACAATCATCGTTTCGTGAGGCAGAAATTCACCATCCACAGAAACCGTATGTTCTTTAACCATTAGATGTAGGTGTGTGTAAGTGTAGATCGAATCATTCTTATAACAACATCCTATTACATTGATGATACTGGTGTTGTTACAAAATAAATGAATAAAAAGAGTTTAGGGGTTGGAGAAGAAAAATAAAACAAAACAAGATTAGAGAAGACATTACCTCAAAATCGGGTAACTCTTTTGGATTTGAGCCAAAGGCTTCCTTGAGAAGAGTTATGCCCAATGTGAGGCTTCTAGGAGTAATAGGGGGAAGTTGGGAGAGTATTTGGGCAGAGGTTGGCCGAGACAAATGGCTTGAAAGTGTAAATGAGGTGGGAGAGGTGGGGGCCTTTTATAAGAGGAGAGGAGGGGCTCTTTTGGAAAGATTGAAATGTTACATTATTACACAATGATTTTCGGATTCCAAAGGTCCCACACTTATATAATTAGTGTCTAAGGTGATAAGGGTTATAAATATCCTCATCCAATAGGCTTTGGACAAGTTTAAGCCTTGGATTGTGCATTATCTTCTCATTTTATTTAAATCGTTAAATAATGAGGTCATCGCTGCATCATAATGATGTCATAAATAATTTATTTTATTTAATGTCTAAAAATTATAAAAAAAATACTATGATGTAGGAAATCTTTTTATATTTCTAATTAATATTTATAATCAAAATTTGGACTTTGTTAACCCCACTTAAAAATTGTTTTAGTAAAACAACTCATGTTTGTGTCAATTTAATTTTAACATTAAATAAATATATATTAATGTCATTTTCCAACTAAAGTGGCTCCATGGGGTCCCCAAGTTGACCCATGGGTTTTCTTGGTCGGCCATGACTCATCCAATAGGATTAGGACAAGTGTCAATCTCATCTAATATTATTAAAACATTATTTTTACCTTAAACTACACTAATTACCTCTAATCGCGATTAAGAACTTAAAAGTTACTATTCACCAAAAAAATATTTTGATCTCATTGAACCACATTTTACTTCTTAATAACAACCATGTATGTCTGATTTTTGAAAATCAAATCACAGAAGTGGTAATATTTCATTTAAACGAAATATCAGTTATTTAACTACCACTTAGTGGTTTCACTATTCATCAAAAATTGATGTTTTTCAGAACAATGCCAAAATTTCACCCTAAGCTATAATTGATAATCCGAATTCAAAAATGATGTCTATTTAACAAAATTCCAAACATATAAGTTGCATTAATTAATTTTATAATTAATTCCCGCTGTTACAACAAATAGCGTGTTTTTAAGAAACAATTTATATCAAAAGATTGGCAATTGTTTATGTCCAATTTCAATGTTAAATTAATTCTAGTGGCCACCATTGGATAAAATGGTAAAAATATATTCTAATTATACTTTAAAACCACTAAATAGTATAATTTATCACAATAAATTATTTTGATTAAAAAGGTTGTTTTAAGTATTTTTCACTATTCATAAAAAAATTGGAAGTTCTCAGAAAGTTACAAAAATTCAACTTAGGATAATTTCGATATTAAGAATACAAAAATGAAGTCCATTTTTAAATATAAAATTTATATAATTTTAAAAAGTGGTTATTACTATTCATAACAGCTACTTTGATTAGTCGTGGTGTTTTAGAACTCGAAGTTGCGTACAATTCAAGCTATTGCATTATTGAATGAGAAGCATATCGTGGAAGATCGGGGTGTTACATTCTCCCCTCCTTCAATAAATTGCGTCCTCGCAATTTGAAATTTTTCTTGGAAAATAAAAGGTTGAAAAGAGAAAATACCTTTGAGGAAAACCAACATTGGAAATAAGGTTAATAAATATATAACATTAAAAGAAAGCATGATAAGTAAAAAGGTCACCCGATATAGCCCATTCTAGGATTCTATGAAAATATGGATATGGAGGAGAAACAAACCATCAAGGTCTGATGGAGAGTTATAGAAAACCGGATTAGGAGAAAGTATAACTACAAGAAAATCACAAACTTGTGATCGGTTAAACGGTCATTGAATCCCCAATTGGAAAAGTTAACCGACAACATTTTTGTTTTAATTTACCTTTTATAATGTTGAGGAATTTATTTAAGAGATTTAGTAAGAACGTAAGGGAATATACATACTTGTTATGTATACTTTCATTCGTTAATAAATTTTTACCACAAACCCATCTTTTACTCCAAATGGTAACGGAACTCAAAAATATTATACTTATCCTAATTGTATAAGGTTCCAAATGTTAACACATACCATTTAGATTAGTAAAATTATTTTGTAATAACTGGGGACTTCCTGTAGGCTAGTGGTAGGAAATAAAGGCCTGTCGCACTATGATTGTGGGTTTGATTCCTGCAGCTTTGTCCGACGTAACGAGTTATGCCCCACCCTGCAGGTTGTCCTTTTCCTAAAACTATAGTATCATAATATTCCAAAAATAATCTTCATAAATGCTTTAACCTTAAACAATACTATCCATGGTTCAACTTAATCCATTCCAACCTTAATAGTTATCCAAAATACCTCCATCCAGACTTTCTCTAAAAGGTCTCTAAATTCCAAAATCAATTGTAACATCAGATTCCCCAAAAAAAGAAAAGATTCTCTTATTGTCACATACTAAAAATATGATTACCTTAATCATATTACCTTAATCAAAAAGTACTGCAGTACAATCTTTATATATATCACATTATTCTTATAACCAGAATATAATCCTTGAGTCCAAAAGCACCAATACATTAATTATTCCGCTTCAACTGTAGTCACAGCATAAGATTGGCCTTGATCCCTTGGCCTTTTCTGAGGAATGGTTCCCTGACGCTTAGGACATTCATTTGAATAATGACCCATTTCTCTACAATTGTAGCATTCAACTTTGATAGCCTCTTTCTTTCCCTTGCAATCACGAGCCTGGTGACCCTTTTCTCCACATTTATAACAAACTCCCATTCGTTTTAGGCAAGTACCAGGGTGATTCTTTCCACAATTATCACATAATGGAAAATCCTTCTTTCCCTTTTTCCCTTTATCTGTCTCTTGTTCCACCGTTCTCTTCTTCTCTTGCTTTACATTGTTGTCATAAGACTTAGAGAATTCCTTTTCTGTCTTGATAGCACACGAGACAATATCTTCGTATGTTGAGAACGATTGTGATACTAAAGCTCGACGGATAAATGGTTTTAACCCATCAAAGAAACGATAAATCTTACTTCTTGGGTTACGTATATAATCGGCAGCATGCCTCGCTAACCTTGTAAAGTTGGCCTCATACTTTGCGACATTCTCATCCTCCTTTTGTCTCAGACTCAGAAATTGCCTTTCCATATCCGCTCGATGGTCGCGAGGAAAGTATTTTTCTAAAAACAGATCTTTGAACTCCCTCCATTACATATTCGATACGTCATCATATTCCTTTGTGTTTTGAATCAGTGACCACCACTGATCAGCATCTCCAGTGAGGTGGTAAACTGCCATGACAACCTTCTCCCTTTCACTACTCCCCAAGGCATGGAATATTTTCACTAAGGAATTTATCCATTGCTCAGCTACTATAGGATTAGTACTCCCATTGAAGGTTGGTGGTTGTTGCCTCATGAAACGGTCTAGCATTGATCCTCCACATTGCGGATCAGGGTGCTCCATACGAGTAAGGTTATTATTCATAACCTGCGTGAGTTGTCCCAGTACGGTGAGAAGCTGATCGGCACCAGTTGTATCACTAGCTTCACCATAATTATCCTGAGCAGGAGGGAAATCCCTACACGGAGTGCGTGCATTGATACGGTTTCCATTCCTTCCACTAGGTGCCATTTCTAAATAATGGCATAAACTAGATTATTTCATGAATCAAAATACATAATTCCATACTTGTAAAACACTTAACATAAATTGAACTAATTATGGATATAATCCATAATTATAAAAATGTTTTCTTTGAGGAAGTATATACTCGTAACACTTCATATTGGTTTGTAAAGAAAATGAGAATTATCCAAAGCATATCCCCCGGGAGTGTCGTAACCAAGAGTGCAGCAAGGCCCGTTGTCGTGCACCAGTTCCCGTTCGAATCTAGCTCAATGCGGTGTTTTCAGGTTTTACCCCTAGGTACATATGTGCCAGAGCTGCCTCTATTTGCTCGTATCCAGACAGGGATGTATTGCTCGGAAAACTCACAACATCTCTACAATACCAAAATTCTAGGAAGTTCTTCTATACTAATCCTCAAAGTCTATCTTCGGGATATGTGCTCTAATAAGAGTTTATCTAAATCTAGCTTCCAAGGTTAGTACTAAACTGCCTCTGATACCAACTGTAACGCCCCGACCCCAGCTACCCAGAGCCGGTGCATTACTTCGTAACATTGGCATGATCACAAAAGATCACGTCTCGAAAGACCGATTAGTTTAGTAGCCTTGGAAAAACTAGATACATTCATAAGTCTTTCATTACATCAAAAACTAAACAAACTACAATAACATGGTCTTCATAGTCCACAATCATATCCCTTTCTGACTACCCCTGTAGGTCATTCATAAAATACTTCTTCACATCCTGGAAAAATTTTAAAACATTGAAAGGGGTGAGCTCAGATGCTCAGTAAGGTTAACAATATAGAGGAAGCTTTCATAAATAAACATTAACATTTAAGGCAATGTATAAATAAAACAAAAGCCTTTTAAACTTGAACTTCAACATAATATGGCAAAAGTAAAATGAGATAATGCCATTTACTTTTCACATGGATATTCTACTGGTCGAATAATCACATGCAATATCAATAACCACTTTCATAATGATGGAATGCATAATGCAAGACTATCATAACCACGTAGCCATGGCCTTGTGCCAAGACCACAAATAAGATTTTGTCAAGGCCTTGTGCCAAGACACTAGTTTGTCTCATGAGACCTGCCGATGCATCGAGGAGCTATAGCGGGCTCCACCCGTCACATATTAAGTCCAATGCATTCCTCATATGAATAGGTTTAAACATATCATAAACCATAACATAATCGTATCACATAAAACATGCATAAAGGAAACATAACATTTCCACATTTCAATCACAAGATATCAATACAACACTTTGATATGATAAATACGCTTTCAAAACCATTTTCAATACCAAAATAAAAGAAAGTTAAAACTTTGTATTTATTTTTCATTAAAAAAATGATGGCTTGTAGAGGAAGCCGAAACGCAAATAATGGTAACGGCGGCGGAGATGTCATTGTCGCCGCATAAGTACGGAAAGAAAAACATTCCCTTTTGTCGTTTAGCAAAACGCTTAGTATAAAAAAGATTCCTTTTGAATAAACGTAAAAGTCAAAGGGGTTTATACACCGTATAAAAGAAAGTTGTATATAAAACCAAATATGCCTCAATGAACGAAGATTGAGACGAAGTCCTTAAAAAGATCATTTTTAAAATAAAATAGATCTATTATGTGTATTCACTATAGATACACATACAGAATACAAAATAAGTTATAATAATATCATGACATAATTTGAAAGTAGGAGATTAACCCAAATAATGGATGTTGGGTTAAGAAATTCCCTTACAAAGATAATTTTAAAATAAAATATATCTATTATGTGTATTCACTATAAGTACACATAAATAAATTACAAATACAAGATAGGACATAATAATATCATGACATAATTTGAAAGTAGGAGATTAACCCAAAGAATAGAAATTGGGTTAAGAAGTTCCCTTACCTTGCGTCCTGTCCTGACTCGACCGTTATTTAACCTCCTGAATAATAAACTAGAGTTAATTTATATTTACATAAGAACCTTTTTCATGTTCATTATTCCTTTTATATCCCTTATTACCATGTTATGAACATTATTTAATTATTTAAGTTAATAACGGTTGTTTTGTCGATCTTTGGTACTTGAGTCAACAATAAACTTCTTATAATTACAAGTTGTTTATGTGGTAGAATATCCATTATCTCCAGAATTATATTCATGATTTAGATGTCATATATATCATATATATCCAGTATATACATTCATTTATAATATTACGTAACATTTAGAGGTAAGAAATGAAATGCACCGTTCATGGAGACGGTAAGCCGTACGTACGCATGGACGCTACTTTCATTTCTATTTCGTATTTAATGGAACAAAATCATAATGATATAAATGTATAATATAATTCCAGTATAATATAGTGTATAATACCATTTACTCCATCCTTTATACATCCCACATATGGCATTAATGATTCAAATCACTTTGAGGGGGCGGTAGTCTGCACTTCCTAAAATGAAATTATCTTGTTTTACCCATAATGGAAATCATAAAGTATGCCATAAATGAGAAATACATAAGCATAAGTAAAACATACACATATTATATATCATAGATAAGAATAGTTACATCTTAATGGCCAAATTTGAAGGTGTTATATGAGTGTTGAACAATCATCGTTTCGTGAGGCAGAAATTCGCCATCCACAGAAACCGTATGTTCTTTAACAATTAGATGTAGGTGTGTGTAAGTGTAGCTCGAATCATTCTTATAACAACATCCTAGTATATTGATGATACTGGTGTTGTTACAAAATAAATGAATAAAACGAGTTTAGTGGGTTGGAGAAGAAAAATAAAACAAAACAACATTAGAGAAGACATTACCTCAAAATCAGGTAACTCTTTTTGATTTGAGCCAAAGGCTTCCTTGAGAAGTGTTCTGCCCAAAGTGAGGCTTCTAGGAGTAAGAGGGTGAAGTTGGGAGAGTATATGGGCAGAGGTTGGCCGAGCCAAATGGCTTGAAAGTGTAAATGAGGTGGGAGAGGTGGGGGCCTTTTATAAGAGGAGAGGAGGGGCTCTTTTGGAAAGATTGGAATGTTACATTATTACAAAATGATTTTCGGATTCCAAAGGTCCCACACTTATATAATTAGTGTCTAAGTTGATAAGGGTTCGAAATATCCTCATACAATAGGCTTCGGACAAGTGTAAGCTTTGGATTTTTCATTATCTTCTCATTTTATTTAAATCGTTAAATAAGGAGGTCATCGCTACATCATAATGATGTCATAAATAATTTAATTTATTTAATGTCTAAAAATTATAAAAAAAATACTATGATGTAGTAAATATTTTTAGATTTCTAATGAATATTTATAATCAAAATTTGGACTTGTTTAACCCCACTGAATAATTGTTTTAGTAAAACAACTCATGTTTGTGTCAATTTAATTTTAACATTAAATAAATATATATTAATGTCATTTTCCAACTAAAGTGGCTCAATGGGGTCCCCATGTTGACCCATGGGTTGTCTTGGTCGGCCATGACTCATCCAATAGGAGTAGGACAAGTTTCAAGCTCATCTCATATTATTAAAACATTATTTTTACCTTAAACTACACTAATTACCTCTAATCGCGATTAAGAACTTAAAAGTTACTATTCACCAAAAAAAAATATTTTGATCTCATTGAACCACATTTTACTTCTTAATAACAACCATGTATGTCGGATTTTTGAAAATCAAATCACAGAAGTGGTAATATTTCATTTAAACGAAAAATCAGTTATTTAAATACCACTTAGTGGTTTCACTATTCATCAAAAATTGAAGTTTTTCAGAACAATGCCAAAATTTCACCCTAAGCTATAATTGATATTCCGAATTCAAAAATGATGTCTATTTTACAAAATTCCAAACATATAAGTTGTATTAATTAATTTTATAATTAATTCCCGCTGTTACAACAAATAGCGTGTTTTTAAGAAACAATTTATATCAAAAGATTGGCAATTGTTTATGTCCAATTTCAATGATAAATTAATTCTAGTGACCACCATTAGATAAAATGGTAAAAATATATTCTAATTATACTTTAAAACCACTAAATAGTATAATTTATCACAATAAATTATTTTTATTAAAAAAGTTGTTTTATGTATTTTTCACTATTCATAAAAAATTGGAAGTTCTCAGAAAGTTACAAAAATTCAACTTAGAATAATTTCGATATTACGAATACAAAAATGAAGTCCATTTTTAAATATAAAATTTCAATAATTTTAAAAAGTGGTTATTACTATTCATAATGGCTACTTTGATTAGTCGTGGTGTTTTAGAACTCGAAGTTGCGTACAATTCAAGCTATTGCATTATTGAATGAGAAGCGTATCGTGGAAGCTCGGGGTGTTACAATGCTTTTGCAATAACCCTCTCATGGTAAGGGATTCTATACATATCCTCTTTATTCACATTTCTCCATTATATTATATTTTTTATCCGCAATTACTAATTATGGGTTATGTTCTTCCATGTACCCATTAATTTCCATTTTAGGTATATATGATGAGAAACCCCTTACACTCTCATTAATACCATACATGAACATTTATATGCCTCATTTTTCTGGAAATATTTCACTGAATTTTACAAATCCGAAAAATTGTTTAGGGAAACCCCATACCCATTTACTATCGAGGGTGTTCACCTTCATTCACTTATTCATATATTATTTGGAAATTAAATGTTTTTTTTCACACTCTTTGATCATGGAATAAAATGTGATGATAAATGATTCCATGTTTTATTATCTACGTGGAACACTTCAGCATGATAATTAAATTAATGTGACGGGTGCACCCAGAATTATATATCACTCCCTTCCTTTTTTTAATATATTAGACTATTGAGATATACATAAATGGATTAGGGTGTGAACCTAATCCTTGAGGGTAATTGTTTAATCATTATTTATTTTCATTTATCCTTGAACTATGATTATGATATAGTTTTTTATGTTGTTACAAAAATTCCCGTATTAAGTTTTTTTTATTGTACTATATCATGACTAATTATTCATGTTTATGATTATCACTATTTTTATTCTCCATTAATATTCCTATTGTCTAATGTGTATTAATTTTTTAATGTTATTATATGTTTATTCCCTTACTGGTCTTTATATCTCACCCCTTTCATATGTATGCCCCCAGGTTGTCCCATGTAGTTTTATGTATGAAGGAGTAATATGGGAATGTTAAGGAAGATTTAAATAATGATTATTTATTCTTTGTTTTATGTAGTTATGTAATGTACATAATCCCAAATGATACTATACTTCTCGATATTCCATGTTCTACTATGTGAACTCTTATGTAATAAACCAAGAATTAATATCTAAAAAGTAGGGTTTTCATAGTTGGTATCATAGGAAAAGTTTATTTATTTTTGGGATATGGATTAGAAAACTCTAAGAAAATAATTAGGGATAATACAACATATAAAAAACATCCCAAACTTTTGGTAAGTATATATTAATTGGTTTATTAGAAAAATACATCCCATTTTGGATAGTACATGTGGATGTGGCTATGGTATAGACGTATATAGGGGTAAAAACTAAAAACATCCCATTGAGGTAGACTCGATTTGGAACTGGTACACAAAATGGAACATGATTCACACTGGGTTTGACACTCCCAGGGGAAATTATTTGGTAAATTCACAAGCTCATTTTGAACCATTAATTGGGGAACAAAAAATACTTTAAGAATATATGTTAAGAAATAGATCACAGATACCATTTCAGGAATTCTAGAAATTCATAAGATAATAAATATAATTGATTTAGAAGTTATCACATTGAAGCCATTAAATTCACATTTATGTGTTTAATAGTTTAAAAATAACCATCCATAACTTTCCCTTTATTCTACATAATGGTTGGAAATAGTAGGAATCAAGTAAATAAACAATGTGAAAAGAAATGTGATGTCTTCTCAAACAAGATTCCCACTCCAATGGGAGGAGGAATAACGAACATTGTCAAGATAATATCTCAGCTAACACAGGTTCAACATAGAAACCTAGATCAATAAGAGCCCCAAATTTCACTAAAAATGAAGAAGATTCAATGGATAATAATATGTTGAAAAATTCCTCAAAAATTAAATGGATATTCTTATCCCTTAACCATGAAACAATGGATCAAATCCATTAAGAATTTATTAACCATCCATAACTGTTATAATAAAGAGATGTTTCTACTGGTGTGTTATCACATAGAGTGAGAAACTAAACGATGGTGGAAATGGATTAAGAATAATAATCCTAATTAAGAGATAAAAGTAATGGGCTGCAATGAATTCTAGAAAATATTTTTCAATAAATATTTCCTCACAAACATTAACATAAAATAGAAATTTATTTCCTTATCTGTAGTAAATAAAGGTGATGAATCTACTGGGGTCTATGAAGAAAACATCACAATACATGAAAGTATGCCTCTATCTATATCATTAACCATGAATGATATTTTTTAAAAATCATTGGTGGGATAATACATAGTCTCTGAAAGGACCTACTGATCAGAGGCATTCATAGCTATGAGACAATGGTTTGATGTTCCCATAAACTCCAAATAGAGATTGTAAAATATCAAGGGTATCATATGGATAAGAATTTGGATGTGGTGGTTAATTATAGTGGACCCTTGGAGAAATATAACAGTGATAATATATTTCCACATCCAACATGTCAAAAGTACGGAGAGAAGAAAAATAATCTAAGGGAGGAAGTGATTTAGGTGCTGGAAGGTAGGATTCCTAGCTAGAAACTATCTATAATAGGAACCCTCTAATGCATTGTATGAATTTAATTCACTGGTCAACCATTAATTCATTTTTCCTTGATTCAACTATAAGGAACAAAGGAACTTTGTAATTAAATTCATTATGACAAGGGTTTTCAAAGACAACCAACAACCTCCCAAGCAGCTAGGGTGAGGTTATTCTATCACAACCCCTGAGGTGGATCCTAAAAATGAAATGGTGATTGGTACCCCAGTTATTAATTCAATAATATAGAATTTAATTTTTGATTCTAGTTCATCACATTCCTTCATATCACTTTCATTTACTAGATCTATTCAACCACCCCCACAAATCATGGAAGTGTAGATATCAGTGAAAATGATTAATGAGGAAATTATTACATCTTGTGTATATAACTCCTCCACTGTAAAAGTTTATGTGATGAAATTTCCAAAAAATCTTGTGATACCTCATTTATTTGAATTTGATGCAATTTGGGGTAAGTATTTCATTCCCATATATAGATCCAATATAAATTGACATGAGAAGGAAATCAATATCCATATCAGAAATCATACCCCAATTATATACAAGTTCATAGAGGATAAATATTATTTGACTCTAACATCTCAATATACGATAATATTTCCCAATAAAAATTTCATATATATATTAATGTATAAAGTCTATATAAAAGATAATCCTTGAAGACATACCATATTAGAGGGAATATGCAAATGTGATTCCCAAATATTTTTAAGGTCTCCATCATATTCAAGAGGATTAATTTTCAATCTAGAATACACCGAGGGCATTACCATTATACATGATTCTGAATAGAATGTACGTTTTGTAACATGATGAGTTGAAAAAAACTACATGAGAATCAAGATGAAGGGATCATATGCCAATGTGCTTCACCTTGGGATAAACTAGTCCTCTTTAATAATAAGGATTGGATAGTATGCATTTTCATCAATTATCATGTGCTAAAACGATCATGATAATGAATATGTATCTTATATCATAGATTTTTGACCCATTCAATCAGCTATGTGGATCCTAATAATTATCCAAGGTGGATCTTAGATTGTGATATCAACATTTATGTAACATCCCCGGTAAATGAATAATAATAGGTTTTTATATTTATTAAATTTTGTGAATGAAATATTAAAAGGGTTGCTATGTTTGATAGCATACCCGATATGCAACAATGAGTTTCTTTGGAATCTTACGTTACACACTAATAATATAATATTATTATTTTAAATAGTTGTTAACTCCTAGCCATTGTATTGATAGGAATGAACAAAAATAACTATAATATGATTATAAATGTATTTATATTTATCCAATAAAAGTTAGAGGCTTAATATATGAATGAATCTAATTTTAAGCATAATTTACATTAAAACAACGATTTACCGCCTTTTAATGGAGAACCCTTTTTAAATATAGTTTTAGTCACTTTAATACATTCTAATTGACCAAATAAAATCATTCTTTAGAATAAGGACATCAAAATTTACTTTTTGCAATTTTTTGGTATTTTTCTGATAAAGTTCATTTTTTAATGAATAGTGGAAAATATTGTATTTTAATTCAAAAGTGCTTTTTAATATAATATATTTATAAGGATAGATTATCTTTTTAACTGGTTTTAAAGTGTAATTAAAATATATTTTTACTGTTTAATCCAATGTTGGTCATTGTATTTAATTTCACTTTGAAATTATACATAAACAAGTATCAATCTTTTGATAGTTATTGTTTCTTAAAAACACGCTATTTGTTTTAACAGTGGGAATTAATTTTTAGATTAATTAATTCCACTTCTATGTTTTGAATTATGAAAAATAGACATCATTTCTGAATTCATAATATCAAATATAGCTTAGGCTGAATTTTTGGAATTTTTCTGAAAGACTTCAATTGTTGATGAATAGTGACACCACTTAATGGTAGTTAAAAAACTGACTTTTTCATTTAAATGGAATTTTAACACTTATGTGAATTGAATTTCAAAAATCCGACATATATGGTTGTTATCAAGAAGTAAAATATAGTTCAATAAGATGAAAATAATTTTTTCTGAATAATAACTTTTGACTTTTATTTACCGTGGTTAAAGGTAAATAGGGTAATTCAAGGATAAAAGAATAATATAATAATTTAAAATTACCTTAACACTTGTCCAAACCTTATTGGTTGAGTCATTAACGACCATGGGCATATTTGGGTCGATTTTGGGACCCCATTGATCCACATGGGAGTGAAAATGACATTTTAGATTAATTAATTTAATGTAAAGGAAAAATTGACATTAACAAAATTTGTTTAGTAATTAATTTTTATATGGTGATATATAAGTTCTCGTTTCGACTATAAATATTCATTGGAAAGCTAAAACTATTTCCTGCATGATAGTATTTTTTTTAATAATTTTTAGACCTCAAATAAAGTAAATTATTTATGACACAACAATGATTCCGTATTTACCTCATTAATAAATGATTAAAATAAATAAGATTATAATGGTTAGAATATTATCCAAAACATGTTCACTTCTGATTTGATGATTTTATTTCGGTTATGAGTCATCTTATCGTCGACCATAATGATTTTTGGACCATTAGAAACTGAATATCATTATATTATAAAATAATATTTTCACACATTCCTAAAGAGCCCCTCCTCTCCCTTATAAATGGAGACAACTTCTATGCAATTCCTCACACCTCTCAATCCATCTGGCTGGTCCAAACCCTGCCCAATTAGTATACCTACATCCCTCTACTACTCTTGAAAGCCATAACTTAGGCATAAGGCACTTTAAGAAGTCCTTTGGTTCAAACCAAAGGGAGTTACCCAAGTTAAAGGTAACCGTCTCTCTTATATTGTTTTCTTTTATTTTACTTATCCAACCCCTAAAATCTTTTTATTTCATTAATTTGTAACAACAACAGAATTATAAATATACTAGGATGTTGTTATAATATGGATTCGAACTACACTCACACACACCTCCATCTAATGGATGAAGAACATAATGTTTCTATGGATGGAAAACTGACGCCTCACAAAACGATGATTGTTCAATTACATCTTACCGCCTCTCATGGTAGCCATTATGATGGTACTATATTTATATATGATATATATTATGTTTATGATTTCTTTATGCTTCTTTACTTCCCTTTTATATCAAGCCTTTATGGTTTCCATAGTGGGTAAATAAGATAATCTCATTTGAGGAAGTGCGGACTACCGCCCCCTCAAAGTGTTGTGATTCGTTAATGCCTTATGTGGGATGTATAAAGGATGGAGTTAATGATATTATATATGTTATTATACTGGAATTATAATATAACTATGTATCATTATGTTTTAATTGCATTAAAATAAGAAATACAAATGAAAGTAGTGTTCATGTGTACATACGGCTTACCGTCTCCATGAACGGTGCATTTCATTTCTTACCTCTAAATGTTATGTACTATTATAAATACATGTATATACTGGATATATATGATATATATGATATATAATTAATGAATATAATTCTGTATATAATTAACCTTTGACAACATGAACAACATGTAATTATAAGAAGTCCATTTATGACTCAAGTACCAAATATCGACAAAACAAACATTATTAACTTAAATGATTACATAATGTTTATATAATGGTAATAATTGATATAAAATTAATAATAAAATTGAAAAAGTTTCTTAATCAAGTATAAATTAACTTTATTTTATTATTCAGGAGATTAAATAACGATCGAGTCAAGTCAGACACGAGGTAAGGGATCCGACCTCTCTCTTTCTTTTCAAGTACTCTCTTTTATGTCATTTCATTTATGCTCCATAATTATTATGTTGGAGGATTTTATTTTAAATTCAACATAATGTAATTTGTATTTTCATATTATGAGAGACCCCCTCTTACTATAATCAATTCATTTTAAGAATTTTTAAGTGGCGCCGTTAGGCTGTCGAATTTTTGTAAGGGATTTTCTTATCTCACTTTTAATTCCGTGAGATTTCCATTGTTAGCCACTTATTCATTACATGCGGTGTATTGTATACTTCCATTTTATATATATTATTATGATTCTCATTATATTCATGGTATTTTGTGATTTATTAGGTGGTTATTAACTTTTTGTCATACGATTCGGTTGATTACAATGTGGTAAATGGTTTCGTCTCGCTTTTTATTCTCGTGAGATTCATGCTATACTTGCCACTATTTTCTTTGTGTGGTGTATGTACTGCACATGATTGTAATATTTGTGTAATATACTCTCTTTTATGAGTATTTACATCTTCATTTTCTGATCCTTCTTTCATGTGGAATATGTTTTGTAATTTACCAAATCGGTAAGGGAACTCCTTAACCCAATTTCCATTCTTTGGGTTGATATTCACTTTTTTTATTTATGTCATGCTATAAATATGTATGAATTACCTTGGATTGTTTTACACTTAATATCCACTTATATTTGGTGTATTTATTTTTGTCACACATAATTATGAGATTTATTTATCCTTAATTTAAGTAATCCATCTTTATAAGGGATTTTATCTCAATTTACATTCCCATTGAGACTTCAATGTTGTTATGCACCAATTCACTCTTATATGATGTATATACTGTCCATTGAAATATTATATCATGAATCCCTTTATTCAGATGATATTATAATTTTCTGATTAAAATATATTTTTCAATTAATTTTATTGAAGCATCCCTCTTTTTGTTAAAAACTCTTTAACTAAAATATCGTTTTAAATGTTTTAATGATTTATTCTTCTAAATATTTCTAATTAATTTCCATGTATTCAAAATGGGTTTTAGGATTTATTTATATGGACATTAATGTTTTCAAATGATAATTCATTTAAATGCTTCAAAGTGGTATGTGACACTTTGATTCAAAAAGATCTTTTTAAAAGGTTTTGAAAATGATTTGATTAAACATTGTTTATTTCAATATATTGATTTGATATTTTGAAATGTGGAAATGTTATCTATCCATTATACAGGTGTTATATGTTATGATAATGTTATGTTTATTGGTCATTTTTTACGTATACGGGTGGTTCTGTGATAAACCTAGGGCGGGTGAGCCCGAGATAGCTCTCCAATGCATTGGGTAATGTGACGGAGGTAAACATGAATGTTTCTCCTAAGAGATTTAGGGAATATACTGTTGTGGGTATTCCAAAGTAACTCCCTATGTAGCTGTGATAGCTATAATGTATGTATGGTATGGATTCCGCAAGTTACCTTGATGATTTTATGATTTCTATGTGTCTTTCATAAATCTTATGATTTAATGAGGTAAGTAAAAGAGTTCATGTTTTGTATGTATTTATGAACAAATGTTTTCATTCACTGTTTTGTAACCATTACTGAGCCTTTTATGCTCATCCCAAGTTTTGAAATGTTTTCCACAGGACTTAAAAATAAAAATGGTCAAGGATGGGATCAAGGAAAAGCCATGTTATCTAAAACATGGAACTAGACATGTTTCTTTTTAAGAGTTTTTATATTATGAAAAAATGGGTACTGATTAGTAGTGTCTACTTGTAATATTCATGTTGTAATGTAATAGTTATGGACTAAATCTCTAAAACTCTAAACCTGAAAAGATCCTTTATGTGAATTATTCATTTAATTCAATATTATGTAATGTTTAAGGCCGGGTCCTTATAGTTGGTATCAGAGGTCGGTTTCGATAACTTTAGGGTTTAGGAGTTTTTGATAGACACATGGTTTGTCCCTATATCTATTATTTCAGTTAAATCCTAGTTTTATAACTTTTTTTTAGGTCAATTAATTTCAGTTGCGAATGGAAGGATAAGAATCTCTCTTGACATTCCTATCTCTTCCGGATGACATGCTTGCAATAATTATTGCAAAGTCATGTTCAGATGATTGTGAAACTTTTTCTAGCATACAACTCACTTGCAAGCAGTTGTTTGAGATATCAAACACCTTTAATATACCTCGTTATCATCGTGGATCATGGTTTGTATTTAGACAAATACTATTTTCACAATATTCTCATATTTTCAAGAAAGGTAAATATTATCAAGGTATTTTTCAAATATTTTACCTTATCACAAGAATTTGAAGCATATTATGATTTTAAAAATGGTATTGAGGAAGGAACCCCTTGCGCAAACTATTTATATTTTCTTTTCAAATATAGTCTCTCATAACATACTTATGGTATTTTAAAAGGGCCAATAATAGAAAGATTCAACTAAAATTCTGTCAGACTATTTTATAGAAATCATGTTTTATCGGATGTTTTGGAATTATATGTCATACATGATTATTTTCCAAAACTGTTTTTCTGTGAACACCCATATGACCCATGTTGTACAAGGTGTATTTGGATGGAGGAAGCAAATTATTTTGAAGGATATCTAAATCATTGTTGTAATGCATGGGACTTCTACCTACGTGAACAAGATGACGATGAAACCGAGTGGACTCCATGATCAATGTATGTTGTTATTCATTTTGGGAATTGTTTTATTTTATCTTATGGTGGTGAAATAAGACTTCCAGAATTAAGATGTTGATATCGTAATGAATTTTGATGAAAATTAGAGGTATAAGGAAACAATTGAGGTTAAAACATGTTAGGGTTATTTTTGAGTTTTATAAAAAGGACAACCCATAGGATGGGTGACAACCCGTTGCATCCGGCAAGGCTGCAGGAATCGAACCCACAACCGAAGGGTGACAGGGGTGCATCACATACCACTAGCCTACTTGAAGTCCCTGGTTAGTTTGACTAATTATTTTTAGTTAGACGATTTAATGAATCATGCATAAGTGGATTTTGGGTTATCAATGGAAATTATTAACCAATCATGGAGGGTATGGGATTAGGTTAATTACTTTTCAATATGAGACTTCAAGAACAACTGATGTTATTTGGAGATAAATGTTAATTTGTACCTTGGAAGACTATGTGATTAAATCCTTCAAATATTTGGGTTTCAATCTTAGTTTCGTTTACATTGACAAATTTTATGGACAAATTGTTTATCGAATGGTCTTTGTTGAACATTAGGTTTGGTTAGACAAATTTTGGAGATTAAGAGTAGTTTTTCTTTATGTAAAAGTTTATCTTTTTGGGGGATTGTCTGATCTAATACTAAAAGTTTTGGTTTTAGTTAATATTTAAAGAAATGTGAAATATATAGTTCATCTTTTGTGGATTATGTGATTCTCTCTAAGTTGGTTATAGCACTCTTAATGTGAAAAAAGTCATCCTGAATATTCATTGTTTGGAGAAAATATGAGTTTGTGATAGAAATCTAGTAAAAGATGAATTTCTGCATGACAAGTAAGTATATTTCCTTATGTTTTTGGTTCGTCTCATTAATAAATTCCTCAAATAAAAGTATGTTTAAACAAAAACCTTGTCCGTTAAATTTTCCTACAGGGGAATCAAAGACTGTTTAACCCGTCACAAGTTTGTGATTTTCTAGTGGTTAACTATCTCCTAAACATGTTTTCTATCACTCTCCATCAAAACTTGATGATTTGTTTTCTCCTCCATATCCATGTTTTCATGGAATCCTACTATCTATTGTCTCGGGTAACCTTTGTACTTCTCTTCATTTATTTTAAAGTGATAGTTTATTCACTCTCTTTCTGATGTGGGGCTTTTAATGAAGTTTCCAAGCCCAGTTTTAAAATTGTTAGGACGCAATTCACAAAAGGGGGAAGGATGTAACATCCTAGGTAAATGAAGAATAAGAGATATTTATATTTATTAATATTTGTGAATGAAATATTAAAAGGGTTGCTATGTTCGATAGCGTACCCGATATGCAACAACGAGTTTCTTTGGAATCTTACGTTGCACACTAATAATATAATATTATTATTTTATACGGTAGTTAACTCGTAGCCATTGTATTGACAGGAATGAAAAAAACTAAAAATAATATTATTATAGATGTATTTATATTTATCCAACAAAAGTTAGAGGCTTAATATATGAATGAATCTAATTTTAAGCATAATTTACATTAAAACGCCGATTTACCGCCTTTTAATGGAGAGCCCTTTTTAAATATAGTTTTAGTCACTTTAATACATTCTAATTGACCAAATAAAATCATTATTTAGAATGTGGACATCAAAATTTACTTTGTGCAATTTTTTGGTATTTTTATGATAAAGTTCATTTTTAATGAATATTGAAAAATATTGTATTTTAATTCAAAAGTGATTTTTAATCTAATATATTTATATTGTTAGATTATCTTTTTAATTGGTTTTAAAGTGAAATTAAAATAAATTTTTACTGTTTAATCCAATGTTGGTCATTGGAATAAATTTCACTTTGAAATTAGACATAAACAAGTATCAATCTTTTGATGGTTATTGTTTCTTAAAAACACGCTATTTGTTTTAACAGTGGGAATTAATTTTTAAATTAATTAATGCCACTTATATGTTTTGAATTTGGAAAAATAGACATAATTTCTGAATTCGGAATATCAAATATAGCTTAGGCTGAATTTTTGGTATTTTTCTGAAAAACTTCAATTTTTGATGAATAGTACACCACTTAGTGGTAGTTAAAAAACTGACTTTTTCATTTAAATGGAATTTTACCACTTCTGTGAATTGAATTTCAAAAATCCAACAGACATGGTTGTTATCAATATGTAAAATTTGGTTCAATAAGATGAAAATAATTTTTGGTGAATAGTAACTTTTGACTTTTATTTACCGCGATTAAAGGTAAATAGGGTAATTCAAGTGTAAAAGAATAATATAATAATTCCAAATTACCTTAACACTTGTCCAAACCTTATTGGTTAAGTCATTAACGACCATGGTCATCTTTGGGTCGATTTTGGGACCCCATTGATGCACTTGGTACTGAAAATGACTATTTAGATTAATTAATTTAATGTAAAGGAAATATTGACATTAACAACAATTGTTTAGTAATTAATTTTTATATGGTGATATATAAGTTTTATTTTCGACAACAAATATTCATTGGAAAGATAAAAAGATTGCCTACATGATAGTATTTTTTTATATTTTTTAGACCTCAAAAAAATTAAATTATTTATGACACAATAATGATGATATATTTACCTCATTAATAAATGATTAAAATAAATAAGATTAAAATGATTAGAATATTATCCAAAACATGTCCAATTCTTATTGGATGATTTTATTTCGGTTATGAGTCATCTTATATTCGACCATAACGTTTTTTGGACCATTAGAAACCGAATATCATTATATTATAAAATAATATTTTCACACATTCCTAAAGAGCCCCTCCTCTCCCTTATAAAAGGAGACCACTTATATGCAATTCCTCACACCTTTCAAGCCATTTGGATCATCCGAAATCTTCCCAATTAGGATCCCTACATCCCTCTCCTCCTCCTAAAATCCTTAACTTAGGCATATGGAACTTCAAGAAGTCTTTTGGTTCAAACCAAATGGAGTTACCCAAATTAAAGGTAACAATTTCTCATAAATTGTTTTATTTTATTTTACTTCTCCAACCCCTAAACTCTTTTTATTTCTTTAATTTGTAACGACACCAGAATCCTAAATATACTAGTATGTTGTTATAATATGTATTCTAACTACACTTACACACACCTCCATCTAATGGATGAAGAACATAATGTTTTTATGGATGGAAAACTGACGCCTCACGAAATAATGATTGTTCAATTACATCTTACCACCTCTCATGGTGGCCATTATGATGGCACTGTATTTATATATGATATATATTATGTTTATGATTTCTTTATGCATCCGTAATTCCCTTTTATATCAAGCCTTTAGGGTTTCCATAGTGGGTAAATACGATAATCTCATTTGAGGAAGTGCGGACTACCGCCCCCTCAAAGTGATGTGATTCGTTAATGCCTTATGTGGGATGTATAAAGGATGGAGTTAATGATATTATATATTATATTATAATGGAATTACAATATACCTATGTATCATTATGTTTTAATTCCATTAAAATAAGAAATAGAAATGAAAGTAGCGTTCATGCGTACGTACGGCTTACCATCTCCATGAACAGTGCATTTCATTTCTTACCTCTAAATGTTATGTACTATTAGAAACAAAGTTATATACTGGATATATATGATATATATTATATATAAATAATGAATATAATTCAATATATAATGAACCTTTGACAACATGAACAACATGTAATTATAAGAAGTCCATTTTTGACTCAGGTACCAAATATCGACAAAACGAACACTATTAACATAAATGATTACTCAATGTTTATATAATGGTAATAATTGATATAAATTGAATACTAAACTTGAAAAAGGTTCTTATGCAAGTAGAAATTAACTTTAGTTTATTATTAAGGAGATTAAAGAACGATCGAGTGAAGTCGGACACGAGGTAAGGGATCCGACCTCTCTCTTTCTTTTCAAGTACTATCTTTTATGTCATTTCATATATGCTCGATAATTATTATGTTGGAGGATGTTATTTTAAATTCACCATACTGTAATTTTTATTTTCATATTATGATAGACCCCCCTCTTACTCTCATCAATTCATTTTATGAATTTTTAAGTGGAGCCGTTAGGTTGCCGAATTTTTGTAAGGGATTTTCTTATCTCACTTTTAATTCCGTGAGATTTCCATTGTTCGACACTTATTCATTACATGTTGTGTATTGTGTACTGCCATTTTATATATATTATCATGATTCTAATTATATTCATGGTATTCTATTATTTATTTGGTGGTTATTAACTTTTTGTCATATGACTCGGTTGATTGCAACGTGGTAAAGGGTTTCGTCTAACTTTTTATTCTCGTGAGATTCATGCTATACTTGCCACTATTTTATTTTTGTGGTTTATGTAATGACCATGATTGTAATCTTTGGATAACATACTCTCTTTTATGATTATTTACATCTTTATTTTATTATCCTTCTTTCATGTGGCATATGTTTTGTAAGTTACCAAATCGGTAAGGGAACTCCTTAACCCAATTTCAATTCTTTGGGTTGATATTCTCTTTTTTTTATGTCATCCTATGAATATGTGTGAATGAACTCAGATTGTTTTACACTTAATATCCACTTAAATTTGGTGTATTTAAAATTTTCACACATAATTATGAGATTGATTTATCCTTAATTTAAGGATTCCATCTTTATAAGGGATTTTATCTCCATTTACATATCCACCGAGACTTCATTGTTGTTATGCACCAAATCACTCTTATATTATGTATATACTGTCCTTTGAAATATTATATCATGAATCCCTTTATTCTCATGATATTATAATTTTCTGATTAAAATTTATTCTTCAATTAATTGTATTGAAGCATCACTCTTTTTGTTAAAAACTCTTTAACTAAAATATCGTTTTAAATGTTTTAAAGATTTATTCTTCTAAATATTTATAAATAATTTTCATGTTTTAAAAATGGGTTTTAGGATTTATTTATATGGACATTAATGTTTTCAAATGATAATTCATTTAAAAGCTTCAAAGTGGTATGTGACACTTTGATTCAAAAATCTCTTTTTAAAAGGTTTTGAAAATGATTTGATTAAAAATTGTTTATTTCAATATCTTGATTTGATATATTGGAATGTGGAAATGTTATCTGTCCTTTATACATGTGTTATATGTTATGATTATGTTATAGTTATTGGTCATTGTTTACGTATACAGGTGGTTCTGTGATAAACCTAGGGCGGGTGAGCCCGAGATAGCTCTCCAATGCATTGAGTAACGTGCCAGAGGTAAACATGAATGTTTCTCCTAAGATATTTAGGGAATATACTGTGATAGGTATTCCAAAGTATCTCCCTATGTATCTGTGATAGCTACAATGTAATTATGGTATGGATGCCACAAGTTACCTTTATGATTTTATTATTTCTATGTGTCTTTCATAAATCTTATGATTTAACGAGGTAAGTAAAAGAGTTCATGTTTTGTATGTATTTATGAACAAATGTTTTCATTCACTAATTTTTAACCCTTACTGAGCCTTTTATGCTCATCCCATGTTTTGAAATGTTTTCCATAGGACATAAAGATGAATAGAGTAAAGGATGGGATCAAGGAAAATCCATGTTATCTAAAACATTGAACTAGAAATGTTTCTTTTTAAGAGTTTTTATATTATGAAAAAAATGGGTACTGATTAGTAGTGTCTACTTGTAATATTCATGTTGTAATGTAATACATATGGCCTAAATCTCTAAAACTCTATCCCTGAAAAGATAAAAAATGTTAATTATTCATTTAATTCAATATTATGTAATGTTTAAGGTCGGGTCCTTATAATTTAAGGGTGAAAAAGAAGGATATGCCCATTACTTTTTTATGTATAAGGTATGTGCATTACGATTTCACATTGATGCCATTCAATCTCACTATGTATCCAACAATCATTACATACATGACTAATATAGTCTTTAGATATTACCTCAAAAAATTTATTGTACTCATTGTAGATGTTATTCCAGTATACTAAAAAAATGATAAGCATTATGGGCATCTGATCATTGTGATGAAGACTTCATAAATGAAGGATATTTATGAAAAGTACAACAAAAAGTGAGTTCTGGTTGAATAAATTCTCATTCATGGGGAATATTATCACATGTAATGGGATATATATATAGCCTTAAAATACTAATGTAATTTATGATGGTCATGGCCAACATCCTTGATATAAATCCCTAGTTTAGATGGGAAATCTTGGTATTACCACCAATTTTTGAGAAAAGTATCACAATTTTCAAACACTATATCCAAGATAACATGGAATGGATTCATGTTTATTTGGAAGGATAGAAGTAAATAGAGATTTAGAGAGAGAAAAATTGATTTATCACTACACCGGTAATCACACTACCCACGAGGGGAGATCTTTTCATGGTATTCAACAATTAATTGAAGAAGGGAATGGAAAGTGTGTTAATGAAAAACGAAAAAGTGGTATCCAATGATTCACGAAAATTTAAATTTCTTGAAAATAACTACCCAACATGTGATCTAGAGTTGGATATAGTGATCTTCACATTGACAATATTCAGGAATTATCTCTTTGGGGATAAGTGTAAAATATATACATACACCAAAAATCATAAAGTATATATTCACATATAAAGATCTAAATATTCACTAATGATGATGGTTAGATCTGATTAGGGACTATTAATGCTATATCCACTATCGTGATGAAAAATTAAATAAACTGCCAGATAATTTTTGTAGAAAGTACACATCATTTTTTCCATTTATGAGAAATGAGAAGTATATGATCTTATTAGATTTGAAAAATATGGACATGTGAATAATAAATGAAGGAACATGATTCATCCTTTAAAAAATGTGCACTCAATCAACCCTTATGGAGAAGATAATGGATACTCAGATATATAAAATGTGAATTCAGATGAAATTTGAAGATATAATAAATGGGAAATCCCCATAGATCAATGTGAGTGAAAAATGAGTTATGATTGTTGGGTCACAACTATGTGTACCATCAAATACTGAGTTAATGATGGACCTATTGGATGATTCACATAGTTCAACTTCCTCCATCCATCCATGAATCAAAAATATCTATCAAGTTCTCATTGATTACTATTGGTGGGAAAATATTATGAAGGTGATTGTAATATATACATCAAGATGTCATGTATGTTTATAAGTGAATGAAGAAAGGGAAAATCTATGGGGATGATGCCAACAATACCAATAACTAAAGGATAATGAGAAAAATCACCAAAGACTATGTTACTGGTCTTCTAATGAAATCATGATGAAATAATGAAATATGGGTTGTGGTGGACCGTCTTATAATGACTACTCAATTAATTGAAATTCGAGAGGACTTCTCAGTTGATCAAATCACAAGGATATATATTAGATAAGTTGTGAGGATACATGGAACACCATTATTCATTGTATTTGATCAAGTACCAGGATTTATCACTATGTTATGGAATATTATACAACACACTCAAAATATTGATTTGAACTTAATAATGTTTTATTACCCTAAATCTGTTGTCCAATCTGACCAGACAATCTACAAAATCAATGAAATGTTGAGAGATTTATCATTTGACTTCAAAGGATGATTGGATCAAAATATTCCTCTAGATGAGTTCTCATAGAATAACTGTTTCCACTCAAAAATATAAAGGGATTAATATTTTCAACATTATGGGAAGAGGTGAAAACACCTCCATGTTAAAATAATGATGTGGAATGAAAACTTCCATGTCCTAAAATGGATGATGAAATTGTGGAAAAGGTGAAGACCATTCAAAAACACATAAAGTCTACTCAAAGTCAACAAAAGATCTACGATACCAATCATCTATGAGACCTATAGTTTGAGGTTAGAGTTAAGGTATTTCTCAACATATATTTATAGAAGAAAGCCATGGATTTGATAAGAAGGGAAATCTCAGTCTAGGATTCATTAGTTCCTTTGAGATCCTTGATTTTATTAGAGTAGTGGCCTGTCGGCTAGCACTCCCACCGAACCTATATCATGTACATGATGTGTTCTACGTGTTACTCTTGAGGTGGTACATACAATAAATCTCACATGTACTCAATCCATAGGTGGTATAGTTGGAGAATGATCTATCTTATAAGGAATAGTCAGTGATGATATAAGATCATAGAGAAAAATGTTATATGTAACAAGACACTGAACCTTGTAAAAGTGTTTTAGAGAAACCATATGTTTAAATATGAAATGTACGATCTAGAGGAGGTGATGAAATAGAGAAACCATGATCTTTTTTAGTTTGTGAAATGAAAATATCAATGGAAAATTTTCTAAAGGGGAGAAGATTGTAAAGACCCAAAATATTATAAATTAAATACCCTTTTATGGTTGAATTTAATTTATTATTATATATTATTAATATAGAAATCACATGACCTTATTTGGTTTCATTCTAACATAATGGATTTAAAATACCATTATTAATCATTACCATTGGTAATAAAACTTTTGAATAGTGATCATATGATTACTATAAATATAGTGTTTGAAAAAGTTCAATTGACAGAGAAAGAGGATGTGATGGCCTCAACCTATATGATTATTCCATATGAAACCCACTTATAAAATATTGGGATAGAGATCGCATCACTGAGAATTTCCACTGACCAATCCCCAACTATCATCCAATAACTAAAGCACGAGATATACCATTTATGAGAGTAGATCAAGCTACTCAGGATCATGACCCAAACCATGAATCCAGAACCACCCCAATAATGTCTCACCATCACACTCCTTAATCTTATATAATTTTATTTTTTATTAAAGAGATATGTATGTATACCCTAATAATATTTATATGAATATTTTATAGAATAATGAATATATTTTCATCTTATAATTCATACAATATAAATGATTTTGATTTTGATAAAATAAACCACAAATTGTATTTTTTGGAAATATTCAAATTCAATTAAGGATTTTATTTGGATGAGTTAATGGATTTTAAACTAAATAAAATTTCATTTAAATATAATTATTAAATAATATTTTATATATAAATTATGATATAATTTTTAAGATATAATATATAATTTTTATAAGTTTTTTAAATCTGTTATTGTTAAAAAAACCTTTAAGTTATCAATAAATATAAATTATTAATATAAAAGTGAAAAATCAAATATTTTTAATAATATTTTGATAAAAAATATTTTTTTGAATCAGAATATTGAAATTATCCAGTGGTGATTTGTCTAATAATTTTCTGGGACATGATAATTTTCTAGTAAGTATTTAATTATGAAATAAATATAATGTGAGTATTATGACATTATAGAACATCATGGGTGTCGTCAGGTTTTTATTTGGAAATTGGATCCTCCATTATGTCTTGTGTGTCCTCCAATCATAGAGTTTGGAAGTATTGTAATTCAGTTATTATCAATCTCACTAGAGGACGACGGTAGTGTTCCTAGAGGTGGATTACCTCACTTGGGGGATTAGTTCACGAAGTTATTTCTAAATAATTTTTACTATTTCCCCCAAAGAAGAATGTGGAGTTCTCAATTGATTTGGAATTAGAAACACATCTGATATCTCTTCCCTCATGTCATATAGCCCCCAACAAGTTGATGGAATTGAAGATATATGTAGACAATTTTTAATCCAAATGATTCATTCACTCAAGCATCTCAACATGGGCCTCTCCTATCATTTTTTCAAATAAGTTGAATAGATCCATCCAGTTTCGCAATGAATAATTGATGATAAATAAGGTTACCATCAGGAAAAAGTATCATTTTCCCAGAATTGATTCCCTGATTGATCAACTGAAGGTGGAAAGTGGTTCTCTAAAATATCTTTTCATTTAGGTTACCGCCAAGTCAGGTTGAGAGAGGAAGATATTCAGAAAAAGGAATTCCGAATTAGGTACAACCACTTTGAGTATTTGATCATGCCTTTCATATTTTCCATGATCTAGAAGTTTTTATAAAACACATTTATATTGTTTTACACAAATATCTAGATTTATTGGTTGTGGTAATCATGGATGACATCATGGTTTACTTGGGACTCAAGTGGGAGAATGATCATTATCTATATATTGCGTGGGGAACTCTTCACAGTCATCACCTCTATGTAATGTGGTCCAAATTCATTTTATGGGTCAGGGATGTGAAATTTCTAGAACATGTCATCTTGAAGTAGGGGGTTTTGGTGAACCCTCATATGATTTTTGATGTTATGTCATGGGGTTACTTAATGAATGTGTTCATGATTAGGTTTTTTCTAGGTTATGATGGTTACTATATGCAGTTTTTTCGGGATTTCTCTCAGCTTTATTCACCCATGGCCATGCTCACCTAATTAGTGTGATGTTTTAATGGGGCCCAAAATGTAAGGAACCCTTTGAGGAGTTGATGAGGAAGATGACTACCACACCCATACTGATCATTTTGAAATCTGGAAAGGGATATGATGCTTATTGTGAGGCTTCCGGTATGGGTATTTACTGTGTGATTATTCAGGGAGATCATGTAGTAGTGCGTGGCACTTTCCATATCTAACTATATGAAAAGAATTAACCGACCAAAATGGAGTTAGTAGCATTGATTAATGATTTTATGACATTTCATCACTACCACTTCAGGGAGAATTTATTTATATACTCTAATTATATGAGCTTAGCCTATATTTTCTCATAAAAATATCTTAATACATGGTAGTGCGGTTGTTTCAAGTATTTGTAGGATCTCAACATTGATATCATCTATACCCTTGGATTGTTTAATGTGGTGGATTATTCCTTGAGAAAAATATTTTCTAGTGAATACTTTGATGAAGTCTAGTGATGAGTTGAGTTTGAAGGGTATCTTCGCTCAAGTGTACTGGAGACCAAGGAGAACAATGGTGGGGCATTCTTCGAGATCGTTTAGCTGAATCCCTATATTTTTTAGATTATTCAATCGGATAGGCTCAGTTATCAGATGTGTTAGTGGTCTATGCAGTGTATCTATGGTGGGGAGATGTCTTTTTATTGGCCATTGTCTCTCAAGGGCATCTTGAGCTTCAAGGGTTGTTTGGTGCTGTCGTTGTCTCTATGTAAGGTAGTGATGTATTATAGCCACAAATCTCAGTGGCCCATTAATCCGAGATAAACAATAATGTATTATGATGTATGTCGGTAGTTCTGGTGGCCAGGTATGAGATGAGAAATTGCTGATTTAATGTCAAGATGCAATATATGTTAGTAGGTAAAAGCAGAGCATCAAAGACCATATGGTTTGATTTCACACTTACCAATTTCTACATGGAAGTGGTAAGAGGCCTCCATGGATTTAATTATTGGATTACCTAATACACCTCAGGGTATGAATGTTATTTTGCTAGTGATTGATCATCTGACCAAATAATTCGGCTTCATTGTGATTAGGGATACAACTAAAGTAGACAATGTTGGTCTATTGTATATTTAATAGGTGATAAGGATTCCCAGTGTTACATTAGCAGTTTTCATAGATAGAGACCCCCATTTTACCCTTCTTTTTTGGGAATGCCTTTATAAGGATTTGGGGTCACAGATTATGATGAGAAAGAAATACCATCCTCAAATAGATGGTCAGACAGAGATGGAAAATTTGACTTTGGAGGACATTCTTCAAGTATGTGAGTTGGATTTCAGAGGATCCTAGGATTTCCATTTGGTATTTGTCTCATTTTTTTATAATAAATGTTATCAATCCTTTTTTTGAATGGCTCCTTTTGAGGTGCTCTATGGTTGTACTTAAAGCTACCCCAATTTTGGTATGATGTAGGTGACACCACACTCTTGGGGATGAGCCCTGTGCAAGAGACATCAAAGAAAGTCATGTGGGTCAGATGATAGTTATTTAATGTTTAGAGTATCCACAAATATTATTCTAATCAGATTCATTGAAATATTTAGAACTCTATTGGTGATTGGGTATTCTTGATGGTGGCCCGTTATTTTTTCCATCATCATTTGGGAAAATAGGTAAAGATAACATCGATTTTTGTCAAACCTTTTGATATCAAATAGCGGGATGAATGGGTGGAATACATGTTATATTTTCCTTCTTAGTGGACATCTATTTAGGATGAATTCCATATATCCCAAATGAATAAGTACAACTCAGATCTGTCATACATATTGAATTTGGACGAGTTGGAAATAGGGCATGATTTATCAGTGTTTCAACGACCATAAGAAATATTGGATTTTCAATAGAAAGTGCTTTGAGGAATATCTATTACATTGGTATATGTCCATTGAAATAATTGTAATGATGTGCATGTGACTTGGGAGTGGAAGTTTTTGGTTGAGAAATAGTACACATTCCTGTTTTTCGATCGTGTTCCATGTTGAAATTTTGGGATGGAAGGTTTATAGGGTGGGGGGAATTATAATATATGTCCCCTTATTTTCAGGTATTTTATATTTAATTATTTTCCTATTATTTACCTCATGGATCCCCCTTGAGGATTGGAGAAAAATGGAAATTTTTCGGTGGACAGAACTGGCCGCCCAGTTAGGCCTCACGGTTTGCAAAACCATGTGGACAAGATGTGCATAGTGTCAAGGTCATAATTTTCCTTTGGGTCATTCAAATTATTAACATTAGGAATTAAACATACGGGACCCATTTATTCCCCCATTTGACCATTTCATCCATATAAGTCTCCCACGATCTGTCAGTCTCCGTTAGAACCCATTTTAAGTGGTTTTTTTTGTGGGGAAACATCACGATTCATCATGTAAGTTAGTCTATATTTATTTTTAATCTTTCTATATAGGGATTATTCCATTTATCTTGATGTTATAAATTTCTAGAATCTAGTGTTTCTTCCTTAGTGGTTTTTATTGAGTATCTTGGATCAATCATTTTGACTAGGGTTCATTTTCACTGTCTTGTGGTGTGGTTGTGGTGGTGGTGATGTATGAAAAAACGTTTTTGGGTTTGTGACATTCAAGGAAGGTGGTTCAATGTGTAAAAATTCCATGATTAATTATCCTTTCTTTATTGACCAATTTAGCAAGTTTCTTATCCATTTTGTGTGTGGAAACCCCATTTTTCATATCATTGATTAAATTTTTAATTTTAAAGTTTCATTTTGACATGGAATTGGGTTATATTCATGTGTGTTCCATGTTGTATCATTTGGGGTTACTCTAGGGTTCATTGAATAGATTATTTAAGTGGTGTTAGGGATGGAAATTATTTTTTGGTATGATAATTTTTGTCTTCAAGACATAAAAAGTATTTTTAAATGATTTGTGTGTTTAAAATATTGTTACAGCTCTTGATGTTATTTTATATAATTTTTACTGGGTTTAATGAACAACATTAAGGGTTTGTAGCATTTTTGGGGAACTTTTTGGTGTGTGTATGATTTAGAAACGTTGTTTTTATGTTCAAATGACATTTTATAACATGTGTAACATGATTGATCACAGAAGGGAAGCTTGGGTATCTAGGTCGGAGGACTAGGACTAGTAATCTAGTGATTTAAGAGTTTCCATGTCCTGATTTCACATAGCAAGATTGATGATGACAACACTAACTAAATAATGAAGACTTATTGGATAAAATTAGGTTATGTGTGTGTTCCCCACTAGTGGCTCGTGCACGAGAATATAGTTTGTTGTAGATCCTAGGCTACATTTCCCTAAGATATGATATACATATTATCTCATTATAACAGGTGCCTAAGGGTATTTCTCTTGACTAGTGATGATATGTTATATAGTACTTTCCATCGGAATATAGTGTTTTTGGAATAAAATTTCATAATCTTCTATGTTTTCCTTAAAATAGTTCATAATTTAATGTTCCCTCTTAAATCATATTTTTATTTAACATTGAATCCCATTAAAATTGTTACTATAATTTTTTTATGAAATCACAGAATCATTATATCATATAATGATTATAGTGTGTAATCCTTTCGTGTGTGGAATTCTATTGGGATTAGGCTCACACCCAACCAACAACATTTGGTGTATGTATATTTGGTAATGGTCGATAGAGGTATGGGATATGTCTTTGGATATGGTGGTTCAATTAGTTAGCTTCCTTCTATCAAACTGTGTTATGGATATGTCTTGAGGATGATTCACCCTTTCTCTGTAGTGGTTTTTGAGTTATACATGCCTCTCTTTTTTATATGTTTCCCACTTGGGTTTTTTTGAACCATGTAATTCAATTCAATATTTTTAGGGAATGTTTTGATTGAATTTTAATATTTGGATTATTTATCATTTTTGGTTGTTTTATGTTTCCATATTTTTTAAAAGCTGTCCCAACCCATTATTTATAACAATTGGGGACTTGTGTTAGCCCGTGGGGAAAGGGAATTCCCTTCAGTCCTTGCCATCGACTAGTTTAGGTACCGATTGGATAGTGAACCATCCTGGTTTATGAAATCGACTGATGGATATGTGATAAAAAATAAATAAATTATAAATAGCCTCTAACCAAACTAAAATTACACAACCCTTCAATGTCATTGATGTCCAAATCATTATTACTTTTGATATATAAATTCAAATCATAATAGATTATAGAAAATAAACGTGATGTCTTATATACATACAGTGAAAGTAAATATGTGTTTGAAAATAAGGACATGTCCAATAACATATTTAGATCATTCCATGCATCAGGATACATTAAGTTATTTTGATCATGTTTGTATGTGTGAAAATCAATAGATTGTAAAAATTAGTGATGTGTGAAACTTACCCACCATAATAAATTATCCATCAATGTGTATATAAGGGTTACTAATATTTTAACATGTCTAGAAGACACATTAATCTCAATGACTCAACTGATAATTCCAATCTTATGATAGGTACCACCTAACTATAAATTGTGGCCCAAATAACCACAGAACGTAAGAGAGTGTACCAAAAACTCTCTAATATTAATTAACATAATTACTAAAAAATATGCAGTACCCTCAAAGATTCACCAATAAAACTTCCACCTCATATTTTGATTATATCAATATTTATTTACAAAAACCCATAAATATAATTAGAAATATGTATTGTATATAAAAATAAAGAAATTTGGTGTAAAAAATGAGTAAATCATCACATGTAAATTTAAAAAACATTCCCAAATAAATCTTATGAGAAATATAATAAAATATACCCTACAAAAATAAAATATAAATCTCATCTCTTTTAAATTTACTCATCCCATACCTCAAATACTCAAAATAACTACCAGCTAATCTACCCACAAACCACCTGAAACTCTTTATGATAAATTTAATGATTTTATAGGTCCTCTATCCAACGAAACGATAATATTTACTTATTAGTTTATAAAATTTCCTCATATCATATTTCATGTTTTAGTAAAAAAATTATTGCACGGTATAGTCTTAACCTTACTGGAACCTTAGGGTTTTGTAGGAATGATATATAATAAAATCTGGAAAAAAACCAAATAGTTTGCACTATCCTTGAATGTTTTTCATCAGTTATAACTCCAAATTAAAAAAAAATTATAATAATATTACATATTTAAATTTAGCATCAATATAAACATGTAAAAAATCAATTATTCTTATGTCATAAAATAAAAATTACATGGATCATGATAAATCTTTACCCCAGAAGTACATCTACTATCTCTTCTGAATCATGGACATATCATGATATCTATGGTCAAAGAAAATTTACAATAACCAACATATTTTAGTTATAGTGAGAAAAATATGGTCAATGAAATGTTATAAACAAATTTGAGTCATGTTGCTAACCTAGCCAATCATTGTGGGATACATATCAAATGAATTTTTTATGAACACAAATATTTGGATACCTATCTGGAGGAACCTAATCTTATCGGTTAAATAAAAATAATGATTCACACACTCATTTTTAGCCCCATCTGATTATCTATACCAATTTCTATTATAATAATAATTATGGATTTTTAATGACAAAAATACTAAAAGATAACTATAAGGGGAGGGGGGAGTGAATAGATTTTTATAAAATAAAATAAATTTCACAATCCAATTTATGAAAGAAATAAAACATAGAATAATACCAATATATTTTATTATTAGATCATATAAAATTCTATAATTAAATATATAATAATTCCCTTATACTTTAGTATTTTAAATAAAGAACTCATTATGACATGAAAAACCAATCTTTATAAATTTCTATTAAAGACATTACAAAAAATTATAAAAGGAATATCAAAACATTTAACTTCAACATAATTTAATTCAATAAACCTAATTTTATGTATCAATATATTTAAATATACTATATAGGTATTTCATCCATATCCAATGAATCCATATATATAAAAAAGAATATAGTTATATTTTCCATGCTCTAGGAAAACTTCATCCACAATATTGATAACCTATATCTTCATAAACCATGGAATCCCACAATCACTCCACATTGTTCAAAAATATATTAACAAATCAAAACCTATTAAGGAATTTTCAAATAGTCATCACACATATTCTTTAAAAATTAATATCTAAAAGTTACAATAGAGTGAACTCTAGAAACTAGATGACACAAAAAATTCCTAGAAACATTAGATTGTCTACAATAAAAAATCATCCCATTCATTACATCATCATTTAATTATAATAATTTATCGAATGTTCATATTCCATATATCTCTGAGGTGGTTGGAACAACATCAAACATTGTCTTTTTCATTAATTTTTCAACCCATATTCTTCATCTAATGTACATTTTTATGAATCCCTATTTCAATTATTGGAATGTTCCTTCAAGTAGAATCTTAAATGTTCACCTGCTGGGATATGTAATGTTCACCCATTTTTATGGTTTTGTAAAATTTCATCTAGTGATCATATATGCTATTATTTTATGAGGTTTTTCTTATATACACATAAGATCTTCATCAAATGTAATTCATTATACATTTTCATTTTCACTTTATTAACATAAATCCACTGAAATTTTAGATCATCCATCTAATGTTTAGTGTACATCTATATCTGATAGAAAAAATCCATATATGTTTAATGTAATTCAACATCTTGAAAAAATGTTTCCCTCCAACATATAAATTCTAAAGATTAAGGTAAGTATGTTAATTAGCACATAATATATTTTTATGTTAGTGGATTTTTATTTTAAAATGAAAGGATAGAATCTGTTGAAAGAAATCATTTTGATTCTACTATCATTCCTTATCTATCAATATAAACAATAAGGGAACAATCGAATTCTTCAAAAAATAATAACCAATCATGATTACACTATTATATGAATTATTGTTCAAAATCACTCAAAAAATTGAATTTATTGAAGATAAAATTGACCAATCCACACAACACTAAACCAATATCAATATCTCACAAACATTCAAAAGGTATCCCAATATTCTATGAGACCATGGTGAAGAAAAACCTGGAGATAATTCTAATCCTAGATAATCAAAATGTCACCAATTAGAAGATTGCATATATTATTCATATGATATTTTTAATTATATGGAATAATAGATAAAAATTGGGAAACCATAATAAATTGGACTTTTAAAACATATGTACATTAACTTTTTTTCTATAAATAATATTAAATAAATTAAAAAATCATTCTCACATGGATTTTGGAAATATCAAATTGAGTTCCTTAATGGGAAATTTTAAAAAATGAATCAACCATTTCCATTAAAATAAACATTTCCCAGCCACAAATAAGTGAAAATATAACTTCTAAAAACTCACAAAAATCTGCATTTATACTTTTTAATGAAAATGATAATACATCATTTATATATAAATTGTTTTTTTGAAATACCTTTTAAAAAAATTCTTTTATGATTGTTATTACATTTTACAATTTTTGAACCATATATTTTTCATTTTAAATGTGAGTTAATAAAAATAAAAGCTTTTATAATATTTTCAAAAAAAACTAATCACATTATCATTGATGTTACACGTCATTTCAAATAAGTATTTTGATGAAATTTAAAATTTAATATACCATTTACCCTTCCAAAGTAATATCATTCAACTAAAATAATAAAAAAATGTTTGACCAACACCCATTTGAATAAGTCCACACCAAAGAACTATTTAGTTAGTAATATTGTACTTTATGACTTGTATAGCAATGCTAGAGATACTTATTTTTATGGAAATTTCAGGATCAAGATATTTACAACACCAATTATACTAAAAATAACCATAAGAATATATAAGGTAATAAAAAAAATATGAACTGCTAGTTTATAATTGATAAGTAACAAATTAAAAAAATAGACTTATAGTTATAGGTTTTAAAGGCCTCAAAAAATATAATATAAAATTATCTCACTAATAAAAAATCATTTTCAATAATAGGAATAATTTAAAAAAAATCATTACATGTAATAATTGACATGAAACACACCAGAAAACTAAACGATAAAAAAACAATGAGTGAATTGGTCTATTTATCTCTCAAACAATATATAATTCTATGATTCTAAAATTAAATAAATTTACATCCTATATAAATCGTAAATTTTACAAAAAATATTTTTTATAGATATTTAAATTCATATGAAATCATACTCCATGATGAAATAACTATATTTGAGAAAAATCGAGTTTCCTAATCCCCTTCTATATATCACACGTGTAAGACCATTCATATCAATGAAATTATTCCATGATTAAGTGGAATTAACAAATAAATATAAAAAATTAGACAAAATTCAAAAGAAATAGAAGGAAGAAAGATAAAGAATGATGATGGGAGGAAATCTACCTTCAATTTACATGATAAAATGTCCCCAAACCACCTATTGTAAAGAGGGGAAAAAATTAAGATAACGAGGCATGGTTTAACCTAAGAATTTATGAACCTTACACAGAGGAATTGAACTTAGTGGGAATTTAAAATAATAGGACAGAATTCCACATTATACCCCTAATTTTTAATACCAATGTCATAAACATCGGCGGTTCTTTGGTTCGACTAATTTCTTAGTGGAATAAATTTTTAGAGAATTACTTCCTAGTGCATTGCTCTTCCTATAGCTTATGAACAAGAGTTTCATGGTGGGTATTTTACAAAAATCACCAGATTTCTCACACACATGATGAAATTAAACCACCATACCATCTTGCAATTAAATATATTTTAAAAAAATCATTTTAACCACTAGTAAAATAACCATGTAACCCCCTTATGATCTGATCCAATGACCATAAACAGTGACAAACATTATTCATCCATTTATGATTATTGTATAATACTACATACTAAAAAACATTTCTTATTCACACTACATTATTATGAAAATAAAGAGTTTAATCAATTGCAAGATATGTTAACCAGTCACAAAAACTCTAAATGACAATTATATGGTCTCTAAATAATCATTAATCTAATTTTTCTCTAAAAATCCATTCATCATGTAGGGGTCATATAATATCATCTAATAACACCACTCAAAAAATACTCTAAAACATTTATATGGTTCATGAAACAATACATTGATCCCAAAACACCAAAAATTAAATCATTCCATTAATATATAGGTATCTTATACTCCACGCTATATAAATATCATATAGAATACACACCCATGTTGTTCAAAACATCAAACCATAAAATTCATACTATAAAACATCATTATTTTTATAATTACCTGATCATTCATACGAGATTACATGACTCTACCAAATCTATCAAAATAAAAAACTAAAACATATACATAAAATTATCTAGTTTTAATAAAATCATGTACTAATAAAATAAGAAAACATGTTTTCACATGTACAAGTTGCTTATTTTTATTCCCCATAAATATTCGTTAATTTATACAAAATACATAGTATATTTATAAAATATCCCATTAAAATATGTGTTTTTATGAAATTATAAAATTCCAAAATCTTCATCCATACTATCCTTCAATTCAGAAATTATTTTATTTTATAAGAACATTTTTTCTAAAATATTTTCTAATTTTTTTTTCAATAATCGTATAAAAACGATAAAATTCAAATCCCCCAATAAATTAAATATCTCAATGAATAATTTTGGTAAAATGTTTTTAGAAAAATTATGTGGTCACCCCACATGTCAACACACTGGTTTTATTTAAAAACATTGAATTAACTAAAAACTAACGGCATAGATGATCATTATCATATATAAAAATTGTAATAATGATATAATTATATTATAAAGAGACCCTAATCATTTATATTATTCAAATAATCCCTTAAAATATATTAAGAAATAAATAAATTATATGTTTCAATAATTAATCATTAATCTAACAGGGTAGTATATAGAATAGAAACACACATTGGTGCATATATAACATCCTTAGCATGGATATAAAATGAATCATGTAAAATTAAATTGGCCCCCAAAGGATCCCAAATCGATAATCAATATAAATATAATATAATAATTCCCAAATCCTATCCTTTTTAAAAAAGAGTTATTATTCCTAACATATGACATCACCTATTGGAAAAGTATTAAATAAAAAGACATGATTCCTAGGATCACTCAAGATATTCCTCCCATGTCATTAAATTGTATCTTAATATATAAGTATTTGTGTACCATCTAATAACATGTACTAATAAAATAAAGTAATGAGAAATTTTATGACTCCATCACATTAACCACGAATGTGGCTCCACATTAGTTTAGTTGATCCTCTAAATATAAGAATTCCAAAAACATAGCACAATGTGACTACAAAAAACATTGGGACACAATTCCATCAATATAAAAGATATGTTTCATTAAAAAATATACTGTAAATTTTGAATAACCCATTCATATATTAGACATGACTATAATATATTGATAAAAAAATTCATCCCAAGGGGGAATCTTTCAGTGAAGAATATAAATGAAATACAATCAAAATGATGTGTGTAATGATGGATAAAATAAATTAAAGGAATATGAATAGAGGTTTTTTAAATAAATAAATTTCAATGCATAAGATTCAACAATTATAATTATAAAAAATTCCAATGTAACATTGAACATATAAAAAATAAATAATGGATTCCTAACCCGTACACTTGAAAATCTCCTACTAAATCAATAACCTCTAATGAACCACTAATGTAAAACCTTGTGTCCATATCCATACATATTCCTAACATGATAAATTTTGTTCTACCCATATCCATTTAATAAAATTATTTCTACATAGGATGTAGTGAGTTCGATAACCATATAAGAATCCCTTACACATGTTGTTGTATTGAGTTCAAGTCATCAGTTGGATGTTCATATAAATTTATTGTGGATAAATTTTTTAATTACTACAACACACCTTTATAGAAATATTTCAAATTCATGTTCCAAAAAAATCATAATTGCATGCCATCATAGATAAGAAAACACAAAACTTAACTAAATAAATAATTCTATCATTCCTTTGAAAGATCCCACAACCTTGAAAATGGTTTCTAATATACCTTCACTACATATTTTTGTATGTTAAAATTCAATCAACATCTCATAGAAAATAATATAAAAAATAAAATCTTCATACATCGATAATCACTTATTAGATTCTACCCATACCAATTAATCTCTTAATTGCCTATCAATAACCAAACCCCAAATCATCAGGGGATATGGGGATGAAATTATGGGATGTAATACAGGGAAATTAAATAATTAATACTGTATGAAATATAATTTGAACCATAATACTATTATAAAATATCCTTTTAAAATATATAATAGGGACCAAACGTATAACATATCAATCTAAGACATCATGAACTTCCCAACCTCATCTCCCTAATTCCAAATAAATCAGGCTCTTGGACTACCGATTTATAACCTTTAAATCTATCATTTCGATAAAAATTAATATCCTCGAAACCCTCATAGGAAACTATTTTATAACTATATTACTATATATTAATCCCTAGGATCATATTTATATAAAATCATTAAAAAAAGTTTGTTTTATAGTCATAGTTTATCGTATGATTATCAATAGTTGTATATAGGTTAACACGGTCGCATATAAATTTAAATTACTTCAGAAGAGACTTCTAGAATCTCACCTGGAGTCTCATTATTCATATCTATATGCTTTGATAGCCACAAGGAAGAGCTCATAGATTTAGATTCCATAAGAGAAAACTGTTAAAAAAACCAATGTTCATGAACATTATAAAAAATAATCTCATGGAACACTCTCAATAAATACACTAAAGGTTTCTATAATGATTCAACAATATATTTTTCAAATCATAATCCATGAGTTTGATAGAATGTCACTTATAAATTAGTTTATCTCTTGTAATATAACTATTACTTTGGTACAATATACTCAATCACTATATCTTTTGATTGAATATACTAAAATAACATAATGGAATAGCCTACTCATAATTTATATTTAAAATTACTGAGGCACCCATTTATCTCTTAACCACATATTGAGATCAATATCCTATTTAATCTCAATACATTGATAAAATCAAATGATTTCATCCATATACATTAAATAAAACACCAATTAAACTATATTATATATCAACTAATGAGGTATAATATTGATAGAACATATTTAAAAAAATGGAGTCCATTGACACATCATGAACATCATGAATTTTAGAAAGACTAATAGTAAACAATCCACCCACCACAAAACTCGTATTAATAACTCACACCTATTCCAATTGTGTCCCATGATTCATAATCATTTATAAATAATGCATGAGTATAGGAAAGTTATTTTATATGTTTCTTATATTATCATGAATCATAATTTACCAAGTTATAAAATTATGGATACTATAATAAAAAATTTAAAAAATTCATATAAATATTTGAAATTACGACACAACCACCAGAAGGATTCACACTACATTCATAATTATAAGTTGTAGATTAAAGGGTAAATTTGGAATTTTTTGTTCCAAATTGTTGGATATATGGATAATTTTTATTTTTATGTTCGTTGAAATCTCAAGGAAATATATCTACACTTGTTTTAGTGTTTTGGTTGTTTTCATGGACATCATGAAATGGTTATAGGTGTTTTCCTCAATATAGGGAATGACTTTTACAATATATAGTATATCAGTATATAACTTGGGTAATTGAGTTCAATAATGTATGATATTAATTATTAAATTATATATTTGGGATAGATAGCACCGAAAACTAAGGTGATCCACTATGAGGGTAGACCAATGGGGAAGTGTTAGAAAATAATATATGTGTTTCATTGTGAAACACCAGACCATGTTTTCATGGATATGTATTGGGGAGAGATATTATATCATCGAGACTTAGGAAATAGAAAAGAATTATTTTCATGTATTATTTGCACATTTATATATATGTTTATTTCTCAAGGACCATTCAGGAATTTCAAAATAAAAACTCAAATATGGGGCGTTGTTCTATATTCCAATGAGTCATACTAGAAATGACATCATATCTAGTTTTTAAAATTTCTGAGGATAAATCCCTTTAGGGTCATCACCCTTCTTTACTCATCCATATATCCAATTCATATAGAGAATGAATATGACCATCGTTCACCATGTTTCACCCCTTTGATTTACATTTCCCCCCCTTAATTTAGTGTATAACTAGGGGAGTTTAACTCGCTCAATGATTAGTAATATCCTCTTTCCCTCTCCACTCATTCAATTTTTCATTAACACGCTTATTTTGGATGGTTACATAAAATGAGTTGTTACCAATTCCACTAGATCTTGTTTTAATTATCTTTAATGGTCACGTTTTTTGAGTGTGGTGGCTAGTGTATGTCAAAAAAGGATAAACACTACATGTTTCTCTCAAATTCATTAAAATAATGTGACCAAATATATTTTCATTGGTTTTTATCATATTATATTGAAATTAATGATTTATTGACATTCGATATTTATAGATTTTGGTTCACGGTCTGTCATTGGAATTACATTATCCTTCCACACATAATTGGAAATGGTTTTAGTATCATAGTGTCATTTTTTATTTTAATGAATATACCTCATTTAATTAAATTATATAATTTATCATAAATGGTAATTATTAATTATAGAACTATATTAATATTATTCAATGGAAAGGGGGTTTTGTGATCCCTATTTTATGATTGGATTGTATTGGAAATAATGGTATAGTAAATGGTATTCCAATAGTTTTATATATTTAGTTATTTTCATTAAAAATTGATAACATATATGTGAGTATGCATATGAATTTAATTTGGGTTCCTTGGTGTTCATGTTTCCAAAATGGTAAATTTATAATGAGGGATGAGTGATTACAAGGCGTTTATTTTTGGAATTATTAAACCATTGAGAATGTGAAATGAGTGTGTTTCACATTTACTAGAGATTTGAGAGTTTCTAAACTATTATTTCATCAAGGGGATTAGTTTCTAGAGTTTCTTAAGGGACATCAACAGGGATTGACATTTTTTGTGAGTTGTTAATGACATGTAATGAACCTTTTTTGTATGCTGAAGAGATTCCAAATATAAATCCCTTATAGAATGTCTTATTAGTGTTGAGATATGGTTAATTCATTGTGAAATGTTGTGGGAATTGCCTTTGGAACTTTTTACTCCTTGTTTGAGAGGATTGTGCTATTGTCAATATATCGAATCATCCAGGGTATGTAGATGGGACATGTTTATTTGTGTTCTCTATGGAAGCATGTTATCACTCTCGTAGAGTTCTTCAAATGAATCATTGGGATTTTAAAGTGGGAGAAGGTTTTCGTATAGAATAAAACTCTATTTTGGGAAGTAGTGCATCATGGAGTGGGAATAGTACGTTTTTAAGGAACCTTGAGAGGTTCATCTGTGGTAAGAAGGATTTTAACAATTGGTACAATAATTCTATGGTTGGTTTCATTTACTATCAATATAAAGAGAGTGATTATTCCTTGATCATGCTTGACTAGTTTTTGGATTATCTTACCATGAGGCCATGTTTAGTTGTTCTTCGTTTGACAGAGGAATCTAATTTTAGTGTTGATGGGTATAACATTAGCATTGATCTTGTGGTTTAGGGATGACCTAATGAATTTTAATAAACATGGGTAATTTGTTTCTACTGATATTATTATGATGGATGTGTATGGTGATGTTCCTCATGGAATATTGAGTTTAGATTAAATGTATTACCCTATAACTATGAGCTTGGTTGGGATGTGGGGTCAAATAGTATATTCAGTATAGATATGTTTGAAATGTTGAATTATTTTTTATCATAACTATGAATTGTATTAGTATTAATTGTGAGACCTACCCTATGTGGTGGTTTTCCCCAAGTGATAGGTTGGAAACGTATCACTCAACTCAGAATGTAAATCCTCTTTGGGAAATAAAACATGCGATCTACCCTACATGGTTATACAACTTGTTTTAGTGGTTGGTGAAATTTCCAACTCCTTTGGATATGATGCTAAATATTCACCAATAATGATGACATAGATAGGTATGGGAACTAGAATGGGGCTAGTAAATTAGGGTGTAGATATTATATTTCTGAGGTTTTCACCATTCTATAGTATTGGATGGAACTTTTTTTGGAAACTAGATCTGTTGTTACACAATATACTTTGGTTTAGATATATTTTCATTCCTCCAAATGGGTGTCCAATATTACCATGTTTATCTAGATTTCCCTTTCCCCCGACAGGCTTTATGTATGATTGGGTTTGTGGATGATAATCTATTCCCTTTATTGGACATATCATATGTTAGAAAAATATTACATTTATGGGTATTTTATGTAGTATTTGGGGTCATGTCTTATGTTGGAATGGATAACTCACGATTACTTGACATTGTTTCATTCATGTTTTGTGGTATGAAATGATTTATTTTCCAATACCTACAATATATGTTATAGAATATAAATTTAATTTGAAGGTGGTTCCCAATTCAATTATATGATTAAAATCAATATAAAAACATTTCTATGAATTTAGATGTTATATTTATCCTTCTACTGATAGATTATATGATATATTTGGTTACATTAATTAGAAGATGTTTGGAGACATATCCAATGAAGGACCAAAGGAGGTGGTTATCTATCTTATTTGTTATTGACTTTTTAATCTATATTTTATACTAACAATGAATAGTCCATATAAATATAGATTGAATAACATTTTTTCATTATTATTATACCATTTTATGATTATTAAAATTGATATATGGAATTTAGTTTTATTTCCAGGTGTTTACTTTGATGTTCAATATGATAATTACGTTATTCTTTTTTTTATTTTATTTCATGGTTATAAATTTATAGTTTCCCTAAAATTGATTCTAAATATCACAACGAGTCAATAGACTCAATCATATGGAAAGGAACCCTTGAGTCTATATAGTACATGAATATTGGTATATTATTTCTAATTTTATTCATCAAATAAGAAAACGAATCATTGAATTTTTTTTCGGTTCATTTTTTATATAGGACTATTAAATGGAGGTTGGAAGTTGTAATATTATGGGATGGATCGTATTCATTGTACTAGATAACACCTATATAAGGAATGTAAACGATAACATGGGTATGTGATTATTTTTCATTTATTTTAATTGTTTTTATTTAGCTATTTGTCAAACATGTTGTTCTAGTGTAAGTGTACTTTATTATTTTTACTCTTGACCTAGAGTGGAATGTGAGTGTGAGTTCATGCATCATATAAATAATATTGATATTTTGGACTTTTAAATGAATATTTAGGATGAGAAACTATTATCCAATGGGGATATATGGTTTTTTAAAAATATTTTCCCAAATCTTGAATTTTTTAAAAAAAAATTTAGAATGAATGTTTTAATTAAATAAAAGATAAAACAATTGTTAATCTGTGTTTTTTGAAATTAAAAATTATTCATGTGTTAGATAAATAAAAACAATATGGTGGTTTTTATCTATCTTATTTTTATAATAGTATGAATTTTGTAATACCCATTATAAAATAAAACAATATAGTTGGATGGTTGGGGTATTATGATCCATATGTCAGGTAGGGGACTATTGAATGTGGGATATGGATATAAATGTTAAGAGGATTTAGTTGATGGATGATCTAGTAGTTTTTTTAAGATAGTTGTTATCATTCCTTGAGATGGTGACATGTTCCCCAAAATTAATTTAGGCTTATGGTTTTTCTGGTTAGGTGATCTATTATGGTTGGATAATAGAGGTTGGAAGATTATTATACAATTATTGGGTAGAAATATGAGTCATACAAGTGGATCTAGGTTCATGAGATGATGAAACCTAGTATTAGAGAGCGTGTTTAGATGATATAGTAATAGGGTGACACTGGAATAGTGTGGATTTGAGTGTTTCATTTTATATAACAATATGGTTTTATGACTAATAAAAAAAGATGTTCTTTGTGTGGGATGATAGGTCAAGTTAGTATAAACTAATATGGCCAGTGGGGGTTAAATAACTAGTGATATAACATTAAATAATGTTTATTTATTAATAACTGATGAGTTTTGGATACAAGGGTTAAACTAACCATCAGGTTTCAGATAGTTAATATCATAGGAGGGTTATATGAGTCAACGAAAATTATAATTCGGTGGATAGATTAGAATCAATTGAGGATATTCAATGGGTGGTCACTCTTCGAAAATCAGTTATAGTTATGTAACATCTATAATTGACAATCACTATGTGAACCTACCTTAGGAGAGGAAGTGTTGAATATATTTAGATCTCATAGTAGTGGGATAAAGTAGAGGTAGATATTGTAGTTAGATGGGTCACTGGAAATAATTAGATATGTTTATGTGCATTGAAATAAAATCATTTGGTGGTGGATAAGAAAAATGGTTTGTTGTGAGAGAGATAAGACATAGTTTTATCTTGGAATGAATCCTATATGAGGGTTAAATGTCTATAATCCAATTTATAGGTGAGGTATGATATAGATAATGCGGGTAACTATGATAAGAATGCTGGACTCTAGTTTGTAAATTATGAATTATTAAGGGCCAAAGAATTTTGATGGTTGGGGTGGTCTTCATAGGGTTATCTGGGACATGCATGGGTTTTTTAATTATTTTACATCATGCTTTATAGGGGTTATAAAAGCAGGTTGTTTTATATGTGGTGGTATTAATTGGATGAGTGTATGAAAGATACTAATATTGGGATAATGAAACAAAATTCTTGTGGGGAAGCCTAGTGTTTAGTGGGTGATGGTCGATGTTTGGGTTTTAGAATACTATGTACAGTCAGTTGGATATTGAATTTCTGAATCCTTTAGATGGTGATAAAATAAATCCCATTCTTTTATAAGACCATTCAAAATATCATGATTTATCATTATCACTAGGCAGTGTCAGTACATTTTATTATTGATGTGGAAAATGATTTTGTGAATGCGATCAATATAAGTTACGCGTTTTCTAATGTATCATAGTTTAATGAATCTTTCTATTTCTGAAAAATTGAAATTGCATCAGGTAAATAACTATTTTATGGAACTCTATGTTGTGGGAGGAAAATATTATTAATATCTCTTATGATTTTCTACAGTAAGGTTATTTTAGAAATGGCTATTTTTCAGATGATAAATGATTTATGTATGGTTTTTTTAAGATATATTAGGAAAAATATATTACGGGTGGATGAGGTTAATATACTGTATATTACTATCTATTTATAATTATAAAAAATATTTGATTTTATTTTTTAGGTTTGAATGGGTATAATGGAATATTTATAGATGTTTTATAGTGATCTGATAGGATATAGTTGGGAGATTTTAATGGACTATATCATTATTGGATAATGATTATGTGGAATTCAAATTCTACAATTTTAAAGAAGGATATTTTTAGTGTATACTTATCATAAGTTAATACTAATGGAAAAGTCCTTGAGGGGATGTGCCAGGGACGTCTCAGGTATCAGTCTCTCCATCTCACTGCAAGTCTATGTTTCATGTTTCTTTTAGCTCTATAGTCCACTTCTGAAAACACTTGTTATATTTTTTTTCACATGGTAATTTTTGGTATTGTAATATCAAAATTAGATTTGTTATGTATTTTTAGGTGTTCTGGGATATTTTCTGACACTAAGAAAGGATAGCAGGATTTAGTCTTAATGTGAGGTAATAATTCTAATACAGATCACATGGAAACCAAGAGGTTTTGTGAAATGGCACGAATGATATGTATAATTAAATTATAGATTATATGAAGTCTAAAAAACATCATATGGAATCAGATAATAAGTTATTCTTAATGGGGATGTCTAATACCCTAAATTTTGGATTACGTTGTGAAGTACATAATCATTTTTTATTTGTACTTCCATCGAGGGAGGTGTTATTCTATGGATTATTAGTATATGATGAATAAAAGTATACATAGTTTCATACTGTTATTATAGATTAATTTAATTTTGATTCATTCTTTCATACCATAAATAATCTTTAGAAATGTGGCATTGGGATATGACCCCTTAACATATGGAAAAAAAGAATGATGGACCATATTTGGTGGGGGTAGTGATAATATTTTATAGTTTACCACCATAATTATTTCTCAAGGTATTCATTCAAGATATATCATGTTATATTCCTTGTCCCCCATATATTTTTTCATGTATACCTTACCCCCTTTTGGGATGATTTTGGGTTGTTTTGTGGCATATGAGTAAGAATATATCACCCCCTCCACAATATTTTTCTCTTGTTTATTCCTATTTTTTAGATTATGTTAAATATGGATATATTGATGATCCCACTAAAAAATTATTGAATTATTTTTAATCATAGGCCCTAGGGGTGTGGTGTCTAACAGATGTCAAAAAAGGCAGAATATTAACTACTCCACACAATTTCATTAGAAGTATCCCACATAGTGGATTTACTATGGTTCCCATATTATTAACCTAGAATATCAGTTATATTAGATATTTATTCATTGATATTTTGGTTATATGAGAGTTATTTTAATGGATTATGACTTTAATAAATAATTTTCCTTGGTTTTTTAGTCATGATAGTATTTTGTGTTTATTGGATTAATATTCCTAAATTATATAATTAATTATCAATGCCTTATGGTATGAGGCAGTGGCTCTAGAGAAAAATGATATTTTATTGATATTGGATAGACGTGGAAAATATACTAATGTAAAAAATGAAAAATATATAATCACGGTAGTTGTTACATTTAATACATAACCATAAAAATGTGAATGATTTTCCATTTCATGTGTATTGTTTGGGGTTTAGGTTCTAGGTATGGTAATAATATTATTACGGTTTGGTGAGAATTGGATTGTGATTTATATTTTCTTCAATCCTTCAGGATTTAAATTGATTACCCACACAAGGGTGAGATATTTTATAAATTCCTTGTCACAACTCAACCCACTCAATCTACACATGGATATATGGTATGTTTAAATTGGCACCCCAAGACCACATTAAAAAAGGTTTGATATGATGACTAGTTCTATGTTGGAATATCACACAATGGGAGGCCTTTATATTATGAACCTTGAATGTCGCAATCATATAGTATAATAAAAGTATTATAATCCTGGAGGAAAAAAATAATTAAATAACATATATAACAACAAAACTCTAGAAATATAAATATATATGAATTAATAAGGGAAAAAACAAATGCCCATATTTAAACTATGGATATACCAACCAATGAATAGATTAAGGGAAAATGTTCTCCTCATGATCTCTAAAACTGAACATTTATTGAGATAACAACCACCCTTTACCACTAAGATCTACCAATATGTGGTGGTGTTTGTATATTACCACCCTTCTCTCCACCTCCAATGGCCCAAAGACCTTCATTTTTTATTGATTTTGATAATCAACCATTCAAGGGGTGAGGTGGAACCCTTATAAGACCCATATGCGTAAGTATTAAATGGCCCATAGGCCTTAGAAGAATTCATTTCCCATAGGCTTCAAACATTACACACAACCCAGAATAACTTCTTGGAACCGCTCCACCCCATTATCATCACCATGAAATCAGCTCTCCACCGACGCCTAGAAGTTCAACTAGGCTTTCCAGTGCATGCACAAGCTTGTCCCAATGGTAGGTGACATACCCTCTTATTCGGGCAACCTGTTTAGCTTCTTCTATTGTGAAAGATCGTTGCTCATCCTCTTTATAATGATTTTTCCTTTGTAGGTTGTCTGGTTTGAATCTACACTCAAGGTGGCCCGAAGGACTTGAGGTGTCTTGAAGGCCTTACTGACCTGAAGGCATGGGTCTCTCGAAGGACTTAATAGACACAGTGACCAAACAGGTGGCCCGAAGGCCCAAATGGGGGAATATTCACAGCACCTAGAGTTCCAAATAGTGCCTGCTATAGTTCTCACTACAGTACCTTGTTTAGTTTTGCACAATCCTACTACAGTAAATTCTACATTACCCTCGGAAATTAGCCTCTGCTTGGATTTGATCCCGAGTCTCTTGGATGCGCTAGGTTAAGGATCATGTGCCCCTTCTCATTATTACCCATTAATTCATTATTTATTACATAATTTTACACATAAAAAACACATAATGATAAATAAATCTAGTGTATTTGGGAATTAGTTACATTACATAATAACATAAATAGGAAATAAATCATCTTTATTGAAAAGTTCTTTCACATACCAATATTATTCCTTCGTACATAATAATGCATGGGATAACATGATGACATAATAAGAAAGTGGTGAGCTAAAAATCATAATAATTGAATAAACATGCAATAACATGAATAAATTAATAATTTTAGAAAATATTAACATCAATAATCCAAAAAAGTGGTGAAAATCATATAATTCAATAATGTGGCAAGGCCTAACATGATAACAAAAAAGATACATGGGAAATGTTGAAACAACATAAAACAAGGATTTATAAACATAAGTCTAGGATAACTACCAAGAAATTAATATGTAAAAATTATCAAGAAGGTTTAGGTTCACTCTCTAAAACCATTCATGATGTCTTATATGACAAAAACATTACCCAATGTGTAGGACCACTATATAATTCTGAGTGGACCAGTAACATTCATTTCATTAACATTCATATGTGTGGCATATAGATCATATCAAATTAAACAATTTATCAACACATATTGTTAAAATATAAATTATAAAGGAAGAAATAAATTTTTTTTCCAAAATTAAATATGTGAAAGTGATTAAATGTTAACAACCTTTATATTAAATGGGTACATGTATTTTATACACAATAGTTTGTCCTAGAAAATGGTGGTGAAATTTTGGTTGCATGAACTGGGTGTATAAATGATCATGGGAAGGAGTAATGTTATTGAATGGGGCTACCTAGTCAAATATACATCATATATGAATTATGTAGGATATGGTAGAATGTATCGTGATATTATGAAATAGATATAAAATACACAATATAGTGGAGATACTTGAATAAAGGGGACAAGGAGTGGATACCTTACCTTGAGAGTGTAATTCCAAAAGCTGGGGAGGAGGATCTTTAAAGCTTAGGAGAACCTTGGGAGGAATCTATAGAGGCTAGAGAAGTGTATATAATTAATCCAAAATCGTTTAGTGGATAATAATTTGATCTATGGTGGGTTTATATTGGAAAAGAGAGTGGATCTCTTTATTATATCTCAATCTTTCGTTTTTGGACACTAGATAATAAATAAAACAATTCTATAGGCCTTCACATTGTTTGTTCCCATGGTATATACCAAAAGGTATTGTATTAAATTATATTATAATGCCAAGTTTCTAACTTTTTATCATAATATCATTTTGTTGTGTAGTCATGCTCTTAATAAAACATTTTTAAACCATAAAATTTATATGATTTTATTGAGGATTCATAAAGGCTATATATTATTTATAAAATAAGCATAAAATGACATTATATTAAAGGGTAAATATATATTTGTTGTTGGATACCCATTATAGTATTCATTACATAATATTTTGGTCATTATTATGTCATAATATACTGTATATTTATACAGTATCTAATTTTTTCTAGAAAATTTGACTTTCTCATTAAATTGTGAATAATTCTCTTTCATAAAATTTCAACATTTATAGTCCAAACATAATGCTTATTTAATATATATAATTTTATAAAAATTGTATATTTTTTACTTTTAAACTAATAATTGACATTTATTACGAAATATCGTGGTTTTGAGCAATAATAGTTTTCAAACCCATATAAAATTTTCATTTTATATCATAAAAATTATATGATAATTTAAAGATAATAACAATTATTTAACAATAATAATATATTATAATTTTATTTATCACAAAAATAAATTAATGGAATACAAAATATGTAAACAAATGGGAAATTTTCCAAAAAAAATCAGTATTCTTGGATAAATAAATAAACAATTTATTATTTATTATTAATAATAAGTAAATATTAACATTTTCATGAGGAAAATAATTTCCAAATTTATATTTTTATGTAATGTATAAATATACCATTAATATATCAATAAAATCTCTAATGTTGCGGTGTGCGATAGTGAGATTTTAATGGGGCTGTTCTGCATACATTGTTTGGGATGCGATCTCGATAAGATTGAAATTCTCCAATAAAATGTTTTCATCATTCGTTTGTTTTTCATTAACATATTAGGAATAGTAAAGGGAAAAGTCCCACGATACTATCTCCCTTGGATGATCTAACAAATGTTCTTTAATGGGTATAATCGAACTTGTTGCGGTCATCACCTCCATTGTCTATGCTAATTGGATTTGTCAAATCCATTCATTTATAAATATCATTTGATAACTTTTTTAACAATTGTATTATCAATGGGTAAGATGCTTTATGGTAATTCCACCTTGCATACAATCTTCTTGTACCACCTATAAAGTTTCCATTCCTTTATCATGGATCATTTTCAACATATCTTTTCAACAACCTCTCTAGATCCCCCAAACTAATCTTGTAAATCCCCTTTTTTGTCAACCATAATCATCCCAATAATGTATCAATGTTACCTTGAGGGATTTTCCCCAACACTCACAAAAAAAAATACCTTTTTCTTATCTTATTCTATCATATGATAAAATATTAATATCTTCCATGTTTACCCTTACTAAGAATCTGATCTATTCAATTTTTTGTGTCATTTACAAAGGTTGTGAAGAATGGTTTTATGAAATTTCACTAAAGGGGATGAACATTCACCCAACTAGAATTTTGTGTTCCATGTTTCCAAAAGAACTCAACAATTGTAGTCCCCAAGCATGTTTCTATTTAATATAATGAATATTCAACAAACAAATTACATATGGAAATATTGGGTTGTTATAATTGGTATCAGAGGAATGGTTTGGTCAACCTTTGGAAATAAGGATGAGAAATAATTAATGATATTCCTTAGGATATTTCTAAGGATAACACTATGGATACCTCTAAGATAAGTCTAGTAATGAGTCAATTATTAGAAAAATTTACTATAATTTGGGTATTGAATACAGTGAGTTATTTCATAGAAGAACATCCCTTTTTGGATACTAAATTTGGATCCGGATATATCATAGATGTACCTAGGGTTATCAACCCCAAAAAATAGTATTGATCTAGACTGGATAAGGAATTGGTTCATGACAGCGAACGTTGTTATGAACCTGGTTTGAATGACCTGGTGGAGATGCTTTCAAAATTCACAAACTCATTATGAACCATCGGGATGGACTTAAATATAATATTTCTATCAATAACCTAGGATACACCTACGTTGGGAAATTATAAAGATGAAGGATTCAGCATTAAGAGTTTATATATGTATTTTTAATGATTATGTGGTTCCCCACTACGATTAGAGATATTCACACTATTCTTTTTGTATTAAACAATGGTTGGATCCTAAAGGGACCCTATCAATGCCAAGTGTGACATAAAATTTTCTAATGATAAGTCATATGGGTTGATGAATAGAGTGAAGGTTGTTGTGATTGTTCCTAATCATGTATTAAGATATATGATTAACAAAATGAAATTCAATGAGAATACTCACACATATATGATTATGAAGATAGACAATAATTAAAGTTTATGTGGTAATAAATTTACGGTAAATAATGATTGTCTTCTTACATGTCAAGAAGGTTGCAAGAAAAACTGGAAAAACTATTTAAAATAGAGATCCAGATGTTATTTGTTTGAAAAATGGGCCATTGACTGACCGATTTCCATAGAGTTCAATGTATTATCTATGGGGAACATGGGAATTACAAACACTAAGGAGCTAACCTAAAATTTTACATGTTGGCTAAGGAAATAATTATTCCATGAAAATCATTAATGAGAATGGATTGATGTATTTATTTATTTGGATTATATAATTATGAATTTTATAATATATTTGTATTGTTCAGTATAAGATTTTCATTATGGATTTGAATGAATATATTGAATGGTAAAGGTGACTGAGAATATTTATTTAAAAGAAAGGATATATTTTGTTGAAGAATCATAATTAAGGTAAGGTAACTAATAATATGTTCTTGATGTTGAGAAAATGGTGTTTTGTTTAGATAACCATGTGTTGTAGAAGACTACATTAAAATGGATCATATTTTGGATGTTAAAACAGAAAATTTACTTGTTTTAATGTGGATTTTTCTATCGAGAATAGATTTTACAACATTTTGGGATATAATTTTTATATCAAATAATCATTATAATGAACAAGGTATAATGCATTTTTTCACAAAGAATTTATTTTATTTATGTTTATTTCCATGTTTTAAGAGAATATATGATAATTGTTTAAAAATTTATGGTATGTAACAATTAAGGGCTATGTATGTTTTTTGGGGGGAATAATGTAATGTTGTTTTTGAGAAATTTATTGATTTTTTTAAAATGTTAATACTGATGGGGTTATAAGGATAACTATTTATTGAAATGTCCATGTTGACCTTTTAATGAAAATTTATTGATTAATGTTTAATAATATGAAGATTTATGAATATTGGATGACATGTTCCATCCATTTTGTTGTGATGATATCTAAAGATAGAATTAATTACTTACCATTCCATTATGGATCTATGATTCATTAGTTCTTCAAGAATTACAATTTCAACTTTATTTTTTTGGAGTAATAGATGAATATGAGGTTGATCAATGAATTATAAAAGAGTGAGTTATAATTATGATATAAATTCATGTGGGTATATCTTATCAAATTATTTTTCAATAGAATGATATCCTTTTATCATAATATCTTATGATATCAATGAACTTTTTTAGACCAATTCAGTGTATGGTTTATTGTTCAATAACCTTATCTTTACCATGTTATATATCACTATCTATTACTTCATGGTGAATATTTTCCCTTAACAATCCTTATTTTATTTTTTCGACAATGTTTTACCTATGTGAATACTTATTTATTCATTACATTAGGTATCCTTTTTTATTCCCACATTCCCTTTTTAAGTTCTGTTTTATTATTTTTATTATGTGAGTTTATATAGATAAATTATCAAATGATACACATTATATGACTGAGAATAATTTAAAGGGACAAGTTAATTTTATAGTTGGTAGAATTAAACATATGTATATTATTATTAAATAAACTATTTATAAATAATTATATTTCTTTGATATCTTGCGTTACACACAACACCAATATAGCTTGTGTTACATGAATCACTATGTCTCTATGAAACATCATTTTATTATTAAAATTATAAAAAATTTAAAAATGTAATATATCATTTAGAATGTTGGGTATTAAACTGATTAACTAAAATTTTTATGTATGGTTTACACATGTAAATTTATTTGGAAAATAAAAAAATTTCTAAAAAATCTATTTAAATTTGCACACATAATTTTTATACTAATAAAATAAATTAATCAATATTTCTGGATTATATTAATGAAATATATATATATATATATAATATTCAATCATACATTTTCCATTCATCCAATGTGTTTTATAGATATGATACAATGTTAAATCTAAATTTATTCTTAAAAAGTGTATTCATTCTAAAAAGAAGTTTAATAACATTTTAATGATGTTATTCTTTTAAAACTAAATTTAAAAACGTTTATAATTTTAATTTTAAAATTAAAATACTTTTTTTAATGTGTAATATATAAATTATCTAAGGGTGATTTTTCAGGATTTTTCAAAAAAAAAATTTGAGGAATAATAAAAAAAGATTTTAAATGAAAACTGTATTTTCATCAAAAATAATATATAATTCAAAATTATATTTATAATTTTAAATCAAGTAAAAATAATTCAATTATAAATCCATTAATAAAATTGATGTTATATTAGTAAGTTTTATATTTTATTTTGATATAAGAACACATTAAAATTTTGATTCTTTTCACTATAAAAAACTACTTTCTCACCACATCTATGAGATTAGATTTAAATTCATATTAACAACTTATGTGTTTTTAATTTTTAAAAATTGATTCAATATTTAAAATAATAATATCAAAATTTATTAAAATGTTCCCCATTATTTTTTTACAATATGAATAGTAAAATTAGTAATTTTATTTTCAAGGTTAAGGGTAAGTCTGGTAAATATAGTTGGTAATAATATTATAAATATTATAGAATTACCCAACTAATTTTTGATATATTATTGTATTATTTAATTTGAACCATAAAACCTAGGCATCAAATTTGAATTATTTAATGTGGAGTGGTTCAGAAAAATGACTTTCATATTATTAAAATCAAGGGGAGTGACAAAATGTAACACTCTTACTTTAAATATGAATAATATTTTTCATATGTGGTTAAATATAATACAAGTTCATATAAAGATATTATTATGAAATAAAAAAGTTTTAAACACATTTTGGAAATTTATTATAAATTTTTAGTTGAAAACTAGTATTCACAAATAATAACAGAATGATGATGTAGTAATTATTCAATTTACAAAAAAAATTAAATGATATTAAAAATTTGAAAATAAATCTAAATTAAATTAATTTTTGTGATCCAATAATATTATAGTGTAATATTACATATTAGGTGTGTATTAAATTATTTTATTTCGAATATTTGTTTTCGCCATCAGTTTCTTAATGCCAAAGTAATGAATAGTTTCAAAATTGACACCTCTGATATATTATGAAAATATCAATTTAATAAATTATTTAAATTTGAAATAAATATCAAATAAGGATAAATGGGTTTATATATATTCTAAAAAATCATATATTTTTCATTAATTATCCAATTTAAACATTATATGTAATAATTTCAACCTTTCAATATTTAAAAACTTTTTACGCTAAGAAAAATTAAAATAAGTTAACTAATTGGTTAATAAAAATGATAAGGTTTTAAATAACTGCAACACTAGTATATAATATATTTTTTTATAATATCAATGTCTTATATTATCTTATATTCATTTCCATGTACTTTTTGAGGTATTATGATTGAGATTTAATTTATAATAAATTAATATTTTGTGAAATTTCAAAAGTGCCCCTCCCATATCTCTTAATAGGACCCATATTATTCTCTTTTATTCAAAAATAGAGTCATATTTAATACAGCCAAAACCAATCCAAAAATCCATAAAATATTCATAAAATAATCCTAAAAGGCATAAATTGGGTATAAATCCAACAAAGGTATCACTTTGGTGCAATCCAAAAAGAGACAACTAAAGATTAAGTAACAATCACCAATGAACATTTTTGTATTATTTCCTCCATAAACCCATTTCAATACTTATATTTCATTTTTTTATAATATTATAATTGTCATAAATATAAATATAATTTTTTATTTAATGGTTATCACGGAAAATTTCACACACTTATATCCAATGTGATACACAATCAACATTCGTGTGTACGACAAACTACCTCCTTACGACCCAATGCCGTATGTTCTTCCATTTCCACCATTGAAGGTTGTGAACAATAATGGATTTATAGTTTATATATGAGATATATTATTTTTATTATTTTCTGATTTTTCTATAATATTTTCATAGATACCAACTTTATTATAATTTTTTGGAAATATAATGACGTTGTTCGTGTGTACGGTGGACTACTGCCTCATGAAACGATGTGATTTGTTCTCACATTACATGGAATGTATTAAGAATGGGTTTAATAATAATATTTGATATATATGAAATAAAATTTATTATTTAATTATAATATATCATATACTTTTCTTCATTTTAACCCGATAAGAACTTGAAAGCAACATTCTTGCATACATATGACATATAGTATCCATGAATGATGTTTTTTTCTATCTCTAAATTTTATGAATCAACATAAATTCATATATAATAAATAAATATTATATTTATATCTTTATTATAATTCAGTATATGGTTAAATCATGATCAATGTAAAAGTAAAAAAGAATAACAAGTCTCAATATGAATGAATAACCAAGTGGTTATTACCCAAAACATAACTCTAACATTGAATTGGTAATAAATGAGTGATATAAATTCATACCTAAATAATATACAGTATGATATATATCAATATGTACTTGTGGTATATGTATTGACCAAATATGTTTAAACATATCATTACATGATTTTCTTTAAATTAACATCGAATTAAAAGTCAACGAACGTAATGTCAAGTTCCTTCAAAAACGAGGTACATAATTAAGCTTTATAAAATAAAGTTTTATTTAATATATTTATTAAGATCCTAACTTCCATTATTCTCATACATATTTATAGTATAACTATGGGATAACATGAACAATGGTATGATCTAAAAATCCCAATAAGGGAATAAACATAAAAATAATGCTTTAACACATGGCTTAGAATGATTGACATAATGATATAAAAATCATGGAACAGGATGGATCATATGAAACAATACCTTAAATTACATGGGATAATATAAACATAAAGTCATATTAATATTTATGAATCAAAAACATGAAATTAGCATGAGTTACTTCCAATTTCACATAGAGGATCACGAGTCAACACTAACCGCCAAGACTGTTGCACATAGAGCACGACTCAAGGATAATCGCCAAGAGCGTTGCACATAACGTCTCATGAGACTAATCATTAACCAATTCATTGGATTGATAGTTAAGACACCAAACACATCATGTTTATGGATATTTTTTCCACCAAAATAATCCAACATAATCAATGATATATAAACATAAGGTTACCCATGGATAGAAATTGGTATCATTATGATGTGATAAATCATAATAAATGGGTCTATCATACAAGTTACCATTAATGAAATGAATATGAACACACATGTAAAGTAATAAGTGATAATAAGAATATATCATGGTATTTTATTTCAAATAGAAGTTATAACATGTAAAGAGTGTATTTAAGAAATTTTAGCATTAAACCATTTTTGTGTAGTTTGAAGGAAACTTCTAAATAGAATTAAAGAGGAAAGGGTATAATATATTATTTAAAACAATAAGATAACCAAAATAGTTTAAATAAAAAAAATTATTTTATAATAAAAATTATGTCTTTAAATATATGATAGAGTGCACCATAAATTGGGTAAGAATTCAATAAGATCCCTTAAAACGAGCATACCTATCGGGATGAATTGATAAAGGAACCACATAAAAATATGTATATCCCCAAAAGAGAATGATGATTGAATATTTTTACCAAAGACTATAAAATATTTACATAATTTTGAATATTTTTATAAAATTAAAATATAACATCATTTTGGTAAAAATAAGGATAGAGAAACCAGAAGGAATGATGGAGGTTCAGGTAGATCCCATTACCTTAAGTTTGAAGGTTTTCTTCACCTGATCTTATTTTACTGAATAATCTATTTAGATATAATAATTAATAATTCCAGATAATATTATTCATTTAATTGATTTAATATAAACTTATTAAGTTCATTCATGTACTTTTTTATGTGTTAAGTGGTTCAATTTTATTGTTTGGAAGTTCTCGTTCCTTTGTTTTCATGTTCGGTATACTTATAAACATGTATGGTTAAACATGTAGGATGAGGATGGATATCTATAATAGATGTTATATGTTATTAGAGATCATCCAAATGAAAATTATTTATAAAATTAATTTGGATATTTGGAGTGAGGATGAATCAATATGTAGAATATCAATAAAAACCATTTGGGTTAATTGGCGGTTTTTTTATCACAATGAACTCATTTTTTATTTTAAAATAATTAGAATAATAAAAAATGGTTCCATAACATTAAATATGATATATTAAATATATAATAATTTATTTATTTCCTAAAATGGTTTCATGATCATAAATTAAGACGTTAATATAAATTGAAAAACTGTCGTCCTTGATTGTGATAAATTAACACATCTCGGATGTTGTTTTCATTTCTAGTATAAATGGAGGGGAAATAAGATATAATGAATAAATATTACATTAGAATAAAAATATTATTTTATGTTTATTTAACTATAGTTTTCATTCCTTTTTACTAGAGAGTGTTGGGGATATAAATTAAATTGAAAGAAAAAGGAAAAGGGATTTACATCCTAATTCCATCCTACTGAGAACTTCCTTAGGGATAAGGTTTTGGTATTTTGATTAGAAAAAGAGATCACAGACTTGGGATAAGGGATTATAGAGGTATTTGAGTCAAATGTTGACAATGAAAAAGTCATTAGAGGTTTGAGGATAAGAGGTGGTGAGTGATGGTTTTTATAATGGAGGAGAGGTGAGTTTTCTCAATATAAAATTAATTATTTTATTATTTTTCCCAAGAAAAGAAATACTGTGGATTATCAAGACTAAAAATAGTAATTTATTAATTTTAATTATATCCAATGGTCATTTACATCATCCATGACTCAGGAATGATGTAGAAAAAATTTATTTACCATATTTCATAAATTATCAAATTTCACTATTCACCAAAAATTTTAGAATTTCAAAAAAACACCAAAAAATCATCCTAAACATTTTTATTTTATAGAAAAAAAAAACTCTATTTTATGAAAATAATTTTATTTATATGGAAAATGTAATTTTTTATTAAAATCATAATTTACATGAAAAAAATAAATTTTAAAATTTTATTTTATTTTATAACACATTTAAAATTTATTATGGTCTTATTAAATAAAATTATTATAAAGATAAATCTATATAATATCTTTTGAATACATTATTTGGAAAATAGTCTTTCATTATATTATAAAATTAATCATAAAACAGTAAATAAGTATTTATGATATACCAAAAATAACAACACTATCGCATTGTCCCTTATAAGATGGATAAATATATATTTTTTATTTTATTTGTAATTTTACAATTTTATTTTCCATTTTATATTCATTAGGGAAATACATATATTTATAAGGGAAAAATTACTATTCATAAGGGTAATTTACTATTTACCAATAATTAATTTTTCCCTATAAGACTCCAAATATCTTACTAATCGAAACTGCACATGTCAGATTTTCGAAATTCAATTCACTAAAGTGGAAGAATTTATCTAAAGGCCACATTTTATTTAGTAGTTTGTTAAATTATATGTGGAATTGTGTTGTGATTTTATGTTATTATACTATATGATGAAATTATAAGAATCAAATTTCAATTGATTAAACTTTAGGTCATTACATTCATCACCATTATTAAATTTCACCCTAGAAATATCATTTTAAATTCAATGATAGACACACCTTTTGGTACAATCCCATCATCAATTCCTCGAGTTCCCATGTTACCTATTTGTACTTATGGTTCTTCCATAGTACATTGACTAGTTAATTTTTATTTGTATGTACATCATTATCTTTATGATCCATGATATTCACTAGCTGCTCATCATAAAAAGTTCATTATAAAACTATACAATATCTATAGAAAGTACATGTGAAGAATCTGGTATGTACTTTCTGGGTTTTTTAGATGCTTCCGCACTCCCCAAGAGAACCGAATTTTTAGGGTTCCATGTTTTTGCGGTCCCCCTATTCGGGCATCTGCGTCAATATAGTATCAGCTTCACACTCCAGTGGTACACTTAGCTATCTCCTCTCTCTTACTATTTTGGTCTTCATCATCCCCCTTCAGTCTCCTACATGACTCAACTATTGATCAAACATCAACTGACACAGTCGTGACTCGCTTCTCCCAGACGACTATGGGTCCGATGGGTTCTAACAAGCCTTTTCCTCCCCCAAGGACTTGCGAGCAGTATATCACTTTTGTAGTGATTGTGGTGCTTTTCTATATCCCGATTTGCTTAAGATATGCTTCAGATCTGTGAAACTGAGCTGGATTTCCATTTCCATGATCTCGATGGTTGTCCCCAACACCCCTCTGCGCAAAGACGAAGGACACCAATTAGCTTGGGATCCTTCTACCAGTGGTCCCTTTTGATCAATGGGGGTATGCAGTTGTCAATTTATTAATTCCCGCATTGATGATTTGGTCTTTGCTTGCTCGAGTTGTGCTTCGATCTCTTCTTATGGTTGCTGCCCTTGATTCCTTATTGTGGATTCGAAGGATCATCTACATTTTTTAAGCTAGGGATTTTATTGGGTTGGTGATTGAATTTCCTACAGTTTGCACGACCCCTCTACTTTGACATAAGTTATTTTCCCCCGTGACTCTTTTTCATTCATTTATGTGGAGACATATGGTTGTCATTGTCTATGCCTATTGCCTCATCCAAATAATTCTTCTTGATGATCCATGAATGTATTGAGTTGTGATTGGATTTGGACATCCATTTTGCAATGAGCATGGATGCACTTTGCCATATTTTTTGAGCTGATTACAATGGTTATTTCTAATGATGAACTTTGGGTGGGGGATTTTGGTTTTGATTGTTCGGGATGATGCCATGGGTTTGGCATTTCTTTCAGCAATGGGATTCTTGGCATGGGCTGTGTCCTTTCATCGGGTGGGTTTTCGGCATTTTTGTGTTTCTCCTCTACTGTTTTTCTTCATTTTTCATTGATTCTGAATGGTGGAGGATATTTAAATGTCATGAGAATTGTCCAATGTCTATTTCAATTAGGCACATGTTTCTGTTTATTGCAGATGGCCTCTAGTGGGTATCCTCGAAAGACGAATTTCTATGCAGACTTCCATTATACAGTTTCTAGTCCTCACTGGATCCATGGGTACTCTATTTGTTTCTGCTCGTGTTTTCTATCTGGTATGTGCTTCACCAGGTTAACAATGCAGTGATTTCCTTGCATTCATTGTCGTTTGGGTGACTTGGAAGAGAGATATATATGGTGGCATCTATTATCTATTCATCTATAACATATCGGTGTTGGAGTGAAGAGTTCCTTGCATTGAGGGTGTTACCAGCATGACACATTTCTTGGAAAGGGGTAGCGCATAATCCTTGACAGGTTTCATGTTTGCAGTTTTTGACAGGGGGACAGACTCTTGGATGGTTCTTATTTAATTATTTTCTCTATTTTGGAATTTGGGTCCATATATGTATTTTGTGGCCTATTATTTTTTCTATTTCTCATCTGGTCAATGTGATGGGTTCTTCCATTACCTAGTCTTCAAAAGGAGAATTTTTCCCATTTAATTTAAGGGTTTCTACCCATCAACCTTTCAAAAAAAAATTGGTATGTAATTTCTTAATATGGATACGTGGAATACGTCGTGTACAATATATATGATAGGTGGAAGTGGAAGTTGATAGGCTACATCTCTGAAACGATCCAGAATATCGAAGTGGATGATGTTCCATGGATATACCATTCCTTTATTATAATATCTCACGAACTTTTCTCCTGGAGATATGCTGATGAATACCATGTCTCTAACATTAATTTGAAGGTCACTCGGTCAAATATCTACATAGGTCTTTTGTTGATGTTAGGAAGCCTTGATGTGCAGCTTAATGGTTTTCACCTTCTCCACCATTTTATCTATCATTTCAGGACCCAATATCTTACACCCACCAACGTCATTCGAAAATGTCAGTGTTCTACCCCTTATCCCATAAACGTATACATATAGTACCGTTTATTTTCATGATTGGAAACTATTGTCGTAGGAGAATTTGACTAGAAGAATATGTCGTTCCAATCCTCCATTAATGTCCATTTAACTTGATCACAACATGTTTTCATGTTTTTGAATAGGTCACTCATATTGGAAATTTGTTGAGGATGATAGGATATACTGATGGTTAGTTTGGTGCTTAGAGCATGTTGGAGAAGTTTGCAGAACATCGAGGTGAATCTCAAATCTCAATTGAATTCAATAGATATTGGTTCTCCATGAATCCTTACCAGATCTTTGATATATATATCTATGTATGTTTATAAAATGATAAGTCCTAAAAAAAATTAAATAAATTGAGTTGTCTTTGTATGATGATCTAAAATGATACATATCGAATTATATCCCCTATATGGCCTTGGATATCAGGGGAAAATGTGTATGCTGATGTTATCCCACTTCGATGATGGTATGGATAGTGGTTGTGTAATCCCCTTAGAATTTTACTTTTGATCATTCACCTGCTAGAATACCATGATATTTTATGTATACTCGGCAATAACCTTGTTCATATTGTCCACAAAATAATTCTCTTCATAATCTTGATACATCTTTGTGCTCCCTGGGTGAACAGAGATGGTTGACCAATGTTTTTAATTAAGAAAAAAAATTATTTATCTCTATATTGGATGTTACACAAAATCCAGACCCAAATCATACAACTCCTTCCTTTTTAATCATGAACTCATAATATTTCACATTTATTAAAGCTTCCACCATTTTCTAAATTTTCACAACATTTCATTGAGTATCATTTATTTTCCCTATAATGGATGGTTGAGAAATAAATTGAGAAATGATTTATGGTTTACTTCCCTTAATGATTACCATGTACATAATCTATAAATATAATAAGATTTCATCCTTTTCAATTCTCATCATTGATAAAAATTCAGGATCCTTTCTAATTAGAGCATCCACCACCTTATTGGAATTACTAGGATGGTAGTGGATTGAGTAGTCATAATAATTAATTAGTTCAAAACATATTAAATTTTTCATATTAATATATTTATGTGTGAATATATATTTAGAACTCCTGTGATCAGTATATATCTCAGACTTCTCCCCACAGAGATAATGCCACCAGATTTCCAACACAAAGATCACAATTTCCAAATCCTTTACATTAATGGGGCAATTTTTCCCACTAATTTTCATCTTCCACGATTATTAGCCAATCAATTTATATGTTTTCATCATCACATATCCAAATACCTTATTTGAAGAATCATTATACACCACAAATAGTTCCCTATGTTTCAAGATTGTGAGTACTGGCATTGTGAGAAGCCCTTTTGAGCTCCATTAAGATTACCTCAGATTCTATAGTCCCAAAAAACATTACTTCCTTAATTTGGGTCATTTGGTTGATAATATTGATAATTTCTTCAAAAATCATCAATAATACATATTTAGACCCATAATGTTGTGTATCTCCATTACAAATGTTGGACAGGGCCACTCTTCAATTTTTTTTTTCTTGGAAGGGTCAACATATATTCCTTTTCTAGTGATAAAATTCCCCAAAAATGATCCATCCTCCATCCATATTTCACATTTACTATACTTTTAATAAATTATCTCCCTTCGTAATTTCAGCAGCATAGCATTCAAATACTCATCACGTTCCTCCTTTTTGTGGGAGTTTATCATAATATCATCGATAAAGACAACCTGATTTTTTTTTGAAATAATATCTAAAGACTATATTCATTAAATCCAAGATAAATACTAGATAATTAGTGCATCAAAAGGGAATAAATATGAACTCATAGTTCTGATACCTCTTCGAAATGGTTCTCATGGAAATACATTCCTTCCTCACCTTTAACTGGTGATATACCGACTGTCGGTCAACCATAGGGAAATAAATGGCCCTACAGAGGTGATCGAACAAGTCAACTATCCCGGGAAGGGGACAACTTTTCTTTATAGTGATTTTATTTCTCTCAGGATAATCAATTAATAGGAACATTGATCTATCCTTCTGATTAACTATGAATATTTTTTCACCACATGGTGAAGAACTCGAGCATATAAAACTATTATATAGATTCTCTAATAACTAGTTCTTTATTCATTCCATATCTACGATGGAAATTATTTAATGTGTATTTTATATTGGTAAGGATCTAAGAAAAAGATAAATTAAGATCTCAGCCTCTCAATAAAAATGAACACTAAAAATTATTTAGGGAATACCTAAGTGTAATCCATATTGATGGGAATATCTTCAAGAAGAATCATCCCCATTGTCTAAATAATATGATAAAGATATCATTTCCCAAATGGAAACAATATCAACCCACTAAAAAATGATTCTAAAGGATATTCTTATTCATTCATAGAAAAGTATAGGATTAAAGGATACTATGGAATGTAAAGAGTGATATACCTTTCCCAACCTTTAATGTTGACTTTTTATTATGATAGTAAATCCATGTAAAAAATAGAATCAAACTCCACTAGTGGAAGCTTAATAAGATTTTTAAAGAGTTTAAATCCAAAAACATTTACTGAGGAGGATTTTTAAAACATAAAATCATTAATTTCCCAATTCATGAATGTCATAGATAACTCCACCTCCAAATATTAAGGAGGTGTTTAAATAGTTCTACTAAATTTGAATGATATTATAGAATTCATATAACCAGTATCAAATATTATGTTCACTATAATTGAATGAATAAGAAGAGTACATGTCACCAAAACATTGTTTGACTCAGCCGCAGTTGTAGCGATTGCATAAGCCCTTCCTTTTTCATATGGAGGTTATTGTTTATTTTCTCCAACAAACCATGGATTAGAGAAATTTTTCGCCTAATTACCATGTAAAATTTAGTTGTAACACATCACTATAGGATGAGTTCTTCCATGTTAGTGGAATTCTTAATATCCCTCTAGTAGTTCTCATCCAGATGTCCCATTCTTCCACATTTATAGTAATTACTTGTTCCCTTTAGATGGTTCCCAGAATGTTTCATCACAAAATATTTACACATGTAATGTGTGGCCTTCATTCTATTATGGGATTTATTTTCCAAACAATCCATATTAGAGTTTATTTTCCACATATTGTCACTAGCCCCACAAGACCATTGAGAGTCTCCGATCTCTATTTCAACCATGAGGGCACAATGAAAACTATCTACATAACTATTGAAGTCATGATTAAAAATGATTTTCATGGGCTCAGCATTAGTCCTCTAAATATTAAATCCACCTAGATTTTAGTGATCATGAATAAGAAGGAATATTATCTATCATGACTTGTAATGTTTAGTTCATATTCCCTAACAGAGTAATCTTCATTCTTCTTATATCTGAGGAACTCTCATTCTATCTTGAGATGGTGGGTTCATGGAAAATATTTATTGAATAAAAATTTCTTGATTTACTCCCGATCCATGGAATAAATTTCCTCTTTGTATTTCGTATTCTTGATCAGTGTCGACCAGAAATCTTCTTCCCCCATCAAAATGATTAACCTCCTACACAAATTTCTCTTATTTTGAGCATTAGAAGATAGATAACGTCTTTCAAATGGATTTAATCCACTATTATATGAGGTGGGTATCATAATCTAAACTAAACATGGGATTCCTTTACCTCTAGAATGAATGGATGGAAACATGCTCTTTCATTGGGGGTGGAGAGAGTTCCACCTGATTCCCGATATTATTTATAACATGATCTAGTTGAGAAAGTTATGCCATGTTGTTTTGGGCACCCATTCACATCATATTTCGAATATCATTAGATGAGCCTTCACATTCCCAATCACATTAATTTTAGAAACATGTTCTTATATTTCCCATCATTAACTAAGGATTTGAAGTGAAATTAGGTTGCTTTAATACGTAGCTAACAAGAACTGAATGAAACATTGAACCTAAAAGGATAAACTTGTAAAGGAATATTATATCCTAACATGTGATTCCCAAGGAAAAAATCTTGGTTACACTTGATATTTTTCTTAACATATATTTTTATGGAATTTGTTTTTATTCCCTTAATAATGGTTCGTAATGAGATTGTTATTTTACCAAAGCATATCCCCCAAGAGAGTCAAACCAGGTTCATGGTAATGCCTATTGTAATGTACCAGGTTAGCCTGAGTCAGGGTTAGAACACCATGTTAGAGATTTCACTCCTTGGTACATATGTGCTAGAATAACATCAACTTTTTATATATATAGAGGGATGTATTTTCTTGATAAACACCTTAATATATAATAATCAAAATTTAGGGATGTTTTCTTAAAGAAACTATAATCCATATGGTTCTTACTAATGTGCACTATTACTAATCAAACAAATAACTTGACCATCCTATGATACAAAAAATAGTGACTCTAACCTTTTAAAAATATCATTATATGATTTTAATCGTAAATTAACATCAAATTACAAGACAAGGATCGTAAAATATAGTGTCTAGGAAGACTACGTACATAATTAAACTTCATAAAATAAGCTTTCATTTAATATCTATATTAATCTACTAACTACAATTTTTATTTTACATCATGATAGGATAACATATCGATAACATGAAAATAGTAATGATCTAAAAAACCCAGTTATGGAATAAACATAAGAATAAATCCTTAGAACTTGGGTTAGATGTCATGGCATAATGATATTCAAAGAAATGGAACACGATTGATCATATGTAATAATAAAATAAAAAGCATGGGATCATATAAACATAGAATAATAGTAATTTGGTAGCAATATAAAACATGAAATTAGCACAAATCATTCACCATTTCACATTGAGGAGCACGAGTCAAGGATAACCGCCAAGACTGTTGCACATCAAGCACTATCTATGTCTAACCATCAAGACTATTACACATAACTTTTCATAAGAATACCATTTACCCAATGAATTGGAGCACTATCTGGGCTCATCCATCAAAAAATATTCGTGACTATGTTTTCCAGATAAATATTAATACATAATCAATCATACATAAACAAAAGGGTACCCATAGAAAGAAATGGGTATCACAATCATTTTATAAAGCATACTGAATGAGAATATCAAACAATTGTTCATGATAGAAAGGAATTATAACCTACATGGAAATTTATAAGGTATAATAGGCATATACCATGGTAATTAATTTCAAACAAAAGTGATAATATTTATAAAGAGTATTTAAGAATTTTTACCATTACAACATTTTAGTGTAGTTTTAAGGAAAATACTAATGAGCATTTAATATAGGTAAGGGAATAATATTTTATATAACACCAGTAGTTAAAATAAAGTTTTAATAACAAAAATAATATTTTATTAAAAAATTTGGTACTTAAAATAGATGATCTAGTGCACTTCAAATTGGGTAATAATTATGGAAGTTTACATAAAATGGGCTTGCTTATCGAGAAGAATTGAGAAGGTAAACACATAAAAATATGTATATCCGTAAAGGATAATGATTAATGGATCTTAATACATGATTTTGTAACATATTAATTTCATGTATAATATGTACATATATATAATTTATAACTAAGTTTGGGTAAAAATAAATATAGAGAAACCTGATAGAATAATGGATGTTTGGGTAAAATCCCTTACTGTATTTTTAAAGGTGTTATTCAGTTGATATTAATATCATAGATCATAAAATTAGATTCATAAATTAATAAGTAAATAACATATTATACATTTAATTGATTTAATAAAACCTTACAATGTTTATTCATTTCCTTTTTGATGGGTTAAGAGGTTCAATTTCATATTTTGGGAGTGTTTGTTTCCATGGTTTTCATGATCGGTTCACATATATACATGTACAGATAACCATGTAATATGGGGAAATTTTTCCATAATTGAAGTTATATTTTATTATATAATATATTTATGATTAAATGGTTATAAATTTTATATTTTTATATCGATTTAAGGTGAATCATTATATCAAACATTAATGGTAATCATTTGGGTTTATTGGCTATTTTTAGTTCACAGCGAACTCATTTTGTTTTATAAATTAATAAATATTTTATAAAATTATTCTACAACATTAAATATGATATATTAAAAATATAATAATCATTTTAAACCATAAAAATGGTTTCATGACCATAATTTAAGATGATTATAAAAATTGAAAACCCATCATACTTTAGTGTGATAGATTTACACATCTCAGATGGTGTTTTCCTTTGTAGTATAAATGGATGAAAAATGATAGATGATGAAGAATTATTCTATTAGCATAAAAAATTTTATTATGTGTATGGTACTATTTTTTCGTACAATTTGGATGAGGAGTGTTGAGGGTTGAAAAGAAAGTAAAAGAACATGAAATGAAATTGAAAGAGAATGAAAAAGTGATTTACCTCTGGAATTCTTACTCTTGATAACCTCATTCAAGAAGAGGTTTTGGTATTTTTATAATACCAATAAGTTATGGAACTTTAATAAGAGATTATGGAGGGATTTATTATAATTTGGTGAAGTCACAATGCATGAGAGGTGGGAGTATAAGTGGTGGCGAGGGGTGGTTTTTATAGTTGAGGAGATGAGAGTTTTCTCAATATTTAATTAATTAGATAATTAGTTTTCTCAATAAAAGATATAGTATTGATTATTTAAACAAAAAAATTAATGTATGAAATTTCATTTGATCCAATGGCCATTTACACCATCCATGAAGCAAGCATGATGTGGAAATTAATTTGTTTAGAAACTTTCGTAAATTATAAAAGTTTAGTAATCACCAAAAACTGATGTATTTAAAAAAATCCATGAAATATAAAATAATCATTATTCAATGTGTAGAATCGAAAAAATGAACTCCATTTTACAAAAATAATTTTATAAATATGAAATATTTAATTTTCCATTAAAATCATAATGTACATTAAAAAAAATTTAAAATTGTAACTGATTTTATAAAAATTTGAAAACATTAATAAAGACTAATAAAATTTTAATACAATCATAAGACATCAAAATATTATATTATATATAAATTTTTGAAAACAAAATTTCATATAAATTATTAAATTAATCATAAAATTTAAATTAAATATTTATGCCTTACCAAAAATACCAACCCTGTCATATTTCCGCTTATATAGTGAATAATGTTTATTTATACATTATTTTATATAGTTAATATTTACATGGATTATTTAATAATCATTAGTATCATATTTCTATTCATAAGGGAAAAATTAATATTCATTACGAAATGTTAATATTCTCCAAAAAATTATGTTTGTCCTATCAGATTCCAAACATCTTATTGATCATTACTGCATATGTAATATTTTAGAAATTCAAATCACATAAGTAGAAAAGTTATGTTTAATGGTAACATAGTATTTAGTGTTTCATTATAGAATGTTGTGGCACTGTGTTGTGATTTTATGTCATTATACTCTATTATATTATTATAATAATGGAATTTCCATTGATTAATCTTTCGGTCATTACATTCACCCCCTAATGAAATTTCACACATGAAATTTCATTTTAAATTCTATGATGAAAATAGTTGGGGCTACTTTTCCTTCATCACATCCACCTGTTCCATTGTTGCCGCTTCATAGTTACGGTTCCACAATTTTAATTTTACTAGGTTATTGGTCTTTTTATGTATAACTTTATCTCTTAGATCCAAGATCTTAACTAGATTCCCCTCCTAAGAAATATCATTCTCCAACTATACCACCTCTAAAGGAAGTACATGAGAAGGATATAGTATGTAATTATTTGATATATATATATGGAATATATCATGTACATTAGAAATGGTAGGTTGAAGTGCTAGTTGAGTGGCCAAAGCTCTAACACGATCTAGAATATCGAAGGGGCCAATGTAGATGGTAATCATCTATCCTTTCATCCAAAATCCCAGGACCTCTTTCCATGGATATATAGATTGGAATTCTATGTCTCTGGATTTAAACTCAAAATCTCATTAATGACTGTATGAATAGATCTTTTGTCATCATTGGATTACAATGATGTTTTTTTGAATGGTTTTCATCTTTTCTGCATTTCTTCGACCATTTCAGGTCCTCGCAGGATACGCTCACTAACTTCATCCCAACACCCTGGTGTTCTTTATCTTTTCCCATAGATGGCATCATACAGTTCCATTTAAATTCTCGAGTGTAATTTTTTATTTTAGGAGATTTTTATTAATAGAATATGTTGGTCACATCCCCCTTTGAAGTCCATATAACACTATCTCAACATGTCATCTAGTGTCTATATAGTTCGCTAATATTATACATCAACATGAAGATTATAGGCCATACTGATGTTTAGATCATTTATTAGGGAATATTGGAGACTTTCATAGAACATTGAGGTGAATCTCATATGTTTATCATATTCAATAGATATTGGTACTCTATTAAGACTTACCTCCCCTTATATATATATATATGTTCATGTTTATCTAATGATATGTCCTCTCAAATTCTGAAAAAGTGAGATATATTTGTATGATGATCCACAATGGCCCATATAACATTGTTTCATCTGGATGTCCATGTAATTATAGTGAAACATTACATGTTGATGTTATCTCACTTCAATGATGGTATGTGTAGTGGTTGCATCATCCCCTTAGACATTAGCCTTTAAGCCTTTAGTTTTTGACATACCTGGAACATTTATGTATACTCATCAATCTCGTTCTTCATATTTTCCATACAATAATTCTCCCATAAATAATGATATATCTTTGTGCTCACTGAGTGAATGGAGAGGGTTGATATATTTTCGTCATTAAGAAGATCCTTCTTTATCTTTGTATGAGATGGTACACATAATCGTGATCAAAATATTACCACTTCAGCCATGTTAATCATGAACTTAAAGGATTTGACATTTTGAATAGCTTCAAACCTTTTCTAAATTACCACATCATTTCTTTGAACATCCATTATTTTTTTCGTGAGTGATGGTTGAGAAATCATTTGAGAATGAATTAAAGATTTTCCTCCCATAATTATTTCTATGTTCATCCTCTACAAATCTAAGAAGATTGTATCCTTTTCAATTCTCATCATTGATAATGTTGCATGATCCATTCTACATAGAGCATCTGCTGCCTTATATTTCAAATAGAGATGGTAATGTATTGATCATTCATAATCCATGATGGTATATAAATATTTATTTTTTTGTATATTAGTCTCTTTATATGTGAATACATTTTTGAGACTATCATGATCAGTATATATATAACACTTCTCCCCATAGAGATAATACTTTCAGATTATCAATTCAAAGATAACATCTGCCAACTTCAGATCATGGTTTGGATAGTTTTGATCTTATATTTTCACATTCTATGAGGAAAAGGATATCAATTTATCCTTTTTTATAATAAAAAATCCATATCCATTATTTGAAGCATCACTGTACAACACATAGAGTTATCCACTTATCAATAGTGCGAGTACTAGCACAATGATTATCTTATTTTGAGAACATTAATGCTCTCCTAACATTCTTGGGTCCATAAAAACATCAATCCATTCAATTTTAGCTCAGTAATTACGTCTGAAAATTGTAATATGTTCTTCCCAAATCATTGATTAAATCCTCATAGATTCAGAAAGATGCGAATATCCATTACAAATGTTGTCGTGAGCCACTCTTGGATTGGATTTGTCTTGGAAGGGACTACATATATTATTTTTCAATAGATAACATGTCTTATGAATTATTATCCCTCCATCCATAACTCACATTTACTATACATTTAGTAAATTCCATCCCTTTGAAATTTCATCAATAATATATTCAGGTGATCCTCATATTCCTACATGATCTTGGAGTATATCATAATATAATTTATATAGACTACAAAAAATTGGTTAAGGTAATATTTAAGGACTCTATTCATTAAATCCATTAAATTTTCTAGAGCATTGGTGAGGACAAAGTGAATTACTTTTATCTCACAGTTTCCATACCTCGTTAAAAAGGCATTCATGGAAATATCATCTTTCCTCACCTTTAACTGGTCATATACCAACCATAGGTCCACCTTAGATAAATAACTAGCCCCACATTGTAGATAAAAAATTCAAGTATATGAGGAAGTGGATACTTGTTATAAACTATGATTTTATTGATCTCAATATAAAAAATGTATAATAGCATTGATAAATCCTACTTATAATCAAATTGGACTGGTTCACCCCATGGTCCAACACTGGGACATACAAAACCCTTCTCCAGATTCTCCAATAACTACTTCTTGAGTTATTTCATCTATATGGTGGCCATTGTAGAAGTTGTTTTCAATATAGGTATGGATCTAGGGATAAGTTCAATTTATATATGAACCTCCTAAATAGGAGAGATTTTAGAAAATTCTTTCGGGAATAGATTAGTGTAATCCCTCAGTATTGTAATATCTTCGATATATATCTTCTCTTTTTTCTTAATCATTTGAGAAATATATGCTTTCTCAATAGGAAAAAATATCTACACAGGATTGAATGATTTAAATTATATTCATATTATTTCATACACTTTTATTGGTTAGGAAGATATTATGGGATGTGATGGGTGATCTCCCTTTCATGACAGTTAATGTTGTATTTGTATAAAGATATCCAATCCATGCACAAAATATCATTGAACTCTTCAAGTGGGATTATGAGAATATTTTAAAGGAGGTTCATTAAATAAAAATCTACTAGGGAGGAGTTATATTTCTTGGATGCAATAATTTACCATTTCACTATTATCACAGATAACACAACCTCTAAATTTTGATGTGTTATTTGAATAGTTATTCTAAATGTTCATGATATGAAATAATCTATAGAACCAAAAAAAATATTGGGTTTTCTATTTTTGAATGAAAAAATAGCTTACATATCAACACATCACTGTATAGATCCTCCTAAATAATAGTGATAGCATAATACCTTCCTTGTTTCCTTAGAGGTTGTAGTTGATTTCCTCTGACAACCCTTGGATTAGGGAAATTGTTCGCAAAATTCCCATGTTCCCTTTAGTTGTAACACTACAATATAGTTTGAGTATTTCTATGAACCTTCCTTTCTTATTACACATTAGTGTAATTTTTTATACCCCTATGATAGTTCTTAGGAAGATTTACCATTCTTCCACAATGTAATGAACTCATGGTCCCATTTAGATAGTTCCCAGGATGCTTCATCCCACAATTTTAACCCAAGGGATGTTTAGTCTTATTTTCATCATTGGAATTATTTTATGAACTGCACATTATTGAATCCATTTTCATCTTTTTATCACTATTCCCATGATACCATTGACAGTATCCAATCTCCATTTAAACATGGATGGCACAATTGACAATATCTTTATTACAATTGATGTCTCAAATCACCAATTATTTTTGTGGGCTCGACATTTTTCTCCAAAAGAAGAAACCCTCATTTCCTTCGGTGTTCATGAAAAAACTAGAACCATATATTGAATGCCTTGTAATGTTTTCATAATATGCCTTGATAGATTAATCTTCCATCATCTTAAGTCTGAGGAAATATATTTACATCTTAAGACTAGTGTATGGGGAAAATATTTACTCAAAAACATTTTCATGAATTTCTCCTAATCCATTGAATCAATTTCCTCATTGGACATCATATTCATGATCAGTGTCCACCACTGATTAGATTCCCCATCAGAATAATATTCCACAAAAACAACATTCACTTATTATGATCACTGGAGTACAACACGTATCTATTCAATGGATTTAATCGACAATTCTATGTGGAGGGGATCATGTGATCTAGTAAACCCGGGAGGCTATTCCCGCATAAAGGACTGAATGACTAATTTCACTTTCCTTGGTGGAGGATGGAATTCCACTTGATTTAATGTAACACCCCGAGATTTTATGAAAAATATTCATTTAATTTCATTAATGTCTTGTGTGGTATTCTACACCAAGATTACCTTGCGCTATACGCAACACCGTATTAGCTTGCAGTATACGCAACACTATTCTTGGATCGTGTTACACACAATTTTGATAATAGTTATTCTATGCAACATTGAGTATATATATATTCAATGTATAAATGAAATATGGTTGGATTCTGTTATAAAAAACAACAAAGGATTCTTTCACAACACGCATCCCTGACTTGGCTTGCTTTACACGCAATCGCGACCTTCCTTGACAACTTGTGTTGTGCGCAATACTGGGTTTTAATAAACAATGATATATTATTATAATATTGTCATGAACTAGCCGTTATGAATAGAGTTAACTAAATTTTGAATTTTATAACATTATTATTCATCTTAGACATTTCTAGAACATGGTATAAGAACAAAATAAATTTTTCGGGTAAAATAAGTACTTTTCAAAAAAATGCAGTTTTGCCGCCTTTTGATGGCGCACCCAAATTAAATATAGTTTTTGACATGTTTATAAGTTCAATTTGACAAAATAAAATTCTTCTTTTGAATCAGGATATAAAAATTTACATTAGATAAAGTTTTTATATTTTTCCGAAAACTTTCATATTTTAATGAATAGTAAAAACACGCTATATTTAAATTAAAAACAACTTTTTTCATCATAATATCTTATGTGGTTAAATTATAGTATTGAATGGTTTTAAAGTATAAATAGAATATATTTTTACCATTTAATATAATGTATGACAATATCATTGATTTTACCTTGAATTCGTAGGTTAAATCAATTCAATCTTTTGCAATGTTTTAAAGAAAACCCGTTTTCTTTCGACAACGGGATTAATTTTAATTTAATTTCTGCAACTTTTGTGTATTGAATTTGGAAAATTGGATTCCATATTTGGAATCAGTGTATCCAAATTATGTTAATAAGCTACTTTTTATTTTTGGGAATTATGAATAGTAACTACGGTAAATTTTATTTACCATAGTTAAAGGTAAATCGGGTAATTAAGGGTAAATATAATATTATAAAATTACCCTAACACATGTCAAAATCCTATTAGATGACTAAAAGTAGAACCATATCACCTAAGTGTAGGATTAGATTCATTTTATGGACTTTTGACCATGAAAATAATTTAATTATTATTAAAACTAAAGAAAGTGACAACATGTCACTTTCTTAAATATTATAAGTATAATAATTTTAACTTAGTGATAAACATCATAAAACTTCTAACCTGAATAGTATCCAGAAAGTTAAAAATATTATATACATCATGAGAATTTATCTATAATTTTTTGGGATTAAAAAATTATCATTAATTGTGACACAATAGTGATGCTGAAATTATTTATCTAGTGAAAAATTAAGAATATAGTTTTTATTAAACTAATAGTGACCATAAAAGGCACAAAACCCTGACCAAAACTTATTGGTCAGGTAAATTTAAACTATAATCATCCAATGGTCTAATATTTGACCATTTGGAGTCTTATACAAGAAATTATGACAGTTATATTATTTTATTTTAAATGATGCCAAAGTTGTCACCTTCATAATTTAATAAATATAACAATTTAAATATTGTGATTTTAAGATTCTAAATTCGAGTAAAAGTATTATTGGGAAAGTTAATATATTTATCTTCATCATAGGATTTTATTTTAAATTTTTATGCAAAAAATAAGTGTATTAAATAATTATACAAAAATGATGTAGTAATTATTTTATTAAGAGATAAACCAAATAAATGGTTTTAAAAATAATAAAATAAATATTATATGAACTATTTAATGTGATCCACTAATTTTATAGATACATATGACCTTTTATTAATATATTAAAGCTTTTATTTCGAACATATCTTCTGTATATATTTTATTTAAATTCAAATAAATAAATAGTGTCAAAATTGACACTATTGTTATTTTATAAAAATAACATATTATAAAATTGTTTAAAAATCACAAAAATATTTAAAAATTATAAATTTAAATTTATATGGTCTATAATGTTATAACTTAAACAATTATGGAAAATTAATAACAAATAAGAAATTATTTGTTATAATTTAAAATTTTGAATTTTATTACAATAAATAAACTTAAATAGATTAAATAAGGATAAATCAAAATGATAAGGTTTAAAATAAGATCCAAACATGTCTAAATTTTATTTGTTGATGAGATTACAACCCTATCTCATCTAATATTTGAATATGAGTCATTTTTGGAGGTTTTTAAGTGGGGTTAGATTTATTATAAATTAATATTTTTAAGAATTCCAATAGTGCCCCTCTCCTCTCTTATAAAAGGGCACCTCCTCCCTCTCTTCCTCACACAACATTGAGCCTTCAAGCTCGGACAAACCCTGCAAAATTCTCCTCTCCACTTCCCTATAAACATCTTAGAGGTTATGTTCTTCCTCAAAGACCAATTTTAGTGCCCTAAAAGGAGGTCTCAAAGAAGCACTTCAAAGAAGAGGTAATTTCCGTTACCGATTCTTTCAACTTTATTTCTTCTTCCACTTCTTCTTCTTAGGTTATTTCATTATGAAGTAATAAAATAAGTATCAATAATATACTTATATGTTATTATAAGTATGAAACAACCATATTTTACCATCTATCCATCCTACGAAAAACAAAATCACCGCGCGTGCGTACGTACGGAATACCGTCTCCACGCCGTGGTGTAATCTGTTCTTCCACCAACACCTTACATGGATGGGTATTATGGTGTAAAGAATAACTATAAATAGTTATTATAACATCATAATGATTCTGATATATTGTATCATCCACTCCAATTCAATTCAATAATTATGGAAATGATATCATCGCTCGTGCGTACGTACGGACTACAGGCTCCACGACGCGATGAGATTCATTCTCCATGTTAACCATTTAAGAATGATTATAAAGTATATATAAGCAATAATAATGAAATATATGACATTATAAACCTACTGGATTTATTTGTATATATATGTATGTCATCTACTTAATTCCACTGAATTCAATAAGGAAACAGAAACAGCGTTCACGCGTACGTACGGCCTACCGTCTCCATGAATGGTGTATTTATTTCCATTTATCGATCCATTATATATATGTATATTCTGAATATATATTATATATAAATCATTTTTTATATTATATAATTAATTAATAATGATCTATGTAATCATATGAATAATTACAAGTTAAAACACGAACGACAAATGAGACGATTTTACCCAAAACGCTACTTTAACATGAATTTACAAAATAACGGGTAATATAAATTCATAAGTGAACCATATATGATATAATAACAATGAATATGATTCTGTAATAAGTCAATGACATTATTTAAATCATCATACAGGAGGTTCGGACACTTACGAAGAAAATCGGACCTAAGGTAAGGGAAAATCTCGCAATCTCAATTTTTATCCGAGATTGTTTATACTTTGAAATTTAATGGGGTGTATTTTATCATCCAAATCCATGTTTCCCCAATATGTAATATTATTTCCATCCACCTAAAATTATTTAAATCAAATTTTACCCTTCAGTGAGTTTTTAGTAAAAGATATGAAAGGAATCATTTGTCGTTTTTCGTACGAGGTACTTTTTGACTTTTCCGACAAAAGTACGAGAAGAACGTTTTTTTAACTTATACGACATAAATTGATTTTTAAAACATTATTTCCAAGAAGCTTCCTTTACATGTTTTCAAGTTTATTTTTAATCAACTTCTTTTAGTTTAAAATTGTGTGACATGTTAACAAATGAAAAGTTTTTTGAATTTTAAAGGATATTTTCCTCAAGAATTCATTTCAAGTGTTTTATCAAAATTATTTTCCATCTAAGATAATAAAGGGTTCTGTTTCTATCCATATTTTTACATTGATTTGACTATGTTGTGATGGAATTATGTTTATGAATTCCTTTATCTTATATGAATGGTTTTATAATGTCATTTTGTTTAAGAATCCCATTTTTATTACATGGGTTATGCAATGATGTATGATTTATGATTTTGTGGCACAAATAAGAATGGTATCATTATGAGATGGGTGGGACCTATATCTCCCTCCAATGCATTGGGTAAAGATTTTATATCTCATGAGATAGACATGGCTGGAATGGTAGGTTATACCAGTTCAGTGAAACAGGACTGAAACGAGGGTTACTCGATTCAGAAAGGGACTTTGTCCACTAAGATAGTCTTGGAAATGAGTCTTGACTAACAAGAAATGATTCTCTATGTTTATGTGTGAATGCCACAACGTTTCATGTTTTATGTTATGATTATTGTGATTACATTTCACTGTCATGAGTTATCCCTGGTTATGAAATTATGATCTCTTTTACAGGTTAAGATTTCCAAAAGTTATGTGCTTATGTATATGATGTGATTGATATTTTTTTTTGTTTACCCTTTCTGAGCATTTGAGCTAACCCTTTTATGTTTTCTTTTCCCCATGATATAAAGAAAGGTTTTAGGTATAATAAAAAGGAAGATCTTTATGGGATATGTTGAAGATCTTTCACCAGGATTAGAGGATTATATTCCGAGTTTCCAAAGACACTAAACTATTACGGTCCTTGTGTGTGTGTTTTCGTTATGTACTAAGTATTCCGCAAATGTAATGTAATGTCAATGTACGTCAAGCTTCGGGTCTCTACCGTTGGTATCAGAGGAAAAGGAGGTAGGAATGTATCCGATCCTTGGGAACTCTCAGATGTGAGCGTTGGATGAAGCATGGCTCTCCGCCCAAGGGCTTCATGAGGAAATGGCTGCCACTGGGGATGGTGGTGTGTCCCGCCCAGGGGGTGTAGCCACCCATGGAGTGCCCTGATAGGTATCAATTATAGTCCACTGGAAGTAATTCCAGATCGTTATAGTTGGTATCAGAGGAAAGGTTTAGTCAACCTTTGGAAACTAGGATGCGAGAACTTTAGTGAGATCCCTAGAGATATTTCTAAGGTATGTCTAGGGATGTCTCTAAGGTTAAGTATACGTATAGGTTATAGCACTAGAATTACGCTAACGATCATATAATTAAACCTAATATGTTAGATATTGAAGGTACTCCCCCTTTGTTATGTTGTTTTCCCTAGCATGATTTTTGCCTGTCACACTATTCTTTTTGGATTTTAGACGATGGCTGGAACCCGAAGGAACCGTGTTGATCAATGCAATGGAAAATGCAATGATTTCCCTCTTGAACAAACAAATGTTATGGGAGATGGAGTGAAAAATCTTATTGCTATACTTACACAAGCTATGAATCATTCTGGACTTCCAAATGAGCAGAGAAGGGAACAATATTCTATTGAGTCCTTCATGAGCCAACGTCTACCTTCTTTCAGTGGGTCTTCCGATCCACTTGTTGCTGAACAATGGATCAGTACCACTGAAATGTTATTTTCAGTTCTTCAATGTTTTGAGCATGATAAATTCATCTTAGCAGTATATCGTTTGGAAGGTGAAGCTGATCAATGGTGGAATCTTATCAAGAATACGAGACCAAGAGATGAAATTGAGTCCATGGAATGGGACGAGTTCAAGAACTTGTTTTTCAGTAAGTACTTCCCTCGTATTCTTCGAACAAAGATGGAAAAGGAGTTTCTTGAGCTAAAGTAGAAGGATGATGAATCTGTTGGTATATACGAAGCGAATTTTACAAGACTTGCAAGGTATGCATCTGGCATTATCATCCAACATGAAAGTAAAGTTGATCGTTTTTTCAGTGGCTTAAAACCAAGTCTTCGAAGGGCATTAGCTATAAGAGACTTCAGTAGCTATGAAGAAATTTTGCGTTGTGCTATGAAGGTAGAAATGGAAGTTGGTGTTACATATCCATCTCATGGTTTTGAAAAGAAACAAAAGATGGAGTTCAAGGAGAAATCTCAAAATAATGGTGAAAAGAAGATGAATGTTTCCTTATGCACGAAGTGTGGAAAGAAGCATGGTGGAGATTGTTTTAAAGGGACTAGAAAATGTTTTAAGTGTGGAAAAGAAGGTCATCGAGCATATGAGTGTCGAAGTAATGGAAAAAGGGTTTCTAATGATGTGAATAAAGAAAACACTGCAGAGAACGCACCACCAACACTTCAATGCTTCAAGTGAAATGAAATGGGTTATTATGCTAATAAATGCCCTAATCCAAGGGTTAGTGATGATCGCCATGAGCAACCACTTAAGGCAAAGGACAAAGGGAAGTCACATGCGATCACCATTGGCGATGTTGAATATGACAATGATGTGGTGGAATGATTAAGTGTCTATGTAATGGGATTCCAAAATAATGTTGTTTCATGGAGTATTGGAATATTTATGTATTGTTCTAATGTGGTATTCAAAGTGATTGAGATATTTTTGGAAATAAGATGATATGATCATAATGAAGGGAAAATGAGAAAATGAAATGTTTAACAGTATTCATGAGCTCATGATTGATATAAGGACTATGTGATATCATGGTTTAAGGATATAGAATTTTGAGGATTTTGGTATGTGGAAAGAGTTATCTTTTGACAGCACTCATGTTTTCACTATGGTTCAATGGGTATTCATTATTCAAGAGAATACATGATTAATGTATTCACATGTTTGTAATTTGACCAACAAAATATATCTTATGATATATGGGGGATAAATGATGGCATTCACGTGATTGTTCTGTGACATTTCAAGTAATCATTTTCTTTATACTGTGAGCTTGGACCGAAGTATTTTAGATAAGCCTAAAGATTAGAATGGATTATGTTGGACATAAGTTAGGATAAAATGTTTGTCGATATTATTGATGGGATGTTATAGTAATATAGCTTTAGAAAAAGGACAACCTGCAGGACGGTCGACAGCCCATCACGTCGGACAAGGCTGTGGGAATCGAACCCACAACCGAAGTGCGACTGGCCTTTATCGCCTACCACTGGCCTACATGAAGTCCCTGTTTAGTAGAAACTAGTTTTATTATATTAAGCAGTATGATATATGAAGTATAAGTCCATTTTAGGAACCATATATCATTAATCTCACTATAGATTGACTTATGTATTTTTTGATAACTTTTTTAACCTTTTGTTTGAGACAGATGGAATGACCATTCATTCTATCACATGATCTGCTAACACATCACGAATGACAAATTCAACTTCATTTCTTTAAGAAATGAAGTGGAAATTGTCCAAATAACGACAAATGGTGAGACTATACCAAAATCACGAAAGTATTTCTTCTAATTCAAATTTCATCAACTTTAGGGAAATGATCTTGAAAACAAAAAATGTTGTCCTAGTGCTCTTATATCTAATGAATCAGATGGTACCTTAGATCATCACAAATTTATGGCTTTGTGATTGCTAGCATTTCCATAGCCATGTTCTCTACCACTCTCCATCAGAACATGATGGTTAGATTTCTCTTCCATATCCATATTTTCACCTATGTGGAAACCCAGTGATTAGTTTATTTGGGTAACCGTTACGTTTCATACTTTTGTTTTTAAAGATTGGTTTTGGTATTCCTTTTTACGATGTGGGTTTCTATTAAAGAAACTTTCGAATAGTAAACCATTTATAACCCCAACGAATTTCGAGGGCGAAATTCATTTTAAGGGGGGTAGAATGTAACACCCCAAGATTTTATGAAAAATATTCATTTAATTTTATTAATGTCTTGTGTGGTATTCTACACCAAGATTACCTTGCACTATACACAACACCGTATTAGCTTGCAGTATACGCAACACTATTCTTGGATCGTGTTACACACAATTTTGATAATATTTATTATACGCAACATTGAGTATATATATATTAAATGTATAAATGAAATATTGTTGGATTATATTATACGAAACAATGAAGGATTTTTTCACAACACGCAACCCTAACTTCGCTTGCATTACATGCAATCACGACCTTCCCCGATAAAGTGTGTTGTGCGCAATACTGGGTTTTAATAAACAATGATATATTATTATAATATTGTCATGAACTAGCCGCTATGAATAGAGTTAACTAAATTTTTAATTTTATAACATTATTATTCATCTTACACATTTCTAGAACATGGTATAAGAACAAAAAAAAAATTCGGGTAAAATAAGTATTTTTAAAAAAATGCAGTTTTGCTACCTTTTGATGGCATACCCACTTTAAATCTAGTTTTTGACATGTTTATAAATTCAATTTGACAAAATAAAATTCTTCTTTTGAATCAGGATATAAAAATTTACATTAGATAAAGTTTTGATATTTTTCCGATAACTTTCATATTTTAATGAATAGTAAAAACACGCTATATTTTAATTAAAAACAACTTTTTTCATCATAATATATTATGTGGTTAAATTATAGTATTGAATGGTTTTAAAGTATAAATAGAATATATTTTAACCATTTAATATAATGTATGACATTAGCATTGATTTTACCTTGAATTCGTAGGTTAAATCAATTCAATCTTTTGCAATGTTTTAAAGAAAACCCGTTTTCTTTCGACAACAGGATTAATTTTAATTTAATTTCTGAAACTTTTGTGTATTGAACTTGGAAAAATGGATTCCATATTTAGAATCAGTGGATCCAAATTATGTTAATAAGCTACTTTTTATATTTGGGAATTATGAATAGTAAATACGGTAAATTTTATTTAACATAGTTAAAGGTAAATCTGGTAATTAAGGGTAAATATAATATTATAAAATTACCCTAACACATGTAAAAATCCTATTGGATGACTAAAAGTCGACCCATATCACCTAAGTGTCGGGTTAGATTCATTTTATGGACTTTTGACCATGAAAATAATTTAATTATTTTTAAAACTAAAGAAAGTGACAACATGTCACTTTCTTAAATCTTATAAGTATAATAATTTTAACTTAGTGATAAACATCATAAAACATCGAAAATGAATAGTATAAAGAAAGCTAAAAAATTATATACATCATGATAATTTATCTAGAATTTTTTGGGATTAAATAATTATCATTAATTGTGACACAATAGTGATGCAGAAATTATATATCTAGTGAAAAATTAAGAATATAGTTTTTATTAAACTAATAGTGACCATAAAAGGCACAAAACCCTGACCAAAACTTATTGGTCATGTAAATTTAAACTATAATCATCCAATGGTCGAATATTTGACCATTTCGAATCTTATACAAGCAATTATGACACTTATATTCTTTTATTTTAAATGATGCCAAAGTTGTCACCTTCATAATTTAATAAATATAACAATTTAAATATTGTTATTTTAATATTCTAAATTCGAGTAAAAGTATTATTGTGAAAGTTAATATATTTATATTCTAATAGGATTTTATTTCAAATTTTTATGCAACAAATAAGTGTATTAAGTAATTATACAAAAATGATGTAGTAATTATTTTATTAAGAGATAAACCAAAGAAATGGTATTAAAAATAATAAAATTAATATTATATGAACTATTTAATGTGATCCACTAATTTTATAGATACATATAAACTTTTATTAATATATTAAAGCTTTTAGTTCGAACATATCATCTGTATATATTTTATTTAAATTCAAATAAATGAATAGTGTCAAAATTGACACTATTGTTATTTTATAAAAATAACATATTATAAAACTGTTTAAAAATCACAAAAATATTTAAAAATTATAAATTTAAATTTATATGGTCTATAATTTTATAAATTAATCAATTATGGGAAATTCACAACAAATAAGTAATTATTTGTTATAATTTAAAATTTAGAATTTTATTACAAAAAATAAACTTAAATAGATTAAATAAGGATAAATCAAAATGATAAGGTTTAAAATAAGAACCAAACATGTCTAAATTTTTTTGGTTGATGATATTACAACCCTATCTCATCTAATATTTTAATATGAGTCATTTTTGGAGGTTTTTAAGTGGGGTTAGATTTATTATAAATTAATATTTTTAAGAATTCCAAAGGTGCCCCTCTCCTCCCTTATAAAAGGGCACCTCCTCCCTCTCTTCCTCACTCAACATTGAGCATTCAAGCTCGGAAAAACCCTGAAAAATTCTCCTCTCCACTTCCCTAGCAACATCCTAGAGGTTCTTGTCTTCCTCAAAGACCAATTTTAGTGCCCTTAATGGAGGTCTCAAAGAAGCACTTCAAAGAAGAGGTAATTTCTTTACCAATTATTTCAACTTTATTTCTTCTTCCACATCTTCTTCTTAGATTGTTTCATTATGAAGTAATAACATCAGTATCACTAATATACGGATATGTTATTATAATTATTAAACAACCCTATTTCACCATCTATCCATCCTACGGAAAACAAAATCACCGCGCGTGCATACGTACGGAATACCATCTCCACGCCGTGGTGTAATCTGTTTTTCCACCAACACCTTACATGGATGGGTATTATGGTGTAAAGAATAACTATAATTAGTTATTATAACATCATAATGATTCTGATATATTGTATTATCCACTCCAATTCAATTCAATAATTATGGAAATGATATCATCGCTCGTGCGTACGTACGGACTACCGGCTCCACGACGCGATGAGATTCATTCTCCATGTTAACCATTTAAGAATGATTATAAAGTATATATAAGCAATAATAATGAAATATATTACATTATAAAACTACTGGATTTATTTGTATATATATGTATGTCATCTACTTAATTCCACTCAATTCAATAAGGAAACAAAAACAGTGTTCATGCGTACGTACGGCCTACCGTCTTCATAAACGGTGTATTTCTTTCCATTTATTGATCCATTATATATATGTATATTCTGAATATATATTATATATAAATCATGTTTTATATTCTATAATTATGTAATAATGATCTATGTAATCATATGAATAATTACAAGTTAAAACACGAACGACAAATGAGACGATTTTACCCAAAACGCCACTTTAACAAGAATTTACAAAAGAACGGGTAATATAAAGTCATATGTGAACCATATATGATATAATAACAATGAATATGATTCTGTAATAAGTCAATGACATTATTTAAATCATTATACAGGTGGTTCGGACACTTACGAAGCAAATCGGACCTAAGGTAAGGGAAAATCTCGCAATTTCAATTTTTATCCGAGATTGTTTGTACTTTGAAATTTACTGGGGTGTATTTTATCATCCAAATCCATGTTTCCTCAATATGTAATATTATTTCAATCCACCCACAATTATTTAAATCCAATTTTACCCTTCGGTGAGTTTTTAGTAAACGATATGAAAGGAATCATTTGTCGTTTTTCGTACGAGGTACTTTTTGACTTTTCCGACAAAAGTACGAGAAGAACGTTTTTTTTAACTTATACGACATAAATTGATTTTAAAACATTATTTCCAAGAAGCTTCCTTTACATGTTTTCAAGTTTATTTTTAATCAACTTCTTTTAGTTTAAAATTGTGTGACATGTTAAGAAAGGAAAATGTTTTTGAATTTGAAAGGATATTTTCCTCAATAATTCATTTCAAGTGTTTTATCAAAATTATTTTCCATCTAAGATAATAAAGGGTTCTGTTTCTATCCATATTTTTACATTGATTTTACTATGTTGTGATGGAATTATGTTTATGAATTCCTTTATCTTATATGAATGGTTTTATGATGTCATGTTGTTTAAGAATCCCATTTTTATTACATGGGTTATGCAATGATGTATGATTTATGATTTTGTGGCACACATAAGAATGGTATCATTATGAGATTGGTGGGACCTATATATCCCTCCAATGCATTGGGTAAAGATTTTATATCTCATGAGATAGACATGGCTGGAATGGTAGGTTATACCAGTTCTGTGAAACAGGACTGAAACGAGGGTTACTCGATTCAGAAAGGGACATTGTCCACTAAGATAGTCTTGGCAATGAGTCTTGACTAAAAAGAAATGATTCTCTATGTTTATGTGTGAATGACACAAAGTTTCATGTTTTAAGTTATGATTATTTTGATCACATTTCACTATCATGAGTTATCCCAGGTTATGAAATTATGATCTCTTTTACAGGTTAAGATTTCCAAAACTTATGTGCTTATGTATATGATGTGATTGATATTTCTTTTGTTTACCGTTACTGATCATTTGAGGTCACCCTTTTATGTTTTCCTTTCCCCAGGATATAAAGAATGGTTTTAGGTATAATAAAAAGGAAGATCTTTATGGGAGATGTTGAAGATATTTCACCAGGATTAGAGGATTATATTCCGAGTTTCCAAAGACACTAAACTATTACGGTCCTTGTGTGTGTGTTTTCGTTATGTACTAAGTATTCTGAAAATGTAATGTAATGTCAATGTACGTCAAGCTTCGAGTCTCTACATTTAAGTTTTTATTAATAACATGATCCAGTCGAGAAAGTATTATCATGATGTTTTAAGAATATGTCCCAATCATATTTGCCATATCATTAACAAAATCTTCACATTCCAAAACACAATGATTTTTTGATTTTGTTATTATATTTTCCACCATTAACTAAGAAAATAAAGTCCTTTTAAGTTCTTGAATACTTATCTAATAATCATAATAGAAACCTATGAATATAAAAGATTAAACTAGTAAAAGGAAATTATTGACCTACTTGTGATTCCATAGGTTTAAATCATGGTTATCCTTGATCTATTTCTTAACATATAATCTTATAGGATCTTTCTTAATTCCATTAAAAATGGTTCGTAATGAGATTATGAATTTACCCAATAATATCCCATGGGTGTGTCAATATAGTTTCATATTAAGGCACCTTGTCATGTATTAGGATACCACGAGACAGTATAGGAACACCTTTTCAGAGTTTTGACTCCTACATATATTTTTTGCAAAACCATGGCCACTAATTGTATCTAGGAATGTATTTATTTTCTAGATAAACCACACACATAATACTTACGAAAATTTTGGGATGTTTTCTAATTCTTAGTCTTATCCATAATGTTCTTACTAATGTGATCTATTCATAATATCAAAAAATTACTAGACTGTCCTTTGATAATAACAATAGTGACCCCCCCCCTTTTACAAAAATAATTACAGTATTTTATTAATCAGTCAACATTAAATTACATGTAATGGATCATAAAGTATAGTGTCTTGGAAGACTATTTACATAATTAAACATCATTAAAAAATTGTTTATTTATTCTCCATATTGTGATCCTAACTTCTATTGTGAAAAAATATACATAGGATAACATGGGGAAAACATGAACAATTGTATGAGCTAAAAATCCCAGTAATTGAATAAACATAAGAATAATGATTTAGAACATGGGATAGAAGGCATGACAAAATGATATAAATAGTCATGGAATAAGATTGACCATATCGAATCATAACATATAAAACATGTTATTGTACAATCATTTAATCAAAGTAATGTGGAAGAAACATATAACAAGAATATATAATGAGTCAAGGCTTGATGCATATTGAGGATCATGTGTCAAGGATAACTATTAAAACTATTTTTCATGGATCATGAGTCAAGGCTAACTTCTACAACCATTGCACTTAACTTATCATCAGACTAAAAATTACCCAATGCATTAGAATTATATCAAGGAAACTTCATCATAAAAGTTTAATGATATAGAGGCTTAGGGAGAGATTTTAGTAAAATGATGACAATGCATGATGCTTGAGAGGTGCGAGGATAAGATTTGGTGAGGGGAGGTTTTTATAGTGGTGTAGATGAGGGTTTTCCCAATATTTAATTCATTGGTTTATTAGTTATCTCAAGAACAGAAATAGTGATGATTTTGCATACAAAAAATAGTAATTTGTGCATATGTACATGATCCATGGGCCATTAACATCATTCACGACTCATGAATGATGTAGAAATTAATTTATTTATCATATTTTGTAAATTATCAAATTTCCATCCTCCCCAAAAATTTACGAATATTAAAAAAATCCCAAATATTCAACCTTACAATTTTTTAAAATAATCAATCAAAAAATGAACTCAATTTTATGAAAATAGATTACTATATAAGAACATTTTTTTAATTAATATAATAATTTACATGGAAAATACTATAATTTTAAAATTCTAAATCATTTTATGACACTTCAAAAAAGTAACTAAGGACTTCAAAAATTATCTTATAATCATAATACGTCAAAACATTATCTTGTTAAAAAAATTTATGATAATAAATTTTCCTTTAAATTAATAAATTAATCAAAAAATTGTAATTAAATATTTACGGGTTACAAAAAATGCCAACACTATCATATTGTAACTTATAAGATGGATAAATTTTAATTATACATTCATTGGTAATGATACTTCTTAATTAGAAGATTTAATTTTTATACAGGTCATATTACTATTCATTAGGTAAACATTACTATTCATAAGGGTATATTACTATTCACAAAAAATTAATTTTGTCTTATCGGACTCCAAACATCTTACTGATGGCAACTTATTATGTCGAAATTTCGATATTAAAATCATAGAGGTGAGAACATTATGTTTAAAGGTCACAATGTATTCGGTAGTTAATTAAAGCATGACATTTCGTTGTGTTGTGATTTTATGTGTTTATACAATAGGAAAAAATTATTCGAATGGAATTATGATTTATAAAACATTGGGTCATTATAGTATATGTATGAAAAACATATATTTATTATACATGAGGTTTTAATGTTTATTAATGAAATCAAGAAATCGAGTAATGTAATTTTGTCTTGCTATTATTTTTGTGGGACACACACCTAATAAATTACGTGATTCTTTTTTGGTTTATAAAATGCACATTATTTTTTATGAGATTTATCCATAATATTTTGGAATTTAAATATCCATATAAAATTCTTTCTTTAATCGAGAATATAGTGAAACCAGTTATATAGTGGTATGGCTTTGCTTCAAAATAACATCAATATTTTTTATTGTTTCTCTTTAAATATACATTGTAGAATATTTATCTTCCATGATAGTTTTTTATAAAAATGCGTTCAAAATGTTTTTTTACTATTCTACCAAGATGGATAAAAGTAATTTTTAACCATTTATAAATTTTTACAAAATTGGATGAAAAAATCTTTTTTCCATTTTCTAAACAAGGATTGCATTTAATTTTCCAAAAAAAATCTAAAACAATTTTTTTTATATGGCCTAAAAGAAATTTCCAACCATAATTAAAACTTAATCATTTGAAGAATACAAAAAAAAAGTTATAATTTTATTTTCAAATGATTTTTTCCCTTCATATTTTCAGGACTCTTAATAAATTATTTCATAAAGGAAAAGATATTTTACTCAAGAATTATTTCAAGTGTTCTTTCAAAAATTATTTTCCATCTAAGAGGACATTATTTGATGTTAATTACACTTTACCATGTAGATGACCCATGGATATAATTCGTATTAATTCTATGATTGGTTTTTGTTTACCAAAGAATGATATTGATGAAATCGATTTATTTTTGATGAGTTGTGTTTTGATGAAGTGATATAGAAACTCATTTATTAACATGGGTGCTGATGCAATGAATGATTTATGGTACCCCGGTAGGAATATGAGAGTTTTAAAACACAATAAGGGTAGGAACTATATCTATCAAGACCCATCCTCGATGGTCGTGCCGTGACTACGCCAAGCCAGCCTTCCATAGGCGAGGGGCTGGCGACTAGAACCAAAGGCGAATCCCTGATAAAAAGGGAAGGCATTGCCCTTTTAACCTATAACACACACAGTCAGAACAAAAGTATTAGAGGAAACAAGTACTAAAATAGAAAATTAAGGTGTGTGGAAAGTTAGTGGACCAATATACAAACCCAAATGAAAAACAAGTACAAGTACAAGTAAAAAAGGAAAACAACTCCTGGATTGTCCCCCGGGGAATCCTACCTGAAGGGTAGGTAATGAAATTCAACAACTCGTCCCTGTGGTATGCCCCATCTAGTCATGCTCCAAGCAGCCTCCATCCATCACCCTCAGCCTCCATCACTATTGTCCTTCGTCTACATAGAACACAACAATGAACGGTTGATGCCTGTGTAGGGTTGAGTATAACAATACTCAATAGGGTACCCCGAGACCCCTGAAGGTCTCCCAGAATCCACAAAGGATAAACCACAGAAGAAATATACAATCACGAAGTATCAACCAACCCTAATTAGTTATATCCCCATACTTATAACTAAGTTACCAGTCACAGTCCGACTCCAACTCTCGAGCCCAAACACAACCCAGTCCACAAAATAAGTAAAGTAAATCACTAAGATGATAATGGTTGAAAGACACGACTCATCTCACCCATGTATACTTATTTCATAGAATGATAGAGATGAATAGATTTAGTCACTGATTAATCTAAGCTATTAGACCCACACAGGATAAAGGACCAACTAAGCTGTTGGACCCACACATGATAGAGGACTAGCTATTCTATCAGACCCACACAGGATACAGGAACAGAAGTCAGAACTGTCGGACCCACGGAGCATCCCGGTACAGTACTCATCACGGTCGAACCCACGTAGGACTTTTGTAAAATAGTTATCACTGTGGAACCCACGTATGATTCTGGTACAACAGTCATCGCAGCCAGCTCTAGGGTTCCTGCACACAACACGCTCGATTCCGGGAGGGTCTGCTCCTCTAGTTAAGTGTCGATACATCAACTATCACGAAGTCCTGTGTCGGTGTATCCTGTAGATCCGTCTCATCATAAGGAACCCAATGTAATGGACGGCGCGTCAGTAGGACGCCCGGTCTGAGAGTTATTGGCATTTCAGTTACAGGGGCCCGGTTGGATTTACGCTCGATCCAAACACGGTTGTTTTCTAAATTTGTCCAAAAGTCACTTAGTGTGTCGTAAATGGACTTCCTCGTCACGAGGGTCCCAGTTCCATAGACGGCACATTGATCAGACGCAAGGTCTAGGATTTATTCGAATTTAAGCGAAGACGAGCCCGGCCCGTCAAGCCCAATGGGCTGGCGGGTCGTCCAAACCCGGCTCGGTGGGCTCGACCTGGCTGGGGGGTCGGCCTGTCTTGGTGGGGTGCAGGCCACCTGCAGTCCCAGCCTGCGCTTTGGGCCGGTCCGGTCCGCCCGACGACTCCAAGCGACGCCACATCCTCCCCTGCCCAGCCGGCTGGAGCCGACCGATTCTACCCGGCACACGCAGCCCACGCTGCAGGCCCCTGTTCATCCCATCTGGTTCCTGCGGGCACCGCAATTCTCCAGCCTGGCTAGCCATAGTCGGCCTTTTTGCCCAGCTGAACGGCCCATGGTTGAGGTTCGCGGTCTCCCTCTACGCGGTACCTGCGGGCGTTGCAGTCTTCTAGCGGGCCGGCCGGTTTTCCCATGGTCCAGCTCTACGGTGGTCGGCTCGACCGCCCGCCACTGCACCTACACCGCGTCGCGACGACGCCGTGGACCTGCTTCCCTCCGCGGGGCGCGACGGCGCCATGCCCCCTCCACTACGGCCCAACGTGGCCGCGGTCTTTGGCTCCACCGTGTGGCGTGACGGTGTCACGCTTCTTTATCTGCGGCGGCCCTCCCGGCTGGGGTTCCTCTTTTGTCGATGCAGTTATTCTCCGGTGTGGTGCGACGACATCACGCCCTTTCGGCTCTGCCCCCGACGTCAAACAACAAGAACCAACGGTGGGGCATCGGGACGTGTTTCTTCGGCCCGCGCCCTCCACATTAGGAGATATCAAATGGAAAACGAGGAACCAAAGCATTCATCAAAGAATGAGGGTATAATTTTGTTCATTTAAAATTTAACAAATCCCCATACCTTGATTCAAAGTACGTTGTCGAAGTCGCGGAAGACAAGCGTCGTGGAAGATGGACGTCGTTCCGTCAACGTCAGAGGGAGTAGAGCTCGGTGAATTCGAGTCGAGACGACACCCTCAGTGTACTTCATGGAGGTGGTTCTTCCCTTCCTTGCTCCGGTTGAAGAAGATATAAGTTGTTGCTTCACGTTCTTTGGTGACGTGGAGCATTCTTCATCCAGAGGATGGTGTTCCTTCCAAGAGTTCTCCCAAGCTCTCCATCGATTATAAAAACACCTAAATAAATTATTATGTTCCCTTATTTCAATGTTGGAAAAATGAATTCAAAAGAATTCAAACTCTCAAATTAATTATTTTAGTTGATTCACTAAATTTAATGCATGGAGTTGGAAAGGATTCCAAGGGATTCAAATAATTAATTACAAGGGTGTCTTGTCACATTTAATGGGATGTCCAAGAGTTTAAAGGGTGGTTCAAGTGGATTTGAGGGGTTTGACCTCGTGTGGGCCCCACCACATTTTATTCCCCCATTGGAGGTTATGTGGGGGTGGGACCCACCTCAAAATTCCCCTTGGAGGATAAAACCACCACTTTAATAAAATTATGTCACACATAATTTGTATTTAATTTATTAAGAATCCCCAAAAATTAACATCCACTCCCAATAAAACACAACTGCAGTAATGGTCTCCTTAAGAGAATACCGGCATTGTGTTTTCATCAATGTCCTTAGATTTCAATTCCAAGCACCGGTTCAAAAGATAGAAAAACTCTCACGAACGTTTACTGAACATACCTGAAAAAAACTTCAGAAATTGATTATGGGCACACCAGGCCTCGGAATCAAGCACCGTCAGAAAATACAGACGCGTAAAATTCCCATGTATATTAGAAAACAATTTCCACAGGATTTCCGGGTCTTTACATTCTTCCCAACTCAGGGATTTACATCTCTATAAGCTATATCACACACTATGGAAACAAAAGGGCGTACTAAGAATGCATGTGAGCCTCCCGCTCCCATGTGCTCTCTTGGAAGTTTCCGTGCTACCAGCGAATGTGCACCAGAGGAATTGACCATCCATGTAGGACCCACTCTGGTCGATCCTCAATCTTCACTGGATCCTCTGTGAATGTCGCCCCATCATCGATGTCCAGATCCCCATGGTTGATGAGGTGGGATGGGTCATCCACGTATCTCCCCAACTGAGATATGTGGAAGACGTCATGCACCCAATGAAACTGAGGTAGAAGGGCCATGCGATAGGACACCTCACCTACTCTGCTGAGGACCTGAAAAGGTTCGATTAATCTTAGAGAAAACATTCCGACTCAACCAAATCTCTATAGACCTCATCGACGTGAGACTCGTAGGAAGATGTGGTCGCCATCCTCGAACTCTAGTGGTTCCATCTCCTATCAACATAGGACTTCTGTCTTCTTTGTGTAGAATTCATCTACTCCTGAATGATCTGCACCTTCTTCGTCGTATCCTGTACCATCTCTTTTCCTACAAGTGCTGACTCCCCTAGGTCAGTCTAGCATAGTGTTGATCTGGAAGGTTGGTCGTACAATGTATCTTAAGGTTCCATCCCGATGGTGGAGTGGTAGATATTGTTGTACGCAAACTCCACCAAGGGTACATGATCCTCCCAGTTGGGACCAAAGTAAAGGACCCTTGCACAGAGCATTTCCTCGAGAGTCTGAGTGGTCCTCTCAGTCTGACCATTCGTATAAGGATGGAAGGTGGTGCTCAAGCGAAGCTATGTACCAAAATCCTCCTACAACCCCTTCCATAGCCAAGATGTGAAACGAGCATCTCGATCAGAGACGATCATCAATGGAACACCCTAAAGTCATACGATATCCTGTTTGTAGAGGTGTCCCATGCTCTCTACCGAGCCCTGCTCTCTGATCGGAAGGAAGTGGGCCGACTTGGTGAGTTGGTCGACAATCACCCAGATAGAGTCATGTACTCTGGATGTACGTGGAAGTCCCATCACAAAATCCATTGATATCCCATCCCACTTCCAATATAGGTCGTCTAAGGGCTAAACCAATCCTACTGTAACCTGGTGCTCTACCTTCAATTTCGGACAAGTGAGGCATCGCGAGACAAACTCTGCTACCGCCTTCTTCATACCCGGCCACCAGTCATGTCTTCTGAGGTCCTGATTCATCTTCTCCCCTCCTGGATGTACAACTATAGGGGAATTGTGGACCTCCCTCAACACCACCTCCTATAGTGCAACGGGTACCATGGTACATCCTCTAAAGAGGATGAAATTCTCTCCACCTTCAGAAAACCCATCAGGTGCCTTCCCTGAGGACATCTGAGCACGTCGTGTCTCACAGTCAACGTCCCCAAGTTATGCCTCTCTGAATCGCTGATGAAGTGGAGGAGTGACTATGAGTGACTATAGAAAGGATGCTCCATCTCTATCTATAATTGTTATCTGCAACGCGGCCAGCTGCTATGTCGCCTCTCCAAGTTGCTGAATGCCTGATCTCCTGCTGAGAGAATCTGCTACAGCGTTACCCATCCTAGGAGAATAGTCTTTCTTGAAGTAATAGTCCAGGAAGAACTCGAGACATCGATGTGGTCTCAGGTTCAGGTCCTTTGAGAAGATGTACCTGAGACTCTGGTGGTCAGTGTAGTCTGTAAAATGATCGCCCATCAGATAGTGCCATCACATCTTCAAAGAGAATACCATCGCTTCTAACTCCAAGTCATGGGTAGCATAGTTCTGCTCTTGTTGTCTCAACTACCATGAACCATACGCGATAACTACTCACTCCTACATCAGGACACACTCGAGTCAGGTCCCTGATGTGTCATAGTAAACTACATACCCTTAATCCTCCTCTGGTTTCCTCAAGATGGGCGCACTGGTCAATCTCTAACTCATCTCTTGAAAGCTCTGCTGGCTTCTATCTGACCACATCAAGGGTTTCCCCTTCTTCTTCAATTCTATAAGCGGTGCTGCAACTCTGGAGAAGTCCAGAACAAATCTCCGATAGTACCCAACCAGTCCCAAGAAACTCAGTACCTTTATCACACTCCTTGGTGGCTCCCATGAAAGTACTGCCTCAATCTTCATTGGATCCACTACAAATATAGCCTCCGAGATGACGTGTCCCAGAAATTGAACCTCTCGAATCTATAATTGTCACTTTGAGAGATTACTGTATTGCTTTTACTCTAGGAGTGTATCCAATACTACCCGAAAATGGTAGGTGTGATCCTCCTCAGTAGTTGAGTAAATCAATATGTCGTCGATGAAGATTATGACAAAGAGATCAAGGTATGTTTGGATGATCATGTTCATGAGTCTCATGAACACTGCTAGATTGTTGGTTATGTCCAAGGGCATAACCAAGAACTCATAGTGGCCATACCGACACCTGAAGGCTGTCTTATGCACATCCTCGTCTCGAACTATGAGCTGGTGATAGCCTGACCAGAGGTCTATATTCGAGAACCATCATGCTCCTTTGAACTGATCATAGAAGTTGTCAATACTCAAGAGTGGGTACATGTTCTTCACAGTCACCTGATTCAGTTGACGGTAGTCGACACACCGTCCCAAGCTCCCATCCGCCTTCATGGAAAAAAATAGAGATTCCCATGGCGAAACAGTGGGTCGGATAAATCCCCTCCCTTGCAAGTCCTCCAGCTGTACCCGCAGCTCACGAAGCTCGGTAGGAGCCATCCAATATGTTGAAGTAGATATCAGTGTTGTCCCAAGGTATAGGTCAATGTAGAAGTCTACCTCTCTGTGCTGATGTAGTCTTGTAATGTTGTTAGGGAAAACATCTGTGTACTGATCCACCACAACAAGAAAACTCAGACTCCGCACATCACCCACTCTGAGGATGAGACTTGCCAACTGATGTGTGATCAGCTGCCCCCTGCTCTGTGTAAGTCCATCCTGCCCTCCAAAGGCTCCCTTCTCTCCGGTGAAGGTGAACCTAGTCCTATCTGTGCAGATACACAACACATTGTGCCTAATACAGTCAATCTGAGCATGAACTATGGATAAACATTCCATACCCAAGATGACGTCATAAGGACTTGACACCGCTACAAGAAGATCCCAGTCGAAGTTCTCGCCTCCTCGAGTAAGCTCACACTGTCGGCACTAGTGTGTAATCATCGAGTCTTCTCTCATAGGAGTCTCTAGCCGTAAGGATCGAGCCAATGGCTCCATCAGAATCTTCGAGCTCCGAACGAGGGTAGTGGAAATAAAAGAATGACTTGCACCCGTGCCTATAAGTACTACAACAATGGTGGAGTAGACACAAATAGTACCTCAAATCATCTCAGGTGCTCCATGATCGTAGGCCTCAACTGCCTGGAGCTGAGCCCGCCTCTATCTTCCAGCTCTCTGTGGTCGGGGTGGACCACCTTGTGGTGGTGGTGGTAGAGCCTCGAAATGTTGTCCACCACTCGATGCCCAACCATCTCCTCTGCCACGTCTGCCTGCTCCTGGAGGACCACCACAGTCGAACCTCTACCTCTACCTGGTAGGTCCCTCTAATATCTGCTGCTCATCTACATGGAAGGTTGGGCAGTCACAAGCCATGTGGCCCTGCCCACCGCATTCATAGCACTGCCTGCTCCTCGTTTAGTTGTCTATGTATCGTGTGCCCTCCACAACCGAACCTTTATGCTAGGGTCGCCCACCAGATGGTATGGTCTGCTTAGACCCCTACGTCATCTTTTTACTACCGGCTGTAGAAGACTCCTCTACGTGTCTCCCTGTGGTGGGTCTCACCGCTGGTGACTGCTCAGCAAGAAAACTCTCCAATAGAAGGTCTCGCTCCAGCACCCCCGCCTGCGTCGGAATGCTGAGGGGAATCGTCGAAGCCCTAATCTCATGAATGAGTCCTTTCTCGATGGTCTGAGCCCTGCAGAACAGGTCATGTACCATATCCATGGAGTAGTGTGAGAGGTCGTTGAACCTCGCTGAGTACTGAGCTACTGTCATGCTGCCCTGCTGCTGATGAAGTAACTCCTGAATCCGCACCGCACGAAGGGTGGACGGAACAAACTGTAGGAGAAAGATACTCTCGAAGTATGTCCAGATTAATGATGCCTCGTCATGCACCTAGAGCATCAGGCTCCACCATCTTCCTGCTACTTCATGCAGGAGACTCGCGGTAAGGATCACCATTAGGTCGTCTAGTGTCCCTACCAATCTGAACACTCTCACGACAGCCTCCAGCCAATCCTCTACTGCCTGTGGGTCAGTATCTCCCTGGAACCTAGGAGGCCTCTGTAGCTAGAACTTGTGCAACACAATCAGATGGGGTGCACTATCTGCTGCTGGATCTGGTGGTATCAGTGGCCCAATGGGTAGTGGTACTGCCGGTAGCTCCGCTGTGATGGGGACCTGCACCACGACCTCGTCGATCAGTGGGCTACCATCTCGTATGAAACTCTGAACCCTTGTTGTCTGCCTTCATGGGGCCATCCTCAAAAGAAAAATGTTTTCCATGGTTATAATAGTATACCTGGTGAGATGAAATAAAGTAATCATGAAAAAAAAAATCAAGGAAACACACACGCAATCGGTGTTTTTGTGTACTGAGTCGGAGAACAGAAGTCCGAGTCCTAGTGTATGGATACATCGGCCGACGCACCATCACTGGTTTCCCTAAATTGATACACACACCCAAAACACTTAACACCATTGTCATTAAATGAATCATATTCCATGTTCTGCGGTAGGACCGAATCCTTTGATAACAATTTTTCATGACCCGTCCTAGGGGCTCGTGCCGTGACTACCCCAAGCATGCCTTCCATAGGCCAGGGCCTGGCGACTAGCACCAAAGGTGAATCCCTGATAAAAATAAAAGGCATTGCCTTTTGAACCTGTAACACACACACGGTCTGAACTCAAGTAGTAGAGGAAACAAGTACTAAAATAGAAATCTAAGGTGTGCTGAATGTATGTGGGTTAGTATACAAACCCAACTGAAAAACAAGTAAAAGTACAATTAAAAAGGGAAAACAACTCCTGGATTGTCCACCGGGGAGTCCTACCTAAAGGGTAGGTAAAGAACACGAACAAATGATCCCGGTAATACATCCCATCTAGTCCAGCTCTGAGCATCCTCCATCTATCACCCTTAGCCTTGATCACTATTGTCTGTCGTCTGAACAGAACTCAACAAGGTGTTGGCGAAGCACGTGAAGGGGTGAGTGTAACAATACTTAGTAGGGGACCCCGAGACCCCCGAAGGTCTCCCAGGATCCACAAAGAATAAACCATAGAAGAAAGATACAATCACGAAGTATCAACCAACCCTAATTAGGTATATTCCCATACATATACCTAAGTTACTAGTCATTGTCCGTCTCCAACTCTCTAGCCCAAACACAACCCAGTCCACAAAGGAAGTAAAGTCAATAACCACGATGATAATGGTTGAAAGACATGACTCTGGTCACCCAAGTATACATCATTCTTTGAGTGATAGAGATGATCAAATGTAGTCACTAATTCATTGAAAATGTCGGACCCACATAGGATACTGGACCAGCTATTCTGTCAGACCCACATAGGTTACAAGAATAGATGTCAGAACTGTCGGACCCACAGTGTAACACCCCGAGATTTTATGAAAAATATTCTTTTAATTTCATTAATGTCTTGTATTGTATGCTACACCAAGATTAACTTGCGCTATACGCAACACCGTATTAGCTTGCAGTATACGCAACACTATTCTTGGATCGTGTTACACACAATTTTGATAACAGTTATTCTATGCAACATAGAGTATATATATATATATTCAATGTATAAATGAAATATGGTTGAATTCTGTTATATGAAACAATGAAGGATTTTTTCACAACACGCAACCCTGACTTGGCTTGCATTATACGCAATCGCGACCTTCCTCGATAGCGTGTGTTGTACGCAATACCGGGTTTTAATAAACAACGATATATTATTATAATATTGTCATGAACTAGCTGTTATGAATAGTATTAACTAAATTTTGTATTTTATAACATTATTATTCATCTTACATATTTTCTAGAACATGGAATAAGAACAAAATAAATTTTTCAGGTAAAATAAGTATTTTTCAAAAAATACAGTTTGGTCGCCTTTTGATGGCGCACCCACTTTAAATCTAGTTTTGAAATGTTTATATGTTCAATTTGACAAAATAAAATTCTTCTTTTGAATCAGGATATAAAAATTTACATTAGATAAAGTTTTGATATTTTTCCGATGACTTTTATATTTTAATGAATAGCAAAAACACGCTATATTTTAATTAAAAACAACTTTTTTCTTCGTAATATCTTATGTGGATAAATTATAATATTTAATGGTTTTAAAGTATAAATAGAATATATTTTTACCACTTAATATAATTTATTTCATTAGCATTGATTTTACCTTGAATTCGTAGGTTAAATCAATTCAATCTTTTGCAATGTTTTAAAGAAAAACCCGTTTTCTTTCGACAAAGAGATTAATTTTAATTTAATTTATGAATCTTTTGTGTATTGAATTTGGAAAATGGATTCCATATTTGGAATCAGTGGGTCCAAATTATGTTAATAAGCTACTTTTTATTTTTGGGCATTGTGAATAGTAACTACGGTAAATTTTATTTACTATACTTAAAAGTAAATCAGGTAATTAAGGGTAAATATAAGATTATAAAATTACCCTAACACTTGGAAAAATCCTATTTGATGGATAAAAGTAGACCCATATAACCTAAGGGTCGGATTATATTCATTTTATGGACTTTTTTCCATGAAAATAATTTAATTATTATTAAAACCAATGAATGGGACAACATGTCACTTTCTTAAATCTTATAAGTATAATAATTTTAATTTAGTGATAAACTTCATGAAACTTCGAACATGAATAGTATCCAGAATGAGAATACAATTATCTACATCATAGGAATTTATTTAGAATTTTTAGGGATTAAATAATTATCATTTATTATGACACAAAGATGATGCAGTAATTGTCTTATTAATGAAATATTGACATAATTGATGTTATAAATGCCCAAATAAATGTAATTTGAAACTTTTAATCACTTAAATTAATTTTCTAGGTTACTATGACATTTTATTGTTGATATAAGTAACTTGGTTCGAACTTATAATTCTGTTATGAATTTCATAAAAATCATGTACCAAATAGTGTCAAAATTGACATAAATTAGTTGTTAAAACAAATATTATATTATTAATTGTTATTTAATTCCTAAAAATCTAAGGTTCTGCCAAATGACTTAGATAAGGATATATACATTAATAATAAACAATTTTGGGTTCTTTTGTCTTATTATGGTATGTTTATTAACCATATAGTGTAAGAAAACAAAAAGACATGGAAAAAGTTAAATTATTTAACTTAGAGTTAAATCTAATTGATAAGGTTAATATAATAACCTAAACATGTCTAAATCCTATTGGATGAGAGGATTTCGTCCCATCTCCACTTTAGCTTCGAAATAAGACCCTTTGGAACCATTATAAACCGAATTTTACCTTAATATAAAATAATATTTTGAGATTTTCCTAAGGTGCCCCTCTCCTCCCTTATAAAACGACACCTCCTCCCCCTCTTCCTCACACCACATTGAGCCTTCAAGCTCGGCCAAACCCTGAAAAAATCTCTTCTCCACTTCCCTAGTATCATCCTAGAGGTCCTGGTCTTCTTCAAAGACCATTTTTAGTTCTCTAGGTGGAGGTTAATAAAAGGCGCGTCAAAAAAATGTAATATCCATTACCGATCCTTTTCAATTTCCTTCTTCTTCAACTTATTCTTCTTTAGTTGTTTCATGATAAAGTAATAACATCAGTATTTCTAATATACTGATATGTTATTATAAATATGAAACAACTCTAATTAACCTTCTATCCATCCTACGGAAAAAAGAAAATCACCGCGCGTGCGTATGTACGGAATACCGTCTCCACGCTGTGGTGTAATCTATTTTCCGCCACCACCTTAATTGGATGGGTATAATGGTGTAATGAGTAACTATATATGATTATTATAAATTGATATTGATACTGAAATAGTATACATAAACTTCAACACAAGTTCACAATCATGAGATCGATATCATCGCTCGTGCGTACGTACGGACTACCGTCACCACGACGCGATGAGATTCAATCCCCACATTAACCATTCATGAATGATTATAAAGTATATAAAATGAATAATAATGAAATATATGACATGTTAAATCTACTGGATTTATATATATATATATATGTATGTCATCTACTTACTTCCATTCAAGACAATAAGGAAAGGAAAACAGTGTTCATGCGTACGTACGGACTACCGTCTCCATGAACGGTGTGTTTCATTTCATTTATCTATCTATTATATATATATATATATATACTGAATATATATGATATATAAATCATATTTTATATTCTGGAAGTAATTAAATCCTGATATAAGTAATAATAATGTCAAGAACAACAAGTCAAAACACCTACGATAAATGAAACGATTTTTCCCAAAACACAACTTTAACATGGAATTTACAAAAGAACGGGTAATATAAAGTAATAAGTGAACCATATAAGATATCATAACAATGGATATGATTCTGTAATAATTTAATGACATTATTTAAATCGTTATATAGGAGGTTCGGATACGCACAAAGCATATCAGGCATAAGGTAAGGGAAATATCACAATCTCATTTTTATCCGAGATTGTTTATACTTTAGTATTTACTGGGGTATATTTTATCATCCACATCAATGTTTTCTCAATATTTAATATTATTTCCATTCACCTACAATTTTTTAAATCCTATTTTACCCTTTGGTGAGTTTTTAGTAAAAGATTTCAAAGAAATATTTTGTCGTTTTTCGTACGAGGTACTTTTTGACTTTTCCGACAAAAGTACGAGAAGAATGTTTTTTTAACTTATACGGCATGAATGGATTTTTAAAACATTACTTCCAAGAAGATTCCTTTACAAGTTTTCAAGTTTATTTTTAATCAATTTTTTTTAGTTTATAATTGTACGACATGTTTAGAAAGGAAAAGTGTTTTTGAAGTAGAAAGGATATTTTCCACAAGAATGGAGTTCAAGTGTTTTATCAAAATTATTTTCCATCTAAGATAATAATGGGTTATGTTTTTATACCTATTATTACATTGATTTGATTATTTTGTGATGAAATTGTTTTTATGAATTCCTTTATCTTATTTGAATTGTTTTATGATGTCATGTTGTTTAAGTATCCCATTTTTATTACATGGGTTATGCTATGATGTATGGTTTATGATTTTCTGGCACACATAAGAATGGTATCATTATGATATGGGTGGGACCTATATCCCCCTCCAATGAATTGGGTAAAGATTTTATATATCATGAGATAGACATGGCTGGAATGGTAGGTTACACCGGTTCAGTGAAACATGACTGAAAGGAGGGTGACTCGGTTCAGAAATGGACTTTGTCCACTAAGATAGTCTTGGAAATGAGTCTTGACTAATAAGAAATGATTCTCTATTATTATGTGTGTATGCCACAAAGTTTCATGTTTTAAGTTATGATTATTAGGATTTCATTTCACTACTATGATTTATCCCATTTTTTGAAATTATGCTCTCTTTTGCAGGTTAAGATTTTCAAAATGTTATGTTCTCTTGATGTGATTGATATTTCTTTTGTTTACCCTTACTAAGCATTTGATCTCACCCTATTATGTTTTCTTTTCCCCAGGATATAAAGAAAGGTTTTAGGTAAAAAAAGAACATCATTATGGGAGATGTTGAAGATCTTTCACCAGGATTAGAAGATTATATTCCGAGTTTCCAAAGACACTAAACTATTACGATCCTTGTGTGTGTGTTTTTGTTATGTACTAAGTATTCCGCAAAAGTAATGTAATTTCCATGTACGTCAGGCTTCGGGTTTCTATAGTTGGTATCAGAGGAAAGGTTTAGTCAACCTTTGGAAACTAGGATGCGAAAACGTTAGTGAGATCCCTAGAGATATTTCAAAGGTATGTCTAAGGATTCCCTTAAGGATAAGTATACGTATAAGATATAGTCCTAGAACTATGGTAAAGATATTAGATTAAACCAAAGATGTTAGATATTGAAGTTACTCCCCCTTTATTATGATTTTTGCCTCTCACACTATTCTTTTTGGGTTTTAGAAAATGGCTGGGAACAAGGTGATTCATGATAATGGAGGATATGATGGACAATGGAATTATATTATTCATGAGCAACAAAATGAAATGGGATTTGGAAGTCCAAACACCATTATTATGCTGAATTAGCAATCTCATAATATCATCAATAAAGTAAAATTTGGTAAGTTTCCTGACTCGTCTAATAAGAGAAAGATGGAGTTTCATGATGATCATAGAGGAAAGAAAGTTCAATTTCCCCTATGTAAATCATGTGGGAAGAGGCATCAAGGAGAATGTTTCAAAGGAATTGGAAGATGCTTTGGGTGTGGAAAAGAAGGACACAAATCCAGTAAGTGCAAAGGAAAAGGTTCAGTTAACACCAGGGATGAGGATAATGGTATTTCTACGACATCAACAATGGTTAAATGTTTTAAATGTGGAATGTACGGGAATTATGAAAACCAATGCCCTAAGGGAAAGTCTCATGAAGAGAATCAGTACGGCCGTATGGTTAGTATTTATGTTGATGATGATGAAGAGACTACAAATGATATGCGAGATGAAAGAATTTTTGAAGCTCGGTCAATGGTTTAAGAAGGTAGTGTAATGATTACATGTTTATCAAGTGTAATGTTGAATAAAGAATCTCATGGTACTATGGAATAAAAAGAAATATAAGGATTGTTACATTGTTCTCTTTCCATGAGTTTTGAAAGTGTGTGATTAATGCTACCAGTATCCATGAAAGGTTATTCAGATATTTTTGGAATGAAGATGATATGCGCATAATGAAGGGATAAGGATAAAATTAAATGTCTGATAGTATTCGTGACCTCATGATTGATATAAGGAGAAGGTTATATCATGGATTGAGTATATAGAATTTTTGGATTTTGGTATGTGGTAAGAGTTAACTATTGACAACATTCATGTTTTCACTAAGGTTTAATAGGTATTAATTTTTCAAGAGAATACATGATTAATGTATTCACATGATTGGAATGTGACCAAGATAATATAAGGGGGATAAATGATGGTATTCACATGCTTGGTTGATGACATTTCAAGTAATCATTTTCTTTATACTATGAGCTTGGACCGAAGTATTTTAGATAAGCTTAAAGATTGGAATGGATTATGTTGGACATAAGTTAGTATTGTTTAATGATATAACTTTTTTTTTATTGATGGGATGTTATAGTAATATAGCTTCAGAGAAAGGAAAAACTGCAGGACGGGCGACAACCCATCGGGTTGGACAAGGCTGTGGGAATTGAACCCACTACCGAAGTGCGACTGGCCTTTATCGCCTACCACTGGCCTACAGGAAGTCCATGTTTAGTAGAAACTAGTTTTATTTTATTAAGCAGTATGATATATGATGTATAAGTTCATTTTTGGAATCGTATATGATTATCCTCACCAAAGACGGACTTATGTATATTTGATAACTATTGCTAAACTTTTGTTTGAAAAAGATGGAATAACCCATCATTCTATCACATGATCTGTTAGCACTTCACGAATAACAACTTCAACTTCATTTCTTTAAGAGATGAAGTGGAAATTTTTCAAAGCACGAACAACAGTGAGATTGTACCAAATTGAAGTAAGCGTTTCTTCTAATTCAAAATTTTCAACATTAGGGAAATGATATTGAAAACCAAAAATTTTTTCCTAGTGATCTAATATCTTATGAATCAGATGGTACCATAGATCATCACAAATTTATGGCTTTGCGATTGTTGGCTTTTTCATAGCCATGTTCTCTACCACTCTCCATCAGAACCTGATGGTTATATTTTTCTTCCATATCCATATTTTCACCTATGTTCTTCTACGTGGAAACCGAATGAGAGTTAATTTGGGTAACTGTTACACTTCATACTTTAGTTTTTAAAGCCATGTTTTGGTATTCCTTTTTATGATGTGGGTTTCTATTAAACAAACTTTCGAGTAGTAACCCATTTATAACCCCGACGAATTTCGAGGATGAAATTCATTTTAAGGGCGGTATAATGTAACAAACTAAGATTTTATGAAAAATATTCTTTTAATTTCATTAATTTATTGTGTTTTATGCTACACCAAGATTACCTTGCGCTATACGCAACACCGTATTAGCTTGCAGTATACGCAACACTATTCTTGGATCGTGTTACACCTAATTTTGATAATAGTTATTCTATGCAACATTGAGTATATATATATATATTCAATGTATAAATGAAATATGGTTGGATTCTGTTATACTAAACAACTAAGGATTCCTTCACAACACGCAACCCTGACTTGGCTTACATTACACGCAATCGTGACCTTCCTCGATAGCGTGTGTTGTACGCAATACCTAGTTTTAATAAACAATGATATATTATTATAATATTGTCATGAACTAGCCGTTATTATTAGTATTAACTAAATTTTAAATTTTATAACATTATTATTCATCTTACACATTTTCTAGAACATGGTATAAGAACAAAATAAATTTTTCTGGTAAAATAAGTATTTTTTAAAAAATACAGTTTTGTTGCCTTTTGATGGCGCACCCACATTAAATCTAGTTTTGAAATGTTTATATGTTCAATTTGACAAAATAAAATTCTTATTTTGAATCAGGATATAAAAATTTACATTAGATAAAGTTTTGATATTTTTCCGATAACTTTCATATTTTAATGAATAGTAAAAACACTGTATATTTTAACTAAAAACAACTTTTTTCATCGTAATATCTATAGTGGTTAAATTATAATATTGAATAGTTATAAAGTATAAATAGAATATATTTTTACCATTTAATATAATGTATGTCATTAGCATTGATTTTACCTTGAATTCGTAGGATAAATCAATTCAATCTTTTGCAATGTTTTAAAGAAAAACCCGTTTTCTTTCGATAATGGGATTAATTTCAATTTAATTTCTGCATCTTTTTTGTATTGAATTTGTAAAAATGGATTCCATATTTGGAATCAGTGGGTCCAAATTATGTTAATAAGATACTTTTTATTTTTGGGCATTATGAATAGTAACTACGGTAAATTTTATTTACTATAGTTAAAGGTAAATCTGGTAATTAAGGGTAAATATAAGATTATAAAATTACCCTAACACTTGGAAAAATCCTATTGGATGTATAAAAGTATACCCAAATAACCTAAGGGTCGGATTAGATTTATTTTATGGACTTTTGTCCATGAAAATAATTTAATTATTATTAAAACTAAAGAATGTGACAACATGTCACTTTCTTAAATCCTATAGGTATTCTAATTTTAATTTAGTGATAAACTTCATGAAACATCGAACATGAATAGTCTCCAGAAATCTAATACAATTATATACATCATAGGAATTTATTTATAATTTTTAGGGATTAAATAATTATCATTTATTATGACACAAAGATAATGCAGTAATTGTCTTATTAATGAAATATTGACATAATTGATGTTATAAATGCCCAAATAAATTTAATTTGAGACTTCTAATTACTTAAATTAATTTTATAGGTTACTATGACATGTTATTGTTGATATATGTAACCTGTATCGAACTTATCATTCTGTTATGAATTTCATAAATATCATGTACCAAATAGTGTCAAAATTGACATAAATTAGTTTTTAAAACAAATATTATATTATTAATTGTTATTTAATTCCTAAAAATCTAAGATTCGGCCAAATGAGTTAGGTAATGATATATATATTAATAATAAAAAAATTGGGGTACTTTTGGCTGGTTATGGTAAGTTTATTAACAATATAGTGTAAGAAAACAAAAACACACGGTAAAAGTTAAATTAATTAACTTAGAGTTAAATAAAAATGATAAGGTTAAAATAATAACCTAAACTTGTCTAAATCCTATTGGATGAGAGGATTTCGACCCATACCCACTTTAGCTTCGAAATAAGACCCTTTGGAAACATTATAAACCGAATTTGACCTAAATATAAAATAATATTTTGAGATTTTCCTAAGGTGCCCTCTCCTCCCTTATAAAAGGGCACCTCCTCCCCCTCTTCCTCACACCACTTTGAGCCTTCAAGCTGGGATAAACCCTACCAAAATCTTATCTCCGCTTCCCTAGTATCATCCTAGAGGTCCTAGTATTCTTCAAAGACCATCCTTAGTTCTCTAAGTGGAGGTTAAGAAAAGGCGCGTCAAAAAGAGGTAATATCCATTACCGATCATTTTCAATTTCTTTCTTCTTCAACTTATTCTTCTTTAGTTGTTTCAGGATAATGTAATAAAATCAGTATTTCTTATATACTTATATGTTATTATAAATATTAAACAACTCTAATTAACCTTCTATCCATCCTACGGAAAAAAGAAAATCACCGTGTGTACGTACGGAATACCGTCTCCACGCCGTGGTGTAATCTATTTTCCACCACCACATTAATTGGATGGGTATAATGGTGTAATGAGTAACTATATATGATTATTATAAAGTGATATTGATACTTAAATAGTATACATACACTCCAACACAAGTTCATGATCATGAGAATGATATCATCGCTCGTGCGTACGTACGGACTACCATCTCCACGACGCGATGAGATTCATTCTCCACATTAACCATTCATGAATGATTGTAAAGTATATATAATGAATAATAATGAAATATATGACATGTTAAATCTACTGGATTTATATATATATATATATATGTATTTCATCTACTTACTTCCATTCAAGACAATAAGGAAAGGAAAACAACGTTCATGCGTACGTACGGACTACCGTCTCCATGAACGGTGTGTTTCATTTCATTTATCTATCTATTATATATATATATATATATACTGAATATATATGATATATAAATCATATTTTATATTCTGGAAGTATGTAAATCATGATATAAGTAATAATAATGTCAAGAACAATAAGTCCTAACACCTACGATAAATGCAACGATTTTACCCAAAACGCGACTTTAACATTGAATTTACAAAAGAACAGTTAATATAAAGTAATAAGTGAACCATATATGATATCATAACAATGAATATGATTCTTTAATAAGTTAATGACATTATTTAAATCATTATACAGGAGGTTCAGATACATACAAAGCATATCATACATAAGGTAAGGGAAATATCACAATCTCATTTTTATCCGAGATTGTTTATACTTTAGTATTTACTGGGGTATATTTTATCATCCACATCCATGTTTCCTCAATATTTAATATTATTTCCATTCACCTACAATTTTTTAAATCCTATTTTACCCTACGGTGAGTTTTTAGTAAAAGATATGAAAGGAATCTTTTGTCGTTTTTCGTACGAGGTACTTTTTTGACTTTTCCGACAAAAGTACGAGAAGAATGTTTTTTTTAACTTATACGGCCTGAATGGATTTTTAAAACATTATTTCCAAGAAGCTTCCTTTACAAGTTTTCTAGTTTATTTTTAATCAACTTATTTTTGTTTATAATTGTACGACATGTTAAGAAAGGAAAAGTGTTTTTGAAGTAGAAAGGATATTTTCCTCAAGAATGGAGTTCAAGTGTTTTATCAAAATTATTTTCATCTAAGATAATAATGGGTTATATTTTTATATCTATTATTACATTGATTTGATTATTTTGTGATGAAATTATTTTTATGAATTCCTTTATCTTATATGAATTGTTTTATGATGTCATGTTGTTTAAGAATCCCATTTTTATTACATGGGTTATGCTATGATGTATGGTTTACGATTTTGTGGCACACATAAGAATGGTATCATTATGAGATGGATGGGACCTATATCTCCCTCCAATTAATTGGGTAAAGATTTTATATCTCATGAGATAGATATGGCTAGAATGGTAGGTTATACCGGTTCAGTGAAACAGGACTGGAAGGAGGGTGACTCGGTTCAGAAATGGACTTTGTCTACTAAGATAGTCTTGGCAATGAGTCTTAACTAATAAGAAATGATTCTCTATGATTATGTGTGTATGCCAAAAAGTTTCATGTTTTATGTTATGATTATTTGGATTTTATTTCACTACTATGATTTATCCCATGTTATGAAATTATGCTCTCTTTTGCAGGTTAAGATTTACAAAATGTTATGTTCTTATGATGTGATTGATATTTCTTTTCTTTACCCTTACTGAGCATTTGAGCTCACCCTTTTATGTTTTCTTTTCCCCAGGATATAAAGAAAGGTTTTAGGTAAAAAAAGAAGATCTTTATGGGAGATGTTGAAGATATTTCACCACGATTAGAAGATTATATTCCGAGTATCCAAAGACACTAAAATATTACGATCCTTGTGTGTGTGTTTTTGTTATGTACTAAGTATTCCGCAAAAGTAATGTAATTTCCATGTATGTCAGGCTTCGGGTCTCTACACACAGAGGATGCGGGTACAATAGTCATCGATTTCGAACCCACATAGGATTCTGGTACAATAGTCATCATTTTTGAACCCACGTAAGATTCCAGTACAATAGTCGTCGTAGCCAGCTCTAGGGTTCCTGCACACAGCACACTCAATTCTGGGAGGGTCTGCTCCTCGACTCATGTTTTGATACATGATATATCATGACGTCCTGATTTTATGTATCTCGTAGTTCTGTCTCATAATAAGGAACCCAACGCGACAGACGGCGCGTCAATCGGATGCCCGGTCTGAGAGTTATTGGCATTTCCGTTCTATGGGCCCGATTGGATTTACACTCGATCCAAACCCGACCGTTTTGAAAATTTGTCCAAAAGTCACGTAGATTATTGAAAAGGGACCGAATCTTCATGAGGGTACTAGTTCCAAACACGGCGCATCGATCCGACACATGGTCTAGGAGTTATTCACATTTAAGCGAAGACGGGCCCGGCCCGTCAGGCCCAGTGGGCTGGCGGGTCGGCCCGTCCCAGCTCAGTGGGTCCACCAGGCCGGGTGGCCGGCCCAGCCCGGTGTGGCCCGCCCCAACTGCGGACCCGACCCCCCACTGCAGGCTGGCCCGGTTCGCCCGGTGGCGCCATGCGGCACCGCCTCTTCCCCTGCCCAGCCGGCTGTAGCCGGCCAGTTTTGCCTGGCGCTGTGGGTCATGTTTATTCTGACACAGCGCCTGTGGGCACCGCAATTCTCCAGCCCGGCTGACCGTATAATGACAGTTTTCCCAGTCGAGTGGTCCGCGGTTTTCGGCCGCGATCTCCCTCCATGCGGTGCCTTCGGGCGGCGCGGTCTTCCAACGTGCCGTCCAGTCAGCCGACCAGTCATCCCGCGGACCTACTGCCCTCCGTGCGGCGCGACGACAATGTGCATCCTCTGCCGTGGCCCGAAGTTGCTATGAAATTTGGCTCCACCGCATGGCGTGATGGAAATGTGCTTCTTCATCCGCCGCAACCCTCCCAGCCACGGTTCTTCTTTCATCATCGCTGTTCTTCTCTGGAACGGTGCGATGGCACCACACCCTTTCGGCTCCGCCTCTGACATCAAACAACAAGAACCAACGGAGGGGAATCGATCTGTGTTTTTTCGGCCCATGCCCTCCGCATTAGGTGAAATCAAATGGCCAGAGATGAACCAAAGCATTCATTAAAGAATGAGGGTATAATTTTATTCATTTAAAAATAAACAAATCCCCCTACCTGGATTCAAAGTATGTTTTCAATGTCACGGATGACGGGCAACGTGGAATACAGACTTCATTCTGTCAACGTCGGAGGGAGTAGGGCTCGTCAAAGTCAAGTCAAGACGATTCCCTCAGTGTACTTCGTGGCAGCGGTGCATCCCTTCCTGCTCCGGTTGAAGAAGATAGAAGATTTTTCTACACGTTCTTCGGTAATGTGGAGAGTTCATCATCGAGAGGATGGTGTTCTTTCCCAGAGTTCTCCCAAGTTCTCCAATTATTATGCCAACACCAAAATAAAAGAATATGTTCCCTTATTTTAATGTTGGCATAATGAATTCAAAAAAATTCAAACACTCGAATCAATTAATTATGTTGATTCACTTAATTAAATGCATTGAGTTGGCAAGAATTACAAGGGATTAAAATAATTAATTACAAGGGTGTGTTGGCACATTTAATGGGAAGTCCAAGAGTTTAAAAGGGTTTCAAGGGGAGTGGAGGGGTTTGAGATTGTGTTGGAACCACCACATAATATCCTCCCATGGGAGGTTCGGTGGGGGTAGGCCCCACCTCCAACTTCCCCATGGAGGATAAAACCACCACATTAATAAAATTATGTCACACATAATTTTTATTTAATTTATTAAGAATCCCCAAAACTTAACTTCCACTCCTGATAAAACGCAATTGCAGTAGAGGTCTCCTTAATCGAATATCGGCACTGCAAGTTCATAAGTGTCCTCAGATATCAATACTAAGCAGTGGTTAAAAAGATAGAAAAACTTTCACGTACGTTTACTGAGCGTACCAGTTCAATACTTCAGAAATTGATTCTGGACACACTGGGCCTCAGAATCAAGCACCGTCAGAATCTATGGACTCGTAAAATTACCACGTATGTAAGAAAAAAAATTCCACAGGATTTCCGAGCCATTACAATATCTTCCTCCAATTCAAAATGTAATTAATTATCCCTCTTGAGTTAGTTAAGGGAAACAAGTAGATGTGATTGAACTGTGATGGGAGAAGAGTCAATGTTCTAAATCCATTTGGGGAAACAAGTCACATTTCTTGATCTATGATGGGAAAACAATCGAGGTGCTTGTTTTGTTACATGAAAAAGTGAAATTTATTGATACAATAATCTAGTTTGTGAACCAAAAAAATATTAAAAGGATTTTATTACTTATGATGGTGACACAAAAATTTCTGAAATGAAATTATTTTCATGATTTAGTTATGATGAATTTTCATTCTTATGATTCATGTATTTTGAAATGTCAATTTATTATTCTATTAATAATTTTTATGATCCATGAGAGGATGGGTATGGAATTTTTATGTAATGCTTCTGATCACTTACACATATTTCTTAACTTATGCTTTTATAAGATAGAAAATTGATATCTTCCATTTTTACCCTTTCCGAGCATATGATCTCACCTTTTTATATGTTTGTTTTATATGGGTAATAAAGAATTATTTTATCTAGCACTACTAAAGGGGAACATATTTTTTTGGAAACAATGAATTTCTTTTACCAGAATATATTTTTCTGTTCTAATTTTCCAAATAAACTAACTATTATGGTGCCTGGGCTTGTGAAGGTGTAACGTAATGAATACGTTTAAAAAAGAAGCAATATACATTTAGGAAAATCCTCTATCATTATAATTTTTACCACTTATAACGTTGGTATTTAATAGTGATCATATGAGTAGTACATTAAAATGGCTATGATAAAGTCCAATTGACACAAACAAGAGACTCAAGGGCTATTAATATTATGAATATAACCTATTAAGTCCATTAAGAAGGTAATTTGAAGGGGATTGAATCATTGGGATTTTACCTTCACCAATGAGAAGATAATATTTAACAAAAAAATTATATAGGAAAATATTTTCATAAGAAGTTCAATATTATTGAGGTCATAACCCCATCCATGTTCACCAAAATAACCTATGAAAATCTCATGTTCACCCACCTTACCTTTATATCATTTTCTAGAGTAATAAAGTGTTATATATATAGACTATAAATATATGAATGTTTCTATTAACATTTAATAAAATAAATATTATCTTTGACACATTTAGTATTATTGTATAAATAATTAAATAATTTGTTCCAAAAAATTAGTTTTTATTATTAAAACACTCAAATAGTATTTTAGGGAAATATAATGTTTCAAAAAATACACTCATGTTGATGAATTCAGTATTTTCTGATATTAATTTTTTTTAAAGGTTGGGGCCGAAGGCTCAATTTTTTATTTAAATCAATGACCTCTTTTATGACTAGGTAGAGGGAGACCCAATACATAACCCGAAGGCCCATGGAAAAGTGGCCTGAATACAAGGATTGAAAGCCCATTTTATGGCCCAAAGGACCTTTCGGTGAATAATACTACTGCAATCCCCGCACTACTATAGTAGCTTCTACTATCCCACCACCACTATATTCCCTGCTACAGTGCCTCCACCACTACAGTTTTTTCATTTCTAAAGTAACCCTGAAAATATTTCTCTACCTGAATTTGATCCTGGGTCTTTTGGATGCCAAGTAGGAGCCTCTACCACTTGGGTACAAGCTCATTGGCATTAATATTAAATTTATTGTGGTAAAAATTATTATAAAATTATATTTAAGAAATATGAAAGGAAATATAATTATATGAATTCATATGTAATTTTTATAACAGTTAGAAAACTATTTTTTTATAAAACAATTATTTTTAAATAAATATATATTTTTGGATTTAAATGTTTAGATTATATCACCCAAGGAATTATTTCAATAAACTAAATATTATATTTTAAATTAGTATGTCTAAATTATCCGACATATAATTTTTCATAATGTTCAGATATAATAAAAATTCTTGGTAGAAATTAAATTTGGTATAAATATACAATATGTATTATGATGTAATAATAAACCAAAAGTGATTTAGTTTTTTACATAGAAGTTATCCTTGGTAAAATATAATTTTGAACCATAATATATGGAGCTTTTTTAAATTTTATTTATTTTTAAAATTCATAATTTATTCTAAAAAATATATCTTATATTTTATCATTATGAAAACAATTCTTCACTAACATGACAAACTGACAGATCATTGGGATATTTTGTTTATGTTCGGTTTATATCCATATTAAATAATGTAACACCTTCTATTTTTAGAAACCATAGGTAAAACAGTGATGTGGTTAATATTTTTTTTAACTTTATCATATATATTCCAAAAGCATTATTTGGAAATTAATAAATAATTCTACTCTCATTGTCTATATAACCCACCCTCCCCCCAAAACCATTACTCTTCAATAAAACTTCACAGTCATGAAACTACAATGAATTTACCTCTATAGAAATCTCCCATGTTGTCCATAATTCTATAAAATATGTATATAATAGCCCTAAACCCCTACTCCTGGATCTGATGATAAAATCATAAACACAAAATTTTAAAATTTCATAATAATGAATGTGACCCAGTTTTCGCCATAAAAAATGGAATGTAAAAAGTCAAAAATGGATGGCTTACATTCTGAAATACCTTCTATGTTTAGTGTTTTGGGGAATTAGGATCAAATCTTAAATAAATAATTCCCAAGAAATCAATAGAGAATTCTTTCCACCACACTATTCATTTCATATTCCATATTAGATTATCAACATCATCCATATGAAACCCTTATAGAATTAATTATATGAATATCAAACATCATAACATATGGATATATAAAATTTTTAGGGGTGAGATAAAATTCTTAATGAGGATAAGAAAAATAGTTAAAAAATAAATTTCGTCTTTGAGTATAAGAAGAGACAGAGTGTTTGATTTAAAAATCAATGTTCATGATCATAACAAAAGATTATTTATTCTCATCAATACCTAGATTATAAAACATAAAAACATATCTAACAACAATTTAAAATGAAAGATTCTTTGTCATCAATAATCACAATCCATATGATATAAATCATTATAAGGAGAATAATATATACATAATTGAAATCATAAACACATGTTTTCATATCTTGGGATATCATCTTAATAGAACATTTATAGAAACCATAGAAAAACCATAGAAAACCATTTTAAATGTAATTTCTTTATATTCACCTTTCGACATAATTATCCACATAATATTATCATTAACCAATATATCAAATCATAATCTTGGAGCCCTAATCATATATTCTATGTCAATATCATAGAGTTCTAAATGGGTCCACCCATTTTATATAATGTCCATTAAATATAAAAAAGGTACATAGAGAATAAACATCATTTTAAAATTCATAAAAAATAATTATTACATTTATAACATCACTAACTAGTGGAATAGGATTGGATTCATTTCGAATCTCAATGATACATGATTAAATAATTGGAAAAGAAATGGGATCAATAACATTATTTTTAAATAATGATTACCACAAGAAATGAAACATGTTCTCTAATAATATATTTAAAAAATTATTAACCCATTGAAAAGAAATGGGTTCCATTGAAATATATTTGAAATGTGGTTAAATTATGGAAATGTAAATAGATCCATAAAAATGTAATGTAAATATGTTAACCCCATGTAATAGGAGAAGGTTCGATAACAACCACCTTGAAATATTGATAATTATTGAAAAGAAATGTGTTCCATAAATATTTCTTTGAAAATGTCGAAATCCATCAAGTGGAAGAATGAATATGGTAATATTATAAAAAATTCCAATTGGAGATTATGTAACAATTGGGTTGTTGACATTGAGTAATGTAAATGCAATTAAAATATTATTAAAGACAATTTGATGAAAAAAAATATTCATTTTGAATATCACTTTAAAATTAAAAAAAATCACAATATTATTAAAAAATAAGTTTCGTTGAAAATATCATTGCAAAGATATATAGAAAACCTTGAAAATAAATAATTATTTTTCTATACAATTTCCATTTCCTTTTAAGAAAAAAAATTTTAAGATGTAATAAATTTTTTAAAATTCTTTTCATTGAAAATAACCATGAGAACATATATGGTAAGAAATTAAAATTATTTATAAATTTATTGAGGACAATTTCCTTTCTAATTAGAATATTTTTCTAAAAAAACATTTTAAATATTTTTTTATTAAAAATTAAATTAAATTTCATAAATTAATAAAAAAATAAAATAGGGTTCTTTATTAGAGGAAATTTTATTCATGATAAACATGTTAATAATATATTCCATTTACATTTTTTTTTTAAATCCAATATGGAACTTTGTAGAAAAGACTATATGATTCTTTTAAAAATATATCATAAAAAAACATGGGTAAAAATTTATGTAACTAATAATTTTATGAAATTTAAAGACACTTTTAAATTTTTTTGAATCCATGTTTTATGAAGGAAAATGTATTTCTATTAATGAGATAAACAAAGGAAATTATTCCGAAAAAAATATATTTTGAACTCTTGAGTAAATAAATACATGAAAATGAAGGAATATGAGGTGTTCTCATGAAATAATAAGAGGAGATGAAAATTCATGAATTTCTATAGATATGGAACATAATATTCCATTATCAAAATTATATAGATAAATATTCATCAAAACAAATATATTATACTATAAAACTATTACCAATTTTCTACCATTGAATCATGATCCCCATAACGGAATACCATTAAATAAAACCGAAATTATAATGAGAAAAATTAAATTAATTATACTTTATGTCAAATAATATAAAAATATAACTCATAAAATAATATTGGTATATAATATAACATATGCGGGAAATAATGAAAACTGATACAAAAAATCCATTACTAATTTGGTAAAATTTGAAACCAAAACCCCATTAAAGGGGTATCCTTAAATAGATATTCAAATAACATTAATTTTACATATAATATACTTAATATATATATATATTTTAATGGGATTTATATACACCACAATAATGAAATAGGTGGCGAATAAGGAATGTGTCTCATAGAATTACAAACTATGATTGAATTCCATTATCTCTAGTTCAAACATTCCTTGTATGTCTATTGACACATGCATAATAAAATTAAAAAATCAATTTTTTCATAATAAATCAATCCTAGTTTCATAAATTACACATAAATATTTTTTTTTATTTCTTTATATTGACATATATATATAAATAATTAGTTAATACAATTTCAGCATTTTTGGATGTTTGATTTATTATTTCAAAAACGGCCTATATGTGTTGATTGTGGTCAAAGAGGCCATTATTTCATCATAAATGGAAAAATAATCCTGGAATATTTAACATATTTATACATAAATTATACATAAATTATACATTCTAAAATAAATACCGAAATATTGTAATTAAAAATGTCCTAAGTTACTATCAAGAAGATGGTAGGTCGTACGTACGCATGAGTAACATTTCCACTTTTCAATTATCATTATGGAAACAAGTTATGAATTATTTTATCTTAATATATTGACAATAATATCATAAAAATCATATTATTTCATTAAATATACATATATATATTACATAGTATTTAGTTATGAATAAATAGATCACATCGCTCCTAGGAAAAAGAAATCCATACATCCATGAATGACATTTTAAATTTTTTGTGTAAGAAAAAAATATATATTATCTTTTAATACGGTTAAATATGTCATTAATATAATTATAATTTCTTTTATGTGTATTATATTCATTAAAATTATCCTTATTTCCTTCCATGTCATGTGTGAGTGAAAAATGAATCACATCACTTCGTGAGGAAGTAAACCACCTTACACATGAGAAATTTCATCATACCCCCATGGAATAAAAACATAGAATATATATGGGATATCATAGATTAATAAGTATAAATTTGTAAAATATATCATATATATACTTTAAATCTATCATTAAAACAACCCACGGTAGGGGACGATAAAACATAATGACATCGATTCGCAATACATTATTTCACCATTTACGTGAATGATGATTTAAAAACCCAGATTATGGAGGATGAGATAGATTATGGTTGTTACATTAAAATAATAAAATCTGAACATATTTGAGGTAATTGTTTTATAATAATATAATAATATAATAATATTTTATATAGTTGGATGTAGAAATAAAAAAACACATAATCATAATTTTACTTTTGCTCAAAGAACCCCTTTTGGATTATACCTATAGTATTCCCAGAATGGCATTTTGACCAAAAAAGTCATAGAGTATTACTATTTAGAATTTAGGATGTTAATTTTTCTGGATATTACAAATTTTAAATATTATTAATTTGTGAATAAGATACGAGACTGGGTGTCCTTTTATAAGTGAGTTGATTGTCACACTTGTAATTTTTCAATTGAAACAGTGATACACACATTTTTAACCTGAAGAAATGATAAAAAATATATAATTATCAAAAAAATTAAATTATACCATTAAAATATATCCATCAAATTGATTTTATAAAAAATTAATGTCATTTTAAAACATCTCATTTTAGTTTATCCATTAGTAAATATATTTTAACCTGAAGTGCGATAAATATTTTTGAGAGTTTTCAGTATTCATTATAGAAAAAAAAATTAATTTAAACTTATTAGATAACATAACATATTCCTAATTTAAATAATTAATCCATTTTACCAAATTCAATTAAAATAATTTCGAAAATTTATTTTATAACAAAACTTGTAGATGCGGTGAAAGAAATGTTTTTCATTACAAGTATTTCTTGAGGAAAAGATTATTTTATATTAAATAATTGGAAATTAATAATAAAAATATGAAAATAATTTAATATTTATTGATGTATAATATATAAATATAAATTAAATAATTCCAAATTAGAGGGTTATTTTATTTAATGAAAGTGTAGAAACATTAACACTATTAAAATAGATTGAAGAAATATATTATTTTTAATGCCAAAGAAAAACATATACAAAAGTCCAATATAATTTGTTTTATAATATAATTATTTGGATAAAGTACGATAAAATAATAATTATGTTAGTATAAATAGTATTCCTAAAAAATTTGATTTTCAAATGAAATAAATAATTGAAAAAATTGATTTTCTTGTTTAGCATTTTTCACTATTCAATGAAAAAATGATACTTTGGGAAGAATTCCAAAATTTCAGCCAATGTAAATTTTGATATTATGAATTTGAAAATTATTTTAATTTTATTTAATAAATTTTATAATATTTTAAAATTTCAATTAAAATATTTTTCATGAAAATTAATAAAATACATTATTGAAGAAAACATATTTTTGAAGAGTAAAATTAGATTACTAAAAATTTATTTATTATTTAAAAAAACACGTATCGATAGTTATATTGATTAGGATATATAAATATATTTTTCAAAATGTATTTAATACTATTCATACATACCAATTTAATGTTTAGGTTATTATAGTTATATTCTTCAGGGGCCATTAAAGCACAGGGTTGTGTATCAAATTCACTATCTAAGTAAGTTTTATTATAAAACTTATCAGGGTGTTACACTCTCTTCTATTTTATACTCATCATACTAAAAATTTAGACATTACATAATTAATTAAATTATGGTGATTTAAAAATAACTTCTTTTTAAACCCACATCATAAAAAGTTTTAACAAAATCATCCACAGAACAAAAGATTAATGGAATTATAATGGTCATCTAGAATAACACATTTTAGGTTTCATATAAGAGAACCCAGGTGGAAAGTAAAGATTTATGAATTGTAGAAAATCATATGTCCCAAATAATGATATGATTTTAAATATTCTATTAATAATAATAGTGTAAATGATTTATATAATTTTGAGGACATCATGACCATAAACCAAAGAGGTTTGAGAAATGTCATCTATATCAAAACAAATAATGGAAAAATGAATATTTTTTATTTCAGCGTGACTTTATTTTGGTTGATTAATTCATTTTCCAAATAATCTAATAAAATAAATAAACATACATACCCAATATGTATAGTTTTTTCATTTGTTAAATTTATACCAAAATCTCATCACTTTATCCAAATGTTAAATATTCAAGATGAATTCTTCATTCCCAAGGCACTAAAATCATCATTTCATGAACATATAACCATAAAATCAATTAAAAGTTCTTAATATTGTCTTTATTGAGTTACAAAAAACAAAATTTATATCACATTGTCAAATAATTCTAAAAATGAAAAAATATTCATATAATACAACAATATTCACAATTTAACATTGATACAAAAGGATGAATATAAATCATTGCATTAGAAAATTTCCTAAATAACATAAATAATGATAAAATTACCAAGTGATGTAACCTAAAAGGTTAACTTCTACTATTCATTTTATATGAAAAAATATATGGTTATATCCTTTTGAAATAATATTAAACACCTAGCCACAAAATCAATTTTAAATCCCATGTTTATCTATATGATAAAACCCATATTCTCTTGGTTAGACTATATTGAGATCATATATTCAATAAAGGATGTGAATTCATTAAAAAATATTTCTACAAAATGTATAGTAATACTTAAAAAATTAATAATGCATTACATATACATCAACCTAATAAAACTTCTCATAATGTGTAATTAATTACTTTATGATCTCATTGATTAAAACCTAAAAGGGTCATCTAAGACTTTGAACTTATAATCATTCATAATCTTACAAAAAAATGATGTTATCTATAGCTCCTAAGATAAACTCACATGAAAAAATCATGATATCCAAAGATATCTAATCCATAACATGGAAACCAAATTTAACAGACAAGAACCGATATTGCTATATTCAGTTCTTCAATCAATTACATTAAATTTATGGATTTAATTTTGATAAATGTGACCCATTTTTTACCATAAAAAACACAAAATATAAAAAGGGAAACATATATCACATAAGTTATCAAGGAAATTTTAGATTTAGGATTTTATAAAATTATGACAAGAATTAACATAAAATGATACCTAATAATTAATTATAGTATCTTCCCACCTTATCCATAATTTCATTTTCCATATTAGATCATCAAAATCATCCTTATGAAGCTATTTTAGACATTATTAATTCAACATCATAATTGATAATCTTGGGAAAACCAAACGTAATAAGGTTGAGCTCAAATTATCTATAAGGGTAAATATAATAATAAAAAATTAAATTTCATAAATGAGTATAATAAGAGAATAAGGTTATTGTGACATAATCACAGTGCATGACAATAACATAAAAATATCATTACCCATGAATACATGAGTCTTATAACCTGCAAACATTTTGAAATTATTTAATTATCGATTTATTCAGAAAATAAATATTCATGAGCCAGTCGATTCATATCTGGAAAAATGAATAATTTAAAATATATAAAAATCATAAAATTTTGATAGTTTTCTTAGGACCAGATCTTTTTAGGAAAATTATAGAACCATTAGAAATATAATTACCTTATGACAGACTTCTAGTATAATTATACATAGGACAAGATTATTATCCAATTTATTTTAGTGTCATCTACGCACACCAGATATATAATCTATATCTTGCTCGCCTAGTGTAATATGGTTATGAAATCATATATAATGACCAAGAACTCTAAATAAATTACATAGATCATACATTGATTTTTAAATTCAGAAAAACAAATTCATTTAATAACATTACTAAAATGTGGAAGATTAAATAGGTTCCATGATAATCTTTTTGAAAGAAGATAAACTCTCGGGAAAATAAACATGTTCCATACAAATATATTAAAAACATTATTATCCAATGGAAAGAAATCCTGATTCAAAAAATTATAATTGAAACACTATTAGCCCATTGGAATGGAATGAATCAACAAAAATATATTTTAATCATGATTAATACATGGGAAAATAAATGGGTTTTATAAAATTCCCTTTGACACATAATTAACCCATGGAAAGGAAACAAGCTCTACAAAAATCTCTTTAAAACATGATTAACCCATGGAAATAAAATGGGTTCCATAAATATATCACTGAAACATTCAAAACCCATGTAAAATAAAAAGGATCCAAAATAAATAAATGTAAAACATTATTGTCCATTGGATAAAGAATGGGTTCCATTATAATATCTTTGTGACATGGTTATCCTATGAAGAATAAATGGGTTCAACAAAAATTTCATTGAAATAATCATAATCATTGTAGAGAAAAATTTGGATGATATCATTTTAAAAGATCACTATTGGAGAATGAGTAAAAATAATAATTATTAACTTTAATTAATTGAAAGACCATTAAAATAATATTTTATAAATTCTATGGAAAATAACCTTATCATTTTGAAGATCTATTTAAAAAACCAAAGATTCACAAAATTATTAAAAAAACCCCTTTTCTTTGAATAAATCCATTGAAAAAAATAATCGGTGTTTGAAAAATAATTCCAAAATTTTAGCGAGGAAATTTTTTTTTCCAATTTGAAAATTAAATTCATAAAAAAATTATTTATATTATTTATTTGAAAATATCCTTGAAAATTTATAATGGAATCATTAAAAATCTTTTGTATCATTTTTTGAGGAAAGTATAATTTCCTAAAGGAAAAATTTATTGTCAAACATAAAAAATGTAAAAAAAACATTTATTTAAAAAAAGTATTGTAAAAATATAAAGGGAAAACCAATAAATATGATGTTCAAGATGGTGGTAAAATCCATTCCTTCCATATACATTAAAAATGGTATATTTTATGTTTCTATAAAATCTAAATGGGTGTTGATGGGATGATGAAAAAATTATTCCTTTATTTTTAAAAAAAATTTAAATAACGGGAAAATGTTCCATTACTAATTTATTTTAATAATGTTTCAATAAATTTTTATTTTTATAGAAAAAAGGTTTTGTAATAATGATGGGTGTTCACCAAAGAGATAAAAAAGATGATTTTCCATAGAAATTTTTTTTCGAATCCTTAAGTACCAAAAGAGAAAAAAATGAAGAGAAATTTTTATTTCCATGGTATAACTGTATACGAATATATTTATTGTATTTCTTGATATAAGGATCATAATATTTCATTATTAAGATTTTAAATAAAAACAGTCTTAATATATGATGAGATTATATCAACAATCGATTACCACATTGCTAACATTGAATAATAATAATCATTAAACAAATAACATTAAAATAAAAATAAAATATAATGAAAATAAGTAAATTCATAATTTTTCATATTAAATGGGTTTTATATACTCCTTATAATGGAAGATAGGTTCATAACATGACATATGTATCAAGGAATTCATATCGATAGAGAATTCCCTTAACACTTTAGAAATATTTCTAAAGTATACCACATGAAAGAGAGATTATATAATGGTTATGTAAATCCCAATAATTATAAATTTTAGAAAAATAATTTTCATTAATAGGATTTATATAAATCAAATATTGTAAATAGGTGGTGAATATGGAATGTGTATCATAGAAGTAAAAAATGGGACATTAATCCCTTACCTTGAGTCTGTACATTCCTTGTATGTCCTTTAACTGCTGTATAATAACCTTAAATAAATTATTTTTTTAAATAATAAATACAAAATGGTTTAAAAAAAATATACTTTAATAATTTATTTTATTTATTTATAATGATATAAAAAAAATACTTAATTAGTTATGTCTATGTCAGGTGTTTTGAGGATATTCAATTCATTATTGAAAAATAGCTTTTTTGTTTATTATGGTCAAGGAGGTAATGTTTTCAACATCTCCAGAACAATAATAGTGAAATAATTACAAATTGATAAATAAATTATAATTTTTGAATCCATTAATGAATGGTGGTTAATAAAAATGAACCCTGTTATGATTATGGAGATGATAGTCCATATATACACATGAGTATCATTTCCATTATTCCAATATACTTATAGAAATAAGGTATGTATTATTTTACCTAAAAATAATGATATTAATTTGATAATGATAATATTATTTAATTAAATATACATATATTTATCATATGTGTGATTTGGTGACGAAAAAATTAATTGCATTAATTTTTGAGGTGGTAGACCACAAGTCAACAAATGACGTTATAAATTCTTAGTGAAAGAACGAAAATAAAATATTATCATTTAATAATGATATATATGGATTTTATATCATTATTATTTCATTTATATCATTTATATTCATTAAATGTATCCTTATCAAAATTTCATTTAATGATTTAGTGAAAAAAATGACATTACTTCGTGAAGCGGAAGTCCACCGTATAGATAATTGAAGTAATCATATCTACCAATGAATGGGAAAGAAGAATGTATATTTGATATCATAAATCCAGAAGTATAAATATTATAAAAATATCATATATATATATACTTTAAATAAATAATTAAAATATTCCATCGGAAAGGGTGATGTGAAAAAATGATATCCATTTGCAATGTGTTAGTTCGTTTTACACGAGATTGATGATTTCATATTCCATTTCCTGGGAGAGGAGATAGATTTAGATTATAAATTAATGTAATAAAATATCAATATATTATATATAATTTTATTTTTATATTATCATAATTAAATGATTTTTGAAGGAGCTTGAGGAATATTTAAGACAAAATCATATCGGTATATTTTTTCCTCATCTCGAACAACCTTTTTATGATTATAACTAACGTAATCCTAGAAAGTATTTCATAAAAATACATGGATTATAAGATAACGGTATGTATTATGTGATTTGATTTGGGTATATATTGTCCAAAAAAAGGGAATTAATTTTTTAATAAGTGAGTAGAGGTTGTGGACATTTTTATGTGATGTGAATTGTACACTTGAATTTTTCAGAAGAAAAAGTTGTTCACAAATTATACACATGAAAAAAAGGAGAAAAAAATAATAATTATAGAACCTTAGATACTTTAGGATAAAAATACTTTCATTAAATATATTTTTTAAATGTTTAACATTCATTTTAACCATTATTATATTATTTTGACCACTAATAAATCAGTTTTAACCATAACAACATTAATTAATATTTAAAATTTTAACTATTCATAAAATTCGAAAATTAATTTGACCGAAATATATAATATTTATTATTATAACTAAAATTAAGGAAACGATTTTATCATATTCAATTCATATTATTTTAGCAAACTATTTAATAAAAAAAACATACACGTGATGAAGATAATGGTTTCCAAGATATGAATTCATTGAACGAAAGATGATTTTCTATTAACACTATGAAAATTAACAATCATTGCATGAATAAAAATTAATATTTATTTATATATATTATATAAATTTAATTAAAATAATTACTCACTAGTTTATTTTTTTAATAAAATAATATTTTTAAAAAATAGGCTCTCTAAATTAGTTTATAGAAAATTCTTATTTCTAAACCCAAAGAAAAAATTATACATAAATCTAGTATATAATATAATAAAAATAAATTATTTATATTATATATAAATTAATAATTATTATGTTAATTTATATAATATTAAACTCAGAACGAGTCTCTTAAATTATGAAATATATATTAAAGAAGACAATTTTATTAAATAATTATTATTTTTGAGTTTTCACTAAAATACAAATATTTTCCAAAAATTTTAAAATTTCTACAAAAGGAAATTTTTGAAATTCTGATTTCAAAAACATTAATAAATTTATAAAATAAATTTTTTAAATTTTGGAAAATTTAGCTCAAATTATTTTTCATGAAATTTAATAAAAATTATTATTGAATAAAACATATTCAAAAATAATAAAATTTATTTACAAAAAAAATGATTATTTACTAATAATTTATCAATAATTTAAATTTCATAGGATATATATATTTCATATTTTATTTAATAATATTAATAACAATAATTTTAAAGGGCTATTATACACGGTTTATTTACTACATGAGTCATTTAATCTCGTTGATGCATATCAATAACACTATTGGACATAGTTTTCATTTTGAAAATATGGATTTGTTATAATGGATCCTATCTATATCCTATTCACAAAAAGAAGCTTATTTATATATTTCAATTTTGTCTTAAAAATTTTCAAGTTGGTTTACATTTCTACACATACCTATTATGATTTCAATGTCATAAGAGACCCATTTCTGACTCATTCACCCCTTCCATTAACCATACCCCTTATGATTCCAAAATTATAATTTTCTTTTCCATTTAAAACCACGAGGTTTAAAATAAACATCCCCATTAACTATAATTGGTATTCAAGTACTGGTATATATCCAAAATTTATCAGGGGAATTTCATGTAGGTTATAAGGATTCCTTAATCATGGGGTAAAATCTGATAGAATACATCGTTAAACAGTATGATTTATTTGGAAAATGTATAAATATACATGATATGAGGGTGATGGGTTGGACTAGAATTATATATCCCTCCCATGCATTAGGAAATATTTTTCTTTCATGAATCCCATTTATAGTGCATAGGAGGATATTCGATGAACACTATGTGATGATGTCCTTCTGTTCAACATTTACTTTTATTTATTATGTCATGTTTTATGTTATCTCAAAATACCCATGTTTCCATTATTTAATCAATTTATATGATTCCACATTTTTTTAGATTATTAGTTTCACCCCTATTATGTTACCACGATATGAATTATGGAACACATATAAACGTAAATTCACTTATTTGGATTTATAGATCACACCTATATTATATATGAACGTATATTATCACATTTTGTTTTATATGATAATAAAGAATATAAAGGCCTATTATGTGGTTAATGATTATGTATTTATTATAATTTTGGAAGTTATTCAACACTATACATAATTTTATAAAGATTCTAGGACTCACAATCTCCTAGGGGCGTATTAAGTGTTTGTTTATGTACAAATTATTGAGATAATGTTTATAAAAATATGGGTTTTCATACAATGTACACCATAACTATCTATACAAAATTATATTTAGAATGAAATAATTTTATGCCTAATTATGAGTTGCGATGAAGGATATACTATTAGAAAAACCTTCAATATAATGTGACATGACATTTACATTCATGTACATGGGGTTCACTACTATGTTGATTCATTGATATGTCCCACTATTTCACAAGATTTGTGAATAGGAAAATTCTGAAAACGTAGCCTCATGCATACATCATTTGCGAGGACCTGTGGTCTAAGCTGTGTATCTCAGATACATCACTTAGATGGATGTGTATAGTCAGAAGAAATATTGGATTTTCTATACATAGTGTGAAATTTGAATCATCCTTGATAACATAGTAACTAAAGAAAATTGACCACATAGTATATTTTCATCCATAATATATAGAGGGTAAACAAATTTTTTTAGAGAAAATTCATCTCTAAACTAAATATTTTCTATGTTCAATTACCCCACCATATATCCCACTGGTTTTTATTTCCATGCCCCGAAAATAGAATGAAACTCTTTTATCAACTAATTTCTAATAGTCGATGTCACAATTTTAGGAATCCGATGGAGAAACATGAATTACATAACAACACCCATTTTTCTGAAATGTTTTGACCATTTATGTTATATAAAAAATCCACTGTGGATTAGCAATACATCTACAAATTACAATCCTTGTCATTGATCATACAAAACAACAAGATTCTATGCTTTTATCACAATTTTAATTTCCCTAGTATTCAAATCAATGACCTTGTAACAACATGATATTTTGTATTTTTTAAATTAATTTTTATTTTTAGATAGATTACATTACACACAATAAGGATTTTCTTTGATAGTGTGGATGAAACATTACACTAAGAACTAGATAATCTTGAAAATAGTAATATTATAAATATTTATATTTCATTCTACCCATTAAATATGTGGGAATTAATATTTTTAACTACATTATGAAATATTAATATTAATATTTATTTATTTAAAAATGATTAGTAAATAATCAATCAATTTTTAGTAATGTAATAATATTCATTGAAAATATGTTTTATTCAAATATGTTTTCTAGGATAAAATATTATAATTAATTTTTAGATATTTTTGAAAATTTATTTAATAAAATTAACTTCATTCTTGAAATAATCATGTCCCGATTAATTTGTTGAGGATTTTTTTTGATTTTTTCAAAAAAAATATGATTTATGGTGAATAGTGAAAAATAAATATTTTTTTTAAAATTTTGATTTTTTATAAATAAATTATATATTTTAAATTCACCATTATTTTCATTAGTTATATTTAATACAAGTAAGTCAGATTGAAACCACATTATATTGTCATTTAGTATTAGTTTATTTTAGGGATTAAAATGGGGTTTTTAGAGAACTATTAATGGAAATAATATTTCTCAATTAAAATAAATTAAAATAATAACTAGGTAGGAATTTATAAAATTAAATTTATATATAATATATCAATAATTTTAGTTGTTATTCATATTATTATTATTATTATTATTATGAAATGGGATAATACAAAATCTTCTTTTTCCGAAATATAAAGATCCTGAAAACCATGTTTTTCATCATGTCTCTAAGTTTTGTTTAAAATGTAATTTCTTACAATTATAAATTGTTTAAATAATAATATAAAAATTATATTAGCGTTATTTTTTTCTAATTTCTTTAATTTTTTAATTTTTTCATTAAATAGTGAAAATACAAAATTTTATTTGAAAACTGCCATTTCATTAAAGATATATTTTAAATTTATTTTAAATGAATATTAGTTCAATTACATATACATTAATCTATTTTTGGTCATTGGAATAAATTTAATATTTAAATTGGATATAAAAACATGGAAAACTATGGATGAATTTAATAATGGAAACCCACCATCATGAATCATATGTATCATTAATATAAAATAAAATTTTGAAAATTATGTGAATTGAATTTTAAAAAATAGGTTCCATATCTAGAATTAGAATTATTTATATTATCTAATAAGGTTATTTTAATTTTTTTGGCTAAAATGAATCAAGAAAAGAACAAAAATTATATAACAGAGTTCAAGTAAAAATGGCTTTATCTGGGGATTATAAAAAATATAAGGGTTTTAAATGACCCAAAACATGTCCAAAACCCATTTATTACCATATTTATACAATATTACTTATAATTTATATAATTATTCATTAGGTAAACCTGGGACTAAATATGGGTTTAATTCGTTCTTTTAAAAAATTAGAAGTATTTCAATCATGTCACTTTTAAAATCCCTCCCAATATCAACTCCTCTTCTCACAATACAACCCTTTTGTATCAGAAAAACACATCATAAATAAATTCAATAAATCTATAATATTATCCTAGAAACCATATTTCATATATTATAACATCAAAGGATGTTTTTTTGTAAAAACTTTCGGAGGAAACACTAAGAAGAGGAAACGTTCATCAATACGAATTTTTGTTTAATTTTGATCTTATAACAACATAAATTATAATTATAAAATTACAATATAATAACCTTTGTATATTATGTATACTTAGATGTTGTTATTTTAAATAAATTACCAATAACCAATTCAACTAACATCAAATGAGTTACGAAATCATAGTTTGTGGGTACAAAGTAATGTCACCTCAAGAATTAATGTCTTTCATTTTTCAATTAAATCCTCTCATGGTTGTACATAATGTAGGATATCATATTTCTAAAATATATTTATGGTAATATTTTTCTTTTAAAACTATTATATCCAAGAAACCATTATTCATTCCATTTTGTGGGAATTAGAAAACATCGCTCATGTGTACGGTGGACGATAGCCTCGTGTAGTGAAGTGATATTGTCAAAATTTAAAAGGAAGGAAATAAGGATTGGATGAATGAAAATATGTGATATATATGAAATTATATGATGTTATAATTGTAAATATCATTTAACTATATTTCAATCAATACATTTAGAAAATTCAATCAACGTTAAATCTTATGTACGCCCTACCGTCTCCCTGAATAGTGTTTGTCATTTTATTTATTTGAAGTTTATAAATATATATAAATAATTATTTATGAAATTTATATCATGATTATGATTATATATAAAATATTACTTTGATCAATGTAGGAGGTTAAAAAATGAAAAATAAAAAAAATATATGAAAAATAAAGTTGTATTACCCGAAACATGAATTTAACATGGATCATTTAATTAACCTATAATAAAAGTGCATAATTAAATCAAATATGATAGTATATATATAATTATTTTTCAGTAACAAACTTATAATAAATTGTTATTATTACATATGAGTTTTGAATAATTTTGAATGAATTTTAGATTTATGGTAATGGATTTCCGTATCACTTTTATTTTTAGTGAGATTAATGCCATATTCTCCCTCATTTTTCATTTATGTAGTTTGTATAATACTCATGAATTTTTTACATACGATTATAAATAAAATTATATTTATTTACATATCCATTTTATAATCTCTCTTTACAATGATTTATAGTTATAAATATAAAAAATAGTAAGGGACTTTTTTCTGAATTTTCCTTTTTCGGGACATATGACTATGTAATACACCAATACTTATAAACAGAGTTTATATAAATCCACATAAAAATGTAATATAATTATTTTTTTATATACAAGGTATTTTATGTTTCAGTTAATTATATTCCTTAATGGGTCTTAATTTTTAAATTTATTATAGTGGTAATGATTTATGTTATAATCTCATAGTTTTTGGACTAATTTTTTATCAAGTTTCTGATGATAGAATCTTGTGATCCATATATCAAAAAAATCTTGAATTTAGTTCTCATATATTTATTTCATGATAATAAATGTTCTCGTTTCACATTTTCTCTATTTATTTACTGATGAGTTAAAAATGAATTTATTATAATAAAAATCATTTTTTTTGTAGAAAACCCTTTTTCAAGAAATTAATGTTATATAAAAATGTTTTTAAAAATTTTCATATATATTTTTAAATACACCAATGAATTAAATTTTATAAAATTTTTATAAATGAATCATCATGTCATTTTCCAAATAATTTTCATTTTATTTTAAATAAATATGAATAGAATCGTTGTTTTTTAAAATCCAAAACACAAACAGTATTTTCCTATATCCTGATTGATTAATGATTTAAATAATTACATACATATATTTAAATATCTTTTCAATGGAAAATATTTAACTTAAAATTTGGTAATTTTTTATATTTTAAATAAATTATTTCAAACTGATATGGAATTAGAAAAATTACTTTGTTAAAAAAATAATTTTTCAAAGAACAAGTTATATCTTCCCCAATATATTTTTAAATTATTTTTAAATAAACCTTATTATGTTTCCAAGTTTATATTGAAATAAAATAATTTCCAAAATGGTTTATTTTTTAGAAAATTTATCCACCTCAAGAAACATTCCATGTGTTTTTTCATTAAAAATAATTCTCTATATAAGATGAAATCATTTGAAATAGCTTTTGTTTTTCTTGATATTTTCACCATGAAAACCATACTTATTATTTCTCTAAATGGTTAATTTTTCTAATAAAAATATGTTTATGAAACCCATTTATTTTCCAAATTTTATTCCATGATAAAAATTTCATGAAAATCGCTTCTATTATAGTTTCCTGCTATGTTGAAATATATAAATGATTATCAAAACTATCTCTTTTCCAAATCTTATAAAATGAAGAGGGTTTATGAATTAAATTTAATTTCAATGATTATAATATTTTGAAAGTCTTATGATATTGATTCAAACATATGTTTGATTTTAATTATGTGATAGAGGTTATGTTACAACAAATGATAATTGTTTTGTTATAACCAATTATGGTGGATATGATAAAACCAATGACGAGTGGGAACTATATCTCCATATAATAAAATAGGTTATGATTTATATCATGTGAGATAAATGGACATGAATGGGGAGTAAACCTGATTCGAAAAGGGACATTTCCTGCATTGTTTTTCATGGGAGTGAACCTTGACTATAATAATGGTTTGGGGATTGACCCTAATTCAGCTTGTGAGTTTTTCCTCTATCATGTTCCAGAGAGTGGACATCGATTCCATAATGGATTGGGGAGTGAAACAATTATAGTATGAGGTATGTAATTCCATTGAGTATGGTGGTGTGTCCCTTCTATGAGGTTTATCCCCCCATAGAGTGTGCTGATAAGTTTTAGAAATGACCATTGACCTCTATGGATGTAATTTTATTTGGCTATCTATATTCCATAGGTCTATTTGTCATGAAAATGTTATACTCTCATGAATAATGTTCTTTGATTCACTTATATGTCATTTCTTATGAACCAAAAATCATTATTCTATGATTTGTGATTATAATATTTGTTATCATGGAATGCTTTTTTTAATGTTATTCTCATTTTATGATTCCCTTTGGTTTTTGTTATGCTTACATATATCCCTTTCTTAACCATACTGAGCACCAAGATGACCTTTTCTTATATTTCCTTTCCTTTGATTATGTTGAATGGATTAATAAAGGGTTAGTTTTCATAGATCACAAAAAGTGTGAGATCATTATGGAAAATAATTAAGATATCATATATTAAGAAATTTCTTTTAATGTTTCTAATTCAAGAAAACAATTACAATCTCCAGGCATGTATTTGTGTAATTAAATTAAAAGAAACCAAAAAACGGTAATATCCATTTATGATAAGCATTGGTCTCTGTATTTGGTATTAGAGGAAGAGTTTATTTAACATTTTTAAACTATGATGAGATAAAATTTATGTGATATCTAGGGATATTTATAGGAATATTTATAGCTATTTATCTCAGGATAATTATAAAGATTAGTGAAATTATAAGAATATTTACATTATGTTTGGTAAAGGATAAAGTGATAAGTTTCTATGCAATTACACCTATGTATGGATACTAAAACTATATATGGATGTGAAAAGGATGTTCCATTCAGTATTAACTATTAAAAGGGCACATTGATCTAGAATCAAACATCACTTGGTGCATGATAATGGGTTTTACTATACATCTGGTTGGTTATTCCTGGGGGATATGGTTTGGAAATTCACAAACACTTTATGAACCATCATGAATGATTTAAATAGATGATTACTATAAATGTCCTTGTATAATTATAAGGAATATTAAATTAAAAATAAAATTTTAGGATAAATACATCAGGTAATTTATTTTTTATGAATATGTTGTTTTTGAACAATGATTTTTTTCCCACACTATGCTTTTTTTAGTGAATGTAAAGAAAAATGATGAACTGGGTTAACATTGATTGTGATGTAAAAATTTATAATGAGTAGTAAACTGGGTTGATGAATGGAGTAAAGGATTTTGTTGTTATACGTAATCAATTATCATGAAACATGATTAAAATCATGCACCTTAACAAACACTCTGATACACCAAAGTAGATAATGATAGAGATTAATGGGAGTTTTGATAATCGATACACATGATGAATAATGATTTAATTTTCATCTATTTTATCAATGTTAGAAGAGTCACTAAATTTAGTGTCTTATTGGGACGATAAAATATTTTTGGGTGAATAATAATAAGAAATAATGTAATAGAATAGAGAAAACGAGTAGCTCAGATGACATGATTGATGAGAATAATGGTTTCTCTAAGGCATCACTTTTAACGCCCCGACCCCAGTTACCTAGAGTCGGTGCATTATTTTAATACATTGGAATGATTACAAGTAATTAAGTCCCAAAGGACCGATTAGTTTAGCAGTCTTGGAAAATATATTACATACATGAATGTTACATTACACTTCATAACATACAAAACAACATAAATAATCCTTTTTGAAATCCATTATTCCCTTGTCTTTACCCTACATATCAATCACAATATAATTCTTGGAATCCTAGGAAAAAAATAAAACATAATAAGGGGTGAGCTCAAATGCTCCGTAAGGGTAAGAAATACAACGGAAACATTCATAAATAAGCATAAACATTTAAGGCAATGTATAACTAAAACAAAAGCCTTTTAAACTTAAACTTCAACATAGTATGGAAAAAATACAATGAAATAATCCCATTTACTTATTCACATGGATATTCTTCTAATCAAATAATCACATGCATTATCTATGACCACTTTCATAATGATGGAATGCATAATGCCAGACTATCATAACCACATAGCCAAGGCCTCGTGCCAAGACTACAAATAAGATTTTGTCAAGGCCTTGTGCCAAGACACTAGTTTGTCTCATTAGACCTACCGATGCATTGAGGAGCTATAGCGGGCTCCACCCGTCACTTACTAAGTCCAATGAATTCCCATATGAAATGGTTTAAACATAACATAAACATTCGTATTAAAACTAGCATACGAAATGTCAATACTTTCTCCATAAACCATTAATGGTATAAAAATAACACATCCACAGTAAAACATATCACAAAACCTTCAATACAATACAAAAGTTTTGTATCATAATAAATCAACTGAAAATATGCTTAAAATTCATCAAAGTATGTTGACATAGATGAAATCAAAACTATTTGAGAGAAACACCTCTTTTCTCAAAATCATTGAAAATTCACACATTTATAATGGAAGTAATTTAAAAGAGATTTTTGAATCAAAGTGTCCCATACCACATTGAAACTTTTGAAAAGAAATATCCTTTCAGAACATTCATGTCCACATAAATAAATCCTTAAAATCATTTTGAAAACATGGAAATTAATTAAAATGATTTAGAAAGATAAATCTTTAAAACATTTAAAATTCGGATTTTGATAAAGAGTACCTTTCAGAAATTCTTAAAATATTCATTTTGAAATCATTTAAAAGTAACATAACTATAAAATAAAACATTTACTTTGAATATATCCTTATAATATTGTAAGGAAATCCTCTAAAATTTTATAACGGTGGAAAATAGCCGCACCTGCCGTATAAGTTAAAAAAACATTCTTACATTAATTCTGTCGAAAAGGTTAAAAAGGGCCTTGTTTGGAAAACGACGGAAATATTCCTTTATAAACCTCTTATAAAAAGTCAAACAAGGGTATAAATGACTTTAACCCATATTCTTGTAAATAGATATATGTTTTGAAATACACTTTCAAGAAACATGCATGTGGATGATAAAGAGGTGCTAGTAGATAATTACGTATAAACAACCTCGGATAATGAAGAGATTGTGAAATAACCCTTACCTTGTAATTTTCATTGGTTGAGGGTAGGTTAACCTACTATATAATGGTGAAATAATTTTTGTTAAATTATACAATAATCATATATATTAATATGATATAATATATGATCTTTTAACATTACATTGTTAATAATATTTTAGAATTATTGTCGTTTTGGGTGTTAACTTACTCGTTTTCTTTTATATGTTTTGTTATGTAAGCCCTGTTTTTCAGGGATAGGTTGTATCTTATTCGTATACATAATTATATCAAGTCCTTAAATATTATTTTTAATCATAAAATTATAATTATACTTGAATGGATATGATGGAGAATGAATCTCATCGCGTTCGTGGAGACGGTAGTCCGTACGTGCGCATGAGCGACAATATCATTCTTTTGATATTAAAATAAAATATAATTGGATGTTATATCATATATAAAGAATTGTTATCATATTATATTTATTATTTACATGAATTAAAAATCATTATTATACTCATCCAAATAATAATAAATTGAAAAAAAATTACACCACGACGTGGAGACGGTAAGTCGTACGTACACACGTATGGTGACATGTCATTCCAAGGATGGATAGAATACTGAATATGGTTGTACCATATTTATAATAATATTACCTTATATAGGAGATAATGGAATCATTATTTTATAATGGGAATAACAAATAAAGAAGAAGTTGAAGAAGAAATGAATTTGAAAAAGGGTGGTGAAAACATTACCTCTTCTTCGGGTTCTTCCTTTTTATTGGATCAAAAGGGATCCTTAGGTTGGAATTATGATCAAACTAAGGCCTCTAGGTTGTAGTGAGGTAAGTTGAGAGAGTATTTGTGCAGGGTTTGGCTGATCCAAAAGGTTTTGACGGTGTGAATTAATGAGAAGGGGGTGCCCTTTTATAAGATGGGTGAGGGGCACCTTTGGAAAAGATAGAAATATTATTTTATAATAAATTCATATTCGGTTTCAAATGGCTCAAAAGTGGATTATTTAAAGGTTAAGGTGAAGATAGGTCGAAAACCACTTAACCAATAGGATTTAGACAGGTTTGGGTTACTATATTAATCTTATCATTAAGTATTAACTCTTAGTTAATTAGTTTCACTTTTACAATGTCTCTTTGTATTTTTATATTATATGGTTAATAAACTTAGTATATACATCCCAGCGACCCCAGGTGGTCCATTAATGATACACCTATCATGATATAACTCTCTTTGCGGAACCTTAAATTTTTAGGAATTTAATATCAATTAATAATATAATATTTGTTTTAAAAACTCTTTTGTGTCAATTTTGATGCTATTCGATAATTGATTTTTGTAAAAATCATAACAGAATTATTACTGAGGAAAAAGTTAATTAAGTAAATACTAACATGTAATATTGACCTATAAAATTTGTTTAATTCCTGAAAAGTCTCAAATTAAATTTATTTGGGTATTTATAATATCAATTATTTTAATTTTTTCACTATTATGGTAATTATTACATCATATTTGTGTCATAAATAAATTAAATTATTTAATGTCTAAAAATTATAAATATAATATAAGTATGTAGGAAATCGTTTTAGCTTTCTAATGAATATTTACAATCGAATTTATCTTATGTATAACCCTATATTAAAAATGTTTTAGTAAATTAATGTTGATTTTAACTCTTTCAACTCATCATTGAATTAAATAATAATAAATGTACTAATCTTATCCAAGTGGACCTAAATGATAATATTTTATTCATAAGGTTGTTTCTAGTCAAGATAGACTTTTCCAATAGTATTAGGACATGTGTTAGGGTAATATTAATATCATTTTTACCCTTAATTACCCTATTTACTTTTAACAGTGGTAAATAAAAGTAAAAAGTTACTATTCACCAAAATTTATTTTCATCTCATTGAACCACATTTTACTCCTTGATATTAACCGTGTCTCTCAGATTTTTGAAATTCTACTCACAGAAGCGGTAAAATTAATTTTTATGAAAAATTCAGTTTTTAACTACCACTTAGTGGTTTCACTATTCATCAAAAAATGAATGTTTCCAGAAAAATACCAAAAATTAGGCCTAATATATATTTTATATTATGAATTCAAAAATTATTTCTATTTTACCAAATTCAGAACATATTAGTTTCATTAATTAATTTAAAAATTAATTTTCGTCGTCAAAACAAATAGCGTTTTTTAAGAGATAATAACTATCAAAAGAATGACACTTGTTTATGTCTGGTTTAAATGTGAAATTAAATCCAATGAAAATCATTGTATTAAATGGTAAATATATTTTCTAAATATACTTTAAAACCACTCATATTAATAATTTATCACTATTAATTATTTCGATAAAAAAGTTTTTTTAATTAAAATTTAGTAATTTTCACTATTCATCAAAATATGAAAGTTATCCGAAAAGTACCAAAATTTTACCCAAATCTAATTTCGATATTAAGAATACAAAAATGAAGTCCATTTTGAGAGATAAAATTTCTAAAATTTTAAAAAGTAGGTATTACTATTCATTACGGCTAGTTTGATTTGTTGTAGTGTGTGTTAGAACTCGAAGTTGCGTACAACAAACGCTACTGTATTATTCAAAGAGAAGAGTACCGTGGAAGCTTGGGGTGTTACATTGTAAATTTTTATATGTCCTCATTCTGAAGATTAAATTTATTTAGTCAAATTGAATATATAAAAGTTTAAAATATTGGATTTAAAAAGGGTTCAATATTAAAGTTGGTAAAAGTGCATTTTTAAAAAATACTTCTTTTATCTAAAAAAAAGGAATTTGTTCTTACATTATGTCTAAGAAACTCATAATATGGATTCTAAAATTATAAGGATTATATAAGGTTCAAAATTTAGTTAATACTATTTATAACCTCTTTTGAAAGACTTTTTTGGTAAGCCATGGTGCGCTTGAAATCAGTTTTACGTGTAGTGCAAGTTATGGAATTGTTTTGAAGAAGTACATACTATGAAATCTTGGGGTGTAACATTATAGCCTCCTTCAATAAATTGTTTCCTCGCAATTTGAAATTGTTCTTCGAAAATAAAAGGTTGAATATAGAAAATATATTTGTGGGAAAACCCACATCAGAAATTGGGTTGATAAAATTTAGTCTTAATAAGATGAAAAGAGAAATGAAAGGGTCACCACAAAATTATGACCTCGATAAGGAGGACATTGGTGGAAATTATAGACATATAATTGGAGGAAAAACATAAATATTTATAGGTAGTTATTGAGGTCATAAATCAAAAACATGTTTAAAATTGATGTCCTTAAATTCAACAATCTATGATGATTTAAAATACCATCGGTTCAACAAAACATAAGGTATTAGGAAAACACATTTTTGACGTTTCAAAATATCTTAGTTGAAATCCCACATCGAAAAATGAATTAATGAGGCCTCTACTTAAAATAAAGAGTGGGAAGTATATAGATTACCGAAAATAACACATACTACGGTTCCATGTAGGAAAATATGGATATGGAAGAGAAATATAACCATAAATTATATGATGGAGAGTGGTAGAGAACATGGCTATGAAAAGGCCAACAATCCCAAATCCATAAATTAGTGATGATCTAAGGTACCATCTAGGACAACATTTTTGTTCTAAGTTCCTTTTCTTAATTTTGAGGAATTTATTTATGATATTGGCTATGATCATAAGGAGATATACATACTTTATAATTAGGGTTTTATCCATTAATAAATTTCTACCAGAAAATCATCTTTCACCCCAAAACATAATACAACTCCAAAATACTCGATTTATCCTAATCGTATAGGGTTCTAAATATAATGAATTTATAATTCACATATCAGACCCTTTATGTAAAGAGACTACATTATACCATCCAAGAACTTCATGTAGCACAATGGTAGGCGATAAATCCCAATTACACTTTGGTTGTGGGTTCGATTTCCGTAGCTTTGTCTGACACGACGGGTCGTCACACGGTCTGTGTGTTGTCCTTTTATAAAAAACCAAAAAAATAACCTGTAAAACTTAATCCATTACAACCATTAAACTTATCCAAAATACTATTATCGAAACTCACAATCCAAAATTTACAAGGAAGTTAAACATAATGAGGATCATTTTTGCCCGGTAATAACATGTGAACGCATTCCTTATATATTCTTTTATAACACCGCAACATCATGAATTACCAAAATCAACCATCTATTATTCCAAAATCACTACCTCAATATTTGGACCATATTAAGTTTTATCTTTCCTTCAACCATGTAATTTCCCAAAAAAAATAACTCATTGTAGAGTCACTTTTCTCAGTACCATAAAATCTCAAATCCTTAAATAAATAGTACTGCAGTACAATCCTTATTTATTTCCAGAACATCATTGATACAACACTTAAATGAAATATTTCTAAAATAAAAACATAAGAACACTAGTCATTCCTCTTCATCTGTGGTAGTATCATAACTTGATTATTATCCAATAGCATCATTTGCGGCATAGTCTGATAATTGGGACATAGGTTCGCATAGTGTCCAAACTCCTTGCAAATGAAGCATTGAATAGTTGAAACCATTTTCTTACCTTTGGAGTCACGTACTTTGTGACATTTTCATCCACACTTATAACAAACTCCCATTCCTTTCAGGCAAGTTCCAGGCTGTTTCTTCCCACAGTTATCACATATGGGAAAATTCTTCTTTCCCCTCTTCCCTTTATCCATCTTTCCCTCTTTCATCCTTTTCTTCTCTTGCTTCCCTTCAAAGCCATAGGACTCAGTAAACTCTTTACTTATCTTATCAACACATGATATTATTTCTTCATATGATGATAATACATGGGAGACTATTTCTCTTATAAATTCTGGCTTAAGAGCATGAAATATATGATCCTTCTGTCTCTTTGGATCATGTGCATTGTTGGAGTTCTCATTCCTTCTACTGGGCGCCATTTCTAAACAATGGCATACACTAGATTAGTTTAAGAATAAAAATACCTAATACCAAACTTTTAAAACACATAACATAAATTAAATAGTTTATGGATATAATCCATAATCATAAAAATGTCTCCTTTGAGGAAGTATATACTCATAAACCCTTCATAATGGTTTGTACAGAAAATGAGAATTATCCTAAGCATATCCCCCGGGAGTGTTGTAACCAAGATTACAGCAAGGCCCATTGTCGTGCACTAGTTCTCGTTCGACTCTAGCTCAAAGCGGTGTTTTCGGGTTTTACCCCTCGGTACATCTGTGCCAGAGCCGCCTCTACCTGCTCGTATCCAAACATGGATGTATTGCTCGGAAAACTCAAAAAATCCCTACAATACCAAAATTCTAGGAATTTCTTCTATACTAATCCTCAAAGTCTATCTTAGGGCTATGTTCTCTAATCAGAGTTTATCTAAATCTAGTTTCCAAGGTTATTTTTAAACCTCCCTCTGATACCAAATGTAATGCCCTGACCCTTGTTACCCAGAGTCGGTGCATTATCTTAATACATTGGCATGATTAAAAGGAATCAAGTTCCAAAGGACCGATTAGTTTAGCAGTTGTGGAAAATATATTACATACATGAATGTTACATTACAGTTCATAAAATACAAAACAACATAAATAATCTTTTATGAATGCCATTATTCTCTTGTCTTAACCCTACATATCAATCACAATATACTTCATGGAATCCTGGGAAAAAAATAAAACATAGTAAGGGGTGAGCTCAAATGCTCCATAAGGGTAAGCAATACAGCGAAAACATTCCTAAATAATAATAAACATTTAAGGCAATGTATAACTAAAACAAAAGCCTTTTAATCTTAAACTTCAATATAGTATGGCAAAAATACAATGAAATAATTCTATATACTTATTCACATTGATATTCTTCTAATCGAATAATCACATGCAATATCAATAACCACTTTCATAATTATGGAATGCATAATGCTAGACTATCATAACCACATAACCAAGGCCTCGTGCCAGGACTACAAATAAGATTTTTTCAAGGCCTTTTTCCAAGACACTAGTTTGTCTCATGAGACCTACTGATGCATCGAGGAGCTATAGCGGGCTCCACCCATCACTTACTAAGTCCAATGCATTCCCATATGAAAAGGTTTAAACATAACATAACCTTCATATTAAAACTAGAATACGAAATGTCAATAACTTCTCCATAAACCATGAATAGTATAAAAATAACACATCCACAGTAAAACATATCACAAAACCTTCAATAAAATAAAAAAGTTTTGTATCATAATAAATCAACTTCAAATAAGTTTAAAATCCATCAAAGGATATTGACATAGATGAAATCAAAACTATTTGATAGAAATATCTCTTTTCTCAAAATCATTGAAAAGTCACACATTTATATTGGAAGTAATCTAAAAGAGATTTTTGAATCAAAGTGTCCCATACCACATTGATACTTTTGAAAAGAAATATCATTTAAAAACATTAATGTTCATATAAATAAATCCATAAAATCATTTTGAAAACATGGACATTAATTAAAAATATTTAGAAAGATAAATCTTTAAAATATTAAAAATTCTGATTTTGGTAAAGAGTACCTTTCATAAATTCTTAAAATATTCATTTTGAAATCATTTAAAAGTCACAAAATTATAAAATAAAATATTTTCTTTGAAAATATCCTTATAATATTGTAAGGTAATCTTCGAAAATTTTATAACGACGTAAAATAGCCACACCTGCCGTATAAGTTAAAAAAACATTCTTACCATAATTCTGTCGAAAAGGTTAAAAAGGACCTTGTTTGGAAAACGACGGAAATATTCCTTTATAAACATCTTATAAAAAGTCAAACAAGGGTATAAATGAATTTAACCCATATTATTGTAAATAGTAAGAATGTTTTGAAATACACTTACAGGAAACATGGATGTGGATGATAAAGAGGTCCCTGTAGATAATTACGTATAAACATCTCGGATAATGAGGAGATTGTGAAATAACCCTTACCTTGTACATTTCCTTGGTTGAGGGTAGCTTAACCTCCTATATAATGGGGAAATAATTGTTATTAAGTTATTCAAGAATCATATATATTAATATGATATCATATATATTAATATGATATCATATATGATCTTTTAACATTACTTAGTTAATAATATTTTAGAATTATCGTCGTTTGGGTGTTAACTTACTCATTTTCTTTTATATGTTTTGTTACGTAAGCCATGTTTTTCATGGATAGGTTGTATATTATTAATATCCAATATTATATCAAGTCCTTAAATATTATTTTTAATCCTCAAATGAGAATTATACTTGAATGGATACGATGGAGAATGAATCTCATCGCGTTCGTGGAGACGGTAGTCCGTACGTACGTACGAGCGAAAATATCATTCTTTTGATATTAAAATAATATATAATTGGATGATATATCAAATATACAGAATCATTATCATGTTATGTTTATTATTTAAATGATTTAAAAATCATTATTATACCCATCCAAATAGTAATATTTTGAATAACAATTACACCACGACGTGGAGACGATAAGTCGTACGTACGCACGTATGGTGACATGTCATTCAAAGGATGGATAGAATACTATATATGGTTGTACCATATTTCTAATAATATAAAATTATATAGGAAATACTGGATTCATTATTTTAGAATGGTAATAACAAAGAAAGAAGAAGTTGAAGAACAAATGAATTTGAAAAAGGGTGGTGAAAACATTACCTCTTCATTGGGTTCTTCCTTTTGATTTGATCAAAAGGGCTCCGTAGGTTGGATTTATGATCAAAATAAGGCCTATAGGTTTTAGTAATAGAAGTTGAGAGAGTATTTGGGCAGGGTTTGGCCGAAACAAAAGGCTTTGAAAGTGTGAATTAATGAGAAGGGGGGGGGTGCCCTTTTATAAGAGGGTCAAGGGGCACATTTGGAAAAGTGGGAAATATTATTTTATAATAAATTGATATTCGGTTTCTAATGGCTCCAAAGTGGATTATTTAAATGTTAAGGTGGGGATAGGTCGAAAACCACTTAACCAATAGGATTTAGATAGGTTTGGGTTACTATATTAACCATATCATTAAGTATTAACTCTTAGTTAATTAGTTTCACTTTTATAATGTCTCTTGTATTTTTATATTATGTGGTTAATAAAAATACTATATACATCCAAGAGACCCCCAAGTGGTCCATTAATGATACACCTATCATTATATAACTCTCCTGGATGAACCTTAGATTTTTAGAAATTTGATATCAATTAATAATATAATATTTGTTTTAAAAACTCTTTTATTTCAATTTTGACACTATTCAATAATTGATTTTTGTAAAAATCATAACAGAATGATTACTTCGAAAAACGTTAATTAAGTAAATCCTAACATGTCATATTAACCTAGAAAATTAGTTTAATTCTGGAAAAGTCTCAAATTATATTTATTTGGGTATTTATAATATCAATTATTTTAATTTTTTCACTATTATGGTAATTACTACATCATCATTGTGTCATAAATAAATTAAATTATTTAATGTCTAAAAATTATAAATAAAATATGATTATATAAGAAATATTTTTGTATTTTTAATGAATATTTATAATCGAATGTATCTTATGTATAACCCTATATTAAAAAAGTTTTAGAAAATAAACATTGACTTTAACTCTTTTAACTCTTATTTGAATTAAATAATAATAAATGTCCTAATCTAATCGAAGTGGACCTAAATGATAATATTTTATTCCTAAGGTTGTTTCTGGTCGAGATACACTTGTCCAATAGAATTAGGACATGTGTTAGGGTAATATTAATATCATTTTTACCCTTAATTACCCTATTTACTTTTTACCGTGGTATATAAAAGTAAAAAGTTACTATTCGCCAAAAATTATTTTCATCTAATTGAACCACATTTTACTCCTTGATATTAACCATGTCTCTTGGATTTTTGAAATTCCACTCACAGAAGTGGTAAAATTATGTTCTATGAAAAATTCAGTTTTTTAACTACCACTTAGTGGTTTCACTATTCATCAAAAAATGAAAGCTTCCAGGAAAACACCAAAAATTAGGTCTAAGCTATATTTGATATTATGAATTCAAAAATGATGTATATTTTATCAAATTCAGAACATATCAGTTGCATTAATTAATTTAAAAATTAATTCCCGTCGTCAAAACAAATAGCATTTTTTTAAGAGATGATAACTATCAAAAGATTGACACTTGTTTATGTCTGGTTTAAATGTGAAATTACATCCAATGACCAACATTGTATTAAATGGTAAAAATATATTCTAAATATAATTTAAAACCACTAAAATTAATAATTTATCACTATTAATTATTTCTATTAAAAATGTTGTTTTAATTTAAATTTAGTAATTTTCACTATTCATCAAAATATGAAAGTTATCCGAAAAGTACCAAAATTTCACCCTAAGCTAATTTCGGTATTACGAATCCAAAAATGAATTCCATTTTGAGAGATAAAATTTATAAAATTTTAAAAAGTAGGAATTACTATTCATTATGGCTAGTTTGATTGGTTGTAGTGTGTGTTAGAACTCAAAGTTGCGTACAACACACGCTATTGTATTATTCAATGATAAGCGTACTGTGGAAGCCTGGGGTGTTACATTGTAAATTTTTTTATGTTACCATTCTAAAGAATATATTTATTTAGTCAAATTGAATATATAAAAGTTTAAAATATTGTATTTGAAAAGGGTTCACTATTAAAGTTGGTAAAAGTGCATTTTTGAAAAATACTTCTTTTATCTGAAACAAAAACGAATTTGTTCTTACATTATGTCTAAGAAACTCATAATATGGATTCTAAAATTATAAGGATTATATAAAGTTCAAAATTTAGTTAATACTATTCATAACCTTTTTTGAACGACTTTTTTGGTAAGTCATGGTGCGCTAGAAATCGGTGTTATGTGTAGTGCAAGTTATTGAATTGTTTTGAAGAAGTACATACTATGAAATCTTGGGATTTTACATCACTAATGGTTGAATGTATGAAATTTGGATAATATGGTCATTATGATTATCAATTCCCTAAAGATAACGATCATGAATGGAATTAGAAATGATGAATGAGTAATGTATGTATTATGGAAGATGATGAGGATAAAAATTACATGTTAAGGGAATGTATAGTCGAGGAACACGATGATAAAGACTAGATAAGTGTTGGAGTTGTAAGTGGGATGATTCATGTGATTATATATTGGATTTCAAGAATTATTTTACATGAATCGTGAAATATAAATGGATTTTTTAGTATAAATTTTTTTCATAAGGACATGAAAGAATAGGATTAATTGTATGAATGAATCAGAATTGGAATTTAATAGAAAGGTAATATTGTGATTATGGAACTATGACCCATAATATGTTCATTATAAGGAGAAAATGGTATTTATCATGGGAAAAGAGGTGATTTTTTTGGATAATATTAATCATATAGTATTGATGACATCAAAAATTATAAATTATTTGTTGAAAAGGTAGTTTATGTTATCATTTATAGTGTTTACAGCAGTTTTTGATCTACGAAATTAATATAATAATTTATGTTTTTTTATAAGTAATTAGGAATAATGAATTTTTCAAAGATGGATTATTTCTTATTTATGTTATTACAATGCTTTTAAATAATACCTAATAATGGCATTCACATGTTTTGTATGTGAAAATAAAGAGATCATTTACTTTATATGGGGGAATAATGTTAAGTTGATTTTTTTAAATTTAGTTAAGTTATTTCTATAGTATTGTATAAGAGTAATTTTAAGGTTCATAAGGCTAACCAAATATGAAATATTATAAGTTTAAAAATGGATGAGCCTTTAGATATTAATATATTACATTAACATATGAATATTTATCCATATTGTAATACTTGTGATAACTATTTTTTGTGATTATTTTTAAAGATATATGTAATGAATTATAATTATATTTATGTATCTTATGATCTATTATTGCTTTAGAAAAAAATCACATTTATTTCTTAGAGTATGAGATAATTTGGAAATTGATCCTGGAACCCCAATGGATTATATTTCACTTGTTAAATTAAATGATATCATGTAATTATAACTTCTTGTGAAAATACATTGACTTTAGAAAAAGGATATTGAAATAATATTTTTTCAATTTATCATTGTTTGTGATAATATCAATGTTCCTTTTCATACTTCTTTGGTTGATATATTTTTAATCATTATCATTCTCTTAACCATGTTTGTTATCACTCTATATCAGTATAATTGTTTTATTTTCCTCAACTATGTCCATGTTTCCACCTCCCACATATGTTTTGTAATTTAGAATTCTGTTATGTGTTATTCTAGAAGACTTTCACACATCCATTAATCTATTTAAAGAGGATGCATTATTAACCCTTTATACGAAATAGGTTTCTATAAAGGAATTTTTAAATGCTAAAACATTTAATGTAAGATCTAAATATGAATGTAGAAACTCAGTATCAAGGGTGTGGTTTCTAAGGGTTAAAATATTATTTTTTAACATTAACGACAACTTTGTTTAACTATTTTATACAATGTAAATTCACTAACCCTAAAATTGTTCTATAAGAAAACCTTTCATGGTTTCAAAAATATGGTTCTAGAAATGAATGTTAAGGAATGATTACTAGGAAATGATTCTACCATAAAACATATAGTGTCTTACTTATCAGAGTACATAATTGTTTAAGAAGGTATAAGAAGGTTATACTTTCATTTTTTATCAAAATATTACAGAAATAAACATTAAACAAAACAAGTAACAAGTATAAAATATTGTTACACAAAGAGTAGGGTACCCAACAACCGTGGATAAAGGTCCCCTGATTTATACATTCAATAAATTTTATCTTACCCACTCTAGGTAATCCCCCAATGAAATTTTGTAATCTATCTTTCTATACATGAAATCCTTTAATCTTTAAGGTAGTCACCACCTATTCTTCCTATCCTATAAAGCCCTAAAACATCAATGTAGTCAGAACCACTATCTTATTATTGCCAATAGTACATTATTGTACACTTCAACAATCTTAATCACATGAAGAAATTTGAACATGCTATTTATTATTCACAATCCATGAGTGTATCTCTCTCTAGAAATCACTTCAACAAAATTCAATCTCTAGATTGGTGGAATGGTTTTGGACACGTTAAAATGATCTCCTAATTATAGGAAAAACTCCAACGGTTTGATCCCTCCTCCAATGGTCATATTTTTCATTGATCTCAGAGGGAATTATATACATGTCACTCAACCAACAGTTAGTTAGAAGCAAATTACAAGACATCAGTTCATAAAAAAGACATGTGTTTGGAAAAACTAATGTTACTATACTAAATATAATTTTCAGAGTGTAAGGAAAATAGAATTCAGAGTCTAAAAAAAGAAACATTCAGAGTATATAATACATGGACATTCAAATTCTATCTTATATAGAATTTGGGATCTGAATTTTATAGATTCTGAAGTTAGAAGCCCAGTGAATTCGGAGTCTGAATTCTGAGGAATTCTATGTTAGAATTCTGAGGAATCCAGGGTTGGTATTCTAAGGAATTCAGAGTCTTAATTCTGAGAAATTCAGAGTCTGAATTTGGAGGAACTTAGATTCTTCATTTTTAAATATTTAGGGTCAGAATTATAGTGAATTTAGAGTGTATATTCTAAAGAATTCAAAGTATGAATTTTATAGAATTTGTAATCTAGATATCAATGAATTCTGAGTTAAAATTTCAATGAATTAAGAGTCTTAATTTCATAGAATTTTGGGTCTAAATTTTATTGAATTTGGAGTGTGAATTTCAAAGAATTATGAGTCAAAATTTCACGAATTCAGGGTCTGAATTTCAGAAAATTCAGAATCAAAATATCTGAGATTTCAGAATCTGAATATTAGAGAATTCGGAATCAGGATTTCAGGGAATTAAAAATCTGAATTTCCTAGAATTCGGAGTTTTAATTTTTGTGAATTATGAGTTTAAATTTCAGATAATTTGGAATCCAAATTTCAAATAATTTTGTGTATGAATTTCCGAGAATTCAGAGTCTGAATTTAACAGAATTCAGAATCTGAATTTCAGAGAATTAAAAGTCTTAAATTGTAAGACTCAATATCCAAGTAATTATAAGATTCCAAGGATTTACATCAGAATAATAATTTTATACTTAGTAAAAAATGAGTTTTATTTAGAGAGACTATAAATTGAAATAAATAAAATACAATTAAGGATAAAAATTTCCTCACAGAAGGAAATTTTTTCTTATGAAAATAATCCTTAATAAAAAATTGTTTTCCCAAAGATATAGTGTTTGTGATTTTCAAAACAAATAAGAATGGAAAATTCATAAGGAAAATTTATTGACTCAAAAATCTCCCCCATTTTGGAAAGCAAAAACTTATTTATGAAAAATAATATAAGGACAAAAAAAATTTCATTATGATATTAAAATATAAACATATACCCCATTATATATATATCAAGGTTAATACGTCTAACTCCCCCTTGGGTTTTGAAATTCATAGGGATCGTATTCTTGAATTCCTTAAACTTATTTTTTCATTCATATGGAAATTTCCTTTATTAAAACCACCCTTAGATAGACTTCCTCTTAGTTATGGAATTATGTTCTTTACGTAGAATTTGTTTTTATCAATACTTTATCCCCTTTGTGATTTTCACGAAGGAAATTGGAGAATAAAAAAAATATGGTACCTGAAATATTAGAAGTATATAAAACAACAAAAATCAGAACAAAAACATTTCATTAAGATTGTATATATTGATACATGGAAGGTATAGAAAAAGATAAAATTTGAAAAAAAAAATCATCCTTTGTTCTCCTTCGGCATGAAATTATTCAATACGGTATTTAGCTTCTTAAGCTCATTATGATCTACTTCAATCCACTTGAGTAGTTGTTCATGATACTCATTTTTATTCCCCAGTGCTATGATTTTTTTCATCCTAAGACTTTCAGATATTTTTTTGAGACTTCAAATGCTCTTCTTGCTTACTAAACATCTCTTCAAACTCGATTATGAGATCTCCATCCATTTTTAAATTCATATAAATTGATTTTAGTTTCCCATTTAGATATTTTACTTTAGGCTTCTAGGATGCCTGATCTATATTCAACTTTTCTAAAAAACTACTATTAAGTTATTTCATCCCCACATCTTCTCTATCAAAGTCATCATTCACAGAGTCTTGAAAGTCATCATGAATTCTCAACGCTTTAATCATATTCTTAGACCATTATGTGATTTCATTACAACACCATTTGTGAGAATAATACTCGATATAGAATTTTTTTCAATCAATATCAATATTAATTAATTTTTCCTTAAGCATGCTTAGAGAATCTGATTTCGGATCGATTGAATGATGAATCATTTGACACTTCAATTCAATACTTAGAATCAATAGAATGGCATCATCTAATTTCTTCCTCAATTGAACCCCAAAGCCTAGATAAAAAGAGAATAATTCCGAATCAGATTCCATTGTTTGTGAGGATTCATTCTCTATCTCAATAGCCTTTCATTTTTAAGCACTACTAATTACATTTTTAGCCAAAAGAACGTTTTTGGAGTATCTACAATAACCGATTTTCCTCTATCATATCTTGAAATAGTATCCATAGCTTATGGGGACTCATGTTCACTATACGATAATTGAACGATTTTATACTCATAAACAATTTCCTTCTCAAAATCTTCCTTAAGATCATCAGGTTGAAGGAATTCAGGATTGGTTCAATCATCATCAGATGGTTTATTAACCTCTTCTTGATCTTTATCCTATTTTCCTTGTGAATGAATTTTGGTGGATTTATCCTGAGAAGTCTGGATCAATAATTTTATTGAAGGACTTTTATTCTCATGATATTCCTAAACATTACCTATTATACCATCAGTGTTATCACTTCCATCCTCTCATTATTATTCAACTTCCTCTTCCTGAACAGTTTCTTTTTCTTCAGGTTCCATAATTACCATCTTCTTTCTCAGATTCTCTACTATTAATGGTTCTCTATGAAATGATTCTAGTACCTGAACCTGATCAGAAGATTTTTCAGTAGCATTGAGAAGAGATTGAACAATATCAGATTCATAAAATTTATTCTTTTTCTTATTATCTTTTTCTTGTTTTTCATACTCCTTAGAAACCTTATTCATCAAATCATTTGCCTAAATAAGATCTTGGAAAAATCTAGGATCTCATTCCTTCTTATTCTTCTTCTCTTACCTCCACTTTGCGACGACTTTATCAGGATAGAGATTTTGCTTCTTATACTTTTAGGGGTGCTTACTGAGTATCCCAAATTGAAGGTTTTTCAATGACTACCATTTTTTTAATCTTTCTCTTCTTCTGACCCTTCTTAAAAGTGTCTCTAACTTTCTCCTTATTGGATAATGTTTTAATTTCTCTTTCAGATAATTCGTACAAATGTTCAGATGTGTCAATGAAGCCAAACATCATCCTTGTCAATGTATCATCATGGAGAAACATGACATTGAATGATTAGGGCTTTGAAATAGAATGGATTCTGAACGATTCTATGAATAAGAAAATGATCTTGGAAAGGATTTCCGGGGATATAATGACTTCTGATTTGTGGGTGCCATTTTTGATATTTGTGATCATCATGAAGATATACTCCCTAAAATTTATCTTCCTCAAGTTTACATGGAAATATAGAATGAAGATATCACTCTTCTTCATGTTATCATTATCCCCTTTTCTCAAAATTAGTAAACCATGAACCCATAATGCTAGAAGCCTGAATCTGGTTCGGAGACAGTTTATCTCTGGTATTTTGACTCCTTTGAGTCTGATACATTCTAATGCCTTCTCTTTCTCAAAATATTCTGATTCATCTGGTAGTTTGTGGGTGCAGGAAATGGATTCTCCTTCATATGGTATTCAAATGATATTAGTTTACTTATTGAATGAAAGAGTATAATTTTTCCCATAACTTTTAAACGAGAATTTATCACTCCCTCTTTCATTGAAAAAATATATAGACTCAAAGATCTCAACAACATGCTTTGTATAAACCGGATCTTGTTCATTCAGTTTGGCTCTACGTAGACTCTCCCAACCATTCAAAATTTTATTTTTTGTAATGAGGGAATTATACATTGAATAAAACATCAGATCTATAATCATTTCCATGTAGATTTTCCATTCAGAAATTTCTTTTACTAATTACATGTGCTTCTAGGGATACGATTCCAAAGAAATTTAGAGTTAAGAAAATGAGAAATGAGAATGACCCTTATGTAGAGATTAATAGCTTCGACAGTCAATGGATTGAAAAATTATGTGGGAAAAAAAGAGGGTGATTATATAGGTGTTGAAGTGACAGTTCATATTCCCAGATTAATCCAACGATTGAACGAAGCTCGAAATGATCTAATAGTTGAGATGAAAGACGAAGAAGGATTTTGGTAGGTTGTGCTCTGTTCAGGTTTTTAAAATGAATATTAGGATTTATGAAAATTGTATCAGAAAAATTTTATTAAAAAAGGGAAAATAACAAAAATATAAAAAAATATGAAAACCGATGTAAAGAAACATACCTTGTAGAATGTGATGAAAATTTTCAGTAAATAAAAATATTCTTCATTGGAATTTTTTGATTCCCAAAACGTTTTGTGAGAAAGGAAATTTTGTTATTCTAGATTTATTGAATGAATAAATTTTGATTCAAAAATTTTGAAAGAAAAAAAACATGATTATGTAAAACTTTTATTACAAAAAATTATAATTAAGAAAAATTTTGATTAAAAAAGAAAATGTACTCCCCCTATGAAAAGATGTTTACAAATGTAAGGAGATAGGTTTAAAAAAATTAATATGGAAGATTTCCTTCCAGAGATCATTCATTACTTTTTTATAATGTATTAAAATATATCAGAGGGTAAAAATTATTTACAAATTTCCACAAGTTGATCATTCGTTCTGATAAACTGAAGAATGATATCTTCTTTATGTTTGTGATCCTTAAGAAAGTGATTCCTAATAATATATGTGTTTTTCATGGTAGTGATTTTCATGGTTTTTACTAAGGGAAATGGAACTAGTGTTTTCACATAATATATTTGTTTTGGTAATACTCATACCATAGTTTGTGAGTGTCAATTGCATCCACAATACCTGAGCACAACAACATCTAGCTGCTACATATCCAGCATCAGTAGTGGAGCGTGCTACTAAATGATGATATTTGCATGACCAAGAAACTAATGAATATTTAATGAAATGGCATGTTCTTGTTTTTATTTACCTATCCATTCTACAACCACCATAATCAGCATCTAACAAACTTCTTTAAATAACATCATTTCTAAAATTATAATAAATTCTTAAATCTATGGTTCTCTTTAAATAGAGGAAAATTATTTTGATTACTTTTAAATGAGATTCATTTGTATTAGATTGATATCTAGAAGATAATAATTCTAGAAACATTAGTTCTGGATGACTAGTAGTTAGATATAAAATATTCACATCATACCTCTAAAAGATGTTTGATCTATTGGTTTCCTAGCTTCATCTAGATCCAGAGAATTTGAGATACCCATTAGAATTCTTATACTTCTAGTGTTGTTAAATAAGTAATTTTTTAGAATATCATTAAAATACTTATTTTTAGATATATATATGTTCCTTCTTGTTTTTGAGAAATTTGAAAACTTATGAAAAATTTTAACTCACCCATCATACACATTTCAAAATCACATTTCATGAAATTCACGAACAAATCAGTTAAAGAATGATGAGTTGAACCAAATATAATGTCATAAATATAATTTATTACAATAAAAACCTTTTTATTGTATTTATTTATAAAATGAGTTGGATTAGTAGTTCCCCTAACATAATTGTTTGGAGAAAAAAACCTTGTTAGTTTTCATACCAGGATCTAGGGTCTTGTTTAAGTCTATATAAAGCATTTGTTAGTTTGAAAAAAAATTTAGGATGTTTTGTATCATCAAAACCAGGTGGTTGTTCAACATAAACTTCCTCTTGGACATATTCGTGAAGGAATGAATATTTTACATCCAATTGAAAATGTTTGATCTTATAGAATGTTGCAATGGCAAATAATATGAGAATAGATTTATGTCTATATATAGGGGAATTGGGTTCTTCATAGTTTTTTCCCTCTTGTTGATTATAGACTTAAGCAACTAAACTGTATTTATTTCTTAATATGATTTCGTTTTCATCACATTTATTTCTAAAGACTCATTTTACTCCCATTACAAAAGTTTCCTTAGGTCATTCCACCAATGTCCACATATTGTTCCTTTCGAACTCATATAGGTCATCTGGTATGGATTTAAACCCATCATCGTCACCTAAAGATACATCAGTGCTTTTTGGTTATTATTTGGAAAGGAATGCAAGATGCCCTACTTAATTTCTTAAGAAACATCTTGTCCTTATAGGTTGATTTAATTTTCCAATGATACTATCACTAGGATCAATCTTATGAAACAAATGATTTGGGTTTTGTAAAACCTATTCTTCAACATATGGTAAGAATTATTTTGGGGTAAATGCTTCAGAAATATTTTCTTGAACATTTTCCTTATTAGAAGGATCTTCTATCATTGTTGAAAATTATATTTTTAAAACACATCCAAAAATATATGTTGGGGTTGATTAAAAACAAAGGGTTCAGTTTCATCAATTTTAAAATGCACTTTTTCTTCCACTATTGAAGTGTTTTTATTAAAAACACTATAGGCCTTGGATGTTTTGGAGTATCCTAGGAATATTCCATCAGCAGATTTAGTTGCAATAATATTTAAGTTATCTTTATTATTCAGAATGAATACATTGTGACCAAACACATTGAAATAAGATAGTCTAGGTTTTATACGATTCCATAATTCATAAACTTGTTTTATTAAGAAAAGGTCTGATCAGAAATTGATTTGTAGTATAACAAGTCATACATACAACTTCAGCCCAATATTGCTTAGCAATAGAATGTTCACTCAACATGGTTCTAGTTATCTCTTGAAGAATTATATTTCTTCTTTAAAAAACATAATTCTATTGAGGGGTTCATAGTGACGATAAGTTATGAGTAATGCCTTACTTACTACCAAAAGATTCAAAATCTAAATTTTCAAATTCTCCTCTAAGATCACAATGAATATTTATTAAATGAAGTTTTTCCTTGTTTTTAACATGGTCTCTGAATTTTTTGAAATAAGAGTAAGCTTCATATTTATTTTCAAGAAAATAAACCCACGTAAATCTAGTGTAATAATCATCTTAGACAAATACATAATATTTTCCCCCATTACTTCTCGTTTATGTTGATTCCAAAATATCTATATGCACTAACTATAATGAATCATATGTTGAGACTTCATATATTGATTTAAAAATTGATTTATGTTTCATTCCAAATTGTAAATAATCAAAAACTTTTGAAGAATCAAATCTATGCTCTGATAGATCTTTGGAAAGTCTTATCTTTTAGAGTTTTCATAGGTTCCAAAGGTTATAGTGTCATAACCTTCTATTCCATAACCCTGATTGATCTTCCATTGCAGTAAGACAAGGTAGATCATGGATCCTATGGTCATCTATTATAATTGTTTATAAATTCTCTTGTATATTGGCTGAAAGAATAAATTATTCCTTAGAATTGCGTACTAAGAATTTATAACTCCTAAAATTCACAAGGTATCCTTCATAACATAACAGAAATATTCTAATGAGGTATTTCTCAAGACCCTTAACAAATTAAAAATTTGAAATAAATGTTTTCAATGATGAACAATACTACTTATACCAAAACAATTTCCTTGAGAATTATCTCTGAAAGATGCTTTTCCTCCTTTCGTCCTGATAATATTTTCAACGATGTTTTTACAAGTCATATTTTTGGGAACATACACTATCCATGTATCATATATTGGTGTTGGTAAGTTATTTATTTTCATGGAAATAAAACTATTATATATTCAGAATCCATAATTTCTTGGATCTAGAAATTTCAAAATATAAGAATTTAGTAATCCACATTTTCATAGAAAAATATGTTTTTTGAAAACCTAAATATTGGTTTTCATTTAAAGAATAATTTTTCTCCCAATGTCCATCACACTGGCCTTTATTTCAAAGTGGAACACATTGGTGAAAAAATAGTTATTACTAAGAATTGTTTTATAATAAGTATATCCAAATCTCGAATGATTCCTCAATGGATGAATTTGGGAATACATCTTGTCAATTTGTTTTTACCAAAGGTAATGTTTGACCGAAATTTCCTTAGGGAAAATATTTCTAACATTAGTTTAATAACCCAATTTTTACCCAAAAAATTATAACTACAGTTAGCCTCTAAAATATTTTTCTTATAAATTACATTTTCAAGATCCATAGAATGATTATCCATCTCAGAATTATCTTCCTCATTGTTTATTTAAATACTTTAAAACACAATTTTTTTTAAGAAAATCCTTTAAATGATCTGATACTTCATTAGTTAAAATAGATATTCTATAGTTTTCTTTCTCTAACAACTTTTTATTTTACAATTTTCATTTTCAGTGATTTTATCAAATCTAGATAGATCTTCATAAGAGGTTAATGAGTTATCTTTATCAGAATAAGATTATTTATATAAAAATTCATAGTATTTATCATCAATATAATTTTCGTTAAATGATACATTAGTAATAGATTCATCATTGTGTATATTGACCATTAAAAAATTATTTTTAATGGGTAGTTCAACTAGTAGATTGTGGTTCATCTGGCTAGAAGATTCATACTCAGAAGATTCATTTAAAGAGTCACCACTGCTGGAACATCAAATATCATTATCTTTCATAAAATTCTTAGCCTTTTACTTTTAATAATTCTTTCTTCTTCTCTCAGAATTCATTTCCTTTTTTTCTTTTCTTTTGAGCATGGGGAAATCTGGCCTCATGTTTCCAGCCCTTTTAAATTCAAGGAAAGTGACTTCTGAGTCTTTCTTTTCGTTTATTTATTTTTTCTTACAACTATACTGGAAGTATTTCATTCCAACTATCTTTTTCATCCTTTGAGAAAGATTATCTATCATATTTTTTGAATGTTCACTTTCACTATATTTAAATAGAACAATGACTTTTTGCAACATTGATCGTGTAATCATTTTCAGATTATTGTCATTGGTAGTAGTAATAGATACACATTCATTTCCATTCTTCTTCTGATTCATATCAACATCACATTTATTTCTTGTCTCATGATGAAGAAGTGTTCCAAAAAGATCATCAAGGGTAATTTGAGATACTTTCATATTCTCATCAATAGAATTCCTTATTGATTCCCTATCATTTGGTATGATATCAATTATGTTTTCCACAAGATATTCATCATCAAGAAATTTCTCTCCCATAAATTATAGATAGTTGAAAATGGTTATAAATCATTGTTGCACATTTCAAACAGGTTCTACATAAGGAAATAGAATTCCATGATATTCTTCTCTAAGCCTAGATCTTCTAGTCTCTATTACTTTTGATCTCCCAAATTGAGTAACCTCAAGTTTCTTTCAGATGATGTTGGAAGCCTCAAAAGATGAAATTTGACTATATATATTCCTAGTCATAGAACATAACAAAGTATTTCATACCTTGTAATTTGGTTGATATTTTTACTTTTCTTGGATGTTGATGGTTTTGACTTCTTTGTCATGAATATTTTTAATCTCCAGTAAGCATAAAAACTTTTCTACTACAGTATTAACAATAAAAGTCTTCATTCGATCACTATAGTACTCATAAAGATTACCATAAAAAATTGGTGGTCTAGTAGGATTTAGAATGTCAATAGAACTAATATTCATTCCTTCCATTCTATAAGAAAACATCATTCAAGAAAACTTGTTAATAAATTTTTTTGTAAACAATAATAAAAAAATCAAAGAAAAATGTGATCAACAAATGTTATAGAAGGAAATTTTGAATAAGGAAAACCAGAGCAATAAAAATTATATATTAATGTAATTATTTCAGAGACCTCCTTGGATACCAATTGTTGGATAGAAATACAAATTTTGATACTGAATTACAAGAGGGGGTGAATTCTATGTTTAAAAAAATTCATTTTTATCGTTAAACAGTTGTATGTTTAACAATGTTAAACAATGAAAATTCAAAAACCATAAAATATTTCTATAAGACAAACATGCAGGGTTCCAGAAATATGGTTCATGAAATGAAACATAATAAAAGTTTTAAAGCAAAAAATGATACCTTAAAACATATAGAATATTACTTATTAGGGTACATAAAAGAATAATAATGTACAATAAAGTAATATTTTATTCTATTATCAAAATACAAAAGAGATAAACATGAAACGAGACATGTAACAAGTATACAATATTTTAACGCAATGAGTAGGGTATCCAACAAACAAGGATAAAGGTCCATAGATTTATACTTTTAGGAATGTCTATCTTACCCTCAATAGTGTATGCCCTCAATAGAAATATGGTAATCTGTCTTGCTATCCCAGAAAGACCTAGATATTTAATGTAGTCAGAACCTATGTCTACATAACCCTAGAATCTCTTGAACATTAAGGTAGTTGGCACCTCTATCATCTTATCCCTGAAATCCCATGATTGTAATCAACATCAATCAGAGTCGCATGATGAAAACTGAATAAGATGTTTAGTATGCACAAGGCATGAGGTTATCTATCTCAAGAAATCACTTCAACAACATGTAATCTCTAGATTGATAGAATAGTAGTGATGTTGTTCAATTGAGCTCATATTTATAGGCACGACTTTAGTGGTCATCTCCTTTCCCCAATAGTAATATTTTTTCATGAATCTCAGAAAGACCTATACACATGCCACTCAACCAATGGTTAGTTAGAAATAGATTATAGGACATTGTTTCACATGAAAACATGTGTTAGGAAAATTGAAGTTTCTTACATAATTATATTTTTCAGAGTCTAAGGAAAAATATAATTTAGATTCTAACTATATAAAAATTAAGTGATTATAAGACATGAAAATTTGGATTTTTTTTACAAAGAATTCAGAATCCCAATTCTATAGATTCCTGAGTTAGAATTCCTATGAATTCAGATTCTATATTCTGAAGAATTCAAAGTTTAAATTATGAATAATTTGGAGTCATAATTTTAAGGAATTTAGAGATTGAATTTTATGGAATTCAAATAATAAATTCTAATAAATTTGGAGTTTGAATTATGATAAATTCATAGTTTAAATATTGAAGAATTTAGAGTTTGAATTCGGTGGAATTCATACTATGTATTCTGAGGAATTTATAGTATAAATTCTGATGAATTCAGAGTCTCAATTATGTGGAATTCAGAGTCTAAATTCTGAGTAATTCATTGTATGAATTCATTGATATTTAGAGTTATAATTATGAATAATTTAGAGTCAGAATTATGAGTAATTTGGAGTCTGAATTTCAAATAATTTCTAATCAGAATTTTAGAGAATTCACTGTTTGAATTTCAAAGAATTTGGAGTCGGAGTTTTATAGAATTCAGATTCTGATTTTCTGAGAATACGATTTCAGAATTTTTGTGAATTCAAAGTAAAAATTATAGAGAAATTGGAGTCTGAATTTCTGAGAATCTGGAGTATGATTTTAAGGGAATTTGGAGTATGAATTTCAGAGAATATGGAATCTGAATATTTGAGAATTTAGAGATTGAGTTTTAGAGAATATGGAATCTGAATTTCAGAGAATTGGGAATATGAAATGAAGTGAATTTGGAGTCTGAATTTCTGAGAATTCAGAGTCTTAATTTTTTATAATTCAGAGTCTGAATTTCAGAGAATTTGGATTTCGAAAATAGAACACTCTATATCCATGGGATTATAATATTATGAGGTTTTACATGGGAATATGAATTTTAGATTTTGTCAAAAAGGAGTTTGATTTAGAGAGATTATAAAATTAAATAACAAAAACAAATCTGAGGATATAAATTTCTGTAGAGAAGGAAATTATTTCTAATGAAAATAATCCTTACGGAAAACATGATTCCTTACGATATAATTTTTTTGATTTTCAAAACATAGAGGAATGGAAAAGTCATAAGGAATCCTTTTTGACTATACATTGATGACCAGGATGAATTTTGAAGTAAAAATTAATTTTATAGGGTTATAATGTGACACCATGATATTTTTTAATTCTTTTAAATTTAATTTTAAATTATAAATAACTTATGTTACACACAATAATGAGTTTCTTTGATAACATGAATTCCAAGTGACACTGAGATTCAATGAACCATGGAATAATGTAATATTTAATTTGACCATTATAACCTCATTGTTAAATAGTAATTTATGAATACTATTAACTAATTTATGAAATACATATGTAAATGTAAATTTATTTTTTGTTTCTTAGAAAATAATCAATCCAAATTTATTATTGTAATTATAGTCATAAAAATGTGTACTCTTAAAAATTATTTTATATGATAAAATATTATATTATATTTAAATATCTTTTATAATATATATTTTATATAATTAATTTAATCTCATAAATTTTCATGTTAAAATAACAAGTGTTGAATCTTTTTGACATTTCTGAAAATACTGTCTTTATAGTTAATATAGAATAATATCAATTTCAGTATAATTCAAATGTATTTTAAATAAATTAATAACATAGAATGATCTATTATATTATTTTGTTATATTTAGTCCTCTTATGTACTTTTGAATCATCTTTATATTGTATTTTAGTATAAGATTATTATATGGTTTGAAGAGGTGTTATGTGAAAATTGTTTTAAAGTGCTTAATGTTTATCACTTTAAATTAATTAAAATAATCTATATTTAAGAATGATTTAAATTATAGTTATAGATTATATATAAATTAATTTTAGTTTATATTAAGAAAATTACTATTTTAAAAATGAGTTAATATAAAATGATCTTATTGTTGAAAAATACATTTCTTAAACACCAATGTTTTCATCTCACCTGTGGGTTTTTTTAAAATTTAATTTTTTTCCAATTTTATTATTTCAATTTAAATTAATGTTCATATTTTTGTTCATAATTTCAATATTCTATTTTGGATGTTTTTCATATTTTTATGAAAGTATTAATTTTTTCTTGAATTGTATAAAAATTCTGATTTTTATTTAAAACATCTTTTTTGATAAAATTATTCATAAATTTAAATTACATATTAAATTTTTCTAAAGTAAAATTATTTATGTTATATATATCATAATCCAATTTAGATGTTTAGAATCAATATCATATATAAATTGAATAAAAAAGGTTTTAATCTTTTGAACATTTTATCTATGAAAACCTGATTCCACTTCACATCTGTATCATTAATATTAATTCTAATTTTTCCAATTATATGAATTGAAATTTAAAAAAATGGGTTCAGTATTTAGAATTAGAGTTATTTATATTATTGAATATGTTCAACATAATTTTTTTAAAAAGAAAATATTTAAAAAATTTAAAATTATTTATTGAGGTTATGGTAAAAATTGATTTATCCAGGGATAAAAAAATATTAATGTCAAATTTAACCAAAAAAATAAAAAAATTATATGTAAATATTTCATATAATGTTCTTTATTTTAAAAATTCTATAAAATGGAAATATCATCTATGCGTACATACGACCTACCATCTCTACGTATATTGTATATCATTTTCAACCCATAACATTTCTTAATTACTATATATAATGAATATATCAAATATTTTTAAAATGTTTAAAATTATGGAGATAATGGAACCAAGATCAATATATGGGACCAAATTTATCAAATCAAAATTTATATAAAAAACAATGTTTTTATTACAAAAATGTTACATTAATATGAAATTGATAATAAATTATAACAAATAGACATATGCAAATAATATATATTATTATATGTATAATTATGACTTTTTAATTTATTTATAAAAAAATTATATTTATTATTCAGCATGGTCTAACATGTACTAGAGAAGTAGAGGCTTAATATAAGGAATTTTGGTATCACGTTTTTTCATGTGAGAAAAATTCGATATTCACCACATGTTTCTTTTATATGGTTTATATATTACCCAAGAACTTATTTTATGATGATTATAAATAAAATTAATGGAATTTTTATATCTATTTTAGGATCTCTCTTTAATTGGGATTATATAATAGATATTACCAAACTGTTAAAGGTTTTTTTCCAATATTTTCTTCTTAGGAGAAAGATAATAATATTGTAAACCAATAATCTTGTATGATGTGTATATTAATCCCATTTGACATGCTATATAATTTATTTATTTAACCCAAATATTTTTTATATTACATAAATTATATTACATCTGGGGGCATATGTTTCAATGTTACCAAACTGGTAAATATTTTATTTTTAAATCTCATCATTTATTGGGATTGTTTATGTTATTGATAATGATGATAGATTTTTCTGATAAATATATTAAGAAAACCATGAATTTTTTTTAACCTAGATATATCATGATAATACATCTTTTTTCCTTCATTTTCTGCTCTTTATGTACTGAAGAGTTTGAAATAAATTTTTATGAAAAATATTCTTTTTTCTGTAAAACCCATTTACTTCTAAAACCATGTTCTCTAAAAATGTTTTCAAATGATTTTTCAACATTCATTAAATGATTCATTGATGAAATTTTCACCAACGTTTTAAATTTTATAATTATTAAAATGAATTTTCATGGAATTTTTGAAAAATTACTTGTTTAGATTTTACTAAAAATGAGAAATGAATCTTTGTTTTTCAACATGCATGACGTGAACACTATTTCCCACTACTATGACATCATAATGATTTCAATAATTCATTGAAAGTATTAAATATATTTTCAAAAAAATGTTTCCCACATTATTTTTTAAATTTTGTTTATATATTAAATAAATTATTTTAATGTGAAAAATAATTTGAAATTTTTTTATGTTTTAAAAAGTGATTTTGAAATTTGAAAGGTTATTTTACTCATGAAATTATTAAAACGTTTTTAAAAATTTCATTATAGGTATTCAATTTTATTTTTAGATAAATGATTTACCAAATATAATTTATGTTTTTCAAATTTATTTCCAATGAAAATTTATCTTCCTCATGAAACTTTTAAGTGATTTATCTTTGTGAATCATTCTCTATATAAGATGAAATCCTTTGATGTAACTTATGATTTTATGGGGATATGAACCAAGGATAACAATATTAATTTTCATCTGAATATTTTATTTTTATAATGAAATTTTTTATTGAATCATTTTAACCCTCTATAGGTTATACCAATATAAATTTATTATGAAACCTACTTATTTTCATGGGTTATGCTATGGTGAAATATAAGAATGATAATGAATCCTATGTCTTTTCCCCATGTTGTGATGTGATGAATTTTTTATGTTATCTATTTCATCTAACAAGTTACGATATTATGGATGTTTTAAGATCTCATGGAACATATATAAATGATTATCATTATTTGATGGTGCATATATTATAACCAATGATGAATGTTACATTATAACCAAGGAAATTGGTTATTTTATAACCAAAGATCTCTGGAATCTGTATATCCCTACAATGAATTGTGAAAATATACATCTATAATGAGATATAACGGACTAGAATGGGGATTAAACCACGTTCAGTACGAAACATTGTCTAAAATGATCCTCTTGGGAGTGAACCATGATTGCCCTGATTGTTTGTGGAGTGATCCTAATATTCTAATCCAAAAGGGATTCCCCAAGGGATTATGGTGTGTCTTTACCATGAGGTTTATCTATCAATAGAGTACTCTAATTAATCTTTGAAATTGTCACGAACCGAATCTGGTCGCCGCCAAAACCGGCACCAAACCCAGCCCGTGACATTACCCAAAGGGCGTTCCCTATCCCCACGGTCTGGGACAAGTTCCCGGGTATCATTTATTTAGGTTTGGGAACGATTTACCCGAATATGAAGGCATAAACCATTAAAAATAATCAATAAACTGAATCTGAAAAATTTATACCAAACGATGTTTAAACAAAAACCAGAACTGAATACATAGGTTTAGAGTCAATACAAAAGGTCCAAAGACACAATGGAACAGAAACAAAACATCCCCATGGACTCCATATGACAAGGGGTCATCACCCCCAAGTCGTCTCCACTACTCCGCCTCAAGGATGAGGACTAACACCCTGAACCGCCATCACCCTTAGCCTTTCATTTACCTGGGTAAAAAAAAGGTCTACTTACACCCAAGGGTGTGAGCCTAAGCCCAATAGGATACCACCCTATGATTCCAAGGTGCATGCAATACTAGGTGAAAAAGAAAGCAGTTTTAATATGCAATTAAAAGCGGTGACAAATTCCACGAAATGAAACATTAAATTGAAAACATTTTTCAAGATAAAACTTTCAGAATGTTAACAAATTTAAATAGGAATATTAGATACTGCATTATAATTCCAAATAAACCCAAATACAAGGGAAAATACCACCAATCCACTGATCAACAAAACCGGTAACACCCCTAGGCACTAGATAGTCTCAGGCCCCATGTACCTCGTACATCAGTGTAATGCAACCATAGTAAAATCATTTCTCGTGCACGAGCCACTAGTAGGGAACATACCAATAACCTCGTGGTACCCAATCATCATCCACATAGTTTAGTTAGAGTTGTCGTTATCCAAATGCTAAGTGAAACAGGGACAAAACCCATCTGGTCCACTAGCCGTACTAGTACAAATCTGCCCCACCTAGGTACCCGGGCTTTCCCCTTTGTGCTCAAACAATTTCAGTATTTAACACATATCCATTTTAATGTAAAACACCACTACTGGTCACATACATCAAATACAGTAGCTATCTCATTTCATACCACTTAAAACACACAACAAACTCTTTGAATTTGAATAAATCAATTTCTGAAAATCTTGTGTAGTTTTGCACACAAAACCCCTTAAGAAACCCACTTGTACATGATTTTCACACTTGTAAGTTACCAAAACAGTATAGGCATCCCAATAAATATCAATTAAAACAAAAAATAAATTTTCGGGCATCCCCATGTTAAACAAGAAATGTTATCTTTGTAAAACCTTCATTTTCACACAAAAGTGGAACCAAAACTTCACTTTCCTTACAAACCCAATTAAAACCCATTTTTTGTAGCAATTACCAAAGGGGATAAACATTATAAATAGTATTTTATACCTTATTACAGATCAATAAAAACAACAATGTATTTATAGGGCATCCCCAAATAAAAAAACAAAACACTTCTTTGGAAAACCCCCAATTTCACACCAAATTGGCATTTTAAATTCAATTGCAATAGAAACATCATTAGAACCAATTTTTTCCGCAATAATAAAATTATATAAATCTGAAAATATGATAAATACAGCATTCTAATACAAAAATATTGCATCAACATTGGAATCACCTACCAAATCAAATGAAACCATTGAATCCTTTGTGTGAAAACACAAACGCAACACCGCCGCACCTCAAGAAGGGTAGATCAAACCTAAAAATAGAAAATTGGACAAAGAAAACCCAAGGTTAAACCTTAGGTTCGAACCCCTACCCACTGTTCATTGTTCACTTCAATAAAAAGGGATGAGACCCTAAAAGAAATAGAATGAAACCCTAATCAATTTGAAAGGGGAAAAGAAATGGAAAAACTTACTTGAGAAATCTAGAATGGGTCTCCCCAAAACACCAGTATCTGAAATTGAAAACGGCCAAAACTTAGGGGATGTTCTCACAAGAATTATTAGGTCATTTAGGAATTGGAATGGAGGGAAAAGAGTATGAATTGAGAGAGTTATGATTGAATTAACATACCTCATCAAATCTGCCCGATTTTAGAAATCCTAAGATGTTCGTCCCTAAATCGCGATCCTAAGAGCTCCAAAGGGGTGGTAAAGAGGTTGGGGATCGGATGGGTGTATGGGCCACATATGAGGATTTGAATCACCGACAAATACTTAAAATTGAATAAGTTATTAAATAAATAAAATTAATTTTTAAAACTGGATATGGGCTTCCGGGCAGGCCCAATCCCTTAAATAAAAACCCAACTAAACCATGGTTATGGATTTCCAAAGGCTCCATATTTTAATTGTAGTGTTAATATATCAGGGGAGGACATTTATGAGTTGGAATGAGTGAAAAATATTAAAAAATGAATAAGTTATAAAATAATCAATTTTTTTTTTAATCTGGAATTGGGCTCACTGTTTGGCCCAATTCACAAAAACTCACCTATTCTCCATAAAACCATTGGAAACCCTAAAAACAAAGAATTAATGGAAAATTAAAATAAAAATAAATTTAAAATAATCTATGTATGTGACAATTCTCCCCACCATAAAAACTTTCCGCCCCGGAAAGTCACAGCAAGACCAAATCAACAACCAAACCCAACTGAGAAACCAAGAAGTACTCCCTTGCCAGGTTTTTTCCCCAAAGGCCAAAACACCTCAAGTGATCAATGAAGGAAGGAATACTCTCACAAATAAAACTTACACCACTTCCCTATAACCATCAAGAACATTCAGGATTTATCCCAAATAAAAACTCCTCAAACACAATCTGAACAATACTCAAGCAATTCACCCAAACGAACAACAACTTTGAACAAGGTTACACTTACCTTACTTTAACTAAACCATTGGGTGCTCTCCAGTTTACTCCAGAATGATGTTGGTAGCTAGATAGATCTGAACGAGACTATCTAAACCAAGCCAAGACCAAGGAAAAATCTATGTTACTGGTATGGGGGGACACAAATACGCTCCCCACCATAAGAGACAACCAATATTTTTTTGAGACATAATCAAGAGACTAATAGGGGGAGGACTAAATGGACTCACTGGTACAAAGGATATACTTCCATCAGAAATTTACAAAAGAAATTATATAAGACTCATAGTGGGTCTCCCCACCATAAGAACCAATCATCTTAACCAACCAGCACTGGCCGGTAAAGAAAGACCCCAAAATTTAAAGAGTTGGGGCGACCACATGGTTAGTTTGCACGGTTTGGGAAGCCATACACTAATAGTTGGGATCCTTCTTTCCGCATGGTTTTCTGGGTCATGGTCACTATTATCCAAGTGAAAACTGTGTTCACAAACAGTGTAGACAATCTTCAAACCTTTCTCTAAAGACTCAGTGGAAACGAAAAGGGGGAGTAAATAACATTGGGTGATGACATGGGAGCACGGACCTCCGCCTATTTCCACCGAACATGGACAACAGAAGAATGATTATGACACCATAGGTTTAAAATCTTCCTAACTTTCATACTGAGGAAATGACTTTGTACAAGGTTTTAAATGACCCTGTGATTTCCCCTGACTACGAGCCAGCTTCTCTCTGAGACCTATGGTTGGAGCTCAAATGATTGAAGCATCTTCGGCCTCGCAGTTATTCTTTGGAAACCCCATGAACGATAATTCTTCTTTCAATGAAACCAACAACTACAACGCAATCCCAGATAATTTTTCCAGACATAACACATTCCAAACTCACTTTACCTGATCCCGATATTTCACTGAAACAAGGTCTAAGAAGATACACACACATCACACCTTGTTTCTTTAGGTGAGAAACAATAGAAGTAAAGAACACTAACACTCACCTTCGTCTAAAATGGAAGATTTTGAAGTTTTTACAAGGGAGACATTCTCACAACATAACAGGGACTCTCATAGGATTTCACGACATTCACCTCTATGGTCAATCGAGCACATGAAATCATAAGGCATCACCGAACATGACCATTACGACTGATATAAACAATTCATGGAGAGGGACCTTATACAACATCCCCAAACAACACACAATTCTAGAAAGTGGCCACAATATCCTATCGTGACCATATTTCCAACACTAGTGGTTTAACATGAATTAATGCATCAAAGAATCTTTAAAGAACCCAAAGTTCCTATTAGACACCATCGAGACACTCATCCACACTTACAACACTAGAACACATCCACCTTCGACGTATCAGGAAACATAAGAAACAAAGGTCTCTGTCAACCTTCCATGAGAACTCTCCTGTTACAAGAGGATCTAAAAATCAAAGAAAGGAAAGGGTGTAGACTCAATCTAAAAATCTCAAGAAAAAATATTCCTTATATTGATCAACTGGAGGGTCTTAAAAAGGAAAAACAATCAGGGTTGCACTTTAGTTGTGCACTAACCATTAATGGGGTGTACCTTATCCAACGATTGAACCAATGGAGCCAACCAAGATGGTCTATTGGTCATGATATACCACAATCCAGATCCAAACACATGAAGGGAACCACCACAAAGTCATCCCAAAACATTTTTCAAAAGAGACCACTAATCGTCCATACAACACAGCTCACCGACCAAACACAAACCCAAAACACAGTTCAAACAGGAGGGGTTCTTGGACTCAAAACATCCCACAACATCAATATTATCAAAAACCCATAATACAAACTATACCAAACTATTCATCAATACATCATGTTTTTCTTTAAAACTATTTCTTTGAAAAAAAACGGTTTTTCCGTCAGCGTATCCACCAATGGTACCCCATGGGCCTCACACATGCATGTTTTTGTGTCACACCGAGCACCCTCCTCATAACCATCCCAACACTCATCCAGTCATGCCATCAACCATCCATCATCCCATATAACCCCATTCATGTGGTCACTCATGGAAATACCAAAGGTTAAAACAAAAATTCCTTCCACTTTTCAAAAACAAAATGCTCAACCAACCCAACCTTTTTCTCAAAACTGCTAACAATGAGATCAAAATACCAATTCACATCTTATAAAACATTTCATAAGGACACAAACATTTAAAAAAAGAACTCACTTTCAAGTTATTCACATCAATTTCAAAACATCTCATCCCATTAAAACACCCTTTAATCGTTTAGAAAACTATATTGGAAACACTTTTGAAAACCAACTTCAATATTGTTTCGGCTTTCAAACGAGGTGTAAGCATACTATTTTCCATTTCAAAACAATTCTGAAAATTCAGTTCCACCATTTCATAAATCAAAACATTCCATATTTATTTGAAAATCATTTCACAAAAAACTTTACAATTCTAAAAACCAAGTCAGTTTAAAACCAAAGTTCCAAGATTTCAAAATTAAAGAACACAAGACAATGTGAGAGGAAACTAGTTTCAATTGGTGACTTGGACATATGGTTGGCGGCCATATTCCAATCACTTCACTGTCACAGAGAGTGTTCTAGGGAATATCCCCAGCTCTGCATGGCTTTCCAGGCCGTACGAGCTTACTAATACCATTAACCCAACTCTCTTTTCATTACCCCTAACCATCATTTAAACAAGAAAACCAAAGGACTTAGATAAATCCTGACTTCCCTAGGAAACTTGAATCCTGTCATGAGGTGTTGTGATCAGTCACACTACCCATAACTATAATACCAAGTCCCTACAATCCTAACTCCATGATATCCTGACTCTTCCCAAAATAACATGACCCAAAGAGTTAACATGAACCTGCCTCTGATACCGTTTTGTCACGAACCGAATCTGGTCGCCGCCATAACCGGCACCAAACCCAGCCCGTGACATGACCTGAAGGGCGTTCCCTATCCCCACGGTCTAGAAGAAGTGCCCGGGTATCATTTATTTAGGTTTGGGAACGATTTACCCGAATATGAAGGCAAAAACCATTAAAAACAATCAATAAACTGAATCTGAAAAATTTATACCAAACGATGTTTAAACAAAAACCAGAACTGAATACATAGGTTTAGAGTCAATACAAAAGGTCCAAAGACACAATGGAACAGAAACAAAACATCCCCATGGACTCCACATGACAAGGGGTCATCACCCCCAAGTCGTCTCCACTACTCCGCCTCAAGGTTGAGGACTAACACCCTGAACTGCCATCACCCTTAGCCTTTCCTTTACCTGGGTCAAAAAAAAGGACTACTTACACCCAAGGGTGTGAGCCTAAGCCCAATAGGATACCACCCTATGATTCCAAGGTGCATGCAATACAAGGTGAAAAAGCAAGCAGTTTTAATATGCAATTAAAAGCGGTGACAAATTCCACGAAATGAAACTTTAAATTGAAAACATTTTTCAAGATAAAACTTTCAGAATGTTAAAAAATTTAAATAGGAATATTATATACTGCATTATAATTCCAAAGACACCTAAATACAAGGGAAAATAACACCAATCCACTGAGCAACAAAACCGGGAACACCCCTAGGCACTAGATAGTCTCAGGCCCCATGTACCTCGTACCTCAGTGTAATGCAACCATAGTAAAATCATTTCTCATGCACGAGCCACTAGTAGGGAACATACCCATAACCTAGTGGTACCCAATCATCATCCACATAGTTTAGTTAGAGTTGTCTTTATCCAAATTCTAAGTGAAACAGGGACAAAACCCATCTGGTCCACTAGCCGTACCAGTACAAATCCGTCCCACCTAGGTACCCGGGTTTCCCCCTTTGTGATCAAACAATTTCAGGATTTAACACATATCCATTTTAATGTAAAACACCACTACTGGTCACATACGGAAAATACAGTAGTTATCTCATTTCATACCACTTAAAACACACAAAAAACTCTTTGAATTTGAATAAATCAATTTCTGAAAATCTCGTGTAGTTTTGCACACAAAACCCCTTAAGAAACCCACTTGTATATGATTTTCACACTTGTAAGTTACCAAAACAGTATAGGCATCCCAATAAATATCAATTAAAATAAAAAATCAATTTTTGGGCATCCCCATGTTAAACAAGAAGTGTTATCTTTGTAAAACCTTCATTTTCACACAAAAGTGGAACCAAAACTTCACTTTATTTACAAACACAATTAAAACGCATTTTTTGTAGCAATTACCAAAGGGGATAAACATTATAAACAGTATTTTATACCTTATTACAGATCAATAAAAACAACTAAGTATTTATAGGTCATCCCCAAATAAACAAACAAAACACTTCTTTGGAAAACCCCCAATTTCACACCAAATTGGCATTTTAAATTCAATTGCAATAGAAACATCATTAGAACCAATTTTTTCAGCAATAATAAAATTTTATAAATCTGAAAATATGATAAATACAGTATTCTAATACACAAAGATTGCATCAACATTGGAATCACCTACCAAATCAAATGAAACCATTGAATCCTTTGTGCGAAAACACAAACGCACCACCGCCGCTGCTCAAGAAGGGTAGATCAAACCTAAAAATAGAAAATTGGACAAAGAAAACCTAAGTTTATACCTTAGGTTCGAACCCCTACCCATTGGTCATTGTTAAATTCAATAAAAAGGGAGGAAACCCTAAAAGAAATAGAATGAAACCCTAATCAATTTGAAAGTGGAAAAGAAATGGACAAACTTACTTGAGAAATCTAGAATGAGTCTCCCCAAAACACCAGTATCTGAAATTGAAAACGGACAAAACTCATGGGATGTTCTCACAAGAATTATTAGGTCATTTAGGAATTGTAATGGAGGGAAAATAGTATGAATTGAGAGAGTTATGATTGAATTAACAAACCTCATCAAATCTGCCCGATTTTAGAAACCCTAATATGTTTATCCCTAAATAGCGATCCTAAGAGCTCCAAAGAGGGGGGTAAAGAGGTTGGGGAGCGGCTGGGTGTAAGGGCCGAATATGAGGCTTTGAATCACCGAAAAATACTTAAAATTGAATAAGTTATTAAATAAATAAAATTAATTTTTAAAACTGGATATGGGATTCCGGGCAGGCCCAATCCCTTAAATAAAAACACAACTAAACCACGGTTATGGATTTCCAAAGGCTCCATATTTTAATGTTAGTGTTAATATATCAGGGGAGGACATTTATGAGTTGGAATTTGTGAAAAATATTAAAAAACGAATAATTTATAAAAGAATCAAAATTTATTTGTTTAATCTGGAATTGGGCTCACAGTTTGGCCCAATTCACAAAAACTCACCTATTCTCCATAAAACCATTGGAAACCCCCAAAACAAAGAATTAATGGAAAATTAAAATAAAAATAAATTCAAAATAAGCTATGTATGTGACAGAAATAATCCATGAATACAAAGAAAGGAATTTTATATTCTTATTTTTATGCCAGAATCCTATCTGTTTTGTCAATGTGACATGCTCATGACTCAGGTTGTTTGATTCATATATCATTCATGTCATATAAATAACCCATATTTATTCAATGATTGAGTATTTTGATCCTTGATATACTTGGAATGGTTTTCAATAGTTATGTTCATGGTCTCATACCGTTATGTACATGTTATGATAATGTATCTCCCTTGTTTACCCATAATAAGCTTATGAGCTTAACCATTCTTATTTTTCCTACTCCTAGTTTTAAAAAATGGTTTTATGTAGGGTATGATTAATAAGGGAAATAAAGGTGAAATATCTTTATTGAATAACTCTCATGAATTATGAATTTTTTGTTCCATATTTTCAATGGCACTAAAAATTATATCTCTCAAGAATGTGTTTATGTAATGTAATGAATATTAATATAAAAATTTGCAATATCCATGTCTGAGATGCCAAGGTCACTATAAAACTATCAAAATTCAATGATGAACAGAAAAAGAAATAGTAGATAAAGGCCCAATACACAACGTGAATTCAATAATGTCTATTATGTATCTAACCATCAAATGAGAGTGAGGAAATAAAAAAAATTAATATCATATATAAAAAATGTTATGTCCAAAGATAAAAAGTAAAAAGGAACATGGAAAATGGAAATAAATTTGGGATTCATAGATAAAATCATAATCTATGTCTATATTCTAAAAATAGTAGGGAACAAATCATTAATAATGATCCATTTCACATCATTTTATCAGTCATTGATAAATAAAGACTTTGTATTGAATCCCTTAGTGATCTCAATGAATTACAATGTTGAAGATGAGTCTAAATGAATTTGGTCAATGATTATCAAATCACCATGATTGGTGTTGAATATACTCCAAACAATCACACTCTCTCTCCTCTGAAAATATCTCATGGTTATCAGGATAAGCTTGAGGATTTTCCAAGTCAATGTTAAAAAGAGAATATTTTGGTCACTAAAAGTAAATGGGTAAAGTAGATTAATAAGTACATTTAATTAATTGAATTTATCTAACATCAACCCCTGAAAACAAATCAACCTATGTTTTGATGTAAAGAAACATTAAATAATGGAAAGTGTAAAATCCTATTCTAAATATAATGAAGGTCTCAAATTTCCCATATGAGGTTTTGAAGAATGAAAATTAAATAATTATGGAAAATATATAGGTATATGGTTGAATATGTTTAATATATCGATTCTAGGGACACATGACACTGGTAATACCCCTCTAACATTGAATAAATACAAGAATAATTTTAGAAATATTCAGTGTGTCCCATTATGAAAATTAGAGTTTTTACATTTTCCCCACAATCAAGGATTACTTACCCCAAATAAAACAAACATTAAAATGTGGGGGTACAGAGACCACATTAGGATTTCACACACCCTCAATAAATCATTGATTTTCTCGTACTAAAAAATAACATTAACCAACTTAATTTATTTAATGTAAAGGATACTTTCGTATAAATCCTCAATCACCACTAGGTACTCTAAAAAGGTGGCTTCATACTTAAAGTCTAACTCACCCTTGTCAATTACATGTGATGGGGCATGCAATTATTTCCGCATCCACCACACATGGAATGAATTATACACTCTAAATAACAATGGGGATATTGATATGTATTAATAACCCTATGTTAATATGAATAGGATATAGAACAACATGATGAACCTCATAGTTACCTTTATATAATGACCAATCCTCTAAAAAACAATATGGAGGGATCTTTATGTATATAATTTGTCCTTTCATGGACTCTAAGTGTCAATGACATTGGATTTCATAATATTTATGTTCACTCTAAGAATCCATCAGACATTCATCGTTCACATAATCTTCCTCCATCGATGCTTGAATTTTACCTATTCACAATTGTAATGACTCACCCATCTACATCCAAGACAAGGATGGAATTCATTAGAGTATAGATATTTTAAAGTATTAATGAAATTATTTGATTGATAAATTTTATTTTAATATAATTCAAAAAATGTACGTGATCCTCCCAAATTCAATAGAATTTTAAAACAAAAGAACTCAATATATCCTCCAAAACATGGATGGTTAGTTCAGTATGATCATTTTTTGGGGGAATAATTCTATGATCACTTATAATTAGGATCTGAAAACATCATGAAATTCCCTAAAAACTATGATGTGAACTGAAAATCAAATATCTATATAATAAAAAGGCGCACATCATGATGATGGATGATCTATTATATTTAAATGCACAAAAAAATCCCTTTTGAACTCAGTTCCTAGATAGAATGAAAAATTTCCAAATTGGAAATCCAATAAAAAATCACCTATATAGTGTGCTTTTGTAACATCCCTGGTAAATGAAGAATAATATATTTTCATACTTATTAATATTTTTTAATTAAATATTAATTTTACTTTAATGGGGTTTCTATGTTTGATAGCGTACCCGATACGCAACAACGGGTTTCTTTGGAATCTTACGTTGCACACTAGTAATATAATATTATTATTTTAGAAGGTAGTTAGCTCCTAGCCATTGTAGTGGTGTGAATGAAAGAAACTAACTACAATATGATTCTACATGTTTGTTAGATGTATTTACTTTTATCCGATAAAAGTTAGAGGCTTAAAATTTGAATGAATCTAATTTTAAGCATAATTTACATTAAAAGGCCGATTTACCGCCTTTTGATGGAGAACCCTCTTTAAATCTAGTTTTTGTCACTTTTATAAGTCATATTTGACAAAATAATATTATTATTTAGAATGGGGACATCAAATTTTACTTGGGTAATTTTTTGGTATTTTTCTGATAAAGTTCATTTTTTAATGAATAGTGAAAAATATTGTATTTTAATTCAAAAGTGCCTTTTAATCTAATTTATTTATATAGTTAGATTATCTTTTTAGTTTTTTTAAAGTGATAATAAAATATATTTTTACCATTTAATCCAATTTTTGTCATTGAAATTTATTTCACTTTGAAATTGGACATAAACAAGTATCAATCTTTCGATAATTATTATTTCTTAAAAACACGCTATTTGTTTTAACAGTGGGAATTGATTTTTAAATTAATTAATTCCACTTATATGTTTTGAATTTCTAAAAATTGACATCAATTTTGAATTAGGAATATCAAATAATTTTTAGGCTTAATATTTGATGTTTTTCTGAAAAACTTCAATTTTTGATGAATAGTGAAACCACTTAGTGGTAGTTAAAAACCGACTTTTCCATTTAAATAAATTTTTACCACTTCTGTGAATTGAATTTCAAAAATCTCACATACATGGTTGTTATCAAAGAGTAAAATGTGGTTCAATAAGATGAAAATAATTTTTGGTGAATAGTAACTTTTGACTTTTATTTACCACGGTTAAAGGTAAATAGGGTAATTTCAATGTAAAAAGAATATTATAATAATTCAAAATTAAATTAAACTTGTAAAAAACTTATTTTTTGAGTCATTAAAGACCAATGACATCTTTGGGTCTATTTTGGGAACCCTTTGAGCCACATGGGAGTGATAATGACAATTTAGACTAATTAATTTAATGTAAAGGTAAAATAGACATAAACAAAATTCTATTAGTAATTAATTTTTATATGGTGTTATATAAGAAATATTTTTGACTATAAATATTCATTGGTAATCTATAAATATTTCCTACATCACGGTATTTTTTTTATAATTTTTAGACATTGAATAAATTAAATTTTTTATGACACAATAATGATGCAGTATTTACCTCATTTATAAATGATTAAAATAAATAAGATTATAATGACTAAAATATTGTCCATAACATGTCCAATTATGATTGGATTATTTTATTTAGGTTATTAGTCATCTTATCTTAGACATTAATGTGTTTTGGACCTTTTGAAACCGAAGATATGACTATAATAAAATAATGTCTTCACACTTTTCTAAAGAGCCCCTCCTCTCCCTTATAAAAGGAGACCACTTATATGCAATTCCTCACTCCTCTCAAGCCATTTGGATCGTCCAAAAACTTCCCAATTAGGCTCCTTACATCCCTATCCTCCTCCTAAAAGCATTACTTTATGAAGAAGGAACTTCAAGGAATCCTTTTGGTTCAAATCAATGGGAGTTACCAAATTAAAGGTAACAGTTTCTCTTAAATTATTTTCTTTTATTTTACTTCTCCAACCCCTAAAATCTTTTTATTTCCTTTATTTTGTAACAAAAACAGTATCCTCAATATACGAGGATTTTTTTATAATAAGTATTCGAACTAAAATTACACACACCTCCATTTAATGGATGAAGAACATAATGTTTCCATGGATGGCAAACTAACGCCTCACGAAACGATGATTGTTCAATTACATCTTACCGCATCTAATGGTGGCCATTATGATGGAACTGTATTTATATATGATATATATTATGTTTATTATTTCTTTATGCTTCTGTACTTCCAATTTATTTCACACCTTTATGGTTTCCATAGTGGATAAATACAATAATCTCATTTGAGGAAGTGCGGACTACCGCCCCCTCAAAGTTATGTGATTCGTTAATGACTTATGTGGGATGTATAAAGGATGGAGTTAATGATATTATATATGATATTATACTATAATTATAATATACCTATGTATCATTATATTTTATTTCAATTAAAATAAGAAATAGAAATGAATGTAGCGTTCATGCGTACGTACGGCTTACCGTCTCCATGAACGGTGCATTTCATTTCTTACCTCCGAATGTTATGTACTATTATAGATTCATGTATATACTGGATATATATTATATATATGATATCTAAATGATGAATTTTATTCTGGATATAATGAAATATTGACCACATGGACAACTTGTAAATATAATGTGTTCATATTTCACTCAAGTAGCAAATATCAACAAAATGATCGGTATTAACTTAAATGATTACATAATGTTTATAACATGGTAATAAGTGATATAAAAGAAATAATTTACTGTAAAAAGGTTCTTAATAGAGTATATATTAACTTTAGTGTATTATTCAGGATATTAAATAATGATCGAGTCAAGTCAGACACGAGGTAAGGGACTTCGTCTCAATCTCTATTCATTGAGGCATATTTTGTTTTCACACATGACTTTCTTTTATACACTATATAAATACCCTGGAATTTTCAATGTGAGTCTTTTTCTACAAAGTGTTTTACTAAATGACAAAAAGGAATGTTTATTTTAACGTACGCGGTGACAACAACCTTTTCCGCCACCTCGAGTATTATTTGACCTTTGGCGTTCTCAACAAGCTGTAATGTTTTTAAAAGAAAATAAATACCTTATACACTTTTACGTATTTTTGGTATTGAAAATGGTTTTGAAAATGGATTTGTTATGTCAATATATTTAAGTCATATATTGTGATTGAAATGTGGAAATTTCTTCTTTCATATATATTTGTTGTATGTGTTATGATTTTTGTTGTTACTTGGACATTTGATGGGTGGTTACGTGATAAACAAAATGATGAGTGGTGTCATGAATACTAGGATGGATGGTTACGTTATAACCTCTAATTCATTGGGTATGGAAGTCGGCCATATGGCTATTCCATTTAGTGATATGTGTAGAAGTCGACCGTATGGTTATCCCATTTAAGTATGTTTATGTCCCAAGTTACCTTTATATGTTATGTGTTCTTTATATGTGTTTTATGGTAATATTTTGGTTACATAAGGGTAAGTAATGATCTTTTATTCAGAGAAGAGTATTTACTACTTCATAAAGGTGAAAAGTATTACTTATGTTAAAGTATTAATGGTTTAATTGTTGTTTTTAAAAACTAACAGTTTTCCTTCTTTGTGTATCCCATAATAAGATTTTTATGCTCATCCCAAGTTTTTGAAATGTTTTTCATAGGACATATTGTGGAATAGGGTCAAGGATGGGATAAAGGAAAAGTCATGCTATCTTAAACATGGAACTAGACATGAATCTTTTTTTCAAGAGTTCATGTTTAAAAAAAATGGAAGCTGTGTAGAAGTGTCTACTTTGTACTATTTTGAGATGTAATAGTTATGGCCTAATGCTATAAAACTCTAAAACTGAAAAGATCCTCATTGTTAATTATTCATTTAATTCAATATAAAGTAAGGTTTAAGGCCGGGTCCTTATAGTTGGTATCAGAGGTCGGTTTAGATAACTTTAGGTGTTAGGGTATTGTTAAAGTAATATCCATAAAGTAATTTATTTTAATATTGAAATCATATTGAATTTACAGATTACTATATTGCTTTGCCTAAGATATTTCAATGTTCAGAATGGTTTTCCGCAGAAGGAAGACAGTGAGTTATAGAAAAAGGTAGAGTTGGTTCAGAAGGGAAAGTTGCCTAATTTTAACATTTATTATGATTGTGTTTGGAGATTTGGGAGGAGATTATGTGTGCCTTGTGATTCACAGTTGAAGAATTAGTTGTTATGTGAACCTCATAGTTCTATGTTTTCAGATCATCCTGGTAGTACTAAGATGTACAAGGATTTTCAGGAGTATTACTGGTGGGATGGAATGAAAAGAGATATTTCGGATTTTACTGTGAAGTATTTGACTTGTCAGCATGTTAAATCAGAGTGACAGTTACTGAAAAGAATGCTTCAACCTTTACCGGTACCAGAGTGGAAATGGGAAAATATATCCATGGACTTCGTTGTAGGATTACCAAAGACATGTCGAGGTAATAATGCAATCTGGGTTATAGTTGACTGATTGACTAAATCTGCTCATTTCCTTCCTATTAAAGATACTTTGTCTCTAGATCAACTTTCTCGGTTGTATGTTAAAGAGATAGTCAGGTTGCATGGAGTTCCCCTCTCCATTATGTATTATCGTGATCCCAGGTTCACTTATAACTTTTGGAAAGGCCTTCAGAAGTCATTGGGTACTAAATTAAATTTTAGTACAGCTTTACATCCTCAATCAGATGGGTAGTCATAATGAACAATTCAGACCTTCGAGGATATACTACGTGCTTGTTCGATAGATTATCAGGGAAGTTGGGACCAACACCTTTCCTTGGTTGATTTTTCATATAATAACAGCTTTCATTCCAGTATACAGATGGCTCCATTTGAGGCATTATATGGAAAGAATTGCCGAACTCCAGCTTTTTGGGATGAAGTAGGTGAATGAAAGCTTATGGGACCAGAATTGGTTGAAGAGATGGTAGAAAAAGTTCAGTTGATTTAGAAGAAAATGGGAATAGCTCAGAGAAGAAAGAAAAATTATGCAGATAACCGGAGGAAGGATCTTTCTTTTGAGGTAGGTGAACATGTCTTTCTCAATGTTTCCCCATGGAAAAGTGTGATGTGTTTTGGTAAGAAGGGAAAGTTGAGTCCGAAGTTCATTGGATCTTATGAAATTATGGAGAAAGATGGATCAGTTGCCTACAGAGTGGCTTTACCTCCATGTTTATCCCAGGTACACAATGTTTTTCATGTTTCGATGTTGAGAAAGTATATGCCAGATCCATCTCATGTTTTGAGCCTAGAGGTAGTTCACTTGGAAGAGAATCTATCTTATGAAGAACAACCAGTCCAGATTCTTGACCGTAGAGAGAATGTATTGCGGAATAAATTAATTAACTAGGTAAAGGTTTTGTGGAAAAACCATATGGTAGAAGAGGCAACATGGGAATCTGAAAATTCTATGAGGGATAAATGCCCCCAATTATTTTGATAAGTGAATAAGATTTGCGAGGACGCAATTTCTAAAAGGGGGGAAGAATGTAACATCCAAGGTAAATGAAGAATAAGATATTTTCATACTTATTGATATTTTTGAATTAAATATTAATTTTACTTTAATGGGGTTGCTATGTTCGATAGAGTACCTGATACGCAACAACGAGTTTCTTTGGAATCTGATGTTGCACACTAGTAATATAATATTGTTATTTTAAAAGGTAGTTAACTCCTAGATGTTGTAGTGGCAAGAATGAAAGAAACTAACAACAATATGATTATAAATATTTGTTAGATGTATTTACTTTTATCCGATAAAAGTTAGAGGCTTAAAATGTGAATGAATCAAATTTTAAGCATAATTTACATTAAAAGGCCGATTTACCGCCTTTTGATGGCGAATCCTCTTTAAATCTACTTGTTATCACTTTTATATGTTCTATTTGACAAAATAATATTATTATTTAGAATGGGGACATCATATTTTACTTTGGGTATTTTTTTGGTATTTTTCTGATAAAGTCCATTTTTTAATGAATAGTGGAAAATATTGTATTTTAATTCAAAAGTGCCTTTTAATCTATTTTTTTATATGGTAATATTATCTTATAAGTTGGTTTTAAAGTGAAATTAAAATATATTTGTAACATTTAATCCAATTATTGTCATTGGAATTAATTTAACTTTGAAATTGGACATAAACAAGTATCAATCTTTTGATAGTTATTGTTTCTTAAAAACATGTTATTTGTTTTAACAGCAGGAATTAATTTTTAAAATAATTAATGCCCTTTATATTTTTTGAATTTGGAAAAATGGACATCAATTTTGAATTTGGAATATCAAATAATTCTTAGACATAATTTTTTGTATTTTTCTGAAAAACATTAATTTTTAATGAATAGTGAAACCACTTAGTGGTAGTTAAAATACTAAATTTTTCATTTAAATGAAATTTTACAACTTCTGTGAATTGAATTTCAAAAATCCGACATACATGGTTGTTATAAAGGAGTAAAATGTGGTTCAATAAGATGAAAATAATTTTTGGCGAATAGTAACTTTTCACTTTTATTTTCCACGGTTAAAGGTAAATAGAGTAATTCAAGGTAAAAAAAAATTATAATTATACAAAATTACCTTAAAACTTGTACAAACCTTATTGGTTGGGTCATTAACTACCAAGGGAATCTTTGGGACGATTTTGGGACCACTTTGAGCCACATGGGAGTGATAATGACAATTTAGACTAATAAATTTAATGTAAAGGCAAAATAGAAAAAAAACAAAAAAAATTTAAAAATTAATATTTATATGGTGTTATATAAGTAATATTTTTTACTATAAATATTCATTTAAAATCTAAAAATATTTCCTACATCATGGTGTTTTTTTATAATTTTAGGCATCGAATAAATTAAATTATTTCTGACACAATAATGATGCAGTATTTACCTCATTAATAAATGATTAAAATAAATAAGATTATAAGAACTAAAATATTATCCAAAACATGTCAAATTCAGATTGGATGATTTTATTTCGGTTATGAGTCATCTTATCTTCGACATTAATGCGTTTTGGACCTTTTGAAACTGAGGATAATTTTATAATAAAATAATTTTTTCACACTTTTTTAAAGAGCCCCACCTCTCCCTTATAAAAGGAGTCAACTTCTATGCAATTACTCACACCTATCAAGCCATTTGGCTCATCCACACTCTGCCAAATTAAGCTCCCTATATACCTATCCTCCTCCTAAAAGCCTTACTTTAGGCAGAAGGAACTTCAAGGAGTCTTTTTGGTTCAAACCAAAGGGAGTTACCAAATTAAAGGTAACAATTTCTCTTAAATTGTTTTCTTTTATTTTACTTCTCCAACCCCTAAAATATTTTTATTTACTTTCTTTTGTAACAAAACAATTATCCTCAATATACTAGGATGTTGTTATAAGAAGTATTAGAACTACACTTACACACACCTCCATCTAATGGACGAAAAACATAATGTTTCCGTGGATGGAAAACTAACGCCTCATGAAACGATGATTGTTCAATTACATTTTACTGCCTCTCATGGTGGCCATTATGATGGAACTGTTTTTATATATGATATATATTATGTTTATAAATTCCTTATGCTTCTGTACTTCCCATTTATTTCTCAATTTTATGGTTTCCAAAGTGGGTAAATACGATAATCTCATTTGAGGAAAGCGGACTACCGCCCCCTCAAAGTGATGTGATTTGTTAATGCCTTATGTGGGATGTATAAAGGATGGAGTTAATGATATTATATATTATATTATACTGTAATTATAATATAACTATGTATCATTATGTTTTATTTCAATTAAAATAAGAAATATAAATTAAAGTAGCGTTCATGCGTACATATGGCTTACTGTCTCCATGAATGGTGCATTTTATTTTTTACCTCCGAATGTTATGTAATATTATATATACATGTATATACTAGATATATATGATATATATGATATCTAAATGATGAATTTATTTCTGGATATAATGAACTATTGACCACTTGGACAACTTGTAAATATAAGGTGTTCATTTTGGACTCAACTACCATATATCATCAAAATGAATGATATTAACATAAATGATTACATAATGTTTATAACAAGGTAATAAGTGATATAAAAGGAACAATTAACATGAAAACGTTTATTATGAAAATAGAAATTAATGTTAGTTTATTACTCCATATATTAAAGAACGATCGAGTCAAGTCGGACATGAGGTAAGGGACTTCGTCTCAATCTCCTTTAATTGAGGCATATTTTGTTTTAATACATGACTTTCATTTATACACGGTATAAATACCCTTTACTTTTCAAAGGGAACCGTTTTCTACAAAGTGTTTTACTAAACAAAAAAAAGTAATGTTTCTTTTAACGTACGCAATGACAACGACCTTTTCCACCGCCGCGAGTATTATTTGACCTTTGGATTTCTCAACAAGCTGTAATGTTTTTAAAAGAAAATAAACACCTTATATTCTTTTAGATATTTTTGGAATTGAAAATGGTTTTGAAAATGTATTTGTTATGTCAATATATTTATGTGACATATTGTGATTGAAATGTGGAAATTTTTTCTTTCCTTTATATTTGATGTATGTGTTATGATTTTTGTTGGTACTTGGACATTTAACGGGTGGTAACATGATATACCAAATGATGGGTGGTGTCGTGAATACCAGGAAGGGTGGTTACGTTATAACCTCCAATGCATTGGGTATGGAATTCGGCCGTATGGTTATTCCATTTAGTGATATGTGTGGAAGTCGACCGTATGGTTATTATATTTATGTATGTTTATGTCCCAAGTTACCTTTATATGTTATGTGTTCTTTATATGGGTTTTATGGTAATCGTTTGGTTATAAAAGGGTAAGTAATGATCTATTATTCAGCGAAGAGTATTTACAACTTTATAAAGGTGAAAATTATTACTTATGTTAATGTATTCATGGTTTAATTGTTGTTTTGAAAAACTAACAGTTTTCCTTCTTTGTGTATCCCTTACTGAGCTTTTTATGCTCATCCCATGTTTTTGAAATGTTTATCACATGACATAATGTGGAATAGGGTCAATGATGGGATAAAGGAAAAGTCATGTTGTCTTAAACATGGAACTAGACAATAGTCTTTTTTTCAAGAGTCCATGTTTTATAAAAAAATGGAAGCTGTGTAGAAGTGTCTACTTTGTAATATTTTGAGATGTAATAGTTATGGCCTAACTCTATAAAACTCTAAACCTGAAAAGATCCTCAATGTGAATTATTCATTTAATTCAATATTAAGTATCTTTTAAGGCCATGTCCATATATATTTCCTCTCACTATCCATCGAATACCCATTAAAAATAATATTATTTTCCATACCATATCCCCAAGAAGGTCATAGGTGGGTTAATCAAACCCACTAGAACCCGATGACCTACATTCAACTGTTGGAAAGTTGGGCTTAAATAAAAAATATCAAAAAAACATATTTTAACATCCATGGGTTAAAATTTTCACCAATGGTCGAGGTATATTATTGTTACATCGATATTTACCACCATGTGGTATATAATAAATGATATAAACTTCTATTTATGATATTATGAAACTTTATTGATCTTTATAATATGATAGTGTACACCCACTTTCAATATATTCATCTAGTTCATCTCTTGATGATATATGGTTGCATTGAAATTTACAATTTATTTTCTCCATACATTGACTATATCACCCACTATAGAAGCTATGATGTAACTAACAACTAATGGATAATGTTTCCTCTTTCTATTAAGAAGTAAGGGGTCCAAATTTTTTGAATCATCCTCCTCAATTAGAAATCATAATTAACATCTATGTCCATCATCGACAATATTTCCCTTACATTGATTATAGTATATCTCCATGTTTTATTCATATAGAAACTCTATCCAACACCTATATCTTATGACAAAGAATATCTGCGAAATTATATTCCATATACCATAAAGATGAAGACAATAATTTCACTGATCTACTCAAAGGATTCATATTTATACTCATGAGGTATTAACCACCTAGACCTATAATAAATTATTGGCTAACTCTTCATCAAGTTACACTCAATCTATACTATTGGGGTTTCCCAAAATATGACATACTCGACACACTCCCCAAACATTATCGAAATAAGAGCACTACATATCATTTCTTTCATCTGCTCAAAGGATTTTTGGTGCTACTCGTCTGAGGAAAACAAATTCACTTTTCATTTTAAAATATTAAAATGGCATAATTATAGACAAATTCAACCACAAAACCCTGATATTACCCATCTTAAATAATATAAATTATCACCTAATTCTTGATATTGGGATGATACCAGGTTAGTACAACCTCTCTCATTGCTAACTCCATAGTAACAACATTATCCAAGATGACATGCCCCAAAAATAGATTCTCTCTAAAATATATTACTAATTAAAATCAAAATTGTATAACTAATACTCTTAGATTAATCCTAAGACCATCCTCCAATACTCCGTACATTCCTCCATTGATTAAATGTAAATGATAATGTCAAAAATAATGAAAAAACAATCAGATCCATTAATGCATAAAATATATAGTATATAAGTCTCATCAAGATAGTAGAGGTATTCATCACACTACATGGAATAAAAAGGATATTTCTTTGACCATAATTACATTAAAATGAATTATTCAGAATATCCTCTTTTTGAACGCAAAAATTGTGCTAGATTGACAAAAGGTAAATCTTCAAGAACAACATCAAAACTTCTAGCAAGCCACTGATTGTATTGATCCCCAAAAATGGTTAATTTTTTCTCCTAATTTTATTCATGTTATGATAATAAAAACATTTACTTAATATCTAATCCCCCCATTTAGAGAAAAGCACTAGAGTCACCCCAAATGGCATAACAGATATAATAAAACCCTTATATGGATTATATTCCAAATAGACCCTTCACTACTAATGTTCAGTAGGGTGTATCCTATATGATGTAAAATATGTTGATCTAGTTATTGTGTTCATGTGAATAAAAAAACTATCTCTCAATGTTGTGGTTGTTCGAGAACATATTCATAGATAACATCCAAGCACTCATCAACTACCACTACAAGATTATTATATTAGGATCCCATTTCACAAAGATCACAACATTATATATGATTTTGGATTTGATTCATCTTACTTCAAATGATTTCCACCCACTGGACTGGTAATTCTATGTCATCATTAGAGAAGAATCTCATCTCGTCAACTCATTGTCACCTATGTCAACTTTAGTGATATTTTAATGGGGGAGAAATCATAACTTTCTAGTCCATAACTAAATTATGTGACATGATTTCATCAAAACTTCATAGAGGTTCCACATATATTAAATTCCATACGGAAACCATTTTCTATACCAGTATAGTTGAGAAATGACGTTATTTTTCTCTGTAAGAATCTCCTATCACAAAGAATGGGATAATCGTGATACAAGAATATCAAAATCCTGGATATATGATTATTGATGGAAATATTGACTAAAACATGGATCTAAATGTACTATTGCTAAATTACAGAAGAAAAATATCATACATTGAATCATGTCATGCATAACATCATTATAACCCTCTAAATCTCATTTCTAACCATGGTCTCAAACACCATCCCATTGAGCTTTACCTCGATCACCTATGGGTGTTGGTGGTAGTAAGTCATATCATCATACTCTGACTATTGACCATTCTCTAAAGCCTCTTCTATCCCTTATATTACCACCAAATCCCTACATTTAACACTTAAAACCCTTGGGATATCCTTTTTCATGACATTGTCTCATCCATTGATGACTTCCAAATACCATTCCATTATTTGTACTGTGATGGGTAGGGAAATCACAAGCCCTATGGACCTATTCTCTATATGCATAACACCACCTAAAAGTCAGATAACTGGATCCTGGGTGAGATCACTACACCCATGATCCCTAGGACTATACACTGTTACAAAAATATTTATTTCACAATGAAAATGAATTCTAAAGTTTATTGATACCATGTTATGACTTAGCTCCATGATGCCAACTAAGAGACCCAAATTCCATACGATCAACTACCAAGAATCTCCCAAAAACCCTGAACAACTCCATTATCCAAACATAAGTGAATATTAATGAATAGAACATGACAAATCATTTGTACCTATAGGGGAACTTCTTAAACTTCCTCACTATTATGTATCTATTTTGAATCATATCATGATCATACCAGATCCAGTCAAAGAACATAGAAAAATAATGTGCAATGGTTATATCAATATATTTCAAATATATAAAATCCTAAATTATCATTACAATAATGGAATATGTACTGTACTCTTCACTGAACATGTTTTAAAAAATATTCCATGAAAATGTCATCCAATCATGTGTGTGGATAACAAAAATCAACCAGTTCCTGGATTATCCAAAAATAATATTTGTTGCAAGGGAAAATAAATGATCATTAAATGTCTACACGAGTGAAAAATAGGCCTAATAACTCATGAAAATAATATTCTACCTAATTTATAGGCTCATCATGATGTTTTAGCTATCTTTATTGTTGATACATGCATAACACAAATAGCATGGAAAAAGTTTTATCTGTTTCTGTTCCTAATAGAACTATGGATTTATCAACATGTAGTTGAACATAAACAAAAATTATTGGATTTTTTTTCATGAACCACTCATTAGGTGGACGAACTAATAAGTATTTTATAAGTGGTAGAACCTCCTTAAAACACTACAATAATGAAACCTCCTCACTCAATTAGTCAGTGTCACCACCCTATCTCAAAATAATTTAAATTTTTTTTATAGTATCTTAAATGGTAAAACCATAACCCATAATTAGATGATAAAATATGGGGATATTATTCAATAAAATGATAGAAATAACTGTCTCATACCTAAATGAATGTTTTACTATAGGTTTCTATTCAATTGGTATCTCAATGTGAAGAGTCAACACATAGTATGTTAGATTTTAGTGGATTGATACTTCATCAAACACAAAATCATCAGGTTCTTTTGATTAATATTTATTCTATATAACCCAGAGAATAATTTCATTATCTTCTATATATAGTAATCATTGATAATCTAACTCTATACACTCTTTGTACTACATACATATATAATACCACTATTCCATGACCAACCCCACTAGGGCCACACCCAGATGTTTATTAAGACAATAGTAACTCTCTAATCCATCCTATAATAGGGTAGTCATTATATAATAGCACAACGTATGAAATATGCATAATTAGAGGAAATTATGTAATTATCCTTTACACAGAAACCTCTAATTATATTACAATCATGAAAGAAAATAAGGTTATAATAATCCAAGATGAAAAGACTGCCTATAATAACCTCTAGTATAACCATTGTGTAAAAATTAAAACATATCCAATGTAATAAGGGAAACAAATCATTCCATACTTGAATCTTGCGGTATACTAATCTAATTGTAGATGGGGAGGAATATTCCTTCTAAGGAACTCCTAAAAATAACCACAACTTAAAATCACCATCACCCAGATCCACAAAGATCCTCAAACACCCCCTAACCAATGACATCTTCTAACTACCTGATATCTTTATGATACATGATACATGTGAGAATGTACCATGCTGAGGTGATTACATTAATACTGGGTACAAGTTATTGAATTCAATAAGCAATGGAAGATAAATAAATAGTTACTTCATCCAACATGGAAAGGAGGGAGAATAAACCCAAAAAAACAAATATAATAATAGAGGTAATTATAGAGTAAGAGGATGATAAAGAGGTTGTAAGGTGTTGTTTTTCCTAGGCAGATAATGATTATGAGTTTTTATACATCTCCATGTGTCTATAATGTATTGATGAATGTAGCCCAATCAAAAACATATCAGATATGGGAAACACACACACCTTTGAAGGAATGTCATTACTGAGGGGGTGCTGACCCCATGAGGTTTATTGGCATATTCTAATATATGCACGATTAACTAAGGGTACCACTCCATATATATAATACCCATATACTAGGGTATGTAAAGTGGTATTTTTAATCATACATATATAGAAAATTGTTTAACTACACCATGGCCTATACGTGTTGTTAGGTGGATTTCCAACCCCAATGTCACTCTTAGGATTATAGTCATGTCTCAACATCATCCAACAAAATTGGATGATGTGATGTGATATTATGTCACCATGCCATATCATTTACATTTAAATAAGGAAACTATTATATGCTACATATAATTTTAATCGGAATAGACTACTTACATGTCAAATTTGATGCCCTAATGTAGGATATACAAGAGTTATATCCTTAAAAGATAAGTACAAGATGTGTCCCTTAGGTTATATGATGTTTACCACTATTTTGATTTAAATCCATGTCCCAGAGCTACACTCAGTGTGTGTAAAGGAAAACACATTATATGTGGTCCATGGAACATAGTATGTGGTACCACCAAAGTCTTATCATGTGTACCTCTAACAGATGGATTAGTTTTCCCATTAGAGTCACCAATCTTTTAGGCTTCACCACATAATGTGTTATATTAATCTCAACCAATAAATGACTGCTTACATAAAATATAGACTATGTGAAATTTGTTCTATTGAAGTACAAGACATGTAGTCAGTATTTTTATTGAAATTATATCAGTTTCCCAATTATTTGTTTCCTCCATAGGCTAGATATATATCTATGTAGTGGATTCACCGATGGACTTAAAGATGGTGGAAACTCCTCTGCACACCAATCTATAACATTCAGTTTTTATAAATCCATATTCATGTCAAATTATACATGATATATCATGTATTTCATTTCAATTTATGGGTTTAATCCTTATTCTTCTCTAAAACTTACACCATGGATCATCATATCTTCAATAAATCCCCATCTCTTTCATTAATCACATAAAACAATGTGGTCACAATCTTTAATCATTTTGCAAACCAGAATACTAGTCAAATCACTAGCATAAAAAAGCTATAAGACATACACATGAACAACAATAGTTGAAATGAGAAATAGAAATGTTAATTCATCAATGGAAATTGATAATATATCCATTAATCACGACTCTAGAAATAAATATGTTAAATAAAATCAGCACAAAAATTATTTATGGCCTAAGATAAATAATCAACACAATTATTCTAATGGAGAATAAATAAAGGATTCAAAGATGGAATAATAATTCATGATATATATATATGTGAAAATAAATGATAAATAATACACTAATAAGAATCCCAACATCACAATTAAATTGATAATTATTAAATACTTAGTATTCAAAAACAAAATTGGTTTTCTGCAAGAAATCCCTCATTGATTAGGAGTCTAATAGAATCTGACTGATGATCCATAAATCTCCATATCAGACATAAAATTATGTCATAATGAGCGAACTACCTCTCTACTAACAATATCCATGGGTTATGTGGCTAACTATGAGTATTTTCATCAAATAGTTTTGAAAATTGGAGTATATGGATTAGGATAATAAATATTTGGAAAATAAATAAATTAATCATTTAAATGATTTTTTATCTAAAATACTTCCATGATTGAGCATCAACCCATGGTCCGATACAAATGAAATTTATCTTATAACTAGGATAAACCCTATGTTCTAATTCAATAAAAAGTATTATATTTCCCATTTAATTTTATCAATAATAATTCCATTATAACTAAAATGAATCATATGTTTTTTTTAATACATTTAATATATCGATTCAAAGGCCCTACAATGTGAATAATACCAGGAGAAATCATAAGATAACCCAAAAATATATTTTGGTATATCCAAAAGGTCTAATTATAAAATCTAGAGTTGTTACATTCCAGATGAATCAATTATAATGGGATGTGATACCTATAAAACTAATGTTGCCACAATGTGGGATGGTATTGTATGGTGAGATGGTGGTGGCTTAATATGATCCTTGATTAGTGTATATAGTGGTTTGATAATGATTTACCTTGGGTAATGACTAATTAGTGTTAAGGATTAGATATGTTAGTGCGAGTGGGATTCAGAATATCCATGAGGACTCATGAATCAATAGTTGAGAAGAGTAGAATGTTTTATACAGATCATGTGGTATATAGTAAGATGATGGGATGATGAAAAATATATTATTGGATTATGTAAGAAAATATTCACTCTCCATGAGTGTTCTCACTGTCTCTTTGTGACAGCAAGTTGTGAAAATTGGTTTCAAGACATGGAATTCACTTCATGTAAGTATCAGATCATTAGAAGAATAAAAAAAACACACGGTATTGATAGTATTAATTATGAATAGAAGAGTGATGATAATGTGTGACATGGAACAGAGTTATATTAAGTGATCTCAAAATTAATATAGTGTATTGAGTCTTTTTCCAATAAAGATATTTTTTAACTATGTAATATAGAGAACCTAAAGTGTTCTACCTTCCATGATAAAGGATTATCATTTTGGTGTGTCAAGGTTTTTCCAATGATTTATGCATGCAGTTTCAGGATCACCTAATGGTCAAAGAACATCATTAACATTGTATTGTGGAACATATATTTGAGATTGATATATAATATGATACCGGTCATGGTAGATTGTGATGAGGTTTTTATATTTTACCATATTACTAATAGCTAGGGTGATATATGCATCATGATGAGAGTTAAGGTATAGGATATTTTTAATTGTTATGCTCCTACATATCCTAATGGGGGGATATTGGGGTATTAGTAATGTGGTATACCTTATGTGGTTATTTTGATATTGAAAAAGGTCTTTATCATATTTCCCTCCTCATTAATTGATTCCATCACATGTGATTATCCATGAGACAAAACCAATCTTGTGGTTCAGATCAAGATAATGGTTAGTATTAGATAAAAAAATTATGGATCCAATTAATTTATGTTTCATATAAAATGATGATGTAATTTTATATAGAGATTTCCTTGAGAATTAAAATTATAGTGTGGATATTACACCTCCTCGGTGTTGAATATTATATAATGTTGGGTTGGTCACTCTCATATTAAAGATCCTTCATCACTCTATATTAAAAGACCCGACTTTGTTTTTTAGTTTACCTTAATTGGATTTTTATGCACATGGGTTCATATTTTTTTCCATTGATATGATTATTATACACCCAATATTTGTGTTGTTTTTAAGTCACCTCATTAGGATTCTAATGAAATTATATGATGATATTTTTGGTAGTAGTATTTCAAAAGTGTGGGGGTCATGTTTCTTGGTTTTCGCATTGGCATATTATTACCCAATGTTGGTTCTTGATTGTAATATTGTACAACATTATTTACTTTCTCCCAGATGTGGTAATTTCATATGATGGTGTATATAAGGGAATTACTGGGTGTAAACTACATAATTATATACTCACACACTATATGGGTACCCTAGTGTGTATATAGACATTATGTTTGGATTTCATGTGACATAGTTTATAGGGTATTTCATTGGTGTTGGAAGATATAGTTGGGTGATTGGAATTGGAAGTGATGGACTTGAGTTAGTGGTTTTTACCTATATGTATTTTTATATTTTTTTTATATTTTAATTGATTGTTGTTATGGGACATTCCATTATATGATTTCTGAATAAGATGGGTACACTTTTATTATGGTATTTAATGTCTATTTTAATTAACAGATGTCATTTATATAATTTTCAATGAATTTATTTTATGTTATATATATTGATTCCATTATTAATTTGTCATAATATATGTTTATACAAATATTACACTCTCCCCATGTCAGTTACATAATATCACAACATGATAACTGTAATGACCCGACCATAAACATTACAGAGTCTACATAATTAAACTAAAATTCACTTTCATACATTACCAAATATCATTTTGGTTTATAAATTTAGAAAATTGGGTTAAAAATTAAAAATATGAAACTCATATATTAAAAATTAGACACTTTTAATCAATATAAAATTTTTTACAACATGAAACTATTAAAAGAAAACATGATTTTCTTCTATAATAATACTTCACAACTATAAGCATGAATTATTCAATCACATTACCAATAAAAAATCTCAATGATTTTTCTAAAAAAATTAATGTGCACCAAATCTCTATAAGGTACATATATGGAAAAATTAAACCATTATTCCCTGAATGAAAATATAGTAATAATTTTAAAACATTTACAAATAAAACATAAATTATTTATCTTACTTCATAAAATCATATGTCTCCTATAAAACAATATTTATTATAAATATATAATAAAATATAACATGGGGAATCATTTTAATATCATCACTAACGTTTAACGTAGTTGTCTTTTATACATAGGGAGTGACCATAATGGTAACACTTGGAATAACAATCGTTGTGTATTCCCATAGTTTCATAGGAGAAACCTAGCAGGTTAACGCCATCCCACTAGCCAATAAGTTAGTGAGATATAATGGTCTCTCAAACCCTTCGATTATCACATAACCAATCATTATCATAAAAATTCCCATGATTCATAACATGATCATAACACAAAATTTATATATAAAATAATCATTCTTGAGGAAAATAAATTATACATTTTGAACACAGTTCCATTTTTAAGATGCCACACAGTTATAAATAAAAAATATTTATTTGAAAATACAATTATAAATTGAAAGGGAAAATAAAATAAACCATGATTCATGAATGATTGATAATATTATTATTCAATATAAATTAGAAGAAAATATTTAATTATATGATTTGTAAATTGAAAAGATATATTTTCTAAAATGTCCCCTCCTTTATATCTGAATGATATTTTTACTTGTACATAATGTCATATATAATAAAATTATATTCATTAATTAATTAATTACAAAAAATTACCACATATATGTTATTTAATAAAATTTTATTAAGTTCTTTAATTGTTATTTTGATGATTTATAAAGAAAATAATCATCATTATAGAAGTGTTCATTTCATAGATTATTAGACGGGTCACTTGAGTATAATTACTAGTGTTATTATAAAATGGAAGCATTAATCCTGAAGTTAAATGAAATGCTACTAATATGTTTCTATAATTTAAAATGAACTATTATTTTTTATTAAATTATGATTATTCATTAGAAAAAACATTAATGATAATTGTTTGGTCTATTTTTAGTGGTTTTTTAGACCATCAAAAACATGTTTCGTTTTATTTTACTCTTAGGTAAATAAAATATCTCTAGAAAATTTAAAATGGTATAAAATAGATATTAAAGTCCATTTTTACCATATTAATGGGTTTATTACCCGAAATTAAGGTGGTAATGGAAAATGAAAAATAAGAATCCACAAAGAAAATGAACTGGCATGTTACAAATGATGTTTCCATTTTGTAGAATAGGAGGAGAATAATAGAGGATTGATGATGAATATTCAATTAAATAAAATAAAATTATAGTATATATATGATAATGGAGTTATCATGCATCTTCAGAGAGGGAAGGTGTTGATATAATAGAAAGAAAAAATAACTAATTAATTTAAATGAGAACAAAAGAGGATTTTACCTCTTGAATTTCCTTTCCTTGACAACCTCCATAAAAAAATTGGTTATGTTGTTGTGGTGTAGAAATAAGGACTTGGATGTGGTTAAGTGTCTTGGTAATTTAATTAGAAAGAATTTAGGTATCATTAATGTTTTGAAGGTGTGAGGAGAAGAGGTGGTGGGGGGTTTTATTTATTGGGAGATGAGATAGGTGTTTTTTATTATTTTATTAATTAGACTATTATTTTTGATCATGATTATAAATAGTCATGATTTTTGTGTCAAGGTATAGTAAATACTGCATGTGAGTTTTAAATAATTGGTTATTACATAAAAAATGAATTAATGATTCTTTTATTTAATTTTAATGTTATATACTGAAAATTAAAATATTTCACTATTATTAGAAAATATATATATTTCAGAAAAATCCAAAACATTAACTTAAACAATTTTTTGAATTTTAGATTTCAAAAATGAACTCCTCTTTTTTAGAAATAGTTTGTGAATTTGAGAAAATTAAATTCTAATTAAAATTATCTTTTAATTGAAAAACTATAATTTTAATATTATAAATGATTTTATGGAACATTAAAATATTAATTAAGATCATTAAATATTATGTTATAGTTATAATACGATGAAACAGTATTTTATGAATATATTTTATAAAAAAATATCTTTAACCCGTTATATATATTATAATATTGAATATAAAAATTTACATTTCACCGAAATACCAACACTTAAGTGATGATTTAAAAAAAATTATTTACTTATTGAATTATATAAATGTATCATATTTTCAGTTATGATATAACTATATTTTATTTAAACATTAATATGTTAGGTTCTTATTCCATTTGTCAAATTACTATACCAAATAGTTAAATTACTATTTTAAAGGCTATGTGACTATTCCATTAGTATAGATTCCATAATTTCTCTAAATACCACTTAATTAATTATAAATATATAGGGAATTTAACTATATAATTATAGAACTAAAACATACTATTCTATATGTAACTGGTTTGTAACATTCTCTCCCCTTCTAGAAATTGTATCCTCATAATAGTTTTCTCCTAGGAAATTGGTGAGTATATCTTTCCCTCATAGAATTTTCAAATTATCGAGATATTAATTCAACCATGGCGTTTCTCCGAAAAACCTTAACAAGATGAATTATATTATTCCCTAATACATTATCTCTATGATCAATAATATTAGAAACCTCTTCCATATCTAAAATGTTATATTCTATATGAACATCCTTATGGATCAGAAAATGAGTCGAATAAATAAAATACTTTTATTAACATTAAAAGATGAAAACATTGTTTAACTGGGACAAGTATGGAGGAAAATACACTTAGTTGGCAATCAATCCTACATTATTTATGATTTAATACAGCCTTAGGAATTTTGGAAATATCTTCCCCATCGTACAAAAAATGAATCACTATTTCAAATGGAGAAACACTGAGAAAGACATTATCACAAACCTCAATATAATGATCCTTCATATGGTCATCCATATAAATTTTATTTCTACTTTTAGTGGTCTTCAAGTGTCACTAAATCATCTAAAATTTTTATATCATTCTCTCCACCAATTATAGTCCCATCAACATTGTTTTACCTACTTCATTCCAAAAAACATAGAGTTCAACACTTATTTCCACATAATTATTCAAATTGTAGTACTTATATACTGGAACGAAAACAATTATTTAATCAAAATTCATCCAAATAATGATGTTGATAACAAATTCCCTGATTGTCTATTGAATAAGTTTGTAGCATATCCTCCAATATCAGAATTTTTTTTCTCTAACTGTTCATTACATTGAGGCTGAAAAGTAGTGTTAAATGTAATTTAGTTCCCAATTACATATAATGGAATTTACATAAGTTAGAAGTGAACATGGTGTTATGAGCAGATAAAGTGGAGTGAGGAACCAATCATAACATGAATATATATTTAAGGAACTATTGATAAAGACCATACAAGGATATACTATCAAGAATGAAATGAAAATGTGTTTAATTAGACAGTAAATCAACAATAACTGAAATTAAATTGTCACCTCGATAAGTTTTTGGTAGACCACAATGAAATACATGGATATCTTTTTCCATTTCAACTCTGGAACTGGAAAAGTTAAGAATCATCATCTTCGGTAATTGTCATTCTACTTTTACCTATTGACAATTCAACCATATCACGGTACCGTTCCAAATATATTGTTATATTTCATCCTGCCAGTAATAGTCCTGATTGTCTTTGTAAATTGTAGTACATCGATGGTGAACTAAAAATGGAGAACTATATGCTTTACGTAATAACTCATTCTTAAACTGCGAATCACAAGGCAGATATAATTCCTTCTCAAATCTCAAAACACAACATTTATTAATATTAAATTATTTCTAGTTGTCATTTTTATGAATTCAAATATTTTTTTATAAATAATTGTCTTTTTTAGCATACTGAATTCTGTCTATTATAGATAATTACAGTTACACCTGAAATAAAACAATACAATTTCTCCCATCAAATAATTCCCAAGAAACATTACTCAATTCATTAACTAATGGCTAATGTTTCAAACATAACATGGTTAATATAGAATTATGTTTTCGACTCCAGGAATCCATCACATTTTTTTCTTTTCAAGGATTATAATTGATCATGCAATCATAATCTTTTCTAATTCACAACCATATTTCATACCACATGTTCAATTCCTTCTATGTTAATATATACTCCAAACTTTTATGATCAATATATATTTCACACATTACACTATATAGATGATGAATCTAAAATTTTTATAGGTAAAACCACTACTAAAAATATCTAAATCATGTTTTTTATAATTTAAATCCTTGGGATTATGTTGTTGATAAGGATAAAAAATTAGTTATGTATTCGGTTTGAGAATGCAACAATGTCCATTTAAATAAGCATCAATATAGATGAATAACTCCCTATTTCTAGAAGATAAGGTAAAAATAGAACATTCACAAATATTATTTTCATTTCCATAAAAAACATCATTTATCTGTCCAAATATATTTAACCAATTTTTATGTAATGTTAATTATTGGGTTAGATAACCGTCAATTTTTTTAACAAAATTTCAGAAATATCCTATCAATTCAAGAAAACTAAAAATATCAGTAACATTTTTAGGCCTTGTAAATTCATCAAAAATATATTTTATGGGATCAAATGATATTCCATCATGATTTTCAACATTCTCCAGAAGTGAAACATATTGAAACCAAAAATCATATTTTATAAATTTATCATATAATTTATTAATTTTAGGGTTTAGATAATTCTCCTAAGATTATTTTCATGATCCTCATAATGTTTTGAATAAATATCAATATCATCAATGAAAAAACATATTTAAATATCAATAGAAGATTTTAATTATATTAACAATAATTACATAGTGAATTATTCAATACAAAGGTTATACCAACAATTTCATAATGCACATATCCAGTATGACATGTTGTAATCATAATTTCGAACTCATTCACCTTCACCTAATTGATCTTGGATCTCAGGACAATCATGAAAAAATATTGATCTCTTAGGAGCTGATTGAACAAGTCATTGATATGAGGAAAATGATACTTATAATGAACAATGATGTCATTCAATTCACTATAATCATTGCATATCATTATAGAACCAAATTTATTATAAAAAAAGAAGAATCCCAAGGTGAAGTGCCTAGAAAAATGAATCTATTATATAGAAACTCGTGCTACATACTTTTCAATTCTATATGTTATTCATGATCATTTAAATAAGGGGGTTTTGAAAATTGACATGCATCGCGGACTAAATTAAGATCAAACTCAACTTCACAATCAACTAGATTATTGTGAATATCACTAGAAAAAACAATAAGATACTCATTTAAAAATAGAAAATCATTAATATGAATAGTTTCATTATTTTAAACAATATGTGAATGAAAACATTCATTTCAATATTTTAACATTTTCTCATCTTCCTGAAAAGTTATCAACGGTATAGGTTCATTCTTGTATAAAAAATGAAGCACTTTCAAAAAGACAACATCTCAATCTATTCAATGAATCTTGGCATGGTAAATAGAAATCCAATATATACTGAGAATAAAATCAATTTATACGTGGTAATATAGGAAAATATATGCTGGTAAATTATTTCTACAAACATCGATAGGTTGATTCTTATAATTTCTTTCATCCTTAATATTTCCCATCAGTGTTTTTCCATAACTTATTTCTTAATTTATTAAGATGAAATTTCCATTTTAGCAAATAATTTCATAGTAATGAATGAATTTGAAGACCCTGAATCAAGGAAGACATTAGGTGAATATGATTGACCAGTAATATACATTATACAACATCATTTAATGGGCCAACATCTACAAATGTAGATGAAAACGCTTTCAACAAAACATTATGATTATAGTATGGTATCTTCCTATAATATGGGTTCTTCTTTAGACACCATTTTCTTAATGACACATCTCATTACATTTTATAGATTTTATAACTCATATATCATAATTGTTCTAATCATTATCAGATTTTAGTCCGTGTAATTACAACCAATTTTACCAAACGTACCACATCAAAAACACTTACTATACTTCAAAAGAAATTCTCTTGTGTATTTTTACCACAATTATCTTAAATTGAAAACATAAATTTCTTACCCTCATAATCCTTTGGTTAATTATTTCCTTTTTTCGGACCAACTCAACATAATTTTCTACAAGTTTTCAAAGAACACATGATCATTAAAAACATCATTTCCACCTTCTCCGCACATCTAAGATGTTTTTTATTTGATTTGAATTCATTATAAGTCAGTGCACTTTGTTATTTTTTCATTAATGCTGAGTAAAAATGATTGATTTTAATATCAATATCCTAGAAAAATTGGGGGGGGGGTACCATTCCAATCAAGTGAATAATCCTTAATATGGATCCATTGAATCCTTGTATTATCCCAATTATCGTACTTTTTTTCTATCGTAATGTAATTCACCTAATGAAAATAGTTATCAATGAAAATATTTTTGTATAACTCTCCAAAAAAAAAATTCCATCTCCTTTTTATCCTTGATATTCTAGACCATCAACTACTAGTTTTCGACTTCACCTTCAAACATTAAATATAATGAACTATATTTTGCTATTATGAACACCCAATGAATTAAAAAATATTTTTGACGGACTAAATCCACCTTTAAACTAACATCAGGCCTAGAAATCCACTAAACTAATGAGGGTGTTGACTCGAAAATGGATCCACTGCTGACAAATTCTTTTGAGGTCAATCTAGGTAATCTTGTTAATGGATTCCACCACAATTTATAGCCTGACCAAATGAATCCATTACTATAAAAAAACATTATAATTCCACTTACCACATTTCAGGTTGTAGATTTAGAAGGATTTCATCCTTAAGGATCTATCCTACTTCTGCTTCCCTGGTTCTTCTACATAAAACCATTCTGATCAGAAACATATCTGAATAAGAAACATGATAATCATTAAATAATAAATCATTCAAACATAATCCTAATTTAAAAAAAATATGGGTATTATATTAACATTATCCAGAGACATGAACTTATTTAATCCTTTATCTAATACCATCAGTAATGATAAAAAATTAAACATTATAAAATATATTTTATTCAACTATAATTCACTTTTATACTTTCCCAAATATCATTTAGGCTTATAGGTTTATTGAATTTTACCATAACCTCAAACATAGATTCTCATATATTATAAGGTATACACTTATAATGAATTTCCATTTTTTTATAATGATAATATTTTAATAACAAACCTATCTTATTTCCATAATAGAATATCAAAACATTAAGCTTGAATTCTTCTCCTCCTTTACTGATTCCAAATAATAGCTTTTACACATAAAACAAATGCACTTTTTCATTCCTTATGATATCATATGTTTCATATAAAACTATGTAAATAATTAATTAACCATAAAGGGTAACTTGTGGCATCATTTTAATACCACTCTTACATATAATATTTCTCTCTTATATACACATGGAGTAACTATAATGGATAAAAAGAAATATCCATCCTAGTATATTCCCATAATCTGTTAAGAGAAACTTAACCGGTTCACTCTGTCCCTTTACTAAATGCATTGTAGAGTTATAAGGGGATCACCCAACCAATGTTTATCATAGAACCACCAATAATCATAAAAATTCCCAAGAAGCATTTTATGATCATAAAAAATATGTCTTTCATAAAGGAAACATTTTTTAAGATAATAAATTTTTCTTTTTTGAAAACAATATTCATTTTAAATAATCAATGCAATTATAAGGGAAAATATTCATCTTTAACATTAACATGTAAAAAATCTAAATGATTAATAAAATAAATAAGGCATATTGAATAAAAGAAAACCACTTATCCCATAAAATAATATAAAAATTATTTAATAATAATTATTGAAAATTGAAAAAGGATTTTTAAAAATAGGTTCACTTACCTATGTCCAAACGCATTCTATAATTGTACATAATTTCTCACATAATAAAATTAAATAAATAAATTAATTAATTAATAAAATTTTCAACATAAATATTATTCATTAACATTTTATTTTTTTCATTTATAATAATTTTTATGTGTTGTAAATATCAGAATTTTCGTTCTAGGAGCATTCTTTTTCTAGATTTATGATATGTTCAGTTGAGTAAAATTAGGTGTTTTTTTTTCAAATGGATGAAAAACACAAAAAATAGAATGAAATTGTTCTAATATGTTTTAATAATTTTCAATGACCCAATATATAATTTTATTTCTAATATGAAGATTATTCATTAGACAAAACATTACGGATAAATGATTGGTTTTTTGGAAGTTTTTATAAAAAAACTTGTTCTATTTTATTTAATTAATTTGTCAATTAATTAGTATAAAAAAATTATAAATTTATAATATACTTATTAAAATATGGTTTATCCATAATGTATTTATGACCATCATTGAATGTGGTTATGGAAAATGAAAAATCCTAGTCCATGAAGGCAGTGATTCGACATGTCATGGATGGTGTTTGCATTTTTTTTAGAATAATAGGATACGAGATTAGGATTGATAGAGAATACTTCATTTAAAAATTAAAATTATTTTTTTTATTTGATACTAGAGTTATCATTATACCTTTTATAGGGAATTATATGATAATGTCAAATGATATAAATAAAGAACAAATTATAAAGATAAACAATTATTTTTCCTCTTGAATACCGTCTCCTTGAAAACCATCCTAAAGAACATGTTTTTGATATTTTGTGGAGACAAGAAAGACACAGACATGGGTAAGAGGCATGTGAAGGGAATGATATGTCTATAAGTTTCCATATAACTTTTTCATCAATATATGTTTTAAAAATCAAAAACACATTTTCTTAATGAAAATTATCATTCTCACAAAATCGGTTTCTTAAGGAAAATTTTCTTTCTATAAGAAATTTTTTAACATTACCTATGGAGTTCAATGTCTTTTACAATATATCTTAAATAAAGTCTAAATATTTTTTTATTTCAAAATTTTGATACTTATCTAAAACCTCATAATCTTTTAGTTTCATATATTCTATGTCCAATTGTTTTTAGACTCTGAATTCTCTAAAATTCAAACTCCAAATTCTCTAAAATCTAGACTCAGAATTCACTAGAATTCAGACTCTGAAATATCTAAAATTTAGACTCTCAATGTGCTCATTTTCAAACTCTTAATTCTATGAAATTTAGACTTTGTATTCTCTAAAGTTTATATTAGGAATTATCTAAAATTTAGAATTCAAAATCTCTAAAATTCAGACATCAATTTCATTGAAATTAAGACTCTGAATTCCTCAAAATTAAGAAGTTGAATTCCACAGAAAATAGAATTTGAAGTCCTCAATATTCATATTCCAAGTTACTCAGAAATAAGAGTCCAAATTACTTAGAATTCAGACTCTTAATTCCTCATAATTCAGAGACGAAATTCCTTATAAATCAGATTCAAAATTCCTCATAACTCATACTTCAAATTCCTCAAAACTCAGACTCCAAATTCCGCCAAATAAATACTTACAATTCTTCCGAATTAATATTATTAATTCATTGGAATTCAGACTATGTATTTATCATAATTAAGACTTGGAATTTATCAGAATTTAGACTCTGAATTCCACATAATTCATACTCTGAATTCTTCAAAATTCAGATTCTGAATTAATGAGAATTCAGACAACTAATATCTCATAATTAAGACTTGGAATTACTCAAAATTCAGACATTGAAATCTATATTTCCAATATTATAAATATTCATATTTGTAAAATTTACATTAATAAAAACTTGTTTCAATTTTATCAGAATATAGTTTTTGAAGCATGATAATATTTTCCCTTGTTTTTCTTACAAAAGACGATTTCATAGAATTTGTTTCTCACTAACCATTGGATGAGTGAAACTTGTACAAGTCCCTCAAAAATTCAAATTGAAATATGACCATTGTCAGAGGGATTTGACCGTTGGAATCCTCGGAAACTAATAGGATCTCATTTGAAGGATCTCAACAAATATTTAAAGTGATTACATGTTGTGATGTTGTGATTTTATTTTTAGAGAGAGAGGCTCTCTAGATTTGTTTCATTGGTAAACAGCTTTTTCAGCCATGAACAACTTGTTCAGCTTGAATTGTGATAATCCAATTATCGATGTGTACATTTGATGGATTTTGGGGATAGGAAGAAATAGGTTCCAACAACCATAATGTTCTAGAATAAATACAGAGGTGTAGACTACCATAATTTTCAAGGACTTGTGGGGATAGCAAGACAGACTCTAGAATTCTTATCATGAACATACCCTAGTGTGGGTAAGACAAAATTTAATAAATGTATAAATCAAAGGACCTTTATCCAAGGTTGTTGGATACCCTTATCTTTGGGTTAAATGTTTTCTTACTTGTTTACTTATTTTTTGCTACAGGTTTTATTTCCACTGAATTTTTTTTAAATAAATTATAACATTCCGATACATTATTATACATTTAAACTATGATAAATAAGATTCTATAAACTTTAATATAGAATATTTCCATAAGATAAACATGCTTAATTTTTTTTATGTCGAACATGTTTAATATTAGGTTTCTTATAAATTGGACATGGGCCCTTCCAATTATTACATTGAGTTAGATCCAAAGAGTGTTTGTGAATTTACCTTTTTTAACTTTTGTAGACATTGATTCTCTTAAAGATAAGAGTGATTTTTTAAAACTCGTAATTCACCCCTTATATTTGAGCATCTTCATCTATATTCTGATCCTACAATTGGTATCATAGGATGTCTCTGAAATACTTATACTCTCATATATGTTTTTTTCCTCAACATTTCTATCGTAATGTTACTTGATAATCTTTTTCTTAAACAATTTTATCTTTTTTATAAACGTTAATTACTAACGTGTTTTGTGGAACATATATTTTCTTATAAAAATCATAGGAATGAACGTTGGATCAATTGAAAATTTAAATCATACCAAATATTCAATCATAGATTATACTGATTATAATTACTGTAAATATAGGATGAATAATTTTGTTATTAGCACTGGAGTGTATAACTTCTTCATGCTTTTTTGTGAATACAAGATTCCTAAGAAGAAAATCAGAACATTCTGAAGTTTGGATAAACAAGAATATCAATTAACTACAATGTAAACAAAACTCTTTTATGTTCTATGACCTGGAATATATACATTCAAATATCTTATATTTAAGCTACAAAATGAATTTCGAAGAAACATGAAGTTACAAACATTGGAACATTTAATGTGATATAAACTAGAAGAGATTTTTTAAGAGCTGAATATCCTAGATATTTATTTCCTCATGGTGAACCAATTTGCAAAGTGCAATTAATATTTATGAATATTGTTAAAAATCACAATCTATGAGAGATAAAGGACTTTATGAAAAAAAAAAATTGTGTACAAGATAGCAGATTTCATGCATAATGAGTTGTAATCCAAATGAAATTGTATTAATGAGAATAAGAAAGTATCTAACATTATTATTGATGAGTTATTAGTAAATCTTCTTCAGCATTAATCCAGAATGAATAGAGATGTTGGTTTTAATAAAAAGAAGCATGGAAATATAAGAATTGAATTTACTACTAATTCTAAATCCAAGACTCTAGAAAGGGTAACTAGATCTAAAGATAAGAAAGTTGTTTTTATATATGAATCAAGTGACAATGAACAGTCTAAGAATGAATTATCCAATCATGCTCAACGGATGAACAAGATTGTGGGAAAATTGATTTTTAGAACATATATAAGATAAAAGAAAAAAAGGAAAATAATGATTCTGAAGTAACATGTTATGAATGAAAATGAATAGGAAATATTAGGGCTGATTGTCCTATTATTAAGTGAAGGCATAGAAAGGAAAATCATTCTGATAGGTAGAGAAACAAGTAGTACAAATATATGGCTAATAATTTCTTTAATGATAATAACATAAGGAGTGCTGGTGGTGGTGACTCATTAGATGAATATTCGGAAAATGAATCTTCCGGTCAGAAGAATATAGGTCTTATAGTAGGATAACCTGTTAAAAATCATTGTCTTATGTATAAGGAACATTGTGCTGAATCACTAACCAATATTTCGTTAAATTATAATTTTAATAATAATGAATATTAAAAATCATCAGAAGACTAATCTTCCTCATATGAAGATAACACCTTACCTTCATTTTAAGAAGTCTCTTGATTTTCTAAATAACTTCATAATGCTAACTCTATGATTAAAGAGAAGTTTGAGAAAAAAATTCATGAATTTCTATTTAGACAAAAGAAATATCAGCTCTTTATGAATATATTGATATGAATACCCAATATTTATAAAAAGTTTTTTAATTCCATAAGGTTTTTAATTCTGAGAAGGATAAACTTTTTAAGGATCATGAAATGGTCATTTCTATGAAAAATGTTTTACCAAATTACTCAAACCCTAAAACTAATTACTATGAGGATAAGAATTTTTTAATTAGAATTAAATCCAAAAATATTTACTTATAGAAACTACTATCGAATTTCATTTCTAGAATGAAGTAATTTGGTAAAAAAATTACAACTTCATCCTCTCAGGAATAGTTCTAGATTTGTTTATACTCACAAAAAACTAGTTTTTTGTCATAACTATTTTGTTCCTCAAGGTGATCCATTTTTAAATAATTGTCAATGTGGTGGAAATTTGGTTAAAAATTGTTCATTAATGAAAAACCAATACATAGGCTTTCATAGGTATTATTTTTCTAAGAAAATGTTGATAGCTAAGATTTTTCTTTGTGAAAAAACTAGATCAATGCAATTTTGGATTCTGAAAGTCTAACTATTTAATTTTCATGAAAATAAATGAATCACCCACAATAATACATGGTAAATGGATATTGGATATTATCATCACCTGATTGGTAACAAAAAACGTATTTGAAAATATTATCAAAGAAAAAAGAAGAAAACTAACTTTTAGAGTTAATCATCAGTGACAAATTGATATTATATGTTACAATTTTCTTCCTAAAAAATAATAAATTTCAAATTTTTTATTTGTTAATGATCTTAAGAACAACCTTAATAGCATGATCCAATTATGTGATCAAGGTCGCCTTGTGAATTTTAGTAATGATAAATTCTTAGAACACAATTTGAAGAATGGTTTTAATCTCACTACCCATAGGAATGTGAATGTATACACACTTAACGTAGAAGACTTTAGGATCCAAGATGTACCTTGTTTTCGTGGAATAGAAGATCTATCATGGTTGTGGTATAGAAGTCTAGGATATTGTAAACTTAGGAAACTATGAAAACTCTTAAATATAAGACTTTATAAAAATATACGAGAGCGTAGATTGAATTCTTCAAAAGTTTTCGATCCTTGAAAAATAGAAAGAAACATAATTCAAGCATTAAATCAATCGGTGAAGTCTCAACAATTAATGCATTATAGATAGTGCATATGGATCATTTAAGTACATAAAAAACATGAAGTATTGGAGGATAATATTATGTATTTTTTCTAGTTGATGATCACACCATATTTACATGGTTCTATTTTATAGAAAAAAAATCTTAAGCCTTTTATTATTTTAAAACCTTTGGATCCTAAGAAAAAAAGTGAAAAACCTTCCATTGATAATGATTCCTAGTGATCATGGGGGAGAATTTCAAAATTCTTATTTTGAAACTTTTTGTAGTAAGAAAGGAATTACTCATAACTTCTCATCCCCAATAACACCAAAAAATTGTGTTTTGAATGAAGAAATATAATTCTTCAAGAGATAACCGGAACCATGTCAAGTGAATATTCTATTTCTAAAAATATTTGGGATGAAAATGTTTGAACTTTTTTTTATACATTAAATATAGTTTATATCAGATCTTTTGTTAAAAAAACACCTTATGAATAATGGAATTTTCGAAAATGTAATGTTTCTTTAATAAATGTATTTGGATTCATAGTATTCATATTGAATACTAAAGAAAAATAATATAAGTTATCACCAAAATCTAATGATGGCATTTTCTCAGAATATTTCACTACATCTATGGTTTATAAGGTTTTTAAAAAAATTATTACAATACTGAAAAAATAGTTCATGGTAAATTTACTGAAAGTGATCTTTTTGTTTTTAAACATTATCAAACCACATATTCGGATGTGTTTTCAAAAACTAATTAATGACCCTTGATGGAAGAATATTCAAACAAGGAAAATACTCCAAAAATTGATTCTAAATTATTTACCCAAGAATATTTTCTACCTTATGTTGATGAATGGGTTTTCTAAAACTCAAATCAGTAGTTTCTTAAGAATAATGACAGTGATAGTATCAAAGGTTATGTAAATCAACCGGTATGGATATGATGTTTTTTAATAAATTAAGTATAACATCTACAATTTCATTCCCAATTAGAACCAAGAAGCATTGATGATGCTTTAGGTGATGATGATTGGATTAAAACTATAAATGATGAACTATATGAATTCTAAAGGAATAATGAATGGACCATGGTTGAATGGCCTAAGGGAACTTCAATAATTTGATTAAAATGTGTGTTCAGAAATAGATGTTATGAAAATGGAATCTTTGTAAGAAAAAATACAGATTCATTTCTAAAGTCTATAATCAACAAGATGGAATAAACTATGATGAAAACTATGTTCCAATTGCTAGAAGTGAATCTATTTGTATACAACTAGCCATTGAAACATTATTTAATTTAACACATTTTCAAATGGATTTAATGTTTGACTTTGTTAAAAGATATGTTCAATAAGAAGTTTATGTTGAACAAACTCCTAGATTTGAAGACATAAAACATCCTATAAATGTTTTATAACTTACGAAAGCATTATATGGATGGAAACTATCACGACCTGTCCTCGGGGCCCATGCCGTTACTACCCCAAGCCCGCCTTCCATAGGCCAGGGGCTGGCGACTAGCACCAAGGTGTAAATCCCAGAAAAAGGGAAGGCATTGCCTTTGAAAATAAACAAGCACCACAGAGTAAGCAAGCAGAAAGGTAAACACTAAGCAAAAACTGTAACAAGCTATGATAAAAGTAAAAGGGGCCGGAAATACGAGCCCAACTGCAAAGTACAACTGAAAGGGAAAACAACAACTGTAAAGTAAAGCCGCTACGCTGAGCTATCCACTAGAAATCCCACCTGAAGGGTGGGTACAGATAGTTCCACTGCTCCTCGGGTCCCGCCGTCCGCTCTGAGTACGTCCCGCCTAGTGGTCCACCTCCAGGTACCGTTCTGCTCTGTAAGCCTCAACCACGATCAACGTTGTCTGTCGCCTACAACCAACACAACGTAGTGCGGGCATAGCCCATGCAGGGGTGAGTATAAGCTACTTAGTAGGGACCCCGAGACCCCTGAAGGTCTCCCAAAATCCACAAAGGATATACCACAAAGGAAAGATACAATCACGAAGTAACATCCGACACTGCTTAGGTATAAGCCCATACATATACCTAAGTCATCAATTCCAATACGCTCCAACCTCCGAGCCCAAGTACTACTTAGTCCACACAGGAAAGTATAGGTATTCCACACAGAAAAGCAAAACGTAATCCACACAGAATAGCACAACACAATCCACATAGGAAAGCAAACAGGATTCAGCTCACACAGGTATACATCATTGAAAAGGTGAAAGAGATGATCAGACATAGATACTGAATCATCAAAGCTGGGACCCACATAGGATACAATACCAGTTGTCTTCATTGTTTCATCTATGCTGGGACCCACATAGGATACAAGACCAGCACTGAACCATCAAAGCTGGGACCCACATAGGATACAAGACCAGCACAGCTAGGACCCACATAGGATACAAGACCAGCTGTCTTCATTGAATCATCTATACTGGGACCCACATAGGATACAAGACATGTATTGAATCATCTAAGCTGGGACCCACATAGGATACAAGACCAGCACAGCTAGGACCCACATAGGATACAATACCAGCTGTCTTCATTGATTCATCTATACTGGGACCCACATAGGATACAAGACCAGTATTGAATCATCTAAGCTGGGACCCACATAGGATAAAGACCATCACAGCTAGGACCCACATAGGATAAAGACCATCACAGCTAGGACCCACATAGGATACAAGACCAGCTGTCTTCATCGTCGCAGTCCACTGAGGATCTCTGCACAATCGTCGTCGTCGAAGTCGCAGAAGTAGTCGCAGCCAGCACTAGGGTTCCCGCACACAGCAAGCTCGTTCGGGAGGGTCCGCTCCATGAGCCGAGAGGCTGATACATCAACTGTCACATAGTCCGAAGTTGATGTATTCAAAAGTTCTGTATCGTCAACAGGAACAGAAAGCAACAGACGGCGCGTCAATCGGACGCCCGGTCTGAGAGTTATTGGCATTTTCATCCCAGGGGCCCGGTTGGTTTTTAAGGAAAAACCAACCCGACCGTACTCCACCTACATCCAAACCTCGGGCGGAGTATGCCAAAAGATCCGTCTCACCAATATGAACTCAACAAAGCTGACGACACGTCATTCGGACGTCTGTAGCTCAAGATATGAGTGTTTCCGCTCCGAGGGCCCGGTTGGTTTTGTGTACGAACCAACCCAGCTGAACTCAAAGTATTCTGAAACATTAGGTGCGATATACTGAAACGACCGTCTCGATCTAAGTATCACATCGCCGCTGACGACGCATCGTTTGGAGGTCCGTAGCCCAATTTACGGGCATTTGAACCCAAACAGTTCGGTATCGGGGGTTTCGGGCCAGGGCCGACCCTACCCGAGACCCCCCCGGCTGGCCCGAACCGGGTCGACCCACCCGGAAAGGGTCGGCCCGGCCCGACGCGGCCCGGCCCGGCTGGGCTCGGCCCGACCTCGCAGACCGACCTGGCGCCGGTCCGGCTCAGCGCAGCGCGCTGGGCGCGCTGCCAGCTCGGCTTCGGCCGAGCTGATTGAAAAACGGGGGGCGCCTACCCCCCCTCTGTAACCCCCCCCCCCCCTCATAATGGGTGGCCATTCCGCTGGTCGGGGGAATTAATTTCCCTCGGGTTTCTCCATTCCGGCCGGCCCGACTTGGCCGGCCGGCTCCCTCTCAACGGGACCGGCAAAGGCCGGTCCCCTTCCGGCTTCCAACACCGGCGACCCGGCTGGCCGCCGGTCACCTTGTTCCGCCGCGGCCCGGAACCGGCCGTGGCCTTTGCTGTCTGGTGTGGTCTGACGGCATCGCGCCCCTCCGTCGTAGCCCCGCTTCGGCCGCGGCGCCTTTGATTTCCTTCGACGCGGTGCGACGGCGTCGCGTTCTTGAAAATTCGTTCCACGGCGCGGCGCGACTACGCCACGTGTATCATCCGCAATATACCCGCGTGGTGCGACGGCACCACGTTTTCTCGTACCAACCTCAAGAAACCATCACGAAAAAAAGGAGGAGGGTCGGCCGTGTTTGTGCGGTCCGACCCCCTCACGTTATTCGATAACAAAAAGGGTTTTAATCCACGATCATCACCAAGTTGGTATTCATGAACAATTAAATAAATAAAACCCCTACCTCGGTTTCAAAAGCAGACCACGTCAACAAGCCGCGGAAGACAAGCGTCATGGAGGTCGGGCATCGCGGTAATCTTACGTCAATTCCATTGACGTCGAGGTGCGTCCGAAGAGGTACGTCAATGGAGAAGCTTTGTAAGCTGACAGAGAAAGCCCGAGGAAGCGGCGTCTCCTTTCGTTGACACGGGAAGAAGATCGAAACAAGCGGCGTCGTCGATCTTCGGAAACACACCGACTGCGGAGAAGAGAAGATACCCGTTCTTCGTCGGAGTCCCAGAGTTCTTCGTGTTCTTCCTCAAGGTTGAAGAAGATGAAGAAAGTTCCCAAACCACTCAAGGTGGCAAAATAAATCTAACCAAAAAAAATAAGTCTAAGGATTTTTTTATTTACACAACTAAACGACTTTGAATTTCAAAAGTTTGAAATTAAGCCACTCATCATAATTAATAACTCAAGTTGTCAAAATTAATTTGAGTGGAGTAATTGGGTGTTTAAAGGGGAGTTGAGGAGTTAGGGTTTGTGTGGACCCCACCACACTTAATCCTCTCAAGGGAGGTTAAGTGGATGTGGGTCCCACCTCTAACTCCCTTTGGGAGGATATAACCAACATGGATAAAAATAAATTGTGTTTCCACAATTTATTTAACTTCATTTTATTTCCCCCAAAACTAACTCTCAACAAGCATAAAACGCAACCTCAGAAAAGGTCTCCTTAAGCGAATATCGGTGCTGCGAGTTCATCGGTGCCCTCAGAATTTGATTCCAGGCAACAGTTCAAAAGTTAGAAATTCCCGCTCGTTCGTTCACTGAACGTACCCGAGCCAAACTTCGGAAATTGATTCTGGGCACACCGGGCCTCGGAATCTTGTTCCGTCAGAAACTGCGCTCTTGAAAAATTCCAAAGAAAATTAAGAAAAAATTTCCCTTGATTTTTACGGGTTTTTACATTACTCCCACATCAGGGCTTTACGTCCCAGTAAATATACACCAAAACTAGGGAAACAAATGAGGGTACTAGGCACGCATCTGAGCCTCCCGCTCCCAAGTTCTCTCCTGGAGATTCTCGTGCTACCATCTGATGCGCACTAGAGGAATCGACCATCCATGTAGGACCCGCTCCTGTCGATCCTCGATTTCCATCGGAACCACCGTAAAAGTTGTTCCATCGTCAAAGTCAAGCTCCCCATGGTCAATGATGTGCGTCAGGTCATGAACGTATCTCCTCAGCTGAGACACGTGGAAGACGTCGTGCACCCGGTGCAACTGAGGTGGTAGAGCCAGGCGATAAGCCACCTCGCCAATCCTACTGAGGACCTGGAAGGGTCCGATGAAGCGCGGAGATAACTTGCCGCCTCGGCCAAGTCTCTGTATACCACGTCGAGTTGTGACTCGCAAGAAGACGTGGTCTCCATCCTCAAACTCTAGTGGCTTCCGCCTCCTATCAGTATTTGAATTATGCCGGCTCTGAGCTGTCCTCATCCGCTCCTGGATGACCTGGACCTTCTCTGTCGTGGCCTGGACCACCTCTGGTCCCACAAGAGGTGCTATGATTTCTTCTTTGCCGATAAGAGAAATCTGGTCTCATCCCTTGGATGAACCACATTTTTTTGCCTAATACAGTCAATCCCGACATGGATGGTACTAATCCATATCAAGGATGACGTCGTAAGGCCTCGACGCTACTACCAAGAGATCCAACTATTACTCTCGCCTCCAATGGTTGAGTCACACTGTTGGCTTCAGTGTGTGGTAACTGGGTCTCCTCCAGTAGATGTCTCACAAGTGAGGGTCAAGTCAACAGTCAAAACTGGAACCTCTTAGTAACAACACAAAAGAGGACAGGAATGAAAACATCACAAAGGCATGTGTCTTTTATTATTGCAGCTCATAATACAAGTCGTTACAGAATAGCAACAAGGAACAAGAAGTACAAAGGATGAATCCACTTGTTCCGCTCCTATCCATTTGCTCCCAGAGCTCCATGATCGATGGCCTCAGCTGCCTGAAGCTGAGCTCTCCCATGTCCACCAACTTCCTACGGTCGGGGCGGACCTCCTGGTGGTGGCGGTGGCAACACCTCGAAGTGTCGCCCACCATCTGCTACTCGTCCAGTTCCTCTGCCTCGTCCGCCTGCACCCTGCGGACCTCCGTGGCCGAACCTCTGTCTGGGAGGTCCTTCTACCACCTGCTGCTCATCTGTAAGACGAGTCGGGCAGTCTCGAGCCATGTGACCTCACCCGCTGCATGCGTAGCAATTCTTTCCCCTCGTGTAGCTGGCTCTCCTTCGTGTGCCCCGCACAACCGAATCTTCATCCAGTGACTGCCCATATGATGGTCTGGCCCGTTTGGACCTCTGCGTCACCTGTCTACTTCCAACTGCAAAAGACCCTGCTACGGGCCATCCTGCGGAGGGCCCTGTCACTGGAGCCTGCTCGGCGAGAAAACTCTCTACTAGAAGGGTTCTCTCCAACACCTCTGCCTGAGTCGGAATGTTGAGGGAGATCATCGAAGCACTGATCTCATGCCTCAGTCCCTGCTCGAAGGTCCGGGCCCGGAAGAACGGGTCCCGTACCATATCGGTCGAGTAGTGCGAGAGATCTGTAAATCTTGCCGAGTATTGAGAGACTGTCATGCTGCCCTGCCACAATTGAAGAAGATCCTGAATACACACCGCACGGAGGGTGGCTGGGACGAACTCCGAGCGGAAGAGGCTCTCAACGTCCGTACAAAGTAGAGATGCCTCATCGTGCACCTGGAGCATCAACCTCCACCATCGGCCCGCTGCTGCGTGCAGTAGGCTCGCATCGAGGATCACCATGAGGTCTGATGGTGTCCTAACTAGCCTGAAAACTCGTATGACTGCCTCCAGCCAGTCCTCGGCTGCCTGGGGGTCCATCTCCCCACGAAACCTAGGCGGTCGCTGGCGCTGAAACTCGTGCAGCGTGCTAAGGCGACGTGCATCGTCAGCGGCTGGGGCTGGTAGCATCGGTGGCTCGATGGGTAAAGGTACTGCCGGTGCCTCTGCTGACAAGGATCCCTGCACCGAGGCCTCGTCGCTCGGTGGGCTGTCATCACACTCCACTCTCGGAACCCTAGCTGGCTGCCGTCGTGGGTCTATCCTGAAAATAAGCAGGTGCGCCACAGTCAGAACAGTATACCTGGTGAGCTGATACAAATTAATCACAATGAAAACTTGAAACACACACGGAATCAATGTTTTCGTGCATTAAGTCGGAAATCAGAAGTCAGGGTCCTGGTGTATAGATACGTCGGCCGCAGCACCAACACTAGACTCCCTGGACTGATAACCACACTCAATATGCTAAACATTATTGCTTCACATAAGAAAGATCAGAGTTCGCAGTAGAACCGAACTCCTCTGATGCCAATTTGTCACGACCCGTCCTCGGGGCCCGTGCCGTGACTACCCCAAGCCCGCCTTCCATAGGCTAGGGGCTGGCGACTAGCACCAAGGTGTAAATCCCGGAAAAGGGAAGGCATTGCCTTTGAAAAGTAAACAAGCACCACAGAGTAAGCAAGCGGAAGGGTAAACACTAAGAAAAAACTGTAACAAGCTGTGCTAAAAGTAAAAGGGGCCGGAAATACAAGCCCAACTGTAAAGTACAACTGAAAGGGAAAACAGCAACTGTAAAGTAAAGCCGCTACACCGAGCTGTCCACTGGAAATCCCACCTGAAGGGTGGGTACAGATAGTTCCACTGCTCCTCGGGTCCCGCCGTCCGCTCCGAGTACGTCCCGCCTAGTGGTCCACCTCCAGGTACCGTTCTGCTCTGCAAGCCTCAACCACGATCAACGATTTCCGTCGTCTACAACCAACACAATGCAGTGTGGGCATAGCCCGTGCAGGGGTGAGTATAAGCTACTTAGTAGGGACCACTAGACCCCCGAAGGTCTCCTAAAATCCACAAAGGATAAACCACAAAGGAAAGATACAATCACGAAGTAACATCCGACACTGCTTAGGTATATACCCATACATATACCTAAGTCATCAATTCCAATACGCTCCAACCTCCGAGCCCAAGTACAACTCAGTCCACACAGGAAAGTATACGTATTCCACACAGAAAAGCAAATCATAATCCACACAGGATAGCACAACATAATCCACACAGGAAAGCAAACAAGATTCAGCTCACACAGGTATACATCATTGAAAAGGTGAAAGAGATGATCAGACATAGATACTAAATCATCAAATCTGGGACCCACATAGGATACAAGACCAGTTGTCTTCATTGTTTCATCTATGTTGGGACCCACATAGGACACAAGACCAGCACTGAACCATCAAAGATGGGAACAACATAGGATACAAGACGAGCACAGCTAGAACCCACATAGGATACAAGACCAGCTGTCTTCATTGATTCATCTATAATGGGACCCACGTAGGATACAAGACCAGTATTGAATCATCTAAGATGGGACCCACATAGGATACAAGACCAGCACAGCTAGGACCCACATAGGATACAAGACCAGTTGTCTTCATTGATTCATCTATACTGAGACCCACATAGGATACAAGACCAGTATTGAATCATCTGAGCTAGGACCCACATAGGATACAAGACCAACATAGCTAGGACCCACATAGGATACAAGACCAGCTATATTCATCATCACAGTCCGCTGAGGATCTCTGCACAATCGTCGTCGTCGAAGTCGCAGTAGCAGTCGCAGCCAGCACTAGGGTTCCCGCACACATCAAGCTCGTTCGGGAGGGTTCGCTCCACATGACAAGAGGCTGATACATCAACTGTCACATAGTCCGAAGTTGATGTATCCAAAAGTTCCGTATCGTCAACAGGAACACAACGCAATAGACGGCATGTCAATCGGACGCCCGGTCTGAGAGTTATTGGCTTTTTCGTCCTAGGGGCCCGGTTGGTTTTTAAGGAAAAACCAACCCGAACGTACTCCACCAGCATCCAAATCTCGGGCGGAGTATTCAAAATGATTCGTCTCACCAATAGGAACTCAACAAAGCTGAAGGAACGTCATTCGGACGTCCGTAGCTCAAGATATGAGCGTTTCCGCTCCGAGGGCCCGGTTGGTTTCTTGTACGAACCAACCCGACTGAACTCAAAGTATTCTGAAACCTTGAGTGCAATATACCAAAACGACTGTATCGATCTATGGATTGCATCTCCGCTAACGGCACGCCGTTTGGAGAATCGTAGCCCAAGTTACAGGCATTTGAACCCAAACAGTTCAGTATCGGGGGTTTCGGGCCCGGGCCGACCCGGCCCGAGACCCCCCCGGCTGGCCCGAACCGGGTTGACCCGCCCGGAGAGGGTCGGCCCGGCCCGGCTCCGCCCGGCGCGGCCCGGCCTGGTAGACCGGCCAGGCGCTGGTCCGGCTCAGCGCAGTGCGCTGGGCGGGCTGCCAACTCGGCTTCGGCGGAGTTGATTGAAAAACGGGGGGCGCCTGCCCACCTTTGTAACCGCCCCCCCCCCTCATAATGGGGGGCTGTTCCGCTGGCCGGGGGAATTAATTTCCCCCGGGTTTCTCCATTCCGGCCGGCCCGACTTGGCAGGCAGGCTCCCTCTCAACAGGCCCGGCAAAGGCCGGTCCCCTTCCGGCTTCCAACATCGGCGGCCTGGCTGGCTGCCGGTCACCTTGTTCCGCCGTGGCTTGGAACCGGCTGTGGCCTTTTCCGTCCGGTGCGGTGCGACGGCACCGCGCCCCTCAGCCGCGGCCCCGCTCCAGCCGCGGCGCCTTTGATTTCCTTTGAGGCGGCGCGACGGCGTCGCGTTCTTGAAATTTTTTTCCACCGCGCGGCACGACGACGCCGCTCGTATCTTCCGCAATATACCGGGTGGTGCGATGGCACCACGTTTTCTCGTACCAACCTCAAGAAACCATCACGAAAAAAAGTGGAGGGTCAGCCGTGTTTGTGCGGTCCGACCCCCTCGCGTTATTCGATAACAAAAAGGGTTTTAATCCACGATCATCACCAAGTTGGTATTCACGAACAATTAAATAAATAAAACCCCTACCTCGGTTTAAAGAGCTGAGCACGTCAACAAGCCACAGAAGACAAGCGTCACGGAGGTCGGGAATCGCGGTAATCGTACGTCGATTCCGTTGACGTCGAGTTGCGTCCGAAGAGGTACGTCACTGGAGAAGCTTCGTAAGCTGGCGGAGAAAGCCCAAGGAAGCGGCATCTCCTTTCGTTGACACGGTAAGAATATCGAAAGAAGCGGTGTCGTCGATCTTCGGAAACACACCGGCTGCGGAGAAGAGAAGAGACCCGTTCTTCGTCGGAGTCCAAGAGTTCTTCGCGTTCTTCGTCAAGGACGAAGAAGATGAAGAAAGTTCTCAAACCTCTCAAGGTGGCAAAAGAAATCAAACCAAAATAAAATAAGTCTAAGGCTTATTTTATTTACACAACTAAACCACTTTGAATTTCAAAAGTTTGAAAATAAGCCACTCATCTTAATTAATAACTCAAGTTGTCAAAGTTAAATTGAGTGGAGTTATTGGGAGTTTAAAGGGGAGATGAGGAGTTAGGGTTCGTGTGGGCCCCACCACACTTAATCCTCTCAAGGGAGGTTAAGTGGATGTGGGTCCCACCTCTAACTCCCTTTGGGAGGATATAACCAACATGGATAAAAATAAATTGTGTTTCCACAATTTATTTAACTTCATTTTATTTCCCCCAAAACTAACTCTCAACCAGCTTAAAACGCAACCTCAGAAAAGGACTCCTTAAGCAAATATCGGCGCTACGAGTTCATCGGTGCCCTAGGAATTCGATTCTGGGCACCGGTTCAAAAGTTAGAAATTCCCGCTCGTTCGTTCACTGAACGTACCCGAGCCAAACTTCGGAAATTGATTCCGGGCACACCGGGCCTCGGAATCAGGTGCCGTCAGAAACCACGCTGTTGTAAAATTCCAAAGAAAATTAAGAAAAAATTTCCCTTGAATTTTACGGGTCTTTACATAAACATTCACCTAAATCCTGGTATGATAGACTTACTGTATTATTGTTAAAAAATTATTATGTTAATGGAACTACTAAAACAACTCTTTTTACAAAAAAATATAATAAAAATGTTTTTATTATTCAAATTTATGTTGATGAAATTATATTTTTATCAACATAGAAATATTTAACGAATTAATTTGGGAATCTCATGAAATCTAAATATGAAATGATTATGTTGGGTGAGTATACATATTTCCATGGTTTTAGAATTTATAAAAAACTAGAAAAAACATATATATATCTCATCATAAATATATTTAGGATCTTATTAAGATGTATGGATATGGAAACACTAAAAGTATATGTACTCTAATCAATACCACAAATTCCCTTCATCATAAGGAATATGGGAAACTAGTAGATTAAGCACCTTTTAGAAGTATGATAGAATGTTTATTATACTTAATGGCTTGTCAACCAAATGTATTTTTTCGTTATTTTTATTTGAAATAAATTAATCTAATCCAAATGAATTTTATTTAAATCAACTTTAAATAAACTCTTTCTATTTAATGGGAACCATGGAATAATTAATTTTTTATTCTTCTGGAAATGATTTTGTATTAAAAAGATGCTCAGATGATAATTGTGGTGGATATAGAATGGATAGGAAAAATAAAACCATAAAATTTTATTTCAAAGGAGATTCATTAGTTTCTTGGTCTTTTATAAAGCAACACTCAATAGAATATTCCACTATTGAAGCAGAATTTTTAGTAGCAGGAAGTTTTTGTGCTCAAGTGTTGTGGATGCAACATACAATCATAGATTGTGAAATGTGCTTTACGAAAATAATATTATTATCAGATAATACAATTTCTTTTTCCCTAATAAAAATCCATACACATCACTCTGGTGAAAAGTATATAGATATTAGGAATCCATTTCTTATGGACCACACAATTAATGGATATATTTATTTTCAATTTATTGAAACACAAGATCAAATTTTTTTCATTTTAAAAAAATATTATTTCTCCTATAGATTTGAATACATTAAACAAAAGTAATATTTATAACCATAAGGTAATATTCCATGTTAACTTATTGTTTAAACCTATCTCCTTAAAAAAGAATTTGTTTTTTCATAGGGGGGATATTTTTTTATTCATTTAATAAAAATGTGAATTATTTTTTTAGAACCTAAATTTTCACCCTTTTCTTAATAAAATTTATCAGAAACTAAATTTTTCCTTTCTATAATAATTTATTTTTGGAATCTATATTTCTCAAGAGGGACCATATCAATATTGAAAATTCATTCTATGAAATATAGAAGGTATGTTTCCTTACCTAAATATTTATAATTGTATTTCTTTAAATATTTGTATTTCTATCTTGTTTTAAGAAAACTCTATTAGATTCACTTTCATTAAATTTCTTTTTTTTCATAAAACATCAAAATATTGGAAGCTTAACATCCTTCTTCATCATTAATATCAACTGTTATATTAGACCAAGAATATTTCAACCATTAGGTTGAATCATGAATTCGAACCATCGCCATGAAGGCTATATAAATCCCCCTTATCCATGTTCCACATAAATCCTACAAGTCTTTTGCCTCGAAGCTCTACCAGCCTACAAATCAGTTGTTCAGTTTTTGAGTTTCCTTACATTCCAGATGTCTCTTGAGATTTCCTGTCAAAATCAGATGGCCTCAAACAAAGAAATCAAATAATGGAAAATTTATAGAGAAATTTTAGTCGAACCAAGTTAATTTTTGAATAATGATTATCTAATTTCTAATGTTAAAAAGAATAATATATGGGAATTTATTTGTGAATCCATGTCAAATAATCTAGATCCACTTTATCTTGACCTTCTTATAGAGTTTTATGATACAATAATCTTTTATGAAAAAATGATTAATGGAAAATTTTTCCTTCAATAGTTATGAAAAACCTATTCGTTATCCATCAACATGGATTCAAACATTATTGGTATTCCATATGAATGTGATGTAATCTTTTTTCCTCACGAGCTACTAGATAAGGGATTTTATTTTGGGAATGTAATGGAAATTGAGTGCCTTGGTCCTAAGGGAGTCGAGTATCCAATGAAAAATCACCATACAACCCACAAAACTTTTTAGCCCTATGGATGCAAGTATTTTTCATTCTGAGAAAAAGTGATAAGGATTCCCTAAAGATTTGTGATATTTTTATTATGGATTTCTTGGTTAATATGAGAAAGCTAAAAATGATCATCTATATTATACTCACCATCACAAATATCATGAATGGAACCCTCATGTCCAAGAATATTAGGTATCTGGTGATCTAATCAAATATAATTTTTCATTGTTTTGAATCCTTTTAAATTACATGGAGTTCAAAATACCAAAACATTAAGAAAATTTTAGTGAGTGATGAAACACTAAGGTGGATGAAAATTGGGATTAATACTATGTCAGGGGAGTTTTAGGATCTTTCGGAAACTGAAATTTGTGATTTAAGAAAGAAATAGGAAGTATGGGAAACATCCATGAAAACCCAGAAGAAAAGAAAGCATAAAGAACTAGAATCAAAAGAAAATGTTCTCATTCAAGAAACCCAATCAGCTCCACCCATTAAAAAAAGAACTTCTCTGATGAAGTAGTAGCAAAGTAGAGAGACAATATAAATAAGGAATAGAAAAAATATGCATGTTTTAGTTCCGAACCTACTAAGGAAATTGCCTATAAGATTCAAGTTGTTGAAGAACTTGAGATAAAAGAATAATATTAGAAGATAATGTCGAAAATTATAGAAGTCGAAATCACCCATGCTTTACTCAGAGATACGTTGAACGATTCTGAATAGATCCATGTACTTGAATCCTTCTTCTAAGAGTCTATTTAAGGAGAAAATCTAGGAAATAAATTTTCAAAATCGGATCCAATTGTGGAAGAATAAGTATATCAACAAGAAGATTGAGAGGAATTAGAAGAAGAGGAAGAAGAAGATGAATGTGAAGATGTGATCAAATAGGTGGAATAATATCATGAGAAGGAAAGTACTTTAGAAAATGTTTCATTCAGAACATCACAAGTAGAATCAACCAAGATAATCTTATAAGGGAAATATGACGATACACATCACGAGGTTGATAAACGTGTTTATGTTGAAAGAAGAAATCATGATTTCATTAATCATGTTAATGTTAAGGATGGTTCTAAAAAAGATGATGTTGATGAAGATAATATAATCCAAGTCTCTGATAGTGAACATGAGTCTCTGAGAGCTGATAAGGTTATTTATAAATATTTGAAAGGGAATCTTGTGGTTGTTGATTTTCCCATAAATGATGTTGTTGTGAAATCTATAAATTGTGTAGTTTGAAAATCCAAGAGGAAAGCTGAATAACTAGATATATATTCCACACATGTAAGGGAATCTGCTTCAGAATTCAGATCTTCAATGGGACAATATTTTGTTGTCTAGTCATTGAAGAAGCTAGTGAATACAATACCCTCCATTCCAAGTATAGATTATAATTGTAAGTTTCTTCATCTTTCTATCAATCAGTAGTCGTATTTGATAAGTATTTTCATGGAAAATATTATCAAGAATGAAGATGAATTCAAAACCATTTATATTGGTTATGATTCTCAAAGGAGATCATGAAAAGAACTATCCAAAAGTTCAACAACAATGACTGATGATATGAAAATCATTAATGATTTCAAATATTCAGTAATGGATGCTTTTGGTAAACTAAAGGACACAATCAAGAACCACAAAAAAAATTCAGAGAAGCTGAACCTCGATATGGTTTCCCAGATTCAAGAGGATAGATATTTAAATGGAAATATCAATTTAGTTTCTCTACATTTGAAAAGGGAAAGAGCACTTAGGGAATAGTTGGAAGAAAAATTCAAACATCAATACGAGTTCATAATGTCTCAATAGAATTATCTTAACTCTAAATAATAAAGGATCAAATATATTGAGAAGAAGAATTAGGATCAGGATCAGTTGATCAATAGATTTGCTGATGACCACAAATATCTCAAGAAGATAATATAAACCTTGAGGAAGATTTTTCGGATGGAAAATAAGGATTAATTATTCATTATTGAAATCATATTTTTTTATTATTTTTGTAAATTTTTATCAATCATAATGAAATTTTATTTTACATCCATTTCATATCTTGTATATTTTTAACCATTCATGTACATTTTTTTCCATTCCCTCTATTTCTTTTTGAAAATAAAAAGGGGATAAAATAATGATAAAAAATATTAAGAAGAGAATGCCCTATGTAAGGGGAGATTATGTAGAGGATATATTCTTAACAAAGATGAAGTAACATCTCTATGAATGAAAAGAAATATGATCATTATGTTTTTCAATACCTAAGGGGGAGTTAGTTTTAATCATCATAGGTCATATGTAATTGGAGTTAAGTTTTTATTTTAATGGAATAAAATTGAAAACCATATTCCTTATATTCCTTTCGAAAAATTTGCAGTGATTTACAAAAAGGGTGAGATTGTTAAGACAATAAGTTTTATTATGAATTTTTCTATTCCATTATTTTTTGAAAATAAAATACAAATTTTCATAAAATTTCTTTTTCTCTAAGAATTATTTTTTAAGGAATTGTTTATTTAACTAAGAAAAGTATTTACTTTACCAATGGTTTTCAAATTCTTTTATAATATTTCTTAAACTATGTCTATTTATATTTTTATTAAGTAAAAATTTGGATCCTTATAAAAAACCTTAGACTATTACAGTTCCTTAGATACTAAGTCTTATTATTTTCAAACTCAGAATTCTCAGAAATTCTGTTTCTGAATTCTAGGAAATTCAAATTCCAAATTCTACGATGTTTAAAATATGAATTATCTAATATTTAGACTCCGAATTCATTTAAATTTAGACTCTAAATTCTCTGAAATTCAGACTCCTAATACAATGAAATTAAGACTCTAAATTCTCGGAAATATAGAATTTGAATTCTCTAAAATTTCAACTCTGAATTCTCTAAAATTTAAAAATTGAATTTATCATAATTCAAACTCTTAATTCCATAGAAATCAAAAAATAAATTCCTCATTATTTGGAATCTGAATTCATTAGAATTAGACTCTGAATTCTTCATAATTAAGACTCTGAATTCTATATTAGCTAGATTCTAGTTATTCATATTTGTTAAAGATAAATTACTAACATATTGTTTCAATTTTATTATATCCTATTTTCATAATAATGATAATGCTTCCCAAGTTTTCCATACATAAAATTACGTCGTACAATATGTTTCTAACTAAAAATAAGATGAGTGGTATGTGTATATGTCCCTCCTAAATTCAGGGAGAAATATTACTATTGAAGGAGGGAGTTGATCATTGTAATCCTTGCTTATAAATAGGATTTTAATCAAATGAGATCAGTTGACATTGAATGAGAATACATGATGCGTTACTGTGAAATGATTTCAAGAGAGAGACTCTCATTCCTAGTGTGATTTTGAACATCTTTGTAACACCCCAAGATTTCATAGTGTGTTATTTCTTCAACATAATTAAATAATTTGCACTACACGCAACACCGAGTTCAGTCACACCATTAAAAGAGGTCATGAATAGTATTAACTACATTTTGAACATTATATAATCCTTATAATTCTAGAATCCCTATTATAAGTTTCATAGTCATAATGCAAGAACAAATTCATTTTCAGTATTTCACTTTTATCAACTTCTAATAGTGAAACCTTTTTAAATACAATATTTTAAACTTTTTGACTAAATGGAGACATCAAAAAATTTAAAATGAAACATCCCAAGCGTCCACGGTACGCTTTCCTTTGGATAAAACAGTAGCGTGTGTTGTACGCAACTTCGAGTTCTAACACACCGTAACCAATCAAACTAGTTGTTACGAATAGTAATACCTACTTTTTGAAGTTATATATATTTTATATTATAAAATGGAATTCATTTTTGGATTCGGAATATCAAATTTAGCCTAAGGTGAAATTTTGGTACTTTTCGGATAACTTTCATATTTTGATGAATAGTGAAAATTACTAAATTTTAATTAAAAACAACTTTTTTAATCAAAATAATTGATAGTGATAAATTATTAATTTGAGCGGTTTTAAAGTATATTTAGAATATATTTTTACTATTTAATATAATTTTGGTCATTGGACATAATTTTACAATTAAACCGAACATAAACAAGTGTCAATCTTTTGGTTGTTATTATCTCTTAAAAACACGCTTTTTGTTTTGACAGCGGGAATTAATTTTAAATTAATTTCTGCCACTTCTGTGTTTTGAATTTAGAAAAATGGATTCCATATTTGGAATCAGGATGTTCAAATTGTGTAAATAGGTAACTTTTATTTTTAGACATTTTGAATAATTACTGCGGTAAATATTTTATTTACCATGGTTAAGGGTAAATCCGGTAAATAAGGGTTAAAAAAATAATATTATAATAATACTAAATTACCCTAAAACGTGTCCTAACCCTATTGGTTGATACATAGTCGACCATGGGCATCTTTGGGTCTATTTTGGGACCCCATGGATCCACTTGTAAGTGATAATGACACTTTATTTTAATTAAGTTAAAATTAATACAAAAATGACACAAGCATATATCTTTTAGAAGAACAATTTTTACATAGGGTTATACATGTTGGATTTTCGATTGTAAATATTAATTCGAAAGCTAAAAAGATTTCCTACATAATGATAGTTTATTTATAATTTTTAGACATTAAATAATTTATTTTATTTATGACACAATGATGATGCAGTAATTACTAAAATAGTAAAAAATTAACATAATTAATATTATAAATACCCAAATAAATATAATATGAAACTTTTAATGAATTAAACTAATTTTCTATGATAATATGATATATTTGGATTGATTTAATTGACTTTGTTCGAAGTAATCAATCTGTTAGGAGTTTCACAAAAATCAACTATTGAATAGTGTCAAAATTGACATAAAAGAGTTCTTAAAACAAATATTATATTATTAATTGATATTAAATTCCTAAAAATCTAAGGTTCGGCCAAGAGACTTATATTATGATAGGTTCCTCATTAATGGTCCACTTGGGGGTCGCTTGGATGTATATAGTAAGTTTATTAACCATATTATATAAAAATACAAAGAGACATTGTAAAAGTGAAACTAATTAACTTAGAGTTAATACTTAAAGATAAGGTTAATATAAGTACCCAAACCTGTCTAAATTCTATTGGATGAGTTGTTTTCGACCTATCCCCACCTCATCCTTTGAATAGTGAACTTTGGAGCCTTTAGAAACCGAATATGAATTTATTATAAATTAATATTTCTAGCTTTTCCAAAGGTGCCCCTCACCCCTCTTATAAAAGGGCACTCCTCCTTCTCATTTCTTCACACCTCTAAAGCCTTTTGGTTCGGCCAAACTCTGCCCAAATACTCTCCCAACATCCCTCACTACAACCTAGAGGCCTTAGTTTGATCAGAAAGCCAACCTAAGGATCCCTTTTGATCAAATCAAAAGGAAGAACCCGAAGAAGAGGTAATGATTTCACCACCCTTTTCCAAGTTCCTTTCTTCTTCCACTTCCTCTTTCTTTGTTCTTACCATTCTAAAATAATAACTCCAGTATCTTACATATACTGTGATGTTATTATAAATATGGTACAACCATATTCAGTATTTTATCCACCCTTTGAATAACATGTCACCATACGTGCGTACGTACGGCTTACCGTCTCCACGTCGTGGTGTAATTGTTATTCAATATAATATTATTTGGATGGGTATAATAATGATGTGTAACTCATGTAAATAATAAATATAACATGTTAATGATTCTGTATATATGATATACCATCCATTTATATATTATTTTAATATCAAAAGAATGATATTGTCGCTCGTGCGTACGTACGGACTACCGTCTCCACGAACGCGATGAGATTCATTCTCCATCGTAACCATTAAAGCGTAATTATCATTTTATGATTTAAAAATGATTTTTAAGGACTTGATATCATTCTGGATATGAATAATATACAACCTATCCTTTACAAACATGTCTTACGTAACAAAACATATGAAAGAAAACAAGTAAGTTAACACCCGAAACAACGATAATACTAAGATATTATTATCAAATCAATATTAAAAGATCATATATGATATCATATTAATGTATATGATTCTTGTATAATTTAATAACAATTATTTCACCATTATACAGGAGGCTAACCTACCACAACCAAGGAAAAGTACAAGGTAAGGGTTATTTCACAATCTCTTCATTATCCGAGGTTGTATTATACGTAATAATCTACTGGGATCTCTTTATCATCCACATCCATGTTTCTTCGAAATGTATTTCAAAACATTTTTACTATTTACAAGAATATGGGTTAAAGTCATTTATACCCTTGTTTGACTTTTTATAAGAGGTTTATAAAGGAATCTTTCCGTCGTTTTCAAAACAAGGTCCTTTTTAACCTTTTCGACAGAATTGAGGTAAGAATGTTTTTTTTTAACTTATACGGCGGGTGCGGTTATTTTCCGCCGTTATAAAATCGTCGAAGCTTCCCATACAATCTTATAAGAATATTTTCAAAGAAAATGTTTTATTTTATATGGATCTTAAATTATTTCAAAATAAAAGGAGATATTTCTTTTAAAAGAATTTTGATTTCATCTATGTCAACATCCTTTGATGGATTTTAAGATTATTTGAAGTTGATTTATTAAGATACAAAACTTCCATATTGTATTGAAGGTTTTGTGATATGTTTGACTGTGGATGTGCTATTTTTATACCATTCATAGTTTATTGTGAAAGTATTGACATTTCGTATGCTAGTTTTAATACGAATGTTTATGTTATGTTTAAACCTTTTCATATGGGAATGCATTGGACTTAATAAGTGACGGGTGGAGCCCGCTATAGCTCCTCGATGCATCGGTAGGTCTCATGAGACAAACTAGTGTCTTGGCACAAGGCCTTGACAAAATCTTATTTGTAGTCTTGGCACGAGGCCTTGACTATGTGGTTATGATAGTCTGGCATTATGCATTCCAACATTATGAAAGTGGTTATTGATTTTTGCATGTGATTATTCGATTAGTAGAATATACATGTGAATAAGTAAATGGCATTATTTCATTTTATTTATGCCATACTATGTTAAATGTTCAAGTTTAAAAGGCTTTTGTTTTAGTAATACATTGCCTTAAATGTTTATTTTTACTTATGAAAGTTTCCGCTATATTGTTATCCTTACTGGGCATTTGAGCTCACCCCTTTTCTATGTTTTATTTTTCCCCAGGATGTGAAGAAGTAAATTATGAATGACCTGCAGGGATATTATGAGGGGATAGTAGTGTGGATTATGGAGACATTATGTTGTTGTAGTAGTTTTTCATTTTATGATGTAATGTAAAACTTATGAATATATCTAGTGTTTCCAAGGCTACTAAACCAATCGGTCTTTCGAGATTTGATCTTTCTTGTGATCATGCCAATGTTACGAAGTAATGCACCGACTCTGGGCAGCTGGGGTCGGGGCGTTACAGTTGGTATCAGAGGAAGTTTAGTACAAACCTTGGAAGCTAGATTTAGATAAACTCTGATTAGAGCACGTAGACCTAAGATGAACTTTGAGGATTAGTATAGAAGAACTTTCCTAGAATTTTGGTATTGTAGAGATTTTGTGAGTTTTCCGAGCAATACATCCCTGTCTGGATACGAGCAGGTAGAGGCGGCTCTGGCACAGATGTACCTAGGGGTAAAACCCGAAAACACCGCTTTGAGCTAGACTCGAACGGGAACTGGTGCACGACAACGGGCCTTGCTGCACTCTTGGTTACGACACTCCCGGGGGATATGTTTAGGATAACTCTCATTTTCTTTACAAATCATTTTGAAGGGATTATGAGTATATACTTCCTCAAAGAAAACATTTTTATGATTATGGATTATATCCATAAATAGTTCAATTTATGTTAAGTGTTTTATAAGTATGGGATTACGTATTTTGATTCATAAACTGATCTAGTTTATGCCATTGTTTAGAAATGGCGCCCAGTAGAAGGAATGAGAACTCCAGAAATGCACATGATCCAAAGAGAAGGAAGGATCATATCTTTCATGGTCTTAAGCTAGAATTGATAAGAGAAATAGTCTCCCATGTATTATCATCATATGAAGAAATAATATCATGTGTTGATAAGATAAGTAAAGAGTTTACTGAGTCCTATGGCTTTGAAGGGAAGCAAGAGAAGAAAAGGATGGAAGAGAGAAAATTGGATAAAGGGAAGAGGGAAAAGAAGAATTTTCCCATATGTGGTAACTGTGGGAAGAAACACCCTGGAACTTGCCTGAAAGGAATGGGATTTTGTTATAAGTGTGGAGGAAAAGGGCACAAAGTACATGACTGCAAGAGTAAGAAAATGGTTTCAAATGTACAATGCTTCATTTGCAAGGAGTTTGGACACTACGCGAACCTATGTCCCAGTCATCAGACTATGCCGCAAATGATGCTATTGGATAATAATCAAGTTATGATACTACCACAGATGAAGAGGAATGATTAGAGTTATTATGTTGATTATATCAATTGAGTGTTGTATCAACAATGTACTTGTTATAATAATTATGGAGTATATAAGGATTGTACTGCAGTACTATTTCATTAAGGACTTGAGATTGTGTGGAACAATGAAAAGTGACTCAATAGCAGGATAAATTTTTGGAAAATATATGGTTGAGAGAATGATAAATCATAAAATAGTTCTGATACTGAGGTAGTGATTTTGGAATAATATGTGATTGTTTTGGATAAATTATATTGGATATTATTGACTACCTTGAAGCTGATTAATGATTTGTATATTCCATCATTGTTGGGGTTTAAAACATTTTTGGATTAATGAAGTATATCCAGCATTCTATATGGAATAAGGGAGCATGAATGTAATCAATAAGGAATATGGTAATACATGATGAAGGTATTCATATGCTATTACGGGGTAAAAAGGATCTATATTATGTTTACCTTCCTTATGAATGTTGGACTGTGAGTTTGGACAGAAGTATTTTGGATAGTTCTAGTTTGGATTATTTTGGATTTCCATAAAAGGACAACCCGGAGGTCGGGCGGCAACCCGTAGCGTCCGGCAAGGCTGCGAGACTTGAACCCGCAACCGAAGGGCGACAAGGGTGTATCACCTACCACTGGCCCACGAGATGTCCTGGATTAAATAATGTAGTTTTTATTAAAAGATCTTGTTGATGAATTATAAATTCGTTTATTTTGGAACCCTATACGAATAGTGTAAATAGAATTTATTTACATCCTATTATATTTTAGAGTGAAAGATGAGTTTGTGGTAGAAATTTATTAATGGATAAAACTCTAATTATAAAGTAAGTATATCTCCTTATGATCATATCCAATCTCATAAATAAATTCCTCAACATTAAGAAAAGAAACTTAGAACAAAAATGTTGTCCTAGATGGTACCTTAAATCATCACTAATTTATGGCTTTGGGATTGTTGGCCTTTTCATAGCCATGTTCTCTACCACTCTCCATCAGATAATTGATGGTTAGATTTTTCTTCCATATCCATATTTTCCTACATGGAACCCTAGTATGTGTTATTTTCGGTAATCTCCATACTTTCGACTCTTTATTTTAAATAGAGGCCTCATTAATTCATTTTTCGATGTGGGATTTCAACTAAGATATTTTGAAACGTCAAAAATGTGTTATCCTAATACCCTATGTTTTGTTGAACCGATGGTATTTCAAATCATCATAGATTGATGAATTTAAGGACCTCAATTTGATACTTGTTTGTGATTGATGACCTCAATCACTACCTATAAATATTTATGTTTATCCTCCAATTATATGTCTCAAATTTCCACCAATGTTCTCCTAATCGAGATCATAATTTGGTGGTGACCCTTTCATTTCTTTTTTTTTCCTCATATTAAGACTAAATTTTAGTAACCCAATTTCCGATGTGGGTTTTCCCACAAATATATTATCTATTTTCAACCTTTTATTTTTGAAGAACAATTTCAAATTGCGAGGACGCAATTTATTGAAGGAGGGGAGAATGTAACACCCCAAGATTTCATAGTGTGTTATTTCTTCAACATAATTAAATAACTTGCACTACACGCAACACCGAGTTCAGTCACACCATTAAAAGAGGTCATGAATATTATTAACTACATTTTGAACTTTATATAATCCTTATAATTCTAGAATCCCTATTATAAGTTTCTTAGTCATAATGCAAGAACAAATTCATTTTCAGTATTTCACTTTTATCAACTTCTAATAGTGAAAACTTTTTAAATACAATATTTTAAACTTTTTGACTAAATGGAGACATCAAAAAATTTAAAATGAAACATCCCAAGCGTCCACGGTACGCTTTCCTTTGGATAAAACAGTAGCGTGTGTTGTACGCAACTTCGAGTTCTAACACACCGTAACCAATCAAACTAGTTGTTACGAATAGTAATACCTACTTTTTGAAGTTATATATATTTTATATTTTAAAATGGACTTCATTTTTGGATTCGGAATATCAAATTTAGCCTAAGGTGAAATTTTGGTACTTTTCGGATAACTTTCATATTTTGATGAATAGTGAAAATTACTAAATTTTAATTAAAAACAACTTTTTTAATCAAAATAATTAATAGTGATAAATTATGAATTTGAGTGGTTTTAAAGTATATTTAGAATATATTTTTACTATTTAATATAATTTTGGTCATTGGACATAATTTTACAATTAAACCGAACATAAACAAGTGTCAATCTTTTGGTAGTTATTATCTCTTAAAAACACGCTTTTTGTTTTGACAGCGGGAATTAATTTTAAATTAATTTCTGCCACTTCTGTGTTTTGAATTTAGAAAAATGGATTCCATATTTGGAATCAGGATGTTCAAATTGTGTAAATAGGTAACTTTTATTTTTAGACATTTTGAATAATTACTGCGGTAAATATTTTATTTACCATGGTTAAGGGTAAATCCGGTAAATAAGGGTTAAAAAATAATATTATAATAATACTAAATTACCCTAAAACGTGTCCTAACCCTATTGGTTGATACATAGTCGACCATGGGCATCTTTGGGTCTATTTTGGGACCCCATGGATCCACTTGTAAGTGATAATGACACTTTATTTTAATTAAGTTAAAATGAATACAAAAATGACACAAGCATATATCTTTTAGAAGAACAATTTTTACATAGGGTTATACATGTTGGATTTTCGATTGTAAATATTAATTAGAAAGCTAAAAAGATTTCCTACATAATGATATTTTATTTATAATTTTTAGACATTAAATAATTTATTTTATTTATGACACAATGATGATGCAGTAATTACTAAAATAGTAAAAAATTAACATAATTAATATTATAAATACCCAAATAAATATAATATGAAACTTTTAATGAATTAAACTAATTTTATATGATAATATAATATATTAGGATTGATTTAATTGACTTTGTTCGAAGTAATAAATCTGTTAGGAGTTTCACAAAAATCAACTATTGAATAGTGTCAAAATTGACATAAAAGAGTTCTTAAAACAAATATTATATTATTAATTGATATTAAATTCCTAAAAATCTAAGGATCGGCCAAGAGACTTATATTATGATAGGTTCCTCATTAATGGTCCACTTGGGGGTCGCTTGGATGTATATAGTAAGTTTATTAACCATATTATATAAAAATACAAAGAGACATTGTAAAAGTGAAACTAATTAACTTAGAGTTAATACTTAAAGATAAGGTTAATATAAGTACCCAAACCTGTCTAAATTCTATTGGATGAGTTGTTTTCGACCTATCCCCACCTCATCCTTTGAATAGTCAACTTTGGAGCCTTTAGAAACCGAATATGAATTTATTATAAATTAATATTTCTAGCTTTTCCAAAGGTGCCCCTCACCCCTCTTATAAAAGGGCACTCCTCCTTCTCATTTCTTCACACCTCTAAAGCCTTTTGGTTTGGCCAAACTCTGCCCAAATACTCTCCCAACATCCCTCAATACAACCTAGAGGCCTTAGTTTGATCAGAAAGCCAACCTAAGGATCCCTTTTGATCAAATCAAAAGGAAGAACCCGAAGAAGAGGTAATGATTTCACCACCCTTTTCCAAGTTCCTTTCTTCTTCCACTTCCTCTTTCTTTGTTCTTACCATTCTAAAATAATAACTACAGTATCTTACATATACTGTGATGTTATTATAAATATGGTACAACCATATTCAGTATTCTATCCACCCTTTGAATAACATGTCACCATACGTGCGTACGTACGGCTTACCGTCTCCACGTCGTGGTGTAATTGTTATTCAATATAATATTATTTGGATGGGTATAATAATGATGTGTAACTCATGTAAATAATAAATATAACATGTTAATGATTCTGTATATATGATATACCATCCATTTATATATTATTTTAATATCAAAAGAATGATATTGTCGCTCGTGCGTACGTACGGACTACCGTCTCCACGAACGCGATGAGATTCATTCTCCATCGTAACCATTAAAGCGTAATTATCATTTTATGATTTAAAAATGATGTTTAAGGACTTGATATCATTCTGGATATGAATAATATACAACCTATCCTTTACAAACATGTCTTACGTAACAAAACATATGAAAGAAAACAAGTAAGTTAACACCCGAAACAACGATAATACTAAGATATTATTATCAAATCAATATTAAAAGATCATATATGATATCATATTAATGTATATTATTCTTGTATAATTTAATAACAATTATTTCACCATTATACAGGAGGTTAACCTACCACAACCAAGGAAAAGTACAAGGTAAGGGTTATTTCACAATCTCTTCATTATCCGAGGTTGTATTATACGTAATAATCTACTGGGATCTCTTTATCATCCACATCAATGTTTCTTCGAAATGTATTTCAAAACATTTTTACTATTTACAAGAATATGGGTTAAAGTCATTTATACCCTTGTTTGACTTTTTATAAGAGGTTTATAAAGGAATCTTTCCGTCGTTTTCAAAACAAGGTCCTTTTTAACCTTTTCGACAGAATTGAGGTAAGAATGTTTTTTTTAACTTATACGGCGGGTGCGGTTATTTTCCGCCGTTATAAAATCGTCGAAGCTTCCCATACAAGCTTATAAGAATATTTTCAAAGAAAATGTTTTATTTTATATGGATCTTAAATGATTTCAAAATAAAAGGAGATATTTCTTTTAAAAGAATTTTGATTTCATCTATGTCAACATCCTTTGATGGATTTTAAGATTATTTGAAGTTGATTTATTAAGATACAAAACTTCTATATTGTATTGAAAGTTTTGTGATATGTTTGACTGTGGATGTGCTATTTTTATACCATTCATAGTTTATTGTGAAAGTATTGACATTTCGTATGCTAGTTTTAATACGAATGTTTATGTTATGTTTAAACCTTTTCATATGGGAATGAATTGGACTTAATAAGTGACGGGTGGAGCCCGCTATAGCTCCTCGATGTATCGGTAGGTCTCATGAGACAAACTAGTGTCTTGGCACAAGGCCTTGACAAAATCTTATTTGTAGTCTTGGCACGAGGCCTTGACTATGTGGTTATGATAGTCTGGCATTATGCATTCCAACATTATGAAAGTGGTTATTGATTTTTGCATGTGATTATTCGATTAGTAGAATATACATGTGAATAAGTAAATGGCATTATTTCATTTTATTTATGCCATACTATGTTAAATGTTCAAGTTTAAAAGGCTTTTGTTTTAGTAATACATTGCCTTAAATGTTTATTTTTACTTATGAAAGTTTCCGCTATATTGTTATCCTTACTGGGCATTTGAGCTCACCCCTTTTCTATGTTTTATTTTTCCCCAGGATGTGAAGAAGTAAATTATGAATGACCTGCAGGGATATTATGAGGGGATAGTAGTGTGGATTATGGAGACATTATGTTGTTGTAGTAGTTTTTCATTTTATGATGTAATGTAAAACTTATGAATATATCTAGTGTTTCCAAGGCTACTAAACCAATCGGTCTTTCGAGATTTGATCTTTCTTGTGATCATGCCAATGTTACGAAGTAATGCACCGACTCTGGGCAGCTGGGGTCGGGGCGTTACAATCTTGTTCAGCCATGAACAAATTTTTCATCATTTTTTTTGCCACTCTGATTTTTGTTGTGTACTATCAAGGGTTTTTGAGGATATGATGACAGAGGTGCCAATGACTATAATTTTATAGTTCTTTAGGGGAGAGAAAGACATAGGTGTCGACTACCATAATGTTTGAGGGCTTCTGGGGATAGAAAGACTGACATTTATTTTCTTATTGAGGGCTTATCCTAGTGGGGGTAAGACAGTCATTCATGAAAGTATAAATAAAGGGACCTTTATCTAGGGTTTTTAGATAACCTTCTCTTTAGGTTAAAAGATTTCTTAGTTTTTTTGTTAGAAGTTTTATTTATTCTGTATTTTTTTAGAGAATGAATTTATAACTTTTTTATACTTTATTATACTTTTATACTTTGATAAATAATATTCTATATGCTTTAAGGTAGAATCATTCCATAAGGAAAATGTACTTAAGTTTTCTTATATTTAACATGTTTAGGAATAAGTTTCTTATAAATTGGACATGGGCCCTACAAATTATTTCATTGACTTGGAACCAAAGAGGGTTTGTGAATTTACCTTGCTAAACATTTATAGACATAGCTTTGACTAAGGTTAAAAGAGAATGTTTTTAAACTCACAATTCACACCCCTCTTTTATTTGGGAATATTAATATATATTTGGATCCTATATGGAATTGATCATTATTTTATCATTATTAAAGGCTTAGATGGTTTGTGTGTAAGATTTGGAAAATGGGTTGTATTTTTTGGGAAAGGAGTGGGGCGTTATAGATTATTTTATTTAATTTTCTATTATTATGGCTCAAAACTATCAATATTCTGGATTCGTGTGACTAGGTATAGTAACTAGATCATGTGATTTTGAATTAATGGGTTCATACATCATAAATGACTCAAAAATCATGTATTTAACCTATAATGTTAAATACCATAAAGTATTGTATTTCACTATTAAACAAAAATTCATTTATTTCAGAAAAATACCAAAAATTCATCCTAATCATATGTTGATGTTTAAAATTCAAAAAGATACTCCATTTTTAAAAATAATTTCCCAAATTTTATAAATGTAAATTTTAATTAAAATCATCATATATTCTAGAAATACTAATTTTTATAATATACCATATCCTATGAAATGTTGAAAAATTAGAGAAGGTCTTAAAAATGATATTATAATAAAATACAACAAAATTTTAATTTATGAATCCATTTTACAAAAAATAACTTTTCTTTTAAATCATTATATTAATTATAAATTTTTTAATAAAAATTTACATATCATTAAAATACCAAAAATAATTTGAAATTTTAAAAAACATTTAATTATTCAATGATTTAAATATATCATATCTTCATTAACAGTATACAGATGTTTTATTAACACATTCATAGATGAGTTTATTATTATAATGGATATATTTCAATTCTATACAGTCACATTACTAATTCAAGGGTCACGTTACTAGTCCATTAGTATATATTCTTTAATTTCTATAAATACCACTTATTTGATAGTAATTTTTTATGAATTTTACTATTTAATTACAGAATGAAAAAAATTATTCTATAAGTACCTGGGTTATTAAACAAAGAAACTATGGAGCATGGGGATACAATCTTGAGGCCTTATAGTTCCTCTGATAGGTACTATCTATGTGGTTTTTTCAAGGAAATGAATATTATGATAAACAAAATCTATTACGGAAACAAGACCTCTTGGATTATATATAAATAAAATTAAAACCCCAATTTTGAAATAATTAAATTAGAATCATAGAAAAACTTTATAAATACCATTTCATAATAACCAAATCACAAAAAGTCCACGGAAAAGTCAAAAAGATTTCTCTTCATACACAGTTAAAAATTATGTCAATTTATTCATGGAAAAGCCAAACCTTTTCACAAAATAAAATTTCAAAAAGAAAAATTAAAATAGAAAAGTTTCATTTAAATATTAATTATAAATCCATATAATTTAGAAATCTCATTTTAAAAGTGTACCTGATTTTGAATTCCATTAAAATATATTTAAAACATATGTCCTCAATATTCTTCTTAAAACCCAATTAAATTTTAAATGAATTTTAAAAAATAAAGAAATTGTTTATCATTTAATATAAAACATTCACTATGAACGAATATATAATATGGTCCAATAACAACCATTAAAACAAGGTACCACCATCAACATTTATAAAATGTTATATAGTCCTTATCAAGTACTAGGTTGATGGAAGACCATCCTATTTATTGGAGAATTTAATTAAATATGACAAAATGAAAATAAAAATATTAATAAAATTATACTAATTTTAATTATATAAAAAGTATCATGATAAAAAATGCATAATAGAAAAATTAATTGATTTTATTATCCATTTAATTAATCTATCTTGTAAAAACATTAATTAATAAAATTGACACATATCCTATAAATAATGACAATATTCCAAAATTTGAATAATTTAAAAAAATTCCAATTTCAAATAAATGATATAAAACTCGTCAAGGGACATCCTGAATCCAATCAAAAATGTGATGATAAGAATTATACTCCAAACCCACATATAAGACAATAAGGCAAAATGCACTATTACAATAACCCTAAATCAGTCATTAATTTATACCAATGTAATGAAAATAATTAAATAAATTTCTTGGCAATCATAGATCACGATGAGTAATGTTTAATTAGGATATATTTAAATTCTTGATCCTCCTCTATAATTGTCAAATGGGATCCGTTCCATATCAATTTCATTCCACAATGATATATATTATCAACACAAAAAAATTCTCTATTGACAAAATTGAAATCTGTAGAAATATATATGGAATTACATGATAGGAGGAAGTGATAATATCTATCTTATATCAAATCTATTAAATGTAACCAGACCAATTTTATCATGGATATAAAATATGGGGCATTTAGGGAGTAATAACTATCACCCCACTTTTTATTCACTACCAGGTCAAAAATATTTGTGTGGGATCTGAAATAAAAATATATAAAAGTATCTTCCTACACTATTTAAAAAATCACTATGAGGAACAATTTGGGATGGTCACTGGACTCCTATTTTGGCCATTTGAGTAGCATTATATTGTGAATTATTATATCCCTAGTACCTAACCCATTCTATATACTAAAATTGTATACAATTATACCCAGCTCACAATTATTCCCCCACTCATAAGGAACTTTTATCTCTATAACATCTCGTAATATATTTAAAATTTGAAATATCATTTTTAACTTATGAAACCATATAAATAAAACACCTAACAATTTAATATTAAAAATTCAAACTAAATCATCATCCAAGATGAAAAATACATATCCACTATAAAATTCTTTACATGAAACGTAATGGGATGTTTTTGTGTACATAATGATAACATTATGACATTTAATTTAATTTTAAACAATAATTTATATTAAAATACAGACCGAGTAAATCAAAATATTGATTCTTCTTAATGCGTACCTAGTTCTCTATTCAATAGCCTACTATTGTCCACAGGGTGTCCAATATCCCAACTAAGAATTCCTTATTATTTTTATATCCAGTAAAAATCATGTAATAATCCAAATTAAACATTTTATTACTTATCAAAACTTGTATATTTTCCTCCACCATTCATTTTTATAATTTTCTAACTTATAGTATTACTTTACTACTCATACTATCAAATAAAACTAATATACACATGGATTGATGAAAATTTTGTAAACTTTAAACATCAATATTAATGGTTCATTACAACTTTATCTTTTTCCACATTAATTCCCTTATTATTATCATTGTTATAATTCATATCTATATACTGTTCTACAAATATATCATTATATAAATTATTATCCATATCCTAATATTATCCTTATAAATATACTTTAATTTATTTATTTCGTTATTAATATCCTTATTCTAATTCATAGATGATGCATTAATGTTATCAATATTCTTACTAAAATCTATCAAAATTTCCATAACAATAATCTAATCCTTATCCCTATCCTTATAATTTTTTGTATCTTAATCTTAACAATAATAATAATTATCCAAATTCATATTAATATAAATATAATTTTCACTATCTATACTATTTTCATTTTTCACATGCTTATCATAATCCTTAAATTTTACTTCCTCGTTATTTTTATCCTTATTTTTTTCTGCATCCACGTCTATATCAATATATTCCACAACATCCATTTTCTAAAACATATACTTTTCAATATCCTAACACATATGAAAATAATATTCCTTATCATTAACATTATAATAACCTATCATTCTATCCTTATATATACATTAATATCTTTATTGTTATTGAAATATACCATCACTGATAGCTATCCATCATACTTGAACTATCATACTACAAACCAACAATGTGAACCCAAACATCATAGGTTGCACTAGTTCTAAAGGAAAAAATGTACAAAATTTCAATGAGTTACTTTAAAAATAATAATGAATAATGAAATTATTAATCCTTAAATCATTTAAGGTTCACATTAAAATATTAAAATGATATAACATATTAATTTTTTATGAATCATACTGAATCTAAATATGACATAAAAAATAAAAACAATATATAAAAATACATATATAATAAAATGAAATAAATAAATAAATAAATTGAAATTGGGATTATGTGGTTGTTATAAATATTAAAAAATAAATGAATTAACAAACAAAATATAGCTATGTGATTCTGAACAATAATTGTGCCTCAAAAACATCAAAATCTAAATTTGGATTCAATGGTCAACCCCAATGCGAATAAGAAATGGTATCCAATACATACTAGATAAATAATGAATAATATACTACATGGACCCAAATGGAATAAGTATATGGAGTTAACACAATAATTGTTTTGATACATGTATGATTATATATATATATTTCATTTTAATAAAGAAAAAAAATATAGTCTAAAATTAAACATGGATATTAATATGATAAAGTAATTGAAATTAATGATAACCAATAAAATATATTATTAATATATAAAACCATTATTTGGTGATATAATTTTTTTGAACTACAAACCATTATATAAAAAATGTAAAAAAATTGACATAGAGAACTAAGTAGTAACAAATTAGGCCATCATAACACCTTAGTCACACCTTGTGTTCTATTGCGGTAAGGATAATTTCCATGGTTTTATTAAATATGTTTGGGAAATAGTTTTCATTATTTAAATTTAATTAGTGTCCCATTTAAAAAAAATTATTTTTAATGGAAAATGTATCAATATTAAAATTATTTATATAAACTTATCCACCAACATGGATATTAGTCCCCCATTAATACCATTTAATATTTATGGATGTAAAAAATAAAAATGACACTCTATACAAAAAATAGTCCTTCAATATCAAAATTTATTTATTATTTGGTATACAAATTATAATTTACTATATTTTATATAATTTTATATTGTGTATCTAAATATCTCATACAGAATGTAAAGAGAGCTCCTGTATGTGAGATATCGTCTATTGAAATTCTATAAACATACATCATTATTCTACACGACAAATTCCATCAAAATATAATGACATATATGTCCCTAAACTAAACACAATGTGTTATGAACCATGATTATATAGTTAATTTGGTTTATATGGAAAACATACATAATGATTGGTACACCTCAAAATTTTGAATTAGGTATGGTGAGATCCTTGAGAGCGGCATGGGTGAATCAACGATCCCATTTCATTTCATGAATATTACCCTTTTAATTAAATCATTGGGATTACTTATAGTTTGAACCACACTTTATATTGTATCAAATACTTACTCATGAGATTTAGTAAATAAAAATAAGAGAAAATTTGATTTATAAATTTAAACCATTAAAACCAATCCATTTATATGTTTGCGATGTGTATGGAGGCTTGATTTCTACACTAAAACAACCAATTACTTGTGAAAAATATTTCCCAAAAATCATGTAGAAAACTCCTTCAAACTTCATATTATATAGTGAGTATACTGGGAACCTAATGATATATTCATATTACTAGAGCCTGTTAAATAGAAATTTTATAAAAAAAGATTTTTTCCATCTCTGTATGGGGTATTTATATAACCACATAAATGTTCTTTTAATGGTCCACCAGAACCCATTCTATAAAATATATTTCAATATATCCTATATCCTATCATAATTTTAATGTGGAATTGATCACAGTTATGTTTTTTTAATATTGGTAATATAAAAGATCCCAAGCCATGATTCCCACCTTCTCTAAATATATGATGATATCATAGATTACAAGATGCGACTTTTTCTTCACATTATTCTCTTTTGGAATTAATGTATAGTGCTTCATGGATGCAATTGAATTAATCTCCATTGATAAACAAGAGTTCCTGCATTGTATTTTAGTATCACGTTCTCTATTAGTCATATCACCTTACTTTAGGGATTCATGGTAATTTTATATTAATATAATCATGAATAATATTTCAAAGGAAATTAATATCTATGATATTCGACAATATAAACCACTTCTCATTTAATATTTTTTGAAACATTTTAATGTCTCCATTTTAATATTTCTTTTTTCTATGCATCATTACTTCTCCTTATGTTGACATTAAAATAACATGATTTACATTTTCCAAAAAAACACACATTTAATTTAAATCTTTTAAAATATTCATCCATGTATGCATGGAAGGATGCATTATGGAATAATACTCATCTCAGCGCTTTGTCAAGAATCATCAATAGGCCTAACTATTTATTTAAAAATCTTTCATTATATATTTAAATGATCAATTTATTTATATATTTAGGAAAATTGAGAATAAACATTTAAATTATAATCCCCATCAATGTATTTTATTCGTCTATAATTATCTAGTTTTTCAGATAACTATGACATCTCATTAGATTTTAATATCTTAATACGAAACATATTTTGTATCAGGGTTATATATTATGAGTATTGTATCATAAAAATTTCCACTTCTTAGTAAAGTCATGTTATCAAGTGTAGCATCTTTATATTATTAGATCACTAATATTATGACTTTTTCAACATTGTACGCAATCAGTATCTTTCATGTTTCACATATTACCAGGTTGTATGTTATCCATATAACATCATATGAGAAATGTTAACTATTTATAATATTTATAATATCATAGAAAAAATTATATTCACACTCAATAGACATCTAACATAGTGAATCTTATGAATTCATTAATCATATTGATTTATCCTTTTTTAATTTTAATTAATGGCACAATTTTAATATATATTAAGGGATTCCACATTTTATGAAATAATATTTTTTTCATATGAATGGATTCACATATATGAACTACCCCTTTTACAAAAAATCCACCACACATGACAAGTATTTAATATTTAATTCTAGAAAACAGAAAATTCATACTAGAGTACCCATAATTCATTAATAAAATAACATAGTCAGATCAAATCAAAATCCATCCCCATCTAAAGGATATCTCATCATGGATGATGGTTCTTCAAATTATACAACTGATTCAAATATTCATATAAAAACTTATTATCTACCACTACCTATAATAAAAATAATTACATTTATACCTTTTTCAGGAAATAATCTTATTAGATATATATGTTGTTAAATTGAAAAAATCTCGCCATTCATCAAAAATTGGAATTGAAATAGAGTTTTTCAAGACATGATATTTGAAGAATGGTCACAATTAATTCCTTTTTTCATTTTCCATATATCATGGAAAAACCATACTCATATACTATCACACACCAAATGTATATAATAAGTGTTATCGTCCTTGTAGTAACCTCATTAATTAGGATCATATAAAATATTATTCATGAGCTCCTAAATTTAATAGTATGTATTTATTTTAATTGAAATGAAATTATATATTATTCAATATGTCTTCTTTTTAGAAAATTTCTTTCTCTACTTTCTGTAAAATAAAAAAAGAGGAATTATATCGGTGGAATATTTCATAGTCTCTTATTATTCTTATTGAGAAAGGGGCTGAATTTATGACCTCTATAATAAAATTCTCAACTCCCATTTAATTTAATGTTCTATTATGATTCACTTGTGATGTGAATAAAAAATAACATGATTTTCTTAGTGATGTTACTTTAGTTTTCAAACTATATTTTTATGTTATTTTGCCTAGTGATGACAAAAGACATATATTAAAAATTCATAAATGATGTTTATAATAAAAATCCCGAAGTAATATCATTCGTAGTTTTCAATTTTAGGGGGATTATATTATATTTTTAATAAGTTTATATGACTTAAAATTATCTCAATTATTTTAATAGATACTTTCAATTGCATAATATATAAATCCCATCTTCTAAATCAATATATTCAACAACTATCACCCCATTTAAAATTGTATTTAATATAATAAATGAAAGGGTATAATATTGTTGTTGGAATAACACAATAATAAATTATTTATAATGATATCCATAAATAAAAATTTATTGTATAATGATACATTTTAGAAATATTATTTTAATATTTACTCTATATAAAGGGAAGCAATCACAATAGATTGTACTAATGGTTTATTTTAATCAATTTAACTGAATTATGGTTATTTATTATTGTTACAAAAATTAATAGTCTCAACTAGCTCCTTTTTTCATTTATCATCATCAGTTTGAACATGTTATAATAAAACTAAATAAAATGGAATGAGGTTGGTATTATCACTTCTCCTCAGTGCTATAACAATGGTTCATAACTATCTCTAAATATAAATCCCCAAATATTTAAAACTTTATCTGTTGAATTTTTCTTCATGCCTCCCTTGAGGAATTTTTTTCCATAAAGTTCAATTAAATAAAATAATTCATCATTTATAAGAAATAAAATCCCTATGTGTCCACTTATTTTTATTGTGAGATATATAGAATAATTAACTTCTGGATACTTTCTACTTCCCACCACAAAAAAAGTTTCTTATGATCCTTATTGTTAGCCTCTAGGACAATAATTTCCTTATACCCACTCCTCTTCCTTTTGATATATATATATATATATATTCAAGAATAAATGGTCATATTTCACCTTCCTCGTAAATATTTTAGAGTTCAAATAGTTTGTTAAGTATTTCTAGGATATATTTACACAAAAACATATGCATATTTTATTTAATTGATTCTTATTCATAAGGATTCCTTAATCATTAAAAAAATTATGGAAAACATGTTAATTTTTCTAAGATAATCATTTTCTCTGTGGAATGTTCTTCTTCCTCAGTAATTTTATTTAGTCATTTTATATATTGCTTTACATTGAGTAATTCCAACTCAATATGAATAAAATATTTCAATATAAAATATAGTATTGGTACCCAAATATACAACCAACCGAGTAGTATCCTTTCAAACTATATCCATAACAATGTTGATGGTTTGGATATAGAAAATCCACTTAATGTTCTAGTGAACTCTGACCTTTGTTCTTTATCTTACAAGGGGATATTAATTTTCTAAATATTTTATATTTATCAATTAAAATGAAGAATATAATTTATAATGTTCATTGATTGAAATCCTCTATATAGAGTTTTTGAGTTTACAAAACAAAATGCACTAAACTAAATATTAGAGTAAAAATTAAAAAGAGTTTATACATCATTATTTTGGATGTTCTTCTTGGGATACAAAAAAAATCAACTTGAATTTCCAAAAAAAATAAATTATAATTTCTCATTGTATTCAAGGGGTTATTAGATTTAGTATCCATGTATTTCATGTTATTATTGAAGCATGTTTTTATAATGGGAGGAAAAACCTATTTCGAACTGGTTATAGGGAGACCCATTACAAAGACCATATCCACAAGGCCATGTGGCCTATTAACATGCCCCAAAGGTGCAATGTAGTATCTTGCTTATGTCACCAAGCATGTATCAAGACTGCATAACTACCTACCCCCACAATGCCACTGTCATCGCCTACACACATCATTATTGTGTCCCTGCCAACATTGTAAATTCTCCAAGGGGATTTCTATGATTAAAACCATGGTCTTTCGTATGAATAATTATGGGGTTCTACACTCAGGCAGCACCCTAACTACTAGTATACTTGTAATGTGTCTAACATATCAAATAATATATTATGGATACTTTTACATTAATATATTCTATAATAATATATATTTACATTATTTTAACCTCAAAAAACTATGTCTCCCTAATGTGATCTGTCTACTTCACATGTCCATTTATTATATTATACTCTAGATACATTAATATTTTATTCATTTGAATATTTTTATCAATACTAAACAAATGCTATGAAGTATTATTCTGATCACTGTATCCCACAAATTACTTATCATAACTACATTATTAAACATCATATAATTTAAACAGTTCATTAATGGTTTGGTTATATTTAGTGATACCTTCATCAGAGTTACTCTAAGAGATTGATGGGTCTTCATTTTCTTCAATTCTCATCAAATTTCATCAAAATTTTCATTAATAATTTTTCTTCATCATAGAGTAACTTTTTATAGATTTTCAAGATATTCCACAAGAACAGTCTTCATGGCCATCAATCCTCTATATGTTATTAAATTTTCACTATGTCCAATCAATTGAAAAATTCAAAATAACACCATTTATAAATCGTTGGAAAGGAATAATAACATTTTATTTAACATTCTCACATATTGTATTTATGGAGATAATGTACTTATAATATTTATACTCCACACATCCTTCATGATCACTATCATATTCTAATTTATATTTATCCTTCTAAAAATTTTATTTGGTTCTTTCATTTATTTGAATTTCATATTTTATTTTCCTTCTTTTTTAACAATTGAAATTTTTTCATTTAAAAAACAATGAGTGTTTTATAAAACTAAATATGGAAATGGTCTCATATATTCTATGAATTTTATATTTTCTATCTAATATACTTGGGGTAATTCCTCATTAGATACACTAAAAACGCTGAGTCATCTTCATTGAATCTAAATAGGATAATGTGTGTATCAATCTCATTGTAAATTGCAATGAAATCCTCCAAAATCCCATCATCATACATCAATAATTATTCTTAAATAGTTATGTAAATATAATATTTTTCCATTTTAATCATCACATTAAATTCATAATTATTCTCATGATTCTCCCACACCACCTTAAATGTTTTATTTTCCATTATTGTTTGTGTATAATTCATCATATTGAGATGATGGGATGTGATTTTTAACATTCACACAAACTTCATGATTATTCTTACCAAAATAATTCATTGGATCATTTTTTATATGTCTAGTAAATCCTACTATAATAGAAACAATAACCTAATGAAAATATGATATTTAATATATAAATAACTTGTTCTTCTAATAATGGAAATTATTTAAAAAAAATATTGTTAATCCTCTATTGTAGACCTGAATGAGATTATACATCATTTAATATCAATAATAGTTGGATATTTCCAAAGGTAAACATTTAATATTTGATACCACTTACAATTACTTAGTATGAATTAAAACTTTCGAGGGTTATGGGGAGAATCCATGATCCATTTTGATATTTATAAATTTTTCTCTCTTATTTCAACTTTTATGACTTATAAAATTATAATACTATCAATCGTGTTTCTATTATCATTAGTTAAATGTTTTATTAAATAATTGTATGAAAATAATAAATATATAACTTTAGCCTTTAATTCCAATGCCATGTTTGTTTTTTTCATGTTTAGAGAACTTGTTTCTCGATTATAAAACATTATGTACCATTAAAAACAGTCCCATTAGAATAAATTTAGTGAATCTCCAAAAAGTTTTAGTCTCTAGTGAATATAGTGGATTATTACCAATGATTCCCTTATACTGTATCCAATCAGTTGAATATATCTTCTTAAAAGATCTTTTCCATCCCATGATGTAGTCTTTATGTTACTGCTTGATAGTTCACGCAAGGGTCCTCCAGAACTCCATCCCTAATCTAGGTTTTGATCACTATTGTCTCATTGTGTCTTGTGCATGAGGCTATATTATCCTTCATGTTTGTGAATTATAGAAAAAAAGGATCATTTTCCCTATTCATCTACTTATCCTAAATATATTATGATATGACATACTATAATATGATATTCTAGATTGTCCTTCTTTACACTTCCCTCTGAAGCACAAGGTCTCCTTAATTCAGTTAATTTATTATTCCCCTAAACATATAATTTCCATATTTTTATGTTAGTATAATTTTATCTCCTAGTATGAGAACATTATTTCTTCACTTCCTACATGTTTTCTATTATAGTAACCAGGACTCGTATTTTTATAATTAACTAAAAAACTCTATGATATTTGAGTGTGAGATACTCTTCTCAGACACAAATATTTTAATAGTGAGAAGGTCTCCATAAAGAAATTTATATAAGACTTTTCTTTTTAATTATTTTTCATGTGATATTAAAATATGATTATTTACTTTTTCAGTAATATCCATAACCTATTAATATTTTGAAATATCCATGAACGTATTCGTGGATGCATTAATTACGTTGTCGAACTCATATCAGCACTACATTTTAATCCAACTTAGGCATAATTCATTATCTGAGAATGGTTTATGATATCTTTTTAACATAATGATATTTAAATGATAGAAAAAATTTAGAAGAATAGTATTTTTTGTAATCTTGTGCAATAAATTTATTTATTTTGGAAATCTAATTTCATCCGAAAATGAATTATATCTCATGAGATTGTAATATCCTAGATGGTATAATCTTACATGATGGACTTAAATACTATGATTATCATATCTAATGGTGCTACACATCTTATGAAGACAGACTATAATGTTTGAAACCTATACTGTATAAGAACTCCAATATTATAATGTTGACATATCCTACACATTCTATATGTTGTAAATTTCTCATAATATATGCCTATAACTAACACATGTAACATCTTACATCAAATGTATACTCTTATGAAATATCCTAATATCATATGAAAATTATTACTTTTTACAAATAATACATATATAAAAAGGTATATTTTTAAGTCATGTACCATATGAAGTATTCCATTTTTCATTACATTCAACAGAAAATATTCCATTGTATATAAATGATTTTTTTTATTTAATATGTAGATTTCAAATAAACCAACTTATTTTCCAAAAATATTGTACACCTAACATACCATTTATAAGTATTCTCATATATTTCAAAAAATAAACTTTAATTCCTTTAATCTATATCCAAGAATTAGAAAAAAACTGAAATCAACATTAAATTTTATCTAAAGTATATTCCTTTAAAAGATGAAGCATTCTCATATCATCCAACATATTAATTTATTAATAACAATAATAAATCTATGACACTATTTTGATACATATACACTCGTTCCAAAAATATTTAGAAAGAGCAATGAACATCAAAAAATTTATTTATTGTCATAAAACAGACCTGGTTACCCATGTTTAGTGGAAAATGAGGGATACATAGACTCAATAACACCTTCCTATTAGTCAGGGGTTCCATCCTGTAGTAAGGGTCTAGTGGTTGAATGTTTTAGAGCCTCTACCCTTTCTATCAATAATAAATTCAACAATGGCGTAAATAAAATTAAATAAACAGGAAGATACTAAATTAAGTATTAACTTAAAATGTAACACCCCAAGCTTCTACGGTACGCTTCTCTTTGAATAATGTGATAGCGTGTGTTGTACGCAACACCGAGTTCTAACACACCATAACTAATCAAACTAGCCGTTATGAATAGTAATACCTACTTTTTGAAATTATATATATTTTATATTTGAAAATGGACTTCATTTTTGGATTCGGAATATCGAATTTAGCCTAAGGTGAAATTTTGGTACATTTCGGATAACTTTCATATTTTGATGAATAGTGAAAATTACTAAATTTTAATTAAAAACAACTTTTTTAATCAAAGTAATTAATAGTGATAAATTATGAATTTGAGTGGTTTTAAAGTATATTTAGAATATATTTTTACCATTTAATATAATGTTGGTCATTGGACGTAATTTTACAATTAAACCGAACATAAACAAGTGTCAATCTTTTGATTGTTATTATCTCTTAAAAACACGCTTTTTGTTTTGACAGCGGGAATTAATTTTAAATTAATTTCTGCCACTTCTGTGTTTTTAATTTAGGAAAATGGATTCCATATTTGGAATCAGGATGTTCAAATTGTGTAAATAGGTAACTTTTATTTTTAGACATTTTGAATAATTACTGCGGTAAATATTTTATTTACCATGGTTAAGGGTAAATCCGGTAAATAAGGGTTAAAAAAATAATATTATAATAATACTAAATTACCCTAAAACGTGTCTTAACCCTATTGGTTGATACATGGTCGACCATGGGAATCTTTGGGTCTATTTTGGGACCCCATGGATCCACTTGTAAGTGATAATGACACTTTATTTTAATTAAGTTAAAATGAATACAAAAATGACACAAGCATATATCTTTTAGAAAAACAATTGTTACATAAGGCTATATATGTTGGATTTTAGATTATAAATATTAATTAGAAAGATAAAACGATTTCCTACATAATTATATTTTATTTATAATTTTTAGACATTAAATAAATTATTTTATTTATGACACAATGATGATGCAGTAATTACTAAAATAGTGAAAAATTAAAATAATTGATATTTTAAATACCCAAATAAATATAATATGAAACTTTTAATGAATTAAACTAATTTTCTAGGATAATATGATATATTAGGATTGATTTAATTGACTTTTTGCGAAGTAATCAATCTGTTATGAGTTTCACAAAAATCAACTATTGAATAGTGTCAAAATTGACATAAAATAGTTCTTAAAACAAATATTATATTATTAATTGATATTAAATTCCTAAAAATCTATGGTTAATCCAAGAGACTTATATCATGATAGGTTCATCATTAATGGACCACTTGGGGGTCGCTTGGATGTATATAGTAAGTTTATTAACCATATTATATAAAAATACAAAGAGACATTGTAAAAGTGAAACTAATTAAATTAGAGTTAATACTTAAAGATAAGGTTAATATAAGTACCCAAACCTGTCTAAATTCTATTGGTTGAGTGGTTTTCGACCTATCCCCACCTTAAACTTTGAATAATCAACTTTGGAGCCATTAGAAACCGAATATGAATTTATTAAAAATTAATATTTCTAGCTTTTCCAAAGGTGCCTCTCACCCCTCTTATAAAAGGGAACTCTTCCTTCTCATTTCTTCACACCTTAAAAGCCTTTTGGTTCGTCCAAACTCTGCCCAAATACTCTCCCAACATCCCTCAATACAACCTAGAGGCCTTAGTTTGATCAGAAAGCCATCCTAAGGAGCCCTTTTGATCAAATAAAAAGGAAGAACCCGAAGAAGAGGTAATGATTTCACCACCCTTCTCCAAGTTCATTTCTTCTTCCACTTCTTCTTCCTTTGTTCTTACCATTCTAAAATAATAACTCCAGTATCTCACATATACTGTGATGTTATTATAAATATGGTACATCCATATTCAGTATTCTATCCACCCTTTGAATAACATGTCACCATACGTCCGTACGTACGGCTTACCGTCTCCACGTCGTGGTGTAATTGTTATTCAATATAATATTATTTGGATGGGTATAATAATGATGTGTAACTCATGTAAATAATAAATATAACATGTTAATGATTCTGTATATATGATATACCATCCATTTATATATTATTTTAATATCAAAAAAATGATATTGTCGCTCGTGCGTACGTACGGACTACCGTCTCCACGAACGCGATGAGATTCATTCTCCATCGTATCCATTCAAGTATAATTATCATTTGATGATTTAAAATGATGTTTAATGACTAGATATCATTCTGGATATGAATAAGATACAACAACCATGGCTTATGTAACAAAACATATAAAAGAAAATGAGTAAGTTAACTCCCGAAACGACGATAATTCTAAGATATTATTAACAAATCAATGTTAAAAGATCATATATGATATCATATTAATATATATGATTCTTGTATAATTTAATAACAACTATTTCACCATTATACAGGAGGTTAACCTACCCCAACCAAGTAAAAGTACAAGGTAAGGGTTTACTTTACAACCTCTTCATTATCCAAGGTTGTTTATACGTAATAATCTACTAGGATCTCTTTATCATCCACATCCATGTTTCTTAAAAATGTATTTCAAAACATTTTTACTATTTACTAGAATATGAGTTAAAGTCATTTATACCCTTTTTGACTTTTATAAGTGGTTTATAAAGGAATCTTTCGGTCGTTTTCAAAACAAGGTCCTTTTTAACCTTTTCGACAGAATTAAGGTAAGAATGTTTTTTTTAACTTATACGGCGGGTGCGGCTATTTTCCGCCGTTATAAAATCTTCAAAGCTTCCCTTACAAGCTTATAAGAATATTTTCAAAGAAAATGTTTTATTTTATATGGATCTTAAATTATTTCAAAATAAAAGGAGATATTTCTTTAAAAAGAATTTTGATTTCATCTATGTCAACATCCTTTGATGGATTTTAAGATTATTTGAAGTTGATTTATTATGATACAAAACTTCTATATTGTATTGAAGGTTTTGTGATATGTTTGACTATGGATGTGCTATTTTTATACCATTCTTAGTTTATGGTGAAATTATTGACATTTCGTATGCTAGTTTTAATACGAATGTTTATGTTATGTTTAAACCTTTTCATATGGGAATGCATTGGACTTAATATGTGACGGGTGGAGCCCGCTATAGCTCCTCGATGCATCGGTAGGTCTCATGAGACAAACTAGTGTCTTGGCACAAGGCCTTGACAAAATCTTATTTGTAGTCTTGGCACGAGGCCTTGGCTATGTGGTTATGATAGTCTGGCATTATGCATTCCAACATTATGAAAGTGGTTATTGATTTTTGCATGTGATTATTCGATTAGTAGAATATCCATGTGAATAAGTAAATGACATTATTTCATTTTATTTATTCCATACCATGTTGAAAGTTCATGTTTAAAAGGCTTTTGTTTTAGTTATACATTTCCTTAAATGTTTATTCTTATTTATGAAAGTTTCCGCTATATTGTTATTCTTACTGGGCATTTGAGCTCACCCCTTTTCTATGTTTTATTTTTCCCAGGAAGTGAAGATGTAAGTTATGAATGACCTGCAGGGATATTATGAGGGGATTATAGTGTGGACTGTGGAAACATTATGTTGTTGTAGTAGTTTTTCATTTTATGATGTAATGTAAAACTTATGAATATATCTAGTGTTTCCAAGCCTACTAAACCAATCAGTCTTTCGAGATTTGATATTTCTTGTGATCATGCCAATGTTATGTAATAATGCACAGACTCTAGGCAACTAGGGTCGGGGCGTTACAGTTGGTATCAGAGGAAGTTTAGTACAAACCTTGGAAGCTAGATTTAGATAAACTCTGATTAGAGCACGTAGACCTAAGATGAACTTTGAGGATTAGTATAGAAGAACTTCCTAGAATTTTGGTATTGTAGATATTTTGTAAGTTTTCCGAGCAATACATCCCTGTCTGGATACGAGCAGGTAGAGGCGGCTCTGGCACAGATGTACCTAGGGGTAAAACCCGAAAACACCGCTTTGAGCTAGACTCGAACGGGAACTGGTGCACGATAACGGGCCTTGCTGCACTCTTGGTTACGACACTCCCGGGGGATATGCTTAGGATAACTCTCATTTTCTTTACAAATAATTTTGAAAGGATTATGCGTATATACTTCCTCAAAGAAAACATTCTTATGATTATGGATTATATCCATAAATAGTTCAATTTATGTTAAGTGTTTTATAAGTATGGGATTATGTATTTTGATTCATAAACTGATCTAGTTTATGCCATTGTTTAGAAATGGCACCTAGTGGAAGAAATGGAAACTGTATCAATGCACGCACTCCATGTAAGGATTGCCCTCCTGCTCAAGATAATTATAGTGGGGCTGGTGATGCAACTGGTGCTGATCAGCTAATCACCATACTGGGACAACTTACTCAGGTTATGAATAATAACCTTACCCGTATGGAGCACCCTGATCCGCAGTGTGGAGGATCAATGTTAGATCGATTCATGAGGCAACAACCACCAACGTTCAATGGGAATACAAATCCCTTAGTAGCTGAGCAATGGATATTTTCCATAGAGAAAATATTTCAGGCTTTGGGGAGGAGTGAAAGGGAAAAAGTTATCATGGAAGTTTACCGCCTCACTGGAGATGCTGATCAATGGTGGTCATTGATTCAGAACATGAAGGAAGATGATGAAGTATCAAATATGGAATAGAGGGAGTTCAATGATCTGTTTTTAGAAAAATAATTCCCCCGCGACCATCGAGCAGATATGGAAAGGCAATTTCTGAGTCTGAGACAGAAGGAGGATGAGAATGTCACAAAGTATGAGGCTAAATTTACAAGGATAGCGAGGTATTCTGGAGATTATATTCGCAACCTAAGAAGTAAGATTGATCATTTCATTGATGGGTTAAAACCATTTCTCCGTCGAGCATTAGTCTCACAATCCTTTTCATCGTACGAAGACATTGTCTCATGTGCTATCAAGACCGAAAAGGAATTCTCTAAGTCCTATGACTTTAAAGAAAAGCAAGAGAAGAAGAGACCTGCTAATCAATCTGGGAATGGAAATAAGGGGATGAAAGGAAAGGTTGAATATCCATCATGTGGTAAATGTGGGAAGAAACACCCTGGTACTTTCTTGAAGGGAATGGGAGTCTGTTACAAGTGTGGTGAAAAAGGCCACCAAGCTCATGATTGCAAGGGGAAGAAGGAAGCTACCAACGTTCAGTGCTACAATTTCAGGGAGATGGGGCATTATGCAAATGAATGTACTAAGCGTCAGGAGAACTTACCTCAGAAAAGGCCAAGGGATCAAGGCCAGGCTTATGCTATCACTACTGCTGAGGTAGAAGCTCCGAAAGACGTGGTGGCAGGTAATTTAATGGATTCCTCAAGTTTAGCAAATGCATTATTTGATTCTGGATCATCGCATTGTTTCATATCTTCCCAGTTTGCTAAGAAAATTAAATATTTCCAATTTGATTTAATAAGGGAGTTGTCAGTTAAAACTCTTAAGGGAAGCATCGTTGCAACAATGTTTTGTGAATCAGTCCCCATTAGAGCACATAAATTTTCTTTATCTGCTGATCTCATCGTCATACCTATGATTGAGTTTGATATAATCCTCGGTATGGACTGGCTTTCGGACTATGATGCGATGATTTATTGTAATAAGAAAGAGGTTACGATTCTTGATGATAATGATAAGGAACACCTTATTTTTAGAGCAGAATCGTCACCACCTAATTCTTATTTAGATCCACCCCTAGTAGCTCAACTTAATTCAATTATTGGGGAGGAAAAGAATGAAATAACTGTCGGTGAGGAAAGGAATGTTCAAATAGAGGATGTACCTGTTGTGAAAGAATTTGTAGATGTATTTCCAGAAGATTTACCTGGACATCCTCCAAAACGAGAAGTTGAGTTTTCTATTGATTTGATTCCTGGATCAAGGCCTATATCGAAGACCCCTTATAGAATGGCCACTGTAGAGTTAGTCGAACTAAAGAAACAACTAGAGGAATTGAGTAATAAGAGATTTATTCGCCCTAGTGTTTCTCCATGGGGAGCCCCTGTTCTTTTTGTTAAAAAGAATGATGGATCTATGAGGTTATGTATCGACTACAGGGAGATCAATGCTATAACGATAAAGAACAAGTATCCCCTACCTCGTATTGATGATTTATTTGACCAACTGCATGGAGCTCAATACTTTTCAAAGATTGACCTTCGATCTGGATACCATCAGTTGCGTGTGAATAAGGAAGACATTCCGAAAACAGCATTTCGAACCAGGTACGAGCATTACGAGTTTACAGTAATGCCGTTTGGATTGACTAATGCACCCTCTGTATTCATGGATCTAATGAATACAGTTTTCAAGGAGTATCTCGATGAATTTGTGGTGGTATTTATTGATTATATCTTGGTATACTCCAAAACCTACGAAGATCATGAAAATCACTTGCGCATTATCTTGAAGACTCTGAGGAGGCATGAATTATATGGGAAGTTTAACAAGTGTGAATTCTGGCTTCGGGAGATTTCTTTTCCTGGCCATATTGTCTCTAAAGATGGAATCTCTGTTGATCCTTCTAAGACCAAGGCATTCCAAGAATGGCCAGCACCTACGATTATAACTGAGGTACGTAGTTTTATTGGTTTGGCAAGTTATTATCGACGTTTCGTCCAGAATTTTTCCCGATTGGCTAACCCATTAACGAAGCTCACACGTAAAGGGGTTAAATTTGTTTGGACAAAAGAGTGTGAAGAATGTTTCGAAGAACTGAAGAGAAGATTATTCAATGCTCCTATATTGACTCTACCATTGGGGATTGATGGGTTCATTATTTATAGTGATGCATCGAAGAGAGTACTTGGATGTGTCCTTATGCAGAATGATAGAGTTATTGCCTATGCATCACGACAGTTGAAAATTCATGAACAAAACTATCCTACTCACGATCTCGAGTTAGCAGCAGTGATCTTTGCTTTAAAGATATGTAGGCACTACCTCTATGGTAAAAAATGTGAGATTTATACTGATCACAAGAGTTTGAAGTATATTTTCTCACAAAAAAACTCAACATGAGGCAAAGGAGATGGCTTGAATTACTCAAGGATTATGATTGTACGATACACTACTACCCAGGGAAGGCAAACAAGGTGGCAGATGCTTTGAGTTGAAAAGACCATGGAGTTTCGAACAATATGAGAATTGAAAGGGATCCAATTTTCATGGATCTAGTGAAGATGGACATGGGAATAACCAGGGAAGGTGAAACATCAATGCTTTTTCAAATGGTTGCCAAACCATCTTTACTAGAAAAGATTAAGAGTTCTCAGACCGATGATGAAGAATTCCAAAAGAAGATTAAAGCTGTGAATGATGGGAGATTGAGATACTTTGTGTATGAAGATGGAATTTTGAAATTCGGGAAGAGACTTTGTGTTCCCAATATACCTAATCTAAAAAGGGAATTGCTGGATGATGCTCATAGTTCAAATTTCTCTATACACCCTGGGAGCACCAAAATGTATAGAGGTTTGAAGGAACATTTTTGGTGGGACAACATGAAGAGGGAGATTGCTGATTTTGTGTCAAGATGTATGGTTTGTCAACAAGTGAAAGCTGGAAGGCAACAGCCTGGAGGAGTCATGCAACCTCTTCCCATACCGGAGTGGAAATGGGACAATGTTACGATGGACTTTGTCATGGGGCTACCAAAGACTCCTAGAAGGAACGATGCAATATGGGTTATTGTTGATCGTCTTACCAAGACAGGACATTTTCTTGCTATAAGAGAAGATCTACCCCTGGAACGTCTAGAAAGACTATATATTAATGAAGTTGTGAGACTTCATGGAGTACCCCAATCGATTGTTTCTGATCGTGATCCCCATTTTACTTCAAGATTCTGGAAAAGTCTTCAGAAATCCCTGGATACTGAACTTCATTTGAGCACTGCTTACCACCCTCAGACAGACAGACAATCAGAATGGACTATTCAAACCCTAGAAGACATGTTGAGATCTTGCTCACTTGACTTTCAGGGTATGTGGGATCAATATTTACCTCTGGTAGAATTTTCCTATAACAATAGCTTCCATTCGAGTATTCAGATGGCACCATATGAAGCGTTATACGGAAAGAGATGTCGTACACCAACCTGTTGGGATGACGTTGGTGAAAGAAAACTTGTAGGCCCAGAACTGGTGGAGGAAACGGTGGAAAAGGTGAAAGTAATCCAAAATCACATCAAAGCAGCTCAAAGTAGGCAGAAGAGCTATGCCGATAATCGAAGGAAGGATTTGGAATTTCAAGTCGGTGATCATGTTTTTCTGAAGGTATCTCCGTGGAAGGGAGTCATACGTTTTGGTAAGAAAGGTAAATTGAGTCCCAGGTACATCGGACCTTTCGAAATTCTAGAACGAATTGGGGTTGTAGCTTACCGATTGGCAATGCCGCCAAGTCTCTCCAAAGTTCACGATGTGTTCCACGTATCTCTATTCAGGAAATACATGCCTGATCCGACGCATGTACTTACATATGAGGAATTAGAACTGGAACCTGATCTGTCTTATTGCGAAGAGCCCGTCAAGATTCTTGATACGAGAGAACAAGTGCTGAGAAACCGGACAACGCGTCTGGTAAAAGTTTTGTGGAGAAACCATAAGATGGAAGAGGTAACGTGGGAACCCGAGGAACTTATGATGAAGAACCACCCGAGTCTTTTTATGCAGTAATACCCTAGAAATTGCGAGGACTCAATTATTTGAAGGAGGGGAGAATGTTACACCCCAAGCATCTATGGTACGCTTCTCTTTGAATAATGTGATAGCGTGTGTTGTACGCAACACCGAGTTCTAACACACCATAACTAATCAAACTAGCCGTTATGAATAGTAATACCTACTTTTTGAAATTATATATATTTTATATTTGAAAATAGACTTCATTTTTGGATTCGGAATATCGAATTTAGCCTAAGGTGAAATTTTGGTACATTTCGGATAACTTTCATATTTTGATGAATAGTGAAAATTACTAAATTTTAATTAAAAACAACGTTTTTAATCAAAATAATTAATAGTGATAAATTATGAATTTGAGTGGTTTTAAAGTATATTTAGAATATATTTTTACCATTTAATATAATGTTGGTCATTGGACATAATTTTACAATTAAACCGAACATAAACAAGTGTCAATCTTTTGATAGTTATTATCTCTTAAAAACACGCTTTTTGTTTTGACAGCGGGAATTAATTTTAAATTAATTTCTGCCACTTCTGTGTTTTGAATTTAGGAAAATGGATTCCATATTTGGAATCAGGATGTTCAAATTGTGTAAATAGGTAACTTTTATTTTTAGACATTTTGAATAATTACTGCGGTAAATATTTTATTTACCATGGTTAAGGGTAAATCTGGTAAATAAGGGTTAAAAAAATAATATTATAATAATACTAAATTACCCTAAAACGTGTCTTAACCCTATTGGTTGATACATGGTCGACCATGGGAATCTTTGGGTCGATTTTGGGACCCCATGGATCCACTTGTAAGTGATAATGACACTTTATTTTAATTAAGTTAAAATGAATACAAAAATGACACAAGCATATATCTTTTAGAAAAACAATTGTTACATAGGGCTATATATGTTGGATTTTAGATTATAAATATTCATTAGAAATATAAAAAGATTTCATACATAATTATAGTTTATTTATAATTTTTAGACATTAAATAATATATTTTATTTATGACACAATGATGATGCAGTAATTACTAAAATAGTGAAAAATTAAAATAATTGATATTTTAAATACCCAAATAAATATAATATGAAACTTTTAATGAATTAAACTAATTTTCTAGGATAATATGATATATTAGGATTGATTTAAATGACTTTTTTAGAAGTAATTAATCTGTTATAAGTTTCACAAAAATCAACTATTGAATAGTGTCAAAATTGACATAAAATAGTTCTTAAAACAAATATTATATTATTAATTGATATTAAATTCCTAAAAAACTAAGGTTCGTCCAAGAGACTTATATCATGATAGGTTCATAATTAATGGACCACTTGGGGGTCTATTGGATGTATATAGTAAGTTTAATAACCATATTATATAAAAATACAAAGAGACATTGTAAAAGTGAAAATAATTAACTTAGAGTTAATACTTAAAATAAGGTTATTATAAGTACCCAAACCTGTCTAAATTCTATTGGTTGAGTGGTTTTAGACCTATCCCCACCTTAACCTTTGAATAATAAACTTTGGAGCCATTAGAAACCGAATATGAATTTATTATAAATTAATATTTCTAGCTTTTCCAAAGGTGCCCCTCACCCCTCTTATAAAAGGGAACTCCTCCTTCTCATTTCTTCACATCTTAAAAGCCTTTTGGTTCGGCAAAACTCTGCCCAAATACTCTCCCAACATCCCTCACTACAACCTAGAGGCCTTAGTTTGATCAGAAAGCCAACCTAAGGAGCCCTTTTGATCAAATCAAAAGGAAGAACCCGAAGAAGAGGTAATGATTTCACCACCCTTCTCCAAGTTCATTTCTTCTTCCACATCTTCTTCCTTTGTTCTTACCATTCTAAAATAATAACTCCAGTATCTCACATATACTGTGATGTTATTATAAATATGGTACAACCATATTCAGCATTCTATCCACCCTTTGAATAACATGTCACCATACGTGCGTACGTACGACTTACCGTCTCCACGTCGTGGTGTAATTGTTATTCAATATAATATTATTTGGATGGGTATAATAATGATGTGTAACTCATGTAAATAATAAATATAACTTGTTAATGATTCTTTATATATTATATACCATCCATTTATATATTATTTTAATATCAAAAGAATGATATTGTCGCTCGTGCGTACGTACGGACTACCGTCTCCACGAACGCGATGAGATTCATTCTCCATCGTATCCATTCAAGTATAATTATCATTTGATTATTTAAAAATGATTTTTAAGGACTATATATCATTCTGGATATGAATAAGATACAACAACCATGGCTTATGTAACAAAACATATAAAAGAAAATGAGTAAGTTAACTCCCGAAACGATGATAATTCTAATATATTATTAACAAATCAATGTTAAAAGATCATATATGATATCATATTAATATATATGATTCTTGTTTAATTTAATAACAACTATTTCACCATTATACAGGAGGTTAAACTACCCCAACCAAGGAAAAGTACAAGGTAAGGGTTTACTTTACAACCTCTTCATTATCCAAGGTTGTTTATACGTAATAATCTACTGGGATCTCTTTATCACCCACATCCATGTTTCTTAAAAATGTATTTCAAAACATTTTTACTATTTACTAGAATATGAGTTAAAGTCATTTATACCCTTTTTGAATTTTATAAGTGGTTTATAAAGGAATCTTTCGGTCGTTTTCAAAAGAAGGTCCCTTTTAACCTTTTCGACAGAATTAAGGTAAGAATGTTTTTTTAACTTATACGGCTGGTGCGGCTATTTTCTGCCATTATAAAATCTTCAAAGCTTCCCTTACAAGCTTATAAGAATATTTTCAAAGAAAATGTTTTATTTTATATGGATCTTAAATTATTTCAAAATAAAAGGAGATATTTCTTTAAAAAGAATTTTTATTTCATCTATGTCAACATCCTTTGATGGATTTTAAGATTATTTGAAGTTGATTTTTTATGATACAAAACTTCTATATTGTATTGATGGTTTTGTGAAATGTTTGACTGTGGATGTGCTATTTTTATACCATTCATAGTTTATGGTGAAAGTATTGATATTTCGTATGCTAGTTTTAATACGAATGTTTATGTTATGTTTAAACCTTTTCATATGGGAATGCATTGGACTTAATATGTGACGGGTGGAGCCCGCTATAGCTCCTTGATGCATCGGTAGGTCTCATGAGACAAACTAGTGTCTTGGCACAAGGCCTTGAAAAAATCTTATTTCTAGTCTTGGCACGAGGCCTTGGCTATGTGGTTATGATAGTCTGGCATTATGCATTCCAACATTATGACAGTGGTTATTGATTTTTGCATGTGATTATTCGATTAGTAGAATATCCATGTGAATAAGTAAATGGCATTATTTCATTTTATTTATACCATACCATGTTGAAAGTTCATGTTTAAAAGGCTTTTGTTTTAGTTATACATTGCCTTAAATGTTTATTCTTATTTATGAAAGTTTCCGCTATATTGTTATCCTTACTGGGCATTTGAGCTCACCCCTTTTCTATGTTTTATTTTTCCCAGGAAGTGAAGATGTAAGTTATGAATGACCTGCAGGGATATTATGAGGGGATTATAGTGTGGACTGTGGAAACATTATGTTGTTATAGTAGTTTTTCATTTTATGATGTAATGTAAAACTTATGAATATATCTAGTGTTTCCAAGGCTACTAAACCAATCGGTCTTTCGAGATTTGATCTTTATTGTGATCATGCCAATGTTATGTAATAATGCATTGACTCTAGGCAACTAGGGTCGGGGCGTTACATAAAAAGTCGAAATAACCCCAAAAATGAATAAAAATAAGACGATTCATGTATAAGGTATTCCAAAAAATCATTAGTTAATATATTTAAATTTTGGATAGGTTTAAAAATAAAAAACATATCATAATGAAATAAATAGCACATTTTTGGTCCACAGATTCCATGACATGTCCTATCCCTCGACAAGAAATATAAAAAATAACCAGCCATGTCTTAACCTTCTACCATAGAATATTCTTTTGTACAAAGGGTGACCTAAACTGGGCTTGAGTAAAACATTGTAGGCCACCACCAAGGATGTATAATGCATTCCAATCCATGAGAATAAAACATATGACTGTGATATAAATAAATAATTAATGTTGTAAAGTTGATATAGAGTCGGGAATATAGCCTTTTATCCAAAATATTATTATCTCTCATAATTGGAAAAATAAAGTAGTCAATCATCCATGGTAATGAGCTCAAGCATCCATGAAAATTTATTTATGGTAGTTGGTGTAATGGATCTTAGAATTATCTAATATTAAAACCCATAAACTAAAATGAATCCTCAAAATAATTCAATGTATAAAACTAGAAATCCTACCCCTGTTGACTAATAAAGAATTTTTTACATTAGAGTAGAATAAAAGAGATGAACCCTCAATATTAAAATTTATAAAAAGGTATCTAACTGATCCCAAGTAACGAATCCATGGTAATCTTGGGATAACTTATATAAGATTCCATATAGATCATCGAATGCATTACCCGTTTGAGGGAATAAGGATGAATATGAGAGCATATCCCAAGAATTCTAGTTTTTATGGAGTTTTCAAGTGAATAATTAGTGATAAGAAAAATTATTAATGAACATAACCTATTATACAGGTCCATGTAGTAATACACATTGTAATTCTCATTAATGAGTCATGTGACATACATCAGGTTCATAAATGAAAACAAGAACTAGAATCTTGGACTTTGCAAGGAATGTTGAGTATTTAAATTATAATCAGTCTCAGTATAATGATATGTGTTAAAATTATATAGAAATTTGAATGAAGTGGTGATGTAACTTAATCAGAACTACATTGTGGATCAATTCAATATAGTTAATAAATAAAAAAAATTATTCATAAATTTTAATTCTAGTCTATTCTATAAAACCATTCTCATGTTATCATATTTTATTTCTAGTACAACACTTAAAAATCCCTTAATTAATTAATATTCTCTTTTTTTACCATATAAATAATTCATAAATGATAACTAATTATACAAATGGAATCCATGCCATTTTTTAACACATGAATATTTTTATTAAATATTCACATTAAATAATTTTAATTCTTCAATATATTTCATTACACACAATTATGAGTTTAATAAAATTTGAGACGCCCTTAGTATAAAAATACCACTATAACCAAGTTGTTATTTTAGTGAGAATAAATATAAATATCCTTTGAAAAGGTATGATGAATTATTTTCCAACCAATTATTAAAGAAAAATATAAACCAAAAAATTTAAATGGAATATTTGTAATTTTTTTAATAAATAAAGTTTATTGTAGTTATTAATTGAAATTAATGAAATATATATATATTATATATTTAATAAAAAGTTTTCTATATTCATTCAATAGATATGTTAGTCATAGGGTATGAATAAACATTATTTTATGTAAAGAATCATATATTTTTACAAAAGGGTAATTTCACCGCCCTTAAATGGAGACTCATATTAAAATTAACTTTTTTATAAATTAATAATTTTTATATGACAAAATAAACCACTTATTTGGATTTTGGATATAATAATTTAATTTGATTGATTTTTTGTTATTTTTCTGATAACTTTCAAGTTGTGATGAATAGTAAAAATATACTAAATTGTAATTAAAAAAACATTTTCCATAAAAATAATTTAAATTATTAAATTATATTATTTAATGGTTTTAATGTATAAATAAAATAGTTTTTTATCATTTAATATAAATTATGTCAGTGTCATTAATTTTTCAATGAATATAGATAAAAAAATTAATCCTGGGCAATGTTTTAACATTTAAAAATTATTTTATCATTCTTATATTAATATTAGTATTTAAATAATTACTTTAAATTTTGTGCTTTAATTTAAGAAAAATCTAATACCTAATTTTAATTATTAGGTCATTTTTATGAAAAAATTTTTATTGTATTTTTGGGCATTATGAATACTAACTTTAGTAATTTTGTATTAAAATTGAAAAAGGGTAAATTAGTAAAATTAGAGGGGAAATTATAAGGCCCCAGCCTTAAACCATACTTAATCATGAGTTATTACAAGATTACACATTGAAGATCTTTTCAGGTTTATAGTTTTAGAGAATTAGATCATAAAACATGCATTACATTCCACATTTTAACAAAGTGGTTACATAAAAGATAGTATTCATTTTTCCCATCAACGGAAACCTATTTAAAATAAAACATTGATTCTTTCTTGACACTTCATTGACACTATCATCACATCATGTACCTTTCCCTTGACCTGTGAAAAACATTTCAAAAACTTGGGATGAGCATAAAAAGCTCAGTAAGGGATATAGAAATATGTAAAGGAAACATGAGTACATATATACATAAGAATGAAATCATATTTTACCCATAAAACATAATCACTTTAACATACCTCATCAAATCATGAATAAATCATAGAAATCATAAGACATAAAGGTAACATGAGGTATTCATAACCTTCTTACGTAGTGAGTAACACTCCTGGTTACGTTTGGAATACCCAACACAGTATATTCCCTAAATCTCTTCGGAGAAACCTCATCGTTTAACCCCTTTGCATTACCCAATGCATTGGATAACTATATCAGGCTCACTTGCCCTTAGTTTATCACAGAACCACCCATCTTCATAATAATGCCCAAGAACCATAACATAATCGTATCACATAAAACATGCATAAAGGAAACATAACATTTCCACATTTCAATCACAAGATATCAATACAACACATTGATATAATAACAACAATATGAAAACCATTTTCAATACCAAAATAAAAGAAAAGTAAAACATGGTATTTATTTTTCATTTAAAAAAAAGTATGGCTTGTAGAGGAAGCCGAAACTCAAATAATGGTAATGGCGGCGGAGAAGTCGTTGTCGCCGCATACGTACGACAAAAACAAAAAATTCCCTTTTTCTTTTAGTAAACGTTTCATATAAAAAGATTCGTTTTGAGTAAACTTAAAATTCAAAGGGGTTTATACACAGTATAAAATAAAGTTGTGTATAAAACATAATATGACTCAATGAATGGAGATTGAGACGAAGTCCCATACAATGATCACTTTTAAATAAAATAGATATATTATGTGTATTTACTATAAGTACACATAATGATATTACAAATACAAGATAGGACATAATAATATCATGACATAATATGAAAGTTGGAGATTAACCCAAAGAACGAAAATTGGGTTAAGAAGTTCCCTTACCTCGGGTCGGACTTGACTTGATCGTTCTTCAACTTCCTTAATAATAAACATGAGTTAATTTATACTTGCTTAAGAACCTTTTTCAAGTTCATTATTACTTTTATATCACTTATTACCAAGTTATAAACGTTATGTAATCATTTATGTTAATAATGTTTGTTTTGTCGATATTTGGTTCTTAAGTCGAAACTGGACTTCTTACAATTACATGTTGTTCGTGTGGTCAGAGGTTCATTATATCCAGAATTATATTCATGATTTTGATATCATATTTATAATATATATCCATCATATACATGTATTTATTACATAATAATTTATAGGTAAGAAATGAAATGCACCGTTCATGGAGACGGTAAGCCGTACGTACTATTGAACGCTACTTTCATTTCTATGTCATATTAATGGAATTAAAACTAAATAGGAGTTATGTATATTTTAATTCCAGAATTATATTAATCATTTATATGTAACATACATCATATATATCCATTATATATATGTACTTATAATAGTACATTACATTTGGGGATAAGAAATGAAATGCACCGTACAAGGAGACGGTAAGTCGTACATACGCAAAAACGCTACTTTCATTTCTATCTCATACTATAATGGGAAGAAATAATAATGATATAAAGGTATATTATAATTCCATTATAACATCATATATAATAACTTTAAATCCATCCTTTATACATCCCACATATGGCATTAACGAATCAAATCACTTTGAGGGGGCGGTAGTCCGCATTTCCTAAAATGAAATTATCGTGTTTACCCGCAATGGAAACCATAAAGGTATGACACAAATGAAAAATACAGAATCATAAGAAAAACATAAACATAATATATATCATATATAAATATAGTGACATATTAATGGCCACCGTTAAAGGTGTTAAAAGAAGATTGAACAATCATCATTTCGTGAGGCAGAAATTCGCCAAACACAGAAACAGTATGTTCTTTAACCATTAGATGTAGGTGTGTGTAAGTGTAGCTCGAATAAATAACATAACAACATCATAGTATATTTAAGATACTGGTGTTGTTGCAAAATAAATTAATAAAAATATTTTAGGGGGTTGGAGAAGCAAAATAAAACATAAGAACACAAGAGAAAACACTACCTTTAAAATGGGTAACTCTTTTTGATTTGAGCTCAATGGCTTCTTTGGGAAGACTTCTTCCCAATGTTAGTCCTCAAGGATTAATATAGGGATGTGGAGGGACAAAATGGATAGGGGTTGGCCGAGACAAAGGCTGGAGAGGTGTGGGTAAGTTGGTAGAGGTGGGGGCCTTTTATAAGAGGAGAGGAGGGGCACTCTTGAATGTTATAAAATGATACCTTATTATAAAATTATTTTCGGATTTAAAAGATCCCAAAATTATATATTTAGTGTATAAGGTGATAAGAGTTCTAAATACACCCATCCAAAAGGTTTTTGACATGTCTAACTCTTAGATTTTACATTATCTTTTCATTTTTTTAAATCGTTAAATAATGAGGTAATCGTTGCATCATCATGGTGTCATAAATAACATAATTTAATTAATGTCTAAAAATTATAAAAAAAATATCATGATGTATGAAATATTTTTATCTTTATAATGAATATTTATAGTCAAAAATATTACTTGTATAACCCTATTAAAAAATTGTTTTAGTAAAACAACTCATGTTTGTGACATTTTAATTATTACATTAAATAAAAAGGTATTAATGTCAATTTCCAACAAAAGTGGCATCATGGGGGTCCCCAAGTTGACCTATGGATTTTCTTGGTCGGCCATGACACATCCAATAAGGTTAGGACATGTTCCAGGGTCATTTAATATTATTAAAACATTATTTTTACCTTAAATGACACTAATTACCTCTAATTGCGATTAAAAACTTATAAGTTAATATTCACCAAAAAAGTATTTTAATCCCATTGAACCAAATTTTACTTCTTAATTACAACCATGTATGTCAGATTTTTTAAATTCAAAACATATAGGTTGTAAAATTTCATTTAAACAGAAAATCAGTTTTTATAAGTACCACTTAGTGGTTTCACTATTCATCAAAAATTGAAGTTTTTCAGATAAATACCAAAAATTCAACCTAAGCTATATTTTATATTCCAAATTCAAAAATGATGTGTATTTTAAAAAAATTCAAAACATATATGTGGAATTAATTAATTTAATAATTAATTCCCGCTGTCAAAACAAATAATGTGTTTTTGTGAAACAATATGTATCAAAAGATTGAAACTAGTTTAAGTCAAATTTCAAAGTGAAATCAATTCCAACGAACACTATTGGATTAAATGGTAAAAATATATTCTAATTAAACTTTAAAACCAATTCAAAAGATAATATAATCATATAAATAAATTATATTAATAATAGGTTTTGATTTAAAATACAACATTTTTCATTATTCATTAAAAAAATGAACTTTATCGGAAAAATACCAAAAATTCACACAAAGTAAATTTTGATGTCCCTATTCTAAATAATAATTTTATTTGGTCTAATTGAATTTATAAGAGTGACCAAAACTATATTTATATACGGTTCTCCATCAAAAGGCGATAAGTCGACCTTTAGTGAATGTTAGAGTATATATGCCTAAGATTGAATTCTTTTCTTATTTTAAGCCTTTATCTTTTATTGGATAAATTTAAAAACATTTAAAAAACATATATAATAATATTTTAGTTATTTATATTCATTCCCGCCAATACAACGGCTACGTGTTAACAACCATTTAAAATAATATTATTTTACTAATAGTGTGTAACATAAGATTTCAATGAAACTCGTTGTTGCGTATCGGGCACGCTATCAAACATAGAAACCCCTTTAAAGTAAAAATAATATTTAATTCTCAAATATTAATAAATATGAAAAAAAAATTATTCTTAATTTACCTGGGATGTTACATCCTTCCCCCCTTTTGGAAATTGAGTCCTCGAAATTTTATTCACTTATCAAAATAAGTCGGGGTATTTATCCCTCATAGCATTTTCAGATTCCCACGTTGCATCTTCAACCATATGGTTTTTCCACAAAACCTTTAACTGTTGAATAACCTTATTTCGCAACACCTTCCCTCTTCGGTCATGAATCTGGACTGGTTGTTCTTCATAAGATAGATTCTCTTCCAACTGAACTACCTCTTGGCTCAAAACATGAGGTGGATCTGGAATGTACTTTCTCTACATCAAAACATGAAAAACATTGTGTACCTGAGATAAACTCGGAGGTAAATCAACTTGGTAAACAACTGATCCAACTCTCTCCATAATTTCATATGGTCTAATGAACCTTGGACTCAGAATTCCTTTCTTACCAAGTCGCATCACACTTTTCCACGGCGAAACTTTGAGAAAAACATGATCACCTACCTCGAAAGATAGATCCATCCTCTTGTTGTCTGCAGAAATTTTCTGTCTGCTCTGAGCTGTTCTCATGTGTTTCTGAATCAACTGAACTTTTTCTGCCATCTCTTCTACCAATTCGGGTCCCATCAGCTTCCTTTCACCTACTTCATCCCAAAAAGCTAGAGTTCGACACCGCATCTCATATAATGCCTCAAACGGTGCCATCTGTATAGTAGAATGAAAACTGTTATTATATGAAAACTCAACCAAAGAAAGATGTTGGTCCCAACTTCCCTGATAATCCATAGAACAATATCATAGCATATCCTCCAAGGTCTGAATTTTTCATTCTGACTGCCCATCTGATTGCGGATGAAAAGTTGTACTAAAATTTAATTCAGTACCCAAAGACTTCTGAAGGCCTTTCCAAAAGTTAGTAGTAAACCTGGGATCATGATTGGACACAATGGAGAGAGGAACTCCATGTAACCTGACTATCTCTTTAAGATAAAAACGGGAAAGTTGATATAGGGAAAAAGTTTCTCGTATGGCAAGGAAATGAGAAGATTTAGTTAATCGATCAACAATAACCTAGATTGCATTATTACCTCGAGATGTCTTTGGTAACCCCACAACAAAGTCCATGGATATGTTTTCCCATTTCCACTCTGGCACTGGTAGAGGCTGATGCATCCCTTTCGGTAACTGCCACTCTACTTTAACCTGTTGACAAGTCAAACACTTCACAGTAAAATCAACAATATCTCTTTTCATTCCATCCCACCAGTAATACTCCCGCAGATCTCTGTATATCTTTGTACTGCTAGGATGAACTGAAAACGGGGAACTATGAGCCTCACATAACAACTCATTCTTCAACTGTGAATCACCAGGCACACATAATCACTTCCCAAACCTCAAAACACAATTATTATCAATGTTGAATTCAGGCAACTTACCCTTTTGAACCAGCTCTACCATTTTCTGCAACTCACTATCTTCCCACTGTGCTTTCTTAATTCTGTCTGATAGGAATGATCTCACTAATACCTAAAACAAAACAGAAGAACTTCATGCACCAACAACTTCTATGCCAAATTTAATCAAATCAAAAACCAAAGGATCTAGTTCCAAATGTATCATGGTTAATGAAGCATTACATTTTCGACTCAAAGCATCAACCACTTTATTTTCTTTTCCCGGATGGAAATGAATTGTAAAATCATAATCCTTTATTAATTATAGCCATATCCTCGGTCTCATGTTCAATTCTTTATGAGTGAATATATACTTTAAACTTTTGTGATCAGTATATATTTCACACTTTACTCCATACAAATGATGCCTCCGAATTTTTAGAGAAAAAAAACAGCAGCTAATTCCATGTCATGTGTAGGGTAATTTACCTCATGAGTATTCAATTGACGTGAAGCATATGAAATTACCTGATCATTCTGCATAAGGACACAACGAATTCCTTTCAATGAAGATTCACTGTAGATAACAAACTCACCATTCCTGGAAGGAAGTGCCAAAACTGGAGCATTCACTAATCTTCATTTCAACTCCAGAAAACAATCATCACATTCTTTTGTCCAGATAATCTTAACACCCTTCCGAGTTAGATTAGTCATTGGACTAGATAATCGTGAAAAATGTTCAACAAACCTTTGGTAGTAACCTGCCAAACCAAGGAAACTATGGATCTCAGTTACATTTGTGGGTCTTGGCCATTCTTCAACAACCTTTGTTTTCGCAGGATCAATAGTTATCCTATCTTTAGAAACAATATGACCAAGGAAAGAAATTTGTTGCAACCAAAACTCACATTTGATGAATTTCCCATACAATTTCTTTTCTTATAAGGTTTGAAAAAGAACCCTTAAATGTCTTCCATGCTCCTCTTTACTTTTAGAAAAAACCAAAATATCATCAATAAAAACATCCAACATTTTTCACCTGAGTTAACTGAGCCATCACTACAACAAACTGTTTAGTTCTGATTCTGACCATCTCAGGATACGGATTTGAAAGGTCATTTCCCTCTATATGCATTCCCAGAAAATCTATTCTGTTTCCTCTATGAAAAACCATTCTTAACATAGAAATATCTTAGGCGAAGCAACATGGTAATCTTTAAATGCTATATCATTTCAATTTGACCATTAAAAAAATATTTTGGATAATCATTTAATATAATTCTAACTCATAATGTTATCTAAACCGGCCTCTGATACCAACTATAAGGCCTCGGCCTTAAACCTTACATAATCTTGAGTTATTACAAGATTACACATTGAAGATCTTTTCAGGTTTAGAGTTTTAGAGAATTAGATCATAAAACATGCATTACATTCCACATTTAAACAAAGTGGTTAAATAAAATATAGTATTCATTTTTCCCATCAACGGAATCCTATTTAAAATAAAACATGGATTCTTTCTTAATACTTCATTGACACTATCATCACATCATGTACCTTTCCCTTGACCTGTGAAACACATTTCAAAAACATGGGAAGAGAATAAAATGCTCAGTAAGGGATATAAAAATATGGAAGGGAGACATGAGTACATATATAAATAAGAATGAAATCATACTTTACCCATAAAACAAAAGCACTTTAACATACCTCATCAAATCATGAATAAATCATAGAAATCATAATACATAAAGGTAACTTGAGGCATTCATAATATTCTTACGTTGGGAGTAACCCTCTTGGTTACGTTTGGAATACCCATCACAGAATATTCCCTAAATCTCTTTGGAGAAACCTCAACATTTAACCCCTTCGCATTACCCAATGCATTGGAGAGCTATATCAGGCTCACCCACCCTTAGTTTATCATGGAACCACCTGTCTTCATAATAATTCCCATGAACCATAACATAATCATATCACATAAAACACGCATAAAGGAAACATAAAATTTCCACATTTCAATCACAAGATATCAATACAACACATTTATAAAATAAAAACATTATGAAAACCATTTTCAATACCAAAATAAAATAAAAGTAAAACATGGTATTTATTTTTCATTTAAAAAAAGTATGGCTTGTAGAGGAAGCTAAAACTCAAATAATGGTCACGATGGCGGAGAAGTCGTTGTCGCCGCATACGTACGACAAAAAAAACATTCCCTTTTGTCATTTAGTAAACGCTTCGTATAAAAATATTCCTTTTTAGTAAACGTAAAAGTCAAAGGGGTTTATACACCGTATAAAATAAAGTTGTGTATAAAACATAATATGCCTCAATGAAAGGAGATTGAGATGAAGTCCCATTCAAAGATCATTTTTAAATAAAATAGATCTATTGTGTGTATTCAAAATAAGTACTCATAAATAAAGTACTAATACAAGATAAGACATAATAAAATTATGACATAATATGAAAGTAGGAGATTAACCCAAAGAAAGAAAATTGGGTTAAGAAGTTCCCTTACCTCGGGTCCGACTTGACTCGATCGTTCTTTAACGTCCTGAATAATAAACTTGAGTTAATTTCCACTTGCTTAAGAACCTTTTTCAAGTTCATTATTACTTTTATATCACTTATTACAATGTTATAAACATTATATAATCATTTTAGTTAATAATTTTTGTTTTGTCGATATTCGGTTCTTAAGTCAAAAGTGGACTTCTTACAATTACATGTTGTTCGTGTGGTCAGAGATTCATTATATACAGAATGATATTCATGATTTGGATATCATATATATTATATATATCCATCATATACATGTATTTATTACATAATCATTTAGTGGTAAGAAACAAAATGCACCGTTCATGGAGACGGTAAGCCGTACGTACGCCTGAACGCTACTTTCATTTCATTGTCATATTAATGGAATTAAAACTAAATAAGAGATATGTATATTTTAATTCCAGAATTATATTCATCATTTATATGTAACATACATCATATAAATCCATTATATATATGTACTTATAATAGTACATTACATTTGGGGATAAGAAATGAAATGCATTGTTAATGGAGACGGTAAGTTGTACGTACGCATAAATGCTACTCTCATTTCTATATAATACATTGATAGAGTGAAATAATAATGATATAAAGGTATATTATAATTCCAGTATAACATCATATATAATAACTTTAAATGCATCCTTTATACGTCCCACATATGGCATTAACGAATCAAATCACTTTGAGGGGGCGGTAGTCCGTACTTCCTAAAATGAAATTATCGTGTTTACCAACAATGGAAACAATAAAGGTATGCCACAAATGAAAAATACAGCAACATAAGGAAAACATAAACATAATATATATCAAATATAAATATAGTGACATCTTAATGTCCAACATTAAACGTGTTAAAAGAAGATTGAACAATCATCGTTTCGTGAGGCAGAAATTCGCCAAACACAGAAACAGTATGCTCTTTAACCATTAGATGTAGGTGTGTGTAAGTGTATCTCGAATACTTAACATAACATCATCATAGTATATTGAAAAAACTGGTTACTTTGCAAAAGAAAGGAATAAATAGAGTTTAGGGGGTTGGAGAAGCAAAATAAAACATAAGAACACAAGAGAAAACACTACCTTTAAAACGGGTAACTCTTTTTGATTTGAGCTCAAAGGCTTACTTGGGAAGACCTCTGCCCTAATTTAGACTTAAAAGAGTTATATAGGGATGTGGAGAGACAAAATGGACCAGTTTTGGACAAGCCAAAGTCTGGAGAGGTGTGGGTAAGGTGGTAGAGGTGGGGGCCTTTTATAAGAGGAGAGGAGGGGCACTCTTGGAATGTTATAAAAGGTTACTTTATTATAAAATTATTTTCGTATTTAAAAGGTCCCAAAATTATATATTTAGAGTATAAGGTGATAAGACTTCAAAATCCACCCATAAAATAGGGTTTTGACATGTTTAGGTCTTAGATTTTACATTATCGTTTCATTTTTTTTAAATCGTTAAATAATGAGGTAATCGCTGCATCATCATGGTGTCATAAATAACCTAATTTATTTAATGTCTAAAAATTATAAAAAAATATCATGATGTAGAAAATATTTTTATATTTATAATTAATATCTATAGTAAAAAATATGACTTGTATAACCCCATTTAAAAATTGTTTTAGTAAAACAACTCATGTTTGTGACATTTTAATTTTAACATTAAATAAAAAGGTATTAATGTCATTTTCCAACCAAAGTGACTTCATGGGGTCCCCAAGTTGACCCATGGATTTTATTGGTCGTCCATGACACATCAAATATGGTTAATACATGTGTCAAGGTCATTTCATATTATTAAAACATTATTTTTACCTTAAACGACACTAATTACCTCTAACCGCGATTAAAAACTTATAAGTTACTATTCACAAAAAAAAAATTATTTTAATCCCATTGAAGCACATTTTGCATCTTAATGACAACCATATATTTCAGATTTTTTAAATTCAAAACACAGAGGTGGTAAAATTTCATTTAAATGGAAAATTAGTTTTTATAAGTACCACTTAGTGGTTTCACTATTCATCAAAAATTGAAGTTTTTCGGAAAAATTCCAAAACATCACCCTAAGCTATATTTGATATTCCGAATTCAATAATGATTTCTATTTTACAAAATTCAAAACATATATGTTGCATTAATTAATTTAATAATTAATTTCCGCTATCAAAACAAATAGTGTGTTTTTATGAAACAATATGTATCAATATATTGACACTATTTGAAGTCCAATCTCAAAGTGAAATCAATTTCAACGACCACTATTGGATTAATTGGTAAAAATATATTCTAATTTAACATTAAAACCAATTAAAAAGATAATCTAATCATATAAATAAATTAGATGAAAAAGGGGTTTTGAATTAAAATATAACATTTTACACTATTCATTAAAAAATGAACTTTATCGAAAAAATACCAAAAATTTACACAAAGTAAATTTTGATGTCCCGATTATAAAGAAGAGATATATTTGGTCCAATAGAATGTATAAGAGTGAAAAAAAACTATATTTAATGATGGTTCACAATCAAAAGGTGATAAGTGAACCTTTAGTGAAAATTAGGGTATAAATGCCTAAAATTGAATTCTTTCTGTATTTTAAGCCTTTATCTTTTATTGGATAAATGTAAAAACATTAAAAAAACATATATAATCGTATTTTAGTTATTTCTATCCATTACCGCAAGTACAACAGCAACGTGTTAACTAACATTTAAAATAATATTATTTTATTACTATTTTGCAACATACGATTTCAAAGAAACTCTTTGTTGCGTATCGGGTACGCTATCGAACATAGCAACACCTTTAAAGTAAAATTAATATTTAATTCGCAAATATTAATAAATATGAAAATGTATTATTCTTTATTTACCTGGTATGTTACAGTTGACATGTATATATAATGGTTTCTAAGAAATTACATCTTTGTCTTGATACTATATGTAGATGAGGTTTTGGAATCAATGATCCTTGGGTTACAAAATCATAAAATGTTTTGTCGATCTTCAATCATGTATTAACATGTACATGAAAATGAGGCTTAATTTTAACATTATCTGAAAATACCCTGAAATATCCTTTGTGAATTTAAAAAATCTTGATTAACAATCATGAATTATATAAATAACATCGAAAAATAATCCAATGGTCTCATTGATTGAAATTAATGTCTCGGTATTTAGACATACAATAAGTGATTGTTAATGAATTTGTGGTTTCATAATATGAATATATTTTTTTCCTATTGATTTTTGGTTTTAGTCAATAACTATAACATGATGGAACTATATTAAGTCTGAGTATAACGGCCAATGATTTGATTTCATCATGAGAAATGAGACATTATGGGTGCTAGAATGAAAAATATTTGTTCAATGGTCATGCAAAATTTCCATCATTTTAATCATTATAATCATACAAATGATAAAATGAAGTTATATTTTTCTAATGAGTCCACAATTAGGAAACGCCAACATTCTATTACTAGTTTTGATGATCAAATAGTTGTGGAGAGAAGGATCAAGATCATTTTAGTTAAAGTTTTCATTATCCAGAGTTTTGATAATGAAAATTTAATATTGGTTTTCTATCACTTGAAGGAAAATTTGATTAATGGTGAGGTTTTACCAAAAATATGAGGAAACATGAAAAAAATTAACACATTGGGTGGTATGAGTTTAAGAGATTGGTTTTTAATATGTATATTACATCCATTATTCATATCGAAATAGGGAATGTATTCCATGAAATAAAACATAAGGATGATCAATTTTATTTACATTAAAGGATTATTTTATATGTCATTTCTATTATACTTAAACTAATATCAATCAGAATACAAATAATGTTGATTAATTCAAAATTTTATTAAAACAACATCTATGGATGTATTATTCATCAAGGGTCATAAAACTCATCAATGATATTGATTTTTGTGATATAATTATGGATATTTATTTTTTATTTACACATAAATCACATGGTTTTTATTATAAAATAATAATGGAAATCAAGGGAAACTCAAAAAATTGTGGATAAAATAAGAAGAGAAATCATTTATGATTTCAGTGTAGAAGGATACATGGGGGAAACTATATTAAAGGCACCATTAAAAGTTTTATGTCCCGAAATGAAGTTCATAAATTTTATAAATGATGAACCCATAGGAAGAATCAAATTAATGATTTATGTATAGATAAATCTCTCTAGAATGTTTCCCCCACACTCTAGTGCTTCAGTTGAATGTTTTTTGGGAATTAAATGAATCAATTCCAAAATAAGTGGGATAATTAATATGATAATAAAAAACTATTAACACATAGGATAATTATAAAGAATATTTGGTCAAATATGATGAAGCGAATCATTATATTTCTAGAAACAAATTCCTCGACTCTTTAGTTTAGAATTTCTTGTTTGATATTGTAATATGGAGCCCTTTGAAAAATTAATTTTTCACCCTTTATTAAAACATGATTTGATCCTATGAAATTATAATACCTCTTAGGATGGATACTATAATGATGAATTTTGTAATATTACATCAATTAATAGATGAAACCTAAATTCTAATTTACTTTTATTTTGTATAATATAAGATCATATTTATGGAATAAAATATGAAATATTTATTTTGATCATATATATGTCCATGTTAGATTAAATTTCCAATTATGAATACCCTTATAGGTTTACAGGTCTATGATTGGATAATTATATATGTATAATAATTTACTTTTTTAATTTTATGTGTTATGTTTTTTTATGAATAAGAATATTTTTGGATACCTTAATGGAAATGTCACCCTATTATTTTTTTCATGTTTTTATGATAATATTCTTTGATGAGGAATTCATTTACATTTTGTAGACATAATATTAAAGGTATTAGTAACCTTTACGGTTTATCATAGCATCGTTGTTAAGGTAATTATGGGTTATTTAATTTTTGGGACGTTGTAGGAATTATATTAACATATTTTTTAGGAACATATAACATGCATTCATACTGATAAGTTATCACATATGACAAGAAAACCTATTTTAAACCCATAAACAAATGGTAATAAGGGTATATCACGTACCACTAGCCCAATTAAAAAAAATTATAATTGGATAACATTAATAGATATTTTACTGAATATATATATCTAAATTTATTGTATATTTAAATTTTAATTCTAGGTGTAAAAATTTTATCTGGATGTTACATCCTTTACCCATACTAGTTATGGAATAGGAAATCAACACAATGGATTTTTTTCATTAGACTCCCAAAAACATACAAAGGTGACATTTCAATCTTTGAAATAGTCAATATCATATTAGAGTTATCACACAACATAACTATTAAATAATTTATCTCTCCAGATTATCTTAATAATATATATATTAGGAAACTCGTAAGATTTCCTGGAGCACCATATTTCATTTTATCTGATTAGTATCCAAGGATTATCACAATGTTTAGGGAAATTCTTCGATAAACAATTGATTCATAGTGGAGTTTCATTACTAGGTATTATTATCAAATAGATGGGCAATATGTGAGAATAATTCATACACAATATGATATTCAATTATCATTTTATGGATGTAAACTGTAGTTTGGATAGACACATTAATATACTAACTTTTATTTTATTAATATAATTCTCTCAAAACATTCATATGGCCTCTAATAATTCACTATATGGAATGATGTATAGAAATAAAACTTTAATATGATCATATTGATAAAATAATATTTTTGGTACCTAATATAGCAGATGAAATAGAATATAATATTAGATAAATTAATCAATTGAGAATGAAAACATTATGTTGATAGAAAATGTATGATAACAGTTAGAGACATGATGTATATTTTGATGTCAATTACAAGATGTTTTTAAGAAATTTTCAATAGAAAAAAAATGTAATTCTATATCGATGAAAGAGAAAACTAAGGCTACTTTATATCATTATACTTTAAATTATTAATTTTATCAAGATGATAACATATTGATTGAAGCATCCACCAAACCTCTCTAAAGTACATGATATCGTCCTTGTATCTACCCTAAGGAATTACATGCCTGATCCTTTAAATGGAATAAATATAGAGGTTATAAAACTACAAAATGAGAATTATTATCATGTAAAACTAGTGTATATAATGGATATAATAGATAATTACTTATGAAAAATACCACACAATTGGTCGATGTTTTTTTCTAACCAACATCATTATGATGGTTAATGTGATAATGAATATGTAATAAAGAAAAAGTCTCCTCATTTTATTTATATCATAATAATGAATATTTAGGGATAATTTCATTTTAATGTGGTTATAATATATCAACTTGTGTTTTCTATGAAATATGGGTTATTTGGGGTAATCTAATTTTTTGGATAGTTTATGTTACACACAACACATAATTTTAAGAAAGTGCAAAAAACTATTAATATTTTTAACTAATCCAGAAAAATTATTAAATATAGATTAATCATATATGTATTAAAATGAATAAAAAATTAATAAATAAATTTTTTCATATAAATAATCGATATTGATAAAAAATACTTGAATATATAGTCTTTATATACTTCGAAACATAAATGTTTTTCTAAAAAATTTCATTTTTTCAAGATAAAATAAATAAATAAATTATTGACAAATTTTGAAATATTATATGAAAAAATAACATAATTTTTGGAATTATCTAGAAAAAAATTATCTTAGGGTTAATATTTTTAGAATATTCCTAAAATGTTATTTTTTTTAATGAATAGTGAAAATAATGGTTTTAATTACAAACCTCATATTCGTTTAAAATTTATAGAGGGTTATCTTTTTTTTAAATAGTTTTAAATGTATAATTATCATAATTATATTATAAATAATAATTTTTTTATCATTATAATCAATTTCTTATTTATTTTTATTTGAAATGTCTTTATTCATTTGACAGTTTTCTCTTTCAAAATTTTTTTTTTATTTCACTTGAAAGATTAAATTTAAGTTAAATTATACTAGTAATTTGAAATTAATTTGTAAAAATGATTTATATATTAATATTTAAAATTATTAATATTTTTATTTATGTTAAAAATAAATATTTACTATAATTAAATATATAAATAATAAATGTTAATAAATATAGATGATGTAAAAATAGGTTTACCAGAGGATAACATACAATGATAAGTGTATGAAATGATATTTATCATATAAAATTAATATTTTCTATACATATATTAACATTATAAGATATATCGATACATAATATCCATTATGGTTAGTAGAAAAGATATTTTCTACAAGAATTATTTTCAGCTGTTATATCAAAATTATTTTCCATCTAAGATGTCATTCATTAATTGGGTATTTTTTCAAGTATAATATCCCTATTTTTCATATGGTATAATATTTTTATAATGGAATTGCATTTATGAAATCCATTTTCTTTAAATGTATTATGTTATGAGGGAATGATGGTTAAGAATCCGATTTTATTCATTGGGTTATGCTATAATGAATGATTTTTGTTTTTATGGCACAAGTAATAATGATTTCAATATGGGATGGTTGGGACCTATATCACCCTCCAATACATTGTGTAAATATTTATATCTCATGAGACAGATAGGTCTGTAATGGGAAATGATCTCAGTTTAGTAATACATGTATGGAATGGGAAGTAATCCAGGTTCAGTAATGGACTTTGTCTGCTTTGATAGTATAGGAAATGAACATTGACAAATATAAAAGGATTATCTATGATTATGTGTATGCCACGAATTATATTTCTTATGTTATTATTTTTGGAAATATTTTCATTTATTCTTTATGAAATTTTGTGATTTATCCTATGAAATTGTATCCTGATCTTTTATATGGAGGATAATATTTTCAAATGTTATATTCTTATGTTATATGATTATAATATGATTAATATGTCCATTTATTACCCTTAATGATCATATGATCTCACCCTTAACTATTTCTAATTTCCCTAGTTAATGAATATGGGATTTAAGTTGGACATTTAAAAAATTGGTCTTGTTATTAATAAATAAGTGGGAGTCAATGTAGATACCTTATGAACTAGTTGTTTATGTTTCATAGTTTCTAAAGAAACCAATCCTATAAGGTTCAAGCATTATTTTTTCATTTTATGTAATTAATATTTATCAATTTTCAATTAATATCAAGGTATTTAATTTATTATCCATTATAGTTGGTATCATAGAAAATGTATAGTTATCCTTTGGACATTATGATGAGAAAACATTAGGGGAATCCCTAAGGATATGTCGAAGTACGGGTTACAATCCTAGTTTTTTCAGAAAAGATCATGAATAACCTAGGATAAAACCTAAAGGGACCTAATTTGAAATAGTATTCATGATTATTTAATTTTTTCATAATTATTAGTGTTCATTTCAATATATTTATAAGTTTTATTCTATGGATAGAACCAGAAGGAACCAGATTAATGCGGAATGCAAGGGGAAATGAAATGATTGTCCTCTCGATCAACAAAATGTTATGGGATATGGGATGAAAACTATTATATCTATGCACACATAAATTTCTCAATATATAAATCATGAAGGACTTCAAAATGAGTAAAGGATGAAAAAACATTTTGTTGAGTCCATCATGAGGGAGCACCCGCCTTTGATCGGTGGGTCTTCTAATCCACTACTGGCTGAATAATGGATTAGTCCCACTGAAAAGATAGTTTCAGTTCTCCAATGTCCATAACATGATGATGTCCTCTTATTAGTCAATCATTTGGTAGGTGAATATTATCTATGGTGGAACCTAATCAATTATATTGGGAAAATATATTAAATGAATCCATGGAATTGGATGAGTTTAAGAACATATTTTTCAATAAATACATTCCACATATTATTCAAACAAAGATAAAGAAGGTATTCCATGAGAAAAAGAAAAAATATGATGAATTTGTTCGTACCTATATAGAAAATTTTACAATACATGCAATGTACACTTCTATAATTATTATCAAACTTTATAGTAGAAATGATTGATTCTTTAGTGGCATAAAATCATTTTGTTTATCGGAATATTCCATAATGTACTTCAATTGATATGACTAAATCATTTGATGTTCTCTAAAAGATGATATGGAGATTATAGTTACCCATAAGTTCTATGGGTTTGAAAAAAAGATAAAGATTGTATTCAAATAAAATATAAGGACCACATTGAAAAACAAATGAGGTTTCCCTTATGCACTATGTGTGGAATGAATCATGGAGGAAATTGTCATAAATGGAATAACAAATATTTAATTTATGGGAGAGAAGTTAATTGGAAAATTAAATTTAGATGTCATGGAAAAAATATGTATAATCACTTGAATAGAAACAATACTACACAAAATGCACCTCTTACACATCAATGATACATATTCAAGGAAATGGGGTCATTATACACCACAATTTCTTAACCCAAGGGTTATCGGTGAAGATCTATTTCAGTAAACTCTTAAGGCTAAAGACAAAAACATGTCACATGTGATCCCTATTTGTGATGTGAGAGATGATAATGAAGTGGTGAAAAGTAAACATACCATCCATACTAATGTAGAAAATATATTATTTTATTATGGATCCACCCACTATTTTATTTATAATGATTTTTATATGTGTGTCACCATATTTCCCGAACAATTATATATTGTGTTTTCTGTGAAAGCACTTATCAGAACAATTTTCTCCTCAAAAGATTATAATTCTTCTCCTGTTTAATATTATGGTAAATTTATTCCTAAAAATCTTGTGATCCTTCATTTAGTGGTATTTCATTTGATTTAGTGAATGGATTGGGATTCTCAATATGTAGCTCATATCAATTTCCATGTACTGGAAGTAACATTTCCGATTCGTGATCAATATATTATAATCTATCAATGTAGGGATGAGTATGACCTTCTAGTGAAACTTTCTTCCACATTATTGGTCTTGATTCCTATAAATAAATTTTATCTATCTCAAATACTTTTTTTAGAAAACTACATTATGAATACACCAACTTTACGCGATCATTATAATGAATTTCTGGAATAAAATCCTGGCCATCAACCAAATTGTGGTGTGGAGTGTTCAATATAAATCATATTAGTTGTTACACCTATTTTAAGGAAACCTTGTAGAATGGTCCCAATTGAGCTATTGTATTTGAAAAAGAAACTACAAGAGAATCCGAACAATGGATTCATATGCCCTAGTGTGCCAAATTGGGGTGAACCTATTCTGCTTGTTAACTATAAAGAGGGACCCATGAGTCTCTTCATTGATTATCAAGAACACTACAAGATCGCTATTAGGAACTAATGTCCTCTTCCTCGCACTGATGACTTATTTGAAAAACTACAAAGATCTCAATAAATTTACAATATTGATCTTCATTCATGATATCACCATCTACGGGTAACGAATGATTATATACCAAAGAAAACTTTCTATATAAGTTAAGGAATCTATGAATTTATTGTGATGCCTTTTCGTCTTCATAATTCTCCTATTGTCTTCTTGAATCTAATTAATATAGTCTTTAAGGAATATTATTATTAGTTCGTGATAGTATTTATAGAATAAATTCTTGTATATTAGAAGAACAAGGAAGTACATGAAGATCCCTTGAGAGTTTCTCTAAGGACAATATGAAAGGAGATTCTTTATGAAAAATTTACAAAGTGTGTATTTTGGCTACATAAAGTTTCATTTTATGGTTACAAAATCTCAGTAGAGGGGATATCTACTGATCCAGTAAAAAGACATTTTATTGGATTTTTCATAGGCTGACGACAATAACTGTGATCCCATCTATTCATGTTTTTTATGGATATTATTAATGTTTTTTGAAAAATTCTTCATGAATATCTAATCCACTAACCATTTTGACTTAAAATGGAGTTGTGTTCATGTGGATGGAGGAATGTGAATAAAATTTCTAAGAGATGTAAAGAAATTTATCGATTTCAGCTGCGCTCACACTTCCTTGTAGTAGAAAATGGTTTGTGATCTAGAGTAATATATCCCAGAAGGGGTGGGTATTTTTTCTATTGAAAAATGAGATTGTGATAGATTATTCCTTATGATAATTCAAAATCCATGAGATAAATTACCCACCTCATGATTTCAAATTAGTTATGATAATCATTTCATTAATAATATGTAGCGATTATAGTTATGGTGACATATGTGATATTTATACAGATTTAAAAATATTAGAATATATTATCACAAAAATAGGGATTAATTTTCACTAATTAAGGTGGTTATATTTGGTTATATATACCAATAGCTCGATACATTTCACCCTAAGAAAGATAACAAGGTGGTGGATGCTTTGAGTTGAAAGTTCCATGCTATCATATCCATGACGATGATAAAAAATGATCCAATATTTATATATTTTCAAATGATGGATATAGTATTTGTGAATGAAGGGATGGAATCATATCCTTCTCAAATTAATGATCAACCATCGATATAAGTGATGACTATGGAGGCAGAGAAGGAATATGTGGAGAAAGAAAAGAAGCTGCGAAATTTTCCGGAATTAAACCTTGATTATGCTAGAATAATATGTCATTGAAACCTTCTTTTATTCCTTCCATAAAATAATTATTGTAGGAGATATTCATTAAGGCTCATAGTTTATCATTTTAAATTCTTAACTGAAGAAAAATTATGTACATGGAACAGAATGTGTCTTCCTAGTGGTATGGCATAAAAATATATGTTGCTAAATATATCTCATCATTCTTGATTTTTCTAAAAGTTAAGGATGAGAGATATAATTATAAGGGGATGTTAAAACCATTATCCATACCATAATGGAAATGGGAAAACATCATTATGAATATTGTCATTGGACTTCCCAAAACATCTAAAGGACATAATACTATATAGGTTAGAGTTGATTACCATTCAACATCAACCCACTTCATTTCTGGTAGAGTGGATTTCTCTTTTGATAATCATGCCAGGATATCTGTAAAGGAAGTGATAATATTTGATAGAGTTCCAATTTCCATTATATCTAACTAGGATCTAAGGTTCACCTCAATTTTTTGTTGAATACTTTAGTAGGATATGGATATAGAGTTATGTTTTAGGGAAAATTATCATCCTCAGACAAATGATCTGTCTGAGAGGAAAATTAAAAATCTAAAAGAACTTTTGATATATTGGTTTATGGATTTAATATGTTGTTGTGATCAATACCTACATTCGGTTGAATTTTCAAACAATAATATCATTCAATCCCATATTTAGATGGATCCTTATGAAGCCCTCTATTGAATGATGTTCAGAACTCCAACATGAAGGGATGATGTTTGGGAAATAAAGATATTAAGACACGATCATGTTGATGAAATGGAAGAAAATGTTAGATCTATTAGAAACACATAGGAGTAGCTCAAATTTGACACGAATTATAATAACAACCAAAGAAAATACCTAGAGTTTGAAGTGGCTGATAAAGTGTTTCTATGTATAAATCCCAAGAAAAGAGTAATAAGATTTTTTAAGAAGGAATTCTAAGCCCTAAGTATATTGGTTCTTTTTAAATATTCATCATGTTTGGAAGATAGCTAACCAATTGGTTCTTCCATTGAATATCCCTCATTAACATTATCTGTTCTTTTTATTTATCTTAAGAAATTACATTCATGATCGTTCACATGTACTATACTCAGAATTCATACTACTAAAGGAATGTATTTCTTATGATTAAAAATTAATAGAGATTCGTGATTGTAGTGAAAAAATTTATATGAAATAAGACCACTAAGTTGGGTAATGATTTTTGGCTGAAACACCAATTTTTTGAAGCTATGTGTGAACTGGAGGATGTAATGAGGCAAGTGTATCCCCATATTTTTGAATATATGTGACAAATTTCAATGTTGAAACTCGGTTTTTGGGGGGCATAATTTAACACCTAGATATTTTTTATGAAATATTCCCGTTAAATAATATTAATTCTTTAATAAATTACATTGAACGAAATTGTGACACTACGAAAAATGAGAGAATCCATTAGTATTAAAGGACAATTATAACCTAGTCATTATGTCAACAGGAATAAATATAACTAATATATGAAAAAGTATTTTGATTTATTTGGCTAGAAATTATTCATGATAAATATAAACAAATTAAATGTAAAGGAAATATGTGTATTTTTGTATTAATAAATTATGTGAATTACAATTAGATAATTAATGTAAGGAAATATTTTTTATATATTTTATAAATTATTTTCTATACTCTTTCAATAGATATTTTAGTCATGGGGTATAAATAAAACCTTTTTTATCTATAAAAAACCAACATCTTGTCAAATGGGTAATTTTATATCTTTATAATGGAAGGCCATTTTTAAATTAAAATTAGGAAACCTTAATTTTTTTTATATGATAACATAAAAATATTCATTGTCCTTGAGATCTAAAAATTTACCATGGTTGAATTTTTTTTATCGTTCTGATAACATTCATATTTTTTTAATAGAAAAAATATACTAAATTTTAATTAAAAACAACATTATTTATTGAAATAATTTATATGGATAAATTATATTATTGAATGGATTAACATAATAAATAGAATATAATTATATCATTTAATGCAATGTAGGTAATTGGAATTAATAATACATTGAATATAGATGTAAAGACATTTTTATCCTTTTCAATGTTTTACAATTTAATACCAATTTTTTCAGTTTGACAATGTGATTAAATTTAAATTAATTACTAAAAATTGTTTTTTTTTAATTTTTAAAAATCTATTCCATATCTGGAATCATTAGGTACAAATTATGTAAACATTTTTTTGGGGGAATTATAAATACTAACTCCGGTAAGTTTTTTATTAATACAATATAACTGTATATCTGGTAATTAAGGGTAAAAATAGTATAATAAAATTACCTTAACACTAATAGTAATATAAATTTATGAGTTCTTTTTAAATGAAATTGTCTTTGTGTCGAAATGGTATATTTTTATTCCACTTATATGAGATAAGGATACTTCATTTAGTTTATTTAATGAAATGTTAAATATGTCTCACTCAAATTATAATAACAACAACATTTTTTTAAATAATGTTATATTCAATATAAATTAGATTATAAATACTCATTATAAATTTAATTTTTATTTATTTATCAAGGTAATTTATTATTAATATTTAGTATATACTTAATAACCTTAAATGATTATACATTAATTATTCATTAATTATTTTAATGATGAAAAATCAATAAACTATCAATTATTTAAATTCTAAAAACCATTAAAATACAAAAAAATGACAAAATCATATTATTCTAGTATCTCATAACCATAATCGTCCAAGGGTTTAATTCATGACTATTTGGTTTAATATATAAAATATTATCACACCTTTAATATTATATTTAAGGTAATGTTAATGTTTTCACATTAATGTTTAATTATAATATAACATTTTTAATTATCGATTTTAAAAAAGATATATTAGACTAAAAATATTATATTTAAATATAGAGTATTGATAATTATATTAGTATTTTATTTTTAAATATTATTCAAAAAATAAATATATTAAATATTTACAAAAATATTATTTGTAATAATTAATTTACTAGAGATAACAAATAAATGTTAACAAAACTATTAAAACATATATAATTTGGAATAATTAATATTTCCAATGATATTTAAAGATTAATTTAAAAACATAGGGATATTATAAAATATATTTTTTTCATGGTTAACTTTTTATCTTCATTTTTATAAATATAAATGAATTTAATAGTTTCAAAATTGACAAAATAGACTGTTTTTTAAAATTATATAATATTAATTTATCTAAAATTATAATAACATTTTTAAAAATTTATAATTATTATTATATGTTATAAAATGTTCTAAATTATTTATTTATGTTCTATTTTAAATCAAATATGTAAATATTGACGCCTTCTAATATTGAAATATTGGTTATGATAGTTAAAATTTAAAAATAATAATGATGTGTTATTTAAAATGATATGTTAGAAATTGATAGAAAAACATTTCTAAAATATATATTGATTGGATTAAAAGAATATATATTATAATATTCAAAACTAAAACATTTATGAGATTTTTTGATATATTTTGATTTTATTAAATATTAATATGTTTTGGAAATTCCAAAGGATCCCCCAACATCAATTATAAAGGGAACCTTCACCATCAATTCATCATAACTCATTGATCATTTATGTTAACCAGTACCCTTCCCATTTCCCTGATAAAATTACTTAGTCACATTCTATAGGTCCTAATCTTCCCATGAGACCAACATTAGTTTGTTTAAGAGGATATCTAGAGGGAGCTCTTCGAAGAAAAGGAAATATCATTTAGTGAGTCACTCACTATCATTAATTCTTATAATGCCATTTAATTTTTTTGATTCATTATTTAATAATATATCTAGTTTCAACTATATACAATTATTTTGACGTGGTTGTTTAAAATACTTATTCCACCTTCTATCTATCCTATGAAAAACAGAATCATTACGTGTGTGTATACACACCTTGTCATATTCATGCCATGGTGTAATCTGTTTTTCACCTCCACGTTACGTGGATGTGTATAAGGATACAAATAATAACTATATTTGATTATTATAAAAATATATTTATTATTTAACAATATATTTACCATCAAATTCATTGAAGTTTTATAATTAAAGGAATGATATCATAACTCATTCGTACATACATCAATCTGTCTCCATGATGTGATGTGATTCATTCTATAGGATGTACATTAGGAATGATTATATAAAGGGATAAAATGAAAAAATATGATATAAATTATATCAATGTAATTATTGAAAGGATATAACTAGAACCTATGAATAAGAATCGGAACTTTTTCGACAAAACTTGTATTAGAAAAATAAATATTTTTATACCCAAATAACGAGTAATAATGATTTTTTTTTAAAAAGGATGATAATGTAACAATTAATGATATAATAAAAAATGAGTATGATTATAGATTAAGTCAATTAACTTATTTAAATCATTATACACGAGGTTTGGATACATTAAAAGAATATCAGACCTAATGTAACAGATAATTTCACAATATCATTATCATCTGAGATTATTTATACGTAAGTATTTACTAGGGTACATTTATCATCCAGGTCCATGTTTCATAAATATGTAATCCACAATATTCTTTTTATTTTTCTAATATATTTTATAGATATTTTTACCCTTTTAGGAGTTTTATTTAATGGTATGTTAGGAATCTTCTGTCATGTTCGATATGATGTAATTTTTGACATTTTTTACAAAAGTACCAAAAGAAGGCTTTATTTTAACATATATGGTGTGGTGTGTTTATACATTATCATGAAACCATATTTCAATGAATATTCCTTTAAAAAATTTCATGTTTCTTTTAAAATAAAATATTTTATTTTATATATTTTGTGGCATTTTGAGAAATGAAAATGTTTTAGAAGAAGAATGGATATTTTATTCAATATTTAATTTCATGTGTTCTATCAAAATTAGTTTCCTTCTATGATGAAATCCTTTAATAGGGTTATGATTCTATTTTACTACCACTATTATTCATATGGATTTTTATTCATATAATATAATTCTATTTTAAAAATCCATTAGTTTTATATGGATTATGTAAGGTTGAAATGATGTTTAAGAAACCCATTTTACTCTTCGGGTTATGCTAGGATTAATGATTTATGTTTTTTGGGAACATGTAAGAATGGATTATATTGAGATGTTTGGTATCTATATCTCCCTACAATTCATTGGCTAAATGTTAATATATCATGAGATTTCTAGGGATATACTGGTAAATGATATCGTTTCGATAATAAAGGGCTAGAATGGGATGTAACCATGGTTCAATAATGTACTTTGTGCATTATGTTGGTCTAGCCAATGAGCCTTGACTAATATGAAATTATTTTATATTATTATATGTGTGTAAAAAATTTCATGTCTTATGTTATGACTTTAGGGAATGTAGTCATATATTATTTGTTATCATTTATGATTTATCCCATTACATGATATCCTGATCTTTTATATACAGGATATGATTTTCAAATTTTATTTTATTATGTCTTATAATTATAATATGATTGATATATCCATTATTTGCCCTTATTAAGCATTCATGCTCACCCATTCTTATGCTTCATTTCCACAGGTCATGAATAAGGGTATCAATTATGACATGTCAAAAAGGGGTATCGTTATGATGAAATATGTGTGAGATATTTTAGATATATTATGAACCATGTGTTTATGATTACTAGTTTCAAAATTAACTAATATTATATGGACTGAGATAGGTTTTATCATATTTATAAATGAATATTCATAAATTTTCATGTAATATATATATATAAGGTATGGTATGTTATACATTTTAAGTATAAGTCATAGGTTCCAGTAAATTAATTATATCAAGGAATTAATTAAAATCAATACAATCCTTGGAGGTGTCTCCCAATGTATCACATGAGTTACTTATATCATTTGATAAATAAATAATTTTTTTAATTACACAACTAGAAATGAACTAGGGCTCTAGAAATATTCATAACACCGTTTTTTCTTTTAAATAAGTATGTTAACCATGACATTCGCATGATCCTTCAAAGACATCCATTAATTTATAACAACCCCACACTACGGGGTAGTTGGTTTAATTTTTTTGTTTTTGTATTAATTTTAAGGCCATGTAGACCAGAATGGGTGGTTTAATTACTAAATGGAATACTAAATTGGTGATTAGACATGTTTTAAGAAAAAACAGTTTCTGAAGTGTTTTATTTTCAGGAAAAGTATTGTTTAAATTGGGGAAAAAATGAGATCATTATAGGGGGTAGTCTGAGATGCAGTTTTAGACCTCCAATAGCATATGTAATAACTATCCTATATATAGAATAGGGGTGATGAGAAAAATTCATGAAATTATATAATTTTAGGCAAATCCCAAAAATTACCAATGTGAAGAAAACTGAAACATTTTATAAACAGAAATAAATTTAGATAAAATAATATATTACACAAACCATATTATTAATAAGACTCACTAATTTGGCATTGGACAATAGCTTGGGCAAGAATGAGAAGAAATTGGAGAAATATTCCTAGGAAATAGTTAATTTTTCCCACAAATTGAATGATTCTTTTTGATAGTCATAGAAAATGTGAAAATATTTAAGATGAATTGTAAACATACCTCTAGATTCCAAATAACATAAAAAATATGATACCAACTGTAAATAAGGGGTATCCACCATGTAATCATGGAAAGGGGAATGAGAAGTGTTCAGTGGGAGATTATATGAAAGATGAGAAGAAAATGGGGTGAAACCATGTAAGGGTGGAGTAAAAAATCATCATTTTTTTTAAATTTAATGAGGTGCATGATTTGGCCACATGGTTTGGAAAATTGTGTTCCAACTGTAAAGAATCACTTTTCAAAGCACACTAAAAATTCATGGTCATTGTACCATGTTTAAAAAAAATACCCCAACAATGGGAAACCCCCTGAACATCAGTATATAACCAAATGGTCTTCTCAGCCCCTTACATGGTTTAATGTAAGTGTACACTTATAAAAAATTTTTCTCACTTTTGCGGTGTATAATTATCAGTAATTGTTATAAAAATTTCCACTCTAGGATTAAACTCTATAAATACATAACATTATGCCTAAATTACAACAGGAGTACTGAAAAACCCTTTACACCTATCGAGAAGAAAAAAATTTCCCATAAATCCAATTTAGAGCATCTAAACTATTGAAATTGTTTTCTAAATCTCAATTTTAAAAGTAATGGACCATTAAAATGGAAATTGATAATTCAATTGGAGTTATCAACTTGTACCTGCATTGGACCATAAAACCTCCCCACCTTTGAAATTATCATCCTTGAGAATCTTGTATGGACATTGAACACATTTCCCAAATTACACTTCTTTTCATACCCCATTAAAATTGAATCATTCAAGTTAACATCTTGAAATGCTTCCAAACACATAAAAAATCAATAAAATCAATGGATATAGTATCAAATAAGAAACATTTATTCATTATCAGACAACAAGATGATGATTCATAGATCATGGATAAATGATAAACTTACATTAGTATCTCGTTGAACGTGGTAAGCATAAGGGGCTCCCCACCATAAGGATTATTTCAAAAGGACAATTACAAACCCTGTAACTGACCATCATTTGAATTTCCTATAATAAAAAATTATAAATTGTCCACCAACCTAATCCACATGGTTCCCATCATACCATACCTTACGAAATATGAGATTTCCATCAATCAACTAAAATCCCTCAATTTCTTACTCTGAATCCAAATAGCAGTGACTTCACCACTAGGGAGGAAATTAAACATAATGAATATTCCTAAAAAAGGATGAATAACCCTAAAACATAGTATTCTAGATTTCAAGTGATAGTTCTGATGTCTTTTAGGCACAAAAAATTTTATAATGTTAAATGGGAGTGGCCGCATGTCCCCCATCCACATTTTAATAAGAAGGCTCATTTTAGTCTATCTTCATTGAATTTAGTCACATTATCACAACAGAAAAATGCCAAAATTACTCATCTATTATTTTCATAGTCTCTCCATATTCTTTACCCATCCTCTGGTAAAATATCATGTTTAGAACAACAACTATCCATTTACTTGTCTTTTAAATGTGTAATATACAAAAGACAATATAACTACTTAACGGATATCAAACATACATAAATAGTTTATAGTGTATCCTCAGTATTTGTATTTATAAACCACCATCTCATGAGTTATATAAAACAATAATGCACTTCCTAGTAAACACCAGCATGTCCAAGCCATTGTTGATTCATTTAAATGATCTCCCACTTGAGCCTTCTCGATATGTTCCCTCATACAACCCACTAACCACCTTTCTAAGATAATTTTTATTGTCCCCCATGTACCATGAACATGTATTTTAGGGTCAAACATAGAAATACAATTTTCATACATAATATGACACAGATGAATAAATATTATCTCACCACTTGTATTTTCAAACTAAATTGCTATTCGAACAAAATAAGGTTTCCCTTTTTTAAAGGGTGTCTATCTTAAAAATATATTTCTTCTCTATGGACTTGATAAAGCTATGTTAAATTAAAAATCTATGTGTTATCATTTAGAAAATATCACCAAAGAAAAAATGTAACTCTTATTTCATTGAAATTATTGTGTAAAGAAATAACTATTTCTCTGTTGTACCGCCTTGCATGTATCGGTGCACCACTAATGTGTAAACTCCCTAGGGTCACATATTTACATCGAGAAACAATATGACACCCATACATGATTGGGACTCATACCTATGTCTCAAACTTAACATCTCTTTTGAGTATTCAAAATGTGATTTCACCATCATTCTGGTTTCTGAATGTCATTTGAACCATTTATGGATGGTCTTTATTCAACCATGAACCATATATATTTATGGATATTGTCACTATAATCATCATGATTTTCCTCACTAAATAATATTCAAATGAATTTCATCACTAAAAATATTAAATAATTTCTAGGAACACAATATATCCTCTACCAAATAGGGTTATTTGATTGTTTCAAAAAGTATATACCATGTTCCAACAAAACAAATCATTCTTATAGCCTACTGCAACCATATTCATGATGAGGGTACCTTCCATGAATATTTTACAGTGTACATCCCACCAAATGGATTTACCCTGGGTGAAATAAAGAATAATCAACATAGGTCCATTCATAGGCTCACATGGGATTTTCTTCTGATCCATTCCCGCATGAATTTTTGGAATTGGACCCTAATGTCAAGAATCTAACTCATATCAATGGTGTTACAAGACTTTATACTTTTCATGTTCATTAATAAAATTAGAATAACTATGTTTTCTCTTAATTCCAATGTAACTATATATTAGAAATAAACCCTTAACTTATCATTCAGTTACTTATTTTCTTTTCCCATATTGTTGTGAAGTAACACTAATGATTGTGTTACTATGATCAAAATATTCAAAATAATCATTAATTGAATGACTAACAAATAAAAACACATGGACCATTCTTCCATTTCTCAACATTAACGATAACTCTATTTGATAATTCATACTATAATATGTTCCATCGACGCAATTGGAACATCCAATTATTTTGATTCACAATCCAATAGTCAGTATAATTTCTAGTATGCACATGCTATTATGAAACATCATACTAGAAATCTATGGTGACCCACAAAACATTTATCGGATTTAAGACTTTCCAAGTAATAGTTAATTGGAAAAATAAGGGTCACATGACTAAATGAGTAACCAACAATGACAATGGTTTGTCTATTATATTGAGATTAGGATACCATGATGTTCACATTAAAAAAAGATTATAAAAAACAACATGAAAACCTACATAATTGGGACATCATTCCCTAACATTAATTTACAAGAAATCCTAAATGTTATACCAACATTACATTTTATATATATAAACTTATAACAATAATCAATTAAATCTTCAAATATTCAAGTTATCTACTTAAAAATGGGATTACCCCTCCCTTACAAGAGGCATCAAATATAATTCTAGTGTTTCACCTAATGATCAATGGGGTCTACTACCTATCCTATATGACTGACAAAAAAGAAGAAGATAATAGGAACCCATGAAAATAATACATTCTCAAATCCCTAACAATAGTAAAGGAATCCTTTAGAATAACTATAATAATATGTTATATGGCGTCAAAATTATCTAAAATGAATTATTTATATCATTACATAAATTCAAATTTTAAACAATCAATTTTTTGGGTTTGAGAAATGAATTTTTATATATCATTTTTAAGGGATAACATTTTTTAAACATTACTTTTAACAATATTTATCTAATTCATCAAATTACTTAGGATAATTTATCATATAATTTCTTTTCCACTCTTACATTTCATTATGTTTTTAGAACCAGCCTCACTTAAATAAAATTTCCATCACATTCTGTTGGGAAATATTGTCTTTGGGTAGAAATTCACATATCGATTAACTAACGCCTCATATCAATAAGTCCAAAAGACACAAAAAATCTTATTTATTATATAAAGGGAATCATTTAATTATGATTCCATCAGAAACTTATACTAGGCATCATATGAGTGGCTATAAAAACTGAAAATGATCATCACATTTATCATTAACATTCCACCCAAGGGGTTGTGTACCATGGTATATAAAGACATAACCAACCCACAATTGATGAGTGGGACATTATATTTTTAGAGAAAACCTATATTATGCGGTACTAGAATGAATATTTAAATCTCGATTGAGAATAATGAGTTATATATGTAACTATATAAATTTTTATTGGATAAGAATTATTTTTTGAGACTAGGAGATTGACATGAAGTATATTTGGTATTTTCTTTTTTTTGGTATCAACATGAACATAATAAATAAAGGATTTTAAATTGGTTTGTTTTTACAATATTGACGAATGATTCAGTTTTTGGGTGATACATGATGTGAACTATATGGGAAAGTATGTGTTATGAAATGAGGTCCCAAAATTGAATCCTAGTATGAGTTAGTGGAATCACGAAGCTGTTGAGTCCGAATTATTACTTCTTACATTTCCATTCTTTTAGTTTTGGAAATCAAAAACACCTTACAAATACATGTTTTCAATCTTTTTATTTTCCAAGTATTTTAGTATGTTCTTGAAGAAAAAATATATCTTTTACCCTAAAAAAATATCTAAAGTTCAACAATTATTAACATATGTCTCTTCATTAAAATTATCAGATTGAGAATGAGTCGGATATATTAGACATACCATTATTCTAAGTATGGGTTATAATTTTTTCCATTCAATTGTACTAAAAATTTTCAGGACCACCAGACTGCTTTTGGTAATGAAACAGTTAGAGTAACTGTTATAAGGATTATCGTATTTATGTTCATTAATAATGTCCATCAGAGTGAGAAATGTTTATAAAAATAATATGTAAGACTTATTTATTTCAAAAGGAATTTATTTAAAACTATAACAATGTTATACTAAAATCATTACATTCAATTATGAAAAAACATTTTGATGTATCAAACGCCGGCTATACGAGGTCGTTGTAACAAACTCCAATATATAATTGTGACTTCTTCACCTCTAAATAGTATGTTCTTTGAAGAGTTAGGAACTGATTTTATTCACAACACAAGTTTCCTAATGTTTTGTTTGTGTGAACTCCTTTATCCTAGTAATTTTATTACATTAGAGAGTTTGGTAGTTTTATGGAATCTGTGTCAGGTTGTTTCTATTAGAACATCTTTATTTTTCAATCATGTCTGATCATTGTTATGAACAAGGGATTCTTGTTATAGGATAATGGTTAATCCAATCCATCAGATTGACGACATCTAGGGTTCGGAAGGAAAACTCCAATCATTAACTCATGGGATTCTAAGGATAACAAGATAAATCTATTATGATCAACATATCAATATATTTCCTAGTAAGGAATGAAATACATTACAGATAGTTCAAAACTTTTGATACCTTTAGTTAATGTTATTAACTGCATTACTATTATGGATTAATTATTCAATTCATTTAAATATATATTTTAAGTCATTATTTCTTTTACTTTTTATTGTATTAATTATTTTTACATGTTTATGTTCCACTATGAAAGTTATATAAAGATAGTTTTTATACTATTTATTTTTTACGATTGGAATTCATTATTTCTTTTAATTGAATGTGGGATCTCTTGATTATATAAATCATATCCAAACACCTATTTTTTATCTGAATGCCTATGAATATTTGGGAGACAAAATAGAAACATTTTTGATCAACAATGGAGTTAATAACATCTTAATGGTTACTGGAAAATACCAGATTCTTGATAAGGATGTTCTTCTTTTACAAATGTTTAGAATCGTGAATGTTAGTTAAATTAAAATGTAAAAAATAAATTATTATGCCCTATGAAAAGAAATATATATTGTCACATGTAATCTTTTGAATCTGGAGATAGTATTTGTATTAAAATGGGAAATACTAAAATTGGTACATCCAAATATATGGAATGAAGATGATATATACATTAAGTTGATTACCATTATTTTTACTTTGTTCATGTAGAGTCAGTTTCCAAGATGAATCAAATATTTATGACTATTGAAAATACTTATCAATATCTTAGATAAAAATGACCTGATGATGAAATTTCAAATATTATATACACAATGTCCAATGATTGGGAATCCAAAAGAGTGTTGAAGGATGATACAAGGACGTCAACTAAACTTACAATTGATGATTTTTTAATTAAATGAAATATTCAGAAAAACATAAAATAGATTCGGATAAAGACAACAATAAATATAGTGGTTCTTCTTTTTCTAAAACATCGATATTACCTTATACATATTGACTATCTTGGAATGTTAGAAAATTATTAATAAATAAAAATATATTCAATAAGATTATAGTGCATCAGATCATTTTTAAAACGAGTTAGATAATATTTCAAGAATAATAAACAATATATTTAGAAATAAATATTTCCAATAATAATAAATAGAATGGCCCTAGGGATAATGGGGATATGAAATATTCGGAGGTCACTTACTTTGATGTAAGAATACTTGACATACCTTACCAGATATTCTAAAGCTGAAAAGGAAATAAAAATAAACAAATAATATATAATGAAATTCGATTAATTACTAAAATTAAAAAGGGAAAAATGTTTGCAATGCAATGAACACATGGATTTCTAATGGTGGAAATTATTCTCATAGTTTTTTTTACAATTACTCATCATGAAAAACAATCATTATTCCTTTTTCTAATATAACCACAGTAAATCAATGTCTAATGGAATAGGTATGAACATATGAATCCATTAAAAGTTTATATTCAACTAAAAATTAAACTTATAATGATAATAAAAATTTCTCTATATCTTAAAAGGGACCATATTCCTCAGTTGGAAAAGATAATTTTTACCAAGCTATGTTAAAGTTTCCATATTTTCATACAAATCTTTTAAAATGATAATATAAGATGTGTAAAAAACATGATAATTCCAAAGAATTTTTTTTGGTGTAGGTTCCTAAATATACTTTCTGTTACGTGAAATACGAGATATTTATAAATATCTTGATAAAACTATTCATAAAAAAAATACATATTCAATATACAATGAAAATTTTAGTTTAGAGAAAACTGTTCTATAAGAAAAATATTGTTCTAAAATTAATATTGATGGGGATATTTTTTTTATCATACTATAATATGAAATTTATAGTTTTAATAATTTTTTAACAATGTTTACCACTTGAAAGGTTAATTTTGATGACATTTATAAAAACATTAGACCTCATGGTAATAGTTCAGATATTGGTTTTACAAATAAATAAAATATTTAGAAGTAATTATTTTATCCCAAAAAGGTTTGGGTTAAAAAAAAATTATTTTTGGTTTTAGTTAAACCATGATAGTACTAAAATAACATTTGGTACATGGATAGTGTATGTTGATGGAACATGAATGCAAAAAAATGAATTATTCAAGAATACATTAAAGATAAATGGTTCTGAAGTATCTCTCAAGGATAATTTTAAAGGAGAGATAATCAGAATATCTAAGACTGTTCTTCATAGAAAAGTAATTATTTAAATTATTTTATTAGTTTCATGAATTATTCTAAAACTAATAAGAAGTACTCAATTATATGATTAGGTTACCCTATGAACATTAATAATAATAAATATTTAGTACATATTTTCAATGATGAATTAATCATTTCATAAATTTTGTATAAGAATGTTTTCAAACAAATATTTGAAGACCTTATGAGCCAAGACCTACCGTACATTAGTCAAATGGAATATCAATCATGGTAATATAATAGAATGATATGAATCTATAACCACTTAAAATTATCAATGTTAACTAAAATAGACTTATTAAGGAACTATCTGAAAATAGGATTGATACTACAAAAGCATATGACCCTTTTCAATACGGTAATCCACATAATTAGTGATTTAATTATTTTTTTGAAGTCATATATTATGATAAATTATAGTTTTTCACATGTACCTACATGGTCCTACACAAACAAGATTTTTTGGAGGAAAATATTATGTATATTTCATGGTTGATTATTACATTAGATATACTTGTTTTTATTTTCTATCAAGAAAACACAAAGCCTTTAGTTGTTTTAAAACATTTTTATCCAATTATAGAAATGAAAAAAATACTCTCCTTGGTAACTATTCATAGTGATCATGGTGGATAATTTTGAAATTGAGTTTTAGAAACATTTTTTAGTCTGATATGTATTGAAAATAACATTTTAGCACCATTAAATCCCTATAAAAATACGGTAGTTGAAAGAAGAAACATGTTCTTCCAACAAATAACAAGACCCATGTTGTGTGAATACTCAGTTGGTAATCATTTTTGGGATAAAGAAATTAGTAATTCATGTTGTGCTATAAATTTCATTTTAGTTATAAACTTTTATAATTAAACTCATCCTGAGTTTTGGATAGAATGAAAACCATAATTTTCTTAATTTAATGCCTTCTTTTGTAGAGTATTCATTCTGAATACTAAATAAACTTTATATAAGTTTTCACTATCATCTGATAAAGTAATATTATTAGGTCATTCCACTACCTCTAGAGCTTATAGAATATTCAATAAAAAATATTATACTATTAAGGAAATATTACATGTTATGATTGAGGAATCAAATCTCTTTTTTTTTCAAAAAACCTAAACCTTTGTCCTCATATGTTATTTCAAAAACTGATTTTCAACCATTTTTAGAGAAATATTATGAAAAATATGTTACTCAAGAGCAATCTTCTGATGATGTTCTCGAAGAATATATTCACCTATTATTGATGAATTTTTTTTCAAACCCATGATGTCAATTGTTTCTTATAAATAATCGTAGTGAAAGTAACATTGGTGATGTAGATCAACCATCTAGGATAATATGTTCCTTAGTGACTGCAATTTTATATTTAGCTTTCTTATCCCAATATGAACCTATGAATCCTACTGAGGCTTTGGATAATGTGTATTAGATTAAATAAATTAATTTTTAATTCTATTATTTTGAATTGAAAAATTTTTATTCATCTGATGAATGATCAAAAAAATATTCCATAGTTCGAGTAAAATGTCATTTTTTAGAATAAAAGTGATTAAAATGGAATAATTGTTACAAATAAATTTATACTTGATTTTAAAGTTTATAATTAACTATATTAATTATATTTTGAAGAAATTTACTCTAAAATAGAATTACTTGAATAAATATGAATTCTTATATACTTTTAAACATTAATTAATTTCAAATTATTTCAAATGGATGTGAAGTGTAATGTTTTATAGGATACGTTATGGAGGAATTTTATATGTAACAAAAAAATTTTTTTGAAAATAAAAAATAACCATAATATTTTTAGAAACATTCCAAATCTTTATTTGGACTTTAATAAGACCCTAGAGCTTGGAATTATAGATTAACTATATTTTCATTACAAGTTTTTTTAGGGAGATAAATATCCAGTTCTTTTTTCGAAGAAAAAAATTAAAATATTATGAATGTAAAAATTTAAATTTCTTACATTATATTTGGTTCAACTCCACAATATTTAGTTGATTCTTTTCCATATATTATGAAGTATGAGTTTAAAATGAGTATGACTGGTGAGTTAACATAATTTCTTAGTTTTCAAATATCAATAAAACTAGATAGAACATTTATATCTCAATAAAACTTATATAAAATATCTTCTTAAATAATTTGTATATGAGAATGCTAAAAGTATTAGTGTAACTAAATAAAATAAATTCTCATTTATATATTACAATTCACGAAGTCAAACATTCATTTAACATGTAATTTACTTAGTGGACATTACATAGAACATGAACTAGTCACACGTTACATGGAACATTGATTTGGCGTACATTAAACGCAACACCGATGTTTCTACAAAACATCATTTTATTGTTATAATTATTGAAGTGTTATAATTATAACTAATTAATTAAACATAATAATATTAATAATAATAAATAAAATTTATTTTTTTATAATTATATTATGTAAATAAAACATATTGATAATGAAAGATATTATTTTTGGTAATGGCCTTTCATGTTTAAAAATACTATTTTCTCAAATGAAGGTTTTTTAAAAAATAAATATAATTTTAAACACATTTATAATTTTAATTTGATAAAATAAACATAATTTTTTAATTTAGAATGTCAAAATTATCATAGGTTTAATTTTTAGTATTTTTATGAGAAACTTCATTTTTTGACAAATAGTGAAAAATAGAACTTTTAGAATAAAACTGGCTTCTCAGTTAAATAATATTTATTTTTATATTATATTTTATATTTTTAAGTTTAAATTAGATCAGGTATACATATTTTAATATGATTCCAAACATTATAATCAATTTCTCTTTGAAATTGAATATAAAAACATAAATATATTTTGAAATTAATTGTACTTTAATGACCTTCAATTTCATCCCTTCTCGGGGATTTTCATTTATAAAAATATTTCTTCTTATGTGAATTTAATTTATAAAAACATTCATACGCCATTTTAATAATTATTATATTTTGAGTCTAACTATATAATTTTAATTTTGACCAAAATAATTATTTGAATTGAATAAAATTAACTTCAATGTTTAAGGTCAATTTTCACTTCGTCAAGGACTAAATATTCATATTAGTTGTCTAAATGACATGATAACTTTTCCTAAACCCAGTTTCAAGTTATAAATAGTCCATAAAACTTGTATTGGTGATTTAGTTTGGTTTTTATGACAGTTTTTTTATACGAACATGTGTACACCAAACTTGTTTTTAGAAATTCCATGTGAGTCATTTTACTTCCCTATAAAAGTCCACAATCTATCCCACTTCCTCACTCCTCTCAAACCTATTAAGATCGTCCATGATCTAAAAAATCCACTTTTTCGAAATTATAACATCCTCTGATAATTCCATTGTTATAAAGAAAATCCAAGGAAAACTTTTAGTATAAACCAAAAAATGTTACCCGATTAAGAGGTAACACCTTCTCTCAAGATCCTTTCATTTATTTTGCTTCTCCATCACATTAACTCTATTTATTAAATTATTTTATAAAACCATGTTTCCAAAATATAAAAGGATATTTTTAGGTTATGTTTTTATCCTTCACTTACACACACCTCGTTCTAGTGGATAATGAACAAACTATTTATGTGTACAGGGAACTACCGCCTCACTAAACAATAATTGTTCAATTTTCCTTACCACCTCTAATTTGGGAACTTATTATGTGAAATCAGTTTATATGTGTTATTTATTATATTTATTTTCTCTTTAAAATTCTGTATTCCTCTTACAACACATATCATTTCTTACATTCCATTTTCTGTTAATATGAATGTTTTTTTTGAGAATGTTTGGACTATCGTACCATCAAAGCGATAAGTTTCATTCATACAATACATATATTGTATTAGGGATGGTTTTAGTGAATATATAATACATATATGATATAATAAATATAATTAAATACAGATATATATATTTACATGTATATCTATATATGGATTTTACTTTTGTTATTTTAACATGATAATTAAATGGAAATAGCATTTATTTGTGCGTACTATCTACCGTCCCCATGAATGATGAATTCGATATCATAATTATATATTCTATAGATTATTATAAAAAATGTACATAAATTATACTTATATAATGTTTTTAATTCATTGAATCATGATATAAACTATAAATTACAATGATATAACAAATTAAGATACATACGATCAATAAGGTGAATAATACACGATGTGAAACATTAACATAGGATTTTAATTAAGATGGTAATATAACATCACAATTAAACCATATATATTAGTATATATACAAATATATTTATTTAAAATATTTATAATAAATTTATTTTTATTATATAGGTCTTTTGAATGAGTACTATGAAAGTCAAGGAAAAATGCATGGGGATTTCTTCTCAATTTTTAATTTTGGGAGGTACTTTTTATTCACAACCCATTCCTTTTATGTGGTTTTTATATGTTCCATGGATGTAATAAATGATAATTACTATCAAATTCATTTGTATTTACAAATCCATTCAATGGGATTTTATTCACGGAGATTATGTTTCAAAATAATCCAAATCAGTAAAATTGTTTTATCTCAATTCGCCTTCTATAAGACTCTTGTTTGTTATGAAACTAAATTATTTTTTAGGAATACATAAATTTAACAACACACATCATTAATATAAATCTTTTTAGGATTTAAAAGCGTCATATAATTTCTTTTTCTAACATGGAGAGTGTTATCTCGTGTTTCAATGTGATAATAGTTTAAAGAAATGATCTCGTCGCCTTTCAATATTTTTTTTGTTCATAATTACTTTAATGGAATATCATATTCCATCTCTCAAGAAATTCAGTAATTTTCTTACACTACGGTAATTCATGAAATATTAATGTATTGGTACTATATTAATACTCTTTGACATATAATATATTTATGATTGTTTTTTTTAATCCCAACTTTACCCTCTCTTTGGAAGGAAATCTATGTTTTCTAAATGGGTTTGAAGAATATTGTACCATTATCTTTCAAATAATTAAAATAAATTTTTACCCTTTATTTATTTTACGAATATCGTCAATGTTATATTATTTTTATTTTCAAAAAAAGGAATTTTAAACCACTAACTGTGAAAAGTGATTGTTCTTTTATCTCGTAAGACATGTGTGGATATAGCCACCATAATTTCATTAAAGAATCTATTTTATTTTTAAGAGGTTAATTTGTAAAAAAAAAATTAAAAGTATTATCAATATAAATGTTTTCAAAAAATTCTCATGATTTTTTCTTATATTTTCAAGTGGAAAGGATTTCCAAACATTTCCAGTATTTCATTAGAAGTTTTAATAGTGTTTTTAATGAAAAATTATTATAACATTTTTGGAAACATATATTATAAGTTTTCTAGGAAAATGTTTTTCAAAACAATTTGATGCCATCCTTCTAGGTTTTCAAATTATTTTCAATGAAAATGGATTTCAAAAAGTATTTATACCTTAAAAAATAATCTTCCATGTGAAAATTTTATATTCCTCCGAAAATGATTTTGAAAGATATTTCAAAATTATTTTCTATATATGGTTATATGCATTAATGTTACTCCTTCAGTTCTAGGAAATGATCTAATGGTTACATTCATATAATTTAAAATTAATGATTTATTATTAATAAAATTTTCTTTCTAAAACCAATTTATCTATCATTGTTTATATGTTTATGAAATTTAGTGTTCTTACATAGTTTATATGGTTTTGAATCCTTTTTCTTATCACATATGTTGGGTTAATGAAATTATTAGGATACCTATCCACTTTCCAAAGTTTATTATGTGATGAAATGTAAAATGTTACAGATTTCATTTCACATGTTATGAAATAATTTTTAAAAAACCTATGAGTTTTTATTGGTCAGGATATGATGCATGTTTTATTTTAATGTGTCAAATGTATGTATGATTTTTTTATATAACGGGTGGGACCCAAAACTCCCTCCAATTAATTTAGTGAAAATGGATGAATAATGAGTATAAATTTTATATCTAAACCTGATTACATGTTCACAATGTTATGAAAGGAACTTTTTAAATGTCCATAAGTTTATGTGTGAACATGACGTAATGCCCTGACCCAATAAGCCTGGAGTCAATTAATTATTTTAATACACATGAATTATTGTCGGTAATAAAATCCAGAAGGACCCATCTGTTTAGAAGTATTGGAAAATAGATTACATAAATGAGAATTACATTAAAATTTATTTCCTAAAATTCAACATAATTTTTTTTAAAGAACACCATTATTATATGAGATTAACCCTACATCTCAGTCATAAAAACATCTTGGAATCCTAGGAAAATAGAACATAAAAAATGAGTAACTTGAATGTACCACATGATTTGTTTCACTATGTCCAAATGATCTTCCATCGGGTTACTTTGAAAGAGGTCCGAAAATCATATTGCAATGAAAATATTTGGCCATGTCACTATCAAATAGAACACGATTCTAATGATTCCACAATATATTGCGGGTTCTACAAATGTATCGTCCTCATGCTTTCCCAGATATTTTTCAAACATTTCAATTTCTGATTTAATTTTATTAGAAAATTCTTCCACTAGTATTTTTCTACTTTCTACTAGAATAACATAATTCACATAAAAAAGTGCCATTAATTTTAATTCTTATGAATTATTCATGAATAGATTATTATTGAAACCCTTTCTTTTTAATTGGAGCTTCTAAAAAATGAATCCAGACTAGAACACCATGATTATGGTGCCATTTATTCAATTTAGACTTATTCTTCAAGAAAACATTTTAGTAATGTTATCTTAAGCAATCATATGATAAAAGTTAAATAATCTTTGAAATTATATTGTAAAGAAATGTCGGATCGACTATAGTCTTTCCACTGTAGCAAGTATTTCTTCTATATCAATTACATCAATCATGGAATATCCTTTACACACTCGGTATGCATAGTTCCTAATCACATTTCCAGGCTCATTACAGAATCATTAAATGTGGTTGGTTCCATAATTGATAGTACAGAAGACTATTTCTCATTCACCATTCTTCTTGTCTATTTGTATGTTGTGCAATCCCCAGTGATGTCAGATTCACTAACATCCTCTCTTCTACGTCTCCTGTGAGTTTTGAATAATGATTCTTCTACAATAGTTTTATTATTCTATGTCTTCTTCCGAAGCATATTATTGGTGTCATCCTAGAATATATTTCATGTATTCTACTATTTCAACATCTGAATATGTCATTTGGTAACTAAAACATCCCTTCCAATGATGTAATCTTCATGCACATTCCAGACTAATAAGGTTAGATGAAAATTGAAATAATTACTCTTGAATCATCTTCATCAATCTTCAATTGTCTCCCCTACAAGGGAAATACTTCTTAGCATCTTCATAATGGTGATTCCCATCAACCTTGTATTTCATGATGTTTCAGTATGAAGAAAACAAAAGGGTGGATCTTTATCTTGTGACTGTCCACATTGGATAACATCCTCAAATTCACCAAGGATGATATTCTGGACAATATATTCATTAGGATACCAGAAATATGATTCTTCCAAGATAGTACCTTATATATCCTAGTTAACTAGAGTAGATAATCTTCACCTTTATCCAAAAATTATCCTTTATAATATTTATATTGGAATATCGAATTGAGGAATCATTCAGAGATGGTAAATACATCATATTATATAGAAAAATAATTGACATTTCTACATTATTTTTATGTTCTCCCCTATAGATCATATTTCATTCTAAATTACATACATTATAATAAAAAATACAATACATAAATGATTTAGGAAATAAGTTGGCTCTTCCTTGCTTCATCAATATAAACTGCACAGTTATGATGATCTTCTAAACCATCATTCACTACATGTTCTAGTCTTTATTCTCTAACATATGAACATACGTTTTCATTTAAATTGAGGCATCATGGATATATTTACATTATTCTATATATTTTTAGAGAATTTTTCTTATATATATCCATCATGGATAAAAAATTCTTACACCTCTTAAGGAATGTATGTTGTTATGGTATTAAGGTTAAACAACCGTTTTCCACATGAGTATATTTCTTACATCTCTCACATAGGACATCATTAACCTGAGATTTTTATTTTGATAATAAAAAAAATCATGACATTTCTCTTCATCTTGTGTGGAATTTTGTTTTCTATCACCACTACCCTAAGTCTATGAACCATCGCATTTCCTCATCATTCCCAATAATCTAGATAGATAACTAACATTTCATTCGGAACCATCGAAGATTTATCTGATTATTCATATGGATTCTTCTAAGTGTCATCCACTTAGTAGATCTCTTGAATACACTACCAATCAACATCATGGATTTAGAATCCAATTTTTTCTCACAAAAATTCTTTTATACCTTCTTGGAAGGATTTATGTTCATAACATTCTTCTACTTCATTCCTATGGTTTCTTCATCATTATTAGTATGATTGCATGTCCTTCTTTTCTTATTATATTTTGAAACATGTTCCGAGGAGCATTTAACACCCTTGTGGTCACTTCCATTGCATACATCACATATATTATCAGGCATTCCAAATATGTTTGTAGTAAACATATTCTTCTAGAACTGTGGATATTATTTCTTCATCTATGGATTTCTACCCAATGAGATGGTATTAATTTTTTTCTTTTACATTTTGAGGTTTTTTCCAAAAAAATTAATACACTATACCCACATCTATTTCAGCAACAAAATTTAACCACTAATCCATTTCTCCTTCTTTTTTCTTTATGAGGATGTTGGATCATCTAAATAATGTTTCATGATCTTTGTGGGAAACTAGATTCCATACTCCTTTTTCTATCAACACTAGTTATAGTGTAAGGTTTCTTATTACCTTTCATTATGCATACATGTACTATATTTTTCTTACAACCTGAACTATCCATGATAATATGTTTAGTTACATTAACAAAATATGGTTTGTAGTTTCTTCTCACCTTCTTGATATAGATCATCAAATGATTTCATGATATTCTTATCACATGTTGGGGGTATTTTAGTCTTTGAATCCTCTAGTGAACATTGAGTAGATACATCAATTGTTTCCTTCTTTTGTGAAGTCTCTGTAAATGTATTATAAATATTGGATAACTAAGATTCCAAATCTAGACATTTTATATTATGGATGATTTTCAGATCATCTATCATAGTCATCTTTTATTCAAAAGCCATCATCATTCTAACAGCTTCACCATCATGCAAATTAACTTTGATTTGAATAAAAGATTCATATTCCCTGATCTTCAAGGATATTTCATCCAATTTAAAACCCCTTAAATCAGTTGTATTTTTTCATTTTCTCTTCAAACAAAAGGATCTTTTTATTCAAAATAATTTTTGACTCTCAATTTCACTTCAACTACAATAATGTATTTTTGGAATATTATTTAATGTAATCTATTTTTATCTTCCATTTTTCTAACCTATTTGGAGAGATTATAATATTCTATAACATTTCATTGAAAGCGATCCTTTATATAATCTACTTCTTTCATCAACTGGGTGATTTATACCTGCATACATTGAAATGATCCAAAAAATGATAGGGTCTTTCTTCATGAATTTCATGAAGAAAATTTCTCAATATATCAACTGAGAATTCATGTGAGGTTGTAGATTGATCATATTAATATCTTTTTCTGGAATCCTTATTTGGGGGGAAACATTCCAAGGTGGTAATACAATCCTCCTAATCATTAAATATTTTTATTTACATGAGGGATAAGTGTTGTTCTTATAAATGGAGGAAACATGATACATCATCTCTCTACATTCTAGACCTCAAACATATTAATTTTTATAATGTTGAGAGGAATTAGATACTGACCCTTCTTTAGATAAGAGGAACTTATTCAAAATTCACTTCTCTTTCTTTTTCTTGTTCATCAAGGTCTTACTAGATACAATTTTTTTCTCTAAATCTTCATCACTACTGCACTTCATTTTTGACTATAGAAATAAACTAATATGTTAAAATGAAAACAAATTTACTATATAGAATCTAGAATAGGTGAACCTACATCTGATACCACTTGTAGAACCCCAGAGCACCCTGAGAGGGGAGGGTTGAATCAGGGTGATAACTTTTTATTAAAAAGTGATGGATCTTGTTCCCCCATTGGTAGGAAGTAGTTAAACGAGTATGATTGATTCTATCAGAAATCAAACATTCACATGCAGTGTAACAACATATCACATTTACATTGTTCACAACAATGGACTAGTCTAGAGAGAAAACACTGATAGTGTTTCTATTATACCTGAATCCAATAATCATCACTATTTTCGGAATAAAAAAGTTCGGCTAGAGTAACTTAGTTCTAGGAACACTGGCTTTATAAGGTTTTAGGGTCAACACAAAGAATGTATCAGAATACATCTGTTGAATCCCCCTACCTCACTACTCTAAGAGAAGTCTAACTCGGTTTATAGACATGAAGGACTCTTCAATGGTTTGGTATTAAATTTTTTGTCCCTGACAGAGAACGAGACTTTTCATGAACCATTGATCTATGCTGATGCACTCTGAATGACATGTCATCTTAAAAATGATGTTCAATACTACCATTCACAGAGCTCATTCATGCAGCTCACTATGTTGGAAAATCACCCCTTCTTTATGTAACAAACACCTTCTCAAACCTTAATGAGTCAATGTGGAATACCCCATCATTATGAATAACCCTTTAATTAAAATAATTGGAATCTGTCACGTATAAAGTATGATTTTCATGATGCTCATGATCTCATGAAATGTCAGTTTCACAGAGATCCCCTATCTTTATAAAATCATAGTGATTATGGATTTTCGTTGAAAATTTTGTGAGATATAAAGAGGGTTAGCCCCATATTTATAGGATTGATGGTTCATGATGGTCCACTACCTCTTCGAGTAGAATATAGATCTTTAAAAAACATCTCCAAATAGATATTTTTATCATGATAATCCTTGGAAATTTTCTAATCATGACTCTTATCATAATCATAGTCCTTTAAGTCAAAAAATCCATGCCACAATGAATTTCCAATTCCCATTCACACAAATGATTTCTACTTTAGTTTAAATTTCATATTTAAATAAAGAATGTAAAAGAAATATATGTGTATATATGATTATATATATATATATAATTATTAATCTAGATTTATTAAATCATATATGACTTATATATTCAATATAACTATTTTAAATTCAATCCATGTAGTGTATGAATGAATCATATTGCTCTGAGGGGGAGGTAGTCCACTCTTTCTCAAATAAAATCATCATATCAACACCAAATGGAATGTAAAATAGATATGTTTTATAAAAGGAATAAAAAAGATTAAATAAATAATAAATATAATATATACCATATATAAATATATTTTCACTCATAATTTCCCCCATGGAAGTCTTCAAGGAAAATTTAACAATCATGGTTTTGTGAGGGGGTAGTTCTCCGTACAGATAAATTGTATTTTCATAATCTATTAGATGGAGGTGTGTATTTGTTTATGTTGAAACCCTAAAAAAATAAAACACTAGTATATTAAAGATAATTTCTTTATACACGAATGGAATAAATATAGTTGAGGGGTGGAGAAGGAAAATTAAAGAATTTAGCTTGAGAGAAGGCGTTACCTCTCAATCGGGAAACTCCTTTTGGTTTATGCCAAAAGGATTCCTTGGATAGAATTATTCACAATGTAACGATTATAAGAGGAAGGTAGGATTTATGGGAAGTTTATTTTGTTTATATTGGCCTTAAATAATAGATTTTAGAGGTTAGATAAAGTGGGATAGGTGGTGGCCTTTTGAAGGGAAGGAAAAGGACTCACTTGGAATATTGGAAGACAAGTTTTCTGTACACATGTTCGTACCTAAATAAACTATTAAAAACAAATAAAAATCAATAATAGAAGTTTAAAAATGATATATTTCAATAAAATGAATTTTTGAAAATTGTCTAGGTCATTTGGCCCCCTAAGATTTAGGTTTAGTCCCTAATTAATCATAATTTCAACTTAATCGTTGTGATTTATATGAATCACATTTACAAATATATATTGTAAAAAATTAGATGATATAATTAGACAATAAATATTATAATAATTATATTTTTTATGATTGTTTTTCTAAATTAAATTAATAGTTGAGCGAAAATTATTAATAATGATAATCCAGTAGATATGACCAAATTGTAGGTCATTAAATTAGAATGATGTTCAAACATTTGTTAAGTTTTTTTATATAATTTCAAAGTGAAATTGAAAATAATGAAATAAATTGTATAAATATATTTGTGATTTATATAATTTTTCATTAAAATAAAAATATATATAATTTCACATTAATAATTGATTAATCAAAAATGTAGTTTTTAACCAAAAAGCAGTATTTTTCATTATTCATCAAAAAATGAAATTTTCAGAAAAATCCAAAATATTCTCCGTAAGATAATTTCGAAATTATAAACTCAAAAATGAAGTTTATTTTTCCAAATTGTATTTATTAATGTTTTTAAATTTAATTTTTTATTAAAAGTTGTCCAATTAAGAAATTAATATTTTTAAACATAAAGGACATTACGAAAAATCTTTTCTTTCCTTAAAAAAATGTTTTATTTATATAAAACAATTTTAAAGAATTTTCAAAATTAGTTATTGATTTTTATATTATTCTTTTTAACATCTGGTTTATAATAATCTTATTTAAATAATTATAAAAATTAAATGAGATTTTGTTGAAACATTAGTGTTGTGCGTAACGTGTGCCAAGTTGATGTTCTTTGTATGGTATGTCAAATTCATGTTATGTTTAACTAAGGCTTTTTCTATGCCATTTGAAAAGAAAATTTGACTTATTTAATTTTAGGACATGAATCAAAATTTAATTTATTCGAAAAAATATCCACAAATACTCATGGTGTTTTATCCTACCCTCTTTAAATTGAATTCTACAATCGAAATATGTCTGGGTAAACTAATGTTTAATACTTGAATGTTTCATTCATAGAAAACCACACTGTAAAAATGAATATTAAATCATCCTTTAAAAATGGAATATTTAAAACAAAGTGGTTAAAATAATTTACATATAACTAGGTTTTCACATAAGATAAAATAGTTTTGGAGTTAAAATACTGACATGGATGAAAAGTATAACTATCAATTTGTAATAGAGAGTGATGGAGAATAAGGCCAGGAGAAACATAAAAATCAAAAGTCCATAAATCTATAATGAACTGAGGGACTATTGGATTCATCAGAAACTGTGGTGCAATGATAACTTTTTTGGACATGATTCTTTTTCCTAAAGTTAAATAATATTAATGTAATGACATTCTTTCATGATTTCAAGACAACATCCCCATTTGTAGTTCCTTGAACCACTTCACCTCTTTCTCCAAAAAGTAAGGTTAGTTTTTCATTCTTACAGCACTAAAAGATATTGAGGTCAATGATATGGAATCCCATATATAATCAGTTAACATAAACAAAAAATAGGTTATCCTATATACATAAGTCCTCTTATGTTGAGAAAATACATTACTCTCAAAAAAGTACAGGATGATGGAATTAATCATTTCATAAATATATAATCTTATAAATCATCCAAAATATAATTCAACATCCATTTCATAAATATTCTCTTGTCATATACAAAAACAACTATTATTGTATACTTGAGTTTATCCATGCTCCAATTCAACATAAAATGTGATATTATTATTTCAAAATATATGTAGAGGGATATAATCACATGTATCTTCACTAAAGGATAAACAAAAATATTATCATGGGGATTATTCATAAAAACTAAAATACTAATGTCCCAACTAAGGGGGGAATAGATATGTTTTCCCCTATTTTTCATTAATCACTTCATTAATTGTGATTTCATAAGCATTCCCTATATCATTTCTCATCAGAGGTTGTTGGGTCTTATCATCCATATTTTATTTTGGATTGGGGAATTGATACTCATAATGACCAAACTCCATGTACATGAAATACTGAAATATGGGTTTTTTATTCTATTTTGACTTCACTCTACTCATTTCATTGATTTTCCTCTTATAATCACTTATATATTCTTATTATCAGTGGATCATATTTCCACACTTGAAACATCTTCTTGTCCCTTTCATGTGATCTCTTATGTTCTCTTTCCCATAGTTTTGGAAGGTAGGAGTTTTAAAATTGTTATTAGTTCCATGTTTTTTATATAACCATTTGACCTCCATTATCCTCATCATGTCTTAACCATGAGATTGATAAGTAACTACAACCAATATTTAGACATTGATTTCAAAACACACAATATCTTTAGAGATACAATTATTTATTATGGCCAATTTCATTCTAAGATTTGGTTTTAAGACACTAAATATCCAATCAAATTTACTTCTGTGTCAGATGATAATACTGGAGTTGTATTTCATAAGTCTTGGGAAATTAGCCACATAGGTACCATCAAATTCATCATCCTTTTTCTTTATCTCAAGGAACTAATTTTCCATATTTGTATAAAGAACCTAATGAATGTATTTATTGAAGAATATGTACATAAACTCATACCAATTGATGAATTCAATTTTTCATTATTCTTCATATTCTTGATTATAGTCCACCACTAGTATCCTTAACTTTATATCCAATAAATTGCATGAATTAATATCTCAGTATTTGAAGACATGAGAATGGAGAATACCATTTTGTTGATCTAATACAATTTTTGGAAACAAGTGGATTGGATGACCCAATAAAATAATGTGGATCATGCCTCACAAAGGACAAAACAGGAAAATGTTCCCACTTTTTATTGTTTGGTAACTCACCATGATACATTGATTGAGAAATATTATTGAGTATACCAATGAAAATTTTTTATTCCAGACCCCATAGCATTCATAACATTATGAGGAAAATTATGTCATTTCCCATAACAATCACCATTAACCTAGTTCTTTCACGTTCCATCTATTAAGTAAAACCAAAATCATAGAGTAAGAAAAAATTATCATAATGGGGATCCACATAATCAAGAATAATATCTTATATTATGTCTAATGTACAACACATTCTTTAATCTAGGACATCTTTGGTTTATCATAGGTAATTAATTTCTATATTTTATTTAAATCTTTAATGATGGTTCTTGAAGAGTTTGTGAACTCCCAATGAATATCCCCGAGGAGTGTTAAACAAGGTGAGCAGTGAGGCTTGTTGTCAAGTACCAAAATACCTTGAGTCAACAATGGAACATCTTGTTATACTTTTTACCTCTATGGTAAATCTATGCCAGATCCACATCCACTTTTAGTATCCATACATGGATATATTTCTTTGAAACCACACACTCTATCCTTTACCAAAATTCATGAACATTTTCCCATACATTAACTTGTCCTTACACTTATCCTTAGAGACATCCCTATACATATCATTTGAAATATATAAAGGGATATTATTAAATACTTCTCATCCCAGTATCCAAATTATGACTAAACCTTTCTTTTGACACCATCTATAGACACCTAGGCATAAAATACATGGATATTACTTCATTTTAGATGAATATTCGATACTTTTCAAAAATACATTCCCATGGACCCTAATAGTTTAGTGTGTTAGGAAACATGGAATCAAAATCATATTACAAGGTGAAAGATCATAAGAATATCCCATGAATATATCTTCCTTTTTTAATTATACCAAAAACATGTCTTCAGATCCTAGAGAGAGGATATATACAAATGGGGTTACCTCATATTCTCAATAAGGGTAAATAAAGGAAATGCAAAAGCATAACTGGATCAAAAGGGTATGGAAAATGAGCATAGCATTTAATGATCATACCCTGCATATTAAATATCATAAGAATGATTGGTAGTTCATAACAAATAGATAATAAGATAATTAAGAGAATAATACTTGAAATCATAATATATGAATAATACATGCTATTAGTGGCATGCACATGGGTTTATAACATTGTTTACATGTATAAGTTGAAACAGTTTCCCTCATTTGGCTGTGCACATGAAATCAGGCCACCACATCAACTTATGGACATGAATCCAGGTCCATGCCTAACATTTTCAACAAGTAATCCGGTTCAACCATAAACATATGGACATGAAACATGGTCCATGTATAACATTATGAATAAGTAATCAGTTTCAAGCATAACTTTATTAACATGTAATCAGGTTCATGCATAGACATATAGACAAGAATCCAAGTCCATTCATTTCATTATGAATATATAACAAGGTTCACTCATAACAATTTTATGATTTTATCATGTGTAACACCCCATAATCCACATTATGTTTTTTAAATAATTCAACAGCTTATTTTGTATCCAACATCAAGTTCAAACACACTGTGGTCTAGAAAACAGGATGTGTATAAAGTGGATATGAATATAATTAACCACATTATGAAATTTATATTTTTTATTTTTCAAAATAAACATAATTTCTGAATTCATAATGTCAATATTATCTTATGGTGATTTTTTTTATTTTTCTGAAATGTTTCATTTTTTGATGAATTTTAAAAAATATTATATTTTTGTTAAAAATTGACTTTTTCATTTAATTATTTATTTTAGTTTAAATTGATTTTAAATTCAAATTAAATAAAAATACATATATTAATCCAATCTAGGTCATTTAATCATCTTTATAATAGAATTAGATATATAAATTTGTGAACTTTTTAACGTCACCTTTACCTAACTTCTAGCCACATCTGCGTGATTAGAATTGAATGTAATTTTACCATTTCTCTGAATTTATTATCAAAAAACAGACATACTGGGTATTAATAATTATGAAATATTTTGGCTAATATGGTAAATAAAATTTTTGGTGAATAGTAACTTTTGGATTTTATATACAACATTTAATGGTAAATAGGGTAATTAAAGGTAAAAAATATATTATAATAATATAAAATTACCTTAACACATGTACAAATTTAATTAAATAAGTGATTTTCGACCTAACTAATCCTTAGTTCTAAAACATGATCCCTTTAAGACACTTTTGTTAGATTATTACATTTATTATGTTCTATTTAAAGAAGAGTTAAAAATGTCATATATAAATTTTAATAAATAAATAATTGTTAATATAGGTTCATACATAAGATAAATTATAATACAATTATTAATTTTGAATAAAATAATATTATCTTAATAATTATATTTTTTATCTTCTAGAGAATTAATGGATTAATTAAATGCTCTTATAATAATGATGCAGAAATTGTTTACTTAACTCAGATGTCAAATTAAAGATAATAAAAATATTAAAATAAATATAAACTAAATTAATTAATGGAATTATATAGTTTTATAGGTAACATTGAAATTTTACTGACATATTTGAAGTATTTTTTGGATGTTATCATGTTGATATGCTATTTCTTAAAATAAAAATAATGAATAGTATCAAAATTGACCAAATGAGGCTTTAAAATAAATAATATTTTATTAAATGTTATAAAACTCAAAAAATATATAATTCATTCAACTATAAAGGATGATGTAAAATATTTCACAAATTATCCAATTGTTTTTATTTTCAAACATTATTGTGACTAATATATCCCTATAGTGTATAAAGACATGTAGTCATTGTAAGAGTTAAATTTTTTAACAAACGGTTAATGCAAAAAAGTTATGGTTACTTTTCTGACATAAACATTCCTAAAATTCACTAAATGAGAGTATTTATACCCATACTCATCTTAGTCCTTAAATAACTCAATTTGGATCTATTTTAATTCTAAAATCAATTTGTAATAAATTAATAGTTTTGGAGTTTCCTAAAGTACCCATTCCCTCTCTTATAAATGAGAACCTCTCATTATATTTTATTTACACATATAAAGGCCTGTTGTTCTGAAAAAAACTACCCATTTCTCCTAAAATATATCCTCACATCAGCCAATAAGCCATTCATTGGGCAGAAATCCATCCAATGGAGTCATTTTGTGTAAATCAGAAGGTAATACTCGATGTATAGGTAATTTTATTTCCTACCCTTTCAAATTTATTGTATTCTTATACATAGGTTTCCTATGTTTATTCCATTATAATGTAATAAATACATAATATATTATATTCTGAGATTTTTTTATGATTATGTAACAAACATATTCCTCATTTTACCCATCCTATAAAAAACAATATCACCATGTGTGGTGAGTTTGGATTACCGTATGCACACCATGGTGTAAACAATTTTCAACTATATTTTATTTTGAATGGATTAATGATGAATATTATAGAGACCCTATCCTTTTACTCATATCATTACATGATTTTAAGCTAAATAAAACATCATATTACAATCCAAGGATCATGAATTCTTGTGTCTTGGAAGACTAGGTACATAATCAAACATTAAAAAAACAACATTTTATTTAATCTCCATAAAGAGATTCTATCTTCCATTGTTCAAATACAACTATATAGGATAACCTCAGGATAGCATGAACATAGGGATGAGATAAAAATCCCAGTAAGAGAATAAACATGGGAATAAAGCTTTATCACAAGGGTTATAAGGCATAACATAATGATATAAAATGGCATTGAACATATGGAATCATAACATATAAACCTAGGATCAAAAAAGCATGAATTCATAGTAATGTGGTGGCATCATAAATCATAAATATATCACGATTTAGGGCCCATTACACACAGAGGATCATAAGTCAGGGTTGACCACTATGACCATTGGACATGGTATCATGCGTCAAGGCTAACCGCCAAAGCCGTTGCACATAACATATCATGAGACTAAATGTTTCCCAGTGCATTGTTTCACAATATGGGAACACCCATCATAATATGTTCATGAATATTCATTCCCAATAATGAATCATACATAATCAATCATACATAAACATAAGTGTACAATAGAAAGAAATGTGGATAATAATCGTGTCATTGAATGGTATATCATAAAAGTGTCTGTCAAAGAAAGGAATTAAAACACACATGGAAATTGATAAGGTAAAATTGGAAAATATCATTGTATGTGATTTCAAATAGATGAGAAAAAATTTAAGAAGAGTATTTATGAAATTTTAGCATTAAAACACTTTAGTGTGGTTTTAATAAAAAATACTAAAAAGTATTTAAAATTGAAAATGGAATATTGGTTGGTATAAAACTAGAAGTGAACCAAGAAGGATTTTATAAAAAAGAGTGATTTTAAAAATATAGTGGTTGCTGAAAAATATATCGTATAGTGTATTTGTAATTGGGTAATAAATCACGATGCTCCCTCAATATGGGTATTCTTATAGAGAAGTATTGAGGAGGGAATCATATAAAAACATATATATTTTCGAAATAGAATGAGTTATGGATCTTGAAACATGATTTTTTATATATAAATATATATTATAAGACTTAAGTTAATAGAATATTGGATTTGATTTTGGTAATAAGAGTATAAGAACAACCTGAATAAATAATGGAGGCTCTGGTAGAATCCCTTACGGAATAACGGGATGGTATCGGGGGAACTTAAGAGGGATTAATGAGAGAAAAGGGGGTTTATAATCATTTATAAATCTTCATGTATTTATGGGGAATGTGAGAAATCATGCCCCATCATTATAAATTACGCAATATAGGAAATAACATAGAAGATATTCTTGAATAAATTTGAGAAAGAGAGGATACATTACCTTAAGCCTATTGGTGTTCTTCACTAGATCATAGTAACCTGAATAATCAATTTAAGGTCACCAAATAACATTGTATTATTAAAATATGATTTTTTAATAAAACATGATATAGACAAACAATTATGTTATTAGATATTAATAGTATTAACTAACTAATTAAAATTAATATTTTATATAAATATAAACTGAATCCATGGGTAACGGACTAATGATTAAAGAAAATAAGAACCAATTAGATAATAAAAAAAAGAAACATTAATGTTTTTATGTTTCTAATGGATTTCTATTGTTAAAAAAATTATTACATACAATTATTGAATGATTTTAATGAAATAAAAATTTTATATATTCGATAAAATATTTTTGATATCCATCGATTATGTTTTATTTCCATAAGATAAGAAGAAACCATATTTTATACCTAAAAACCAATATTATTTATGGCTATTTAAACTGAATTTAATATAGAACCCCTTTAAAATATATTTTTTGAAACATAAATTATTTAAATATAAAAAAATAAACATAATATTTTATATTAAAAAATAATTATTCTCTTAGAGTTAATTATTGATATTTTTATAAAACATTTCATTTTTTAAACGATTAGTTACAATTTATGAATTTTAGTTCAGAAATTATTTTTTATATAATTTATTTATTATGATCAAATTTAAAATTAAATTATATTAATTTTAAATTATATAATATTCTTATTAACTTACACAATTTATTTAATGATAATCAATTTCACATTGAAATTTACTATAGAAAATGCCAATCTATTGGAAAATCCTAATTTAAAACCCTAATTTATCGTCCCACTTATAGGATCGATTTTAAATTAATATATGACACTTTTATGACTAGAATTAGGAAACATGGATATCCTATTTAGAATCATCATAATTTATAATTTATAATAAGACCATTTTTTTACAAAACAATTAGTGAATGTAATTATAATTAATTACGATTATTAATCATAATGTAAGATTGATAAAGGAATAAACCTTTTATTTAAGCATCCAAATCACCCAGAAACATGTACAATATGTATTTTAAAGAAATACACAGTCTATGAACCTAAAATTATTTAGTATTTTTGTTTTTGAATTATTTTTTATTTAAAAACTTTCGTAAAAATTACTTCATTTCAAAAATACTAAGTGATCATTTTCTTCATTTATAAAAGACCGCCACCTCTCCCCATTCCTCACACCTCTAAAACCAGTTTGGATCAGATAATATATTATTATATTGTTTCTTAAAATACCTCCCCTAATCCTTCAAGCCTCCCTTAGGGTATAAATATTTCTATGGAATCCTTTTGGTGCATACCAAAAGTAGTCATCTGATGAATAGGTAATACCTTCTCTCATGTTTTTTAGTTTTATTTCCATTCTCCAACAACTTTTCATTTATTAATCTCTTCTTGTATATGAACAAAATTATCCCAAATATACACATGTGTGTTTTTTCTATTTGTTATACCTACACTTATAAACAATTTCATCTAATGTCTAATGAACATATTGTTTCAGTTTACAATGAACTACTACCTAAGGAAATAAAAAATTTTCATTTTCTCATTTACCCACATTTATCTTTGGATATTATGATGATGCATTGTTTATATATGTTATATATGATATTTATTACTACATTATAATTCTTTTATAAATTTATTAGACATACTATTAATAATTTCAATTTAATGCTAATATGATATCATCATTTGAGGAAGTGTGGACTACCACCCCCTTGAAGTGATGTGATTCGTTCACACTATTCATTGAATATATAAGCATGGTTTCTGTTAAGAAGATGTTACATATATAAATTATATATTATATTCATTAAATAATTACTTAAATAGAAATATGTTATATATATATATATGCCATTTTCATTGTTACCGTTTCACACACATAAAAAGTGATAATGTCATTCGTGGATGTGTGGAGTACCACATTCTCGACATGATGTGATGAATTTTTAATCAAAAGAATTATATATAATTATATATGATTAAATAAAATGATATTTAAGTTATAATAATCATTATATAATGGTATGGTGGTACATACCTTCTTTCCATAATAATAATTGAAAAATTGGAACATTACTCATGTGTGTGTATGGACTAAGGTTTACAGGATTGTAATGTTGACACATTTTTCATAACCATGTTTAATGAATGATTACAAAAGTATAATTTATTTATAAGTATAATAATCATTTAATTATTATAAATTTTAATATTTTATATAATGACACGATTTACCATAGTTGACCTTCCAAACATGTTTTTGTCCCACAAACTAAATTTTATAAAAAACACAAGATTTAAACATATCGTTTTAGGTAGTTGTATACAAAAAAGTGAAATGTGAAATAAAATTAATGATAAAAATGAAAAAAAAAATCAATCAAGTAGAAAATTAGTATAATTTTATTATATATGAAGATGAAGTATGTTCCTCCAAAATGAAACCCAAGGTAAGGTATTCTCATCTCACTTTTTACATCTTTGAGATAAATGTCATGTTCACCACTTAAATATTTTATGTAATGTATCCAATACCCATTTTTTATATTATATTTTAAATTAATTTATGTTCATTATATTGAATAGTTTAATTTAAAATTAATCCTTCAACACTTTTATGATTTATAATATTTGAAAGTGGTATGGGACACATTAAAATGTATTAATATTATTTTCCTCAAAAAAAATATTAATTATATTTCAATTTTATCTCCATTCAATGATATTATATCACCATTATTCCTTAATAATATTAATTATTCTCTCCACTTGTAATTCATGACTTTTTTCAGGTATTAGTACCATTTTTACACTCTTTGGTACTCAAAGTGTTTTAGAAATAGTTTTCATAAAAACCCAAATTCAGTAGACTCTTTAATTGAAGAACATTTTTTCCTCAAATAACTATTTTTTTATTGAAATGATTTTGTAAAAAATTTACTATTTTTAATCTTTTAACAATTTTTTCAATTGAATATTATTTTTTTCTTTTATTTTTTGTAATTTTTATGACATTTCCTGTGATAAATGAATGTTCTTTTACGGCATGTATGGATTTAATTGTTTTCATTCATAAAATAAATCCTTTACATGTTTAAAAGTTTTATTTTTAGAGAAAATGTGGTATACAGGATTTTTCAATTAATTTGTTTTTAAATTTTTTCAAAATAAATAGATATTTTCAAAAATAATGTTTGGAAAATATATTTCTCTAATATTTACATTAATCAATAACAACAACTGATTATTTTACTACACATGGCCTATATTGTATTGATTTCATCCATAATTTCATTAGGATGATTTATGATTTAGTTGGATAAGGATAATATCTAATTAAATTCATTTATTCTTTTTCCCCTTGAAATATTCAATTTCCTATGATCATTGAACATTGAATTTACCATACATTACTTAACCATTTGAAATTTATATATTCATTGATGAAATAGTATATCCTTATTATATAGTTTCTACATTGATTTTTATTCTATTATTTGTGTAAATGTTTATATATCAGCATTTCTTACTCCATAAAAATATTGGATAAGGCACAATACTAAATATATTATTCGATACATGAGGAATATTTTAGACAGGTACCACAAATGTGGGGATTGGTTATAGATTTCCACTGGATGCATCGGTAGTATCACGAGATGAGTCATTTGGATATCCACATTAGAAGCATTTTTACTCGATAAGTTGTAAAACAACTTATGAAAGGACTTTATGGTAAATGTACAATGTATCTGGGAAACACAGCATCCTAAAATCAAACACTTCACATATCTTAGTTTTAGATTTTATTCATCCATGATATTCTGCGTCGACATATCTATGGATACATTATATATTTAGTTAACTACTTAAATAGAACATGTTTTATTTTATTAACATTCCTTAATTATTTTATGTTGTCTATTTATTTAAATTTCATGTGTTTATTAGTATTAAATTTTCATATTGTTTATGCACTTACATTGACTGTATTGATTAAATGGACTATGTGATTAGTTTTGTACCATACTATATTGACTATTTCCATTGATTCATTATTTATATCACTATAGTTTTACCATACTGAGCATTTGAGCTCACACATATTGTGTTTCCATTCCCCAGGAACCCAAGAATCTTACTGTGAAAGATATGTAGGGATATACTAGATGGAATAATGTTTACATCTATGTTTTTAACATTGATATTATTTATTTAGAAAGAAAAAATAATTATGTATTAATTAGTGTATTATAAGTCTAATTTATGTATCTGGTCTACCAAGAGTACTAAATTTTTCGTCCTTCTGGATTCGATTCCATGTAATCAGTCTAATGTAAATGATAATAGACAATAGAAACATGTTTCATGGGGTTTGATTTCTAAAATTGGTATAAGAGGATGTTTAGTAGCAACATTGGGAAGTATATTTCATAATACAATGATTAGATCATGTTACCCTAAGCTAGAATTTTAGGAAAAGTACAAAAGAACACACTTTAATTTTGGTAATGAAGGGATTATGTGGGATTTCGAGAAATACATCCCTATCTAGATATTGTAAGTGGTGTTGGTTCTATAACATATGAACCTAGGATTAGTAACTACAGAAAGGTATTCTGATCTTGACTTGGGGTAACCTGGTACTCGACAACGAGCCTTACTGTGCCCCTAGTGTCACATTCTAGAGGTATATGCTTTGGATAATTCAAATTTTCATTTCAAACCATTATTATGAATCACAATAGTTAATGAAAATTAATATCCTCGGTTAAAACTAATTCATTTTAGATTGAACATAGGTTATCTGGATTAAGAAATCCTTTAAATGTTATTATGGATAAAATCTAGACTAAATAAGGACCTATTTTGAAATAAACGAATGATTTTCTTATGCATTAATGTAGCACTACAAACTGTAGTTAAAAGGTTATTTAGTAATTAAACTTATATGATGTATGTCTATTATATTAATTTTTAAAATTATATTAATATTGTTTTAGAAATGGGAAACATGAATTTTTGGTGTAACATATCATTTCTCGAAAGGATGAAAGTAGAAAACCTATGACATAAGGATTATAATGGATGCATGCTAACTATTGAGCAACAAAAGTTCATGGTTAAATTTTCACTACTTTCAGTTAAACAATTTGACAAATAAATGTTAATAATGAATGAGTTCTATATATTTTATGGATTAAAGATTAATTTTTATACCATGTTAGTTTTTGAAAGTAGTTATAGTGAAATAACTAGAATTATCAATCTTTTATATTCCCTATGGTCCTTTAAATGTTTCATTGAGTGGTTTAAGAATTAAAAAATTAATTTTGATTATTAATTTCTAGGACTAAAGGGATGATTTATAATTTGATCATTGCATAACCAAAATTTTGGATTGTTTATATTAAATTGAAACATATCTAGTAATAATTTTTCTTTATATTGTTGATCTGTAAAATAATTAACCAGTACTACAAATGTTACATTGAAATAAAATTTTGTCATAACAAATTATTTTATGTGGAATAGATGGCCTTCAAAATCATCACAGATTTATGGATTTGAGGCCCTCAGCATTCTACTAATAATTGAATTGTTTTTCATTTATGAACTCAATAACTCACTATAAATATTTATATTTTTCTTCCTTGTATGCATATTTACATGATACTAATGTTATCCTACATAGATATGTTGTTACATGGGGTTCCATGTGACCTTTGTACTTAAAATTATCTAATCTCAAGAAGATGTTTTAAGAATCCATACCATGATGTTGGATTTTTATGTATGAAATATCCAAAAATATATTTACATGATTGAATTTAAATTGTGATGATGTAATTTAATTAAGGTGGGGATAAAGTTACACCCAAAAAATGTAAATCACACTATTTTATTCGATATCGTGTATGACTCACATCACAAAGAATGTAAGGGAATATAATTTCTGGAAGATTTATTATATATTTAATATTTAACATAGATAATATATATTTCAATTCATGATTCACAATAATATAATTAATTAGATAAATGATAGACCTTTCTTGATATAATTCATTACAAGTAAGAGAAACCATCCGTGAGAGCTTGTGTTACTTGCAAGACAGAGTTTCCCAAAATAACGATGTATTATAAAAATATTATTATTTAATATAATAAATATAAATAATCATAATTTTAAATTAGTGGTTTTGAATTATGTTAAATATATTATTAAAATATATGTTTTACATAAATATAAAATGAATTTTTGGGGTACCAACTAATGAGAAATGAAAATTAGAACCATTGTATATAAAATGTAATATTTTTATTTTTATTCATCCAAAGGAGTATAATCTTAACAAACTATATTAATTCCAATTAGTGAATGGTTTTGAGGAAATATAAATGTTATATATTTGAGAATTTTTTTTGGATATTAATTCATTGGGTTTCATATTCATAAGATAAGAACAAACCCCATTTTACACATAAAAACATGTATTTTTAGAAAGGTAATATTACCACATTTTAATGGAAAAACAATATTAAATTTGTTTTTTGAATAATTATTGGATATAATATGTCAAAAAAATTATAATATTTGAAATATTAAAATAATAATTATTATAGGGATAATTTATGATATTTTTTGAAAAAAAAATCATTTTTTAATAAATAGTAAAAATACATATTTTTAAATGTAAACTACTTTTTCCTATAATTAGTTTATAAGGTTAAATTATAATTTTAATTTGATTTAATGTTCAATAAGATAATATTTTTATAATCTAATACAAGTTATTTCATTTTATCAAATTTAACATTGTAATTGATCAAAAACATATCAATCTTTTTGATGTTTTTATATTAAAAACATGCATTGTTATCCCTCAAGAGGGATGAATTTTAAATTAATTTAATACACTTATATTGTTATAATTTTGAAAAAAGGATTCCATATTTGTTATAATAATAATTTATAATTTTTTATATGAAATTTTTTTTCCCAAAAAAATTGAAAATGTATTTAAAATTAGTTACCATTATTAAGGTAAAAATATGATTAATTAAAGACTAAAAAATTATGTTAAGGGACCATATGAACTACCCACTTGTCCAACATAAATTTACTAAAAATAAATAAGCCATTAAACTAAAATTAATGTTTTTTCGTGGGTTTTGATGACTTTTTTTATGTAAAAACATTATTACGCCGAACTTGTTTTCAAAAATAACAAGTGAGTCCTTTACTCCCTATTAAAAGGCCACCACCTCTATGCTTTCCTCACACCTCTCAACACAAGTAATGGAATCCAATAGATTACCATATAGCCTTATAAAATCACTACACTATGTCTTTAATCCTCTATTTTGGCAGGAATACTCTCAAAGAATCCTTTCGGTATAAACCAAATATAGTTACCAGATTAATAGGTAATATCTTCTACCATGTTTTTTAGTTTTATTTTCGTTATTCAACCCTAAAATGTTATTAATAAAATATATTTAAACAAAACAGGAACCTTTAATATACTAGGATGTTTTTATGATAATTGTTCTACCAAAAAATACACACACTTCAATCTAATGGGTAACAAACATATTATTTCTATGGACGTAATATTGTTGCCTCACAAAATGATTATTCTTCATTTCTTCCTTACCAACATTCAGGGGTGGAAATTATAATGGAAACTCTGTATATATATGATTTATATGATATTTCATATGTATTTATATATGTTAAATCAATTCATTACATGTACCATTAATAATATCCAATTTATATTAATAAGATAATAACATTTGTGGAATTGTGGACTACCTCCCCCTTGGTGCGATGTGATTTGTTCGAATTATATATGGAATGTATATAGGATGGTTTCAATTATAAACATGTTGCATAAAAACTAAATTTGATTCCAATGACATAATTAACTTAGTGAATATATACTATATTTATATCATTGTTATTATTACCCTTTCACACACTAAAAAAGTGATAACATCATTCATGGAGGTATGGACTACCACCTCATCGACACAATGTGATTTATTTTATGTCCCAATAAATATATATATAAGTATATATGATTAAATAACAAGATATTAATTATATAATGATCATTATAGGATGATATAGTGTTAAATTATTTCTGGAACAGTCATTGAAAAATGGGAACAATACTCATGTGCACATATAACCTACCAAATATATTATAGAAATGTAGGTTCATTTTCCATAAACTTATATAATTATTTATATTAAAAGTATAATTTATTTATAGATATTTTTTTCATTATTATTATTCTTTATATTATATATAATGAACCATTTTACCATAGATGACCTTCCAAAGTTGTTTTTGACATAGGAACCGAATTTGGCCAGAACAGTCAATTTATATATAATTGTCTATGTAGTTCAATAAAATATTGTATAAATAGAAGTAAAAGTAATTATGAACATGAAAAAGTTTCTTAAAATATTATTAAACTAAAATTTGTTTATTATATATTATGTTAAATGATATTCCCTGTAATGGAAACATAGGGTAAGTTATTCTCATTTCATATTTTAAATTCGGAAGATAAATGAAATTTTCATAACTTACATCTTTAGTGTGGAGTATAAACATCAAATTTATATATATTTTATCATGAATTCATGTATATTAATGGTATTTAATAATTTAATTTAATATCATTCCTTGTTAGGGTTTATTATTTAAAATATTTCAATGTGGTATGCGACACTTTTGAATGAGTAAAAATTATTTTCCTCCAAAATTACATTAATAATATTTCAATGGTATATGAAATCGAGGGAATTATATTAATAATGTCCAATAAAAACTTTAATTTTCTTATAATATATTAATTCAGGACCTTTTCATGTATTAATACTATTTTTACACTCTTTGGTAGTAATAGATTCTTATAAAATAGATTTATGAAAATATGAAATCATTTCACTCTAATGTTGGAGAACCTGTTTTCTTCTAAAAACCATGTTTTATTAAAATGATTTCGAAAAATATTACAAAAGGAGTTTTTAAAAGAATTTTTTCCAGTTTTTTCTTTTACCAATGTTTTCAACAGATTCTTCTTATATTTTTCAAAAAAAAATCATTTCTCTAACCTTTTACTATGGAAAAGGAATTTCTTTTACAGCATGTATAGATTTATCCATCCCTATTACTATAATTCTTCCATTACATTCTTTACAAGGATGATTTTTAATGAATGTTATTCTTCAAAAATATTGTGTTTCAAATGGGTTTTCAATACGAAAGGAAACTTTCCTCAATAATTTTATTAACATTTCTTTTTATAATATTGACATTCATAAATAACAACAAACCTTTAGTTTCCTCCAAATAGTGTATTTTTTATTGATATCATTGTTATTATTCCAATAGATGTTTTATAAGTATTTTCAAAAAATTTAATATTCAAAATAACATTATTGGTTCCTTTTCCCCTTGAAATATTCAATTTACTGTGATCATTGAACATCAAATTTCCCCAATTTTACCATATCATTTAATCATAGAAATTTTTATTTCCTTAATCATATATCATTATTATTTGATGTATAATTTTTATTTTATTTATTTATTTGGGTAAATATTCACAAATATATATCGCTCAATACATAAGGATATTTGATAATGAAAAATATAAAATCTATTATTCAATATACGTGGAATGTTTTGGACTATTAAGACATGTTTTGGGACTGGTTATAGATTTCCCCTTGATGCAATAGTAGTCTAATGGGAAAAGTCATTTGGGATGTTGCCTTAGAGGGGGAATAATCAATATGTTTTGAACCATCTTATAAAAGGACATTCCGGTAAAGTTACTATGTACCATGGAAATATGGAGTCCCATAATCAAACTTTTCCCTCATATTAGTTTCTATTATTACCATTCCATATTTTTTTTCACTTCCATTTAGTTTATCGATTACATGGAATGTGTGTTTGGTTATTTAGATTTCTATATTGACAATTCTCATTGAATAATTATTTATTCCACTATATTTTACCCCTAAAAAGAATTTCTGGCAAACCTTATTATTTTATCTTTCCCCTGGATCCCAAGAAAGATACTATGAATAATATGATGGGATATACCAGATTGAATTATTTATCCTGAAATTTATTTATTTATAAAGAAGATTTTTTTTGGTAATCAGTGTCTTTATTTTTTATAAAAATATCATTTATTTATATAGTTTACCAAGACTAAAAAACACTATGTCATTTGGGATTTTATTCCATATAATCTTGCTAATGTAATTTATAGAAGACACTGAATCTAGTCTATATGGGGTCAGTTCACTACATGTTTGATTTTTTAGTTTACTCCATGAAAATATCATAGAATTAATGGTCATTAGAAAACTATATGTGACCATATTATTATATAAATGGAAAAAATATGAAGTTTAAATTATCATATTTATAAAAATAAATTCATTTGATAATTGAGTCTTGAAGTTGTGGAAGGGTTCCCTTTTTGAATGTTAAAAGGCAGTTTGTTTTGGAAATACCAAATAAATTTTATATAATGTATTTTTTATATTTAACGGTAAATTGATCCAAAATTGTAAATAGTGGAGGGTAATGTTATTTTTTAATGAAAATCACTTAAACTACTCAATTTTAAAACAAAATTTAGTCTTTAAGGGATTTCTTTTTTAACATGATAACATTATCCATAATTTAATTTTACCTTGGGTGTCAATTTTTAACCTTTCTGGGTAATTTTAATGAAAAGATTTAATATTTATCATTTAACTAATTTGAAATGTATAATTTTAAATTCAAAAAATATTTTACTAAATAAATCATATGGGTTTGAAAAGATTATTTTAATACTAACACAAATAAAATGAAAAAAATTATATTCTTAAGGATTTTGTTTTGATGTAAAAAAATTTATAAAAAATGTAGATTTATCATAGTTAATTATTTTTGGAAATATATGTAATTATTTTTAATTAAATAATAGATATGTGAATATTAATAGTAGATAAAATTATATTCACCCCTTAAAAAACATAATTAGACAAAAACATAAATTTTTTTAAAGATAAATTTTAAATTATATTTAAAAATATTGTAAATATAATTTTTAATTTCAATAAATTTATAAAAATTAACAATTTTCCTCTTTAAATTAATATATTATTACATAAAATGTATTATAATATTCTATCATACACTTACAAAAAGAAAAAATCATAATGCTTAAATTTTTTGAGAAAAAACATATCAACTAAAAATCAACCTTTTTAGAAAAAATCAATCATACAAATAATGTTTTTATGTAAGAAATTAAAAATTGAATTTTATTTTATAAAATTTAATTATAAGAATTTATAAATATATTTTTTAATATAGAATATATAATATAAAGAAAAAGACATTTATTAAAAATAACCTTTTTTAATATTGACTCATATAAATTATTTATCTTCCAAAGGTACTATAATTTATTAATTTACCATATATGTTTTTAAAATAGATTTATTAATAATTTTTTTGTATATGTTTTGATACATTTATATTAGTTATATCATCTTGTGTAAATTATTTATCCTAACATTAGTTGTAAATGGTATAGAACTCTGAGTTGTTATATTGTTTAGTATATATTTTTTATTTTTTGGTAACTATCTCACTATATTTATGTACTATGAATGCAATAGACCAACCCCAGTAAATCAGACCATTAACCCAAGTTATCCCAATATGGGAGGAGGTAGAACAATGAGTGCAAGATAAGTCTTGAATATAATAAAAATAATACATGCAACCATTGTACCATGTGAAAAAGGAAGATACAACTAAGAGAAATAGAATAAGATAAGGAGTATGAGAATTTTAGATGAAAAATTCTCCAAGAGATGAACTATCTCCTCAAAAAACCATTCCAATCCTAAATAGTTATACAAAGTCTATCCATAATGTTTCAAAATTCTCTTCCCTTTTCATGTATCCTACAAAAAAATTCTACAGTATCCTAATGGATGAATTTGAGTGTGAGAAACAAATACTAGTAGGAAACCACAAAGTAATCTATACATGTTATATTAACATGAATCACATTATCTAGAATTAAAAAAAATTGGTTTACAATAATTTTTATATATAATAAAATTTTAAAATATTTCATAAATAGTTCCTTTATTTTATGAACATTTCATGTCATGTTTACTAATAACAAAAACAAGAAAGTTATAAAATAAAAAATGTAAAAATACTAAGATATAAATATATATGTTATAAAACATCCTTGACATAATCTATCTTGAAATAAAAAAACCAAAAAAACATTAACCTTCAAAACTAGATCTAGAATATGGGATGAGACATACTAGCCACTATTGAGCGGAAAAGGCATAAGTTTGTGTCTATATAACATCGTGTGCCTCCACAGTAAATCAATATGCAAGAGGTAACTCCTAGTGGTTTCACACACACTAGGGCTACTCGTTCTTCTTTATCATCACACCCAAGGTTCAATCTATGAAATTTTTTTAAATTTCAATTTTTAAAAACATGATAACAATTTTATAAATCCATTTCAAGACCAGTCCATTATATATAATGTTTTCATTCTCTATTTTCTTCCAACTCAAAAGAAATTCCTATTTAAAAAAACTATTCAAGTCAAGGATGCAAAGAAATTTTTATTCCAAAACATACACTTCCATAAAAAACATCGTTGACTAATAATAATACAAACATCATGAAATTATAATTATTTGAAAGTTCCACTTACCTCATGAGTGTTGAAAAAGTAACATCATTTGACATTGGGGATTGGAAACCACGTGATATTCCTTAAAAAGACAAGGCACACCCGGAGACTATAATGGAATAATAGAAAATTTTATCCAATTATGATACATCACCAAAACCAAAGTCACAAAAAACTTAAGAAGGATCATATTGAATGCTTACATAGTGGTGTGAAGCAATACAACTAGAACAATGATCAACTTGTGAATAAATCAATTAAAATGGAACTGTGTCACCAAAAATTACCTAGAGAGATCTCTTGGTGGTGCAAGGAAGGATGAAATGATAATGAATGAAACATATCACTCATTAAGTGACCAAAAAAACAACACCGCAATATTAATATTTCATGTAACCCATTTACAAATAATGTAATTTTCATCATCTATATATGATGAAAATCTCATCATGATTTTATTTAAAACCATATAGTTATAGTTCATGGAGTGTACATATTACATGTCTTATAAACCATTCACACAATGTACCCAGTTCCTAGATTCATTCCAGAATCCATTATACAATGCATACTAAAAATATATGTTTTGTAAGTGACAAAAAAAGAAACTATAGTTTTTTATGTTAAAAATTATAAAAAATAAAAATCTATACAATTATAGGCATCCTTAAAAATTATTGGTTTGAAATAATCAGAAAAGAAAAAATAAAACCAAAATAAAATGATATAACATTCCTTATATAAATATAATGGGGTGTTAAAGTCTACAAAACACAAATTATTTATATCCCTTGAATGTGATAATAATTATGGATCCATAATAATAGAGGCCACTACTACATCATCAATGACCCTCACTCCTGTATCTTATGGTAATCCATTCATCACTGCTACAATACCCAGACTAGGGGGATTACATTACCACTCAATACCTTATCATGTAAATCAATAATATGATCAATATTTTCAACCGTTGTGTAATTAGTTTCAACATATACATTTACCTTAATAACATTTTAAGGATCATTCATATACCTCCTAAACTAGGAATAATGAAACACATCTTGAGAGAACTAATGCTTGATAGAGAGTCCAACCGGTAGGCCACACTCCCCAACCACAAAATATTCTTAATGGGGCTAACAAGACATAGTTCCAACATACCCTGCTAACACAACTGATGATGTCCCAATTTAGGTGAAAATCTAAGAAAAAACAAAATCACCAATAAAAAACCCTAGTTGATTATGACGACATCCTTCATGGGATTTACAATGACAATGTGATGTGATCAAATTCATCTAGATCAACTGTACCATATTTTTCATCTCCTAAAATAGACTCATCCAAACCAAGGACCTCCATCCCAACTCTACCCATCACAAGGGTGTTCTAAATGGATTCCCATATAAATCAAAAAAGGGTTCCATCCGGATTAATTTCTAATGAAAATTGTTATAGGAGAACTCATCCAAAGGAAAATACTTATCCCATGATCCACTGAAATCATACACACAACTCTAAATCATATTCTCAAGAACCTAGATTTACCACTTCATCTATCTATCCATGTTTGGATGATAATCCATGATACATTTGAACTAGGACCATGTTGGATTAATAAAAACTTTCTAGAACCTAGATGCGGACCTCTATTCCCTCTAATAAAGAACTATAAACGGAACCCATGAAGTCTCACAATCTCTCAAATATGTAATTACCCATGCTATTTCAATTTTTTTATTTTACATTATTAATTGGAAATGTTCTTTTTTAGTGAGTCATTAATTAATCATCTAAATTTAATCCTTATGAGATGGGGTAAATGGTAAAAAAATATCAAAATCCATGTAAATTTCAAGCCAATTACTTATGGGAATGGGTAATGGATGTATAAATCCTCAAGGTCTTTGGTGGTTGAACTTAGCAATTTATTTATTGAGATAAAATTATATAATATAAAAATTTTTAAATTATCCCTAACTAACAATACCTATGTCTCATGTTGTATTAGAACACTAAAACTTCTGAGCACATAGACTAACATGACCAGTGTTCATTGTAAAACAATCTCATGTCTTAGTGAAAAAGGAACAACTATCTTATAGAAAACCATAGAGCACCACTGTGATAATGATACCACTCATCCGAGGTATCCCCACTATTTAAAAATCCTCATCAAAATGAGATCTCATTGTTTGTAATATGATCATGTAAAAATTACTCATCAAAATACTAGTCAACTATTTTTGAATCCATGAACACCTATTCACTACTATCATTCACTCCCTTGCTCATCTAAGAAAAAAATCATCAGAATAAACAATTGATTTGAGTCCTTCACTACATGGATTGGTACTCTTCTTTTCTGTGCATCAAAAACCACATTCCCATTCTGAGGGGTATATATGATATCAAAATAAAAAATACAAAAGATACTCATCCCAACATATTTGTAGGAAGTGTATGTTATTCTTAGTAAAAACAAGCACCGGAATTTTCTGATGAAAATATACTATAAATCTCTACCAAAATAAATAGTGATGCCACATCTTGAGTGTACTGATAACCACTAACAATTATAGATCTTGTTTAGGGTATTTCTTCTCTATAAGTAATAACATTCATTGACGGTAACCCACCACATGTTTCTTATTTATCAAGACACACCACAAACCCATACCAGAGGAATCACAAAAAAAACATTTTATCCCAAACATGGTTATGGTAAAATCAGCATGGGTTTTTAGATGACCAAATATTTTATCCCATAAAAAGATATCTAAATTTCATTACCACACAAACATTACACAATTATTGGTCAAATCATTCATTGGAGATGAGATCTTACTGATATCCCAAACCAACTATCTTTAATAACCAAGAAAACAAAAGAAGATCTGTATATCAAAAACACTTCTTGGATTTTCCATGAGCATAAATACATGTACCATTTTTGGATATATTGAGATTACCCTCTTCGATATAACATTCATCATATACATGAAATATCATTTCCTAAACATTAACATAGAATGTTTACCATAGAGGACCTATTCCATCAAGGTTTAATGAATGAAATTGAAATGGTCCACATGTTCTTCCTTTGACTTGATATAAACCAATATATCATCTATGAAGACAAAAAAAGATTGAGAAAAAATAAATGAACAGGTTTATCAAATCCATAAATATCATTGTTATGTTAGTGAGTTCACATGGCATAACCAAAAACTCGAAATACATATTCTGACATCCAGACACTTTTTTGTATTTTCTCCTCTTAGTCTCTCAATTGTTGGTCTAAAAATATCAATATAAGGAAACTAATTATCCCCTCAAATCCAATCAATGAGATCATCAATTATGTATAAATGATATTTTTTAACATTCACCAAATTAAAAATTCAATAGTCAGTACAATGCTTGAGACATGAATCTACCTTCTTAAAAAGAGTATAGATGAGTCCCATGGCGACACATGTGGACGAATAAATCATTTCATGTCTATTACCTAAAGCAGTATCTTTAGTTACACCAACTCATTAGGATCTATTGGATAAGATATCATTGAAATGGGAATAGTTCCAGGGAGCATTTCAACAGTTAACTCGATCTTTCTATATGATGATAAACCTGAAAAATAATCTATGAAGACTTTAGGGAGTTCGAACTGAATTTTATGTTTTTGATCATCGAAGAAAAAATCAGTTTCTTTCATAAATATCGTTGAAAATTTCTATGATATTAACCCATCATATAGATCAACATGCCCCACCCCTCCCTGTCTAGATTTCCACTAACCCTAGAAAACATGAGTGACCCAATAACATATAAACATTATACACTATGATGATAAAATTCTCTATGGGCGTTCATTTTAATCAACCAATATATTCCAATAATAATGCTGAAGATATCATTATGAAGCACTAAGAAGACCAAACCCACCTCAGAACCACCTATCCCAACCCGATACATGGGAAACATGAATCCTTATTTGGGCCACTTTACAAATGGCATGGAAAGACCCAATATGTATTACATAAGATAGAACAGAAAATGAAAATTTCAAAAAACATTGATGACAAATATACATTACTAGGACTTATATAAAAAATTCTAGAATCTTCGATGATGCAATATACACTAAACCAAAAATAGTACTAGGCCTTGATCCATATTTCTCTAGCACAAACACTGCTCCATTAAGCACTCTAGACATAGAGACCAAAACATCCCACTTTGACTGATAAGTAGATCCAACAAAAATTCCCGATAGAAAAAATATGACTCTTTTACATACTTTTCTAAAAATACGAACCACCCTGGTTAACTGCTACCCCAACTGATTTTTCCCCTGAAACTATAATCCCACCTATATCTTCCTCATCCAATGCTGGTTTATCAACTTCCTAAAAAATGTAAAAAATCAAAAATGAATAAGAATTATTCAAATATTATCCATAACCCTAACCTTTAAGTAATCATAAGAGACAAACTATGGTTGCATATAAGCTAACCCAACAAACTGGTGGATTATTCCAGAACGGTACACTCTCCTTACTTCAACGTTACAAACTACGAGGTATTTACAACACTTATACTTCTAGGATAAAATTAATGATTTAATATTTTCTCGAATGAATCCTAGGTATGACCCTCATGGAATTTACATTTCACATTAGAGTCCAACCAACTTCATTAGGGTCCATCAAGACTATATGTGGAGATACCCACCTATGAATATTTATGAATCTTTAAAAATATGATGATCATATAAATCCATTAAATGTACTGAAATGAATCTTGGATTCTATTGTATCTATGGGGGATATGTGGATTAATAATAATAAATTCATATCCCAGAACCACTACTCATCCAAAGTTCATAGATCCCACTGAACCCAGAGTTTGAATGGTATAAATAACTACTTTGACTAATGAACTATCCACTGGAGGATCTACCTTTGATACCTACCTCATGGAATCAACTCTCGTATATGGAAGATATATTCTGTGCATAATTTTCTATTTAACCCAATAAACTAACAAATAAATCAAGTATAATCTCTAAAACCATTGAAACAACTTCTATAATTATAAATAATTATTCAAATGGATATGAATTTATAGAGCATAATAATTATAGGAAAAAAAATCACCATTTTGAAAGGAACCGGTCGATCTAAATAAAATAAAAACACCGTTCATTCACACCGCATTCAGTAGGACATGTCCTGAATTATAGTATATATATCAATTTAAATATATTTCTCGTATAATCAATTAAAATGATCATAAATATAATATCTACATCATAGTACTAATTTCTGACAACCCATGGAAACTCTATTTCAATCACAAGATTGAGAAAGAGAGGCCCTGATTCCTCAAATACTATTTGATTTACAATTATCATACTCTTCCTGAATGGCCTGAAAGCCTTATTTTTTATTTTATTATGGATAATCCCCCTTTTAAGGGTTGAAGGGGAAACTGTACATGACCCGTAGGCCCAAGTCACAAAGCTTGACAAACCAACAACACATGACCTGAAGTCCCAAAGGCCTACCATGCCCAATACATGACTCGTAGGCCCAGCCCACATGAACTACCCCTCCTTAGCTTTTCTGCATCATTATTCTCCTAGCACCCCACCGTACATTGCTGATCGGCTAGCATTGCCCCGTAAAAAGCTGCATGGTTCATAGATCAGATGGCGGCATCCAAACCCTATATTTATTCCAATCTGGTTAGCTCTACATCTGGTGGATGCTACTCCGGTTTCTCTGATCCTCTTTTGGGGCATGTTCTGTGTGAACTTGGCTACTCCATAGTCTACGTGACCCGAAGGCCCTATGTTCTGAAGCCCTTTGATGACAAGAAGGACCATGAGACCCGTTGGCCCAAACCGGTGGCCACATGGCCTAGCTTTGGAAATTTTGATAGAATTCATTTTGAGATACTACTCTGATACGATTTTTTAATAAGAAAACCTAATTCAACCTGTCCATTTTCCAATGCCATTCAATTATAGGGTGATGTAAAATAATGAAAACAAAAAAATTCATGAATACAATAAAAAAATAGATACAACTTGTGTAAAAAGTGGAAAAAATGTAAGATACAACAAACCTAATAAACCTAAAAGTTTGAAAATAATAGAAGAACATCTTTCCATGTGAAAAATTTTCACCTCAACAAACAAACCTAAACAAAAATAGTGACAAAAATATAATCATTTATATTGTATAATTATCTTCCCTTTACCTGTATCAAGAAAACAAATATATAAAATCTCCTAAAGGAATACATAGTGTGTAAGAACCCTTACATAGTAGGAAAACTTCATAGAATATATATAATTTATAATATTAAGAATTTACATGTTCTATCATTAGAACAAAATATATTTATTATACTTTTTATAAATAGTCAATTTAAAAACATTTCTAAAGTAGACCTTGTGTTTTCCACAAATGGCATATCATGTTTCCCATATCCAAAAACATTCCAATTATAAAGAAATTAAAAATATTGTGATATAAATATACATGTGAGCTATCATCCATGAAATAATATATCATTCAATAAATAACTGGAAACAAAAATGTGTAATCTATGGGGGATATAAACTGTGGGAGAATATATACAGGACACCCACAATCCAAAAAGGCATAAGGTTGGATCCAACAAATATCAATTCCAACCACAGTCCATCGATATACAAGAGGCCTCCTCAAAGTTGTGTTACACATAATATGTCTAAAAGTTTCTATTTATCGATGAACCCAAGGATCCCACAGTTCAATGTTTATCAATTTTTGATTTAGAAACAATTCTCAAATTGTTATAAAACCATTTGAAATCCATGATAATCATCATCTGAGTTTCAAAATCCATTTCCTTCCAAGTCAAGGAAAATTTTTTTTCAAACTGAAAACCCAATTTAAAAAACAAAACCACTAACTATTTAATTTAAAAACATAAAATTACATTTGAAATCTCATGGAAACAATAATAACCAACAGAAATTCATGAAAATAGAATTCTTGGATAGATCCAAATACCTCATGGATATGGAAAAACTAACCGGCATTGAAAAAGGGAATTGGAAACCATATGATATTCATTTAGAAGAAAATTAACAATAATATATACTAAATGATTTATAGAAAAAAAATCCCATTATAAAATTGCATCCAAATAAAATTTGAAACCTAAATCGTTGAATAAACATAAGGAATTATTACACGGTTTAAAGAAATCCATGTACAACGGTGATCAATCATTAAATGAATCAATTCACATAGAAAGGAGTCACCAAAAATCACCAAGGGAGATCTCCAGGTCCAGAGGAGACACATTAATAGAAAATTAAGGAATCATATCACCCATGTGGAACCATAAAAACTAAAACTAGTATATTTAAATGTAGTGTATCCCATTTACACATCTTGTAATCCTTAGGGTCTGTATACAAAATAAAACCTATCTATATTTTATTTGAAAATGGTTTTTTAGAACTACATAGAATATACCTTTTATAGGTTTTGTAGTCCATTAATTCCATATAACAAGTTCAATGGATTCTTTCTAGCATCTATTAAACAGTTATTACAAAATTTATATGGAATGTAATTTCCTAGTGACACACAGAAAATTCATGTTTGTATATTGAAAAGTCCAAAAAAATCCATGACTCTACCATATTGGGTATCCTCCCAATTTCATGGTCGACAATAATCTATAAATAATAATGGAAATCCCAAATTAAATATTAGAACATACATTATAGAAAATTAATGGTGTGTTATAAGGAATATCTTTCATTTTAGGATATATTAATGTACATTTATTTTTAACTCCCACTCATTTTATTTTGATTCATATATTACAATTAATTCAAGTGTTTTTATTGACTAAACTCATATTATTTAATTAAAATTATTCATTATGACGTCAATTATTCCATGATTTTTTTCTCCCACTATAAGATTTTATTTAATGGAATGTTTTACACCTCTATTGACAAATGTCCTCCTTATTCAAATATTTTACCATAAAAAAATAAATTTGTAAAATTATAAAATTATTATGAAAAATTACCATAAACTCTAATGAATGTTTACCATATCTATCATAATTTTCCATCCCCACCAGTTTTATTTTTTATAATTATAATCCAAATTATGAGTTTCCTAATGTTTCCCTTATGTTTGACTCATACTCTTTTATAAAAAAGTTTTCTTTTTTACTCTCTTTAAAATGTGGTTTTTCAATAATGGTGTATCAAAATATTTAAAATTGTTATCAACCAATAAAAAAAATTTCCAAAACATATTTTTCTTTATGTCAATTATTTTCCATCAAGGTTCTATTATTAATGTGTTCATTAATGGTAATTTTTTTAATGTGTTTAACTTATCATTTTTTTAAAATATACATTCAAAGTGCCCCTTAGTTTATTCCTTTTAGTAATTTATTCCATATCCCATTTTCAATGAATTTAAATGTGAACTAATTTTTCTAATTCCTTTTAAATTTCATTTGATACATTCTCTTTACATTATAATTTTTTCTAAAAGAAATTAACATTCACCTTGATTTATGAAAAATTTATTTCAAAATCATTGAAATTGATTAATGATATTTATAATTTCCAAAGTGATTTTCAGAAAAAATAATAAATTTAATTTTTCAATTAAGTAAATATTAATTGTTTTATATTATACAGGATTGAGGAAAATAATCAAATTTAGGAATCCAACTTATTTCTTTGGATGGATTATGTAATCTTATTCCCCTATAGTGGAATTATCTTTCATTTCCTCTGCCTTTTATAATCACCCACTATGTATTAATATGATCTATATTCTAATTTTTGAACATATAAATACAATATATTTACATCCTATAATTATATGGGGTTCACCTTGATTCCATATATTGATTTATTTGGAAAATTATTAACAAAAATGTACACAATTATTATATATGGTGTGTATAAAAAATTCATTGTTATCTTCATTTAATTTAATTTTACCTAAAATGATATGGAATATCGTTGGATGAAAATTTATTTTCCTTGGATTTATCTTGTTGGGATTTATAATGACTTAATTATTTGATTTCATTTGAAAGGATAATAATTTTATTTACATGGGATCTTTAAGGTATAAAAATAAAAATATTTTCATTTGAATTTATTGACAAATAAATATTTTTCTATGGGTTATTTATGATGTGATAACTAAAATAAATTTAATTAGAATATATATTTATTGATAATTAGAGGATGGGTCCAATATTTTCATACACTACATTAGTAAAATATTTAATCCTCGTGAGATATGAATACATAGGAAAAAATTAGTTGTTCACAAACATGACTAAAATTGTTTTACTTATGAAGGTGACACATATATAAATACAATTATGTTTTCTCACAATCATAGGGGAAATTGTGTAAATCATCAAAGTGATGTTTCACTATAATAATGTATGTTCAATATTTTAAATCCATTTTGAATTGTTATCATATGATCTCTTGGATCTTATTAGTGGACTCAAGTATCCCAAGTCTTCAAATATTATTCTCCATTTTTTCCAATCACTATAACATAATGTATGATCGATGTTTTATTGAATACATTTATTATATATCATGATTATACCCATATTTTAATCTTATTCTCACTTATGATCTTTTTTTTTCATTAAATGTGTTAACCCCTACTAAGAATTTATCCTCAAACTTCTCATACGATTAATTTTCCTTGGTTATGAGGATTTTTATAACATATGAGAAGTTTATTATGGATTGTGTTGTGAAAAAATAATATATTATTGTTTATAAGTGTTGTAGGATAAATTTAAAATGAATATAGTACCTAAAAACAATATCCTTATGTATTTTTAGGTTGTAGGAATATTTTTTGAGATGTAATGTGTCTATTATGGATATAATATAATAAAACGAATTGTTTTGCTCAGGGTTTTTATTGGTAATGTTGTTTCATCTATTACATTATAAATATAATAATAAAATAATTCATATATAAAAAATAATAATAAAAAAAGTTTTAATAGCCTCCAATAAAATAGAACTTCTTGGAAATTTCCTCCCCTGATCTATCCAAGTCCCAAGAGCCATATAAAAATACAAATCACTAGATGAAAACTTCATTGTGAGACAAAATATATAGAATAACTTTACATAAAATTGAATGAGATGTTACTATTTCTAACACAGTTAAATTTTGTATATGAGTAACAAAAACCATACGCCTCATGGTTGAATGAACTTCTTCCTCATCACTTGTAAGCTTGTCCAACTAGAGAAACATGAATTTTTCAAATACATATCCTTGAACTCATAATACATAACTAGAATGAGGATATCACCCCTTGGTAATCAAATTCTATTCATCTATGATCCTCAAATACCTCCCCATAGGATCCTTAAAGACAATTCATGACTCTATGTTTGTTAAGGCTCTCATAACCAAGATTTAAAATCTTCTGTCAACATTATGCCTCTTTAAGAACCAAACTAATACATAATTAGGAACAAATATTTTGGGTTCATCATCATGAATAATTACGAAAACTTTCTTATTAGTCAAGGGAATTCACTACGATATTTGGATTTCAACCAATTTGATAACAAATAAATAGAGCTCCCCAATTGACGGAAGTGTGCACCCCTTCAGTGCCATAACTACCTCTCGCTTCCATGAAATAAATCATAATATCATCAATATTGATATCTAGAACATATATTTCAAAATAATACATTAAAATATTAAATTTATCATATTCTATTTTCCCCCACCGAAAACTTATTTGCTGTAATAGAATTGGGACAGTCATTGAATAAGACATAAAATTGAACATCATCATATAGAACGTCATATTAGTCTGTAGAAAAATATCAAACATATAATCCTTTGGGGACTAGTTCTAATATATATTGGGGGAAATAAAAAAAATATATAATTGGGGGCATTATTAGTCACTAATAATTCCCCTTGATGGAGATCAGAAAATTCCTAATAGTAATACATGATTTAATGACTGATTTAGAATTCGTCAATGAGTATGTTATAAAATTCCTCCCCTAGTATTCCCTCACACCACGCTGAATGGACCATCGCACCTCAAAATCTATTATAAGTTTCATAAAGTATAATGGATTCTAACTTTACTCTATTATCATTAGATATATCAACAAGAATAAACATTCCATAAATGATCCCAATTAAATCATTGATATATTAAGGGCTTACTATTACAAAGAGATGTAAAGGATTTTGATTCTAGGAGTCTCGGTTGAAATGTTTCATATTATCTCTACACCTATATGACCACATCTTATGACAAAAAATATATAGAAAAACAAATCCTAGATAGGGTCTTACACATAATTTATGAAAATAGTTATAGGAGGTTACTCAAGAAAAACCTTTTAATAGGTTTGAGGGATAAATAAGCTTCCCAAAAATCTAAAATAGCCTCAAAACAATCTTTGGGTGTCCCTATGTTAAAATGATTTAACCTAATATTTAATAAATTTGTAATGTAGAATCAAAATCATGGTAAAATATATTTAATTTTAATCAAATTTAGTCATAAAAATAAACATTCATCACAACAACATCCCCAAAATATATGATACACCATATGAGGCTAACTGTAATGGTCTATAATTGAATTCATTGGGACACCGTGACATTCATACCAGATACAAAGGCTCTAAATGATTAAATGTTAAATAAATTGAGTCATATTAAATTATAAAAACAATATATCGCTAAGTGTTATCTAATTTATTATGAAAAACAAAAAATTTATTATTATTTAACATTCATAACTTCATTCATTTCAATATTTTCAATTTTAAAAGAAAATTCATTATATGTGAACACACATGATAAAATCAAAATGCATTAACTCACAAAACAATTCTATCATATGAAAGTGGAGAATCCACAAACATTATATACAAATATATCACATGAATATAAGAAAAAAACCATAACCATATTACCATATAATATGAATCCAACATCCTTTGCAACTCATTAATCGAATATACTGGTGTAGGCTAGAAACATGTGTAGAATCCAACTTGTGTTCTGACTATCCTATCCCCAAACAACCAATCCCCAATTAGTGAATCAAGTAGAGGGGCTCTAATTTTATTTTGTAAAACACTAAACTAGGTCACCAAGACAAGTCGGTAGTAATACATGACCTCATGAATGTCTCAAAATATGGATTTTTTTTAACAAGTGGAGAGGGAATAAACCATATCTTAGAGAGATTTCAATCATGGAAATCCTTCCATCAAATAAGAATATCATTGGAAAAAGTTAAAATTATAAATAAAGAACCTATATGAAGTCAAACCTATAAACCATCAATTTAAATAACATCTCTTTAAATATTAAAATAATTACACTTATATATAAATAGTCACAAATAGTTATCCCTAAAATTGGATGATTAGTACCCGTGATATATAAAAAGAAAAAATATATATGATGGAATTTTTTTAAAATGACGGTATAATATTTATTACATGTTCTAATACTAATGAAATATTATCTAATAATATAAACTATCAAATTTTAGTTTCTATTATAAGGATCCTTAATAAAAAAAATTATATGATAAGTGGATATACTATGAAACTTTTGAGAATATAAAATACACGGATATGACCAATTCATCTTTATGATAAGGGGGGTAAATATAAATTTTCTAGAATGTGCTTTTAGAAAATAAATAAATAGATTTTATGAAAAACCTTTCTCAATTCATTGTTAACTAAATAGGGTTCAATGGATCTATATACTATTTTTTATTAACCAAAGAATGTGTTTTTTTATTTTATAGATAACCCATAATAATAATAATCATATGGTGTATTATTAAGAGGATATAACATAAATTAAATCATTCACAAGTAGAACCATTCTATGATTTAGATTACAACATCCTATCTATGTCTCATATACATAACTAATCATTGGATTAAATCTATTTATGGAAAAAATTTGGTAACTTCCCACACCACGTTAACTATAACCCTCATCATGATAAATTTCAATGGAAAACATAGATAACATTTTAGACGAAGTTTAACTAAGGAGTGAATAACATAGGCAAACTCCTGCATGATATTATCAACCACACTCATAAATATAGACATCCCATGGATAATGTCAGTATGATAACATAAAAATAATTGAATAAGAGTATCCCATACCAACATCCCAATCATGATATCCAATATTAATTAACTTAATTAAAATCTCAATGCCAATCCCATAATTTTTTATCACATTGGTTACTCAATAATCAAATACCATCATAATATTTATGAATAAAAATTATCTACCCTATTCCCTTCTAAATTGATGGAGTTTAAACCTAATCCCATAAGAAAATTCACAAGAATTCATACACAACAATAATCTATTTAAACTCGCTAGATTCATAGTTGGACAATGTGGTAATCCGTATTTAAATACATCATTCACACTAATACATGGGTATAATCAAACCAATTTAGATATACATTTCCATTATGTGGTCAAATCCATATTTTAGAACACGGTTGGTATCTTTTATACCTTAGGCACAGGTTTAAAATGTAATATTTCCACATAAATGCCTAAAAACCTAATAGACCCAACAAAATTGGAATATAATGGTACATACATATCTCCTCAAGAGTTACAGAGTGATCTATATAAAAGGATTAACTAAATTCAAGGCTAATAATTTGAATCTCATAAACCCAATAATAAAAACTAAAATTAAGAATTTGAGATTATATGAGGAGGAATAATAAATCATGGCTATAAATAACACTTCAATGAAATTTTCATAGTTGAAGAAGATAATTGGAACTAGTTATTCATGAAATGGGTAATGATTAATTCATTCAGAAGATTTGGAATCAAATGTATGAATATGAATGGATGTCTAGACATGATATAGTTAGTGAAGTTGAAAAAAAGGGTTAATCGGATTTGGGATATAATTTATAAAAATGACATTTTGAAACACCCAAGTTGACCTCTAGACACTATGTCTACCAAAATAGAGTACCTATTATAGCATCAAAAACCATTTCATCCGGCACCGAAGGGGTTTTGGGGATCTAAAGGGTATATGTAGCATTGGAATATCATTGGATATTCAGTTCACTAAATATGGTAGATAGTGGCATTAGCTATTCTTATTCCTTAGAGATGCCCCCATCACACCTCTATGATAGGACAGTGAGCCGTGAAACAACCAAATAACATCACATATCATCTACTTTCTTCTCATATATTAAGAATAATATAATTTAAATTGTGCTTAAAAAATTCAGTGGTCTTTTAAATAATGACACAATTTATGAAAAAAAGTTATTATTTATTTAAAAAACTAAAAAAAATAAAGCTATAAAAATATATTATCACTCCATCATAATAAAAATACATTCAAAAATATAATTTGTATTTTTAAAATAAATTATAAAATCTGAATATTATTAAATGAAATGAAAAACCCATAATTAGGACATTCATGTGATCTATCAAATATCATTTCAATATCTATGTGTGAACACACACACAAAAAAATATTTAATAAATAAATAAATAAATTACTATAATAGATAAAAAAACATATATTAATATTATTATTATGGGTATGTGATTTTAATCCTGAAATAATTGAAATTGAGTAAAAAAGAACACTCCTTAGTTTTAATGACACATAAAACACATCCATTGGCTGAGATATAATTTTTTAGATACTCACAAGAAGAATATGATGTAGTGTTTATAATAAAAAAATAATATTTTATTAACGATGACAAACAATTATAAATATTTATACAAAGAAACCATTTTCAAAGTGGAATATTAAATATATATTTCATAATCTAATCTATGGAGAAAATAAAATATTACAGATGTTTAATGAAAGAAATTCATAATTTCTAGATAATATTTAAGATAATTTTCCATGTAAAATAAATCTTATAAATATTTTATGAAAAAAAGTAATATTTTAAATGAAATTCATAAAACATTATTCTAAATATGGGAAATACCCTTCCTAAAAAATAATGTCATAAAATTATAAACAATTTTTAATTAAAAGTGAATGGTCACATGTAATATCATGACCTTTTGTAGAGATGTATCAATCTCATTTATAAGTACTATTTTTCTTTTTGTGAGTACATCTTGATTGGTTATATGTTTTGTGCATTTGGATAAAATATGAATGTTTTATGAGTTGTTTTGGGAAGTTTTTGGTTGGCGCACGGTTTTCCGATACCATGAAACATACACTAAAAACCCTGGAAAGCCAAGAGAGAGAGAAATATTTCTTGGCTGGAACATAGTTTTTCAAAGAGTGAACCATTTTAGGAGTTTCCATTCACCCATATTAGAGGCACATGGTTTAGGGGAACGGTTCGGATAACTATGCACCCCTACCCATGAAATCATGAATACTTATTTGATAAATTCTAAAATTAATTAAAAAATAATAGAACCACCCAATCTTCTCCCAAAGTTAACCACATTTCAACCATAAGTTATTCCTGTCATTTATGGATTATTCTGGACAAATTTATAGGCCTCCCAAATACTATTCATACCAACCCAATTTATTAATTGATAGGTCATCGACTCTAGGGGTGTGTGGTTTCGTATGGATTAGTTTTCTCCCTATTCCATCCCTCTATGCTACAAATATGGGGATGCACATCCACAATTGGATATGGGTTTAGAAAAAAGGTTGTATATATATTTATTCTTTTTGATATTGGAACTATGTTTTCTATCAAACACTCATTCTTCATCACGATCTTCAATATTTCGCTTCAATTACAAATTCCTATTTGTGGGAGTTTTTCATAAATCTTGATGTAGGTGCTCTAAATAATATTTCCAATGTAATTAATTATAGTAGTGTTTATTTGTTGTCAAATTTAAAAAGTAACATATATAAATTGAATCATCATTTTAATAAATTAATTTATTATTAAATTCATAGAATCATGTGTTGATTTTTTTTGTTAGTGTGAAATGAGATGAATATGCGAAAACTGAATTTTGGTAAATGTGATTATGAATGTGTTGAATATGATTAATTAATAGGTTAATTAATTAATGGAATGTTGGTATTGTAGAATTGATGGGAAATTATGATCATATTATTGGTCAATTAAAGTGATAATTAACTAACTAGGAATGAGTATTATGAGGGAGTTCAATTTATCTTAATGGGTTAATGGGATACATGATTTAAATGAAGAAAAATTGTTTAATAGAAAATTTATAATATTTTTTCATGTGACTTAATTATTGAATCATCATTTTGTATTAATGAAATGGAATATCATGTTGTGAACTTTGATAAGTGGGTTGACATTGATTAACCTTGATTGATGCAATATATGTGTTATATGTGTTTTTGATTGATAACCAAATGTGTGATAAGGAGTGATAATCTAAATACCATTATGTGATTATTTTTGTATGGGATTTGGGATAAATATCCAAATACACATCTGTTATAAAAAGTGTGGGATATGGAATATTTCCCCAATATACCATATGAATTTGAGGTGTGAGAAAGATAAAGAGGCTCCAAACACCAACAAGGCAATAGACACAACGTTCTATGCTCATGATATTGCTATGGGACTATGGTTCCAAATGACTGTTATGTGATATTGAATGAAGTGGATAATGAAATACAATGATTTAAAATGGATTGAGAATTATCTATGTGATATGGTTCCAACATTATCATGTGTTGAATCAGGTATTAAGGGTTAGATTGTCCTCGTTAAATCAGGGTTTAATTGGATAATTAAAAAATAATGAACCATGAAATTTTTTTATTTTATGAATTATAATATATTAATAATAATAAAACATACAATTTTATTTAATAGATGTTCTTTTACATTTCATTTGTGGGGGATTACTGATTAATACCCACACCATACTCTAGCTACCATATTGATACCCTAAAAGAGTTCATTTTGTAGGAAAAGATAAGGGAAATAAACCATTAATAAATGGATGATCTAGGATAGATAATAGATGAGGGAACCATAAATGGTGTAGGGACCCTTTTGAGATTTGTTGGTGAAGTTATTTTAGAGAATTAATTTGACACTTGACATGTACATTGAATAATATTCTACTTTCAGATTAGATATTGTATTGTTGTTTTAGTAATCATATGATATTGGTTTATTTGGTTACTTGTTATATATTTGGGAGACATTTTATTTTTATTCCGCTATTATGATTCTTAGATATACATGGTATAGTCTCCCCATTATTGATATTAAACCCCCACTACTAGTCGACAAGATCTAGCATGTGGGGAGGCACACATGAATTAATGTAACTGAATGGCATAGAGAGTTTGTATCTAGCCCCTTGCTCATAACATTACATCACAAATTTCAGTTCTGTAAAAAAATAATATATTATTTCAATATCCAATATCATTTATTATGGTCACAATAAATTAAAAAATCATAATATTTCACAATTATTAATGAAATATATGCAAATAAATTTTATAATGTTTAAAAGTATTTACAATTTCTTCACAATATTAATGAAATTTATTTCTAAAATTTATCATATAAGATACCCATTATAGAATTAATGATTAAAACATTTATCAAACATGTAAATAGAAAAATAGAGATACATTGAACTTATTTTGAATTAAAGTTACTTAAAAACATAATGACTAAGAAAAAATACTTCACTGAAAATGTAATATTTTTTCAATAAAATAAATCCTTGCAATCCAGATTTTTTTCTATGTAAAACTACGTGATTATTTTAGAAAATCCATTGAAAATTAAAAATATTTTATTATTATAACACAACTATTAATTTTTTATAAAAAATATAACCATAATGAAAATAATTATGGTTACTTAATATAATAATGATCTAAATTATTTGGACTATAGTTTCTACTCATTATATTAAACAATAAATAAATATCTTGTTTCTTCTTTGAAAGAACAAAAAAATAAAAAAATTCATTAATTATTAATGGTAATTATTAAAATTTATGAAAATAATGTTCCTGGAAAATTAGCTTATAGTTGAGAGGGGTGAATAAGAGATAGATTTTTTATAAGTCTTATTCTTTTTTGAATTAAACCCAGATGGACTGTTATAGTCAAAACCTTATAGTCACATAACTTCTTCCCGAGTGTTTAAAAATAGATAGGATATAAATAACGAAAACGTATTTTTATATAGTTCATCCTTAATGCGAGTTCCTACTCCTTTCCAGGTCACAATGATGTTTCATGAGCTCAATTATAACTAATATAACACATATTATAATATAAGGGAAGTTTATATCCTATAATATATTATAGATATATAATGGATAATAAAATGTAATTGTGGGTTTCAAACCTAAACATTTACTAGAATATATGCTGAACAATTTAATTTTACATCGAACTAGTAAGATTACAATATTTATTCATTAGACTTATTAGAATCATAACATCATTTTTTTAAATTTTTCTAAATAGAAAATAATAACATCTTTTTTACGGACTCTTTAATTCCAAAACATCATCAAAATAAAAATATGTATGTTGGCATCTAATCATATACCTATAGATATTCCATTCATGCATGAGAGATACGTGCATGAAACTGATATCCCTCTATATCTAAAACTAACTCTTGGATATTTATAAATACAAATAAATTTCTTTTACCCCTTGAAAATTCTTATGTATAATGAAGTTTATTGACTTAAAAACACTATCATTACCCACTACAAAAATTTATAATGAAAATAGATTATCCAACATCATTAATTCATTCACATTGAAATTTCCTATATGTTAATATTTTTATTCTTTTTAATAATTTTAGTGGTAATATATAAATAATTTATTATTGATGTTCCATGATATTTATTTAGAAAAAATATCTGATAAATATTAACATTCACTATGTGAAGACATTTCTAATAAATTATTGATAAAATTTATTAAAAATATTCCCACTATTCTCTCTTTTAAATATAATCCGACCATCATTGAATCGTTGTTAGAATCTTTACTCTTGAGTTATATAATGTTATTTTATAAATCTATCAGAACAATGAATCATCTAATATAATTATTGGATTTTTTAATTATCTATAGTGTAATGATCATTACATAACCTTGAAGTTGTTCATAACAATTACAGTCTCTCAAATCAACAATGATTACATAGTAAGAAAATCATTTTTATGTTGGTAGAAAAATATTTACAATGGTTCAAAAATTTTCATTTGTTAAAATGAAAAATGATTATGGAGATTTATTTTATTTCTCTAATATCAAATCTATCATTTAAAAAAATAAATACGATTCATACATAACTAACATCAATCTTACACATTGTGAGGATTTATCAATTATTCTTATCTTATTCCAAAATATTATAATCCCCATTATTAAAATGATTCATATTATTATAGTGTATTCAAATTATGAATTTAGAGTCAAATTACTGTAACATATTTCGATATTTTCATTTTTGTAATTCATGGTTTCACTCAACTAAATAATTAAATTCTTCATTCAATACCATGAAATAATTATTACACCCAATAAAACCTTAAAAATATATTACAAAATTATTTTTAATATATAACCTATTTTTTAATGCACGTACAACATATATCAAAAAGTATAATTTTCACTTAATAAAAGATTGTAGTTTTTTAGTTAAATAAATGAATCACACAACCAAAAAATAATATATATTAAACCTATGGTTTCAAATTAATATGATATTATACGTATATGATGATATTTTAGTTAGTGAATCTGGTTACTATAAATAAATAATGAACATCATCCCATCATTTCTGGTTCAATATTGTTTATATTATTAATCATCTAGATAAATAAAATAAATATTCAATTGAAGAAATTTATGTCAAATTTAAATATAATCATGTTATATTTTTGAATTGGGGGAATGTGAGCCTTTAATAAAGTGATGATGATCTGTACAACCCCAACATTCCATAAAAATATTATACAATGAGGACTAAAGTTATATTTATTAGGGGAACATTTGGAGAACCCATTAATTTATATAAATGTTTTATGGATGAACTCATTATGAAACTAAAAATAATATATATATATATATATATATATTTGAATTTGTTATTAAAATAATTAAAATTTCCATTAACATTATCATAACAAAAAATTATGTCTTAATTCGTAGGTATGAAATATTTCACAAAAAAAAGGAAAAATGTGTTCACATAAAGGAAAATTGTATTTATTTAAAACTACTAGAAATAAAAAATCCTCAATATTAAGTAAAATATTCATTCAAAAAATGTAAATATATGAATATCACCAAATAATATGAAACTCTCAAAAAATCCATTTTATATAACAAAACACCATGAAGTATTAATCTTTTTAGAATGCATGTTTTTTCCATTTATTAATTTCAATTTATGTTTAATAAAATTTTATCACATTGATTAAAAAATAAAAAGATTATACATACAATGATATAATATTAATCTCAGAGTAGAGAACATCAAATTCCCCTTGAATATTCACTAATATATGTGTCATCCAAACTAATTTCGGTAATGTCGTATTAGGGAAATATTATTCAATGATATATAGAATATAATTTTGAACATTGGATTTTAGTCCTATATTATCAGAATTATCATTTGAATCTCCATTATAAAATCATGTACATATTATTTGAATTTTACTGATAATAAATTAATCAAAAACCATATAATGAATTGATCCCAAAAAATGGAGGATTGAGGTTTTGTTCAGAATTTTATATTTCAAAACATATAATTTTATATTGTATATATCCTATATTAATTTTTAAATTATAGTATATTTGTTGCATTAAATGAATATAAAAAAATTCTTATGGAAATACCAAACAAAGAATATAGTCAACAATTGGTTGATGATCAAACTTATATAATTCCTTATCTAGGGAAAATATATTCCCACTTGTGTTACCCACATAAATATTATTGGGATAGTATATCGTATATACATAAGATAAAAAGATACTAATTTTAAAAAATATTTATCTCTCTAAAAACATCATATATTAATTCCTTTTTAATATGAAATGCATTATAAGAATTATCACTGATTGGATCTAAAAATATGTATTGATTTATTGTTATTTATTTTAAACACTACCTTCACATCCCCACTATCAGGAACACGAAAAATGATTATCATGGTCTACATATCCAATCATTTAAAATAAAATAATGAATATGTATTAAAATTATCAATATACAATTTTTCATATAATTACACTAAAAACAATTCAAATATATATATATATATATATATATTTAAGTATAATACATTTCATGTTAATATATCAATGACGTTAGAAACCATTAATTATTATTTACATGTTTTTTATATTAAAATATATAATTTAATTATAAAAACATCACGAATTTTTTTTTCATTCATTTGATAATAAACATTGCAGTTAAATTTTAATAATCCTTCAATATGTTATAACATAATAAATTTATAAGATGAAAAAAAAATTCTATCTTAAAATAACCATTTGAGGATTCAAAATAAATTTTTTCATCTATACATTTTCATACAACCTCAATCTAAAATGACACTATTTTATTTACTTTTTCGTCTTTTTCCTAAATCTCTTGTCTTTTATAAAATGTTTCTTATGATTTTAGAATTTTTAAATTCTTATCACTATATAATTTAGTTTTATTTAACATTTCATTCAATTAATGAGGTTATTTTTACTCTATTTCATTTGTGAATTTTTTTTATCTTACATATATAGAAAATATACATTAAAACAATTTTATTGAGTCTAGATTTTAACATAATAAAAAATAATCAATAGTTTAATGTATTTAATTTTGTATCATTTTTTACTCAAAACTAAAATCCCCAAATATTATTAACGATTTAAAAAAATGAGTATTAGTATTATAGTATCCATATAATACAAATATAAAAAATTTACATAAAATGTGGTGAAGTTTCAAAAAATAATATTAAACCAAAAAAAACTATTAAGTAGAATTAAAAACATTCAATAGATGGGTAAGCAAAAGAATAAATAATATTATATATTAAAATTTTGGTTATTTTTAGAATCAATAGAGTTATATTTTATAGATTTATAAATTATAATTATAGAGAACTATGTTAATCTCTATTAATTTTTCAACTTATTATTTAGCTTCATGGACCAAATTCATGTCAGGGTAAAAGATTTCATTTGACCAACAAAAAATGACTAGTTTAGGAATCATGGATTAGGTATGTTCATCAATGACCTAAACTGGACTTCTGTAGTGAATTTTTGGTGTAACACACCAACACACCCTTCCCATGAATGGGAATCCAAAATAACATAATTGTAACATTCCATATTTTTTATATTAGCACCATGAATTCCTATGTTATACCATTGTTACTAGTATATTTCCACATAGGTTTCTTGCTCCTTTTTCCCTTGGGTTGGATCTTATAAATGATTAACCAATTCTCAGTTTTTTTAATATATAACGTGATAGATTGGTCATCTTTGATGTCAAAATTTATTTATGAGGAATAGTTTCACTCCAATTATTTTTTACAATAATGAAGATGACTTATACCAGATGAGATTATTAGAGGACATTTCAGGTTCCATATTCTCCAAGTTGGATACCAATGGTAAGACACATATAACCCAATAACTTTTGTAAGTGATTCACAAAAATATAGAAAAAATAAATGAGTCATCTATTTCAATCTATAGGTTCGGAACATCCTCGGTCAAAACATCAAGAAGAAAGGCATAAGTCCCATAAATATCGAAATAGTAAGGAAATAATCTATGATAAGAGGTATATATCATTGATCCATTCAGTGGAACAACCTTGACTAATACTCTTTCCTTGCTTAGGTGTGAGTTCTATACCATAGAATGAGAAAAATGATGTATCATTCATGAATTTGGTATCTCCAAAAATTTTATGTTTTATATATTAAAGTAAGACTAAATGTTTTCCTTGAAATGAAATATTGATAATGTCGAACAATAATTTTATGAATTAGCAAATTTTTTTGTTTTATCAAAATCAAAAACAAATCTAAATTATTTTGTACATGAGATATAATAAAAAATGCATAGGTTTCCCCATATATTGTTGAATTAGTACATCCCCAAGAATTATGAATTAGTTTATCATCATTTTGAATGGAATATTGAATCCCATTATCCAATTATATATCAGTATTCCAATATTGAAAATATTTGAATGATGGATTAAACATATATCCAATGGGATGGGTAGAGGACCACATATCTGTCATTTTAGTACTCCTGTGATGTCTTATGTCCCCTTAGTTTGGTGTTTTTTCTACAATAAAATAAGTCAATAGAGGTTATAAAAATTGGGGGGAATATTTAGATGATTTATTATATATAATGATCATATGACATGTTTTTGGTTCCTTCGGATATATTTAAACATAGTAAATAATGATAAATTAATTTGAAACACTTAATCCCAAGACCATAATATCTGAATACCAAAAACTACAATATATTAAATAAAATAATGAAAGTTATTCTTTAAAACATACAACATAAATCATAACGACCTGAATCTATAATCATTATTGAATAATATCACAATAATGTAGCTATCAGACACTCATCTCTATGGTGTATCTATGGTATGCGATGAATTTATAATGAAATGGGTGAGACTGGCCTTTACATCCCTCAATGATAGTGCAACTCCTGATAAATAATGATGTGAAATAGATAATTAGGTACTACAGAATTAGTAATAATCATATGTATATTAAAAAAACTATCTTGATGTTGTATCTCTTCATAATATGTCTATTAAAAAATTCCAAATCATTTCATGCATTTAATAATGAGATAGGAAATATATAATTTATTAATTCTTATTTTTCATTCATTCATAACATGAATTAATCATTTGAACCTCCCATGATTTTCATTATAGAGATCATTTGAATTTATTATATATTAACATATTTATAACATCAAAAAATTTAATCTTTATTATTCCATTGTCATTATAAGGCAAATGAATGACATACTATATCTATATATAAAACGAAATGATATACAGAATTTGTATATTGGATGGAATTGTATTATAAAAGGAGATATTTCATATCATCACAAACAATATATTTTTTATATATCATATGTATGAAGGATTATGGAATATCTCTATCAATCTCCTACATTCACTAAATCATCAATTACGTAGGGACATTTCCAGTTATATTGTATCATAAAAAACATATAGATCCATAGAAAAATAACCACCTACCTATAATAAATAAAACTTTGGGAAATTTGTTAGTAACATCCCCTTATAATATATCATTTTCAATCCCATATTAATTTCTATCCAAAACTCCCTTTGGAAATACTCTAAATATATTTTTTAGAATCTCTCTAATTAAATCTCAATACTTTTCTAATAAACCAAAAAATATGACACAATATTATTTATGATCATTGATAAAGTATATGAATATTTAAATTCATTAATGTATGAAATGTGATACCATTAGAAAATTTTATGGGCTGCTCAATCTATAAAAGGATATCAAGATATTTCTATCAAACACATGTATCCTTATACAAGTGTCCCCTAGATGCATCATATGAGTTTTTTTACCTAATCTAACTTCCCATGATTATTATTTACCCTGAGACATTGGGTATGAAAATAAAATATTTTCATCATATATAGTATCTTGAATCTTTGAGTATAGAAAAACTAGGTTAATGAATACATCACATGTCATTTACCTTTATAGATAATAAAATTACATTCTAATTACATGTTAGGTAATAATATGATAAATATTATCTATGTATGATTATAAAAATCTATAGTCAATCATAATTTAAGGCCTAGGTGTTAGACTTGTTTTACAAGAGGACAAACACCATCATAGTGAAGCTCTAACCAATGAAATGATTAGAAACATACTCAAATACCCTTGAATTTATTTTCCATAATAGTTTAATAAAAACGGTATCATCTGTGAAGGTTATCATGATTGGTATCTCACTAACCTTGAATATTGGGATTCCAAATATAAACTATTCATTAGTATTAGAAAAAATACAAATTTAATGAAAATAGATATTATATATACATGGTGGGTCATCCAATGCACAAATCTTAATTTTATCTCATGAGAATATTTAGTATCTCGATATATATTTATCATACTCATGCTAAAATTAATATTTAATGAATATATAGAATAATCTATCCTAAATATTGGTTTGGAATAACTCATTTCCTAACATTGAGATTATAATTATCATTTCACTAGACGATATATATATATGTGTTTTTGTGTGGAAAGCATTAAATAAGGATAAATGGAAGATTCACATTAATCATCATAATACATTTTATAATTAGATACATATTTAAGAATAATAAAAACCAATATATAAGAACCAATATTATTATATCTCAAACAATATATTTCTAAATACACATTATTTTTTTCCAAAAATTTATTTTATTTATCCCAGTATAACTCTACGAAATTATTTTTATTTATCTACAAGACTATTTGATAAAGGGATATCACTAAAATCATTAAATAAATACACCAATTAAGTTATATAGTTTAAATAATGGTGATACTTTGGAATCATATTCCTAATATTAAACTCCTTCAACTATGTTTTAAATCCCATTTACATCAAACAATCCATTTCTATGATGTGAATAAAATCTATTGTAAACTCAAAACATATTATATGTTTCAAATTTATACAACCAATTATAAATAATTCCATAAAATATCATCCTTGATGTATTATAGTAACTAATATAATAATATAAATTAATCATTTAAAGTCATTCCAAAAATATTTAAGAGTTTATATATATACCTACTTATTTTTTGACTAGAATTATATATTGTTTGATAATATTTAACAATCGTAACTCCGAACTCATTCCCATAAACACCATAGACACCATATTCATATTATGTCGTAATATCACCTTGAGAGGGTGGGGTGAACCATTGTGAATCAATGTAATAGTCTTATATGTTTAATTAATTTTAACTGTATGGCTCTTGTTCACAGATAGGTGAAAAATGTTGTAATACATTTAATTATCTCTCAACAACGACAAATTTTCAAAAATGAAAGCATTAAATAGAAAAGTACAGACCATTTGGTTCTTATTTTATTCACCACCCAGGGATACATTAATGGATCATAATATTGGTCAGGTATCAAGTTTACCAAAACAACTATGATTCAAAAGCTGAGGGAAGATAGATTGGTCATGGTCACTCCACGCCAAGGATCACTTCCTGTAAAATGTTATTGGTTTAGATCATTGAGATTCAAAATAATTTTTTCACTTTTTCAAGGGAAAAAACCAATAGATTAAAGACATATAGGTACCTTTATCAATAAAATGTTTCTTTTAGTTGAGTGAATCATGGTATCTATGTAGATACCCTATTGATGTCTTCATAGCTACTTCGAAATGAGTATTCTGTGAACTCCTTCAGTATCTAAATAAATATATTTATATTTGTATATGATGATAATACCATAGATGTTCCTCTAAATCCTCCAAAAACTACCAATAATGGAAGTAAATTTCTACTTTATGTTGTAGTGATTATATTACCATTTCTATTACATATAAATCTCATCCCTTATCTATAGGAAATCAGGTTATCGAGGTGGTGTAGTTTTCATCACCACTTCATCATATATATATATTCAGGGAATAAAATATAAATTCCTTTTTTGTTATCATTAATATAATCATTGTATATATATTCATTAAATAATAATCCAACCAAACAAAATTATTAAAAAATTTACGTAGTCTTATTACTCTATCTAAAGTAATGCCACCTACCATTTTCATTGGTCATTTCATAGTAAAATTAAATAATTTAATTCAGCCATACACGTGTACATAATTTATTTAAATAACATCGGGTCATAACCTCCTTAAATGTGGATAGATATTCCACTTTCAAACCCCTTAATTTTAAATCCCTTCTCATTTGAATATTTATAAATTAAATATCATTACCTTTTAAATATGTAAACTAGAAAATTACTCCACCTATAACTTCAAAAATTATAACAAATCCAATAACATCAAATGTCATTTGGAAATGTCACATAATTTTTATTCATATTGTTTATCATTGGGGGTGTGTCCCTCCATAATAGGATAATATTTAATTCACATAACTGTTATTAATAAAATATTCCTCTCCCTTTTTGAATCATTAAATAACCCCAATCATGATTTTTGTATCAATTACGATCTGTTAATTAATTTCATTATTTTTAGATTGAAATCCTTTACGAGAATCACATATATTTAATCTTTTTATATTAATATTACATCCCTTAAAATCCATCAATAATACCACATATTTATTCAAAAATAAATACTATACAATAAAAGAAATAGTATTCCATATTAATTATTTTAGATATATTTGACTAAAATGTCAATAATAAATTATAATAGATATTATCCATTGTAATCAATGTGGAATTAAATTTATTAGTGTATTCCTATGAATATAGAAATTTCATACATTGTGTTGAATAAAGATAACCATTAAATAGTCAATTGTAATACTATTTAATACTAGTATCGACCTTAGGATTAGTTTGCATCAAGCATATGAGGTTCTCCGTCAAAAACATTTAGTACTAAAACTAGTAAAAGGTGATCACGTATCAATATTATAAAGAAATTTAAAAATATAATAGTGAATAATATTAATCATACAAAGTATTTAACCAAAAACATAGTTCCTTGTATAATACTTAGAAAGGCTATCCTAACTATATATTGGAAGTATGTTTTAAAAATATTAATTTTATATTTTTATGTCCAAAAATTATATATATCCAATCATCTTCAATATTATAAAAGAAATATTTAATCTCATTCTATCTTTTCAGACATGAAAATCACACACCCCAATATTTTTCATTAATATTCCTCCAACATTACTTAATAGCTACAATATCAAGAATAATTTCCAAATCATACTTCTTTCAAAATTTAGATTTTCAACTAATTAATATAACCAACCATAAAATATTTTCAAAAAATCGGAATCAATGCCATAAATATTGATCAATCACCCCCTTTGTATTTTGATAGTGAAATTCCCTTTAAATCCAACTCCATAAAATCTATATCAAATCATGTGACTCGTATTATTGAAGAAAATATTTAATGAATTATTCTCTTATACTCCATGTTCTATATAAAATACTGAGAGAGAAAAATCTAATATTATTTTTCATAGTAACATTTAAACCCCCCTTCCTTTGTTTTATACACAATTTAAGGAACATATCCTACAGTACTCTCACTTGAGGATAGGGTATCTTCTTTCTCACCTTATCCCCATTGAAATTTCCAAAAAAATAATTCTTCCCTTATATATACATGGAATAACTCCTCCCCGATTTTCTTTGTTCCTTGATTTATGAATATTATAGAGATAAATCATAATTTTCCTAGTTGTTATCCATTTTTTATTGAAGAAATACTCTATCTTATTCCTAGGAATTAAATTTTTTTTGGTTAACCTCTATCTTTTTTATGAAATTTTTATTAATTTTTATTGGAATTTCCATTTCTAGAAATATTATTCAAAAAAATTAAAAATCTTCTTTAATATACGAGAATTATCTCAAGGAATACATGTACTTTTGTTTACCATATATAAACCATGTGTTAATAAATACTCTAAGAATAATGATTTAATGATTGTTGTATAAAACAAATTTTGTATATAACCTCATTTTTCTATAATTCTAATTGGGTTTTCACTACAACACATGTGGATATAAAACCATAAACTATATCTAATGAAACAATATTAGTGATCATACCAAATTAGTATACTAAACTATTTGTGGATATGACATAAAACCCAGAATGAGAGAAATATACCACCTATTTAATCAATTTATTCAACTTAAGAAAAATGAAATAGTCATTTCACATGATGTTCTATTTTAATTTATAATTCTTAGGGATGTTCTTCTTCATTATATGTCTTACCATCATTTAAAAAAAGTTTTATAAGTACCTATGGATTTTGGTAACATCATTATCAAAATATTTATTTAGATTCAGGACATCACATGTTGGATATATTATATACTATTTAGAATATATGGATATCATGAAACCATGAATAAATATATTGAATTTTTTAAAATAAACAAATATAAGGTTCTTCCTTCTTTCTTCTTCCATATCAATTTTTTACTCCCACATATTTTATACCAGGATATTTAAAATCTATCCACCTTTTTCAGTAGAATGCTTCCATAAAATCAATGTCAATTATTACTTATAAAAAATCATACATTTCATTATTTAACTAATTTTTCTACGTATATATTTAACACATCCTTTAAATCTAAGTAAATCTCATCTTTAGAAAGTATAAATTCAGAAAAAACACTATCTATGTATGAAATTTTGTAATCTAGTTTGGTGAACTAACCTATTTTCATAGTATAACATATTGTCACATTATTGTCTATGACACCATTAGTCATTCCATATATAAATTGGGGCCTCAAATTACACTCACCATTGAACTTATAATATTTATATCTTGTTCTTTAGAAGAAATATAATCCAATGGCTTAGGTGTACTCAATAGATTCCATGCCACTTAACATCATTCATAAATTTTAAAATCATTGTGGGAAGGCATATCTTAAAATTTTTACATGTTATAGAATTGTTATAGGAATGTTGGATCAACCATTTGTCATATAACTTTCCTTTTACCTTTTTAAACATTGAGAACATAATTCCAAAATCTCCTTAATTTTTTCTTCTTCTTGTCCATTCTCAATGATGACATTGTTTAATAATTTTAAAATGTAGTTTGTTTTATTACACAATATAGAAAAATTATTTCTCTATGATAAGAATAATATTTTCACGTATTAGGGTTCCCCCTATCAATTCCATTCCATTGATTTTTACATCACACATTAAGTTCCAATAGAAGAGTCCTACAACTATTTAGATATGTTACCTTATTGTGGTATCTATTAGACCACATATATATTATTCTTTCTCAATGGCCATGAAATCCATCGCATAATTCTATTTTTTTAGTTTATCTATTATCAAATATTATTCAACATATATCATAGTAAGAAAATATCCTTTCCATTTAATTTAGATAATTTTTATTTTTCTCCACAAGGGTTTGTACATATTGTCTAATTTTTTTCTTATTTTAAACATTATTGATTTATATAATTTTATATAAAAATATTAATCATATTTTCAATCCTAATCGGATTATTTTTTAAGTACATTCTCGAGAATTAAGTTATTAATTTTTCAAATTAAAATTTAATTTTCATTCATCCATCCCATTCAAATTCCATTCCATATGACCTTGTTAGGACCTCTAAATTATATTCCATAGAAATAATTCAACTAGTGTAATTTTTTTAGATGATATGTTAGTGAAATTAGTTTCACTTTATTAGTAATGCATTCCACTTTGAGTCAAACATCTATAGTATGACTTATATTTCCATATATTTAACAATATTTTCTAACATTTACATTGATGAGTTTTCTATTATATTATTTATGAAACTATATATTAAATTTAAAAATTATTTGAACCATATTAGTTTTCACAAATTTCAGAAATGTATCCTTACCAGTTATATTTAATAGGGATAAAATAAATGGGAACTCTTTATTTCCCCGGTCCATCGGGTAACTGTTTTTTTTTTCAAGATCCTTTATTATTATATCCCCCATTATCAGTTTCACTATCATTTTTTTTTCAACGACAGAATATATTTTTTATTTACTCTCATTATGTTGTTTTTCAAGAGGGATAATAAATTTTATTAATACCATATTAATAAGAATATATTTTTCCATTCTCCATGTTCTTCATGTAGATCACTTTAATCATTCATTTTATATCCCATATTTCTTTTATCTAAACTAATTAAATTCAAAATTTCACCGATATTTTTTCTCCAAATAGAGATTATGAATAGATGGAAAATACATTTCATTAAAGACTCTTAATTTATCTTTTTTTATAAGTCTTATATATCTTCTAATTTTTGATTAAAACAACACCCATATGTGTAGTTTGATGTTGTTTTTATATATTATCATTATAAATTTGTATGAAGTAAACCCTATAATTTTGTATCATTCAATGATATTATACACTAATATTTTAATTTTACAAATCAATATATATTTAATTATGTTCATTAGATATAATTTTCAACAACAGGGAAGTATTTTTCTTAATTCTCATCATCATTACTCTATATAGAAGACATTTTCACCATTTATATTAATTGTTTCCTTTTAAGAATCATTTATTACCCTATGATATTGATTAATTGCAATATTGATCTTCCAAATTTCTCAAAATATCACTGTAGAAGTTGAAGCGAGTCATCTTTATGAAAGGTATCCTCTATTAGTACACAGATTATTGACTTATTTATAAAAGTGTTACTATATATATATATATATATTCATGTGTATTAAATATGAAACCATTTCATATTAATATAACAATAAAATAGTTGATAATTTTCCTATGTACATCAAAAACTTCATCATGGAATTCAATGAACTCATTTTCCAACATATGGAAACAAGAAAAATTAAAAAATGGCACTTCATAATCGTATTCCGTGTTATAAAAACACAAAAATATAAATCAATATTGTAATATATTTCATAAAAATTAGGCTCCAATAACATTTGTTATGATCTAAATGTATCCTAACAGGGAGTAAATCATGGTGTATCTGAGATAAATTAGTATTAACATGTATCTTATTTAATTTCAATGGAAATTATTTCTCATTTACATATAATTTTTATAAAAATTTATATTCTCTCACCCAAATTAAATTATCAAAATATAATGAAATAGATAAACTCTTTAGGAATATACTTATTAACTATTTATCACATTTTCAGTGGATAAAAATTGTTTACTCTATCCACATGTCAATAATAATTTATTTTATAATAATTTTGGACTAGATCACTATCAATCAATGCTCACTACCTTTCCTCCTCCTCCTTTGGGTATCTTTATAATGAATAAAGGTCACATTAAAAGTAAATTTATTTATATTTATCAACTGTAACATTTATATTTCTTATTATGTCCTCGAATCTATGTAGATTTGATTTTGATATCCTCAAAATTATTTCTTCATGTGTTGTCACTAAAATACTCTAGTATACCATAATATTTTTCATTATCTCAAGATAAAGATAATAATAGTAAGAGATAGTCCTTGGACTACCACTTTAATGTACCATCATGATATTGGACTTATTCCAATATATATATATATATATATATATATATATATATTAGTATATCATTAAAATCACACATCAATATCCTTATCATTAGCATAGAAATATGCTCTTGAAGGAAATTTTGTTTTTATGTTATCTTTAAAATAATAATGGTTAGGTAAAAATATTTATCAACCATTTTATCATTCAAAAAATAACATTGATGATAAAACACAATGGGAAAAATAATAATTTTGAATATATAATTTCTAAAAATCTCGACCCATTGAAATGCATATTAAAAAATACACCCATGCCTTCATACAATATCATATATGTGAAATCATTCCACACTCTTGTATACATAATGAGGAATGTATCCCATTAGGTGTTTTAAATACTAATTCTAGGTCTTCTATATGTAGGGAGAGTAATTTTGAGCAGATTTTGGTAACAAGAGGACACTGGATTTCCAGTGATGGCTGATAGAATTACTATATGCTTACAAGTCCCACACAATAGATGGTGGAATTTAGCCAACCAGAAGGTGGAGTGTATAAATAACCCTGTAATGATAATGTACCCATCATCTAGACAAATGTTTTGTCCCAATAGCTCTTCCATGAGGCTGATGTCCTTGTGTTTTTTTTGGGAAAAAATTGATTTTAACAAAATTTAACATGGATCTTCCTAATATGAACCCTTGAAAATAACTCATTTTTAGAGGATCCAATATGATGTTATTGTCTCCATCTATCTACCCATTATAAAAATGACTCTCTATTTGAATCATTGATATATGTTTATTGTAATACTATTAGATAAGTATACTTAATAATGTTTCATCTCAACTTCTCCATGAATTTATTTAAATTGGAGACTGGATCATTAGATATATAATTTATATATTGAATTGATATATTTTCTCATAAATAAATATTCTCTAGGATCCAATGTCTTCTACTCCCATCACCTATATTAATGGATGAGAGGACTTTTTCATTTATGAGTTTGCTGATTGTATAAAATTTTCCAACACTTCGAATGATTTAAAAATTTTGGATCCTTCACATTTTTTAAAATTTATGAATTTTTTTATCTATGAGAGTAATTGTAAGGTTTTAAAAATGAACATGTTTATGATAACTTTTTGAGATAAAATATATATTTATTAAAATAAATCAAATATGATTTGAAAAAATAAATGGGTATAGAAGCATGGATTTGGGTGATATCACTATAGAATATATTTTATAAAGATAAGGGAATAGATTTTAAATTTTTTTCCATCAATTTTTTTTAATGATATGTGTTTTTCTGTTCCTTTAACTTAATGGTGATGTAATAGACATTGGGAGACTTCGGGGTTTGGGGTAAAACTAAAATTCGATGAGACTTAAATGAAATAGAAATAACCAGGGTTGATTTCATTAATTCTGAAGAGGCCAGTATTTAACTTCATGATGGAATAAGTTTCCTAGGCTTTATGAGTCACATATTCTATATATCTTTCCTCTTTTTTTCATAGTGATTTTGTTGTGTATCACCCTACATCATGATTTTCCCTATTTTCCTTCACTGAGTTAAAATAATGTGGAAGATCATTCAATATGTTTATTTTTCCATATGATATTAATATATATATATGTCAACATTTGAAAACTATTTTATTTATACTCTTATTCCATTGGACATGTGATATGTCATATTTCATTTTTATTTGGTTATGAATTGATTTTGAGAGGAATAATTTTTTTATAAAGAAAGAAAAATGCTTTCTATGAGTGGAAATTTATTTGTTTTTAAATGTTTTAGAAACCTATTTTATTCACAAACCAATGGATTCATGTTTTTAGACACTTTTAAAATATTAGTGGTATCCAATTGGTATTTACTGCTCCCACCATACTTTTTTAATTACGAATTTGTATCCATTGTATTGTAAAATATGTGTAATGGGATGAAATTCATGTTGATGATTACTATATGAGATCTTTATTTATTTATAGTTGTCTAGGATGGTAGTGACTTGTTGTTACATATGGATAACTGTATATATTGTTTTAGGATCTATGTTTTTATGCTATTTGTGTTTTCTATTTAGACCTTTTATCCAGATTTTATATGTGACCTTTTTAGTTGTGTATTTAAAATATGATATATTATTTTTTTCTCATATGATACTAAAATAAATTCAATATTAACAAATTTATATTGAAGTTTTAATCATTTCATAATTCTCTTATTTATTATACATAGGATCTAGTGTCTATCCTATTGCATATGGGAACTCTGGTCGGGTCTTCTGGTGGGTTGATTCATGAAAAATTATATGTTAACATGTGAATTTTTTTTAATATTTTTCTAAGAGTCATAGGTTGCATTAAATTGTTTTATCCTCCATGTGTATCATCATATTGGGTCTTAAGGTTATCGATTGACTGGATATTGAACTATTGGAAATTGAGAGGTTGTGGGGTAGTTTTTTGGCCAGCTCACATCCAAAATGAATATCATGTTAACATGGGATGTATGAGGGATTATAGTGTTATTAATGATAGTTTTATCCCTTAGGATTCAGATCGTTTAATTTAATTTATGATTTATGAGTTTTATTCTATACTAAATAGTTTTCATTATATTTTTTAACATTTTATGTCCACTCGATGAAAAATTAACTCAAAATCCATGAGAGTAAACAATAGAGAAATACACACAATAGAATCCTCATGTTGAACCAGTTATATTGGAAACTATAAAGAGGAAAACATGGTGTCACCCATCTCTTCAGGGGCTTATTCACTACACGTTTAATCAAACAGCACCTCTAGATAGGCTATTTGGAAAGATGATGGTTTATTCTTTTGATATAATGTCAGCCACGACCCCTAATAGATCCCTAGGTGATTGCTATGTTTTTTTGAAGTATGATAGAGAGAACCCTGAAAGTCGTATGGAGACCTTTCACATCATTGAAATTCTCTCTTCTAGCTCCCCCTTTTGGCTTAATAGGCTGCTCTCCTAAGCATTATAAGCCTAGCTGCTACTACTTGAGTTGTCGCTGCTAGGTGAACTCTTAATTAAGACGATTATTATTTCCATGTTTTATAATATGGTTCACAAACATGTTAACAAATTTATTACAATAAATTGGATCAGATTTTTCATTTTTTTCTACTACAGTACCTCAGCGTGACATGAATGACTATGGCTCGATTATCTTGTTCTAAAGAAAGGGGGTGATTATATTTTAATCATGCATGAAGTAGAGTGTTATCCTAAGGAGATAGAGGTTGGACCAACATCCATAAAATTTATAGACCTTATTTATTTGTCAATGGCTATGTGTTTTTTTGATACATGTGAATATCTATCCTTTGTAATATCATAGATTATTTATAAGTTTGAATTCAGTTTGGATATTATGCCTTTCTTGATGACCCTATACACTATGTTTAGAATGATTTTTGTAGTATTGAGTTAAATTTATATGGGTTTGGGTGATGAATTCAAACTAAAAACCCGTTTAATACTTTTTTGTTCTCAACATTGGAAAATATTATCTTATAATTTGATATATTGGAATATTATGCATAAATCCCATATCGATTTATATCATCATATGGTATAGGTTCATTCTCTCTATTGTGTGACCCACCTCTTATAGGGTGATTGGGATCAATGATCAAGGAGTCGAGGACCTATTTTTTTGGTGTGGGGAAGATTTCCTATCGGTATTAATATAATTTTTAATTATGTTGATCAACATATTAATATTCCTCTTCATATAGTTTCATTTTACTGTCCATATAATTTTACCCAAAAATTCTCTTGGCTACCACCTCATTGGTAATTTTAGATCCCTATATGTTTTATTCTTGGGAAAATACACACTTTTATAACTTCATACCATATAGAACCCAATGAATTAAAATAATAATTTTATCATCTTGAGGATCCCCAGTATAAGAGAGTTATTTAACCTAGTATTTCTCGTTCAGAATCACTAGTGGTCCTTGAAATGAAAAGGGATATGATTCTCCAACTATATATTAATTTCCATAAACATGACATATATATAGTTTTGAAAAAATATAATATTATTAGTACTGATGGCATTTTTTATTTTCAGAAGGGTTCTTGTTGGTTTAGGAAAATTTATCTAAGATTATGGTACCAACAGATGATGGTCTGAGAATAGTATATTCTTAAGATGGTGTTTTAATATAGGTATAAGGATTTTTTGTGTTTTGATATACCTTTTTAAATTTAAATTTATCTTTTGATGATTATGGAATTAGTGAACAAAATATTACATTAGTTCATATATTCATTCATTGTTATTTTTTGGGATGATACATTATATAACTCTAAATCAGAGAAGGATCATAATGAGTATTTTACTATATTCGGTGGAATCATGAGAGAACATTTTTTACTAATAAATCTCTCCAAATATTATTTCTGGATTAATGTGGTGAAAATTCTAGTCCATGTTATTTCTGGGATGGTTGTCTTAGAGGATCTTGAGAAGATCCATGTGCTGATGTATTCGAAGAGGGACAGAAATATTTTTAGGATCTGAAGATTCTTTGGATTAATCAGTCAATACCAACTCTTTGTTATAGAATTTATCTAATGTTGAATCCCATATGGTATAGTTGATCTGTAAGTGTATAATATTTATATTCATTAAAAAATTCCAATGATTTATTAGGAAGATAAAATGGAGCACTACTTCAACTATAGTATTGATTATTCATGAGTTGGTTGGGGGTTATTATGTTTCTTACAAAATTGTAGGTATTAATTTGTGTATTGTATTGATTTATAGGAGAGTGTTAGTAGATTATGTCTCTTTTTAGTAATTTTTTCATTAGAAAAATACCAAACCCACGATTTAGATTTGGTTGTCGTGATGAATCCACATAATATAGGGCTCCACTACCACTATGCTGAGTGGTTTATAGTGTATTACAACCATAAGAGTCTAATGTATGCCTTAAATTAGAGAGATATCTTATTGATACTAAGATGGTGGTTGTAGTATGTTCAAATTATTGACTTTTGGTTACTTAAACAACTATTAATGATATTTTTTTCATGGATTGTTTGAGTAGTAAATTAATGAATCAGGAAGTGAAGGAATCCGTGGAAGGGTAGTCCTTGATGAAACTATCTTATGAGATGGACAAGTATTATGTTATTGGTTATTTTTATATATTCATAAATTATAATGATATATGGAAATAAATGGACGATCATATTTGATACAGATAGGATAATGATGAAATGTGTAATTGATTTAGGGGGAATCATTATTGTGGGGAGAGATTTCAATATTGGTCTTTCAATATCAATGTTTCTTTGTGCTACTAAGGAATGATGGTTGTTCCAATTTAAATGATATATGATTTTTTGGATACTGGTCATGGTCATGTTTGTTTGTGCACCCCAAAGCAATACAGATGTACCCTATCTGGAGAAGTTATTATTTGTGGACAGGAATAAGATGACCAATTTCTAGTTTTGTGTCTCGATGCTTCACATGTTAGATGAATAAGGTAGAACATTAAAAGTGTATAGATTTATAAAAAATTTAACCATTCCATTATTGTAATGAGATAATAATTACATTGTATTAGTGACTGTGAAACCCAATAATACATGTTTTAATGATGTGGTATATGTTATGATTTACTAAATAACACAATAAATTCATTTCCTCCATATTAAAGAGAAAGTTAAGTTTAGGATCATGTGAAAATACATATATATTAGATATTTTATTAATTAATAGTGTGATATCAGAAATCATTTATAAACAAAAATATTTCTTTAAATCCCAATTTTTTGATGGATTATTGATAATGATGAGTTCTAAGTTAAATATGATCACAACATCACATCTAGATATGGATTACCAAACTAAGAAATCCATTTTTACTATATAGGACACGATATGAGAATGAGTTCCTAAATTTAGTGGAAAATGGGGGAAACCTATGAGAACATTTGAGTTATCCTATATCAATACTTACTCGGAATTGATCTGGATGGTTCCATGTGAGGTGTTTTACCGTAGAAATTTCTCAGTCACCTCTCAATTAAGAATATGTTGGAGAATAGTACTTTGTTAGACTGAGCATCATTCAGGATATAAAAAATTACATAAAATTTATCAATATGTTGATATATATAGATAATTTTCATAAGAAACATATTTTTATTGATTTAATTCTCCTATGGTCTTTCAAGTATGAGATAAATATCTTCTCTTCATTTCCCTTCGGTAGAAACTAAGTGTTTAGATAAGTAGTTAATTTTTAAACCTATTTACATTAACTCATTTTAAATTGTGGAGTGACATATGATGTTGGATTATAATTTTGTAATAAATTTACATTTGATATATATCAAGGATGTGTTCCACGATTCCTATAGGAAAATGTACAATAAATATCATTCCCATGTTATTGAGCTAGATGAAGTCAAAATATATCATGACACCTCAACTGTTGAAAGACCAGTTTAGATATTGTAATGACACGATCAATTAAATAACATAAACATAATCAGTTATTTCTAAGTAAGATAGATTTTTAATTGGTAAAACTGTGATACATGGGAACAAGAATCCCTAATGACGCAACAATGGCCTTATCACATATTGGGATCACGACCTTAAGCCTTTCTATGTTTAAAAAAAATTCAATAGTGTGGAGAATTGTCACACCCCAATAATTATAATTAGGAATGGATCCCATTTTCCCATTAGAATTCAAAATTTTATTTATTTTCAAAGAATGATTTTCTGTAGTTTGTGGAAGTTGTAGACCTTCAACTAACTGGTAGAGGACATCAGCTATTTAGTCCTAGTGGTATAATACATAGAAGTAACCAAGTGAACATTGATAGTTGTTGGGATTCTATCTTCTCCCTAGTGTATGTTGTGGAGGTGAAAAACATTTCACACACCCGCCAACATATTTAGGGTATTCCACAAACTAGTTGGTGGAACTCTTATAGGTGTATCAATTCATTATGTAGTCACTGATGATTTGGTTGGGGAAAACTATAAGGCAATGATAACACTGGGAAGGCATTCTGGTATTTTCTAAAATTTTAGGTTACGAAACTGACAACAATTATATTTAATTTTACCCATATTGACATGAAATCAATTTTCCCCATTAAAATTCCCCAATAATAGGTTTTTGTCTCTCTCTCACTCCCTAATTGAAAATATCCACGTCTGTTGAATAATATGTATATGTTGACAATAATTTCTTGATTTGTACCCATATGATTATATTTCATATTTTTTTATAAATGTGTTTATTTATATTTGAGACTACTTCATTAGATCTAGTGCGTAGAAAGAGAATTGATTTTATTTATCACTCATCTCATTTGTCCATGACATGATCTCTTAGACTCCCATCACTGGTGTTGAAGGTAGTGTGGTTTTAATCAAGATTGTGGTTAGTGTCTCTATCCGTTGGTCAAACCCATGTAATTATTTATTTTACTATGATTTTTTCCTTTGGTTTTGAATATAAAAATATGTTTTATTCTTTTATCTATGGTTATGTTTTCATAAAATGCGTGTTTGATTTAATATTTTTGAGATACATTTTTGGTTTGTTATATTTACTCAATTAAGATTTCAAAAAAGGGATTTGATTTTTACAGATGGATGTATTGTGATATCTCTATAGTAATTTAATTTATGAAGATGTTGTCATATAATTATAATGGACTTTCCAATGGAAAATATTTTTTGAATCATAGATTTTCATTACATGAACATATATAATAAAACATTGGGAGACCATATGTTACGATGTAAAACTAAACATGGATGATCCCTAATAGATTTATATATCACTAAAGTGGTTCTTATGATTTGGTGGAGGATTTTGGTCCAATTTATCTTGGATTAAGGTACCCATATTTTAGAATTCATAGATGACAATATGTGTAAGTTTTTTTGTCTTAGTGTTCTGGTTGGGTACACCCATATGTCATGAATTTCCCTCTTTGGATGATTTGAGATTATATTATGCACTTGATCCTTAGATATACTAGTATTTTCACATTATAATGATATAGTTATTAATTCATGATAACTTTTTTTATGACATTGGATATGTAATAAGTCATTTTTATCAGTTTATTTGATTATTAAATGATTTGGAATGGAGGAATATATTTTATGAAAGAAGAGGAAAAGATGATTTATGAATGGAAAATGACATCTAAAATTGAAAAGAAATAAATAAAATTCACTAACTCCTTTATATTTGGGGTTTGACATGCTCTTCAGTATTTATGGTGTCATACTGAACATTATTTAACCCACATTATTTTTTCCCATTAAGAATTTGTGCTTTGGTTTTAGGAAAATGGAATAACTTAATGTAGAGAGATAACCTACAATATTTTTTTGACTTTATAGTAGGTTGCGATAGCGGTGACATGTAGTCATAGGGACATAGACCCATGGGGTATTTCAGGATCTATGTTATGATAGAATTTTAGTTTTCCACTGATACATTTTTATATAGATGTTGGATGTGTGATGTTTGGGTTTTTTTGATATATGATATCTTATGTTTTTTTGACAATCTGATTTATTTTATTGTATGATATATCATTTTATAGTTATTTCATTCTCTAAATTCACTTTGTATGATACCTATGGGCTAGTAACCAGTCTATGGTGACTCAGAACTTGTTTGGAACCTTATGGTGGGATAATTCAAGATACATTATGGGTTGACATGGGTTCCTCTGTTACACTACCTTCCCATTTCATGATTCATTGTGTAGTAAAACTATATCCACAAATTCAACAATAAATTTTTATTTCAATAACTAAAATAATACGTCTTGTTTCTCCGTATAGTAATGACTTGATCATATAGATTAAAAGTCTCCACTTTTTAATATTTAATAATTTGAATATTAATACACACAATATCATGTGTATTTTAATTATGGAGACAATAGAATAGCCCCTTATATAATTTTTTTGATTTCCAAAAAAAATTTATCATTGTGGTTGAATTTAACACCACATGCTTTGAGGGTATGCTTCTTCTTAATAATACAATAGTGTGTGTTGTACAAACCAAGAGTTCAAACGTACAATTACCTATCAAACTAGCTATATAAAAAAAGGTTTCTGAATAGTATTAACTGCATTATTAATTTTAAATATATCCCATATATTTATAAAATTCATATTGTTTTATTAGACTTAATATAAGGACAAATTCAAGTTATCAGATAAAAGAATTTTTTTTCAATAAATGCAGTTTTTCCACCTTTTAATTGTGAACTCTTTTTAAATCCAATATTTGAAACTTTTGTATATTAAATTTTTTATGTCTAATTCTTATTCATAATAGTTGCATAAAACTTTAGTTTGGATAAAGGTTTGGTCATTTTTTGATAACTTTTTTATTTTGATAAACCTTGAAAAATACTAAATTTTAATTGGAAACAACTTTTTAAATCAAAATAATTTATTGAGTTAAATTATACATATGAGTGGTTTTAAAGTAAAATTAAATTATATTTTCTAATTTAATATATTTTATGTCATTATAAGTACTTTAACATTTTAATTGGACCTAAAAACATATATATATTTTAATTTTTTTTACTTCTTAAAAACTCGCTTTTTAGTTTTGACAATGGGAATTAATTTTAAAATAATTTCTTTCATCCCTAGGATCTGAATTTGGAAACATAGATTATATATTTAGAATTATAAGGTCCAGACTGTGTTAATAGGTACCTTTTATTTTTTGACATTATGAAGAGTAACTTCAATAATTATTTTCTTTACAATGGTTAAAGGATGAATCTAGTAAATAAGGGTAAAAAATAATATTATAATAATACTAAACTACCAAGGAACATTCACTAATCTTATTGGATGTGATATGTTTGACAATGTTCTTATTGGGGTATATTTTGGGACCCCATGGAGCCACATGGGTGTAAAAATGACATTTTGTAACAATTAATTTAAAGTACATAAAAATATAACATAATCATGTATCATTTACTAAAACAATTTTTATATGGGGTTATATAATTGATATCTCCGAAAATAAATAGTAATTGTAAAGATAAAATGATTTCCTACATCGTTATATTTTTTTTATAATTTTTAGACATAATATAAATAATTTTTTTATGATAGAATAATGATTCAGTGATTGCCTCATTAATGAATGATTCAAATAAATATATTTATAAATATTAATATAAATATAACTTAAACATTTTTATTCCATAAAAAATTTTATAGATGAAATTTACATATTAGGGATGAAATAATTCAATGTTTTCTAAGGAGTCAAATATTATTTCTTTTAAAAAAATAATTTACTAAATAGGGTCAAAATTAACATAAATGGGTTTTTAAAACAAATAATATCTTATTAAATGATATAAAAATCCTAAATGTGTAATGTTTAGACAAAAAACATATATATTTATTCAAATTTAATAAATTATCCATTTTAGGTACTATTGGAATTTTATTGTATTGATATTAACCATTTAGTATGAAAATAATAGAGTACATAGTAAGAGTTAACTTATTTTAAAAAAGGGTTATATCTAATTGATAAGGTTATGTTTATGACCTAAAGATGTCTAAAACCTATTGGATGAGAGTATTTCGACCCATAATAATCTTATCCTTTAAATAAAACAATTTATAGAAACTACAATTGGAAAATAATTTTATTATAATTTAATATTTCAAGCTTTTACTAAAGTGCCTTTACATATCTTATAAAAGGGAACCTGCCTTTCTCTTTAATTCACAACTCCATAGACCTTTCACATGTCCATCCCATGCCCATATCTCCACCATAATTACCTCAATTACTCTTAGAGGAAAAAAAATTGATAGAATGACATCTTATGGGGTCATTTGGTTAAAATAAGAAAAAGATACCCAGAGAATATATAATTTTATTATCCCTTCTTTAAAAGTTATTTTCTTTTCCTACTTCCTATTACTATGTTGTTACCATAATAAAATAATAAATCCAAAATATAATATATATTGAGATGTTTTTACAATTATGGTATAACCATATTCCTCTTTTTACCCATATTATGAAAAATAATACCACAATGTATACGTACATACGACTTACCATCTCCACGATTTGGTGTAAATTTTTTTTCTTGTGAACTTTATTTATATGGGTATCAGGATGAATATATTGGATGTAAAAAATAAATATAACATGATATTTATTATCTAAAATTCATATTCCTTCCAATTATATATCATTTAATCAATAATGTAATGATATCATCGCTCGTGCGTACGTACAACTTTCTGTCTCCACGATGCGATAAGATTCATTATCAACTTTAACTATCCAAGAAAGATTATAAAAAATATATTATTCATAATTATGAAATAAATGAAATAATTAGTCTATTGGATATATATATATATATATATATATATATATATCTGTGTGTTTATTTTCATATATGTCATTCACTTACTTCCATTCAATACAATGAGAAAATGGAAACATCATTCATGTGTACGTACAACCTACAATCTCAATGAACGGTGTATTCCATTTTATATATTTATCTATTTCATATATTTATATAATTAATATATATATATCATATTATACATTATTTAACTATTTTAATCATGATCTATGTAATATTATCAAGAATAACAAGTGAAAACACACACGACAAACAAAGCGATCATTACTTGAAATGTTGCATTAACACGGAAATGTTAATAAAACGATAATATAAAGTCATAAAAGAATCATATATGATATCATAAATATTATTATGATTCTGATATAAGTTATTAATCTGTTTAATAACAATATAAAACAATTTCAGACACATTTTGAGAGTATCATATCTAAGGTACGGGTTAATTCCTCAATCTCATTATTATCCAAGTTGGTTTCTGTGTGAGTATTAACTGGGAAATATTTATCATCCCTATCCATGTTTCATAAATGAGTTTTAAAAAGGATTATTTTTAAGGGACTTTTTAACTAAAATATCATTTTAATTGTTTCAAATATTTATTGTTCAAAACCTTTCTCATTAATGTATGTGTTTTCAAAATGGATTGAATGTTTTATTTATATGGACATGAATGTTTGAAAATGTTAATAATTTTCAATGGATTTAAAGTGTTATGGGACACTTTGATCGAAAAATATATTTAAATATATTCCTTAATATATTGTCTGTCTTTTATATGATTTCATGAAAAAGTTATATTTCTCTCAGAGATTTTAGACAATCATTTTCAATTATGTCAACTTCATTTACTAGATTTTATTCTTGATTGAGGTTAATTTATTAGAATACAATCCTCCATGTTTTATTGAATGAGTTATGATATTTTTTGAATATGGATGTTCTATTTTTATACCATCCATGGTTTATGGTTAAAGAATTTACATTTTGTATGCTAGTTTTCATGCAAATGATTATATTATGTTGCACCCTTTCATATGAGGAATGAATTGGACTTACTAAGTGATGGGTGGTGCCCTCTATAGCCCCTCAGTGCATCGGTAGGTTTCATTAGAAAAATTAGTGTCTTGGAAGAAGGAATTGAAAGAATATTGTTTAATGGTTTTGGTACAAGTACATGACATAGTAGTTATAATGTCCGACATTATGCATTCCCTCGTTATGAAATTAGTTATTACATGTGATTATTCAACTAGTAGAATATAAATGTTCAAGTTTATATGGTAATGTTTGATATATATTTTCCAAATTATGTTCATGTTTGTGTTTTAAAAGTATTTTGTTTTTATCTCACATATTTCCTTAATGTTTATAGTTTCTGCTAAATTATTTACCCTAACTGAGTGTTTGAGCTCACCCCTTTTTTAATTTTTATTTTCCTAGGATGCCTAGAAGTGTATTATGATTGATATGAAATGTTAAACTAGGAGAGTAATGGCATTTTAAAAGGATTATTTATGTTCCTTTTTATGTTATAATGTGTAATGTAACATTAATGTATATAATTTATTTTCCAAGACTACTAAACTGATCTGTGCTTTGGGACTTCATTCCTTGTAATCATGTCAAATTATTAAAATAATACACTGGCTCTAGGTAACTGGAATCGAGGCGTTATATCAAAATACCATATGACCCATTATTTAAATGAATACACCTTCTTTATGTTTTCTATTCTTCCGTTATATTGTGAAATTTAATTAATATAAATATTAAATCATTATCCTTTAATTCATTTTTCATTGATTATGATAATATATATAACCATGATATTTCAATAATATATGAACCACCCTAGTATTATATAATTTTTTGATAAAATAAATTTAATAATATCATCGAAATTTATTATTCTAAATATAAGAAAACATGTTTAAAATTTTTTATTCAATTACAAATATTAATTTGAAAAAAATTAGTTTTTTAATCTTGATAATAATCTCACGTCTTGTGCCTTAAATATATATTTTCCTAAAATATTAATTATGAGTTATAATTTAAATTTACTAATTCATTCAAGATGGTGATCTCTAAATGGTAATATGTATTAGGATATGGTGATTACACACTACATTGTTTCAGTTATGAACCAAACCCTAGTATATCAGCGGTGATTCTTTACTTTATTACATTGTAATAGATAAAAGAATCAAATCCTAAAGGACTAAATAGTTTAGCAGTTTTGGAAAACCAAATTACATATATGATACCCATTTTAAATTTGGAATTTCAAGTGAAATATAATATATAATTAAACAAATGCCCTTCAGTATTGAAATCTCATTCAATGATCTCTTCTTCATAAACTGGGGAGAGGAAAGAAAATATGTTTGAGATCAAATAATCAGTAAGGGTTATATACAATAGAAAATATAATGAATCAATAAACATAATAAATATTGAAATTTAAATATTTGAACACATATTCCATTTAACAAACATGGAAATCATTTGGAGATTTTTGAAAATCAGTATTGAATGGTAAATAATAGAAAACAGATTCTATTTAATCAATAAACTGAGAATGAAATAAATACATTGAATTTTTAATAGTAAAAATATCTTGGATAATAATAATAAGTGAATTATTAATAATTTAAATTATTGATTATCATACACCATCATTCCTTAATAATTGGTACCTATACTATCAAGACTGTTCAAAAGACGGTTTATAACATACTAGGTAAAAACCCATCTAATTTGGTGAAAAAACTCATCTCTTGAGAAGATCAATGCATATCAGGGATTAATTTATCATGTCACCAACATGTGTCATACCAATCTTGAGAATTACATATACGTAAAACTTTTTATTAAATTCATAATAAATGTGTCTTATCAATTAACTATAGATAATAAATGTTATACATTTATCAATAAATCTCCATTTAATTAAATTGAATTTAAAGTAAATACCATATGTAAAAATGTTATATGGTTTAGGAAATAAGAAAATACATAACAAAAGAATCTGAATATTTAATAGGAATTTAATTTATAAAGAAAATTTGTTAAAATTATGTTATTTTTTTAATAGAAAGAAATCAATCCTAGAAGAATGTGATATTGCATAGAATGTTTTAGAACATGGTAAAATTCATGTCAAAACCCATTGGTTGATATAAATAAAATTAGAACATAAATTACCATTAAGAATGAATTATTCCTAATATTTCATGTCAAATGGGGTGTATATACACCACATAAAGGGGAATTTGCGCTTAATAAAAGATAAGTCTCAATAGGAAGAAAGTTAAGATGAAAACCCTTACATTACGATTCCTCTTGGTCAAGCATTCACTAAAATCCAATATAATGGTTTAAGAATTTTATTTTCCTTATCTAGAAAAATATTAATTCTTATAATATCATATATTATCATTTTATAACATCTTATCACTCATTTTTTTAATAATATTTATTTATTTTAATTGACTCAAGTTTTGATTATCTAGTTTTTTGAGAATTTTTTTACCTTATATGCTTTTCTCTTACATTAATCATCATTTAATAATCACCAGAAAATAAACCATGTTTTAAATATTGTATATATTCACTATATATGTTTTTATTGTAATCCATAATATTTTTTTATATGAAATAAATTTAACCATTAATGCAGATGGTAGGTCGTACGTATGCATGAATGTAGTGATGGTACTAAGGTCACAAAGGTAGCCAATGGGTTGGAGATTTTAAGATTGTTCATAATTGGGGTGAAGGAACTTACTATTTTTTATTATATGTGACATGATACGGTCTAAGGGACTAATGTAAATTTTATGAACATGGAAATTAAAATTGAAAACCCAACTGATTTTGATGGGAAGAAGAGCTAGATGAAAACTGATTTCCAGTGATTGTTGATCAAATGATCCATATTAGGATCCATCTAGATCATCCACATACATTTTATAAAAATCTTATGGAGCATCGGTCGTAATGTTTTGGGTGCTAGCCTGGAGATTAAAAAACACCTTTGATGCTCAGATGATCACAACAACATCAAGCATTCGTAGTGTGATGAAGAACTCTCTCTGTATGCATGGCTCAATATTATAACTCTCTCAAGAAAGCGGGTGTCAAGAGAGAGTGCCTATAATTTCTTGTGTTAATATTATATTGATAGACCATCACCGCTCATTTAAATAGTGTATGTTCTAAATACCCTATTGGGTTCCCCAACACCCATTTATTTAACGTCCACTAAATAAATGGCTATGATAAAGTAATCTACATCAATATTTTTAATTATTTTTTACATAGAAAATATAAATATATATATAATATTATTTGATAAAACTGAAACATTTAACTGAACTTGTAATTCTCTCTTAATACTAAATGAATATGGAATATTAAGATAATATTCACTCGATTTAATATTCTCACATATTTACTTAACATGAAAATTTATAAAATAAATTATACCAAATTATTCATAACATTAAAAATGTGAATTTATTTAATTATCAGGGATCAATAACTTGGAAAACACTCAAACCTTGTGGTGCATCCCACAATGTCCAATATACTTACCTAACTGAATATAGTAGATTCTTGAACATGCTATTGTTTGTGAACCTTTGGGACCATATCTCTATAGGAGTGAATAAAATCCACATACCAAGAGTGGACTCTAAGAACATATCAAGGCCTCTATGGAGATAAGGATTTTATAGGAATAAAAACCAACCATCCAATGAAAATTGTCTAATATAATATCTTTTTCTTTTAAAATATCCTAAATAAGGACACACATGTGTATCATTACCCTTTTGATTCATTATTATTTGTTTAACTAATAAGATGTATTTACCTCTAAATTGAATTTTCCATGGACATGTGAAGTAAGTATCATCCTGAATTTCTATGGTTGAGATATATTAATTCTTTAAATGGAAGTCACAAATAATTTCTTAACCAATCAACCAATGTGATACAAACAATGATGCACTCAACACATGATACCTCACCATGATTTCATTATCATGGATTTTATTGTAATCAATGTACATGATCAAATGGAAAATATTGCTAATGATATTAGATCAAGAGACCAACACACATGCCCATAGATAGGAACAAAAAATTACACCCAAACCAAGTGGTGTTCCTATTGGTATATCTATCATTATTATCTCTATAATAGATATCACCATGTGAAAACATCATGAGAAGAAGTCCCATTTATTATGGTCCCACAAAACCTGATATTCAAACATCTATTGTTTCAAGTCAATAAAATGTATCTAGACCATAATACATTTATTTAATATTATTATCAAGGTATCTTGGGGTTATCATTATTGCATGTGATCTACACTAACCTTTTGGTGTGAATATTAATCTATGTTCATTACCATTCAATACTGGATGTAGTAATATCTACACTATTATGGAAAGAATAAATCATTTTCATGTTACTATATACATTATATGGTAATCAAAATTACTATTCTTGTTGGGTCTAGAGCACCCACAATTACAGTAATTCCACATGAACTAGAGCAAACTTGATAATGAACCTAGTTAGATGTCACCTGATAAATATCAAGTTTCCACTAATTAACAGCTTTAACTGCTTAGTATGAAAATTTTTTTCCGTGTGTCTGTTATTATATATGCGACCTCTTCTCTATGAATTAAATGTCTCCTGATATGGAAACCTAAGGTATAACCCTTTTTTTGACTATCATAACAAGATATATTGGAATGTACCTATAACAGATTTATCAATATGATAAAAAATTCCTTGGAAGTTGTGATTCCACGATCTATAACAAATCCTACCACTTAATATTCACTTCGTAGTTTCCTCAGAATATACAGTGAACTCTGTTCATGTAGGTACTTCTATAAATAGAATTAATGAACTTTTATAGTTCAACACCTTATCCTAGCTATGTTATCGGATCAAATTGATCCAAATTAATTATATTCTATATCCCACAAAAACTATTATCTTATCTTTTAAAATTACCAAGTAAATATCTTTTATTCTTTCTGATGTACGATAATATATTTCTTACCGCATCACATGTGGTAATCCTTGATATAACAGATATTTTTCTACTACAAATTACGTGATGTAAATATCATTTGTTATACATATAATAGATAACATGATTTATCCATTTATAAATCATATATAACACAACTCGACAAATAATATATTCCTATTCCATTTTAATATCTACTTATTGTGTTCTATTCCTTGTGACACAAGTAACACTTATTCTTCTGAATTGTTAGAACACATATTTTTCAATAACTTGTCATTATATGTGTGATTTACTTGGTCTATGAAACCATTAGATCTACCTTAGTGGATCCTATTCCCCAGAATTTAGTTTGTGACATTAATTCAATCAACGGGGAATTATATTCATCGTGGCCTTAAAAAACTGTAAAACCAATATTTTTTTCCACATGTTGTTGAACATATTTTATTTGGAAACAATTGTGCACCCACTGAACTCTAGTAGAAAAATGGAAACTACTCATTCCAAAATGAATTCTCTAATGTATTTTTTTTACTTGAATAATGAACTATATTTTTTATCGTACAAATATTATTGGAATCCAATGGTGTCATCATCCCTTTTTATTTGATTCCTATAGAAAAAATACACAAAGGTTGGTCCTAACATCCAATGGTAAATTAGATGATAACAAAAATTTAGTTATAGAAAAGTAAAATTCTAATGGATTTAGTCATAACAACATGGTATAAAAAATCATTCTTCATTTGTACGACACTTATTCAATATTTATATAATTTCTCTTAAATATCAACCATAATATTCAATTGGTTAATCCCCTTTTCACTTTAATACATGGAATCTATTATTTAATTTTAATCAACCTTTTAAACAATAGTTTTTTACTATATACTTATTAATTGTTTGAATTATTATTTTCCTATTATAATGAATCACTTAACATGATGTATGATTATTTGTATCAAAACAAAAACTTTTCATTTAAACACATGTCTTATGACACAATGGTTAAATATATCATAATTTCACACATATGTTATCCATATTTAACTATGGTTGGTATGTAGTTATAGGATGTTGCCTTTATTTTCAAATCACATCTTGAAATATAATGATTGTTTCTCAAAGTTGAAACATTTATACTACATAAACTATAACTATGATATATAAAATGAGTTTTTTGGAATTTCTCCATGCCAATTTTTGTTGATTAGTGTTAACATGAATGAATTCATTATCAATCCTCCTCAATAATTTAATTTTCATGATGTTGATATGGTAATTTCTGTTTAATAATTGCTTTGTGGTACATTATATTGATTTATAAACACATGGAAAAGATATTCTTAAGCAAGCTAGACCGAAGTAACCCATATATTATGACCATTAAAACATCACATTCTCATTACATAATTACTTAAAGGAATACTATGATGCATATTTACCATAAGCATACCATTTTAATAGTTCAAGATCTTATGTTCAACTACTTCTGGATGTTTTGTAGAATACCATTATTTTTAAATATTTCATATTCTAAACTAAATACATCGATAATACCATAGGTGTTTAGATTTACAAAGACTAAATACCATACATGGTATATCCTTTATGTCCAATTTTAGTTTTACTTGAAATATAATTATCTTTCCACAACTGGGTAAGTATGTTTAGCATTTTATATTCATCTGTTGTTGCATATGATTCATGTATTACTAAAAAAAATTTAAGTATGATAGACCAGCAAAATTATTTCCTAAACCCAGAATAGTGTCTCTTTATGTACAACAGATTCATGATATAAATGTTTTGGTTATACGAAACTTCTTGTTCAACTAGACACATTCACTTGACAATAACAAGTTATGTGTCTCTCACCACTAACATAGGAATAAGCCTTTCTCATCCTTTTGGAGAATAGTCCATTACTTCATGTAATGATTCTATTATTTACAAGGTTACTATATTTTAATATAAAAAAGATAAATTTATTTTGTATTTAATAACTATAGGATAGTTAGAAACATTGATCAATGAATATACACAAAATGAGAAGCATGTATTTGATTCTTTACTTCAATTCGTTGGTGTTAAACATACGAAGAATTATTTCATGTAATGTGATGAGAAAACCCTCTTGTTTAATAACTAGTTGATTTTTATTTAAATACATTGTGAATGAATCTTTTTAATTGAACTTTCCATTGGAATTTTCTCATTGACTTTCAACATTCTCACCATAATAATTGATATATTAATTTTATATTAATATTTTGTTTTCATGGTGAACCTTACCTAAATTGGTAATGAAGCATTTACTCCATCATGTCCATTTAGAAAACTTTTAATGAGACTATAGTAATTGGATTTAATAGTAGGATGCCCTGAATGATAGTGATCCATATTTCATATTTACACATTGTTATTGTATATTATCACCCATTCAAATAATTATTCAATTTCCCCTCTTTATCTTCTTGGAGATCAGATTACATGTTATATTATTAATGTTCTGTTGAAGTGACCTCAACTAACATCGAATGTTGATAACAAAAAAATGAAATATCGATTATATGAATCATATAAGTGTATCCTATATGAAATTGTACAATACCACTTCCTAGGGTGGATTAACAAGTATAGTGACACCAGCACCTTGAATTTCCAATATAGTGGTATTTTGCATAAGCGCATGTACAACACTTGGAGATTCATGCTGGATAAGACAATAAACTTGTCCAAGTACTATAATAGTTTATTTTGGTATTAAATTACTAATTTTAAAAAAGAAAATTCTTGAAAATGAGTACTCCTATATTGATTAATGATTAAGGTATTATTTATCATTTTTTAATAATATGTATCCAACTATTTTATCGAAACTGTGGAACCCTCTATTCACGAATTAAAATACCCATTATTCTGATTATTCTAGTGGCAAGTATCCTTGAACCTTCCCTCATTGTCTAAATTATTTGGCTATAACACTACTCAGGGGGTTCAAGGTAGGCATTTGGCTAGCCAACTGTATTAACATGTGGTTCCAGGATGTATTGAGGGAAGTCCCAGCTTCTAAAATCGTAAGTATATTTTCATAATGTGTTTCCTAAAAAATATAAATAAGCTATATTTTCTGACTTCTTTTTAATATCTTTAGTTATGTGAACCCTATACTCTCATAAGAACTCCCCAGTAGTAAGAGGGGCCCTAAAAATTTCCATGATGAGTACACCAACACCTGGTTTTGTTCAAATTTGTATGATGGATGGTGGTTAACGACATAGTATTTCATTGAGGGTTTTTCGGGTTTTTTATTGTAAAATGCAACCCCTTTATATTAATCTTGACCATCAATGTTTTCTTGCTCACAACTAATAATTAATAGAAAAAAAATTATCGCTTCTTTATAAATATTATTATTTAATATTTTATGTATTTTCCCACTATTATGAAATGCATTAAATAATAAATAAATTCATAAATGAAATATTCTACCCTACTATTCATGACCATAAAATATTGTTTGAAGCATTAAAATTTAATGGGACAACCATGATTTATGGGAATTACTACCAAGTCATCACTTTCCTAGTGATGCATCTCACCCCCTGTCCAGTATATCCATTGTCGGTCTACTGTTTTACTCAACATGGAATTGAGTGCATATTACACCTTCTTTGTCAACGAATAAAACCTTATCGAGTAGGGGGCCACAACATGCATCATCATCATCAAGAAATAATATCTCATATTGGTGGGGTTAATGTAGTACACCATCTTCATCTAATGTACAAAAATACTCAGGCATGGGAGAGGGAAATAGGGTAGAAATGTAAATTTAGATGAGATGGACACACAAACCCATATTCAAATCAACTGAAAATAAAGGTTATGTGATGATAGCCAATTTATTTACTACATTTTAAAATCATTTCACAAAAGTAATAAACAATTAAATAAATAATTACATACATACAGAAGTTGGTTCACAAGAATAGTATGTAAGTACAATTAAATATGTTAAAGAAATTAAATTTTATTAATTTAATGTATGAGGTATTTTAAATTAAATTAAATTTATTAATTTAATTCAAATAATTTTAGTATTATTAAGTCCCTTTTTTAATTTTATTTGAATTCGAAAATTAAATTAATTAATTTAAATTAATAAAAAAAATTATCTAACTTAATCTCATGAATGGAAATAACAATTATGTTTTAAATCCATCATTTATATTTTAATTATTTTTACATTAAAACCAAAATTAAATTAATTAAATAAATTTATATTGTTTACTCGGTCCCCAAAACCACTCCTTGTCAAATTGCATGTCACGCCAAACCCATGAAGAAATTTAATGGGTCATACAACACCCATGAATGGCTTAACCGGGATATGTCATTTTTCCCAGAACCATTGTGGGTTGGGAAGACTACCCAGGACAATTTTGTAAAAAATATGATCCACTTGAACTAAATGGAGGACTATAGGGAGTGCATTATGGTTGATCAAGATGGGACCCATCAGATCTGGGCTGGGGGTAGCCAGTGGGAGGTACTAAGACTAATGAAATATCATATAGGACCTCTTTGTAGTGGTGGAGGGTGAGTCCCATAGGCCCTCATGGTGAGGTGACCTCGATCGGACAACTTTGTCTATTTGATAGAAACTGGCAATAGCCTTGACCCGAGATCATCGGTAGACGGTGAAAACAGAAGTGGTACAAGGCAGTTTCCTATTGTGACCCATTCAAACAAGTCCAGATCCTCTCAAAATGGGTTCCTCTATGGGGATATATGTCCAGTGACATTGCGAGGTGCTGGCTGGGTGAGTGGCACCACAGCGGGGGTCGATGGGTAGTAGAGGAGGTCATCACCCACTGTGGGGATGGTTGAAAAAGGTGATATGGGCAAGAGACTCCAAGTATCATATTTTACTGGATCTATAAGGGGTTTTGTGGGAGAGGTGGGTGACATAGAGGGACAACCGGCCCCCTTTTTTATGTTCAACTATTTTTGGATTGATTTTCAATTATCAGCACCACACCAAACCCCCCCTCCCCCATGGGAGTTTTTAAAAATTGGACTTTGATATGGTAGAAGAATAGAACCATCACTTTTTTCAAAGGATATTTAATTATAGTAATAAATATATAATATTAATAAATATAAAATTAATAAAAATTACAATAAATATAAATTTTTTATTTTACTTTTACAAAACCTGTATAATTTCCAATGAACCGAAACTGGATCGATGTTGGCAGGATATTTTGATTCACAAAATAATAACACCAAATAAATATAGATTGTTCATAATTTTAATACCCATAAATCTATGAATGATCCATATTAAAAAATTTAGATTACAATAAAATGGCCTTCCAAAATTGGATTATCGAATGGTTAGAACCATTACCATCGAAATTAAGACCTCTACATAATTTTATTGAAACTTATTTTTTTGGACGATCAAAAAATATATGCACTCCATTTGATACAAATTGATGGTACCAAGGTCACAACATAATATAGTGGGATGATGATTTTATATTTTTTCCTCATCTATGTGACGGATTTTTTCATCACTGATGATCTAACCCTTTGTACGGTCTAGGGATATCTATTAAATTTAAGTATAACATAAATTAATACTCAAAAACATACTTATTAATATCAGAAGTTATGCTCGATTGAACCTTTTTAAGTAATTTTTTCTAGAAAGATCCATTGTAGGATCCCTCTAAATTATCAAAATCATTTTTAAAAGGACAATAAATATAGCTTCATAATATGAGAGAATTGAGTAACAAGAGTCAGAAGGAAGGAAATTTTCATTTATCTCATTGATGAATAGTGAGCAAGTCGCTTCAACTGCTAGAGAGGTGAGTTAATGTTTCATCAGTGGTTCAAATGTTTGTGTGATAATAAGAATTTTTTTTTGCCTCACGATAGACATGTGTTATAATATAATGCATTTAATCTATATTGTTGATAAACATTATCCATTTCGATGTGAGATTCCAAGCGAGATGAATCTGACCCATTCTCACTACTTGCACAATAAGGAATGAGTCACTTTCAAGCTCGATATTATTCCAATTACATTTTTGAGAAACCTCAACTGCCTTGATGAGAGCCACCATTTCAGCTTCCATAGTAGTGGCATGTCTGTATGAACCACAAATTACTTCTAAGAAGTCTCCATTGTGATCTCTAAATGCAATTCCATATCCAGTATCTCCTGGGGTTCCTCTCGACGCGCCATCCAAATTTCATTTAATCTATCCTGCGAAGTGTGGAGTATAGATAATGTCAATAGTTCCCAAGGGTTTGGGGTAATTTCCATTCAATTTTAGCTTGCACATAACTGAAAATTCCCTCACTAAATTGTCACAATGTTATCATTTAAATTAGTATCCAATTGAGTCGCTGGAAAATATCAGATAAAGAAACATTATGCTTGAAACTTGTGTTTTCATGTCTTATTTTATTTCTAAACTTCCAAATAATATTAATTGTTTCATTCGTGCAATGATGAGTAGTATATGAACCTGTTTTGATAGCCGCATCAATAAAATATGTAGCAGAAGATTCACGATACTGGAGACTTAAAAAGGAGGAATTTCAAAGAGATCAAGGACTGTATTTCAGAGAGAGGCAGTATTCTTGTAGGATAGGAACCAATGATTTAGATCACCATGGTGTTTATGAAACAGTGGACACCTGATATACAGGGAAATACTAACTGTTTACAGGTTACAGTCCACCTGAATATTGTTCCAGTAGAGGCACCATAACAATGTGAATTTGGATGTTTGAAGACACTTTTTGTTGATATTCATAACTAAAATTTTTCTACTTTGTATAAGATGAATGTAAAGGAACATGGTGTCAAGAATACCAGTTGTACACAGTTCCTAGATCAGAATATAATTTATTTCAAGAAAATCATAGGAATAGATTTGAGAGCTATATGAGGTGGAATGGAATTCACTAGCTTGAGTTGTTATTTAATAGTTGAATTTTAATATATATCCAGATCATGAGTTCTAACATTATAAATAATAGGTGAACCTTCCCAGTTAGGCATCCATAATTTCATATTGGAGTGACCACTAACTATCCTGTGAGAGTGAATATCAATTTTATGGAAAAACATTTTGAGGCCAAGCCACACCGAGGATTATATGTAAGTGTTCCGCCCATCAATATTCCTACTGAGGAGTTTGGTTATGAGACATTCTTGAAAGAAGGATATGAGGGAGAGGATCAGGAATTCAAACTATGAATAGTACATGGAAAGACCCTCTCCCCTACCATAAATTGTGGATGCTCAAAATACAGAGTAAGGTTCCCCAACCCGCGTATCTTTGACATCCACTAAATAAATAACTTCATAAAAGTAAATTATATCAATATTATATATTATTTTATCACATACCTGTTATATATATATATATATATTACCTTATAAACCCGAGCCATTTAACTTGATTTTTGATTCCTATTAAATATTAGAAGAACCTAGAAAAAGAGAATAATATTACTTTGATTTAATATTCTCACATATTTAAAAAAATGAAAATATAATTATAAACTTTTACCTAATTATTCATAAATTTAATAATATAAATTAATTTAAATATCAATGATCAATAACATGGAAGTATCTCGAACCCCATGGTGGGGCCCACATTGTTTCTATATCTATTCAAAAAAATAGGGCGGGTTCTTGAATACACTATTGTTGGTGACTATCAAGGAATTTACATGGATTGTTGAAAATAAAATACATTGATCATGATAAGTGTCTAACAATACATCATGTCCCCTAAATAGATAAGGATTGTCATAGAAAAGAAAACCAACCTATGAACAGACATTATGTAATATATTCTCGTTGTCATCAAATATCCCATGAAGTTGGATTCCCACAAGTGTCATAATACATTTCCTACATTATTATTTATTGATATAACCAAATGGACTTACCACTAAATTGTTCTTTATAAATACTTACAAGGGTAGTACCATCCCGATCAACTGGGTATAAGATATATTTTTTCCTTAACTAGGAAGATACAAGTCCATTATTTTCCATTCAATGAATTTCATAACACTAATGATGAACCTAAAAAAAGATACATTTCCATGGTTTTAGTATCATGTATTTTTTGCTTACATTAAAATACATGATCAAATTACACAGACAAGTAATGATCCAAATTTAGGACTCTAATACACATGTTTGTATATAGGAACATAAAATGACACCTAAAACAAGTGATGTTCCTATGGGACGGTCTTTCCATATGATATCACTAACACAGATCACCAAGTGTGAAATTCATGAGAAATTGTCTCACTGTTTATGAGACCCTATCACCAAATTGTCACACATATTTTGTGTCCATTCTGTAATATGTATCTAGACAATATAACAATTGTTTAAAATTAATTTCAGAGTATCTCAAGGATCTCATTATAGCCAGTGATTTTTTATAAATTTTTGATTTGTCAATTACTATATTGAAATTACCATTCAATACATAATAAAAAACTATACACTATAATGATATAAATACGTCATGTATTTCAATCTACATACACAATATGTCAACCAAAAGTAATATTAATGTTGGTTCTAGAGAACCCACTATTATATTATGTTGTTTCCATTTTCTCATCCTGTTAAAATAATAAAAATTAAATGTTATGTATGTATATACTATTATTATATTATATTATTTTTATAATATGTTTCAGGTATTATTATTAATACCAAACATAATAAATTACATGTAATGTGTGAACAAATAACATCACGTCATGCGACGGTAGTCCGTCGTACACACAGTCGATGTAATTGTATTCCCAGCAATTGGAAATCAAGATTGTATAAGTTATATAATAATTCCAAAATAAATAAATCATAAATATAAAAAAACATAATATAAAAATAGGGTTTCCATTGTTATTACTATGCCAAATATCAGTTAATGGAGAAACGAATGACTTCCTTTTTTAAGATGGTAGACCATTATACAAATGAACGATGATTTCATAAACATTTTGATTGAATTGTGTGATTTCATATATTTAAACCTTTGCATAATAACATCTAACTATGTTGCGTATATTGAGGATATAATATAATAAGTTTATAAAAATAATAGACAGGGTTTGAGGATGAAATAAAAAAAAATTGTTGATGAACATTACCATCTTCATGTATCTTCTTTTTTGTTTTCACTAATGTTCATTATTGGATGGAATTATTCAAAAATTAAGGCATCTTGGATGAGGTTAGGAATGGGGGGAAGTTAATTGGGTATGGATTGGGTGATAAAAAAGGAATGAGAGTGGTGATTGAGTTAGGGGACAAAGTTCCCTTTTATAATGGAGGAGGAGTTCCATTGTAACAAATACAAAAAAGAAAACACTATTTGGAGGTCTCCCTTTAATAATCTATCTCCAATAATGAACCACTTTCGATCCAATATGGGATATAGAAGACATATGGATAACCAAATTGATTTTAAATGTTTTTGTTCAATTTTAATCCTTGTCTTTTTTGATTAACTACTATATAAACTCATTTTACAGTAATCGTTTTGATTAACATTAACCATTTTTACTAATAACGTACGAAAATCATTAATTATACATTATATTACATTATAAGTTATGAATATTTAATTATTGGAATAGCTTATCCCAAATTAAAATAATATAAGTTTTTGAAATTAACATAAAATTAATCCCATAAGTAGTATTTGAAAGTATGTTTTTCAAAGTGAAATTGTTCAAATTTTTACCATGTTTATTAACAAAAATAAACAAAAAAATATTTTAATGACAAAAATTGTACTAATAAATATATAATTTGTCTAATTTTACTATAAATAAAATTAAAACTACAATTTATTATAATAATATATTTTTAGTAAATGTAATTTTCAACTAAAATTCTATATTTTCACTATTCATCAAAAAAGGATACTTCATATAAAAATTACGAAAAATTAATGCTAAGATAATTTGGAAATTATGTTCTCAAAAAATAAGGCTATTTTTTCAAAAAAAAAATCTAGAAGTGTCATGATTTATTTTTTAAGAAATTATTCTACTAAAATGAAGAAAACCATATTTTAGAGAAATAAATATTTTAATACATTAAAATTGGATTTGTTTTTATCATCTACCTATAATATCTGTTAGAATATATTAAAAAATCTAGGATATATATATATATATATTTCAATGAGATCTAAATATAATTTTCATTAACTTAATTTATTATGGTAAATTCCTTTCACATGTAAATATATATATATATATTAAAAAATATTTTATTATGTTTATTTTCTTTTTATATTTATTTAAAAAATTTATTAACCAATGAATTCAACGGTATACATTAATTATTTATTTAATATTATTATTAAAGTTCATTTTATTATTTAAGAGAGAATTTTTAAAATAATATTGTTTTATTTATTTATAACTCGGTGTTTAGTGTAACACTAGATATCAATGCAAGTCATTTTTGAGTGTAACTCATGTAGACTCAGTGTTGTGTGAATTATAAGATATATAAAAAAAAAATTTATTCTAAATGGAAAATGTGTAAAGTAAATTATGTGCCACATTATTCCCTCCAAAAATAATTTCAACCTGAAATTTTCATGTATATTATCATCTTAACTGATGATTGATGGTGTTCCACATAAAATACTATGATTCCCATGTTGCATCCCCCATTTTTTAATTCTTCAGGAGTACCTTTACGAGAGGAGTTATTTAATTTCTTTTAACCTCTTATATAATATCATTAATCATGATAGGTTTTTTCATATTAAAATTGATCAGGTTCAAAATCTATTTCATCAGAGGTTGGAATATGCATTGGATCTGGCACGTATTTCATTATCAATGATATATAGAAAACCTCATGTACATTTGAGAGATTTAGGATAATTTCAAAATGATAAGACACAACCCCAAAGCTTTCAAAAAAATTGGAGGGTCCTATGTACAAGGAGATTAGTTTCCGTTACTTTCTAAATCTTATAACACCATTCCATGGAGATACTTCTAAGAAAACATGATATTGTTCATGAAATTAGAAATATTTTATTGGTTTTTCAGCATAACTCTTTATCCATCATTGAGATACTTTAATTTCATCCTAATTAGTCTTTACCAGTATTATGGTTTCTTTAACATGTTCATCCCCAAAAAGTTGTCTTTCACCACCTTTAATCAAAAAAATTGGAGAGAGAAATATTTTTCCATATAATTCTTCTTACGCCCCTATTTGAATACAAGAATAAAAAATATTTTTATTTTAACACTCTACCGAAGGTAAATACAGATCTTATATACCATTAATGTAGTGTGATATAGAAATTAATATTCCTTCCCCTGTTTGCATATTTATTTTAGACTATTCATCATTTTGAAGATGGTAAGTAGGGATCAAATGATGTTTGGATTATAAGATTTCAGAAGACTCTTCAATATTTTGGATGTAAAATGATTAATTAAAAAGAAAAATATTGATATAGGTGTCATATAATGTTACAATACATCATTAATGTATATCATTGTGAGGAACTAAAGAGGAAAATTCTTTCTAATTAAAATGAAATGTTATGAATTTTTTGGAGATCAATGATTATCCACATTGCATCGTTCATTCAAGGATTCTTTGGTAGTCTTGTGAAAAAGACCATATTAATGACATCCCATTTCCTCATAGGAAAATGGAATTGATTTCATTTATCCTCTTTTATGATTCCTCACAACATTAAAATTTTGGAAATAAAAACATTTGGACACATAATTAGCAATTTACCATATCATGTTGTCCCACCAATAATGTTCCTTGAAATCCAAATACATTCTCATGGTCATCATCATTATTAGAAAACACCATCATATCATTAATGAAAAAAAACATGAATATATTAATTGAATACATTTTTTATAATATATATAAAAAGAGATTTCATTAGTCAATGAAAATTTAATTAATATAAAATAATAATTTTCAAACCATGTTTGTAAAGCTATCTTTGAAATTTCTTCATTCATTTCTCAAAATTGGTGATTATAGGGATGAAGTTAAACATTTGAAAAAATATTTTCTCAGTCATATTGATAAAATAATTCCTCAATGTGAGGAAGAGGATAATTTTTATTTATTTTTGAATAATTAATTTACCAATAATAAATTCATATCCTAATGGATCAATATTTATTCCTAAAAAAGATAACATGGGGATCCCGATAGAAAAAATCTAGGGAAAATAATCCGTTCATAACCAAATCTTCCAAGGGATTCATAAACTACATTAATTACATAGTGTAAATGCTATAAAGTTTCGTTGATATTGGTATTTCACCAGTAATTATATGAATAGATAATTCAACTTCACACTCTGTGGGTGTCCATGTTATTCCTCCATAAATAAATCAATGTATTCATATACCTTAGGAACATGTTCATTTTAAATATTACCTTATTTATCCTAATATGTCATTTTTTATTCATCCCCACAAATTACACTTACTAAATACATTAGATAAGGAATCTAGATTAGAATCATTTGATAATGTTTCTACTGTAAAGATACTAAATTCCACATCTTCTACAAAAATCATAATTTCCTTACTATAATAAATTTTTGCTTCATATTTTGTAATCCTGTCCATACTATAGATTATATTGAAATCAAACACAGTTATGAAAATATGTTGGGAAAATATGGAACATACATGTGTTATTATTAGGACTACTCGACATATCTTTATTACAATGATGCTTCCCTTGGGGGTTTTAATAGAAAAAATTAAATTAAATTATAATGGATGTGTTGAATTTTCATAGAAAAGTTCTTAGATAAAAATTATTAATGGAATATATAAATTAGAATATAGTATTAATTTACATACAAAAACATAATTGGGTACTTCAACCAAAGATATGGTGATTGAAAAATCTTGTCCATCTCACATTTTCCTCTTCTGTGGAATATTTCCTAGATGATGGGGAATTATTTTTTATTTTTTCCCATATAACTAAAGTTTAAACAATTAATTGGTTTTATTTACTTCCACCCGATACATTATTTAACATTATTACACCTTTATCCACTACTATAATAGACACTCAATCCTTTTATCCATTTCTTGGGTTATTCTTTATACAGTTCTCACATGATGAAAATTTATTCATCTTTTTCACTTATGAATTCTCATTCTATTGTTTTTAAAAATGAAATATTCCTCAATTTATTTATCTTTTATATAATGGTTATTTAATATTATTTTTCTATTTTTGAGCCACTTAATTTTGTTTTTTATTATGATGAAAACGTTTGGGAGACTAATTCCTTTTTTGGACATGGAATAATACATTCAAAAAAGTGATAAATAATTAACTCTATTTTGTATAGGTAATCCATAGAATACCTTGATAAACATGTAAATAAAACGATATAATATGTGAATAATTATTATTACATTTTCAATAAATGAATGATCTATATCATCATATCAATTTTTTTCTCATGAGGGATTTATTTATCAAAGCTTGTATCTGTTAATTAATTAAATTCCATGTGTTATATTTCCACCCCATCTATATTATTCTATATCAATTACCACTATTTATCATCATCACCCTCGAGAAAATACACATTAAGTTAAGAATTTTCCTATTCAACATATCTCGAGGATATAAATATTTTCTACAGAGAAATAATTCATTTTTAGGATATAATCAGATTATTAGTCTAACTAATTGATGGTGGATTGTATCACCAAAAGAAAACAAATATTGGAGAAAAATTCTGTGGAATAGGTGTCACTATACAAGGAACAGTCTATTTCCAGAAATGATTAAGATGACCCAGTATTTCTATATTTTTTCTATCCTAGTAACAGTGGTATTGGTTTCCATGGAAAGATAATCTCAAAATTTTCCTTGTGTATAAATACCCACATTCCTTCCAGAACCATTTATAAACAATATAATATACTGACTTATCTCATAAAATTATATATATCAAATAATAATATTTTAATATATATATTATGAATCACAAAAAATTAATTAAAATTTAGGGATTGTTATTTTCATTATTATAAACATGGTTTCTTTGGTGATATCATTATTTTAAAATCTGTTATAATATTTTGTAAAGAAGATGTGAATTACTCTAGGAATATCTCATGGGACTATAAAATTAGGATTGATGTAAGGCCCATATTCATGTAAAAAGGATAAACTCATATCATGCCTTATAATTGCATTACTAACATTAGGTAAATCTATTCCAGAACCACATCCACATTTTGTATCCAGATAAGGGTGTGTTTCTAGGACGACTCAGATAATTAATAACTAACTAGATAATTATTGTTTTCGTCTATAATAATCATAAAATTATATTTTAGGGTTATGTTACAAAATCAGTGATTTCATAAATTACTTCCTAGGTATTCTATTAAACATGCTCTAATACAAACTATAATGAACCCAACCCCAATTCCCTAGATCTAGTTCCATACATTATTACATTGGCATAAATTCATGATTCAAATACAAAAGGACCAAAATATTATGATGTTTATTAGAAAAAATTATATATATGATACTTATTTTATATTAGGGTAAAAAAATCATATAAAATATATAATAAAAATTGAACTTTATCATTGAATCCCTATTCAAGGATTTTGTCCTCGTAACCTCGGGAAATAAAACTAAATAAGGGTGACATCAAATGCTCATCAATATGTAGGTATAAAGATCCAATCTTGCGTCCATAAAAATAATAAATATAGAAAAATCAATAACAAAACACACCTTACATTTAAATAACCTGAATATTTTTTGTGAGATAAGGAAGATCAATTTCGCATGGTAAATAAATGAAAACACATTCTATTTAATCAATAAAACCAGAATGAAATTCCTCCTATATTTTTCATAGGGAAAATTTCATCGATAATAATAACTAAAATCTATATTAAGAAATTTCTAATTATTGGGTATCATGTTTCCCAGGTACATGGTACTGTTACTGTCTTGATTTTTCACAAGATTGTTTAAAATATATCAGGTAAAAACGCATCTAATTTCGACAGCTGATTTATCTCATTAGAGAACTAATCCATTGAGGGGATTAAATTAAATTGTCCACAACCTGGTCATTCAAGTCCAATGAATTCCTTATATATTGAATAAATGATTTAATTCATTGACAATGTGCCTTAAAAAATTTATATATTGAGTAATGAATTCATATTTATATATATCCAATATTAATCAAATAAAATTCAAATTAAATACCATATGTAAAATTTTATAATGTTTAGGTAGTAAACAAATTTATCATCTTTCAGGATCAATGGTTTGAATTTCATACATGGGAGGCCTTCAATGATCTATTATTCAATGTGTAATTTATTGAAATGCGGAATTATAATATTTCTGGTGCGTTTATATAGATTTAGAAGGATATTATATCATTTTTTATATACTACACTTGTCTCATAGATTATATACACTTTTCTCTTCCATTAGGTTGGAACATGATGTAAAAGTCAAGGAATATTTATATAGGCCATCTTCAAGAGTTTATAAAATATGTATGGGGATCTGAATGCAAATTTCATGCCTAGATTCATGGCAAGGCCCTGACATTTGAAGAGGTGTCAGAGGTGCAAATTATTTTTGGTTTTATTCCAACATACAGTGTATAAATTCATGGATTTTCATGTTCTAATATATGTTCCTTTTTCTAATGAAATAATGATTATGGATGAGGAAGAAAAAAATGGTGGAAAGAATTTTTGGAAGAGTAGGATTTCATCGTCCCCCTCTTTGAGTGGTGTCAGTTCCTAGTGTATCAACTATGGGAAATGATTTCATTATAAAAAAATTGTGTAGGTCAAAGATCATGTTCCATTGATGTGGCAAGATGAGAATTATTCAATAACTCTATTCTGGTGAATTATGGATTGGTTCTGGACATGGAGAAACAAATACATGGGATATAACCAAGGAATATTAATGGTATCCTCGAAAGTAGACCTCGGAACCACAAATATCAATGAATTAGGTGACACTCACAAAAATATAGGTTTATTATTTGGAGACTAGTGTGATTAATGTCGTCAATAATGTTCAAGAATTCTGGGGAGAGGGAACATATATGATTAATGGTAAGATCTACATTTCCATAACAACATGTATTTATCTTTCTCATATCGGGTATTATCATTCAATCACATTTTTGGAAGGATTCTATCACATGTTTATTAGTTATTTTATTTCCTGAGTAACTATCTACTAAAACACCTTTGTGTGAGAGATTATACCATCTATAGTGATTCACTTAATATCCTATTGTCCTTTCTATATTTAACTATATATGGGACATCATGATATTAGAGAAGATTAAATTCGATGTAATTTTAAAAATTTAATTAGTTGAGAAGTTATCAAACTCAAATAAATTATTATAAGATACTTTCTAATTTATCCTTTATTAGATGATTGAGGTTAATGCTGACCAATGAATGGGATCTCATTATTGGCATTGGAAGAATGGTGGGATGCTCTATGTGGATTTCTCTAAATGACATCCAAATAAGTAATTCTTTTTTATTATTCACTTTCTTAAACACATTTCACTGGATATACAAGGCCTCATCTAAATTTGTATCATGAAAATTATACAACCTCACAATATAATCTACACATTGTCTATAAGGTAAATTTTAGAACAAATAGAGTATTCCAATAGATGATTGTTTTATTTGATGTAACAATGTTAAAAGACGTATTTTCATTGCTTTATTAATAAAATGAGGCTCCGGCCCCAACCTTTTAAAAAATTGTTTCTTTGTTCTTCCACTTACTATTTCACTCTTTACCTACACAGTATTAGGAATTAAAATTTCATTTTACATAGAATTAATATGATATCTTCTCAATATTCATATTATTATTCACCCTATTCATATGATACAAAATGATAACAATAGGTATTGTTGGCATCTAGTACAACCATCATTCAAAAAAGAACATAATGAATTTCATGTCCTTCTATAATAAAAAATCTCCATTCTAATTATCAAAATATTGAAATATTATCTCCATATAATCAGAATCCATTAGTCTTAATCTATAAGGAAATACATTAAAAATGGAGAGGATATATAAGAATTATTCTTTTACTAAAATGATAAATTGAAGATATCAACTCAATCAATAAAACTTTTTCTATCTTTATGATTTTACACAAGGCAAAGGGATTACTATTTAATATCACATTTTTAGTAAATCAAGTGATCGAGAATGTTTTTATCCTGATAATAAAGGAATCTCATCGTCACTTAATTACTATAATATTAATATTGAATGTTATGTTATCATCTTACAATTTGTTCATGAATGTCACATGAAAACACATAACGCATTATAGGTATTCTTATTATTATTTTATGTGCCACAATTCATGTGTGTTTAATATTCCCCATTGGAATATAAATATTTACATATTCATGTTAATTTAAATTCCTTTTTAAATATATCCAACCTCATTACTCACTTATTATTCTTCCTTATTTGTTGAAGACAATTATATACAAACTATTCAGTTATATAACACCTTATTTCTCATGCCCATGACTTTTATTCATAATATATCATTAATTTTACCCCTTCACGCAATTAAATTTCTTAAATTATTTCTCACTATCCATCATGTATCAAAATAGTACATGTTTTATGTTCTCTTCACATAAAATTTTGGGAATATAATAATCAAGAACTAGATTTTGGAAATGGTATTTGAGAAACTCTATGAATATGTGTAAAAATATCGCAATGGTCCATTTTTCTTCTTCATAGATGACAGTTCATAATTATTCATCCTAATGAAAATTAGTGATTAAAAGTCCCATGTTCTATTATCCTTGTTGTTTCATAGATATTTTTTAATCATTAAGTAAATAAACCATGACGATGCATTAATTTTATAGAAAAATATATATCTTAATGAGAAATGTGATTGATAAAAACTATTAAAGGAATTATAATGTGGTATATATAGACGATATTACAAAAAAACTTCACCGCCTCATAATCCTAGTAATAATGTAATTTGAATGTCGATATTGATATCCTTGTAGATCATGTAATTCATATATTCAATGAACCTTTTTTCATATTTCATTAACCCCACTATATGAACAATACCGTGACCTCTCTACATTTATGATGACCCCCACATGTTCATATGATAGAGGCCATTTTCTTCATAAGGATTTTTTATGCTCAAAATAATTCCTATTATAACAACAGTATCTAATCATCATATCATCTATGGATGCATATTACTCTTCAAGTGATCAAAGGCATGAAATACATCGATTGTATTCATGACCCCAAATTGATGTTCAGAATCGTATTCACTAGACATATGTATGTAAGATAGACGAAATAGAGGATTGAAGTTATCACCCATCATTGGAGTTGAATCGAAGGATAAAACCTTCTTTAGTGGTTAAATATAAAATGATTTGTTGTTCCAATAGCCATGATCAATATGTGTCTAAAGAAATTTAAACATCAATTATTATGGAAAACAAATTTAGGTGTGTAATGAATCACAAATAAAAATTACTAATAATAGAGGAATTCTTAACATGTTATTCCATTCATTCACTACTTTGATCCCTAACACCTGGGTTGGCACCCGGATACACTTCAAACATGATTCCCATAACGATTCTTCCATATCGTTGTGTAGTCCATGGGAATATGATGTTTGCCACATATACCCTATGAATGATACTACCTATACATGAGACCTCTATGCAGCCTATAGATTTCCTCTGCTTCCACCATGGCTAGATGAGGGAAGAACCTGCCCACATAAGTAATCTTGTTAGGGTCCCCTTCTCTATTTTTTTGGTTAAAATAATATTTTTTAGTAAATTATTAGTAAACTAATTGACCAATAAAATATATTATACACACCATTGGTATTAAATGTCACATCAACTATCAAGCCACATAAATTACATCACTTCTCAAAAAACATGTGAAAAAAAATTTCAATGGTCTTCATTATTTCATATTCTTCATTGTATGATCTTCCTTTATTCCACTTTTATTTTTGGAATATTGATTACAAATAGCTCTTAATAATATAGTCCCATTTATTCTCATATTTTTCATTGATGTAAACAATGTTTCATGTCCATGAACATAGTTCCAGATGTTTTAGACATTATTTATAGTTCAAAAATCATCAAAGATATACTATTAATTTCATAAAAAGAACTTATTTTAGATTATAAGTCTTAAATACATTTTTATTCATCTGTTAATACAACATAAAATCAATTTTTTAGTGATCATGGATGTCATATATATATTAGCATCATTAGTTATTCCAACTTTTGAATCAAATGGAAAATAATAAAATGTTACTATTTCATCGACTACTACTAACAACTAATATAAACCATTTTCAGAAAATAAAACTCATTAAAAATGTGGGCTCATCGTACATAGAATGCTTCATTACTATAAATGGAGAAAAAATATCATTGGAATATAGATATAATATTTTAGTCAGGGGGATTTTTAATGAATGTGGAATTGTATCACATAAAAAAATAAAAAAAATGAAACTAGTAAAAAAGTCTAAAAAACATAATTTTGGTATGAAAAAACATGATCTCCATAAATAAATTCAAAAAACATTGATATATGAAACGAAATAAGTAATTCATGTTATATAAAGTCTTTTAAAAGATTATATTTATTTACATATTAAAACATGTTAAAAAATTCCAAGATTTGAGTTAATCAGTATTACCTTATAAATTGATATTTTAATTGTATTCAGTATTGAAATATAGATGTAAACAGTACATAGATTAATATTCTTCATTAATAAGAAAAATATATTCAATAACCTTTGTTCTTTATAAATGGTAGCCATAAGACTATGGTTTGACAATAAATGATTTTCTTGGCCATTATAAAATATGTAACATGAGCATAATGTTATCATATTGATTTTAACTAGAAGAATATATAATTAATTGGGGGATTTTATGATCATAATATCTATTAAAAACATAAAAGGAATTATAATTTATAGTTCTCATTTATGCGTATGATATAATATTTAATATAATATATAATAAATATTTGGGTGAATTTTCTAATATATGGATCACAATAATCTGTTGAACCATGATGGGAAATAAACTTATATTCATGGGTTATTGTTTTTTTGAAAATATGGAAACATATTTATCTCTCAAGATAATTACACAAGATATTTATTGAATAAATTTTACATACATGATTAAAAATCAAATAAAGGTTAGAATCGGTCAATGGAATTATAAGGATGGTAATTTTGTTGAACCAACATTTCATAGTATGATAATTTTAATCATACTATGGTAGACCCAAGAAATGATAGATATTGGTTTTGAAACATATTTAATGTCATGTTTTGAGAGTAATGTCAAGAAAGATTACCTCGTAGATGTGAAATGGATAATGGGTTACATCCAAGGTACACTTTTTTATTTTAAACTAAATATGATTGAAACAAATACTAATTTTTCTGGGATGGTAATATAGTGGAGATAATGTACAAAAGTTTTGGTTCATAATAAATTTTAATTAAATCTGTTGGATTTTTTTTTGAAGAAGAATTAAACATCATTCCAAATGAAAATAAAAATATTAAAACATATTAGAAAAAAATAATTCACTTAAAACTTATTGGTAAATATATTTTTTGAGGAAATATATGATGAACAAAAATATCCAACTGTGTACATTTTATAAAATTATTTTGACAGATTTTAGAAAAAAATAATGTACAAGACTTTCTTGATATTAATATTTAAAAATTATTTAATAATATAAAAAAGATCCAGATCATGGCCGGAACATAATATATAATATTATATATTATGAGATATTTATTGAAATAATGACTAAATAATAGGCACTCATTTATTTGATGAACTGTAATTGGTCCTTGGTGCTTAACCACATCCATTATCATGATGATGTTCTAATTTTTCCATATACCATTTTTACCTAATTGATTTTTTGTGTTGCATGATTTGTATGTTATGTGTTTTTTATTTTATTGATAATGAATGTGATTTAGTATACATAAAGTATAATTCAAATTCTAAATTTTGAGAAATACAATATTTTTAACTAGTAGTGCTAGCGACAAGTGGTTTTAATGATGGGATTCTATTTTCAGGGGGATGTATATGGAATGGAACTCAAGGGAAGTTATGATACATGGAGAAAAAGAATTAATTTTCATCAATATAGAAGTTAATTAGATTATTAGAATGTTTTATTTCGTGATACATGGTATACTATCCGGAAATATTTGTTTATATTCTATTAAATGGTCTTGTAGACTTAGAGAAATAGGTGAGACATTATGTTTGTTCTAGAAGATTGAAAATGTGTCTATTTATTAATTTAAAATTGGATAGGCATAGAAACTATTGGAGAGTAATTTTTGAACCAAAGTCATATTGGATAATGATAGATTTTTAGGTTCATTCCAATCGAGTTAATGAAGAGATGTTTGATGTGGCTGAATTATATGGACAGATTTGGTGAGAGGAAGAATAACTTTTTGGGTTGTATGTTCTCCATTTTTTTGAATGATAAAGGGAATGGGGGAAATTATAAAACATGTTTTTATATTTACAAAATTAAATTATGTTCAAAAAAATATGGGAAAACATTGTATGTACATTTTTTAAAGTACATATAATGTTTTCTGTGAAGCATATGTGTCCATCTATGGATTTTGAATGTAGTATTATTTGAGATGAAGAGGTTGTAATAGATTGTGAACAACGAAGGAGTCTTGAATAATTTGAATATAAGTAATACTGTTCCTAATTGGTCAATTTAAGTAGATATATTTTTCTGAATGTAACCTTGACACAGAGTCTATATAAAATTTAATTTTTTGTAATTAAATTATTTGAATGTTTATTAGGATTTTCTTCCAATAAATAACATTCTAATGAACTCATTATTGGTCAATAAAAAAATCATGGATTAGATATTAAATATAATATCATTAATGTATTGATTTTTTATAATGGAAAGTGAATGTTAAGATCTCTATTGTGTGAAGAAGAGATATTCACAAAGTGGAAAATCTATGAACTCAGACCATCCACAATAGTAAACTACCTGAATCAGTTTTTGAAGCACTAGTTAGGGAACATGTTTAATAAATGGGTTTTTATAAAATATATCATTATGTACAAATAGTTAAGGAGTTCCCTGAAGTAATATATACTTAGATGTCTCAAAAATAACATGTTTTAGGTAATGATGTTTCTATGATAAAAAAATAAAATTAAAAAAAACTTATATATACTGACAATATATGGGGATATAAAATTCATTGGAGAATAATATAATGGAAATTATTATATAAATAAAAGAATAAATTATTAATAACAAATAATCAACCATCATATTGATAATATATTAATACATTCATCTAAATCTTATAGATGTAAAACATTTTTTGGGTATAATCTATGAGAGGAAGTGAATCATTCAATGAATATAATTATAAAGGTAATGAGATCGAAATTGAGTGATTGTGTTCAATCTATTATATCCACAATGTAAAATGAAATATATTAGATTCAGTTAAACTATCGCAACATTTATTATATTCTCATAGTATTAACCATTATAAGGGAACCTTGTAAAATTGTTGCCTTCGGTTTTAATTAGATTATTTTTTTATTACAATGACTATAAAAGTTACAATTAATGGTTTACTAAATTACTATGAATATTGTAAAATAAAAAAGTAAAAAAAATGTTCACAACTTGATTCACCCCACCCTTTTCATGGAATCCATGTTTAGAAGGAAATTGTAAATGATATAAAAATAAATTTTCAGAAATTCTGAACTATCATCACAAAATTATTAAAAATAGGCAAATGAGTAATAATACCATTTTTAAAAAATATTGTTACATAATTCATTATATATGACATTAATTCTTTCATATTCTACCCAAAATAAAATCATTACTAAAAACTTTACAAATTACTAACTTTTCATACTTATACGTATGTTTATTATTTGGATGTTACATTCAATGATTCCTCCCAAGTCTCCCTAAATCATAATACCTACAATGATTCCCCTAGAAGATTCTAATCCTATTATTCCATATCACATTCCAAATAAAATATTTACATCTTAGGAAAAAGTACAAAACATAGATTTTAAGGAAATATAGTTGGTTATATAGTCCATTAACATCACTTAAAAAGACACCAAAAATAATTTTATTATATATAGGTGACATGCACTTTCTCGCCAAGACCTTTATAAATTAAAATAATTGAATATCACATAAAATGAATATAGGATTTAAGTAACACCTCCATCATGGTTATATAATTATTCACATTGAACATTATTATATTAATCGATAAAAATTTAATGAAATCAACTAATATTACAAAATTGAGAAATCATGTAGTAAGAATTTTAAAAAATTTGAGTACTGATATAAAATATTTTTGTTCGGTTTTTATAAATTAGAATTACCTATACAATCCCACTTATTAAATTCTTATTTATTACATCATAAAAAAATAAGGGAGTCATAATGAAGAGAGCTCATGGGAATAGAATGATATGGTCATTTAGAACAATATAGGGGGAATGAAAATGATATTTCAATCAATTATATATGAAACAATTGAAAAATTAACTCAATAAGTTTCATGTAAAATCTCTATATTTAAAATCAATAGAATCCCACTAAATATATGGTGGGACCCTAGTTTCCCATTACTAAATAAGGGACTCTTGGTAGAGGGGGATATAGAAACTTCCATGGAAGGAATAAATTCAGTAACCATCCACTATGATTTCATTGATAATCAGCTATATTTGATTGTTTTTCCACGTAACATGTTTTACCATATTTTTATATAAAAACTCCTCACCCAATTTCCATAACAATAATATGTCAAAATTCATTAAAAATAAATATTTTTTATTCAACTTTATATATGATTATATCATTCATTACATTGGGTAACCTATAAGAACATTTTATTATTTTAAAATTTCATCATTGTAAAAAAATACATTTTCCATGATTATATAACATATCATCACAAATATTAATGATTTATTACTTTATTATATGTATAATGATATTATATTAAAATTCATTAGTCATTTAATTTTACCTGTATTGGATATTTTCTTATTTTATAGAAGTATACCTTAATTATCTTTGTATTCTGCATTATTATTAGGTTATTTAATTTTATAAGAGTTTTATTCAAAGTTATGGATTTGTATGATGATATTATCATGTTATGGAATATATATTTTGTTACATCAACCAATGGAGGAAATGTTGTTAGGAATTGGTCAAGTTGTATGATTTCAATAAATTGGTATACATCTTCCCAATTTTATAGAGCGATTGGATTTATGTTTTAATAAGCTATATAAAATCCTCAATATTTGTGAGATCCAAGCTATTTGGATAAGGTATTTATATTTTTAATTTCATATTAAATGATTAATTATTGGATTAAATGAATACTCATTGAGGTTATGGGTTTATTGGGAAAGTCTGGGGCTAGTTTGCAGCATGAACACCACTGTTTTGAAAAAATAGGACATGCCTCACAGTTAGAAGAAACCGTATGGGGATAGATACATAGTATGACTAACCATTAAAAGAAAATGATAATGGTTATGATGATCCGACATGGGTTTTCATACCATGTATATGGAGGCCCACACACATGCAAGAGCATGTAGAGTTTTTGACCAAGGTTTACTGCATGATTTTTGAACAGTTAGTCAATATATGCATAGTGACTATGTTGGTGCCCCCATAGCTCAGTAGTGTGTGTATAGATAGCACAAAATTGGTTCATAGTTTGGCCAACCATGTGGATCCGTAATTTTGGACAAATTCACAATTTTAAATTAATTTTACTAAAACATAAATGTAATTTTTTATCTTCTCCAAAAAGATAAAAATATGATGTTAATGCTCTCTTGAGTGAAAAGTTGTAAAATTTACATCATTATTCCATAAAATATTATAATTGAGCATTGATCACCTCATTAGATCTGAGAGGATGAGTAATAAATTCCTATTATTTTAATCGTCATTATTATTATTATTGATGGAGTTATTTAGGTGTAAGGTAATACTCATAATTTCTATGTTCTACATCCTTTCTTTATTTATCATCTGGTCTAAGTCAAATCAAGTGGTGATACTTGAAGCTAAATCTACTATGGACCTATGGTAGGTTGTATATACTTTTTCCAAATGGATTTGTTCTTTATTAAGTTAGGTACTATTGTGATTTCCACCCAAAAAATATACCACAACATAGATATTGTATTTTTTTTATTTTAATTAAATTAAATATAACCACTTATAAGTTCCCTTTAGATTAATCGATACCTTTTTGAGGTTGTTTCCCAATAAAAGTTCACCCTTTGGGTGTGCCATTGCATTTTTTACATTGTTAGATAACTAATTGTGTGAGATTTTAAGCCTTCCTAGTCAAATGAAGCCCATATATAAATGATTCAAATTGAATTGATTTAGTAGGAGATGGTTTTCTTCCATTTAATCATGTTTCATTAATAAATTTGTTTGGTGAAATTGTTATAGGAGTGGGAATAATTCATGAGTTTAGTTTATATATGAGTGGGTAAACACTTACATTGTAAATGCTCGTTAATTGATGAATGATTTGTAATTAATTGAATGGTAGTGAATGCCTAGGTTCGTATACCCTGGATCATGATTTAATAATCCACTATAGAAATTTATCAAATTGGTTTTTAATGTGGTAGTGAACAACTTGGATCGATATTGATCATTGGGTCTTGATTTTTTGGGATGATTTATGCCTTCCAACCCATTAGATCCAATTTAAAAGGGCTTGTAGTAGAACAGGTCGGTAGACATTCTCCTTAAACCCCATCTCAAGACTAAAAGAGTTTCCATCGGGATGCTCCTCAGGCTCAATGAGAATTCAGTGGTTCACTACAAAATGGATCTAGCCACAAGGTGTTTGAAACATATTTTATATGGAACAGCCATGATAAATTTTATGTGTATTATTATACGGTTCATATATGGTTTTTTTGGAACATCTGGTTATACATTGTGGCTACAGTTGACATCTAATATTATGTATGTTGAATGACATTGGTATTTACTTCTATTTCATTTATTTCATCCTGGTTATAGGGGCTTGAATATTTTTTTTCAAGGATCCTTGTTGGATTGAAAAGATAACTTCACATATTTTGATTTCCAGTTATAATTTACTTCTACTTCTATAATAATATATATATCGTGCACTCTGCAGTATATAGTATTACACCAATATATCTTATTATAAACTAATTCAGTGGTGTCCTAATAAGATTGTATCTCACAGCCTGTTTGGGAGGTTTATGGGTACCTATAAATAATATTTTTATGTAGGTAGGGACAAAGTAATGAACCCAATGCTTGATTCTTGACATTGTGAAATACATAAGATCAGGGGAGCATGAGTTTGATCTATGGATCATGATGCAATCATGAGAGAGTTAATTTTTTATCTTTTTTATTTTAATACATTTATAGCAAACATTCCTTGTATTCCAATTTTGGATTATTTTTAGAGGGATGACATGTATCATCATAATTGTATATAAGATTACCTTCTGGAATTATTTATCTATTATTGTTACTTATCTATTTATTGATAGTTATTATTCTTAAAATATTTTATTTGTATGATTTCTACAATTGTGTTACACTCTAATAAGAGGGATTATAATCCCTATAGTTAGACACTTAGACCTCACTACTAGTTGAAAGCCTCTAGCATTTGGGGAGATGTACTTGAGGCGACGTGATTGACTAGGCTCGGGCAACCTTTCAATGTCATCTAGGTCATGGATGTTACAATGTGGTATCAATGAATGTTTTCCTATCATGTTTATTTTAATATTTTGATAAAATAGAATGGTATGGTTTGGAATAATAATTTTTAATGAGCTATTCTTGGGTGTATCGAACCCATGTATTGGAGAAGATAAATTTCCTATAATGAATGTGGGTTTTTTAATTGATTTTGACTATTACAGTAGATTTGATTCCATCGTTGGGTGATGAACGTGTATTTTGATGTTATAATTGATATTATTTATGGTTATATTTTTGTTTCATATTGATTAGAAAAGGGTATGATAATCATAAATCATTTTAAGAACTTTATAAGAGTCACTTTCCATGAATTATGCTATTCCATTTTGGATTCATTACATGTTTTCTTGGATATGTGATAAGTGATGTGATGGGGATGATTTTTTTGGGACAAATAATTTGTAAAGGGAGTTGTGCAAAATGGTTTTTACATTGATTTGTTCCCTTAACCTATGAATTTCCATCATGATTATGTTACATCAGACACCCTATTAAGCCAATTTTGTCTCATAGAGTCATGGAACACGAGTTGTAGGGAATGGAATGTGTTATAGCGTGGATTAGGTGGACAATAAATTTCGGTTAATAAGGATTATGGTACCCTATGGATGATATTTGATGAAATATATGGTTCATCCATTTCAAATTATATGTGAAAATCATATGAAAATGAACTGAAAATTGAAATGTGAAATAGGGAATTCACCTTGACATGACATAGGAGTGGCCTTAGGATAGTGACTCTAGTGATGTTGGGAGTATATATTCTATAAATTACTTGATTTGGAACCTGGGTGTATGGTATGAAAAGTTTATAGTATGGTTTTGACATCTCATATATTATAAGCAATGAACATTGATATTGTTATTTTATGAGGTGTGCATATGGAATTATAGAGATATGCCCCCTAGTGACCTTAGGTAATATGCCATTACGGTGAATAAGAATAGTATTAGGAGTCGATGGTCATGGATAATAGTGGATCATTATATTATTCTTGTTGAATCACTATAATTTTTTTAGATTCATGTTATTTTGAACTATTCAGTGATGGTGTTTTACTATTTATTAAATCATTTTAGGGAGAACCATAAGCATCCTTGTATATGGCTTACCTAATACATGTCGTCCACTTGTACCATCCTACCACATATTGGGGGATGTCAGTTCATAGTCCACTGAGCTATGTCTTAAAACATATCTGTCGATATTCGATCATCTAGAGACACAAAATGAGAGGAGACAGAATCTCATGACTTATATGATTTTAGGAGAATAAAAACACTACTGGGGTGTCTAGAACTATGATAAAAGAATATTAGAGATGATTTTGAGTTGATTTGAAACCGGATTCTATGACTATATTTTACCTAAGGCAACAAGGGTAGACCAGGATAGTGAGTTCATGGGTATGGAGCAGAGTGATATGACTGTTAAGGAGTACGTGGTGAGTATTATTGATCCATAGTGTTCTACAGTAATATACCTTACTGATGAGTTATCAGGGGATATATGATTCATGTATGGTATCTAACATTTAGTTTTATTTTCTATCAATGTGTTTCAATTGACCATTATTACTGATACAATAAGTCAGGTTCTAATTAAATATCATAACCAAAGGGATATTAGGGAATGTAGAGAATAGATGTATAGCCTTATATCCTAGTAGCCTGACTTCTTATTGTAGGAAGATCTATTTTGAGGCTTCGCATGAGATGATCACTATCCCGAATTCTAGTCATCAAAGTTAACTTCTTTAATCTATGTGGTAGATGAAGAATCGTGTTAATCATGGAGGTCATGAACCAGTTGAGTATCGAGCTTATATAAGTATGGGACACGTGAAATGTTTGTACCTGACCTTCCCTCCATCAGAGATTGGTATGTGCTCAGCTTTGACTCATGTTTCACGACCTCATTTCACATCACCATGTCAGGTTTAGAGGTGGAGCAGTACAATTCAATTATGTATAGTTGGGGGTTGTGGCCCTAGCCGAGGTTTCCATACAGAAGTTGCACTGGGATACTAGAGAGGACTTACTCTGCATAGTGCTATTCTACCACAGGGCCACAAATCATGTCATATATATTCTATACACCCTACCCCCATGTATAAATGATTCGGACCACCTATGGTGAGAGGTATGATATTATTATCCAAAACACATCTAACATCTCTATTTTGAAATAGTTCCATCTCATTGCCTTATATATATACCTATTATGGAGAGCCTTGGGATCATGTTTCATTTTTTGGATGTCATTATGATTATTAACATTCTATTAGGGATCTGAAATAAGGATGTACATTAGTGTTGGGTGTACCCCATTTTGATTGGTGGGTGCCACATTGTATGTAATCATTTCATCTAATAGGTATCTGAGTATGATGTCTTACTAGGGATGGGCTGGATTGTGGGTTATGGATATTATATTGATTTTTATCATTGTAGGGTTAATTTCACATCACATGACTATACAGTTAAACTCACAAGGGTGAATTGGATGTCCATGCAAGCTGAGAGGGAAAAATACACCGTGGTCTAGCTAGAATGACTGCCATGAATTTTTGTTTTTAGATATATTAGTTTAGTGTTGTTTTCATGGATGATATATTGTTTTATTCTCAAAATTTACACGACCATACCAAAAATATTTATATTATTTTGGATATACTAGGAGTATGTCACTCATATGCTATGAAAAAAATGTTTCACTTCATGATGGATAAAATTAATTTCATGGGTCATATTATCTAAGATACCAGAGTATTAGTTGAGATAGATAATGTCAGAGCAATAGTTTCATGTGATAATCACAATAACTTCATTGAGGTAAAATGTTTATTGTGTATGGATGGATATTATAGACATTTCCAAAAATTCATATCATTCCTATCATTTCTTCTCATGAACATGACTAGGAAGGGTGTGAAGTCTATATGGAATGATTCCAGCATGAAAACCATTCTGTATCTAAAAGAGAGACTATCATTACTGTAGGTACCTATTATACATGAGTAGGGATGAAGCTACACATTGTATTTGGACACATCAGGTATCGGGCTGGGAGAAGTGATGATGTAGGACGTTATATTCATGGAATACAACTATCGATAGATCCATCCAATGAGAGGAACTACCATACCCATGATCTGGAGATAGTTTTGGTCATAATGCAATTTCAATAGTGGAAGTAGTACATACTAAAAGATCATTTTTGGAGTACATAGAAAAAACCACAAGTACATATTTATATTGTAGTATTTGAATCTGAGTTATTGAAGGTTGGTCGAGTAGCTTTACTCATTTTAATTTGATATTTCTTATACATATGGGATGGGTAATTAAGATTCTTATTACCATAGTATTTAGAATCAAATACATTAAATTACATAATCTAATATTCAGTAGAATCTTATGGATGTTTTTTATGATATTTACTTAGAGGTGTAGGATAGAAGGTGGAAAATGTTTATTTCAATTTTTTTTAAATCTACCCTACTATGTAGAGTTATGATGAGGCATCTATGAGAATACGAGGCCCTGGTCTTATGGGAGTGTGTGGAAGTTGATGAACCACATCCTCATTTGAATCCATGGTCACCTTTGGGTTCTAGTGGACATAAATTAGAATAATATGTGGGAGTTTCATGCCCCAGTTTGGGTGGTCCATCTCGATATTACAAAATTGTATTTTGATTTACACCACCAATATTAGTGGTCGAGTATGAAATTTATTGTAGCTAGTTTTTTATGATATTATCCTTCTATTAGGATGTTATAAAGGATAATCATAGGCCATATGGACTTCTACATTATTTACATATTCTTGTGTGTAAATTAGATGATGTTGTAATGGATTTCCTGACCATTTTTTCCAGTTTTCATCAAGGTAGTGTGGTACTTTGTGATTTTATTGAAAATATCCTCAAGGCTTCTCATTTATTACTGATCAAGGATACAATCAATGTCGATGATTGTGTGAGGTTATAGATCTGTGAGGTAGTATGATTTCATAGGGTCCTTCGTATTTTCATTTTGAATAGGGTTGGCGGGTTTAAATCTCATTTCATGAATATATTATATATATCCATGGGTATAACCTTGATTATGAGCATATAATACCATTTTCAACTGATTTCCAATCATAAAATATGATAAATGTTTTTGTGGACATGTTATGAGCATGCATACTAGATTTTGGGGTCTATTTATAGAGGGATATACCCCCAGATTATTTTTTCTACAATAATATATAGCATGTCAAAATACGTATCAGACATTTTGAGGCTTTGTATTGTAGACCTTGTCGATCTCCCTAGTTCTGGACAGAGAAAGGTGATGAATCCTCATTAAGACCACTTCTTATGATTGAGACTTCGAAGAAGGTCCAATTGATCATAAAATAGATGGATACTGCACAACCCATATTTGAATCTTACAATGATAGCCATAGAAAACCACAAGAGATTTAGGTTGGGGATCATGTCTATATACATATCTCATCGAGGTTTGACAAAGAAATATTACAATGAATGTTATTATTTCAAAATTATATGCCATAAAATTTTATATTCTAGTGATTGTTGGGATAGTAGCATATTGGTTGATGTTACTTTAGAGGTATTGAGCCATGCATGACGTCTTTGATGTATCTCATCTATGCCATTATCATGTGGACCAGTCTCATGTTCTACATCCTGTGGAGGTGAAGTTAGAAGTATATTAAAAATTTGAGTATCATCGTATTCATATCGTTGAACCATGATGTTCAAACTACCTTGAATCCAAATTATAGGCTCTAATCTCGTCCATCCATCCAATCTCAGAATCGAGAGCCAATCATATCATTAGATTTATTCTATTGGTTATTGAATTTCCTTTATGTCCTTATCATTCATCAGGTTATAGACAAAGTTATTTATGTGCAAGCTAATATTCCCTCTACCCAAGATCTTTATCCATTCATATATTTTCATCTAATATGAGTTTAATACAAAGCCGATAATAGACATGAAATATATTACTGACCCACTGTAGTAGGTATATATATTTAACAAATCTTTTAGTTCTTCATTAAGCTATTTCCCTATGTTCTTCCCATAATACATTCCATAAGGACACTGAAATTGAAATTATTATTTCATTTAAATGAAATTTAACATGTTATATGTTCCCTTTTGTTCTCTTGAGACTTTTTATAGGTTGTTTCCCCAACCAATGTCGCCCATGTGGTGTTCCATTGATTTTAACATTCATAAAAAAACATATTAGTGAGTATTTGTTCCATTGTAGTTATAGTTATCCCATATATAATTTATTTGAATAGAATTTTATTAGTATGATATGGTTTTCCTCTATTTCATGTTGTTTTGTGACTAAATGGTCTATGTGGAATTTTTACATGAGTTTAATGTACTCATGAGTTGAGTTTCTATGTGACTGGGTAAAAATGTAGATCATAAATTTGTTTGAATTGATGAATGAGATGTGTGGAATTGAATATTATTAGACATGATAGTGTATATACCATGGATCTTGTTTTTATTAGACTATGTGGATGTTTCTCATATGGGTCCTGAACACAGTAGTCGACACCATGGATATATATTTCTCCATGGGACCTGATTTTGTGGGATTAAAGTTCCTTTCAACCGCATGGATCTAGTTAGGTTGGATTCATAGTAAACATGGTCATTAGACTTTCTTCTTAGACCCAAACTAATGCCTTACCAAGTTTTAATTGAGATTATCCTAGGTCTTGATGATGATTACCTGGTTCACTACACCTCAGATCCCACCCTGATGTGTCTGGTGAATCTTTTAGATTGAAGAACCATGATAATCATGACTTGCATGATTATATGTCTAGTCTGTGGTTCATCTGGCAATTTTGATTGTATGACATGGCTATGAGTGATTTGATACACTATATTAGGGTGTAACCACGGTATATAATTATGTTTACTTTACTACTACATTATTATAAGATTTTGAAACTTTTTATGGAAGGGTGATTTTTGACATGAGAGTATCACTTTACTTATTAACTATTAAAGGGGATTTTACTTGAACATGTTTCATATCTTTTATACCATTATCTCATATTTTAATATTTTTCCACCACCAAGACATAATATTGACACCATGGGTGGTAAACTATTATTATTTTATCAAAAATCCTACTTGGGCCACAATTGTGTACTTGGATAAACTATTTGGATGTAGGAAGGGACTAGAGAGAGTTCCCACAGTTCAATGCTTTACTTTATTCAATGTAGAGTAGAGGGGGATCACCGGACCGAGCTTAAGCTGATGATGTTGCTGGGAGATAGTTCTTTTTGGTATTTTTTATTTCAATACATGTATTTTAAAAATTAATTATATAATTATTTTGTAGTATATTATGAGATAATAAATATAACATCATCAATGTGTATGAAATTACATTCTGACATTATTTTTCTATTCTTGATGATTGTCTATTGTCTAAATGTTATAAATACTGCACTAGTTGATCTATATGATTTATAGCACTTTGTTACACTCTTATAAGAGGGAATTATCTCCCCTTAGGCACACCTTAGGACCTCGCTACTATTTAGAATCCTCCAATGTCTGGGGGGGTACACGTGAGGCCTTATGACCAACCAGGATTGGGGCACCATTCAGTGGAATTTGGGTCGAGGATGTTATAAACATTCCCTTTCAATGATAATTGCATAAAAATTAGATTAACATTGAAAAATAAATTTATGATGTCCAAACAATGATATTTCATAATTAATCTACATTATTTTTTCATATAATTTATGTAATTATTTTAGTAGGAATATAGAGGGTTGTAGCCTCATTTATAGGGAGTTATTTTTTATGTCTTTGATTGGATATGGAATTAAAATATTTCTTGATATATCTTTAATTTGATTGTTTTCTATGAAAACTATTTCTATTGTCAATACATATATAGGTAATAATATTTTCATTCATTCACAATTTGTTTCCCAGTGTTTGTTGAAATATTTTATGGTGTATACTATGTTTTTGTAAAAACATAATACAATTAATCCTTAGTGGAAAAGTAGAAACACGTGATATATTTAATTCATTAATAGTATTAACTTTTTTATATGGATTCATTATATTGTAGTTAGGTGTGAATTTTGAATTATAATATTTAGTTTCAAAGAGGGGTGGTGAATAAGATTCCATCATTAGAATGATATTTTATATTTATTATCTTATTAATTCCATCCTATTTTTATATTCATTGTAGTTATTATGTAATTTATTTGAATTATGATTTTTTCCTTGTTATTGTTTTTATTTTTAATACATACATAATTATATATATATATATAACATTAAATTGATATTCTATGTAACCTCTGTGATTAAGTACCCCATTTTGACATCGTTATTTCTTTTTCACTATGGAATGGCATGATATTTATATGGTTCCTCATATACAATTGATAGAATTTACTATTTAACTATTTTTCCTCTATGGGGGTGATCAATTTATTAAAATGTATAAAGACATGTAATTATAATATATAGATGACGGGGATTGGTGAAATATTTTGATCTTACAAATGATCAGATTTGGGTCAATGGAAGGTTCAGAACTAGTAAACAAATACTTACAGGGTCATTTTATATAATCATGAGTTTAAATGTTATATTGGTAAATATATTTTAAAAAATACATTTGAACGAAAATTCGAATTTTTTTATTATATATATATTTACATGATTTTAACTATTATTTTACCACATGAAGAGTACAAATTAAAAGTGAGTTGGAGGATACATCCTTTGAAATAAACTAACATGTTGCGTGGAAATGAAATATAGTAAAAAAGAAATATATGGATTATTTTTTTGGGTTTAATTTTTTAATATAGGTAGAATTTTAACAAACCAAATTTATTATTAAAAGTATGTATTATTTTTAAAATATTATTTAACATAAATAGATTTTTTTAACAATTATGGGAAATTAAATGTCTAGTTAATAGTCTAATAAACTATGCAGATTATCCATATATTATAAAATATCAATTAAAACGGAGTTTCATATTCTTGATAATAGTACAAAAACCATTGATTTACTAAAAATGGAAAAAAAATTTAGTTTTTATATATTTTCATTCTGAGAAATCATAATTGATTTTTTGAATTTAGTATTATTTTATTTTTTATTTATTAGTATAATATAGTCTATCTAATGTTTATAAAATTCTAATTTTATCATTTTATGAAATAAGGGTTTTTATTATGTGTGATGTCAATTCTGTGTGTTGTTTATTATTATGAATTTATCAATTTTTTAATTATTATTATTATATCTTTATTTTTTTTATTATTGTTTGGTTTTTTTTTTGAATTTTATGAATGTGATTTTGGGATGGATAATTCAATATAATGGTGTTTTAATATTTATGAAAATTAATTATTTTTAAATATTTTTTAATTTTTGTGGGGATGGACATTATAAGGAGTCACACACATTTTCATGTATTTGAGATGAGAATTTTAGATATTTAAGGGTTACCAAATCCACTCTTCTTCTAAATTTCCACAAAAACATGTATAACTCAGAAATTGTCAGAAAATCTCATATTTTATTCTTCTCACTCTTTTTTTTACCATCACTCTATATTCTTATTTTATAAGAATATTCCGTGGAACCTTGGGAAAAATAATAATTTAAATTTTCTAGGTTAAGAAAAAATATCAACAAAAAATTATAATTTATTGAATATCATTAAGGGATTCACCTATGAATTATTCAAACAGGGTTTCTAGTATAATCAATAATATATCAATTAACGATATATTTCTCCTTATCCTTGTTCTTCGTATATTATGTAAATTGTGTGAATTATTTTTTCTAAAAATGTTACTATTTATCAATAGATTTGAATTAATGATACTGGATTGATGATAACTAATGAATGTTTTTTAAAGATGTCTTGGTAGTTTGTTATATACATTTAATTTTTTATTAAACTATATATACATGTAATTATCAATTGGGTTTATACTTTCAATAATATGGTGTTATTTTTTTAAAATTTAAAATATAAATTATTTTATTGATTTAACATGTAATGCAAGTAAATGAAATGTAATTTTAGATGTAAAATTGTTATTGTATTAATATAAATTATTTTGTACCCCAAGTGTCTGGTGAAATACTGTGTTGTATGTTATTTTAAAATACCAAATTTTGTTAATATGGTTTTTTATATTAATTTTTTTAGTCAATATAATAATTCTATCGTAGTTTCGATAGGATAATTATTTTGTTGTCTTTTTTAGAATTTTATTATTTATATCAATATTTTTATACAATTTTTACTTCTACATATATAAATATATAATTGATTTATGTGTAATAATAATTCATGATATGATAATAATTATTTCCATGATGGGTGATTGGATATATGAAATGTGAAATTTTATATGAAGCAGTTTGAATATCTTATATTTTTTAAACCTCAAAGGATATTTTTGAAAAAAGTGACCAATTCTAGATATTGATGTTGTGTTTTTTGTATATCCATTTCTAGTTGATAATTTTGTAATACTAAGAGAGATGGTTGTTGAAGTGTTTTTGTTTCAGAATGTTTTCTAAATAATTTGGATTGATACATAATAGATAGTTAAATATTGATTCTATAGTAAATGATATAGTTTTTCCATAGTTGATTCCATTTTACACATGTCATGTAGTGATCGTGAAAGCATAGGATCATGAATCTAGTTAACAATTGCAACATTCATGATGTGAATGATAGTAATTTAAACAATTTTTTAGAGAATAAAGTCTATTTAGTTATATTCTTTTTGGGTGATTAATTATTGTTAGAGGTATCAAAAAAAATAGTTTCATGAATTATGTACATCAAAATATATGGAAAGAAAGTTTCAACAAAAGCTCAAGCATGACCATAAAAATGAATTGATCAGCTTTATAGAACTAAAAATATTTCATAGAATATTATGCGATATGAATTTATGTAATGTAAATTTTTGAAAAAAATAGTTTCATGAAATGTAAATGAGTGAATCATCTGGGTGGAAAAAACATCTATAAGGGAGTTTCTTTAGAAGTAGTCAAGTAATATTATAATAGAATAGGATGTTGAAGAAAATGGTTAAATGAAACTAATTATGTAATAGAATCCATGAGAAGGATGGAAGATGAACGTAGTTCGATGGTAGGTAAATGGGAAGTATTTTCTTATGATATACTTGGTAAAACATACACTAGTAATTGGAGTTGTGTAAACCATAGATGATCGAACTCAAATTAATTAGGATGTTCCCTGAATTACATGAGTAAAACATACATGAGAAAATGAATTTGAGAATAATTGGTCTATGAACAATGATAGAAGGTAGATTGAGGAATGCATGATTTTTTATAAATAATTTCTAATTCAATTATTTAAGATAATCAGATAAATTTCATCATCATACTCAATTTAACAGGATTAAAATAAATGAATGATTTCATGATGATGTGTCATTGGTATTAATGTACTAAAAATATGGAATATTTCATCTGAAATAGTAGGAAAAGTGTGGCCTACATATGTTATCTAAGAGAGGTGGTATGTTATATTTAAATTTATTTTATGGAGTCGAGTTTGGTAGAAAGTGAAAATAGAAAAAATTTATATCCGAAAAGACTAGTAAAACACTGTTCATTTTAGTATGATATAATAATTATTAGTGTATGATCCGTATACTAGGTAGTTAATATGTACTAGCTAAAAACGTATTCTTTATTATATTGATTTATGTATTTGTGGACATATTGATTATGTAATTTAATATGACATGTTTAATAAGTTTTTATTGATATGGGGACTTGATTAAAAAAATATCAGTTTAATTGAACCCATCCATGTATTGTTTTCTCAGGTTTCAAAAAGTCATATCTATGGAATAGCTTACCAATGTTAAATCTATATTCTAATTTTTGAACATATAAGAGAATATTGTTTGTTTCAAAGGAGGTACTCCCTCTTTTGTTGATACTATAATATATCAAAAAAATAGATGAGATTATCCCGTCAACCTTAAGGAATATGGTTTCTATTTACCACTACTGATTGGATTCAATTTAGTTTTGTGAAATGATTTTTTTTAATAAAGCCATTAGATGTTTTTAAAATGTGTTGTATAGCAGTATAAAATCCTATGTATGTTATGCAAGGTGAATACATGAATGTGATTAATGAGGCTCGAACCTCCACTCCATAATTTTTTTTATATCATTTATGATTCCTAAGTTCGACAATAATTGTTGTAATATACACATTAACATAATATATTAAATGAATAAACATCAACAAGATGAAATTATTCGGTTCAATGTGATGAAACCTCAACTATTATGATATAAAAAACAGTCAATATTTCATGAAGTGGGTCGAGAAAAGATATATTTGAGGATTATGTCCTATCAGACTATGTGGATGATAAATGATTGCTAATATAGATCCTTTCATAATCTAGAATGGAATTCAATCATTTTAAATGAAGGTTCTATAACACCTTCCTTATTTCAAGTATCCTTAATATACGGTTATGGACTGAGTAGCCAGTGTACTCTCTAAGAGGAAAGACGAATTTTTTTTACATTAGGGGTTATTATTAATATTTTCTTTCATGAAATGAAAATGGATCCTCATATAATGGTTCAATTACATGAACTATATTTTATGATAAGTTACACACTAATTTTATTACGATAGTTTTTCATGTATTTTGAATGGATTTTCACTTCCAATGATCATAAGGTGATCATATTGAATCCATCAATGGTATAATAGGTAGTTTATTGGAAATTTATTTTTTAGTCTAGATTTTTGCTTTAATTGAAATACAATATTTTCATAATATAGATATAGGATATTAAAATTTATTTGAGACACATTATGGTATATATGATATACCCATAATGAAGGTGGATTCATAATTGTCAAATTCATACATAAATTTTCTCTATAAAGAGTGTACCCATTAATAATTGGAATCCATAAATATTATCATTTATTGTGTTTGTTTTTTGTAGGGGTAATAGGGAATCTTTAGGTATAATTATTATTCAGGAGAAGAAATAACATTACTCAAAAGGTTATATAAGTGTATTATTATCATTTCTGACATCCCATAATGGTAATATGGGTATTACATAAGGGGAGTGCGTAAAGGAATGTGTCGGTTATTGTGTGCAGGTTTCTTCATTCCAACCCTACTGAAATTTGTGCTATGTAAGGATATTAACTGCTTTCTATTCTGTAGAACATATTTCAGAAGGTATTGTGTAGTTACCGATACATAGAGAATCTGAGTATGGTTGTATAGGTAATACCCATTAAAATTGTAAGGATTCTATTTTAGGGTACTAGATTTTTTATTTTTTATTTATAAACATGTTTTTAATAGTTTATTAATTATATGAAATCATTTTAAATTTTATTTTGAGAAAATATAATTTATAAAGAATTAATTTAAAAATAAATTTCAAATTTTATATAATTATGTAGATAATGGACTATGAAACATATTTAAAAATATCAATGTATAATATATTTATACCTTTTACTAAAATTATATGTCATGATCTATGATGTTAAAAATAAATTACAATACAAAAATCATAAAAAATATTTTGTAAAGTGTTTATAAATTACAATTTTTTCTGATATTTTGATTATATAAAATGTTAAAATTAATGAAATTTAATTATTAAATTTTTATATTTGATGAGATACAATAAAAATTCCATATATTACCAAATATAAGTATGATCATTTTGAAAATAAAATAAAATATTTATATTCATTAAATTTTTTAAAAGAATTATAATTATCATTTATTTATGAATGGATCCTTAATGTCTCGCATGTTGGGAAATAACTAAATTGTTATTTATTTTGATAAATTTTACAAATTCGGGATTCATCATTTTTTATGAAATTTGAATATTAATTTTTTTTATTTATATGATAAATTAATTCTTGGATAAATTCATGAATTTCATTCTATGTTTCATATCGTAAAATATTTTTTCCCTCTACGATGAAAAGAGTATCTAGTTTTAGATTCTAAATTATATATATCAATTGAATATAGGTTGTACATATTAGCTGATATAATTATAATGAATTTAAATATCTCTTGTGTAATTACTACGTTGGCATAGAGACTAAAGGTATGACTATGTATGCCCATAAATGAAAATTCAATCACTGCAAAAGTAAATAGGGTTAACAGTATTTTTGTCCAAGCATACTCATGTGATGTTTTTCAATCTCATTTAACAATAATTCTTTGCATAATGATTTCAGGTAGCTTATGAAATTTTATTAATATACATGTATACCTTTATTGGGGGAGTAACACAAACATTTGGGATATGTAAATTGTTACACATTTTTGTGGGGTGAACACATTAATTTGGTGGTTGTAATTGAGATTCCAAATCTGAATCAGTAGAAAAAACATTAAAAATGTAATAAAATAAAAGAATATAATGATTTATAAATATTTAATATTCATGATGTTAACATAAATTTAATTTAAATTTGAATTTTGATTTCATAGAAGAAATTTCGTTAAAAAAATGTGAGAATCTTTCCATAGATTCACTTTTCAAGACCCTCATCATTGAACTGAGTAATGTGGAGATGCTATTTTAATTAATTACTAAAAAAATGGGGTTTTCAATTTTTATGAAATAAATTTATTAGGGTATGAGGAACTTAATTAAAAATTTATAAATTCCTAAAATAGATAATATTGTTTATAACATTCGGAATAATAATTTCAGATTTTATTCGAATTCTTCAGTCCATTTTCATTATCATCACAGTTATATAAATAGAAATCAATTTCAAAAGATATATATAGAAGGATTCATGTAAACATTCAATTATGTGTCATGTTTTATAAACGTGTGATTTTTGTTGGAAAATATGACAAAGTCCCCTTTTGGGAAGAAATGGGAGAGGCAAAGTAGACAATTATATTTTATACATAGTGATTTGTGGGGGTCAATGAGTATATAAGAAAATAGGGGTTTTAGGAACGTCATTATATTCACTGATAACTTTAGTTGATGTTAGTCTACGTTTGTAATGAATAAAAAGTACAAATCTTTTATATATAATTATTAATTTAATAATATTTATATAATAAACCAGCAAAAATTATTATATTCTTTTTTATAGAATATTGGTGGTGAATACTTGATCCATGAATTCATAGCTCATCATAGAGATTGTTAAATTTTTTCCTTACTCACTCCTCCCAATATAACCATAATGTTAGAGTGTGATAAAAAGGAGGAGTTTTATGTTTTTTTAACACCCCAATATTGTTTGGAATGTCTGTTTTTATAATTAATATCATCAATATGTTACATTGCACACAACACCAAGTTTAACTAAACGACATTATATTATTAAAATATTATTAGTTAAAAAATAATATATAACCTTGCCATTACTATTGGGATTATGAATAGTATTAAATTAATTATTAAAATATCTGTTGAATTTATTGGTTATAAAATAATTAACATGATAATAATAAACCATTGAATATAATGGTATTCATTTTTATAAAAACTATTCTTATGATTACAAATATATTATATCCAAATAAATAAATTTATTTACTATTATTGAATGTTAAATATGAAGTATAAATTTAATATATTCTGTGAAATATTTCTTAAATTCATTGAACATAGATGATATTCATAAGGTATGAAAAACCAAATACTACACATAAAAACCTATATTTTTATCAAGGTAGTTTTTTCTCCTAATGAAGGAGAACCAGTTTTAAACAATTTTTTTGAATCATATATATATATTCAACTTTAATTAATTAACTTATTATTTTGTTTATTAGTTTAAAATTGTACTTTATATATATATATGGTGTTTTTCAGATATTTTTTAATGTTTTTATCATTTTATAAAAATAATGTATATTAATTGAAAACTACATTCTCATAAAATTTACTTATATAGTTAAATAATAATATTTAATAGTTTTAAATTATAATTATATCTTGTTTTATTACTTAATTAAATTGGTGTCTTTGGAATAAATTTCACATTGAAATGGTTAATTAAACATTATTAACCTTTGATTGTTTTTACATTATAAAATTTTTTTCTCTTTCATTCTACTGGATTAATTTTAAATTAATTATTGAAACTTTTGTGTTTTGAATTATGGAAACATAATTCCATATTTGGAATAAGTAGGTAAAAATTATTTAAATTGGATTATTTTATTTTTGGGCATATTAATAGTAAATTTAGTAATAGTTTAATTACCACAGATCTGGGTTAATCACGAAATTAAGGGTAACAATAATATTATAAGTACTATACTATTACCCTAAAACTTTTTATTATTTTATTTTATGATATATTTTTGACAAAAATATTCATTTTTCCAATTTTATGTCCTCTTTGAGCCCATTGGATGAAGATAATACTTCAATAGTATTTCATTATATGTGAATTCCAATATGTCACCCTCATATTTTCAAGAAAATTTAAATTTTTATATGGGGTCATATAATATATATATATATATTGTACTATAAATAGTTATTTTAAATCTAAAATATTTATATTCATCGTAATAAATTGTTTTTAATTTTAGAGACGAAATAGTTAGATTAAAGGCATGCATAATGATGATGCATTAATGATTTAATTAATCAAACAATCAATTAAATTATATTAGAAATATTTAATGAAATATTATTTCAGATAATTAATGTGATGAATGAATTTAATGGGTGAATATAACATGTTAAAGGTGAATTATAGGAATTGGTTTATTGTAATCTTGACAGATTGATTTCCATAATGTTAATGTAATGAATAGCGTCAAAGTTTCCACATATTATATTATTTGATAATAATACCCTATAAAATTATTGAAAAGAAAAAAAATATTAAATATTTATATTTGAATGATATATGGTCTATAATATAATTAATATTCCATTTATGGCCTAATTGACACTTTAAATGTAAAAATGAAATCCTATAAATATTTATAATATTGTTATCCTAGTTAAAATTAAGATGCCATAACAAAGGGTTAATCAAAATAACATGGTTTGATATTAAATAAAAACATATATAAGATATATTAGATGAAGAGATTACAAAATTATCATATATTTCCTTTCAATCATTGGATTTTTTTGGTATTTTGATTGAAATTGAATTTATTTTAAATTTATTTTTTTGAAATTCCATAAGTGACCCTCTGCTCTCTTATAAAAGGTACCCTCTCTATCTCTTTTATTCAGTCTTTAGAACATATTTGAATTTTACAAACCATGTCCCAATATTCTCCCAAAATTTCTTTATTCATCCATAAATCATTAATTGTGGATGAAATCCATCCAATGAAATCCTTTTGTGAAATTCACATGAGATACCCAATGAAAAGGTAACATTCATCAATGAACATTTTTTTATTTCTAGGCTAAACCATATTAAAGTTTTTTTATTTCATTATTATATAATAAAATAAGAACCCTAAATATATTTAGATGTTGATATAATAATTCATCGACCTAAACATACACAAAATTACATATAATGGGTAACAAACATACTGTTAGTGTTGGGAGAACTACTGTATTATTAAATAATGTTGTTTGTTTTTCCTTTACCACCTCTCATGGTTGGGATTTAAGATGGGAAATCAATTTTTATATGATATATATTATTTATAATTTCTCTATGGTTCGATAATTTTTATACAACACATTTCATCATTCTCTCCATTTGTGAGAATATGTTCACATCATTAGGGGATGTGTGGACTACCACCTCCTCAATGTTGTGTGATTCATTCACCCTATAAATTTAATGTATTAGGGATGGTTTTAGATAAACATAAGTTGTATATATGACATATAAATATGATAAATTTATTTTAATATACATATTTATAATAAAAGTTTCATTATTTATATACATAAAAGAAAATTAAAGTAGCGTTCATGCATATGTATAACTTACCATCTCGTAGAGTAGTGAATTTCATTTTTGAAGACCTAATTTTATGAATTATTCTAAAAACATATGAAATGAACATATATATTATATTTAAATCATGTTTTTAATTCTTTTTATGACTATATCATGATATAATTAATAAGAAAATCATTTAACATGTTAAAACATACTAAAAAAACGTGGAAATTTACAATCAAAATAGCAATAATAGTGGAATATTATTAAAAATTGGGTAATAAGATATAATAATAAGTAAAAATATCATATAATAAATAATTATTATGGCTCTTCTATAAGTTAATGAAACTCAAAAAATAATTATACATGAGGTTAAAAATGTTCAACTATTGGAAATTATAATGTGTGGGTTTTCTCGTAACACATTTACTGATGTGAGATATATTCCTTATTAATCACTACTTCCTTGTGTGTTGTGAATGTACAACCCTTTGATATATAATATCATGAGTCTAAAGCCTCTCGGTAATTATATCTTTCATTTAATTTTATACTTTAATAGATATTCTGTTTTAAAATTTTCAAAGAGTTATGAGAGACTTTGGAATGTTTAATGATTATTTTTTCATTGAATTTTTCAATGTTTTCAATTGAACGTATCTTCATCTATTTCATCATTATTTTTTTTTTATTTTACTCTAGTGGAGTATATCTCTTATTAAACCATCTACAAATGTTATTTAATGTTTTTTGATCATTTTAACTTGGGATATTCTATTTTGATACCAATCAAGGTTCTTTATTTAAGTATTCATATTTCATATGCTAGTTTATTAGTATGAATTATTAGGTTGTTTAAGATTTCATGTGAGTGAATTATACATTATATGTTATGGTTGGGGCCTACAATATCCCATTGACTTTTTTTAGGACTTGTGAGATGTAATCAGTCAATGAAAAACTCTTCTTGTTTGTTTCCTATCATGACCCCTCCCCAAGGGCTCATGTCGTGACTACCCTAAGCCTGACTTCCATAGGCCAGGGGCTGGCGACTAGCACAAAAAGGCATTTTCCCTAAAAGTGAGAAGGCATTTCCTTTATAACCTACAAACTCACGACAGGGTTGAGCTCAGCTTTAGGCAGCTGAGGCATACGATCACGGCGCTTCAAAGATGATACGAGGTATGATCTATGTCTACTCCACCTTAGCTGCAGTACTTATTGACTCAGGTTCCAGTCACTATTTTATTTCCACTGCCCTCATTCAGAGCTCAGATATTTCGATGGAGCTATTGGCTCGATCCTTACGGCTAGATACTTCTATGGGAGTGGATCCGACGATTACGTACTAGTGCCGACAGTGTGAGATTACTCTAGGAGGAGAGAGCATCGGCTTGGATCTTATATAGCAGCATCAAGGACTTACGACATCATCTTGGTTATGGACTAGTTATCTACATTCTAAGATCTGATAAACTGTATTACGCACAAAGTTCAGTTTGTCCGCATAGATGTGACCGGGTTTACCATCACCGGCGAGAAGGGAGCCTTTGCAGCGCTGGATGGACTTACCTGAAGGAGAGTGAAGTCGATCACTAAATGGTTGTCTAGCCTTACCCTCAGAGCTATTGATGCGGAGAGTCTGAGTTATCCTGTAGTGGTGGACTAGTATGCGGATGTTTTCCCTGATGATGATTTGGGTCTACTGCCTCAAAGAGAAGTGGACTATTACATTGACTTGTACCAGTAGACAACACCGATATATATACCATTGTATTATATGGATCTCATAGAGATTCGTGAGCTGTTGGTACAACTAGGAAAATTACATGGGAAGGAATTCATTTGGCCCAGTTTTTCTCCTTAGGCAGCCCCAATTTTGTTCACCAAGAAGGCAGATGAGAGATTGAGACATTGTGTCTACTATCGGTGCCTGAACCTGTTGACCGTGAAGAAAAATTACCCACTTCCAAGGATTGAAGACCTCTTAGATCAGCTGAAGGAAGCACGGTGGTTCTTGAAGATAGACCTCATATCATGCTATCACCAACTCAGAGTACGAGATGGGGATGTGCAGAAGATGGATTTCTGATGTTGGTACGACCATTACAAGTTATTGGTTATGAGATTTGGTGTAACCAACACTCTAGAAGTGTTTATGGGACTCATGACCTTGATCTTTCAGCCATAACTTGATCGCATTGTAGTAGTATTCATTGACGACATTCTAATATACTTGACTACTAAAGAGGATCTTTCCTATCATTTGCAGGTAGTACCGGACACACTCTGAGAGCACCAGCTATATTTTAAGCTCTCGAAGTTCCAGTTTTGGAGATGAGAGGTTCACTTTCAAGGACATGTCATATAGGAGGCTGGAGTTGTTGTGGATCTAGCGAAGAATGAGGCGGTACTTTCTTGGGAGCCACCCAGGCGTGTGACGGAGGTATGAAGTTTCATGGGTTTGGCTGGAAACTACTAGAGGTTTGTTCCAAGTTTCTCCATATTTTTATCACCCCTATTAGCCTTGACGAAGTAGGGGAAACCCATATGGTTATTGATAGGTGAGATATCACTAGCATAACTATGCTATTCATGACCTAAAGTTTGCAGTAGTGGTATTCACCTTGAATACGTGCCGACACTATCTGATGGGAGAACGCTTTACAGTGTACCCTGATCAAAAGAGTCTCAAGTATATATTCTCTTGTAAGGACATGAACCTGTGACAACGATGTTGGATTGAGTTCCTCCAGAACTATGACTTTGAGATATTCTATACTCCTGGGAAGGGGAACGTTGTTGCAGATGCACTCAATAGGAGATCTGGTATACAGTTGCTAGGAGAGGCGATGGAGCAGCTGGCTGCTTTACATATATCCTTTGTGGATATAAATGCAGAATCTTTTCTTCAGTTTCATACAGTAACTCCCCCACTTCTTCAGTGGGTCAGTGAGGCCCTGCGTGGGGACACTGACTGTGAGTCTCGACGTGCTCATATATCCAAAGGGAACACCTGATGGATTTTATGAAGGTGGAGAGCATGTCATCTTATTCTGGGGATATACCATGGTATCAGTGTTAATTCAGGAGGAAGTGTGGTGGGAGTTCCACACTTCCCCTCTAGCAGTAAATCCAGGAGTGGAGAAGATGTACCAAGATCTCCGACGATAACACTGGTGGCCGGGAATGAAGAAAGCAGTAGCATATTTTGTCTCTCAGTGCCTCCCTTGTCAGCAATTGAAGGCGGAGCATCATGTACCAGCAGGCTTGGTTCAGCCTTTGGAGGTCCCAGAGTGGATGTGGGATTAGATATCCATGGACTTCATGATAGGACTTCCACATACATCCAGAGGTCATGATTCGATTTGGGTGATCATCGACCGACTCACCAAGTCGGCCCACTTCCTACCGATCAGAGAGAAGGGTTTAGAAGGGATCTTAGGATGCCTCTATGATCAAGATATTGTACGACTACATGGATTACCCTCAATGATTGTCTATGATCATGATTAAAATTTTACTTCCCGTCTATGGAAGGGGTTGCAGGGGGCTTTCGGGATGCAGCTACATTTGAGCACCACCTTCCATCTTCAGATGGATGTCCAGACAGAGCGGACCATTCAGACCCTCAAGGACATGATGCATGATTTCATCCTCATATTCGGTCATAGCTGGGAGGATCACTTGCCTTTGGTGGAGTTTTCATAAAACAACAACTATCACTCCACCATTGGGATGCCACCCTTCGAGGAGTTGTATGAGCGACGTTGCAGATCACCTTTGTGCTGACTGACCAAGTGGAGTTAGCACTAGTAGGACTAGAGATGGTACAGGCTACCACAGAGAAGGTTTAGATCATCAAAGAGCGAATGAAGACTGCACAACGTAAGAATAAGTCGCATGACGACCAGAGACTGAGACCTCTAGAGTTTGATGATGGAGACCACGTCTTTCTACGGGTCTCACCTAGACGTGGTTTGCAGAGATTTCGCTGAGGTAGAAAGTTATCTCCAAGTTTCATTGGACCTTTTCAGATCTTTATAAGAGTTAGAGAGGGGGATTACCACTTTTCTCTTCCACCTCAGTTGAACTGGGTGCACGACGTCTTCCATGTTTCCCAGCTGAGGAGAAACCTGTAAGACCCTTCTCACATTATCGACCATGGAGAGCTGGACATCGATGATGTGGTGACTTTTACATAGGTTCTAGTAGAGATTGAGGATCGATAATATCGGGTCCTTCTTGGAATTTCGATACCTTTGGTGTTTGTTCTCTAATAGCATGAAAACCTCCAGGAGAGCACATGGGAGCAGGAGGCTTAGATGCGCGCTCAGTTCCCCCACTTGTTTACCTAGTTTGAGTTGTGGCTTATGAGGATATAGAGCCCTGAGGTGGGGAGAATGTAAAGTCCTGGAATTTCCTTGAATGTTTTTTCTAATATATGGAAATTTTAAAAGTCTGCAAAAATTGACGTCACGTGATTCTGAGACCCAGAGTGCCCGAAATGAATTTCTGAACTTTTGTTCGGGTACGTTCAGTAAACGTGCAAGCGGGTTTTTTCTAACTTTTAAACCAGTGCTTGGAATTGAAATATGAGGGCACCGTTGAACTCGTCGTGCCAATATTCTCTTAGGGGTACATTCACCTCAACGAAAGTTTGTCAAGGGTGGAAGTTAGTTTTTGGGTTTATCATGAATGAATAAAATAAAAATAATGTTGTGTAGCATTTATTTTTATTTTATTTGTTAAAACCTCAATGTTGAAGTTGAGAAGTGGGGACCACTAAACCTTAACCTCCCATGATAGGTTGTGGTGGTGGCTGAGCCTAACCTCCCATGAGAGGTTATGGTGGTGGAGACCACCTGAGGCCGAAACCTCTCAACTCCCTCATTAAATATGGGAGAGCATATTCAACTCCTCCTATATTAATTATTCCAACCATCATTTCCAATAATTAAGCCAATGCACCATATTAATTATGACAACCCACCCTCTTTAATTAATTAATCCATCAAAATTAAATAAATGTTCCAATTTGAAATTTTTCCAACATATTTTATTATATTGGCTATCTCTTCTTTTTGATGGGTTGGGGGAAATTAATTGTTGGCAAGGGAAGGGGACTTGGGGGAAAATCTCTTCAATGAAAAACGCTCCAATGACGAAGAAAGACGACTTCAACTACTTCCTCGGGACACCCTCTAAGGAGGAATGTCATAGAATATGATGAACCGATGCACGAGCCTGAGATTGGAGGTGTGTGGTGGAAAAGATGAACGTCGACAACTTAATCTTCTTCCACACGACCTCATCGACATCATCAAGATAATGAGGTAGGGGTTTATTTCTATTTGTTTATAACCTCACATACACACTCCTTCTACTTCATTCAAGGTTTGGGGACAATCATTGTGGGAGGATAGGATTTGACGTTCATTTTCATGTTCTTGATGAGCCATATGCTACCACCCTAAGGCGGTCGGTATAGGCCAAACCAATATGGTCTAACCCTTCCACAAATCTTGTGGTGTTCTCCGCGATTGAGGAGGACGACAACCCTCTATGGTTGGGGCATGAGAGTGGAGGTCGTCGCCACCTCCGGTCGCGATGAAGGTGATGGGGCAACCGTGTTGCCAAGATGATCCACCCCTGGCCGAGCCGCCATGTGGCCATGCGCCCTCGCAACACCCTCCGCGGCCTCGCGGCCACCCGCAGCTCTTCGCGGCCCCTCACAGCCAGTCTGGCTGGACCCAGCGGGTGAGGCCGGGTCGACCCGAACTGGGTCGGCCCAGGCTGGGTCGGGCAGCGTCGGTCCGGCCGGTTCAGACCAGGCCCACACCCACTACGACCCAATTACATTCTTGTGGCCATAACATTGGCATCAGATGTCCGTTAGATGAACCCTCAGCGGCATTGGGAACCTTGGATCCATTCGGTCCCTTGGAGTGATACACCACTATGTTTTGGATTAAGATAGGGAACGGTCGGGTAGGATTGAGCATGAATCCAACCGGGCCCCCATGACTAAAAGGTTAATATCTCATAGACCGTGCACCCAATTCACGCACCTTCTGTTGGGTTGAGACCCTTATGTGTGGGAAGCGCCTCTGTGTGATGAAGCAGACCCATGGTACTCAACAGAAGGAGTACCTCAACAAACCAAGATTAGGGGGAAGTAGATCTATGTGATGTGTTAGTCCCACTATACTTGATAGTTGATGGGTTCTCTAGAAGCCGAGGTGTTCGATGACGTGACCGGAGATGTTACTTGGTACTACCCCTAGAATAAATCCCGGTGTGATCTGAGTCAGTATCTTTGTGTTTTTCTCATGATTGAGATGGATTACATGATAACTTAGGTATATGTATTGGCATATACAAAGGTATAGTTATCTGTTGATTTCATACTTTTTGGTTTATCCTTTATGGATTTTTTGAGACCTTGAGGGTCTCGGGGTCCCTGCTGAGTATCGTTATACTCACCCCTGCACTGGCTATTCCTGCACCTCATTATATTGGATGCAGACGACGGACATCACTGACTGAGGCTGAGAGTACTAGGATTGGATGGTGCCCAGAGTTGGACCATACGGCGTGTTCGTACGCAGAGGAGACCGGTGGACGAGGAGTGCTGAGGAGGTGATCTGTACCTACTCTTCTTGTAGGAACCTTGGAGGATGATCCAGTAGCTACCTTTTTCTCTTTCTTCAGTTGTATTGTATTTCATTTGTACCTATACCATTACTATTGGGATTTTATTCTGGACCCATTACATTCAGATATCTTTTGGTTATATAGTTTTCTTGTGTTAGTATCTTGAAGTGTGCTTGGTCACATGAGTTTTGAGGTTATACAATCAATGTCTTCCAAGTTTTAGGGAAAATTCCATTCAGTGCCAGTCTCAACCCCCAAGCGTATGGAAGGCGGGATTGGGGTAGTAATGACACAGGCCACTAGGGATGGGTCATGACATATCCCTCTAGTTGTAATTTATTTAGAGTATAGATCTTGACACAAATCATATTGGTTTTTTCCAAATCCATCAATTTTCGTGTGCATATATCATGATAATAACTATATTGAGGATAGAACATGATAGTGATAATGTACAAGATTATAAATTCAATCATTAGAATTATTCCATGTGATTATTTTTTTTGTTTAAATATTAATGGTTTTGTTTGCAATCTAAGAAGACTATTTGAATTGGATGTTTTTAACATTCCACATTTTTATGCCATATTTAATCATAGAATCTATTATATTATAACCCTTATATAGAATATGAGAACAGTCCTTTAATATGTTTTATTTTTCCCAAGTATTCTATGAAATTTTTTCTGAATGATATACTGGGTTACACAATAGGGGAATACAGATTGAATCAATGAAATTATTTATCTTTTTTACATTTAAAAATATAATTTTGATTACATGTATGTATCTAGTTTACAGAGACTACTAAACTATTAGGTCAATTAAGATTTTATTCCTTTATATTATGTTAAATTATTAATGTATGGTTTCTGCTCTAGGATACATGGGTCCAAGTCATTATAGTTGCTATCATAGGAAGTTTAGTAGAGACCTTGGGATCATGATTTAGGAAATCATGCACTCGTATACATAACCCAATGACTGAGTTTTAGTATATTTATATGTATAAGATATCATCCTAAATTTTTATAAAACAATGAGTATCATAGGCTAAACCTATGGATTTATATATTGAATAATATTTTTGGATTTAGACATCCTAAAAATGGAAATTCCTAAGAACATCAATATGACTAGTGATTCTAAGGCTCTTCTCTAGTATTTTTTCTTTGGCCAGAATCAGCAAGACTAAAAATGAAATGGTTATACACTGATGATGAATATAATAGAAAGGAAAAATTAATGGAAGAATATATAAGTTGATGGCGCATAGTGGATTGTTTAAAAATTAAGTAAAACGAATAGTTTTCATGTTTTTTATTCAAAATTTACATTATAAATAGTTCTATAATTTTAATAATCATGAGAAATATAATGATTGTATCGTAGTACGTATTATTTAATGATTTTGAATCATGAAAATTTTCATCAAGGTACTTGTGGTGATCAAACATTTGGTTGGTGACAATAAGAGAAACATTACATTGTTTGGGGAATCTTATATTAAGATTGATTTTATAAATTTAGAGACATTTTATGACAGTGAATTTGAAAAGATATTTTTTAGATGAATCATTATGATGGAATGAATTAAGTTTAACATAAATATTATTGTTTGAGGTTAAAGAATGATTTATTTTATACATTATTCTAACCATATTTTATTTATTTAATTTTTAATGGTTCATGTAATGACTAGTGGATATTATGATTCATTAAAGTGATTTGAGAATAAAAATCCATCTTGAAAATGCATCTCCAGTTGTTTAAAATTAAGTGAAAATAGATCGAAGCACAAATGAAGTAGAAAATAACTCTTTTAATGTAAAATTAAATTATATATGATTATTTTATCTAGTGATTACTTGGATATAAAAATAATTCATCAACAATATGAGAGGAATTTTGAACAAAAATGTTATTCATTTAATTTTATCACCTTGAAATCAATGGCCTATTTAACCCATCACATATTTATGGTTTTATTATGGTAGAATTTTTTATGACTCTATCACATTCCATAAACACTTTATCATCCAATATCTTCTGTATGTCCTTGTTAACAATTTATTCTAATGTTTTCATATTCGAAAGTGTACTTTTTTTTAACCATCAAATTTCCCTTTCCCTCTTATTAAGAGGAAGTTTTATTAACCCTATTTCAATGTGGATTTACAATAAATAAATTTTAAAGTATCAACCATTGACTTATAAAGTGAACTTTCAAATTGTGGGGACACAATTTATAAAATGGGGGGTGAATTTTTTACTCCATGATTTTATGATATGTCTATTTTTAAATTTAATCACTTCGATTACATACATTGCACACAACACCATATTTTATTGAAAAAAAAATATTATTAAAATATTATTATTTAATTTAATTGGAAATATAATATCCATTAAATATGAATTTATGAATAGTAATTACTAAATTAAGAAATTATATGATGAATTCATTTGTTACAAATTAATTAGAAACGAATATCAGAAAAAGTTGAATATAAAGAGAATGTTTTTTAAAAAACTATTTTTATGATTAAAATTGAATTTTACCATAATAAATTAAATAAATTTCTATTGTTGAATGATTATAATGAAATGAATATTTTATATATTAAATGAATATTTTATCATAGTAATGAAATATAGTTTAAAGGCTTAAGATTGGAAGAAACCCAATATTAAACATAAAAAACTATATCATTATAAAGGAATTTTTACCACCTTTTAACTGAGAACCTAATTTAAATCAAATTTTTGACACTATAATATATTATATTTAATAAAGTTATTTATTTATTTTAAATCGTACTATTTAAAAATACTTTATATTAATTTCTGGTATTTCTCTGAGAAGTTTCTTGTTTTGATGAATAGTGATAAATGATATATTTCAGTTGAAAACAACTTTCTGAAATAAATTATATTTACTGATAAATTAGATTTTGTAACTTTTTTAAAGTAAATTAGATGATATTTTTATTATTTAATACAATTAATCTGATTTTAATCTTGTTCACATCGAAATTGGATATAAAAATTTTGTGAACTTCGAAACATTTTTATATTAAAAATCTATTTTTTTATTCCATCAGGGGGGATTTATTAAATAAATTACAGTAATATATATATTTTACTTTATGGAAAATTTATTCCATATTTTTAATCATTTTGCCCAAATTATTTAAATTGGTTTCTTTTATTTTCGGGCATATTCATAGTTATTTTAGCAATATTATAATTACATATTTTATGGGTGAATATATTAAATAATGGTAAAAATAATATTATATGTATTTTAAAAATACCTTATAACTTGTCATAATATTAAATGATGAGATATTGTGAAACAAAATCACTATTGGGATTATTTTATGTCCTCTTGGATCCACTTTGATAAATTTAATCCATTTATAGTATTTTATTGTAACGGACGTCCAATATGTAATGCTAATGTTTTAAATAAGTTTTTCATCTTTTATATGTTGTTATATAGAAGATATAACCATATATAAATATTCATTGGAAATAAAAAAAAAATTATAATTATCATCATAAATTATATTTAATTTCTAGGGATAAAATAATCAAATTTATGGCTAACACAGTTATGATGTAGTAATGATTCAATTAATGAAACTATTAGTTAAATGGTATTATAAATTTTTTAAAAAATATAATATGACTTAGTTAAGGTAATTCATGAATTTTATGGGTTAATATAAAATGATAAGGTGTGTTATTTGGAATTTTTTGAATGAATATTTATTTATTGAATTTATAAAAGTCAATGTTATGAATATTGTCAAAATTCACACTTATGATATTATATGAAAGTAACATTTTATCAAATTATTTAAAAACATGAAAAACATAAAATAAAGAAATGGGGATAAGATATGGATTAAAATACCATAAATTTTCCATTTATGGTCCAATTGACACTCTATTTGTAAAAATTACATCCTATTAATATTACAATCTATGTTACCATAGTTCGCATTACAATGGTTTAACTATGGATTAATCAAAATGATAATGATTAAAATTAAATCAAAACTTATATAAAATCAATTGTTTTATGAAATTAAATCCTTATAATAGAGCGTATTCGAACAAATGGAATTTTGTAGGTATTTGGATTAAAATTTATTTTTTATAAATTAATGAGATGCTAAATTCAAAATTTCCCCTTCCCCTATTTATAAAATGGAACATCTCAATCTATTTTATTCACACTTCAGAACCAATTTGGTTCAGGAAAATGAAAACCTAATCATCTCTTAAAATCCCAATATTCATCTTAGAATCCATAATTAGGGTATAAATCTTACCAAATAATGCATCTTTTTCAAATAAAAAACAGATACCCAAAGAAAGGTAACATTCATCAACAGCAATATTTGTCTTATTTTTTCTTTCAAACGCATTCAATTATTTTTATTTCATGTTTATATTATATCCTCGGTATACTCAATATATGTATATTTTTAAAATTATGGGATTTACCTAAATATACACATATATCCTTCAATGTGTAACAAATGTACCATTTGTCATTTACGATGAACTACTGCCTCATGAAACTATGTTGTTTGTTGTTCCATTACAACCACTCATGATAGGGAGTTATGATAGAAAAAATGTTATTATGTGATATATATAGGATTTATAATGTATTAATTATTTTTTTAAGTTTATGTAACATAAATCTTTATGAAATCCATTTATAATAGTATGATAAAATTGTTTTTCGATGTGTGGACTACCGCCTCCTCAAACAGATGTGATTCATTAATGTTATACATGGAATGTATTAGGGACGGTTTTAGATAAACATATGTTAAATATATTAAAATATATACGATATGTTAATTTTAATATATAATTATTTATATCATTAAATTTTCATTATTTTAATTAATAAATAGAAATTGAAGTAGCATTAATGCGTGCGTACGACCTACCACCTCCATTTGTGGTGTATTTCATTGATTATCTAAATTTTTATGTATTATTCTAAATACATATTTACTAAATATTTAAGTTAATTAATTGATGGGTTATATTATTTATATTATTTATTTATTTTCTAATTAATATTAAAAACTAATAATAAATCAAAACAAACTCAAAAAAACTAGCCAATTAACACTCATAGTAGTGAAAATTAGAGAAGATCGTCACAAAATGGGTAATGAGATATTATAATAAGTAAATATCTTATATTATAAATAATTAATATGTTTTTTATTTTAACTAATAGTGTTCTTAATACCATTATATTTGAGGTTGAATAATTCTCAACTAAAGGAAAGAACAATGTAAGGGTTTTCCCATTACACATTTACTTATATGAGATATAAGCCCAATTTATCACATATTCCATGTGTGTGGTGTATGTACTACACTTTGACATTTCATATCATGAATCTACATATTCTCTTAATTTTACAGGATTTATTTAATTTTATTAAATCATAAGGATTTTGATTTAAATTTTTCAATGTATTATGGGACACATTGTAATGTTTAAAGATTATTTTACTCAATCATTTTTAAATGGTATCATTTAAATGTAAATTCATATATGCCAACATCCAATTTTGATCATTTTAAATCATTTTTTATATATTATGATACCACATATAATATTTTATTTATGGTTTTATGATCAGTTTGATAGAAGATGTTCTATTTTGAATCCATTTAGGGTTTAGGGTCGAAATTTTCACATTTTGTATACTATTATTTCAATATGAATGTTTATGTTGTTTTTTCTTTTTCATAAATAATTTATTGGACATAATAAGTGAATTAAGGGCCCCACTGTATCACCTTTATGCATCGTTAGGTCTCATGAGACGAAATCAATTAGTGGAAAACCCTCCATGTTTATTTCCAACCAGTTTTAAATTGTCAAGAGGATCGATCTTGACACAAATCAGATGGGTTTCTACCCAAAAAGTTATACAATATAGATGATAGATCAAGATAGTAGCTATATTGAAGATAAATCATGGTACTGAATATTTCCAACATTATTCATTCAATCACTGTTATTATTTAATGTGATTATTCTATTTGATTGTATATCCATAGTTTTATTTTTTTAGATCATGTGATTATTTTAAAGTCATGTTATATAACATTCCATATGGATTATTCCACAAATATTCCTAACTTCCACGAAAAACCATATAAATAATTTTAGATAAAACATTTAATATGTTTCATTTCTTTTTAGTATTTTGATATGTATGTTATGAATGATATTTTGAGTTACAAAAAGGGGGAATAATAGAAGACTGATTGAAATTCATTGTTTTTTATGTTTCAAAATAATCAATTTTAATTATAAGTATATAAATAGTTTACCAAGAATACTAAACTATTCATTCACTTGGGTTTTGATTCTTTGTATCCTCTCTCAATGTATTAATGTAAGGTATCACCTCTGAGATACAATGGTTAGGGGTGTAACATTTTTAGATTTTGTTCAATTGATAAAGTGTTATAAGATATTCCAATTTCATTATGGTTTTATGAAAACGAGTCTGTTATGTTTTTACTAAATATGATTACATAATCTAAAAAAACAAAGACAACATATGCAATATGGAATGATAAATTTACTATTATTACTTATTATATGATATGGGAATGTGAAGCATTCATTTGATGAATATATTATGATATGATTATATCCAAATTTGACACAAAATTGTTTTTGATTAACATAGAGAAACATCTAAATTTTATATTTATAATCCTAAAATATTAATGGGTTTATTTACAAATGAGGTGTTTTATTGGAGAAGGAACTCAAGATTAATGCAATTGATTTCCGAAATTTTGATCGTAGTGAAGTTCCTGAAAAAAAAACATGACTTGTTCTGGAGATAGTGGTTCATCTAATTCTATAAATATTTATGGATGGTAAATCACTAGTGCAAAAAACGTTATTTACGTCGGTTATTTTTCATTTTTTACATCAGTTTTTAGTTGAAGTTAATAAGGATGACGTTATAAACAACCTTTTTATGTCGGTTATTTAAAAACCAATGTGAAAAAACATAACATTGCGGTGTTTATCACGTCGGTTAATTAATAACCGACGTGAAAAAACTGGGGGGGGGGGGGTTATAACACCGGTTATTATATAACCGCGCTGATAAACTGGGGGGTTTATCACATCAGTTATATAATAACTAACTTTATAAACACATGAGGGGGAGTTTATCACATTGGTTATTAAATAACCGAAGTGATAAACCCCTGAGAAATATTTTATCATGTCGGTTATATAATAACTGAGGTGCTAAACTGGTCGTGGGGGGGTTTATCACATCGGTTATTAAATAACCAACGTGATAAACCATGTTAAAAGTGTTTATCACGATGGTTATTAAAAAACCGATGTGATAAACCCTTCTTGATTTCTTTATCACGTCGGTTATTTTATAACCGACGTGGGAGACAAATGTTCTTTTAAAAAAAATTGAATGCAGTCCTCTTCTCTACCCTAGAAACAACCATAAACCAAATCAAGAATTCGTACCACAAAAACATAAGGAGATTAAAACAAGAACTAAAGCAAATTTATGCATTTACATTGATAACATATAAAACATACCCCACATTACAGCCCCCATCACACCCCTCGAATGCACCCCGACCCCCTGGACAGCCCCAAACACCCCGAGACACCCCAGGATAGCCCCAAACACCCTGGGAGAACCCCCCACCCTCGTGTATACCCCCCACACCCTAGACAGGCATTTAGTTTCTTGTATCCAAATCCCATCAGGCATAATATTATCTTGGACTTATAATGTGAATCTGAAAGATCGTTATCTTTTGGAAGAATGTCTTTCATAAATTGTAGCAGCTCTGTAAAACTTTTTTCACTCCATCCATGTTTCACCTTTAGGTTAATCAATCTTAACACCACCGAAAAAAACCGTAAAATCTGTACAACTAGGATATAATGGTTTTTCAACATCACCACATAGACGTGAAACTGTCGGTTCTATCTCAATTTGTTTTGCAACAATATCATGAATTATTTCTTCAATTCCATCGGAGTTACCATCTTGAGAATTATCATCATTAGTGAAATTCCATCCAGTTTCACCATTCCAAATCCAAGAGAAGTAACTCAGATTAAACCATAACAAATCATATGATCTTTTATCTCTCTACTATTCAACTTCTTCATATTCAAACATTTCTGGAACGGACAGAAAAAAATGTCACTACTTGGAACATTTCGTTTAGAAAATTCCAAAAAGGCATCAATACATTCCTTATATTCATTGATCATTCGATGTTCCGTAATCCAACTTTGACTCATTATTACATATAAATAATATCAAATATATATATATTTAAGATAAGACAAATATATGTTTATATGAAAAAAATTATAATTTGAATGTAAATGTTTTTTGAAATATAAAACAAATCTATGCGTATTTAACAAAATATACTTGAATATTATTTTTAAAACAAAATATAGTTAGATATAACAGTTTCAAATTCCATTGAATCAAAGAAAACCACGGAGCCTACAGACATCACCCCACCCCTCTAGACAGCACCCCCCACCCCTCCTGGACACCACCCCCACCCCCTATCCACTCGGACACCCCCCCCCCGGACCCCCCCCCCCCAACCCTCTAGACAGACCCCCCCCCCCCCCCCACCCCCTGGACAGCCCCCACCCCTCCTGAAAGACACCCACCACCACCTACCCCCTTGGACACCCCCCCTAGAAACCCCCAACCCTCTGGACAACCCCCACTCCCCGGACAACCCCCCAAACCCTCTGGACAGGCCCCCAACCCCTTGGACAGCCCCCACACCCACCCACCCCCTTGGACACCCCCAAACCCTTTGGACAGCCCCCCCCCCCCCACCACCACCACCCCCTGGATATCCCCCACCCCTCTAGACAGCCCCCCACCCCTCCTGGACACCACCCTCCACCCCCTACCCCCTTGGACACCCCCTAGACACCCCAACCCTCTGGACACCCCCCTGACCACCCCAAATCCCCTTGGATAGGCCCCCACCCCCTTGGATAGCCCCCACACCCACCCACCCCCTTGGACACCCCCTTGGACACCCCTTAACCCTATGTACAACCCCCACCCCCTGGACAGCCCCCACCCCTCTAGATAGCACCCCCACCCCTCCTGGACACCACCCCCACCCCTACCCCCTTGGACACCCCCCTGGACACCTCCCAACCCTCTGGACAGCCCCCCCCCCCCCCCCCACCCCATGGACACCCCCCCACCCCTCCAGACAGCACCCCCACCCCTCCTGGAAACCACCCCCACCTTCTACCCCCCTGTACACCCCCCTGGACACCCCCCAACCCTCTGGACAGCCCCCACCCCCTGGACAACCCCCAAAACCCTCTAGACAGGCCTCCACCCCCTTGGACGGCCCCCCCACACCCACCCACCCCCTTGAACACCCCCTTGGACACCCCCCAACCCTCTAGACAGCCCCCACCCCCCAGACAACCCCCCAAACAATTGTTTACATATAAAAACTAGGCATGGTGATCAATAAAATACACATTCATTTAATATATACTTCAGCATGAAATAGATGGAATTAAATATTATTAAATATGGCTACCTAAATGATCGTATGATAATGAAAAATAAGCATTGATATTCAACTAGTCAAATGATCACAAGTTTTCTCGATAACTAATATCATAATGAGGTAATAGATAATTCTAGAAATCTTAAACATATTGTCAAGGCCTTGGCCAATGCCTCAAAAAATACTAGGGTAAGCCCTCAGTAGAACCAAATTTTATTTGGAATCATGAGACATAGCAATGCATCGAAGGGCCATTGACGTCAACAACCATTACATTATATGTCTAATAGATTCTCATATAAAAGAGGATAAACATAAAAACAAAAACACATTAAATATCATTTCCCAATTCTTACATTTAATCAATATCCATTCTATGCAGTAATATAGGTTAATGAGATCATTAGTTGTCAATGACGACAAAAATTACCATCAATTTCGGGCATTCGTGATACAAAAACAAACTAAATAAGAGTAGGTGAGGCTTACATGAATATAGAAAGTCTATCTAATAGATCTGGGGATGATAAATAAAATGATTATGGAAAAATGAGGCAAGAGGGTTCTAAATCGACGAGTCTTACGTAGTTTAAACTTAAAAATAGAAAAACGTAAATATAGACTATCCAGGAAAAAAACAAACGAAATAAAGTCATGGGAGTATTACCTGAGTGTTGTGAGTTGAGATGATAGATCCTATGAGAGTAAAGGTGATAAACAATGATGGAAAAACGAGTTTAACGCAACGAGATTAATGAGTCGATTAGGGTTTACCACGTGAGAGAGACGAGTCATCGGACTGTCGATCGAAAAATCGTAAATGACAATCCATGAGGCTTGTTAATTTTTAAAATGTTTTATAACGTCGGTTATTTAATATTCGATGTTATAAACTATTTTTTTTACATTTATAATGTCTGTTATTATAAATATCGACGTTATAAATGTATCAGATATGACTTTTTTTACGTTGGTTATTTTATAACCGACGTAAAAAAATCTGCGTGTTGGTTTTTTACGTCGGATATAGAATAACCGACGTAAAAAATACATCAGAAATCACACTTTTTTATGTCAGTTATTTTATAACCGATGTAAAAAATTCTGCAGGTTGTTTTGTTACATCGGTTATCAAATAACTGACCTCAAAAAGGCCTCAAAATCCTCTTTTTACGTCGATTATTTTATAACCAATGTAAACAATTCGTAGATATATCGTTTTTTACGCCGACTATCAAATACATGGGGTAAAATACAGCACGCTTTGGTTTTTTACGTCGGTTAATTTATAATCGACGTAAAAAATGAATGTGCACAATTTGTAACGTCGTTTATTAAAATAACCGATGTTTAAAATTTACTCACCGCATTTTTAAGTCTGTTATAAAATAACCGACGTAAAAAACCACATTTGACATATTATCACGTCGGTTATATATAACCGACGTCAAAAATGGTGAGGTAAATAATGTTTTCGGCACTAGTGAATGGACTCAAGTTACATAAGAACATAGTTGTTCTGGGAAGAATAGTCAAGAAACTACGAGATATATATTTCTCATGGACACTGATTATAGCATGATGGTTGTTCAAATTATGAGTATCCAGATGAGTAGTTCTACATGAAGTCAAGGGATCCTCTACATATGATAGATATAGTGTCTTAGAAGTTTAATATCGTGTTATTTCATCTATTTATATGAATATAAAATACATTAAAAGTGATAATGACTATGGATCATTATATTTTAGTTAATTTAGAGTCATGGATCACAATATCTTAATATGTAGAATGATCTTCAATGATCCCCACAATGTTATACCTTTTTAGTACTCTTCATAGACCAACATTAAATAAAACCAATCTTCCAAACCAGGGGATATGAATCATAACAAAGGGTGTGACCAAATTAATTGTAATGGTCACTAATGGAGATATGTATGAGTAACATGAACATAAGGGTAAAAGAATATGAGATTAAAAATTAAAAACCATTCCATTCATATTAAAGACCAAATCATGAGTCCTAAAATAAGATTTGTAATAAAGAAGAAAAGAATAATAAGGTAATAAATGAATATGAGGAACGATATAATAAAATTGGAATAAGAAATATATTTTTAGTAGACATATAAGACTAGAAAATAATTTCCATATTAGAAAAATATTAGTTACAAAACCATCATAGGAGACAAATTCAATGACTGAAACGTGTATACTCTCCATTCGAGGCCCTATATTATTGAACGGGGATCACATCCCATTCCATCCCAGTATTACGGAACGTGGTTAACTCAACATTATATCCATGTTTTACTATATAGTGTTTAGTTCCCATTCCATCCATATATTATAAAATATGGCTCACTTTCAATTCTAATCATATATTTCTGAACATGGTTCACATTCGATTTCTACCCTCCCAATATTTTGAGATATAAGTATTAAGTCAATGAAATGGAGTGAGATGTATTTTTCACATGTCCCTTAGTGATATCATAAGTATTTGATCCACATAATCATAAACATTCATGATCTTATAACCTTTGAAATTAAATGGGTTTAATAATCAATTCATCATATGCAAACATGTGGAAAAGGAGTAAGTTTCATAATAATTTCATTATAGAATATCCCAAGAAAAGAAGAGGGTGTTATAAGAATTTTATAATGTTATATCCCCTGGAGAGAATTATATTTCACAAACATTATGAAATAAAAAACCATTCAGAGAAATAAGATCAATGGTATCATTGGTTCATATCCCTTTTAAGGGATATGTAATACCAATGAAAGTCATCATTGATGGAAAATAATTTTAAAATGTCATTCATATTTTTTCAAGATGAAGATATATTTTTTACATTGAAAATAAATTTTAAAATGTAATAAATTTTGAAAAGAAAATTATTTTAAAATATCCTTTACGACATGTAATATATGTTTCTAAAATCATTGAAATCATTTTCCAAGAAAAAAACATTTGAAACATTAAAAATAATATTTAATTGAATTAAAAATACGTTTAGCATTTAAATTATTTTAAAAAAAATCCTTTAAAATGATATTAATATATCATTTAAAAAAATTAAAAACTTTTTTTTAGAACATTAATTTGGAACAAAATAAATTTCTTACTGAAGAGAGTAATAAAAGCATATTTTCTTAAAAATCATCTTAATTATTTAAGTACCAAAGTGTGAGTATATTATACCATTGAAAGAAAAAATCATGAATAACCATAGGATAAAAAAAATTACATATTAATATTGAGAGTTACATTTCTATATTTAAATATTAGAGGCTTAATCATAAATAATCTTGATAAAAGATTATATTCTAACATAAATTATTTTACACTTTAGTAACATTGAATCATAATCATCAATAAGGAATAATATAAGATACAACATAAAATATCATATGTATAAATAAATTAATAACAAAAAATTTAAAATGGGATATATATACGCCTCATCATAGAATATTGGTGTGTAACATAACATGAGTCTCAAATAAGGGAAATTGATTGTAAAATCACATACAATTTTAATAACATTTGAATTGAAAATCCAATGAAAGAGATATCACAAAATGGATATATAAACACAAATTATTTAATTAATACACATAAAAAATAAATATATGGAATTTATATCATTAATATAGATAATATATACATAGGGAATGTATCATGCCTCTCACAAAAGGAAATAATGAGACCAGAATCCCTTAACATATATCCTGGAATCTGCCATACTAATTCATACCACTTTATAAAAAATTATAATTTATTATACAAATATTATTGACAAAAATTAATAAGTATGAGACCTCATATGATATTATTATAACTTTTATTACCCAATTAATCACAATTACATGTTAATTATATGTTTCTAGTAATATGAGATATACTATTTTTAAAAGTATTTATTTGTTATATTTTTTGTCAGGTTTCTTTAATCATGTTTTAATCATCTAAGGAAATAAAAAATGTTATTAAAACCATATAAAATCAGTATATATGTATTTATGTTAGGTAATTAGATAGAAATTAAATACACTAATCATGGAGATGGTAGGTTGCACATATCCATGAATGTTATTTCCATTTTTTATTCGATTGAAAGAAATAAAATAAAATTATATATTATCATTATGGAATGATTTTTATGTCATACATATCAAATATTTTTATTAAACCATCATTAATAAATTTTATGTATTAAATTAAGGAATAACATTACTTTGTGTGGCCGGAGTCCACCGTACACATGAATGACATTATCATATTCACACAAGATGGATAAAACAACAGTATGTGTGATAAAAATTTATGAAATATAGTAACATACTAAATATAATATAGATCATATATGAAATATAATTACACCATTATTCTTTTCCTTTAATGGTGTTAATGGAAAAATAAATGACATCAGTTTATGAGGTGGTAGTCAACCATACACGAAAATGATGATTTAAAAACCCACTTCTTTAGAGTGTTTGTGGTTATAGGTCATAAACATAACACAAAAAATATATGTCTATAAAAAATACTTTTTTATCACATAATAATTTTATATTAATTATTTAATGAGTGGGAGGAAGAAATAAAAAACACTAACTGATGAATGCTACCTCTTCTTCGAGTATCCCCTTAAGTCTGTACTAGATCTATTTCTCATTGGATTTGTGTCCAAAATAATTATTCTAGGTTGGGAGGAGTGAAGTTTGGTAGTGATTTTTTCTGATCTTGTTTCATCCTAATGGCATGATTTTTTAGAGAAATAGGAGAGAGTGAGTGCCCTTTTATAGTAGGGGAGGAGTTCTATTCTTTAAATACTAAAAAATATTCACTATTGGGATGTCAATCATATATCCACTTTCTAAAAAAGGATAATTTATGGTTTTAGGGACTTTTTTGGATAAAAACCTCCCCCACTCATTGAGACAAAAGTTTTAAACATTTCACTCTGGACCTTATAATTTTATCAATTTTTTTTAATTTTTGAATATCATTAAAATAACAAGATTTATACCATTGGTAATTCAATAATTATGAAAAATTTAATTTGAGATATATTTTAATAAATTTACCAACTAATTATAAATATAATATAAAATTTAAAAAATACTAATAATATGTGTTTTCAAGTTAATTTTATATCATGTTCATGTAATGTGAGAAAACATGAGTTGAACCATAGTCATGCTAATTGAGTTTTTTACTTTTTAACGGATAATACAATCGTTATTAAAAAAATTGGTCAACTAATTAATCATACTAAAAATTTATAAATGATTTAATTTCAATTAAAAGAATATTTGATTTTTCATAATTTTATATAATTAAATAAAACATAACATAATATTAAATGACATTACTAACAATTTTCACATTATTATTATAATTGTTACTTAAAAATAATCATTAAAATGATTCAGTTAGAATGTTTTATTCAATAACATGTACAATATTATATATTAATCTATAAAATCAATGCGACAAAATAATTAATTCATTTGACTTAAGTAGTAATAATCTTAGTATCTTTTATTTCAGTTAACTGTCCACTAAATAATTACTATGTTGGCATTTTTTATGATTTTAACGTAATTTATATATCTATTGAAATTATTAAAATAAACATTCATGATATTAAAAAATTATTTATCTTTTAGAATAATATTTATAACCAATCCTATATTATTTTATAAGTCACCCATATGATTTATTGAAAATAAATGTAAGAAATGTAACTTTTTTTATCATTTATATTTCAAGAACATATTATATGGTAGATATTCAATGGAAGTATTCAAATAATTTTCCATATGTAACATAACACAATGTTCATGGTTGATATACACTCATTAAATTAAATTTTGAAAATATTATATGTCATTTACAGACTTATCATTTGAGTTCATCCCCCAGTAAATAAATTTTTACCTTAACTACTGTAATTATTTTTTAATGCATTCACTATTAATTTGGGTACGAAATAAAATTGATCAAATTTAATGTTATAAATATTTATTATTCTAAATATGTAATCAAATATTTGAAATTTAAAAAATATATGAGAAAAGAATAAATTTAAAAATAATCCCATATACATGAAGAGAAAATGAGTTTTTAATGTGAATAAGTTAAAATTTTGTCAATGTTTTTATACCATGATTTTATATAAAATTTGTTTCAATTACCTATATTGGATAAAATGACGTATAATTGAACTAATTATACTTTAAAAAAATTATAATATACTTTGTGTTTATTAATAAAATAAATGAAAGTAATTCTATAATTAATATATAAAAGGATTAATTATTCATTAAAAATGATAGATTTTTTAAAAATTCCCGACAATTAACTCTAAGAAAAATTTTAAATTTTTAATTAAAAAGAAAATTCATTTAAAAAAACTAAAATGTTCGAATTTTAATTAAATGTTGTTTACAAAAAAATCATAAATACATTATTTGGGAAAGTAGTATTCCCAAATAATTTAATGAAATTACTAATAATTATGTACTTTATTAATAAAAGTTTTTCATTATATAATATTATTATAGATAGTATTTAAAATTTAATTTTTTCTATTCACATTAATATGCCTATGGATTTGTGATAATGACCGTGTTTAAATATCTATATTAATTTTATATCATTATTTTTTAACCCATTATCTCATGAAATGAATGATAAGATGGTTTCATTATAAACACAAGATAAAAATATCATACGGTGTAGTTAAATTTTTAAATAAAAATTAATTTATTGGAATAAATGTTCAAAAAACCCCAAGGTGTTTCATTATTCCGCCACATTAAAATTATTTATCTATTGAAATTATTCTCTTTCATCAATGGTTTAAAATTTGAATATTACATCCTAGAAACCCCCATCATATAAATGAATTAATAATCATCGCTTAAAATGGGTTATTTGAAACATAATAGTTTCCGAATTTAACTCAAGATAATGGTTCCATATCGGATAACCTAGGATATTCATGAATACATGTACACATAAAATCATAAATAACTATTGGGTATGAAAATGATCTATATTAACTGTAATGTAGGTGATCTAGAGTAAGTTAATAACCCAAAAACTATATATCCATGATGATTAAAGTTTCTATTTGAATCCACAAAATTTAAGGATCCAGGATAACATTTTGTTTCCAGATCATTTTCCTAATGTCGAAAAATTTCAATGAGAATATATAATTTCTTTTTTTCATTCAATTTTATATGCACAATCTAATCAATTGGTTGTGCCTTGGTCAATTTCCACTTCGTCTCTTATAGCTATAAATAATTGTTAATTTTTTTGTCCCAATGAACTAGTGGATCATATGATCTAGAAATAGAATGTAACGTTAACCCTTATATCTCTAGTTACCATCACAATAAATTGGGTAGAATTGGTTATCCAATATACACACATATTCATATATTGAAGTAATTCTATAATATTTAAATCCATATTCAATGTTGAACATAAACCATTATATAGATAGTTTATATTATAACACTTCCAAAAGATTGAGATCATAATGTTTAGAAATGATTTCACTAAATTTGAAAAATTATATTCTTATATTACCTGTACACTATAAAGTGCCTATTGATTTTCATATACTAACTGTGTGAATATATTAATCATGTACTCTTTTGAAGCATGGTAATAACCTAAATTACTATAAAACCTTATTGGAAACATTAATTATTTATTATTACATTAATAAATCCTAGATTAATAGATATATTACATAAATCCATAAATTTTGAACATCATCTATTCGTACATAATCCTTATTATCTAAATAAAAAATAATTATTTTTAGGGTAATATATACTATTCAATTTTCGTTATCCAAATCAGCCATATATTCATCCCAACCTCATTATCTCAACAGTAGAAATATTTTACGGGTTATTTTTCAATTAACCATGCGTTTTCCATGATTACAAACATTCGATTAAATTAAATTTCCAGTCAATCAACATCATTCAATATATTATTTCAAATAATTAATAAAATCTTATACTGAACAATATATATATATATATATATCTTTATTTGAATAATAAAATCTTCAATTCATCAGTCATCCCACTTCCATCTCAAAAAATTAAATAATATTTGTCTAATTTTTCCTTAAAACATTATTCTTTTAACATGTTATTCTATTTTTCTTCATCCTTAGAAATACTACCATTACTCGTACCACCATGTTGACTCTATTCAATAAATTTTCCCCTTGGAAATCAATTCTCATTGTTTCCATACATTCCAAATTTAAATAATTCACCCATAGATTATACCTTAGGTGAAAAAATATTCCCATATATTATGTTAAAAAAATATTAATTTTTCCTTTTTAAATAAATTAAGTGTGTATTTATCTTCCACATTAAAAATATATTCATGTTCCTCTAAAAATGGAAATGGATGATGTTTCACACATTCTATACATCTATTAATTTGAATATTCATTCCTCTATGGTATCCACTATTTGAACACTCGGGGAAATCATTCTATATATTCATTGATGAGTCTTATAGTAGGATAAGTACTCATTGTTAATAATGTTCCATGATATCTAATTAGGCATAATCACATAATCCTTTACTCTAGTAATCATACAACGTGTATGATCATTAGAAAATAATCCATCACATTCTAAGTTATGGTAGTTCCTTCTAGTTCACTCCATATACTAAAACAAAAGATCATTGTTTGAGAAACACTCATCATAGTGGAAAAGAAAATAATTTAGATAAACCACTTATGTATTTGAATATTATTACACCCTTATTTTATTCTTTGACACACTTTGTTTATACATGGTTATTAATTTCCATATTCTATTGAAATCCATTGAGATGGTTCATAAATATTTTGTGAATTTTCAATTATTTTACCTTAGGAGTGTATATCCAAGTGTGTATCATGGCCCCTTTTCTAGAACATGTTCTTGGTGATGTCCTTTTAAATTGTGTGATTTCGAGGTTGTTACATCTAGGTAAATATTTTATAGATCCACATACATATGTATAATTTCAATAGGTGTTTATTTCTTTGAAAAAAATCTATCTATACTTTAAAAAAAATATGGGAAATTTTACTTTACATTGAATGGTCTATAGAATTATAATTACGCATGTCGATATGAATTTTATTATTCTTTTCTCATTTTAAATTCCAATAGAAAACTATACAATTCCCTTTCTACCAAAAATATAAACCAATGATTTTCAGATAAGGATATCTCATCTTTTTATAAAAATATTAAATATATTATATATTATATTAACAAATACAATAATAATATAGAGCCTTTGACAACATATAACACAATCTTCTAATATAGGGAATAAAAATAATTATTTCCCAAAACATTATTCACATTTATGAATTATCATAATAATTCCCTAAATAAAACCATTCATCACAAACTAGAGAATGAAAACAAGATGTAGGGTGAGATCAGATGCTCAGTAAGAGTAAATAAGGGGATATATAAGAATATATTGAATATAAGGGCATCTAAACATGAGAATATATCTTGAAAATGCTACCTGTATATCAATGATCATAATCATGAGTCATGGAATAATGATAAGATGATCATAAGACAAGAATCATATAAGATTAAGATAACATGATCTATAAGAACACAACATTGGCATAAAACAAATATTTTATACATACACAAAATAATATAGAATCATTTTCATATTATTCAATGCTCACATCCAAGACCATCATTGAGAGAAATTCCTTTTAGTAAATTCAGTTCACTGCCCTTTCTAGCCATGTATCACTAAACAAAGATCACGTCATATTCCATCATTGTATTACAAAACTATCTTCACTCCAAATTCCAGTATTATATTACTGAACATGGAGCACATCCAGTTCAATCCCTGTATTCCTTAACCGTATTATCTTCCCATTAATGTCCAGTACTACATAACTAGGTTCACATCTTGTTCTATTATTTTATATTTCATTACTTATTAATTTTTATCCAGTACATTGGTTGGAGATATAGGTCCTACCCAAAACATAAAGAAATCAAAAAAAATGTTTTCTAGAAGATCATAAACATTCATTAAATCATTACACATGAAATGAATATCATATAAAAAATAATTTAATCATATTATAACCCACATAATAGAAACAAGATTCAAAATCATTTAATTATAGAATATCCTATAAAATAAGATATTTTTCGTAAGTGTTTTATCATGGTATAACCTATAGAGTAGAAAAAGGTTTCATAAACATCATACTATCAAAACATAAAATATTCAATGAATAAATATGGATGATATTATTAAATAATATCCATAGTAAGTCATATGTAACAACACCGGATATCATCTAAAATGGGGTTTAAAACAATATCATTTAAAAAAATTATTAAGGAAAATACCTTTCCACATTTAATGCTCTTTCAAAAAACATAAAAAAATCAAAATTAAAATCTTAAAAAGTTACGCTTAATCATATAAAGGATTCTTCAAAAAATATCTGATGTAATTTTATTTTAAAATGACCATTGAAACATAAAAGAAATGATTTAAAAAAGAAAACATAAAATATTTTCAAATTCCATTTCCTTTATAATTATATTTATATATTATTTAAAATAATTTTGGAGTTTTTTTTAAAACATTATTTTTTAAGAAAAATGATTTTTGATTGAATATGGAAAAATTTACAGGTTTTATTTTAAAAATTCATCTCAATTATTTATGTACCAAAACATATAAAATAGTACAACTACTTTAATATTTAATGAATAAGCATTGGATATTAAATTTCATGATAATTCATGATATTATTATCATGATTCCTAAACATAAGAGACATAATCCTAAACAGACCAATTAAATAAGGGAATTTTAACACAAAATATGTACCACTTACGTAACGATAACTATAAATTAAAAAGAATGACTAAAAATATGAAATAAACTATCATGAGGATAAATAAATTTGTTATATTACATGTCAAAATGGAGGTATATACACCTAATAAATGAAATTCGGTTTATAACATACCATCCATATAAATGATAGAAAATTAAGACAAAAATACCATACTATTTTGGAACCTATTGAATTGTAAACACCATGAAAGGTAGATACACAAATTTTTATGTTAGTATTTTTGTAATGATTATAAAATGCATTCATGGGACATATATACATCATATAGATTAATGTTATGATGAATACAACACATGTGTTGTAAAAAATGGGAGGCTAAAATCCCTTACATAAACTATTGAATTACATCATACCCAATGAATCCATAAGTAAAATAAAAATATTTTTATGATAAATATATTATGTAATAATTTTAATATATATCATAACTTATATTATTTTCTTGTGAAATTTTATTACCCATTTTTTAACAATTCCACTTAATTTTTGGGTTTCTCATTTAAACCTCTTTACTTTTAATATGTTTTTTGACTTATTATATTTTTTTAATATTAAAGTAATCATAATTTAATCAAATTAATAAATATAAAAATTATATAATTACTATATAAATCATAATACATGAATTTATATTAATGATTTTAATAGTAAATTAAACACAATGATTTTTGGGAATGGTAGGCCATACATAGGCATGAAAAATAATTTCATTATATTATTGGATTTGAAGAAAGAAAAATATATGATATAAAATCACTAAAAATTATTTTCAACGTTGAATATATAAAATTTCATTATTAATCCCATCCTTAATTCATTTTATGGACTACGCGAATGAATCAAATATTTTCAGGAGGTAGTTTTCCATCGTAAAAATAAATGATGATTTCACATTCTCACAAGATGAAAAGTGTGTAGGTATATGTGATATAATAATCCAAAGATATAATAAAATAATAAATATCCACAATATCATATATAGTATATAAATTCCGCATTGCTCAGAACATTGAAAAGAGGTATTGAGAAAATGAATGACATCGGTTCACGAAGAGATATTCCACCGTACACACTAATGATGATTTTGTAAACTATTTTATTGATCTATAATTGGTGGTTTGTTGTAACTTTAACATAAAAACATAAAAACATATGTAAAACAATTTTTTACAAAATCGTGTTATAATAAAAATTTATGGGGTAGAGGAAGAAATAAAATGAAAACGCTCGTTGATTAAAGTTACCCCTTCTTCTTGTATCCAACTTAGGTTTGTAATAAAGAATTTCATGGATTTAGTTTTGACCAAAATAAGGAAAATATGTTTAAGGGATGGAATTTGAGATGTTATTTGGGTAGTAAATTTTAGAAAAAAATTGCTTGATTGGTGTGATTATGTGGGGAGAGCAAGTTCCATTTTATAATTGAGGTGGAGTAACCTTTTTGTAAATAATCAAAATTATTCACTTTATATAAGTAAATATTACCTCATGTGGTTATATAACAAAAAGTTAATGTTTTTAAGGATTATATGTTATATGAACCCCCTCATAGCGAAACCCATGTTTTAAAAATTTAATTCCTTAACTTCTTAGTTTCCCTATTTTATCATTTTAGGTTTTCATTGCAACTACAAAATTTCTATGACAGGTAATTTACTCTTTGTAAAGAAATAACACTGGGAATTATTATATATGTTGGACACACATATTATATAAATTATTTCTAGTTTATAAAATATAAATCCTAAGTTTATTCAAAAATAAATTTAACAATTGTATAGGTAATATAAAAAACACACCGTTATCATCAACCATGGTAAATAATGTTTTACTATTTAATGATTAATATTGTCATTATAAAAAAAATTGGTCCATTAATGAATAATATTGTATATATTTTTAAATATAAAAAATTAATGAAATATGATCATATTTTTTGTAATGATAAAACTTTTAATAAAATTTCATTTATTATAAAACAATATAATTGTCAATATTGACATTATTAATTTAATTTGAAATTTAGAAATATAATAAAAAAGAATGAAATAGACTCAATTAATTTTAAACCTATTAAAAAAGATATATTAATATATAATATTAATGGAAGATAATAATTAATAAAATTTACTTCACATTTAATATTTGAAGTATAATTTATTTTAGTAACTTATTGAAGAAATAATTTTAGTGTTGGCATTTCTTACACCATTAAATTATTTAATTTACCGATAAATTAATTAATATAAATTATTTTTATAGATAAAACTACTTTATATTTCAATATATGATTTTTAAAAGAACCCATATTTTTTCCATGTGAAAAAACTTTATTGTAATAAAAAGTTTGAAACATATCTTTCAATTATTTTTCATTACTGATCATATTAAATGTGTTATATTCAAATATAGGTGTCAAGGAATATCACTATATTAGATTAAATTATGTAAAAATTATAAATATACTCAATTAATAAAATTTAGATAACATATTAAGTTATCTTCACTGTTATGATTCCAATTTAAACCCCGATAAATCAATTTTTACCTTAACTGCGATAATTAATTTTTACTAGATTAATTAATAATTTTTTTAAGACAATTAACTTAACAATATTAGAAATTAAAAATTAATATGATTTAAAATTTGGAATATAATTTTCCTAATTAAATTCAAATAATTAGAAAATATTAATTTAACAATAATCCCACAAACGTGATGAGAAATCAGGTTTTTAACGATACAAATGTTCAAAAGATGAAAATGTTTTTATATCAAAATTTTACAGAAAACAATTATTTCAATGACTTATATTAAATTAATATATGTAAAATTTATGTAATTATACTTTAAAACCAATTAAAACTATATATTATGTTATAAATTAAAATATATGAAATAACAGTTTACAATTAAGCATCATTGTTATTCACTATTTATAATGAAATTATTATTTTTAGATAAATCAAAAAAATTCAACATATTTCAATTTTTACCTTTTGAATTATATAATGAATTTAATTTTATCTATTACACTTTCTAAATTTCTTAATAATTAATTTTATTATTATTCAGAAAAAAGGAATATAAACATATTTTTAGAAAATTGTATTTTCAAAATATCAAAATACATCACCAAAAATAATGTATTTATTTATAAATATATTTAGATTATATAAAACAAATATAAAAAATTATTTTCAAGTTATTTATTACAGTTAAAATTGCTATTTTTATTACTAGGCTATAAATAAAATGTTCAATTTACTATATAAATAATATATAAATGTTTTCTTAAAACTCATTTTCATGTGTAACACATGCTATGTTAGTGATGCATGCAGTGAATGTGTATTAGGGTGTATCAAGTAATTTTGTACATCAATTAAATTTAATATATTTTGAATAAGGTTCATAAAAACCATTGCTGTCACATTAGAGGATACAAATTAGTAGTTGGGGTCGAATGATGTATCATGGGTAGATTATACCCCCAATATCCGGGAATCAAAAATAATTTAAATAAATAGAATATCAATAAAATCCATCACATAAGATCAAAGAGAAATAAAAAATCAAAATTGTGTTAGATAAAAATGAATTCATAAAATAATACAAGATAAATAACCCACTGTAATGTTCGGGTAAAAATTATATGAAAAATAAATAAAATATAAATGATGGGTTGTTATTTGACTGAGCCATATTAGATCCCCCTATCAATGTCTGATTAGTTTTTATAGATTTTGATAAATCATGGTCCTCAACATATCATGATTCAACAAATATGTTAGAGTATATTTGGGTACCCCATGATAACAAAATCCTATAAATCATGTCAATATATAAATCGCTAAAGAACCACTAACATAATCTTACACATATTGTAATTTTTTTGATATGTTCGTGATACATGATTTGAAAAAAAACGTGATGGAATAAATAGTTACACAATATATCATTACTTTTCTCCCCTATGACCCTGATCAACCCATCCTAAATTGGCATGTTCTATGTTGTATCAATAAACATCTCGATGTCCATGCAAACACTAATAAAATCCCATGGGCTTCCACCCTGGTATATAGATAACGAACTACATTACTTATCTACCCCAGTGTATAGTATAATTACCTAGGGTAAACAATATTATATAATCTCAACCTAGACACTACTACATCCCATTACGATTTTTTTTAAAAGATGGACCCTGGCAGGACAAAATATTCAATCACACACATCGAAGCCCACCCCCCCCCCCCCACACTCCCTTCCAACTACTAAGTGGATGGAAATTAATTCGTTCAAAGACATTATAAAACCTAATAATGTACCAATAAACACCATATATATCTCACTATATAGGAATATCATCCTCCGTAAAAAATTAATACAAGCTCAAAATATATATTTTCTCCACCAATTGCATCCCAAAAATCATAGAATGGAGTATTCACAACTGTCCCAATGCGATTATTCATGACCATCCAAGAAGGTGTTATCTCTTTAAACAAACAAAAAATAACCCATGGTAATTTTCCATTTCATTACAAAATATCAACAAGGGTTTATACCATTACTAATAATTTTAAATAAAACCTAATGGATTATAAAAATTAATTTAAAAAAAATAATGCAAAGTTAAATGTAAACAAATAAAAATTCATCACTATCCATGGTGAATTACCCTCCCTCAGTAGAGTAAAAATCTCTTTGGGGAACCAAATAGGGTCCCCTTGGTCACCAAATAAAATAGGGGAACCCCTCTAATGGTCCTATGTCTCAATTAATATTCAAGACATCTCATATCACTAAGAGGGCATCACATTCTTCATAATTTTCATAAAAATACACGACCTATAACCCCATGAGGTTTTTTAAAATATTATTTTTTATATAAGATAAATATCATTTATGTATTTAATTTCATTAAACACAAATTTAATTGTGCATAATAAGGTACACAATTATAACATATCTCTGTATGACACACATCCTTCACATTCATTACCTGTGACACAATATTTTATCAAAACCATGATATAGAAATAATTTAGATATTTAAATTCCACCGTTATCACATATCCATTAATATTAGTGATTTAAATATTAATAAATAATTTTTAAATTATAATGATGATTCTTTTATAAGACTAAAAAATTGATCATAATATATATAAATTTTGGAAATGCCATTATATATTCGATGAAACCGAATTGTTAACAATTTTAATTATATAATAACATTTATTTAGTGAAACATCTTGAAAAATAGTTTGAAAAAATAAACATCATTTATTAATTTAGAAATTCAAAATTATATAAAACGATGAATTCTTGAGTTTTTAATGAAATGTTTCATTTTTTGGTGAATAGTTTATTATACGAAATTTTATTTGACTACTAAATTTTTTTAACTAATTTTAAATATTAATATATTTTGAAATTGGTTTTAAAAAACTAATTTATTATCTTATACATATAATAATCAAATTATGGTCATTTGAATCATTTTAGAATTGATTTTAGAAATAAATTATTTGTTAGCTTTTGAAAATTTTCACTTTAAAAACCCAACTTCTCATCATGTATGTTGGATTAATTTTAAATAAATTCTTTACAGTGCTATGAATATAATTTGGAAGATTGTATTCGAAATTTTTTATGAGAATAATATATAGTTATAAAATTTTCAATTAAAATTTTGAATTAAAATAATATTTAATGTAGTAAAAATTAATTATTGGGGTTAAAGTAAAAAAAATTGCATTTATCGGGGGTTAAACTATTATGATAAAACAGGAAATGATAGAAAATATTATATTTATTTTCATTAATGAAAATATTTAGAAACAGGCCATCACAATATCTAATGTATGGATGTTTCTGGACACTTTACATTGAATCTGATCCATATACTGTGTTAAGTAAAAAAAGAAACAAATATGTTTTCTTCATTTTAATTTTTATAAATCATTAGGATTGGGAAAAAAATATTCGATATATAATAAATATTATTTACAAATATATCTGAGATTTATCTATCATGAAATTTTATTTAAAATTTATTATAGATAAATTAATTACATTAAATTATTATGAAACACGAAGATAATAATTATTTAGTTACAATTATCTAAAATATATGTTAGTAAATATATTAAAAGTGATGTAAATTGATTGAATTATTATATTATATTAATTTTTTATAATAATATATCATGTAAAATTGGTTTTAGAATAATAGATTCTAGTTCCATCATTATATAGATATTTTGAAATTCAAATTAAATGAACTATGTCAAAATTTGAACTATTGTTCCATTATAATAAATAATATTTTATTAAATGATTTAATAATTCTAAATATAATTCATTATAACTTGTTATATTTAAATTTTGGTGAATATGAAATATGTTAAATTCACAGACCAATTTTATTTTTGTAAATAATATTATGATCATTAAATATTAAACACTCATTAGTGTGGTTATGGTTAAAGAGGAGTTTTTTCACGTTAAATGAGCTTACTTTTAAATTTTTTCCCATCACATATATGATTTATATTTTAAAACTAATTTAACAGATTTTGGGTCAAAATTATAAAATTATCTAGTAATTCTCACTATTATTTGGTCTTAAATGATAAATTACCATTATCAGGGAACTAGTTACTATAGAAAAAACCAAAATGCTAAAAAAAGGATACCTATAAGTCATGGAATGATATTTTTAAAAATGATTATAATTATGTGGTGGTGGTGTGTATCAATAATAAAACCTCGCCAACATGTTAATTATCCTATTTATACTGACATAAGGTGTTATTAACATCCCAATATTCAATACTTTTGAGTATTTAAATATATGATACTCCTCCTCAACTACAAAGGGGTACTCACTCTCCCAACTTCTTTAGACCTCTCAAACCATTTTAATAGACCAAGATAATCCCAAATAATTTCCAAAATTACCTCCCATCATCCTATAATCCTTTTTTTGACCATGTGATATCTAATATGGGTCTTACTGTACAACCTCATAAGGAAGCCATAGGAAGAGGTATCATTCATCATTGAGTGTTATGTTTTATTTTTCCCCCACACCATTAAACTGATAATGTACCATGATTGTATAATAAACATAGTTCATCAATATACTGAATGATTTTATGTCACTTTTATGACCTACAAAATCACACCCCTCCAAATATTAGGTTTCAAATGCATTTTCCTTATGTACGAAAGACTAGCACCTTATGAATTGATAGCATTCATTTATCCATTGCCATATTTAATGGTTGAGAATCATGAATGATTTATAATTTATATATTATAATTATGATGTTTTTATGATTTTTGAAATATTATATCACACATTACATATACATTCCATGTTCTAGGAATATGATAACATTGTTCATGTATAGGGAGGACTATCGCCTTGTAAAGCGATGTGATTCATTTACGTTTTACATGGAATATTTTAAGGATGCGATTAATATACATATGTGATATTTATATGGTAAAAATTATCCTAAAATTATAATATAAATATATGTACATATATATATATATCAAGTACATTTATTTCATTAAATATGAAACAAAAATTGATACATCATTGAAGAGTTTGTACGACCCACCTTCTCTATAAAAAAATTATTTTATTTTTATCAATAAATTTTTAGATTTAATTTAAATACATTTATAATGGATATATATGATATTTACATAATCGATATAATTATGGTGATGATGGATCAGTTATATATGTAATAGGTCCAAATGTAACAAATCAAAACACACTTGAAAAACAATACAGTTAATACCCAAAATGCAACATTATCAAAAATTAATTAATAAATAGTTAAAAAATGGCCATTAGTAATTATTATATGACATGAAAAATTATAAAATGGTTTATTAATTATTGTATAATAAAAATAAATTTATTATATTCAATGTTTTAATGAGTTTGATTTAATTCAAAACATTACCTTTGGGGTCAGTAATATCACTTTTATGTCTGAGAGACATATACAATACTCCCGACTAGTTTTTTTTGTGTGATGCATATACTATCTTATAAAATTTTATATCATAAATTTAACTGTTTAATGATAATTAATATTCTATTTATGTTATTTGTTAATGGTTATTATGATTCATAAGTAACTCAAGCAGTAAGGGATTTTTTCTCACTTATTACTTTTATGAGAGACATTCTATATTCGCTAGTTATTTATTTTATGTGGTCTATATAATGAACATGTAATTATATTATGATTATCAAACAAAAAATTATTGTAATTTAGTATACCATTTTTTATCTATCTTTTAGCGGGTTTACAGTTCAATAGATAGCAAAACAGTAAGGTTTTTTGTCTCAAGTTTCCATCATGGAGACATAAGTTCTGTTATGAACGTATATTTTTTACATGTTGTTTATTCATCCAATTTTATATGTAATATAACAAATTTATTCATTCCCATGAAATTTTATGTTTAATTTTATGTTACTCCAGGATTCTTATGATTCAATGTTACCAATGTGATTAATAATTTATATTACAATATAATTATTAATTTGGATAGTTTTTTCTTAAGTATCCAATGTTGAAATCTCATGATATACCTATAAATAATAATTATGAAGGTTATTATCCTCTTCTTATTCATGATAAATCCATGTATTTTAACAAATTTTTGACCCTACAGTTTTTAAGATATTGAATAAAATAGTTTTAAGATAATATATCATTACTTCTCTCTTTGGTCAGAAATCAATTCTGATCCAAAATATTATTTTGAAGAAAAAATTAGAAAATGTTTTAAATTTTAAATTGTAATATCAATTCATGGAAAATGATTTGTAAATACAATTATGTTCAAAAATTATTTTAAAATGATTTTAAATTTATCCTTTAAAAGTTTGAGTTGTTGTTTTAAATGAAAAGGATTTTGAAAATGAGTTATGTTTCAAAATTAGTTTTAAATTATTTTCAAATAATCCATTATAATTGATAATGGTTATCTTTAAATAAATTTTTTTAAAAATGTTTCATGTGTCAAAAATATTTTTATCTTTGTAAATTATATTTTCCATAATAAATGTATTGAATGATATTTCAAAATTATTTTCAATCTATGTTAACATCTGTTGGAGTTGCCAATGACATACTAGGGATATGATCAAGGGATACAATTTATATTTTTATATAAATGGGTTCTGTTGGGATGGAATGATATTTATGAAACATGAAACATTTCGTGGGTTATTCTATGATGAATATGAAACCATTTTCGTTTACATAGTTTGTGATGTGATTAATTTTTTATGATAAAAATTTCATTGCATAATTAATTATGTTGTGAACTTTTATGATCTTATGGAACACGTAAATAATTTATTCATAATGTGATTGGTGTGACCTATATATCCCTCAAATGCATTGGTAAATGATAAATGTTTTTTGATTTCATAGTGTAAAAGGTGATTATTCCAAGATCAATAAGGATGGTACAAGGGTGATTAGGCCATTCCCAAAATGGAGGGTACATAGGTGATTATCCTAATCCAAAAAAGGAGGGTACATAGGTGATTATCCCAATCCTAAAAAAGGGTACATGAGTGATTAGCCGAATCCCATAAAAAGGGGTACGTGGATGGTTAGCCAAATCCCAAAGGAGGGCACACATGATGTCATTTTTTGAAAAAAACATGGTACATGGTTTTTTATCCCAATTCTAGCATTCTATGAATTTATTAGTGGTACTCTGTGAGAAAACATATTCTACACTAATGTGTATAATATAAATCTATTTCTTGTAAAAATGTTATTATCACTTGGATCATATGATATGATTTCAATATGATTCATAGCTAAAGAACATTAATTATTTATTTCATTATTCTAGTTTATATTAAATGATAGGTTGGGAATTAACATCATACGTTATGATCATTATCATGTGTCATTATTTTAATATTTTATATTATATGATTATAGATTGATATATATGATGTTTCCCCATACATGGAATTTATTATTCCCCTATCATATTGTCCCACTCCCCTAATTATAAAAAAAGTTATTTTTGTAGGATATATCAAATACAGAATAATAAATGGGATGAAATTTGTTGGAAATGTTGTTCACCATTCACCATAATAAATGATTATGTTCAATGATTCCAAATATCCTAAAATTTTACGGTCTAAAGGAATGTGTATTTTAATGAAATATATAATCATATAAAAAGTTATAATGTCCATTTATGAAAACCTGGGGATTCTATAGTTGGTATTAGAAAAATGGTTTAGTTTAACATAGGAAATGAGGATGATAAAACATTATTGAAATCCGGAGGGATATTTGTATGGATATATCTCCTGATGTATCTAAGGTTAAGACTATGAATGAGTAAATGTCAAAAAAATCATATAATTTTCTGTACGGGGTGGAATGAGGGGTTTCATTAAAATATATATATTTATGGATACTATAAGTGAATGTGGATCTGAAAAATATGTTCCCAAGTGAGACAACCTAGAAAAACTATATTGATCTTGACATAGTTTAGAACTAGTGAATTACAATTGGCCTTACTTGACACCAGGTTCGAAACACTCGGGGAATATGCTTCGGAAATTCCTAGAAACGTTATAAATTTTTGTGACGTATTTGAATTGATATTACTATAAATGAATTTGAAAAATAAATGTTTCATAGATTAAATAAGGATTCATGATTTAAATATAATATTAGTTATTATTCATAATAATGTGGTTCTCCATCATAAATATTATTTCTTGCACCATTCCTTTTATTTTCAGTCAATCAATAAAACAAGAGGGAATCAAGGTAACATTGAATTTAATGAAAAATTCATTGAATATGAGCAACCAAATTTCATGAGGTTGGGAGAGATTTATTTTTTGATTATTCCTAACCATTTTTAATGATATATTACTTAAACATGATGTTGTGTGAGATTCCTGACACATAAAATTAAAGGAATATGATATTTTATTAAATTCTATGTGGTAATGAACATATTTGAATGAAATCTCAGATTCATGCATTTCATTAAGGTGGGATGAAAATCATTAAAGATTATATCAAATAGAGGTGATGTTTTTAAAAATGTGGAGTAAGTAGTCAATGAATGAAAAAATATCAAGGTTAATGTTGTATTAACTATAGAGAATATGGGTATCACCCAACTAAATACCCTTATTGAAGAATTGAATTTTAGACCAAAGAGTGAACTTTTCTACAATAGTCATTGATGTGGAAGTATTGATGTATTTATGTATTTCAGTTCATGAAATATGAATTGTGAAATATATAGATATTGTTAAGTATATGATTATCTTTATCAATTTGAAATAATATGTTGAATGATGCTGATGTACATGAAATGTGATTTAATTGAAATGTGATGTTTTTGTTATGGTATGATATTCTTTAATATGTTTTTTTTTTGAAAATAATGTTTTCTTTTGATAAAGATATCATTGATATAGAAAAATTGAATTGGAGATGATTGAAGGCCTAATAAATTGTAATATATTTCTTAACACTCTGGATGAAGTTTTCATGAATTGATTTTATTAAGATTATATTTATTTTAATATCCTTTTATTGAAATTAAATGCTATGGTTTTTTATATAGTGAAAAAATATATTTATGTAGAAATTACATTTTAAATTTTGAAACTATGATTAAAAGGAATAGGTAAACCTTAGTGTTTACCTTTTCTTCAATATTCATATAATTATGGATTGTAGATGATCTCCTTAGGAAGTAAAAAAACAAATAATTTCCATCAGAGAAGATGTATCTTTAGATGTTATTCATAGAATATTTGTTAATGAAGTGATAGTTTTCAAAGAGTACCTCTGTTAATTTTAGTTGAATGGAATTAAGAGCTTAAATCACAATTTAGGAAAAGTATTTTTCAACTATTTGATACAATGTTGAGTTTCTACAATGGGTATTATAATTATACAAATTGTCATTTTTAGGGAATAATAAAAACCATGCAGGATATTGTATGATCTTGTTATGTGGATTTAAAAGGTTTTTGGGATAAAGACATTTTTCATGTTGTGTTTTCTTCCAAAAATAGATTTCTATTAAGAATTAGAATTTCCTTTTATAAAGACATTAACAGAATGAAATTTAGAACTCCAACAGACTTGAATAATGTTATAAAAAGAAATATAGTGTGACTGGAGTAATCTAACAAGATGGTAGAAATATTAGAGCCATTTTGAAAGATGTAACGTTGGTACAATGTTGATAAAAATTTCTTGTTGATAACTATAAAAGAAATATAGTATTTTATGTCAATGAGAGGTATTTCAATGAAATAAATCATGGAAGAAATAAGGGAAAACGAATCCCATTATATACTAACCCCATAAATATAATTGATTGTATCACGATATTAGATTATTATTTTACACTTCCACTAAAACACTCTCAGGATTTTGATGTGTTCCTTGTACCACTCTTGAAGAAGTATATACTAGATCCATCATATTTATTGAAGTCTAAGGTCAAACAACTGGGGAATGATATTTATCATGAGGGAAAATAGAGATTCTAGATCAAATATTGATTGGTATACAAAAAAAGAAAAATAAAATGTTAATGTATTATAGAGATATCCCGAATTTTTAGGATGCTACATAGGAATTTGATGATATGATCAGGTGGTATTCTCTTCACTTATTTATATTAGTTGGATGATTTTGGATGGGGAAATCATTTTTAAGGGGTTAGAGAGTAATACCCATAATTCTCCTGGAATATTATAATTTAGAATAAATAAAATTTATTTTTTGTAATGATTTTCAACTAAAACCATTTCTAATCAAGTGTTATATATAACAACATCTTATTTATTCATTATTTATTAAATTTTATTATCTTGCATTACATGCAACACAAAGTTTTAACAAAGTTATGATACATTACTAATGAATTTATTTGAACTAAAATGTTATAACCTAGAGCATAAAATTAGTTATATTAAAAGATATTATTTCATTCTAAATAATATTTTTTATAAATAAAAAAAATTTATTATAAAATACATTTTTTTGGTAAATACATTATATTTTCTAAATATTTGATTTTAATGTATTTTTTGAAAAATAAAAATACTATTTTAATTAACATTTTATAATATACTAACATTATAGTTCATTTTTTAGATATTTTATTATATAATAATAATGTTAATTATTGAATTCAGAATTTTAAAATATTCATAGGGTGAATTTTTTAGTTTTTTATGAAAGGATAATCTTTTTGTGAATAGTGAAGACATCTAAATTATATGTCAAATTTTTATTTTTATTTTGATTTATGTTTAAAGATAAATAATATTTAAAATTGTTTCTAAAATATAATTACTTTAATTATCAATTTATTATTATAATTTATTTCAAATTATTCATTTTAAAACTGAATTTATATATAAAAACTTTGTAAACTTTTGATGATTTTCATATTCTAAACTAACATTATCCTCACATCTCTGGGATTAATTTTAAATTAGTTTCTACCACATTTATGAATTTAATACATAAAAGTGGGTTCCACATTTTTTATTATCCTAGTATATATTATTTAATTGATAAACATAATTTTTTACATAAATTAATAGTGAATGATGTAAAAACTAATTACCATGGTTAAAGTAAATAATGGGTTTACCATTTATTGTAATAGATAGATAAGAGTAAAAATTACCAAAAATACTATCTAAATTAATAAAAATGAATAAATTTAAATATTTTCCTTGAAATTGTCTGAAATATGGAAATGGGTTACCACTTTCAATTTAATATGACTTAGATAATATGATACATAAATGAAAAAAATGGATTATTTTCATACTTTTAATTTCTATAAGGATTTTAAATAGTGAAAAAATAAGTTAATTTATAAATATTATTTTGAAATATAAGATATTTTTTTCAATTTTGATTATTTTTTATGAAATAAATTAATTACCTAAAATTCTTAAGAAACACCAATATAATAAATATTTAGTTAATAATTAACTATAATAAATGATATTAAACAAATAAATCTGAATTAATTTGAATGAATTATTGCATTAAATTTATTTTTTATAATAATATATCTTGTTACATAGGTGTGAGAATAATATATTCTATATCCATCATTCTATTCAAATTTTTAGTTTCTATTTAAATGAATAATGAAAATTTTGGTATTAATGTTATTTTATAAAAACAAATATTTTTTTTAAAGGTACAATATTTATAAAAAAAATCTTATTCCAAGTTATTTTTAAATTTTAATAAATAAAGAATATTATTCATTCAAAAAAAAATTATAAGGTAAATGTTTATATTAAAATAGTAAAAACATATTTTGCGCAACAAAAGTTAAGGTATCATTTTTGCATGTTACAAGTTATTATGTTAATTTTAATTTAAATAACATATATGATATATAGATATATATATATAAATTATAATTTAAATATCATATATATAACTATTGAGTCCAAATTATCTAATAATTCTTACTATAATTTAGTATTCATCGTTAAATTTCCAAGATTAGAAATCTAGTAACTGTAGTAAAAAACCATAATGCTAAAAATAAGGATACCTAGATGATAAGGAATGAAATGTTTGAAACATTTGTCTGATTGTTTGGTTTATACATTTTTGTAAAATATAATCCATAAACACTATTAATAAAACAATATGGAGCTATTTGAGGTATGATTTACCAAATAATAATGAATACTTTGGAATATTTAGAATAATGCCACTCATCTGTAATTATAAAATAGAACTCACAATCCCCACTTCTTAAAACATCCCAATCCTTATGGAATTAAAAATTTATCACTAACTAACTTAAAAATTTCTCAAAAATTATCTTATATTCCTTATTTTGGTGATAAATCTAACCAATAAATGCTTTACTGAAACCCAAAAGAGGATAGTTGAAAAATATCTGACTTTCATCAACTAGAATTTTCATTTCATTTTTATCCCCATAATACTTCTATTATTATAAATACATTATATAAGAACCTAACTGTCATAAATATACTTAGATGATTTTTATGGGTATGAATGGAAACCACAACAACTTCATTCAAATGGGTTAAAAAATCATTATTTGTGTGTGTGATAAACTACTTCCTAGATAACTTATTTCATTAATTTATCTATTAAAAAAAATTTGGGTGGGGACTAATGAATGATTTAATGTTTATAAATAATTTATATAATAATTATAAGGTAATAATTATTATCAATATATTATTTTTCACATACCTTAATGCTTTCCATTTGCAGGAATGTGTTAATAGGGTTCCTGCGTATGGGGGACTACGGCCTTGTGGGGCAATGTGATTCGTTGATGTCTTAAATGGAATTTATTTATTATTAGATTAATAAAACATGTGATATATATAGAAAAAAATACAATATTAAAATTTATATATATATATATGTAATTTACATTTTATTATTTCAAAACTGTAATAAAATGGAAACAATGTTCATGTGTACTTCCGTCCTACTATCTCTATAAATATATTAGTTTACATTTTTTAACTAAATTATATACATTAAAATAATAAATATATAATAGTTATATATAATATTTCTAAAAAGTTGATAATATTGGATATGATGGAAGTATGATCTATGTAGGATGACCAAAATTAAAAAATCAAAACACACATGAAAAGTGAAAGGTTATTAACAGTAACATAAAATTAACAAGAAATAGATAATAAATGGGTAATATAAAGTTCATAAGAAAATCATATAGGTAACATTTTTATTAATATTTTTATTTAATTAATTTATAATTAAAATAAATTTATTATACATGAGTTTGGAATGAGTATAATGGAAATCAAGACATAATTTAAGGGTATTTCTAGTCTGACTAATTTTTTCTGAGAGACATATACCATATTCAGCACTCAATTATTGTTTGTAGGGTATAAAATTATATATGACATGATATATCCTAAATATACCACATTTTATTATAATTAATGTTTATATTAACGTAATTATTCCACAGTAATTATCATTCAAAATTTACATGAGTTGTAAGGGATTTTCGTCTGACTTATTATTATCTATGACACAAGTTATATTTACAACCTATTTCTTATATGTGGTTTCTATAATTCCAATTAAATTATTTTATGATGATATTAATTAAAATTAATTTTATTTTCAAATTCATATAAGGTTATATATTTCATGGGGGTTACGGTTCAAAAATTACAAATAATGTAATATGTTTTTGTCTTAATTTTCCTTTCATAAAACATATGTTATGTTATGAAAATTGATTCATTAATGAGATTTATATAAATCCCCATTTACTTATAATATCATGAATTTATTTTTTGTAATGATATTTTATGTTTTAATTTATGATATTATTTTATGGGGATTATGATTCAATGTTATTGAAGTGGAAAATATTTTATATCACAATCTCATCTTATATCAGGATTGATTATTTTTATGTCTTCAGTGTAAGAATATAATGATCCACCTATAAAAACCCATCTAGATGTCCTAGATTCCTAATAAAATATCTAGTCCTAACATATACAAAACTGAGTTCCATGTGCCTAAAGGTTGTCGAGTAGCACCAGATATCACACAATCTGAAAGTGGGAATGAATTATCCAAATAAAAATTATAGCATGATAATCAAGTGAGAATCCATAGAGAAAAACCCAACATGGAAAAGTGTAATAGAAGTAAAAAAGGAAAAAACCCCCATGTAAAACACCAATGTACCAGAAATAATGACTATAAACTATGTCCAATCAGAAAAAACTCTTCAATCCATAGGATAAAAAACTAGATCTACCACCAATATGCACTTTATCCTTGCTCTAACCTAGAGAGAGATAATCTAAAAACACCCGAACGAACATATAGGCTTTGAGATAAATTCCTAGTAGTGTATCACTAGGTATTCCATAATAAAAGTTCACAATTAACCAACCAAATTATGATTTAAATTTAAAAAAAACTAATATATAATTTAGAAATCATTTTAAAAATTAATTCTATACAATTTTTATGATGTAAAAAAATTAAAAAATTTGATTAATAATAATATTATATAATATAGTTTATAGAAATTCCTACGGCACATGTAAATTAATTTATATGCAACGACATATATATCAAAACATTTACAATGAGTAAAATGGAAATCTTCCGAGAGGTACGATTGTTCCATGATATGATATCCTCATACACCGGAAGGAGAATAATGAAAATATTTTTATATAAAAATCCCATAGAAATTGGTCAAAGTGGACCCATCATAATAGCATTTGGGAATTGACCTTCTAAATTAGGTATTTTTTAAGTGGTAAATAATCAATAGAGTGTTATCCCAATAACTCAATAAATAGATAGGTTTTCATGTGCCCTAATAAAATTTATAAATTTGAAATTAATTTTAAAAATATATAAGAAAATAAATACAATATTGTTTCCATTTTAATAAGATAATTTCTATTTATAAAAAAATGGGTTTTATTAAAATCATGCCTTTCCAATATAAAACCACAGATTTTATATAAAAACCATTTTAATACTTTTTTCTCAAATAAAATTATGAAATAAATTTCATCAAAAAAAATCAATTTAAATAAAATAATATAACTTTCATAGTTTTCCATCAGTCTCACAACCACACCAATATTCATTAGAATTTGAAGTTTCCCCAATTTCATTATAAATCAGACACAAATCCAGAATTTATTAAAATTGGCATTTTTGTAAACAAATTTAAATAAATTAATTTTAAATCATTTAATTAAATTTATATAAAACAATTGAATTTAAATCACAAAATTTAGGCTTAATAAAATTTTCCATCATAAACAAAACCACCAACCTCTAGATCATGGGATCATGAAACAAAAAGTCGAAAATCTAAAAACACAAATGAAGAATGTTAGAAATGAATATATGAGAATCAAACCTCGATTCATGAACAGATGAAACTAGTATTAGATCCTCCAACTAAATAGATATCTTAAAATCCATAGAGGGGAGAGAAGATACAGTGGGAGAAAGGGAATGAGAATTGGAAACTTACTCAGAAGTGATCGAACGTTGTTCTCCTAGCTTTGGTTTGTGACTGGAGGGGTGTAGAGGTGAAAATAGCCTATTCATATCCTTTAAGGACGGATTAAAAATATTGGGTTCATACATGTTCATTGATATCTTAAACCAATGGTTATGGGGTTGTAAATAATTTCCAAATTAATTAAAACCTGTACGTAGGGTTTCATAGGTAGATCTGCATGGTTAAGGAAACCATATGACCTAATTGTATTCAAATTTTTACATGGTTCACTATTTATAAAATATGGGGACATAGTTATGTTTCCCATGATCTATAAATGAACACCACCACTATTTGGGTTTTCACAGTTTCCAATAAGAGGCTTCCAAGTTCAGGAAAACTATGCACAAAACGTGAACAACATGTAAATATACAAAACATTCATCTTATTTCCCAATATAAAAAGAGACAAAACCCAAAAAAACATGTAAAAATAGGAGGGTTATGGAATATATGAGAATAGTAACAGTTTTTTACTTCCTCCATACCATAGAAACATCATATCCCTTGAATTCCCAATTAGAAGGATCCTTGTCAAATTGATGATGCCAATTATCTCTCATCAATGCCTCCCTCTCCAACATATCATTAGAATATGAACCATGATTCCATAGCAAAAAAACCAATGGTATCAACCTCACATTAAATACCATTGTTTTTGTAACATCCCAGGTAAATAAAGAAATAATACATTTTCATAATTATTCATATTTTTGAATTAAATATTAATTTTACTTTAAAGAGATTGATATGCTTGATGTCGTACCAGATACGCAACAATGAGTATCTTGGAAATCTTACGTTGCACACCAATAATATAATAATATTATTTTAAATGTAGTTAACACCTAGCCATTGTATTGGAGGGAATGAATATAAATACCTACAATATTATTAGACATGTTTGTTAAATATTTTACATTTATCTAATAAATTTTAGAGGGTAAAAATGTTAATTAATCTAATTTCATGCATAAATACTCTAATATTCATTAAAAGGTCGATTTACCACCTTTTGAGGACGAACCATCTTTCAATCTAGTTTTTGTCACATTCATATGTTCTTTTTGAAGAAATAAAATTCTTCATTAGAATTGGGATATCAATATTTATAATGAGTAAATTTTTGGTATTTTCTGATAAAATTCATTTTTTGATGAATAGCGAAAAATAAAATATTTTAAAACAAAACTGCCTTTTAATATAATTTATTTATACGGTTTTATTATATTTTAAATTGGTTTTAAAGTGTAATTATATTATATTCTTTCCATTTAATACAATTTTGGTCATTGGAATTAATTATACTTTGAAGTTGAACATAAACCAGAGTCAATCTTCTGATAGTTAATATTTTTAAAAACGCGGTCTTTTTGTTTTGAGAACGCGAATTAATTTTAAATTTATTAATCCAACTTTTATGTTTTTAATTTTTTAAAAGACACTTCATTTTTGAATTGGGAACATCAAATATAGCTTAGGCTGAATTTTTAGTTGTTTTCTGAAAAACTTCAATTTTTGATGAATAGAAAAACCACCAAGTAGTAGTTAAAAAACATAATTTTTCATTTAAATGAAATTGTATGGCTTCTGTGAATTAAATTTTGAAAATATGACATACATTGTTGTTATTAGTAAGTAAAATGTGGTTCAATAAGATTAAAATAATTTTTTGTGAATAGTAACTTTTGGCTTTTAATTACAACAATTACAGATAAATGGGGTAATTCAACGTAAAACGAATATCATAATAATACAAAATTACCTTAAAACTTTTACTAAACTTATTGGATTAGTCATTTCTGACCATTTTAATCCTTCAGTCTATTCTGGGACCCCATGGAGCAATTTAAGTGTCATAATGACATTTTATTTTAATTAACTTAAATTTAAGACAAAAATGACAAAAACAAATATCTTTTTCTAAATTAATTTTTACAAGGGGTTATATAATTATCTTTTCGACTATGAATATTAATTTTAAGCTAAAACTATTTCCTACATCGTGGATGTTTTGTTTATAATTTTTAGATATCGAAGAAATAATAGTATCAAAGACATAATAATGATGCAGTGTTAACCTCATTAATAAATGATTTAAATAAATAATATTATAAAGATTAACATAATATATAAAACATGTCCAATTATTATTGGATAGTATTATTTCGACCATGATTTATATTATCAATGAATTTAATAAGTTTTGGAACTTTAGAAATCGAAAAACAATATATAATAAAATAATATTTTCACACTTTTCTAAATAGCCCCTCCTCCCAATTATAAAAGCACACCAATTCTAACCCATTCCTCACACCTCTCAAGCCCTATGGATCGTCCAAACCCTGTCCAAATAATCTATAAAGATCCCTCTATTCCACCTAGAATAATTAATGTAAGCAGAAGGCACTTCAGGAAGTATTTTTGATTCAAGCCAAAGGGAGTTACCCGAATTAAAATTTATTATTTCTCTTAAATTCATTTCATTTATTTTAATTCTCAAAACCTAAATTTTCTTTATTATTTACTTTTATAACAGAACTAGTATCCTCAATATACTAGTATATTGTAATTAAAAAGATTCATACTACACTTACACACACTTCCTTCTAAAGGGTAAAGAACATAATGTTTCTGTGGATGGAAAACTAACGCCTCACGAAACGATGATTGTTCAATTATATACTACCGCCTCTCATGGTGGCCATTAAGATTGAACTGTATTTATATATGATATATATTATCATTATGATTTATTTATTCTTATGTATTTTTCATTTATAGCATACCTTTATGGTTTCCATTATGGGTAAACGTGATAATTTCATTTGAGGAAGTGCGGACTACGTCCCCCTCAAAGTGATATGACTCGTTAGTGCCATATGTGGGACATATAAATGATAGAGTTAATGATATTATATATGAAATTATACTGGAATTATAATATACCTATTTTTCATTATGTTTTAATTCCATTAAAATAATAAATAAAAATGAAAGAGGCGTTCATGCGTACGTACGGCTTACCGTCTTCATGGACGGTGCACTTCATTTCTTATCTCCAAATATTATGTACTATTATAAATAAATCTATATAATATATATATATATATGATATATATGATATCTATATCATGAATATCATTCTGGATATAATGAAATTTTGACCACGTGAACAACTTGTAATTATTAGTAGTCCATTTTATACTCAAGTACCCAATATCGAAAAAATGAAACTTATAAACTTCAATCATTACATAATTTTTATAACAATGTAATAAGTGAAATAAATGGAATAATAAACATGAAAAATTTTCTTAAACAAGTATAAATTATCTTTATTTTATTTGTCAAGAGATTAAAGAACAAACGGGTCAAGTCAGACTCGTGGTAAGGGAACTTCATAACCCAATTTCTATTCATTGGGTTGATATTCTCTTTCATGTTTATGTGGTTCTTTGATTCTGTGAGAAAGGAATTTTAATATCTTATCATGAATTTCTAATTACTTTATGTGTGCTTATATTTATTACACATAATCGATCTATATTATTTACAAAATTATCTTTGTGATGGACTTCTTTTCAATCTCCTTTCATCGAGACATATTTTGTTTTAATACACGATTTTCTTTTATATGATGTATAAACACCTTTGACTTTTAATTTCATTCAAACGGAATCATTTTCTTTGATGTTTTTTACAAAATGAAAAAATGAAAGATCATTTTAACGTATGTGGTGACAAAGACCATTCCACCACCTTGAGTATTATTAGATCTTTGGCATCCATAACAATCCATAATTTTTTTACAAGGAAAATAAATTCCATTTACATGTTTACATATTTTGGTATTGAAAATGGTTTTGATAAAGGATTTGTTATGTCAATATATTTAAATGATATATTGTGATTGAAATGTTGAAATTTTATCTTTCCATTATGTTTGTTTTGTGTGTTAATAATATGTTAGGGTTCTTGGGAACTGTAATGTATTCAATTGTTTCCGTGATAATCATAGGGCGAGTGAGCCCAAGATAGCTCTCCAATGCATTGGGTAATGTGATGGAGGTAAACGTGGATGTTCCTCCTAAGAGCTTTATGGAATATACTATGATGGGTATTCCAAATGTAACTCCCTATATAATTGTGATAGCTACAATGTAAGTATGATATGGATGCCAAAGGTTTCCATTATGATTTTTGTTTTCTATGTGTTATTCAGAAATCTTATGATTTCACGAGGTATGTTAAAGAGATTATGTTATGTATGAAATGATAGACTAATGATTTCTTTCATTGTTTTATAACCCTTACTGAGCTTTTTATTCTCATCCCAAATTTTGAAATGTTTTTCACTGGACCTAAAGATGAATATGGTCAAAGATGAGATCATGGAAAAGTCATGCTATCTAAAACATGGGACGAGACATGATTTTTTTTCAAGAGTTTTTATTTGATGAAAAAAATTGAAACTGATTAAAAGTCCCTACCTTGTAAAATTTGAGATGTAATGTAATAGTTATGGCCTAATTCTATAAAACTCAAAACCTGAAAATCGCCTCAATGTGAATTATTCAATTAATTACAGATTATGTAATGTTTATGTTTCGGTCCTTATAGTTGGTATCATAGGTCAGTTGAGATTACATTAGGAGTTAGGGAATATTTAAAATAATATCCATAAATTACATTATGTTAACATTTAAGTGATATAGCTTTTATAGATTACCATTTTGCTTCGCCTATGATATTTCTGTGTTCTGAATGGTTTTCCACAGAGGAAACTGGGAAACTATGTTGGGAAGACATCTGGATGAAGACAACCTTCCAAATCAGCAACTTGAGATGTCTAGAATCAGAACTGAATAGTTTGTTGCAGTGATGGCAGAATTGAATCAGGCTATAAATAGTGGTGGTATCCATGCATGAGATTAAATAGATCATCCGTAGAGGAACATGTTAGTAGTGTAGAATTTCATATGGTAACATGCCCCATTATTCAGAGGATCATCTGACCATGTTCTAGCTGAATGGTGGATTAATGAACTGGAGAAATTTTTTGATGTCATAGGGTGGTCAAAAACATCAAATGGATAGTCTTGCTATTTATAGTTTTCAAGGTGAAGTTAATCAGTGGAGGCCTATGATGAAAAATATCAGGGACAGTGAGGATATTGATGCTCTTGATTGGGTTGAATTCAAAGGTATGTTTCTTGAGAAATATTTTCCAAAATTGGTTCGTCTTAGTATGGAAAAACAATTCCATGAATTGAGGTATGAGGATGACTCAGTGGATGCTTATGAAGAAAAATTCACTCGACTGGAAAGGTATGCTCGAACTTTCAATCAAGATATTGAAAGTATAATCTACCATTTTTACTCTAGATTAAAGAAAAAGTATCTATAAGCTTTATATTCTCATGAGTTCCAAAGGTATGAAAAACTAGTTTGATGTGTGGAGAAGGTGGAAACAGAGTTTTCCTATTATCAGGTTTTCATTGACAAACAACATAATAAGAGGTCAAGGTGGAAGGAGAAGGGGAAGAACTCATCCAAAAAGTCTCTTGGTAAGAAACTTATCTTTACAGTTTGTAAAAACTATGGTAATAACCATGTTGGGGAATGTCTTTTGAATTCGGTTAAGTGATACGTATGTGGTAAAATGGGACATAAGGCACGTAATATCACTGAAAAAAGAGCTGGGTAATGGTATGAACAAATCGGATTTATAATCAGTAAAATGATTTATGTGTAGTGAAATGGGTCATTATGCAATTGAGTGTCCAATGTAGAACTCTATTGAAAGATACCAACCAGACTACAAGAAGAAAGGGGCGGTGAAGTCCTTTGAAACAAATTCAGTAGATGTTGGACCATCAATTGAAGTAATATCTGGTACACTACTTGTTTGTTCATAATATGCCAATGTGTTGTTTGATTCGGGGTCTACACATTCATTCATTTCTGAGAAGTATTCTTGTAAATTGGGAATTCCATATCATGATATGAATCCTGAACTTATGGTAAAAAAAACCGGGATGAAATGTTGAATCAATAAAGATATTATAAGAACCTGCATGTCCTTGTGTGTGAAAATAGTCTACCTACAAACCTAATAGTTTTTCCTCTAGTAAAGTTTAATGGTATTTTGGGTATGGATTGGATTCTTGTTTATCATGCTAAGATTGACTGCAGAGATATAGTGGATTCTTTTCAAGAATATTTTCAGTTTCTGTACAAGAATGAACCCTTACTTTTTATAATATATCAGGACGCTAAGAAACTAGTAAAAGATGGAAATGAATGTTACGTTGAACATATTGTTTTTAAACAAAGGAATAGTTTATATTAATGATGTGTCAGTTCTAAATGATTACCTTGGTGTTTTCCTAATATGTTTCTATGTATTATACCTGATCGGGATGTGGAATTTACTATTGACTCAGTTCCTAATGTTAAACCAATTTCAAAACCCCCATATCGAATGGATCAAATTGAACATTTAGAGTTAAATAACCAATTGCAGTTGTTATTAGATTAAAGTTTCATTCAACCAAGAACATTACCATGGGGTCCTCCTGTATTATTTGTTAAATATAATGATGGTTCATTGAGATTTTTCATAGATTATAGAGCATTGAATAACATAACTATTCAGAACATGTATCCTTTGCCTCATATCAATGATTTTTTTATCACCTCCAGGGAGCTCAGTATTTTTCGAAGATTAAATTTAGGTCGGGGTACCATCAATTGAATGTAAAGGAAGTAGACATTCTAAAGACTGCATTTCTTACAAAATATGGCCACTATGAATTTTTAGTTATGTCTTTTGGTTTAACCAGTGCACCTGCTGTATTCATTGATCTTATGAAAATAATTTTCCATGACTTCTTGGATAAGATTGTATTTGTGTCTATTGATGATATTTTTGTTTATTTTAAAAGTACAGAGGAGCATTAAAGTCATTTATGTGTTGTCTTGAAAACCATAAAATAAAAGACACTATTTGGGGAATTTAGCAAGTGTGATTTATGGTTACAGTAAATTTCAGTCATTGGTCACACTGTCTTAAAAAATGGCATAACTTTTGATCCTACTAAAACAAAATTTGTTGAAGAATAGCCAAGACCCAAAAATATAAAGGTGATTCTTAGTTTTCTTTGATTGGCATGTTATTATTGGTGGTTTGTTGAGAATTTTTCATGGTTATCTAGTCCAATGACTAATATAACTCGATAAGGTGTTAGGATCATTTGGACAAAAGAATGTGATGATTGTTTTCAAGAATTCAAAATAATAATCATGAATGCTTCAGTTTTAGAAATACATTCTAGAAATGGTGTGTTTGTTATTTATAGTGATGCTTCGTTGAAAGGACATTGTTGTGTCCTTATACAGAATGATCAGGTAATTGTTTATGTTTCATGTCAGTTGAAACACCATGAGTTAAATTACCCTACATATGACTAGGAACATGCTGCTGTATTGTTTCTTTAAAAATATGGAGGCATCATTTGTATGGAGTAAAATGTGAAATATACACTGACCCCAAAATATTGAAGTATAAATTCACTCAGAAAAATTGAACACGAGACATAGGAGATGGTTATAATTAAACAAGGATTAGTATTTCACGATTCATTATCACCCAGGAAAGGAAAATAAAGTGGATGATTCTTTGAGTCAAAAAATTAATGCGTCATTGACCATGAAACGTTTGGAATGAGATACATTGGGTTTTGATTTTCTGATCATTGGCATAGAAGTTGTTGGTGTAAAAAATTCTTCTGTTTTGTTTCTGGTGATAGTGAAAAAATTTATATCAAACCGAACAAATAAAGCGCATAAGGAATATAGTGAGTTGGCAAAAATGGTAGAGTTGGCTCAGAAGGGTATGTTTCTTGAATTTAACATTGATAATGATCATGTTTTGAGGATTGGGAAGTGATTATGTGTGCCTTGTAATTCACAGTATATGAATGAGTTTTTATGTGATGCTCATAGTTCCCTATTTTCATTTCATCCTTGTAGTACTAATATGTATAGATATCATCATTAGTATTACTAGTGGGATGAACTGAAAAGGGCTATTGATGATTTTACAGTGAAGTGTTTGACTTGCCATCAAGTTAATGTAGAGAAACAGTTATTGAAATGGATGCTTCAGTCATTATCGGTTTCTAAGTGGAAATGGGAAAATATATCCATTGACTTCATTGTGGGATTACCAAGGAGATCTTGAGGTAATAATGAAATCTGTATTTTTGTTGATTGGTTGACTAAATATGCTCATTTCCATCTTATTCGAGATTCTTTGTCTCTATATAAACTTTCTTAGTTGTATGTTAAAGACATAGTCAGTTATCATGAAGTTCCTTATCCATTGTTTCTAATCGTGATCCCAGGTTTACATCTATCTTTTGGAAAATCCTTCAGAAGTCGTTGGGTACTGAATTAAATTTCAGTACATATTTTCATCCACAATCAGATGGGCAGTACGAATGAACAATTCTGACCTTAGAGGATATTTTACGTGCCTACTCGATGGATTACTAGGAAATTTGGGACCAACATCATTCTTCGGTTGAATTTTCATATAATATTTGTTTTCATTATAGTATACATATGGCTCAATTTGAGTAATTATATTAGAAGCTGTGTAAAACTCCAGCATTTTAGGATGAAGTAGGTGAAAGGATGTTGATGGGACCAAAATTTGTAGAAGAGATGGAAGACAAAATTCAGTTGATTCAGAAGCACATGAGAACAGCTCAGAGTAGGTAGAAATGTTATGCAGATAATCAGAGGAAGAAACTTTCATTTGAGGTAGGTGATCATGTCATTCTTAATGATTATCCATGGAAAAGTGAGATTCATTTTTGTAAGAAAATAAATTTGAGTCCGAGGTTCATTGAACCCTATGAAATCCTGGAGAAATTTGGATTATTTGCTTACAGAGTGGCTTTAACTCGAATTTTATCTCAGGTACACAATGTTTTTCGTGTTTCAATGTTGAGAATGTATATTCCAGATCCATCTCATGTTTTAAGTCCAAAGATAGTTTAGTTGTAAGTGAATCTCTCCTATAAAGAACAATTGGTCCAGATTCTGGACTGAAGAGAGAATGTGTTGCGGAATAAGGTAATGCACCAGGTAAAGGTTTTTTGGAAAACCCATATAGTTGAAGAGACAATTTGGGAATCTAAAAATTCTATGAGGGATAAATAAACCCATTTATTTGATAAGTGAATATAATTGCGAGGACACAATTTCTAAAAGGGGGGAAGGATGTTACATAATAGGTATATAAAGAAATAATATATTTTCAAAATTAATCAAATTTGTGAATTAAATATTAGTTTTACTTTAAAGGTGTTGATATTCTCGATGGCATACCTGTTACGCAACAACGGTTTTCTTTGAAATCATACGTTGCACACTAATAATATTACAATATTATTTTAAATGTAGTTAACTCCTACCTATTGTATTAGAAGAAATGAATAGAACTAACTAAAATATGAATATACATGTTTGTAAAATGTTTTTACATTTATCCAATAAATTTTAAGAATGTGAATTAATCTAATTTCATGCATAAATACTCTAATATTCTTTAAAACATCGATTTACTGCCTTTTGATGATCAAACCTCATTAAATATAGTTTTTTAAAATTTATATTTTCTTTTTTACAAAACAAAATTCTTCTTCAAAATCAGTACATCATGATTTACTTTGGGTAAATTTATAGTATTTTTCTAATAAAATTCATTTTTTGATGAATAGTGAAAAATACAATATTTTAATTCAAAACTGTCTTTTAATATTATTTAATTATATGGATTGATTATATTTTTAATTGGTTTTAAATTTCAATTAGATTATATTTTTACCATTTAATCAATTGTTGGTTATTAGATTTAATTTCACTATGAAATTTGACGTAAACTAGAGTCAATCTTTTGATAGTTAATTTTTCGTAAAAATATGCCTTTTGTTTTCACAATGGGAATTAATTTTAAATTAATTAATCCAACTTATATCTTTGGAATTTGGTAACATATATATCATTTTTGAATTCGGATTATCAAATATATCCTAGGCTGAATTTTTGGTAGTATTCTAAAATACATCAATTTATGTTGAATAGTGAAACCACTAAGTAGTAGTTAAAAAACTGAATTTTACATTTAAATAAAATTTTACTGCTTCTGTGAATTGAATTTAGAAAATGTGACATACATTATTTTTATTAGTATGTAAAATTTGGTTTAATTAGGGGAAAATAATTTTAGTGAATATTAACATTTGACTTTTATTTAATGCGGATAAAGCTAAATAGGGTAACTCATGGTAAAAAGAATATCATAATAATAAAAAATTACGTTAACACTTGTCCTAAACGTATTGGGTGATTCTTGGACAACTATGGGAATCCATGCGTCTATTTGGGACCACATGAAGCCACTTAAGAGTGATAATGACACTTTATTTTAATTAACTTAAAGTAAAGACAACATGACATAAACAAATATATTTTAGTTAATTAATTTCTACAAGGAGTTATATATTTTATCTTTTTTACTATAAGTATTCATTGGAATCATAATACTATTTCCTAATTCATGGTATTTTTTTAAAAAAATTAGGCATTAAATAAATAAAATTATTTATGACGCAATAATGATGCAGTGTTTACCTCATTAATAAATGATTTAAATAAATAATATTATAATGATTAAAATAATATCCAATACCTATCTAATTATTATTGGATGATTTTATTTCGACCATGAGTCATATTATCTTCGACTTTAATATGTCTTCGACCTTTAGAAACAAAAAATCATTATATAACAAAAAAAATATTTTCACAATTTCCAATAGAGCCTCTCCTCCCCCTGATAAAAGGACACCACTTGTAACCCATTCCTCACACCTCTAAAGCCCCTCGGATCATCCAAACCATGCCTATATAATCTCTCAAGATCCATCTCTTCATCTTAAAATCCTATACTTAGGAATAAGGAACTTCAAGAAGTCATGTTGATTCAAACCAATGGGAGTTACCCGAATTAAAGGTAACAATTTCTCTTAAATTCCTTTCTTTTATTTTACTTCTCCAAAACGTAAACTACCTTTATTCTTTTCATTTATAAAAATACCATTATATTCAATATACTAGGATTTTTTATGATAATTATTCTAACTACACTTCCACACACCTCCATCTAATGGGTAAAGAACATACTATTTCTGTGGATGGAAAACTAACGCCTCATGAAACGATGATTGTTCAATTATCTTCTACGGCCTCTAATGGTGGCCATTTATATGGAAATATATTTATATATGTTATATATTATTTTTATGTTTTTTTTATGATTATTTATTTTCATTTATAGCATTCCATTATTGTTTCTATTATGGTTAAACATGATGATTTCATTTTAGGAAGTGCGGAATACCGCCCCCTCAATGTGATATGACTCGTTAATTCCATATGTAGTATGTATGAAGATTGTATTTAATGATATCATATATGATATTACACTGGAATTATAATATAACTATGTATCATTATGTTTTAATTCCATTAAAATAATAAATTGAAATGAAATTATCATTCATATGTACGTATGGGTTACCATCTCCATGAACGTTTCATTTCATTTCTTATATCCAAATATTTTGTACTATTATAAATACCTGTATATAATAGATATATATTATATATATGATATCTAAATCATGAATATCATTATATATATAATGAGATTTTTCCATGTGAACAACTTGTAAATATAAGAAGTCCATTTTTTACTCAAGTACAAAATATTAACAAAATGACAATTATTAACTTAAATTGTTACATAATGTTTATAACATGGTAATAAGTGATATAAAAGGAATAATAAACTGGAAAAAGGTTCATAATAAAGTATAAATTGTCTTTTGATTATTATTCATGAGATCAAATAACGAACGGGTCAAGTCAGACTTGAAGTAAGGGAACTTCTTATCCCAATTTCCGTTCTTTGGGTTGATCTTCTCATTCATGTTTATGTCGTTAATTGATTATGTGAGAAATAAATTTTTATATGTTATCAAGTATTTATAATTTCATTATGTGGGCATATATTGAATACATATAAATGATCTATTTTATTTAAAAAAATATCTTTGAAAGGGACTTCGTCTAAATCTTTTTTCATTGAGGCATATTTTGTTTTAATACACGATTTTCTTTTATATGCTGTATAAACTTCTTGTACATTTCCTTTCATTGAAAGGGAATATTTTCTATAAATAGTTTTACTAAATGAAAAAAATAATGTTTTGTTTTAACGTAAGAGATAACAATGAACTTTCCACCACTGTGAGTATTAATTGATCTTTTTCTTCATTAACAAGCCGTATTGTTTTTAAAAGGAATATAAATACCAACAAAATCATTTATGTATATTGGTATTGAAACTGGTTTTGATAATGGATTTGTTATGTCAATATATTTAACTGATATATTGTGATTGAAATGTGGAAATGATATCTTTCATTTATGTTTGTTTTTTGTCTTACGAATATGTTATGGTTCTTGGGCATTTTTACGTCTATGGGTGGTTCCATGATAAACCTATGGTGGGTGAACCTGAGATAGCTCTCTAATGAATTGGGTAATGCAACAGAGGTAAACATGAATGTTCCTCCTATGGGTTTTAGGGAACATACTGTTAGTGTAATTCTAAATGTATCTCCCTACATAGAAATGATAGCTACAATGTAATTATGATATGGATGACACAAGTTTCCTTTAAGATTTATGTTTTCTATGGGTTATTCATAAATATTATGATTTCATGTTTTATGTTAAAGATCTTATGTTATGTAGCTAATGATGGACTAATGTTTTCATTCTTTGTTTTATAACACTTACTAAGCTTTTTATGATCATCCCATGTTTTGAAATGTTTTTCACAGGACCTAAAGAGGAATAGGGTCAAGGATGGGATCAAGGAAAAGTCATGATATCTAAAACATGGGACTAAACATGACTCTTTTTTTAAGAGTATTTTTAACACCCTGAGATTTTATGAAAAAAATTCATTTAATTTCATTAATGTCTTGTGTTGTATGCTACACCAAGATTACCTTGCGCTATACGCAACACTATATTAGCTTGCAGTATAGGATACACTATTCTTGGATCGTGTTACACACAATTTTGATAATAGTTATTCTACGCAATATTGAGTATATATATATATATATATATTCTATGTATAAATGAAATATGGTTGGATTCTGTTATATGAAACAATGAAGGATTCTTGCACAACATGCAACCCTGACTTGGCTTGCATTACACGCAATCACGACCTTCCTCGATAGCGTGTGTTGTACGCAATACCGAGTTTTACTAAACAACGATATATTATTATAATATTATTATGAACTATCCGTTATGAATAGTATTAACTAAATTTGTAATTTTATAACATTATTATTCATCTTAGACATTTTCTAGAACATGGTATAAGATCAAAATAAATTTTTCGTGTAAAATAAGTATTTTTCAAAAAATGTAGTTTTGCCGCCTTTAGATGGTGTACCCACTTTAAATATTGTTTTTGACATGTTTATAAGTTCAATTTGACAAAATAAAATTCTTCTTTGGAATTAAGAAATAAAAATTTACTTTGGATAAATTTTTCATATTATTCTGGTAACTTTCATATTTTGATGAATAGTAAAAACATGATATATTTTAATTAAAAAAAACTTTTTTCATCGCAATAATTTATATGGTTAAATTATAATATTGAATGTTTTTAAAGTATAAATAGAATATATTTTTACCATTTAATATAATTTATGTCATTAGCATTGATTTTACATTAAAATCGTAGGTTAAATCAATTCAATCTTTTGTAATGTTTTAAAGAAAAACCTGTTTTCTTTTGACAACAGGATTAATTTTGGTTTATTTTATGAAACTTCTGTGTATTGAATTTGGAAAAATGGATTCCATATTTGGAATAAGTGGGTCCAAATTATGTTAATAAGCTACTTTTTATTTTTTGAAATTATGAATAGTAACTACGGTAAATTTTATTTACCATAATTAATGGTAAATCGAGTAATTAAGGGTAAATATAATATTATAAAATTACCCTAAAACATGCAAAAATTTAATTGTATAGCTAAAAGTAGACCCATATAACCTAAGGGTCAGATTAGAGTCATTTTTTGGACTTTTGACCATGAAAATAATTTAATTATTATTAAAACAAAAAAAAGTGACAACATGTCACTCTCTTAAATCTTATAAGTATAATAATTTTAATTTAGTGATAAACATCATAAAACTTCAAAAATTAATGGTATCCAGAAATCTAATAAAATTATCTACATCATTATAATTTATTTTGAATTTTTAGGGATTAAATAATTGTCATTAATGGTGATACATTAATGATACAGAAATTATTTATTAAGTTGGAAATAAGTAATGTAGTTTTTATTGAAATAATAATACCCATTAAAAGGGCCAAAAACCTGACCAAAACTTATTGGTAGTGTATATCTACACCTTAATCATCCAATGGCCTAATATATAACCGTTTGGAGCCTTATAAAAGTGATTATGACACTTATATTATTTTATTTTAAATGATACCAAAGTTGTCACCTTCATAATTTAATAAATATAACAATTTAAATATTGTGATTTAAAGATGATAAATTCGAGTAAAAGTATTATTGTGAAAGTTAATAGCTTTATCTTCTTCATAGGATTTTATTTTTAATTTTTATGCAACAAATCTATATATTAAATAATTATACAAAAATGTTGTAGTAATTATATTATTAAGAGATAAACCAAATAAATGGTTTTAAAAATAATAAAATAAATATTATATGAACTATTTAATGTGATCCACTAATTTTATAGATACATATGACCTTTTATGAATCTATTAAAGATTTTATTTAGAACATATCTTCTGTATATATTTTATTTAAATTCAAATAAATGAATAGTGTCAAAATTGACACTTATTATTTTATAAAAATAACATATTATAAAATTGTTTAAAAATCACAAAAAAAATTATAAATTATAAATTTTAATTTATATGGTCTATAATGTTATGAAGTAAACAATTATGGAAAATTCACAACAAATAAGTAATTATTTGTTATAATTTGAAATTTAGAAGTTTATTACCACAAATAAACTTAAATAGATTAAATAAGGATAAATCAAAATGATAAGGTTTAAAATAAGATCCAAAAATGTCTAAATTTGATTGGTTGATGATATTAAAACCCTATATCATCTAATCTTCTAATATGAGTCATTTTTGGAGGTTTTTAAGTGGGGTTAGATTTATTATAAATTAATATTTTTAAGAATTCCAATGGTGCCCCTCTCCTCCCTTATAAAAGGGCACCTCCTCCCTCTCTTCCACACACCACATTGGGCCTTCAAGATCGGCCAACCCCTACCCAATTATCTTCTCCACTTCCCTAGAAACATCATAGATGTCCTGGTCTTCTTCAACGACCAATTTTAGTGCCCTAAGAGGAGGTCTCAAAGAGGCGCTTCAAAGAAGAGGTAATTTCTGTTACTGATTCTTTCACCTTTATTTCTTCTTACACTTATTCTTCTTAGGTTGTTTTATTATGAAGTAATAACATCAGTATAAATAATATACTGATATTTTATTATAATTATGAAACAAACCTCTTTCACCATCTATGCATCCTACGGAAAACAAAATCACCGCGTGTGCATACGTACGGAATACCGTCTCCACGCCGTGGTATATTCTATTTTCCACCACCACCTTAATTGGATGGGTATAATTGTGTAAATAATAACTATATATGATTATTGTAAAGTGATATTGATTCTTTAATAGTATACATACACTCCAATAAAATTACATGATCATGGGAACGATATCATCGTTTGTGCGTACGTACGGAATACCGTCTACACAATGTGATGAGATTCATTCTCAATGATTAACCATTCATAAATCATTATAAAGTATATATAATAAGTAATCATGAAATATATGACATAATAATGATACAGGATTTATTTATATATATATATATATATATATTTTTGTCATCCAATTAATTTCATTCAATTCAATGAGGAAACGAAAACATCGTTCATGTGTACGTACGGCCTACCGTCTCCATGAACGGTGTATTTATTTCCATTTATCGAACTATTATATATATGTATATTATGAATATATACTATATATAAATCATGTTTTACATTTTGGATGTATGTAATCATTATCTAAGTAATCATATGAATAATTACAAGTCCAAACACGGACGACAAATTAAACGATTTTACACAAAACACTCTTTAACATGGAATTTACAAAAGGACGGGTAATATAAAGTCATATGTGAACCATATTTGATATAATAACAATGAATATGATTCTTTAATAAGTTTATAACATTATCTAAATCATTATACAGGAGGTTCGGATACGTACGAAGCATATCGGACCTAAGGTATGGGATAATTTTGCAAATCTCATTTTTATCTGAGATTGCTTACTCGTAACTATTTACTGGGGTTATTTCTATCATCCATGTCCATGTTTTATAAAATTGTTTTCACATTTGTTTAAAGACCTTTTTACCCATTTTTGACTTTTACTACATGGTATATAAAAAATCTTTCTTTTGTTTACGTTACGAGGTGCTTTTTGACTTTTCCGAAAAAAGTACGAAAAGAATGTTTTTCTTTTAACTTATACGACACGAACAGATTTTTACGGTTTTATAAAGCCTTATTTTCATGAATATTCCTCCAAAAGATTTCATGACTATTTTCTACAAAATATCTTTCTTTTAAAATTGCATGAATTTTTGTGAAAATAAATTGATTTTGAAGAAGAAATGATATTTTCCTCAAGAATTCATTACAAGTGTTTTATCAAAACCATTTTCCATCTAAGATGAAATTATTTCATATATGTATGTTTCAAGTGTAATGTCTCTATTATTGACATGGATTCACTTTTCTTATTATGAAATGATATCCATTTCCTTTATATGGATTATGTGATGATGGGATGATGTTTATGAAACCCATTTTATTCGTTGGGTTATTATGAATGATGTATGTTTATTTTGTGGCACAAGTAAGAATGATTTCATTATGAGATGGGTGGGACCTATATCTCCCTCCAATGCATTGGGTAAAGAATTATATCTCATGAGATAGACATGGCTGGAACGGCAAGTTAAACCAGTTCAGTAATATAGGACTGGAACGAGGAGTGAACTCGATTTAGAAAGGGACTTTGTCCACTAAGATGGTCTTAGCAGCAATGCCTTGGCTACTATGGAAATAATGTCATGTGATTAATGGTTTCCATAATTACATGTTTTATTCCCATTCTATTTTATCATTCTTAATGTTTCTTTATGATCTATGCCTTACGTACTTCCATGTTTTATGTCATTTCTCAAGCTTTTGATGTTTAAACATTATGTTCATGTTTTTAAGTTCAAATGTATATGGTATGTTTTATTTTATCCATGCTTTCCCTTACTGAGCATTTGAGCTCACCCTTTTTATGTTTTCTTTTACCCAAGATATAAAGAAAGGTTTTAGGTAAGAATAAAAAGGGGAAGATCTTTATGGGAGATGTTGAAGATCTTTCACCATGATTAGATGATTACATTCCAAATTTCCAAAGACACTAAACTATTACAGTCCTTGTGTGTCTGTTTTTGTTATGTATTAAGTATTCTGCTAAAGTAATGTAATGTCCATGTACGTCAAGCTTCGGGTATCTACAGTTGGTATCAGAGAAAAGGTTTAGTCAACCTTTGGAAACTAGGATGCGAAAACGTTAGTGAGATCCCTAGAGATATTTCTAAGGTATGTCTAGGGATGTCCCTAAGGATAAGTATACATATAGGATACAGTCCTAGAACTACGGTAACAATCATATATTTTAACCTAAGATGTTTGATTTTGAGGATACTCTCCCTTTACTATGTTGTTTTCCCTAGAATGATTTTTTCCTCTCACACTATTCTTTTTGGGTTATAGAAAATGGCTGGAAACAGGAAGATTCGTGATAATGGAGGATATGATAGACAATGGAATGATTTTCTTCATGAGAAACCAAATGAAACGGGATCTGGAAGTCCAAACATCGTTATTATGCCTAATCATCAATCTCATAATATGATCAATAATCTCAACTTTGGTAAGTTTCCCGACTCAGATAATAAGAGAAAGATGGAGTTTCATAATGATCCTAGAGGAAAGAAAGTTCAATTTCCCTCGTGTAAATCATGTGGGAAGAGGCATCAGGGAGATTGATTCAAAGGAACTGGAAGATGCTTTGGGTGTGGAAAAGAAGGACACAAAGCCTGTAAGTGCAAAGTAAAAGGTTCATTTGACACAATGGATAAGGATAATGGTATTGCTACGACATCAAAAATCATTAGATGTTTTAAATGTATAATGTACGGGCATTATGCAAACCAATTCCCTAATGGAAAATCTCATGAAGAGAATCAGCATGGTCATATGGGTAGTATTTATGTGGATGATGATGAGGAGACTACAAATGATATATGAGCTGAAAGAAGTGTTGAAGCTCATTCGGTTGTTTTAGAAGGTAGTGGAATGATTGTATGATTATCGAGAGTTATGTTGTATAGTTAATGGTACTATGGAATAAAGAATCATCTAAGGATTGTTACACTATTGTTTTTCCTAAAAGTATTTGAAAGTATATGTTGAATGGTACCAGTAACCATGGAAGGTTATTCGGATATTATTGTAAAGTAGATGATATGCGCATAATGAAGGAATAAGAAGATAATGAGATGTTCAATTCTATTCATGAGCTCATGATTGATATAAGGACTAAGTGATATCATGGTTTGAGTATATATAATTTTGAGGATTTTGGTATGTGGAAAGTGTTAACTTTTAAATACATTCATGTTTTCACTAAGGATCAATGGGTATTCATTTTTCAAGATAATACATGATTAAGGCCTTCGAATGTTTGGAATGTGACCAACAAGACATATCTTATGATATATGGGGATCAACAATGGTATTAAATCTCTGGTAATCGTTTTCACTATATTATGAGAGTGGACTGAAGTATTATGGATAACCCTAAAGATTGGAATGGATTATGTTGGACATATGTTAGTATTGTTTAAGGATAGAAGTTTTTTCGATATTATTGATGGGATGTTATAGTAATATAGTTTTAGAAAAAAGACAACCTGCAGGACGGGCGACAGCCCATCGCGTCGGACAAGGATGTGGGAATTGAACCCACAACCGAAGTGCTATTGGACTTTATTGCCTACCACTGGCCTACAGGATGTCCCTGGTTAGTAGAAACTAGTTTTATTATATTAAGTGGTATGATATATGAAGTATAAGTTCATTTTTGTATCCATATACGATTAATCTAACCATAAGATGGACTTATAACTTTTGATAACCTTTTGTTTGAAAGAGATGGAATGACCCATCATTCTATCACATGATCTTCTAATACATAATGAATTAAAAATTCAACTTCATTTATTTAAGGGATGAAGTGGAAATTGTTCAATTGACGAACAACAGTGAGATTGTACCAAAATCATGCAAGTATTTCTTTTAATTCATCAACTATAGGGAAATGAACATGAAAACCAAAAAATGTTGTCCTAGTTCTCTTATTTCCGATGAATCATATGGTACCTTAAATCATCACAAATCAATAGCTTTGTGATTGTTGTATTTTTCATTGCCATGTTCTCTACCACTCTCTATCAGAACTTGATGGTTAGATTTTTCTTCCATATCCATATTTTCACCTATGTTCTCCTACGTGGAAACCCAGTGATGAGTTAATTTGGTTAACCATTACATTTCATACATTAGTATTTAAAGCCATGTTTTGGTATTCCTTTTTACGATGTGTGTTTTAATTAAACACACTTTCGAGTAGTAAACCATTTATAACCCCGATTAATTTCGAGGGAGAAATTAATTTTAAGGGGGGTAGAATGTAACACCCTGAGATTTTATGAAAAATATTCTTCTAATTTCATTAATGTCTTGTTTTTTATGCTACACCAATATTACCTTGCGCTATACGCAACACCATATTAGCTTGCAGTATACGCAACACTATTCTTGGATTGTGTTACACACAATTTTGATAATAGTTATTCTACGCAACATTGAATATATATATATATATATTCAATGTATAAATGAAATATGGTTGTATTATGTTATACAAAACAACGAAGGATTCTTGCACAACACGCAACCCTGACTTGGCTTGCATTACATGCAATCGCGACCTTCCTCGATAGCGTGTGTTGTACGCAATACTGAGTTTTACTAAACAACGATATATAATTATAATATTATTATGAACTAGCCTTTATGAATATTATTAACTAAATTTTGAATTTTATAACATTATTATTCATCGTACACATTTTCTAGAACATGGTATAAGAACAAAATAAATTTTTCAGGTAAAATAAGTATTTTTCAAAAAATGTTGTTTTGCCGCCTTTTGATGGCGCACCCACGTTAAATCTAGTTTTTTACATGTTTATAAGTTCAATTTGACAAAATAAAATTCTTCTTTGGAATCAAGAAATAAAAATTTACTTTGGATAAATTTTTCATATTATTCTGGTAACTTTCATATTTTGATGAATAGTAAAAACACGCTATATTTTAATTAAAAACAACTTTTTTCATCGCAACAATTTATATGGTTAAATTATAATATTTAATGGTTTTAATGTATAAATATAATATATTTTTACCATTTAATATAATTTATGTCATTGCCATTGATTTTAAAATAAATTCGTGGGTTAAATCAATTCAATCTTTTGTAATGTTTTAAAGAAAAACCCGTTTTCTTTCGACGACGGGATTAATTTTGATTTAATTTCTGCAACTTTTGTGTAATGAATTTGGAAAAATGGATTCCATATTTGGAATCAGTGGATCCAAATTATGTTAATAAGATAATTATTATTTTTTGGAATTATGAATAGTAACTACGGTAAATTATATTTACCATAGTTAAAGGTAAATCGGGTAATTAAGGGTAAATATAATATTATAAAATTACACTAACACATGCCAAAATTCTATTGGATGGCTAAAAGTAGACCCATATAACCTACGGGTTAGATTAGATTCATTTTTTGGTCTTTTGACCATGAAAATAATTTAATTATTATTAAACCCAAAGAAAGTGACAACATGTCACTCTCTTAAATCTTATAATTATTATAATTTTAATTTAGTGATAAACATCATATATCTTCGAACATGAATAGTCTCCCGAAATATAATAAAATTATCTACATCATGATAATTTATTTATAATTTTTAGGGATTAAATAATTGTCATTAATGGTGATACATTAATGATACAGAAATTATTTATTAAGTGGGAAATAAGTAATATAGTTTTTATTGAAATAATAATACCCATTAAAAGGCCCAAAAACCTGACCAAAACTTATTGGTAGTGTATATCTATACCTTAAGCATCCAATGACCTAATATATAACCATTTGGAGCCTTATTAAAGTGATTATGACACTTATATTATTTTATTTTAAATGATTCCAGAGTTGTCATCTTCATAATTTAATAAATATAACAATTTAAATATTGTGATTTTAAGATTATAAATTCCAGTAAAAGTATTATTGTGAAAGTTAATAGATTTATCTTCATATTTGGATTTTATTTTTAATTTTTATGCAATAAATAAGTATATTAAATAATTATACAAAAATGTTTTAGTAATTATTTTATTAAGAGATAAACCAAATAAATGGTTTTAAAAATAATAAAATAAATATTATATGAACTATTTAATTAGATCCACTAATTTTATAGATACATATGACCTTTTATTAATCTATTAAAGCTTTTATTTCGAAAATATCTTCTGTATATATTTTATTTAAATTCAAATAAATGAATAGTGACAAAATTGACACTATTGTTATTTTATAAAAATAACAAATTATAAAATTGTTTAAAAATCACAAAAATATTTAAAAATTATAAATTTAAATTTATATGCTCTATAATGTTAAAAAGTAAACAATTATGGAAAATTCACAACAAATAAGTAATTATTTGTTATAATTTAAAATTAAAAATTTTATTACCACAAATAAACTTAAATAGATTAAATAAGGATAAATCAAAATGATAAGGTTTAAAATAAGATCCAAAAATGTATAAATTTGATTGGATGATGATATTAAAACCCTATCTCATCTAATATTTTAATATGATTCATTTACTGAGGTTTTTAAGTGGGGTTATATTTATTTTAAATTAATATTTTTAAGAATTCCAAATGTGCCCCTCTCCTCCCTTATAAAAGGGAACTTCCTCCCTCTCTTCCACACACCACATTGAGCCTTCAAGATTGGCCAAACCCTAAAAAATTCTCTTATACACTTCCCTAGAAACATCCTAGAGGTCCTGGTCTTCTTCAATGACCAATTTTAGTGCCCTAAGAGGAGGTCTCAAAGAGGCGCTTCAAAGAATATGTAATTTCCATTACCGATTCTTTCACCTTTATTTCTTCTTCCACTTCTTCTTCATAGGATGTTTCATTATGAAGTAATAACATCTGTATCACTCATATACTGATATGTTATTATATTTATGAAACAACCGTATTTCACCATCTATCCATCCTACGAAAAATGAAAGCACCGCGCGTGCGTACGTACGGAATATCGTCTCCACGTCGTGGTGTAATCTATTTTCCACCACCACCTTACTTGGAAAGGTATAATGGGGTAAATAATAACTATATATGATTTTTGTAAAGTGATATTGATTATATAATAGTATACATACACTCCAAGAAAATTCCACGATCATGGGAACGATATCATTGCTCGTGTGTACGTACGGAATACCGTCTCCACGATGCGATGAGATTCATTCTCAATGATTAACCATTCGTAAATGATTATAAAGTATATATGATAAGTAATCATGAAATATATGACATAATAATGATACTGTATTTATGTATATATATATATATGTATGCCATCCGATTAATTCCATTCAATTCAATGAGAAAGCGAAAACAATGTTCATGCGTACGTACGGCCTACCGTCTCCATGAACAGTGTATTTCTTTCCATTTATAAATCTATTATATATATGTATATTATGAATATATATTATATATAAATCATGTTTTACATTCTGCATGTAATTAATCATGATCTATGTAATCATATGAATAATTACTAGTCAAAACACGGACGATAAATGAAACGATTTTACCCAAAATGCTCTTTAACATGGAATTTACAAAAGAACGTGTAATATAAAGTCATAAGTGAACCATATATGATATCATAACAATTAATACGATTCTGTAATAAGTCAATAACATTATTTAAATCATTATACAGGAGGTTCGGATACGTACGAAGCATATCGGACCTAAGGTAAGAGATAATTTTTCAAATCTCATTTTTATCCGAGATTGCTTATTCGTAAGTATTTACTAGGGTTATTTCTATCATCAATGTACATGTTTTATAAAAGTGTTTTCATGTATGTTTAAAGTCCTTTTTACCCATTTTTGACTTTTACTACATGGTATGTAAGGAATCTTTCTTTTGTTTACGTTACGAGGTACTTTTTGTCTTTTCCGGCAAAAGTACGAAAAGAATGTTTTTCTTTTAACTTATACGGCACGAACGGATTTTTACAGTTTTATAAAGACTTATTTTCATGAATATTCCTCCAAAATATTTCATTACTATTTTCAACAAAATCTCTTTCTTTTAAAATTGCATGGCGTTTTGTGAAAATAAATTTATTTTGAAGAAGAAATGATATTTTCCTCAAGAATTCATTGGAAGTGTTTTATCAAAACCATTTTCCATCTAAGATGAAATTATTTCATATGTGTATGTTTCAAGTGTAATGTCTCTATGATTGACATGGTTTCACTTTTCTTATTATGAAATGATATCCATTTCTTTTATATGGATTATGTGATGATGGGATGATGTTTATGAAACCCATTTTATTCGTTGGGTTATTATGAATGATGTATGTTTATTTTGTGGCACAAGTAAGAATGATTTCATTATGATATAGGTGGGACCTATATCTCCCTCCAATGCATTGGGTAACGATTTATATCTCATGAGATATACATGGTTGGAATGGAAAGTTAAACTGGTTCAGTAATACAGGACTGGAACGAGGAGTGAACTCGATTCAGAAAGGGACTTTGTCCACTAAGATGGTCTTGGCAGCAATGCCTTGGCTGCTATGGAAATAATATCATGTGATTAATGGTTGCCACAATTACATGTTTTATTCCCATTATATTTTATCATTCTTAATGTTTCTTTATGATCTATGCCTTACATACTTCCATGTTTTATGTCATTTCTCAAGCTTTGGATGTTTAAACATTATGTTCATGTTTTTAAGTTCAAATGTATACGGTATGTTTTATTTTATCCATGCTTACCCTTACTGAGCATTTAAGCTCACCCTTTTTATGTTTTCTTTTCCCCAGGATATAAAGAAAGGATTTTGGTAAGAAAAAAAGGGGAAGATCTTTATGGGAGATGTTGAAGATCATTCACCATGATTTAAAGATTACATTCCAAGTTTCCAAATACACTAAACTATTACGGTACTTGTGTGTCAGTTTTGGTTATGTATTAAGTATTCTGCTAAAGTAATGTAATGTCCATGTACGTCAAGCTTCGGGTCTCTACATTTTTTATTTTATGGAAAAAATTAAAACTGAGTAGAAGTGTCTACCTTGTAATTTTTTATATGTAATGTAATAGTTATAGCTTATTTCTCTAAAACTCTAAAACCGAAAGGATAGTCAACATGAATTATTCATTTAATTCAAGATTATGTAATGTTTAAGGTCATATCCTTACTATTTTAGAGTCAAATATCTGTCCTAGGCATCTATTCAAGGATAAATTGAATTCCACCTCAAGATCAATCCCGTACAGAACATGAGATAGACTAGAATGATAGATTCATATTACGTGATACATGGAAATAATTTTTAGTTAATGTCAGAAATGATTGAAGTGATAAACTATAAGCCACTTTTCCCACCTATGAAATAATGTTAAAAGCTCCACCAAAACATTTAGGAAATTTCTCTTGCTACCCTTACAGTTGAGGATCCAAACTGAGTGAAACAGTCAAGAACACCAAGTCAATAACATAAAATTCCAATGGTCAATGATGGTGATCATAAAATGATTTATACTAGCTCTGTTATATCAAGTTTCTATGAGGAATAATATTAATCCATGATGTCATGTCTTGGTCCTTTCTCGGTCTAACCATGGAACATTCACTGATCTATGACCAACACAACATATGTATTCAAGGATGACCGTAAAAGGCCTCAAAAGTAACTATTCTAATCCCAGATTGATAAATATTATTATAAGAAGACTGAACCAACACTATATGGTAATTAAAATCCCTAGGAAAGTCTATAACCCATTTGTGGTGCATATTTTAAAGAATATTTGAAACTCTTTTGGGTTGTCCATCTGACAGCTCAGGGTATATTGTACTCAAATAAACATTATATACTAGATCTTCATAAAGGACTATCTAATATAGGTATGTAAACTATGGACCCCTATCAAATACTATATATAATGGAATTTCTTGGAATCAAAAAATTTCATCAACATAGAGAAATACTTACTCCCTAACTTTGGTTGTCTCATGAATGTGTATAATGTGAGCCAGTATGTTGAGTATATCGACCAAAACAAATATCTCATTATTATTTATCTAGATATGAAGACCCCCAATCTGAGAGAATATAGATATCTCATCTGACTTCCCTGTTGTGCCATTCATTGACCTGTTGACACATAAAACAAAGAGATGTAAAATCAGAAATGCTTGTTTCTCATACTTCACCACCACCATTTCTATGAATATCATAGAAAATCATTGTGGTTCCTGGGTGAAATTAATATTGGGATTAATGGTAATCTCACATCACAACATTCCTCACCATTAATGGAACAACAAAGAGATCTGGAAAACATAGAATTCCATCTGCAGGGAACAACTACACAACAACTGTCTCCCCACCATGAAGAGTGTCTCTAATGGTATAGAATCCATCTTCATTGTAATGTTCCTAATGAATCATCAATAGATGAGTGGAATATAGTTGATTAATGGCCAATGTAATCTCATCCCCAAATTAAAAAACTAATATCTGAAAATTGGGGAAAATATCCATCATGATCCAGTTTTTTGATGATTCGTTCATGGATTGGGTTAGATGATTCAATCTCAAGAAATTTGTGATGAAATTTACATTCGTCGTTGAATAAGTGATGTAAAGGCTGTAATAATCAAGGAAGTACACCAAACACCACTGTAAGATAATAAAATATTTCTAAGAAAATACATATCTTAATCTCTTCTGCTCTGAATACACTTTAAAACATTCTCCTAAAAGGTAATGTCGCAACCTCTTATGTTTGTGCATCACATATTTAAGGTCAAGGTCTTGGGATGTTTAATTTTTTCTCAATTAGCCTAGGATATCAATATCCATAAATAATAACATGATAACCCTAGATTAAGGTATATCATAAACCCCAACCTAAAGAATCATATATTACAATATAGCGAATCCTGGACTCTAAAATATTATACACCAACGTAGTAGTTAAAAGATGTTTTAGATGAAAAAAATGATTCTTAAATTTTTTATCCCATGAAAATATTAGAAACATCTAAGTTAGAGATTTCCTAAGATATCCATATGTGATAATTTCATTACAAAAAAACAATAATACCAAGCCAAAACTTTGAATAATTTAATCCTAAAATCATTTCATGGTTGTTACCATGTCATAATATCTTTCACCTTTAAGGATCAACTAAAATACTTTTTTTAACACCATTTTCCTGAGAAAATCACATCTAGACTGAAGAATCCATATTTATAATGTCTGGAATAAAGTTATTGGTTTCACAATAATTACATAACCACTTTTTTATGGTGCATATTAGTCTCCTCATATATATAGTTAAACATTATTTCATCCACAAACAAAATGATGATATTTTCAAGTCACTCATGAAATATAATTCTCATTAAATCCATAAAGACTGTAAGATCATTAGTTAGACCTAATGGGATGGAAAGATATTAATAATGGTTATACATACTCTAAAATGCAGTTTTGCGATTGTCAGATTATTTTAGCCTTAACTAATGGTTATCATATCAAAAATCAATCTTCAAAAACCACTACGCCCATTTCAGCTTGTCAAATAGATCATCAACTTATGGAAATAGTTACTTGTTCTTTTCTGTATATCGATTAATATTTTAGTAATACAAAAATTAAAAGAGACCCATCATCCTTCTTATGAAAGGGAGTCAGGGCTGCCCAATGTCAAATACATGGGTGTATAAAGCCTTTCTATAATAGATCATCCTGCAGATCCTTAAAATCATTGATTTCACATTGTTACATTTTGCTATAATGAATATATACTAGTTGATCACCAAACAAAAAATATATAGAAAAACAAACGATTATTATTGGTTGAAAACTAGAGAAGTCAAAATGGGAAATTTTTTGAAAATCATTGAAAACTAGATGGAGATCACCATAAAAAGAGTACTTCTCCAAATCAAATGAAAACTAATATATATTAATTTCCCCAATTATATATCATAAGGTCCAACTCTAGTTGACCTTAGGTACCATTATCCTTGAATGATATGGCATACCCCATAATTTGTAGTTAAGGAGAGTTGTCGAATATAATAATCAATCCAAAAATTATTTCAAATTAGCCTGTCCTTTCCAAATATGAAGTCAATAGGTTTCATGTCGAGAACCAGAAAACTCCAAGAAATATTAAAATATTTCAAATAGAATAATAAATGACTATAGAGACCCTTCCCTCACTTAGTTCCAAGGGTTTTTGTAATATCCATCACATATGATATTATATTTATTCGATATCAAGACCATTAAAAATACAGGATGGAATAAACGAATATGATGCACTGGTATCAAACAAAGGAGTCACTAATGATGAATCTATAATGATTGTACCTCTCAATGTCACAGGACATGTATTTTCTTCATCTACAGACTCATCCACTACATGATAATGTTTCAATAAGGATTCTTATGGTTGGAACACATTTATACATGAAGCACATGACTACACCATAGTTTTAGATGGCAATATTGATTCAATTACACTATGTGGAATTGAATAGCTATGTAATGATTTGTGAAAATGAAATGAGAATCCATAAAAACCACATACCACATGATCCTCAGTGAAAACCAATATTGAATTATTATTCTTTGAACACTAGAAGAAATTCAAAGGGTCTCTTCTAGGAAATATATGATGATTATAAAAACCCTAACATTGGAAAAAACCATGTTAATCATCATGATTTCCCTTTATTTCATCAGGTGTCTCTAATAAATCAAAAAAAACTCCCAATCAATCTCCACCATTCCATATCCTCTGGAGAATAATTTAACCGTTTGAGTTATAATAGATTCTAGTTAAGGAAATCATGGGAATTATTTCATAAAAAAACCTATCTTAGGTTCCATAGTTGGATACTGAATGGGAATTGGTGTAGGTTCCTATCAAAAAGCATGTAAAATTTTCCAAATCACCTCAAGTAGACTCATTTAAATTAGATTATTTTCTCCCTAAGGTTCATCTTTATCTTTCTATAGGGTTTTATTCATATTAATTCTTTCGGAAATGATTCTACATAATATCAATAGGATACATTAAATACTTCATATTAAAACACAAACAGAGCAATATGGAAAATTATTCCCAAAACATATGAAAAAATATTTTGATATCATCCTATCCAATTAAAATGTAGGGATATGTATAGAAAGAATCCTAATGAAAACTTTCCCAAACCAAAAAAAAGTGACTTAATGTTTGTTGTGTTGGGAGATGATTAGGAACTCAGTCACAACTACACCCTATATCTTGAAAATAATAAAATAATTCATACTAACATTATTGAGTGATGAAAATCATTCAACATTAATATAGCTTTGTAATAAACCGGATGAGATACCCTGGTAACCAGATAATTGATATGATCCCCACATATTTTGAAAGGAAATCATGAACCACGTGGATTGGATACTAGCACAATGTATCATTAAATATTATTGTGAGAATTAATTTTCAAATATCACATCAAAAAATGATAAACAATTCATTATACTAATATGAAAAAATATATAAGAAGATGTTTACCATATTTCAAACATGCAGAAACAGCCTTATGTACACCCACAATATACTAAAAATCAAGTTAAAAACCCATGTCCTAGAAAAAAACTCTATGAGGCCAAGGATCAACGAAAAAAGCACCTCTAAGGGGAACATTACTATTTCTCAAATCTAGAAAGATATTCTATAAAAAACACTCAAAAGAATAGGTATGGATTGATATAAAACCCCAATAGTGTGTCACTAAGGGTTTCATAATAAAAATAAACATTTAACCAACCAAATAAAGTATTCAATATTAAATAAAAAGATATAAAATTTTAACATGTTATTTAATAAAAGTCACGCTATACAATTCAGATAATGAAAATTATTTTAACAAATGTATTATTTTACATTTTATATAAAAGAATTTATATAAATCCATTAGGCATGTGTAAAATAGTTTATAAGAAATGGATTATATATAAAATAATTTATAAGGAGTAACATTGTCTTCTACAAAGAGGTATGATACATCTAGGGTATGATATCCCCACACACTCAAAGGTAGATCACATCAATATGAGTATACATGAATCCATTAGTCACTTGTTAAATAGGAATCATCACCATCCCATCAGGGTTGTGACCTTTTTTGCTAGGTTTTGATTCTATTAGAAAGATTCATAAGAGTTATATCCTAATTACTCACCATCAATCCATTCTTTAATGTGCTGTAAAAACATTCAATAATGGAATAATTATTAAAAGCGTTTTAAAAAAATCATTCCATTATTCCATTTCAATATACCCATACCCAGTTAAAAACAAAAAACACTTTTTTAATCAAATCATGCATGTTCCAGGGTAAAACCACCATGTTTCTATATAACCAATTTTAATCCTATTTTCCCAAATACTACATTGAAATATATTTCTTCATACAAATTTCACAATTTAAATTAAAAAATTTAAATTTCACAATTTTCCATAAATTTTAGAACCACACACCATTTCAATGGAATTTGGGGTTTACCCAATTTCATTCTAGATCAATCATAATTATCCAATTAACTATAGTTGGGGTTTTAATAAAACAATTTAATTAAATTTAATTAAAATAATAAAAAATTATTTTCATTAAAACAATTGAATTTATATCCACCAATTTTGGTTTAAAAAAATTGAACATCATAAATAGAAACACTTACCTCGGGTTCATGGGATCCCAAAACTGGAATCCCAAATCAGGAAACACCAATGAATAATTTCAAAAAATAAGATATTAAAATCAAACCTAGATTCAAAATATGAAACAATACCAACTACACTCTCTATCAACCTGGAGATATATGAAACCCTAGGAAGGAGAGAATAAATAGTAGGATAGTGATAATGGGAGGGGGAAATATATATGATAGAGATCAGACACTGATATCCTAGAATTGATTTTCTTCTAGAGGGGTTTATACTGGATATATTTACCTCTTGGGATCCTAAAAGGAATAATAAAACAGAATAGGGTTTTTTTATACCTTCATGCATATAATGCAATGGATTTAAGGTATTAACATTAATTTTCATATTAACTAAATTTCGTATGTAGGGCTTCCTCATAAGGTATGAAATGATAGACAAACTTTGCGAGTGAAAATTGCACCATTTATTAAATGGATAATGGTTTATACTATGTGGGAAAATGTTTTCCAAAACATGTGCTATCAATGGAAACCCCCATAATTTTTGTTTTCATAGTTTCTACTAATGTAGCATGGTTTGGAAAAAACATGAGGCAACTGTGAACAACCTAGAAATTTTATAATTTACCAACATCTTCCCCAAAACAAAACTAAAAAAACCAACCAATTTGTGAGTGAAAAAATGGTTAAAATAATACCGAATAATAGTAACATGGTGCTTTCATACATCTTAATAATTATCATGAATTTATTTCCTCTCCTCATTAATGACATATCTAGGTAATGGTACAATTTTTATACTCTATGGTACTTAGGAAAATAATGAAAATTATTTATAGAAAATATTCCTTTGTTTCTCCCATCCATCAAATATATGCTTAATTCCAAAAACAATGTTTACATATATTGTATTAAAAAGTGTTCTTAAATTATTATGAAACAAATTTTCACAGAAAGTTATTTTGAACATTTATTGGGATTTAAATACTCATTTAAAGGATTTTCAAATATTCCATTATATGTTTGATGGTTATATTCAAATATAACTATTATTATCATGTTTTATGTTTTAAAATATTCTATAAATTATTTTCAAAGCATTTATTATATGTTTTATAAGGTATTTTTAAATAAAATAGGTTTCAAAAGTTTTTATGATTTCAAATGTGTTTTCAAGTAGTGATGGTAATTTTTTTAATGAAATGTTATAAATTATCTTTCAAAATTATCATCTATATGTGATGAAATATATTAGTTTTACCTACACCTTAATAGGTAAATGATCAAAACATTCCATTCATATTTTTTATTTGACGTGTTTATGTGTTATGGGAAATATATTTATGAAAGGTTCTTATTTTCATTGGTTATTCTATCATCAAATTATTAAAAACATGTATCTTTTCCATAGGTTGTTATATGATAAAATTATTATGATACCCATTTCATATCATGAGTTATGATATGATGAATGTTTAGGATCTTGCTTCACACATATATATGGTTTTAATAATAAGGAATGTGGGTCCTATATCAACATCATGTTCATTTGGTAATGATAAATGCTAAATGGGCTCAAGGTTAAACAAGTGATTGTCCCAAGCCTGAAATGGAGGGTACATGAGTTATTATCCCATGCCCGAAAAGGAAGGTACATGGGTGATTATCCCAAGCCCAAAAAGGAAGGCACACAAGTGATTTCTCGAACTCTAAAAAGAAGGTACATGAGTGGTTATCCTAGACCCTAATGAAGGTACATGGGAGGTTGTCCCAATGCTGATGCAAGAACATGCGTGGTTATCCCATGCCTAACATGTTAAGAAAGTCTTCTCAAGTCGCCTTAACATAAGGTTTTATATACTTATGTTTCAATTATAAATATATTTCTATTACTAATTTTATTCTTTCAGGGATCATGTACTACTAATTACTTATGAATCATGTCTTATTAATGAGAAATCCTTATGAAATAAATCAGGTTTGTGATCTATGATAGGTTAGGTATGAACATCAAAAGTTGTGATCATTATCAATTACCCTAATGATTATTTTATTCTATTATATGATTATAGACTGATGTATCATTTCATTATAAGTATTATTAATAAATTTTAAGCCTATTTAATATTTAATTTTACCAAATTAGGATGAAACGTTTTATGTTGGGTATATATATTAAGAATACTCAATGATATGATCTTTTTTCAAAAAATGGATGATATTTCAAGATATTAGATGACTATGTTCCTTGATAACACTTGAACAAAATAATTAAGTTCATAATTTTTGTGTTTATAATGTAGTGAACATTCATATAAAAATATAAAATATACATCTATGAGTTTTCAAGGTCACTCTACATTCTCATGGACTAGAAAAGGAATCAATCCAAAGAGATATCATAGAAACCTTCCCAAAAATAATGGTCATCACTTGGCTGTTTTGACAATTCATAATATTGTTAGATTTATATGGACTACCCATATAGAGGATATATATTATGTTGAAGGGACACTAATCTTATGTTCATTTGAATAAGAAAAATGGTTCAAAATTTTCGGTAGCGTCACATACATCCCACGGGCCCAAACAGTCTCTTTAAGTCACTGCACCTCTATTAAGAGGTTTAAAGGGTATCCTATATAAGGACCACATGGTCACATTGAATCTAGTCACAGAAATCTAGGGGTCCAGATATCACTGATTTCAACAACCATTTTGAAATCCCTGGATATCAATATAGTGACCCTATCATTTTACACAAAAAATACAGGATTTTTAATAGATGTATCTCTTAATTACAACCCAATTTCCATGATTCCAAGTTTCTATACAATTCTAAGGTCATATTACATCAAAGATAAACTAAAAACAAATTTTTTATATAAAACTATTTCATTAAATCTTAAATACATTAGATATCTTTACAAAACATGGGATTTTATAAGGAGTAAATAGAAAAAATAGTGGAGTAATAAAACCTAGTAGAGGAATAAACATAACAAATAAACAAAACATTGCAGTAAAATATATAACCTAATATTAAAAAAATAATTCTCATGAGTAATATCATAGAATAATAACATTAAGTACATTGTATAATAAGATCATATCTTGAATGGAAATATGGAATGATCATAACACCCTCCATAACCCAATGGCATGTATAATTATTGAGACAACATCACATGGTAGAAAATGTCCCATTATGGATTAAGTTCACACCCTAAACCTATACATGTCATCTCCTGATACAATTTCATAACACAACATGTTATAGGGATATAAAATTTTATGTTAACCAATCATATTATTTTTGTGTACATGATTATTTATTCCAAATAGAGAAATAAATCATAATGAATAATTATAAAAACAACACATTGATATAAAATTGGTCACACAATACTTCCTCATCATAATAAATGGAAATTTAATAATGAAGTAATATTATAAAAAAATACGTTATGTATTACCATTTTAATGCATCAGAGAGTGAGAAAGGTATATATGTGAGAGATAAATATATATTATTTAGAATCAATCTAAAACATTAATGGTTTCTTTTTTGGGAAGAATAATTTTTTTTATATTTAAAAAACATGTTCGATGAATATTGCAATTTAAATTTTTGAAAAAATAAATATATTCAAAAAATATTTTTTAAATCCTTTTAAAAATAAATTAAATTTTAAACATAAAATGGAACCTTTAAAATATTTAGTTGTCATGATGGTATCAAATTATGTTAATTTCAAACCTTTTTAAAAAAATATTCCCTTCATATTTTCGATAAAACAAAATTAAGAAAAAAAATTTAGAAGACATGTTGATTCTATTTTAAATACAATTTGAAAATCTAAAAGGAAGTTATTGATTTGAACAATCATATATAAAATTTATATAATTTTGTAAAACATTTTTCTGAAACATGGATATGGAATAAAATGGGTTTTGATCTATGGGGGAATAGTCATTTTTTTTCTTTTAAAAATATTATTTTTGAATAAAGAGTGTATAATGAGATGAAAATGATTGAAAATAAGTATTATAAATTAATAAATATATTACAATAAATTTCATGATATTCTTGAAAATAATATCATAATATTATATCACGGAAATAAGAATCTTAAACAATACTGATAAACAATGATTTTGTAAAATAAACATTTAAAACATTCATAACATTTTAGTTACAATACCCATTAACTCAAAATGTTACATATAAATTTAAATATAATGAATATAATGATACTCGTCATATAATATTTCAATGTGTTAGTGTATAAGAATAGAAAAATAAGATAGGTTCATACAATGAAGATTGGGAAAAATCTATTAACACATGAATTAATCATCACATTAGTCCTCATATTTCAAAATAATAAAAGTAATTTAATTAATTTATTAATTAATAAAAATTTCATTTTCTATTCCTGTACTTTTATTTTTTACCATTTCATACTCAATTAATCAACAAATTTTTTATGTGAGACTCTTTGAAAATAAATGATTCATATTTCCAAAATCACTTTTGTAAGCTGACGAAGATCATTTTGACTATTATTAAACAATCTACTAAATGGATATTATAAATAAATTTTCATTTTAATTCAAATTCAATACTCTTAAAATAAACCATGAAATACAGTTAAGAAAAATTAACTATGTCACAATCATTGAAATTCTAGGCCATACGTACCCATGGGTATTATTTCTATTTCCTTGATGATAATGATTGAATGAAAGTAGAATTTATTTGATATTTATAAGATTATAATTATATAACTAACATGATATTATTTATTTATATACATTTAAAAATACCATCTTTGTGTTTTGGTAATATAAATGAAGAACATCACTTCCGGAGGTGGTAGTCCTCTATACCCACAAATGATGTTATCATTTATTTAATGAATTATATTGTAAGAAAGTATATGATATATTTAATGTAAATAATATTTAATATTTAATTAATATCATATATCAACCCAATGTAAATTTTTATTAATTTCCATGTAACACAAATGTGCAAAAGTTATCACATCACTTCACCAGGCAGTAGTCTTCCATACAAACGGAATATTGTATAATATTATCTACTAAATAGAATGTAATATGGTATATGATATATTATAATTTTTTATATTAAATTTTTTCATTAATATATTATATAAACATCAGATACATCATTATATCAATCATTGAAAATCATGTATAGAAAAAAAAATTGATGTTTCGTGATGTGGTAGTTTGTCGTACACAAAACCAATAATTATATTTCCCATTTGATGAAATAGGAGAGTGGTAGCCCATTACCATAACATAACAACATATCTGTATATTTAGGATATTAAATTTAGTATATAAAAATTATTCAATTTTTAATGATGTTTTAGAATAAATAATATAAAATGCTCGGCTAAGGATTTTACTGCTTCTCTATACAATGTCATTATGTTCTCACAAATAACCTTTCTGGGTTGGTTAGATGATCAATATAATGATTATTGGATGACATGAGTAGATAAATATTATATTTACTATGGTCTTGGACTAAAAAATATTTTTGGATATTTGGAATGTAAATGAGAGGGGGTTCCCTTTTATAAGTGAGGATATGACACATTTGAAATTTTAGAGAAAAAAGAATTAAAACAAAAATTTTCTCACTCCCCAAGGATAAAAAAGAGATAATTATTGTAATTTATATGATATTATGTTGAAATAATTCTACAAAATATTAATTAAGAATATTTTTTATCATTTTTTCCTTTTTTACACTATAAACACTTGTTTTACCCTAACCACTATAAATAAATTTTAATGTTTTTATTATTCATTATTGTAGGAAAATACCTTTACCTAACATGATAATATATATTATCTTTATTCTATATCATGAATACATTTTTCAAAAAATATAATTATTATTTAAAGAATTTTTTTAAATAATAACCCATAGACTCTTAATTTTTATCATTAAATAAATTACTTGAGGAATAGACAGTTTCCTATTAACTGTATGAATGTTATAAAAAATATAAACATAAAAATAGTAATTACTAATATAGAATCCATAAAATTAATTTTAATCATCTCCATTTAGGTTCTATTCAAATATTTAAGTTGGCAAAACATAATACTCCTTAAAAAAGATTTGAGAAAAAACGTTTTGAAGATTAAAGGTAAAATTATGCTAAAATCTACTATAATGATGATTTAAATGTAAATTTTTTTACATATAATTAATTATAATTTTAGATAATTTTAAAAGTAAAATTGATATTATTCTTTTAAATATGAATTATAATTTTATAAGAATCAATATATTTCACCATTATTTTGAAAATAAATATGTTCTGAAAAATAAAACAAAACTCGCTGTAAGTTTACATAGATATATGGATTTATAAAATTGTGTTAATTTTATATATTAAAATTACTAAAAGTTACAAAAATTAATTAAAATATTTTGTTATTAATATAATATAAAATGTTTTTGAAGGAAACATATTTTCCGTAGAATAAAATATCTTTATTAAAGTTGTGTTCGAATTTATTAAGAATTTATAAATAAATTTGTATCGATTAATATATTTATATATACTTCTTAATTTATTTATTAATATTAGTATCCACCGATTTAAAATCTAGTTTATATTTTTTTTATTTAAATAATTATATTTTAATATTATATCATGGTTCTTTTGAACACAATACTGCATGTTAAATACACAATCATTAATAGTTCTATTTTAAATTGTCAGGATTTTATATTATACCCCCATAAATAAATTTCACTGTCAAAATTTGAAAACATTCAAAGTAATCATGGAATTTAAATTGAAATGTTATTTTTCAGAAATCTACACATTATAAAAATAGTTAATAAAATTTTCTATAATAAATAGGGAAAGAGATATACTATGGTCATCAGATAACATGGTTTCCACAAAAGATATACCATTTTTCACCACAATATCATATTTTTCTTCGAATAATGAGTATTCAATATAATTTTTTATTCCCTAAGAACATATATTAACTTATAACAGATCACATGAATCAATAGAAATATATCTAAATTTTCATTTTCTATATAAACATTAACCAAAAATAAATATTATTATTTAAATATCCAAAATTCATCAATAAAAAAAATTATTTAACATAGATAATTCCTTAATAAAGTATCTCAATATCCAAAATAAACTCAATAACCTCAACTAGGATGAAGGTTTTAATATAAATGATTATATCTTACTCATTAATCCCACAACTCAAAAAGCCAAACAGGATTCCTTTAAAATATTCCATTATACTATATCAAAATTTTAAATACCCCTCATCAAAATAAAACAATTACCAAGATATTTTTAATCACATTGAAATCCTTAAATTAAAAAATATTTGATCCTATAATATATTACTCGAAGTAAACATACAATTTATGTGACAAAAGATTTATGTAAAAAATAGCATACTAAACAATATATCATGTGGTTTAGTGGAAGGATATACACTCTTATCACCCATTAGTTCTGCATTAAAGACCCATGGTTTTTTTCCGATAAAATGAGGTTTCATAAAGAATACGAGTTGTCTTTTTTATAATATTATAAATATAATAAAATTACTAAAAAAATATTAAATATCATAGAAATAAAATTTGTCATTGAATTTGTTAGTGACCACAATGTTTTTCTATATATCTTATTTTTCAAAAAAACATCAAATAATCCTAATTATTGTAACATCAAATTTTGGATAAACCCTAGTGGTTAACAATACCATTAAACATCAATCCGTCAAATATAAGAATTTTTTCCTAAATGTTTTTTATAAAACCCATATAAAACATACTATTTATATTAACACGATTGTCTCCCAAATCACTCTTAATAAACATAGAATTATATAATATAAAACCTCCAATGGGGTACTTATGGAATTAATCATTTGATCAAAAACAGACTTATCAACCCATGATATTCCACGTTCAACATAAGAAATTCATAATCATCATATATTCATGTCATTCATGATGGTTCAAAAATAATTAATGATTTTTAAATCATATCATGTGGGAGTGTCAAATAAGGATTGTTTCAATGCCCATTACGATTCACCGAGTGACAATAAAATCTACCTCAATGCGCCCATTTCAATGTTATTACCCATTGGTTTGACTATGATATAGAGATATGCTCCCATAATATATGGATATATATTAAATTTCATAGAAACCATTCACACTAAACATCACCAAAATTCTCAGACATTTTACAACACATACACATATACTTATACTAACCCTTATAATTATCCCTAGACATTCAATAAGGATTTCTAATCATAGTTTACAAAGGATAACTACATATAATCTAGGATAAAAAATTTAGAAAGCCAAGACTTCTACAGAAAATATTTCATTTTTATTAAAATAATAATCTATTAATTACAAACCAATGATAATGAAACCAAAATTATTTGGAAGAAAATTTTTATAATACATCAATAAGTGGCTAAAAATAATAATTTTTACTATATTATCTATAATAACATCCTAAATCTTTTAAAATTACCAATAAAAATTGGGATAACGTGGGTAATACATGAAAAAATGGGTTGGGCTGAAATGAAACATTAAATATTATAAAGATACCCAACATGTGATACAAAGGTATAACATGATATCATGATAAAAAAAGGCTCCTGCGTAATCACATGGAAGAATAGCATAAAGAATATGGTATTATAATTTCATGGAAGGATATCAAATATGAAAGAAAAATAAAACTTGGAATAAAATAATTAATGATAGATATAGAAGATAATCTCACATGGTGGATAGAGTCACATAATGTATTAGGTTCACACTCTAATCATGTACATGAAATATCATGAGATTAAAAGGTTAGAAATTAATTGAAGGGATATATAATTCTAGTACCACCCATCACATTCATTTCATATACATGCATAAGTGTCTAAAATAATGAAATAGTTTATAGGGAATAAATATAAGAATTACCATTAGAGAGAAAATGGATTATGTAATCTTGACTCATATCATTATCAATGGTAATTTCACAATGATGAAATCTGAAAAATTATAATAAGTCATGTAGTGACCCTAAAAGAAAGGTTTGTTGAGAATTATATATATTAATGAAACATATACTAAGTATTTGGAATCATTACATAATGTTAAATTTCTTATTAATTAATATAAATAATTTTAGAACGATTGATAAAATTACTGAGGAAAATAATCATTTTGTTTTGAAACTAATTTTTTAAAAATTAAAATTACCAAAATTTTGGTAAAATAATTTTCTTAGAAAATAAACTTTTGAATTTATAATTGATACTCTAATAATTGAGTGGTTATAAAGTAATGAAATTCCATTCATGTCATACATTAAAAAAAGTATTCCTTTATTTTTATTTATAGAATCCAACTTGGACTCTTTTAAAAATGACATGACTATTACAATTAATTATTTTAAAAAATATATATTTTTTAACTTAAAAAATCATAGAGTTATAGGAATAAATTTTGAACTCATTTTTTGGAAACATGTATATGGAATAGTATAGTTTTGGACTGAAGTAGAAAAATAAAGTCAATTTTCATTTACAAACAGTTTATTGTATTCATGAGTAAATAAAGAGAAGAAAATGAAGATAAAATAAGTATTTCCCAATAATTACCAGACAAATTAAAGATTAAAATCTTTTCTGAAAATTATTTCATATAAGTAAATAATTAAAGAATAATCATATACAAGACCAAAAAACTATGAGATTTTAAATTCAAACACATACCACTAGGGTAATATTGAATTGTATGACCCATTATAGAATAACATCAAATGAAACATTAAATAAAAGAAGAATTATTTTTTGAGAAATATTAACGTTTACCTGCATCACATTAAACAATTCATTGGAGATCTATCTCAGGCTCACATGCCCTTGGTTTATCACAGAACCACTCGTATAGATAAACAATGTACATAAACCATAACATATTCATGTCACATAAAACAAGAATAAAGGAAATATAGAATTTCTACATAGTAATCATAATATATTATTTCAAGATATTGATATAATCAATTACTTATCAAAATAATTTTCAATACCAAATTATGTAAAAATGGTATATGGTATTTATTTTCCTCTTAAAAATATTACGGATTTTTAATGATTCCAAATATCAAATAATGCTCAAGACAGCAGAAAGGTCATTGTCATTGTATACGTTAAATAGAAACATTCTCTTGTAATTTAGTAAAACACACTGTAAAAAAAATCCTATATAAAAAAATTGAATAAAAAAATAAAATCGGTGTAATTATACGTTGTATAATATAAGGGTATGTATAAATTAAATTATGCCGCAATGAATGAAGATTACAAGAATTCCCCTATATTGTGTCCCATATTTCTCGTTCGTTCTTTGTATTCCGGAATAATAAACATAGGTTAATTTTTTATTTCATCCAAACCATTTTCAAGTTTATTATTACTTTTTTTCATTTATTACCATGTTATAAAAATTAAAAAACTATTTAAGTTAATATTGGTCATTTTGTTGATATTCGGTATATGAGTCGATAATGGACATGTTTTGATACAAATTTCCCTTGAAGTCAAAAGTACTCCATATCCTGAATGATATTAATGATTTAGATATCATATATACCTAGTATATATGTATTTATAATTTTCCACAACATTTATGATAACAAATAAAATGCATTGTTTATAGAGACGGTAGGTTGTACGTATGCATGAATGCCACATTCATTTATTTTTCATATTAAAAGAATAATATTCAAATGTTATAAACGTATATTATAATACCAGTGTTTTATTTATGTCATGTATGTCTCATAGGTTTAATAAGACCATCATTTTATGAATTCCATGTATAACATGAATGAGTCATATCACATTGAGGGGGCGATAGTGCATACTTACTCAAAAGGAATTATAGTATTAACAAATCATGGAAAACATACAAGAATTTTTTTAATAAATAATAAATGATCATAGAGATAATATAAATATAATATATATCTTATATAGATATAGTTCCATCGTAATTTCCTCCATGAGAGGTGGTAGGGGATAACTGGTCAATCATCGTTTCGGGAGGCAGTATTTCACCGTATACAGAAACAATATGTTCTTATCTATTATATAGAGGTCTGTGTAAGTGGAGTTAGAATCCTTATCATAAAAACATCCTACTATATTTTTGATAATTATTTTGTTCGGTAATCAAGTAATCAAAATAAAATAGGGAGTGGAGAAGGAAGATAAAAGAAAATAACTTTAGAGAAGAAGTTTACTTCTAAATAGGGTAAGTTCCTTTGATTTGAGGCAAAATATGATATATTGAATTTCATTATGCCTAATGTAAGGATTACATGAGTAAGATAGGGTTGTTTGTAGCTTATTTATGCAGAATTAGGGAGAGCGAAAGGGCTTGGGAGGTGTGGGTAAGTTGTTAGACGTGGTTTCCTTTTATAAGGGGGTGGAAGAGCCCTTTAGGAATGTCTAGAAATATTAATTTATTATAAATTAAATTTAGATTAAAAGTGGTCCAAAACTATTTTAATTAAAATATAATATTATTTTGGTTCGAATAACAATTATCCAATAATTTATAGAAATGGTTTTAATATTTTTCATTTATCCTTATCTTTTTGTATTAACTCTTATTTTACCTTTATTAATCTTACCATGATATCATGTTATATACACATTGTGAGTTAATTTATTTAAAATATAATATCAACAGACAAAAAAGTAATTTATGACATATATGGACTTATATTATGTTATTTTCAGAATCATATATTTTTATGAATTTAATATCATTTAATAAGCTATTTTATATTTTAAGTTATGAATTATGTCAATCTTAGATACAATTCATACATGTCTTTTTAAAAAATCATAAAAACATTATTCCATATAAAAAGATACATTAAAAATAAATATAATATGTCAATATCCTCCAAAAAATTCGTGTATGGTATCAAATTAATAAAATTGCATTTATTTTATTATTTATAATATTATTTATTTGAATCCTTTATTAATGAAGCAATAACTTCATCATCATTGTGTCATAATTTAAATTATTTATCATATGTCTAAAAAATATAAATAAAATACAATGAAAATTTAAAATGTTTATATTTTGAATTTATATTTATAGTCGAAGATTTCAATTATATATCCCCATATAAAAATTGTTTTTGTAAAATATACATGCTTAGTTATATATTTCTTTACATTTAATTAACTCTTATAAAATGTGATTTTCACACCCAAGTACTTAAATGGTGTCCCAAAATCAACCCAACGATGACCATTGTAACACCCCAGGTAAATAAAGAATATGACATTTTTATATTTATCCATATTTGTAAATAATATATTAATATTACTTTAAAGGGGATGCTATGCTCGATGGCATACCCAATACGCAACAACGTGTTTCTTGGGAATCTTACGTTGCACTCTAATAATAAAATAATATTATTTTAAATGGTAGTTAACACATAGCTATTGTATTGGCAGGAATGAATAGAAATTACTAAAATACGATTATATATTTTTGTTAAATGTTTTTACTTTTATCCAATAAATTTTAGAGGCTTAAAATACAAATGAATCCAATCTTAAGCATTGAATACACTAGTATTTTTAAAAGATTGTTTTACTACCTTTTGATGGAAAACCATTTTTAAATAAAACTTTTGACAATTTTATAAGCTCTATTTTTCAAAATAAACATATTATTTATGATTGGGACATTGAAATTTACCTTGGGTTAATTTTTGGTATTTTTCTGACCATGTTCATTTTTCAATGAATAGTGAAAAATATTGCATTTTACATCAAAACTGCTTTTTCATATAATTTAATTATATGGTTATATTATCTTTTTAATTTGTTTTAAAGTGTAATTAGAATGTATTTTTACCATGTAATCCAATTATGGTCATTGGGATTAATTTCACTTTGGAATTAGGCAGAAACAAGTGTCAAACTTTTCACAAATATTGTTTCTAAAAACCCGCTATTTGTTTTGACAACAGAAATTATTTTTAAATTAATTATTTCAATTTATGTGTTTTTAATTTGGTAAAATGGATTACATGTTTGGAATCAGAACTTCCAAATTATGTAATTAAGGCTCTTTTGTTTTTGGACTTTATGAATAGTAACGACGGTAATTATCTTTAATTATCTTGATTAAGGAGTAATCGGGTAGTTAAAGATAATAAAATAATATAATAATATTAAAAATGACCACAAAATGTGTCTTAAGGCTACTGGTTGTCTCATGGCCAACCATGGGATGCCTTGTGCCAAACTTGGGGGCCCCATGGAATCAATTTTGTGAGAAAGTGACTTTTTATCTTTTTATTTTTTAAAGAATGATAAATATAACAAAGAATGTATCACCTGAGTAAAACATTTTTAATTTTGCCTAAATAAATGATCTATTATACTATAAATATTCATTGGAAATCTAAAAAACTTTCCTACATCATAGTAATTTTTTTATAATTTTTATACATTAAATAAACTAAATTATTTTTGACATCATGATGATGCAGCGATGACCTCATTATTTAACGATTTAAATAAAATGGAAAGATAATGTAAAATCTAAGACCTACACAAGTCCAAAACCTATTGGATGGGTGTATTTCAAACCCTTTTCACCTTATCCTCGAAACACATCAACATGGGACCATTAAAATCCGAAACTCATTCTAAAATAATGTAACATTTCTTTACTTTCCAAGAGTGCCCCTCCTCTCCTCTTATAAAAGGCCCCCACCTCTACCTCTTTAACCACACTTCCAAAGCCTTTGGCTCGTCCAACCCCTGACCATTTTGTCTCTCCATATCCCTCTCTAACTCTTTGAAGCTTCACTTTGCGCAGAAATCTTCCCAAGGAAGCCTTTGAGCTCAAACCAATGGGAGTTACCTGATTTTAAGGTAATGTCTTCACTTGTGTCCTTTTGATTTATTTTGCTTCTCCAACCCCCTAAACTCTTTTTATTCATTTATTTTGTAAAAAATACAGTATCATAAATATACTAGGATGTTTTTATAAGAATTATTCTAGCTACACTTACACACACCTACATCTAATGGTTAAAGAACATACTGTTTCTGTGGATGGCAAATTTCTGCCTCACGAAACGATGATTGTTCAACATTCATCTAACGCCTTTAAAGGTGGCCATTAAGATGACACTATATTAATATATGATATATAATATGTTTATGTTTTACTTAAACTTATTTATTTTTCATTTATGGAATAACTTTATGGTTTCCATTTTGGGTAAACGTGATATCTTCATTTAAGGAAGTGCGGACTACCGCCCCCTCAAAGTGATTGGATTCCTTAATACCATATGTGGTACATATAAAGGATATATTTAATGATATTATATATGATATAATTCTGGAATTAAAATACTATTATGTATCATTATGTTTTAATTCCATTAAATATTAAATAGAAATGGAAGTAGCGTTCATGAGTACGTACAGCTTACCGTCTCCATGAACAGAACATTTCATTTCTTATCTCAAAAAGTTATGTACTATTATAAGTACATATATATAATGTATATATATGTAATATATTAAATCTAAATGATGGATATCATTCTGGAATTATAACATATATATATATCTTTCATTTTGTTTTAATTCCATTAATATGACAAAAAAATTAAAGTAGCGTTCATTCGTACGTACGGCCTACCGTCTCCATGAATGGTGATTTTAATTTTTATCTCCAAATTCTATGGAATAGTATAAAATTGATATATACTGGATATATATGATATTTAAAACATAAATACTATTCTGGATATTATTTACCTATAACTACATGGAAAATTATTTTCCAACAAGTTCAAATTTTAACTAATGTACCAAACATCGACAAAAACGTCTGATATGAACTCATATTATTAACCAATTATTATAACATTAAAATATGTGATATGAAATGAATAATAATATTTATAGGAGGTCCTTAAGAAATTATAAATTGACCAAATTTTATTATTCAGGAATATAAAGAAACGAACAAGAAAAGTTGGACTTGAGGTAAGGGATCCTACTCCTCTCTTTCTTTTTGAGTACACTCTTTTATGTCATTCCTTTTGAGCTCATATTTATTATTATTGGGATGTTCTTTTATATTACTCCTACCGTAATTATTATGTTCATATGATGAGAGACACAATTTCCTAACATCAATCCATTTTGGAAGTTTTTGAGTGGCGTCGTTAGGCTGCCAAATTTTCGTAAGAGATCTAACCTCTCTCTTTATTTTTAAGTATTCTCCTTTATGTCACTTATTTTAAGCTCCTATTTGTTATGTTGGGGGATGTTATTTTATATTAATCATGCTGTAAATTTTATTTTAATATGATGAGAGACCCTATTTTATCTCATCAATCCATTTTTAGAAGTTTTAAGTGGCGCCGATAGGCTGCCGTGTTTTCGTAAGGGATTTTTCATCTCACTTTTATTCCTGTGAGATTTGTGCTACATTTGACACCAATTCCTTTGAGTGGTATATTTAATTACCATTATTCTACTCTTTGTGTAATATACGTTCGCTTATTATTATTTACATCAATGTTGTATTGACCTTCTTTCATGGGGTGTATGTTTCGAAAGATACCCAAGTCGGTAAGGGAACCTTTCACCCTCCTCTTTTTAAAAGACTTCTTTTGTTGGGTCTTTTAATTTACATATTGTAATGTTGGGATATGTTCTTATATATACTTATTGATGTAAATTTTAAGTCCAAGTGATTATATACCCTTTATCTCTCTCATCAACTCTTTTTCTAAAATTTTATGTGATGTTGTTAGGTTGTCGAATTTTACCAAGAGAACTTCTTAACCCAATTTCGATTTCTTTGGGTTAAACATGTAGTTATTGAATATGTCATCCTTTGAATATGTTTGAATGACCTTTGATTGTTTTACACTCAATATCCACTTATATTGGGTGTATTTATATTTGTCACACATAATTATGAGATTGATTTATCCTTGATTTAAGGATACATTCTTTATTATGGATTTCATCTCATTTTACATTTCTATTGAGACTTCATTGTTTTTATGCACAAGTTCACTCTTATATGGTGTATATATTGTCCTTTGAAATATTATATCATGAATCCATTTATTCTCATGATATTATAATGTTCTGACTAAATGTTATTCCTCAATTTTTTTATTCAAGTGTCTATAATTTTTGGTAAAAAACCCTTTAACCAAAATATCGCTTTAAATGTTTTAATGATTTGTTCTTATTAATATCCATGTTTTCAAAATGGTTTTAAGGATTTATTTATATCGATATTAATGGTTTAAAATTTTTTAAAGCTTCAAGGTGGTATGGGACACTTTGATTCAAAAATCCCTTTATTAAATGTTTTAAATGGTTTTGGAAATTGTTTCTTTTTTAATGGATTCCTTATTTCAATATCCTAAAATGTTATATTGTTATTGAAATGTGGAAATGTTATGTTTCTTTACGCATGTTTTATGTGATACGTTTATGTTATGGTTCTTGGTCATTGTTATGAAAACGGGTGGTTCTGTGATAAACTAAGGGTGGGTGAGCCCGATATAGCCCTCCAATGCATTGGGTAACTCGAAGGAGTGAAACGTTATGGTTTCTCCGAAGAGATTTAGGGAATATACTGTGGTGGGTATTCCAAATGTAACCAAGAGGGTTAGTCCCTACGTAAGAATGTTATGAATGCATCAAGTTACCTTTTATGTCTTATGATTTCTATGATTTATTCATGATTTGATGAGGTATGTTAAAGTGCTTGTGTTTTATGGGTAAATTATGATTTCATTCTTATGTATATATGAACTCATGTTTCCTTTCCATATTTTTATAAACCTTAATGATCTTTTTATGCTCATCTCATGTTTTTTTTTAAATGATTTTCACAGGTTAAGGGAAAGGTACATGATATGATGATAGTGACAAGGAAGTGTCAAGAAAGAATCCATGTATTATTTTAAATATGATTCTGTTGATGGGATAAATGAATAATATCTTTATGTAACCACTTTGTTTAAATGTGGAATGTAATTCATGTTTTATGATCTAATTCTATAAAACTCTAAACATGAAAAGATCCTCAATGTGTAATCCTGTAATAACTCAAGATTAATTACTGTTTAAGGCTGGGGCCTTATATTTGGTATCAGAGGTCGGTTTAGATAACTTTATAGGTTAGGGTATTCTCCAAGCACAAGTGACATTACCATAATGGTTAGGATTTCAGAAAGAGTCATTGTTTTAGATAAAGTGAATAAGTAAGTATATCTTAGTGTTTACCTTCCTCATTAGTACATGATGGTTTTGTTGATATACTCACACTGACATTTCTACTTTTAGTGAATGGAGGGATCTTGCAGGCACCAAAGAGACAACAGGTTTGAAGGAAACTGTGGTGGTTCTCTGATTAATATACTAGATAAAATGGGGGATTAAATGAGGAAACTCGTGGTTTTTCTAAACCAGCTATCAAGGAGTCATGATCAACCACTTGATCCTTGGTATGATCTGTAATGCATCATGTACGAGATGACCAATCGATGTGAAAGTTCAGGTAATAATTATAAACGTAACCATTATAGTTTATATGATCCTTACTTTTGAGGTAATTATGGGTTATTATTTGTTATGATGGAAAATGAAAGGCATGAGATAAACTTGAGGTTAAAATATGTTATGATCATTTTTGAAGATTTTATCTCGTTTTGGGGAATGTTTTAAGAATTATATAGTTTTGGAAAAAGCACAACACGCAGACAGTGTAACAACCCGCCGCGTCGGACAAAGCTGCGGGAATCGAACCCACAACCAAAGTGCGACTGGTATTTATCGCATACCACTGGACAACGTGAAGTACCTGGTTAGTTTGAATAATTCTTTTTAGTTAGATGATTTTAGGAATCAATATTAAGTTTATTTTGGGTTATCTATGGAAATGATTAACCTATCATCGAGGATATGTGATTAGGTTAATTACTTTTCAATACGAGACTTTAGGAGCAACTGATGTTGTTTGGAGATAAATATTCTGATTTAACTTGGAGGACTATGTGACTAAATCCTTCAAATATTTGGGTTTCAATCTTAGTTTGGTTGACTTTGAAGTATTTTATGGACAATTTTTTTATCAAATGGTCCGCGTTGAACTTTGAGTTTTGTTGGACAAATTTTGGAGATTAAGAATAGATTTGTTTTTTTAAAGGATTATCCTTTTTGGGTATTATCTGATCTTGTACTAACCTTTTTGGTTTTGGATTTGGTTAAGGTATAATGATATGGGATGTATATAGTTCTCTTTTTTGGATTAGTTGATCCTCTAGAATTTGATTATAGTACTCTTAATGTGAACAAGTCTTCCTAAATACTCGTCTTTTGGGGAAAGTATGAGTTTGTGTAAGAAATGTAGTAAAAGATGAAAGTCAACATGACAAGTAAGTATGTTTCCTTATGATCAAAAATAAATTCCTCAATGAAGAGTAACTTAAAACAAAAAATTTTTCTGTTAACTTTTCCTACTGTGGAATCGAATACCGTTTAACCCATCACAAGTTTGTGATTTTCTTATTGTTAACTTTCTCCTAGACATGTTTACTATCACTCTCCATCAGAACATGACCCTTTGTTTTTTCCTCTATGTCCATATTTTCATACTTGGAATCCCAGTATGGGTTAACTCGGGTGACCTTTCTACTTATATTTCTTTATATTAATGTGATTTTTTTACCGACTCTTGTTCCGATGCAGGACTTTCAAGGATGTTTCGAATCTCAATTTTAAAATTGTGAGGACACAATTCCCAAAAGGGGGGATGGATGTAACACCCCAGGTAAATAAAGAATAAGAAGTTTTTATATTTATCCATATTTGTGAATAAAATATTAATATTACTTTAAAGAGGATTCTATGCTCGATGGCGTACCCAATACGCAATAACGAGTTTCTTGGGAATCTTACGTTGCACTCTAATAATAAAATAATATTATTTTAAATGGTAGTTAACACATAGCCGTTTTATTGGTGGGAATGAATAGAAATAACTAAAATACGATTATATATGTTTGTTAAACGTTTTTACTTTTATCCAATAAATTTTAGAGGCTTAAAATACAAATGAATCCAATCTTAAGCATTGAATACACTAGTATTTTTAAAAGATTGTTTTACTACCTTTTGATGGAAAACCATTTTTAAATAAAACTTTTGACAATTTTATAAGCTCTATTTTTTAAAATAAACATATTATTTATGATTGGGACATTGAAATTTACCTTGGGTTAATTTTTGGTATTTTTCTGACAATGTTCATTTTTCAATGAATAGTGAAAAATATTGCATTTTACATCAAAACTGCTTTTTCATATAATTTAATTATATGGTTATATTATCATTTTAATTTGTTTTAAAGTGTAATTAGAATATATTTTTACCATGTAATCCAATTATGGTCATTGGGATTAATTTCACTTTGGAATTAGGCATAAACAAGTGCAAAACATTTCATAAATATTGTTTCTAAAAAACCCGCTATTTGATTTGACAACGGGAATTATTTTTTAAATTAATTATTTCAATTTATGTGTTTGGAATTTGGTAAAATGGATTACATATTTGGAATCAGAAGGTCCAAATTATGTAATTAAGGCTCTTGTGTTTTTGGACTTTATGAATAGTAACGACGGTAATTATCTTTAATTATCTTGATTAAGGAGTAATCGGGTAGTTAAAGAGAATAAAATAATATAATAATAATTAAAATGACCACAAAATGTGTCCTAAGGATACTGGTTGTCTCATGGCCGACCATGGGATGCCTTGTACCAATCTTGGGGGCCCCATGGAATCAATTTTGTGAGAAAGTGACTTTTTATCTTTTTATTTTTTAAACAATGTTAAATATAACAAAGAATGTATCACCTAAGTAAAACATTTTTTATTTTGTCTAAATAAATTATCTCTTTGACTATAAATAGTCATTTTAAAGCTAAAAAACTTTCCTACATCATAGTATTTTTTTATAATTTTTAGACGTTAAATTAATTAAATTATTTATGACATCATGATGATGCAGCGATGACCTCATTATTTAACGATTTAAATAAAATAGAAAGATAATGTAAAATCTAAGACCTACACATGTCCAAAACCTATTTGATGGGTGTATTTAGAAGCCTTATCACCTTATCCTCGAAAAAAAATCAATGTGGGACCATTAAAATCCGAAACTCATTCTAAAATAAAGTAACATTTCATTACTTTCCAAGAGTGCCCCTCCTCTCCTCTTATAAAAGGCCCCCACCTCTACCTACTTACCCACACTTCCAAAGCCATTGGCTCGGCAAACCCCTGCCCATTTTGTCTCTCCACATCCCTCTCTAACTCCTTTTAGCTTCACTTTGGGCATAAGTCTTCCCAAGGAATCCTTTGAGCTCAAACCAAAGGGAGTTACCTGATTTTAAGGTAATGTCTTCACTTGTGTCCTTTTGATTTATTTTTCTTATCCAACCCCCTAAACTCTTTTTATTAATTTATTTGGTAACAAATATAGTATCTTAAATATACTAGGATGTTGTTATAAAAATTATTCGAGCTACACTTACACACACCTACATCTAATGGTTAAAGAACATATTGTTTCTGTGGATGGAAAATTTCTGCCTCACGAAACGATGATTGTTCAACATTCTTCTAACACCTTTAAAGGTGGCCATTAAGATGACACAATATTTATATATGATATATAATATGTTTATGTTTTACTTAATCTCCTTTATTTTTCATTTATGGCATACCTTTATGGTTTCCATTATGGGTAAACGCGATATCTTCATTTAAGGAAGTGTGGACTACCGCCCCCTCAAAGTGATTTGATTCGTTAATACTATATGTGGTACATATATAGGATATATTTAATGATATTATATATGATACCATACTGGAATTAAAATACTATTATGTATCATTATGTTTTAATTCCATTAAATATGAAATAGAAATGGAAGTAGCATTCATGCGTACGTACGGCTTACCGTCTCCATGAACGGTACATTTCATTTCTTATCAAAAAATGTTATGTACTATTATAAGTACATATATATAATGGATATATATGTAATATATTACATCTAAATTATTTATATAATTCTGGAATTATAACATATATATATCTTTCATTTTGTTTTAATTATATTAATATGACAAAAAAATTAATGTAGCATTCATGCGTACGTACGACCTACCGTCTCCATGAACGGGGATTTTAATTTTTTTCTTCAAATGCTATGGAATAGTATAAAATGGATATATACTGGATATATATGATATTTAAAACATCAATACTATTCTGGATATGATATACCTATAACTACATGGAAAATTATTTTCCAACAAGTTCAATTTTTAACTCATGTACCAAACATCGACAAAAACGTCTGATATGAACTCATATTATTAACCAATTATTATAAAATTAAAATATGTGATATGAACTGAATAATAATATTTATAGGAGTTCCTTAAGCAATGATAAATTGACCAAAGTTTATTATTCAGAAATATAAAGAAATGAACAAGACAAGCTGGACTTGAGGTAAGGGATCCTACTCCTCTCTTTCTTTTTAAGTACACTCTTTTATGTCATTCCTTTTAAGCTCATATTTCTTATGATTGGGATGTTCTTTTATATTAAACCTACTGTAATTATTATTTTCATATGATGAGACACCCAATTTCATCTCATCAATCCATTTTGGAAGTTTTGAGTGGCGTCGTTAGGCTGTCGAATTTTCGTAAGAGATCAAACCTCTCTCTTTCTTTTTAAGTATTCTCCTTTATGTCACTTGTTTTAAGCTCCTCTTTGTTATGTTGGGGGATGTTATTTTATATTCCTCTTGCTATAAATTTTATTTTAATATGATTAGAGACCCTATTTGATCTCATCAATCCATTTTTGGATGTTTTAAGTGGCACTGATAGGCTGCCGAGTTTTCGTAAGGGATTTTTCATCTCACTTTTATTCCTGTGAGATTTGTGCTACATTTGCCAACATTTCCTTTGAGTGGTATATTTACTGCCCATTATTCTACTCTTTGTGTCATATACATTCTTTTATGATTATTTACATCAATGTTGTATTGCCCTTCTTTCATGGGGTTAATGTTTCGAAAGATACCCATGTCGGTAAAGGAACCTTTCACCCTCCTCTTTTTAAAACACTTCTTTTGTTGGGTCTTCTAATTTACATATTGTAATGTTGGGATATGTTCTTCTATATCCTTATTGACGTAAAATTTATGTCCAAGTGATTAGATACCCTTTATCTCTCTCATCAACTCTTTTTCTAAAATTTTATGTGACGTCGTTAGGCTGTCGAATTTTACCAAGGGAACTTCTTAACCCAATTTCGATTTCTTTGGGTTCAACATGTAGTTATTGAATATGTCATCCTTTTAATATGTGTGAATGACCTTTGATTGTTTTACACTCAATATCCACTTATATTGGGTGTATTTATATTTCTCACACCTAATTATGAGATTTATTTATCCTTGATTTAAAGATACCTTCTTTATTATGGATTTCATATCATTTTACATTTCTATTGAGACTTCATTGTTTTTATGCACCAGTTCACTCTTATATGGTGTATATACTATCCCTTGGAATATTATATCATGAATCCATTTATTCTCATGATATTATAATGTTCTAACTAAATGTTAATCCTCAATTTTGTTTATTCAAGTGTCTATAATTTTGGTAAAAAACCCTTTAACCAAAATATCGCCTTAAATGTTTTAATGATTTGTTCTTATTAATATCCATGTTTTCAAAATGGATTTAAGGATTTATTTATATCGATATTAATGGTTTAAAATTTTTTAATGCTTCAAGGTGGTGTGGGACACTTTGATTCAAAAATCTCTTTATTAAATGTTTTAAATAGTTTTGGAAATTGTTTCTTTTTGAATGGATTCATTATTTCAATATCCTAAAATGTTATATTGTGATTGAAATGTGGAAATGTTATGTTTCCTTTATGCATGTTTTATGTGATACGTTTATGTTATGGTTCTTGGGCATTGTTATGAAAACAGGTGGTTTTGTGATAAACTAAGGGCAGGTGAGCCCGATATAGCTCGCCAATGCATTGGGTAACGCGAAGGAGTGAAACGTTATGGTTTCTCCGAAGAGATTTAGGGAATATACTGTGGTGGGTATTCCAAACGTAACCAAGAGGGTTACTCCCTACGTAAGAATGTTATGAATGCCTCAAGTTACCTTTTATGTCCTATGATTTCTATGATTTTATCATGATTTGATGAGGTATGTTAAAGTGCCTGTGATTTATGGGTAAATTATGATTTCATTATTATGTATATATGAATTCATGTTTCCTTTCCATATTTTTATAAACCTTACTGAGCTTTGTATGCTCATCCCATGTTTTTTTTGAAATGCTTTTCACAGGTTAAGGGAAAGGTACATGATATGATGATAGTGACAAGGAAGTGTCAAGAAAGAATCCATGTTTTATTTTAAATATGTTTCCGTTTATGGGATAAATGAATACTATCTTTATGTAATCACATTGTTTAAATGTGGAATGTAATGCATGTTTTATGATCTAATTCTATAAAACTCTAAACCTGAAAAGATCCTCAATGTGTAATCTTGTAATAACTCAAGATTAAGTAATGTTTAAGGCTGGGGCCTTATAACCATGGTTGGAAATATATCATCCAAAAGATTTAGGAAATGTGTTAGTGTAGTATAATATTATTATAATATTATTTTCACCCTTATTTTTCATGTTTACCCTTTAACCATTCTATATAAAATAATTACTAAAGTTACTATTCGTAGTGTGCAAAAATAATGGGTAAAATTACAAAAAAAAATGGATCTTATTATTACAAATATGGAATCAATTTTTTGAAATTTAAAATACATAATTGGTTGTAATTAATTGAAAATTAATTCATGTTGTAAAAAAAGATGGGTTTTAAAAAGTAATAACTATCGAAAGATAGATATGTGTTTATGTCCATTTTCATTGGGAAATTACCTAAAATAGAAAAAATTGGATTAAATGAAAAAAAATTAATCCAATTAAACATTAAAACAATTTAAAATTTGTATCAAACTGTATTGATAAACTATATGAAAAGGAACTTTTGATTTAAAATGTCGTATTTTCAATTTTCATTAAATTATGAATTTCATAAAAAAAAATACCAAAATTTAAACCAAAGTAAATTTTGATTTTCTTATTATATATAATAAGTTTATTTCTTCAAATATAGAATAATAAATTGGAAAATACTAAATTTATAATGGGATATACATCAAAAGGTTGTAAAATTGCATTTTTAGAAAAATATCTCTTTTATCTAAAAAATTGAATTTGTTATTATGTAATATTTTGGAAACATATAATTTGACATTAAAAAATGAATTGAATAAATAAAATATATTTCTCATTAAATAAAAATTCATAAAGAGTGATTTGATTTTATAAACACAATTATTCTTTTTCAAATTGGTTTTCATAAAAACACATTCATTATATTCAAATGATTTTTACTTACATTTCAAATATATATGGTAAAAAAGAATCTTTATTTAAACATTTATAAAAATTATTTGAAAATTCGTCTTAAACTATTCATTCACTCCATTCCATGTTCATAGTGTTATCTTCCATTTAAAATATTAATATTATTACTGTATAGTTTTTCGGTATATCACAATGTTGTCTGCAACATAACATTTCAAATCAACCACTTGTTGTGTGTCTAGTACGCTATCGGAAAATGATTCCCTTTTAACTTAATATTAATATCTAATTAATAAATATTAATAGATTTGAAAATTCATTATTCTATAAATACATGTTTCATTACGTCATTCCACCATTTTGGAAATTGTGTCCCCACAATTTTAAAGACAGACTCAGAAACGTTATTGATAATACCACTTCATTAAAAGAGTCAATAAAACACTCACATTAAAATAAATAAATAGATGTAAAAATGTCTCTTGGGATATAAAATATATGATTCCATATAGGAATACAAGGATATGGATGAAAAACTAATTTACAAGTTCTTATGGAGAGTGATAAAAACATGGTCAGGAGAAAGTTAACAACCCACAAAACTATTATGGGATAAACGGTCTTCGATTTTCTAGTAGAAAAATTAAATGAAAAAAGTTGTTGTTTTGAGGTCCTCTTCATAATTTTGTGGAATTATATTACTACATTGAAAAGGAAAATAAGGAATCATTCTTACTTATCATGTAGATTTTCATCCTTTAATAAATATCTGCTATAAACTCATCTATTATCCAAATGATGAGTATATAAGATGACTTGGTCACACCAGAAGTACTAGAATCAACTTCTAAAAAATCAAATTATCCTCAAAATATTAACTAATTATTCATCCTATCTTGATACATTAACCAAAACGAAAATGGTTAGTATAAGATCAGATAATCCCTAAAAAGTATAATCTATTATAAATTTAAATAGTACTATTAATCTCCCAAATTCAACAAACAGTACATTAAAGTTCAACAAGGACCATTCAATAAACAATTGCCCTTAAAATTATTCAAAATAATAAAAACTATGATTGAAATTCAAAATTAATAAACATTTGATCACATAGTCTTCCATGATAAATCATAATATTTGTCTCAAAATAAAATCGACTACACTAAATGTCTCATACTAAAATGTAATTAACCTAATCACATATTCTCTACTATAGGGTAATAATTTTCATAAATAACCCAAATATTCAGATGTCCAAAATAAAAATAAATATTCTTCCAAAAAAAATTCAACCATTACCCCTCAAATCAAATCTCATAATATTCTATTTTCATTAGGGATATTGTGTTTCCCAAAGAGCTAGCGTCTCCCAAAATATGCTTTATCACATAATCACAAAATCATTTTTTCTACACTAAGGATATCCATTTTATAATATATATTCCAAAAATTATCTTATTCTTGTTCAATGAAATCATTTAAAAAAATAAATTCTTACTAGGGACTTCATGTAGGCCAGTGGTAGGTGATACATCCGAGTCGCACTTCGGTTGTGGGATCAATTCTCGTAGCATTGTCTGACCCAAAGGGTTGTCACACGGTCTACATGTTGTCCATTTTTAAAAAACGTTATAATTATAATAACATTAAAAATTGATCTAAAATCCTCAAAAATAACCACAACTTATTTTAACCTCTAAGGTTATCACATAACTCATAATTTTCAACCCAAAAATTAATAAACCGTAATTTCCTCAAAGGTGAATGTGTCAAAAAAATACCATTATACACCTTAATATTTCATATCATAAATACTCAAAAGGGGTTTATAAGACATTGAACTAATGATATACCATAAAATGATATACCCATATTGATATACCTAACCATTAAGAAAAAATTCTAATCCTTAATGTTGTCTAATCCTTTATTCTGATTCCATCTATAAGGCCCCAACCTTAAACACTAAATAATCTTGAGTTATGTCAATAATTCACCTTAAGGATCTTTTCCGGTTTATAGTTTTAGATAATTAATCCATATCTATAACATTACATCACAAATATTACAATGTAGACACTTCTACTCTATCCAATTTATTCAAGAAAATCAAACACCATAAATAAAAAAGAGTTATATTTGTGATATAAATATTCATGAATTATCCCATTCTCATAAACTTCTTTATACCCTATAAACAATATTCAAAAACATGGGATGATCATAAACATCTCACTAAAGGATATAAAATCAAAAAATAATGTATTAGTCCATGAATACATACAAATAAAAGAAAACATATTTTTCAATAATAAAACATATGATCAATAATATTCCCCATTAAATCATAATATTTATGAAGAACATATAGAAATCTTAAATCATAAAGGTAACTTATGGAATCTATAACAAACTTACATTGTAGCTTCACAGGTACAAAGGGAGTTACGTTTGGAATTCACATCGCATTATATTCCATAAATCTCTTAGGAGAAACATTAAAATTTACCTCTGTTACATTACCAAATTCATTAGAGATATATATTATGCTCACCCGTCCTTAGTTTTTCATGAAACCACCAGTATAAATAAATAATGCATAAGAACCATAACATATTCATAACAAAAAAAATTGAATAATTGGAAGATAATATTTCCACATTGCAATCACAATATATCATTTCAAGATATTGATATAATAAAATCTTTCTTTAAAACCATTTTCAATAAAAAAATATGTAAAAATGGTATATGGTATTTATTTTCCTTGTAAAAACAATATGTCTTGTTAAGGAATAAAAATATCAAATAATGCTTGTGGTGACGGATAGGTCATTATCACCACGTACAATAAAAGGAAACATACCCATGTCATTTTGTAAAAAGATTTTCAAAATAAAATATTCCTTTTAAAAAATGTTTTATGAAATTAAAATAAAAATATTATAATTATACACCATATAAAAGAAGGTCTTGTAAAAACCAAAATATGCCTTAATTAAACGACATTGACATAAAGCCCCTTACCTTGAGTCAGACTTGTCTCTTTATTTATTTTTATTTATGAATAATAAAAATATGTTAATATATATTTACATAAAACTCATTTTCATGATTATTATTCCATTTATATCACTTATTATCACATTATAAAAATTATAGATTTTTTAATGTTAATATCATTTGTTTTGTCGATATTCTATACTTAAGTCCAAAATGAACTTGTTCTGAGACAAATTGTCCATGAAGTCAAAAGTACATCATCTCAAAAATGATATTCATGATTTAAATATCACATATATAGAATATATATGTATTTACAATATTATATGACAATCTAAAGAAGAAATGAAATGCACCGTTCCTAGAGATAGTAGGTCGTACGTACACATAAAATCTAATTTCATTTATTTTTCATATTAAAATTATAATATTCAAATTATATAAATGTATATAATAATTCTAGAATTTTAATTATTTTATGTATGTATCATAGTTTAAATAAAACAATCCTTTATACATTATATTTATATCATAAATGAGTCATATCACTTTGAGGGGGCAGTATTCCACTCTTTCTTAAATTAAATTATCGTATTTACAGATCATGAATTTCATAAAGGTATATTATAAATAAAATAATTAAAATATTAATAGATAATATGTATATATATTATTTTTCATATATAAATATAATTACATATCAACTACCACCACTATTAGAGGTGGTAGGGAAAATTGAACAATCATTGTTTTGTGAGGCAGAAGGCCTTCGTACAGAAAAAAAGTATGTTCATATCAATTAGATGGAGGTGTGTCTAACTTTAGTTTGAATAATTATCATAAAAACAAAATAGTATATTGATTATAATGGTTTCTTTGTTTAATCAATGAATTAATAGATCATAGGTAGTGTAGAATGAAAATTAATGAAAAGAGCCTGGGAGAAGACGTTACCTCTAAATCAGGTAACATCATTTAATTTGTAACAAAAGGATATCTTGAATTTCCTTATTCCAATAGTAAGGCTTATAACATGAATTTAGAGATATTGAGATATTATTTGTGTAGAATTCTGATGATCCAATTTGCGTTAGAGGTGTGAGTATGTGGGTAGAGTAGGTGGCCTTTTATAAGAGGTAGGATGGTCACTTTAGGAAAGTATAGAAATCATTATTTTTTATAAATTAAATTATAAATAAAAAAGGTCCAAAAATCATATAATTCTAAGATAATATATTTTTTGTTAGAATACAAATAATATCATAATAATTATACAATTGTTTAAAATTTTCTATTATTATCTTTTTTGTTAAACCTATATTTTAACCTTTTTAATCATGCTGTGATATCAGATTATTTACACATTGTGGGTTAATGTAATAATCATATCATATATGATGAAAAAAACCATTTATGACATACTTGGAATTATATTAACAATTTATCCCAATATTAGAGTTTTAGGAATTTAATATATTTAAATAAACTAATTTTTATTTTAAATTATGAATTATGTCAATTTTAGATGTTATTCATACTTGACTTTTTATAAATTCATACCAACCTGATTCCTTAGATCCAAAGAAATTATCCAAAATATATTATTACAATATCATCTATAAAATTCATGGATGGCATAATAAAACAAATTATATTTATTTTAATATTTATAATATCTTACATTTGAATCATATATTAATGAAACAATCACTATATCATCATTGTGATATAATTAAATTTAATTATTTCATGTCTAAAATTTATAAATCAAATACCATGATAAATGAATATTTTTTATATTTCTAATGACTATTTATATTTTTAGATATCAATTATATTACCCCTATTAAAAATTGTTTTAGTAAAATCTACATTATAATGTTATGTTTTTCATTAGTTTTAATTAATTCTTATAAAATTCCATTTTCCCAACCAAGTGGCTACATGGGGTCCCCAAATCGACCCATGGATTCACATACTAAGAAATATCTCAAAATATTGGATTAGAACTTATTTTATTCTAGTTTATTATTATTATAATATTATTTTTTATCCTTATATACCATATTTACCCTTTAACCATGGTAATTAAAATAAATATTGAAGTTGCTATTCAAAATAGAAAAATATAAAAGTATCTATTCAAAAAATGTTGAACTTATGATTACAAATATGGAATCAATTTTTCCAAATTCAAAACATCGAAGTTGTAGTAATAAATTTTGAATTAAATCCATTTGTCAAAACCAAAAAAGGTGTTTATAGAAGTAATAACCATCAAAATATTCACTTGTGTTTCTGTACAATTTAAATGATAAATTACATCCAATAAACAACATTGGGTTAAATGAAACAAATTATTCCATTTAAACTTTTAAAAAATAATAAATTACAATATAACTATATAAATAAATTTGATGATAACGTAGTTTTGAATTACAATGCAGTATATTTCACATTTCATTAAAATATGAATTTAATTGGAAATTGAAGAAAATTTCATACTATGTAAATTTTTATGTTCCTCTTCTATAGAATGCGTTTATTTTGTTAAATAGAACATATAAAAGTGAAAATATCTAAATTTCCAAATGGTTCTCTATCAAAAGGTAGTAAAACTTCAATTTTAGAAAAACAATTCTTATATCTAAAAAAATTGTATTTTTTATATCAAATCTAGGAAACATATAAGATGATTTAAAAATATAAAATTGAATATTTAACATATATTTTTTATTAAAAAAATCCATAATGTGTGTAATGTTTTTATAAACACAATTATTTTATTTTTAAATAGGTTTTTATAAAAACACATCATTTATATTCAATTTATTTTTATTTCAATTTCAAATGAATTAACTAAACAATGAATCAATATTTAAACATGTGTAAACCATTTTTACAAATAAATTTTATACTATTAATTGCCACCCTTTTAATGGCTAGGTGTTAACTACCATTTAGTGTAATAATATTATTACTGTAATACTTTTTTTTATTAATTAGTGTCATTGGAAATGTAATGTTTAGGAGAAACCTGTTATTGCGTTTTGAGTACGCTATCTGAAAATTTTCCTCTTTTACGTAAGATTAATATCTTACTCATAAATATTAATAGAAAAGAAAGTATATTATTCTATAAATACACAAGTTATTACAATATGTCATTAATATAGAATAAAAAATGAGTATATCTAATATGTTGAGGTTATTATATATATACATAGTTTAAGAATATTTTATGGTGGTGAATGAAGAAATAAAATAAAATAGACAGTCAATCGTGTTATTATTTATCAAACAAATTCGTTTTTTTTCAATAAAATCATTTATAGGTTGGATTTATGATCAATAATATGATTTTAGGATGAGGGGTGTGAATTAAAGAAGTTAAGTGAGTTTTTTTTCTATAAATATTATTTTAGAAGTTTATATTGGATATTAGAGGGGTGAGATTTAATAAATGGTGGGTAAGGAACATTTAGAATTTTGGAATAGAAAGAAAGAAAAAATTATTTTTATCAGTAAAAAAACTTTTAAAATTGACTATTTTATAACTATAAAAGGGATAAATTAGAAATATCACCAAAAATAGGAATTTTATAATCATTAGTCAATTTCATACAATATTTTTTCAACTTAAACCACAAAAACCCATCTATACATTTACTATTGTAAGTAATTTAACAGTTTTCGATGTTCATTATGGGGAAAATAATTATTTGATCTAATTAGATGATTCACATAATTAAAATTAAAATTATAGTTTCCACGGTTTGAAATTAAACTCATATAAATGAATATGATTAATTTAATATTAATCCAATATGTGTGACGAAAATATATTTTTCAAGAAATTAATTTTTATGCAAAAATGACTTCATACTAACAATATGAAAACTAATGTGGTTTAAATTAATTTAAATTCATATTTATAGATATGTAATCATAAAATTTCATTAAATTAAATCCTTATTATTGGTTATATTAATTATTATAATTAGAGAAACATTATTTACATTAAATCAATTTAATAATAAGTGTTTAATGCCTAAATAAAATCATATAATAAAATCTATTATAAAGATTATTTAAATGTTATTTATTTGATTTAATATAATTTTCTCATTGAAATTAAAATAATAGTGGGATATAATTTTACAAAAATAAATATAAATTTTATAAGATTTGTTATTTTTCATAGTCCAATAATTATTATTATTTTTAGAAAAAATAAAAATATTTCTCCAAAAGAGAATTTTTATATGATAATTTCTAATAATATTTTATGTTTAGAAAAAAAATTATAAAATGATCTAAATTTATTTATAATATTTCTCCTGAAAAAATAATACAAATCATCTCTGATGGAAACATATTTTTTTAAAAAAATAAGATATTTATTAAATATAAGTTCATATTTATTAAAAATTTCTAAAAAAATATTTATTAAGTAGGACATTTATATAAATTTCATAAAATAGTTACGTCTATTAATAAATTCCAATTTAATGGCTAGTTCATATACATTATATTTAAATAATAATATTTTAATATTATATTGTGTTTCATTTAAATTCTTTATCATGAATTAAATATAACAACCATAATAATGCTATATTAAAATCTCAAAGTGTTACAATCAGTGGATGGGGGAGGTATGACATTGTACAAGGCCAACATGGACATGTAGATTTTTTAATTTAATTTATGGATGTTAATTTTAAATTAAATCTTATAATTTAATTAGACAGATTATTTAAAAAACCATTATAAAGATCAATGACTCATTGGGGAGACCACATGTCTATGTGCCATTACTGAACATTCATACAACCAATGGGATGGAAATAAGGACCCCTACCCCAAAAAATAAATTTCCCTTTTTTAGTATCCTAGTAACTCTCTATAAGGATCCAACCAACCCATCCCACCCTAATCTAACTAGACAATGCCTTGAAATATATCAAGGATTTCGAAATATAATTATAATCCATTGTAGCTAATTATCTCTCTCACTTTATAGCCAATAAATTAAATTCTGAAACAATACTAATAAATCACCTTGGCTGATCTCTCCACAACGGAACCAAAAACAAATTGTTAGAAATGATTGATGATTTTCCCTCATCCTCATTCCAATAAAAATACCAAACATACAACACAAAAAAACAATCCAAAATAAATTATCTTATAGCCAAAAGGATATAAAAACCACTAAAGAATTAATACCAAATTATATTAAATAATAGTGGCATGAAGAGGGAATATCACGATTCTATATATACATACTAGATGAAATACCATTCATATTAGTATGATTTCACCATAATATAGAGGAAAAATCTGTAAACCATCGTCTAGGTAAAAGTATAATTAAAAATGAGAAAGTGAATAATGGGAGATAGAGGCAGAAATGTATCAAAACCTTTTGCTTCTAAAAATCTTCATAGTCATCCCCCTTTAATTGGATTAAAATGATAGAAATAGAGGGTCGAAGAACAATCTCGGAATTTCCTCTCCCATGATCCCTCATAAAAAATAAAGAATACCCACAATCCATAACAACCAAGTTTTTCCGGAATAAAAAAATACATTTAGTCCCCCACCAAAAACATAGAAGACCCTATATGCTAGAAAGTAAATTGGATTGGAAACTGTTTGGTTAGTGGATATAGGCTATGTGAACAACCACCAAGCACGCCATTGGTGATTTTACCCTACACACATCCACCCTCAAAGCAACATAAATCTTGTAAAAACAATATTGAGGAGTAAAATATCTATGAGTTCCATTGAGAGAATAATTTATCAAAATGACTTTCCCAATTGTTCAAAATCAAAATTCATTATCAATGTCTTACACATCAATTTTCGGAAATCATTAAAAATTTTCCACTATATCACTTCTCATCCCTGGGAAGTCCTAGTGGTCATCCAATTAAACACCCAGACTATCAACCATTTCCAAAACCCAATAAAATCAATGAAATATATCTCATAATTCAAAATGGGCTTCTAATATATTATTCATAGAACTTGGAGCCCTAAATAAAAAATTCTGAGATACCACCTACCTCTATTACCAGAATACCATTACAGTTATCAAACAATCCATTACCTCCTTCATAATCAAAATAAAACATCTAATTCATGGTTCTCCCAACCATAGGACTTGGCTCATCAACCCAATGAGAATGAGAATCCTAGAAAACCACTAGTAACTACATAATTTCTAAAAAATGATATGACATGGAGGATTCATCAATATAAATAACCAATAACTAATCAGGTTGAATTTACCAAAAATTCATAACTAGCTCCTCAAAAATTCATGTCATGTCCCAAATGATTCACCATATTCATGTTAATTCTCACCACATTGAATTACACATAAATTCACTATTCTATCTACCTTTATCCATATTGTCTCATGGATAATCTATACCAGTCACTAACATCCTTATACATATCATGATAGGGATTCCATAAATCTGAATAGACATTGTGAACTCCCATTGTGATTCTATAATTGAAACCACATCTGACCCAAATGTGTAGTGATACTCAGCTATTCCATGATAACCCACGAACTATTGGCTAATTTATATATGGATTACCTAAATTCATCCTAATACTAAAGAAGTATTTTTAAATCAATCTGATCTAGATTCCCAATTCAAAGATGAGGTTCTCCAATAATTCTATTTAAATTTATTTCCACCTTCTCATAAATAATTTCAATTTTATCCAAACAAATAATGTTATATTTCCCAATTCCATGAACCAGTTAACATTAATTTCAATCATATAATTTCAAAAATTTCCCTTATAAATTGTTCGTCCATATAAATTCGCAAAAATAATATTTGAACTTAATAACCAGACATGGATAATCACCCTCAATCATATTACATAGTATGAACAATTGGTTATTATGATTCCCTGAATTGTGGAAACAATATCTATGAAAAATATTTTAACTCATTTAAAAATGTGGGTAAAAACCCATAATCATTCATCTAATCACTCAAAACTATTTGGATCATCTCATATTACCTCTAGAGAAAAAATTAAATGTTTTAAACCTAAACCCAGGACTACTGCTCCTACTGAGTTTTTCTATATAATTCTATTGATCATATATGTGACCATGTACATAACCAATATGTTATTTAAGAATAACCCTTATTAAATATTATACACTATTAAAAACTCATATCAATATGTTGTAATAATTCATTATTCCACCTGATCATAAAATAAGACTCATTCCCCCATGAGTAATTCTACATTAAAACTAGGGTCTCCCTCAGAAACCAATGACCATGAACAGAACATAATTTAGTCTTCTCATGTCATAAGTACCCATGATGCATCTATTAAAAACCAAGCACTTTACATGTTATAAGTTCTAATCACATAAAAATTAGTTGATGGTGTCTTTTAATCACTAAAAGATCCCTTTATATGGTGTTGCTCTAATATCTGATGAGTCATCTTATTATCAACTTCTCATAGAAACACGTCCTAAAACCATAAGGGGATGTATCCAAACGGTATTAATAATATTTTAATGTTAGTCTAACTAAAAATAATTCCTCCATTAACTTGTATGGAAGAAAAATATATGAGATAATGTTTGTCCTTCGAATATATGAACCTCTATCAATAATTATAATAATCACCCTATTAGGACTATATATTTCATGTGAATAATACATTCGTAATAATGATGAATTATTTTCTTTTTTATCCTATGGAATAATTCAAAAATAAAATATAAACCATAGCATGAAATTTTTGTCTTTCACAAAATGTTAAAATAATATAATTATAATTGAGTAAACTATAAACATTTTTCATAATCCCATGGTAACATATAATTATATAGAATGGGTGTTCATAATTATTTGATCCAATATATTTCACAAACATCGATGAATTATTATATATTTTGGATATATTATCTAATATTGTATGTTAAAATAAAAAAAAACATATAATACCACTTTTATATGTCATGACTTGGTTCACTATGTGTAATGGGAGTTGTTGCATTTCCTAACAACAGTCATCCCATCCCACATACTAGAGGCAACTAATAAGTGGTGACCTTCTCTGGTGGTACTGTGGGGAGAATATACCCCCAATCAAGAGTTTCAAAAAAAGGAAATAAATCCAATATTGAATACATAAATAACCCCAAATATGAAATAAATAAATAAAACTAATCATTCAATTAAAAAAATAAAATCTGATCATACTAGTATACAACATCTATCACCCATTTGTCCAATCAAATACTATAAATAAACAAAATAAATAAAATGAAAATTAGTTGTCACTACATTGAAAATATATACAACATCCCAACCAATCATTCATATCTAAGATGCTATAGGTTGATAAATATTGGGCCTCATACCAACCTATTCTTACAACTAATTGATAGTCCACTTGAGTACCCAATTGAAGTGGTATCCTGAGTAGTGGGTTATTACATAACTCTATGTGGATTAACCAATTTAGCCACATGGATATAATAAATATATTTATATGTTCATGTGTCATTATATGATTAATTAAAATATCCACAATAATATATAAAAAGATAAACATCTATTTATCATTACTTGTGTGCCACTAATCGACTAAATTACATATGCTAATGATATAGTTTATCTGACTACATAGGGAAGAACATTCCAACCATAATATCTATCATGTTTATCTATAAATATATAATATAGATTATTACAATGAGTAATTATCCTTCTTGTTATATAGAATAATGACCTATGGAAAGCTACATCCAATTTTCAAAACATGGAGAATAATTGAACCTAGTTTGAAATGGTTTCAGTATCTGATCCCCAACAAAACAAAGACTTTAACACAGCCAAAAAAGGTATCAAATCCCATGAAACTATCAAGTGGAATGAATTACATCAATTAGAAGGAATAATAGTCCCCATTAGGGGTCCCAAATCCCTCAGATGTTCCTGTATAGTAAGAATATTATTCAATTCATTAAAGAAAAATAATAGCACGTTTAAATGCATTGAACCCTCTCATGTAGCATCACTGACTTCCCCATATTTTTCATGAATAACTCTAAAAAATAATTACTCATGGACTCCCCATCATATGTATTCATGTCCACCCTAGATGTGTTTTTATGATTAAGGAAATTAGAACCACCCAGTGTTATTCATCCCTTCCATATCAATACCTTTTTATTGGAATATACTATCTAAAATAGTATAATTATATTTATCAGAGGTTTTTTCTACCATTTATAAAAACTAGGAATACATAAGTTAGTCATATGCATAACACATCATCAAAATCCATACCCAATTACACCCCTAACTAGGTTGATAATATCACTAAAGTACCCATTATGGACCACTATGTGAACCAATACATGGAAGAACCCATCTTTCGGTCCGTAGAATTGATCAAGTATTAGTTTATCTCCCATGTCATTGGAGAAATTGAGCTATATAAAAATTTAAAAAATCCAAAAGGACATATTTCCTAGAAATGGTATCACTCTTAATAGTTTCATTAGATCCCTTCTCAAAAACCTGAGTCGTCATTAGGATAGTGAAATCACCTAGCCTATCATAATCTACCCAATGAAAACCCATATAAGGATAAAATTTCAATGGCATCGAAACTCATCCCATGTATAATTCAATACTCCTATGGGATCAAATGATTATTTTTAGTCACATATTCGTAGAATTGATAAAATATCTTTATGAGTCATTACATGTCTATCGAGAGGTATCAGGGTGTCATACATATGGACCATTAGGTTACACCAACTCTAGTCACAACCCTCATGGAGTTTGAATGTCATAGAAAACTACAAGAATAGTCATAGCCCAAGATATTAGATGATGAGGAAATTAAGATTGTTCATAAGACCAATGTGTCATTTTATTTATTTTCATTCAATTTAATACAATTTAGTTTAAATTATACCATTATTTTTACATTATATATATATATATTATATTTTTACTATTATAATTTGAAGAAATTTTTTAATGATATGGAATCTAAGAAAGACTATATATAACCATACCTTGTTTAGGACATGGTGTATTCTATATGAGGTGTGATACCCATAGAGTGCGATTTAGTTTAACATAATAAAAATTAAATTGATGGTATAGTTTATACATATTCATCACACATGTTGGGAAATTATTATAAACAAGTTCATGGAGCCTTTTATGAAGTGGTTTGTTCAACTATTTTGATAATAAAGTTTATTGGTATTTTCAGGATGATACAACTAATTATGATTTTATCATATATCATATGAACAACTAGCCAATATTATATATAGATAACATAGGTTTGGAATTTGCAATGATATAGTCTGATACATATAAGAATTTTAGTTCTGAGGGCCCATTTGGATTGAGATTTGATCCAACCCGATCGTTCTCCAATATTATCCAAATATCATGCAGAGTATACCAAAAGGACATTCTCTCTCAAAATGTCACATTTTCGTAGATGGTTTGTCAAATGGACACCTGGTTCGCATGGTAGGTCCCTTAAAGTGAAACTGGGGCTAGTGGGGTTCAGGTCTGGTCCGACCCAGTCAGACCACCCATTCTAGGATGACCTAAACCGGTCAACATCATCCCAAAAGAATCCATCCTGACGGGGCTGGGCCATGGTGGGCTTGTCCCGATGGTCCACGGTTTGGCCCGACCCACTGGGCTTGCACGGCCTGGATCGTAGTGGCAGGGCTCACAGAGAATGTGCATCCCGCATGTGGCATGACGTAGAGATGTGGGGTCCACTGGGCTAGCATGGGGGGGGGGTGTTCCCTGTTTGGAAGGTGAAGCAGAAGCGCCCTTTGGCACTACCAGGTCACCTTCGGGACCCGCTGTGTAACGCCCCAAGATTTTTTGAAAAATATTCACTTAATTAATTTCTTGTGTTGTATGCTACACCAAGATTACCTTGCGCTATACGCAACACCTTATTAGCTTGCGTTATACGCAACACTTTTCTTGGCTCTTGTTACACACAATTTCAAGTTCGTTTGATAGAAGTTATTCTACGCAACATTGAGTGTATATATATATATATATTCAATTTAAAAATAAAATATGGTTGGATTCTGTTATACGCAACAACAAAGGAGTTATGCACTACACGCAACCCTGACTTGGCTTGCATTACACGCAATCGTGACCTTCCTCGATAGCGTGTGTTGTACGCAATACCGGGTTTTACTAAACAACGATATATTATTATAATATTGTTATGAACTAGCCGTTATAAATAGTGTTAATTAATTTTGAATTTTATAACATTATTATTCATCTTACACATTTATAGAACATGGTATAAGAGCAAAATAAATTTTTCATGTAAAATAAGTATTTTTCAAAAAATGCAGTTTTGCCGCCTTTTGATGGGGAACCAACTTTAAATCTAGTTTCTGACATGTTTATAAGTTTAATTTGACAAAATAAAATTCTTCTTTTGAATCAGGATATAAAAATTTAAATTAGATAAAGTTTTGATATTTTTCCGATAACTTTCATATTTTAATGAATAGTAAAAACACGCTATATTTTAATTAAAAACAACTTTTTTCATCGTAATATCTTATGTGGTTAAATTATAATATTGAATGGTTTTAAATTATAAATAGAATATATTTTTACCATTTAATATAATGTATGACATTAGCATTGATTTTACCTTGAATTCGTTGGTTAAATCAATTCAATCTTTTGCAATGTTTTAAAGAAAACTCGTTTTCTTTCGACAACGGGATTAATTTTAATTTAATTTCTGAAACTTTTGTGTATTGAATTTGGAAAAATGGATTCCATATTTGGAATCAGTGGGTCCAAATTATGGTAATAAGCTACTTTTTATTTTTGGGCATTGTGAATAGTAACTACGGTAAATTTTATTTACTATAGTTAAAGGTATATCGGGTAATTAAGGGTAGATATAAGATTATAAAATTACCCTAACACTTGGAAAAATCCTATTGGATGGCTAAAATTATACTCATATAACCTAAGGGTCGGATTAGATTCATTTTATGGAATTTTTTCCATGAAAATAATTTAGTTATTATTAAAACCAAAGAATGTGACAACATGTCACTTTCTTAAATCTTATAAGTATAATAATTTTAATTTAGTGATAAACTTCATGAAACATCAAAAATGAATAGTCTCCAGAAATATAATACAATTATCTACATCATAGGAATTTATTTAGAATTTTTAGGGATTAAATAATTATCATTTATTATGACACAAAGATGATGCAGTAATTGTCTTATTAATTAAATATTAACATAATTGATGTTATAAATGCCCAAATAAATGTAATTTGAGACTTTTTATGACATACACTAATTTTATAGGTTAATATGACATGTTATTGTTGATTTAAGTAACTTGGTTCGTACTTATTATTCTATTATGAATTTCATAAAAAACTCATGTACCAAATAGTGTCAAAATTGACATAAATTAGTTTTTAAAACAAATATTATATTATTAATTGTTATTTAATTCCTAAAAATCTAAGGTTCGGCCAAATGACTTAGATAAAGATAGATATATTAATAATAAACAACTTGGGGTTCGTTTGTCTTGTTATGGTAAGTTTATTAACCATATAGTGTAAGAAAACAAAAAGACACGGTAAAAGTTAAATTATTTAACTTAGAGTTAAATCTAATTGATAAGGTTAAAATAATAACCTAAACTTGTTTAAATCTTATTGGATGAGATGATTTCGACCCATACCCACCTTAGACTAGAAATAAATCAATTTGGAGCTATTTAAAACTGAACTTGACTTTATAATAAAATAATATTTTTAGTTATTCCAAAGGTGCCCCTCTCCTCCCTTATAAAAGGGCACCTCCTCCCTCTCTTCCTCACACCGATTTTAGCATTCAAGCTCGGCCAACCCCTGCCAAAATCTCTTCTCCACTTACCTAAAAACATCCTAGAGGTTCTGGTCTTCCTCAAAGACCAATTTTAGTGCCCTAAGAGGAGGTCTCAAAGAAGCGCTTCAAAGAAGAGGTAATTTCCGTTACCGATTCTTTCACCCTTATTTATTCTTCTACATCTTATTATTAGGTTGTTTCATTATTAAGTAATAACATAATTATCACTCATATACTGATATGTTATTATAAGTATGAAAAAATCCTATTTCACCATATGTCCATCCTACGGAAAACGAAATCACCGCGCGTGCGTACGTACGGAATACCGTCTCCACGCCGTGGTGAAATCTATTTTCCACCACCACCATACTTGGATGGGTATAATGGTGTAAATAATAACTATATATGATTATTATAAAGTTATATTGATACTGAAATAGTATACATACACTTCAACAAAAGTTCACGAACATGAGAACGATATCATCGCTCGTGCGTACGTACGGACTACCGTCTCCACGACGCGATGAGATTCATTCTCCATGTTAACCCTTTAAGAATGATTATAAAGTATATATAATTAATAATAATGAAATATATGACATTATAAAGCTACCGGATTTATGTATATATGTATTTCATCTACTTACTTCCATTCAAGACAATAAGGAAAGGAAAACATCGTTCATGTGTACGTATGGACTACCGTCTCCATGAACGGTGTGTTTCATTTCATTTATCTATCTATTATATATATATATATATACTTAATATATATGATATATAAATCATGTTTTATATTCTGGAAGTAAGTAAATCATGATATAAGTAATAATAATGTCAAGAACAACAAGTCCAAACACCAACGATAAATGAAACAATTTTACCCAAAACGCTTCTTTAACATGGAATTTACAAAAGAACGGGTAATATAAAGTCATAAGTGAACCATATATGATATCATAAAAATGAATATGATTCTTTAATAAGTTAATGACATTATTTAAATCATTATATAGGAGGTTTGAATACGTACAAAGCATATCGGACATAAGGTAAGGGGAATATCACAATCTCATTTTTATCCGAGATTGTTTATACTTTGGTATTTACTGGGGTGTATTTTATCATACACATCCATGTTTCCTCAATATGTAATATTATTTCCATCCACCTACAATTTCTTAAATCCAATTTTACCCTTAAGTGAGTTTTTAGTAAAAGATATGAAAGGAATCTTTTGTCATTTTTCGTACGAGGTACTTTTTTGACTTTTCCGACAAAAGTATGAAGAATGTTTTTTTTCACTTATACGAAATGAATGGGTTTTTAAAACATTATTTCTAAGAATATTCCTTTACAAGTTTTCAAGTTTATTTTTAATCAACTTATTTTAGTTTAAAATTTTATGACATGTTAAGAAAGGAAAAAATGTTTTTGAAGAAGAAAGGATATTTTCCTCAAGAATGGTGTTCAAGTGTTTTATCAAAATTATTTTCCATCTAAGATAATAAAGGGTTCTGTTTTTATCCCTATTATTACATTGATTTGATTATGTTGTGATGGAATTATTTTTATGAATTCTTTTATCTTATATGAATTGTTTTATGATGTCATGATGTTTAAGATTCCCATTTGTATTACATGGGTTATGCAATGATGTATGATTTATGATTTTGTGGCACACATAAGAATGGTATCATTATGAGATGGGTGGGACCTATATCTCCCTCCAATGTATTGGGTAAAGATTTTATATCTCATGAGATAGACATGGCTGGAATGGTAGGTTATACCGGTTCAGTGAAACAGGACTGAAACGAGGGTGACTCGGTTCAGAAAGGGACTTTGTCCACTAAGATAGTCTTGGCAATGAGTCTTGACTAATAATAAATGATTCTCTATGATTATTTGTGTATGCCAAAATGTTTAATGTTTTAAGTTATGATTATTGTGATTTCATTTCACTACTATGATTTATCCCATGTTATGAAATTATGCTCTCTTTTGCAGGTTAAGTTTTCCAAAATGTTATGTTCTTATGAAAATGATGTGATTGATATTTCTTTTGTTTACCCTTACTGAGCATTTGAGCTCACCCTTTTATTTTTTTCTTTTCCCCAGGATATAAAGAAAATATTTAGGTAAAAAAAAGGAAGATATTTATGGGAGATGTTGAATATCTTTCACCACAATTAGAATATTATATTCCGAGTTTCCAAAGACACTAAACTACTACGATCCTTGTGTGTGTGTTTTTGTTATGTACTAAGTATTCTGAAAATGTAATGTAATGTCAATATACGTCAAGATTCAGGTCTCTACACGATGTGTGTGTCTCTGTTGTGGCTTTGGAGCCGAAGCTCAACCAACAACACACCATTGTGTGCCGCTACATCCTTTTGCGGAATTTCAATACTGGCCTCCATGTTTGGCCTAGCTGCGGCTAAATATATATGGCCTTTCTCTGCCAACGACACGTCATGATGCACAACATCACCACTTTGGCTAGCTAGTTTCGATCGCTCTACCTACCACCACAACATAGTGCTACAACCTCCTCCTATGGCACATGATGGCGCATCTCTTCCATCACAGCTGACCGGTGTCGGTCGCTGCCATCATCTGTCGTTCTGGGTCTTTTCCAACCTGAAGATAATTATTGCGAAGAACACACAAAAACTCCAATATGGGAAGAGGCTCTAGGATTTGTTCAATTGGATCGTGCCCTCCACTTTATCTTGATATCAAAAGGGTAGCAAGAAATATTCATTAAATATTAGAAAAAAAACAAAATTATAACCCTACGTCGATATCATTGGAGAATGTTGCGTTCAAGAAAGAGATGGTGTTTTTTATTCCTGCAACAAGCCTCAAACAGTGGCGCTCAATCGTCATTATTCGGTTTAGGGGCAGTGTCCCTCATCACCACCCACTGCAACTGGTTCCATCCTCAATGGGGATGGCATCACAACACATTACTGAAACATTGTCTCTTGGTGAAGCCCTGCCAATATCTCCCCCCAAGATCCTTATAAATAGGAGAGAGGGAGGGTCACTAATGATCATTGAATTTATGGGGGTTCATTTAATATGAACTTTCTTAAATTCCAACAAACCTTGTTACTTAGGATTTGAGGTATCAAGCCATTTAATTTCTTGACACATCTATGGTCCCACACTACCTATTATCCATTGGAGGAATATAATGAAATATATAAGATAAAAAAATATTTTGTTGTTCTTTTAAAAAGTATCAAAATAGAAAACAAAATTCAAGAGGTAATGTGGTCAATGTAAAGTCTCCCTTAAGTGAATACCAGTGCTGCGTATTCAATAGTGCCTTCAGGTTTTTAATCTGAGCACCAGTTTAAAAGACAGAAAATGTTGCCTATACGTTTACTTAACTTACATTTAAAAAGTTCAGAAATTTATTTCAGGTACACCTGGCCTCAAGATCATGCACCTTAAATTTTCTAATACTCTTAATAATTACATAAAACTAAAATTAATTACATAGAAAATCTGGTCCTTTACATTCTCCCCACCGTAGGGATTTTCTTCACCAAAAGCCACAATATAGACTAAGGAAACAAATAAGGGTACTAAGCCAGAATCTGATCCTTCTGCTCACAAGTGCTCTCCTGGAGGTTCCTCTCCTTCCAGCAAACACATACTAGAGGTATCGATCATCCACAAAGGACCTGATCCTATCGATCCTCAATCTCCACTGTAACCTCTGTAAAGGTCGCCCCATTATTAATGTCATGTTCGCCCCAATTGATGATGTGTGATGGATCATGGACATACCTCCTTAGCTGTGGCACGTAGAAAATGTCATGCACCCAGTGCATCTGAGGGGGAATAGCCAGGCGATATGGCACCTCACCAACTCTGCAGACAACCTGAAAAGGACAGATGAACCTCATAGATAGCTTGTCGCCCTTGCCAAATCTTTGCAAACCATGTCGATGTGAGACCCATAAGAGGACATGGTCTCCCTCCATGAACTCCAAAGGTCTCTATCTCCTATCAGAATAAGACTTCTGACTGCTCTGTGTATTCTTTATCCACTCTTGGATGATATTCACCTTCTTAGTGGTAGCTCGTACCAACTTTGTACCCATATATGAGGACTCTCCTAGTTCTGTCCAGCATAGAGGTGATCTGCCAGGTCGACCGTATAAGGACTCGAATAGTGCCATACCAATTTTGGAGTGATAGCTGTTTTTGTACACGAACTCCACCAAGGGTATGTTATCCTCCCAACTGTGGACAAAATCTAAAACACAAACATGTAGCATATCCTCTGGTTTCTGAATCTTCTACTCTATCTAACCATTTGTTTGTGGACGAAAGGCGGTGATCAAAGGCAGATGAGTCCTGAACGCCTCATATAATCCCTTCCACAACCGGGATGTAAAATGAGCATTAGATTTAGATACTATCGTCTATGGAAAACCATGATGTCGTAGAATCACCTATACGTAGAGGCATTCCATGTCCTCTACTAAACCCTACTCTCCGATGGGTTAGAAGTGAGCCAACTTGGTGAGTCAGTCAACGATCACCCTGATGGAATCATGTCCCTTGGATGTACGTGGAAGCCTGATCACAAAGTATATAGAGATACCATACCACATCCACTCCAGCACCTATAGTGGCTATGCTAATCCTGCTGGAACCTAATGCTTGGACTTCACTTGTTGACAAGTGAGGCATCATGAAACAAAAACTGCCACTTCTTTCTTCATCCCTAGCCACCATTGCTGACACTAGACGTCCTGGTACATATTCGCCATAGCAGGATGTACAACCAAAGGCGATGTATGGAACTCCCTCAACACCTCCTCTTGTAGAGCAACTGGTTCAATGGTGCATCCCATAAAGTGGATGAAGTGATCCCCACCTTCTAAATATCCATCAAGTGCATGTCATATAGATATCTGAGCAAGTCCTGCCTCACAGACAATGTCTCCATGTAGTGCCTCCAGAAATTACTGATGTTGTGGGGGATTGACATTAATCAACTAGAGGTGTTCTTCTCCATCTATATCCACAAAGGATATCTGCAATGCAAAAATATTCTCTCTCACCTCACTCAGCAATTTTAGACTAGACCTTCTGTTGGGTGTGACTACCCCTACGTTCCCCTTCCCAGGGCTATAGACTATCTCAATGTCATAGTCTAGGAGGATCTCATTTCATCATCACTGTCTCCTATGTAGGTCCGTCTATGAGATGATATTTCTGAGACTCTTGTGATTAGAATAGATTATAACGTTCTCCCAACAATTAATGTCACCACATATTCAAGGCGATGACCACTGATGCTAACTCCAGGTCTTGGTTTGCATAGTTCTTCACATGTTGTCACACTTTTTGGAAACCATAAGGGATCATTGCTCACTCCTGCATCAGGACACATCCATGTCTGGTCCCAGATGTGTTGCCATGGACTACAAATCCAACACCCTCTTCTGGTAGCTCAAGATGGTGGTACTCACCAGTATCTTCTTCATCTCCTAAAAACTCTAATGGAATCTCTCTATCCACATGAAGGGATGTCCCTTATTTGTTAAAAATAACAAGGGTTCTGCATCTTTTGGAAAGCTGGGTATGAATCTCTGATAGTACCCAACCAACCCAAAGAAACTCCGCACCTCGATCACACTCCTAGTTGGATCCCATGCTAGCACAACCTCTATCTTTACTAGATCCACAGAAACTCCAGCCTCTGTGATAACTTGTCCCATAAAGTGGAACTCTCGTATCTGTAACTGGAACATCAGAAGATTACTATAAAGCTAGTGATCTTTGAGTGTATCTAGAACTATTTATTGATGATAGGCATTCTCTTCCTCCATCGCTGAGTACACCAAGTTGTCATATATGAAGACCACCACAAATCTATTGAGTAATGGATAGGAGATCTTTTTCATGAGTCCAATGAACACTATAGGGGCATTGGTCATGCCGAAAGGCATAAAAAAGAACACATAGTGTTCATTCCGACATCTAAATTCCATCTTATGCACATCCTCATATCGTACCCTGAGCTGATGATAGCCTAATCTAAGATCCATTTTCAAAAACCATCGAGCAGCCTTCAACCGATCAAAGAGATCATCAATCCCCGTGAGTGGATACTTGTTCATCACGATCACCTGTTTCAGGCACCAATAGTCCACACATAGTCTCAAACTCCCATATTCCTTCTTGGAAAACAAAATCGGGGCTGCCCATGGAGAAACACTAGGCCTTATGAACCCCTTCCACTGCAAGTCCTCTAGTTGTACCCGTAACTCATGATGCTCCACGAGATCCATCTAATATGCTAGTGTAGTTATCAATGACATCCCAAGGTACATGTTGATGTATAAGACCTCTTTTGTATGAGGAGACAGTACCATAAAATCATCGGGGAATGCATCAGCATAATGGGCCCCCACTACAGGATAGCTCAGACTCCAAACATCGACTTCTCTAAGGGTAAGTCTAGCCAACTGATGTGTGATCGTCTCCTACCTTTTCTGGGAAAGTCCACCCTATGCTGAAAAGTTTCTCTTCTCATCATTGAAGGAAAAAATTGTCCAATCCATGCAGAAGCACCAAATTTGGTTCCTAATAAAGTCAATTTGTATATGGACTATGGATAATGAGTCCATACCCTAGATGACGTTTTAAGGACTCGATGCCGCTACTAGAAGATCCCAGTCGAATATCTCACCTCCTAGTGTATTCTCACACTTCTGGAACCAAGGTGTAATCATTGAATATACCCCTGTAGGATTCTTTATCTATAAGGATCGACCCAACGACTCCGGAATAATCTCTGAGCTCTAAACGATGGTGATGGAAATAAACGAGTGACTGGAACTTGTTTCTATAAGTACTGAAACTAGGGTGGAATAGGCATAGATCGTAAATCTAATCATCAAAGGAGTGTTGTGGTCATAGACCTCATCTTCCTAGAGTTTACCTCATCTCGGTTCATCTAGACTCTGAGGTCGGGGTGGACCACCTGGAGGTGGTGGCAGAAGAACCCCGAATTGTTGTCCACCGCCTGCTGCACAACCATATCCTCTGCCACGTCCGCCGACCTACGAAACTCTTCACTCAAAACTCTAATTCTGCCTTAGTGGTCCCCCAACTGTCTGTTGGTCGTCTATATGGTAGGTCGGGTAGTCGTGAGACATATGACCCTGCCCACCACACTAGTAGAATTGCCTAATACTCAATGGTCCTCTTCTGTCCCGTGAACCCCTCACCACTGAACCAGTATTCTAAGGTCGCCCACTAGATGGTATAGCCCACTTGGGCCCCTGTGGTATCCATATACTTCCAACTATGGATTAATATGCTACCTGATGTCTGGTGGTGGCTCTCTTTGTAGGTGAGTGCTCATCTAAGAAGTTCTCAACCAAAAGTTCTCTCTCCAGCACCCCAGCCTGTGTCAGAATGCCTTGTGATATCATTGATGCTATAATCTCCCATCGAAGACCCTGATCAATTGTCTAGGCCTTGATGAAAAGGTCTCATACCTTGTCGGTGGAGCAGTGGGAGAGATCAGTGAGCCTCATCGAGTACTGGGCCACGGTCGTCCTGCCCTATTGTAAGTGTAGCAGCTTCAATATATGCATTGATCGTAATGTCAATGGGACGAACTGTTCCATGAAATGGCCCTCAAAGTCTACCCAGGTGATGGTCACCTCATCGTATAATAGTAATGTCAGAATCCACCATATCCCAACTACTCCCAAGAAGAGAATAGCAGCTAGGATCACCATCAGATCAATCGGTGTCCCATCTAAGTGAAAAACTCTGGCCATAGCCTCCATCCCATCCTCAGCCACATGTGGATCCATCTATCCTCAAAATGTCATATCTATCTATCGCTGAAACTCGTGAAACACGCTCAGTCGGTGTGCACCCTTGGCTAGTGGGGCCGGTGGCCTCTGCAGCCCAATGGGTGGTGGTGCAATTGGTTTACCACCAGATGGTACTATCTCTGTAAGAGAGCCCTGCACCGAAGCCTCATAGATCGGTGGGCCATCATCGTGTACTCTCTCAGGAATCATTATTGGCTATCTACATGATGGCATCCTAAAAGAACACATCTGTTCCATGGTCAATAATTTATACCCGGTGAGCAGACTCAATGAAATCAATATAAAAACAGTTCAAAAACACACACAATCAATGTTATCGCGCACTGAGTTGGAAATCAGAATTCAAGGTCCTAGTGTATGGATATGTCGGTCGCCCCACCAACACAAGATTCCCCAAACTAAAAACCACACTCATTACACTTTACACTATTTCCACTAATAAAATATCATAGTTTTAGTTCTTCAGTAGAACCAAGCCCTCTGATACCATTGTTTCACGACCCATCCCCCAGGGCCCATTCCGTGACTACCCCAAGCCCGCCTTTTGTAGGCCAGGGGCAAGCAACTAGCACCATAAAGATGCATCCCTTAATGGGAAGGCATTGCTTTTAATCCTTTACAAACAATCAAATCCAAGATCACAACAATAGGAAACCACAATGTAAACTGCTGCAGTAAAAAGAGTGCTGAAAGTAAAGGGGCCAAAATACAAGCTCAACTGTAATGAACAAGTATGACTAAAAAGATAAAAAATGCTCTTGGATCATCCACCAAGGATCCCACATGAAGGGTAGGTATAGATCATTATGAAAAGTCATGTGTCATGCCACATCAAATGGTCCACCATTGAGCACCTTTCCGTCCTAGATCCCTCACACTAGATCAATGTTGTATGTCGTATGCACTAGACACAACAAGGTGCGGGTGAAACCCAAGCAGGGGTGACTATAACAATACTCAGTAGGGCCCCCGATATCCCCAAAGGTCTCCCAGAGTTCCACAATGTAAAAACCACAAAGAAATGCCTAAATCAAAAAGAACGAAGTTGTCATCAACTCTACTTAGGTATATTCACATACATATACCTAAGTTATCATGATATGATCATCTCATACACTAGGGGATAATATCAAAAAGGGTAACACCATGAAAGTAAAATTACCACATAGGTAACATCATGAAGATAACACCATGAATGTAAATGTACCAAATAGGAAACTCCACAAAGAGATCACCATGATGGTAAAAGTACCACACAAGTATCACCACGAAGAGAAAAGTACCACACAGGTGACACCACGAAGGTTAAAGTACATAACATGTATCACCACAAAGATATCACCACGAAAGTAAAAGTACCACATAGGTATCACAACAAAGTTATCACCATGAAGGTAAAAGTACCGAACAGGTATCACCACAATGGTAATTGATATTCTCTATAAAATATTAGAATCTTTCATAGATCAATTTTATTTCTTTAGTTATAATTTTTGTTGTTCAATTTTTTTCTTGTCATATGGGATACCCTATTTATGTGTTAGATGACTAAATTTGATTTAAATCTTTTATTGTTTCTTATTTAAAATCCTTACTAAAAATGAAATTATGATTGAATAATTATTATATTATTCAACAATGGTTTCCACTTCATGTCCATAATATATATTCCTTGAAATGTTTCCCATTTGAATTAGAAATATAATTAATTTTTATATCATGTGATGTTAATATTTACCCTTTCCACTTATTAAAAATAATGTTTTATTATTATTCATGAAGTGGTATTGTAATTATGTTTCTTTAAAACATAACTATTGTTCTTCCGAACCAGCCTATTTACCTTTTGGTTAAATGTTCACATAGTTTTTATCACCTTTCCATTATATTCTTGTAAGTTATTTCCCCAATATACTTTATATATTTGACATTAATTATATACATAATTCTTAATATATTTATATATTGGGGGAATTTTTTTATGTTCTCTTCATAATTATACCATTAATGTGTACCAAGTGTAATTGAACTTCCCTAAGTAAAATATCATGTCACGTATATCCCCATAAAATATTTTACATAATCATTTATAATTTCTAAAATACATAAAAAATTTATGAAATATATTTTTTGGGTAAAATAATGGTTTTAAATGTAAAAAATATGTCTTAATATATCATTTTCCAATTTCAAAAATCATTATAAAATTGGTGAATTATTTTTTAGAAAACTATTTTCTATTAATCAATAAATGGAACTTCGTATTCAAATAAAATGTTTTTTTAAAATTAACTTCAAAAATGATTTAATTAAATTTATTCTTGAGAATATATATGATATATTTTTTAATTATGTATTATGAAAAGATTTGGGATCCCAAATACATAATCTGAGTTATATCATGCTTAATGTTTATATATTTATTCCCTTCCAATTCTATAACACATATGAATTTATAGATTTTGATATAATGGGATTCTCCATTATATCCCTCCAAATCATTTTTTTATATTAATGTCTCATGATATACCATTAATAGTGTAAAACCAGTTAGGCTAAGAGCACCCTAGTATAATGTTTGTTATCTAGATAATAAGATGATTACGATGGTGGTAATAATTTTTTCTTATTTACTGGTTTTTATCCTTGACATATGATTATGATATCACACTTTATGTTTTATACACATGTTTATTTTTTCGTGATCTTATTATTTCATTAACTCATTCCATGTTTCCAGGCTTATGATCATTTATTTTATGATATCATGTTTTTTCTCTTGACATTCATGTTATGATTTATTTTTTTTATTCCACAAATGTTCTTTTTGTCATATTATTTTCCTTTTGAATTTTCCTTTGGGTATCCAATGTTTTTTTTATGATTTATTGGAGTTGGGTGGTATATTTATAGTTGCAGATGATGATTTTTTTTAATTTATGATGATGTATTTATATATCTAATCATCTAAATATATTATACCTCTTCAATCATTATGTGTTATTATTGGAAAAGTGTTTTATAAATCATTAATTAATATTTTTATGGATTTCATCCCTATAGTTGGTATTTGAAAATAATCTTGTTATTTTGAATGATTAATGTGAAAAAAAATTAGTAAAAACCAAATGGTATCAGACAACATATATGATAACATAATTATTTTTTTGAATGGTTTTGAGAATGTTTTATTTCAAAAAAAATTAAAAAAATTTATGATATTACATGACGATGTATGATTTGGAAAAGACATTCCTAGGTGTTATAAACATGGAAAGGTTGTATTGTTAATTAACTCAATATTCATATTTTGAATTTAAAAGATGACTAATTGCATACGTATTTTGAAACTCAAATTGGATATTAATTCATTAATAACATTTTTTATGTTCCATTATGTAGGATTTTCCACATAAATTTATCAATGAGTTAGTTTAAGAAGTATGAGATAATAGAAATTGATTTAACATTTTTAGAACAAAGAGAGTTATAATATTTACAATGATAGACATAGTTGAACTGAAATAATCACTATTTAAAAAAAAGATTTATTACAGAAGACATCATAGTATTGGGACATCTTATTTATATAATATGATTCTTTAGGATTTTATAATTACAGTTTTTGGATTAGTATTTGGTTGAAATAGGATCACATATATAGCCATGGGAAAAGTATGTAACCAAAAAATCATTATTTGTTATATATTAATAATAGATCATTCTTAAAGGGTTTAATATATTAGTATATTTTAGTTATGCAAGGAAAAGTAAATTTTTGAGTTTTATCTAATGTAGTTTCATAAATACCATACTGGAAATATATTTTTTATATAATAATACAAATTTTAATTAGAGAGTGATTATTATTCATTCTATTCTTGTATATTCAAAATTATATTTGGCTAGGATGAAGTAATGAAGGTTTTTTCTTCAGTAGATCTACTTTAATGGGTCTAAAATAGGCATTAAATAGAATCAATAACCACGAAAATTTATTTTTTTATTATGGTTATATTATTGGGTTTAACTATTTAAAATTACTAGGTTGAGGTCTGGGTAACTATTTAGATAAATGTTAGATTAATGTTTAGGTAGAAAAGGGTTGAATTATTTTGATAAAATTGAGATAGATAGTGTTGGAATTGATTAATGATTTAAAGAAAAATCAATCTAGGATATTGTATTGGTGATTTTAATATACGTTTTGTGATTACTATATATATAATAGTTTATGAACCTATAGAATAATGATTAAAACATTTGAGGGATAAAAATATAGTCAATTTTTTGGGGAAAATATAATCTCTTGGTTTATTAATTTCATAGAGATTCATATAATTTTGAAACAGTTATGTTATGGAGATTATAATATTATATTATATACATACCAAGGTATATAATAGTATGAATAATGATTTTTTATTAAATAAGTTAATTAATTTTTTAAATAATAGGAAACAAGGGTAGATTTTATAGTAGATGTAATATCATAGAAGATTATTATTTTAAGAATACATTCACCTTCGTTCATTACATAAGTGTAATTAGAATTGAAAGGATACTTTTTATTTGAGGGGCGTGGTAGAATTTAAACACATTGTTATTAGAAAGCATATTATTTTCATAAACATTATTATTTTAATTCTATTTTTTCTATCTTATTATGTTAATTGATATTTATTTGGAAATATTTTATATTAGAAATGAAATAAACTAACAATACCTTTTTCATTCATGATAGGTTGATAACAATAAAATAGAATGAAACTATGTATTGAAAACCATGAACTATTACTCACCTAAGATAAAATAAATAAATAAAATGTTCTTAATAAATAGGGAAAAATAGAATGAAATAATTACAACTTGGAAATCCATTAAAAACTCTTTAGACATGATGATCACCAATAACTAAACAAAACCTAAAATAAAAAAGATCCCTATAAGGGGATAAATAATTATTAAAAGTCTATAATTTAAAAAATGAACAATTCCTTATGATGAGAGAGTGGAGTGAACACATGATTTAGTAAGTCTACATATATTGGAAAAAAAATATGGCTCTAATAAAACTGTTCACTGAAAATATGATTAATGAAAATATAGAAGTTGTAAATATGATTGTTACAAATATTATCATTGTTCATTATTCTAATAGGAATACAAATGTTTTCTATGTTTTAATAGTAAATTAAAAATAATATAACACATAATGAAATAAATATTTGATATTAAAATGCAATAAATATATATTTATCCATTATGTATAAATGTAAATATTATTATAAAAATATAATATGATTTACATATAAATTTAAAATAAATACTTTCAAATTGTTGGACTAATATTATTAAATATTAGAATATAAATAACAAAATTTAATATGTATTGGTTAAATAGTTTTTCATATAAAAGTATTAATTTTTGTTTCAAAATAAATCTGTTGATATGTATTAGATATTTTTAAAAAGATGATTAAATTTCTGAAAATTAAAATATAATAACCATTTTTGATTCTCAATATGGATTTATCATTTTATTTCAGCATGAGTTTATAATATGGTGATTTTAAAGATACTCCATTTTTGTAGCTGAAAATGATGATTTGAATGTTTTTGACACATAGAAACAGAATGGGTTGTATATAAGAGAAATAGTGCTATGAAAAGTGACATTGGGGTGATAAAATAATTCTTCTGTCTATGATAACTTGTATCTCCCGAAATGGTGCCAAAATTTTATTATGCCCAAATTTATGCTACTGGTATAAGCGGTCTTTGAAGTACAAGTAGGGATTGAATCCATTTGAACAGAAGAAAAAAACTATCAACACTATGATTTTATGGACGGATTGGAAATGAAGTGTCCAACTTGGTCATTGATTGTAATTGAAGAAATAATGGCATAATATAAAGAAAAAATAACAATTTATTTGTTTAAAAAAATTAATTTTCATGAGTCAATCTTAGGTTTTTCATTTTGGAATATTGGATGTATTTCATTTTTTAAAATGATAAGGATTTTGAATTCAATGTGTATGCACAAAATTAAATAATTACATAACCTCATTCATCAATTTAATACCTATATAATTCATAGGATAATCACTAATTCACATAGAGGATCAATTTCTTGATTAATCCAAGGAATTGGATTGTAGTAGAACACAGAATGCGCCATTGTTAAACTTTTAGAAGAAAAAAAATAAAATTAATCATCAAATGGATGACATAAAATAATGAATTTATTTTAAATAATGTAAAATGAAATTCAATACAACCACATTAATCTTCCTAGGATAAACACTTAAAATATTATCCCTCTATTTAAGTTATTATTTCAATGGAAGATGAACGTTGACATAATGAAGAAAAATTGATGAAGAGAAACATTAAAATAATGATCACTCCAATGTTGTGTGAGGAATATCACAAAATATGATTTGAATAACCTCAATCCAAAAATAATTTTATCATTGAGATAAAAATTATAGAACATGATAATAATAATAAATTTTTATAAGAAACTATTGTGATTGAAAAATATTACATAGGACAAATGAAAATGTAATTAAAAATTGAATGGTTAAAAATAAAAATGAAAGAAAATAATGGATGTGAATTAACTTAACCAAAATCACCATATATAGGTATATTATAATAATAGGGTGGAGAACCTTTAAATAAATTACTTCCCCATAAATTAGGAGAGTCAAAAGGATGGAGACAAATCAATGGAATTTTCACTTTTCAACATTGACCAGAAAAATCATCCAAAATCATCCCCCTTTTGGACGTGTGAATTTGAAACTACATATGGTTGAATCATGGATGTTAATATATTATAAATATCTTCTTCTAGGTAACCTATAACAAATTTCAAAAATATTAGGCCAATTGGATTATCCATTTGGATGTTATTATTTAAATAGTGCACTAACTTTATGGGCGTTCTGATTTGTCCATAAATTTAATCATGATCATTAATCACTTGAATCCCCTGAATAACATCTGAATTTATCTATCCATAGTTGAATTAAATTATCCCAATAATTTTCCATTTCAATAGATAAAATATTAACTTCATTGGGCAGAATGGATGGCCCTAAATTTGTTTGATGGGCCCAAGGCCCATTATGCTTTTTCAAGAAATTTCTGCTTTCCTTTCCAAAAATCACTTTCTTCCAATGATATTCATCCATTGAACAAAAAATCAGAAATATTAGATTATAAGGGATCAGAAACAAAAATGAAATAATTAACATAATTTATTCCACAAGAAGATGATTAATTTGGCCCAAATTGAAACTTTAATCATGAATTGCACAATGATGTAAAATGAAGTTCAATTTATTAATTGTACTAAAATTGGTGGTTATGGTCAATGAAATACATCACTATTAAAATATCAAAAATAAATTAATATAGTGCATTATAAGCATAAGATCAAATAGAAATATAATTTTCATTCAAACATCATATATGATAATAGATTAATATATATAGAGATTAAATATTGTGGATGTTGGGAAGTTTTGTCACACTGAAATAGTTAAAAACATACCTTTCAGTCTATTATAAATGGAAAAATATGTCATGTCAAACAAAATTATAAAAATATTTTTAATATTTTTAATTAAATTCAATGGTTGAATAAAAATAAATTTTACGATCTTTTAAAATTATATAATAACTTCCACAAAAAATTGAAGAATTTGGATATGGAAGAAAATGATTTTCAACCATAAAATAGAAATAGTGTTTTATTTTATAAAACATTCATTTGATCTTTTATTATCAAATAATAGAAAGGGGTGAAACAAAAACATGGGAAACTGATAATATACTAGAGGATATGAATATATATGTGACTTATGAATAGAAATATAATATAATAATTTGTAAATAAATATATACATTTAATATCCGGAATAAGAGTGATATTGTAAAATAATCCTATGTAACATTAATTAATCATTAATAATACCCTATTTAATTGTAAAAAATTAATTGAAACATCATAAAATATATTATTTCTTGATATAACATTAAATACACTGAGTTTAATGGATTTTTTTATTTTGGATTATTTTATATTATCACGGAGTGAGTTTGAGATCGGGTAGTTGGAAGGCTATAAATTTAAATTTAGAAGGATTTTTATCTATTTCACGATTAGCTCGCACAGTTAAAAGTAACCATGTAGTGCCCATTTGGGTTCGCAAGTGAGTTTGAGGTATGTCACATAGCATTCACATGGTCCACTTAACTATGTGGAAAGTGTAATGTTGGGCGTTGTATGTTGACAGTGCATAGTGGAATAGTTTGAGTATTGTTTTCTCAGTCATGTACCTATCAACATGTAGCCATGCGGGGGGTTCTTGGCCTTGGAAATGGCCAGTCATGAATAGCACAAGGTTTGGAAAATCATGGACATACCATGTTGTTTCCCATTATTATGAAATACTTATATATATATATAACATTATTTAATTTCTTATTTTGTCTCTCTTCACCTACCTACTTTCATGCACCACCTCTTCTACATTCCTCTCTAGCCGTAGTCCACCAACCCTCTTAAATCCTCTTTATCATGTGATTTCGAGCAGATTTCATTTGAGTTCATGGTTTTTTATTAAAGTTAATATCTATACTACCTCCCTTATCCATCATTTGGTTGATTTTCCCTCTCCCATCTCCCTATTTTGATCGACTCAACCCGAGGGTTTGGGTTACCACATTTTTTTCCTTCCATTGTTATGGTGTGTAATGAGATTCTTGGGTCAACTTCAGGTGTCATTTGGTATTCATCGCCAGATTGCTAGAGTTTCATATTAGTTTACTTTTCTACCACAAATTGAGGAAGTATTTAATCCATTTTTTATAAAACTTTTAATTTGGGTCCTTCTTGTGATTTTAGGTTCCTAATAATTTTTGTAGTGCATTTTGTTCCTCGTTGTGGTGGGTTCGAGTCGCTCGGGTCGAAGGTGACTTACCAGTGAATGCATAGATATGAATATATATATATATATATATATGTAAGATCCAATATTATATCTATATTAATTTCTTTATGTGAATATATATATATTTATTTTAGGGTAGTTGTGTTCTATATATGTATGAATACTTCATATATGAGTATGTGTAAATGGAAATCATGTATATATGAGCATATATGTAAGGATACAATTAAAAAAAAATCTTTTCAATGATAATATGTACTTATGGTATTGGTTTACATATATATTGTTTAAGGTTCATATGATTAAAGGTAGGGAAGAGGAGCTTCAAGTTGTCACTCATGAGAGTGTCAAGTTCCAAATTGTTCCAGCTTGTTTATATTATCCTTGAGGTAGGGGTCACTGTGAAATTTATTTTTTCAATATCAATTATTATTGTGACTTTTTAATTAATTTCATTTTTCAAGAATAATTATATTTGATAACCATATTATGATTTGAACCCTTTTTATTTTTCCTTGGCCATGTCATAAAGGATTTGTTTTGTATAATTACTATTTTTTGAATTTAATTTGAATATTTAATTGTCCTAATATTTCCATGAAATGAATTTGGGATTTTTGAATTGTTTTATTGTTATGCAATAGGACTCTACAAAGTTTGGATATCATTGAGTTAAAATGATATTTTAAAGGTAATTTGGTCTAAAATTTATGTGTTTAGCTAAAATGATATAAAAATACTATTTTCACTTTTATATAAAATGATGTTTTAATATGGGAGTGTGTTTTACACCTTTTCAAATTCCATTATGTCTTTCTTAAAAGTAGTTTGATGGAAATGGATACCCTTTGTCTCTATTTTGGTTTTCAAACAATTAGTCCCAAGTGTGGTGGGTGGTCCTGAAATCTTTTGAATGATTGGGTGGGGTTTTCCTCGGAATAAATTGGTGATTACATTATATGATGGAACATTGTTTTTAGATGTGGTTGTATGTTTTTTTCGGGTTGGATAAAATTACAATGAGGGTATCAATGTGAAATTTACTTGATACTTGGGGTTTAGTAAAAATGGGGTATTAATTAAGATCCCTATTTTATTTAATTGGTTTCTCTGTTAAAAGTGTTTTTTTGGTTTTATAAAGTGAAAATGGAGTTCCCATTCATATATGTGGGCCTGTATTGATGTGCTGGTTCTAGATTTGGAATAATGGTTGAATTTCACAATACTTGTAAAATGTATTTTTATATATTTATTATATTAATGAAGACCTAATTGGAAATTATGATGTGATGTTTTTTTCCCATTATTGAACCCTCCTATTTGTAAATGATGAGTACGTTGTTCATGGGATTGATTCTTTTTTGGTGAAAAATGGTTTTTCTATTAGTATCTTCATGTTGTGATTATGTTTTCCCTTGGTGAGAAATGACAGATTAGTTTATTAAATGACAATTGAAACCCTCAAGTTCTCCATGGTATGTGTGGATGATGTCACGGTCGAGATTGAGGCTACCCATGGGGTCTTCCATTTTCATGAACATCAATTTAGTTTATTATATATGTAATTAGTGGAACATAAGACGTTAAACCTAGTATTTTCATGTTAAACATGTTAATAAGGATTAATGAATGGAAATTGTGAGAATTGGTATTAGTTGTTTAACATGTTTTGTAAATGAAATCAATGTTAATTTTGGATAATTGATAACATGGGATGATGTAGTGTCTGGTATAATGTTAATTGGTTAATGAGAAATGAGTTTCAAATGGAATAATTTTCAAAGTTATGTGAGGATAATGGTTTATGTATTGATGAATTATGAATTGTGAACATTTTTTTGGATGACTATGGTTATAAAATAGTGTATGTGGTAAATGGTTAAATTAGAATCTTAAAATGGCTTGGTGGTGCTTGATGAACAACTAATTCTCCTCCCACTAGTCGGGTAGTACATAAACATTATACCCCACCATAAGAATGAATGAGTAAGGGAGATGGATTGGTGATCTAGGACCCTATGGATGCATTGGATGATTACCTGGACAAACACTCCCAAATTTGTATAATGTATTTATATAAGACTATCTAGAATGATGCTCTATGTTATGTGAGATACAATTATTGTGAAATGTTTTCCCTAGTGAGATATGGAACATGACATATCCCGTCGTTCATAGTATGTTACCAGCATAGGTTGTAATGTAATGGATGGAAATTCCTAAGTGTACAAAAATGAATAAAATGATTAATGTGAATATTTTTGGCTAATAGAACCATTTTATTTTTATTTAACCTATCATTCATTAAAAACATGACCCGTACATTTCAACATGCGACCTAGAGGATGGGATGACCATATGTGAAATTTTGGATCCCTTGGGATATTTGTGGCCAATTAGGTCTTGTTTGTTTTCTTGATATATTTTTTTCATATAATTAATATTTAATGATATTTGTGGTGATTATTATATTTCATTGAGTACATGTTGATGTTTATACCCTCCTTTTCGAAGCCTTTTTGGATAATTGAGCATGTTGGCCTGATATGGCATTATGTTTTTATTTGAGTTTTGTTAAAAAAAATGTTTTTATGTATATTTGTTCAAATAATTGAAGTGATATGTTTCTAATAAACGAAAATGGTTTTTGTTTTTTATGATTGGGATTAGAATAGTGGTTTTTTTCAAATGTGTATGTTTGATTTTTTGAAGGAAAAGGAAAATTTTTATGAAGTTTTCTATGGATTTGATTTCTTTTTCCATTAGATGATTATGTATGTAAATCCTATATTCTAGTTTCATTATCCATCTATCTTTTATGTTTTGCCTTAAAAATCATATTTTACAGTTTCAGGTTGTTGTGGTGACATAATGCGATTTTAGCTCAAGCCTATATCATTCTAGGTTATCAATTAATTTTCTATATTTCTTAATGGCTTTCATGGGGGAGAGTAGGGTGGAGATGTTTGGGGTCTTAACTTAAGATAGATAGTTATCCCTCCATGATTTCCTATAACCATTTATTTTAGTTATTTTATTTTGTATATATAATTATTAACAACTTATTGAATTTTTTTTATCATTGTATTTATATATTTGTCTATTGTTTAACTCTATTATAGTATAAATCATTCCCAAAATATTTCTGGTGATACTCAGGAACTGGTCACTAGTTTGTGTTGAGCCAGAATGCCCTTCCGACATTATGTAAATTTGGGTTAGGAGCCGGGTAGGATGATATCCTTAGCGTGTTCATTAAAACGTTTATTCAGAGAAACCGTTTCTAATGGGTACTAGTTATGGTAGAGCCAATGTTATTTGGTGATGTTTTTGTATAATGGGGATTAATGTTATCAAATCATTAAAGTTAAGGTCATGAAGAGCCTAGCTAGCTATTTCTTATTCTTAGTCTCAAACTTCTAAGAATTTTTTGTTTTAAATCATGCATTCAACATTTCCTTGGTTTTTTATGGTCATTGATCCCATTGATGTTTCGATCCCTTTGATCATTTTTATGATATTGGTGGACTCTGTAAGTCTTGGGGTTTAAAGGATTGAAAACATGAACTACATGGTTGGAATGAAAGGTATTAGAGACCATGTGGTTACCATGAGGTCATCTATACCTCTTATAAGGAGGGTGTAGTTGGTTTTTATTGTGGTCCCCCAACTGTGGGTCCAAAAAATTGATAACACTATTACTTCTTTGGTTGGTATGTTTTAGAATTCACATGATTATAGATTTCTATAATGGTTGTTTCCACACATTCAAGGTAGATTTGGGGAGTGTTTTGTATGTGGTGTTTGGGATTTATATGTGGATTATAGTGTATTACATGTGTGTTCTTGTATTTTTATGTTTTCATTGAGAAAAAATGGGTTTAAAGGAAAATATGTATTTTCAATCTTGGTTTAGTGGAAAATAGGGTGGAGTGAATTTCATTTTTTTATAAAATGATTTATAAAAATTATTGTCTTATTTTGAAGTGGTGTTTTCAAAAGAAATGAAAATTTTAAATGGTAATACATGGGTTCTTGGTTTTCAAAATGATATGGAATATTAAAAGGTATTTAATGTGGGTTTCCTAAAATGATAAATGAATGTGTTCCAACTAGGTTGTTTGATTCAAAGTGTGATGTCATGGTTTTAAGAAAATACCTTGGTGGAGTGTGATATCTTTAAAATTTATTGGTGAAAATGATGCTTTCAAAAGAAATTTTATTTTATTATAATATTACATGACACATAAAATAGTTTTTATGTTCCTTGATATGGCTTGAAGATATTTTTGATTATTTTATTTAGAATGAATCATTGGTTTTGTGTTTAGAATCATGGGTTTCAAGGGTCCATGTCTTGTTTCATTTTTCTATGGAAGTACTTTTCTTAGGTGGATGTGATATTGATTTTGGAGCTTGGTCCATTCTTGTTCAAATATTGTGTATATTACACCTATATTATATTTGATCCATTGTGGTCATTGTTTTTTGGAAAAGAGAGTGGAATTGGGTGAAAAACTAGGTAACTATGGTGTTTTATCTCCCAGATTAGTTTTTTATACTAGATACCATCTGACTGTGGCCTTTATGGACCCACCATGGGGGGGTGAGCCGTGATATGGACCTTGAGTTATTTGTGTGTGTTATAACCCAATGTGAGATATCATGTCCTCTTTTGAAGCTTATTAAAATGGTTCCATATTTTGTTGGTGTGGAATTGCTTTTGTTTGATATTGTGTCTCTCATAGATGATCAGTCATCGAGGATATGTATGACTGTAGTTCACATTATTACCAATATTTCAAATTAACTCTAAATAGTGGGTACACCATATTACATATTCCCATGATGAATAATATTTCATGATTGAGGTTTTTTCTAGTAGTATATGGAGACGTGGAATCTTATTTGATGACTGAAGTGATCATTTTTTTAGGATTTTGGTAATTTTCTTTTAGGTTAAGTCATTTTTATTGTTTCTTTTGGTTTTGATTCATTCAACCTTTCAATTCCCTTTACTAATCCATAGATAAGGACATTCTGAGGAAAGAAAGTGGCATAGTGTAGAAATTGTATTACCCAATGAGTCAAATTGTTTTTATTTTGGATTACATTATCTCGTTATGAGTAGGTCTGACCACTAGTAGTTAAAAGGATGAAAAATTAATTTTTAGTATATTTTTATCTACTTCATGATTAACCAACATGGTTAGTAGTAATCGTGGGATGCACATGTGGGTGAAAAGGTGAGTCTGAGGAGTAGCACACACCTTGTGTGTGGACTACTAAACCTTGATGAAATCATGTAGTTGGGATTGGTTATTTAACAGTGCCACATAGGATGGATTGAGGATAGTTTTCCCAACCGCACATCTACCTATATATAACCTTTTGAGTGGATCCTTCTATTGGATGTGGCTAGCACACGATTAGCACACTATTTTGTAAACCATGTGCAAACCATGCGGTTTCCCAATATTTTGAAATTTAGGATTTTATTTTGTTTTTTCTTTTTTCCCTAATTTTATACCTTCCCCCATCTTTTCCTCCCTATCATTGTGTGATTCCTCCTCCCCCTTCATATCTAGACGCATTCCACCCAACCACACATATACTCTTTCTATGACATTTTAAACTGGATTTCGTCATGTTTCTTGGTCAGTTCATTGAGTTAAGATCTCTTATCCCTCCCTTCACCCTCAATTGACCAATTTTCCCTATCCCATTTTCCTTGTTTGAATCGTCCAAAACCTAACATTAGTGCTAACCCAGTTTTTTTGTTTTAATCCATTTTTAGGGTGTGCAACATGCTATTCATTTCGTCTTTGGGGGTGTTTAGGTGTTCACCACCAATGGAGTTGTAGTTAGAAACATTTTTTATTGATGTCACTACTTAAGGTAGGATTCCTTTCTCTTTAGTAGAAAACATTTCATATTAGTTCTTTTGGAGACTTTAGGTTCTGATTAATTTTTGTATTGTGCTTTCCCATCCTTGAGGTGAGTTTATATCACTAGTGTAAATGGAGACATACACACATTTTCATAAGTAGGAATAAATATATATTTATATTTCCCTATTATATATATATTCACTCATCTCAATGAATATATATATATATATATATTAAGGAAAGGTGTGAATATGTATATATATGAAAATTTCATATTTGTGTAATTTTAAATGGGTATATTCATATATGGGAATATATTTAAGGATCCCCTTGAACACATTACAGGCCATGAGAATATATTCATATGGTCTAGGTTTTAATATATATTTGAAAAGTTGAATATTCTTAGAGGTGTGGAAGATGAGCTTCATGGGGTCACCAATGAAAGCGTCAAGTGCTGAAGTGTTCATTCTTGATATTTTTTCTCCATGAGGTAAGATTCACTATGAATTTATTTTATTTTAGAATTATGTTATTCATGATCCTTTTTAATTCCACTTTTTATAGGAATCATGGCCTAGATGGTACTTGTCATGTGATGTTGATTTCCCATTGTTAAATCATCGTTTTTTGAAGATGATGATAACATTGAACATGTGATTTATTCTTGTGATGTGATAAATGGTTGTTCAATTGGTCTATTATGGTTTTTATTTTGGGTACCCTTGGAGAGAAATGATATATTATTTTACTAAATGAGCATTCAATGACATCAAAAGTCATGTTGGATGGATAGTGGATGTTTTTTTTGGTATTTATTCAACCCATGGGGTGTGATGTGTTCATAAACATGGGATCAATTTTTTAAATACGCAATTGGTGGAACATAAGGGGTCAATCCTAGAATTTTTATTGTCAACATGTTATCTTTTTTTTTAGAATGGAAATTGTGAGAATTGGGTTTAGTTGGATAACATGATTTTTATGTGAAATCGATGTTAATTATGGAAAATTGATATCATGGAATGGGGAGTGTTTTATATAATTTTAATGGGGAAATGATAAATGATTTTCAAATAGTAACATATTAATTGGTTATGGAATGATAATGATTTCTGTATTTATGGATTATATATAGAGATTGTTATAAAAATGTTCAACTATGGTTGTGACATGGTATACGTGGTAAATGGTTAATGAAGACTATGGAAATTTAATGGTGGTGTGGGTTAAAGGATTTTGGATCATACATTTGTATTTTTTAGATAAATCCTCTAAACCCCACCACGAGAATGCATGGGTTAGGGAGGTGGACTGATGATCTTGGCCCTTTCGGATGCAATGGATAATTACCTGGACTAATGATGTAGGGTAAGTATAATGGATTTAGATAAGATAAAATGGATTGATACTCAATGGTAAGTTATATATAGATTTTTTGAAATGTTTTCCATTGTGAATTTTGAATCTTTACTTCTCCATTCACGGATAGTAGATGACCAAAATATGCCCAATGTAATTGATGGAAATGCCTAACTATAGGAAAAATAAAGAAAATGAATAAATTTTTTTGGATATAGGAACATTGTTTATTATTATTTATCTTATCCTTTGTAAGCTCGAGCCCTATGATTTCAAACATCTATCCTAGTGGTTGGGATGATCAAGCATGGTTTTCCAGATATATAGAGATGTTTTCATCTTGGTTGAATTTTTTTTCTTCATATATATTTTTAAATGTTTTTTATGATTTAATGAGGTATGTTACAACCATTTTTTACATTATGAAAATATTTTTTTTATTACATTATTTTCCATGCCTTGTTGGATATTTGAGTATGTTGTTCATAAGTGTCCATGTGTGTTTATTTTAGTTTTTTTAAATTTATTTTAATTGAATTTTTTCACTTCATCAAAGGAAGTGGGTTATTTTTGAGAAATTATAATGGTGTGCATGATTTAGGATAGGACTTAGTCCAATGTCATCATTTTAAAATGGGTATATTATTTAATTGGAATCCAATGGAATATGTTTTGGAAGGTGTCTTGGGATTTTATATTTTTTACATGAGATTGGTATGTATGTAATGACTAATGTAAAGAATTATTCTCAAAATTGAAATTATTTTTATCATTAGGAAACCTATTTCATAGTTTTGGTGGGTTATGGTAACCTACAAGGCTTTTATCTCTTTCCTATATCTTTCCTGGTTCTTAATTGGATTCCTTTTGTTCTTTGTAGCCTGCTTAGGGGAGATTTGGGTAGATATGTTTGGGGCCTTAGATTGAGTCAGTTAATTTTACCTTAATCCATTCATAGTGTGATTTATATTAGTCATTTTGTTTCTCTATAGACGTATTTCCTACTTATTTAATTGTTTTTTTACATTTCATTTGTATCTTTTACTATCATTATAATATGTTTTGTGAGAAAATATTTTCAAATGATTTTTGGTGATGCTAAGAAACTAGTCTCCAGCAAGTGGGGATTAGGAAGGACCTTAGAGACTTATTGAAAATTGAGACATATTTTAGGTAGTATGGAATCCCATTACGGTTAATTATATAATATGTCTTATTGGATTTATATATTTTTCAAAAATTGTTTTTGTAAATTATATAGAATAAACCTCAATGGAGTCAAAATGAGGAGAAAAACACATTCCATGGTTACTTACTTGAAGTTAAGTGTTAATTCCTCCCTAATTATTAATTTAAACATATTATATATATTATAATAAAATATTATATATTTATTTTTTAGATATATTACATTAATAATCACTTTTCATCAATTCATTTAACATTTTTTGTTTAGGATTACAACACAATGTTATTCGGTCAATTTCTCAAAATTTACATTGGTATATTGTCAATAGATAAATGTGTTATCTAATTATTCCCTCATATATATATATATATATTTCTAATTAATATTTAAAATATAAAATTAATTCATTATATACAACATTAAAATCAATCATTCTTGGTTGTAAAAGAAACAAAATCGCATCCCTTCAATTGGGGTAGTAGTCAACATGTACTTAAGAAAGACATTATCATTCTACAATAAATTTTAGGTTATGGTATTAGATGATATCATATATTCCATAAATATTGATTATGTCACAACTTTAATATATATTGATTGAATCAATATTTATAACCATTCATTTAAAATTTCAATGAAAAAATAAAGACACAACAATATGAAGATGATATACCTTATAAACACATGATCGATGTTTTCATTTTCCACATGATGTAAATGATATGTAAATTGGATTTAACCTTAGAATAATAACATATATATATATATATATATAATTTATTAATGGGACTATATAAATAATTTTATTTAATATTTTCATGAGAATTGAGAATTAAATAACATGAACATACTCTTTATGAACATATACCTATTATTTTTGTATCCTTATTTGGATTACAAAAATAAGATTTCATTGTGTTCTCATTTGATTTGACAAGTATGTCTAATATAGTGGCAGATATGAGGGATGGAATTTTGGTAGGTAATGTTTGATATAAGTGGATCATGTATTCTAGATAGGAGAGGAGAGGAGATATTATATTATAATTGATATGTGTTTTAATATTCTATAATCATGAAATATTAATACATAATATGTGTAAAAAAACATGTAAAATCACACAATTATTACATATCATTAATGATATAGGTTATATTGATCAAAAAAGTTTGAATAATAGTATTTATATATGTTTAGGTAGAATCATGATACATATCTATTAGTTTGACCCCCTCCTTATCCTTTATAACTTTGAATGTGAAAACAAAATCAATATTTATGGGTCATGAATGTTATTTTTCAAAATAAATGCAGAAAATAAATCCCAAATAAATTATGGAATAAAAAATTTAACATCCAATTGGTGTTTTCATAGAGTTTTTATTATTTTATAGTAATTTAAAAATATTTTCTAAACATTAAATTCAATTTAATTTCATCCACAACACTATTAAAATAATTTGACCACAAATTCATAAATATAACAATATAATTTGAAATAAAAAACTGTAAACCCCAAATAATGATTATAATTATCTATAAATTCTATGTCTAATCATAATTCACAGAAAAAAGTACAACTTTTAATGTTTTTAAAAATAATTTGTTTTATTTTTCTACAACTTTTACAAGAGAAGAACTAGTATTGTTTAATGATTTTGGGAAATTATGTTATAAATAATAATTAAAAATATATAAATATGATAAATATAGTTTATTCTTCATTAATTTATTATCTATATTCAATAAAATGTCTTTTTTATCTATATTTATATCATGATTACATTGTAATTTTGAGAGATTACCAATTTATAATTACATTAAATTTTAAAAAATATAAAGGTTATAATCACAAGAATGGGAAAACATATTTTTATATTTTACTATTAATGATGATGATGGAATAAATAATGATATCTAATGATATTATGGTATTTTTTGGATATTTACAGGACTTGTCGCCTAATTTCAGTCACTATTAACCAATTTTTCCAATTATTGTGTCGATACATGATTATTATGTTAACTATTAATTATGAATAAATATTAAACTGGAATTATTACATATTTTGAGTTGGGTGAATGAACATATGGGATTAATTTTATATTATTCAATTTCCATAAATGATAAATATTATTTTTAATATAATTGTGTGAAACCCACTGAAACAATGTTTTTAAAAAAATCATGTTTAAAGAATAATCATGGTTTTGTAAAAAAATAATATAATATGTTGATTCCTATGATATTAAAAGTATTGTGTTTCATTAAATTAATCATATATATCTTAAAAAATAAAGAATAGAATTGTTATTTTAAATTACCCTAATTAATGAATTTAAGGTAGTTTTTTCAAACTAAGTATTTTTATTGTTCACTCAAAAAATAGTATAATAAAATAATCATAATATTATTTAGAATAATTTATGTTGATAATTATTTATAATTTCTAAAATAAAAAATATAAAACTGAAATAAATTAATCATTAAATCCTTATACAAAAGTCAACAAATACATTTTTGAATAAAATATATTTTTGATGTATAAATTGAATTTATACACACTACTTATCAAGTAACAACATGTTTATTAACTTTAATTTATAATGATAAATATTTGATCTCTTAAATTCATTAAAATCATTCAACTATAGTGATTACATTATATTATTTCAATTAAAATATTATGTGAGGTAATTGGTTTTATATAAAATATATTATTTAATATTATATCATATTGTTGTTAATTACCATATATTTTCCATAAAATTGGAACATACACAAGTATGAAGGATAATTGTTTCAACTAATTTTCATAATGCAGTTAATATTATTCATTTACAAAAAATTTGCAACTCAGTTCTAATAGTTATATTTAAATAATAATATTTTATTAATATTTCGTGGACAGTTTATGTTTTGTGTGGTGTGTATCATAAGCTATCATTGATATTATCCATGAAATAATCTAATTTGGTTAATCATTATTCACATCTTATAAAAGTTTCCTAATTTTAATTATAATTCATTTATGGAATACCATTAGAAAAAAATTAATAATTTTAATTTATATGTTAGTATTGGGTATTTTATTATATCATAAATAAAAATTTCATGAAAATGTGTCTTCTATCAACTAGTGAAATTCACCCATATATAAATTCTCTTATCCCAATAGTTTATGTCAGCCATTAGGAAAGGAAACGTATGCCAATGGTTTGCTATAAACTGTTGGAATTTTGGTTTTTAAGGAAAGGTTTTCCCAACGATTTAAAATACTTTTCAGATAGCCCTTGTTAGAGGCGTTCTTTCCAACAGTTTCATATAACCATTCAGAAAACACATTTTCCTCCAATGATTTAAATTAACTATTTGGATATAATGTCACATAATCAGATCCCCTAATCTGCCCATATTGTGCCCTACAGTAGAGCTCTCATTCTTCCCTCTCGTGCGAACCCTCTTTCCCACCACCATGGATAGCCCCCCACCTGGACATCACCCCACCACATGTACACCACCAACCCCCTAGACACCCCCACCCCCTTGGAAAACCCCACCCCCTAAACACCACCCCACCCCGAGGCCACCCCCACCCCCGGGACATCCCCCCACCCCTAGACACCCCCACCCCCTGGACACCCCCACCCCCCTGGACAACCCCACCAACCAGTACAGTCCCACCCCTTGGACCCCGACCCCCCTGGACAACCCCACACAATGAATATATCATCTTTGGGTATTGGGTGTTATTAAATCTCCTAAAATTTCAAAAAATTTCCATTTTTAAGCATCAATAACTAATTTAAAAAACTCTCTTTAAACATTCCACAACTTTGATAAAAATAATTCACATTGTAATATCTTGAAAAATGTTCTGTCCATTCTATGGCCTCATATTGTATGTGAGTAATGAAAAAGTACAAAACACATTTCACCTCAAATTTAGGCACACATAACTGAATTTGAATATCTTCACATTATTTTAATAATATGGTATCAACCTATGGATAGTTCACAACAGAAACTAAAATCCCCTTCTTTTATGAATTTCAGAAATGGGTATTGATTGTCACATTTGGAAAAAAAATTCAATCTCATCATTAAAAATCTCCATATACATGTAATAATCCATATTTTCCTCATGGAACCTTCATCTTATGACATCAATCACCTCTTATTTCCTTTTAATCTTTCATGGATCATGATCCACATATATGACCATGATGTTTTAATCATTGAGGAAATTTTTACCCCCGTTTTTTGATAATATTTCTAATTTATTCAGAATAGATATTATGAATATAACTCAAATAATCTAGTAAAATATATAATTGTGTTAATCTAAAATTTACACAAATACTGAATAATTCTTCTCCACAAATGTACATGAAATTGTATAATCATGTATAGTTATTCAATGATATTTTTTTATAAATACAGTATTTTGTCATATTTATATTATGAATCTCATATACAGTATTGTGTCATTTATGGATTTATATAATGTGAAAAATTCTCATTTACGTAAATATATTTTTGATGAATCTTCAATCGTATTGAATTTCCATTGGCAAACTCACTTATAATAATTTTTTATAGAATCGATAAATGTTGGATGTATGAAATCGATCATATCTGAAGAGATTTTCAAAATAATTTAGAGATATTTTTAGATTATTAATTTCATAATGCTTTAGATAGTGGTCACATACACAACCCATGTTACAATTTTGTTGGAAGACCTTGGTTGAGCCTTAAAGAATTTAGAAACCACATAACAAAATATGGTTTTCAAGAAAACAACTATGTGTTCTATCACAATGGGGAGAAAAATAAATCTCAAGTTGTTAATTATTCAATGGGAGGAATGGATTAGAGAATATTAATATGACATGTTTCCATTTATTTTTCATCCTAAAAATGAAAGTATGTTGACCCATGAAGACTTCAATATTGGAACACATGATGCATCTAATAAAAATAATGATGATATTAGGGAGAAAAAATATAATGATTTTTACATGACTCAATTATATCGACAATGTGGTAAAATGAAAAAGGTGGATTTTTTATTCGATTGATTCTTGCGAAAACAATGTATGGTATTTCTAATAAAGCCATCGATTAAATTTTTACCTTCTTGATGGAGATACATTCAGATGATGCAATCATTCCCTCAAACAACATTATGGCATGTATGTTAGTTGAGGAACATGGACTTTCAAGAATAAAAATTCATGCTTTCCCAAAAGTTTACAGTTTATTATGGGAGGAAACTACATACCAAAATGATTGTTTAAATGTGGCACATTCTACTAGAATCTAAAATATGATGGAACACCATATAGTGTACCCCATAAAGTAATGTGTCACTTTCCATTAATCCAAAGACTCAAGAATCTTTTTATGTCTGATGAATTATCTATAAAAATTAAATGGAATTATACTGAGATAAGGAAGTCTAATGATGAGTTTTTTCACCCTACTGATCGATTTTCATGTTAGATATTTGATGGTAGACATACATATTTTTCCACTAATGTGTGTAATGTGAGTATGGGTATTTCATTTGACGATTTTAATCTATTTGGGAAGATTCGTACTACAGAAAACCCATGGTTGGTTTTTATACACATTTATATCGTTCCCCCATTGTTGTGTATGAATTTTTTACACATTCATCAGTATAATCATATATATCCCTCTTGATCCCCACAATGATATAGACGTATACATGAAACCTTTACTAATGGATTTTAAACATCTTTGGGATGTTATTGTGCACACATAGGATGCATTCTTGAAAGACATATTTCCAATGTGTGTTGCCCTAATGTGGAAGATCAATGATTTTGATGCTTATGAAATGTTGTATAGATGGAGCATGAAGGGAAAAATATCATGTCATGTTTGTATAATGAATACACGATCCATAAGAGGGAAACATCATTGTACTTTCAGTTTTATGGGACATTGATGATTCATTCCAATGGAACATTCATATAGAAATAATTTTCGATGATTTGACAATACCATGGAGAATGATGATCCACATCACCATATGTATGGAACTAATGTTCTTAATGGATTGAATGATTTAAATTTTCTTATTCAGGAATGGTCAAATGAAATCATGAATAAGAAACAATGGTTCCAATGAAACATGTTACAATTGGAATAAGAGGATTATCTTATTTGATTTTCCTTATCGGTCAACTGATTGGTTAGTTCATTTCATAGATTTAATTCACATTGAAAAGAAGATATATGAAATGTTTCTTTTGACTCTTCTAAATGTTAATGGAAGGAAAAATATGATTTACAGTCTCAGCATGACTTGGTGGATTGGGGCATCAGACCATAATTTCATCATGTGCGTATTAGTGAAAATAAATGGAATGTTCCATGTGAATATAATTTGATGACACCTGTCGAAAAAAAATTCTCGAAGTACTAGAGACTATTGTAGTTCTTGTTGGCTATTTAGGCCACATATCTAAACGGATCAATAGAAGAGAATTGAAGCTAAAATCATTGAAGATTCATGATTATCTTGTCCTTCTGCATAAATTGATTCCAATAGAAATATGTCACCTTTTTTCCAATAATGTAAGGATGTCTGTTATTTCGGTTGAAAAATTTGTTTAGAAATCTCTGTGATTGTAATTTGACCAAGCCTTTCTTTCAAAAACTGTTGGCAGATGCCCCCTTAATTTTTTATGAGTTAGAGAAAAATGTCCATCCATCATTTTTCACATGAATTCTACACCTAACTGTCCATATTCCAATAGAAATACTTCTCAATGGACCTATTTCTTTTCATTGGATGTATTCCTCTAAAAGATATATGTACACATTAAAGTCTTATGTATGAAATTGGAATCATCCGGAAGTTTCTATTTTGAACGGTTACTTGGTTCAAGAATGATTGGATTTCTGCTCTACGTATTTTTCTGATTGTAATACAATAATGAATAGAGAAATTAGAAATGAATAATAATAGCATAAGAAAATTGAACATAGATTTCCATCAGTTCCTCAAACACGAGAAATTCATGGATCATATACATTGATGACATAAATCCTTGACGAGTGGGATACGACACATCGCATAGTTCTATTCAACTAGGATTTGACTGATTACTACATCTGGTAAGTAAATTGAATATATATATCATACATATATATCTAAAAAAATATTAATTTTTTGATATATAGGGAACATAAAGTATTGATAAATTTTAAGCATCGTTCTTGATCTTTGAGAAGGAGGGAGACTTTTCATAGCAAAGAGTTTTCTACTTGGTCAAAATTGAAGGAAAAAATATTAGTAATTAAAATAATAAAATAAATATATATTTTAGTTTAATATAAATTTATATTTCAATTATTGAGTTATTATACTGACTCTATCACTGAGGAAATAAGAGCTTTGGATTTTGGTTCTAATATAGTGTTTATGGGCTGTAAATCAATTATTATCAATGGGTACCGATTTATTATCACTGAATAGGAAAAGAACATTATAACTCAACATGATGGTGTTATGGTTACTTCCACAATAGAATGTTATGATAGTGCATCAGATAGTAGACTGTGCTTTGAAAATGTAGGTTATTATCAAGTCAGTAAAAAAAATATTGGATTATTACTCTCATTGACATGTCATGATGATGAAATTCCAGTGGTTTGATTTGATGATGAGGTATTTCATAGTTGTTGATGATTGTGGACTTTGAGTAATTGATATGACTCGCACTCCTGATAACAGTGATTGATATGTATTATCATCAATGGGGAATCAGGTTTTTATGTAAAATACCATCTGCGACCTGAAATTTGTGTCATTATGTAATTCCAAAACATATTTTTGATGATTGTGATGATGGAATTGACACCATCCCTACTACCATTGTAAACGATCCATTTATTACATTTGATGACTATGATAGATAAACTAGAAGAGTTGACTGTGAACTTGATGTTGTGGTGGGAAATATATCAAATCTTCCATCCATGTTCTCAATTCTTTTGGTTTATCCAATTATTGGTAGTCAAGGTCAGTACTATTCAAATTGATTTAATATTGATAACCAATATGTTGTTTCCAACTTGAATGTTATGTGAATTTTCAATGCTTACTGGTCGAAATTTTATTGGAATTTCATTTTCTACTTTGGAATTGAACTATATTCAGTCCTACAAAAACAACATTTCTAAAATAGTGAACATTTATATTCTATATTGACCGTGAATAAAATCAGTATAACTCTAAGATCCCCCTTTAACATTTCACCAGATAATTAACATTGTGGTTTGACTTATTCTGCAAAACATGTATCGAACCCCGCATCATCTAACTTGGCTACAAAAATTAAATTTTCCTATAATTTTGACTAGTTCATTACCCTTTATAAATATGGTAGATATAACATAATTGTTCAGATGCATATATCATCATTTCCAAATATCTTAAGGGTTTAATCAGTAATAATGTATACCTAGCTTAATTTCCTAGAGGCATAATTAAGTATGCTCTCTCTCTTCGTTTTTGAGTGAAATAAATCCAAATAATCAATGTTACATGATTTTAATAGACTGGTGACACTTAGAAAATAAAAATCTAACTCAAAATTATATTTCTTTATTACATCATGTATAATTTATTGAATTAATTATATATCCATTCATTCTCACATAAAACTATGGATAGTTAAACTATCCATGAATCCCCCAATTCCCTCTCATATATTTTTTTGGGGTACGAATTAGTTAACCTTATATAATTACTTCTATATTTTTTTCAGTGCAGTAAAAGTAACCAATTTAGGAGAGGTGATAGAAAATGATTATCGACAACAATTCTCGCATGGATGAGATGTGAATTCTACCACTACTGCCTGTAGTGTGTATTTTATTTCAAATATATATATATATATAATATATAATATCATGTGATTAATTTTTTGTTAACTTTTTTTGTGGGATCCAAATCTTAGGAAACATTTTTTTGATGATCATCCTAGTAGTGGTCCCAGTACTCTGGGTGTTCGCACAAGGGGGTGGTACGAGAGCTAGACGATCTGGTCGGTGTACCCAATTTCACCCTGCCCCTCCCACTGACAAACCATCTATCACAAATTATGACCCCGGTGTGTATTTATAGACACACATGATATTTAGGCCTCCCATGTTTTCATCACCCTTTACATCTGAGTCTCTGAACCCATCTTTACCATATCCTATGATTATTCCAACTCCCCATCCAACATTTGTCCATCCATTCAGGCCATCTTTATTTACATATTCTTCCTTCTCTATGTGCTTCTATATTCCATATTCTACAACTCCAGCTCCACCATAGTTTGTAAATCTGAAGAACACATTGGCACCCAATCCACTTGTATAGGTTGTTCCTTCTGTTTCTGCATATCTAGAGGCACCCATTGATCAGACTGTCATAGGTATATTTATAGAATCCTAACAAATTTTTATACCATTATTTATTTTCCTTATAAATTATATTGATAAAATATTTTTTATCTTTCATAATAGATGCATCTACTAATAAGAATTGGGGGTGGGGTCTTACATGAAATTGTGCGGTGTGTAACCGCTACACACTGTCTATGGTGGAAAATAATGAAGGCAGTCAAATTCTTGAAAAAATTGGGCAACAATGTTTGAGATTTTTTGAGACCCTTTCCAAATACTCTAACATCATTCCTGCCAGCTCGCTCTCATGGAGACAATTACCAAATGAAGTTAAAGACAATTCATGGGCATGGATATGGTTAAAAAATTTATAGTATTTAATGCAATATATATATTTTTTTGTGACTATATGAATTAATATTTTTTTGTCAATGTCAGTTTAATTTCCCCAATGGTGAGGATTCTTGGACAGTACGTCTAGATGATTTATGCGAGCTTTGGAGAGCCTATAAGAATGAGTTTTATATTGGAAAGAGTGCTAGAGTTGGAACAGAGTTAGAGGTGGTACCTTTCATGGATGATTTTCCTATAGAACAGTATCAATAGATGATTACTAACTGAATGACTATCTTGATTAAGGTATTAAAAATTTTGAGGTATTTAAATGAATGTTTTCATGTTTTTCATAAATACAATATTTTTTACTATTGAATTTTATTGAGGAATCATCTGTATGAAATAAAAAAAACATTGATTATAAAAAATACCTCCACACATTGGGACGTACTACGATGTCAGATCATGAGAGGATGTTGGTATGATAGTGGTTTATAATTTGTCTTTAAAACATGTTCTTTCTATTGTTTCCTCTATAATTTAATCATTTACTAAATTTGTCATATAATTTTAGTTATGAAATTATTTATTGATAACCTAATTTTAATTATGGTTTCCTATATTCAATGTCATTTAAGAGGAATACATTGAATATTCAAGAACGTGTACCTCGAGCAAAACTGTTTTGCTCGGGTAGAAGTAAGAAAGATGGAATTGAATTTAACGAACCAACTCAGTAATATATTTTAAGTTTCACATTGTTGATTTCACATTTTAATATCTATTTTTTATCTTAATAATACATTTTTATTTGTAATAGGTTGCATTAGAGGCCCTCGATGCCAAGGAACCTGAAAAATCTGGGAAAAATGATCACTAACATCAGGTGTTGGGAGATGAGCACCACGGAAGATTAGGCTTCTGACCTAGGAAGAGTATAGATTATACAAGGTATTGGCCCACCTCAGTTACGAGTTATAGTGCCACTGAGTTCCATAATGTTAAGTAACAGGAAGAATAGGATAAAAAAAGGTCCCCAAAGACAGTAGAATAGTCCTCTAGGGAAAACACTACATATATGAAACTGGTGGATGTTTTACATCCAAAACATCCACAAGAGGCCAGCACATTTGGTGATAAATATATGACATCAATTAATTCTATATATGGTTCACTAGGTGGATGTTATAGTGGTGGTTGAGATGATGGTGACGAGGAGGCTGAGGCATAGGAGGAGGCCAAGGAGGAGGTGGGGTGATGAGGAGTCTGAGGCCAAAGAGATGGTTGATGAGGATGCCAAGGAGTTGTACAATGCTGAGGAGGAGGGCGTTGAGGAGGGTGGGGGCGATGATGGGGATGATCATGAGTACGATGATGATGCTGGTGATAATAGTGATGACAGTGACAATGTTGAGATATAGATTGATATGTTACTTTTTTCTGATATTACTGACATTTGATGTTTGATGATTTGTTATGGCTGAATATATGTGTCATTAGGAAGGTCACATTATCTTTATTTCTTTATCTATAAATAATTAATCATGAATTGATGTATTTTTGTGACTAAATATATGTGTGACTGATTCACCCCACCCATGGACACCGACACCCCTTGGATAGCCCCACCCCCAGGACAACCCCTAGACCCTAGACACCTCCACCTCAATAGAAACCCCCACCCTTAGACACCCCCACCCACATGGACCCCCCCTATATAGCCCCCAACCCCCAGACTCTTGGAAAACCCTCCTGGACACCACCCCCACCCCATGGACACCCTTACCCTCTTAGACAGCCAACCCACCCCCTGGACAACCCCACACCCTAGACACCCCCACCCCTAGATAGAACCCCATGGTCACCCCCCCCCACTCATGGATACCGCAACCCCCTAGACACCCCCTACCCCCTTGAATAACCCATCACCCCTGGACATCGCCCACCCCCGAGACACCCCTACACCCTTAAATAATCCCTCACCCTAGACATCCCCAACCCCCATAGACACCCTCACCCCCTGGACACCCCCACCAGCTGGACACCCCCACCCCATGGAAATCCCCCAACCCCCTGGATAGCCACCCAAAAATGGACTCTCCCACCCCATTGACACCCCCACCACTTGAAAACCCCCCGGACACAACCACACCCCAGGACACGCCACCACATGGACAACCCCAACCCTCACAGACAGCCCCCCCCCCCATGGACATCTCCCTACCCCTGGAAACCCCCACCCCCTTAGAAAGGCCCCCACCCCTAGAAACCCTACCCCATTGGACAACCCCCATACCTCTAGAGACGTCGATCCCCTTGGACAGACCCCACCCCCATAGACAACCCCGCCCTTCTGGACCCCCTAAACCCATGGACAGCCCCCCCCCTCCCCCCTCCCAACCCATTGGACACCCCACCCTCTGGACACCCACACTCCCTGGATTCCCCCACACCCTTAAACAGCCCCACACCTCTGGAAACCCCCGTCATCAACCCCATCAACACCCCCACCCCTTGGAAAGCCCCCCCCCCCAGACACCCCCACCCCCTAGACAGCCCCCCTATGGACTGCTCGCCTGGACACCCCCACCCCCTTGGACTGCCCCCACCCCTTGGACAGCCCAGACCTCTAGACACCCCACTCCCTTGGACAACCTCGAACCCCTGGACACGCACACCCCCCACGGACAGACACCACACCCCCTTGGACACCCCCACCCCCTTGGACAGCCCCCCCCCCCCCCCACTAACAAGACACCTCCCCCACACCCTGGACACCCCCACCCCACCCCCTTGGAATGCCATCCCCCACTTGGGCTACCCCCCCCCCCCCCACCCCACCGTACACCCCCCACCCCCTTGGATAGTACCCACCCACTAGACCACCCCCACAAACGTGGACTGCCTCCCATATCTTTTCATCAAATTCTCAAGTATTGTGTTTATAAAGACATTTTTTTGGTGAGTTCTGGTAACTAATAGTAAATTTTTTGGTGTATTTGTGTTATTTTTTATTTCTATATAGTAAACTAAAATTGCATTTTTTTTATTCTGATTGAATACTATATGGTCATATTTTTCTATATTTTTGTTATTTTAAATTATGAATAGAGTATTGAAATTGAAAGTAATTGAAAAAGTATTTTGAGGTAATTAATTATGATTTATGTATAGGTTTATTATTATTTTAGGTAATTGATAAAGGGGGGATAGTAGTTCTTGCTATTGGAGTTGCAGTAATTCTATGTCAACAATTTTAAAATTCATGGTATAGATGTGAAAATTGAATCTATACCAGCAGTTTCATCAAACCATCTCTAAATGTTTATGCCAACGGTTTACAAACTGTGGCTATAAACTTGATTACTAAATTTTTACCAAGAGTTTCTATAAACCACAGGTAAAATTATTTTCCAACGGTTCATAAAATAGTTGGTATATATATAAAGGTATTTATATTGCAATGGTGTAAAACCATTCGTAAATAGCTAAACGAATGGTTATCGAAATCCTTTGGTATAAAATGTTGTAAGATGACATACCCCAACGGTTTATGAATAACTGTGGGGATTAGTCTATCCCCAAGGCATAGTAGCCAATGTTTTGGACAACCATTGGTATATATTATACAAATAGTTGTCCAGCCTATACCAATGCTTTAAAACCATTGGTATATCATTTATTTCTAGTAGTTTTTATATGTATTCTACTTCTGAATTTGTTTCTAGAATCCTTTAGGGATAGATAATTGATACATTCCAAAATAAGCATGATAGATTATTCTTTCTTTTCTTCTAATTGTATAATAAAATATACTCTAATTCATTACTTGGTAAGGATTCAATTAATTATATACCCTTAATTAATATCATATTAAAAATGATGAATTGTAAATAAGATTTTTTTACACATCTGTTATAAAATAAACTTTTAATGGATCATGATATCCATTAAAGGTTAGTGTTTTTATTTATATGAATTATTTTACCACCATTTATTCAACCAATTTCTAGACATTTACATAAATAATAAATGGATTGAAAAGGGAAAACTTTTATTCAGTAATTTAAATAATAAAATGATGGTGTAAACTCCAACATTTTAGTAATAACACCAAATGTCCAATATTAATCATTAAACCCTAAATCTCTTCAGAATATAGTATAATCAATTATTATAGAAATTTTATCATAAATTAAAAAAAATACAATAATTACCCATTGTTCAAAGTAGACACAAACCCTAAGGATTATATATGATTTTGAGGTAGTTTGATATCATAGAAACATCACTAAATATTCCTTCCTTAGAGACAAAATTGTGATGAATGATACATTATAAATCATTGATTTAAACAAACTAAATTTCTCTAATAACATATTTCACATGAATGTCCCATGATTGAATCACAATTGATTCTCATGAACTTCATAATGCTTATAATATACAAAGATAGCATTAAAAACACTATTATTAAATTATCATGTAAATATATGAATATTATAACATTTGTTTAAATAGTATATGATCTCATTATATATGAAAAAAAATAAATCAGTGATTTTTTTCTCATTCATTCATGATATTGATGACCTTTATATTTTCACTTTTATAAACTTCCACTCCTTTTAGAGTTTCACAGGATGTTTTATTCTATAAACATAACATGTTTTAAGTTTCATCATTCCCCTCTTCTCATAATTTTCCTAGTCCATAGGAATCCATTTTTTCCCATGACTTCCTTTAGAAATATATGGTGTTTATAATTCATTCTCTATCCCTGTCGAACATAATAGAAACTCATTCCATAATATGTATGTTTTAGAAACTAGTTATCTTTAATGGATATGGTTAAGTCAACAAAAAAATCATCAATAATATTGTATATATTATGTATGTAGCCCATAGCATTCCTTTATAATATTATAAATTTTCTATCATATTAAAAAACACATCCCTCCTCTATTACACATAATTTTATCAATCTCCATTCGATATATGTTTTTTATTATAAGAGATAAATATTTATCAACAAAAACAACCTTAATGGGTTTTCATTTAATTCCCACTATATCCACCTACTCTTATTTGGAATCAATGAAAACCATTTATACATATCTCCTATAGAAAATTATTTTTTCATAATAATCCTTTATTTTTCATTGCATCCCAAAGGAATAAGTATATTTTTCAATATAAATGATCAATATCACTTCTATAATTGGAATACCTTTTAAATTTATTTTTTGGGGATTCTATTACATAATGAAATCCTTAATAAGTGTTACACACATTGAAAAAAATGTTTCTCTATTCTGGATTTTTAATTGTTCATAACCTCATCTATTTTCGTCAATTAGGTTATGATATTCTTATGTCAAACTATCAATGAATTGATTTTATTATAATGGAAAGATCTACATTGATTACTTGTGTAGAAATTATTCCCATTTACTCATCTAGAAACCATCCAAATATAAAACAAAATAAATATTTTTATTATAGAATCATTAATCTTCAACCAACACATAAAAATACATAATATTCATTAAACATAATAGGTGTCTATTTAAATAATCATATTATCTATGTTCTTCTAAAATATAGTTCTAATGGTTCCAATAAAATTTTATTAGATACAAACAATAGAAACTAATATACTAGAAACCCAATGATGGTGTCTACATTATTACATTAGTACAAGATAACAGTGATTACACAATAAGGGAAAACAATTTATTAGTATTGATAGACAACAACATACATGATTTCTATGTTACATTGTAAAAAAACCTAATATGAAAAATTTTCTTTCATACTTAAAGACCACTAGTGGATTAATTATTCATTAAAAAGGTAAAGGGAAATATAATAAATTAATCATTCAAATTCTCTTTACGGGAATAAATATTACCGAAGATGTAATGTATAGACAATGATTAATTATATGATGGGGTGAATAATCAATAATAATTACATTCAATCAGTAACTTGAGAATGAAATTTATAAATATATGAAACTAAATACATTTTTAGTGATAAATAAAATTTAACTAACGGAAATTTCTAGTGACACACAATCACGGTCTCACCAAAAAGACCTCAACTAAGACATCATGAACCTAGAAGTGAAGGCCTTTGAAAATTTATTTTCATTTCATGTGTAATAATAAAATTAATTCCTAGCTAATGTGTCCAAAAGTTTTTCCTTAAGAGACCTATCAATGGATCAATGGAATACCCAGATCAAAGACCCATCAATCACTTTCACATTTCTAGTTCTTTAATTATATAATAAATTAATAATATAATTTATAGTTTTTACTCCTTATATATAAATAAATATAAATATTGAATCATAAATATGAAACCTCAATATTCCTAAGTAAATTATGAAAATATGTGTCAATTAATTGAAATTCTATATTTATATGGTAAAAGTTAATGATGATATTGATCATATCCATGATATTGAAAATGTTGGAATGAAGGAAAAAATATTTTTTTATGAGTAATGGAATGTGATAGAGAACATAAATTAATGAAATTGAATGTTCAAAAAATAAGGTGTTATCCATAAATCGTTAAAATAGGTCAATCATCATAATCACATTAGAAATAACGGTTTGAAATAATGGAAAGAAATTTGAAAATTATTGAGAAATATATGAATGTAAGATTTAAATTAAATTTCCTAAAAAATTTGGTAAATATTGGATTATACTAAAGTTATAAATTAGTTCTAAAATTTGTTTCAATCTATTTTAAAATAATTCAATTTTACATTAATATAAAAACTAAAATATCATATAAATATGGAAACTTATTTGTTTTTAAACCAAATTAACATATATAGTATTATAAATAGTGAATAATGGTCATTGGTCTCTGAAAATTTAGTCACTCTATATACATTAAAACAATATTCCCTTTACACATTTGTAATATAAAAAAGATATAAAATCATTTAAATGACTACATTTGAACCATTGAAAATAAATTCAATGGTAATATAAGAATACAAATTCCAATCATTAAAAAGTAGATAAAATGTTCTATAAAAAAGTTTTGAAGAAAAATAAGTCCGAGAGAAAAGAGGGAAAAGGTTGAAATTAAAGTATTCTATTGGTAATTGCGTACCAAGGAGGGAAAAAGATGAAAAAAATAATATAAAAACATGTAATAAATAGTGGATAAGATAATATACGTGGTTTAATATGATATGTAGAATATAATTCTTCTAAAATAAATTTGATCTCAAAAAATTCCAAATAATAGTGGGATATTAAAATAAATCGTTGTAGTTCTAATTACTTTTATTTAAAAACACGTTTAAAGATATAAAATTAATTGAATCTTAAAAAAATTAATATTTTATTTAATGATTTAATATTTCAATTGGTATGTATATAAAAAATAAAATTTTTATTTTATTTAAATTACCTCTCATTGGAGATGAATTTTGATGATGAACCCATTCCTTGGATTCCTTCATTATCACAAGCATTATATCCTCATGATTAATCAAGTGAAATTAATTAAATAGATTATTAACAACACATTCAATATTTATTTCATTATTTTGTGTATATATTATAATTTATCATTAATTCAATGAATATTTCATATTTATGTTTACCACTTAACGTTTCATGGTCAATTTATCCAACAATAATAGATATTTTAACAATGGAAAAAATAATTAAAAGATAATTAAATCATCCATATAATGTTTATAATAATGTGAATATAAATTATTTCACTCTATACCACTATAAAATCCACCATGAATTGTTGCAATTGGAAAAAAAATCACCACGCTTCATGGTGGTGTTAGTCAACATGTATGTCTGAATGATGTTATCATTACAAAATACCAGGAAATGTGAAAATGTAAAATATATATTTTTTTCTAGATTATTAATTATTTCTTATATACCATATATAATTAATAATCCTATTATTATGAAAAACCATGTAATGTAGTAATGAAATTTGAATAACACTGCAATGTTGATATGGTAGGATGTGTGTACTAATTGACAACATTTTCTATTTTCATAGGATGCAAAGGGGATAAATATTGATGTACCATTAATATAACAATATTTATGGTGAATATAATTATTTTATTTCATTATTATGGTTATTTAATATTTAAAGGAGGTTTGAGAAAGAATAAACTCTAAAAATCTACATTAGAAAATTTACCTCCTTTAATTTCTATCATAACCCTTAATAAAGTGGTATTTTGGTGAGAAAACTACAAGAAAGACATGAAGAGGGTTATGGTAAATTATTATGGTATTATTTGGTCAGATTCTATCATATTACTAGTGTGTAAAATAGAGGAGGTGATGTTCCCTTTTATAAGTGTGATTGGTAAAAATCCTTTATTTATAGGCAAAGTTAATATATTACATGTTTACGACTCATGTTATTTGGATATGAAGTGTCATAAATCTAATATAAGGAGATATGGTCTATATAAATTAATGTAATAAAATTTAGACAATATTGAGTCTGAATATCAACCATATATATTATATTATCACCCTCATTAACCCTTTTAACTTTAACCAAGTTATCCAAATTTTTATACCTTAAGGGTAATGAATGTAATATTCAGAATTTCAAGAGGATTTAGCCAAAAAAATCATTATATACTGTTATATTTTACATAATATATATATGAATGGATTTTTATACTATTATAAATATTTATAATAAATTTTCAACATTAAATAAAATTTATTTCCATTTTTAGGACTATTCACAAACTTGACATTTTGTACATCAATATAAAAATATAAGTGAGATTTAAATATATTAATATCACATGACATTAAAATTATGTATTACATTCATGGGAAATTATTAAACAAATAATTATTAATTTTAATATTTTTTAAAATTATTCATAAGATATTTCAATTATATTTAGTGGCACTATATAATCATTGTGTAAATGTTATAGGTAATTATACCATATCTAAAACAAATAATAAATTCATATATTAAATGTATATTTTTATTATAAAATTTTATCAAATAAATGCATTAATATATCATTTTAATCAATAGTCAACTCATGAAAACATAATAATTGAGAGTGATTGAAATTTTCTATTTTCTCATGACTTATAATAATATAAAGGTAATAATTAGAGGAATGTATTAAAATAATGAAATGTCTTCATAGATATGATGATTAGGTCTGAAATATATACATACATTAAAATTAATGTAATTGTATGGGATATTTCATATACTTATCTGATAATTTAAACCTTAACCAAACTATATTACCCTTTACCATAGTGATAATATATTTCACTAATTATAAGTAGTTGTGAAAAAAAATGAAATTAAACTTATTAAGTAATTTGAATAATATTATTCTGCCATGGAAGACAATTTATGTTACATAATTTTTGGATTTTTAAAAAATAATATTTTAATATAAATACTTGAAACATATAAAAAAATATTCATAGAAAAATACCTACTTTAATAATATGTATTATTTTATACTTAAATCTGCTATAATATTTATTATCGTGAAATTATTTATATTATTATTTATTAAATGAATCTAATTTTACAATTAATAAAGTACAAAATATATTTTGGCATTTAAGTTTATTTATTTATTGTTGGAGATGACATTATTTAAAAAATTTGAATTTATCACTTATTAATTATTTTTATAAAAATACGCACCATATATCATATAATTATATTTTAATATTTATTTATAAAATTATATCAATTTTATAAAATAAAATTTCTAAAACTGGTTGAGTTAATCATAATATCAATGTACACTATGAGAAAACCTATTTTGAGGAAAATTTAATTATTTTTTCTATAAAATGAAATTACAATATTTTCATATCTAGTAATAACCAATAGATATAATTTATTTTATTTCATTAAATATATTGTCTCTAAATTTTATTAAAATTCTTATTCAATAGTTATTATATTAATTTATTTTAATAAAAATAATTTTTGTATATAATTATGTTTTCTAAAAATGTCCCCTTTAATCATATTTGATCTTATTCAAAACTAAGTTCTTATATTAATATAATTAATAAGTACAATTATATTAAGGTAAAATCCCATTCATATATTTCAACATTGATTATTTACTATACATATACTTTAATGGAATTGATATGTTATAAAATTTATATATAAATAACGTTTTTAGAATTGTATTTTAAGGTTGATCTAGGTTGGATATTATCTATTTAATAAGATATTTTACATAGAATTCATAAACTAAATTATTGGGTTATTATAATAAATTTTTATTTATTTAAGATATGTAATTTTCCCTATATTTATCTAATGAAAAAGATTAATGCAGTAGGAATGTTATAATAAACTAGAAGGTGTTATCAATCTCCATGTGGAATTCATGGGTGTTGTAGAATATATCGAAATTCAATGGAAGAAAAATAAAAAAATGATAATTAAATACTAAAAGGATCATCTTTGAAGAAGGATAACCATAAGACTAAAATTAACCGACTACAGACTGATTTGGATAATCAACCACCCAATCATGGAGACTAAAAATGATTAGTGTAACTCAAACTAAATATTAAAGAAAATGAAAATTTGTCTGATGAACATAATTTTTATAGGTGGTGGAAAACCAGTACTGTATAAAAAAAATAAAGAATATGTTTTCAATATAATAATAATATTTTAATTATAGGCTAAATTAAGTGGGAAAATGTAGAAAATAGGGAGATATCCTTATGCAGATCAGAAGGGTTTGACAAAATTCATGATGGTAAAAGGGTTCAATACATAGGGATAGGTGGTTTTTTCTGAGATAATGAGTAACAAATTGTAGTAATTGTTAAAATATAAAATAAATAAATATATAAGGTTGAAATATTTTTCACCATCCCCAATACATAAAAAACAAAGACTATGATAGGTGAGACTGCTATAATTTAGATTAATAAGAGTAGTAATTGATTTCCAAAGGATAAAAAATTATCATATATTAACTTAAATTTTAGTAAATATGGAATGGATATTATTGAGGAAATTTCCATTTCATAAATTTACAATTTAATAGATATATGGGCCACACCATGTTATACAATGTTGTAAAAAGAATCTATTTGAGAGGAGATGTGTATAAAAGTTTGAAATAAAGAATGAGACCATATACTTGGACTCTAATAAGATGGTTTGTAGTCGGGGATCTCTATTTGGGGATGAATAGAGAGATTAGGATTTCATTCCTTCATGTAAATATCATACTTCTTAGGATTCAAGTAGATATCTAGTGGTTGTCTTCCATCAAGTGACCAATATAGTGATTCCTTATTTGGAGGGAATAAAGTTAGTGCATCTTGGGAGTGTCAACTGGCTAATGTTGGAGTCCAGAGATCCTGAGTGGTCGTTCAGACAGATAAAAGATCTTACCATCTCATGATGGCTGCTGGAATTAGTGTTGAGAATAGACTAATGGGAATTGGTAGATCTCCAGTCTAGAGTGGAGTGTAGTGTGTTGTGATGGGGATGATTGAGGTAGAGAACGATGTTGGGGCCCAATGTTAAGTGATGAGAACAGAAAATGATATTGTAATGTGCAATACCTCACATGTTAGAGTATGGTTAACAGATCATGGACCACATCAGGATGAGGATGTAGTGGGACATGTATATTGTTCTTCTTGTGAGTCTAGGATGTCTCTTCACCATAGTGTTAAGATCGTAGCGATGAGGGTAGGTTCTTGTAATCAGAATACCAATGAAAAATATTATATTTAAGATGCTGAAAGTGATACAAGAATAATAAATTTTATTCATATTAATTTAGAACTTCTAGATCATATTAAGAATAATGTTGATATATGTCTTCATATTTCTAATGAAGAGGTGATATTTGATCGATTTCAGATTTTAATGTTCTCCATTATTGTAAGGAATGTTCTTCTAATTGGTCGAAAACTTTGGAAAGTAGATGAAATTGTTCCGATGTAATCCTCTATAAGAAAATATTTTTGTTAAAGATGTATACCCATGGGTAGGTGTTTTCTCTTCATCATTTTCCAATCATAGGAAATGAATAACTTTGTGTGGGGTATCAGAAAAATGGATTTAAATATATGTATTATATACCTTCACGAATTAAATTTTAAATTTTACCAATTTTAATTAAAAATTACATGGGCTCAATTTTGGATTAAAATTATTTATCTTAACTACGTTTTTTGGCATCCTATGATTCTTTTATATATTTCCTATACTATTTTTATTCCAATTAAAATATACATATTTGCAGAGGTATCCTTGTTTGGTCATTTATATAGGATCCTGGTGGAGGTTGACATAAGAATTACCATAAGTAAAAATAATATTTTTTAGCATTTAATGATGACTTTCCCCTTGTGATAGAGTATGAATGAATTCCACATTTTGTTAAAACAGTCAATCAATTGTCCATGTTAAAAATTTGTTCCATAAAAATATGATTTGATATTGTTTCCATATAAAATGGAATCATGATACATTTTATCAAAATAAATTGAATGGGCCTAATAATTTGGATGTTGGCGGCAGTTGTGCATCTGACACAAAACCTGTATTTGATGTTCTGGATAATGAATTGAATGGACATTCCTTTTCCTTGGTGATGAGGCCTAGAAATAATTTACAACATGGTATTTTGTTACAAAAAACATGTATTAGTCCTTTCTTTATTGAGAATATGCAATTGGATCCACCTGCTCATAAACATGGTGATGAGGTTTTGAAATAGGACATGTTAGTTTTTGATAATATTTAGACTAATTTAGAAGTTTTGGAGGATTCTTATTCATAGTCTCAATCCGAGAACGGGTGATTTCTTCTAGTGGTGTATAATCCTTAAAACATATAGGATGATGGTCTCAATGATTCTCAAGATGATGGGGTGGTTTCCAGTACATGTTAAATAAATCGAGTAGTGGTAGTCATGCATCTTGTATGTAGTCAGTTCATTATAGAAAGACAATGGTTAGTGATAGTTAGGGACTCACTCTTGATCCATCAATGAGAAGGACATGGATGGAATTTTCTAATGTACCAAATACTATTTCCATCATATCTTCTTCTAATGTGTTAAAGGGGGCCAAAATCCTCAAGATCATAACGTAAGGTAAATCTTAATCTATATGGGAAACTATTGATGACCCAAAATATGTAAATGGCATGACATATTATGGTGTTTAACATCATTTCCTGATGTATGAGGGCATGTTTTTTTATTTGTCCCCAACCATATATTTCTTGTACTTTTATTATTTATTTTAAAAAAATGGTTAGAATAATTTCTTCTAGTTGGACATGTCTAGTTTTCGATTTGTCTCAATGAAGAAATTATTTCGATGTTTATTACATTCAATGTTATAATTATGGACACAAATCTATGTGATTTTAAAACAAAAATGTTAATAGAAAATAATCATGATGTTTAAATATATATAAATACAAATGGATATTATATAATGGGGTTGAGGATCTGATATACCCATCTAAAAGATAGAAAATAATAGTAGGATTATAATTCTCATTCTACAAGAAAAGATGAGCGGATTGCTACTTCTACTACCCAACCTTGAATCCCACATAATGAACATAAAAAGACATTACAATATAGTATAATATATAATTAGATCAAAGATATTATGAAAAATCAATTATAATCATTATTTTGTTACCATAAAAAATTAATTGGAATTAAAATAATTATTAATATGATAATGGAATTATAATAGTAGTCACAAAAAATTTTAATAACGGATCTTTGATGATCATAATGTTCTAAAATACAAAAGATTCTTTTGGTGATATTATGTTTTCAAAAACCATCTATAATAATGGCTAATTTAAAAAGCCCATTTATATGTGTTAACTCAAAAACTATGTTATTGATGATACATTCAATAAAAATATTTGTACTTGATCAAGAATATAGTCAAGAACCTTTTTGGTTCAGGAATGAGGAGAAATTGGATTCTGTATCGTGTGGAAAATCATGAAAGCACATGTCTCATTAATATTTTAAAAGAGAGTATCTTATATCACTGATGAAAGGACACATACAATAATAGATCATAGATAATATATCTAAAAACAATTTCTGTGGACATTATAAAACTAATCTGAGGTAAGGGAAGTAAATTTTAGTAATCTGGGAAAGGAAATGTTATTTTAAATCCTTATTAGTTTAAAACAATCATCACATATTTTCTTAATCTAGTTCACCCTGACCTGGGAAGTCTAATGAATATATATGGAATACGTGTTCAATAATAATTCATTAATTTAATTAATGGATTAGTAAAGTGGAATGTTCTTTATTAAGATAATTAAATTGATAATTCTTAGAGTTCATATAGATTTATCTTTTAAGAGTTGAAAATTATATAGGATGCACCATTAAAATTGAATGTTTCGGAAATTATACGGAATACAAATCAATTTAGTTTTAGAACTACCTTGAATATCAAAAAAGTTAATATTAGGATTTAATTATAATAAATATGTTTTATAATGGATTCATTTGATTGGGAAATATTATTATGAATAATATGTACAATACATTACTTATTAATGGTGGAATATGTCACCAGTCTTGGAATGTGATAATACATGTCTTTATATACATATAGATTCAGGAATTTTTAATCCTTGTGTAGGATAGAACACAATTCTAAATTTATTATTTGAATAATACCTCATTGAGTCATTTATGTGTATTTAAAATGAGAGGGTACATTGAAAACATTGAATGAAATTACGGATATTATTGTGACAATTATAATGAATTAATATTCTTATGCTTCTCAAAGAATATAAAGGACTACAAATATTAGAATCTTATGATAAGAAAAATAATGTAGTGAAACGAATACATGATAATTGAGAAGAATGGAGTGAATAAATCAAGAGGCTAAATCACCAATTTATTCTATAAGGAATAATGGGAATAAAATGAACTTGGTATAAATATAGAAATTTTTATAGATTTGTATGAATGATAAGGACAAAAAGGCTAAAATATATGATTAAATCATAATTCAATAAGTGAAATTGGAACCCATAGGAAAAATATATGAATGCATGTAGATTTATTAAGACAAATATGAGATATATATGAACTATCTCAAACATATAGAATGAGGAATATTAATCATGATACTATATTTTCTATAGGGGAACTAATATAATTGGATTTATAGGTGAATGATGAGTAATTGATTTATTTTAGGAATGATGAATTAGATCAAAGAAAAATGAACCAAACATGGATGTTTATTAAAATTGTTGATAATTACAATGTAACCATAATGATTTGAATATTTCTGAATGTTTCTTGATGAAAAATGAATTGTTATCAGAATTACAACATGTTTGATATTCAAAATTCCTGTGAAATTTATTGACACTGATGTTGACGAAACATTTAATCAATTACAAATATTGGATTCTATTATACTTTTTTAACTATGGAAGATATAAGAGGTTTATTAGTTTATAAAATGGTATTCATGATATAATTATTGAATTGTATCCTAAAAGATAATGTTTATATTGACCAACCTATTTAATTTTATATTGGGACTGATGAAACTATGGTGCATATTTTAAATAAGTCAATGTATTGCCAAAAGAAGGTATCCTGAGTTTGGTATGATTAGAAATGTTCACCATTTTTTAATATAGAATTCATAAGAGTTTGTTTCAACTATAATAACTATAAGAATATATCCAACTAATAATAGTTCATTGTGACAATATGTGAGGTTGAAATCAATTTCAGAAAAAGTATTTAGAGATCCATGGTATAATTTTATAATAATGCAAGATCACAATTTTTATAATTCAGGATTAGTGAACTAAAATATCTAATCAGAATATATGTTACTCAATTTAATGTATATACATTAATAACTCATGCTATGTATACAATATAATTACTAAGTGAATTGGAAATGTCTGGTTATGAATATATTCCAACTCCAATTGTGGTTGAAACTAAACATGTAAAATAAATGATAAATATGGTGTGAAAATTACACTCTATATTATAATTTTAAAATGGTGGATGCATATGAAAGAATAATGACCAGATATATTTTATTCCACATTCTTCGAAAACCTTTTTCTAAGTAATGTTTTTGAAAAAAAATATTACAAGAATGAATCAAATCATGAGATACACCTATAAAACTCAAAATGATTGGTTTATCTACAGTGTTGAAAATGATCATTAAATATTATTATTATTTACATAGGATGGATTGGTTATGTATAAGTCCATAATTAAATTGATAAAAATTCATTTTAGATTAAAATAATTATGTTTCCTTGATATGATATAAACTATAGATAGTAAATCAAATTAAATATATAGATAAATATATATTTCTAATTAATGAATGAAAATATGTCCTCTATATGAAACAACACATATAAGATATTAGTGAAGAAGTGTAATAGACAATAATTATATTATATGACATAAGAAATAAATTGGTAACCCAAAATATTTCATATATAAGTCTCATAATGTCATCATATAATAAGATACTACATTATCATAGAGATGATAGATAATGGGTTTCTCAAAATAGAGATTTCTATATGTACTCAAAAAATCGAAGATATCATGACCAATGGATTAGAAACATGAATATTTGTGATGCATTGGTTTAACATATGTGTTCAACTACATCATATATATTGGTGATGTTTAAACTTTCCCCTCTATTATTTAAATATAATTAATTTTCTATTTCTTTTCAATTTCAATTTCAGTATTATTTTTGGGTTTATTATAAATGCGGGTGAAATGAATATAAAATTCAATTGATTATACCTAAAACTCAAGAGAATCATAAGTGATATTTGAGTTGAACTATAATTTTTATGGGGAATATATTTTATGGTATTGTGGTGTATGTGCGATACATTTGTAATGTTTTTTTTTCAAGAATTAAGTTCAATGAGAATGAATAAAAGGTTCTTAAAAGGACACATAATTTTCATACATTGATATTACATCTTAATAGATGAATATTTATTATATAACATTATGATACATGCTATAATTGTAATGTTTTATTGTCTTTTGAATCATGGATTCATAAAAAGCATGCACATATGAGATCTACATCATATACCACATAGATATATCATACTCAAAAATGTTCTTCATGTAATGGGGAAAATGTAAAATAAGGAAGGGTGAGAACCAATGCTTAGTATGGGTAAACATGGGATACATCAATCATTGGATTATATAGGGATTATAAGTGTATGGTAAAATATTTGTGTCAATTATATCAATGTAAAATCAACCAACAAAAAAAATAATTTATTATAACCTCCAATATCAATTCATATATTGAAGAATGATCAATAATGGTGTAAAAAAGTAATAATTATATAATGTTATTAACATAGGCACGTGTGATCATTTGAATTTCAAACAATAATATTTTAGTCTATATAATCATAATCATGTCCATGCATAATCATTTGTGGATAATCTAAAAATGTTGATAATCATGATTCAAATTTGGAACAAATATAGTCATAATTAGGTCCACAAATATTTATCTGATCATAGATATAAGGAGATCATACTCATGAAACAATAAGAGAACAACATTATACAAAATAAATCCACTCATATATTTATTATCTTAGTATATTGGAATATCACTTGATCCAATATATTAGAGGTAATTAATAGACATAACTGTTACATAATAATAATCCATTAATATAAATCCAAGTGGATTATAAAAAAATCATCACACTATCACATCCTAAACAATAGAAAACAAGTCATTTTTATAAACATCATATATTAATAATAAATGACCAACTAGATAATGATTATGCATGGTATTGTTATATAATTTCCCTTAAAAATAATCATTGACATCAATTGGTGTTATAATAGATTGAAAACTACTTAAAATAAAACAAGCATATTTCTTGATGAAAATACCCAATTAATTTTTAATCACTTATTAAAAACCAAAATATTTCAAAAATATTAATGAAAAAATTTTATTTTATATTAAACATAAATTAATATAATGAATCCTCCTTTCATTGAGTGAAAATTGATTATTAAAAATTCCATTTATAGAGTAATTGTTAAAATAAGGATTTATATAACATTATTATAAAATTTAAAAAAACTCACTTGGAAAATTCTATAATAATTCATTATTTTTTCTTTGAATTAAAACATAAGGAAAAATAAATTAAAAACAATCATATATTAATGCTAGAAAAATCCTTGATTTTTTTAATAAAACATTGGAAAATAAATAAAAATAATCTCATGAAATGTGTAAATAAATCATTTTTCATAATAACTTTTCCCCAAATCATTTTATGAACCAAACATAGGTAAATGATTATATTATTTGAAAAGTATATGAATATAATGGGTGATGAAAAAATAATGTTTTTTATCAGATAAGTACAATTTAGTATCCTCAAGTGAAATTCAATAATAAACAATCATAATCAAAATGGTATTAAAACATAAATCCATTAATACATTGGTATTATCTCAATAATAACCACAAGAAATTGTTTTTACTAATTTTTATTTTATATTCCCAAAAATTTCGTTATAATAATTATAATATTAATCATTTGGAATTATATACATAATACAAAAGTAACATGTGTTGAATATGGAATATACCCTACAAAAATAAATATGAGACTAGAAATCCCACTACCATAAGGTTGACTTTTGTTGAAAGAAATATCACATATTTTTTAATAAATATAAATATATTAAAATAATATAAGACAATAAATAAAATATTTATTATTTATTATATTTTTGTTTATATCATTTTGAAACCAATTTATAGACAATTCTATAATAGAATAATCATTTTTGGCTGTAAATTGTTAATTTTTTCCTTGGATGTTGTGATTAGATAATTTTAGTCATTATACATTGATCATGATTACAAAATTCAAAAAAAATATCAATCATACAAATATTATATTTTTTCTTTATATATAAATTTATTATCATCGATAAATTTTAGTGTTTGAAAAATGTGTTACACCATTGATAGAGATGGTAAGACGTACATAGACAGAAGAATTTTCTTCATTTTATAACCATAAGAAATAATCAATAATAAATATTAGTTTTTTATTTTATATCTATAATTGTTTTCATAATTAATATGAAAAGGTAAATTAAAATAATCTTTATTACTATCCATGAAATGTTGAACAAAAAAACGAATCACATCACTTTGTGAAGGTGGTAGTTCACACAGACACTGGACTAGTGTTGTAATTTTCAAATAGTTGAAGAAAATATGTAGATAAAATATGGATAATAAATAATTATAATAATGTAATATATTTCACATTAGACTATTAAATCTATATTTAGAAAAAAAGATTTTTTATAATGATGGAAAATTATTTATATAGCTGCATGTATGTGTCAGTCCACATATATGCACAAGTGGTAACATAATTTATTATTTGATGGTAATGAGGGTATATAATGTTTGTTAGATAATTATTGTAGAATTTAATTATATTTTGGATATATAATATATTATGTTTTTTATTATTAAACATGATTTTGAGGAGGTAGAAAAAAATTTATCTGAAATATGTTGGTAAAGATTATTAACTCTTATTCAATATGTCTACTTTATATCCCTTTATAAGGACCACTAGAATGGTATTTTAAGAAGACCAGATCATATAATTAATAGATATTGATTTTTATCAATTAAATTTTATATGTTTATTCAATATATATCACTCCTGAATGTGTAATGAAAAGTGATAAAACATTTCCTACTATATTTGAGGGAAAGGACACACATGGAATAAATAAAAGATTTTAAATAAGAATCATATTTCTCAATAATAATTCATCCAAATAGAAATTAACTCAATGAAAATAGGATATGGTAAAAATTAAGAAATATTTTGACATTTAGGTATTTTTAGATTTTATCTAAAATTATATCATCTAATTTAACCGCTTGTATAACCAATTTTAAACATAACTGTGGTAAGACGTTTTGAATATTAACATGTCCTGAAATTACATATAATGTAAAATTAGATCATTAATGAAAATGGGATTTATATTTAAACTATTTATCAGATCACATGACATTTTTCATGGTGTTATGACTTTTTAAATAATTTAATAAAATATAATTTTTTTAGTAAATTTAATTAATAAAATTTAGACACTATTAATTTAATTTGACATTAAAAATATCGAAATTAAAATGGAATTTTAATATAAACTATTAAAAAATAAAATATAAATTTTATTAATTATAATATTTATGTGATACTGTATTTCATCCAATAATATTACATTTTATTTGTTTAAAATCATTTATATTGATTTATATAATATTTGTGAAAAAACTTTTTTAATTTTATGGATGAATTTATGGTAATTATACGATTAAAAAAAATCCAAAAAAAAATTACCCACATAAAAATAATTCCCTTATGTTAGAAATAAACTTATATACTCATTTATAACATAATTTTATACCAATGTCATCATATAAAATATATTAAAATCATGGGACTGAAATTTTGAAATTTTCTTTTCTTAAAATAATATAAATGTCATTATCAATGAAAAATGACACCAAAATTAAATATTTTTATTTGGTTTATATATGGTCATTTTTAACCTATAAAAATAATTAATAGAACATTTTCGGTTGATTTTGAGAGATTATCTCACAATTTTAACAATATTTTACCAGTTTTTTCTTCATTGATGCGACAAATATTTACCACAATTGCTATTTAGGAAAACCTAAAATAAAAAAATATATATATATTCCAAATATGAACCTCATGATTCCCAATATGTTATCCCTTATTCATGATTTAATATCTAGAATTTTAAGAAATAAATTTTATTGTTAATGCATCTAAGGAAAAGAAAAGGATTTTTTACCAAAATTTCTTTCCACCATAAATATTAACTAATATAAATATAATAATTAATACCTATAAAAATGGAAATAAATATATTGTTGGAAATAAAAATGAACATTTATCTCTTTAATAAAAAAACATAATGTATTTTTTAAATTAATTTTATTAATTAAAATAAATTTGATTATTTTAAAAATTAGAATTATTTTCTATTCAACATAAAATCAATCCTCTCAGAAAAATTGAATAATTAACCCACAATTATTTTTTATATTATGATTTCCAAATTTTTTTAATTTTAAAAAATATAATTTCAACATTTTGAGACAATTAATTATAATTACCCCTCAAAAATCATACAAAATCATTATTGAAAAAATAAATTTTTGAAGCATAAATTAATTTCACATAAAATATTGTGCATGAATAATATGAATGGAAGAATAAATTTTTTTGAGTAGGACCATTATTAAAATATTTAATAAAGAATTTCACATATTAATTCATGAAAATTCAATGTATAGGTTATAACATTTCCATAAAAGTATTTTTATAACATATCTCATTTCACTTAAAGTTCAAGGTTACAAGTTAATATTTCTATTTAAGCTTACTATTTTTTTATAATAATATGTTGGGGTGTCACATACACCCATTTAATAAATTGAACCCTTGTAGTTTTATATCAGAAATCAAAGGTTTATTATTTTTAAAATAACATTGTTTTAATCCCACAACATAAAAAGGGATAATAACACATACTTCAAAAATGAAAAGTAGGTAATATAATGGCTATCTCAAATAAAACACAATGGATTCCCATGTGAGGAGATAAATGGTGGGATGTTACAATATTATAATGTAGGATTGTGTAATTATCCACAGACTATTATATAGTAATAGAGGACAAGTTAATGAGAATTTGTTTGACAAAAAAACCTTAAATAATTGAGGTGTGAAAAGACCATGAATTTATTATAAATATTGGTAAAATGATATAATATTCAATTCATGACCGTATTCATAAATTATAGGGATTCTCTTTCCATCATTATAGAGAACATTATAAAACACACATACGTTGAATATTTTTATTTCATAAAAATAATTTAATCTATTTTTTGTGAATTGATAAATTTATAATTCATATCTTAGTCAAATAAATTGAAATTGATGATGATTCTTTCAAAATAGATTCACTAAAATTAACTTTTATCAAATAATAATATCAATAAAATAATGAATCGTTATTCCCTTATTCTCTATATATTTACCAAAAAGAAAATTGATAAAAGAAGTTATCCATTTTTGATACATTAATATCTAGAACCTCCAAAAGTACACATACAGATTTACGTAATGTCATAGATAAATATTTTACCATAAGAAACCAAAAAAATATGTCTAAGAAAAATAAAAACCCAAAAATTCAAAATACATGATAATTTTTCATAAACATTAAATTTTATCCTCAAACAACAGGACGTAACTCACAATGTCACATATCAAACATGTGAATAAAATGATTATATATTATTATTAAAATCATAATGACAAGAATTTATATATAACCTCGGTTAAAAAATTTGTTCTTCTATAAATTGACATTATTAATTATATTACATAAATCATAAAATGCATTAAATATCATCAAATATGGAATAAATATTTTGAAATCAAATCATAAATAAATATCAAGTTCACTAAGATAATTAAATTTACTTTGATTATATTAGTATTATATTTATCCCTACTAAAAAGTATTATCTCAAGATCAGTCACATATTAAAGGTTAAATTTCCCTTAGTTATTATTTTTACAATAATTTAAATTTAGTAGAAAATTTTTTTCGTGTTTATCGGTACCACTCAAAATATGATTTAAAATCCTCATGAAAAACTATTGTAGAAGAATAATTAGATGTTTTAAGATTCTTATAACCTTAAAATGACATCGATTACTTAATTAAAGAAGATAGAGATACTTTTGTTGACTTTTATTGATAGGATATTTTTGTAGTTATTGGGATTTACGAGACAAGTAAATGTTAGGTCTACTCAACAAAAATCACACTATGATTTGGTTCTCATTAGGGGAATTCCTAATTAGAAATTTTTCATGTGTTCCCTGTAGATTAAATGGATCAATTTTTGTATATTCATATGGACTTATGATTTCCATATAAAGTTTCACACCACTTTAGGGGCAACCTCGGTCTGTTTTGTGATGATCCAGACTCTCTTGGTCCTTCCCTTTGCCAAAATCCGGGTTCTAAAGTAGTGGCGTCTTGGTGAGATCGATCGGGGAGACCGATCGGCGAGACTGATCGGTGAGACCGATCGGCGTCACCCGGCCTTTTCACGTTGTTTCCAGTAGCACTCCTTTGCGTAAATGGGGATTTAAACCCTATTCTGACTCGTTTAAGCGTTTTTTTAAGACCCGTAATACCCATAAGAGTTTTAATGAAATACTTCATCAATTCATGAGTCGGCATAAGCCACCCGACCCCCTTTTTGTGACGAGTGGAGCCCCGTGGTCAACCCATGACCCCCGCGCCTTATGCGGTTTAGCATTTTCACCTCAACCGTCCCCAGCTCTTATAAACTAAGGGTTAGCCATGGTTTCTACTTTCCTCGATCATGGCTTTTCACAAACAGCTTCTGGTGCATCGGGCACATCGTTATCCGTAAAGTTCTGCGCCCCCGGCCTAAACGCTGATTATCTATCAACAAGTAGGGAATTTCTCCTTCGTCTCTCTCTTTTGTGTATCATGCGGGGTGGGCGTGCTTTTGATCCTGTATAATTTGGTAAACTAGACCTAATTAAAGATTATAAATGAATTCTATAAAGAAAGAAGAGAGGGGGACTGTGATTGTTGATGTTGATTCTTCTATGACCATCTTTTTGAGTTGTGTTGGCTTATGCCTCCTGAAAATCGTGGCCGTTGGTGGTCGTTGTTTGTGCACTAATGAACCCTGTTGATGTTTTAAATGGCTTGGTTGTGATTGTAAACTCCTGCTGTGAAAAGTGAATCGGTTAATCATGTATATCCGGCAGAATAATTGAAAGCACCAGGATCAACCCTTTTGTGATAACTCCCGTCTATAACACACGGAATTTGAATCGTGGAGTTTGTTAAGTCGTTTAAATCTGAAAATACCGGAAATCCTTGACTTGTATTGGTGGTGGTGGTTGGTTGTTTTCCTTTTGGGACGATTGCTGGAGATGTGGTAGGGGATGGGATCCCCTGTTCTTTTATACTCTCGGTGGTTGTGTGAATTTGGGGATGGGATCTCCTGTTGGTATGGATTCGGTGGTTTTCAGTTTTAAATCCGGGTGGTTACTTGTTTATATCACGAATTGGGGTGGAATCCTCTGTTGTCGAGAACCAGGTGTGGGCGTTTTGGTTGATGTTTGACTGTTTACTTTCCTGTACTTATGCCTATGCTTACTAGTTGCCCTGTAGTGCTTAAACTACACATTATTACTTAACGTGAAATAATAAAGGGGAAAAATGGGTTGTTAGCGTGAGTTGTAACTCGGACTTTAGTGCTGTTGTGATCTGTAAGCTGTTTGAAGAAAACCCTAGCTTGGGTGAGTGCTTATTACCCTATATATATATACTTGTATCTTTGTGTTTCTTATTCGCGCCCCACCCAAGTTGAGCACTTAGTGTCGAACACCCCCATTTCATGGGGGAGGTTGTTTTCCCAACCCTATTCATAGTGGCTGGTTATTAGCTCCTTTTATGCTCCCTTTCCAGGATAGCCCAAGTATCTTCGGGCAGGATGTGATGGCCTGAGGTCCATTATTAGCCCAAGAACCTTCGGGCGGGGTAGTGTGGTGGTTGGCCAGGTGTGTGCGGCAGGGGGTTTCCCAAGTGTCTTCGGGATGAGGCCCAGGTTTCTTCAGGCATGGAAGTGGATCCTTTGGCCCATGTGTCTTCGGGTGCAGTGGTGGTTGTTCTGGCCTAGGTGTTTGCAGGCACGGTTACGTGTGACAGTTGTGGCCCAAGTGTGTGTGGGCGGGATTCAGCAGTGGGACTATGTGCGGTTCAGGCCCAGGTGTGTGCGGGCGTGATTTCGGCAGTGGGACTGCGTGTGGTTATGGCCAAGGTGTGCGCGGGCGTGTGCGGCAGTGGGACTACGATGAGAATGGCGGGATTCGTCTGATGCGTAGGATGTCTCAATAACCAGTGGGAAAGTGGCGCGGGGTACCCAAACATCGATGTGTTCTTATTATATATATTACTTGACTTGCGTTATTTGGGGAGTGTGCCTTGGTGAGGCCTAGGGTGGATAGTTTACCTTGATAGGTGTTTGGTTTACTCCTTTTCTCACGGGACATTAGTACATTCCCCCACTTGTGCACGAGAGTCTTTGGTTTTCTCTACTGAGTGTACTTGTATGCTCACCCTACGTATATAAAACTACTTTTAGGTTTCCAGGAGGACTTCGGGGATCACGCAGTACCTTACTATCTCAGACCTTTGGAGCAGTTGCAGTTGTTGTTTTCTTTTCCATTGGTACTTATCTTGTAGTCACCTTTTTGCACTTTGTGGCCTTTACTTTTGAAACATGCATGTGGTAATGGTTTACTTTTGGATTTACTTTTCTTTCTACCTTGGTGTTGTTGGTTTTTCTCCTCCTTATCTCTCGATCCTATAAAATAAAAAGGGTAATGTCTTCCATTTTCGATAAATTTCTATACCCTTGGTGCTAGTCGCCACTCCGGGACCTACTGAAGGCGGGTTTCGGGGGTCATTATCTCTCCTTAAACTTAACGAAGGAAGTTCTTGGCAATCTGCTGACCCTTCCCTCCTTTTGGTGAAGGCGGGTCGTGATAGAATGGTATCAGAGCGAGGTTGGTTGAGAGATAGGATGGAGTCTGGAGTAAGGCATAGTGAGGATTGTATGGGATGGTAAGGAAACAGTGTTGGGTGAACTTGGCGCGTGAATTAGGCCAGGGAAGACTGGCTAGGACACGGGATTTTTGGGCCCCCCGTGATCCGATGCAAGGACTCTGGACCTACCTAACGACCAAGTGAGGCCACACTGATTACAGGGTAGAGACCCTAGGAAAGTTACATGCATCATAATGACTTGTGTTCTTGTGTTTCTGGGATGTCGTGGGAGTTACGAATAAATAAAATTTCTAAGAAGTTTTAAGAACGATATTATGCACTACTTGGGCTTAGGCATTCCTTGTTTACCTTGCAACTATGGCACCTGGAAGGTGACCACATGTGGTACAGGCGATCGAGGCCTCGGAGACTACTTTGGCCAATCGGAAGAGAGCAGATCGAGAGGAAGAGGACGACCAGTGGCAGAAGACTCTTCAAGACTTCCAGCGACAGGCCCTTGAGAAGTATGAGGGAAACAGCTCCGATATGAAGACAGATGGCTGGCTAGAGGATCTTGTTATAGCCTTCGGCTTGATTCGGGCCCCGACCGAGTACTGGGTTCCTCTGGCCATTATCCAGATGCAGGGAGCGGCACGTTAGTGGTGGATTCTTTACCTGGGGGAGAGGAGAGAGTCTGAGGTGGCTTGGGAGGATTTTGAGAAGGAGTTCTGGGCGGAATCCCTCTCCTCGACAATGAAGGCAGAAAAGAGGCAGGAACTACTCTCCCTCTAGCAGGGGAGTATGTCTGTGAGGGAGCTAGGGATCAAGTTCAAGGACCTCCTATGTTTTGCTCTGGACCTCTTTCCCGACGAGGAGTCTCGGAAGATGTTTGGAGGAGGCACTCCGACCCTCCCTCCAGTATGTTGTTACCCCCTTTACCCTGCCGACGTACTTGGAGGTCCAGAAGAAGGCCAAAGTTGTGGAGCGGATGCATGCTCTAGGGGGAGTGTCGCGAGAGGGGTCCAGCTGGGACCATCGAAGGGGAAGGCTGTCAGCACCAAGCCTCCAGCATCAAGACCCTCTAGGTTCTGACCCGCAGGGAGCAGGCCGCAGCTGTTTTAGTGTCGATCCCCTGGCCCTCACCCTTTTCCTACTGGCACGAGAGCCCGAGACCGTGGTGCTTCATCTGTGGGAGCCTTGGGCATCTCCGGAGTCAGTGCCCCGACCGGTTGCAGTACAGCAGTGCCAATCATCCCCAGCACCCTCCCCAGTAGTAGCTTCCAGCCAGACCTTTCCAGCAGCAGTAGTAGGGACAGCGAGTTCCTGCTCCTCCGAGGGCAGACGTAGGAGGAGGAGGCCGACCTCAGGGCGCTCCATAGGGACCTCGACCAGGGCATGGTTTGGGAGGTGGCCGATAGCCGAGGGGCAGGGGAGCTAGGCGTGGACAGTTTCATGCTGAAGAGGCAGTAGTTCCAGCAGGGCCAGAGGTTGTTCAAGGTACGATCAGTCTGTTTAGCACTCTTGCTTATGCTTTTTTCGATACCGGAGCTTCGCACTCCTTTGTTGCACCCAGTCTAGCTCGTTCCATGTTTCTAGATTCTGAGAGACTTCCAATTCCCCTAATGTTGAGCACACCAGTAGGAGGTCAGACCGACTTGTTGTTCGTTTGTTGGGGATGTAGACTCATGATAGGACCACACCAGTCAGTTAGGGATCTTCTTCTGCTACAGATTCAGCCATACGATGTCATCCTAGGCATCGACTGGCAATTTTCTGTGTGCGCCGTCATCGACTGTTTTCGAAGAAGGGTGGTGTTCTCAGACTTGGACAGCCAGCGTGTTACCTTCACCGGCGAGCGGATCAGTCCTAAGGGAAATAGGAGAGAGGAACCTCTCCTCTCCTTGTTGACCGAGCTGACAGTGGAATCAATAGATGCTGAAATGGTGGAAGTACCAGAGATCATCTGTGAGTTTACGAACATCTTTCCTGAGGAGGTGACGACTCTACCCCCTCGACGTGATATCAATTTTGGGATAGACCTGCATCCCGATGTTCATCCAATCTCGATGTCTCCTTACCAGATGGTACCTTCGGAGCTACGGGAGTTGTGGATATAGATTGATGATCTGATGAAGAGGGGTTATGTTCATCTGAGTGCGTCACCGTGGTGTGCTCCGGTCTTGTTTTCAAAGAAGTCACATGGTGGTCTTCGGTTGTGCATAGACTACAGGAGGCTGAATCAGGTGACGATCAAGAAACGCTACCCTCTTCCAAGGATAGATGATCTTTTCGACCAGCTGAAAGGGGCAGGATGGTTCTCGAAGATCAACCTGCGGTCTGGGTACCACTATCTGAGGGAGAAATAGAGCGACATCCCGAAGACAGTGTTCAGGTGCAGGTATGGACACTTTGAGTTCGTAGTCATGCCCTTCGGTGATACGAACGCCCCGGGTGTGTTCATGGGACTTATGAACGCCATATTCTAGGAGTACCTGGATCGGTTCGTGGTTGTGTTCATCGACGACATCCTGGTCTACTCTAGATTAGAGGAGGACCATGCAGAGCACCTGAGGACAGTTTTGGAGGTCCTCCGATAGCACCAGCTTTATGGGACGTTGTCAAAATGCAAGTTCTGGACACGAGAAGTGCACTTCCTCAGGCACGTAGTGTCTGAGCAGGGGGGGTAGCGGTCGACCCATCAAAGGTTGAGGCAGTTTTTTCTTGGGTAGCACCCAAGAATGTGGCAGAAGTCCAAAGTTTCCTCGGGTTGGAGGGTTACTACCGGAGATTCGTACCCAACTTCTCCCGAGTAGCAGCCCCTTTGACGACTCTGACCAAGAAGGACCAGGCTTTCGTTTGGAGTGAGCAGTGCCAGTCAGCCATAAGCTATCTGAAGGAGAAGTTGGTCAGTGCCCCAGTGTTGAGATTACCAGAAGAATGGGTGGCTTATGAGGTGTTCTGTGATGCTTCGGGACAGGGCCTGGGATGCGTTTTGATGCAGCAACAAGGGGTGATCTCTTATGGGTCCAGGCAGCTGCCTTCCCATGAGCGTAATTATGTCACCCACGACCTAGATCTTGCAGCGGTCATTTTTTCACTAAAGTTATGGCAGCACTACCTCCTCGGGGAACTCTTTGTGGTCTTCACGGATCACAAAATCTTGAGGTATATCTTCTCCCAGCGGGACTTAAACATGCGACAGCGGAGATGGGAGGAGTTCTTCCAGGATTACGACTTCGAGATCTCTTATACTGAGGGCAAGGGCAATGCGGTGGTCGATGCCTTGAGCATGAGGACACAGAAGGATGCGGTCCAAGAGTTGGCGGACGCCTGGAAGGCAATGGAAGAGTTGGCTTCCATACACTTGGATGCAACGATGGATAGTGGCAGAGGCTGCCTATATCAGATGACAGTGCAGTCATCCCTGTTTCAGCATGTGGAGGAGTCTCAGTGGGGAGACCTATATTGTGAAGTGATGCGTGACCAAGTTGACCAGGGTAATGCTCCGAAACGATGGACCGAGGATGGTCAGAACCGGATGCTTTTCCAGGGAAGGTTGTTTGTCCCAAAGGCGATGCTCGAAAAAGTTCTTAGTGAGTTCCACAACTCACCCCTAGCAGTACACCCAGGATTTTCCAAGATGTACCAGGGTTTGAAGATGCAGTTTTGGTGGCCCGGAGATAAGAGAGCGGTGGCAGAGGTTGTGGCCAAGTGCCTAGTGTGTCAGCAAGTGAAGGCTGAACACCGAGTTCCAGGCAGCCTACTACATCCCCTATATGTCCCCGAGTGGAAGTGGGATGACATCTCAATGGATTTCGTCACGGGACTACCCAAGGTCCAAGGACGGTACGATGCCATCTGGGTGGTAGTGGACAGGTTGACGAAATCGGCTCACTTTCTGGCGATCATGGAGTCGAGTGTTGTGGATGCTTTGGCACGAAAGTACGTGGATGAGGTGGTGTGGTTGCATAGAGTTCCGAGGTCTATAGTCTCGGATAGGGATGCATGGTTTACCTCACGGGTCTGGAGAGGATTGCAGCTTGCGTTTGGAACCCAGTTACGCCTTAGCACTGCTTTCCATCCCCAGACAAATGGGAAAACAGAGCGCACCATCCAAATCTTGGAGGATATGCTGCGAGCATGTGTTCTGGACTCCGGAGGGTCATGGGTGCAATACTTGCCTCTGGTAGAGTTTTCCTACAATAATAGCTACCACTCTACCATTAGCATGGCCCTGTTTGAAGCCTTCTACGGGAGCCCATGTCATTCGCCTGTGTGTTGGATCGAAGTAGGAGAGGCAGGCATCCATGGTCCGGAGGTGGTGCAGAACATGACAGAGACGGTTCAGCTCATACGGGAAAGGATGAAGGCATCCCAGGACCGACAGAAGTTGTATGTTGATACCAGGAGGAGGCCCTTCGAGTTTGAGGTTGGGGACCACGTGTTCTTAAAGGTCGCCCCTCAGCGTGGGAAGCGGAGGTTCGGCAAAGTGAGTAAGCTTTCTCCCAGATTCATCGGACCCTTCCAAGTGTTGCGGTGGGTCGGTGAAGTGGCTTACCAGCTAGCGTTGCCACCACTGCTACTAAGGATACATGATGTCTTTCATGTGTCCTAGCTCCGTCGGTATCTGCACGACGATTCACACGTCCTTGATTGGGGTGAGCTGGACATCGAGGACGACGTGACCTTTGTGGAGAGACCAGTGGTGATCGAGGATCGCAAAGAAAAGGTGCTTCGCAGGCGAACCATTCCCTTGGTTCACATATTGTGGAGACATTGTGGGCTTAAGGAGAGTACATGGGAGAGGGAAACACAGATGCGTACCCAGTACCCAGATTTGTTTTAAGTTTTGTTCCATGTTGTACCTGTTGTGATAGAACGTTTTGTCTTTTGGCTATGAAATGTACTGGTTTTCTTCCTCTGATTGTGTGTGAAAACCCCCGGCTATAGGGAAAGAGAGATCCCGACCCCTAATCAAGATGCATTAAGGTGGATGCGATTAAACCTGTGCGGGCGAGTCAGTGCCGCCCAATGCGGATAATATCTTGACATGGGGGAGGAGACTCCCCAACCCACATTCCCAGGAAGTTTGGCATGGTATGTTGCTTGGTTCGTGACAGGAAGATGTTCTTAGTTAACGATGAGGTTCACTCTTGAGAGGTATCTTTTGGGGTGGTTGTTTGGACCCTCCCTTTCCTTCTGGATTGTTTAAATTCTCGGGGACGAGAATAGTTTGAGAGGTATCTGATGTGATGACCCAGAATCTCTTGGTCCTTCCCTTTGCCGAAATCCGAGTTCTAAAAGAGTGGCATCTCGGTGAGACCGATCGGTGAGACCGATCATTCAGACTGATTGGTGAGACCGATCGGCACGATCGATCGGTGAGACCGATCGGCGTCACCCGGCCTTTTCAAGTTGTTTCCAGTAGCGCACCTTTGCATAAATAGGGTTTTAAACCCTATTATGACTCATTTAAGCATGTTTTTAAGACCCGTAACGCCCATAAGAGTTTTAATTAAATACTTCATCAATTCATGAGTCGGCTTAAACCACCTAACCCCCTTTTTGTGACGAGTGGAGTCGCGTGGTCAACCCATGACCCCTGCGCCTTACGCGGTTTCGCGTTTTCACCTCAATCATCCTCGGCTCTTATAAACTAAGGGTTAGCCGTGGTTTCTCCTTTCCTCAATCATGGCTTTTCACTAACAGCTTCTGGTGCATCGGGCGCATCGTTATCCATAATGTATCGCACCCCCGGCCTAAACACCGATTATCTATCAACAAGTAGGGAATTTTTCCTTCATCTCCCTCTTTTGTGTATCATGCGGGGTCGGAGTGCTTTTGATCCTGTAGAATTGGGTAAACCAGACCTAATTAAAGATAATGAACAAATTCTATAAAGAAAGAAGATAGGGGGCTGTGATTGTCGATGTTGTTTCTTCTATGACCATCTTGTTGAGTTGTGCTGGCTTATGCCTCCTGAAAATCGAGGCTATTGGTGGTCGTTGTTTGTGCACTAATGAACCCTGCTGATGTTTTAAATGGCTTGGTTGTGATTGTAAACTCCTGCTGTGAAAAGTGAATCGGTTAATCACGTATATCCGGATGAATAATTGAAAGCACCAGGATCAACCCTTCTGTGATAACTCTCGGTTATAACACACGGAATTTTAATCATGGAGTGTGTTAAGTCATTTAAATCTAAAAATACCGGCAATCCCTGACTTGTATTAGTGGTGGTAGTTGGTTGTTTTTCTTTCGGGCCAATTTCTGGAGATGTGGGAGGGGATGGGATCCCCTGTTCGTTTATACTCTCAGTGGTTGTGTGAATTTGGGGATGGGATCTCCTGTTGGTATGGATTCGGTGGTTGTGAGTTTTAAATCAGGGTGGTTACTTGTTTATATCACGAATTGGGGTGGAATCCTCTGTTGTCGAGAACCAGGTGTGGGCGTTTTGGTTGATGTTTGACTGTTTACTTTCTTGGACTTATGCCTCTGCTTACTAGTTTCCCAGTAGTGATTAAACATAAACATTATTACTGAACGTGAAATAAGAAAGGGGAAAATGGGTTGTTAGCGTGAGTCGTGACTCAGACTTGAGTGTTGTTGTGATCTGTAGGTTGTTTGAAGAAAAACCTGGCTTGGGTGAGTGATTGTTACCCTATATATATATACTTGTAGCTTTGTGTTTCTTATTCACACCCCACCCAAGTTGATCACTTAGTGCCGAACACCCCCATTTCATGGAGGATGGTGTTTTTCCAAACACTATTCATAGTGGCTGGTTATTAGCTCTTTTTCTGCTCCCTTTCCAGGATAGCACAAGTATCTTCGGGCAGGCTGTGATGGCCTGAGGTCCATTATTAGCCTAAGAACCTTTGGGCAGGGTAGTGTGGTGGTTGGCCAGGTGTGTGCGGCAGGGGGTTTCCCAAGTGTCTTCGGGATGAGGCACATGTGTCTTTGGGCGTGGCAGTGGATCCTTTGGCCCAGGTGTCTTCGGGCGCAGTGGTGGTTGTTCTGGCCTAGGTGTTTGCAGGCATGGTTACGTGTGACAGTTGTGGCCCAGGTGTGTGCGGGTGGGATTTTGGCAGTGGGACTGCGTGTGGTTGTGGCCCATGTGTGTGCGGGCAGGTGCGGTAGTGGGACTGCAGTGAGAATGGCGGGATTGGTCCGATGCGTAGGATGTCTCAATAACCAGTGGGAAAGTGGCGTGGGGTACCCAAACATCGATGTGTTCTTATTATATATATTACTTGACTTGCGTTATTTGGGGAGTGTTCCTTGGTGAGGCATGGGGTGGATAGTTTACCTTGATAGGTGTTTGGTTTACTCCTTTTCTCACGGGACTTTAGTACGTTCCCCCACTTGTGAACGAGAGTCTTTGGTTTTCTCTACTGAGTGTACTTGTATGCTCACCCCACGTATATAAAACTGCTTTCAGGTTTCTAGGAGGACTTCGGGGATCACCCAGGACCTTACTAGCTTGGACCTTTGGAGAAGTTGCAATTGTTGTTTTCTTTTCTTTTGGTAGTTATCTTGTAGTCACCTTTTTGCACTTTGTGGCCTTTTCTTTTGAAACATGCATGTGGGAATGGTTTACTTTTGGATTTACTTTTCTTTCTACCTTGGTGTTTTTGGGTTTTCTCCTCCTTATCTCTCGACCCTATAAAATAAAAATGGTAATGCCTTCCATTTTTGAGAAATTTATATACCCTTGGTGCTATTCGCCACTCCGGGACCTACTGAAGGCGGGTTTCGGTGGTCATTATCTCTCCTTCAACTTAAAGAAGGAAGGGCTTGGCAATCTGCTGACCCTTCCCTCCTTTTGGTGAAGGCGGGTCGTGACATGTTTTCTAGAACATCCTTTACCATTTCAAACCACTTTGATTATTAGAATTTTGGGGGGTCATCTTTGGTAGATATTGGTGTTCTGAAAGAATAACTAGATCAATTTTTCATCTTTTTAATACTTTAGTCTTTGTTTAAGTTGATGCATCAAGAATTGCAACATGGTATGTTTTGATTAAAATGTGTGAAGAGTTATGTTTCCTAAAAATTGTTTTCTTTTAAACATTTTTAAATTTTTATCCATCCAATAAGAGAATTGTATATTCAATGGAAACATGTAGGCATGGGTCAAAGATCCATGATAAGAAGGGTTGGATTTTGGTGGTAATAGTAGTTTTTCAAGGTCTATAATTGATTAAGGTTCTTGTGAAATGAGAAAATTAGTCGTTTCTAATTATCTAAATCCTACAAACGTTTTGCAGTGTAGACCATGGGAGGGTAATTAAATATTGAATGACATTTTTAGTCACTTGAGAATGATCTGGGAAGTCCTAATTCTTATATGAATGCTTTTTTGCGGTAGGTTTTCAATGATATGATGATGGAACCTAGTTCTCTGAATCATCTAAAAACATTTTAGGGTCCTCATGTTGGGGATGAATAATCTAGTAGTGCTAATAACCTAGAAGTGTTGTAATGGATGTTAGATAATGTTGGTCCTAAGACTCCCAAGACTACATCTGATGTTGATGTAGTACATTCAAGGAATGGTACCAGTGGTAGAGGTCATGCAGTGGTTTCTAATGTGCCAAGGGAGGGTGTCCAATAAAGTGTAAAAGTTTGGTAGAGTGTGATATGTGGTTATGATTTGATCAGGATAAGTCCAAGAAGGGTGGTGGTCATTATTGATATTGGATTTCATTTTTAGGGATTTGTGAATGGAGATCTGGCTCATTAGTTTTATGCTTCTCCGAAAATTCTCTTCATGGATGTGTAAGAGGTCCATAAATATGAGTCCCGTGATGATTCGTATATAAATGTTTAGGTGATTCTACATATGATTAATAGAGCTATATTATTCCCATTCTGAGTAGGTGGAAGATCCAGAGAGGAAATTAGAAAGGGAGGGACTAATCATACTTGCCACATAGAAGGGAAACAAGATTTGACATGATTTCTAAAGTCAATAAGATGAAAAATGATCCTAAAGATACTTAAATAACTATTTGGTATGAGGATATGGATTTTGGGGATGGTTCCCCCAAGTCCGCTGTAGAAGGTCAATAGTAGATGCCTAGTTATTCTCTTGTACACTCTCTTGATCTACTGTTTGACATGGATGAAGAAATGGTTGAACAACTTTTGGTGATTAATAATACTAAATATGGACCTAACATGATGACGGGAGGGTTGTTATGGGTAAATACCAATGATGAGAAGTGCACATTGATTGAAAAGATAGATTTTATAGTGATAAGGGTATTGAACAAGAAGATGATCAACATGGAGTAGTAAATATAGATTTGGGACCATCCGGAATATAGTCTTTAAGAATTTTTAATGGTTGATCCAGATATATATGTAAATAATATCTCTAGTAAATTGTATAGGGATATTTATTCTATTAGTACTATGTTTTTTACAACTGATTTGTTCTTTAAATTATTTTTTGAGCATTATGGTTTCTCCGAAATCAGTTAAATGTTATTTCATAATAAAAAATTTAATTTTCTATTATTGAATATTCCTTCCATGGTATTGGAATCAATACATGAATTATAGAATTGACTCAAATAATTCCCATGATTCACAAATCTATTTTCGGTAAAAAAATCCATAACAATAATATGCACCATAGAGAAAAAATATTACTATTATTTTATAAATATATGGAATAAATAGAGGTTATGAAAAATATATGTATTTTATCGGATAATAATAAATTAATTTCATCAATGTAAATTCATGTTTAAGAAATCACAATTATAATGGGTTTGAAAAATAAATTCCTTATAACATTGATAATATGTGAGTCATTAACATATTAAAATTAACCTTTTATGGAGGTAAAATTTATCATTATTTTCCTGGGATATAGGATTAAATTCATACATTTGGATTATATACAACACAAATAGGAAATAAGTGTTTAAAATTTCATATGCCTCATGTAAATGAAAATGAGATGAGAAATATGCTTACCTGCTGTTTGAATTTCATAAAAATAACTCTAAACTACATTATAATAAATTTCAATATATCTGACATCTATGAATGAAAACTTTATATCCATAATATTTCACTGATGTTCAAATTATAAAATTATTATCCTTATTTATTAATAATCCAATATTAAAATCATCATTTCCAATTGTGAATTGTTTCATTTTTTCATAGATGATTAGGTTTAGTGGTTACACTTATTATAAACTGGCCATGGTTATATCATATCAATAATCTATTTAATGGAAAAAATATGTTATATTATCATTATATTAATATTTATAATCATCCACAAATGTTATATGTTGAAAAATATTTTACAATTTTGATCGATATGGTTTTCTATATATATGCATGAATGATAATATCATTTTCTAAGAAAAATATTCAGTGGATGATAAATATTATATTATATTTATACAATTATAATTGAATAAAAATAAACATATATATACATTTAATCCAGCAATATTACAATCCTATATAAGATAATCTAAATTATTCACATATCTTCATAGATGTGGTAATCCACACATTTTCCAGAGCAATGTTATAGATTTCCGATAAATGAAAAGGTAAAATGGTAGAAATTATATAATGACTATAGAAGTCTAATTATTAGATAATTATTAGATATAGTAATTAAATCTTTCATAATAACCAATCATGAATTACGATAATTGTACATGTTTCATATCTATATGTGGATTCGATAGTCAAAACGTATACATGAGTGAATGTATCATTTCCCATTTTATGTAAAAGATATTGGATAATTGTGATTACTTAATCATAAGAAAAATTGTGATTAGGGTACAAATAATATTATTTTATAAATAATAATAGATCTTAAATTTTCTATAAAAATAAAAAAAATTCAAAATATTGGATAATATGATTACTTCGTAGGGATGGGACATTCTAATCCATTCTGATAGACCCATAGTCTGGACTTTTCAAAAGATTGATACCTCATCATCATGTAAAAAGATGTATATAAGGGAAATTATTAGGATCTGGTTTAGATATATAAATGAATATTGTTTAATTATAATAGATAATGTGCCTCCTTTTATAAATGAGGGAATGAACACACATGAAAGTACTCAAATTATTTAATTATTATTAAATTATTTCTTAGAGAAAAAGAAACCATATTCCATTGAATTTGATGTAAAAGAGTATATATTTGAATTAAGATCATATAATGAAATTTAAATATGTTTTGGTCTAATTTGATTCCATATATTTTATTTTACCCCTTCATTAAACAATTTTATTCAATAATACTGTAATTATTTTTTAAACCATAATGGGTTACACATATAATTTTAATGTATCAATTGGATTATAAATGTATAATAGATGGATTTATAAACAATTTTCCACTATACTTTTCCAATTTAAATTTATTTAACATTTATATATAATGTAATAAAATTTTATTTTTTCAAAATATGTTATTAATATAATTTTTGAAAAAATTCATTTAAAATTATTAACATAAATATAAATATTAATTTTATTATGAATTATTTAACCATATATTATATTATATTATTAATCATAAATTTCATGTGGAACCATATTGCATCCTAAAATTTTACATTTTGACTTTTTAATATCATTTATGGAGAGTCTCTTCTATTGGACATGATGTTTTTATTATTATATTTATCTTTTATTTATTTTATGATGTTAATATTTTGTATAATACCCTTTAATAATTAAATAAAATATTAATGAGTAATTTATTATTTATTATTTTTCATATTTTTAAATTATATTTCACATATTTTGGGAAAGTCTCATATATGGATCAATTTATGAATTTTAGAGTTGAACTATATTGATTATTTTATCTGAATCAAAATGGGAAAATTATTATACATATTTATTTTTAATACCTTGGAACATGATTATAGATCATAGTGATTGGGAATAAACTTTTTTGGATATGTGAGTTCAGGTTTGATGTATAAATATTTTGGTTAATATATTATAATAATGTTACAGAATATAAATTCAAATATTCATTCATTCGTATATCCTAATTAGGTATCAATGTAAATTTTATAACGCATCATCTGAAAAAGTATTCTAAAATTATTATCTATAATTATAGATATAATATAATTTGATACTCTCTTATAAAATATTAGAGTACTGATCAGAGAAGTGATTTTAAAAATATCTTGAATAGTAGTTGGTCCTATATCATTATTAATGTAAAGACTAGGAAATTAGGTGGAACTTTTTTTCTTAATTAATGGGAATTTTACGGGTCCGCAGTTTCTAAAGGCGCTTGATTTCGAGGCCCGGTGTGCCCAGAATCAATTTATGAAGTTTTGTTCGGGTACGTTCAGTAAACATACGAGCAGGATTTTATAAATTTTGAACAGGTGCTTGGAATTGAAATCTGAGGGCACCGTTGAACTCGCAGTGTTGGTGATTGCTTAGTGAGACTTTCACCGCAGTTGCGTTTTAACGAGAGTGAAAGTTAGATTTCGGGGTTTTTAATTATGTTGAAAAAATATAATGTGTTAAATTTATTTTTATTGGTGGTGGATAAAAGCTCCAAGAGGAGGTTAGTAGTGGGGGCTACCACACCATAACCTCCCATGAGAGTTTATGGAGGTGGGTCCCACCCGTACATAACCTCCCTTGGGAGGTTATCCTTTTTTTTGGACCACTCGGGTGATGAAACCCTTTGAAACCCCACTTAAGTGTGAAACCCTTGAACTTCCCAACCATTTAATTTGGCCAACTCTCCAGCCATTAATTATGTGAATTGTTCCATTTAATTCAAATCATTTTGAATTCTTTATGCCAGAAAACTAATAAGGTGTGATACTATATTATTTTTCTTTTGGGTAGTTGGAATATTCTTTTGGGAGGGCTTGGAAAGACGATTTGAGGGGGAGAAGAGCTCCCCACCAAAGAACGCGAAGAACGCGTCTTCATCGCCAACGAAGAACGTCGAACACCTTTCTAGATCATCAACCATGCCGAAGGAGGAGCCGACCGTGAAGAATTCCAACAATGCGTCTTCCTCAGACTCCTACCCTGGACGCTTCCCGAAGTCAACGAATCGACAGCTCCCTTTCCGCGGCTTCATTAACGAATTGACATCTTCTCTTTTTTCCGACATCGTCAACGAACAACAAATACAAGGTAGGGGTTATTTTACATTTGAATATTACCCTCTGTACCCCGTCGTTTGATATGTTCTTTGAGAACCAAATTATTTCACCATATTGAGAAGGGTTCGGACTACACGAACATAGCCCGACCCTCCCCTTTGACCTATATTGTTTGTTGACGATGGAGGAATGGATCGAGAAGAACAGCGGTGACCGGCGATGGGCCGGCCGCGAAAGAAGCAAGCGGCGCAAAGGCCAACGGGTCGCCAAGAGGGCGTGTCACCGCCTCGCTATGTGGAGGAGAAAGGCGGCCATGACGGGTCGTGGCAGAGGCGCGCGGCGCCGTCGCACTGCACGGAGGGCAGCAGGAGGCTGCGACCAAGGAGGGTGGCGACAGAGGGGTGTGGTGTCGTCGTGCCACATCGGAGATGCCCCACGGCCAAATGTCGTTGTGGATAGGGGAGGGAGGATGGCTGAGCCAGCCGCGGTGCACGCTACACTGGCGGGACAATTCGTGTCCTGCGGTTACAGGGGTTGGCGCCATGTACCGACCATTAAGAACAAAGGGGGGTGGAGGAAACCCCCCCCCCCCCCACGGCGTGGCTTGCTGGGCCATGAGGCGTGGTCGGCGGGGCCACATGGCTGGCCTGCCGAGGCCTGCTGGCCAGGCCCCGGAGCCGGCCCGCCGAGGTCCGTCGGCCAGGCCCCACAGTCGGCCGTCGAGCCCTGAAGCCCACCGGCCGGGGCACACAGCCGACCGCCGGGCCACACGGGAAGTCTGGCTGGGCCCCACAGCCGTCGGGCCGGGCCACACGGCCAGCCAAGCAGGGCCACATGGCCAGCCGGGCCGAGCCACACGGCCTGCCGTGCTAGGCCTCACGGTCGGTTGGGCCGGGTCACACAGGCTGTCACCAGGCCACATGAGCCGCTAGGTAGGGATACCATTCGGGTTGGGCCACCTTCAAGAAGGGCCGCCCCCACAGGCCAGGCCGTAGCTTCGAGTCGGGCCACCTCTTCAGATTGGGTCCGACTCACGGACTGGGTCGTACCCTAGTCCAAACTCGGGTCAGGTCGAGTCGGTCTGACTGGGTCGGACCAGACCCAGACCCAACATACCCTAATACACCTATTCACCCATTACTCTGGTATGGGTGTCATATCAAAAAACCATCTGTGGGGAAGGAAACCTTAGAGCGAGATGGTTCTTTTGGCATACCCCACTTGAGGTTTGGATGCAGTTGGGGTACGACCAGATGTTTTGAACCTAAAAACCAATCGGGCCCCTGAAACGGACAAGCCAATAACTCACAGACCGGGTGTCTGATTGATGCGTCGTCTGTCGCGTTGGGTTCCTTATGATAAGACAGAACTACGTGATACATCCACTCAGGACTTCATGGTAGTTGATGTATCAACACATGGCTCAAGAAGAGGACCCTCCCCGAATCGAGCGTACTAGACCTCGACCCTCTATGGGTTCGACAGTGATGAGACTGGACCTAGATCCTCCGTGGATTCGACAGTGATTATACTAGACCTAGATCCTCCGTGGGTTTGATAGTGATGAGACTGGACCGGGATCCTCCATGGGTTCGACAATGACGAGACTGGACCGGGATCCTTCATGGGATGGATAGTGATGAGACTGGACTTGGATCCTCTGTGGGTTCAACAGTGACGAGACTGGACCTGGACCCTTTTTGGTTTCGATAGTGTTGATATTGGACCTGGATCATTAGTGGGTTCGACAGCGACAACTTTTGTATTGAGATCCCATGTAGGATCGACAACATCGATAGACTGCTGTTTTAGGTTTCTACGGATATCTATCGTCCGAAAGTGAAAGACGATTTTGTGAGTACAACTAATCATCTCTTACTCTATTTTAAGTTGTGTATAACTAGTGTGAGATGAGTCTTTACCTTCGTGTTTAACTCATGTGTGAGATGTGTACTCTTGACAACATAGGTATATGTATGGGCATATACCTAATTAAGGGTGGAAGATTCTTCATTGATGTTTCTTCGTAGATGTGTTGTGGTGAAGCCCATGCGGATTTCTTCTCTGAGTTGTACCTATGGTATAAACCTTTTGTTGTACTTTCTTTGTGGAGTGTCTCTACACTTGTGGAACAGAATGTGGTTGGTCTCAAGAGTTGGAGCCGGTTTGAGATTGGTAATGTTGGTATATGTATGGGCATATACCTATGTAAGGATGGTTGATACTTTGTGATTGTATCTTTATACATTGGTTCATCCAAAATGAATTCTGGGAGACCTTCGGTGGTCTTGGGGTCCCCTACTGAGCTTTTTTATACTCACCCCTGCACGGGCTTCAGTCGCACCTTGTTGTGTTCTGTGCAGATGACGGTCAGTAGTGATCGGGGCTGAGGGTGACGGATGGGAGGTAGCTCAGAGCTGGACTAGATGAGTTGTACGTTAGGGACGAGTTGTTCAAGATTTGTACCTACCCTTCAGGTAGGATTCCCTGGTGGACAATCTGGGATTTGTTTTCCCTTTTTAAGTGTACTTTTTCATTTTGTTCTATTGGGTTTGTATATTTGCCCACTTACTTTCAGCACTACCTTTTTATTCATTTTTACTTAGTGTTTTGCATCTATATGTGTACTCTGATGGTGTGTGACTACTTTTTATAATGGAAATGCCTTCCTAGCTTAGGGATTTATGCCTTGGTGCTAGTATCCAGTCCCTGTCCAATGGAAGGAGGGCTTGGGGTTGTCATGGAATGGGTCCTGAGGACGGGACGTGACAAATTGGTATCAGAGGAGTGGGTTCTACCACAGCACTTAGGACTCTGGTATTTATTTTCTATAAAGAAATATTGATAATGGTACCGAGTGTGGTTATCATTTTAGGGAAACTGGTGTTGGTGTGGTGGCCGACGTATCCATACACTATGACTCTGACTTCTGATTGCTGACTTAGTGCATGAAAACACTGATTGCGTGTGTGTGTGTTTCCTTTGAAAGGTTTTATTTTTGATTACATTATACCAGCTCAGCAGGTATATTGTTTTGATTGTGGCACACCTATTTTTTTCAGGATGTCTTCACGTATTCAGTCAGCATAGGTTCCTAGTGGACAGCGTGATGGTAGCCCACCGAGTGACGAGGCCTCGGTGCAGGGCCCCATCACAGCGGAGGCACTAGAACTACCACAAATTGTTGGGCTACTGTTTCTACCAGCCCTAGCATTATTGGGTGAGCACTGTTTGAGATCATTGCACAGGTTCCTGTGACAGAGGCCTCTGAGGTTTCGAGGCGAGACAGATTTTCAGACAGCTAGGTACTTGCTAGAGTATGTTGCACGAGTTTTCCATACTGTTGGTACAAACTCCGAATTCATGGTGCACCTAGCTGTTTTTCCCTTTCAGGGAGTAGGTGAGAGGTGGTGGAGCCTGATGCTCTAGTTTTATGACATGGAAACCCCCACCTTTGGGAACTTCTAGGGTCTTTTCAGGGCGGAGTTTGTATTAGTGACTCTATACTCTGTACGTACTCAGGAGCTGCTGCACATGCCACAAGGCATTCCGATAGTAGCCAAGACATCTGTCGCAGGCAGTAGGTAGATGACACAGGGGAAAAATCAGGTTAGATCTACTTCTAGACGACCCCATGATGTGGCATCGGGGATGTAGGGCACCCTAGGCCGAGGGAACTTTAAACAGAGATGGTCTATTATATTTGCAGGGAATGAGGTCACAGAGCGAGAGACTATCCAACTCCCCAAATAGTTGATCAGCATGCATTAGATGAGCCACTGAGATAGAGGCAGTGACAGGAGCTTGAGCATCATCCGAGTGGTGGACGGGGTAGTAGAGCAAGTCCCTCTATTTAAGGTGGTCAGAGTCATCAAGCACTACTACCACCTCCCCTAGATGATTCACCTCGAGCTCCGAGAATAGGTGGACAGGAGTGGGACTAGATCCATACATAGAGACCTTTGTTCATGATGTTTCTAGCTTCGTTGATGTCATTTTTTGTGATTTATTTGTGTCTTTGTACTTTGATCTGTAGTAATAAAAGACACTTATCCTTGTGACATTTTCCTTCCTTCTTTTTGTGTGGTTGATACTGAGAGGTTCCGGTTAAAAATGTTTACTTGACCCTCAAATTTGAGATTCCTACTAGAGGAGACACAGTGACCACACAATGATTCTGATAGTGAGACTCAACCATTGGAGATGAGAGTAACAATTGGATCTCATGGTAGTACCATCGAGGCCTTACGGCGTCGTCCATGGCATGAATTAGTACCGTTCATGTTAGTATTGACAATATTAGGCAAAGGACGTGGTTCATCCAGAGGATGAGACTATTTTTCTCCTTTCGGCATTGCAGAAATCATTGCAACTCTTGTAGGACATAGGCGAAGTGGGGTGTAGTCTAGTTCTTTACAACTGGCTAGTCTCACCCATAGTTCGATGAGCGAATGGATTATGGTTTACTCTATTCTCAATAGTCTCAAGTGTGTCTTCTCATAGACAGACCTGATCCTAAGACAACGTCGTTGGCTTGAGTTCCTCTAGAATTATGAATTTCAGATAGTCTATAATCCTGGGTAGGGGAATGTTGTTGCGGATGCTCTCAGTAGGAGATCTAGTATACAAATTCTAGGAGGGGTGACAAGGCAGCCGACTGCCTTGTAGATATCCTTTGTGGATAGGAATGGGGCATCCTTTCTACAGTCTCTTACAGTCACTCCTTTAATTATACAGCGAGTCATGGAGGAACAACGTGGAGATGATGAATGTGAGACCCGATGTGCTCAAATATCCACAGGGCAGGCACCTGATGGATTTTCTAAAGGTGGGTAGCACTTCATACTCATCAGAGGACGTACCATGGTAACAGTTTTATTTTAGGAGGAAGTGTTGAGTGAGTTTCACACTTCCCCTCTAGAGGTACATCCAGGAGTAGAAAATATGTACCAGGAACTTCTATGATATCATTAGTGTGCCATCGACGATCGTCTTCGATCGAGATGCTTGTTTCACTTCACGGCTATGGAAGGGGTTCTATGAGGCTATCGGGACATATCTTTGCTTGAGCACCACCTTCCATCCTCTGATTTATGGTCAGACTGAGTAGACCATTCAGACCCTCAAGGACTTGCTCCCTGCATGTTTCCTCAACTTTGGTCACAGTTGGGATGATCACGTTCTTTTGGTGGAGTTTACCTACAACAACACCTATAACTCCACAATCATTATGGTACCTTTTGAGGCCTTGTATGGTCGACCTTACAGATAGCCACTATACTGGACAGACCCAGGAGAGTCAGTACTAGAGGGACCAGAGATGGTATGCTCTACCATAGAGAAGGTGTTGATCATCCAGGAGCGGGTGAAGACTGGCCAGAGCAGGCAGAAGTTGTAAGCTGACAGGAGATGGAGACCTCAAGAGTTCGAGGATGGCGACCACGTCTTCCTACGTGTCTCACCTCGATAAGGCTTACGGAGATTTGGCCGAGGTGGAAAGTTATCTCCATGTTTCATCGGACCTTTCTAGGTCCTCAGTAGAGTAGGCTATGGAGCCTTACTGCATGACTATTCCACCTCAGTTGCACCGGGTGCACAACGTCTTCCACGTATCTTAGCTGAGGAGATACGATCATGACTTTCTCACATCATCGACCATGGGGATCTGGACATCGATAATGAGGATACCTTCACATAGGTTCTAGTGGAGATTGAGGATCTACAGGAGAGGGTCTTGCGTGGATGGTTGATACCTCTGTTGAGCTTTCGCTGGCAGTACAAGAAACTCCAGGAGAGCATATGGGAGCGGGAGGCTCAGATGAATGCACCATACCTCCACTTTTTTCATTAGTTTGGTTTATAGATTATGGAGATGTAAAGACCTAAGGTTGGGATAATGTAAAGACAAGAAAATTCTGAGGAATTTTTTTCTTCATAATTCATTGGAATTTTAGGAGTCCGCATTTTCAAACGATTCTTTATTCAGAGGCCCGGTGTGCCCGAAATCAATTTCTGAAGTTTTGTTTGGGTATGTTCAGTAAACGTACATGTGATATTTTATAACATTTGAACCAGTGCTCGGAATTGAAATCTGAGGGCATCCATGAACTCACAGCGTCACTGATGTCTTAGTGAGACCTTCACCGCAGTTGCGTTTTAACAAGGGTGGAAGTTAGATTTAAGGGTTTATAATTATGTTGAATAAAAATAAAGTGTTAACATTATTTTGATTGGTGGTGGTTAAAAGCTCCAAGAGGAGGTTAGTAGTGGGGGATACCACATCATAACCTCCCATTAGAGGATATAGAGGTGGGGCCCAACCGCACATAACCTCCCTTGGGAGGTTATCCTTTGGTGGGGACCACCCGGGTGATGAAACCCTTGGAACCCCCACTTAAGTGTGAAACCCTTGAACATCCCCACCATTTAATTAGGCCAACTCTCCACCCATTAATTAAGTGAATGGTTTAATTTAATTCAAATCCTTTTGAATTAATTATGACAACAATTTAATAAGGTTTGATACATTATTGTTTTTCTTTTGGGGGTTGACATAATATTTTGGGAGGGTTTGGAAAGGAGATTTCAGGGGGAGAAGAGCTCTCCACCAAAGAACGCGTTGAATGCATCTTCATCACCAATGAAGAATGAAGAACACCTTTCCTGATCATTGACTGCGCCTAAGGAGAAGGAGATCACCGCGAATAATTCCAACGATGCTTCTTCCTCGAACTCCTACCCCGGATTCTTCCCGATGTCAAAGAATCGATGTCTCCCTTTCCGCGGCTTCATCAACGAATTGAAGTCCGCTCTTTTTTCTGACATTGTCAACAGACGAAAAATACGAGGTAGGGGTTATTTTACTATTGAATATTACACTCTGTACCCCATCGCTTGATGTGTGATTTGTGAACCGAATGATATAACTGTAGCAAAAAGGGTCCAGACTAAACGAACATGGCCCGACCCTCCCCTTTGATTGATCTTTGTTCTTGACGACGGAGGAACGGACCGCGGTGAACAACGAAGACTGACGACGGGCCGGCCGTGAAAGAAATAGGTGGTGTAAAGGTTGTTGGGGCGCCAAGAGGGCACGACACTGCCTCTCTATGAGATGGAGAGTTGTGTCCACGATGGGACGCAGTGGAGGTGTGTGGTGCCTTCACTCCACGTGGAGGGTAGTAGGAGGCTGCGACCTAGGCGGGCCGCGTCGGAGGGGCGCGACACCGTCACGCCGCTCCGGTGGTGCAGGACCGCGGTCAGGCCGTGGCGCGGCGGGAGAGCAGGGGTGTGGCGTTGTCACACCGCGCAGGAGAAGACCTGGGGACTATGGCCGTGGTGGAGAGGGGAGGGTGTCCGGCTCAGCAGGCAGCCTGTGAGCGCTAAAAAGGCGGGGGCCTTCCGGTCCCGCCGTTACAGGGGTCGGCGCCAGGCGCCCTCTGTTACAAACAAAGGGGACGCATCTCCCCCCCCCCCCCATGGAATGGCCATACGGGCAACACTGCCAGCCGGCCAGGCCCCACTGCCAGTGGCAGGGCCACGCGGCAGCCAACCGAGGCCTGCTGGCCAGGCCACATAACTGGCCGACGGGCCACGCGGCCTGCCAGCCGAGCCCCGCCGGCCCAGCCGCATGGCATGACGTCGGGCCACCCTTCGGGCTGGGCCGCCATCGGGATGGGCCGCCCCCACAGGCCAGGCTATACCTTTGGGCCAGGCTGCCCATTTGGACAGGGCTGACCCTTCGAACCAGTTCGGACTCATGGACCGGGTCGGACCCTCGTCCAGACCCGGGTCTAGTCGGGTCAGTCCGACTGGGTCAGACCGGACCCAGACCCATCAGACCCTAATACACTTATTCGTCCATAACTCAGGCTACGGTTGTCCTATCGACATACTTTTTGCGGCTACGGAATTCTTAGAGCGAGACAGTTCTTTTTCTATACCCCACTTGAGGTTTGGACGCAGTTGGGGTATGGCCAGGTTTGTTTGAACATAAAAACCATCCAGGCCCCAGAAATTTTAATGCCAATAACTAACTGATCGGGCGTCTGATTGACGCTCCATCTATCACGTTGGGTTCCTTATGATGAGTCGGAACTACATGATACATCAACTCGAGACTTCATGGGAGTTTATTAATCGACACATTTCTTGAGGAGCGGACCCTCCTAGAATCGAGCGTACTAGACCTGGATCCTCCGTGGGTTCGACCGTGATGGGACTGGACCTGGATCCTCTATGGGTTCGACAGTGATGAGACTAGACCTGGATCCTCTGTGGGTTCAACAGTGAGGAGACTGGACCTGGATCCTTTGTGGGTTCAACAAAGATGAAATTTGTACCGAGATCCCACGTAGGATCGACAACTTCGACAGACTGCTGTTTTATGTTTCTAGGGATATCTGTCGTTTGAAAGTGAAAGATGATTCAGTGGCTACAACTAATCATCTCTTACTCTCATTTAAGTTGTGTATGCTTGGTGCGAGCTGAGTCTTTACCTTCGGGTTTACCTCATGTATGAGATGTGTACTCTTGACGACTTAGGTATATGTAAGGGCATATACCTAAGTAAGGGTAGATGTTTATTCGTGGATGTGTTGTCTGGAAACCCACATGGCATTATTCTGTGTTGTTGTGCCTATGTGATACACCTTGTGTTGTGCTTTCTTTGTGGAGTGTTTCTAAACTTGTGGAACGTGATGTGGTTGGTCTCAAGTGTTAGAGCCAATTTTTGATTGGTAACTTAGGAATATGAATGCCCATATACCTATGTAAGCATGGTCGATACTTTTTGATTTTATCTTTCTACTATGGTTTCTCCATAGTGGATTCTGGGAGTCCTTCGGGAGTCTTAGGGTCCCCTACTAAGTTTTGTTATACTCACCCCTACATGGGATTTGCCCGCAACTTGTTGTGTTCAGTGCAGATGACGTTCAGTAGTGATCGAGGCTAAGGGTGACAGATAGGAGGCTGCTCAGAGCTGTACAATCATGATGTACCTCGGGGATGATTTTTTCCATATTTGTACCTACCCTTCAGGTAGGATTCCCCAGTGGACGATCCAGGAGATGTTTTTCCTTTTTACTTGTACTGGTTCTTGTTGTTCAGTTCGGTTTCTATACTGGCCCACTTACTTTCAGAACTACCTTTGTATTCAGTTTTACTTAGTGTTTCTCTTCCTGTTGTTTACTCTGATTCTGTGTGATTACTTTTTATAATGGAAATGCCTTCCTAGCTTGGGGATTTACGCCTTTGGTGCTAGTCTCCAGCCCCTGTCCTATGGAAGGCGGGCTTGGGGTAGTCACGACACGGGTCCTAATGATGGGTAATGACAATTAAACTCATATCTCACTATCCCACCATAAAAATTAAACCATATTCAGAGTTCCCTCAATGTTCAATTCGGTTATTAACTTGTACGACTTTATCTTATACATTATTTTACACAATATATATACCAAATTATTTACCCCTACACAAGACATTAATGATAAAAACTAAAAAATTATCTTATAGTCTCCTATAAAATATTATGATAATATGGTTTGATAAAATTACTGGGGTAATTCTTTATATAACCCTTATTTCAACAATGATAACATTCATGTAAATTTTTACCAAGAGACGTGCTTAAAGGAATATCAATGGATTCCTTTAGAAAATATTTATTCATTAACATACATAAGATTATGTAATTTTCCCATTGATAGGTTTTGGATAATATTTTGTATCATAATGAACATCCCACATCATATTTTATTGTAGTAGCTATATTCAGAACTTATATTTATATTGTAATTTAACAACCCATACGGATAAATTAATTCCTATAAGGTATCAAAATTATAATTTATAATGTCTATTCCTTAAAATTATACAATAAAGCCACATTATATTTCAATTCTATGGATTAATGCATAAAAATAGGTACTTAGTGAAAAACATATAGCTCAAATATCAAAATAAAGGATTAAAATTACTTAAAATGATCAAAAACAAAAATATAAATGAATCACAATGAAGAAGAGAATGAACCAAGATTTTATTAATATAGTATTAGGAGAATGTATATCATATAAATATATAATTTTTATCTATATCATTATCAAAATTAGACATAATACTACATTTTCCTGACATTGAATATATAATCAATAATCCCTTGTTCTCTTATTTTTAAGTGCATTTGATTATTTATAAATTATATTTTTGTAAAATATATTTATTTATAAAATTAAAAATATTATATTGTTTGGGATGATACATAACACTAGTTAATACATTTAATTCTAACATATTAATCCATGTATCAATGACCATGGTTAAATAATAAAGAATCACAATAAAAATTCTATGAATTTAAACATCTAAAAAATATTACTGAATATAAATGCACTAAAATATTAATTCACAAATAATATTTAAACATGTAAAAAAAATTACCCTCACATGATGTTGATGAGAGGATTTAAATAACTAAACATATGGATATCCATCATTATGAAAACCACCTTTTTATATCCCACAGGTGATCATTAATTGATGATTTTTTGAGTACTGAAGTAGTGGCCTAACTATTTAGGAAATAGGCTTTGAAGACCAAAAAACGATGTAGAAGAAGGGTCTTCTATGACACTGGTTAATTCTCTATTATTTCATTTTGAGACAATAGTTTGTGGGTTCATAAAATCCCCTTATATTTCCAACAACAGTAGTTAACATCTATAAGCCATTATATGGACATTTTTTGATGCCAGGATATATTTAGTCTCAAATAAAACATTTTGACTTTAAATTGTGATTGTTTTATACGTATATTCTAAAAAATAAAATTTTACACATCTTTTGTTAGTCTCTATTGGTCTTTTATTTTGTAAAAAAAATATTAATATTTATAATTTGTTTAAAAAAATATTTGATAGCATGAAAGACTATATGATAGGGTATGCATTTTCTTGTAAACATTAACCCATTTTCAAAAGTATCATTCCCATATAATACCTTATCAATTGATTTATAAAAATATATTAAATATCTGGATGATGATATGTGAAATATATTTCAAATATGAGTCATTAGCATCCATTTTAATGAAATTAAATTATAGACCGATCACAACATATCACATCACGTGAGATGTATATAATAGTAATAAAATGTTTTCCAAGAGTTAATTCAAATGAAAACAAATGAAATTGATGTATAAAAATATCATTATTTATACACACATCATTATTATATTTAAAAATGTATTGTAGGGAAAATAATTCTTTTCTAAATAATAATGAGTTGACAGAATATTGAATAATAAGATATTTAATGTTGAAAGAACTAGGATTTATCCTTCACCTATTATGGTATTCAAGTGAATTTCATGTGGATAGTGTGCTACCTAAATGATATATTGGAAATAGGGAATACAAACCCAATGTATAGAACTAAAATTTATTATATTATTTTAACAATGATTTATATTTGGATATTCCAAATTAATTGTTATTAGAAACTAATTTACCTTTTTTCAGTGAAATGTAAATGATATTTAAATTAAATATGAAAAATACAGATCATCGTAAGTTAATTACATGTAGATAGATGTCCATATGTTAATTTAATTGATTATTTATAATAGGTAGAATCTAGTTCATCTTTAAAATGATATAACTAAAGGTGTTTGTATGGTCTATATAGAGGTGAATATAGATATTTTCTAGATTTAATGAAATGGGGTACTAGTATAATTGGATTTCTTAGATGAACATTTGGTTTTACCCCATAATAAGAGATGATTTTTGATAAAATATTGGCTGACCTCAAGTTATTACTGGTGTTTTTTTAATACATATTGGTTTTTTTAATATTAGTTTTTTGATGAATTGATGTTTGGATTACCCTATCTAATTCTTATAAGTAATTAATATGAAATTTTATAGGTATTTATATAATGGTTACCTTTATGTTCACCAAAATTGGATTTGAATAAACAATTAACACACTGAAGATATATTACCATTGGTTAAGATTACTAGTAGATTCACTCTTGGAAGTAATAAAGTGTTCTATAAAATAATACATTTGTTGATATGATTTTCTATGAATGAAAAATAAATCACAATGTTTTTAAGGGACATATATGATTCAAGATTATATTGAACCCTGTATTGAGTACCATCAGTTATAAATTCTCATGGAAGCATATAGTAATAGATAACTATGTTGATACTAGAGAATAAGAAATTATGAAACTAAGGAGTCATAAATAAACAAATTTAAAAAATTGAGTAACCTCATTAATATAGATTGAGATAGATTGATAATGTAAAAAATCTCATGATGAATTAACCTATGATTTACATTGTGTTAAAATGTAAATTTTATTTTAAAAAATGTAGATTTATGAGGCAATTATTAATGAACAAATTATAAGTCATTATATGTCTTAAACATGATTTTTTTGGACGATTAAACAATAGGTTGAATCATTCCTTATTGAGGATAAATTTTTAGAATTATTAACAATAAGATAAAATAAAAGAGTAGAACGTGAAATTATATGGTGTTTTCCAAGTTCCATATGAAAAGTTAATTATTAATGAGGATGAAAATTAGTTGATATAAATACAATGTGTTAAAAAAAAAATTTGTTGTTGTATGATAAATATAATTAATACAATAGAATTCTGAGGATGTCCAGATGTGTAGAAATGAATAAAATCCGATGTTAAGCATTAGAATTAAAATTTATTCCCATTTAAAGTATAATGGATTCCCAAATGTGGTGGAATGGCTCTAAAAATTAAAATTCATGGAAAATTTACCTTGGGGTAAAACTATAAGGGGTTTCATGATATTAAATAAAAAAATTATAGAATATCGGGAGTTAAGATAATAAAATGATATGAAAATGGGACTCTTCATATTTGGGATAGTCCAAAGATGATATCACTATAAATAGAGTTTAAAAGATGATATGTCAATCAGAATATAACCTAGAATTTAGGAATAATAATAAATAGTAAAAAATACATGCATTAAGAGTTTATAAATAAAAAAATCTAATATCATGATCTTTTTTAGGGTTTGATAATATATTCCAATTCTAATGAAGATTGAGTGATATGGAGATAATGGATAAACATATGTCTGGAAAGTCAAAAATTAGAGGACCAAAATATGACAAGGTTGATTCATATATAATTAATGTTACATCAATATCTATATGATAAAGAATATAGAGAGGTTAAATGTTTAATAATTCATGAGGGGATGGTCGTTATTCAGTAATAGATTTATGCAATACTAGAATATTGTTGACATTTATTTTTATAATTATTTTGTTGAATGTAATCTCCAATATTGTTAGATGCATAGAAGGTGGATGACACAATCCATTGAGTTAGTTGATGGTTGAAATTAATTGATCACATTCCAAAAATTTATTACGGTAATTAGAGATATATAATCAAGTATATTCATTTGTTAATTCAAACTAACTAATACATGGTGTTGTTAATATTCTAGGTGATGAAAGGGGGGTGTAGTTGTTCAGGTATGATTCATAAGATCTATTGGGTAGATGTTTTGCGAAAAACTGAACATATAGTTAAAACGAAGAAGAAATATATTTACGAAAATTGGGGAACTAAAGTATAGTTGTCAAGGTCAACCTCAAACACTATCCATATATTTTTTATACATTTAAAATTCATAATACGTGACATTATGTTACAACCCATGATTTATTGGAAGCATATTATTTCCATAAACAATATGATTATAATATTAATCTATTTTTTATATTTTTCAATGGAATTAAATATGTTATGTAATAATTCATATAATATATGTGATTAATCTGACAACATTCTATTCTTTTAATGAAATATTTTACTACAAAAGATCATATAATTTTGTATTAAACATCACAGATGATTGCATATATTAATGCTAAAAAGAAATTTGAAAGGAAGAAATGAATTGAAATTAATAATATATTTAGAAATCAAATCTCCCATGTACCACTATATCATTTAAAATGACAAAATTTATATAAAAAATTATGTGTAAGAATATCATGAGTTGAGGAGTCATAATCATAGATATAAAAAGGAAAATATAAAAATGAGTACTGTGAGTGGATGATGTTTAGAAACATTACATATATATGAGTCAAATAAAGTAATTCAAAATATGGTCATAAATGTTATATGTATTGGTCATATATCTAATAGGCATACTAGATAATTGTATTACAAGGTAGTAAATTCAAAATTATATTACCCCTAGTGAAATAAAAATATGATATTACATTATAATATATATGTATATATATGTATTGAGGGTAAAAATTAATAGATACTTTAATATATGAGGTGGAATAAATTGAATTAAAATAAATATTTTAATATTAATGGTTTAGAAAACATAAATTTTAGAATATAAATAGTTTAAGTTAATTGTATTTGTTAAAGCGAATTTGATATTACAGAAATAATTTCTTTGGAAATAACCTTTTTGTTAAGTATATTATGTTTTATCCTCATATTTAAAATATAAATATTTTATAATTTTAGTAAATAAGAAAAAATACATTTAAAAATTTGAAATTAAAAAATTATATAAAATACCAAGGAGACTCCACGATCCAGGCAATTACGGTCCAAAAAATATTTATTAAAATAAAATATTACAAGAGATGAAAACATTTATTATAAGGGGTTTTTATCTAATAGATTTATACCAACACATGCATTTCATCATTCCCCAAAGTGTTACTAAATTCAGGTTCTCTGAATTACATCGTTGTGTTGGCTTCAAGGATCACTCTCTTTGACAAAGCATTAACCACAATGTTGGATTGTTTATATTCTTTTGAAACAATAAGTTTATGTTTTTTTACCTAGTTTATACTTCCAATCCATCGGGGTATGAGTTTCCATGGGACACTAATCATTCTAAAATATAGAGTTTCCACAACAGTTTCAGATTCTGATTCAATCCATAGGTCATACCGCATAAAAATGAATTTATATTTAATAGAATATAGTATTCCCCACATAACATTTTCATATATAGTTCCCATCCTAATATACTGATAAAAAACACATTGACAAATCCATGTTGTGTTCAGAAAATTCCTTCATAGCCTTATGGGCCGGGCACACCCGAGGATGCACCATCCACATTTAATTTATTTCCCCATCTAATGGGGGATATCTATCTAATAAATTTCATCATAAGAGGTTTTTTTGGACTACATACAACAACCACATTCCTTAGGATATTCATATCTCCCATGTCATTGTTCATTGTTACTATCTAGTTTTTTACAATAGAATTGACATCCCAATACATCATCATCAATGTCACATGAATGTATGTCTATTTTTCATCAGACAGTCGAACATTGTGTTCCCTCTTTATAAAATTGATAATGGAAGCAACCGTTATTGGTGCCGGGTTATAGACCTGAATTCCTATCCAACTATAACGTATTTATTTCATTAGAACCTACAAGGTCCCCCTTTATGAAAATGTATAGTAAAAATTCCCCCATAATACAGCCATTGGTGCCTTCCATACCTGCACTCAAGGAAAAGATATTGGATATCCCCATTAGTGTGATAGGAGAGAGGTCATGCTGAGGAAATGAATTTCTCAACTATTCCATGTTTCTCACATGTGGGTAGATTATTTCTCCATAAAATCTAGATAAGAATAAACCTAGATGGATGAATATTTATTACATAAAACTGCACAGTCAATGATGGAATTATATTATCTATGACATTCCTCATATTGTAGTACTACATGAAATAAAATTGACTATTATCAATATGCTTTCACACTAGGGAGTTTACATCCCTGAAGAGAGTTTTTTACACCTCCATTGGAACCATCGGAGGGAAAAATTCAAGTGTGCTATAATTTGAGATGGAATTAGAAATATTCATACGTATGTTACCAAGGGAATAATTTTTCTATTAATTAGGTTCCTATAAAGCCAACATTTATTATACTAGTTGCGGTCATAATGACTATGGAGAATACATTTGTAATTCTTCAAGATATCCTTGAAATATTGCTTAACTGAAGGCCATACTGAAGATACATGGTACTGTGGATATACATCCAGTACATTCCTGTTGAACCTACAAAATAAAAATATCATTGGAGGAATCATTGGTTGTATACAATTTCTATGTAAATATGAAATCAAACAATCATTAAGTATTTTAAAGTCTACAATTCCAAGACCACCACCCATTTCATCTAGTTTCATGTAATCCTTCATGGAAACAGTGAACAATATCCTCACATGCATTGATCTAGAACATATAAAATTATTGATCATGCATTTTAACTTCATTAGGATTCCTCTAGAAATACAATAGAGGGACATGAAGTTACCAAAAATTGATGTGATGAATGAGTTCACAAGAAAAAATCTCCATTCCTAAGGCATCAATTTTTATTTCAAGTTGGCTAGTGGTTTCCTTTTCCCAATGGTGATTCCTCCAAGAAATTATATCTAATCATTTCCATAAAAAAGTGGAACCACCAAATAATTGAAAAGATGGGATCCCATCCTCACTCCATTCTTCCTTTCCACTATGTATGATGATCCCACAGAGGGACCATCACAAAATACAATATATGACACCCCTAGGTGATATCCTTTATAGAAACGTATTCATAATAATGAAATAGGTTCTGAATGTAAGAAATATTTCTCTTTACCTCCTAACAACAGAGAAGGTTTTCGCCAACATAAAGAAAGTTTGAGTAAGAAAACAAATTCCTCCAGTATTTATTTTTTTTGAAAACACCTACTTGAGAATGTTCATTGATGCATCAGGTCAAAAAATATTCATCTATTGTTAAAATAATCCTTGAGAAGTGTTCACCTTGCCTCACTTCCATGGTAAACTAGAAATATCCAAATGGGGTCCCACTTAAAACAAAAGACAACCTATATGATGATATATTGCAATGAATAAGTCTAAAAAACTTCATGAAAATACATAATTATGAATGATATTTAGAAGAAAACTCTATTTTAGGGTTTAAATATCTATAGAGATATCAATCATGAGATAAATGTTCCCCTCTTTTCCCATCCTTCACAATTTTTTAATACTCTCTAAGGCCATAAAAATAAAATTTTAAATTATACATCCACTAATAAACAAATATTTATTTAGAGTGATATGATCTATGACAATTTCTCCCAAACTGGAGTTAATGATATTGGTGATGATTTTAGGAACAATATTACCAAGTAAAACTAGTCTGAAATCTTTGATATCAACCATATTTTTGTTATTTTGAATTAACACAATAACATTTGAGTTAATTATATATGTTAAATGGAGTGAGAAAAGAATTATCTATCAATATCAATCAAGTCACCCTTGCGGATGTCCTATTAAATCAGAAAAAATAAATCGATAGAACTATATAGTCCAACAACACTATCTACGTTATTGGAAAAAGAGTCCTCTTGATTTCTTCCCTATTAGGTTCCCTCATATGATCTTTATTATATATTCCATTAATACAAGGAAGTTTTTGTCTAACCATATTTTATGTGTTATCCAATCCATAATTAGTGTAGATCTACTAATGTAGTAAACCTATTTCTGGAAAATGTCATTTTCAGAAGTAAATAACTATCCATTTACATTGATATCATGGTTCTCTATATTAGTTTTTTTTTCTCCTAGTGAATTATGTAACCAAATTTCAAATTCCAGTCACCTTCTTTTATAAATTTCACAATCAGTTGGATCCTATAAATACATTATTTGATGGTGAAGATATCTTGAAGCATCGAGTGAGATTATAATTCTTCCCGAGAAGGGGTTTTTTTAGTTTACAATCTTTAATGTTGGTCAGCTGATATTCAACAAGATTAATATCAAGACAGTTCTTGTAATATGAGTATTTTGTCCATTCCCTCCAGTTACAATTTGATTGTTTTAAATTCCCAATGATCCTTTGATGTGGGATACCATTTAACATAAGATTCATGGACTTAGATAAAATTTCCCTAGATTTAGGGATGGTGATCCAACTAGTATTGAAACGAAATGGGGGTGTGGATGGCCTTGAGATTGGATGAAGGTTCACAATAATAGGGTTGTGGATAGAATATTTATTAAAGAGTGTGATGACCAAGATTCCATGAGTGATACTTATGCCACACATTTTAATAAATCATATGTAATTTTTTTCTTGTTGTATCATCTTCTAAGTGATCATACTCCATGTAAAATCCTCCCGAGAAATTGGATCCTTAGTTAAATTTCACCGGTTGATGCTTTGTGAAAAAAAGTTTTTGTAGTCCTACTCAAACCGAACCCATTCTCTTCATTAGGTGAGAGAACCATGTTGAAATCACCCATCACCCCCCACTTTTGGGATGAATTCTTAGAGATTTCATTTAATTATCTCCATGGTTCTCTTCTTCATATGTACGATTTTGAGGTCTACAACATGGTGACATAAACCTTCTGTAATTATATACAAAGATTGTGAGTTATATTTTTTCCTTTCATGGAAACACGCGACCATTTAGATAATGTCATGTCTGAGCATCCATAAATGATCCATTTCATTATATTGAATATTATGATAAACAAATTAGTAGGCCAACGATACCCAATTGAAGTTATTATAGCTTTCAAATTTCATCTTCGGTTCAACTATTTCAATGAGAATTGATTTTTTGGGCATAATGAAATGATTAAGGGCTCCAGTCATTGGGGTTTCCCAAGACATTTGAATCTGTATTAAAATTTATTCATCATTATGGGTCACTACACCTTGTAATAATCCCCTCATTTTTCACTATCATATCATGGAAATACCTTTCTTTCTTCTGGACACATTTAATCCCTCCTTCTGGGACAACATCAATATTTGGGTGCTCTTTGATCCCTACTAAACCTTTGTCTCCCTTGCTAACCTTAATTTTGGTTTCTGATCCTCAGCCTCATCACTGTAATATTTAAAAATCAATGTGTTGAAGATATTCCTATAGATTAATGGATATGGTTTTTTCATAGAAGGTATCCTTTTGTAAATTTTTTCAATATGGAACCATTATATGGGCTATGTTCTTTTTTCTATCCTCAGGGTTATAAGTGGTCTGAACATCAGAAAACCCCACTATATATTGTAATAATCCTAGGAAATATATAGAAATTATAAATTTTAAGAAATCATTACTACATATACGTGAAATAGAAATTTTTGTATCAATTTTATAATTTTATTAATAATTTAAATTATACATTTTATAAAATTCCACATAATTTACAAGACTATTTGTGATATTCTAAAACATTATTACTATTTTTCTAAAAAATTACAATATACATTTATTATTTTTATTTTTATTTTTCAAACTTTTCTAAATTTAATCAAGTTAAATGGACATATAATTTAGAATCACATGGTTCAAATTATCTTATAAAAAACAAAAATTTTATCCATAAACATTGAGTTTATATTGGTATATAATCATTACTTTGGTATAAGCTTATGTGGAAAAGGTAACAAATAAAGGGTTAAATGGATTGAAAATTTATAAAAATGAATTTAATAATAATTTTAGATACGATATTTCTTATATTATGCCAAAAAATATTTATTTTTTATTTTTCAGTCCACTTGAAAAGTTTAACATGTTCTCCCTTTATATTAATTTGAAATATTTTAAAAAAGACCTTCTCATCACTAATAAAAGGTTCTCCTAGAACCCCTTGAATACCATTATAAAAATTTGATAACATATATAAAAACATCCATTTTTTATTTTCAAAGAATACTTTTTCACTTCCATAAAACAATGTTCACAAGATATTAGCATATTCCCTTCATTTACAGTTAATCCTCTAAGGAAATTGATTATTTTCAACCTATGTAAAATATTTTTCTTTAAATGAAATAATTTTACCAATCCATAATAATTTTATTTTCAAGATATTATATACTGATTTCAGCAATATTATATAATAAATATTATTATATTTTTTGAATATACACTAACCCCCATTCCCTTTCCCCATCATAAAAATGAAATCATTGATGACAAGTATGTTTAGACTATCACCTAAATGACATAACCTCTTTCATTTTACATCACTACATTATAATGATGGTTATAATATGTAATTTAATATATAAGTATGATTGTTTTGATAGGTTTAGGTTTTTAATGTAAAAACCATATTTCTCATTTCACAGATTATATAGGTTATGAAATATTGTATTAATATAGGTATGTTTATTATAGTTGGTTGTAGAACATTAAACAAATCATGAACATAAGTAATGTATTTTTTTAACTCAAACATTTGTGGTCAGTCATAACCACTCAACCTCAATTACAATATTTCAATAAAACATTATTCTTCCCTTTATTGTTTTTAAGTTATATTTTGAAATTATTTTCTAGGGAAATAATGTTTCATGATAAAGTCGTCTTATGTGATTAGAATATTACTTAATAAAAAAATTTATTGTCATTATGGATAATTCCCATTTCATTTAATGGATTTTTTCTCTATTTATATGTTTTACATCCCATGAACGTTATAAATTCCCTATGAGGTATTAATTTTTTTTTGAAATGATTATTTTATTCCCCATTATTTATTCAAAAACAGATGACTCATTAACATTTTAACACTTTGTTTTTTGAAACAATGGATTTTAAAATATTTATATTTATTTTCCATACCAAAATCATATTTTATTTCCCATTAAAAAATAATGTCAAATATTATTTATATACTATCATGATATATATATTTTATTTTTTAAAGAAAAGTTTTATGAAGAACACTTTTCATATAAAAAAATTGGGTTTGGAATGTAATATGAAAATCATATCTATTTAAGAATATTTTAATAAATGATTCCCTATGAAAATGTAATTTTTTTTCTTTATCATCAATTTTTAACAAATTATCACCAAATGGAGTATTGTTTCACAAATAACTCTATATTTTATACTTCAAATAGTTATTTTTAGATAATATTTTACAAATGATCATGTTTTTTATGTGATACAATTTTGAAATGTTATGAAACCCATTTTCATCTCATCAAACATTTAGGATAAAAATTATTATTTGATTTTATGTATACCTCACCAATATATAGTAAATTATGGGGATCCTATATCTCATTCAATTTCATGGGTTATGATTTTAGTTCTCATGAGATAAATATAAGAATCGTGTAATGAATACTAACTCATCTATGGAAATCATTGATAGAATTATTTCTCCATTATTGGAATCAGGTAGTAATATATACTCCATTATATTTTGGGAATAAGTTTGTGATGCCACCTCCACTAGTATATTCTTACATATTATTATATTTTTTTCACTTATTTTTATTATGTTATTTATTATATTTTATCTATGAAAATTGTTCATGATTTTATTGTTCTAATGATATTCAATCTCATTATTTTGAGATTCCACATTTTTTTATTTTAATTATATTCTAATAAAATAATTGTTTTATGACCATTAAATTTTATAATGTTACTACTCCATGATCAATATTAAGAAATAATTTTTTATGATTTTCTCTTATGATACCTTAATCATTTTATCAAATATTTCTATATTACTCATGTATCCCCATATTATTATAATATGATTATATTGAATAGTTGATATATTTATCTTAGTGAGGATCCATGCTTAAAAATTTAATTGTTCAATTACATAGAATATGATAATTATTTTGTTATATGTGATGTATAAAGTAGGTTACCGAGGGGAATAGTTATGGTGAAATGTCAAAAACAATTGTTCGAGCATATGTCAAAATATCTAGCCTCTATAAAACTATACATTGTGGTCCATGGGTTGTGTGACTATGTGTCACTAACAGGCATGAATATCCTATTACTCTGATACTTTATCCAGTCATGATATTTAACAATTTGTCATCCTCATTAACAAAGTTTGTCGACTAGAACATAAAATTATTCAAAAATCATGTGACAATGTATTTTTAATAAAATAGCTAATGATATAAGATACTAGTCATAATGTAAACTGTACATAAAGAGAATGTACCCAAAATAGAACATCACGATGTTCAAAAAATCATCCATAAAAAATATCATAAATCCTTTGCAATGAGTGGATAAAATGTCCACCGGTCTTCACTATCACTTTTTGTCCCTTGGATAATGAACATCTAACACCTATATGTGGTTCTTTCCCTTTTCATGGACCTAGAATAAGATAATATACAAATGATGAATGGTAAGGGTACGGTGTGAGCTATATATCCTAGTAGTTTATCATCAACTCCTCCTTGAGTAACACTATAATGATTAAACCAATTATGCATTAAATTAAAATAAAAATATTAGTGGAATTTAATTAAAATATTTTCAATATAAAATTAATTCAATTAAAAAAAATATAATATATAAAATAATAGGATGAAGTGAAAATTTTAAATAAAAAATTATATATATCAGTTGGCATGAATAAAATAATTCTATAATGAATGGACCAAAATTAACAATTCAAAACACATCATATCACCATGTAATAATATCTATATAGTTGTGATTGATGATAATATAATCCACGGACATCTCTATCATCACAAATCAATATAGTTGTTCACAATCAACCTCACCACCCCATATAGGGATTAATATAGCTTCCCACTCTTTTCATAAATAAATATTTCATAAATTTTTTTGAATAATTAAATTATTATAAAAACAGACTCATTATGACCATATTATTCTAGTTCCATTGGAAACATGGAATAATAAACACTAAAAAATAAATGATCTATAATATCTTCAACTATGTTCTTCATGAATGAAACCCTTCTATGAAATATATAAAATAATTCACATCTTCATACCTGGGTAAGGAAACCTAAAAAGGGTTGATCTCAAATGCTCAGTAAAGGTAAACAAGGGAGATATGTAAGCATAATAATGAAAATAAGGGCATGATAACATGACCATGAAAATATAACATCAAACCCTACATATCAAATATCATATACATGAATCGTGGAATAATGTTTTCTAGTTCGTAAGACATGAAAAATATTGAAATAAGGAACATAATCCATGAAATCATAACATATGATAAATCATGGAATTGTGGAGGCACATAATAATTTATAATGATTTTTATAGTAGTGTAGGCCCCACTGCCAAGGTCATATTCATGGACAGTGTACTTTCCTGAACTGAGTTCACACCCCGTTCCAGCCCTATATTACTGAAAAGAGTTCACACCTCATTATATCATTGTATTAATGAATTGAGTTAATTTCTCATTAACGACATATAATAATGAACATATAACATTTCTTATTCTATTAATGTCTATCTCATAAGATATAAATGTTTACCCAATGCGTTGGAGTGAGATATAGGTCCAACGCATCTTATAATGAAATAAAACAAACATATTCCCCAATATCATAAACACTCATGTAATAACACATTAAATGAAATGGGTATTATAAAAATGAAATCATATCTTAACATATGAAAAAATAGGTTTCAAATTCCTTTTATCATAAACACAACCCATGAAATAAAGAGGGTTTCTAGAGAATATTTCTGATTAAGAAGAAATAAGATATATAAACTTTAAGACATCAAGGAATAATATATTCAAAGAAATAATATTAAAGGAATCATTGAGTAATTTCCCCCAAAAGGCATGAGTAAAACCCAATGATGTTACAATGGATGGGAAATAATTTTTTTTATCTTTTAAAACACATCTTGATGAAAGTATCCATTCTTCATTGATAAATGCATTTTATAACATAAAACATTTTGAAAACCTAATTATTTGAAAATTGCATAAACAAATTATCAAAGAATAATTGCAAACAAAAATTAAATTTAAAATCATTTTCCCTTGAAAATTGGGTTCAAATATCTTTTGAAAATATTTTTTACATCATTGTTTTTTAATAAAATATTTTTGCAACCGAAGAGAGAGACAATAAAATTTTACTTCAAAAAATTATTCTAATTTCAAAATAGTGGAAAATGGTACCAATATATGATTATATCATTAATAATCCTAGAATAATAATATTTATGATATTTATTGAGATATGAATAATGATTTTTCTTAAGTTGAATAATAATCAAAACCAATCTTGAAAAGGGAAGAGACTATTTCAAGAAATTCATATCACATGGTAACATGGGATCATACTCTACGTGTAAGAAAATGGGATTAAATATAGCTTAAAAGATCATTAAAATAATTATATTAATTATATAGTACATGTCAAAAAATTATTTATGTTCATAACAAAGCATGAGTCTCAATGAATAAAAAATTGAGACAAAACTATTTTACAGATTCGGTATATTTTGAAATATAATCCCCATGAAAGAAATATCTTAAAATTGATATTTGAATACCAATAAATTTTATTAAAAGGTAAATATAATACATTAATGGTTAGTACATACACCGCACAAAATTAATGAGTAGTGAACATAGCATATATCTCATATAAATAAAAAGTGGAACAGAATCCCCTTACCATGTGCCTTGACCCTCATCCTACTCATTTGAACCATCTATATAATCAATATAGAATTATTTTAAATATTTTATGGAAATATATTCTTATATCTAATTCCGTTAGTGATTTGATTATGAAATTATAATACCCTCTTGTTAACAATCCTCTATTATGAATTCTCTTTGGGTAATATACAATTTTTTTCATCACATGTGTCTTAATTTCTGATATATTCGATTCTTATACTTATATCATGAATTTAATATTGTAAAAAATGATACTAATAAAATGTATATATATATTATATTTTTTTATAATAATATATATAATATATATGAATTAAATGGAAAATATCATTCAAGGAGATGTAAATACTTACATAGGCATGAATGTTGTTTTGTTTTTTATTGTCATATTGTGGTATTGAAAGAAAGAAAGAAAACGACATATAAGTATCTATATATGTATAAAAACTATTATTCTAGAATATTTATCACAGCATATATATCATATAATTTCCTTAACCCATAAGAAATACATTCAATGTAGACTATGAAACATTCATACTGCAATGAGGGGGTCGTAGTCCACACTTCCTAAAACAGAACTATCGTATTTACACCAACTGGAATGTAAGAAATATATGTGTTATAAATGTAAAAAATTCATAGAAATATAATAAATATAATATATAATATATAAAAATTGTGATTCCATCAAAATATACACCTTGATATGTGTTAATAAAATAATGAACAATCATAATTTAGTGAGTTTGTAGTTTGCTATAGACGTTAACAGTATGATCTTTACGCATTAGATGGAGTTTTGTGTATGTGTAGGCGAAAGAAATATCATAAAACATCCTATAATATTTAGGATACCCATTATATTATAAAATCCTGGAATAATGATATTTTAGGAGGAGTATATTGAAAATGAAATAAATGAACTTCAGAGAAGACATTACCCAAAATAGGGTAACTCCATTTGCATTGTGTAAAAAGGATTCCATGGGATGAATTCTTCCAAAAGTGAGGATTCATGTAGGAAGGGAGGGATGTTGAAAAATGTATCTGTAATATCATGTCCTGTCACAACCCGTCCTCAGGGCCCGTGCCGTGACTACCCCAAACCCGCCTTCCATAGGCTAGGGGCTGGCGACTAGCACCAAGGCATAAATCCCAGTAAAAAGGGAAGGCATTGCCTTTGTAAAGTAAACAAGCACCTCAAAGTAAACAAGCGGAAAAGTAAACACTAAGTAAAAAGATGGTACAACAGTAAGTGCGGAAAAGTAAATGGGCCAGTATACAAACCCCAACTGAAAGTAAAGTACAACTCGAAAAGGAAAACAGCAACTGAAAAGTAAAAGCAGCTACGCCGAGTCGTCCTCTGGAAATCCCACCTGAAGGGTGTGTACAGATAGCTCCACAGCTCCTCGGGTCCCGTCGTCCGCTCCGAGCACGTCCCGCTCAGTGGTCCACCTCCAGGTAACGTCCTGCTCCGCAAGCCTCAACCACGATCAACGATGTCCGTCGTCTGCAACCAACACAACGTAGTGCGGGCATAGCCTGTGCAGGGGTGAGTATAAGCTACTCAGTAGGGACCCCGAGAACCCTGAAGGTATCCCAAAATCCACAAAGGACAAACAACAAAGGAGAGACACAAACACGAAGTAACAACCGACACTGCTTAGGTATATGCGCATACATATACCTAAGTCATCAATTCCAATACGCTCCAACCTCCGAGCCCAAGTACAACTCAGTCCACACAGGAAAGTATATGTATTCCACACAGGAAAGAAAACGAAATCCACACAGGATAGCACAACACAATCCACATAGGAAAGCAACAGGTTTCATCTCACATAGGTATACTTCTTCGAAAGACGATAGAGATGATCACCGATCCATCTAAGTCGTCGGACCCACAAAGGATCGATAGGTACTAACCCCCGCAAAGACCCACACACGATCGAACCCACACAGGATCAGTAGCACGGATCCACACAGGATCGCTGAGTGTTGTAGTCGTCGTCGGCGAATCCACTGAGGATCTCTGTACAGTCGTCGTCGCAGTCACAGTAGCAGTCGCAGCCAGCTCTAGGGTTCCTGCACACAGCAAGCTCGTTCGGGAGGGTCCGCTCCACGAGCCGAGAGGCTGTTACATCAACTGTCACTAAGTCTACAGTTGATGTATCCAAAAGTTCCGTATCGTCAACAGGAACTCAACGCAACAGACGGCGCGTCAATCGGACGCCCGGTCTGAGAGTTATTGGCTTTTTCGTCCCAGGGGCCCGGTTGGTTTTTAAGGCAAAACCAACCCGACCGTACTCCACCTGCATCCAAACCTTGGTCGGAGTATGGCAAAAGATCTGTCTCACTAAGAGGAACTCAACAAAGCTGACAGCACGTCAATCGGGCGTCTGTAGCTCAAGATATGAGCGTTTCCGCTCCGAGGGCCCGGTTGGTTTCGTGTACGAACCAATCCGGACGAACACAAAGTATTCCGAAACCATGAGTGCGATATACCAAAACGACCGTCTCGATCCAAGGATCGCATTGCCGCTGACGGCGCATCATTTGGAGGTCCGTAGCCCGATTTATGGGCATTTGAACCCAAACCGTTCGGTATCGGGGATTTCGGGCCCGGGCCGACCCGGCCCGAGACCCCCCCGGCTGGCCCGAACCGGGTCGACCCGCCCCGGACAGGGTCAGCCTGGCCCGGCCCGGCGCGGCCCGGCCTGGCCCGGCGTGGCTGACCGGCCAGGTGCTGGTCCGGCTCAGCGCAGCGCGCTGGGCGCGCTGCCAGCTCGGCTTCGGCCGAGCTGATTGAAAAAAACGGGGGGCGCCTGCCCCCCTTTGTAACCGTGGCCCCCCCTCATTTTGGGGGCCGTTTTATGATGGCTGGGGGAATTTAATTCCCCTGGATTTCCCCATTTCCGGTCGGCCCGACCTGGTCGTCCGGTTCCTTCTCAACGGGACCGGCAAAGGCCGGTCCCCTTCCGGCATCCGACACCGGCGGCCCGGCTGGCTGCCAGTCACCTTGTTCCGCCGCGGCCCGAAACCGGCCGCGGTCCTTGCCGTCTGGCGCGGTGCGACGGCACCGTGCCCCTCCGTTGCGGCCCCACTCCGGCCGTAGCGTCCTCGGTTTCCTTCGACGCGGCGCGACGGCGTCGCGTCCTTGAATTTCTTCCCATGGCACGGCACGACGACGTCGCGCATATCTTCCGCATGAAACCACGTGGCGCGACGGCACCACACTTCCTCGTACCATCCACAAAGGAATCATTCATGAAATATGGAGGAGGTTCGGCCGTGTTTGTGCGGACCGGCCCCCTCGAGTTATTCGTTATCAAATAGTCTAAAACCACGAAGCTAGAATCAAGAACGGAAACAATTAATAAAATAACAATAAACCCCAACCTCGGTTTCAAGAGCGGAGAACGTCAACAAGCCGCGGAAGACAAGCGTCGCGGAGGCCGGGCGTCGCGGAAATCGAACGTCGATTTCGTTGACGTCGAGGTGCGTCCGAAGAGGTAGCGTCGCTGGAGAAGCTTCGTAAGCTGACGGAGAAAGCCCGGGGAGGAAGCGGCGTCTCCTTTGGCTGACACGGGAAGAAGATCGAAAGAAGCGGCATCATCGATCTTCGGAAACTCACTGGCTGCAAAGAAGAGAAGAGATGACACGTATTTCTCTTCTTATGGTGACGGCGTACTTCGTCGGAGCCTAAGAGTTCTTCGCGTTCTTCTTCAAGGTTGAAGAAGATGAAGAATGCTTCCCAAATCCTCTCAAGGTGGCAAGAGAAAACTAACCGAAATAAAATAAGTCTAAGGCTTACATTATTTACACAACTAAACCACTTTGAATTTCAAAAGTTTGAAATTAAGTCACTCAACATAATTAATAACACAAGTTGTCAAAATTAAATAGAGTGGAGTTATTGGGAGTTTAAAGGGGAGTTGAAGAGTTAGGGTTCATGTGGCCCCCACCACACTTAATCCTCTCAAGGGAGGTTATGTGGGTGTGGGTCCCACCTCTAACTCCCTTTGGGAGGAAATAACCCACATGGATAAAAATCAATTGTGTTTCCACAATTTATTTAACTTCATTTAATTTCCCCCAAAACTAACTCTCAACCCGCACAAAACGCAGCCTCGGAAAATGTCTCCTTAAGAGAATAACGGCGCTGCGAGTTCATTGGTGTCCTCAGATTTCAATTCCGAGCACCGGATCAAAAGTTATAAATTCCCACTCGTTCGTTCACTGAACGTACCCGAGCCAAACTTCGGAAATTGATTCCGGGCACACCGGGCCTCGGAATCAGTTGCCGTCAGAAACCGCGCTCTTGTAAAATTCCAAAGAAAATTAAGAAAAAATTTCCCTTGAATTTTATGGGTCTTTACATTACTCCCACCTCAGGGCTTTACGTCCCCGTAAAGATACATCAAAACTAGGGAAACAAATGAGGGTATTGAAAACGCATCTGAGCCTCCCGCTCCCAAGTGCTCTCCTGGAGGTTCCTGTGCTGCCATCTAATGCGCACTAGAGGAATCGACCGTCCACGTAGGACCCGCTCCTGTCGATCCTCGATCTCCACCGGGACCTCCATAAAAGTCGCCCCATCGTCAACGTCAGGCTCCACATGTTCAATGATGTGTGTCGGGTCGTGCACGTATCTCCTCAGCTGAGATACGTGGAAGACGTCGTGCACCCGGTGCAACTGAGGTGGTAGAGCCAGGCGATAAGCCACCTCGCCAATCCTGCTGAGGACCTGGAAGGGTCCGATGAAGCACGTGGATAACTTGACGCCTCGGCCAAATCTCCGTAATCCATGTCGAGGTGAGACACGCAAGAAGATGTGGTCGCCATCCTCGAACTCTAGTGGTCTCCGCCTCCTTTCAGCGTATGACTTCTGTCAGCTCTGAGCTGTCCTCATCCGCTCCTGGATGACCTGGACCTTCTCTGTCGTGGCCTGGACCATCTCCGGCCCCACAAGTTCTGACTCCCCAGGGTCTGTCCAGCACAAAGGAGATCTACAAGGTCTGCCATACAACGCCTCATACGGTGACATCCCAATGGTGGAGTGGTAGCTGTTGTTGTACGCGAACTCCACCAAGGGTAGGTGGTCCTCCCAACTACGACCAAAGTCAAGGACACATGTGCGGAGCATGTCCTCGAGAGTCTGAATGGTCCTCTCTATCTGACCATCCGTCTGAGGGTGAAAGGCGGTGCTCAAACGTAGCTGCGTCCCGAACGCCTCCTGCAATCCCTTCCATAGCTGGGAAGTAAAGCGAGCATCTTGATCGGAGACGATAGATGATGGCACACCGTGAAGCCGCACAATCTCCTGAACGTAAAGACGTCCCATGCTCTCCACTGAGCCCTACTCTCTGATGGGTAAGAAGTGAGCCGATTTGGTGAGTCGGTCGACAATCACCCAGATGTAGTCGTGACCTCTGGAAGTGGGTGGAAGTCCAGTCACGAAGTCCATAGATATCCCGTCCCACTTCCACTCCGGGACCTCCAAGGGCTATACCAAGCCTGCTGGTACCTGATGCTCAGCCTTCACCTGCTGGCAGGTGAGGCATCGAGAAACAAACTCCGCCACAGCCTTCTTCATGCCCGGCCACCAGTGCTGTCGTCTGAGATCCTAGTACATCTTCGCCACTCTAGGATGTACCACCAAAGGAGAAGTGTGAAACTCTCTCAGCACCTCCACCCGTAAAGCGACTGGTACCATGGTACGCCCTCTGAAAAGGACGTCGTGCTCTACTCCAAAGGTAAAACCATCAGGTGCCTGTCCTGAGGATATCTGTGCACGCCGCATCTCACAGTCACCGTCCCCATGCTGTGCCTCTCTGACCCGCTGTAGAAGTGGAGGAGTGACTATGAGAGACTGAAGGAAGGCTGCTCCATCTCTATCCACGAAGGATATCTGCAAAGAGGCTAGCTGCTTCGTCGCCTCCTCAAGTAGCTGAATGCCCGTCCTCCTGCTGAGGGCATCGGCTACTACGTTCTCCTTCCCAGGAGTATAGACTATCTAAAAGTCATAGTCCAGGAGGAACTCGAGCCATCGCTACTGTCTCAGGTTCAAGTCCTTCTGCGAGAAGATGTACCTGAGACTTTGATGATCAGAAAAGACTGTAAAGCGCTCGCCCATCAGGTAGTGTCACCATGTCTTCAGAGCGAAGACCACTGCTACTAACTCCAGGTCATGGGTAGCGTAGTTTTGCTCATGCGGCCTCAACTGACGTGATCCATAGTCGATCACTGCCCGCTCCTACATTAGGACACATCCGAGTCCGGTCCCTGATGCATCGCAGTAGACTATGTACCGTACTTCCTCCTTAGGCAACCTCAAGATAGGTACGTTGGTCAATCTCTGTCTCAGCTCCTGGAAGCTCTGCAGACATCTGTATGACCACACAAAGGGTCTCCCCTTCTTCGTCAAAGCTGAGAGTGGTGCCGCAACTCTTGAGATGTCTGGAACGAATCTCCGATAGTATCCGGCTAGTCCCAAGATACTCCAAACCTCTATCACGCTCCTAGGTGGATCCCAAGTTAACACTGCCTCGATCTTCGCAGGATCCACTGCAACTCCCTCCTCAGAGATGAAGTGCCCCAAGAAGTGGACCCCATGTATCCAGAACTGGCACTTAGAGATCTTACCATAAAGCTGGTGCTCTCGGAGTGTGTCTAGTACAACCCCCATGTGGTAGGCGTGCTCCTCCTCAGTCGTCGAGTAAATCAGAATGTCGTCGATGAAGACCACGACAAATCGATCGAGGTAAGGCTGAAAGATCCTGTTAATGAGGGCCATGAACACTGCTGGAGCATTGGTTACACCGAAAGGCATAACCAAGAACTCATAGTGGCCATACCGACATCTGAAGGTCGTCTTCTGTATGTCCTCGTCTCGAACTCTGAGCTGGTGATAGCCTGACCTGAGGTCTATCTTCGAGAACCACCGTGCTCCCTTGAGCTGATCAAAGAGGTCATAAATCCTTGGTAGCGGATACTTGTTCCTCACAGTCACCTGGTTCAGGCAACGATAGTCAACACAAATTCGCAAGCTCCCGTCTGCCTTCTTGGCGAACAATATCAGGGAAGCCCAGGGTGAAACACTGGGTCGGATGAACCCCTTGCCCTGAAAGTCCTCTAACTGTACTCGTAGCTCTCGATGCTCGGCGGGGGCCATCCAATATGTTGGAGTCGATATCGGGGCTGTCCCGGGGTACAGGTCAATATAAAAGTCTACCTCTCTATGAGGAGGAAACCCTGGAACGTCGTCGGGGAAAACGTCTGCAAACTGATCCACCACTGCAGGAAAACCAGGACTCCGCACGTCAACTGCTCCAAGGATGAGGCTAGCCAACTGATGAGTGATGAGCTGTCCTCTCCTCCGCGGAAGTCCATCCTGTGCTGCAAAGGCTCCCTTCTCGCCGGTGAAGGTGAACCTGCTCCTGTCGGTGCGTACACATTGCACTTTGCGCCTAAAACAGTCAATCTGTGCATGGATCGTAGATAACCAATCCATGCCCAAGATGACGTCGTAAGGCCTCGACGCCGCTACAAGAAGATCCCAGCCGAAGCTCTTTCTTCCTAGAGTAAGCTCACACTGCCGGCACCAGTGCGTAATCATCGAGTCTGCTCCCGTAGGAGTCTCTAGTCGTAAGGATCGAGCCAAAGGCTCTGTCGGAATCTCCAAGCTCCGAACAAGGGCAGCGGCTATGAAAGAGTGACTCGCTCATGTGTCTATAAGTACTGCAGCAAGGGTGGAATAGACACATATAGTACCTCGAATCATCTCGGCCGCACCGTGGTCGTAGGCCTCTACTTCCTGGAGTTGTGCTTGTCTCTGCCCGCCAGCTCCCTGTGGTCGGGGTGGACCTCCTGGTGGTGGTGGTGGTAGATCCTCAAAGCGTCTCCCACCACCTGCTACTCGGCCAGCTCCTCTGCCTCGTCCGCCTCCTCCATGCGGACCGCCACGGTCGACCCCCTACCTCTTCCTCGGTGGTCCTTCAACCGTCTGCTGCTCCTCGCCACGGCGGGTCGGGCAGTCACGAGCCATGTGGCCCTGCCCGCCGCACGAGTAGCACTGTCTGCCTCTCGAAAGACTAGCTTCGCGCTGTGTGCCCCGCACTGCTGAGCCAGTGTCCAGAGGTCGTGTGCCTGAGGGTCTGGTCTGCCTAGACCCCTAAGTCATCCGTCGACTGCCAGCTGCAGAAGACTCTGCCACGTGTCGCCCTGCGGTGGGTCTCGGCGCTGGTGTAGACTTAACAAGAAAGCTCTCGATCAAAAGGGCCCGCTCCAGTACTCCCGTCTGAGTCGGTATGCTGAGGGAGATCAGAGATGCCCTAATCTCGTGTCTCAATCCATGCTCGAAGGTCCGGGCCCGGAAGAATGGGTCTCGTACCATGTCGGTCGAGTAGTGCGAGAGATCGGTAAATCTCGCCGAGTACTGACCGACCGTCATGCTTCCCTGCCACAGCTGAAGAAGCTCCTGAATGCGCACCGCATGGAGGGTGGCTGGGACGAACTCCGAGCAAAAGAGGCTCTCAATTTCCGTCCAAAGTAGAGATTCCTCATCGTGCAACTGGAGCATCAAGCTCCACCATCGGCCCGCTGCTACGTGTAGTAGGCTCGCCGCGAGGATCACCAAGAGGTCTGCTGGTGTCCTCACTAGCCTAAAAACTCGTACGACTGCCTCCAGCCAGTCCTTGGTTGCCTGGGGGTCCGTCTCCCCATGGAACCTGGGTGGTCACTGGCGCTGGAATTCATGCAGTGCGTTGAGGCGACGTGCATCATCATCAGCTGGTGTTGGAAGCATCGGTGGCTTGACGGGTAGTGCTACCGCCGGTGCCACTGCTGACAAAGGGCCATGCACCGAGGCCTCGTCGCTCGGTGGGCTGTCATCACGCTCAACTCTCAGAACCCTAGCTGGCTTCCGTCGTGGGGCCATCCTTAAAAGGAAACAGGTGCGCCACGGTCAGAACAGTATACCTGGTGAGCTGATACAAAGTAATCACAAAGAAAAACTTGAAACACACATGAAATCAATTTTTCGTGCATTAAGTCAGAAATCAGAAGTCATGGTCCTGGTGTACGGATACATCGGCTGCCGCACCAACACTGGACTCCCTGAACTGATAACCATACTCAATACACTAAACACTATTGATTTACATAGAAATGATCAGAGTTCACGGTAGAACCGAACTCCTCTGATACCAATTTGTCACGACCCGTCCTCAGGGCCCATGCCGTGACTACCCCAAGCCTGCCTTCCATAGGCCAGGGGCTGGAGACTAGCACCAAGGCATCAATCCCAGTAAAAATGGAAGGCATTGCCTTTGTAAAGTAAACAAGCACCTCAGAGTAAACAAGTGGAAAAGTAAACACTAAGTAAAAAGCTGGTACAACAGTAAGTGTGGAAAAGTAAATGGGCCAGTATACAAACCCCAACTGAAAGTAAAGTACAACTCGAAAAGGAAAACAGCAACTGAAAAGTAAAAGCAGCTACGCCGAGTCGTCCTCTGGAAATCCCACCTGAAGGGTGGGTACAGATAGCTCCACAGCTCCTCGGGTCCCGTCGTCCGCTCCGAGCACGTCCCGCTCAGTGGTCCACCTCCAGGTACCGTCCTGCTCCGCAAGCCTCAACCACGATCAACGTTGTCCGTCGTCTGCAACCTACACAACGTAGTGCGGGCATAGCTCGTGCAGGGGTGAGTATAAGCTACTCAGTAGGGACCCCGAGACCCCTGAAGGTATCCCAAAATCCACAAAGGATAAACAACAAAGGAGAGATACAAACACGAAGTAACAAACGACACTTCTTAGGTATATTCCCATACATATACCTAAGTCATCAATTCCAATACGCTCCAACCTCTGAGCTCAAGTACAACTCAGTCCACACAGGAAAGTATACGTATTCCACACAGGAAAGAAAACGAAATCCACACAGGATAGCACAACACAATCCACACAGGAAAGCAACAGGTTTCAGATCAGACAGGTATACTTCTTTGAAAGACGATAGAGATGATCACTGATCCATCTAAGTCGTCGGACCCACAAAGGATCGATAGGTACTAACCCCCGCAAAGACCCACACAGGATCGGACCCACACAGGATCTGTAGGCGCTGGTTCACACAGGACCGCTGAGCGCTGACCCACACAGGATCAGACCCACACAGGATCGGTAGCACGGATCCACACAGGATCGCTGAGTGTTGTAGTCGTCGTCGTCGAATCCACTGAGGATCTCTGTACAGTCGTCGTCGCAGTCACAGTAGCAGTCGCAGCCATCTCTAGGGTTCCCGCACACAGCAAGCTCGTTCAGGAGGGTTCGCTCCACGAGCCGAGAGGCTGTTACATCAACTGTCACAAAGTCTAGAGTTGATGTATCCAAAAGTTCTGTATCGTCAACAGGAACTCAACGCAACAGACGGCGCGTCAATCGGACATCCGGTCTGAGAGTTATTGGCTTTTTCGTCCCAGGGGCCCGGTTGGTTTTTAAGGCAAAATCAACCCGACCGTACTCCACATGCATCCAAACCTCGGGCGAAGTATGCCAAAAGATCCCTCTCACTAAGAGGAACTCAACAAAGCTGACGGCACGTCAATCGGGCGTCTGTAGCTCAAGATATGAGCGTTTCCGCTCCGAGGGCCCAGTTGGTTTCGTGTACAAACCAACCTGGCCGAACACAAAGTATTCCTAAACCTTGAGTGCGATATACCGAAATGCCCGTCTCTATCCAAGGATCACATCGCCACTGACGGCGCATCATTTGGAGGTCCGTAGCCCGAGTTATGGGCATTTGAACCCAAATCGTTCGGTATCGGGGGTTTCGGGCCCGAGCCGACCCGGCCCGAGACCCCCCCCCCCCCCCCCCCCGACTGGCCCGAACCGGGTCAACCCACCCCGGACAGGGTCAGCCCGGCACGGCCCGGCCCGGCACGTCCCGGCCTGGCTGGGCTCGGCTCGGCCGGGCAAACCGGCCAGGTGCCGGTCCGGCTCAGCGCAGTGCGCTGGACGCGTTGCCAGCTCGGCTTCGGCCGAGCTGATTGAAAAAAACGTTGGGCACCTTCCCCCCTTTGTAACTGTGGCCCCCCCTCATTGTGGGGAACCGTTTTATGCTAGCCGGGGGAATTTAATTCCCCCAGCTTTCCCCATTTCCAGCCGGCCCGACCTGGCCGGCCGGTTCCTTCTCAACGGGACCGGCAAAGGCCGGTCCCCTTCCGGCTTCCGACACCGGCGGCCCGGTTGGTCGCCGGTCAACTTGTTCCGCCGCGGCTCGGAACCGGTCGCGGCCCTTGTAGTCTGGCGCTGTGCGACGGCACCGCGCCCCTCCTCCGCGGCCCCGCTCCGGCCGCAGCGTCCTCGGTTTCCTTCAACGCGGCGCGACGACGTCGCTTCCTTGAATTTCTTCCCATGGCGCGGCGCGACGACGCCGCACATATCTTCCGCATGAAACTGCATGGTGCGACGGCACCATGCTTCCTCGTACCATCCACAAAGGAATCATTCATGAAATATGGAGGAGGGTCGACCGTGTTCGTGCGGACCGGCCCCCTCGCGTTATTCGTTATCAAATAGTCGAAAACCACAAAGCTAGAATCAAGAATGGAAACAATTAATAAAATAACAATAAACCCCTACCTCGGTTTCAAGAGTGGAGCACGTCAACAAGCCGCAGAAGATAAGCGTCGCGGAGGTCGGGCGTCGCGGAAATCGAACGTCGATTCCGTTGACGTCGAGGTGCGTCCGAAGAGGTAGCGTCGCTGGAGAAGCTTCGTAAGCTGATGGAGAAAGCCCGAGGAGGAAGCAGTGTCTCCCTTCGCTGACACGGGAAGAAGATCGAAAGAAGCGGCATCGTCGATCTTCGGAAACTCACCGACTGCGAAGAAGACAAGAGACGACACGTCTTTCTCTTCTTATGGTGATGGCGTTCTTCGTCGGAGCCTAAGAGTTCTTCGCGTTCTTCGTCAAGGTTGAAGAAGATGAAGAATGCTTCCCAAATCCTCCCAAGGTGGCAAGAAAAAAACTAACCAAAATAAAATAAGTCTAAGGCTTATTTTATTTACACAACTAAACCACTTTTAATTTCAAAAGTTTGAAATTAAGTCACTCAACTTAATTAATAACACAAGTTGTCAAAATTAAATAGAGTGGAGTTATTGGGAGTTTAAAGGGGAGTTGAAGAGTTAGGGTTCGTGTGGGCCCCAACACACATAATCCTCTCAAGGGAGGTTATGTGGGTGTGGGTTCCACCTCTAACTCCCTTTGGGAGGAAATAACCAACATGGATAAAAATAAATTGTGTTTCCACAATTTATTTAACTTTATTTAATTTCCCCCAAAACTAACTCTCAACCCGCACAAAACGCAACCTCGGAAAAGGTCTTCTTAAGAGAATAACGGGAATGCGAGTTCATTGGTGTCCTCGGATTTCAATTCCGAGCACCGGATCAAAAGTTAGAAATTCCCGCTCGTTCGTTCACTGAACGTACCCAAGCCAAACTTTGGAAATTGATTCCGGGCACACCGGGCCTCGGAATCAGGAGCCGTCAGAAACCGCACTCTTTTAAAATTCCAAAGAAAATTATGAAAAAATTTCCCTTGAATTTTACGGGTCTTTACATGTCCTTTTCTATTTTGGTTTATATGTGTGAATAATAGGCATATGTGGTGGTATTTTATAGTGAATGTAAAAGACATACTTGCTATTTTCTAAATCAAGTTAGGTGTGACCATGATTTAATCTAGAAAAGAGTCATAAAAACAAAAAAAAACTCAATAATTAAAGTTATATGAATTAATATTGGCCATAAAATTGGTTTTTTATATGTTTGTAGGTATTTTGGGTCTTTTTTATGGGTTTTCCATAGTTATGCATAATATATCCTTAATCAATGTAATTAATTTTAATTACATGCTCTAATATTTTTTTATAAAAATTAATATGCCCATATTATAAATTATAAAATAGGATGATTCGAAATATGGAATCCATTTTTCCAAATTATAATCACATAATTGGGGGAAATTAATTTAATAGTAATCCCAATGTTAGGTTAAAAATGAATGTTTTTTTATATAAAAATATTCCAATGTTTGGTATGTTTTTATACCCCTGTTTAATGTGAAATTGATCTAAATGAAATAAATTGAAAAAATGAAAAAAATATTATCTTGTTAAAATATAAAATGATTTTATAATAAAATTTAACCTTATAAATAAATTACATGATTACAAAATTTAGAATTAAAATATGTTATTTGTCACTATTCATCAAAATAAAAAGTTTCTCAGAAAATAAAAAAATTTACATAACCCTAATTTTGACAATTAAAATTAAAAATTGATGTTTATTTTATAAAATTATATGTTTGAATGTTTCTAATGTTAATTTTATTATTTTTCACTAATGGATTTTAAAAGAAGTTGATTCTCTAAAAGTGTATATTTAAACAAATAAGGACTTTACAAAAAATCATTTCATTAATTATTTATTTGTTTTATTTATATTAAAAAATTATAAAAAATATTTTAAAAGTTATTATCAATATTAATATACATATTTTTAATGAATAAGATACAATTTTCTCATTTAAATAATTATATCAACAAACTGATGTTTCGTAGAAACATCAGTGATGTGTGTAATATATTCTGAGTTGATGTTTCATGTATTGTACGCTAAGTTGATTTTATTTAACCTATTACAAGTAGGTCATATGTGAAACTAATGTTATACTTAGTTCATTTCATTACAGAAATTAAATTTTAATTTATTTTAGAAAAGGGACCATAAAATCTCATGGTGTTACAATCTAGCCACCATGAAATGAATTTCACCGAAAAAAATATTATTAAATTAAAAAATTGTTTATAATTATTCTTCATCATATCATGAGGTTCCCATTTATTTGTTCATTTAATGATGATTTATCAAGAACACTTTGATGAGGTTAGTGGTCTTTTTTCATATAACAATATCATATCAGTCTAGTTTTTCACTTGTTTGTAATTTGTATGATTAATACTACTCCAATTGTATGACCTCGGAGTCCAGTAAATGTGATGGATTAGTGATGTAATTTCTCATTAGAGATACAAGGATTAGGCCATGAAGTTGATATATATTTTCATGAAGATCCATGTGATTGGCTACAATCTCAGTATGATCAAGAATCTTGGATGGGATAGATATACCTAGGACATAGTTTCCTTTCCACAAAAATATCAAACAATTATTCCATGGATAGATTTATTGAAACTAATTTTCACCAACATCAAATTATAGTTTGTGATGAAAGTTATCAGTGTAACATTTATTCATGATTTTAGATGCCTTCGTATGATATTTATTGGTTATATCCTTATTGACCATTTCATCATCAATCTTATGTACAAATATATTTATTTTTTCAAACTTATTGAAGAATGTAGGAGCTCTACATTTCTTCTCATATAGGGATTTATATGGTCCCATCATAATACTTCAATAGAAGTGTATTATTTCCATAGAATTAAGCTAGTGGATGGAGTTTATTCCAACCAAATTTGAAATCCTGTGGAAATGATCTCAACATATCATCATGGCATTGATTAATTCTCTCTAAATGACCATTCATATAAAGATGAAAATCGGTATTGAAACTCAATTCTGTATCAAGTACTTTATTAAGACCTCACCAAGACATAAAGGTAAACATCGTATCCTAATATGATATAATAGAATGTGGTGCTCCATGCAACCACAACACTTCCTTAATGTATATCCAGAAATCGTTCTAGATATATGTATTATATTGTAGTGATGAAGTTTACTAAATTAGTATGGTGATTGACTACAAACCATAGAGAAATACACCCTTTATTGTTTTTGTTTAGTCCAATGACATTATCCATAGTGATATTCTACCATTTCTATATCTTTTTGTTAATAGATGCTAAATCCCTTTAGAATTTTTGTTTTCACCTTTAACTTGTTGGAATACCAAGAAAAGAAATACAATATATATGATATATTTCTTTATGCAATCCCAAAAAGTACTACATCACGTCATTATACATCTTCATACACTACTAGAAAAACTGGTATTTGCAACGGGTCATTTGTGACGGGATCCCGTCGCAAATGGTTTTTTGCGACGGGGGCCGGTCGCAAATGACCCGTTGCTGAAAACGGTGTCGCAATAACAATTTTTTGCAACGGGCCCGTCGCTAAAGCCCTTTTCCGCGACGGGGAGAATCCCCATCACAACTAGTACTCCGTATATTTGTAAAAAACTATTTGCGATGGGGCCCGTCGCAAAAACTATTTTAAAAAAAATAAAAAAATAATAATACTATTTGCGACGGGAACAGTATCCCATCGCAAATACTATAAAAAAAACAAAAAAAATAAATTGTTAATTAATTATTTTAATTAATATAATAATAATCCAATTATAATTCAAAAATAAAAAATAATAAAATATTAATAAGTGATTTTAATTAATATAATAATAGAATTATAATTCACAAATAAAAATAATAAATTATTTTAATTAATATAATAATAATAGAATTATAATTCAAAAATAAAAAATAATAGAATATTAATAAATATTTTATAATGAGACAGAAACTACGAATAGAAAAAAAATCATATTTTGATTTCACAAATTTTATAACATAAATACAAACTCTAATCTGAAGGAGGGGGGAGGGGGGATCTGTAGATGGTGGTGGAGGAAACTCCATCCCTAAAGCATGAGTGAGTCGGCGCATGTACTCCATCTGCTCCTGATGCTATTGCTGCCACCGACTCATCTGCTCCTCGTACAGCTGCTGCTGGCGTCGACGCTCCTCCTCATGCTGCTGACGCATCTGCTTCTGCTCCTGTCGGAGACTCTCTATCAGTGCAGTCTGAGATCGCAACTAATCCTCATACTGTGTAGCAGAAGAAGATGCACGAGCTCCTCTCGAGCTGGACGCCGACATCGCAGCACTGCCATAATAATCTCCGGGAGTCATTCGAGAGCTGATACCAACTACTCGGCCCTTCTCGAAGGCATACTGGGTGGCCTGCATCCATGCCACCTCATCAAACTGACGGGCAGTGGTCTGATCTGATGACTCGGCCTGACTCTCAGGCCGAGCCTGTGACGTTGCGGCCTCATATGACTCCTGTAGTTGCAATTTGAAATTAAAATTGTGAATATATTATATACAGTTAATTTTTAAACTTGAAAACAAATAATACTAACCATGATGTGATACTGACGATCACCTCTGAGCTCCCCAGTAGCAGGATCACTATACATCCTCCGATATACGTCATACTCCATAATAACGGGGTGCTCGACAGCCTATAAGAATAAAAAATAAACTGTTAATATTTATAGTTATATAAAATATTTATAAATAATGTACGTACTAGATGTTGTCTATGAGTACTGAAAGAACGACTCCCAGCTCGATGAGTCACCTCCTGTCTCCCCCGATTCTGCCTCCCCACCGATGATCTCGTCTGAAAGGCACCACTCAACCAGTGCGCACATAATCCATCCCATACATGGGATGAAATGTACTCTGGTCAGTGTGCTCTACATGACTCGTCAAAATCTGACACTCCTGCTTTCTTCATCTCATCTTTTCTTAAATTGTGCAAAAACTGATGAAGGTGATCACGCATGGCCACCTCCCATGCCTCGTGGATGGCGTCATGCATGGTATCCTCAATCGGATACCATAAACCCTACAAATAAATCAAAATATCAAGTTAGAAATGAAATAATTTTCAAAATAAAAATTATTTATTTACGTACGTACCAACTAATGGCCGAACATGGCCTGCTGCACATCAATGGGAATCTGCTCCCATGTGGTCCACGGATGAGAGAAATAGTTGCAAAAAATAGCGCTGCCCTATCCGACTGCTATATGCGGAAAACTGTAAAAATAATAAACATTTATTATGTGAATAGATTAATGAAATCTTAGTCAAATCAACAGGTTATCACACAGGTTATCACACCTCCGTGTGCGTGGATCAAACCCAAGACGTGGACGTCGCTCGGGGACGGGGTCAGGAATCATCAATCGTGCAAGACTGCACCCCCTCCGCGTACTCCCTGGAGCGCATGCAGGCTGAGGGTCATCTGGAAGCAACTCATCCGCATCGAAAGTCAGGTCAGCATCCGCCAACTCACGAAATGTGGCGTCGTCCATCTGAAACAGAAAATGTTAATGTTGTTAGCAAATAATTCATAATTACTATTATATATACATATATACATATTATTATTGTATATAAATACCATGGAATTCTATCAATGTTCATCTTCATCATCATCTTCATATATGTCAATGTCATCTTCATATTCCTCTTCAACATCATCGATATCCATTTGAGTTACAGTTCCTTCATCTCTTACCATTTTAAATTCATATGTGACATCATTAACATCATCGTCATCACCGACTCGTAAATGTGGGGTGTCGTCATCGATACTCATGTCTCTTTGTAAAAAAGATTGATTTTGAGTACTATCTTGAAAAACTTCAATTCTTTGCACATCAGTGAAAGCACATTCACTTTGACTAAACTGATTGTCTTGAATTTTGATTTTTATTACACTCCACCAATCAGTCAAGTCTCTTGATGTAGCACAGTACTTTGTGTAATAAACTTGATGTGCCTGTTGAGCTAATAAGAATGGTTCATTTACTGCGAGAACACTTTTACATTTAATATCGATGATTCCATGAGTCGGATGAACACACACGCCTCTCTCTGTATCCAACCACCGACATTTGAACATGGTTATGTAATGTTGTCCAAGATAACAGAGTTCAATGATTTCATCAAATATGCCATAAAAGTCAACTTCATTTTCTCGATGATGAAATCCTCTCAAGCTAACTCCACTGTTCATTGTTTTTTTCGATTCCACATATGCATGTGTGTGGAATCGAAATCCATTCACCACATATGCATTATAAGTATTAACAAGTTTGGAAGGTGGGTTACTCAATACACATAGCCGTTTGTCAATTTTATCAGCATGTCGAGACACCTGCAAATTTGTGAAATAATTATCAATATAGTAAACTATAAATTAAATGAGTTGTTAAAAGATAAAGAATTTATATTACCAGTTTTTGAAACAACTGAGAAAATTTTTCAGTCGACGTTCTTCGAGAGCAGCTGCTGTAATTTGTGGAATTTGTTTCTTGATATGATTATCATACAACCTATGAAAACCAAAGTTATTTACTATAACATAAATGATAGAATAAGTTATATAAACACTTACAGTACAACTGATGTCATCTCTTCACAGTTGAGCAGAACATACGTATGAGCTCTATGATGTTCATCATCTGAAAGCCAGCGTTCATAAACTCCACCAAAACCAAGCTCAGACTGGTTGAAAACAGATAATTGATTGTCGATTTCATCAATATTCTTCTCGTTCCGTCCCATTTGGTTGTGTTTTGAAGGATACTCAGATTCAAAATAATGGGAGTAGAAAAAAGATATTTCCTCTTGCAAATAAGCTTCTGCAATAGATCCTTCAACAGATTCTTTGTTACGTACTTTTCTTTTCAATTTTTTCATGCATCTTTCAAATGGGTACATCCATCGAAACTGTACTGGACCTCCACATTTGGCTTCATGTGGCAAATGTAACATCAAATGTTTTATTGAGTCGAAGAAAGATGGCAGAAATATTTTTTCCAGTTTACATATAATTACAACAACATCTTTTTCAAGAATGCCTAGAGCATCATAATCTGCTGTAGCCGCACAAATTTCCCGAAAAAAATGAGACATATCTGTTATGGAATCCCAAATCACAGAATTCAACAGAACTCTTAATCCAATGGGTAGCAGTCTTTCCATTATAACATGACAATCATGACTTTTTAATCCAGTAATATGACCATTCTTTACACATCTACCCAAATTGGAAGCACAGCCATCTGGAAGTCTCAAATCTGCAATCCACTGAAAAAATAATAAACGGTTTTCTTTAGACAGTGTATAAGCTGCTTTTGGTTTCAGTAACCTTTCTGTTCTGACATTCTCAAACAGTTCCAATTCTGGACGCCTGCAAATTTGGGAAAGATCTAAACGTGCATTTACATTGTATTTGCTCTTTCCTAGTGTATCCAAAACTGTATGAAACAAATTATCAAAACAGTTCTTCTCAATATGCATGACATCTAACATGTGTCGGACCAACAAATCAGACCAATATGGAAAATCCCAAAATATGGTACGTTTAATCCAATTGTGTTCTTTCCCAAAACCAGAAATTTTCTGTTGGTTTATTGTGGGACAAAAAGTGATGGGAGGTAATGAAAATACAACTGATTTTAACTCCGAACCTGATAGCATTTTTGGAGGTCCTTCCCCTTCAATTGTTCCTTTTCTGAAATGAGATCTGTTTCTGCGAAAAGGATGATCAGCTGGAAGAAACCTGAGATGACAGTCAAAATAACAAGGTTTCTTTCCATGAATGAGTATAAATGCTTTGTTCTCTCCCATACAGTAAGGACATGATTTCTGACCATGTGTACTCTATCCAGATAAAATCCCATAAGCCGGGAATTCACTTATTGTCCACATCAATGCTGCTCTCAGTATGAAATTCTATTTCATTGCAACATCATATGTACTGACACCAGTACTCCACAATAAATTTAATTCATAAATCAATGGTTTCAAATAAACATCAATACTTTTCTTCAGATGTCCTGGAATTAGTAAAGTCAAAAAGATATATGGCTCCTTCATCAACATCCATGGAGGTAAATTGTACGGAGTTAAAAAAATAGGCCAACATGAATATTGACTACCATAAGATCCAAACGGACAAAAACCATCAGTAGAAAGGCCCAGTTGAACATTTCTATCTTCTAAAGCAAAGGATGGATGCACTCTATCAAAATGTTTCCATGAATCACCATCGGCTGGATGATTCAAGCTTTTATCGGTTGAAATATTCTCTTTATGCCATGACATCATTATCGTTGTATTCTTAGACATGAATAAACGCTGGAGTCTGGATGTAAGCGGAAAATATCTCAACTGTTTTACAGGAATAAAACCAGACTTCCCATGTTGTCCTTCTTTATATCTCAGTTGCCCACATGTGGGACAACTATCCAACGACTCATTTTCCCCAGAATATAAAATGCAGTCATTTGAACATGCATGAATCTTCTGACAAGTAAGTCCCAAATTTCGAACCAGCCTCTTACTCTCATAGTAATTTGCAGGTAAAACATTTCCTTCGGGTAACAGTGTTTTAAGCAAAGAAAATATCTAGTCAAAACAGGTGTTTGACATTCCGTTATCTGATTTGATAGCCATAAATTTTGCAATTGCTTCTAATTTGCTCATCTTGCAGCCAGGATATAATGCATCCTCAGCAGACTTCAACAACTCATAAAATTCAGATGGTGCCGACTCAGGATTTGAAGCTATATCATCCGGAGTTTCTGTATGTTGAACAGATGAACCTGCAACATCATGTACTAAATCTTGAAACCGGGATGGATCCGGAATCAAGTTGGTATCACCTGTTATGGAACTGCGTTCACCGTGTTGATACCAAAAAACATAATCTGGTTAAAAACCAAAATGCAAGAGATGTTCTCCCACTTTGTCAAACATGTCAAACATTCTCAATGCACATTTTCTACAAGGGCATTTTATTTTGCCTTCTGAAACAAATTCTGGATTTGATGCCGCAAATGATAAAAAATTCTCCACAACCTCTACATATACTGGATTTAAACCAGAACCGTTTGGATTTCTATGTTGATTTATCCATATGCGGTCACCTAATAATTATTGTTGACGACCTCGTTGTTCCATATTTCTCTATAAAATATAAAAGCATTACTGGTTTTGAATAATTTGTTAGAAAAAACACTCAAGCTAGGATAATTATAGAGTTTAGATCATACACGACTGACGCAAACTTTTTATTGAGATAGACCTAAAAATTGACCCTTTAAGAATTAAATATGTTGAGAATAAAGAAAAAAAATTTACAAATATTGATAATTTTAATATTATATAAATTTTTTATTATTTTCATAGTACCAATATTATTGGTAAGTATTACTAATTATTACTAATTATTACTAATTATTGGTAATTATTACTAATAATTACCAATTATTGGTAATTATTACTAATTAATACTAATTATTGATAATTATTACTAATTATTGGTAATTATTACTAATTATTGGTAATTATTAGTAATTATTGGTAATTATCGGTAATTATTACTAATTATTGATAATTATTACTAATTATTGATAATTATTACGAATTATTGGTAATTATTACTAATTATTGGTAATTATTACTAATTATTGGTAATTATTACTAATTATTACTAATTATTACTAATTATTACTAATTAATGGTAATTATTACTAATTGTTACTAATTATTACTAATTATTTGTAATTATTGGTAATTATTATTAATTATTACTAATTAATACTAATTATTGGTAATTATTACTAACTATTGGTAATTATTACTAATTATTGGTAATTATTATTAATTATTACTAATTATTACTAATTATTACAAATTATTACTAATTATTACTAATTATTACTAATTATTACTATTTACCTGTAATTATTCCTAATTATTGGTAAGTATTACTAATTATTGTTAAGTATTACTAATTATTGGTAATTATTACTAATTATTGGTAATTATTAATAATTATTACTAATTATTACTAATTATTATTAATTATTACTAATTATTGGTAATTATTACTAATTATTGGTAATTATTACTAATTATTACTAATTATTGGTAATTATTACTAATTATTACTAATTATTACTAATTATTGGTAATTATTACTAATTATTACTAATTATTGGTAATTATTGGTAATTATTACTAATTATTGGTAATTATTGGTAATTATTACTAATTATTGATAATTATTACTAATTATTGTTAATTATTAATAATTATTGGTAATTATAACTAATTATTGGTAATTGTTACTAATTATTACTAATTATTACTAATTATTACTAATTATTACTAATTATTACTAATTATTGGTAATTATTACTAATTGTTGGTAATTATTACTAATTATTACTAATTATTGGTAATTATTACTAATTATTACTAATTATTGGTAATTATTACTAATAATTGGTAATTATTACTAATTATTACTAATTATTACTATTTATTGGTAATTATTACTAATTATTACTAATTATTACTAATTATTGGTAACTATTAATAATTATTACTAATTATTGGTAATTATTGGTAATTATTACTAATTATTGGTAATTATTGGTAATTATTACTAATTATTGGTAATTATTACTAATTATTACTAATTATTGGTAATTATTGGTAATTATTGGTAATTATTACTAATTATTACTAATTATTACTAATTATTGGTAATTATTAGTAATTATTACTAATTATTACTAATTATTACTAATTATTGGTAATTATTGGTAATTATTACAAATTATTGGTAATTAATACTAATTATTGGTAATTATTGGTAATTATTACTAATTATTGGTAATTATTACTAATTATTGGTAAGTATTACCAATTATTGTTAAGTATTACTAATTATTGGTAATTATTACTAATTATTGGTAATTATTACTAATTATTACTAATTATTACTAATTATTACTAATTATTACTAATTATTGGTAATTATAACTATTAATTGGTAATTATTACTAATTATTGGTAATTATTACTAATTATTCCTAATTATTGGTAATTATTACTAATTATTACTAATTATTACTAATTATTGGTAATTATTGGTAATTATTACTAATTATTGGTAATTATTACTAATTATTGGTAATTATTACTAATTATTGGTAATTATTACTAATTATTGGTAATTATTACTAATTATTGGTAATTATTACTAATTATTGGTAATTATTACTAATTATTGGTAATTATTACTAATTATTACTAATTATTGGTAATTATTGGTAATTATTGATAATTATTACTAATTATTGGTAATTATTACTAATTATTGGTAATTATTACTAATTATTGGTAATTATTACTAATTATTGGTAATTATTTCTAATTATTACTAATTATTACTATTTACCGGTAATTATTGATAATTATTCTTAATTATCACTAATTATTCTTAATTATTACTACTTATTGGTAATTATTACTAATTATTATTAATTATTACTAATTATTTGTAATTATTACTAATTATTGGTAATTATTACTAATTATTGGTAATTACTACTAATTATTACTAATTATTACTAATTATTACTAATTATTACTAATTATTACTAATTATTACTAATTATTGGTAATTATTGGTAATTATTAATAATTATTGGTAATTATTACTAATTATTGGTAATTATTACTAATTATTGGTAATTATTACTAATTATTACTAATTATTACTATTTACCAGTAATTATTTCTAATTATTACTAATTATTACTATTTATAGGAAATTATTACTATTTACCGGTAATTATTACTAATTATTACTAATTATTGGTAATTATTACTAATTACTGGTAATTATTACTAATTATTGGTAATTATTACTAATTATTACTAATTATTACTAATTATTACAAATTATTCCTAATTATTACTAATTATTACTAATTATTGGTAATTATTGGTAATTATCACTAATTATTGGTAATTATTACTAATTATTGGTAATTATTACTAATTATTGGTAGTTATTACTAATTATTGGTAATTATTACTAATTATTACTATTTAGCGGTAATTATTTCTAATTATTACTAATTATTACTATTTACCGGTAATTATTACTATTTACCGGTAATTATTACTATTTATTACTAATTATTGGTAATTATTACTAATTATTGGTAATTATTACTAATTATTGGTAATTATTACTAATTATTACTAATTATTACTAATTATTCCTAATTATTCCTAATTATTCCTAATTATTCCTAATTATTACTAATTATTCCTAATTATTACTAATTATTCCTAATTATTACTAATTATTCCTAATTATTACTAATTATTACTAAGTATTACTAATTATTACTAATTATTACTAATTATTACTAATTATTCCTAATTATTCCTAATTATTGGTAATTATTCCTAATTATTCTTAATTATTACTAATTATTCTTAATTATTACTAATTAGTGGTAATTACTAGTAATTATTAATAATTATTACTAATTATTGATAATTATTAATAATTATTACTAATTATTGATAATTATTAATAATTATTACTAATTATTGGTAATTATTACTAATTATTGGTAAGTATTACTAATTATTGGAAAGTATTACTAATTATTGGTAATTATTACAAATTATTGGTAATTATTACTAATTATTACTAATTATTAGTAATTATTACTAATTATTACTAATTATTACTAATTATTGGTAATTATTACTAATTAGTACTAATTATTACTAATTATTACTAATTATTGGTAATTATTGGTAATTGTTCTTAATTATGAGTAATTAAATGAATAATTACCAATAATTAGGAATAATTACCAATAATTAGGAATAATAACATTATTGGTATATTTTATTATTAATATTAAAATAATATAATTTTCTAATTTATATACAATTCTCCTTTCATCTGTGTGTTTTCTATCTCCATATACAAATAATAAATGTGAAGACAGCAAACACACAGATGAAAAGAGAATTGTATATATATAAAAAATTATATTATTTTAATATTAATAATAAAATATATTAATAATTAAATAATGTTATTATTCCTAATTATTAGTATTTATTACTAATTATTAAGTAATAAAACAATGTAAACATAATTAAATTTCAACTAATTAAGAATAATTAAAACTAATAAAACATTAAAAATAAATATTAAATTAAAATAAATATAAATACCTTGAAAATTGATCCGAGGTTGATCTCTGATCGTTCTTCAAAACTTCAATATCAACTCCGGAGAAAAAAATTAAACTTGAGAAAAACTGAACTGTAGAAATAAAATTTTGAGAGAAGAAGAAGATTGAATTTGAGAATGATTTGAAAAAAACGGATGGAGGTATTTATAGGTTAGATTAGTTGCGACGGGTATCCCGTCGCAAATACCTTAGCCAGCATTTATTACGGTCAACGGTTAATTAGTTATTTGCGACAAGTCCCGTCGCAAATAACCACCTGCCGACATACTATTTGCGACGGGGGAATATTCCCGTCGCAAATACCTTTTACCGCCGCCGGTTATTTGCGACGGGAATATTCCCCCGTCGCAAATATGTTTCCCGCGATTTGGCGCGGAAAGGGCACCAGTCCTTTTGCGACGGGGAAAGCTATCCCGTCGCAAAAGGCTACTTATTTGCGACGGGCAAATACCCCCGTCGCAAATAAGTTTTTAACAGGGCTATTTGCGACGGGATTTATTCCCATCGCAAATACCCATTTTTCCCGTAGTGATACTTCCAGGATTAATAAAGAATGAACAAATATGATCTTACACTAACAGATCCCTCGTCAAATCTGTTATTGAAGGAATTCATATATGATTCTTGAACCTTATCATTCCATCTTGATCAACATTATACTTAGGAACATTAATGTCATTCATTTTCCTCACTACATCTTCATTATGTGCCTTCTAGTATTCACATGGATAGAGGGTTGAACATTCATTTGAGAAAGATAATATTTAACCGCTTCCATAAATAATTATTGTTCTATCCATTGAATATCCTAAAATATTGAACCATTTTTTAACCTTGTCCTTGAGAATATTACATGATCATTCCAACTGAAATAATCAACCAATTTTTTCTTTTTCCCAGGGTGGTAGTGTATTGATAAATCATAGTCTATTATCAAATATAACCATTTTCCCTGGAACATGTTCAACTCATTCTATGTGAATATATATTTTAGACTATTAAAATTGTGATATATATCACACTTTTCTCCATTACGATATAACCTCTACATCATAAAAGAAATATTTACCACTGATAACTAAAAATCTTGATATGGGTAATTTTTCTCAAGACTCATCAACTATAATGAGGAACTAGGGATATCCAAGTTATTCTATATAAGAACACGTCTCAATATATTTTTGGAATCGTGTTAATTATTAAATACCATTCTATACTATAGGATATTATAAGCATTGATGCACTAACATACAATCCCTTTAGTTCCTTGAAATTTTCCATGTATTCATCTTTCCAATGGAATCTAACACCCTTCTGAGTTATATTGTTCAAAATAGTAGATATTCATGAGACATTTTCCACAAACTATCAATAATATCTAGAATAATCATGTAATATATGGATCTTAGTCAGTTTGATAGGTATTGTAAAACATTAAATACCCTCTATAATTGGTGGATCAACCACTATATAATCTATTGAGATTATGTGACCCAAAAATTAAACATTTTGCAGCCAAAATTTACACTTTGTGAAATTTTCTTATAGCTTCACCTTCCTTTGGGTGTTTTTTACAATTCTTATGTAATATTCAAACTCTTACATTCACATTTAATATATAATAATCTCGTATATAAATTCTAAAAAAAAACTTAATGACATAATCTCTAAAGACATTTCTCATTAAACACATGAAGATTCTGGGGGAATTAGTATGACCAAAAGGCATCATTATTTATTCATAGTATCCATAAATTATATGGAATGTTTTCTAGAGTATATCCTCCATCATGACCCTTAAATGATGACATATATAATAAAGGTAAATATTTTAATAGTATTTTGCTCTGTGTAGTTTATCAAGTAAGTTATCAATATAGGGAATAACATACTTATTCCTGATTAGGATATCATTCAACTCCCGATAATCATTGGAGATTCACATTGATACATATTTAATTTTCTCATAAATCAACAGGTGAATCACGAGGAAGAATTAATCCCTTATCAAATCTTTCATGGAGCTGCTTCTTTAATTCTTACAACTCATTCAGATCCATTCTATATGGAGTCCTTAAAATTGGTAGGAACCAACTATGATTTCTATTGAGAACTCTACATCGCGTTTTTGTTGAAGGCTAAAGTAATAATCAACAAAGGGATATACAAATTCCTGAACAATAGTAATATCATTAATTACAATTTTCCCAAACCATTGGAGATAATCAACCCTTTGGAATTGGAATTAAGACACAAACATTGGATGTATTCTCTATAGGAAGTTCATAATTATCATCACATTGATGGATGATCATACGAGGGTTTGAAATATCAAACAAAACATCCCTTACATGAAAATTGATGTGGGATTTATGAAGATAATGGAAATCCAGGCTGAAGATGACATAAAATTCTACCAAAGGAAGAATCACGTGATTTTTAGGAAGCAAATTCCCACAAACATTAACCGATGAGGAATCATAAACATGGGATGCAATAATCATACCATTATGGGTTTTCACGAGTAATTCCACATCAATTTGTTTTTGTGGAATTTTAAAACCCTTATAAAATTCTCTATATATGAATGTTAGGGTTTATTAAGAATCAAATATGACATTATAAATTATAATTTGGATGGTATGGGTACCTTTGATCACAATTTCATCACACTCCACAATTGAAATAGAAATTACATGATTTTTTCCATTGTCCCCCAGCTTAGGAGGTTGATGACGTTGATCATCATCACCATACATTGGATTTGGGATGTGGTTATTGTAATTATTATTCTCCTTAAACATGTATCACATAATCATGGAAGGTGTATTATATTCTTCCTTTTCTCCATGAAAAAATATATTTTTTATGTCAGACTTTTTTTTGTATTTGTGTCATCCATTCATTAGGTCATGTCTTTCAAAGAAGTACTGTTTATATTTTTTTAACATTGGTTTTAATAACCGACCATAAAAATTTATTTTTTATGATTTTTCAGGAAATTTTTTTAGAATATATTTTTAATAACCATGTTAATATCATTTTTTACAAAATGAGAGTAAAAGTATATTTTCACATCATTTTTTGAAAACCTGATGCAAAAAAGTCATTTTTTCATCATGTTTTTAATGACAAATTTGTAAAATGTTTAAAAACAATATTTAATTTCTTAATATAATATTAGAATGGTATTAGATCTCAAATGGAGTTATATATTAGATGCTATGGCCATAATAAGATGGATATAATTTTTTCCAAGGAAAGATCGCATGTGGAAATCAATGCTTCAAATTAGATGACTTTTTAGATTATGATGGATGAATTTTAGTTTTATCATGTTACAAAGAATTTTTATTCATATAATAATAGAAAAATCACTCCTCAGTATAGAAACTTTGAAAAATCATCATAAAAAATGAATCATTAGAAAATAATTACAAATACCATGTCAAGATCTCCAAAGGAAGATGATGAAGATTAAAAAAATTGATTATATAGAATGATGATGGTTGAATGAACTCGATTCTAAATTAATATATATATTTATACAATGAAAACATATAAATGATACGGTAAATGAAATTGAGATATTAAAATTTTTTGGAGATAATTGAATGTTTCAATGACGTATGATAAGAAAATTATAATTCCTTGTTGCAGGGACATTAAAATTATACTTCAGGTTGTTTTTATGATTACATCACGAAAATATGCTAAAATTTCCATTTTTCAAAACATTTATCAAAAAAATGACGTTAAATGTTATTTTTTTTAAATTAAATTGATGATAACTGATGTGGAGAATTATCTTATAATGTCAGTTATTTTCAAGAACCGATGTTAAGTGTAATTTCTCATGTTGGGCTTCAAACTAATTTTTAATTTTTTTTAAACCTGTATTTAATTTTTCAAGATTTTATTTTGCTGGTTGTGTTGGTAAAAGGGAGTTACGGATCAAATTATATGGCCATTAGAATTTATACTTCTCTATGAAATCATTTAGAGATGATCAACTTATAATTACAATAACTTATGATATGTATCTCTGTTTGAGCTCCAAGACCAGTCAAATCGATGATTTGGAAATGAATTAAAATATTTAAAACATTTTACACATAGTTTATAAAATAAGAAATGTGATAAATTCAGGAATATTTATTTTTCATTTCATTTATTAAATAACTGTCGTACAAACCATATTTTTCATGACCATTATTTAGAACTGAATTGAAATTGTTTGGGAAATTTATTTTTCACATCGGTTCTTATATAAGAGATGTGATGAAGTTGTGAATTGTATTTTTCATGTAAATTATATAAAAACCCACATGAAAAAGATATTTTCATTGATTTTCAAGTTGATTCTAAAAAACCTACCTGAAAAGGAGACAATATATATAGTTTTTTCAATAGTGCCATTAAAATATTGAGATTACATCCTCCCATAATTGAAAAAATAAATTTCATGGTGACAATCCATTCCAAAATTAAAACATATTTTATACCCATTAATAAAAATTCATGCCTGCTTCTACCCCCATATAGAGCATAAAGGAATATTATCTCTTTTCTGTATATAATTTTGATTTTTAATGGACCTCCATCACACATTTCTTATCAAATCCAGGATGTTGATACCTGACTCTAACCTAAATTTTACCCTCTATTTCACAACACACAATATCTTCATATCTACTAAAGCCTCTTATGGAAAATTACCTTCTAATTCATAAAATTTATCAACTAAAGGACCTATCAATATTATATTCTGGTTAGATGATAATTCATGAAGTGTACATTGAGAATCTCATGAAATTTTACTCATAGGTAACAATAGATTCTTTATATCATTGCTTATACTTTTTTGACTCTTTCTCTATCACGGTACAAAGAATCTGAGGAAGGTATTTTTAAAAAAATATTTTTTGAACTCATCCCAATCCATGGATTCAATTTTATCATGATTCCTAAAATTCTTAATTAGAGTCTACCACAGGTTCAATGCACCTTCTATATGATAAGAATCCATAATAACATTATCATGTTTCGTACACTAATGGATAGAAAATATATTGTATGTAGTACTGATACATTGTTCAAAAACAAGTGGATAAAAAGAGAATCTGATAGAAGGTATACATTGCCTCAATAAAGAGTGATGATACTTTTCCTTCCAATTCAAATTTTAAAGTCCACCATGATTTATAACATTAGAAATAAACTTGGGAATGTAAATGCGGTTTTTCATTCCATCCCCCATAGAATTTGGTTTCTATGTGATACAACAGCTTAATTCTCTATAGTAATCACCATTAACATAGTTTTTTATGGTTCTAACCATCAAATATAACCCAAAAGAATACAGTAAGAAAACATTAACATAATAAGGAACCACATAATAATGAAAAGTCAATTATAGGGAGTATAAATTATTAGATGTTGTTTATTCAATGAAAATATAGGTTTATAAAATTTTATTCATAGAGAACATCTATTTAAATTTTTTATGATGGTTCATCATGATTTTTTGAATTTCCAAAGAATATACATGTGGAGTGTCAAACATGTTGTGCTATAAGACTCATTGTCAAGTACGATATAACCCCAAGTAAGGCCCAAAACATCTTATCACATTTTTACCCCTATGTACATCTATTCTAAAGCCACATCCACTTGTTGTATCTGGACATAGATGAATTTCTAGCAAACCACTAACTATATCATTTACCAAAAATCTAGGGCATTTTCCTTTTAATTTCATTATACTTATACTTATCCTTAGACATGTACATAGGGTTATAACTTATGGTTTTATATCATATCTTCCAATGTATAACTAATCATTTTCTATGTTAGCATCTATAGAGACCCTCACTTTTCATACATAGACATTACATAACATTTTTTTAATACCTAAAACATTATAAAAATAGATTCCAAAATAACTTATTATTATAGTGCCTTTGGAAACATGAAAACATAATCAAAGGTACATTAATGATCCAAATTACCTCCCATAAGTTTCTTCTGGACTACAAACCTCCTTAGACACATTAAAAGGTATATACATCTTCATAAACTAGGGAAGAAACCATTAAAATGGTTGATCTCAAATTCTCATTAAGGGTAAACTAGGGATATATGAAAGCATATTCATGAGAATAAGGATATAATAACATGATCATGAAAATAGAATATCATACCCTATATATAAACTACCATTTATAGGAAGAATGGCATAAAGCATGGCAGTTCGTAAGACATGAATCATAAGGTAATAAGGAACATAATACATGAAATCATAATATAAGAATACAACTTGGAATTGGAGCATAAATATAAGAATATATAATGATTTACATAGTAGTAATGAAATCAATTACATTTCATTATTAGTGGACTAAGTCTGTTACTAAACCAAATTCACACCCAGTTCCATCCATATATTACTAAATAGAGTTCATAAATCATTCAAGACCATTATTATTGAACAAATTTCATTTCTATTTCAATCCTTGTAATACTAAAATGTCTTTAATTTTCATTCCAACAAATTCTATATCATGAGATATAAATATTTATTCAATTTAATAGAGCAATATATGGGTCACATCCATCTCTAAATGAAATCATACATAAATGTTCCATAAGATAATAATCAATCATAGAATAACACATGAAATGAAAGGGGTATTATAAATATGTAATCATATCATAACATGTTGGAAAATTATAGGTTTCAAAATCATTTCATCATAGATATAAACCAAGTAATGAACATATGATTTTAAATCACATAACTTGTGAAAGAGAAACATATTTCATAAACATCATGCCATCAAAACAGATCCATTCATCGAAATAATATGAATATATTAATTGATTAATTTTTCAATAAATTAATGAGTAACACCAATATATGTTATATTAAATGGGAAATAATTTTTAAATACCATTCAAATCACTTCTTGAAGAAAATATCATTTCTTCATTGAAAGAGGGTTTTATAACATAATAAATTTTGAAAAACCATTTCATTGATAAATAATTTTAAAATGTATTATGTAATATTACTAAATGATAAAATATTTTTAAAAATTCATTTTCATTTAAATTTGGATTCATATATATTTTTAAAATTTTTTTGTAAACATTTTCCAAAATTTAGTATTTTGAAAAAAATAGATTTATGACCCAAGAGAGAGATGGTCAAATTTTACTTAAATTTGTTTCTTAAGTTCCAAATATTGTTAAAATGGTAATAATATTAGAGGATATCTTAAATAATGATATGCGATGAAAATTCATCATAGTTTTTGATATATTGATAATGAGATCATATTAATTGAAGCATAATCATATGAAATCTCTAAAAGAGATGAGATTATTTCAATAAAATATTATCACTAGGTAATATAAAATCATACACTCCATATAAAAAAATTTAAATAAATTAATCATAAAAAAATCATCATATGAAGGATATTAAATATTTGATACACCTCAAAAAATAATTTAGGTCTATAACCAAACATGAGTCTCAAAGATAACGAATTGTGCCAAATCAATTTTATCGATTTGGTAAAATTTGAATCATAAACCCCATGAAAGAAAGAAAATAAAATGGATATATGAATTCCCATAAATTTTATTAATAATATACATCTAATTGATTCTTGTACGGAATATACGCCTCACAAAAGTAAAGTGTGGTGAACGTAGCAGGTATCTAACAAAAATAAAAGGTGATATGAAATCCCCTTACCTTGGGTCCTAAATCTCGGCGTACTCATTCCAAACAGATGTATGATAAATATAAATATATTATAAATCCATTATAGAACCATATTCATATATTTAATACAACATCTTGTTTTATTATGAAATTATGTTCCCCTCTTGACAAAAATCCCACCTCGGGTAATATTCTCGTTATTCATCGAATGCGTCTTAATTTGTTATGTATTTTGTCCTTACACAAATATCCTGAATTCCTGAAAGATAAAAATGATATAAATATCACTTATATATGTTATAAATGTATTATAATAGTCAATATATTTTATATTCATGAAATGGAATCCATTATTAATGGAGATGATATATTGTACATACACATTAAAGATGTCTCAATTTATATTATCATATTGAAACAATGAAAGACAAATACATATAAGTATCTATATATGTATATATAATATAATTCTAGTATATTTATTAAATAATATATATCATATATTTTCACTAAACCCATCCTTGATACATTCCATGTAGTGTGAGAATGAATCACATCACATTGTGGGGTGGTAGTCCACACTTTTTGAAACGAAATTATCATATATACACCAAATAGAAAGTAAAAAATAAATTGTGTTGTAAAAAGAAAAATAAGAATAAATATATAATAAATATAATATATAATATAAAATAATAGAATTTATATCATTATGTATACCATGATAGGTGAAAAACAATGATTAATTATCATTTAGTGAGGCGGTAGTTTGATGTACAAATAAACCGTATGTTCATTGCCCATAAGATAGAGGTGTATGAATTTGTAGGTCAAAAACATAGAATAATAACATCCTAGTTTATTGAGGATATTGGGGTTGTAATAAAATCAATTAATTAAGATATTTTAGGGGGTGGATAACAACAACAAATAAAATAATCATGATAGAAGATGTTACCTCATAATAGCATAACTCTTTTAGATTGTGCCAAAAGGATACATTGGGATTCATTATTCCCAATGGGAAGCTTAAAAAGGATGGTTGGGTTTTTTATGTTTATTGTTAATGTTATTTCATAAATTATTTTTTTTGCAGCGTGAAGAAGTGAGATAGGTGGTTTCCTTTTATATGGAATGGAAAGGACAGAGTTGGCATTTTTTTAAAACAAGGTATGTGTGCCCATGATTTTAAATAATAAATTCATAAAAACAAAAACAATTCAATAAATAAAGATTATTAGATGTGTAATGGCCATAAAATGGGTGTTGGAAAAGTTTCTAGGTCTTTTTGTATCTTAATATTAATGTTTAGTCCATAATTATGATTAATTTTACCTTAATCGACGTAATTAATTTTAATTGCATTCACTGTTATTTCAGGTAAAAACCCATGAATAATGTATTTTAAATTATAAACTATTGTGATTAAAAATATGAAATAAAATTTTCAAAATTATATTAATATATTTCATATAAATTAAATTAAAATTAATCCCACTGTCGGGTCGGCAATGTGTATTTTTAATGTAAAATCATTCAAATGTTTGCAATGTTTTTATACCCATATTTAAATTGAAATTAATCTCAATGACCTATATCTTATTAATTTTTGAAAATATTATCTATTTAATCTTTGAATTCAATTAAAAATATAATTTATCCTTATAAATATATTATAAGTAAAAGTAGTTTCGAATTAAAATCCTATATTTTTCAGTATTCGTATAAAAATTATGTTACTCAAATAAATCAGAAAACAATTCCATAAGATAATTTAAAAATAATAAATTAAAAAATGATGGTTTTTTTCAATTTATATTTCTAAATGAGTCAATAATTAATTTTATTATTTTTCAAATAAGGATATTAAAACTAGTTCATTCGAGAAAATAATTTTTTATCCTAATAAAGACATAATAAAAAATGATATATCTCACTATTAATATTATATATATATATATAATTATAACTTTTTCGAACATTAGTTTTAAATATTCATATAACTAATTATAATGTATAGGTTATAATTATCTAATTTAAATAATTATAAAAATAAAATGATGTCTTATAGAAACATTGGTGTTGTGTTTAATGTATGTAGAGTTGATGTTCCATGTACTATACGTTGATTTGGTGCCATGTAAAATAATCCGCATTGGTTTTGTGTGAAAGGAATGTATCAACTGGGTGAATTGGAATACATAAATGAATATTTAATTTATTTAAAAAAAAGGTCCCTAAAAACATTTTGTGTAACAACTATATTTTTTGAAATCACTTTACACCCAATTAAGGTCACCCATTGTGGCATATATAACTAAAATTGGTTTATTTAGTGTTTTGATCATAAATACATTAAAATGGAGTTGAATACATATCATTTTATCCCAAATTAACCACTACAAACCTAGAATAACTCGTTCTTCAATAAATCAATCATTCATTCTTGGAATAATCATTAACTTCAAGTTAATTTATCATTCACAAATCAATTCACCAAAATTATTGTCATCAATAATTTTGGTTACAATACCAAATCATAGTATTTATACAAATTCACTCCTTATTTTAATCAACATTCATTTTATGAATATTTTTCAAGTATGAAAATTCAATAATTTAAATTTCTAAAATCAGTCAATCAAATCAATTTATTAAATCATCCCATTTTTTCAAAAATATATCTGAAAATTTCAATATCAATAAAATCAGGGGGGTTTCCTAATTAATATAAATATCCAAATCACATATAAAATCATTTAAATAACATGTTTTTAGGTTAATTAGAAATTAATTTGGAATCAATGAATAACATTAAGGATTCAATTATTGGGAAATATCATATGGAACCACTTATATTTAATCAAGGGATCAAATAAACAAATCACTCTCAAAGTGATTCAAAAATGAAGAATGGGGATGTAGGTTATTATTGAAAAAAATACAAGAATCAAGATCCATAAAAACCGAGATTAGATTCCTAAATTACATAATGATATATTAATATTGAAGACTTATAGAAAAATAAATCATCAGAAAAAATTTAGAGGATATGAAATTTTTGGAAAATGATCTAATGAAATCCTCTATACATGGAATTAGAAAGATTTTTTATTTTAGGTGTCAATTTATTGTTATAAGGTACATTAATGATAATTAAAATGTATTATGGTCATATATAGGCAATTATAGGTTAAATGGGGGATTCAGTATTTTGAAAAACATTAGTTATTAAAATAATATGTGCATAGTTTGTTGGAGAGGTTGAACGATGAAAAAAATATGAACCATAATATTGTGTCCCCACTATTAATGGAACACGATTTCCATTTGGCGGGAACATGATTTAATAAACCATTTTCCAAACATGAATCCCATACTGTTTGGGGTGGAGAGTTTTCAATATATTTGTTTATAATTTTCTCCAAACATACTCTAACCTTTCAGTAACCAAAAGGACCAAAAAACATTTAAATTTATCATCAAATATCATGATACAATACCCAACCAATTTGGGGGGGCAAAAAAATATCCAGAAGTAAATAAAGTAATTTAATAAATTTTTTCAACTTCCGCACAATTTAATAATTTTCTCCCCATAAATATTTTCATGAAATAACTTTGTCAAAGTGATGATTCCATTTCTCACTTCTGAATTAATCATTCTCCCAAGTCCCATTAGAGATAAAACAATGCTCCCATTGAACATTGACTAAAGGTAACATCTTTCCATGAAAAACCATTGTCTCCAAATCAGAAATACTGATTTTATTCTCTATCGTGGATTAATTGTGTTGTATATCATAATATTCCTAGCTTAAAACCTGAGAAGTCATAGAATTATACTTACACTACATTGATTCATGAAACACATTTTTTTTCAATGTTAATAGGGGTAGATGTTTCTAATAGAAATAATAATTCCCCTCCAACACAAAAAACTCAAATGTTAAAAAACCTCAACAAATCATCGTTTATTTCCCAACCCATTGGAGAACTACATGAGGTGAAACTCATAATAATACCACATAGTTGATTGGAAAATATATTAGTCACTGGAAATAATTAGTATAAGACTTATTCTATGTTTTTGTTCACCACTATTATCTAATGAATCAATATATTCTTCGTCATTTTCTCTTGGAAACAACTCTATCTAAAAATGTAATCTTCATAAATCACCAACCAACACAATTAATATTTACTCCAACATCAATAGAGGGTCTCAAACATAGTCATATTGATAGTAGAATGGTTAAAATTATTATAGAAAAAATCAACAAGTACCAAATGGTAATGCCAAGTCCACCATATTCAAGAACACATAAACATTTCATGTCCTCAATAATTTTTATAGATCATTATATTTGGTTATCTATATATTTATATTATTAAATAGTCAAAATCACTTACAACTAATTGACTCTTTGTGGAATCTTCCATAGAAATATGTGAAATGATAATCCCCATTAGAGTGTATAAAAAATTTAATTATATGTAGTATGATGATATCTTCTACATAGATATTTTACAATACCTCAGCTATCATGGTTTATGAAATGGAATAAAGTGAGATGATTTAGTCAACCTATATATCAAAAGTCATATCTCATTATTTATCCATTGACTATACAGAAACCAAACCATGTAATCCATATAAATATCATACCACTTCCATGCTAGAACTAAAAGTGGATGATGAAATCCTGATGGTCTCTAGTTCTCAACCTAAACCTATTATAAAGTATAACAATGAGAAACAATGTCACTCTTTTTATCTCATACCCGGCCAACAGAATCATCAATGGATTACATAGGACATTATCATGGTACCCGGTAGAATCACCAACTATGAACTATAAAAATACCCCTTAAAAACATTATAACAGGTGAAGGAAAAACATATATGATCTCAAATCACAGGACACCATTAAATGAGAATGACCATTCATCAATGGTCTTCCAACAACCAGGATAGTCCCCAATCCCATGGAATTAAAAATTAGACTATTTTTCTTGAATAAATTTCACTAGAAGAGATGTATCAAATAGATTGTGGGTTAAAACAACATCAGTCACATCCTAATGTACTCCTAACTACAATTGATAAAATATATCTATCATATTCCACACATTTGATGAATCTATCATGGAATGGGGGGAAGTTTTCATATCAATGAATGAGTGAAGAAAATTATCATACCAGGGGTGTAAGATAATCCAAACTCTAAAAAATGTTGGAACTCCACAAAATTATTCTATATATGGTTAAAATATTTTTGAGAGAAGATAAAACTCTATATTTTTTTTGGTAAAATGTTAACCATTATCCAAAAATGAAGTCACTCAATATATTAAGTTCATGAATCCCAAATAAGAGTTATATATCATGGGTTGGATTGTTTTTATAATGTGTCCTAAGATACCTAAGACTATAGGAAACCATGTGATATTATCATATAATAACCTAACCAAAACTCAAATGTGAAGCATCAAAAATAACCACATAGTCCTTCCATTATAGTCAAACTATAAAAAATAGTGTATAAGTAAAAAAATACTTTTTTTATCAATAGAAGAACACTAATATTTCTCGCCCAATAAGAATTTCACTACCTTATATGTTTGTGCTATGATCAGAGAAGTAATATTTATGAAATCATTAAAAACCATAGAGTAGTACACAAAAATACCCAATAATCTATAATTCTCTATAACATTACATAGTTTCTATAATGTCAAAAAATCCTTCATCATCTTACGAGGAACATAAATTCTATGTTCCAAGCATATGTGTTCTAATAACAACACTTCTGAATCCAAAAAAAATTAATGTTTTAATGCATCCCTTAATGTCTGTGATTTCTCGAGATTTCCAGAACTACTCTCAAATGACTTATATGTTAGTCTTAATACATGGAGAAGACCAAGATTTCATCCCTCAATATGACCAATAATATTTAATTGTAGTCGTGGAATATGATTTCCACCAGTGATATACAAACTACTGTTGAATTTGTTTACAAAATGGAATAACAAAATAACCATAATTGAATTTTCTAATCCTGATGGTGGTCTTCTAAATGTAACATTATTTAATTATTAACTTCTGATAACCAGGTAGAATTAAAATAATCATGAATCAATTTTCCCAATTCAATTGAAAAAAAAATCATGTATCTAAGGGAATACATTATTTTTCATTACTATAACATGACTGAGTCTATTTTAATCAACACAATGGAAAGGTTTTCAATCATATTTATTTTATTTGAGAAGAAATGCCACCTATAGTGACACACTCTAGAATATGAATCAATTTTATATTATATTTTCCTACTTATATTTAAAATAATTCATATATTCAATATCCTTTCCTTAAAAAAAATACATATCGGATTAGTACCTGGAACTAAATTAATATATATATTTACCTTATTATGCTCATATAAACCTGAATAGTCAGAATAAAACACATCAGGAAACTCAATGAAAACTAGAGGGGGATCATCTGTAAAATTTAATCTACACATTTCAAAAAAAATCATTCATATTCGATATTCCTATAAATTTCAAAAGAATTCATTTTACCACCATTCTATAGAGAACCATTTTTAAATATAGATTTTTTAACTCTTATTTGACCTATTTGACTAAATAAAATTCTTTTTTAGAATCAGATCATCAAATTTTACATTGGTTAAATTTTTGGTATTTTTATGATAAAGTTCATTTTTTGATAAATAGTAAAAAATACGGCATTTTAATTCTAAACATCCTTTTAATAAAATTTATTTAAATCATTATAATATCTTTTTAATTGGTTCTAAATTGTATTAATAATATATTTTTACCATTTAATCCAATTGTATTCATTGGAATAATTTCAAATTTTAATCAGACATAAAAAACATGTCAATCTTTTGATTGTTATTATTAGTTAAAAACACATTTTTTGGTTTTGAAAAGGGGAATTATTTTTAAATTAATTGATGTAAATTAATTTATTTTCATTTGTAAAAATAGATTCCATATTTATAATGAGGATTTCCAAATTGTGTAAATAGGTAACTTTTTTTTAGAAATTATGAATTGTAACTTTAGTAAATATTTTATTTACCATGGTTAAATGCTAAATCATGTAAATAGGGCTAAAAAATAATATTATAATATTATTAAATTACCGGAACATGTGTCCTAACCCAGTTGGATGAAACATTTCTGACCTTGGGCATCCTTGGGTCTATTTTGGGTCCCCTTGGAGCCACTTGTAAGTGAAAAGGAAATTTTATAAAAATTATGTAAATGTTATGGAAAATTTAACAATAACATATATCTTTTACAAAAACAATTTTTATATAGGTTTATATAAGTTATATGTTCTACTATTAATAGTCATTAGAAAGATACAATTATTTCAAAAATCATGGTATTTTTTAATAATTTTTAGACATCAAATAAATTAAATAATTTATGACATAATGATGATGTACTGATTACCTTTTTCATTATTGTTTTAAATAAATGGGATTATAAATATTAAAATAAATTTATTTTGAAACTTTTTCTACCATAAATGAATTTTGGGGATAATAATGTCTTGATATATTTGAATTAATGAGATTTTTTTTGAATGAATCAAGTTGTTTTATATTTTTTAAAAGTATTTATATGAATAGATTATAAATTCACATAAAGAAGTTTTTAATACAATTAATAATTTATAAAATGATAAAATAATCCTAAAAATCTATGACTCATCCAACTGACATATATGATGTTACGAATGTCATTAATTAATCATTTTTGTGTTTCATGTAATTTTGTCATAAATATATTAACCATATAGTATGAATATACATGAGGACATGGAAAAAGTAAATTTAGTGTACTAAGGCTTTAATCAAAAAAGATAAGGTTAATATATTTCCCTAAACTAGTCTAAAACCCATTGGTTTATATGATTTAGAAACATAATCACCTTATCTTCTAATTAAATTTGTTGTGGATATTTTGAATTAGAAATTCATTTTATAATAAAATATTATTTTTAAAAATTCCTAAATATCCCCTCCTCTCCCTTATAAAAGGCCACAACCTATAACCCATTACACACACCTATAAACCCCTTGGATTGTCCAAAATATACTCCAATAATCTCCCATAACACCTATATTTATCTTATAATCTTTCCTCTAGGAATAAGTCAATTCATGAAAGCGTTTTGTCTCAATTCAAAGAGAGTTACATGTTTTAAGTGGAAGAGCAGAGAACTTATGATACAATTCACACACGAGGTAAATAAACCTTCCATCCTCCTCTTCTAGGAAAATAATTGTTTTATGTTATTTATTTAAATTTCCTTTTTCATATGTTTTGATCTGTTTTTATATATCCTTATTTCTTTAAATTTTATATCAATGTGATGATATACCCTTTTCTTTCTCATGAACTCATTTTATGAATTTTTAAGTGACGGTGTTAGGCTACCGAATTTTCATAAGGGAACATCATAACCTAATTTCAATTATTTGGGTTAATCATATAATTTTAAATATTTTTTTTTGTGATTATGTATGAAATAAATTTTTATTTTATATCATGTATTTATACATTACTTAAGTGTAACTACAGTGAATAAAAAGAATCATTCTCTTTTATTTACAAAATGAACTTTTTAGGGGACTTCTTCTCGATCTGCATTCATTAAGGAATATTTTTATTTATATATTTCATTATTTTATATGATGTATAAACCAATTTAAAATTTATTTTCATTCAAAGGGAATATTTTTTTCTATGATGTGTTTTACTAAATGACAAAAATAATGTTTCATTTTAATGTAGGGAATGACAAAGACCTTTCGGCCACATCGGCCTTTCTTTTATACTTGGATTCCGTAACAAGACCTAATTTTTTTAAAGGAAAATAACTACCATATGAAAAAATTACATATTTTGTAATTGAAAATGGTTTTATAAAGCTTTGATTATGTCAATATCATGAAATAATATATTTTTATAGTAATGTAGAAATGTTATCTTTCCTTTATGCTTATTTTATGTGTTAAAATTATGTCATGGTTCTTGAGAATTGTTTACATTTACAAGTCATACCATTATAATACTCGATATTGTGAGCCAAAAATAGCTCTCCAATGCATTGTGTATTGGAATAGAGGTAAACATTAAAGTTTCTCTAAAATCATTTAGGGAATATACTTTGATGGGTATTCCTAATGTAACTCCTTATGTAGAAGTAAAATCTACAGTGTAAGTATGTTATGGATGCCACAAGTTACCATTATGATATATGATATTGATGTGTTATTCATAAATTTTATGATTTTTCGAGGTATGTTAAAGATATTATGTTTTAATATTGAAATGCCTGATTTTGTGATTTAAATATATTCATGGACTAATGTTTTCTTCCATTAATTTTATATCCCCCACTGATCTTTTTATGCTCATCCCAGTTTTTGAATTTTTTTTCACAAGGTATAAGTATGGATAAGAGAAATTAATAAATCAAGAAGATTTATATAATGAAAATAATTCATGTTTTATTTAAGGAGATTTTATTTTGGGAAAAATTTCATTTGAGAAAAAGTGTCTACTTTGTAATATTTGATATGTAATATAATATTTATGGCCTAATTCTCTAAAATTCTAAACCTTAAGAGATCATAAATGTGAATTATTAACTTAATTCAATATTATGTAAGTTTTAAGGCAGGGGCCTTATTGTTAATATCATAGTTCAGTTTAGATATCTTTAGAGGTTAAAGTGTTATTTAAGCTTAAGTGACATAACCATAGTGGTTAGAATATGAGAATGAGTAATTTTTATTTTAGATAAATCGAATGGGTTTGATATAACATGAATAAGTTTATATTTGTGTTTATCCTCCTCATTAGATTTTATATGATGATTTTACTGATATACTCACACTGACCTTTTTGGTTTTAGTAAATGGACGGATCTAGTAGGAACCAAAGTTAAAAATGGATGTAAAGGAAACTATGGTGGTTTTTTGAATAAGAAATACAATAAAATGGGAGCTTTAATGAGAACTCATGTGGTTATTCTCAACCAACTCTTTGGAGTCATGATTGACCACCCGAACCTATGTGATTTTTATAAGGCATCATATATGCATGAAACTAATCCCAATTGGTGTTCAGGTAATAACTATAAAGGTATGTATATTCAAAAAACTATGTGTCAAGGATGTAGAAATAAAAACAAAGGAAAACGTTTCAAATATAAAGGAAAATGTTTTAAATGTGGTAATGAGGGTCATAAAGCAATAACATACCACAGAAAAAGGATGCATCCATTTGACTCTATTAAAGGGAAAGAAGTTGTTTCTTAAGGATAAACTTAATTTTTTAAATGTGGTTATCATGGTCATCACATAAATAGATTTCCTATGAAGAAGGTTCAAAAATGGGATCATTAATATCGTACAAATATATGTTTACCAATAACTAATTCCATTGAAATGGAGTGTGAGGAAACTGAAAATGACCAATGAATGGTATGGATTATTTCTTAGGAGATGTATAAACATTATTGAAACATAGGATATGATTCATGATTTTTCTTGTAGGAAATAATTATTAAAAAATAAGTTGGAAAAATAATTTTAAATGGATCATTAAAATTGATGAATTAGTAAAGAACTATAAATATAATGTATTCATGTGTTATGTTAGATTTTAGGATGATGAAATGATTAAAATTATTAAGGTACTTTTGATTATGGGGTTAATTTGAAAGACATTTTATAGTATGTGTAACTCTAAATTTTGATTTGTGAAAATGTTATTCAAGGAAGATTTATATTTTATTTTTTTGATATAGATATAGAGAACAACATGGGTTTATCAGATCCCTAAATATGATACAATTATAGGTTATTACATTTTGGGATTAAGATGCAAGGTATGAGGTCATTAAAATATGTTATGGTCATTTTTGAAGATTTTATATCATTTTTTGGAATGGTATTAAATTTTATAATATTTTTAAAAAGGACAACCTATAAGATTGGTGACAATCCGTTATGTCTAGAAAGGCCATGGGGATCGAAACCACAACCAAAGGGTGACAACGGCACATCTCCTACCATTGGCATACATGAAGTCCCTTGTTATTATGAATTTTTATTTTTAGTTAAATTATTTTATGAATAAATATTAAGTTGATTTGGGAACTTATGTTTTATCAAATGTATATCCTTAGTATAAGAAAATTATTTGGTTATTAACTGATAAAGGCTATTTTGAAAGACATTTTCTCTTTTGGGAACACTATATACCAAAGGAAAATATAATACAATGGGATTTAATTTGTGGAGTAATGGTTGAAATATTTTTTTGGAAGAATCTATGTTTTTATTAAGGTATTATAGTTATTTTGGGTAATATGTAGAAATTATTAACCTATATTTGAGAATTTGTTATTAAGGTAATTAATTTTCATTATGATACTTTAATAGTATTTGATGTTATTTGGAGATAAGTGTAATGATTTACCATGGAAGAGTACATGATAAAATCCTTTTGAGTTTTGGGTTTCAATATTTTTTTTATTGTATAGATGGATTTTAGGGAAAATTGATTGTTGAAGGGTATTTGTTATAATTTGGGTATTTTTTGTTCAATTTTTCATTTTAATAGTAGTATTTCTTTGTTATAAAGGATTAACCTTATTGGGGATTATCTGATCTCGTACTTTCCTTTTTGGTTTTTTTTAATGTCTAAAGACATGGGAAATATATAGTTCCTATATGGTGGATTGTGTGATTATCTAGAAGTGGATTCTAGTGCTTCAGGTCTAACCAAGTCATCATGAGTACTCATCGTTTGAATAAAATATGATTTTTTGGACTAAATGTACTAATGGGTGAAACTCTACTTGAAATGTAAGTGTATTCCCTTATGTCCTTAGTCAATAACATAAATAAGATTCTCAACAGTATGAAAATGAACATGAAATAAAAACATTGTTACTTTACATTTCCTAATTGGGAATCAAATACCGTTTAACCTATCACATGTTTGATATTTTCTGGTGGTTAACATTCTCCTAATCCTATTTTCTATCACTCTCCATCAAAACATTACACATAGTTTCTCTTCCATATCCATGTTTTCCTACATGGAATCCTAGTATAGGTTATCTAGGGTTACCTTTGTACTTATATTTCATTATTGTAAAGTTATATTTTTATTGACTATTTTTCTAATGTGGGAGTTTGAATGAAGTTTCTATGTCCAATTTTAAAATTTCGCAGAAGCAATTTCCAAAATGGTGAGGGATGTAATGACCATTGTATTTATAGAATATATATATATATATATATGTATATATATTTTTATTTTTTAATAAGATGTAAATTTTATTTTAAAGAGGACACTTTTTGTCAACAGCGTACCCAACACTCAATAACGGGTTTCTTTGAAATCTTATTTTTCACACAACTTTGAGTTATACCGAAAAATAATATAATAATAATATTATATTAAATTTTAGTTAACACCTAGATTTCATATTGGAAGGAAAGAAAATATCTAACTAAAATAATATTATACATGTTTGTTAAATGTATATATATTTATTCGATGAATTTTAGTGGCTTAAAATAATATTGAATCATATTTTAAACATGAAATACTCTAAAATACTTTAAATGTTCATTTTAATGACTTTTGATGGAGAACCCTTTTTAAATCTTGTTTTTTTCACATTTATATGTCCAATTTAGAAATATAAAATTCTTATTATGAATAGGTACTTCAACATTTACTTTGGGTAATTTTTTTTATTTCTCTCCTAAAGTTATTTTTTTGATGAATAGTGAAATATACTGCATTTTAATTCAAAACTGCCTTTTAATATAATATATTTATATGATTAAACTATATTTTTAATTGGTCTAAATGTGTAATTAGATTATATTATTAACATTTAATCCAATTTTTTTCATTTTAAGTAATTTTACGTTTTAATTAGACATAAACACTAGTCAATCTTTTGATAGTTATTATTTCTTAAAAAACACACTTTTGGGGTTTTGACAACGGAAATAAATTTAAATTAATTTCTTAAAATTATATGTTTTTAAAATGTAAAAATGGATTCCATATTTGGAATCAAGAGGACCAAAGTGTGTAAATTAGAAACTTTTATTCTTAGAAATTATGAATTGTAACTTCAGTAAAAATTTTATTTACCATGGTTAAAATGTAAATCTAGTAAATAAGGGTAAAAAATAACATTATAATTATTTTAAATTACCCCATCACATGTCCTAACCCTATTTGATGATAAATTTTCTACCATGAGAATCCATGGGTCAATTTTTTGACCCCATGGAGCCACTTGTAAGTAAAAATTACATTTAATAGACATTGATTAGAAGTTAAGGAAAATTTAACATAAACATATTTATTTTTGTAAAATAATTTGTATATGTGGTTATATAAGTGATATTTTAATCTATAAATATTCATTATAAAGAAAAAATGACTTCCTAAATAATGTTATTTTATTTATAATTTTGATACATCCTAAAATAAATGTTTTTATGACACAATGACCTTTTAGAGATTATCATTTTAATTAATGTTTTAAATAAATGAGATTATAATTTTTAAAATAAATTTATTTTTAATTTTTTATTCCATCCACGAATTTTAGGGATAATAATGACTTTTATTATGTCATTTAATGAATGATTTTATAATTTTTCAAGTTGTTATATATTTTTTAAAATTCATTATATAAATGGTTTATAAATTGAAATAAATGAGTAACCTGTAATTTTATACTAAATATATTAAACATATAGTATGAATATACAATAGGACGTGGTAAAAGTTAAATTAGTTAACTTATGGTTAAAGATAAATGATAAGGTTAATTTGGTTCCCTAAACATTCATAATACTGATTGGACGAGAGGATTGTTGACAATACACACCTTATCTTCAAATTAAATGAGTTGGGTACATTTTGAAATCAGAATTTTGTTTATAATTGAAATATATATTAAAACATTCCTAAAGATCCCCTTATACCTCTTATAAAAGGCCATCACCTCTAACCCATTAAACACACCTCCCATATATATGGCTAGTCCAAAAACTGCTCCAAGAATCTCCCAACATCCCCCTCTTCCTCCTAGAAGCTTTCCACTAGGCATAAGGAAGTTCAAGAAATCCTCCTGTGTGAAATAAAGGTGTGTTATATGTTTTAAGAGGATGAACAAGTAACATATGAGACAAGTCGGACTCAAGGTAAGGGAACATTTCACCCTCCTCTTTTTTTCAAAGACTTATTTTATGTAATGTCATTAAATTTCCATTTTCAAAGGTTGGGATATGTTCTTATATATCATTATTTCTATAAATTTTATGTCCCTGTGTTGAGAGACCTTTTTCTCTCTCATCAACTCTTTTTTCTAAATTTTTAAGTGACGCCATTTGGCTACAAAATTCTTATAAGGGAACATTTTAACACATTTTCCATTCATTGGTTCAATCTTATACTTTTAATTATGTCAAGATATGGTTATGTAAGAAATAACTTTTTATATCCTATCTTGTATTTATACATTTCTTATTTGTACCTATCTTGAATACACATAATCGATCTATTTTATTTACAAAATGATCTTTTTATGGGACTTCATCTCAATTAGGTTTCATTAAAAAATATTTTGATTTGTAAATGAAATTATTTTATATGGTGTATAAACCCTATTGACTATTATTTTCATTAAAGAGGAATATTTTTTTCTACAAATTGTTTTACAAAATGAGAAAAATAATGTTTATTTTTAACGTACATGGTGACAACGACCTTTCGGCCACTGCGAGCATTATTTGATATTTGTCTTCCTCAACAATATTTAATGTTTTTAAAAGGGAAATAACTACCATATACCATTTTTATATATTTTTGAATTGAAAATGGTTTGAGAAATCATTGATTATGCCAATATCTAGAAATGATATATTTTTATTACAATGTGTAAATGTTATCTTTCCTTTATGCATATTTTACGTGTTATTATTATGTTATTTTTCATGGGAATTATTTACATATATGGGTGGCTCCATGATAAACCTAGGGTGGGTGAACCCGAGATAGCTCCCCAATGCATTGTGTAGCGTGAAAGAGGTAAATGTTATCAGTTATCCTCATATATTTTGGGAATATACTATGATGGGTATTCAAAATATAACTCCCTCTGTAGATGTGAATGCTACAATGTATGTATGTTATAAATGAAAAATGATACCATTGTGATTTATTATTTCAATGTTTTATTCATAAATATTTGGGTTTTGTGAGGTATGTTAAATAGATTGTGCTTTATGATTGTAAAGTTTGATTTCATGATTTATATGTATTCATTGAGTAATGTTTTCTTACCTTAATTTTATATCCATTATTGAGCTTTTTAAGACCATCCCATGTTTTGAAATGTTTTTCAGAGGGTATAATGAGGGGTTGAGGAATTGAATAATTCAAGAAGATTTATATAATGAAAATAATTCTTGTTTTATTTAAGGATTTTAATTTTTGTGAAAAATTTAGTTTTAGTAAAAGTGTCTACTTTGTAAAATTTGAGATGTAATATAACAGTTATGGCCTAATTTTATAAAACTCTAAACCTGAAAAGACCGTCAATGTGAATTATTAGCTTAATTAATGATTATGTAATGTTTAAGGTTGGGGCCTTAAAACCATGGAGTTGTTCTTTTGCAGAAAATTACTTGACTTTGTATTAATGATCAATTTTCAATGGAGATTTTCATATCCAATGGATTCAATGTATATTTTCAGAAATAATGACATTGAAATCGTTTTTTAACAATGATCGATAAAACTTTGAGGATGGAATTTTTTTTGTTTTTATCCCCTTTTTTTATTCCCCCTTATTGAATGAAAAAATTATTCATTACCAAAAAAATTAGTGGATCAATCATTGTATTAAAATTGATGATTTTTCTTTGTGTAATTAGTAATTGATAAATAATTATTTGATTCCTGATTAGTTTTATATGTTCCTTATTTTAAATGTTAATGGATTAAGTGTACACTAAATAATGGTCATCGTTGACTATATTACTTTATTTCTTCTTTTCTGTCATTGGTCATTAAACATTAACTATCAATATTTCATTAGATAAATTTTTCTAATCAATCTAGGTGTTTATCATTAGAAATAAATAATTTGAATAACAAAATCATTACCTAGGTTTCAAATTTATAATCAAATACATGATTTTTGTATAACTAGGATGATTTTTTAGATCAATGACTTTTTAAATTAATTGGCTTTTCAGTGTTGTGGTGTGACATGGGATGATTTCAAAGAGGATGGGTGGAACGAATCCATCCACTAGTGATGAATCATTCTCTTTCGTCCCTGTATTATAATTTTAATGCATGGATATTATCTAGAATATATATCTATGTGACATAAGAAGATACATGTTAAGGCCGTGGGATTCTTTAAAATCTCTCTACGCATAGAGATTTTTTTTGAAGAACACATGTGATTTTTAACCATTTCTATTGTATTTTGGGTGACACCCAGAGATAAATTTCACACACAGTGTGACTTTTCAACATGACATGTGACCTGATGATGGTGACCCGACATATATCCCTAGGTACATGGGAATAGACAAGAACATGATATCTAGTCCCAACCATTATACATGGGTACAACGAGGGTACACATGCTTGACCATCTTACAATGACTTGAGATGATGTAAACAAACATATAGTTGGGGAAGAGTTATAAATTAATTATAATTAGTATAAAACTCTTGGTCTCCAATTTAGGGAAGGTTAGATCCCTCATTATCTTTAATAAAATCATATATCATTAGTGTATATATCATTACTCTATACCTCTATGGGTTGAGTGTGGAATATCTTATTGAGTATAGGATGAGTGATCCCCTCTATAGGTTAGTTATGGATAATGTTAGGTATTCCTCCATATGGAATGGGGCATGATACTCTACCATTATACACTATGTTTGGTCAAATATATCATTAATGACTTTTTGGAATTTGATCCTTATCTTTATGGGTTATTCCAAATTAGGTTTGGTTTCCACCATTGGACATGGCTGTGTTCCACTACCTGTGAGTTCCAGCATGTTCTTATTTATGGTGTGACAAGATAGGCATGATCTCTTGGATGAGCTCCTTTGTTGTTATCTATAACCATGTAGTGTGTTCTATTAGAAACATGTAACCATGGAGCCTTTAATGGAATCCATGGTGTTGTAGGATGAAGTGACCGTACTCTAGTTTTATGTGGCTATTTATGATAAGATCATTGTTTTTTATGAACATATATATTGATCTTACTATTTTTGATTATTTATGTTTGGTGATATCAATATGTCCTTTTAAGAGTGTATATAATCACCAAAAATGGATGATTTCTGCATGTGTCATGTATTATATAGATGAAGGATGTTTTGTCAGAGTTATACTAGTACAAAGAGAAGGTGGAGCTTAGTTTATCTTGATGGACCACATAAAGTTCCTGGAGAAGCATCTTAATAACATTACTCGTTTTAATTGTAATATGAACTATTATTTTGAAATAAATTTCGGTGTGGGTATTTGGCCAATTTACATTATAATCCTTATGTTATACATTGATGTTTGATTAGTTGTATGTATTCATATTTTTTATTCATTGATTCTATCATTTTTCATTATATTGATTTTTTAGATGTGTTCATTTGAATATGTTTCTTATGATAAGGACTCATATGTGTGTCATGTTACTACTTGAAAAAATTTTCCATCCACGGGAATATTATAGGTGGGATTGGAGTTTCAAACATATAATTCCACTGTTTAGGAGATCCTCATTGGGTAGGGTCATTATAGACTCATATCATTGGGTGGTAACATTAGGAATTGATTACATAAATAGTCTAACTGTGAGGATTGGCTTATAATTTATGCAGACCATGTTAAAGTTTCTAGAGTTTGGATCTCCCTCTAGTAATCATAGTGATGTTGTTGTAGCCTACATATCAATTCAATAGGTAATTTAAAATATATATTCTAACATGATACATGTAGGAACTATATATAGAGAATCATCGATACATACTTCTTATAGGAATGAGTATTGGTTTCCATGTCCATCTTATGTCATATCCCTAGACATTATCTTTTACCTCATAATGTCTATAATTTTATATAATTTTACTATGATGAAAACAAATTCGGATTTCATATTGGCCTCATGATGATGATCCATATAATAATGAGGACTCTATTCAAGGACCTGTTTAGCTGGTGGTGTCTTCAAGTGGTTTTCTTATTTTACCACCACCTGCTGGGTAGTCTGTTATTTGTACATTACTAAAAAATTATTTTCACAAAATAGGGGATGTTAACAAGTTTAAGAGTTTGAAACCACTTAGTTATTGTAGATATAAAAAACCTTATGCTTAAAAGGAAAATCTATAATTAGTGGGTGAGTTTTCTATCTTGTTAAGACGCCTCCCAACCATATGATGTCCCATACAGAGAGATTTATTTATGTTTATTGTTGGGGAAAAATCCCCCAAGGTAACATTTCATCATTCTTGAGGTTGATTGTGTTTGTTGACAAAGTATGTTTCCTTGGAAAATTGTCGAGTTCCCGAGAAGTTATTGACAATCCACGTTGACAAAAAATGATGACAAAGGAATGGACGATTTGGAGGTAGTACAAAAGAGTAGTACATGTTCGCGCCATTTCCTAGTGTTTGCCAAATTTTGGGGTCCAAAATTTGGAGGTTGGTGAGCATCGCGAAAATAGGATATCCTTGAGGATCATATTTTAATATGGAAAAGGCATGTGTTTCGCAAAGATGGGATGCATGGATTAGATTTCGCGAAGACCAGAAAAATGGAGGCAATGATGCATCACGATTATAACGAGCTTTGTGAATGGCAGTGTTGAAAGGAAACACGAGGGAGGTTCGCGGCGGCGGTGCGAAGTAATTGACGGAACACTCCGCAACTACAACAAGCTCCGCAATCCGATAATTTCCATGGTGCTTCGCGATTTTGAGAGAATTCCGGTAGAAATTTCGGAGCTTCGCGAATGGAGATGAAGTGGCACTGACTTTGTGTGGAAGGGTCGAGGGTCGGTAGAATTGCCTATAAATACAGGTCGACCCCCTCGAGAGAAGTAGAAAATTTTCAGAGAGAATATTTTGCTCTCGGTTTGCGAAGGTGGTTCACGAAGATAGTGTTCTAAGCGAAAGAGAGGTGCTTCACGGTGGCTAATCTAGCTCCATGAATGGAAGTGCACTTCACGAAGCTGTGTGCTATAAGGAGTGTGCTTCGCGAAGAGGCAGGAGCTTCGTGACGACCTAAGCATTTCGAAGGCTTCAGCTTCGCAAAAATGAAGGAGCTTCACGAAGGCCTGTTTGTGCTTCGCGAAATTGGGAGCTTCCTGAAGTAGGGTGCTTTGCGAAGGTACTTTCCAAAGGAATTGGACATTGTTTAGTGGAAAAGGGGTATTCATCAGTGGATGAAATTTGTACTTCATTAGAGAATATACATACAGTGGAGGTTACATTAATTAGTGATAATGAAGAGACCTATAGGTATATAAAAAGTGAGTGGATCTTCTGAAGAAGCAGTGAGCTCACTTCAGTTGTGAGAGAAGTGAGATTTCATATTGTGAGTGGTTGTAAACCAAGAGGAACAGTGATTCCGCTTTGAACTTGAACACAGCAGTGCGCTTATAGTGGAATTGGTACATCGGCACACTGCTGGTGTATGCTCCTTGGTCGTAGACCATTGAGGGTGAACCAAGTAAAAATCATTGTGTCCTGTGCATGCTTTTAGGTTTGTTCATACTCTACATCGGGAAGGAGAGAGAAGAGGGTTTTTTCTACTAGCAAAACAATATCAAAAGAGGAAATTTTTTTAATCTGTCATACCCTGATTCACCCCCCCCCCCCCCCCTCTCAAGGTATCTTGCCTAGTTGACCTAACAATTGGTATCAGAGGGAAGGTTAACACCAATGTTTCTCTCTGCAATGGAGGTCACTAATCATAATGGAATTCTGATCTTCGACGGGAACAATTTCTAGCTATGGAAGAATCAGATGCAATGCTACTTCTGATATTTGGTAATGGATGTGTTTACAGCAGCAATGCACAGTATCAGAGCCGATATTAATAGTGGTTCTCTATCAGAAGGTGAGCGAAGAGAATTGGATGTTGATGCAAAGGGAATCAATACTTTAGGGTGAGCCCTATACAATTCTATTTATACGAAGGTGATGTTATACAAAAAATCACATGCTATATGGGAAAAGCTTTTGAACATATATAAAGGATATACAAACGTCAGATAAAAGAAACTGCAAGTGTTGTGGAATAAGTATGAAGATCTGATAATGAACCCGAATGAGTCTGTTGATGCATTCTTCGATATGGTAAATGTTGTTATGGAAGACATGCGATGTCTTGGGGAAGTTATTGAATACATAATGATTGTGAAGCGCATCTCGAGGAAACTTTCACCTCGGTTTAGTCTTAAATTTTCGGTTTTGGAAGATAAAGACCTGAAAGAGCTGACACTAGATAACTTGCACAGCACCCTTGTTGCATATGAAATGAGAAATAATGATAATGATGTTTTAATATGGGGGAAATCCAAAGAGGTGGATTTCAAGGCCATGAAGAATCTCACAATTGAGGACTCTCAAGAAGAAGAAGAGACATATGAGGTGATGTCATTCCTCTCCTCAAACCTTCAAAGAGGAAAAGGAAAGTTTAAAGGGAAACTTCCACTGGCCTGTTTTTTATGTGGAAAGGTTGGTTATCTAGCAGTAAGATTTCCCAAAAAGTTCCAAGAAGATGATGATGTCGACAAAGTCCAAATTCCCAAGAAAAATTCATCAGCCTATGGGAAAGGAAAGAATTAGTTCAAGAGAAATTTCTTTAAGAAGAAAAACCTCCTTTCAAAATAATGCGATAGTTTGGATGAGTCTGAGGCTGAGGAGGCTGAAGAGATAGAGAACTGAAAAGATCGTGATGAAAATGCTATGGTGGCAGTTTTCGGTAGTTCTCGGAAAAAGCATGAAACCGAAGCTGATGAAGAGGAAGAAGAAATCGAGGGAAGAGTTGACATGGAAGCTGAATTAGAAGCATCCCTTAAAGAGATAGATATTTGGAGAGTAAAAACAAAGAAATCCAACAAAGTTGTTCATGACGCCAAACTCTATATGCCGCAGCAGGAAGAAGAGAAGTCTGAGTTGATGGAAGAAATCAAGAAACTCAAGTCATCAACACCAGAGAACTCTGAATCAGTTAGTGAGTATAAAAATAAAATGGAAGAACAGAAAAGGTAGATCGATAGCTTGACTAACACAAGGAAATATCAAATCAAGCATATTGACGAACATGAAGGAGAAGTTGTCGGTTTGCGGTAAAAGGTTAAAGATCAAGAAAAACACTTGACTTTGGCTGGGTTATCAGGAAAGCAGATCAATCAGAAAACCTAAAAGTTGAAAGTGGAGAATAGTGGTTCAGAAGAAAAGAAGTATCAATTTTGTTCAGATACTAAGACTGATGGGGGGCTTGATCAAAAAAAACTGTGGAAGTTGAGGTCAGACCGCCAGCACCCACACCGAAACTGAAGGTGGATTTTGGAACAAGGCGGAATCAGAATATTCAGAGATCCCAAAAAGAAACTAGAAGTACAGAAGTGACACGAAGAAATACACCTTTTATCAGGTGTTATTGTGGTAGAATGATTGGGCATTCATAGTACGTGTGTTCCATATCCAAAAGATATTGAAAGGCACAAGAACAGAGGTGGAAGCCAGATAGAGAGCGGTTCTCGAGAACATACTTAGAAGGGAATGGTTTTTGGTGTGGAGGATTTGGGCACATGGCTAGATAATATACATCGACCATACAGAGGGATGTGCCAAAGCCAAATCAAAATTTTCGCAAGCAGCAGATCAATGAACCAACAGGTGAGTTGAAAACACAAAACAGATTTGAAGCTTTCCAAGATGAAGCTGGTCCATCATGCTCTGAGAAATATCAGAAGTCTCAATCCATCTCAAGTATGAAGGTAAAAACATGGACCAATAATAAAAAGGATTAGAAGGTAGTGGTGGCAGAAATTTCCCTTAAAGCATCAGATCGCTCTAGTGTGTGGATCCTTGACAGCGGTTGCACATCTCACATGACAGGTAATAAGGATCTTGATTCAGGTATAAAATATGAAAAAGAAGGAGTTTTCAAGTTTGGAAATGATGAAGGCCTGAAATAATTATCTCAGGAAAGGCCAATTTTGGGGACAAAGAGATGAGACGTGCTGATATCTTAGTAGTAGAAGGCCTCAGGCACAATTTTCTTAGTGTTAGTCAACTATGTAACTCAGGATAATCTCTAAGTTTTACTAAGAAGATGTGTATCGTCAAAGGAAGAGATGGGGTAGTGGTTATACATGGAAAAAGAGCAAAGGAAAATCTCTACCTGGTAAGTGTAGAAGATGATATGGGCTTTCTGTCCAGAGAAGAAGAAAACAAGTTGTGGCATAAACAACTTGGTCATCTATGTCAACCATCCCTGGAAGACCTGGTAAAGTGTGATGCAGCAAGAGACCTCCCTAAGCTATCACATGATCATACTCACACATGTGATGCATGTTAACAAGGGAAGCTCATCAGAAAAACTTATAAGGCAAAGGAAAAAAAGTCAACAAGAGTGCTTGAAGTAGTACATGCTGGTGTCTGTGGGCCCATCACACCACGAGCAATTGATGGAAAGAGGTACTAAGTTCTTTTTATTGATGACTACAACAGAATGGCATGGGTATTTTTTATTTCCCATAGGTCTGATGAGTTCATATGCTTTAAACAGTACCAGAGGGAGTGAAAAAGGATACTTGGACAGAAAATTCTGAAGTTTCGTAATGACAATGGTACGAAATTCACAAACAGTCAGGTGGAAGCCTATCTCGAGAAACATGGGATAAGGCATCAGTTTTCTTCAGTGAGAACTCCCCAACAAAATGGAGTGGTTGAAAGGAGAAATCAGATCATCAACAACATGTCCAGGACAATGCTCGTTGAAAAAGACCTACTAGAAATTTTTTGGAAGGAAGCCGTTTTCACATCGGTCTACATTTCTAACAGGGCTCTATTGTGTCCAAAGGAAGGAAAGTCTCCATATTAGATGTGTATGGAAAGAAGAAAATGGTGAAATACTTCCAAATATTTGGAAGTAATTTATTTATCCTCAACAAGGAAAAACATAGAAAATACGAGTCACGAGGAGATGAAGGGATATTTCTTGGCTATTCAGGAAATAGCAAGGCATATAAATGCTTTAACAAAAGTCTTGGAAAAGCTGTTGAGATCAATGATGTCACTGTTGTGGAGAATGGTGAGAACATTCTACAGTGATATGAAAAATTTACTGATGATTGTGATGAGGAAGAAAGCAACGTAGGGGGAGCAACAGTAGATGATGTTGATTTAGAAGAAGATACTGATGATGAGCATGAGGAAGTAAAATCCGTATATACACAAAAGTCTAGGAGTCGAGCTGAAATTTATAGGAATAATATCATTGGTGATCAGTCAGCTCCAGTTCAGACAAGAATAATTAAATCACTTCAGCATACTACTTTATTTTCTCAGGTTGAGCCTAAATGCTTTGCTAATGTAGATGAAGATGAAATCTGGGTTCAGGAAAAGAATGAAGAGATTGATCAGATTGAGAAGAATCAAACATGGAATATTGTTTCAAGGCCAGCAGATAAGAATGTCATTGGAACTAAATGGATCTATTGCAACAAGATGAATGAAGATGAAACATTGATTCGGAACAAAGCATGACTGGTGTTCAAGGGATACTCCCAGATAGAGGGAATAGATGTCGATGAGACATTTGCACCGATAGCAAGGTTAGAGACAATCAGATTATTCCTAGCCATTGCAGTGAAACAGATGTTCAAAGTGTTCCCGATGGATGTCAAATTAGAATTCTTGAATGGAATCCTGGAAGAAGAAGTGTATGTCGAGTAGCCAGATAGTTTTCTCATTCATGAGGATGAGAACAAGGTTTTTCAGCTGAAGAAGGCGTTATATGGGGTAAAACAAGCACCGAGAGCATGGTACTCAAGGCTAGATCAGAATTTCAAGAATCTTGGTTTCCAGCGTGGGGGAGTTGATTACAATCTCTATTTCAACAACAATAGTAATCAGAGGATGATGGTCTTGGTTTATGTCGATGACATAATATTTGGCAGATCAGATGAATCTCAGTTCAGACAATTTTCCGAATTCATGAAAAGTGAGTTCGAAATGTCAATGATTGGAGAGCTAACATTTTTTCTTGGTCTACAGGTGACACAAGGACGGAATGGAACATTCGTTTCAAAATCCAAATATTCCATGGAGGTTTTGAAAATATTTTTAATGGAAAATTCCAAGGAGATGAAGACTCCGGTAGCTACCCGGATGAAATTGTCTCAAGAAAAGGATGGAAAGGCAGTTAATATCACAAAATACAGACCAATCATCAGAAGTTTGCTATACTTGACTGCAACAAGGCCTGAAATTGTATTCGCCACATGCCAAGCAGCGAGATATCAGAGTAATCCCAAGGAAATCCACATGCTTGCAGTGAAAATAATACTTCGCTATATCAAGGGCACAATGGACTTCAGCATGATATATAACGAGAAATCTCAATTAGAATTATTGTGATATACGGATGAAGATTGGGTCGGTTCAGCGTATGACAGGAAGTAAACGTTAGGAGGTACTTTCTTTCTTGGTGGATTGTGTGTTTCATGGATTAGTAAGAAGCAATATTTCATTTCATTAACCACCATAGAAGCTGAGTACATTGCAGCCACTCAATCTTGTGCACAGTTATTATGGATGGAGAAAGAGATTAATGATATGGGAGTAAAAGTGCAGTCTCCGGTCGGAATCTAGTGTGATAACTCAAGTGCTATAAATCTCAGAAAAAATCTCATCCATCACTCTAGGACAAAGCACATTGAGATAAAATATCATTTAATCAAGGATAAGGTTGAGCAAGGAGTTTTGAAGTTGGAGTATGTACCTACAGAACTGCAGGTTGCAGACATTATGATGAAGGCCTTACCCAAGGATGCTTTTGAGAGGCATTGACTGGCTCTAGGAGTCCAGTCGACTCCCCATACATGAAAAAGTGTGGTTGTGGACCCCCCCCCCCCCCTCCTCGAGGTACTATGTGTTTTTCTATGGTGTGCTAATATGTGTTCTTTCCAATATATCAGACCACAGAGGAGTGACCTTTGGGTTCGTTGACAAAGGGGGAGAAATAGTGACTCCTCAATGGGGAGAAACTATGGTTATTAAAGGTAGAAAATGTCTTTTTCAAAGACATGGGGAGAAGCTGATAGGTGGAGCAGTGAGATAGGGGGAGAGAAATGAGATAGGGGAAGATTTTTAAAATCTGACGATGCTATAAGTGATCGATCAAAGAATGGATATCACGACAACTGAGGACCATGATAAAAGTAGAACAGTGGTGTTTGAATGGTGAGAGAAGGTTTCCAGCTATCACCAATTGGGATCATTGTGCTTCAACAATTGGTATCAATTTAAGAATTGGTATCAGGTTGGAATCGACAATTGGTGTTTGACATGAACTGATTCATTGATGAACTTTTCATACTACTCTTGTTTGTCACGCCGAGCATTGCTCATGTGGGCTTAGAGTATGTGTTAAGTGAATCCTATAACACTATCAGAATCGCAAGAGGCAAATGGTGGTAGTGGCTGGAAAGAGTTTCAGAGAGGTATCAAAGTGCAGAAAATCATTCTGAGAAGAGTTGTGAAGAGTTGTCAACAAACCCAAAGGGGGATATTGTTGGGAAAAAATCCCTCAAGGTGACATTGCAGCATTTTTTAGGTTGATTGTGTTTGTTGACAAAGCAGATTTCCATGGAGAACTGTCGAGTTCTAGAGAATTTGTTGACAATCCATGTTGAAAAACAATGATGACAAAGTAATGGATGATCTGGAGGCTGTACAAAAGAGCAGTACAAAGACATGGGTTTCACGAAGATGGGATGCATGGATTGGATTTCAAAAAGACTATAAAAATGGAGGAAGTGATGCTTCGTGATTATGATGAGCTTCACGAATGGAAGTGTTGAAAGGAAACGCGAGGGAGGTTTACGGTGGTGGCGCGAAGTAATTGACAGAATGATTTGCAACTATGACGAGCTCCGCGATCCGAGAATTGTTGTGGTGCTTCGTGATTTTGAGAGAATTCGGGCAGAAATTTCGGAGCATCGCGAATGGTGATGATGTGGAACTGACTTTGCGCGGAAGGGTCAAGGGTCGGTGGAATTTCCTATAAATATAGGTCAACCCCCTCGAGAGAAGTAGATAATTTTCAGAGAGAATATTTTTCTCTCGGTCCGCGAAGGTGGTTCGTGAAGATAGTGTTATTCGCGAAAGAGAGGTGATTCACGGCGGCTAATCTAGCTCCGTGAAAGGAATTGCAATTCACGAAGTCGTGTCCTCTAAGGAGAGTACTTCGTGAAGAGGCAGGTGCTTCATGACGGCCTAAGCATTGTGAAGGCTTGAGCTTCACGAAAAGTCAGGAGCTTCGCGAAGGCTTGTTTGAGCTTCGTGAAATTGGGAGCTTCGCAAAGTAAGGTGATTTGAGAAGGTACTTTCCAAAGGAATTTCCCATTGGTCAGTAGAAAAGGGGTATTCATCAGTGGATGGAATGTGGACTTCATTAGAGAATCTACATACAGTGGAGGATGCATTCATTAGTGATAATGAAGAGACCTACAGGTCTGTAAACTCTGAGGGGATCTTCTGAAGAAGCAATGAGCTCACTTCAGTTGTGAAAGCAGTGATATTTCATATTATGAGTGGTTGTAAACCCGGAGGGATAGTGAGTCCACTTCGAACTTGTAAACAGCAGTGCGCTTATAGTGGAATTGGTACATCGGCACACTATCGGTGTATGCTCCTTGGACGTATCCCATTGAGGGTGAACCAAGTAAAAATCATTGTGTCTTGTGCATGTTTTTAGTTTTGTTCATACTCTGCATCGGAAAGGAGAGAGAAGAGGGTTTTGTCTAATAGCAAAACAAGATCAAAAGAGGAAATTGTTTTAATCTATCATACCCTAATTCACCCCCCCCCCTCTCAGTGTATCTTGCCAAGTGGACCTAACATATATATATAGTGATGGGGATTCATAGTGATTTAGAAATATGATTACAAAACACTAACTTAGATATATTTTGATCTCCTATAAATAGAGGTATTTTCCTACAAATAATGTGAACAATATCAATCCATGAGCTTCTATAACACTAAAATAGAAGCATATCTGTCATAGAGTCTTCGTTGATTCTCACTAACCTATCAGAATACTCAATAGACATGCTTTTTGATGCATAATTTAATTAATTTACATTCTATAATGGAATTCATTAAGATATTTAGGTTGTAGTGGTATATCCCTAAATCCTTTTATATGCTGGGGTGTGGGTTATTTCAATGTTGTTTGGGATCATTGAAGATGAGTTTTCAATAATAGTTGGTTCTACTAGGATAATCCGTTGAGCAAGGATATCGGTGGTGGGTTTTTGATTAAAGTCTCAAAGAACCATGAAAATAAGGAATTTATAGATACAATCTTATGATAGAGGTTGTGTTGCCTATGGATCTCTTGATGGCTGCAGAAATCATAGGGGGATTTGATGCTATTATTGTGATTATTGAGGTTATATAATACAAGATTTCCTAAACTACTATTTAACATTTAGGGATTAATTTAACTGAACACCTTGGAAGAGAATCCATCTTGATCAAGGAGTTCTATAGGGTGTTATATATACCAGAGAAGTGGGTAGAGAAGTATATCATGGTTAACAATTTGATATATTACCACTATAACTTCATATTAAATTCATGAAATAAAATTAATTTAATTATGTATTTATTGAATGAATTTTTTCTTAATTAAATTAAACAAATGAATGATTTAAAATAAATTTAAATTCATTTCAATAATCATTTTCAATTTTTATTATAAAATAATTTTAAATATTTAATAATAGAAATATTAATTTTTTATTATTTCTCTAGTAGAACGTTTTTTATTTGGAAATATAAATTTCATTTTTATGAAAATATAAAAGTATTAAATATATTTAAATAATATAAATAAATTCTATAATATAAACATGGTAAAATATATTTTAACATATTATTCTAAAATCACATTATTTCTTATGTTAAGTATTACATAATAAGTCAATTTATACATATTTGGTAAATTAGAAGTCTTTATGACAAACAATTACTAGTGAATAATTTGATATGAAAATATATAGATTTAATAATATTATTTTTGTATTGTCACAATTTTTTAAAATCCAATTATATGGATTTTATAGTATTTGTATTCCTTATTTAAAATTTTTATCATTTCTAGTGTTATTAAAATTAATAATAACAATACTATCCTAGAGTAATATTCTATTACAATTAATATTATAATTTTATATAATGTGTTTCGAAAAGTGTTAACATAATAATATTTTTATTAAATTGAAGATAAATGTATGATAATGGAAGTACATTTATATACAAAAAAAGATAAATAGAATCAATATTATTTTTATTTTTATTTTATTATGTAACGAATCATTTATCTATATATATTTTTTTCCATCCAATGGGTCATCCAATGTATAAATCAACATCAATTGTTTGATACAAAGGGTGATCCTTATGAGAAGAAGAAATTTCATCAAATATTGTGGCATTTGTGTAAGACATTGGTTGTTCATTTCCCATGTAGAGTGCACATGGGAATTTATATGGTGTGTGCATAGCACATGAAGGGTTAACACCATGGTCTACACATGTTATCATGGTAGGTGAGAGTTGTGTGTGAGTGTGTTCTGGGAGTTGATACCCACCTTCCTTTCTAAAAAATCACTCTAAAACTAATTGTTATAAATATATTCATGTGTATAGATAAATGATTTATGTGGGATAATGGAAGTTGATCATTGTTCACCTTTTTTATACATCTGAAAATATCATCAAGAATTCAATATATTCTATATCATCTATATGATCTTGTCACAACATCATATTATACCTTACACCTGACCTAGGTAACCTCAAAACTATTTTTATTTCCTTATTTATCTTGATGAATGAATTTCCTTATTCATTCCTTATATGACCCTCAGTAGCCACAGAAAAATAAATACTATATAAACCCTTAACTTCAATCTCTATCTTAATTATGATATCATAAAACTCATGTTGGTTGTAATTAATTTTTTAGAATATTCATGTTTATGTTTATGTTTGTATATATATAGATATATTAAGGTTTCCATCCTAATTTCTCTAAAACATAACAAATTAACTATCTCAGAATCATTTATACCTACTTAAACTAACATTTATGGTACCCCCCACAAGATATTTTGGGATGATCAAATCATAACAATGACTTATAAATATCATATATATATATATGTATTTATAATATGTAATACATGTTTATAATGGATTTTTATTTCTATTATTCTATATTTAATAGTGATATATAATATATATATATATATATGTATATGTATATATATCTGTGTAACAGAAAAAATGAAATCCGGGTTTTCGGTATTTATTTGGAATTTCATGGAAATCCAGGAACTTGAGTTTTATTTTATGAATAAAAACTAATTTATATTTCCCTAAATTATTCTTATTTTCATGTATATATTGTTTTAATAAATGGTATATATATAATAAGTTATATTAGAACCTTTATTTGATAATTTATATATAACTATACAATACAGAGTGAGATATTTAAAGGATACTCCCTTCAATAATTCATATTGTTCCACTTATAAATCCACTTGTAACCTTCCAATTTAGTGTATAGGAAGAATGTGAGAATGAGGTTGAAAGTTAGGCATCCATATAATGGATATCTAAAAATTAATCTCATTGAAAAATTATTTGAATTTTACTATTTTGGTAATGGAATTTATTTTTTAATCATCAATTTATTTATTTTCAAATATAATTTCATATAGGAAACTGAATTACAAATCTATAATACCCATTATGTAAGGGAAAATATTTAATTTTAAAATTCCAAAATTAAAAATTTCAATCTTTTGAATATATTTTTTATTCATCGTAGATTTCAATTTAGTAAGGGTATTTTTTAAAAAAAATATCTTCTAAGATTTGAATTTTTTTAAACCCTTTATTCAATATAGACTTATTTAAAAAAATCAGTGCATTGGAGTGTGGTTTATAAATTTAAATTTAATTCACTCTTAAAATATTCATTTTCAAAATAATAAATCACTTTGAAAAGGGATTTTCATTTTATAATTTTTTTTGAATAGTTATATTTATCATTTTATGAATAAATTTCTCTCTTATTTCAATAGAGGTTATACATGATAATAATTTGGGACTTAAATTCTAAATATAGATGTTATTTTCCTCCCATGTGTCAAAGAATATGTATTTTTTCATTAATTCCTTTAATTTTTTTTCACCTTATTGTTTATAATTTTTTATTATACTAAATCATTATGAATGAGTTTTGTTTTAATAGAGGGAGTATTTTAGAAAAGTATATGTGATATGTAATTAATTTCTTCTAAAAATAATTTCGGTAGTTTTCAAAAATTTGTTTTAGTGGATGTGAAATTTGAAAATCCCACCCCAAAAAATTTATTTATATATAACATTGAACATGGGAATCAAAATGTATGCTGACGATTGCAGGGTGAACCCACAAATTCACAGTGTACATCGTCTTATAGATGATACTACTAGTGACTTCATTGATTTCTATAGTGTTTCCGAGATCCATTTGTTTCCACAAATTGTTATTATTCTCAAAGAAATGTTATCAATAATTATTTAGAAATCCATATATATATATATTTAAAAGGTTATTATATATAAAAATGAAATTGGGGTTTCATTGGAATATTTTTATAAAATTTTTTAACTCCTATGGTTATATATTTAATATCCCTGATGTGACACTTCTGAATGGTATCTATCATATATTTTTAATAAATGGGTTTCATAGTGTTTTTATAACATTTATAATGAATTGTAATTTTTTTTCAAAACCCAATACTAAGAAATTCAATTCTCACATAATTTTTAAATTTTTTTCCAGAGACTCATTATAAATTCCAAATTTGTTTGGTATTGTTTGGGTAAAAGATCTAATGATTCCAAATAAATTTTTATAATTTTCATTTAACTGAGTTATGTTGATGGTATTTCTTTATAGTCCAAAATATTGATCGGAAGTATCCCAAATTGTTTAAATTACTATATTATGTATTTCCATTTAATAAAATAAAACAATAAGTTTTATCATCAAACATAAGGGTGCGGGTCTATGGGTGTAATATTCAATGATAGAGGAATAGTTTAGAAAACATTGGATTTTTGGATGTTTTTTTAAAGATAATTTTATTGTTAGAGTTTTTATATTGAAGTACTAGAAAAATTAAATTTTAAGATATTCATTGGAATATATATATATCATAGTTTTCCAAAATTTTGAAAATTGAAATTCATCATTTCATAAATTGTTAAAAATGAATTATGGGGACATAATGATTTTAATTAGGGAATAATGTAACACCCCCAAAAATTCATGAAATAAAATTCTCTTAATTATTATTTTTAAATGATTTGTTTCCTAATTAAAAAGGAAAATCTATAATTTTATACACAATTAAATTATTTAAAATATTAAATTACATTTTTTATTATAAGTTCTGTGAGAATATAAAAATTTTAAAAATATTTAAATTATATCATTTTTTTAATGGATAATTTTTTTTCTTTGAGAAATATAAATTTTTCTATAATGAAATTAAAATATCTTTTTAAAATATTTGTATCTATTAAATAAATTTCATTATTTAAACTGTATAAAACATATATTATCATATTATTTAGAAATTATATGATTGATTATGTTTATTTAACATAATAATTTTTTTAAACTAATTTAAAAAATTATAAGTCTTTTTGGTAAAATATACAAGTGTTTTTATATTAACATTTATTGTCCAGAGAATATTATTATTATGATATTATTAGTCTTGAAGTAGTTTTTATTTTTAAGTTTAACCAAATATAATCCATAAGTAAATTTGTAATTATTAATACACCTATTCTCATTTATTATAAAATTATTAATATTTGTGATAAATCATTTCAATTAATACTATAATTTTATATCATGTGATTAGAAATTTATTAACAGAATACAATTATTAGAAGTTTGATGATAAATTTGTGTTTATTGAAGTACAAGTTAATATAAAATAGAGAAAAAGATATATAATATATTTTTTAATTAAATTAAACTATTTAATATAAAATTTACTCAATTAGAAAAATTATTGTGTTGAATGTGCTATCCATGGACATCCATAACCACACATGTAGGTCCATAAGTTTCATCCAAATGTGAGGAAGTAAAATCATCATTCCATTAATAGGTATGGTGTGTCTTTTTTGTGAACATATACCCAACAAATTTGGGACATCTTGGTGCGTGGTTAATGCATAAGGCACATTGGGTGCCTGAAGTGGGAAACTTAGTTGAGGTGTTTTCAATGATAAGCATGTCTTAGTGGGTTATGGGTGTCGATTCCTTGGTTCCCAGAAACATCGATGAATTTTTATTATATTTTTTAAATATAAGTGTCTAAAAAGTAGAATGGTTGATATGAGATTACAGAAGTAGGATGTTGTTGACCCATTTCAAAATTATACATATATAATCAGGCTTTCGATTAAATCCACATTAGCAATCCGATCTTCAAATGGAGTAATATTCAACCTTATACTGATCCTTAGAACCCATGATAAATTTTATTCTCATTCATCCTTCCAATTTAGGAACGACCTTCCTCAATTCTTGTGGGATCCTTGGTTGCCACCAAAAAAAATCTCCTCCATCTAAACCCATATTTCCATTCCCTATCCACAATAGGTCTTCTTCAATATATAGCTAGATGATATTATGTTTTTTGGTGAATATGTATATATATGTATATGTATACATATATATAAATATATTAATCACCATAATCACATATAAAGAAAAATGAATCCTCTCTGAATCATTCTTCAAAAATTCAAGAAACATTGAGGGTACCTAGTGATTCATCCTATTTCTCCAGCTTTAAATATTATATATATATATATATATTCTATAATTACTTATGTATACTACATAAAACATGGTGTAAATTGTCATTATGATCTATTAATTCAAAAATAAGATAATTATTCACCTATATATATATACCTATAACCATCAAAATTAAATCATGGTTTCCAAAATTTATTTCATGTCATTTGAAGGCTCAAAACAAATGATTCAAGTATTTATCAATAAAAAAATAGATCACCCACAGTTCTTCCTAGGGCTATATATGGCCAGGGTGTTAATGAATGATATATATATTTTTATATATTATGTTGTATTAGATTATCAATTGGTTAATTTACATATGAATAAACATTTTGGAGTCGATTATATATTATATTATCCAATCTACATTTTCCCAAAGATCCACAAAGAAAAGTACTTGTATCTCCCCAGTGGGGTTTATAGGATGAAAAGGATTATAAGGTATAAATCTATCCATCATTAAAATAAGGAATTTTATGACAATTAATATATGAGATATTAATTTTTAAGATGAATATTTTTATATGGATAAATTTTATTTCCAAACACCTGTATATTTATTTTCATTCATATTTATGTAAGATGAATTGAATTTTAAATGTAAACATCCATTATTGATAGGTGATATTATTATTTCGAAACTCCCAATTTTCGAATTGATAATCTTATGTATAAATATTTTATTCATGGGTGATTTTGAATTATTAAGTTTAATTTTTTTAAAAAAATAATTTTGATGTTATGAAAATTATATTTTTCAACAATATTTAATTAATAAGTATTTTTTTTGTAAAAACCCTCCATAAACAGGATTTTAGTTTAAAAATTTAAATCATATTGACTCTTAAAAAACCCAATGTAAAATAAAAAAATATTTCCAAAGAAGTAATTTTTACCAAATCAATGTTGTTTTTGAATGTCAAATTTACTATTAAATAGTGAAAGATCCCTATTATGTCAATAAATTACATACATGATCATAGTTGATTCCATCCACTTTAATTATTCTTAACTTTTTTTAATTTTAGATACTAAAAATTCATATTTTTTATTATTTATATTCATGAATAATTTGAAATGTTTTATTTATATTTTATGTATTTATACAAGTCGTTGTGGAATAATGGTGTTATCATAATTTTGTTTTTTCTAGAATAATACTATGTGATATAAAATTATATACTATTGAAAACCATTTATATAGTTTTCTGAAGGATATTTTATTGAATTTAAAACAAGAAATTAAAATCCTTATGAATTTTTTATATCAAAATATTTACTTATTTTTTATATGTGATCATGATGTATGTGGAGTGAACCCATAACTATAAATGGTATATTTTAAAAAAGATTTTATTGAAATTAGTCTCATGGATTTTATATTTTTTCCACGTATCATTTATTAGAAAAAATATCATTATCATTGTTAAAAAAGGATTTAAATCGTTAAGGGGAAATACAAGTATATATATGAAATTATACAATATTTTGAGGTTAATTTATGTTTTTAGTGTAATATTTAGTTTTAAATATTTTTATGTCCAATGTATATATTTTCACAACCTTATTGAAATATTTGAGCATGATATCAATTATATCATGTGTTTTATTTCATAAAATCCTATCAATGTGATTGTAAAATATTTATAAAAGGATTCATTGATAGTTTTCATTCCCCTTACTGGGTAATTTTATTCTCACAATAAATTTAAAAAAAATTAGTAGACTCGTTAGAAGTTATAAGGGTGTTTGGTTTCATTAACGAGTTAGATCGAATAATGTTAAATAAATGTTTTAATTTAAATTAAATTTATAAATATCTTAGGATTTTCCTAATCCTATGATACATAAACTAAAAATATCCCCGGTTGTGTAAAGGAATATAAATTTAATGTACATATTATATAAAAATATGCACAACATTTTTTATCTTTGGTTTCGAGATTGCAGGTCTTGGGTTGTCATAACCTCTACCACCCCCAGCTGGTCCATGCGAATCTCTAGGAAATAATGGACATGGTCTTAGGTTGCAACATGCAGTTTAGGATAATAAGACATACGGATGGTAATGATTCATTTTATGATTAATGTATTCTATAATTTCTCTACAATATTTATAGTCACATAAATGATTCTATATTTCTTTATAACACGCATTGTTTTATATTTAGAGATTATTGTCGATCTTTTTTATTAACCCTTTCATTTATAGACTCTTTATGAAGGAGATTCAGTGATCAAATGCATACCGCAATTGCATGATTCTAATCATGGTCTAGAGAGGTTGTTATGCGATATTTTCATGCCTTGGTTGAGTCCTTACATCATCATTATAGGTTTGTATTATTATAACATGGTTCAAGTAGATATTCTCTATTTTTCAAAAATATTACATAAATCCAAGATGTTGGGATGAGGATTAAATTCATTTGGTAGAAAGAAGTCTACACAATACAATATGGTCTCAGAAAAAAAAAATATATATAAAAATATGTTTATTATTTAATTATTAATCTTGGAGTTGCAGATTTTATGAGCTTAAAATTTCATTCATTTATGCATCAGTTTGAGGAAATACTCATTGAAAAAATGACACTGTTACAACCATAATGATTTATCAATTTATCTATAAAAAATCACCCAGGAAATGCTTTGATATCTATGAATTCATAACTGATGGACCCCACTGAGAGATGAAGGTGTAATTAGACAATTTACAATGAAAATTACTTGTCACCACAGTATATCCCACTAGGTAGGACCATTGTTTTAACCAAGGAGTTTGATTTGAGATTGATGAGATATGAATATATTAATACCCTAAATTTTATGACCATTGATAATATCTTTCTAGTTTAGAAATTAGATGACCTACTATACTAGTAGAAATGGGTGAGGTAGTCCTCAGTGATTTATATTAGGTCGGGATATAACTATTTCCAAGTGTGAGAGATGGATGTACTGAAGAAAATGTTTTTTTAACGACAATTACATTGATTATTTGGGGATTCATTTCTACAAGAAATATGTCCCAAATATAACAATCTGATTTATTAATTAAATCATCCGAAAATTCTAGGACCAATTCAATGTATCCTTCATCAATAACATCCTTTTGTACATGGAATCATCAGAGGACCTCATGACATATTTGATGATGGTTTTTGACCTACATTAATGGAATATTATACATTGAAACATTTTTAACTATTGATTCATGATTTAGGACGATTAATTTTGAGGACATATCACCATTTAATAGGGTGTAGTATTGGGCCATGGATTTATGGAAGTAGGTCTTGCTTGTGGGATGCCCAAAAGAATGAATGAGGTTAAGGGATTACCTAGGATAGTAGGATATTATGAGAGATTCATGACAATTTTCTCAAAGATCACATAACCATAGAATAATTTGAACTAAAAAAGATTCAATTCACATGAAATGAGAAATGACAACAAAAGTTTTTTATGTTTTGGAAGAGCATGACAAACACCCCCATCATGAGATTTATACATGTGTCTGTTGAGTATATAATGATATGTAATTAATAAGGAACTATGAATATATTTTTTTCTAAGGTATTTGTAGAAAATAATTACATATTGGTCTGGATAATTGAGGTCCCCTGAGAATAACTACAAAACTAAATATTTGGTCCTGGTAGTGTCGGATTTTACACAGATATTATGATGAAACTACACTATTGAAGAGAAATTTATAATATTCTTTTTAATATAGAAATATTATATATATAATTTTTATAAAAATATAAACATTGTATAATTGTGATATATGGTGTTCTAGTAGTACTATAACATTGATATATTCTATTCTCATTATAAGGGAAACATGGTGTCGAATTCTCTCAATATGTGATCAATTTTACAATAATTGTGCGAGGATTTTCATCAATTGTCCTAGTTATAGTTTTTCATTATGGATTAGTATAGTTAAGCATACCTCTAGTAAATGGTTGTTACACATCCATTTAATCAGTGTGTTAGGAAGTCTATTATCTAAATATTTATTACAAGGCCTTGCATTGCTAAATATGCACTTGAAGTATTTCATAAGTATTTTCTAATGGGGGTGAGAATGTCATGATTTTGTAAAGATGAATTATATTTAATTTAACATTGAGATAGTATCTATAGAGGTATATGAGTACATATCTTATAATAGTGTATCCATGAGTTATAATAATGCACTAATACAAATTGAATATATTCAGGTGTCTAGGGGTGAAGAGGTGGGAAGGATTGTTTTACTATAAATACATCACAATATAGTTGGTGTTGGTTGTGTAAAAGGTTATATTGGGTTTGGATCAATCCCATGATTCTTTAGAGTGAATTTTGGATGGAATATCTATGGACATCATGATAGGACATTGATTATTAGCTAGAGGTGATGACATTATCTTCGTGTTCATAGACTAACTCACTATGTCTTCCCACTTATATGCCATCTAGGAGAAGATTTCAGTGAAGATAATGAGATGATACTATATGATGTAAATAGTCCAACATCAAGGATTTCTATTTAAAATCATCTAAGACCATGATTCACTTCTGAATAAAGGATTATTCATCAGATTTTAGTAGGCATTTGGAACTCTGTTGGATTTGATAACCAAATATCACCACATGGTAGGCATCCAATGAGAGCATACTATCCTCATTATGGAGTACATTAACCATGATTTCCTATTATTCCTTGAACATAGCATGGAGGATCATCTAATATTAGTATAGTTTTCATAAAAAATAGTTACCACTTTATAATCGGTTTAAAAACATTCATGGAATTTCACAAGAGACCCTTCAGCTCACAAGTACACTAGACAGAGATAATAGAGATTTATTTTAGGGTCATTGAGTTTGTGTGAGTAGAAATAGAGAAGGTAAAAATATTTGGTTAGTTGATGAGGACTGCACAAATCCATCAAATGTCTTATAAATACAGATGAAAAGGGCCCTAAGATATATGAAGAGGGAGAACAAATGTTCCTAAAGGTATAACCTTAGTGAGGATTGTGGAGGTTTTTCTAGGAAGAAATCTATTTACATTATTTATTTGACCATTAGATACTAGATAGGGTTGTACAGGTGGTGTACTAATTTACTTTACCTATGAAATTAGATTAATATGTAAAATTACTTCCATATGTTAAAACTAAGGATCTATGTTCAGATCATGTTGCATGATATCTACTGGAGAGATATAGGCATCAGGGATATCATTAACTTCACATATTATTGAGTTGATATTATGGGTTTTTAAATTTATATCCATTATGGGAGAGTGATTCCCAGGGTGTTTATCTTCTGGTCACCAAATAATCATTAAGATAACACATGGGAACAAGAAAATAAGATTTGAGTTTAGTACCCACTTATTTTTGTATAGGTTTGTTTTCTTTTTATGATGAAAATATATAAGCTGAGGAGAATGAAATGAATTTATTTTTCCATATTGTACATTGAAATATTGATTTAATATTTTAGGATTTATGAATAGAGTATGTGTGGGATTCTAGGGCCCAAGGTCCATATGTGTAGGAAAAAGAATGTAAATAATATTAATCAAACATGTGAAGTTTTTTCAAAATAATTGGAAATCTTGAAAAAATAAATTTTAAAATTAGAAAATGAGACCAAAATTAAATTCTGAATTTTTATTGTACCAAAGGTGAGAATATTATTTGTACATTTCTGGTGATTTTATTTTTTTAAAGGTTGGGGACGAAGCCTCATTTATTATTAAATCAAAGCAAAGACCTCTTTTAACTGGGTAGAGGGAGACCCATTACATTGCCTGAAGGCCCAGTGAGCATTTAGCCCATTACATGACCCGTAGACCCAAATTTATGGCCCAAATTCCATTTTTTGAATAGTACTGCTATAGTAACCGCGCAACTACAGTTCCGCACAGTACCCGTCGCCGCTATAGTACCTTGTCGTCGCTATAGTGCCCACCGTTGCAATAGTACTGCCGCTGCTACAGTACACTACAGTACCTTCTCACCATGGGTTTTGAACCCCCATTTAATTATTAAAATTATATATATTCAATTTTTTGGACTTTACCCAATTCCAATTCAATTTTATCATTCACGTGGACAAATCCATGATTTATCCTTATAACCATGGAGAATGTTGACGACCATAGATGATTTTATTGGAAAATGAAAATAGGACCATGTAGCATGATTTTTTTTACTAATGAGTCTATCATCATAAATATATTGATAAAATCATGAAACGAATAATGATTCAGTATAATATCTTCATTATTGTTTGATCCAATTTTGAGTTAGTTATTTATTGGTTTATTATAAAAAAATTTCTCCCATATCAAACAGTAATTAAATTGTTAGAAAATTTATTCAATGATTGATTCATGATTTATGGATGATGAATTTTTTTTCAAGATTTAAGAATTTATAAATGATTTATTTTTTCTAGATAAATCATATATGTTAATCATATTATGTATAAAAGGATTAAGGAAAAAAATTTGTTGATGTTCCATTCCTTACTTTTTCCTGTCGGTCTCCCCTCGTTTTTTGAATGATCATTGTTGGTATTTAATTTGACATGAAGATCAACTCTATTTAAAAAAATTATCATTTTTATAAGATATTTTTGGGAATGTGTTACTCCCCATGATTTTTATGGTACGTGTCTTTTGAAATTCATTATTTTTTATAGATTATGTTGCTCGAAACAGTGTGCTTATATAATCAACTAAATATTATTATTTAAATGTAAACATTATACCCTAGATCTTATATTAGTAGTTATGAATATTACAAAATAACTTATGAATATATCTAGCATATAATTATATAATATCAAATCACTATTTACTAATTAATTGGAAATGAAAATATAAACTAATTGAATAAAATGGAAATATTTGTATTTTTGTGTTATTAAAGGCATTTATTCATAATAAATTAAATTAATTACAAATAGTAAATTATATTAATGAATTATATTTGTTTAAATAAAAAATAATTTTTTTTGATCATATTGAAATATATTTTATTGGTATAAGAGAAAAAAAACAGAATTATACACATAAAACCTATATTATTATAAATGCAATTTTACCCCCTTTTAATTGAAAACATATCTTAAATCCATTTTTTACATTTATATATATTATATTTGACACGATAATCATATTCTATTAAAAATTAATATAAAAAATTACTTTAGTCGATTTTTTTGATATTTTACTGCTAAGTTTCATGTTTTGATGAATACTGAAAAATAATAATTTTTAATTGAAAAAAAAATTATCAAAAAAAATTATCAGGTTTAATTATATATTTTATTTTTTAAAAAGAAAAACAATAAAAAAATAATCATTTATACATTTCTTGGACATTGGAATCAATTTTAAATTAAATTTAGTTATAAAAACTTTTCAAAAATGGAGTGTTTAATCTTTATAACCCATTTTATCACCTCGCCAACGGGATTAATTTTTTAAAAATGACGACATATTATGTTTTTTAAATTTTAAAAAATTGATTCTATTTTTTGAATTAGTGTGTCCAAATTATTTAAATAGATTTATTTTATATTTTTTCATATTAATAGTATTTTTATAAATATTTTTTATTACTATGGTGAATGGTTAATTGGGTAATTAAGGGTAAAATAATATTATAAATATAATAAAATTATTGTAATACTTATCCTTATTTGATTAAATATATTATATTTGACAAAAATCATCCTTTGGCCGAAATTATACCCTTTTTTAAGACACATGGGTTACAGTATGAAATTTAATGTATTTATTTAGTGAATAGTTAAAGATGTCATACTCATATTTTAATGAATACATCATTTTTATATTTGTTTATATATAAGAGAAAATCCACTATAAGCAATAATTTAAAAAATATTTTTTTTATTTATCATGTATATTTATCATTAAGTTTTAATCAATAAGTAATTACCTTAAAATTATATAACATAAGGATGTTATAATTGTTTAATTGATGAAAATAATAAAAAAATATTAAAAATATTAAAATAAATATATTTGTTCATAAATAATGAATTACAAGAATTTTATAGAATATTTAGACACATTATGTATATATTAATTGTTTTTTTCATGTTATTTTGTGTATTGATATTTTTTAAGATGTTAATAAATGAATTGTAAAAAAATTGACATTAATGGTACATTAAAATAAATAATATATTATTAAATGATATAACTTAATAAAAATAAAAAAAATCATCCAATTCATTCTTTTTCGATTCAATTTTTCAAAAATTATTGAATTTGGATTCTTTTAAAATATTTTAGAAACTATATAAATCACTAAATAGAAAAAATCTAAGTCATCGTGGTAGAAGTTAAAGGGTTTAACTGAGGGTTAAATCCAAGTGATAGGTTAAGAATGTGACCTAAATTTCTCTAATGATTATTAGATGACATTATTTTTACCCATACACATATTATCTTGTATATATCTAACTTTGGTTCCCTTTTAAATTGAAAATTAATTTATAATAATTCAATATTTTAATAGTTCCCAAAAATAAATCTCAACAAATTTATAAAAGGGGACATCCTCTCTCACTTCCTTGACAACTATCATCCGTATATATCTACAAATATCTCACCTTTTCTCCTACAAATATTCTTATCCATGTTTTTCAAGTCCCGATCATCCAGAAGTTACCACATATATCCCTTGAGAAGATATCAATGGTAAGTCCAATAAGTAAGAGGTAATTGTTTTTCCAACTCATTAAAGATCATTTCTTCTTCTACATTATCAAAATGTTTTGTTTCAATACTAAATTAATTATTATGGTATCATATATATTATGATTTTTTATGATTTTGGGACAACCATATTTCTCATATTATCGATCCTATTAAAAATAGAAGCACTCTACGTCCGTACATATAGCTTACCATCTTCATGTTATGGTGTAATTAGTATTTCATTACCAGTATATATGTATGGGTATATAGATTTATATAATAGATATAAATTATAAATATGACAAGATATTGATTCTATATAATTAATATATAATCCCATTCCTTACCCTTTTATGATTAATGGAATGATATCGTCTCTCGTGCCTATATATTTCCTACCATTTTCACGATATGATGTGATTCATTTTACATGTTTACAACCACATTATGATATATATATATATATAATGAGTAGCTATAATATATATAAACTTAATAAAACTCCACTTATATCAAATTAATATGAAACCAAACATATAAAAAATGTATTTTGGAAAATGATGTGGTTAACAACATAAATATGGGTAATAACGAAATATTATAATAAAATTATATTATGACATCATATATGATAAAAAAAATTGGATATGGTTCTAGTATAATTCAATAACTTATTTTAGACTATTATGATGAAGGTTAAATAAAATTACACAAAATAATATGACATGATTTGGGTTATTTCTCAATATAATTATTATTCAGGATTATTTATACATAAGTATCTAATGGGGATCATTTATCATCCATGCTAATTTTTATTATAAATGAATTTAGAAATATTTTTTTATTATCCTATGAGTTTTTGAATTACTTCTTACCCATGTTTGTGTTTTTTAAAAATAATTTAAAAGGAATCATTTTGGTATTTTCCAGATGATGTTATTTGCGAATTTGTCAACAAAATGAATTTTTTTAACATATACATCATGAGTGTATTTTTTCCTCAATAATGATATCATAGTGTTTTGAATATTTTTTTAAAGGTTGCAGTTTTCTTTTCAAATAAAATGTTTTCATTTATAATTTCATGGCTTTTAAATTCATATATTTCAAAGTAAAAAAGGTATTTATATAAAAAAATAAATGATTTTGTTTGAGTGTTTTCATATATATGAATATCATCTGTTGAATCTTATGGTTGTTTGGTGTTGATATATTTTTATATCATTTATCATATTTAATATAATTTTTTATGGTCATTTTGACATTGGATAAGATATTTTTATACAAATCATGGTTTATGGTTGAATAACTCAAATTTTCTGTGATAAAATTTCAATATGAATGTTTATGTTTCTTATGTATGACCATTTTCATATGAGGAATAAATTAGGCTAAGTACGTGATGAGTGGGGGTAGATATAATCGCTCGATGTATTGGGAGGTATCATGAAACGATGTTAGTTGGTGATGCATCCTTCACATTTGATTCCAAGTAGTTTTAAATTATCTATAGGATAGATCATTATAAAAATCAAAAAGTTTTCTAACCACATACATAAACTGTCATGATTATAGATTTTGATAGTAGTTTTCATGAGGATAGATGTTGATTGTGAATCTGTCCAATATTATGCATTCCATCATTATAATTATTCAATGTGATTATTTAATTCATTATAATGTTTTTTATGTTCCCTATATCATGTTATTATATAAATAGATTGTGTATTGTATATTTACCATATAATTTTTTTTATTTTAATATTTACTTGTTGCTTTCATTATACGCATATGCTTACTACACATTTGAGAGAAACTATTTCACATGATTTTTTTGTTTCCTAGAATTTTGAGAAGTCTATTATGACTGATTTTTAGTTTTATATAAAGGGGGAATAATTTCAAAATCAATAAAAATAGGTTTTTTTATGTATAAAAATATAATCTGGATTTCAAGTATGTATATAGTCTTACAAGACTATTAAACTAATTTTTCCCTTGGGATGTGATTCTCTGTATTTAATTCCACTGTATAAATATAATGCATCAGCTCCAGGAAACTGGGGATGGTTTTATTATAGTTGGAACTAGATTATGTCAAATAGAAACTATGGAAACGACATTTAGAAAGAAAAATAAGGAACATAACCTCAAGAAAAACATTGAGGATATATATATTAGATTAAAATATAATTTTGGTAAGGTTGATATTATATGGTTATTCCTTGTAACAAATACCTTTCTTGATACTACATGGGGATGGGGTTTTGGAAAAAATGTAACTATGAGTAAAAATAGGGACATGGTGCATTGGGACGAACTTGGTTTAACTGGGTACATGATTATGGGCCTTATTAAATATCTATTTCGATACTCTTTAATAGTATTCTTAGGATAATAAACTTTTTATTTATAAACCATTACAATTTACTTAAAATAAAATGTGTCCCAAAAGTAACCTTTTTTTTGGCATGACATTATATAAGCATAAATTTTCAAATTATGTAATGTCTATTCATAGTTTTGAAATAATAAATATTTATTCATAACCTAATATAGTTTATTATATTGTATATAAATGGTGTATAGTTTAATGAATGGAAAACATATCAATTCATGTAATCCATGATGGGATTTCCCTATTATACCAGAAAATGATGTTAGACATGGAACTGGAAATTATGTCGATAATCTTATAACTATACTGGGAAAATTGTATCATGATTTAAAAAATTAAATTACCCACATGGAGTATCCTAATTCACAGTTTTTAGGAACATTGTTATATCGCTTCAAGATGTAGCAACATCCAAAATTTAGCAGGAATGAAAATCTATTTGTTGTTGAAAAATGGAAATTTCCCTTAGAAAAATTATTTCTTATATTTGGAGTGAATTATATTGAAATGGTTTTAATGTAATTTTATCACCTCTCGTGGAATATAGATAAACGGTATTCATTGATTCAAAAATATTGAAAAAGGTGACTATACTTCATGCATGAAATGGAGTGATTTTATGGATTTATATTTGGAAAAATATTTCTATCAGGAAGAGTGATAGGATATTGAGAGACAATTCTTGATTAGGAGGAAAGAAGAGGACGATAATGTATAAAAAAAATAATCAGACATTACAAGGATAGAAATGCATGATATGAATTACATATGTAATCCAAATAAAAAGGGTGATCGATTCATTGATATATTTTAACAACTAATCAGAATGGAAGTAGTCTCCAAAAATTTTCAGCATATCAATATATAATCTCCCACGAGATCATGACTTATTAATAATTCTCTATGTATTATGACATTAAGGTAAATAATGATAATAAGAGTATGGTGGAGGAAGATATTTGAAATGGGAATAAGGGAAACAATAATTTCACAACACATGATATTTATTTTAATATTCACCCTAGGAAGTACATGAAATGATTGGGTGTCTTTTATTAGTTCCAAGACAATGATCATCATGAAAAATAATGAAAATTTACAAAAGAAAATATAACTATTCAATGTTCCCAATATAGTCAAATGGGACACTAGATAAATATATATTCCAACCGTGAAGAAAATATTGCCCAAAAAATAAAAGGGATCAATTTTAATCATACAAAATTACTATATTAAAAATGGAATAATTAATGTGTTCATGTTTTTAGATTCACGATTTATGTTACTGTATAATGGTTATAATAATCTTGAGATATAGAAGGATTATACAATAGTACATATACTATAATAATTTGGAGGCATAAACATATTAGTTATGGTTTGAAGGTGATCAAATATTAGGTATGTGTTAATAAGAGCTACATTACTATGTTTTGGGAATATGATGTTATAATAGATTTTGGAAGTTTAGAGAAATTGTTTTACTATTAATATAGATTGAAGTATTTTGGATAAGTCTTAAGGTTGGAATGAAGTAATTTAAACACTATATATTATTGTTTGATGTTAATGTTTGATTTATTGGATACATTGGTCTATAATATTTTGGTTTTATTAAAAAAATTACTGGATAAAGGTGACACTTGAATACCTCATGATACATCAACAATGATTTATGTTTAAAAAATTATTTTTGAATACTCTTGTTTTGGGATTTGGGGAAGAATTTAAAATATATTGAAGTAAAAACGAAGGATTATAAAATGTACATGATAAGGGGATATATTAATTAAGTGAATATATGAATACTAATATAATTATTCAACTCTAGGTAAATGTTCAGGAAATGAATACTTTTATCCTAGTATTTTCTTTTCTGAGAATAAAATGTTCCCATAGATACTCTAACATTTATATATTTTTTATAGTTAATATTTTATTCACCATGTTCTCTATCACCTTCCATTATAACTTGATAGTTTTACTTATCTTCTATGTCCATGATTTCCTACATGGAACCCTTTATACATGTTAACTCTTGTGACAATCATACATCCCATTCATTATTTTATAGTGAAGGTCTAATTGTCCCTTTTTCAATGTGGGATTTAAATAAAATTATTTTGAATAGTAAAACCAAAGTTACCAAACCCAAATTAAGAAAATATGGAGACGAAAATTATTGAAGGATGAGAGAGTATAACACCCCATGATTTTTTGGTATGACTCTTTTTAAATTCAATTTTTGGGTAGAAAACATTACACATAACAACATTCCTAAACATCAAGAAAATATTATTATTTAAATGAAAATATTATGACTTTTCTATAACATTAGTACTTATGAATATTAATAATTGACATACAAAAATATGTGGGTTATAATGATATAAGATGATTTCCTTGGTTACTAATTAATTATAAAAAAATATAAACCAATAGAATATTAAGGAAATATTTTTATTTTAATCCACTCAAAGGTGTTTTTCCAAATAAATTAGTTAATTTTTTATTAATATTTGATATTATTGAAAATTATTTTTTATATATTCAATAAATTTTTTATATTCATCAAATAAATTTTATTGGTATGTCATAATAAAACCCGAATTGTATGCATAAAACCCTATATTATTATATGGGTAATTTTACATCCTTTTATTGGTAAATATATCATAAATACATTTTTCGACACTTTTACATATTTTATAGGATAGAATTAATTTTTTATTTTATATTTTAATATAAAACATTATGTTTCTTAAATTTTTGGTATTTTTTCTGATAAATTTCAAATTTTGATGAATAGTGAAAAATTCATATTTTTAATTGAAAACAACATTTTTGTCGAAATAATATATAGTGGAATGTTATATTTCTTTTAAATCATAACTAGAATATTTTTTATTATTTAAACTAATATAGTTCATTTTTATAAATTTTACAACATATATATTTATAAAAAAAATTCAATCGTTTTCATGTTTAAACTTAAAAAACATGTTTTCTCACTACATCAAGAGGATTAATTTTAAAATAATAGCTAAAAATTATGAGTCTTTTATTTCAAAAATAGATTAAATATTTTTAATCAGTGGTTAAAAATTATATATATACAACTCTTTTTTTATAAATTTTAAACTAAAATTAGTAATATTTTTTATTACCATGGTAAATGGAATATTGGGAAATTTAGTGTAAAAAAGTATTATAAATATTTCCAAAACGTCCTAAAATTTATATTAATTTCAATCGTTATGTGTTTTTTGATGAAAATAATTCTTGGGAAAAAATTAAAACCTTTTTTATCTCACATGGATGATAGTATGAGTTTTATTGTATTTTATTTAAATAATATTTAAATATGTCATACTCATATTTTAATTAATATTACATTTTTAATTCAAGGTAATACAGATGATAAATATAGATATTATTCTTCATAATAAATATAATATTATTTTATTTTTCTTGTAAATTTATCTTTAGTTTATAGGAAACAAATAATTACATTAAAATTTTAAACAATGATGATGGAATAATTGCTTAATTAATAGGAATATCAAATATATGATATTACAAATATTCAAATTAATATAATTTTTTATAACCAACGACACCCAATAATTTTATATTTTACATATACATATTAATTAGGTATTAATGGTTTTTTTATATTATATTTTGTATTTATATTTTTCAAAATGGTAAAAAAGGAATAGTATCAAAATAGTCATTGGTGATTCTTTAAAATAAGTAATATTTTATTAAATGATATAAAATTCATAAAAAATTAAAATCCATAAAATTATTTTTATAAGGTTATATGAGTCATCCGTGATCAATTTTGGGTTCTTCTGACATTCTATAGTGAATATAATAACAATTAATGAGTAAATATCCATGTTGTCATGATAAGAGGTAGAGAGTTTAACTAAGAGGTCAAACAAAACAAATTAAGGTATAAATGTGACCAAATCATGAAAAAAAATTATTGGTAGAAATGATTTCAGCTCATATTCATATTAAAATCTATATCCATTGCTTTTTGGCCATTTAAAATTAATAATTAATTCCAATTAATTTAATATTTTTAGAGTTCCCAAAAGATCCTCTCACCTTAAATATAAAAGGGAACCTCCTCCCTCAATTCCTCACACCACAACAAGCCTTCTAACATGACCAATCCCTGAATGTTTCTCGTAAAAACATCTTTACCAATTTTTTTAGGTCTTGGCCTTCCAAAAAGGCCAAATCTTAAACCCTCTAGGAGATTTCTAAAGGATTTCCATTGAAGAAGAGAGAATTTTTTTACCAACTCATTAATTTTCATTTTTCAATATACTTTATCTCCATGAGTTGTTTATATAAAAAACTAATAACGATTTTTACCTATATAATATGATATTTTACTATAATTAATGTACAAGTATATTCCCCCTTTGATACACCATATATATATTATAATAACTGCACATGCATACATACAACTTACCATGTCCATGTCATGATGTTATCTTTTTCATCACCATTATATTCTAATGTATATATTTAAGAATAAACTAGATATTAATTATAAATATGACATGAAATTGACTATGTGTAATTAGTATATCATACAATTCCTTATCCTTTTACCATTAATGGAAGGATATATTCTCTCTTGCATACGTACGACCTACTATCTTCACGACATGATGTGATTCATTTTTTGTGTGAACCATTAAAAATTGATTTAGAAAATGTATATAACGAGTAAATGTAAAATATATGAACTTAATATCATTATTAATATGAGAAAATATATCATATACCTAAGAAATAGTACTTATATGACAAAGCATGCATAGGAAAAATAAGTAGTTAACACACAAAACAAGGGAAATAATAAAATATTTTTAAAAAAATGATATAAGAGGATCATATATGACATCATAAGTATAGATATGGTTCTATTAAAATTTTATGACTCTTTTTAAGTCATTATACACAGGGGTAAAGAGAATTTAACTAAATTAATGTAAAAGTTATGTGTTATTTGAAATCTCATTATTAATTAGGAGTGTTTATACGTATGCATCTTGTGATGAAAATTTAACATAAAGATACATGCCTTTTATAAATTTTCCAAAAAATATTTGAACAATTATCCATTGAATGATTAATTTACTATTTCTCATGATTTAATTTGTATAAAATTGTTAGAAATGAATCTTTTCATGTTTTCTAAAAATGTACTTTATAAATTTTTCAACAGAAGGAATGCTTTTTCCTTAGGTCAAATGAGTGGATTTTTTATAACACCGTGGTTCCATAATGATTTTAACCATCCATTTAATGTTTAAAATATTATTTTTAAATAATTTTAAATTATTTATAATTGAGTGTATTTTTAAATAAATGATTTTAAAGTAAAAATGATTTTTTCAATTAAAAATAATAATTGATTTTATTATAGTGTTGGAATCTATTTTGAATCCTTTATTGAATTATACGAATAATTTAGGTAGATCACTTATGATATCATATATCATATTTCATTGATTTTTTATGATCATTTTGACTTTGGATGTGCAATTTTTATTCCATTCAGGGTTTATAGTTGAGGTATTCACATTTCAAATGAATTTTTTTCAATATGAATGCTTATTTTGTTTATGTATGACCTTTATTATAAGAGAAATGCATTGGAATAAGTACATTATGGGTGGGGCTTACTATATCCCCTTTATGTTTCAGTATGACTCATGAGACGAAATATGTTGGTGGAAAATCCTAAAAAAAATTCCAGGAGGTTTTATATTTTATTGAGGATAAATCATGGGACAAATTAGACTGATTTTTACCCACATACATAAACTATCATGATGATAGAACTTGACAGTAGTTATCAGGAGGATATATCACGATAGTATAGACAAACAACATTATTCATTCCATAATTATTATTATTCCATCTAATTATTTTATTAGTTAGAGTATCCACTTTTATGTTTCCTACATCATGTTATTATTTTAATAATATGAGTATTAGTTATTGAACTATATATGTTGATTATATCATATTTACTCGTAGCTTCTACTGTACTGTTACCCCTACATATAATTTTAGAACACCCCATTAATATGTTCCTATATTATTAGAAGGATTCTAAGAAGTATGTGAGAGATTATATGCCGGGAAGTACAAAGGGGAGTAATTGAATAGTTAATGAAATTCATGGTGTATTTAATGTTTCAAAATATAATGTGGATTTCCTATATGTATCATGTTTTCCAAGAATACAAAACATTTTTGTCCCATAGCATGTGATTCATTTTATCATACTCTAATGTAATAAAGTATGTCACTAGTGCAAGACTACTAGGGTCAGAGTCATTAAACAATTGATTGATACCATGGGATGAAATTCAAGATCAAAGGCATGACCAAGGTATAAGGAAAAAAAATTCTGAATCATGGAATGTCATCGAATGGGGTGGAATATCAGTAATACAGTGTAATGAAAGATGATTTCTAGTTGAATGGGTGGAAATAATATTTCCATTGATGTTGGTTTGTGCATTTTCAACTCTATATTTCTATTTTATGGTATTGAATTGTTTTTCTTGCTAGGGATGAATCAATATGGTAAGATACAAATGATGGTGTTGGGATTCTAGAAAATCTTGGTATAAATTAAATATAGTTTGGAAAAAACAAAAATATTGTGGAACCCTTTATTTATTGAATAGGGTTGTGTGTATGAATAATTTCCACATTCCATGTGGCCAATCCACATTTTGTTTGACCCAAATCCAATGACCCGATGTGTATCCCGGAGTACACATGAATAGACATGGCTAAGTTATATGGGGAAAATTGTAGACAATCACAAATAGGTTATAGATAATGATCTAAATTACATAGAAATGGATAAATATGACTATAGTGAGTTCATGACCATACTCTATTTCTTATTTTTTATCAAATATAATATCTTTGTTGTTATCATTAATTGTGTTGTGATGAAACTGTTTGATTCCTTTTTGGTTAATTTTTGTTTCCTATTGTGTATTTTTATACTCACCATTACGTGTTCTCTCCCACACATGTCATGTTTTATTCAAACTATAAGCCTTTCTATGGTGTCATAGGAGGGTATGGTGATGGTGGATCTTAGATTCACTAGATGTACTGTAGACAATTTATGGATTTTCTATTATTCAATAGATCATTTTTAATATAATTTTATACCTTTTATAAATATTTTTAGTAGTCTTATATTTGACCCTTTTTTATTGTTGTACTTGGTTCATTGAATATTGTGGTATTAGTTGTATAAAATCACATTTTGTAACTATTTTTTCTTTAATTTTAACAATATATTTGTTTTGAGAGGTTTTAATGTGTATAGATGACATAGAATAATTTCCCCCAAGTGTATGTAATTGTTACATGACACTAGTTACAAACTGATAGCCCATTGGAGGTTATATTTGGGTGATACACTCAGTATGTATCTGGACAAGTGGGCCCTAATGTATTGTGTAGTGGAATGTTGGATACTTTTAGTGTAGTGTAGATTTTTTAAATGGACCATTGATTTTCAAAACAACATTCGCTAAAGAAAAAATGAACTATTTAACGGTGTCAAAAATATAACATAATATAGGTTGTTCAATGGTAATCCCTGTTCAGAAACGGATAAAATTTTTTTTAATTCAAATTGATTTGAATATCTTTTTCAAATTTAAAAAATATATAGTACATTTTGTCAATATCATGATGAATAGAAATATATAATTACCCTGAAAAACACTCCAACAACAATAGAAAACAATCCACTACCTATGAAAAAAATGTAGATAATGGAAGGTATCATTTCTACTATAGTATTTAATGAATTGGATGTTAAAAATATTATTTCAACTAATAAAATGGTTGTGTATGTTATTGTGAAGAAATTTGGTGCTTCTTTTTCATAATAAAATGATACATCCTTGAAAATTAAAAGTACTCTCTATAAATAATAATAATAGAATCAATTTACATGGAATGTGGAAGCCAATGAAATATAAAATTAACATGATTGAATTTATGGATAAATATTCCAAAGGATGATTTGATTATCCTTGTAAGTTACCACGTAATGGTAACATACTAAATGAAAATAAGCTATATAGAATGTGTAAATGTCTGGTTAATATCCTTAAAAGTTTATGAATATATTTTCTAGTTAGGATATTCATGAGAATAAAAAGAAGAATTCTTCAGAATATACTCATACATAAAATAATTATATAATGATCCTATTTAATCAGAAATTGAATGTTGATCATGCTTTGATGGTTTGAATTAATTCTTATCCATAATAGTTGGATGCATCACTTAAGTTGGTACATAATTAAAAAAATACTTCATTTCCCTTTATAAAATATGTTATAAATAAATTTCATAAAATGTATTATTTTAATGTAAGGATAAGAAGTATATATCATATAAGGACATTAGTTAATGATAAAACCATGGGTAAAATAATGAAGAAAATTTCAATTGAATATAATGTAATTTCTATATTGGGATTCATGTCCCATCCTTAATGAACTAATTTACATATAAAGGAAAATAAATGTCATTACCATATTTGTTTTCCTTTTATTCACAGGGAAGAAAATTTATTGTGATGAAATTAATGGTGATACCCAAGGTAATATGTGTTTTGAATGATAAATAGAATTAATGAATATATATATCAGTGAATATGGTTTCATTAGTAGGTATATGTTATTTTCCTCAAAACACTTTAGTATATATAATCTATGAAAAATAATATGTATATTATTTAACCTTTTAGGCTGAGTGCATTTAGAGTTATTGTATATGGATATTTAATGAGTTGATATTGAGCATATGAAATATATATGAACAATGTTCGAAGGAACAATATTTTACATCTCCTTTTTTGAATTTGAAATTATAAGTTCCAAATGATAATAATGTTCACTAAATTGAAATAAAATAATTACTAAAATGTATCACTGATGATGTATGTTTACTATATTATCTTGTTTTTATGATATATCAATTCCAATACTAATGGGGTGAAATTGATTATTGATTAAAATGAAAAAATACATTTTTAGGGGAGTAACATCGAATTGTGTTGAATGATTTTGGTATGTTATTTGAGATGTATATAAGATAATAATTTTAAATTCAAATACCATTTAATAAACCCCTTAGTTGAAATGATTGATTCAATGTTATATAATTAATTTATATATAGACTTGATATCCATGTTAATTTCTTAGGTTTTCTACACTGATCGTGACTGATATAGATTTAATGTTAGTTAGTCTGTATATTATTTATTTATTATATGAAATTCCATTCATATCTAATGAAATTATAGGATTTTTTTAAGTTTAATAGATTCTTATATAATATAATAAAATTTAAAAATAAGATTATGAGTGTTTCTACCTCACATGAGAATATGTATAACATTTTAAACAATTTTGAGATGAGTATTTCATTCAAAATTTTATTAGTGATTAAAAAAATACAAAGGATTTGATAAAAAAATCTAAATAAAAATGATAAATATGTTATATATTTTTTGTGATGTACAATTCACTAAGAAGTAAAGTCTTTATAATTAATATGGGGTTTCAGATATTTCATTTAGATAGTAGTCTTCTATATGTTTTTGTAATAGATGACGATGCATAGGATGATACAACTTCTCATTAAAAAAGATATTTTTAAGGTGTTTGGATGAATTTTTTAGATCATAGGACTAATTATTTCCATCATTAATTATGAAAATTTTATATATATCTTCGTTCTCAAGTTTTAGAATAATTGTTCCATATATAATTTTGTCTATTTGATGAAATCAGGGTCTTCGAAATTTTATTTAATTGATTTCCGGATAATCAATCCTTTTTTCAATAATTTTTTGAAAAAATATATGATTTTTTTACACATAGAAATTGGTTATGAAGTTATGTTTGATGAAGGACCATCATGATGTTACATATTTCAATCATGATGCATATCTATTAAATAGTTATGAATGAAAAACTATAAAATTGGGAATTTCATTTGGTTGTGTTTGGGAGTATCATTTCTAGATGTTAGAAGGAATTTTTTTAGATTTTATAATGTTATTTGTGAATTTACTATATTAGTTCCCCATAATATGATATATCCATAAAATGAACATTTCACTAATATTATGGTAGGGTATAACTTTTCATAAAAATTCACTCATGAACACTACATATATTTTTATATAATAATATAGATGATCATATTTTATACCACTAAGTTAGAATATATCATTATAAAATAAAGCAAAAAATGATATAAATTAAAATTTAATAAATAAATATGTTTTAGATGTCAGGTATTTTCTTGAAAGTATCATGGATTTAAGAAATATTTGGATGCTCGATCATCAAAAATTAGGAATACAAATTTTCATAATGTGACCTATGGACACAACTAGAGGATTATACCTAAATGATCTTGAGGATTTTATATTTCGTAAAAACACTATTGAAATTTAAACTTGTCACTTAATTTTCATTGAAATGGAATAGTGGATTAGTTAAATGAACTGGTTTGAGATAGCTCAAAAGGGACTATGTCAAAAGTATCAGAAGAAAACTTTTTTATATTTTAGGAATATATGAATGGAGGTTGACTGAATATTTTTTGAGAATTCTATGTGATAATGATACACCAGACTATATATAATGAGAGATGATGTGGAAAATGTGTTGATGTTCCTATTTACTAAAATTCAATGCTTTTTTAGTGTTAATTAACATCAGTTTATCTAAATCTACTGGGTTAAATGAAATAAAATTTCAAATGGAAAATTTTAAGGATGATGGAATGGGAGAGTTGAGGATATCCATATGTTTGGAACTAGAGAACACATTTGTGACACCAATTTGTAATTATATTTTTTTATTTTTATTTTCATACTCTTTATTTTTTTCCCTTCAGATTTATAATTTTTTATGATTGATTTTTCATGAAATTTTTTGGGTTTTAAATATTTATACCACATAGTTAGTAGTAACGGTGAAGAAATTGAGTGAGTGGTTATTTCCAGGGGAGGAAAAAAATAGGTTGGCATATGGGTTATAAAACAATTTATATTATACAAAGAGACCATGTGTCTCAGTTTTTGTGTAAGGGTAACCCCATAAGATAGTTTCACTATTTATCATAATCAAAGGACAAAACCATTTCCGTAACTAATTTTTCAATACTTAAAATATCCATATGTAACCACTAACTTATTTTTTCCATATAAACTCCACCTCTCATTCAAATTGGTTCAACTACCCATAGACATGCCTCTTATTTTATCCTCTCTACAATCATGGAATATTTAGGTATTATTAATAAGTTTTGACTTGATATTATAGGTTAATATATCCTAATCTCTCCTCCTATGATTCATTACCTATTTTCTACCATATTTGGTTTCTCATATGAACACTAGTCATTATGTTGTAATGACCCACAATATTATTTAATACAATTCAATAATTTAATACTATTGAGTAGCTTGTATTCACCCAACAATGAGAAAATAAAAACAATGAAACAAAAAATAAATTATTAAAAAATATAGTTATATAATATCTATTAAATTTTCAATTATCAATATAATTAACCACTTTATAAATCAATCTAAATTGGTATAATAAGAAAATAATTGTATACATAGAGGTAAATATTTTTTCTAAAATATCTTTTTATATATTATTAATGAAAATTTAAAAAATAATAACCTCTCACCCATAGAAAATTATTTTGGAAAAATGGAATCAATATTAAAAATTATTAATGAAAATTATGTAAAATCCTAAATTCATTTTTATTTATAAAAATAAAGATACTATGTTGAAGGATAATTACAGTGATAATGATGACACTGTTATTTTAAAATATTAGTTTTATTAATATAGTTTAATTTTTGTCAAATAAAATAAATTATTTAATTTTTAATAATCATATTAATTCGATATGTAAATTCCTTTATAATATTATTATCACTCATTTAAATTGTAACCGATTATAAAAATCATAATGTCATTTATTTGATAGGAAATTATTTTCATACCAATTTTTTTTATATGTATATTTTATTAATTTAAAAGATAATTTTCTCTTACTTAACGTTAAAATAAAACAATTCTTGGTTCAAGACATTTAAATTTTATAATAATGTTTGTTATATTATTATTAAAACATTCATTACTTATCAAAAAAGTATTAATCCATATAAGGGAATGAAAATGATAAATATAAAAATAAAGTTCTAAATGACCTGAATGATGTCAAAAAAAGTGATGAAATTTATTGTTGGTGTTTTATAGAATTTATGTCACCGCATTATCTATATTTTTCATTTTTTTGAACCATTTATCATTGAATATATTCATTACATTATTGAATAAATAATGGATTCTCACAATTTTGTGGTTTTCATCACTTAAAATAGGGATCACCTCCACCCTATCAATGTAAAAAATCACCATTGAAATTTACTTTAAAAAAAATTCTAATGTTTCTCTCATAGAACAAAATTTCCTAATTTGATTCCCCTAGTCACCAAAATCATGACAAATTTCTTTATTTTAATGGATCAATTCAATATAATGTTCAATTTTCTAAAGTGAGTGAAAATTATTCCTTATCCCCTACTTCTAAACCGTTCTTATCTATACCTAAAATATCCATAGAAATATACTAACAAAACCATAATTAGTAGAATTATGAGTTAATATATTATTTATTAACCCTAATTATTTCATTTAAATATTTTTAGAAAAAAAGATCATTGATCATTTTTTTCTACGAAAAATGCCTTCATGAGGTGACATATTCCTTTTTTTCAACCACTACAGATTTCCAAGGATTTATGGATGAAAATGAATAGTAAATTAGACAAGTATAATATAATTATAATTAATATCATCCAAATAATATTCAACCTTTACTCACTCTAATACATTGTGAAATGAAAATGTTATCTATGCCTATTGTGGGCTACCAACACCTCGAAGTAAAATGTATCATTTTTAGTTAAACTATTTTATTTATTAAAATATCATAAAATGTTATATTTAACTTTTAATATATAAAACTAATAACATTATTCATCTTCAATAATTATATTATTCTAAATTAAAAAACATTAATAATTATAATAATTAAATTATTATAGTATGATCATGTTCGAGTCATACCAACCACCTAGTTGAACAATTCTTTAAAACACTATCACTGATGACTATAATAACTAAATAATAATATTATTAATATTTATTTATAAAAACATTACTTTTTATGTTTTAGTTCTGATCTTAAAACATTATTTAACATTTTATTAAAATATCAACTTTGAACAATAAAATTGATGAAATAACCCGACACTAATTACATTTTCATAAAACGTAATTGAAACCCTTATGTATTGATATAAGAAAATTATAAATAATTGAAAAAAGTATGTTAATTTAATGTAATGATCAACTAAAAATAAAAATTTAATCAATGAATGGTTTTTAGTATCTTCATTATAAGGCATACCGAATAATAAAAATACACTTGAACATGATTGTAAAGATAATCAACAATGGAATAAAGTATTTCCAATAAATTGTTGAATTTAATTCATATAAAATGAAATATATATAAATATTTTTCTAATATAAGAATTTTGGTTATTTGTGTCATTTTTATAGGAGGATAAAATGAAATTAACTAAGTTGTAATCCATGGTGACAATATCATCAACAAAATTTCGAGTTCATTGGGTCATAGTGTTTCAAACAATAATATAATATTCTAGATTTAATTGATTCTAAAATTCTCAAATTTTATATGGTATATCCTCTTGTTTATTTTTTTAATAAGTCCCCATCATTTATAACCACAATTTCAATAAACTTCTTGTAGAATTAAATGTATATCATTGTTATGAATAACTCTCAATCTTAACAAGGTATCTTTTTGTTCATGTCACGGTTTTATTGATTAAATGTTCTTTCAATAATAAATTTAACTAATTTTTTTTTATGTTTTTTATTTTAAATACATATTTTATGAGGGTAATTTATTTAAATGTTTTCCCCAATATGTTTTTTACTTAAATCATTCAAAAAACGTTAATAAAGGTATATATTTTCATTATTTAACACTCTATATTTAATATCATGATTTGTTTTTTTATTTTCAAAGATCATTTATTTTGAAAAAACTAAAATAAATATTATAGATGCATTAAATTTCCTTTCTAAAATTTTTATTGGGTTTTCTTTGTACTTAATATTTTCTAACAATTATTAAAAGGGGTTTTTGAGAAATTTTATATTATCACGTCAACATTTTCTCAATGGTTTACCTTCCATGAAGTGATTTTCTTAGGACCATATATATATTATTATTATTATATTACTCCTTTTGGGTATTTAATGTCTCTATATCCTATTATTTATAATATTCATTTTATGAAATGTTTTTGGAATATTTTATGAAGCCTTTTTTTTTACATGGGTTCTTTAAAATATAATGACTGTTGATTTTATGTGGAATACATGTATAAGTATGAGGATATGTGGGGTCATAAACATCCCTCTTATAAATTGAGTATATTTTTTATTAGATTTACTTTTGTAGAGATAATTTTATTGTTCACACAAGCTTTGAATTAATGATTTCACTCACATTTCTAGGTATATACATAATGAGATGGGTGAAATAGGTGAATTAATACTGAGATTAGTTATAAAGTTTGTCATATTCATATGTTTGAACAACATTAATATATTTTCTATAATGTTATAACTCTTTTCAAAGATGATTTTCATATTTGTGACATTCCATGTTCATTGTTATGCCCTATTTTTATAATATTACACAATCATAAGTCACATTCATATGTTTTTATGATTATTGAGATGTATTTTGAGAGATTTAATAAATATTATTTTAAATGATTATATATTTAGGATATTAATTTTATATATCTTTTTAAAAGATTTTTATAAAAGTAATCATGATAATTTAATATGATATTTATCCTATCATCATATTCTTCCATATATTTATGATACGGTATATTATGATTATTTTTCCCCATACAGGTATTCTAAGCTCAACTCTTTATACTATTTCAAATTCTTAGGTTATAAATAATATGGAATAATGTTAGGTGTATTGAAAAGTGGTCAGGGGAGAGTGATTATTGATTAATTTTTTCAATTGGGGTAAAATGAAATGTTTATGAAGCTAATATCTAATAAATTAAACATATTGGTCATTGTGTTCTAAGAATATTTATGAGATGTATTTTTCAAATATTGAAATAACATCATTATTGAAGTTATATTTAGATTTGGTCAATTTGGTTTGTAACATTGCATGGTTTATTTATTCATGGAGATTATTTCTGTTATTTTTTACATTTGAATAAAGTGTATTATTGAAATCCCTAAGGATAATTAAAAACAAAGTAAAAAATCCTAATATTTTGGAAATGTATATATTTTAAGTTATTTTATAAATTACATCAATATTTGGATACAAGAATGTAAATTTTTCTATGATAATGATGAACCAATGAGTAATCACCCTGAAAATTTTGGGATGAGCATTGAATCGATAATCCCTATATTTCTTGATTATATGGTTTAAGACTGCACACCTAGCTAGAAAATCATGTGGGATATTCCATGGGGAATTCATAATAAAATTATAATCCATCATGAATTTTTTTGTATATAAATACTTCTGTTATAAATATAATTACAAATAATCAAGATCTAAATTCATAGGTTCTTAGGATAATGAATACACATAGTTTATGAAATACTAATTCTATGTTTATGGATTCCTTATATGTACATTCATTAATTTAAGTATAATCCATCCCAATTTTCCATCAGTCATGTTAATGGAAGATCATAATTGAACATTGTTAAGAGAGGGTGTGAGGGGAATTTTTTTGGTGGTCCTAATATGAAACCAAATGAAATATGGCATATGATTAAAAACTTAATGTAATGAATCAACTAACTATTTCAATATATTATAAAAAAAGAAAAATGTATTGAGTTCCCAACCACCCAAATGTTGAAAATAATCACCATTTATTTAGTAATGGGGAAACATATTCCCTTTTATTGATATTATTTTAATCCACTGTCTATAAGGAAGTGGGAAAATTTTATGGAAAATATATTTTTCATTCCAAATTTATTGATACATGAGATTATCATTTCATCCAACTATGATTTAGGTGGTGAGTCTTACTTATGGTTTAATTTTATTAATAATTCCATATAAAATGATGAAGTAGACTATATTGAATGGGAATAATCCAAGAAAATATTTTCACAAATAGTATTTTCCATTGAATTTGTTATCAATAGTAGGGAATTTATTCTAGGAATTGAATTAAAAAAGATTAATATAAATTAAATTATATGAAAATATCACATAAATCCTAATGTATTATTATTGTATCATCTCATCAACTAAATGAAAATATGAAAACTTAATTTCATAACTAAATCATAGTCTGTGATGGGACACAACAAAAAATATTTGCGTGCTATGTAGATAGTGGATTATGTTCTCCTAGTATAGAGATAGAAATCAGAATATCTTATTATATGGGGAAAATTAATGGAATGTGAAGTATCATTGAATATATAATGATAACAGACATTGTGGTGTGAAATACTACTTTCACATATTTAATAAATGTTTGTTGAATTATACAAGTAATTCTTTATCGGAAATAGAAAATAGTATTATTTGTGTTAATGTGGGAAACCGATAATATTAATTTCAATGAAATTCTTAGTGGATTATTATGTAAACAGAGTAGAAGAGGACCCCAACTAATTCACTACGAACACAAAAATTCTTTAAATGAATGAAATTTTGTCATTAAAATAATCATTTCCTTTACCCCATAAAAAATAAAAATAATAGGTCCCAACAACCTCACACACTATGTTAATAGGGGCGAGTGTATGTAATCATCACAGTCATGATGGATCAATATAATTAATCAATGAAAGGAACACTAATAATTTACTATAGATCTATGAATACACTATTTGATTCTAGTTATTCATAATATATTATATAATATATGTTTTCTAATGATATTCATTCACCTCTTGAACCAATTAATATTGGACTATCCGTTAATACGTTGAGTGAAATTTTGATTTCATCAAGGAAATTTAACGCATAAATGATCAATATTTTTGGCAACATATCATATAATATATTTGTCGAAATTCCCACTGTCTAATACTTTGTAATACAGGTCATGGTTTGGTTGTAATTTCCTAGAGAATAGATTAATTTTTTTGGATATGGATATCACATTACATATCCCAAATCATCAGGTTATCATGAATCATAGAAAGAATGATTATGAACTCACTTTGAAAGAATGTTCAATAAAATGTGATATGGTATATTCCAATAAGAGACTCCTAGACAAAATTATCAATGAGGATGTACCCAATGATGAAATTATTATTGAAACATATTATAAGGATTTTTTATATATAAACTATATAGAAATAACCTATTGAATAAAAGTGCGTAATTTCCTATTAATACACTACCATATAGTGATAAAATTTTAGTAATATACATTTATGATTCTAAAATGGGCATGGGTTGAATCCTTATGAAAAATGGTAAGTTAATTGTTTATGACTCATAATAATTGATCAATCTTGGAAATATTTAATTGGTAGATTATTTGTAGTTGGTAAAAGTTATCTTTTCAATAATGATTTGGTGGTATTATCTCTATTGAAAAGAGTGTGATCTATATACTTATCATAGTAACAAAAACTATAAATTCACATATAAGGATTTTAATATGTTCCAAAATAGATAGCTAGAATTGGTAAATGTTTATATATTATCAGTAAAAAACTAATTCAATTATGTTAATAATCTGGATGAGCCTTTGAGTAGGGAATAACATTCAACTCTATCCACGATGATGGTTGAAAAGACCCAATACTCATGGATTTTTTGTAGATGAATATTTATGTTGTAATAAGGGGATATAAATACTTCCTAATTGGATTCTAAACATTCAATAAACATAAAAAACATATAATCCTAGATAATTATTCAATATATATAACATGTTAGGGAATATTCCTCTGTTCATTTTTTATAATTATGGAGTTATACGGTTCGATACATAGAAATGCATACCATAAAAACTATAATTGGAGAAGGATATTTTGTATGATGTGTAAATATCATACTTTTATATTCATCATATAATTAAGAAGATATATGAGGATATAAAACAAAAAATTGTTTATATAGAATGAATATTGAAATTGAATTATATGTATCAAGATATGTGGTCTTCTATCAAGATAAGGATGATCAAAAAATTTCTAAAGGTGTGTTATTACCCTTACACATACTACTTAGGATATTGGAAAACATCACACTTTATTTTATCATAATACTATACAAAATATCAAAAGGAAACATTTCTATTTGGGTTATAATAGATAACCTTATCATGTAGGTGCATTTTATTTAAATTAAATAATATTTCCCACATTAAAATCATTACAAAATAAATATATTGATAATGTTATTGATTTATGGAGTATTAATCTTAGTAGATTCTGATCGGAATCCATGATTTACCTATGGTTCTAAATATGTGTTTTGAATATATTAGAGAAATAGATGAGTTTCAACAATTCTTATCATCCACATAAATATGGTCAGTCTGAGAGGACCACTCAGACCCTATAAGATATATTCAATTATTTTTTGATGGATTTACTAGTATATTAGACCAACAACTCCCCCTGTGGTAGGTATCATTTGAAAATAGTTTCCATAACGACAATAATATTACACACTATGTGGATATATACGGAAAGTGATATAGTACTCAAACATGATAGAAATAATTTTTAGTCTGAAAGAGGATAGGTCCCATTATTTGTCATGAAATGATAGATAATGTTTAAAAAATTCCTTATTATATCAATATTGAGAAATATGGACAAATGAGTTATATATATAATCATTAATCAGGTATAGATTATGATGTTTTTGGAAATTAATTATTTTATATATCCCAATATAAGAGGGATATTAGATTTGTAAAAAAATAGAGGTTGATATATTCATATATTTGTCCGATTTATTTACATGATTGTTTCACGATCATACCCTATCTCTTAATGATCCCCCACACATATCACAAGCTAAAAATGTATTCAACATATATCTTTTGAGTATGAAAATACCATATCTATCAAAAATTCTAAAAAAAATATCACTATAGATGGAACATGACCATTCATAATTGTAAAAAATATTTTAAATTTTATATTGAAGAGACATGGTTAGAAAGAACATGACTGTTCATCAAGTCAATATTTGTTTGTTGAATCATAAGATTTAAGAGTCTACACTATAGCATATGTACTTAATACTATAAAACAACCCACATTTATTTTCCTCAGAGTAATAAAATTATTAGGATGAAATACATCTTATGGGGGTAGAATGTATTACTATCCTGACATGAGTTACAGACACCAGTGCCCCAGGCTGGTTGGTTGCATGACCTCAATCGCCCCTCCTCATATTCTTGTGGCATTAGACTAGCAGCAAGGGGTATAATATACATTGATGGGATAATATAGACTCTATAAAAATCTAACACAATAATATAATTAAATAATTAATATCCATGTGATAAAAGAAAAAAACAAACTACACCATAATTACATGATAACCAAAACATGAAATACAATATCCAAAACTAAAAAAAAAGAAATTTAATGCCATTATGTGTCTGGTGTAAATAATAAAAATAATAATAAAAAATAAAAAATACATAAAAATAAAAATATTTATATGAACCATATCTTATTCCATCACCCATGATTCATCCCGACCAAGCCATCAATCATAGGGTCTTTTCTTTAACAAGTCCTAAAAACCATGAAATCTATTCAGGTAAAAGTCATGTAGCCCAAGTATGAAGTGACTAAAACTTAATAGGATCACTATTAATGTCTTATAATACATTATCTAGTTAATAAAAATGTTTGAAATTTTATAAATAATAATGTACAGTTCATAAGAAAAATATTATCACATTTCAATATTCATTAATTAGACACATAAACACTTGAGTTCCTAGGGTTTCTTAAACACTCAACACCTACTTCAGACCATGATGGAGTCTAAACCATATCATATAATAAATTAATAATTCATAACAATACATGGTCATTGATTATATATTTCATTTCAATTTAAAATTCAGATAATTAGATACATGGTCAAATTCCATCATTTTTGTTTTAGGTTTCCATGCCAAGCATCCGTTGTGATTTTTCAATAGCATTTCATGTCCCACACTCATTTATGTAACAATTTATCACAATGGGATTTTTATGTGGGTAACTATAACCCACATACAAGTATTTATAAATTTATCACTTTGGTTATGGTAGGAAGCATACCCAATCCCACACAAGTTTATTATTATGTTTATTACAATGGGATTTGGAAGCAGTAGACCATGTCACACTATTGTATATCAAAATCACCCATATATCATATATATCACATCAATCAAGGATAACCAACATTAACGGTCTTATCACATTTCCCAATCAAAACATCTATTAATTAATTATACAGTTAATTAACCCAATTTAATCAATTGTATACTGCAATAATTTCCCTTATTTAATTCAAAAATTAATTAATCCAATTCACAATACCTATATCCCCATAATTAACTCAAAAAATATATACACCAACAAAATTTCACAATCTCAAAATATTGTAAATTAAATCTGTAATTAATTAATCAAATCAATTTCACAATCTCAAAGACTCGTCAATTTATTCAATAATTAAATAATCATATCAATTTCAAAATCTCAACAACTAATTAATTAATTCAAAAATCCGTAAATCCAATTTTAAAATTGAATAATCTATAAATTCATTTAATTAATAAATTAAATTAATGAAATTTAGCTGATAAACATACTATAGAAATACAAAATTTCATACAATTAATTAAAATGAAGAATTGGGATTTTAATATTAGATCATCATCCTTAATTCATAGATAAGAAATTTCTCAATGGAAATCCCAAATTTCAAGTTGTTCAATCACAAACATCATGATGAAAGATATCATTATCTGAATCCTATATCAAAGATCAACCAAATAAAGCTCTAAAAACTAAAGATCTAGATCTAGAACCAACAGTCAATAAACATACATATTTTATAATAGGATAGGAGAGGTACGGAGGGGTATATGAAAATAGGAAGAAAATACATACCAAGATAGGTACATATCTGATAATATTCCATTAGAATCACGTTGGATAAAGATTGGGAGCCATATAAATTCATCTAGGAGACTCTAAAAATGGGAGGACTTGATTATGGGTCGAGTTAGGGAGTTTAGGAGTATAATATAGGCTTTGGTAATTTTTTAATCATTTTAATTGGGTTAAAATCTTGTACAAATGGTTCATTTATTGTAGTGCATGGTTTACCCTAACTTTGAACATCACCAAGGGTTATCGCATATTTACTCCTAAGAGGGTGCACGATTTAAAAACCCTTGTTCCAACAACGAAAATATCATTTTTATAAGGGTGCATGGTATTCTTGGGAAGGCCCACAATTTGGTAAAAGTGTTTCCCAACCGTGAACATCCCATATTTCCTCTAAATTATACAAATTTTCACCAAAAAACACCCAAAGATAAAACCCCACAAAAATATACTCAAACCAATGAGAAATAGGAACACTAAAATAATCAACATACATCTCCAATAAATGCATGGGTCATAGAATATTCCCACCATACAATAGATCATCCTCAAGATAAACTCTAAAGAATATATAATATTAAGATCAAAAAAGAGGTGTAAAATGATCACACCTATCTGATTCTCCCTCCCATGATTCCTCCTAAACACTGCCATGTATGAAGAATACAAAAAGTATGGGCATGGTATTTCCCCACAATATATTCTCACTATGAAACGTAACATGTATTAGATGCTTCCCAAAGTACACATTAATCTCAAGATCAACATTATCCATAAAGATCACATGAGAAGGTTCAGGGAGATTCCAATGTTGCTGTGACACTTTAAGAACATCATGCATAGCACTCTACCGCATCAGAAGATCCAATCGGTGCACCACTGGCCATATTCTCTCCGCAGCCTAAAACGGTCCAACAAACCAGGGTTCCAACATCCACTGTCTTTGTATACCATGGTGACCCAATGTAGGTTAAACAAGAAAGAATACACATTCTCCATTTGTAAACACTAGGGGTCTTCGATTTCTATCATCACACCACTTCTCTTTACATTGAGATATTATTGTATATTTCTGAAACATATGAACCTACTTTGAAATATCATGTATGGGACTTGGTCTCAACAACTGTGACTCACCTACCACTATTTTACATAGATGTGATCTATATGACCTACTAAAAAGTTCTACACATTGTTCCATAAAAATAGATTAATCATAACAACACTGACATGATAAATCCCCGAATGTAATGTTTTTTTCTTCAGACACACCAATATTAAGAACACATACTCATAAAATATCCTCAAGAACATCTATCATGTACTATAAAAATGCATCTATATATGGATAAAAATTAATACTATACAAAACCTATGTACCAAGTGCCTTTTGGAATCCTTGATAGAAGTGTGAAGTAAATCATGAGTCACGATATGAAACAGCAGTCTATAGATACCCACATAGACAGAATATATATTTAACATAGAATTAACCATACCTCTTGAATGAGAATTTCTTCCATTTATGTATGAAATGTGTTATATTTGTTTGTGGGTTCACAACCTCCCAAATAGCATAATTCTTAAAAGGAATCTTCATGATACACACCACATATGCCATGATATTTTTTTCTCACTTCCATTATGGAGTGGGAAACAACTATAGTAAACCACCTGGTCATTAATGATCAAAATTATCTTGTTTAAATGGGTAGAATCATTTCATGAACCCTAATAATTCCATTTTCATTCATGACCACCAAAACAATCATCGTGAGTCATAATATATTTTCGCCAAACGGGGATGCACCACCCACATTGATTCATGAAATTCATGAATCAAATCCTCCCACATACACATGGAACAACAAATTGATTCTTTTAATAGATGATATCTCCATATTATATGATGAAATCTAATGGAAACTCTCTAATAACATGGTTTTACCTCATGGGAATGTATTCCAGATCCTCATACTATATGTAGATAATCTTCCTCAAATGTATAGACTCCATTGAAACTGATATGATCAGCATCCTCTTCTAAACCTGTTAAGTCACAAAATACATCACATTAAATATATTCTTCATCATCCACTCAGCACTAGACCTTTTAATTTCATTAGTTTTAGTTTTCATACTCAAATAATCAGAAACATTGTTTCCCTTTCTTGTTGTAAATGATAGATCATTTTCAAATGACTATATACACTCAACCCATATTAACTATAAGATATTCAGAACTCACAATGATAAGATATACGCAAATATATATTGATCCATATACATAGTATACTTCTATCCCAATAGATAATGTCTCCAAAAATTCAATGCATAAACCAATATATCTAATTTGTGGTCATATGCAGGGTATTGCCATTAATGAATCCTTAGTATCTAAGACATGTATTCCAGATACCAATATATATGTTCCAACACTACTCCATGATCGATATCAAAATCATAAAAAAAACATAGTATAAACCTCCCCTAACTCGGGAAGGAACCAGATTGGAAATATTTTCCAACATTTGTTCCAGTACAAGAAGGCATTCTCATATGATCCAGACTATTCAAACATTATCTCCTTCATGGTCAATCGTGAAAATAGTGCTACTAAAACGGAAATGTTCAAGTTTAATTTCTGATAGTATCCCACTATCCTCATAAAACTATGAATATCTAAAACGTGTTTGTGTTCCTACCAAGATAAAACTACCTGAACTATTTCATGATCCATTGATTCACCTTCCTCCAAGATCATGTGACATAATATGTATAGTATATCAATCCAAAAATTAAACATATATATCTTCATATGTAGACGGTGTTCTATCAGTGTGCTCAATAAGATGTCAAGATGTTGGTCACAATATTCATGAGTCTTAGGGTATACCAATATTTCATCCAAAAAGTCTACAACAAATTTATTAGGGTACATATGGAATATTCAGATCATCAACACCTTAAATATAGAAATAGAATGTTTAAAGCCAAAAAACATTACGGAAAAATCATAACAGATATTGCTACTTAAGAAAGTATCCCTTGGTATATAAAAAGGTCAAACTCTAAACTGATAATACACTCATATCTTGTAAATATTAGAGAAAAAAAATCTCCCCTCAACAATTAAAATGATTCATCGATACACAAGAAAATTGTACTAGTTCTTCGTAGTAATCTTGTTCAACATCCAGTAATCGACAAATAAGTGCGGATTCTCATCAGTATTTTATGAAAACAATATATAAGAACCCCAAGGTGACATACTCATATTAATAAAACGTATTTCCATCAGCACTTCCAGCTAACTGTTGAGATCTTTAAGTTCTTTTTCTTCTATTCTGTATGGAGGATTAGAAACATAATCATCCACATGAATAATCTCAATAGTAAATTCCACATCTATATTATGTAGAATCCCTAATAATTCATCATGAAAAATATCATATAAACCACATACTATGGGGGTAATGTTATCCTAATCTACCCCTCCAACATATTGAAATAATTTAATAACCTGGTTAAAGAGATCCACTAGTTGTTGATGAAATGGACATGCATTTCTTGCATGGATATTCCATTCCCAATGGTGACAATAATTACCACCCTTAGGGGAAATAAAAGTCACACAAATGTGCTAACAATCAATGTCAAATTGGTTTTCAACTATCCATTCATACCCATAATTTGTTAAATACCAGATAATTCATGAATATTTGTCATCCCAACTGAAATGATACTCCCAAACCTCGAGAGAACAACCTTTAAAAAAACATATGTTTATACATCATTATCATAATGGTGTATATATCATTACCATAATTCTCACTAAATCCATCACCAAGCTCAAACCATTCAGAAGTTGTGAAGAAATAATGGAAGGAGAGGCACTAGTTAGTGTGGAATCATTAATAATAGTTTTTCTTACTATCAATGGTCTAGCCTCTCAATCCACAAGCATGTGATGAAAGGAATTTAGCTAACCATCCACTCTTCCCTATGATGTAGTCTTTTCCACATTTTCAGCACCAATTTTCTGATATATTCACTCTTTATAGAAGCACCTCATCGACTGCCACAACCTCCATGTCTAGTACAACACCAACTTCCTGATTGATAAGGCGCAGCAGGCCCCCTTCTTACACTCTAGCTCTATATATCTACTCCTTTTTGACCTATATGTCATGGGTTTTGATAAAAAAAAATTTGATGTCCAATCCCACAACATACTTAGTACACAATGGGTGACCAGGGGAACTATCTTTAGATGATCCCTGATCCACCACAATGGTGATAGATCTCATTAGCAATGTCCTGAATAACCGACCCTTCCCCTTAGATATTCTTCTTTTTATATCCATGAGTAACATTCCCATAACAACACTTCTTGATCTCAAAAGTTGTACCTCCTAACGATCCAGTAGAAACCACCATTCCTCCATTAGAAGACTCAATTAGGTTCACCTTATATATGAGATCATGATTCACCACTTCTAAAAATTTCATCATCTTGAAGATATCCACATGGGACTAAATTTCACAATTAATCACATCCTAAAATCATCTTTATAAAGTAGAATCATCCATATTCAATGACTTAATAAATTAATTCAAACCTATAAATCATAAAAAAATTCCATGATGGAAAAACTCCACTAATTCAATTGCGTGAACTCAAATATTCTCTCCATTGGGAGAATATCCAGATAAAAGTTCACCAAAAAATTCTATGAAAAGAAATTTAACTACATATTCTACAACTATTAATCCAAAGTTTAGATGTCCCACCATCACTTCATGTTACCACAGAACATGTGAGAAGATAATTTTAATCTATTCTCGGATTAAATATCCATGTGGTCAAGTATGGTCTAGATAGACTCAATCCAGAACTCAACTACCACTATTACACATGATCCAGTGAAATTAATAGGGTTTTGTAAATAAAAATATCTTACCAGATCATAAACACATTTCAAAACCTTCCCTGGATCACTTTCTAGGAATTTAATAATCTAAAAAAATGTTATCTTGGAACTTCTATAAAAATTCCTCACTCAGCACTACTGGTGCCTCCGCTTCCATTACTATAATAGTCATTGTCTATGCCACCATTTTGTACAGTAAACATGCATCATCATTGAGTCATATCTCCAAAATTCAAAACACACATGTTAGGAGACGCATCATAATATTAAAAAATTATTTATGAGTAAAATCATAGTAATCCACAACATTTTTTTTCGCAAACCTTGTCGTAGGGTCAAAATCGATGCACTGTCCCAACAATTAACCATCATATGTCATGGAAATATTTTCCAAATGGTTTAAATCATTACCATTATTAATGGCTCACATTATGAACTAAATAATTCATATTCTGCATCTTTTTGTTTCAATTTCACAATAGGAATATTTTTCCATATCATGTACACATGCAGGTAAAACATTTCAATTTTTATAACCTACCTTGATACCCATTTTCCCATTCATGAAATAAATTATACATGTATAAAACTAATTATTATTTCTTAGAATGGTACAAGAAAACTTTACTCTTGTTCCATTCATGGAACCAAATCAAATTTCTGAAAACCTCGAAACAATAATCACTTTAACACAAGATGTGCATCACTCACTGTGAAATAACATCTAACTATAATAGAAACGTCAATAATAATAATAGCACCATGGGGACTTATCATTTAACCTCATACATGTATTAATTACACCCATACATGAGCTATTAACCAAGGCCCAAGTAATCATATTCTCCTTTCTACCATTCCCAAATAGTGAGACAAAACAAAATGAAATGAAACCATACACAAATGCAACATTTTAGCATCAGAATGGGGTGTGACACATTGGTTCCCTAGGCTAATCGGTCTCATGATATCAAGCGCAAATCCCCATACCCAAAAGGATAATCACTAGAAGTAGGTGTTTAATATAAATAATAGGGAGAGAGTACCCTACATAGTAATTTACCAAAAAAATTAAAATTAATAAATAATAGAACACTGATATAACCAAAAACCCAAAAAAAATCACATGATGAATAAGAAAGGAAATACAGTATAGAAAACAAAATAGTAGATATGTTATTCCAATATGTGTCCTTTTTCATTTTGGAAAACCAAGAATACAAAAAGACCCTGTAAATTCCCAAGATGAGATAAAACCACATCTGATTCCCTCATCCAAGATCCATCCCAACTCATCCATCTATTATATGGTCCTTTTCCTTACCTTATCATTCAACAATTAAATATATTTTGGTACCAATTAGAAAGTCTGAGTAGGGTGGGATTATAAAACTGTAGGCCACCACCAACAACATCGAAAATAATATCTAGTACATAAAAGTGTATAATGTTATTTATTTACAATAGATATGTAAAACTTTATCACATTTATATATTATTTGATTAACCACATAAACACCGAAGTTTTAGAGGTCACATGAAATATTAATAAATGCATTAGACCATGCCAGAGTATGAACCATATATCATTAGTAATTCACAATTTACTATAAAAAATGGGAATTAATTATCCCTATCATATCATTTAATAATATGGATAATTGTAACCACATTTAAATGATAGCAATTTGGATATTGGTCGCCATGAATAGGATCCAGCGAGATTATGAATATGTAGTTTGTGTCACAAACTAATTAATTAAACAATTTATTATTATGTGGTTTGAAAGTAGCATAAAATATCTCACCCAATAATATCAATCAATTTATCATTATATGATTGTAATGATACATAACATTTCCTACACACATTTATCAAAAAAAAATTCATTATTGGATTTGGAAGTATCCCACCATCTCCCACACAATTATACCAAAATAACACATATATCACATATATCAGATTTATCATGGTTGTCTAACATTAATAGTCATATCACATGTAACATTCAAAACATCCATTAATTATTTCATCAATAATTTATCCAATTCAATCTATTTAATAATCAAAAAAATCCCATTAATTAATTCAACAATTAATAATTCCAATCCACTGTCCATATATCCCCATAATTAATTAATCGATTCATTATTTCAATAATAATAATATTATCAATATCTCAATAATTAATTCATCAATTAATTAATCAAATCAATTACATGGTCTCAACATCTCACCAATTAATTAAATATTCAATTAATCAAAATATTTTCAAACTATTAAATACACATTAATTACTTCATCAATCAATTAATCCTATTTTAGAGTCTTTTAATTAATTCAGTCACCAAATTAATTATCCAATTAATGAAAATCAATTGCTAAACATTTTATAACAATTATTCAATTACATACACGTAGTAAAAAACATGAATTTTTTTATTCAATAATAAACCACCTTCCTCAATTCGTGTCGAGCGATCACCCTACAGAAATCCTAAGGATAAAGAAGATCAGTCATGAAGGTGATGTATAACAAGATCTAGATCCAAATCCTATATCCAAGATAAAAAAGGAAGATCTAAAAAAATATCTACATCTAGAACCATCATTAGGAAAACATCCATCTTCTCTATTAGAAGACATATGACATTGATATCGATCTTAATTGGAAAAAAATACACATGAAGAGGTAAATATCTGACAATCCAGCTATTGAATCACAAAGAACGGAGGAACATAGCCCAATGAATTCTTCCAAGGGCCTAAGATATGATATTACCTGATTATTGGTGGATCTAGTATTTTTTGGATGTATAATATGGGGGTGTGGTAATTTCTTGTAATAATTTTTGGGTGTTTGAAATCATGTACACACAATTTCATACTCAGGGTGCATGGTTTCCCATAACCATAAACCGTAACCGTGCACCTAAAATAGGGGTGTCTCTTGGTTACTCCTGATATGGATTATTGTTTCATAGGATATGTTCCAAAAATAAAAACCCCACTATATCAATTTTGTGTTATTTTCTGGGTTGGTTGTACGGTTTAAGAATACCTTACACCAACCAGTCAAAACACCTCCTCCCTATAAATTCTAAAAACATTCACCCAAACACCCCTAAGATTAATCACATACAAAAATTACTCAAACCAATGAAAAATAAGTTCATAAAAAAGTCTTCAGAAACCTAATAAAATTCTAGGGATCTTAAAAATGTAATGACATATGGTTCTAGAAAATAAATTTCCTTATTTAAATATTGTGTCACTAGCTTGACTAATACATAGTACTAAATTAAAATTCAAACCATATTAGCATAATAAAATTGTTAAAAAGTAATGATATATTATATTATTAAAATATACTATTTTTAATTAAATTATCCAATTTACAAATAATAAATGAAATTAAATAATACAAAATGGCCATTTTATATCTTGAGATGAATTTTTTATATAAAAACTCATTTATCATTTTATGTTTTACTATTTCACAATTGAAATTTTCCCCCTTATATTTTTTATTAGGAAAAATTAATTCCATATTTTGAATCTAAGAGTTCAAAATTATGTAAAAATAATCCTTCAAATTTTTTGGCATAAAAATAAGATTATTGTGGTTAATGTTACATTGATAATAGTGAATTTTTTTTCAATGAATTGTTTTAATAATAGTGTGATTTTTTTATGAAATTAATTTAATTAAATTATTTCAAAAAATTAGACTAAAATTAATTATAAAAACATGTATATTTTTATTATCACACATTTATTTCGAAACTAATGATAAAGAATATTAAGAACACATAATTCTTAAAAATGTACTCTTTCAAAAATAATTAAATATATAAAATATATTAATTTATTTATGAATTTAATAAAATTCAGAAATGGAATTAGATTAAGTGAAAAATAAATTTAGTGTCATCAAAACCATATTTAGCTTAATAAGTTATTGAATAATGTTTTTTTTAACCTATAATAATTTGTTAAAAATGGTTTCCTTTGAAGGAAAAAATAAAAATGAAAAAATGTATAAATATAATGGTAAATGATAAGAAAAACGTTTAAAATTGAGTTTAAATTAATGTATCTGGATTTTCAGTCACTATAAAATCCATTACATTCCACATTTAGAACCATTAACCCCTATATTGTGTCATTTAATTACTAAAATATAATTTTTTTTCAGTAGAGTTTCATTTTCATCACCTATAAAAGGGGGTCACATCCAACCTCTAAAAGTTAAACATCCACATTGAATGTTTAATTGAATATAACCCTATATCCCAACCCAAAAAGTAAATTCAACAAATTAAATACAATATTATACATATGTAAATGTAATCCCTTTATTTCCATAGAGACTTTGAATGGAATAAAAAAGTCCCAATGTCAGTAAAGCATTATTTTTAAAATTTCTTCTCAAAATTTCCCATTTAAATCAATTGTATACATAAAAATATTATAAAAACATTATCATTAATATTCTAATGTTTTATTAAAATTATTTAACAATCCATATTTATCCATCTCCATTTACTTTGTAAAACGTATGAACATCGATAGTTTTTTTAGGGCACACCCTATTTGAAGAGATGCTCTCTAATTTTTACCACATCCTATCTTAAAAGGTTGTAAGGGTTGAACTGAAATATTAATATGAAATATATTATGTAATTATTTATATGAATAAATAAATTTTATTACACCTTTCACTCTATCTCATTAACTTGGAAATGAAAATGATAATAATGTGTTGTGCAGAGTATATCCTCTATTAAGTATGATGTCTAATTTTTCTTCTAGTTTCATTATTATTTACTAAAATCACATACAATATATTTGAATACAAAAATATATTTAAAAAATTACATTACGAATATATAATAATTATTTTACGCCATAATAAACCACTTTTATAACCATATTCATCCATCAATTATGATATGTATATATTTTGGTCACCTTAACCATAGATATGAAAAAGTATATAAAACACCATCATTTATGAAAATTAAAACTTATGTAAAAAGAGTGTAATATTAAACTATTAAAGTTATTATTGGTTTATTGATATGGAAGGTCTATAAAAGTATACAATTAATTATTAAAATATAATCGTTATTCACTAAAATTAATTAAATAAGAAAACAAAAAATCAATTTTAATGAAACATAAATACAAAAATTTGGATTGAAATAATAAATTTATGAATATAATATCCCTTTTTGGGCTAGATGAATTATTTTTTTAATTATTTTCTAAAATTTTATTTGTTATATATGTGATATCCCGACCTCGAATCCACTAAATGATTTCCAAAGATGGTGGGTCACATGGACATAATCATGCCTCCCCGAACACCAGAGGATGCCGACTAGTAGCAAGGCTCTATAGGGGAATAGGTGGAACATTATAGCCTTGTATTAAGAGTGTGGAATAACATTATAGTAATATCATTCAATAGCATAAGAATATAATAAAACTGAAATGATGATGATTAATTAGGCATCATATAAATAACTAAGTAATCCCATCATCAATTTCATATAATGAATGATGATCATAGTATTTTATTCAAAAAGGAAACTAGGAGAGGAATGTATACAATAATTTAGTACAATACATGTGTCAAAATTACAAATAATAAAGAAAATTATACCTATAGAGTATCATGATCAAAATTCCCATCTTGTAATCCCCTTCTCCTTTGAAATTATAAATTATGCATCAGTATGTGGTTATGTTCTCTGGTATCTACCTGAATCTATGATATCGGTGTGGGTACCCTATCATGATCCAAACTAAGTGTGGGATAAGACTCTATAGTCCACCACCATTATAGTATATAAAAAGTTTGGTTTGTTTATATGTTCTAGAGAAGTGTATAGTCATAGATGGAGTGCATATAATATTAAACGATGTAATAATGTCATGTCTATCAGGACTCACTATGTTAATGAAACAAAATCATAAGAGAATATCTAAAACAAATAAGGAATTATCAATGTCTGATGAGGTGCTAACATGTATCAGTCCTACATGGGTTATGGTCCACAGAGCAAAAATTTCCAAGACAACTAAGTCTTCTAAGTAAATATAGTAATCCAGATCCAAGGAGTAGATTTTTTAATGGAATCTTATTGGGTTGTATTAATGGAATAGAAATTTTTGAGGCATCATAATGGGTTAGGTAAAAAAATTTAATTAGATCAAAGGATTAAAAATAACCAAGGAATCACATAATGTCGTCCAATCCAAGGTGATTAATTTTCAAAGGCATCCTATCTTGTCATGTAAACAAGGTAAATAAGATCCTTGGAGTATAAATTTCCAATGCATTTAAGTAATATTTGTTCCTGGAGAGGAAATATCAATGGAATAAAAATATGAAATGTAATGTGGATCCAAGGAGTAGAAATGTCTAAGGATTCCAATTAATTCGTATTAATAGAGTAGAAATGTCTTAGGCATCTCAGTAGGACATTAGTTTCATACTGCTAAACCTCCATTGTCATATTAACCAAAATATTAACCATCTGATAAATAATTTCATTAATCTAATGTTAGTTATAATAAATCCAAGGAATTTTACATTTAATACCATTCATACTCAAATGAAATCAATTTAACAGTGTTTAAAACACTTTTAAGTAAAAATTAATAACATGTATAATTATCAGTTATGCAATGTGTGGTCAACACAACCCATGGGTGGCATAATCAAGATATAATGGAAGAACCAACACCATGATTAGATCGGTCTTTGATCACCATACTCAAACATAAGTAAAGGATCCATGACATGTTCTACACATTTATTTATCTTTTAGATCATGGATTAATTTATTTAGGAACCATCTCATAGAATTTCCAGCATGTTTCTAAATGGAAGAGGTGTATAAAACAATCATACTTATGGGAATATGTATGGAGCAGCTACCTTATGAGAATAGAAGAACAAAAAACTAGTATTATTATTTGACCTCTCCTAGATCATGTTAATATGTATGAATAGGTAAACACCCTGATAGTAGTGAATAAGATCCTACATAAAAATTGAATTTTAAAAAATATGATAAATGAAGGGATGAACATTACCAACTAGTTCTCTTTCTTGGGGAAATAGAACACGTTATAAGGTGTTTGAATATAATTCCTTTATATAGAGAAAATACAAAGTCTGTGATAGTTCTATGGATGATATCTAATTAAAGGGAGATGGTAGGCCCCTTGAGTAAATATAAAATAAGGATATAGGGTTAACTTGTACATAAAATAGGTGAAATGTGGTCATTTCCCATTTAAAAAATAGGTCACATTGTTTTTTCACACAGTTTTCAAAATCAAGTACCAACCATTGACTCTGAAGTACCTCATTAATCCTCACACATTGTTGTGGAACGCTATTATTGAAAAAATTCACTGAAATTACATTTTCATTCTGTTAAAAAACCTATAACAAAAATATAGGCATGCACCCTGACTCTCCTAATTAGGGAAAAACTTGAACCCTTTTTTTAAACTAGGACACCCCCACAGAGTTGACTATATCCATTTGTAATGGGGGATATGGATTATATAAACCACGTTTCACATTTACCACCACTAAAACCTTGGTCATTAGGCTACATACAAGCATTGAAAATTCCCAACACCTCCATAGCCTCCTTAGGCCCTCGTATTTGGTAAAAACCTGGGAATTAAAACGAAATTAAAAGGATATATACCTCATTAATAAACCATGGATTATACAATCATCCCACTAAATGAATATAATTCATTAATTACACTTCCAAGTATGGTATTGAATCATCTAAAAATTACTCTGGCTACTAGACATATACAACAACCTCCCACACCAAAGGAACGTTCTATAAAGGGTCATGCTTCCGTTGCCCCCATTCTTGAGGACTCTCTAGAGTCAGAGAAAATTCATGCATCAATCAATGACATGGACATTATGCTACTCATTTTTCACATATTCCTTCAACTCAACCTTGAAATGATGAATAATAATAGAATAATAAAAAGGATATCAACGAAGCTAAGATATATGGAAGTTGTTTTGTAGGGTCGGGAACCACATAGGCCACTGCAAGAAACATTCCAATGATAGAACTGTCTCTAGAATCTCTATGGGTCTGACATTACATGGGGATTACTTCCCTTTATTTTGAATCTTTCTGTTCCCCATCAAACAATAAATCATAGGAAAAGTTGATATACCCCCTCCAACTCTAGTGGTCAATGATGATAACTTGTGTATGACTTCTATCCAGATCGAGATATATAAGTCCACTTCCAAATAAGATGATGTTTCTATTATGTCTTGTGAATGAGATGAGGACCCATTAGCACTTCTTATGCTTCTTATATCCATCATAGAGATGAACATAATGACAAATAGTATAAGGCATCATATAGAGACATATGTATTTTCTCCTAGGATCATTGATTATATGTGAATATATATATATATATATGTTTGTTTTCCTCAAATACCCTCTAAAATAAAGGATTCATTCTTGGATTATGTACAAATAAATCTATATAATACAATTGGACTAACCATTGGTCTTCAAGTGATAATATTCACATATAGTCACCTATAAAAAATATTCCCACAATATCCCATACTAGAACTATGATTTGAATCAATAATCTATAACAGATGTCATTTTTTTGTGAAAAATTTAGTCTTATGGTCTCCCAAATGTAGATCCTTTAGATATCATCCACTCGAAGAGTCTCATGAATAGGTAGAAAATGATATTCATTTGTTAACCTATATATGATCCCAATTATTGAATCACAACCCCAAGGTGATCTTGGAATACCCTTCATGAAATCCATGGTGATATCATACCATTTCCACTCCATATTAGGAAAATGGATGTAAAATCCCCGCTAGTCGCATGTGCTTTGTCTTCACCTTCAGATAGGTGAAACACTTAATAACATACCCATCTACCCCCTTTCCATATCTATAAAATAAAATTGATGTCATATGAAATAATATATCTTGGTATGACCGGAATGCACAAAACAAATAGTGGAATGAGAACATCACATCAAATCCTCATGGGAATCAACAGAATACCATATGAATCCATTGAAGCAAAATTTATCATACCCATTACAATCCAACCAAGATTTATGTCATCATCTACAAATCTCTCTCATATGACCATGCCCAAAAAATCAAATAGTTTCCTCGTATCACTCTCTCGAGATGTAATGTGTTCACTAATATATATTCCATTATATAATGTACATGATTTTCATAAACCTCCATTTTCATCTCAAAAATCAGGTCCATAATCCACCACTCATTACCGGCCTCAATAACTACCTATATATGAGTCCTCCATCTTAGAGCATAATAACTACATTGGCCATTCCAAGGAAAGTTTAATATAAGAAGTGAAAGGATGGTAGGTATTCAACCATCAAGAATTTCATGAGGCTATAGAAACACTGTATAATGTTTTATGTGAGGCTTTATTGGCCCTCATATACCACAAAATAATCTCCCAAAAATTAATGCCTCCAACAATAAAAGGCATGAATAGAAATGGCTAACTAAAGATCATTCAATTTGCAGTTCCTCCTTTGTTCCCTCTACTCTTGACACATGTATGATAAAAATAACTCCTCCTACATCAGAATTAGTGTAAGAATGATTCTTGATTCATCACAATACACTATATAACCTCTGTCTCAACTTGGAATAATGAGGATCAGTGCTGACGTACTTCTCGTTTTAAGATCATGAATGGCTTTATCACTGGACTCTGTCTATATAAACATCAAAACTGTTTTTGTTAATCCCATAATAGGCGTTTTAATGTCTAATAGGTCCTATATAAATTACATGTAATAACCAATTATCCCTATAAATATCCATATATAAAATATGTTCATGGGATAGTCCTAGTAAATTATAGATCCCACCTTCACTAGGTCAAAAGATACTCCTGCATATGAGGTGATATAACCACATAAGTGATTCTTATCCATCCAAAAGTCTCTCTTTGTAAACATATCATAAAACTAATTATTCCTCAATGTATCTATTGTCAAGTCAATATTATTGTAATGGTCATGTCGGGTGTGATAATACACCAAGATGTCATCCATGAGTATGGACAAAAAATGAATCCAGATGTGGATAGAAAAAATATTTTATCAATTCCATGAAAACTATTATAATGTTTGTATGATTGAAATACCTAATCAAATTCATATATAGAACATACCTTCTATGAATATAGGTACAATATATGACTAGTGGTTGGACACACACCATATCATTACCCATTCGCATGTTAATCTACGAGAACACCTGATATCCTAGGTTAACGGTGAAGATATCATATATCCATGGAAAAGGATACCAGTTCAAAACTATAAACGGTTTTAATAATTATAATCCACAAATAAAAAATGGGTTCCAACTAAATTCATGGTGAAATGGAATCAAAAACACCATTGAAAAGTAATGTTTCATATAATCCCCTTTTCATCCTTGTCCTCTAGGATTCACATGAGATCTTGTAACTCAATAGCAGCCATCCTATAATGAGTAATAGTTACTGCTGCTGCTCCTGGAACAAGAAAAATGGAAAACTCTACTTATCTTTTTTGAAGTATTCCTAAAATGTAAATTAGGAAAACATCACTAAAATGATCTAACATGGGAGGTAAATCTTCATGATTCTTTCACGGATTATCTAGATATTACAATGAAATATAGGTTGTCATCCCACATAACCCAAGATGTGTAGGTGTACTTGAACTCTCACGGAATTCCCATTCACTTTTTTGAATAATAAAAAAATATTTTGGTGATTTGAGTGATATCATTCAAAAATTGAATTCAGTGTTTTCAAGGAAGGGAACCAAATATTATATCATGAGAATGTTCACAAATCATTTCATCTTGAGGAAAAAGAAGTCCCATAAGAAACAATAGACACCTATTTCAAGTGATAACTCCATACACTGTTGTATACTCTGATCAAATCCCCAAAAATTGTATCAAATATCATCATTCCATATGATAGAATAAAATCATGACCACTTCACTCTAGAATAGGTTCTTATTTGATTGAATATGAAGTGCATATATCAAAAAAATAAGATATTGACATAGATAATACTAGACTATTACTTCTCTCTATAAAAGGATAAAAAATATACTCCTAGGTTTTTTTAATGTATGCATATTAAATTTACTCAGACCTTAAAATATAGCTTGAATACCCTTAGCTGGTCCACTATGTTTGAGTTGTGAGTCTGGTGATTGGCTTGCTCGACCAAGACCACCACCTCAACCTCACCAGTGAGTCTCACTCTAGCACCTTACCTTAGGAGAAGCTGTGTACCCTGCTGCAAGAAATGATGTTAGTGTAGAACCTATATCAGTAACATCTGGAAAAATTGTACATCAATACCACTATAGATGTGCCATCATCCCACAAGCATTGTACTTGATTGTAAATCTATCTTATTGGCTTGTCATGTGTCCTTACCTTCCACACTGCTAATGGAAGGAAGAAATATTAGCAATCTTTTTCTGTCTAGTATTCCCCTTATGAGATACCTCAAAATATAACATTTTTTCACCTAAAACAGATCTACATGGTCATAAACATATCCACCTAGCTCTATACCCCCTGATAAACTCAAACTATGGAAAGTAATCAGTGCTCAATTTACAATTTTGGATATGGTTTTACGGGAAAAAAATATTCACTAGAAAAGGAATTTGAAACCTAAGACCATTCTCTAATCTAGTAGATATAAAAATATCTTCACTGAACTGAATAGGTGTGAAGTGATAGATATTTGTAAAACAGGAAGAATAGTTAATGAGTGGGAAAAAATACTACTCTGTATGCATATGAATTGTTGATATATCAGCACTCAATATCTCAATATCAAAAAATTATTATAGGTAATCTAGAAATAAATCAAAGACGTATCTTTCTGAAAATATATATGAGTAATGATATCCAAGTACCCCATGGAGGAATCCAGAAGCATATATGTGGTGATAATCACTATCCTCTGATGAGGTGTCACATTATGCTAAAAAATATGTAGCATGGCCTCTATCCATTACTTAACTACATGTGGTTAACCATTTTCCAAAAAAAATAGGTGGATGATACCATTGGAATTCACACATCATCATTTCTATTGTCATGGTAGCTCATGGTGCTCCATGAATAGACATCATAAAATTTTATAGGCCAACTTGTAATAGGGCTTCCACACAAATATCTAGTATTCTAGTTTCAGGTACACTAGAGCCCACCACATTCATAGCGTGGCTATCACTACTCTCCCAATTCATTACTCGAGGCCTTTTATGTGGCATATATCTATAAATTCAAATAGCATGCCTAAAAAATTATTGGAAATTATATTATCAACAACATACAAATAAGATAAGCACAATCCATTCCAATTACAAGTGACACACCTCTCCCTCATCCTAAATCCAGTTATGGATGACTTTCTTGTTATGTGAAAAGAATGTGACACTGCATACTTCCCACTACTAAGGACAGATTAGGAAAACATTCTCTTCTATATGTTTATGATTCTAGTATAAATTATGTCAATTTCATGTTATGGAAGAATAAACCTTTGTGTTTCAATTAGAACAACCATTTAATGAAAAACCACTCATTTGAAAATTCAATTTATATTATGTTAAAAATTATATATATTACAATTAACAAAAACAAATTAATTGTATATAAGGTGATTTAAATATTTTAAAGACTCGTTGACCTTATAAGATGAATTATAGCGTGAATTTAATCCCACCCAAAATATGTTCCAACTAGTGTGACCTATGTTATATGCCTCAACATGATAAAATTTACTAAATATGGTGTCCAATCAAATATATATAGGAAAACACTCTAAGGATGATGTAAAAACATTGAGTAATCAATTATGTTTCTCAGTTCTGTACAGAATAAATTAGTAAATTAACAACAATATCAGTTAAGGAATATATTATAGATATCATGCAGTTATTCAATTCATCCATTATAGCCTAGAATAATGCATGGTTTATCGATCCTATAAGGTTCCTAAAAATGATAATGATCAAAAATCTAGTACCATAATAGCCATGTAAATTTTTTATGCATATGTCATAAAATTAATAACATCACATATAATTTTGATCCCCCAATGATGGAATCAAATAATATACAAATAGAATATACATGAACACCATATCACATCCTAATCAATTTTTAGTTTTTCTATATGTGTGTTAGGTACACTGAAAAACATCTCATTACCAAGCACCAAAAATTTCCAGGTATTATGTCTAATATTTCTATATGACAAGATAAAATAAATGAAGCTCTCTTATAACACTTTGTGATATTCTGACACAAAATCCACTATGTAGTTCCCCACGCTAGTGGGTCACATGGCCTCGTGTACACTACATATACACCAGATGATTCCAACTAGCATCATGATTGGATGGTGAAATAGTAGTGAACATATACCCTTATGATCATAGTGTACTAAAATTGTATAATAATATTAATCAATACTATAATGATATAATATAATGGAAAGGGAAGAGTAATAATACATCTTATAAATTACTATGTAATCCAATCATCAATGTTATATATAGAATGATGATCGTGACATGAAATACAATAATGGAAAATATGGTTGAAATGGATTCATGAATCTAACATAATTAATGGATAAAAAGTATAAAAGGTAAAAAAAAAACTATCTCCATATAGCGCCAAAATCCATTTCAAGGTCATGTGCTCCCTTTCAATATTTAATTATAAATGAAGTATTAGCATGTGAACATTGTCCCATGTGATTACTTTCATCCATGATGTCTATTCAGGTTCCCAACCATATCCTAAATAGTGATAAAGACAACAATCAGTATCCCACAATCAATGGTGTCTATAACAATTATAGTTCATTGATATAGTCCAAATCATTAAAATGATATAGGAGTACATATATGAATAAAAAATATGGTCTAGTCTATGAAGACTCATTGGGATCAAGATTCTAAATCATAAGGTTATTTATAAACCATACGAAGCATCAGTAATGACCTAAAACATGTAATCATATATCAACCCTATATTGGCTAGGGTCTATGGATATTAAATTTCAAATGAATCCTAGTCATCTAAGTAAAAAAAGTACACCGGATCCATGAATTAGACATATCGAAGCAATTGTTGTGGGATATATCTATAGAGTAGAAATATTCAATTAATCCTAATGGGTTAGTTAAAAAAATTACATCCAACGTGTAGAAATGTCCATGAAATTCAAGAATGTATTCAGATCAAATGAGTGGAATTATGTAAGGAATCCAAGAATGTCATGTAATCTAGTTAAACTGGATCCTTGGATGAGAAATGTCCATGGAATGCATTCAAGCTATATCCTTGGTGTATAAATGTCCATTGAAACCAATTAATCCATGTAACCAAAATCTAATGACTATATATATCAAAGGAATACAATTAAAATGAGTCCATATAGAGTAATTTTCAAAGGTTTCCAAATAGGTAATTGGTGTCTTATCACGAACCATCTACTGTCATTATAATCCTAACATTCACCATATGATATACTATTTCATTAATAATGTCATTATTCCTTTAATATTAATACAATGTCATAGGAATTTTCAAATTCATTCGATTTATATTCCAATTCAAAGGTCGTAGAAGTTGAGAAATACCATTACAAATTTACATTTATTCCACAATTAATTCTCAATTTATAAAATTAATCCCAACTCAAACTAATGGGTGCAAAATCAGGATAAGAAGTAATAACCAACCCCATGGGTTGTTTTGGTTGAGGTAAACAAGATATATCTTTATGTAAAGGTTACATGACTTGTCTTGATAAAATATTTATCATTTAACATGAGGATTAATAAATTTAAGAAGAATCATGAAGGAATAATAGAATGAATCACCACAAAAAATGGGTACAAAACATATAATAGAGGGAGAGGGTATATTCCAAATACCTTATGCCTATTGAAGAACACACATATAATCACATGTAATGATTATGCCTTTATTAAAAGAAAGTTTAATAATGGATAGGAACGCTTATAATATGAAATAAGTGAGTGGACCAACATAGCTTCACCATTGATGATATAAATAAAGGGAAGAAGGATAGGAACAAGAAATATTATTGGTGTTGATCCAGCATGAGAGGAAATGGATGAATCAGAGTCTGAATCCAAGAGTTATCACAAATCCTACTAGGTTTTTGGGTATGTGAAACATGGATAGGTAGATTTCCAACTACTGTAGGAAATAAAAAATGACGGAGGGTAAAATATTAAAATAATTAGTGGAAAATATACATTTCTTCAATAAAAATTAGGTCTCGGGGTTTGGCTATACGGTCATCCAAAAAATTTCCCAACTATGCACCATTCATTACATCATGATCCCACTGGCATGATCATAGTGGATGGTTAGAAAAATTGTACATGTACCTCACATTTTCCTTCAGTATGAAACCTACATCTACACAGTCATGCATCCTAGGATGCACACTTTGGTGAAATCGTGCGACCTCAAGAGTGGATCGAGACACCCTGCATGGCTTACTGTAACCATGAAAACTAGAATTCATTATTTCTAAAAATAGTGTGGCCTAGTTTCCTCCTCCAATATTTCATGATATTCTCTATGTACATTCCCCAGACACCCCTTTTCCAATGTGACCTCTTTACGAACTTATAATAAGTCAAAAACATGGATGTATAAGAAAATTAAAAGATTAATTATCCCATATAAAAATAGTACATCTTACAAGACATTCCCAATGTTAAATTGAGACATATAGTGGAATAATGAGTGTTATAACACTATAGATATTTTTGGAGATATTTCTATGTCCATATGATTCATCAGGCGTCCAAATGAGATAGGTAAGTGTTTGGTTTCAAAAACCAAAATATAGGAGAGATAAAATTATGTGTGTGGTTGGTGAATTGTTTGTACTATCAATGCATCTCAACTATGCATGCAATTTTGTTGAGGGATTTTTTTTATATCATGTGGAATAAACAAGAATATAGTGCAACCCTAAATGAATGTTCATAGGGTTTCAAAATGGGTTTTACGGCCAATAAACACTATAAATCCTATATAATAAATTGAATAGGTGGAACACATAGATAGTGAAAAATCTTCTTATCCATGCACCCATGTATGTGAGGGGTGTCCCATTGGATATTGGATCCATGCGATTGGAATATGGTTAGCCAAACCATGTCACCAATCTAGGTAGATTATTAAAGGGTCTTGATATGAGCATCTTTTAAGGTCATAAATTATACATTCCTACTCATTTCGTCTCACTATATTTCAATGAACATATGCCCATGTTAGCCCCTACATCGTCCAATATAGTCTTCAGCATTTCAACACCATCCATACATGAATTAATATTCTTTTATTCATATTAGATAACCCTTCGATAGTACATGGTTATGATTTATTATTTCTCTATTTAATACAACAATGAATATGTTGTTTCCAAGTGAACTCATATGCACTATTTTTATTATTTTTTCTTTCTCTCATTTCAATTATTCAAGATTAATTAAAAACATGATACTGGATGGGTGAATCATCTTAAAAATTAGGTTGGAGGTCCATGTATATTCCCAAAAATTATATAATGTTTATGATATGCTACCATTGTTCTTCACACATAAAATCCCATGTTTCACTCTTAAATTGTTAAAATCCTATTTTAATATTTTATGAAAATAACCGTTATGATTTTCAAACCATTGATTTTGTTTGAGGACGACACATTAACATAGACCACCTAGTGTGTCTTCCAAACAATATTCCCTTGATGAAAAATTCTTATAATTAAAAAAACATAGTTTGGTTTTTGTTTCTGATGCTTTCACTAGGGCACACGCATCCATCTGTAGAGGGAACGCAACTGTTGCCCTGTATTCCTGCTTTCCAAAGGTGGGTGGCATGCATTGCATATTCAGGGACATTTTCTCCTTGATCAAAATAAGATGATGTGATTTTGGTTCTTTCTTCAATGAATTACTCCCCCTAACTTGTCACCTAGTCTGAGTCTCCCTTATAAAATAAGACGTTTTTGGGAAACACTTCCCAGTTCATTTTCTTTAGGGATTCCGGTTAATTACACATCTTCAATTGGGATATTCAAAGGGTTCCATCTAGGGAGAAACCTTCGGTTGGGGGTGTAGTCACGTTGGACATCACTGGCATGTTTGGACACTAGAACACTATCCCATCTGGGTCTCTTCCCCTTATTATAGGGCTTCTCAAGGGTGAAGTATCCCGATTCATCAAACATCGAAAGCGGGTAATTATATTCCATAGGCGTGTATCTGAGGTTTTCCTCAGCTTCCCTTGATTAACACTCGGTATGCTGCGAGTTTAACATCAAGTAGAGATGGATCAGATTGACAGGAACACATACTAGAGTGGATCAGATGGGTGAAACCCCTACAGGGAACACTAATGATGGGGCTAACACATGGTTAGGTACACAATTTTTTTTAAAGGAAATTGGGAATGAGGTGGAATGATCCCACAGAGATGTGGAAACTTGGGTAAGAAACTAGACGGATAATGGATGGTTAAGTAGAGTGGATGGAGAATTAGATGGAGTCGTCTCAAAGACGGTGTTGATGTTGGGTTTGAGCCTTGAAGAGACTTCTTATGTATCCTTATGGCAAGAAATCAAAGTCCGCGTAGTTTAGTTGGATGTTGGGAAACCTGAGAAGGTGACCCATTATAATGGAAACATGAATGGGATCTAGAGGAAATAAAACCTCTAGGTTGGGTCATGACCTTCCCGAAACACATAGGCTTGAGAGAGAGATCAGGATGAGACAAGAGTGATGAGCATGAACCTCATTGAGGCTTCTTACGTATCCCAATGTCATGGAATCAAAGTCCACATAGTTCTTTTGAAGATGAATTATCCACAATTTTATAATTCAACGGCTTACCATATATTGGGGGGGACTTCATCGGCTTACTACCAAATAGGGTTGACAACAGCTTACCGCTGAATGGGGTTGACAACGGCTTACCGCTGAATGGGGTTGACAATGGCTTACCGATGAATGGGGCTGAAACTCGGGGAGGCTTCCTACATACCCTGTCTAGGAGATAAGGATCAAATCTCACATAGTTTGTACGGTTACAGTTTAGTGTCATGTCAGACGGAAAGGGGGATACAGTTGAACATCCTACAGGACGGCAGTGGACCGACGTGAAGTGGTAGGGACCAATGGGTGTTGGTCTTGAACCTCAGGGAGGATTCTTAACTTCCTTTCCTTGGCAAGGATCAAGGTCCACATAGTTCAGAAGGAGTGGTAAATGAAGTGAACTGGGGTCGGAACAAATGGATGGTGGTATTGAACCTCAGGGAGGCTTCCAACGTACCTTCCCTTAGCAAGGATCAAAGGCCATGTAGTTCAGGTGAGTATGGTGAACTGATGTGAAAATGGTCGGGACTAGTGGATGGTGGGATTGAACCTTAGGTAGGATTCTGATGTACCTTGCCTTGGCAAGGATTAAAGTCCACATAGTTCAAAAAAGGGTTGGAACCGATGTGAAGGGGGGTCGGAACCAATGGATACTGGGCTTGAACCTCAGGGAGGCTTCCTATGTACCATACCTTGGCAAGGATCAAAGACCACATAGTTCGGGTGGAGTTTTTGGGGCATACACTATAGGCTTCCCAGAGAGAATGTCATGGTTTATGCTTACTCTAAGCTCATGTGAGTCATGCTCAGTGTGAGAAACAAGAGGCAGTGAACACCTGATGGTCAAGTCGCGGAAGGTGCACCCGTAGGAAGAGGAATGGGGGATCACACGTGGTTAGGGGCCTGCAAAAGGAAATATGGGCTTAAGAATTGCCCGAATCCCAAAGAGGAAACACAGTCTTATGCATGGTATGTAGCCTAGGGTGATGGAAATTGGGACTTACTCTAGGGTTGATTCCTTGTGGTCCCAAATCCCAAAGGGATTTGGCATCGAGGAAGAGAGGAGGAGTAGGGATTCTAACTCCTGTTATAAAATCTAAGGGCTTACACAAAGGTGGTTGGCCTTTCCCCACATACAGACGCCGCTCAAATAAAGTGAACATCATTCCATTTTAGGAATAATGTCACTCTCTTGGATACCAGTGGGCATAGAGAATGTACAATATGGGGAACCCCACATATAATGCATGGGGAAGTCCATAGTTTAACATCATGTGCTGAGGATGATGGCGCTTGGCAGTTTGACATCCTTTAACTCGGATGAGGTGGGTTCACTCTGCACTGCTTAGGACTTACATAGCTGATACCTCCCACCCCCTGGGGAAGGGAAGGCCTCAGAAAAGCTGTGGTGAGTGGTTTCTATGGAGTGATCCATTGATAGGTCCATGTTATTGTGGATATGTAAAGAAGAAATGTCCATTAGCATGGCTATAAGAAGAAGCATGAGGCGAAGCAATGCAACGAGGAGCACCACCTTAGGGACTTTGAAGTTACATCATGCAAACCAAGAAGGTCACACGAGAGACAGAGTTTTAGAGCTATGGGGCTCATAGGTAGAAGCCTCGTGAGGCACTAATGCTTCATATATTGGAGGGGCTTCACAAAGGGGTATGCTTCGCGATGTGAAGTGTCATGGCCAAGGCACAGAGTATAGGTGCATATAGAAAGTTCTTCATGAAGTGGAAAGGCCCTTGCATAGTATTACTTCACGAAGCAATGGGCACCTTATGAAGCCTAGAAGTATGATGCAATATGATTTTCAAATCACATTTATCCTGCCTTAGCACGTTGTTCATGTGTGACTGGAGGATTATTTGTGAAGAATAAGTGCTTCGCGAAGACCTGAGTCCCCTTGGGGATCCCCTTCTTTTGAGAAGGCCCTTGGGCACCGCGAAGAGCATCCCTCATTGAAGAGGGGCCGAATTCAAGCAAAGGCGTATGAACTTCGCGGTGGAAAAGTAACTTGATAATCTCATGGTTCACAAAGCAGAAATTATTTCGTGATTTCAGAGCTAACAAGGAAAATGGTCGGATGATCCGTCTTTTGGGCTCGAGGGGAACCTGATATTTATTAGCAATAGGTGGCGCGAACAAGGACAAACACAGTGGGAAGATAGAGCTTGCTCCACAAAAGGTTCCTGAACGTCAAAGGGGTTCATGGAGTAGCCCGCCTCCTCACTCCGTGGTAGGTTCGCAAACATAAAAGGGGTTTGCGGAGCACACCGCCTCCTCGCTGCACAGTTGGTTCACGAAAATTAAATTGGTTCGTGGAGAACCCCACCTCTTTCCTCAGAGGTAGCTTCACGAATGAGGAACTTTGGGCCGGTGTGGGTCCCTAGAGGCTCCACGAACAGGCTTCACGAGGTATCCCCTATGAATTTCCATTTTTTCTTCTTCTTTCCCAAATTTTGGCTCCAAAAAATTCCCCCCATTAGACATAGAGCTGAGGATAAATTTTGGGTCAAAGTATGAGGTTCAATCGCCAAAATCCCTCAGAAAATCACAAATCTTACTCTTAAAGGAGGCTCTCAAAGCAGAGAGGTGACGGGCAGGCTGAGCACACCATGAATCTCACCGCGGTTAGATGTTCCATGGAGCACTAGGGTTTCTCGCCTATAAATAGATGATCTAAACATTATTTTTTACTTTATCTTCTCCGAATTTTGGGAATTTATCTCTATCGATTCTCAAAGAATTGCATACTCAGTGATTCCTTTTCATGAATCAGACCTTCTGCTTAACTGCGTAAAAAAAGTATTTGAATCCATGCTCGCACTCTATGGCTTTCATCTGAAGGTTGGTGCAAGGCTTTTTGTTTCCATTCCTAGGATCAAGCACCGTGAACAGTCTCTGCAAACGGGCTTTGCAAAAGGGATTCGTGAACAAGAATAAAAAGTTTCCAAATAATAAAAATGGAATGGCTCACCAAGAGGCTACCAGGGGGTCCATGAGGATGTCGCTTGAATGGAGGATATGGAGAATAGGTTGGGTCTTGGGGAGTTGTTACGGATCAAATCTAACCATGATTCATTAGTGAAGCTCTGTTGGAAATCCAAAGGAATTACCCGCTATGTAAGAGGCTTCCTTTGTGTGTCTTTGGGCTGAGGGTTAATTTCTTCATCCCTGAAGCATGTCGGGACGAGCCAATTTACTTGTTTAGGATCATTCCATGCCAGTGCCAGTGGTTCAGGGAGGTTAATGGCCATGCCTGGGAGGACATCACGCCTGTCAACGCTGATTTCATGTACAATCAGTTGAAAAATGTTGATGGGAATGAATTGGATCCAGAGACATCCCCAACCCCCTCTGTACGAGATTATCTTGAAGGAATCCCAAAGGATCTTGGGGAAGGGATGGTCTGATGGGTGGGATCTACACCAGGGTGGCAACTTCACAGATGACTAGGCCTGGATCTACTAGGTTGGTACCTCGTGTGAAGAGTTCGGGGTAGAGTTGAGAAGCGTGGTCCTATATGAGGAGGATTGGGCTTCCCAATTCCATATCTATTAATAGAAACAACTGATACTAGAGTTTTTGAGGAGGTTATTATCAAGGACCAATACCTTCCACTTACACCATGGGGAGGTTGGCATCAGTTTATGGGATGTTCATCAGATCTCAGGGGGTCCTGATACTGGTGGAGATGTATGATGAATTCCTCCCCATTATGGTTACATGGGAGGATCCAGAGAAAATGTCACCACTGGTGATGGCATTGATGGAGTTGGTTTCTGGAGAGGACAAGAAATAAGTGAGGGATTTCCATTTCGGGTGATGGTTCAAGCAGTTCCTGAACTTCCCCAAAGATAGGCAGTTTCAGTTGAGGCCTCGAACATGCCCGAAGGGGGATCAACGAGGCATGGAGAACTCATAATCGCGGCTCTTGGAGGATAGACTGTGGAATACGTGGGAATTCAGCATCAGTACCGAGCAACAAATGGTAATTAGGTTGGTCGCATTCACAGTATCTCTCATGTCATGTTGGTTCCTACTATTGAGGGATACAAACATGGGCGTGCAACCTAGCACTTTCTTCATGGCGTTCATGTTTGCAATAGGAGGGAAGGTCAAACTCAAGATCCCCATGCTCGCTAACATGTACAAGATGTTGGGACACATCAGTGAGGGGAAGAGGCCATAAAGAATATGCAGGCCATTCCAAATCCTTTATGGGTGGATAGAGGCGAACATCGGGGGGGATCTATAAATATCCCAAACCCATCTCCCCAACGAAATCGGACATCCGCCAATCCATCTTGAACACCGCAAGGTGCTTTCTGACCAAAGTGACCAAACAGTTGGTATTGAACCAGGTCTGGAAGGTGGAGGTGTAACACCCCAAGATTTCATAGTACATTATCTGGTTAAAGTAATTCAATAGCTTGCGGTACTCGCAACACTGAGTTCGAGTGCACCACAACTTAGTAAACTAGCCGTTCAAAAAGAGGTTATGAATAGTATTAACTACATATTGAATCTTATAAAATCTATATAATTTCAACATCCATATTATGTGTTTCCTAGAAATAATATAATAAAAAATTCATTTTTTCAGACAAAATAAGTATTTTTCAAAAAATGTAATTTTACCACATTTTAAGGGAGAACACTTTTTGAAACCAATATTTGACACTTTTATATATATAATTTAATGAAATTTAATTATTATTTAGAATCGGGGAATAAAAAGTTTGTTTGGATAAATTTTTGGTAATTTTATGATAATATTCAGATTTTGACAAATAGTGAAAAATACTATGTTTTAATTGAAAACCAATTTTTTAATCGAAATAATTTATTGTGTTAAATTAGGAATTTGAATGGTTCTGAAGTATAATTAAATTATATTTTCCTCATTTAATACAGTTTAGGTAATTATAAATAATTTCAAATTTAAATTTTACACAAAAACTTGTCAAACTTTTGATAGTTTTTAATTTTTAAAAACCCACTTTTTGGTTTTGACAATGAGAATTAATTTTAAATTAATAAATGAAACCTTTATGTTTTGAATATTTTAAACTATACTTCATTTTTGAATTTGGAATATCAAAATTTTATTTGGGTGATTTTTGGTATTTTTTTGAAAACATTCAATTTTTGATGAATAGTGAAAAACACTGGATTATTATTTAAATCCGACTATTTATATAAATAATTATTTATTTTATTTAAATTAAATTTAAGTAAAAATAGAAATATAATACCTATAAAAGTTTAATGTAATTTATTGGAGTCATTTTATAATAAAATTATATATATATATATAATGTTATTGAACTTTTTAACCTTTTTTACCCACCTTCTAGGTAGGTTTGAAAATTTGAATAAAACATAATTTTACCACTTATACGATCTAAATTTCAAAAATCCGAGAAACATGGTTAACATAAGTAATTAAAATGGGATTCAATAAGATGATATTTTTTTACTCGTGAATAGTAACTTTGACATTTATTTCCCACATATAAAAGTTAATAGGGTAATTAAAGATGAAAATGATATTATACTTACCCTAAAGCATGTCATAATTCTATTGGATAAGTGTAATTCGTCCAAAAACAAACTTAGGAATAAAATATAATCCTTCAAGACCACTTGGATTAGATTAGGACATTTATTAATTTTTTATTTAAAGATGTGTTTAATGTGTTATATTCAGAGTTTATTAACTAAAACATTTTTAATATAGGGTTATACATAATATAAATTTGACTGTAATATTAATTATAAATATAAAACATTTCCTATATAATTGAATTTTATTGAAAATTTGTATAGATTAAATAATTAAATTTATTTATGACACAATGATTATGTCGTAATTACCTTGTTAAATAATTATTAAAATATTTTATATTATAAATATTAAAATAAATATAATTTAAAAGTTTTATTGCCTTCCACGAATTTTCGAGGTTAATATTACATGATAGGGTTGATTAGAAAAATTTTGTTCAAAGAGATAAGGTTGTTATGACTTTCACAAAAACAAAATACCAAATACTGTATAAATTGACATCAATTAATTTTTAAACAAATACTATATTATTGGTTAATATAATATTCCCAAAAACATATGGTTCATCTAAAAGACTTATATAAGGATATATATATATATTAATAATGATCCACTTGGGGTTCACTTGGCTAGTTATTGGATGTTTATTAACCATATAATATAAAAATACAAAGAGACATGGTAAATGTGAAACTATTTAATTTAGAGTTAAATATAAAAGATATGGTCAATATGATGAACTAAAAATGTCTAAGACCTATTGGTTTATTGGTTTACGACTCATACCCACCTTATCCTTGAAATAATTAATTGTGGAGCTATTTAAAACCGAAAATGATTTTATTATAAAATAATATTTCAAGCTTTTCCTAATATGACCCTCACCAATCTTATAAAAGGGAACTTCCCCTTCTCTTAAGTTCACACCTCCAATGACTTTTTTATAAGAAAACCCCTACCCAAATATCCTCCCAACTTCTCTCACTTCATCCTAGAGGCCTTACTTTGACCATAAATCCATCCTATGGAGCCCTTTTGATCAACTCTAATGGAAACACCTGAAGTATAGTTAATTGTTTCACCACCCACATTCAAGTTCTTTTCTTCTTCCAATTCCTCGTTCTTTGTTGTTTCTATATAAACATAATAAATCCATTACCTTCTACATGCTGCGGTTTTATTATAAATATGTTACAACCGTATTCATTATTCTATCCATCCTATAAATGTCAAAGTCACCATACGTGTGTACGTATGTCTTACCCTCTCCACATCGTGGTATAGTTTTTTTTTTCAAACACATCATTATTTCGATGGTATAATAATGAGTATAACTGATGTAAATAATAAATATAACATGTTAATGATTCTATATATATGATAAACCATCTAATTACATATGATATCTCCATCATTATAATGATATTATCGCCTCTGCGTGCATAGGGATTACCGTCTCCACGAATGCAATGAGATTCATTTCCCCATCGTATCCATTCAAGAATAATTTTCATTTTATGATTAATAATAATTTTTAAGAACTTAATATCATTCTAGATATGAATCATATACATATTATCCGTAATAAACATGACTTATGTAACAAAACATATAAAATAAAATGAATCAGTTAACACCTGAAACGACGATAATACTAAAATATTATAAACAAAGCAATATTAGAAGATCATATATGATATAATATTTACATATATGGTTCTTGTATAATTTAATAATTATTATTTAACTATTATAAAGGAGTTTAATGTACCGTAAACTATGGAAAAGTAAATGGTATGGTTAATTTCACAATTTCTTTATTATCTGAGGTTGTTTTTACGTAAGTATCTACTGGGAACTATTTATCATTCACATCCTTGTTTTCATAAATATGTATTTCAAAACACTTTTACTATTTACTAAACAATTGTTTGAAGTTATTTATACCCTTATTTTTCGTTATATGATTTTAAAGGAATCGTTCCGTAGTATTCCAAACAAGTTACTTTATAACCCTTTTCGACAAAATTAATGTAAGAATGCCTTTTTTATCTTATACGGCAGGTGCGACTATTTTCAACAGTTATAACATCATCAAATAAAACCATACAAGATTATAAAAATATTTTTTTAAAAAAAAATTCTTTTATAAATATGTGACTCTTATATTATTTCGAAATAGAAAAAGATATTTCTCTCAAATTATTTTTATTTCTACTATGTCAACATCCTTTGAAAAATTTTACAATTTATTGAAGTTGATTTATTATGATACAAATATTCCATATTTTATTTAAGGTTTTTTAATATGTTGGACTATGGATGTGTTATTTTTATACCATTCATGGTTTATTGTTAAATTATTGGCATTTCGTATGATAGTTTTTATACGAATGTTTATGTTATGTTTCAAACTTTTCATATGAGGAATGTATTGGACATAGTAAGTGACTGGTGGAACCCTCTCTAGCTACTCGATGAATCAGCATGTCTCATGAGACAATTAGGCGTGGAATTGGATGAGGCCTTTCCCAATTTGATATGTAGTTTTGACTGAGGCAAAAATCATTTTTAGACGTCTTGGATGAGGCCTTGAAAAGATGTATCAGAATGCCCATCATTATACATTCCCCCATTATGAAAAAAATAATGATGGTTCTTGTGGTTTTTCTACAAGCATAATACCCATTAATATTTTTTTTATGTCATAATTTACTCAGCTGATATTCCTTCCATAAAGTGTTCTTGTTTTTTATTTGTTAAGGCATGTGTTTTTAATTATTCACCATGCCTACTGTTTATGTTATATTTCATTGTATTGGTTACCCTTACTAAGCATTTGAGCTCACTTCTTTCTTATGTTTCATTTTCCCAGGATATGAAAAGTTAGTTATGAGTGACTTGTAGCCATCCAGTTGTCATACTTTTGGGACTCGTGGCTAGAAACATGATTCCACTCACCTTCTCTATCACTTCTACTATTGGGCCTCATGAAGATGCATGCCACCTGTGCTGGAGCTGGCCCTAATCGGACTATACTATTATCCACCTGGTCCTAAAGCCAGTCTTTAAACACATAGAACTATTTCAGACTATGCCCCAGGATCCGGTGGTTAGGGTAATAATTAGAGAAATCAGTGAGCTTCACCCCTTCTGAACTCATTCCCTCATGAAAAGAAACAATCCCTTGCTTTAGGGAACATCCAAAATAACCAAGGACTTGTGCCATGCTAATGGAGTATGTCCATTTCCTCTTGTATGGTAAGGGGGACCTCTAATCCTGACCTAATGAGGGGATGGATGAGCCTTTAGAGGAGAGGAGCATTGTTATATCGCTTTGGCGATGGCAGCGCATTGCGTGGGGGTACCTTCTGATTCTGTGGTGGGTGTTGTTGGGCCAGAGGATGTGCCTGAGGTGGAGGGACTCTAGGAGGCTATGGAGGCATCTCCACTGGTAACAACTCTATTTTCCTCAGGGGTCCTCAATCAGTGCCATTGCGGTGGGATCGGCCATGACATCCCTTCTGGTAGGTATTGCAGGAGGCAACAGATGTGCCTGCATAGCTAGCTATAAGGCTTCATCTAGGTGTTGGGCCTCACCAGAGAAGTCTTGGAATCCTCCATGGTAGTTTTGGATGATCATAGAGGGGACCATTTCCAACTTGACTTTACCTACACATATTGTCAGTAACTGCTCCTGAGTCTGCGTCATTTCAAGAGAGTATGTGAGTCTTTTCCACTTGGCGACAAAGTCGACAATGTGCTAATCTGGCCTCTGATTTCACTTCAAGAGGTCCGCGATACTCATCTTCTGAGGGGTGGAACTGAAGTGGTAGATGATTTGCCTATGGAGGTCCTCCCAGTCGGCCACTGCCCCGATAGGGGAGATGGATGTACCAAATGAATGTCGGCCCTTCCAATGTCTATATGAAAACCCGGAGTTTTGCGGCTTCCTACTACACTGGATTTCCCAACTTGGAGCCACACAATTAGATAAATTGGACCATGTGCATTGGCGGGTCCCATATCCCATTAAATGTGGAAATGGTGGGATTACCGAAACCTGGGGGTGTTGGAATATCATCCACCCATACTGGTTATGGGTTTCCATCAAGTGGGATTACCATATATCGAGTATCTATGGCATCAAGGCAAGAGATGAGTGTAGATATTGGATCAACTGGGTGGGGATTCTTATCATGAATGGGATCTCTGACCAAAAGTGCATTGGTTGGTTTTTTTTAACATGACAAATAGGCCCAACAGCTAATGGAGAAGCTGGTGGAATGTCCTATGGAGTAGTTGCGGGAACCTGAGCTGGGTCTCGAGGATTGTATCACTGTTCGGGATGGTTGGGTGACACGTATTGCACCTTCTTACCATATGTTTTATCATTAACCATGTCTACATGGACCGAATAGTTAGGGACACATGGGGGTAGTTTGATAAGGTGATGTTGTGTCTACCCCAACTCCTCTGGCCGAGGATCACCATAGTATGGCCATCGCTCTGCATCACGTTCATCTAGGAGATCGTTGACCAACTTCTTCTATTTGGTGAGTTGCTGACGCTACACATCTTTTTCAGGGTCATCTTCCACCTTCTGCCTCGGTGGGCACAGGATGAACCCACAGATTTCTCTACTGTAGAGTGTCCCTTACCAACAGATCTAGTAGCTGCCACACTCTCTCGGGGGGTAAGTCCCCTTCAAGAATCTCTAACTCATTCTATACCAATGATAGGTCATCCATGTTAACCGCGACCCTAACTGGAGGCATATCCTCTATGTCGATTGGAAAATCGGGCTGGCGCCGGATGGAACTGAAGTGAAGGGCCACGTAATGCCCCCATCCATGAATTTGAACATGTGAAGAATCCTCCATGATTATCTTGTGGAGCACTTTAAAGATCTAGATGCATCGTTGTTGGAGGGTCTTATGGAGGCCTGGCGACTCAGGGTGTTGGGCCATGGGGAGTGCGGCCAAATCAACCAAATGACATTATTGGATGATATCTTCAAAGGGTTTCTGGAACTTGGGGTAGGTCACTCATCTATGCTGAAGGTAGAAATTAGTCACTTAGAGGGTCTAGAAAAAGAATCCAACCTCCCCCTTAGTCAGCGCTTCTAGTTCCCTAAAATTTGGAACTGCAACTCGCTAGAACATCATGGGGAAATGGTCTGCTTCGAGGATATACCACAAGCACCATGGACCAGATTCAGAGCATGGACCTTTATTGCCCCACTCATCTACTGGAGGTGTCTAGATAACCATAAGTGGTACTTATGAAAACCGCAGAGATGGCAGGCCGACCGGTGGAGAATACAGTGAGTGAGCTGACAAGCCGCCGCATCTTGGGCTATCCTCTGAAGAGTGTAGTAACTTGGCCACCATATCGCGGTATGATACTCTAACGACCATAGTTTCCAACCCTGGGGAATAATCCTGCTGGTGATGTGTTACACTACTTCTCATACACCATTGATCACTAGAATAGCTCTCGGTGATCTTTAGTCGAGGTAGAGAGTGCTTCTGGTGATGATGGTGATGATTGGATAGCCATGACCTTGGGAGTTTCCAAAACTTCATCCTCCATGAAATACATGTAGAGGGTGGTTATAATTCAATGGGAATTACATTATAAAAGTATGAGGCTAATGCACCGTGTTCCAGTCCCGACCCTTGACACAGAGGATCTAAGTGATGGTTCCATCCCTGAATCATATTACACCTCTGAATCTAACAAGAAAACAGGTTTGATCTCTGTCTGGATCTTCTCGTTGTTCTTTTTATGGCAGTAATAACCCGCACTCCTACCCCAGTATGGTTCTTTGGGATATGGTAAATTTATGGTATGAGGATATCATTTGGTCGTACTGGTGATGGGGCAGGCTTGACTTCTGATTGAGTGATCTACAGTGCGAGGAGCACCTAGACAGATATCAAAGGGAACACGGGGAGGACCTCAGTGTCTGTCAGCTGATGTGCAGAGGGGACCTCTGTGGGAAATGTTGGAGCGGTTAGGAACTCTGATAAAGATGATAGGTGTATGGGTAGGACCTCTATTCTTGCTTCCCCTGGAAGCGTCAACATGAGGGGGTCCTCGTAGTGTTCAAGACAAACTTGGGTAGGACCTCCATGTTAGGCGCTGGTTAAGAGAAGTTTACATTTACTCCTCTGATTTTTGAAGTGGGGAGGACCATCGCTAGTCGCTGCAAGGAAATGGGGAAGCCACCCATACTGGATATTGTCCGGATGCAAAACATCATCATATAGGTAGTCTATGGAAGGATTAATGACCCCATAACCAATGTAATGAGCGTGGAAAAAGCTTCTGTACTGAGTGTCACTTTTGTGGGGAGGACCCTAGTTTGGATTGAAGTTACCATGAGGCAGACCTTCAAGATGAGTTTGGATGTGGGGAGGACCCACGTTCTCCATGGTGGTAGTACGGGGAAGACCTCCGTACTGGGTATCATTGTCGCGGGTCTATCCGCGGCGGGTGCTCCCTACACCGGCAGCCGAGAGAGTCGACCCTGCCTACCCGTGGAGAAATTGGGGCCTCGATCTAGGCTTGGTATATAAGTACCCCTTATCAATGTGCATAGGAGGCTGATGATACTCATTGGCAGTGGAGCGGGCCATAGTAGTTGCTGACATCAATGCCCCTTGGCGGGTTTCCTCCTTGGCCTGCACCTGACGCTAGCATCAGGTTAGCTGGACCGGGGCCGGTGGTGTAGGTACATAGCTTACCTGCTCTTAAGCCCATGGGACTAGGTTCTAGCACTGGTGTGGCCTAGTGGGTTCCCTCCTTTGGTGTCCCTGGAATGAGATCTCGGAAGGGCTGTCCCAGACATCCCCTACCTCATCGGTGTAGTAGAGGGTGTCATTAATACTTTCTGGGGAGAGGCCCCCGAAATGATTAGATGTTGTGGTGGGGAACAATGGCTCCATGAACGACCCATGGGGGCGGTGTAGGAGAAGAGGCACAGACACCTCTAAATCGTCAAGGTCCATATTCTGATTTGGGATAATCCCCTCCTAATATCGGCTTACAAGATTACCTATCACCCTTCGTTGTATGAATTCATAAGGGGAGATGGGGCATGGGTGCCCAGCATCTCTGGGTGTGGAATCCATCATAGAAGTGGTTGAGCCACATGGTATTTCCACATTGGCATTTCCCCTATCCCTACGTTGGTGGGCGGGTGGAGATCAGGTTCTTGGTGTAGTAGCTTGGTTCCTGGAAAGACAGGATATTAATCCATTAGTGCGGAAACGAAGAAATCAATATCCATTTCCCCAATGTAATTCCATTTCCCAGGGCCGGTAAGAAGGATCTAGGCTAACAACGTCACACACCAGGATGTCAAATGTTTTCACTGCCCCATCTCTTTATGAGTTTTAGGCCAGGACCACTATTTTCATGGTGGGATCCGGTGTCGGATAACTAGATCTGGTGACATGATAATTCACAGATGTGTCGGACGCTACTAATCTCCACATTGTGGAGAAGATCTTCACGTAGGGTACACCATTTCTGTTTCTAATTCTTTTGTCGTGGTTGACACTTTTGCCCATGGAGGGCAGGCAGGTGTTGCCCCACATTCCCACTTTCCAATGGCGGACGACATCCTTCACTTATTCAGGGACTTTTACAACCTCGTCAAAATGGGATGTCAATTCTTCCTTATGTGGATTCCTCCTCGGAACTCGTCACTTAGTATGGGTCTCCCTTATAGACTAAAATTTTGTTCCTAAAACAATTCCAAATTCCATTTCTTCCTGGACTCCATTTAATTACCCTGCTTCTGTCGAGTCATTCCAAGGGGTCCGGCTAGGGCAAAAAACTTTGGTCGGGGGAGTAGTCATGTTGGACATAATTGGAATGTCTTGACACTGTAACACTAGCACATCTTGGTTTCTGCCCCTTATTAAAGGACTTATCGAGGGCATGGAAGCCCGAGTCATCCCACAATGAATGCGGGGAATTATATTCCATAGGCATGTATCTGAGGATTTTCTCTGATTCCCATGTTTAACACAGGGTATTCCACGAGTTAAACGTCTAGCGGAGATAGATTAGATTGATCAGAACAATTACTAGAGTGGTTCAAATGGGTGTAACCCCTCAAGGGAACATTGATGTTGGGGATAACATGTGGTTAGCTATCTGATTGTTGTTAGAGGAAATCAAGAATGAGGTGGCATGATCCCACCGGGATGTGGTGTCCTAGGTAAGAATCATGATGGATAATGGATGGTTAAGTGGAGTGGATGGAGAATGAGATGGAGTCGACTTGAGGGTGACGGTAATGTTGGGTGTGAGCCTTCAAGAGACTTCCAACATATCCTCATGTAAGGGAATCAATGTCAGTGTATTTTGGTGGGACAGTGGGAAATCTGAGGAGGTGACCTGTGAGAATGTACACTTGGAAGGGATCTGGTGGAAAAAGAACCTCTAGGATTGATCATGACCTTCCTGAAACTCATATGCTCGAGGGAGAGATCTGTATGAGACATGAGTAATGGGATTGAACCTCAAGGAGGATTTTTGCATATCCTCATTACATGGAATCAAAGTCCACGTAGTTCATTTGATGATGTCTTACCATCCATTGGGGACTTCAATGGCTTACTGTCGAATGGGGGGACATCAACAGCTTTCCACCGAATGGGGCCGAAAATGGCCTACCGTTGAATGGGGTTGATAGTGGCTTTCCACTGAATGTGGTTGATAATGGCTTACCACTGAATGGGGATAGACCTCGGGGAGGCTTCTTATATACCCTTTCTAGGAGACAAGGATCAAATCACACATAGTTCGAATGGGTATAGTTTATCATCATGCGGGATAGAAATGGGGGATACAATTGAACATCCAATAGGATGGTGGTGGACCGACGTGAAGTGGTCAGGACTGATGGGTGTTTTTTCTTGATCCTCGGGAAGGCTTCCAACATATATTTTCTTGGAAATAATCAAATTCCACATAGTTTATAAGGAATGGGAACCAACATGAATGGGGGTTGGAAGCAATGGATGGTGTACTTGAACCTCAGGGAGGCTTCCCACATACCTTGCCTTGGAAAGGATCAATGACCATGTAGTTCAAGTGTGTTTGGTGAACCGACGTGAAGATGTTTGGGAACAATGGATGGTGGGCTTGAACATCTGGGAGGCTTCCAATGTACCTTTACTTGTAAAGTATTAAAGTCCATGTAGTTCATAATGGGTAGGAGGAAACGTGAATGGGGGTCAGAACCAAGGGATGGTGGGTTAGAACCTCAGGGAGGCTTCCTACATACCTTGCATTGGAAAGGATCAAATACAACATAGTTTAGGTGGAGTGTTTGGGGATTCCACTCTAGGATTCCCAGAGAGAATATCATAGTTTATGCTTACACTAAGCCCACGTGATTCATTCTCGGTGTGAGGAACAAAAGGAAAAAAAGACATGACAATCACGTCACTGAAGGTGGGTCTGTGGGAAGTGTAATGGGGGCTTACACGTGGTTAGCGGCCCAAAAACACAGAGGTATAAGTGTGGTCCATAACCCAGTGAAAAAGCATGGGCTTACACGTGGTTCACATCTTAGGGTGATGGAGAATGGGACATAATATAAGTTGTAGGCCTAGTGGTGACGAATCCCAAAGGGATTTGGAACCAAGGAAGATAGAGGGAGCAAGGAGGCTACCTCCTGTAGGATAAGCTAGTGGCTTAAACCAAAGTGGTTTCCCTTTCCCCATGGATAGACGTGGATCCAATAAAGAGGATCTCATTCCATGTGAGGAATGATCTCAATCTTGTGGAGACCAGTGGGCATAGAAAATTTCTGAGATGGTGGACCCCGCTTATAATGCCCAGGGAGAGGCCACATTTTAACATCATGTGCTGAGGAAGACGGTGCTCGGAATTTTAACATCCTGCAGCTCGGATGAGGTGGGTTTACTCTGTACCCCTTCTGACTTACATAACTGATACCTCCCACCACTTGGTGAGGGGAAGGCATCAGCAATGTCAAGATGAGGGGGTGTTATGGAGTGATTCATTGTGGGGGCCACATTTTCGTGGCTATGAGAAGAGGAAATAACCATTTGCGTGCCTATGCGAAGAAGCATGATGCAAAGCAAAGAAACAGGAAGCACCGCCCAAGGGACTTTGAACTCACTTAATGTGAACCTAGAACGGCACATGGGAAAAGGAGTCGCGCAGCGAAGGGGCTCATAGGTAGAAGCCTCATGAGGTGTTGGTGCTTTATATAGTGGAGGGTATTTGTGTAGTAATGTTTCCTAGCATAGGCATAGGGTATAGGTTCATATGGAATGTTTTTTGTGAATTGAAAAGGCCCTCACAGGGTAGTACTTCTCGAATCAAGGGCGCCATGTGTAGCATTTCATTGTGAATCAATGTGCTTCACGAAGCACATTGACCCTTCCTTAGAATTTGAGTCATGTGTGCATAGAGGGTGATTTGTGAAGAATATGTGCTTCATGAATAACTTAGCCACCTTGGGGATCCCCTTCCTTCACGAGGTACTAGGGGCTATGCGAAGGGAATCCCTCCTTGAAGAGGGGCCAAAATCAAGAAAAGGGGGAGGCACTTCGTGGTGAAAATGTTCCCCGAGAAGCTCATGGTTCTCATAGAAGAAATTACTTCACAATTTTAGATATAAGAAGGCAAAAGGTCGGATGATATGTTTTTTGGGCTCAAGGGGGCCTGGTATTTATAGGCAAGAGGCGCTGCAAAGTAGGGTTCTCTCGGTGGGATGACAGAGCTCGCTTTCTGGCTGGTTCACTAACATCAAATGGGTTCATGGAGCAGCTCCCCTCCTCAATACATGGTGGGTTCGTGAACACCAATGGGTTTTTCGGAGCACCCCACCTCCTCACACCATGATGGGTTCACAAAGGAGGAGTTTTGAACCGGTGTGGGGCCCTGGGGGCTCCGTGAATAGGCATTTCACGACACCTCATAAGGGTTTCCGTTTGATCTGATTGTTCCCAAATTTTGGCGCCAATAGTTATTTTCCTATATGCCTTGGTATTGGATGTTATAATTTAATACTAAAAGGGTTTTTGAATTAAAAGGAATTAAAAATTGACCTATCCTAATTATTTAAATGTAACACTGATCTCAATTATCATTCCGAAGTGAGATGATAAATAGAATGAATTAAAGCATTGTGCATCTAGGATTATAACTCTGATGTCAACAACTTATAATTCATAAATATTACATCTCTATAGATAGTGATACATTTCATAACATAATTATCCACAGAAGATTTTTTAATGTTTAGTTCCTTTTGAAGCATGGATAAGTAAAAAACTATACATACATGATCTATATCTTCTCCAACTATGTTCTTAATGACTATAAATATTATTATTCATATAAAAATTAATACCTTTCATCATGTCTATTGATATAAAACATATTAAATTGTGATACTAGAAGCACATTAAAGGATAAACATGGAAGATAATAAAAATTCATGAGCATATTAGTTTGAGAAAATTCTATTAACATTTCAAAACTATAACCTACAAATCATAAATCATAAACATTATTCATCTTAATCATGGTTTTTCATAAGACATGAATCATAATAAAATAAAGAAAATAACCCATGAGAACATAACATTGGAATAATACATTTATTTTTTTTATAAAAATACAAATGAAGAAACATTAAATTTTTATTTCAGTCTCATCACCAAGGCTATTATAGTGGAATGGGTTCACTGAAAAAACCATCATAGTAGTATAGGTTCTATCTCAAAACGATCATAGTTGATAGATTCCCATTCTGAACTAGGTTTAGTCACTATTATATTCCTATTTATCACCAGAGATTAAATATCTCCCAAATGCATGGGAGGGACATATTAGTCCACCACATCTTGGTTATAACATAATCACCCTCCATAGTTATAATTTAACCACCATACTTGTTTATAACGTATCCACTATATCATTATAAAATTCATATATATATATATGTGTGTGTGTGTGTGTGTGTGTGTTTCTTACATAAGATCATAAATCATTCATTATATTAAAACCCATGATAATAAATGGATTTCATATACCTTTCATAATAGCATAAACAATGAAAAAGGAAGAGGGTTTACAATCCTTTCATTATTTCATCAGTGCATAAACCATAGAAAAATAAGTGGATCAAATAATAATTTTATCATTCTCTAATTTAAGTAAGAGAGATGGTTTTCGTAAAAATAATTATATCGTAAACATAAACCATCAAAAAACTGAATAATAATTGTATCATTGGATCATATAACAAATAATGAATTAATAATATCAATGGAAGTCATATTTGATGGAAAATTATTTTGAAATATCACCTGGATAATTTCTTGAGGAAAGTGGGCATTCCAATTTGAAAAAAATTACTTTTAAAAATAAATATATATTTTTAAAATACATATATTTAAAAATCCCTTGGAAACATATAATCAAATCTCTAATAATCACAAATAATTTCTTGAGGAAAATATCCTTTACATTTTGAATATCTCAATTTTTAAATAAAATGGTATAAAGTGTTTTGTAATTCCATTCATTGAAAATAATAATTTAATCATTTAAAGAATATATGGAAAAATGATTTTGTTGTTTTGGAATAAATTACCATTTATGTTTTATGCATTAAAATAAGTATTCCATTCAATGTTTTTGTAAAAGGCTAATGCACGTTATTTTTCAAAAAATATAATGAATAAAATTTTTCAAAAATTTGAAAAATAAGTATACGAAATAAATTTGGGAATGATAAAATATTTTTGGAATTCATGGATTTAATAAATGAAATTTTTTTCGACCAAATAGAGAAATAATTTTTTTTAATATTAATGAATATTTTTTAATATTTAGTAAATTAGGTGTGGGAAATGATGGTTAAAATTGTACTCTAATCATTTAACTAGAGGAAAATAAAATAATTGAGTTTCATGAGATGTGGAAAATAATATTTTATCATCATAAGAAAAAACAAAAATAATCTAGATAAATTATGAGATTGTACTATAGAACTATTCCATCATTAGTAACATTGAGTCAAAAACCAATAAAAGAGAAATGATAAAATGTAATATTAAATACCCATAAATTTAGTTTTTTTTCAACAACAAAATATATTCATGGGATGTATATACACCTCATAAATTAATCACATGGTGAATATTCCATGTGTCACACAAAAAATAAATGTGAGATGGAATATCGTTACATAATTTCTTGAATTACTTCATACATGTTCAAAAAACCTACTTAATATGAATAATTTTAGTATAAATATATTAGAGAACCTCACACACACAGATATATATATATATATATTGTATCATATCTAATTTACATATGACTTTTTATTATCATTTTGTTAACAATGAAATGTTAAATATCATTTTCAATAAATTACTACTTTGTTTTTCCTGTATATATTGATTTTTTATTTTTGGTCCTCTAAAATTAATAATGGATCCATAATATATATTTTCTTAACCATGAAATAGATTTCATATATATTTAGTATATTTAAATTTAGAGTATTCCATAAAGGTTTGGGATGGAAAAGGAAATACACTATTATTGGAGGCAGTCAGTTATACACACATAAGAATATTGTTTGAATTTTCTAAATGGTTGTTAATTTAAAAAGCTAAATAATTTATTACAGTATAGAAAAATTTATTTCCTTCATTATTACATGTATTCTTTAAACCAATCATTAATACATTCATTATAATGGATGAACGAATATAATCTCTTTGTGAGTTCGTAGTCCACTATATAACAGTACGATATTATCATATCCCATGTAGAATAGAGAGTATTAAAGTATATGTGGAAACATAATTAATGAAATAAAATTATGTTAAAAATATAATACACATTCATTTATTCAATCCTTAAAACAGTCACTTAATAAAATAAATGAAATGACCAGAACATTGGTTCACGAAGCTGTAGTTTGATGTATACATAAGAAACAATATTTTTTTCTAATGGGTTGAGAGGATATGATGTTATTTGGTAAGGACATGTATTAACCAATGGGTTTTGGAAGTGTTCTATGGAGGGGATAAGGTGTGGCCTTTTATATCTTAGATGAGTGTAACTCTTGTAAATTTTGAAAATGAAATGTTGTACCCATGTTTTTCAAAATCCATAAGGATCCAATATGGGCCATTAGACACCATATATTCATTATGGTCAAAATATGTCCTAAAAATGGGTATTGGAGATTTTTCTAGGTTATTTTTACAGTTATGCATATAGTTTAACCACTGACATCCCATTTTCACCGTAACTGTTGTAATTATTTTTTACTATATTTAACATTCATATTGGTAAAAATGTTATTTTACCATATTAAAATATAAAAATAATGATGATTCTAAATATAAAATACATTTTTAAAATTTCATTCACATATGTGGAATAATTTAAACTAAATTTAATCAGATAAGCATGATGGAAAATCCTTTTTCTTAAGAGAATGTTAAAAATTATAAAAAGATTTAATATATAATTGCTTAAAAAATTGAATAAATTTACCAAAATTTGATAAATAGTTGTATAATTCATATATTTTTTAGATTTATAAGCATCTTAAAAAAATTAGATGATTTTAAATTAATTACAAGAATTGAAAAGGATTAGGAAGAACTATTATTTTCCACTATTACTCAAAAAATTTATATTTTTAGAAAAATAATAAAAATTTACCCCAATATAATTTTGAAATGATTATTTAATAATGAATTGGATTTTTAAAATAATTTTTTTGATGTTAGAAGATATAAATTTTAATAATAATCATTGAAATATTCAAAAAATTATTCGTTATGAAAATATTATTTTAAATAGTACTGTTTGATTTATTCTTATATCGTGAACAAAAAACATAAAAAAATTCGGTTAAAAATAGCATAAAAAATTTAAATTTCATTAAAACCAATCAGTAAAAGTGTTTTTAATTTATTATTTTAAAGTTTGTTTTTGTGCATAATTTTTTTTCCCAAAAATTTATTACCATTATTTTAAAATTATATTTTCTCTTTTAAAATAAATTAGTCATTAAAAAACAGATTTTATACATTTATATATAAGTTTTTGTAAACCATAAATTTCCATAAAATATTTTGTCCATATCAAAGCCTCCAATCCAATGACTATGTGATAACTACTTCATAATTATATTTTGATATGTTTCATTGAAATTTCTTATTTTGTGAAACAAATGTTAATCATAGTGTTTCATGTATCACAAAATATTGAAATGGTTAAATTTATATTAAAGAATATATTTCAAAAAATCTCATCATTTTACATTTCACACCCTATAAATTGAATTTATCCCTCAAAATTTTTTAACTTTGGTATGAAAAACTGAATATACTTCTACATCATTCCATTTTCAGGTTCCAACATAAGTTACTCAAGATATTGTTTTATCTACAAATCATTTCCCCTTTGTGTTTCCTTTTTTAATTGAAAATTCTATTTATAATTCAGAATCTCTAGTGATTGTTTCTCATAATAAATATCATTCTCTAACTGGTAAAACCTTGGACTAAAATTCATGTGATTGGTTATTTGTGTTCATAATAAAGAGAAATACCTGGAACACCTGGAAACCATATAGAGGTTGTATTTATGTATCAAGAAAAAGTCTACTATCTTTACTAAATCAATAATTTCATTTGGACTGATATATATTAGGATTATTTTTCGATTTTATATTCCAAAAATAAATTCATAGAAAGCCCATATCACTAAATTCAAATTCATAATCTCATAAAGAATTATTTTAATAACTTTTATTTTAACTTTTTCCACTTACTACATGTTGCTGAATGACAATAACCTTATCTTCCACTTCATCTACTAGATCAGATACCAATAACTTTCATTCTGTAATATTATCCTTGTATGTTTTAGTTGTACACTTCTTTATGTAATGGGATTCATAAGGATCCATCTGAAATATTGAGTAGAGGACATTGTAGTATGAGAACTAAATAAGAAGAAGGTATCGATCTGAACTACCTTTGAAATACATAGATCAAGATCATAGCATTTCCTATTGGGTTTAAATTTTCAACTTGGTATGAGCGTCTTTTTGAGGATTATACGTAGTTATTAAACACAACTACATACCATGATATTACAAAAGGCTTTTACAAAACATAAAATAAAATTTTGGATCCAAATTTTAGACAATTTAATCTCGTATCCAATGAAACCATTCTGATTTATTATTTAAAATTCTGGTATGCTGATTTGATTGAAATATTATATGTTAGTAATAAAGTTTTCTGACTTTATAAGGTGATCAAATAAAACCCATAATTACCTCAACATCAATGATCACATTAATTATGAATTATTATAATACCTTTAATCATATTTCTATAAATTTTAAAGTCATTTTTCCTTAAATAACATTATCTATAAATCATGTACAAAACCAAAGGGTTATATATCCATATATTTCTATTAAAATATAATTAATATTGACAAAATCACATCACATTAAACCATTAAATGGTTATCAATGACATCAAAATTATGATCAACCAAAAAATCACTGACCAACGATGGAATCCAAAAATATTACGTCAATGTTATCTAGAGATAGATAAGATTCCAATAAATAAACAATTGTAGTGACCCCAACTAGAGAATTCCATAACCAATGTCTACTTTATTGACTTATAATATGATATAAGAAATCTCAACCCATTGGAATGAATAGATTAGTAGTATAGGTAAACTAGATTCATTTTTAAAATTATCATATAATTTAAAACATAAAAAAGAATATTTTCATTACAACCCCCATTATTCCTCATAGTGTATCACTATGTATCAATTATATTACACTTCCTAGTATCCAATAGAGAATAAGAAGTATGAAAGTTGTGGGATCAGATGCTCAGTATGGGGAACTGTAAAGAACATGTAATTAATAAATATGGTATACCTATTATATAAATGTAAATAAATGAATCATGTTACATTTAATGAATACCATGACTATAATATAGTAGGAATAAAGTATGATTAGCTAATTGCATATAAATAATCACATGATATTGATAACATAACCATGGATATTGTAACTAATAAAATAATATCAGGGAATATTAGTAACAAAATCCACAATGAGGGAAATCATAATCTCATATAGCTAAAACATACTATTCACGGATTTTATTAAATATATATATATATATATAAACTCATAAGACCTAATCCAAAACCCAATATATTTTGTTTCATGGGCCCTGTAGATGCATTGAGGGGATATATTGTGCCCCACCTGTTACTTATTTAGTCCTATTCAGTCCTCATATGAAATGGGTTAAAAAATCTATATAAACACTAATATTTAAAATACATTATGAAGCATAAATACTTTCCCCATCCAATAAAAATAATCATAAACCTAACTGGGCAAAATGAATGGTTTCAATATAGTATATACCTTGTCAATATGATCATAAACAATCAAGATTATTAATACTGATGGTATCATTTTATTTTACCACATTAAATCATATGTTATATAATAGAAAACATTGTTAGATATAAAATAATTTTTATAGACCATTAGATGGTATTTAAGGAAAATGAAATTTATTTTAAAATCAACCATTATTTTCTAAAACTATAAAATCCATAAAATAATGTCAAAAACCTATTCTTTGAAAATCTCTTTTTAATATTATGAATTTAGTTAGATAAGGAAACTTTTTCTTTAAAAAAACTTTAAAACTACAAGGGAAGATTAAAAATAAATTTAATCGGGATAGATAATATTCAATACATGTGGTATTAGTTAAAAATAAAATTCCTTTTGAAATATAAATATGGTATAAATGTACCAAATTTATAAAATTACAAGAAGAATCCTTTCAAAAAAAAATTTTCAAAGTAAAAAATTGGTTAAAATGAAATTAAAAAATTATTTTGATACTTTTAAAACAATTTTGAAACAATTTTAAAAAATAATTTATGATAGAAAATGATTTTGACTTAAGAGATAAATGAGGTCATTTTTTCATAAAAATATTTTATTATTAATTTTATATACGATTGAGAGGGAAAATAATAATATTACTTTTAAATGTTCATGAATAACCATATGGGAAAAATATATTAGGTTTAAGATTTAAAGATAAAATAATTACCCCAAGGGAGACGTAAAGAAAAATAGTCACGAATAATGATGATATTTTAAAATAAACCCTTACTACTTTGGTATCTTCTAAATTGAATGTCCTATAAAATAAATGAACTCAAATGGAAATTTTAATACAATGAAGCTAAATAGATTCATTATATAATATATTAATGAGGTATTATATTCACTACACAATAGAAATAAGTTGAAATGATTGAATATATATCCCTAAAGTAAAATTTATATGAAAAACACGTACCTTAGGTATGATTTCCTTCATACGTTTATGTACCTCTTCTCTAAGAGAATCATTCTTTGGATATGCTCTTATATACTATATTTATTGTCTTATGCAATGAAAAAAATCTCTATAATATTTCTAAGGGTGTTGGAAATGTATTTTGGAAGGTTTTTTTGAGACAAATGAATTGATTTGTGTGAAAAATGTAAGGGATGGTGTTTGACTTTTAAAATTGGGGAAAGGGAACCCTCATGGGAGTTACATAGAAATTTAAAAAAATAATTATAATTATAATGTATTTTACATACAAAAATATTCCATATAACCTTAAGAACGATGTTTGGAAAGGATATAGTTGAAATATGTCCATCCAATATGATCATGACAATTTATTAGGATATTTAAACACATGTACTTTCATTTAAACCCCATAGTAAAACAATTTTTAACTTATCCGCAACAATTAATTTGTATTGATTTTGTATTTCATTATTTCCAAAAAATTTGTTAACCTCGTTAGATTATAAAATTATTTTGTGTCCATATATGTAATTGATTTTTAAAAACTCAATTTCTTGAAGATGAGGATATTATTTTAAAATTATTCCAACATATGCAATGAAAAAATATGTTTATAATGAGTAAATCCCCATAAGTATAGAAGGTTTAAAATAAAAATTAAATATGAAATAGAATATAATGACATAAATTAATTAAATTATAAAATAATTTAACTAACTTTCCATTTAAACAAATTTAAAAGTTAACATTTCTATTTAAATAAGTTAATCAAAAAACCAGTTTAAATTAAAAATCAGGATTGTTTCAAATCATCAAAAAATCACTCATTTTATAAAATCTCCAAAAACTCCCTGTAAGATATTTTTATATGATGATTTCGAATATGAAATTTATTTTTCCTAAAAATTATCTAAAAATTGAAAAAACTATTTATAAATTAAGTGTACAAATCATTACTAAAACGTATTTTAGAAAAATAATGTTTTTAAAATAAATATTTCTTTAATGTTTATATTATTTGTATCTTATTATTAATCAATAGATAAAAAATAATTTATTCAATACCTATGTAAATAAACACTTTTTAAATTTATTTATTACTATATAATCCTTCCATTTTAATGGCTTGTTAATAATTGTCATATGTAAATATTAATATTCTAATATAGTGTAATGAATTAGTTAAACACAGAGTTGAGTTCCTGAAATGTTGTCAAAGATATTGAATTTATTTTAAAAAAATTAAATTCATTTATCAGAATTTTATATTCTCCTCTATTTTTTGTTTTTTGTGTCATAAATTCTACCAAACATGATCTTCATGTTTTAAAAAGTCTCCATGTGTTACATTGTCACACTTAAAATAAAATATTTCCTAAAAATTTAATCTTGATCTCTATAAAAAAACCCTTGGATTTAATACATTATATTTACTTAACTTTTGTACAATAATGAAAATGTTATACAAGTATATTCCCAAATACATCATTAGTTTAATTCCATTGGAATCATGAAAAACATAAACACTGGTATATAAATGAGATATATTATCTCGCTTTAGGATTTTCTTGAATATCACCTTTTGTATAATTCTCAAATATAATACATATATTCATAACATGGGGAATGAATCATAAAAAGTGGTGAGAAAAATACCCATAAAGGGTATACAAGGAGTATATGTAACAATAATCATGAACACAATGGTATGATAACATGATCATGAAAATACAAGATCATACACTGTATATCAAAGATCATATAGATGAATCATGGAATAATGTTGTAATGTTCATACAGAATAAATCATATGGATATAAATAACAAAATACTTGAATGGTTGACAAAGGAATGAAACATTGAATTTTGGTAAAAACATAATCATATAATAATTATTTCATTTATGGTCAAGGAATTTCTTCCAATGCAATCTTGGTGGACATGGTCCATTACTGAGTTGGGTTCACACACTTTTTGAGGACTTTATTACTGAACTGAGTTCACTCCTCATTCCAGCACTATTTTAATGAACTGAGATCAATCCTTGTTCTTTCCATCTATTTCTGAAACCATAACATTTCCCATTCTGGACCAGTAATTTTAAACTGAGTTCATTTCTCATCACATCCATGTCTATATCATGATATTTGAAACATTACTCAATGAATTTTTTGGAGATATAGGTCCCACCATTTTCACAGTGAAATCATACATACATGTGCCACAAAATCACGAGCAATCTTTTCTTACCCCATGAAATTCTTGGGGTATCATAAAAATATAATAATATCCTAACCTATAGAAAATTATACATGTTTAATTATCATTATATCAAAATCATAACCCCTAAGAGAGAAATTCATTTCATAAACATATAACTCATGAAAGTGAGAGGGGTTTCATAAAGACCATACCATCAACCATAACTCATTCAAAAAAAATATGAATGGAAACATTAGATCATATATTAAAAGGGAATGGGTAACATCAATAGATATCATCTTATATAGAAAATATTTTTGAAATATTGTACAAAAAATATTCTTCAGTTAAGTTTCCTTTCTTTACTAAAATAGATTTTATATACATAAAACCACTTGAAAATAATATTCTTAGAAAATATCATCGATGAAAATAAGAAGGACTTGATATAATTCTGAAAAAAAAAATTTCTTTGAATCATATAAAATAATCCTAAAAATATTTTAAAACCCATTTTCATTAAAAAAAATTGAATAATTTTAAATAAATCATGATTATTTTTTGAAAACAATTGTATTGAATGTTATTTGAAAACCTATACATAATGCTGGAAATTTTTTTGAAAAAAATTATACTTCAAATCATATAAAATAAAAATGAAAATATTTTGAAAATATTTTTCATTGAAAATTAAATTTAAAAACAATTTTCTTGAAAATTAAACTTTTAAAAATGCAATGGTAGCATCATAGAAATGACAAAAGATAAATCCATACAAGTCTTATTAGTTAAAAAATATTCATTTTTCATGGTTAAATTGTTTGAAAAAAAATTCCATGCATGGAAAGAGACACGAATATTCATTTGAAGATATTGATGAAATACAAAAAGGGGGGAAATTTCCTTTAATTATTATTGGATAATGTAACAATACTCTTAGATCACTTTTTATAAAAAATAAATAAATTTCCAATGGAAGAGAGGGTATAGTTGGGCTTTCATAATAACACTTACTAGACTATATAATGTACCAAAAAATATAGTTATGGTAAAAATATAGGAATATATGTTGAATAACCAGTAGAAACTAATAGTTATGAATTTTATTGAGTTATGATCATAAAATTTCATCAAATAAAGCATAAACATAAACAATATCAAAAAGAAATGACAGATTTTGAGAAATTTATTATCACTTGGTAACATGGGATCAGACTAAATATATAAGAAAAGGAAATTAAATGAAGCTTAAAATATATTTAAAATTTTGATTTTCATGATATATCTTGTAAAATATATGAACATACTCCTCAAAAAAATTAGGGGCATAAAAACATGATTCTCAAAGATGGAGAATTGAGACAAAACAATTTTAAGGATTTGGTGACTTTAGAAACATAAACCCCATGAAATAATTATTATATAATGGATATTAAAATACCAAAAAATTTAATTATAAGAATAATTTAATACATCAATGGGTTATATACACACCACCCAAAAGGGATGGCTGGTTAATAAAGTATGTATCTCGTGAAACTAAAATGTAAGACGAAATCCCCAAACCATGTGGCTTAAAAATCATTGTTCGCATTTATAAAAACTTATAAAAATATTAATTTATTATACATAAATCATTAAACAATATTATTACTTCTAATACCATATATTGTTTTTTTATTTCATTATATTACTCTCTTTTTGACAAATCTATGTAATGGTTTCACATCGAGTAATATAAGCTTTGTTTTTCGCATTTGTCTTAATTTGTTATAAGTTTTTTCCATATAGTTATATATTTATTTTCTGAAATTAAACCATAATTTAAATATAATTTAAATTAATTTTATTTTTATTATAATAATCCATATAATAGATATATATCAAATTAATTACACCATTCAAGGAGACGGTATTCCATGTGTATGGACGAATGCTATTTTATCTTAACTGTGGTGTTGAAATAAAGAATGTAAAATTCATATATGTATATATATCATTATTAATGTATCTTTATTATATCATATATATCTTATTTATTCACTAAAACTATCCTTAATACTTTCCATGTAGTGTATGAATGAATCATATCACTTTGAGGGGGGCGGTAGTCCACACATCTCAAAGGAAATTAATCAATTAACACAAAATGGAATGTTTAAACATCTGTGTTTTGATATAAATTCATAAGAATAAAGAAATAATAAATACAATATGTAAAATATATAAATAATTTTTTCATCGTAATATTTGAACAATCATCATTTAGAGAGGCAGTAATTCACTGTACACGTAAATAGTATGTTCGTTACCCATTAGATTGAGGTGTGTGTAATTGTACTTAAAACCATTAGAATAAAAATATCATATTATATGAACATACTAGTTTTTTTATATAGTAATTTAATAAATATATCTTAGCAGTTGAGAATTAAAATAGAAAAAAGTATCTTGAGAGAAGACGTTACCTCTTAATCAGGTAACTTCTTTTAGTTTGTGCTAAATGGATACTTTTGATTTTTTTTCCCAACCGAAGGATTAAAATTGGAAGGGGCGGTATTTTTAGAATTTTATTGAGAAGATATTAGTTTTTCCTATGTGTTTTATGTTTTTTGATGAATATGTAGATATGATGTTCTTTTATAGGGAAGGGAAAGGACACTGTTGTCATTTTTGAAAACAAGTTAGGTGTATCTATGATTTTACATAAAAATTCATACCTAAGGAAAAAAATCAATAATTTAAGTTTAATGGAAGACAACTGTATATGAAATTGGTGTTGGAAAAGTTTTTATGTATTTTTGGGTCTTAAATTTATGGTTTATTCCATATTTATGCTTAATTCTTCCTTAAACAATTTAATTAATTCTAATTACTTTCACTAATATGTTAGGAAAAAAACAAGTTCACTATATTAGACATTATAAATTACTATAATTAAAAATAAGGAATCAATTTTCCAATATTCAAATAGTATAAGTGGTACAAATTAATTTAAAATTAATCCCACTTAAAGGACGACACATTGTGTTTTTAAATTAATACGTCCAAAATTTTTCTTTTTTTATAACAAATTTCAAAGTGAAATTGATTACAATGAATAAAATTAGATTATTGATAAAAATATAATCCAACTAAACATTTAATTTAATTTAAAATATAATTTATCTATATAAATAATTTAGATAAAAAATCAGTTTTAAATTAAAATCTAGCATTTTTATTATTCATCAAAAAATGTAATTACTCTGAAAAATCCCAAAAATTCAACCTAAGTTAATATTGAAATTATAGATTCAAAAATTAATTTTATTTTATAAATTTAAAATTCTAAATTTTTCTAATATTATCATTGCTATTTTTTCACAAAAGAAAAATACAATTAGATCATTTTAGAAAATATTATTTTTAAATATATAAGGACTTTAACAAAAATTATGTCTTTCATCTTAAATATATTTTATCAATGTGAAACCATTACTAAAAATATAACAAAATTAGTTATCATAATTCATATTACTATGTTTAATGCCTGGATTATAATTATATTATTAAAATAATTATAATAATAATATTATGTTTCATAGAAACTCAATGTTGTGTTTTGTGTGTGCCATGTGGGTATTGTGTGTAATGTATGCCAATATTCAGGCTAACATTTTCTTTACTAGTAGTGAATAAAAAATTTATTTTGAGTATAGTTCACGAATTGCTAAGTTTTTTTTATAATGAAATACAAACAAAATGTTTTAATATAAAATAAACTATATTCTGTATTATTTAAAAAGAAAAATATCTCAAAGGATAAATAAATTTAAAAAAATAAAAAAATATCTAGGGGTTACATTATACCCCACTTAAAATGAATTTCTCCGTTGAAATTTTTTTGGGTTATCAAGGGATTAATACTTTAATGTTTCATTCATATAATCCCAAATCGAAAAAATTAATACTAAAACATCATTTAAGAAGGGAATGTTGGAAAAATAATGTATACCCAATGTAACATATATCTTTGTTACCATATTGGAGAAAATAGGATGCGAGTGATGATTGGACATAGATGAAAATCATAAATATTTATAGTGAGTAATTGAGATCATCAATCATAATAAGTGAATGTTAAATGAAATTTTGGGTACCTCAATGTTATAAATCTTTGATTACTTTTAAGCCAATGAGTTTAATAAAAATTTTGGTATTATGATATTTTTTAATAACTATCCTACCATTGAGTAATTATTTTATTGACCAAGAATATATAGAAATTAACTCACTTGATATATTTTGATAATAAAAATTACATTATTTGGTTTTTCTTTTAGATATTTTTAATTCACACATTTCCTCATTCAATAGTTGTCAAAAAATTAAATTTGATGCCTGAATCACTAAAATACACTATTAACATATCATAAGGCTCATGAAAGAATGAATTGTATAATAATTTTTCTATAGAAAATTCTTTAATATCATTATGTTTATTACTTTAATCACTAAACATATAATGTAACAGTACAATTTCATCATAAATAATTATTCATCAAAAATAATTTTACATTAACCATGACATGACATAGTCTAGTGGTAGGTCTGAAACCCTTATCACCTTTCGGTCATGGTTTCAAGACCTACATCTTTTCCTAACATGATTGGTTTTCACAAGAACTACATGACATCCTTTTCTGAAACAAAGTTATATAATTTTAAAAATATGATTGATATCCTTGAAAAATGTTTAATCACAATATAAACTTTTATACTAGTTTTTTAATGAATTATTAATACATAAATACTCCCTCAAATGTTTAACATAAACCTTTCATGAATTGTTAACCTTATTGACCATTTTAATGATGAAAATCCGAAACATTATAAAGAAATCCATGATATCAGCATAACATTGATCCCCTATAAATCACAATGTAGCTCTTGATTGTCACATTCCAAATATTTTAAAAACCTCATGGTAAATTTTTTTGGAACATGGTAACAACCTGAATTATCAAAAATCATTTCAGAAAACATTCCTTATTTCATATTCCATAGATTACTGGATATAATCAGTAGATCAAAAAAGTTTTAAACTTCATCCATGATGACAAGAACAACTTCTCAAAGTGTCCTCAATTAGTTCCAAGGTGATCTGGACAATCCAATTTACTTATTCATATCCCATATATAGTTTCCAAAAAATATCTTATCATAAGGAACATATTAAGGGATACATTTTACTTAATAATTTGTTTTACATGTACATAACCTTGCCATTATATCACTTTTCTATTCCATCAAAACCATTCATTGTGTTCTCGTAAATATGTAGTAAAAACATAAACTAAATAGTCATTAAATATTTCACCATTCATATAAAATTATTATTGAATACAAATACATAAATTCCCTATTATTCTATTTTATCCATATTCTATTATCAAGGATACATCATCCAATTACACAATATCTATTTCCTTTCACATTACATTTGTAGCCTCTCTATCATCTAGAATGTAACCATTACTTGAACCACCTTGTTGATTCTCTTTAGGAGCTTCCATCATGGGACACTTTATTTCATATAGACATTTTATTTTACAATTAAATCATGTAACATTCATAACTACTCAATGTGGGGCACATGCCGCAACTCCCCAATCCTACATCCAATAGACCATCAATTGGTCACTAGCACTGAGTAGGTATATCAATATCTTGGGAGGCATTTCCTATGTACCTATATCCACATACCCATCTACTAGACCACATAATTATAAGATTTAAAATATGATACGTATAAAATGAAAGCATGTCAATATATCACAACCAACAGAGTACAACAGGAAGGTAATGTAAAGTAAAACTGGTCCAAATACAACCCCACCAAAATATGTATGTTACAACAAGTCAACCCAGTAAGAAAAGGTACTGGTACTATTTTCTATAGCGATAATTACACACCTCATCCTACCTTATCTCACAAGGAACCATATGGACCTGGTCCACCTAGGACATCATCAATGGTCGATCATCTAAACAATACATGAAACATGTTGGAAAAAAACCTTTGAAGGATTGAGTATAACAATACTATATAAAACACCCAAAATCCATACTGAAATATTACAAAGAAAGTTACAGTCATATCTACACATATTTATGTCTACAATACATATTAGAATATCTATATATACTCAATCCAAGACATGCAGTCTAGATGTGTGTCATGATATCAACATACCAACACTAGGGATTCAGCTCGAATATTACATGAATAACTCATCTGGGTGAACACACCCCTGAGTCTGGTTGCCCTGATGATATTCATATGAGATGTACTATTCATCAGGAACCATCCTGATAGTGATACACTGACAGATCTAAAGGGAGATGCGATACATAAATAAAGATCACAACCTGGGCCATGGGATGATACCAAAAAATAAATATGGATTAACCCACTATGTAAAATATCAATGCTCTGTAAATATGGACACATCAATACCAAAGACTCTACCATGGACACAAAGAATGAATATAGGGTCCCACTCAAGGAAACTTTGGGGATTCCACAACCCTATCAAAAAGTTCCTACTAAAGGGATCCTAGTCTTATGAGTAGGAATCGATTCTTACATAACATCAGGGGAAAAAATAAATTTAGAAATCCCTAGTCAAACATTTCCAAGGTATGGAGGAAAATAAAATCAATCCATGTAGAAAAGGGTACATGACATGTAGTAGTTTCACATTTCCTGTCCCTTGACCCCCAGTACTTACCCTGTAAAATGACCCATGTCTTTATAAAATTTCATGTTGAATATGGGTTCATGACATGTAGAAGTAGTAACATGATATTTCATTTCTTTTGGGGTCTTCCCACGTGCTTTGACTATGATCAAGTAGACGGCTTAACCCCTTGTTACCTTGAGCATGTACCAATACATGAGGTATCCCATGTATCCGTTTCAAGTCATGCTCATTTGTGGAGTACATGTTGTGTTGGAATCCCAGGTACTCCACCCCATGTCTGTGTAATTTCAATGTATATTCCATGTGTTCCAAGGATGAACGAATGTGGTGTAGATTGGGATAAACACCATGTGATATATATTTTTGAGAAATCCTTCTTCTTCCAACTCACCATGACCAACCATCGTGCCCAAGTCAAGTGCTCAGTTCACCTCAAAACTCAATATCATGGTTTGTATCACCATCTAAACACAAAAATGATTGTTTCTTGGCCTTAAAACAGATCAAAAAAACCAATTAAATCAGATATTAAAAATTTTGACTAAATGACAATTTCTCACAAATTTCATCAGTTCTTCAGTCATCATCGCCTTCTGACTTCCGTTATTTTTCACGATGCCAGATCTCGAATTTTAGATGGTTTCACCAAGAAACAAAGATGAAATGGTCAAACATTCATGAATGTGTTTAAAAATGAGGAAGTCACATATAAATTACAGGGGTTAAAATAAACAATGAATGAATCTAATGAATGGACATTATTAATTGTTTATTTTTACCTTTATATGTTCCTATAAGAACATTCAACAATCAAAATAGTAATCAAACCCCATAAATCCCACAAATAAAACCCATATTGATAATCTGGACATAACTATAGATCAAACAGTTCATTGGTTGGTTCACATTCATCAATTAATACAAGAATAGGGATGTAAATTCAAAATAATACATCCTAACTAGAAATTGGATTACCGTATGTCGAATATCGATAGTCACTTCTGAGATCTTTCATCAACGGTGTTCACTGATATTCAATCCACAGTTCCATCATTTCTCGCTGAGAAAATCATCTGGGTTTCCTCTATAGAGACCCCATGGATTCTATAGTTCTTAGCATAACACTACATTCCCTATAAAGGGTTACTTTAAAATAAATATATCTATGTTTTGGTGCATCGATGAATTAGAAAAATAAAATAAATATTTCAATTTATTTTATTCATTAAAAATTTGCATGACAACTTTTCACAGTTAACCCACACTATCCTATGTTTGGTAACACCTAAGGTAATGGAGAACCTATGTATGCAATAGTTACCTATTATTTCTAATCTTGGAACCCATTTAGAAGTTATTCCACTTTTTCTAGGAAAACCATGCACACCAATTATATAATATTTTAGTATATTTAAATCATTTATTTTAGGAACACCAGTCCTCAGAATCAAACATTGTCTCAACGCTTGGTCTTGATTGTAATCCGTATAATAATTAAATATAATAAATAGAAAAATTTGAATACTAAATTATTCCCAACTTTGGGCTTTACATCCCCATAAAGAAAGAAAAAATTCTACTCAAAAAGATGTAGGTACTGTGCATGAATCTGATCCTCCCACCCCCATTTACTCTCGTGAAGATTCATGTACTACCACTTGACACACAACAAAGATAATGTTTCCCATGAAGTACCTTATCCATCCAATCATTAATATTAAATGGATACTCAACAAAAGTCACATCATCCACAATACCCAGCTTTCCCCAGTAGATGATGTATGATTGATCATTCATGTACCTCCTCATCTATGACATATGGATGAGGTCATGTACCCAGTACAAATATGGTGGTATAGATACGTAGTATACCACCTATAAAAATTATAAACATTATATGGAAATAGATGTTACAACTAGGGGATAACAAGTCAAGCCAACCAAATCTATACAACCCACATCGAGGAGATACCCGTAGAAAAATTTGGTCTCCTCTCATGAACTATGAATGCCTTTGTCAACTATTAGAATAATATTTTGTTTGATATATGTAGTCTTCTTCCACCCCTAGATTATTTACACCTTCTATGTAGTAGATCATACCATCTCTTGGACAATGATTGTGGACTCTCCAATGATAGTCCAGCAAAGTGGTGACGTGGATGGTTGCTCGATCAAAACCTCAAATGGCTCCATACCAATTTTTGAATGGTATAAATGGTTAAATGAGAACTCCACATGTGGATTTCGATCCTCCCAAATATGGAAGAAGTACAACATGAAAGATCAGAACATTTCCTCAAAGAACTAAATTTTCCCCTCAATCAGACCATCCATCTGTGGGTGAAACATTGTTCTAAACCATAACTGGGTCCCAAACGCCACCTGTAATCCCTTCAACAAATTGGATATAAAATTTGTTGGATGACATGAATCAATCATCAATTTAACCCCAAACATTAAAACTATCTCATGAATAGAGAGGCATATTAATCTCTCTACTAAACACGACTCTCAGATAGCTAGAATATGGGCCAACATGATGAGTCACTCAACAATAACCCATATGTAAATGTGTCCCAATGACAGATGTAGTGAAATTTTCATGAATTATCTTAGTATCCCATACCACATCCATTATGGAACCTCATAGGTCTGAGCTAAACCCATAGGAATATGGTGCACAGCCTTCACTTGCTGACAAGTAAGGCATCAAGAAAAATATTCTACAACTCATTTCATTATCCCTGGACACCAAAACTAACATCAGAGGTCCTATTACATCTTCTTCACGCCTTCATGTACCACTAAAGGGGATTTATGATATATAAAAAAACCACCTACTTCAACACACTATTAATAATATGCATCCTTCTAAAATAATGACATGTTCCCCACCTTGTGAATATCGATCAATAGGATGACTTTGGGACATTTGAGCATGTAGGGTCTCACAGTCAGTATCCCCAAGGTGTGCCTCTCTGTCTCACTTATTAATTTTAGGGGTAACAACAATCGACTATAGGTATTCTAAACCATCTTCATCAAAAAATGATAGCTGTAAAATGGCTAACTACTCTAACGCCTTCTTTATCAACCTCAAAAGCAATTTTCTACTAATGGAATCAACCACCACCTTCCCCTTCCCATGAGTATATACAATCTTAATTTCATAGCCTTTGAGGAACCCTATCCCTAACCTCTATCTCAATTTCATGTCCTTCTAAGAGAATACATAAGTTTTACTCTTGTTATCTCAATAGTAGATAAACTACTTTCCCATCAGGTAGTGTTGCTACATCTTCAATGTAGAGACTACTACTTCTGACTCAAGATCATGGGTGCCATAGTTGTTTTAATGTGGTCTCAATTGGTGGTAAACATAGGCAATAATTGATTCCCTCTATATCATGACTCAACCTTGCCTGATTCTTGATGCATCGTTGAACACTATGTACATGACACCCTCCTCCGGAAAAATCAAGGTCAGAGTGCTCTTCATAATCTTCAACAACTACTGAAAATACTACTTTCATATCTCTGTCCACATGACTGGTTTTCCATTTAATTCTGAGTTGTTATATGATATTTTGCCTTAGCAAAATTCGGTATGAATATCCAATAGTAGCCTAATATCCCAAAAGAAATTCTACGCCTCGGTCATGTTCTTAGGTGGCTCCCACACTTACACTCCATCAACCTCGTCCAGGTACGCTTCCACTCCATCCATTGAGAGAATGTGTCCTATAAAATGGACCTTCTCAATCCATAACTTGAACAATGATAGTTTCTCATAAATCTTGTTCTGCTGGAGTATGTCTAGAACCATCCATGAGTGTTTTGCCTACTCCTCCTAAAATTTCTAGTACTAAAGTATATCATTGATGAAGACTACCAGGAACTGGTACATGTAAGGATGATATATAATGTTTGTGGGTCCCAGGATCTCTACTATGGTGCTCTTCCTACCAAAGGGCAAAACCAAGTTCTCATAGTGTCTGTAACGTGATTTGTAGTCCTTCTTCGATATATCCTTATCCCATAATCGCAACTGGTGATATATTAATCTATGGACAACCTTAGAGAACCATCATTTCCCTCTCAAATGATCAAATATTTCATTTATCCTAAGTAGTCGATACTTATTTTTCATGGTCAGTTGGTCAAGAAAGTGTTGTCTACACACACCTTTATGTGACCATATTCCTTTTTTCAATCAAAACTAAGTCCTCCTAGTGTGAAACAATTGGTCTCTCAAATCCCTTCCCCAGTACGTCCTCCATCTTCACCTTCAAATAAAAAATATCTATTGGAGACATCTAATACAGTAGTGCAGATATCGATTTCGTCAAAGGGTGTAAATCAATGTAGACTTATATCTCCCGGATTAGAGGAAATCCTATAACATATTGTACAAAAACGTTCACATGCTCCACCATCACCACTAGATTTAGGTAGCTCATAACATCTACTGAAAAAACGGGTCTTGATAGCCAACTGATGAGTAATGCAGTTCACCCTCAAATGTATAATCCCATCCTAGGATTCATGGGTTTCCTTTTCAACCAAAAATAAATATTGTATTCCATTAATGCAGACAGACCACAACCTTAACCTAAAATAGTCAATTTGACCATGAATGATGGAAAAATATGAATACCATGAATGGATTTTTAAGGACTTGATACTGCAACGATGTGGTTCCATTAAAAACTTTCACCTCCAAGGTTCATGTCACACTGGCATCATATATGTGTGATCATCGAGTCTTCTCAAGTAGGTGTCTCCATTTTTAAGGTTTGACTCTATTGTTCAACCAACATTTCAGTGACTTGAACAAGATATATATTGATAATGGAATGACTAAAACCAATGTATATAAGTACAAAAACTAATGTAGAAAATTCATAGATCACTCCTCATATCATTTCTGGAGCCCTTGGGTTATCTCCATGACCCCATCTATTTGTCCCATTCCCTATCTTTCATCTCCATAAGGATGGTGTGGACCTGTTGGTGGTGGTGGTGGAAATAAGTTGAAATGAAAACCACCTTTGGATACTCTTCCATATCCTATTCCATGACTTCCATGCTATAGATATTATTGCTACTATTTTTCTCTCTAAAATTGTGGTACATCTATAGAATCCTTGTCAGCATCACTGTAGGTTATACAATCTTGAGTTATAAGTCCCCTAATATCACTCGTGACTAACATCACTGACATCATCTCCCATGGTAGACTGGACCCACCATGTGATCCTTGAACCGTAGATCACATTTCAGTGGACATACTTCTTGAAAATATCACACATCTAGGTCTATGTGACTAAAATTAGCTTCTTGTTGCTAAGGGATCTTCTCCCACTCATACACTTCTAACAATCACTAGATTTAACTACTGAGCAAAAAATATTTCAACCACCAAAGCTCACTCAATCATTCCTTCATAATTAGGAATTCATTGAGGAATTAAATTGGATTTGATGTATCTACAAAGACTTCACTCAATTGTCTAGGCCCTGAAATATTTATCACTAACCTTATCCATTGAGAACCTTTAAAGGATCGTGAACCACGATGAATATTCACAAACTGTCATGATACACTTTTGGAGCTGAAGAAGATCATGTATTCACACAGCTATCAACGTAACTTGTGAGAACTAATCTCTAAATATATTCTCTAACTCATTCCATGACTGAGTCACCTATTCATTATTCAGGATAGAAAAACTCCACCATCTTGCATCTGATCTATTTAGAAGGATCACCGCTAGAACCACCATCTAATCTGATAGTGTCTGGAGTAGGTATAAAACTAGGGTCACCACCTCATGGAAATCATCAACCTCCAGAGGGGTAGAATCACCACAAAACCGGAGAGGTCCCTATCTTAGAAACACATGGAGAATACTCTTCCTGTGCTCCATGTCTATAGTTATAGTGGTTCCACATTCTTCTCAATATGTGGAAGTATAGTTGGTTCACCACTTAGTGGTAACATCTGGGGAACTAGTCATTATATCAATTCCTCATGACTATGGGGGTCATTCTCATGATCAATCTGTTGAATCAAAGCTATTATGCCTTGCTACGGAATATTTTAAGATAACAAGACATAACACAATCAATGCATATATTTGGAGAACTTACTCAATAATTCCTGGAATCCACAACCCTTTCCAATGTGATGAATATACATTAGTTTTCCACCAACCATTTTTATGATGTACTATGTTAAGAAGCTGGTTATCAGTGTACAGGTGTACAAGTACATCACCTTTCCACACAAAAACTGGAGTCCCTGGACTGATGTATGAACTCAAAATAGTTAACACCCCTACCACAAACCAATATCACACACTCTCAGTCCTAAAGTGGAACCAATGCACTCTTATACCACTCTATCATGACCCGTCCCAATGGGGCCCATGATGGAACTCACCAATCCTACATCCAATAGGCCATAGGCTATTGACTAGCATGGAGTAGGAATATCACAAACATTAGAGGAACTTACTATGTACAATTACACATGAACCCATCTCCAAGACAACAAACTGATGAAATGTAAAAATAACTAAGTAAAAAATTCATGCATACCACGATATCCCAAAAATAAAGTATGATAAGAAATTATAGAATCTTGAAATTAGGAGAAATTCTAGTCCCCCAAAATATTTTTGTAACCACCAGTCCAACCTATAAGAAAAGGTACTAGTAATAATGTATATAGCCATAGGAACACTCCTCAGCCTACTTGATCTCACAAAACATTGTATGGTCCTCGTCCTCCTTGAAATTTGTCAAAAGGTCCCTAATCTTCACAAGACATGACACATGACGGAAATGACCATGAAGGGGTGTGTATACAATACTCATTAGGACATACAAAAACCACAAATAAATATAAAAATGGAAAGTACAATTATATGTAAACAAGTAAATTTTTAGAATACATATAATAATATCCAGATATACTCAATCCAAAACACGTAGACTAGAGGTAACTCCAGACTAGCACAACAAACACTAGGTATTCAACTTGAAGATTCCATAAAGAACTCATCTAGAAGAAAACACTCCTGATACTGATGTCACAGGTGACATACCTCTGAGAGGTACTGTTCATCAAGAACCATCATGAGATAGATACACTGATAGGCTTAAAGAGATACATGACACATAGAATAGGATCACACATAGGGCTATGGGATGATATCAAAAACACAATCTAGATTAAACCACATTGTAGAGAATTGACACCATGTAATGTTGGCCATGTCAATATTGATGACTCTACCTAGAGTATGATGAATTAATAGATGATAACACTCTAGGAATATCAGGGGATTTATAAAATCAATCCATAAAGTGCATCATAAGGGATAAAAATCCTTTGAGTCCGAAATAATTCATAAATAACTTCCATGAAAAGTATAATGGGAAAATACCCTAAAATTATTTTCCACAATATGGAAGAAAATCTAATCAATCCACATATGAAGGGGTAAAAAGTGTGTAGTAGGGTCAAACATCATGTCCCATGACCCGGGGTAGTGTCCAAGTATAATAGAACGTGTATTTAGAACATGTCATGTAGAAGATGGGTACATGTCATGTAGAAGGAGTCACATTATATTTCATTCAATCTGGGGTATGCACGTGAGCTTTAGCTATGTGCTAGTATATGGTTCCAATCCATTTATGCATTCCCATGTTTCAGTAAATATGGTAGAGTTGTATCCAGTTCATGACATGATGTATGGGGGAGTACACACCATATAGTAAAACTATAAACTCAACCCCATGTCCTTGTACAATATATGTATATGCCAATTGGTCCAACAATAATCACATTCCGTCTAGATGGAGACACATGTCATGTGTTTTGGATTTTCCAGAATGTATTATTCTTCCTCCCACTCACCTTAGTAGATGGTCGAGCTCCAATCCAGTGCTTGGTTTACCTCGATACATGGGACTGAGGTTTATCTAAAAAACCCTAACACCCATATGAGGGATTTTTGGGTATTTAATCAGCATTGATACCTGATTAAATCATATCTGACACACTTCACCTGAAGAATGATTTCTCAAAAATTGAATTGATTCCTCTATCGCCATCGTTATCGCACATCTGTTAGGTTTCTGTGGTGCAGATCTCGAATTTGATTTTGTTACGCCATGAAAAAAGTCACAACAATCGATCATTCATGAATGGGTTGAAAAAATAAGAACATGCGTAGAAATAATAGGGGAGAAATAGAAAAATGAACTAATCTGAGGAACGAACTTTTGTCGTTGTTTTTTCCTTGATCAGTTCCTATAAGAATGATCAATAATAAAAACAATAATAGAACCCCATAGATCCCATAATTAAAACCCATTCTACAAATTATGACCTACCCACAAATCAAGTAGTCTATTAGTAGGGGCACATTCATCATTTAATCTATGAATGGGAATGGAAATAAAAAATAACACATCATACTGAGTAATGTGATCTCTCACTATTGAATATCGATGACCAATAGAAATATCTATCAAGAGTGACATTCGTTGATCTTTGATCTACAATTTTTTAGTATCCCACCAAGAGAAATATTTAGGTTTTCCACTATAGATACGACAAGGAATTGTTGGTTTATGATCCTAACATGGGATCCCTACCTAATGGTTTATTTAAAATTAATCCATTTTTGTAACACGACATAGATGAAAAATAAAAATAAAATAATTATTTCAATTTACTTTATTAATTGACACCCCCATAATTATTTTTCATAGCAGAACCATGTTGGCCAATGATAAGTCCTGCCTATGGGCAATCCATTTCACTAAATGCTATGTTTCTCTCAGATATCTAATCAAAACCACTATTTAGATGATATTACACTTTTTCAAGAAAAAAATGTGTTCATTATATTTAAAATTTTAATATATTTCTAAATTTTATTTTGGGAACATTGGGCCTAATAATCTCACACTGTCTCTGTGACTGGTCTCAAATATAATCTACATTATATTTAAAAATATATATTTAAAATCTAGGACACTACACTAAACATGGATGATTCCTTAAGGGGGCCAATATTGTTACCCATTTTGTTAACATAACTCATCATTTTTTCCTTACTATCACATTCTATGTGTCCTTATTTTTCATAGACAAAATAACTCATTGTTCATCTATGAAATTAAATTTGGTGATTTTTTCCACACTATTGAAATAATGTAAAACATGTTTTCTTTCCTCTATGGTCCCCATTACCCGAACTCTCAATAAACTCTTTTTTTATTGTTGAGTCTGAGAGGTGGCTATGGAACACGTAGTTAATCATCTTCCATGAAAACTAATTGTGAATGATCACAATATCTTTCACTCAAATTATCATCCCAATTGGTTTGTCATCAGAAAATATTCTATCACATTTAATATTAATCCAGTTGATTCTGGTTCCCTCCATTGAATAAAATGAAAAGCAAAGTGTGCGAATTACTTATACTAAATGAAATCCACATAATAATTAAAATAATTAATTATAGGATGTCCAATTCATGACACCAACATTAATCTTGGAAACACTATGTTTTTCCAATATTTTTCATATATAACATATATTTAAATACTTAATGATGGTCCTTGAATAGTTTGTGAATTCCCAATTAATATACACTGATAGTATCAAAAGAGGTGTGTATAAAGTCTCATGTTCCTATACAATATTACCATAAGTCAAGCATGAAACATCTAGTAGGAGTTGTTACCCCTAGGTAAATCATTGATAGATCCATATCCACTTATAGTATCCAGACATTGATGAATTACTAATAAACCACTCATTATATCTGTTACCAAAATTCCATGACCTTTTCCTATACTTTTACATATCCTTAGACTTTTTACTATACATGTTCTAAGGGTTATCACTACATTTTTCTCATCCTATCATCCAATGGATGACTAAACCTATTCTATGATACTAAATATATGAATCCTCTCATTTCATATATATACATTACCTAAATTTTTCAGAATACTTAATACAATATACAAATAGGATCCAATTGATCGTACTTGTCTAATTCCTTTAGAAACATGGAAAACATGCACACTGGTACATAAATGAGATACATTTTCTCCCACTAGGTTCATCTTGACTATCAACCTTCTTAGAGAAATAAAACAGAATACATATATTTATTACATGGGGAAATAAACCTAAAATTATTTGAGCTCAAATTCTCTAAAATGATAAACAAGGTAGATATATAAGCTCAATCAATAGAAAAAGGGTATAGAACATGATCTTGAAAATATATGATCATACCCTGAATATTAATGATCATATATATTAATTGTGGTATAATTCCTGGTAGTTTATTAGACACTAATCATAAGGAAATAATAAACATAATCCATAAAATCATAACATAAGAATAAAACATATAATTGGGGAAAACACATAAGCATAAAATAATGATTTATATAGTATTCAAGTCATTACTAACATCACCCTTGTGGTGGACAATGATCTTTATGGATCCGAGCTCACACCCTATTCCATCCATATATTACTGAAATTTTTTCACTTCATGTTTCATCCCTGTATTACTGAACAGATCTCACTCCGTGTTCTAGAGTTCCATTACTAAACCGAGTACACGTCTCATTCTAGAACATTAATACTAAATAGAGCTCATTTCTCATCCCAATCGTATCTATCTCTTAAGATATAAATTTTAGACCAAAGCATTAGAGGGATATATAGGTACCACTCGTCCAATAGTGAAATTATACATACATGTTCTATAAAATTATGAACTTTCATATCATAATCCATGAAATAAAAAGGATATCATAAAAAATATAAATATCCTAATAAGTGGAAAGTGATACATGTTTCATAATCATTTAATCAAAATATTAGAAGAAATTACTTTTTTAGAAAGAGAAAAAAACATTCCTTTGAAGGTATTGGTAATATAAAAAATATATGAATTTTTTTTGGATTAATTGATAATTGTACAATATTCATGGAACCCTTTTTATAAAACATATACTTTCAATCGAAGAGAGGGTAAAGTAGGGATTTCATTAAAACACTATCATAGCTATCCTATATTCCACTGACTAGAAATATGGTACCAATAGATGAATATATAACGAATAATTAGAGGATATTTAAAATAATCTATTTTCATGGCATATTTATCATTATATTTCATCAAATAAAACATAAACATAAACAATCTCGAAAACAGATGAATTAATTTCAATATTATCTTATCACTTTTTAACTTGGGTTCATAATATAAATGTAAGAAAATGAAATTACAGGAGACATAGAATATCATTAAATGTGTGAGATTCATGATATAAAATGGAAAATTGATGTATATACACCTGAAAAATAAATTTAGGTTCATAAAGAAACATGGGTCTCAACGAAGGAAATTGAGACATAACTATTTTACCAATTTGGTAGCTTTTGAAACTTAAACCCCAGGAAAACAATTACATAATCTATATGTAAATACACATAAATATACGAATATGAATAATTGAATACATATATGGGAAGTATAAACCTCACAAAAATGAAATGGGTTCTTAATAAATCATGTATCTCATGAAAATACAAATTGAGATTAAATCCCCTTACATTGTGTCTTGAATCTCATCATACTCATTTCAATCCGTCTGTACAATAAAAATAATATTTTTATAAATATATTTTAGTATAATATTATTACATCTAATACCATATATGGTTTTATTTTTTATTTTTATTTCTCTTTGGTTAACAATTCAATGTTAAGGATTCACATCGGGTAATGTTCGCGTAGTTTTTCGCATGTGTGTTAATTGGTTATATATTTGGACCTTATACTTATATCATAATTTAAAAAATTTAAAACATGATTTTAATTTAATTTATATTATGTATATATATATTATAACAATCCATATAATAAATGTGTATGAAATGGAATAAACCATTCTTGAGGATGGTAAGCCATACATTCAAATGAACGTTATTTCGAGTAAATTGTTGTTTTGAATGAAAGAATGTAAAAGAAATAGATGTATATCTATGTAAATATATATATCACTGTTAAATTATTGATATTATATCAGATAAATAATTTATATTCACCAAACCCATCTATAATATATTCCATGTAGTGTATGAATGATTCACGTCGCTTTGATTGGGTTCTAGTCCACACTTCCTCAGATAATATTTTGTATTAATAAAAACTAAAAGTTATAATGATATGGGATGTGAATTAATAATTAAAGAGGGAAATTAATAATAAAAAATATATATAAAATATATAAATATTATTTCTATCATAATTCACACCTTTATAGTTAGAAAATGAGAAATGAAGAATCGTCGTTTAGCGTGGTTGTAGTTCGTCACACACATAAACAAGTATGTTCATTACCCATTTGATAGAGAATTGTCTATGTGAAGGTAAATTACATATTATAAAAATATAATATTATATTTATGATATTTTATATGTTATTCAATAATGGAAAAAAAAATAAATTTATGGGGTGAATAAGGAAAATAAAATAAAGGATCTTGAGATAAGACATTGCCTCTTATTTCGGTGAATTTTTTGGTTCGTGAACAAAGGATTGCATGAATTTAATTCATAGACATGAGGGGATCCAAGGGGGAAGATTAGGATTTGGTTACTTTATTTTGTGTCTAATCCTAACTAGTTTTAGAGGTGTGATATAGTGAGAGATGTGGTTTCCTTTTAGAGGGAGGGAAGATGCAACACTTGGCATTTTTCAAAACAATTTTGGTGTACCCACGTTTTTACATAACAAAACAAATAAAAAACAAACCAATATCAATAATATAAGGTTAATGGATTTGGAATAACAAAAAAATGGTTGTTTGAAAATTTTTTATGTCATTTTTTTTTCTTGGATATATGGTTTACTCCTTAGTTAAGTTTAATTTTACCATAATCAATGTGATTAATCATAGTTACATTCACTAATCATTATGTTAAAATTTTGGGTTGAAATTTTTAATATTATTAATTATTATAATTCCAAATATGGAATCCATTTTTCCCTATTAGTGTAACAAATTAATTTAATATTAATCCCACTGATGGGTCAAAACTTTTTGTTTTTAAAGTAAAGACATCTAAAAAAATTTATTTTCTTATACCCAATTTCAATATAAATTGATTCTAATGACCTGAATTGAATTAGTTAATAAAAATATTATACAATTAATCTTTTAATCTAATTAAAAATAAAATTTATACTTATAAATAATTTATATTAAAAAGCATTTTTGAATTAAATTCTGGTATTTTTCACTATTCATCCAAAATTGATGTTTCTTAAAAAATCCAAAAAATTCAACATAAGGTAATTTTTACCCTATTAATTCAATAATGAATATTATTTTATCAGTTAAAAATTATAAATTCTTTTGAAATAAATTTTATTATTTTTCACAAAGGACACTAAAAGTAAATCTTTTGAGAAAATAATAATTTTAAATATATAAGTGCATTACCAAAAATTATGGATCCCATCATCAATGTGGTTTTATTTACATAAAACCATTATAAAAATTATTTGAAACATAGTTATCAAAATTGATATTATAATGTCAAAAGGCTGGATTATAATTATATCATTTGAATTATTATAATAGTTTAATGAAAGTTTGTAGAAACTCACTTTTGCATGTTGTGTATACCAAGTCACTGTTGCATGTAATGCACACCTAGACACAAGAAAACCATAGTTTTCTATGTAGCGAAGCTATAATTTTTGTTATTTGTAGTTTATGATTAAAATGGTATTTCATATGATTAAATAAAAATGCAGAGAATTAATAAAAAATGATCTATTTTCCATGTTATGGGAAATGAAAAATTTTAAAAATGTTAAATAAAATAAAAAAAATATATATATGTGTTAAGATCACAATAATAATGGATTATTAAATGGGAGTGGGAAAGTTTCCTTCAAAATTCAATGATGTTGAATCTTGATTTTAACAATATTTGGTGTGATAATGGAGTCATTCAACTCGGATACGGAGAGGCATTTCACATCGCAAGTTAATGGTAATGATGTTAATTCCTCCAATAAACCAAAAAGTGATGTATCCTTTACAGAGGTGCTTAGTGGTGTATCAAATGTTGCCGCTTCATCTTTGAATGGGCATGTGACAACACGTTCTGGGGATGGATCAATTATGGTGAAGGTGTACCAAGATGCTCTCCACCAAAGAATGGAGCTTCGTCGCTTATCGTTTCTTGGTCGAACCTCATTTGAAAAAGGTATGAATCCATCGTAAATATATGATCTGGAATTGAGGATTGCACACTACTCAGGCTTCCCTAAATGGTTTCTTATACTACTAGGTAATGGGTTCTATCACAAAATTCATGAGTAGAAATAGGACCTAGAGTTAGTTTGGATAACTAGAAACCTTATCCTAATGTTGGGTTTGTTGAGCCTGTCAGAATGAGACGCAAATTTAAATCCATTCATGAAAAATAATTCTATGGTATAGTTTGGGACAAGTATGTATGGGATGACATGGGTCTACTAGTATCCAATGATTCTGAATGACCAAGTTTCAAACATTGGAACTCCTATAAAAATTGACCATCACACCTTAAATGGTGATCTTGGTCTCTATGAGCATGTTATAATCGAGATCAGTACGGATCAGTAGCCTTCTAAACACATTTTTCAAGATGTGAATGATTATCAGTTGGAGATTAATTATGAATTTAAGAATATGGCCAAATTCTAAAAGCACTACAAGATGGAGGGACATTAATTCCAGTCATGTTGTGTTGTCAATAAATTGGTGAATCCAACACCAACCACTCTAATCTGTAGGGAAGTACCACGAAGTAAGAGAGGCATACAGAAGGAAAAATATAATGTGAAGGCTCAGGAATCGTTATGGAACATCAAAAAATGATTAGATATTGGACCTTCATGGGAAAAAAGGTTGAAGAAGAATATAGTCAGAATACAAATAATGATTTACATGCTAAATTTTCCCGTGTTGTAAATGAAAGAACTCTGGTTGAGTTTAATGAACATATGTTGTAAATATCTCTTGAGGTGGTTGATACTGTCCAAAAATATCAAATTAAGGACTTTATTACTAACCTAATTGGTTCTGAAATGGTGTCTATATTGGATTCATTTGGGCTTCAATCAGTGATGAATGGTGACTCTTATTCTCTTGAGGTGGGAACAGTGAATGAACATCTCAATATGAACACTTATAAAATTGGTGAATCCACAATAACTAATATGCATGACCTGAAAGATCACTCCTAAATTAGATCTAGCATGGATAATAGGGGGAAATGTGTGGATGCAAATGAAATTAAAGAAGAAACACCAAGAATATTAGCCATAATTTTTGTGAATTAAGGAGTCATGACCTGTAAAACAATGTCAAAATGCAATTCCTCATTTGCCAATGTCTAGGAATAGCCAACTCAGACACTGAAGTTTCTTTTAGAAATTTTGCAGGAATGTATAAACCTAACATAATTAGAGTTTCTGAACCCAATATGAACTCTAAAAAACTGGGAAATTTGTTCAGCAGGAGAGGGTACAATATTCTGTGCACAAACAGGGATGTTTTAACACCTGATGAAATTTTGTTACATACACATAATAAGTTATACTCCATAAGTATTTTTGATTCAGGAAAATCAAATTATTTCAGGCTGCCTTGTGGAGGGTCGAAATCAACTATTATTATCCATTATATATTCTTAAAATAACTACCTTTATAAGAGGCATTTATGGGAGAAGATTCAGAGCCTAGAGGGAACTATTTTAGATTCATGTAAGATCATGGGTGATTCTAATGCCATTATACATGGAGATGATATAATAGGTCTTGTAACAAATAACACTTCTATAAGAGAGTTTAGAGAGTGTATTAAAAGAACAATAATAGTGGAAATTAACCACAGTGGAACTAAATTCACATGGTATAGATGATATATAAATGGTAAGAGGGTGAGAAGAATTTACAGGTCTTTTGTGAATCATGTTATTCTTAATTCTTTGAAATCAATATCATGTCATACCCTTACTAAACTAAAATATGATCGACATCCTCCTATGATAAGTCTTTTTGGGAATGAATGAGGGAAGGTGTTTCCTTTCAGGTTCAACTGTGCATGGGGTTCTCCTCTAGAATGCTCAAAGATTGTTGGAGAGATTTGGAATTCTACAAGTGGTATGGGAAGTCAATTTTCATGAATTTACAAGTTTAGAATGCTTAAGATTAAGTTGAGAAAGTGGAGTAAAGTCAAGTTCAGATCATTGAATACTGAAATTGAGACCCTTGAATGTCATATTCATGAAAAACATGAAAATACTACTAAATCCAATTTTTTAGGAGACTTACAATATGAGGTTGACTTTTCTATTAATCTAAAAACTCTTCTCATGATTAAGGACATCATAAAAATGATATCTTAAATTTTAGGTGGCTTGAAGAAGCAGGTAGAAATACCTATTTCATTAATGCCTTCCAAAGGTTCAGAAGAGTGAATAGACCCCTTGGTCTAATTATGGATGGAGAAAAAATTCGGGAGAGTAGGGAGGATCTTGTAAATCATATTGTTACATTCTATAAAAACAATTTCAATGGGAAAACATGGAATGAAACTATTAAAGACAACATCATCCTTAAATTAATTACTAAGAAGGAAAATATATTTCATACTTCTATTCCAATGGATTTTGATATCAAGGAAGTAGTGTTGGGGATCCAAAAAGGAATCTCTCATGGACTTGATGGATTCACAAATTTTTTATTTCAAACCTATTGGGATGTTATTCAGAATGAGGTGTGTATGCTTGTTAAACATTTTTTCGGGGGTGGGAAACTCCCTCCAGGGATTAATTCTCATTTCATTTCCCTCATCCCTAAGCTGGAGAATTCTAGTGAAATGTTCCAATTAAGGCCAGTTGGTCTGGTGAATACAATTCACTAAGTCATCACAATGATCATAGAAAATAGACTTGCTCAGGTCCATGAGAAAATTATATCATGGAACCAATTTGGATTGGTCAAAGGTAGGAACATAGAATATTGTCTTCTCACTACTTCATAATTATCTAATCTTCTCCAGAAAGCATCGTGAGGATAAAATGTGGCTCTTAAACATGAAATTTGAAAGGCTTTTAATATGATGGACTGGGGAATAATCTTACATGTTTTACATAGATTTGGATTTACTGCGGTGTTTTTTAAATGGATTGAAAAGTTGATGGAGTTTGTGCACATCTCCATCTAAATTAATGGGTCACCAGAGGGCTATTTCACTTTTTCGTGGCATGTGAGTTAGGGGTAACCCATCTCTGCCATTATTTTTGCAATTACAAAAGATTATTTGACCATAATTCTCATTGATATGGTGGGAAAGGGGAAGCTTTCCACTATTAGAGTGGCTAGAGGTATCTCTTCCTCATATCATTTGTCTTTTGCTGATGATATTGTGATTTTTATACAGGGTGATAGGAAAAACATTGATAATATCAAACTGGCTATACTACATTATTAGAGTGTCTTAGGGAAATAAATTAATTGGGGGCATGTCATTTATTTACTTTGGAAAAAGGTTTCCTAATTCAAGGAAGACTCAACTTACCAATATGATTGGTCTTCTGGAGGGATCTCTTCGATTTATTTATCTTGGAGTTCCATTTTTTTTGGTGAAAGCCTAGGGATTCGCACTTTTCACAGGTCCAAAACAATGTCATCAAAAATATTTCCTCTTGGAAGGGAAAGTCTCTTTCATTGGCTGGCCATGTTTGCCTTAGTAAACATGTAATTACTTCGTGACTAATATATCCTTTAATGGTGTACATGTTGTGAGCATAATTCATTAATCCTGTTAACTCGTTGATGATGATATTTTATTGGAGTGGAAATTTGATGGAAAGGAAACCCATCACAAAAATGTAGAGAAAAGGTTGTCTTCCTACTAGGTAGGGATTGCTGGGCATCGAGAACCTTAGTTGTTTCAACCAAGAACAGTTGGCCCAGTTTTTTTGGCACCTAATTTATAAGCAATATTTCTCCCTTCATTTTTATAATAATATGATTATTTCAAGACTTAACTTACAAATTTAGGGTTATCTTAACTCTTCTATATGGTCTGGATTGTGCTATGTTTTCCAAAACATAATGAGGTTCCCATGTTGGATTGTTAATATGAACTCTTCTCTTTAGTAATGGAATGACAATTGGACTGTAACAACTTTTATTTAGTGAATTAATGTTGAGGAATGCCTTACTAACTGATGTTTCACTATCAAGGAGCATCTTGAGCATATTGAGAACCTTATAGAAGATATTTCCTCAATTATTAATGATTTTGATTTCATTAATTAGGAAGACATGCAGTTATGTGAAGGGTCATCGAGTGGTGTGCTGAATTCTAAATCATTCCATAAGAACTTGTTGAAGCACGATGACAACTAGATATGTGATCTGAATAAAAAATGGTTACTTCCATCCATATTCACATTCCTTTGGAGTCTTTTTGAAAATATAATTCTAATGGATGATGTTTTTTAGAGGGATGGGATATATCTGTTCTTTAAGTTTGTATTCTATCATCATCGTCAAGAATATTTTGACCATTTATTGATTTTTTTAAATACTACTTCCTCCCAATGTAAATCCATTCTCCGCACATTTGAGATGCATCCTCCCAGTGCTTTTTCAATTCATGAGTTCCAGCAGGCACTGTCTGGCGTACAAAAGTTTAAATAACTTAACACCTTTCTAAAATATTCATTTATTGAAGTCCTACACTATATTTTGAGGTCACAAAATAATATTGTGCATTAATAGGAAGATTTTCATGAATCCATGGCCCTATCATACATTGTAACAGCTATTAAAATTTCCAGCTCCATGATCAGTGATCATTACAACAACTCGGTAAGGGAGTTCATGATTTTTGGGTGGTTGTAGGTTTCATTGTCCTTCCCCATGCCAAGGGGAACAATTGAGGTCATATGGTCTCCCCCTTCAATGAATGGTTGAAATTTTATACAGATAGGGCATCACAAGAAATTCAGGACCATCATCTTTTGGAGTGATTTTTAGGGATTCCCAGGGTGATGTGGTTGAGTTTTTTTATGGTCATTGCGGACATGCTACTGTATTGAAAGCTAATATTCTCTAATTTATCAAAGGGGTTGAAATTTTTTATCAAAACCATTAGAGAAATATATAGTTTGGGTGTGGTTAATTAGAACTCATGTTGAAGGTTAGGGTGAACTAGTCCCAACTATAATGGAAACTGACCGGTAAATGGATCAACTACCTGAAAAAACTCTCAAACAAGAATTACTTTATCAAGCACACATTTTGGTAAGGGAATTATATTCCGTATGGGAATTCCAACAAATGTATTTTGGATGAAGGATGCAGGAAAAGGAAAGATGTTCTTGAGGACTTGATGCATTTTCTAGTTATGGGTAAATGTAAAATACCTTCCTTCTGTATTGTGTAACTCTTTTATTTTCCAATATTATAGCCTCTATGCTCTAATTTCTCAAAAAAATATCCAATTTTATATAAAAAAATTTATAAGGATGGTTACTAAATAAATATTATGTTACTAATAAATATAATGTATCTCTTAAGTTAAAATTCCAAATATGTGAAGAATATTATCAATATAAAAACATAATTAAAACATTCATTCTTCAAAAATGAAATCTCATATTTTGAATTATATTCTATAAGTCAATATATGTGAAAAACTCTAGAAAATATGACATGAACCTTAAATGATCTAACCAATATCATTTTCACCAACACTATCCCATAAAAATATCACTATAATCTCAACATTGGAAATATATTAAGCCATAACCTACCACAATGATGTGTTTTTAAAGATTTTCAGCTTATCACTGAATCAAATTTCTTTGTCATTAGTAAAATTCCTCATATCCTTTCAACTAATTTAAGAAAACATATTTTAGTACAATCTTAATGTTCTCCATGATTATTTTAGCAGGATTATAATGAATTAAACACATTTAAATCATATTTTTTTTATCCAAATATACAAGAACATTAATAATCCATCATTGGTGGTATTAAGAATATATTGTTAAAATTAATCCATTATCTTCTTATAAGGAATATTCGCATGAATCATTATTCTTTTTTTTTATAATTCCCCATCTATTTAAAGTAAAATAATTGACAATTTTCAGATTTCATCATTTTATTGTTTTCATGACCATTTTTTACTTTTTCAACATAGTTAAAGAAAAACCAATTTATATTTAATCATTTACCATGGTGTTTCCAATCAATAGTATCACAAATTTTATTACCCTTAAATAATATCATCCATTTATACAAATTTTTCTCTAACAACCTACTCTTCTTTTATTTTCTCTTTATGTCATAAGACACAGATAATTCATTCACTATCTCGATATAACATGATATTATATACATTTATGATGAAAATGTTTTTGATACTAGTTCCCTTCAAAAGGTTATCTTCACACCATCAATGCAATAATCTATATTTCTCTTTAGATTATTTTAATTGATACATTATTCATTCCGTTCAATGGAAACTATTTCCAAAATATGTAATACACTGGAATAGATCATACCATTAAGAAACATAATATGTAATCCCAAAACCATTGAATTAATTATTTTAAATTAAAACATTTATATATATATAATCTCTTAATCAAAATCATGGTTTCATTGGTAATATCATTATATTGTACTCCTTTATAATATTTTTAATTAAATTCTGATTCATAATAAGAATATCTCATGAAATTGTAAAAATAGGGGCGTAGTATAGATTGTTGTCATGCACTAGGTGATAATCGAGTCAAGAGAAATGTTCCCTTTTATGAGTTATTACCCTTAAATAATATGTTCCTGAAATAAGTACACTTGTAGTATCTACACATTGATCTTATCTCAATGAAAAAACACATAATCTATTCCATATGAACACATTAGTTTTCTCTTTTATACACATCATCAATTTCTATCATAAGGATATGTTCGGAAATACATGATTTCGTAAATCGAGTCATGATCTTTTCTACTAAAATTAAATTTTTAACAAATATATAGACAAAAACCATAAACGAATAAAAAAATATTCTTACTTTATTTAACTATCATAACATACAAGGAATCACATCTCAATAGTCCAAATTGGTTATTAGTTTTGGTAAAATAGACACATAATTAAAATTCATATTAATGGAAAACCAAAAATAAAGATTGTGTTTTCATTGAGATCACTATTATTCCTCACAGAGTATCCGTGGATATAAATCAGAAAACACATCCTACTATCATAACTAAAATAAAAGAAATAAAGGGATGATCTCAAATTCTCTGTAATATTAAGCATATAATGGATTATAATGATAAATAAGGAATAATAATTATGAAACAGTAAATAAATATAAGATATTACAATTAAAAAATATCCTTTGTATAATATAATGAAGGAAATCAAAATCATACATTAGAGGCCTTGGGGAATGAAATATAAATAAATGGTAAATTATTAATCGAATGAAGAATCTAATTTGTCTCATGAATCCAACAAATTCATCATGGGGTTATAGCGGGCCCTGACGATCACTTACTATGTTCGATTCATTATTCATATGAAATGAGTGAAAAATAATACACATAAAAATTCATATTCTTACATTAATATGAAATTTGAATACTTTCCCCAATCAATTAACATTATTACAAACTTTTTAGAGTATAATTAATTATATTAACATAGTACATCTTGTATAAAACTAATCATAATTTATCTAGAGAAATAATAAAATTAGTGTTGTTTAAGTAGATCCACTTTAAAAAAAATTTACAAAATGAGTGACTAATTAGAGGTAAACTAATTAGTAATGATCAATTGGAACATATATTGAGGAAAATAATTTTTTTAAAAATCTTTGTTTTTAATTTAAAATGATAAATTTCATAAAATATTAGATGCACCCATTTAATTGAAAACACTTTTTAAAAACTAATAATTTCAATAATATTGGGAAAATGTTTTATTTTATAAAACCTCGTAAACATGAAATTGATGTTTCAAATGAATGATGTTCATGATGGAATGAAATTTTATACATTCTATATAATTTAAAAAGAACATTCATTTTGTACTGTAAAGTGGTTAGAAAACAGCCTTATTCATAAAATGAAAATATTGTTCCTTTAAAACCATTTTGTAAAAAGTACATCATTGTTAAAAATATATATTATAAATCATTTTGAGAGTGCCAAAAAAAAATGAATACGTTTTTATTAAAAATGTTTTTGGATCGAAATTTTTTTTCGATATATTATAAAATAATGTTATGTTTTCTTAAAAACAATCTGTTAATAGTTTTATGTAACAAATAGTTCAAAAATGTTACTATTACATGAAAATGTTCATGAATAACATGGGGGGATGAAATAATGTTGAGTTTAAGATAGAAACGTCATATAATTATCTAAATGGGGACATAAACAGAAAATCTAGAATAGTGATTATATTTTGAAATAAACTCTTACAACTTTGGAAACATTTAAATTGTATACCCCCTAAATAAAATTACATCAATTGAAAATATAAATACAATTAAGATAAAATGATTCAATACCTAACAAAATAATTGTAAAAAATATACACAACATAAAATAAACTATGTGGTAGATATAGAATATATATCATGGACATAAGAGTGGGAAGGAAACCCTTACTTAGGTCTGATTTAATTCATATGGTTCAATACCTCATTAATTAAGATAAATATCCTTTGGATCTCCTATTAAGGGAACTAGTGAAGGAATTGTGTTTGGGATAGAATCTATAGAATATGTATTGGAATTTTTGGGATATATTTTTTCATGTTGTTTTCTTGCCAATGGTCTTGAGGAATTTGAAGAAGTGGGGGGATGTAGTTCCCTTTTATATCTGGGGAAAGGAAACGCTTTTGGAAATTATATGGGAGTATCTCTTTACAATCTAAAATGATGAATAAATTTACATGAAAAAAGATTTCGAATAAAATTAGGTTAGAATTTTGGAATGAATGATTTTTAAATATGGATATTAAATACGATTTTGAATATTTGGATTGTCATTTAAACCCTTATCTTCATAGTTTAACCCCACAGTAGACCAATTTTTACCTTAACCGTTGGAATAAAATATTACTATTTTTTCTTTTCATTTTGATAAAACAATATTTTGAACAAAGTAGATAATATAGAATATTACAATTCCAAATATAAAATCCATTTTTAAAAATTCAATTCATATAAGTGAAAGAATTCAATTTAAAATTATACCCACATAAGATATGAAAAAACTGGTTTTCAAAGGGAAAAATCTCATAAGTATAAAATGATTTAATTTAAATATTAAATTGGAAAAAGATTACAATTACCCAAATTAGATAAATTCTAATATAATTGTTCTATTTTTTTAATTTATTAACAACTTAAAATATTATTTATCAATTTAAATAATTTTACAAAATGACCTTTTTTAGTTAAAATCATGATGTTTCAATTTTCATTTAAAAGTGAAACATTTCAGATAAGAAAATCAACATTTGTTGGTTTTGTTATTATGATTTAAAAATTTATATTTTAAAAATTTATTTAATAAATTTTCAAAAAAAGTAGTTATAAATTATTTGTGAAATGTTCGACTAAACTACATTTTAGAAAAAATATTGTTTTTATGAAAAAAAATCTCTTAGATTATACTAATTCATATTTTATATCAAATAAATAGATAAATATTTAATTAATTTTAAACATGTATAAAAAATTCATGACCTAGTCAGTACTATTACTAACCTCAAATATAACCGCTAAGTTATAATGGTTATATTTTAATTATTATATTTTAATTGAGTATTATGTTTTTTTAAACATGGTGTTTACTTTATCCCAAGCTATAAAAGTGGTTGAATTTATTTATAATGGCATGTATCATGAATTTTCATGATGTTATATTATATTCTAGTATTTTTTTTGTTTCATTCATATTATCCAACATCATGTTAATATTTTAAACAAATTAATTGTTTTGCTTTCACTATTTATTTCTTAAATAAGCTCTTATCTTATACAAAAAAAATCCATTGGAAGCTTATGGTAATCATTTTAAATATATAACATCAAATGAGATTTCATTATTACAAAAAACATATATAAGGGTATAATAAATTATAAAATTGACATGAACATTAACTAATGGTTGAAGTATATGATTTTTATAAAGCTCGTTAATATAAAAAACTTCGCTATGGTATGGAGAATAAGTGTTCCATAATTATCATGATTCACTTCATCAACTTCATTTACATAAGAAATTTATTTTACATTTTTCTAATGTTTTTTATGTGTATTATCATTTAAATTTGACCATTGTTTGGGTTACTGATTCACATAATGCTAAAACTCTTTGAAAGTGAAGCACTGAAGTGTGGGTTGTGCATTTTGTGGACCTTTCTCTCCATTTACTTAAATTTATAAATCCATCTAAACACATCGATATTAATCTACTCATTGAACTTACTTTCCAAATTTTGAACATTTATAAGTCCATTTAATACAATTTCTATGATGTTTCCTTTCACACATCGAGCATAATGGAATTTTCATCATTTTTTTATATAGTGTCTTGATTATCCCATGAATTTCATCATTCATTTCTTATGAAAACCAAGTTATTGATGGGAAATCCCATTTACATTTCCACCTTGATAGAAAAAAATAATTTCTCTATTTCTACAGATGTCCCATATGGATAAAACCATTCAAAAAAAAGGTTTTATATAAATGAATGATTGATAAACCTTACATTCTAGTTGTATGATAAAATGATAAGTGTTCCTCTGATTCCTTTTAAAATTTTCCTCACACCTATCAATGGATTCATTGTCTATTTATTTTAGATCAAGAATTTCATTTTCCATTTTTATATAAAGAATACATGTGATGTAATTATTGAATAACAATCTCTTAAACTCATCCCAATACATGTAGTGAATTTCAACATTATGACTTGTATTATTCATAAGATTCCTCTATTTATCGGAATATTCAAAAAAATAGAAATTCAAAATGAATTTTTAGGAATAATTTTCAAGATCATAGAATATATCATTTAAATTTTTGCAATAATTTAGTTGTAAAATGTGGCTTAACAGATCCACAAAAATAAGGTGTGTAGATTCCCATGAAGGGAACAATAGAACAGCGTCCCCAAATGTGTTCATTTGAATGTTCAACAAGGAAAATATCCTAATATTTTTTTCTGAGAATATAAATATGATTTTTCATTCCATATCCTATGAAATTTAATTTCTCTATAGTAAAATCTTAATATTTTCTATTGAATTTTTCCTTAACATAGTTCCTTTGGGTTCTATCCATGATAAAAAAAAATCAATGTTTTATAATAGTTATTTATATAGGGAACCACATAATAATGAAAAATTAGTTATAATAACTCTAAATAATTCCAAATAATTTTCATTTTATGAATTATTATTCTTATCCTAAGTCATTAATGGTAATTATTCATGTCCTTAATGATGGTTCAGAAAAAAATGTGAATTTCAAAATGATATACCCATAGATTGTCAAACTAGGTGCACAAAAAGGAACATTGTCACCCACCATGTGATAATAAATTCCATATCAACATGCCACTTTCAATGTTATCACCCCTTGGTACCTCTATTGTAAATATATAACAACTTTTATTATAAATATAGTGCTCTAAAACCACAGACTCTATCCTTTACAAAAATTCAATGACATTTTCCTATACTTCTACCCATCATTAGAAATATGATTAGATATACACAAATATGTATCCTTATAAATATCGATCCAGATCTCAAAAAAAATTACCATCCATCTTTTTGAATGTCATGTTAGTTTTCTTATAATAAAAACTAAAATGACTAAAAATTATCAGCCATAAATATTATATCTTAAAAAATGGATATTCATTATTAAACATAATAATCTGCTCCAAAATTATATAGGTATACTTACTTTAGATACAAGGAAATTTAAAAATTCCCATATGTGAGTTATATTATAAACTATTTTGTTCCTAATAACTTTAACCCATCTTAGACACCTCACACATAATAACATTCAACATATACTGGTGAATGGAAACATAAGAAATGGTGATATTAGATTCTCAGAAATGGTAAGAAAGGGAGATATCAATATATCATTATTAAACAATTATGAGAATAGAAACATAGCATTCAAAACCATACCGAACATATCATAAATCATAAACATGACTCATTCCTTGATTTATGGTCATTCATTAGACGTAAATCACAATGGAATCAATGAACATAACCCATGATAACATTATATTGTATTAAAATTTTTATTTTTGGAATACTCATAAGAATTAATCATCATTTCCTTAGTTGTCAAGTATAATCCCCATGCATATCACTGGGGAATGTATTCACTCCTTAAACAAACATAGAAGTCATGTTTCACTCACAATATAATCATATTGGATAGTGTCCCTAACCGAACAATGTTCACTCCCCATTATTTTCATATTTTTTTTCTATAGATATTAATATTTACCCAACACATTAGATGGTGATATAAGTCCCACTATTCGTGGAAATAATGTAACCATCATTCATTTTTAAAACATAAACAATATATTTTGTTATAACATAACCAATTTCATATAATGAAAATCATTCAAATGTGGTCCATAATATCCTAAATCAATCATTATATCAAAACCAAAAAATATGGGATTCATAAGAATTTCTCATTGAATAATATGCTGAAAAGAAATTGGTTTTAGAATAATTTCATAATTTCATCAAATAATATCGGGTGGAAAAAGAATATGGTTTCATAATAATATTATAATCATATAACTCTTTTATTAGAAATAGGTTAAATAATTTCATTTTAATCATAAAAATAGTCCATCCATTGAAAGAAAAATAATTACCAATGGATCATATCCACAGTAATAAATAAGTAAGATAAAATTATGTCACTATAGATGGAAAATATGTTTGAAATATCAAATGGATATTTCTATTAAGAGAATTCGATTTCTGATTGGGAAAAAATTAAAACATAATTATTTTTTCAAAATACATTTCTTTAAAAAAAACCATTGAAATTTATATTGTAAGATTTAAAAATCATTTAAATCAATTCATACGGAAAATATTATATCCACTTTCATTTTTTTTAAACATACAAATCATATGAATTTTTTTAAATACTTTTCCTTGAAAATATTCATTGAAACGCATTAAGAAATATATTAAATAATGAGTTTTTCATGATGACAAATATTACTATTAATGCCCCATATATTAAAATTTTGATTCATTTCACATTTTTATTAATTTCCCAATGGGAATTTTTTGGGAAAACAGTATGAATAATCCTGTTAAAAAAATTGTAAAAGTGAATAATGGGTAAATATTCCTATAAAAAATCATTTTTAGAATGTTAAAAATTTATTTAATCCCTTTTCGAAATAATTGGAATGGATAAAAATGTGGTTGTTGACTTGGAGAGAAAATAATTCAGTTTATATTAAAATTTATTTTCTAGATATTGAGTTCTTAAAGAGTGGAAAATTAATGGAAATCATATATTAAAGATTAATTAAAAATAATATTATTATTCTTGAGTTTATTGAGAGATAGATCATAATATATCATCATCTTATGAATAATCAGAAACAATCCTGTTAAAAGTTGACATTGTACCTTAAACACGTTTCATATTTGATAACACTGAATCAAAAGTAAAATATAGAGAGATCATAAAATTTATATGTGAATCCAAATAAATTTAATGATTTTAATCAAAATATACATTAATGGGTTGTAAATACACCACATAAATAAAATAAGTAATGAATATGGTTTATGTCTCAATGAAAATAAATGTGAGACATAAATCCCATAGAATATGCCTAAACATCCATATTAAATGATTAAACATCCTATATCATAAATATATGTTTATTATAAATATATTACAGACCCATAAATACACATATCATATAATATTTGATTTACTTGGGGAATTTTATTACTCATTTATTAAAAATTCCATTGCAAATTTGCGTTTTTTGAAACAATATTTTTTTTATTGTATGTTTTTATTTTTTATTTCTCATCCTCTTACATTGATCGTGCTTAAAAAATATTAGTAAATATATCAACTATAAAAATATAATATTTATATTAAATATATATGTATTTATAGTAGTTCATAAAATTTAGACCTTAACAATAAAATATACCATTAATGAAGATGGTATGTCACATATATGTATTAACACTTATTCTAATTTAATAATGGATTGAAGGATATTAGGGTATATAATATATTTCCTTTATAGAATAATGTTTTGTTAATATATATCACATTTTTCATTAAATATATCCTTATTATCTTTCAAATAAAGAATGATTGAATCAAATCTCTTCAGTGGGGGGGAGGGGTAGTCCAGTGTACACATGAATGACGTTACCTTATCCCCCACATATTCGAATGAATAATTGTATAATTGGAATATTAATTACATAAGTATATATACATTAAAAATGTCATATATATTCATTTAATATATCCTTATTACCATCCATGTATAATAGAAATGAAAATGACATCACATCGGTTCATGATGTAGTAGTCCACCATACACAGATGTGAAGTTATTATTTTATAATGGGTTGGCAGTTAAGTAAGTGATTTTGGTAGTTCTTTGTTGAACCAATGGGTTTTGAAAGTCTAAATATTAGAGGATAAAAGGTGAGATTTCATAACCGAGGTGAGTGGAATAATCATAATTTTTGAAAGGAAAAAAGGACTACCCATGTTTCTCAAATACCTCAATGATCCATAATGAGTAATGGATGAACCATAGAGGTTATATTGTAGAAACATGTATTTAAAATAGTTTTTTGACATCTTTCAAGGAAATGTAACCACTTTTAATATTATTTTACTCCCTTGTAATCCTATTTTCACCTCAACCATGATTATCAATTTTTTTGACAAATAATATTCAAAATTTTAAAAAATAATGTTTATCATATAAGAAATTATAAATAATGTTTATTTATAATAAATAATTTATTTTTATAAATTGTATTCATATAAGAGAAAAAAAGTAATTTAAAATAAATCCCTCAGATATGGCGTGAATTTGGTTACAAAAGGGAAAATGTTCAAATGTTTTAAAAAAATTATATAAAAATTAAATATGACATTGATTCCAGTAACCTAAATTGGATTAATAAATATGTAATTCAACTAATTTTACATTATAAAAAATATTCAAATAATTTGTAGCTTTATAAAATCATTAATATAAATGACAATTCATAAATAGATCATCCATTTTCACTATTCATTTAAAAAATTATCCTCTTATAAAATACAATAATATTTACCCTAAGGTTATGTTGACATGATGATTTAAAGAATGAACTTAAATTTTCAAAACATATATTTATTAATTGGACAAATGTAATTCTAAAAATAATCATTTATAAGGATATAAGAGAACTTTTTAGAAAAATATATATTATAAGTGTAAAATCATATTTTTATCATGTATATATATATATATTCTATAAAACACATAATATCAATGTTAAATAGAATGTATAATATAGAAATTTAATTAAAATCACAAATAAAATGTTTTTTTTCTATTTTTTTAATGTAAAATGTATTTTGGCGTATAAAAGATTTTTTTAGAAAATGAATTCCTTTATTTTCATTTAATTTTTTTTCACATATAATTATTTATTCACTAATAAATTCATTGTATATACATGTTCCAACAATATATTTTAAATTTTTAGATAATATTTTTCATATATTCCATTTCCATCCGTTGTGAGATAATAAATAAAAAATAATATAATGTTGTCTATCATAGAAACTCGATATTTCATGTAATAGAAGATTAAAGATGTGTTGAGTATAAGGAAAATTGTCAAAAGATTTAATTTATATGAGAAAAATATCTTAAAAATTATTTTGGTGTTATAACCAACCCTTGAGCCTTGATCATTATGGTAGACCACCCTAAATGAATAAATTATATTGTGTCATAGAATTCATACTTGGATGGCCCCATTTTCTTCTTATATTTGAATTTTCCAAAAGGAAGTATCACTATGAATCATATTGTGGAATAGTTTTTTCCCATGGACTTCATATTTGGATTACTATTGAAACATTTTAGTTGTATAATTTATTTGATATTTTTCCTCGATTTTATTAGTTATCATTGAATTATGACTTTTCATAGATATATACAATTTCTTATGACTAAATATGAATTTCAATGATATTGTTATTATAGTATTACTTGAGTGAGACTTTTATTCCAATGAAAAATTCCTTGGAACGGATTATATGGTACATTGGGATAAATTAATTATAAATGACTATGTGATGTTGGACATAATAATCCAAATCGTTATTTGATATCATTGCACATTCCCATTAAAGTTTTTTAGATACGTGGATAAATATAATTACTAAAATTATGGGGCATGGAGTTTATACCATTATTTAAATCTTTGTACATGGAATTTCACACTGTTTGACATGTTAATCATTCCAATTATTAATTGGTAATCATTGTAAATGACTCGCCACACCCCTAAAAAATTTTATGGATTTATTTCCATAATTTAATTATAGAAACATATAAGAACATCTTAATATATATGGATTCTATGGTATAAAATAGGGTCCCACATGATTAGTTATGCACAATGGTGTTTGGGATTATATCCAAGGATCCATTTTTCAACATCATTTTTCTCATGTAAAATGACATCTAGTGTAGGTAAAATATTTATGGTCATCCATGTATTGAATGTGGAACCTAACAGTGACATGGTATATATATATATATGTACTCACATCTAATATACTTTAAAAATGCATAGTTTTATATTGAATTTATGGATATTTATTATAAAAATATCATGGTGGAATACTAGTTTTTACGCACACCTGGTTGGGGTTGTCGATTAGTAGCTACAGTAATATCTCAATTTCTAGATAGGACATGACTAGTTCTTCATATTAATATAACCATTGGACTTGTACAAGGAATGGGATTTCTCCCTAGGTACTTATTTTTTCTATCTTCTAGATTTGGATTTTTTATTTATTATATTTTTCCACACATATTTCTGTATTTTTTTATTTATCATGTTTATATTGGATTCCATGTTCATTTGAGAAGTGAATTTTCCTACATATATGATTTTTTAATAATTATACTATTTATTATACATTTTATTTATTATTAATATCCCCTACCATTGATTTATTTTTTTCATTCCTATGTATTTCAAATTGATCTGTTGGGTAGTGTATCAAGACTATACCATCATTAGACCATCACAGCTAGCCGGCAGCATAGGTGTATGGGGAGGTGTGAATGGGGTCACATGACACTCAAGGTTAGATTAATTCTTATTGTATCATGCTCTGGATGTTAAAAAGTGGTTTTGGATCTTTCAATTATTGTATTACAATTATTAGATGGTAAATTAGAGTCTAAGAATTTTATTATCATATTAAACATCTCGTGCCTCGATCTGGACAACCCACACAGAGTGTAAAGATTACATATTCGGGGATGGTATTGTTCTTCATGAAGGTACATTAAGATAGTTTATTATTATTTCATATTGAGTGATTGATGTACTTTTCTATTGGTTATAAATATATGGGATTTACCTATTTTCCAATCAAATTAAGAGATAAGGCTGGTTGATGTGACATAATTGGAAAGTAGATATTCGCATGCCAAGAATATTCCATGCCATGTAAATTACAATGTTTGATTACTTAATAAATTCTTGTATGTTCCTTGGGTGACATATGATTTCTTTCTTTAACATTCATTTGTGATTATTGTGTGTATTAATTGGTTAATTAATGTTTTTCATCATCATAAAAAGTGTTTTCCATATATCATGACAGTGTCACCTAAACTACCCAATTATGGCATGTTTGATCCTTGAACAATTTGATACAGGAAATGAAAAGATAATGTTTTTCAATTAAATGGATAAAAATTTCACATAATAATTATTAGGGGCATATATAAATTTTGAATATTGATCCATATAATTTACCCAAGGATAAAGGATGGTTCTAGTAACAAGAAATGCCAATGGAAAATTTTAAATCATATAACATTATAAGTATGTAATGATAAAGAAACCTAACTAGACCATGATATATATATATATATATATTTGTAAAATTAATAGATTATAAACCATAAATTAAATGGTTAATATGTTTACTATTTTGGAACATTAAATTTTAAAGAAATATTTTTTAAAAATTAAGTCAAATTATTACTTATGTGTTTCATATAAATGGCATGTTAAATAAAAATTATAATGGATAATACCTCTATAAATTGGTTTCTTATGATCTATATAAATTAATCCCTATATTATTTACTGAGACCATGTGTTTAACACCATTAGTAATTATGGATTAATTTGTTTTGAATAAAATAAACAAGGTTGATGGATTGAAATGCACACTACACTATGTTATGCTTTCATTGTACAAAACCCAAATTTATGCTATCACTAAAAAAACTTGATTGTATTTACATAGAATAAAAATAATTTATGTCCTTTCTTAGAAAAAAATCATGAATACTTTCAATAACTTATAATCACACAAGACTGACATTTACCACACTATAATATAATATTAATATAGTTATTAAAAAATTATAGTTATCACCTAGCTGCTGGAATGGAAGTTAAAATTATCATTATCTCTGTTACAAAAATTTTGTTTACACATGTGAATAAAAATTTTTATTTTGGTACAAATTAATTAGATATGGGAGTAACCACTATTTGAAAATAAAGAAACTATTTTTCTAAAAAACTATTTTTTTTCAAAAAATATGTATTATCATATTGAATTAAACAAGACGTTTTCTATAAATTATTTTAAGGAAAATATTATATTTTAAATTTAACCAACTAGTAAAAATTAATATTATATTTCATCTAAACATAAGTTAATAATTAATCAAAATTTAGGAAAAAATAACATTCTTAGAGATAGTTTTATCGATGTTTAATGGAGCATATATTATAAAGATAAATTTTAAGTCTATTAAAAATTAAAATTGAAAAAAATATACCTTTTTCAAATAGAAATTTCAAAATTAAAAGTGGGTTCATTTTTTATATTTTTCTTTAACGTTTTTTTTTATGAATAGTGAATAATACAGAACATTAATTCAAAAAAAAATCATTCTTTATTTCTAAAGATAAATTATACTATAAATTCATTATAGTATATATAGATAAATTATACATCTATTAATATAGTTCAGGTCATTAAATCAATTTTTATTTCAAATTGGATAAAAAAAATTTAAATTTTGAACATTTTAACTTTTAAAACAAATTATTTCATTATATATCAAGGATTATATTATGTTATTTTCATCAGATTTTGGGATCATAATTTTAAAAATTAAATTACATAATTTGAATCATCATAATATATAATTTATAATAAACTCAACCTAATTTTAAACTAATAAAATTAGTGAAAAATGTTTAAATTAATTACAATGAATAATATATTGAAGAGTTTACGGGGGGATGATCTTTATCCTTGAGGGGTAAATGTAGTAAAAACTTGTAAAAAATATATTTTATGGAAATATTTACACCATATCATCCATTTTATCTAAAATTTTCCATTATTTATGCACATCGTGTAAGGGAGACCCCTCAATAGTATTTACATTTTTATATTTACAATAATTTCACTCCTCTTATATAAAAGGTAAATCACACCCTCAATTCATCATAATACATAATAAATTTATCACAACTACCCCCAACCAATATAATATACCATATTCCCCCAATAAACCAAGAATCCATACTTTCTTAGAATGAAAACTAGTGATATCCTGGTTGTTGAAGTTTGTGTCATAAGACCAATAGATTAAACTTTTATTGCATTATTATTGATATATTAAATTTTAATAAAACTTATTATTACATATGGATTGTTTAAATGAATGAAAATAATGTAATAAATTCATATAGTAAACATCACATTGATATGTTCATAATTGTTCCCCACTATGATGGGAATATTGATTTATGATGATGATATACTAAAATATTTTTATATGATTGCATAATATACTATGATGGGACACATAGTACAAATTATGTCAAGTGAAAGTATATATAAAAAGATTATGCTTCTTCTAATGCATATATCACTTGGTAGTCTCCAATATTGAATTTTTTGAGAATAGTATCTCTCATAAAAATTTATAATGTTTTGGTTTCCTCACATATTCCTATATATTAGAGTGTTTAATGGACATTAAAATTTAGAATTATTATTAATTCATGATATAATTCTAGTACATACATTTATTTAATAAACCATGTGATTACAGTTCATAGAGAATTTAGATATCTTTGGTGAGTTACTATTGACATGTCATTAATGAATAATACAATGAAGTATTTTTCCTTTAAATATTTATTAAAGATGATATCTTAATCCATTGATAGGAATAAAACCTTCAAATTAATTTTCGTAGGCATGTTTTATTGCCCTATTTATTTTAGATAGTCAATAAAGGACATATCGAGCATATAATTTGGTTACCTATGTAAGAATCTTCTGGATGAGATAATGTTAAAAAGGGATTATATTACTTAGTGATCGTTCGTATGTGGCTTCTGACAGTGGGGCATTAATTATTTCTCTTGCGTGCCTTGACCCATTGTTAAACAGTAATTCAAGAATTTAGGAAATCCCAACTAATTCCAATGAGAATGAATTCTATATGTTCACATAGTAAATATTTTTATTGATTTCCACTGAATTTAATTTTATATTAATTAATGGAATATATTTTATTCTCACGTACGAGAAATAATTTTATTCATGTTATAATGGTCTCATAAGTTAAATAAATATTTATATACCGCGTTTTTTTTTTAAATATGTATTTTACTTGGTGAATATTGTATTAAATATGTATTTTCAAAATTGTGAAACAAATATTTATTTTTGAAAAAAAATAACTATTCAGTTTTTTAATAAATGATAAATGATGTTGGATTGATCATGACTTGGTCTAGTGAAGAATATTATTTAATAATACTGTCAAATAATATTTGTTATCATGAAAGGTGTAACACACCACAAAAATAATTAACATATAATTACTATTATGTGGCATGTTTTATGTTAAAAGTATTAAATTTTAGTTAGTGGTCGGTATGTAATTACATATTATTTTATATTAAATCATTACATTATAAAAATAAGTCCATGTCTATTATGTAGAGCATCCAAAATTGAGAATATCTAATTGTTGAACACAAAAAATGCTCTATAAAATCCTCAATCTCTCTCCCTCTTAATAATGAGAAAAACAAGAGGTATTTCATTAATACCAATGACCGAGTGATTAATAATGAATAACGAAAGACGTTCGACATGCTAAGTTAACACTAGGATACCATGTGGGGTTACTTAGATATCATAGAAAAATGAGTGGATCAATGATAAATGGATTCTATTCTTGGATCCTCATAGTGTAATAAAGTTAATCCAAAACAGAATTTTTGTACGACCATCGTCAACCAATGAATAATGTTCCTATTCTAGGCATTAATTTATTTATATATTAAATAAATTAAATATATATTTAACATCTTAGATCCTCTCACATGGGTTCAGGCATTGATTATTAAAAAACTTAATATATCAGCCACCTCCACAAGAATCCACTATGCCATAAACCAACAAGTGTTATCAGAGCCCCCACATTTAAATTTATTTTTATAAATTATATTATTGACATCTGTACATTTGGTGTGATATTGTCATTTAAATTTATTTTTTCATTAATTTTATTTTAATTAACATGTTTTCGATATATTAATCATGCAATCTAATTATTTCATTATATTAAAGTATTAATAACAATTTATGAATGACTGACGATTCCATCAGGAAGTTACATGTCATTGGTGAGTAAAACCTGGTTACATGACATGTGGGTGGAGTGTATGTTGTATAACCACATGATTTTTATCTTGATTCGCAGATAATTAAACTAAACATGGTGATTTTATTTCAAACCACTTGTTGTCGAGGACAACATGGCACACTTCAAGAGGATACATGGTGTGTATCTTGTATGTACACTCTATGCAATCAGACTGAGTTATCACACTGAAGACATAATTGTATGTTCTGGATATACAGAAAGATAAGTACATGTTATGTTTACAGATGTACCTACTATATAGTCCATAATTTTAAGAAACAAAAATCCCATTAAATTTTAATATTGAATCATTAAAACCATATTTTATTGATTTACACATCATTGTGTTTTTGGGGAAATTTAATAATGGTTTTAAAGAATATTAAAATATCAATTATTGTATTGTAATTAATACGTATTTTTTAGGTTATCAAATTATTTCCCATGGATTAACTTGTTTATGGGTGTCAACAAAAAATATAGGATGATCATTAGGATTAATGGGAATTAATTCATTAATTAATTAAACAATTCAAGGATTTTTATTGAAAAAAATAATATATATTATCAAAATGAATGTTATCCATTTAATTTTGGGTATTTTATGCTTTTATGATAATTCATGATCCTTCCCAAGACTTGAGTATGTGTGGATTTTTGTAAATTTAATGTATGACATGAGTTTTAAATTTTTAACATTAAATTAAATGATAGCCTATGAGTCATCCCTCCCTCCATTATTATATAGGGGTTGTGTGACCATGGATATTTATATAATCCACTTTTACCAATCATTTGGTTCCCCTCACCAACATGTGACTAATATATATTTATAAATAATGGATCATCCTGCGACGTGTGGTAGAGATTAAATACAGAAAATAATGATGCTTACCTAGGTGATACAAAAGTGGACAAGTGGAATGATGTAACTCATCCCAAGACCAAAAATAAGATTTATTTCTCTTATATCAGATTTGGATTTAATATCTTCTCATTAGGTAAACTATTAGATAATAATAATTAACATTCTATATAATTATTTATATCATTCCTTCTATGGAATTATTTATTTTATGGATGCAATGTTTTGAAAAAATAAATGAATGAATTAACGTATAATGAAATAAATTAAATAAATTAATTATTAATAAGTTTTTTATCAACACGAATAATTAAGTATCTAACAAACACATAATGTTATGAAGACATCTAAATGATAATGAAGATAATTTTTTTTCAAAATAATTTAATATCCCCCAATTAAATATTAATTCTAAATAGGACATCCACTAATTGATTGATAATGATTCCATAGAACTTAGTATATAAAATAATGAATGGATTGACAAATAATTTTATCTGGGAGATAACATGAAAATTTAGGAATGACACAACAAAAAATTTATTGATTGTAATGGAAAAATTATATACAATAGAAATTTTTTGATAAATTTTGAGTAAGTCCAAGTAAATAATTTGGGATAGGGGAATACACAAAATAGATCAAGGGGGCAGCAAGTCTGTAGTCTAAAAGACTACCTACCTAATTACATTACTATGTTTTCTATGGTGAAATTGTAGATCCATATGAAAACTTATGGGGACTCAAGTAACTATAATGATAGAGAAACAATATATTCTGAGTTCAATGGTTGTGGATACTGAGACTCGGAAAAATAGTCGATGATTTAATGAAAATTAAAAAATTATTTAATTTTTTATATATCACATATTTTGTAATTATAAAATGTACAAATAATTTGATCAATTTAATTTTAGAAAAAAAATAAAATTTTATCATTCATATTATCCCTATGATTAATATTAGAGAATGATAACTTCTTAAGTCACCATAACTTCTATGATTTCTTTAGAAACTATTGATTTGTTCTATGCCACTAATGAAAATATTACATTCTAGAATCCTCAATAGCTAATCCATCAGATAAATAGAGTAGAAAATAAGATTTAATTTTTTATGAAAACTATTTGGGTGACATGGCCAAAGTTTAATGTTTGATGCTTTAATCAATTTCTAGAGAATTAATGTTGTTCCCTGAAAATATTGATACGTATATAATGTTTGAGAACCAATGTGGTCATTAATAGGAGAGAGGTAGACATGAATGGTATGATATTTCTAAAGTGATCTTTTAGATCATGCTTTTAGAGGGTGCCAAAACACGGCATCACTTAGTCATTATCATTGGATAGATTTAGATATTAAATGTTATAGGGTTTAAACCCCATATATAACTAGGAACTAAGATCATTATTACATAAATCATTTAGATATTATCTATATTTCTAGTGAATTGAGATATGAACAACCTAGAAAAGTATCTTCCAGATATTTTTAATCTTCTTAACCAATTATATAATGAATCAATGAATGAAAAATCATCAGTTCTTATGGTTATCCAAATAAATGGGAAGGAGAATATATTTAATCCCAAATCATTTAGGTATACTAACTTTGGATACAAGGACATTTAGAAATGCACATATGCGAGCTACATTATCTCTTATTTTGTTTTTAATAACGTTATCCATTCTTAGACATATCACAAAAATACCATTCATCGTATACTAGGAAATAGAAACATATGAAATGGAGATATTAGATTACTAGAAATTGTATGCAAGGGATATATCAATATATCATTAGTAAAAGTATATGAGAATAACAAAAATATAGTATTCAAAACCCTACCCAACTTATCATAAATCATAAACATGAGTCATCCCTTAATTTTTTTTCATTCATCAGATTTAAATCATAATGAAATCAAAGAACATGATCGATGATAACATTATATTGTATTAAAAAATTTAATTGTGGAATACTCATAATAATTAATCATCATTGCCTTAATAGTCAAGGATAATACTCATAAATATCATAGTTGAATGGTTTCACTCCCTAAACCTACGTAAAAGTCATGTTTTACTCACAAGATAATCCTAATGGATAGTGTCCCTTACAGAAGTATGTACACTCCCCATTGTTGTCATATTTTTTTCTATAGATATTAATATTTACCCAACACATTAAGGGGTGATATAAGTCCAGTATTTTTGGAAATAATGTCACCATTTTTAATGGTTAAAACATAACCCCCAAATTTTGTTTTAACATAACCAATATAAAAAAAATTAAAATCATTCATATGTGGTACATAAGTACATAAATCATTCATTATACCAAAACCAACAAAAATTGGATTCATAAAAATTTCATCATCAAATAATATGATGAATATAAATTAGTTTCAGAATCATTTTATTATTTAATCAAAGAATATCTGGTTGAGAAAAAGATGGTTTCATAATAATATTATAATAATATAACTCTTGTAAAAGAAATATGTTAAATACATTCCTTTTCATCATAAAAATAATCCATCCATTGAACGAATAAAAATTTTACCAATAGATTATATCCCCAGTAATAAATAAGTTACATAATATTATGTCATCATTGATAGATAATAATTATGAAATATCAAATGGATATTTATATTAGGTGTCTTGGATTTATGATTTGAAAAAAAATTAAAACTAAATGTTTTTTCTTTCAAAATCCATTTCTTTAAAAAACATTGAAAATTATATCGTAATCTTAAAAACTCATTTAAATTAATTAATGAGGAAAATATCTCATCGATTTTAATTTTTTTTAAAAACTAACAAATCATATGGAAATTTTCAAATGATTTTCCTTGAAAATATTCAATGAAAAACATTAATAAATATATAAAATAATTAGTTTTTCATGATGATAGATATTACTATTATTGACCCATATATTAAAAAATTGATTCATTTCAAATTTTCATTATAATCCCAATGGGCATTTTTTTTGGGAAAAAAATATGAATAATCCTATTAAAATACATTGTAAAAGTGAATCATGGGTGCATATTCCTTTAAAAAATCTTTTTTAGAATGTTAAAAAAAATATTCAATTTTCAAAAAAAATGGAATGAATAAAAATGTGGTTTTCAACTTAGAGAGAAGTTAATTTGTTTTAAATTAAACAATTTTTCCCAATTTTTAGTTCATAAAGTGTAGAAAATAAATGTAAATCATATATTACAAAGAAATTAAAAAGAATAATATTATTCCTGAGTTTATTGAGAGATGAATCATATTGTATCATCATCCCATGAATAAACAGAAACACTCATGTTAAAAGATAACATTATACCTTAAACACATTTCATATTTGATAACATTGAATCATAAGCACAATATAGAGAGATCATAAAATTGATATGGGATTACCAATAAATTTAATGATATGAATCATAATATACATTAATGGGTTGAATATACACCACATAAATTAAACACATAGCGAATATGGTTTATATCTCAATGAAAATAATGGTGAGATAGAAATCCCAAAGCACATGCCTCAACATCCATATGACATTGTCTAAACTTGTATATAATAAATATATGTTTATTTTAAATATATTACAGACCCATAAATATAGATATTAAATAATATATGATTTACTTAGGAAATTTTATTACTCATTTATTAACAATTCCTTGGTAAAGTTGCGTTTTTTGAAACAACTTAATTGTTTTTATTATATGTTTTGATTTTTTATTTCTCATCCTTTACATCGATCATATTTCCAAAATATTAAAAAATATATCCAATATAAAAATTTAATATTTATATTAAATATATATGTATTTAGAGTAGTCTGTAAAATATAGGCATTGAATATAAAATAAACCATTAATTAAATGGTAGGTCATATATATGCATTAACACTCATTCTACTTTCATGATGGATTTAATTCTATTATGTTAATATAATATATTTACTTTATAGAATAATTGTTTTAATATATATCACATATGTTCATTAATCATATTCTTATTTTCTTTCATATAAAGCATGAATGAATCTAATCTCTTTAGTGGGGGGGGAGTCCAGTGTACACATGAATGACGTTACATTATCCCCCATAGATTGGAAAGAATGATTGTATATTTGTAATATTAATTAAATAAGTATATATACAATAAAAATATCATATATATTCATTTAATATATCCTTATTACTATCCATGTATAATATAAATGAAAATAACATAGCATCGCTTTAGGATGTAATTGTACACCACACACATAGGTGAAGTTATTTTTTTTATAATGGGTTGGGAGTTAAGTAAGTGATTTTGGTAGTTCTTGGTCGAACCAATGGGTTTTCAATGTCTAAAGATTAGAAGATAGGGGTGGTATTTTATAACCGAGGTGAGTGGCATAGTTATAATTTTGGAAGGAAAAAAGACTACCCATGTTTATCTAATACCACAAGGATCCATAATGATTAATTAATGAACAGTAGAATTTATATGTTTGAAACCTAGAATGAAAATGGTTTTTGGTCATTTTCAAGGAAATAGTACCCCATTTCATATTATTTTATCCCCCTTGTAAACCTATTTTCACCATAACCATGATTATCAATTTTTACTACAAATAATATTCACAATGTAAAAAAATTATGTTGACCATATAAGACATTATAAATAATGTTCATTGAAAATAAAGAATTAGTTTTTATAAATTCCATTCATATAAGAGTAAAAAAATAATTTAAAATAATTCCAGTAGATATAGCCCGAAAGTGGATACATAAAGGAGAAATGATCAAATGTTTAAAATGTTTTTATATCAAAATTAAATATGAAATGGATTCTTGTAACCTAAATTCGATTAATAGATATGTTATTCAACTAATTTTATATTTTAAAAAATATTCAAACAATTTTTAATCTTATAAAATCATTAATATAAATGACAATTCATAAATAGATCATCCATTTTTCAATATTCATTGATAAAATTATCCTCCGAAAAAATTCACCAATATTTCCCCTAATTTCATTTTGATATGAGGATTTAAAGAATTAACTTAATTTTACAAAACATATATTTATTAATTAAAAATATATAATTCTATAAAAAAGTGTTCAAAAATATATAAGACAACTTTTGAGAAAAATATAGAATATAAGTGTAAAATCATATTTATTCTTACATACATGTAAATATATTCCAGAAAACACATAATATCATTGATATTTATAATTTATAATATAGAAATTTAATTAAAATCACAAAGAAAATGTTATTTGTCTATTTTATTAATGTAAAATTTATTTTGGTGCATAGAAAGATTTTTTTATTTGTAAAATGATTTCCTTTATTTTCATTTAATTTTTAATTTCACATATATGTATATATTCACTATTTAATTCATTATATATACATGTTCCAACAATATATTTTCAAATTTTAGTTAATATTTTCGATACAAGACATTTCTATCCATTGTGTGATAATAATTAGAAAATAATATAATGTTGTGTTTCATTAAAACATGATATTTCATGTAATAGAATATAAAATCAGTGTTGAGTGTATGGAAAAGTGTCAAAAAGATTTAATTTATATGAGAAAAATATTTTAAAAATTCTTTTTGTGTTATAACCAAACCTTGATCCAAGACCATTATGAGGGATTACCAAAAATGATTAAATTATATTGTATCATCGAATTTATTAGTGGATGTCCCCATTTTCATCTTATATTTGATTTTTTGAAAAGGAAGGATCACTATGAATTATATTGTTGAATAGATTGTTCCCATGGCCTTCATCTTTAGATTACTAATGAAACATTTTAGTATTATAATTTATATAAAAATTTTCATCGATTTTGTTACTAATCATTGAATTATGACCTTTCATAGATATATACCATGTCCTAGGACTAAATATGAATTTCAATGATCTTGTTATTATTGTATTAATTGACTGAGACTCGGCTTCCATTGAAAAATTACTTGGATGGGATCATAGCTACTTTGAGATAAATGAATTATGAATGATTAAGTGATGTTGGAAATAATATTGCCAATAAATATTTGAAATCATTGCACATGTCCATCATATTTTTTATATACGAGGATAAATATAAGTATTAAAATTATGGGACACAGTGTTCTATACCATTCTTTAAATCATTAGTCATGGAATTTCTCACTGTCTGACATGTTAATTATTCCAATTATTTATTAGTAATCATTATAAATGACTATCCACACCCCCCCCCAATTTATTTTCTTGTATTTATTTCCCTTATTTAATTAAAGAACTATATATTATCATCTTAATATATAAGGATGTTGTGGTCTAACCAAGGGACCTACAAGATTAGATATACACAATGGTGTTTTGGATTATATCCAAGGGTCCATTTTTTTCTAAATCATTATTCAAATGTAAAATGACATCTACTGTAGGAAAAATACTTATGGTCATCTAGGTATTGAATGAGGAACCTATGGGCGACATAGTATATATACATAAGGACTCACTTATATTATAAATTCAAATTGAATTGTTTTATATTGAATGTATTGATATTTATTATAAAAATATCATGGTGGAATACTAATTTTTATGCACACCAGGTCTGGGTTGTCGATTAGTAGCTGGAATAATATCTCAACTGTTGGTGAGGACACGACTAGTTCTTCTTATTCATATATCCATTGGACATTGACAAGGCTTGGGATTTCTCCCTATGAATGTATTTGTTATAACTTATGGAGTTGTATTTTTTATTTTTTATATTTATTTCCACCCATATTTCTTGTAATGTTTTTATATATCAAGTGTATGTTGGATTCCATGTTCATTTGAGATGAGAATTTTTCTGCATTGAATATTTATTTATCATTATAATATTTATTAGACATTTTAGTTATTATTAAGATCCCCTACCATTGATTTATTTTTTTTGTTCCTTTTTTTTAAATTGATCCATTCGGTAGAGTATCAACATTATACCATCATTAGACCCTCGTAGTTAGCCGGCAGCCTAGGTTTATGGGGAGGTGTGCATGGGGTCACATGACACATAAGTTAAGGTTAATTTTAATTGAATCATGGTCCATATGTAAAAACGTTTTTCAGGAGCATTCAATTCTTCTATTACTATTTGAATATGGTAAATAAGAGTCTATGAATTTTATTAACATATTAAACATCTAATGCGTTGATCAGGACAATCCACACATAGGGTAAAGATCATGTTTTCTAGGACGGGATAGTTCTTCATGAAGGTACATTATGATAGTTGACTATTATTTCATATTGAGTGATTGATGTACTTTTATATTGGTTATAAATATATGTGATTTACATACTTTCCAATCATATTAAGAGATGAGGGTTGTTGATAAGAGATATTTGGAATATATAGATTCACATGCCATGCATATTTCAAACATATAAATTATAATGTTTAATTACCTAATAAATTATGTATGATCCTTTAGTGACATATGATTTATTTATTTAACATTCCTATATGATTATTATGTGCATTAATTGGTTAATTAATGTTTTACACCATTGTAAAAAGTGTTTTCAACATATCATGATAGTGTCACCTTATCTATCCAATTATGGCATGTTTGATCCTTGAACAATTGGGTTCATGATATTAAAATATTCTTTTTTCAATTAAATGGATACAAATTTCCCTTAATAATTATTAGGGGCCAATATAAATTTTGAATGTTGATCCATATAATTTATCTATGTATAAAGGCAGGTTCCATTAATAAGAAATTCCAATGGAAAATTTTAAATCATATGACATTATAAGTATAGAATGATAAACACACCTAACTAGACCAATATATATATATATATGAAAAATTACTATATTTTAAACCATAAATGAAATGGTTAAAATTTTAACTAGGGTGGAACATTAAATTTCAAGAAAATTGTCTTTTTAATATTAATTCAAATTATTCCTTATATGTGTCATTTTAATGGTGTGTTAATTAAAACTTATAATGGATAATACCTCTATCAATTCTTTTTTATGATCAATCATAATTAATACCAATATTATTTAATGATACATTGTATATAACACCCGTAGTATTTACGATTGACATTATTTTGAATAAAATAAATATATTTAATAGCTTTCACGGCACACTACACTATGTTATGCTTTAATTATAAAAACCCCAAATTTATGTTGTCACTAAAAAAACTAGATTATATTTAATTATAATAAAAATAATTTATATCTTTTGTGACCAAAAATGATGAATTCCTTCAAGAACTTATGTTCACACAAGACCTACTTTTACCACACTATAATATCATATTAAAATTGTTATTAAAATTTTTATAGTTACCACTTAGCTGCTGGAATGGAAGTTACAATTATTATTAACTGATTTTTTAAAATTTGGTTTAGACATGTGAATAAAATTATATGTTTTATTACAAATTAGTTAGATATGGGAGTAAACACTATTTGATAATAAAGAAACTATTTTTCTACAAAACTAATTTATTTTTCAAAAAATGTATTATCATAATAAATTAAACACACAAATTTCAATAAATAATTTTAATGAAAATTATATATTTTTTATTCAATCAACTATTAAAAATGCATATTATATTTCTTCTAGACAAGAGTTAATAATTAATCCAATTTTAGGAAAAAATATAAATTTCTAAAAGATAGTTTTATGGATTTTTAACGGAGCGTCCATTAAAAAAATAAATTTTACATCTTCTAAAAATTAAAATTGAAAAAATATACCTTTTTTGGAATTGAAATATCAAACATAGATGTGAGTTATTTTTTAATATTTTTCTATGAAGTTTCAATTTTTTGATGAATAGTGAATAATACAGAACACTACTTGACAAATGAATTCTTTTTCATTATTTATTTATATATATAAATTATAATATAATTTCATTAATGTATATATATATAAATTATTCATATATTAATACAATTTAGGTCATTATAATCAATTTCTCATTCAAATTGGATATAAAAAAATTCAAAAAATTGAACATTTTCACTATTAAAACTAATTGTTTCATTATATCGCAAGGATTATTTTAAATTAATTTCATCCAATTATGTGATCTAAATTTTAAGAAATAAATTACATATTTTGAATCACCATAATATATAATTTATAATAAAGTCAACCTAATTTTAAACTAAATAAATTAGTAAAAATTATTTAAATTAATTACAATGATTAATAGATCAATGAGTTTACCAGGGGCTGATCCTTATCCTTAAGAGGGTAATGTAATAGAAAGTTGAAAAATAAATTTTAATGAATATTTATACCATATCATCCATTGAATCTAAAATTGACCTTTAACTAGGCCCATGGTGGAAGGGAGGCCCTCACTAGTATTTACCATTTTATATTTACAATAATGTCACTCCTCCTCCATTATAAAAGGAAACTCACCACCTCAATTCATCAAAATACATGATTCATTTATCACATTCATCACCTACTTAAATAATATATCAAATTACCTCAATCAACCAAGAAGCCTCACATATTCAGAAAGAAGACCAGTGATGTCCGAGGTGTTGGAATTGTTGTCCTAGGACCAACTGATTATACATAGATTGTATTACTAATTGATATATTAAATATTAATAAAAGATATTTTTACTTATGGATTGTTTTTTATTAATGAAAATAATGAAATAATTTCATAAAGTATACATCACATTTAAAAGTTCATAATTTTTCCCCGCTATGATGGGAATGTTGACTTATAGTAACAATATTCTAAAATATTTTTATATGATTGGATAATATACTATGATGGGACACATAGTACATCGTATGTCATGTGAAATTTCTTATAAGAATATTATGCTTCTTCTAATGAATCTATCACTTTTTAGTCTCCAATAATAGATATTATGAGAATTTTCCCACTCATAACAAATTTTAATGTTATGGTTTCATTATATATTCCAATATATCAGAGTGTTTGATGGACATTTGAATTTAAAATTATTATTAATTTATGATAAAATTCAAGTACATAGATTTATTTCATAAACCATTTGATTATAGTTCATGGAGAATTTGGATATCTTTGGTGAGTTATGTTTGACATGTCATTAAGGAATAATCTGATGAAAGCTTTTTTCTCTTAAATATTTATGGAAGATAATATCTCAATCCTTTTATTGGAATAAAACCTTAAAATTAAATTTCATAGTCATGGTGTAATGTCCTCTTTATTTAAGATAGTCAATGAAAGACATATCAAGCATATAATTTGGTTACCTGGTTAAGAGTCTTCTTGACAAGATAATGTTAATAAAGGATTATATTGAACAGTGATCATTCGTATGTGGTTTCCCATAGTGAGACATTAATTTCTTTCTATTGCATCCATGAAAACAATTGTTAGATAATAATTCTAGAATTTAGTAAAACCCAACTAATTCCAACGATAATGAATCCTATATGTTAACATAGTGATGTTTTTTATTAACATCTATTGAATTCAATTTTATTTTAATTAATGGAATAAATATTATTCTCACGTAGGAGGAATAATTTTTTTCATGTCATAATGATCCCATAAATTATATAAATATTTATTTAACACATTTTTATTTAAATATGTATTTTACTAATTGAATATTTTAATAAATATATATTTTATAAATTGTGAAAGAAATATTTATTTATGAATAAAATAACTATTTAGTTTTTTAATAAATGATAGATGATATTAAATGCCGCATGACCAAGTTTAATAACAAATATTAAATAATAGGACCGTTAAATTATATTTTTTATCATTAAATGTGGAACACACCACAAAATAATAATAATATAATTATTATTATGTGCCATGGGGTTTGTTAAATGCAATAAATTTTCATTAATGGTTTCTATGAAATTAAACAATATTTTATCTTAAATACTTACCATATAAATAGAAGGCCATGTCTATTGTGTAGAGCATCCAAAATTGATAATAGTGAATTGTTTCAAACAGAATATTCTCTATAAACCCCTCAATATCCCTCCCTCTTAATAATGTGAAAATCAAGAGGTATTTCATCAATACTAAGGACCGAGAGATTAATAACGAATAGAAAAAGGTATTCAAATTGCTGAGAAAACACTAGGATATCAAGTGGGGTTACTCATAGATCATTGAAACATAAGTGGATCACAGATAAATGGATTCTATCCTTGGATCCTCATAATGTAAAAAAGGTAATCTAAAAGGTTATTTTTGGACGACCATTATCAACCAATGAAAAATGTTCCTTTTCTTGGTATTAACTTATACATATATTGAATAATTTAATTATAAATTTTACAACCATTATAATCACTCATGGGGTCGAGAATTGATTATTAAAAAATTTTAATATATCATGCACCTACACAAGCATGCACTATGCCCGGAACCAATAAGTGGTATTAGAGCAGCCACATTTAAATTTATTTTTATATATTTTATTATTGACCTCTAAAATATTGGGGTGATATTTTCATTTCAATTTATTTTTTTCATTAATTTTATTTTAATTAACATGTTATCAATTTATTTATCATTTTTCTAATTATTTCATCATCTTAATGGATTAATAACAATTGTAATAATGACTAATGATTATACCAAGAAGTTACATGTCATTGGCCAGTAAAACATGGTTACATGACATGTGGGTGGAGTACATGTTGTATAACCACATGTAGTTTTTATTGATTCACATACAAGTAAACTATAAATGGTGCTTTTTCTGCACACCACATGTTGACAAGGCCAACAAGGAACACTTCAAGAGGATACAGGGTGTGTATCTGGTATGTACGTGCCATGCTGTCCAACCATGTTATAAAACCGAAAACATAGGCATGTGTTATCTCTTTACAAAATGAGAGGTTCATGCCATGTAGATAGATCTACACACTGTGTAGTCCACCGTTTTAAGAAAAAAATTACGTTAAATTTTAATATTGAAACAATAAAAACATATTCTATTAATTTACACACCTTTGTTTTTTTTCAAAATTTAATAATGGTTTTAATGAATGTTAAAAGATCAATTAATGTATTTTAATTAATATGTATTTATTAGGTTATCAAATTATTTTCCATGAATTCACTTTTTTAGGGTGTCTCCAAATTAGATAGGATGATCATTAAGATGAAGGTGAATTAATTAATTAATTAATTAATTCAAGGATGTTTATTATAAATAATAAAATAAATATTTTAAAAATGAATGTTATCCATTTTATTTTTCATATTTGATGCATGTGTGACAGTTCAGGAGCCTGACCAATACTTGTGTTTGTGTTTAATTTCCTTAATTTAATGTATTACATGAGTTTTCAATTTTTGACATTAAATTAAATGATAGCCTATCAGTAATCCCTCCATCTATTATTATATAGGGGTGATGTGACCATGGATATTTATATAATCCACTTTATTCAATCCTTTTGGATCCCCTCACCAACGTGTGACTAATATATAATTGTAAATAAAGGATCATCCTACCATGTGTGGAGGTGATTCAATATAAAAAAATAATGATGTTTACCCAGGAGATACAAAATTTGACAGGTGGAATGTTGTAACTCATCCCAAGATCAAAAATAATATTTATTTATGTTGGATCAGAGGTGGATTTAATATCTTATCATTATGTTAACCATTAGATAATTATTATTAACATTACATTTAAATATTTATTTATTTCACACTATGGAATTATTTAGTTTTTGGATGAAAGTTAGTGATAACATAAATAAATTAATTAATGTGGAATGATGGAAATTAATAAATTTAATTATTCATAAATGTTTTATCCAACATGGATAGTTAATTTTTTACCAAACACATAATATTAAAAAGACATCTATAGGTTAAAAATGATAAAATTTATGCATAATAATTTAATATCCCTAAATTAAATATTAATTCTTACTAGGATTTCCGTTAATTTATTGATAATTAATCCATAAAACAATGTGTATAAAATTAATAATGGATTTACACTTAATTTTATCATGGAGATATCATGACAATTTAGGCTTGACATAAAAAAATGATTTTAATGAACATATTTTGTACACTAAAATTTTTTCAATAAATGCTGAGTATGTCCATGTAATGATTCTGGGATATGGGAATCCACTCAATTGATCAGTCGGCTATAAGTCCGTAGTTTAAAATACTACATACCTGATTAAATTACAATGGTTTTAAGGTGTAATTATAGATCCATATAAAAACTAATGGGGGATCGAGAAACTATAATGTTAATGAAACTAGATATTCTGAATTCAATGGTGAGGGATACTGAGACTTGGTAATATAGAGGATGATTAAATGAAAAATGAAATATAATTCATTTTATTATATATCACATATTTTGTAATCATGAAATGTACTAATAATATGATCATTTTAATTATAGAAAAAAATACAATTTTACCTTTCATACAATGCATGTGATCAATATTAAATAATTATAACCTCCTAAGTCACTATAAAATCTATGATGTGCTTAAACACTATTGAGTTGTGCTATGCCATTTACAAAAATATTATGTTTCAAAATCTCCAATTGTTAATCCATCTGATAAAGAGAATAGAAATGAATATATCATTGTATATGAAAACTATTTGGGTGGCATAGCCAATGTTCAATGTTTGATGTTGTCATAAATTTCTAAGGAATTAATGTAGTTCCATTAAAATATCGATGAATATATAATGTCGAAGTACCAATGTGGTCATTACTAGGAGATAGGTAGCCATGAATGTTATGATATTTCTAAAGATCACTTTTTAGTCAGGCTTTTAGAGGTTTCCACAACTAGGCATCACATAGTCATTCTCATTTGATAAATTCAACTATTAAATGTTCTAGGGTTTAAACCCCCAAAATAACTAGTAACTGAGCTCATTATTAAATCAATCCTTTAGAGATTATCTTGTTTTATAGTGAATTGATATATGAACTACCTTGAGAAGTCTCTTCCAGATATTTTTAATCTTCTTAACCAATTATATAAGGATACAAATAATTAAAAATCATCAGTTATTATAGTTATTAAAAGTAATTGGAAAGAGAATATAATTAATACCAAATTATTATTACACCAATATATGAAGGGGAATATCAAAGGGCATAATAGTAACTTGATGTCATCTGTTTCTCATGTGGCAGTAATTCCCACATGAAGAAAAACATCATCCAACCAATGATGAATGGTGAAAAAGCAGGTGTATTTATTATTACATGAAATTTTTCTATATAAACTAATTTTGAATTAGATATTTATTCTAGTGCTCACATATGTATTGAAATACACAAATCAAGTAGATTCAAAAATATATTTTGATAACAGGTATATCATTAAATAGTCAATACTTATAAACAATATTCTATTTCTATTGGGGACTACCACCTTAGGTATAAAAGAAGGATGATGTTTTTTAAAAGGGTTGCTATTATGTATCATCAATTACATAATCATTATTTCTATATGAAAAATTATACATATAGATTAATATACAAATTTTGGAATAAATGAATCTTGTTTAAAATATAAATATAGTTTTACGGCATGGTACATTTATAAAATAGTTTCTTATTTATTAAATTACATGAACCAAATAACAATAATCGATAAAGAAGTTACTTCACGTTTCTCATACCACACCCAGCTTTGGCTTCACCTTGTAGGACATGTAAATGCAAAGTTCTTGAATAAATTTCATCTTGATGGATATTTGGATTCATTTTGAATAAAACCACTAAATTTTTTTCCTGCATGTTTATAAGAAAAAATGACCAAATCCCCATATAGTGGGAATGGTTAAAGTGATAAAGAGCTTATTGAAATATAACATACTGATGACTGTGGACTATTTCCTATTAAAACAAGGGGTCGGTACTCATACATCATAACATTCACTGAATATTTTAGTAGATATTAATTTTTCTACTTAGTGACATATAAATCTTATATTTCTGACAAATTCATTAAATGGGATAATGAAGGTGATTACCCTCTTGGAATGAAGATTATGAAACCTCACTCAAACCATGGTTGAGAATAACTTAATCACAACTTAATTGATTATATATGAGAGTTTAGTATTTTATATCAAAAACATATCCATGTAAACCACATTGTAGTGGTGTAATTGAAAGTAGGAACCACATCATATTGGTCATGGTGAAATAATTTCTGAGTCATGCGAGTCTTTCACTATCCTTTCGGGGAAACACATTAAAAATAGTAGCATACAAAATAAAATATGTTCCAACTAAATGAATAGAATGGGTAACATAATAATTATTTAATGAAAACAAACCCATGTAGTGAAACATACATATGTGGGATTGTGAGGCATTTTTTAATTCCTTAATAGGTAAAAATACTTCAGCCTAAGGGAAAATTTGTATCATTATATGATATCTGAATGAAAAAAAGGGATACTACCTATAAAACCATTTATAGAAAAGGGTTTTGGTTAATAGAATTCCTACATTTCATAAGGAGAATCTTATATATAAAATATTCATTTGGAGAGAGATATATATTAATAATATCTAGGCTAAAGATAGAAAATAGTTGGAAAAGGAATGAATTCTAAAAATACCAATGGAGGAAAAAAAATTCTAATGATAAAATTTTAGTGCTAGAGTACTGGAGAGGTTAGAGAACTATAAGGGTATGTTTTTATAGTCACAAGGATGGTGACTCGTTATTTGATTATTATAATGATCATATAACATAAAAGGAATAAATAAGATTAATATATGTTTCTAAGGGGAAGGTTTACATGAATTAAGAAATAGATTTAAATAACCAATACAATGTCAAGATTTTGGTAGACCCTCCAACAGATGTAATGACTATTGGTTACAAATTAGTATTCAATATGAAACAAGAACTATAAGTATACGTTAGTACCTATAATATGGGAATTGTTGAAAAATGGTTTAAATAGTGCCTAGGAATTAACTAAAAAGAATCCTTTTCACTGGTAAAATTACAGAAATCCATTATAATTCTTCTGAACATTGCAGCTTTCCATGAATATAATTTTGAAAAATGGATATCAAAACAGTATTCTCGAACCAGAACCTATTATATGTTGTCTAAATGATATAACTAGAAGGTTTTGGGACTCAAAAGGGTGACATTATGGTATGAAAATTTCAAATATCCATTTATGGATTAATAAAATAATCATAGTCATTAAAAAAAATTTATGAGGCCGTATATGAATTTGGTTTTATACATAATAAATAAGAGTTTTGTCTCTATAAATGATTTAATGGGACTGAAATCTTTCATTAATAATATATATTTGATAAAATATTGATCATTTGAAATGAAAGACCAGTCTTAAAATCTATTAATTCATGGTTTAATAAATTCTTCATTATATAGGAAAAGGGAAAGGTAGAATATATTCTTGCAATCATAATCTATAATGATAAATCCATGTGGTTTCATGGATTATATCATAGTGAACAAATTGAAAATATATTAAAGAGATGCATTATAGAAAAATATAAGATGGGGTCACTACCAGCATCACATGGAATTCATATTTATCAGAAAATGTGTCCTTAGACAAATGTAGAAATTAATATAATGACTCGATTTCTATATGATTCAGCGATTCATTCAGTAATATATGTTTTTTATCAATACTATGATAGATGTCTCCTACACATTAAGTATGGTTGGAAGATATTAGACTGATCCAGGTGACCTCCATTGGATGATGCTCAAGAGTATCCTTAAATATCATTGGAATATTAAGGATATGATCTTAGTTTATGGAGGAGATGAGTAAATATGCATTAGAGTTTATGAAGATGAAAGTTTCAAAACTGATAAAGATGTCGTGAAGATAGAAATGGGAAACATAATCACTTTGAATTGATTTTTTGTGATATGGAATCTCCAAAAGTGGAATATGGTTGTAGATTTTATAGAATATTCCAATTATATTGTAGTTTAGGATGAAGATAATGAAGTAGTATAGATGTGAAACATTGTCCCCAACCTGGTGTGGTGTCTAATTGTAATGATTGTATCACATTATTGTATGATTATATTATAGCTTTGGATCACTCAAAATACCCATGGTCACATCTACAAGCGAATAACGTGCATCATAATTATCATATTCTGAGGGATTTTTATAAGAGATAATAAGTTGTAGGGATCTGTTTTCCATGGAAGAAAACATTGAATACCCCTTGACTAATGAATTGAATTAGTAGAAATAGTATTATCATGTGAGGTGGAGTGGACTAAATTTCATAGACTATTGTCTCTAGTCCATGTGGATGTTTCTTGTAGTGGGTGAATTTGAAAAACTATTTTTACATTGATTACATATATATTTTATGTATTGGAAATTAATGAAACTTATTACTAAATATTGTTCATTTGTATGCATGAATGTAATTTAATATTTTCCTAGAGTATTCTTCATATTGATATGGTCATAAATGTTCCACCACTATGATGGTAACCTTTATGTCCTATGAATATATTCTCAAATAATGTTTTTTTGGATAATGTACAATGAAAGGATACATAGTACATAGACTTTCAAGAGTGAGTACTTGTAATTAGAAAATCCTTCTTCTCATGATGTACAAAAATCGTAATCCCCGAGACTTTAGATTATTATACCAAACAATTTTTTATGAATTCGACATGTTTTTTATGTCGTCAGAAACTTTTATCTATGAGTGTATTTCATTGTCCATTGACTTAATGATTATTAATAATTCATATTACAACATTAATAGTTATATGTAATTCATAAACCATGATGATAAAAATTCTAGGAGAAGCAGAATATATTGGTTTCATCATGAATGACATGACATTGATAAATAATTAGAGAAAGGATTTTAACTTTTATCTTTAGAGAAGCTGATATCATTTCCCTTTAATTATAATTAAACCATCACATTAAATTACACAGCCATGGTGTAATGACTTATTTATTTTGAATTGTCAATGAATTTCATATCGAGCATACAAGTTTGGGACACAATTGTACAACCGCAATGATGAGATATTGTGAGAAAGGTATTATATTTTTTAGTGATCATTTATATGTGGGTATTTACATTGTGAAACTAAGTTCATCCTCTTGAGTGAATTGACCCATTGAGAAATGGTAATATTTGAATTTAGGAAAGTCTACCTAATGTCAACAAAAAAAAATCCAAGAGGGTCAGACACTAGGTGTTTCGGATAATCCTAATTAAATTATTTATGAAATTAATTAATGAAATAAATATTATTATCAATTATGGGGAATAAGATTATTCAGGTTATGTTGATCACAGAAGTTAAATAAATATTTATCTTCCATCTTATAGGTAAAAAAATTAATTAATTTATAATATTTTTTAGTATATATTTATTAAATAGATTGTAAATAAAATATTTATTTTTGGTAAAAATATTTAAAACATTTATCAACATATTCTAGAGGGGTTTTAATGGACCAAGGTTGAGTTTGGTGGAAAATATTAGCAAATATGACTATTACATAATATTTCTTGTTTTTCAAGATGGCACATTCCACAAAATAAAAATTATATAATCATTATAATGTGGAATGGAATTTATTAATGGTGAAATATGTTAATTAATTACCACTATTGCAAGAACCCTTGTTCTCACACAGGTATGTATCCTTTAATTTTTTGTCTAAATACTTACCTTGTACTTAATTTCAAAGCATACGGGGATGGAAAAGGTTTCAGGCGTGTTTGAGAAATAATTGGAGCCTGAAACCCATTTTTTGGTAAAAATAGGCTGGGTGCACAGTTTTGAGTAAACATTGTAGAAATTACTCACAGTTAGGAAAACGGTGTGGATACCATTTTTTCAGACATAGCCAACATGCATAGTAGGCACACTGCCATGCATCCTTACCATGTGAGAGCACCTTTTTCCTAGGTACCCATACATGGATTTCACATGGTTTTTCAAACCCTATGGAAAAATTCTGCACATGATTTTGTGGGAAAAATTTCATTTTTCTCTTAATGATCTTATAAGGATCCCCTATCTTCCCTAATCTGATTTTATGTGGGATTAACCTATTTATCTTTCAATTCAAGGATTTTAAAAGATCTAACCTTGTAAGAAAATGATATCCCTCATCCGATATCCAATCAAGCTTCTGGTCATCAGGTTAGATGCAAAACAGTATGTACACAAGTCCACTTGAGTTTTTCTCCTTTTTTTTCCTCCCGATCAAGATATCAGTGTATGAGCCTTTTCCATTTTTCTTAGATCAACACCGATTTGATCCAAATCAAGCGAGAATACGAAAGGAGAATTATCAAACAACCCTAAGGTAGGTGGTCTATAACTCAACGAATATGATCGTTGATTTTGGATTTGTCGTGTGGGTCCCACTGATTTCATCGGGTGTCATTTGTAGAAATTATATTCCATGTTTATAATAATATGTCCATATGATCATGCAATTTCAAAATAAGTGATTAATTGATAGTGGTTGTGACCACAACTCTATCATTTCCATGTTAATGGTTTTTCAATAATTGTGGTTTAGTGTTTTGACATGTTTACACCACCGTTAGGGTGTGCCATGGATTGACCAATATAATGGTAAGTATTTCTATATTAAATGGATTGATTTATATTGTGAATTGCATAATGGAAAGTACCATGTACGTGTAAAAAATTACATGCCTAAGGTAAGTGCTAAAAATTGATAATGAAATGTGAATTATTAATTGGTTTTATATCTATAGTACCCCTTACCACATTAGTTGAAGGTAGTAGAATGAACATTGAATATGGAGTATACCTTAAATAGAATAATTGGTTGCTTGTTAGTTGATATTATCACAATAATAAAAGGAATGTATTGAATTTATAGAGATATTACATGAATTCATAAATAAATAGGAATAGATTGACTCAAGCTCACCTTGGATTCCGATTAGGGAATCCCATGAGCACTATAGAACCACACGCATATTCAAGGATACCACTAGCTTAGGTTAATAAGCACATAGATACAGATCATTTTCTGTCTTGGATGCCTGATATGACACTGTAAGATCCCATTATATTATTACAGGATGCCTCTGATATAGTACTTCGATCCAATAGTTACTAGTATGTTCCATGGTAACAGCCCATAGGACTCTATCCCTGATTTTCACCATCTTACCTTGTATGATATCCTTGAATTAGGTAGGCTCCTTTTGTGGAATTACATTGAATATGATCAAAGGATTACAATCTTACCGCATGCCAGACTATAGTTACTGCTGATTTTGGGAACCTTGAGGTCTATGTTTCCTTGGTCATTGCCTTGGATATTTAAAAATCTACACCATAATGAGACATTCTCAAAACTAGAAATTCCTCAAGAGAACTATTAATAATAATCAGTAATTGATTAATAAATTAATGGGTTGCATGTTCAGACACTAGCCAATAGTTGAAGAAGGTACTTGGTTATTATTTACATTTTATTACATTCCATTATATATGAATGCCTCTACACTGTTACATTTCCATTACACATGCCAGATGTTATAGACACCATTGGTGGTGTCCCACTGAGATTTATCTCATACCATCTCCCAGAGCCATTTGGTACCTGGGGAAGATTACATGATTCCAGGTGTTGCCAAATGGTAGCATACATGTAACACTCTGACCCCAGTTACCGAGAGTTTGTACATTATGTTTATACATTGGTATGATCATAAGGGATCAAGTCCTGAAAAACCGATCAGTTTAGTAGTCCTAGAAAATATATTTCATAAATTAATGTTAAATTACATTATAAAATGAAAAACAACAACATCATTGCCTCCATTTACTACATTAACATCCCTTATAATATCCCTACAGGTCAGTCAAAATATAATTCCTCAAATCTGGGGGAAAAAAACATAGAAAGGGGTGATCTCAGAAGATCAGTATGGATAATAATATAGTGGAAACATTCATAAATAATCATAAACATTTACGGAAATTTGTAAAACTAAAAAAATCCTATTAAACATAAAATTCAGCATTATATGGCAATGATAAATCATATAATTCCATTTACATATTCACATGGATATTCTACAACTCGAATTATCACATGTAGCATCTACAGATAATTTCTTAATTATGTAATGCATAATTCCAGACATCATAACCACATAGTCAAGGCATCATTCCAAGACTACAAAAAAGATTTTTTCAAGGCCAAATGTAACGGCCTAGACTCTGCTGGCCCATTACTTTGCCAAAATAAGGCTCCACCGAAACAGTGGCATCGTGGCAGTGGAACCAGTCACGATGGCACTGGTCATGGTGGCACCATGAAGGTGGCACCGTGAGGATGACACTGTGACGGTGACACCGTGAGGGTGACACCGTGACAGTGGCACCGTGTCCACTCTGTTTCTTTTCTAGTCCCGCTCCCGCAACGTCTTTTTTGACATAAATTAATTTTTTTCCCCTTTCAAGACCATTTATAGCCCATAATTAATTCCTAAAAATCCTGAGAAACATCTTTGATGGGGTATATTTAATAACAACTTATTATCTTTGTGCGTAACTGCCGAACCGCATGGGAAACCGCCCAGGCGTTCAAAATCCCCAAATTCCGTAACAATGGGGTTTTATCTGTTTATATCACAGAGGAAGTTATTCTTCTCTTATTCCTTTTGGTTGACTCCTCTCCTTCTCCCTAGTTCACCTTAAAGTTTTCCCCCTTCCCAAGACTTGTGGTGCGCCTAGGCTGAAGTCGTCTGCTCATCCTTAGAGTTCCCGATGTCCCTCCCCTACAAATCGTGCATCCCCTATTCTTGGCGCGTGGAGAAAAATGTTGATCCTTGATCAATCAGGTAGGTATTTTCTCCTTCGTCTCTCCTTTCTGTGTATCATATGGGGTGGTCATGATTTTGTCTCTGTGGAAATTGATGAAACCGAACTTAATAAAGATAAGGAACGAACCTTTAAAGAATAAAACAGGGGTGTGATCGATGTTCTTATGTACTCTCTTATGTTGTTGTGTGTTTTGAATTGTACGTGCCTATTCTCACTAAAAATCATGGTCGTTAGTGGTCTTTCTCTGTGCACTAATGAACCTCGGTTCTCATGGATGTTTAAATAACTGTAACATAGAATTGGATAATTACGTATACTCGATTAAATAAATTGAAAGCACTAGGATCAACCCTCTTCTGTGATAACCCCAGTTAAAGTATAGTGGAATTGAAAGCATGGAGTGTGTTAAATCTTTTAAATCTGAAAATATCTGCATGGGCCTGCCTTGTGTTGGTGGTAGTGGTTTTTTTATTCCCTTCGTGGGCCGATTTCTAGGGTGATATGGGTGGGGATGTGATTTCCCTGTTGTTATACTTTCATTGGTTGTGAATGTGGGGTTCTGTGGTTATTCTGCTTATATCATGAATTGGGGTGGAATCCTCTGTTGTTGAGAAACCATTGTCTCTTGGATTTTGGGGACATGGGGCTGTGTCTCGGTGTTTTCTTTGGTTCCAGTACTTCGAGGGATCTCACTTATCCATTTTTTGTTCTGACTTTACAAGAGAATCGGGTGTGAATGTTTGAGTTGCATTGGCTGTCTTCTTTCTCTAGCTGGTATTTGTGCCTGTTAGTTGCCCAATAGTGCTAAATTTACTTAAACAAGATCACTTGCACATGAAAATAAGAATGGGTTAAATGATGAAATTGGTGTCGGGATAGTTGTTACCTGGTTGTGGGTGGTATACCTGTCATGAATGAATAGTGATGCGGTGTTTGTGCTTAGGCTGGTTTTAGAACCCCAGGTAGGGTTGAGTGATTGTTTACTTATGTATATACTTGTAGTTTTTATGTTTCTTATTCATGCCCCACCCAAGTTGAGCACTTAAGTGCCGAACACCCCCATTTCATGGGGGAGGGTGTTTTTTCTAACACTCCTATGAGTGGCTGGTTATTAGCTTCTTTTTTGCTCCCTTTCCCGAATATCCCAAGACTCTTCGGGCAGGTTGTGATGGTATAAAGTCCATTATTAGCCCAAGAATCTTCAGGCAGGGTATTTTTGGTAGTTGGCCCAGGTGTTTGCGGGTAGGTTATTTCCCAAGTGTCTTTGGGATGAGGCCCAAGTGTCTTCGGGTGTGGCAGTGGTTGTTTCCCAGGTTTTTTCAGGTATGGTTATGTGTGGTGGTTGTGGCCCATGTGTCTACGAGTGGGATGTGCAGTTGTGGCCCAGGTGAGTGTGGGTGAGGTTTGGTAGTGGGACTGCATGAGGATATGGCCTAGGTGTGTGCAGGCGGGGTGTGGTAGTGGGACTACGGTGAGAATGGTGGGATTGGTTCGATGCATAGGATGTCCATAATAACCAGTGGGAAAGTGGAATGGGGTACCCAAATATCGATGTGCTATTATTATTCTTTACTTTCTTTACGTTATTTGGGGAGTGTGCCTTGATGAGGTTTGGGTGGATAGCTTTTCCTTGTTTGGTGTTTGGTTATCTCTTTTTCCACGAGACATTAGAATGTTCCATCACTTGTGCATGAGAGTCTTTGTTTTTCCCTACTGAGTATACTTGTATACTCACCCTACGTATATAAAAATGCTTTCAGGTTTCCAGGAGGACTTCAGGGATCGTGCGGGACCGTACAAGCTTGGACCTTTGGGGCAGTTGTTGTTGTTGTTTTCCCTTTTTGGTATCTTTTACCTTTGGAGTTTTGTTACTAGTATTTGGTTAACTTTGAACATTCATATGGGAATGGTTTACTTTCAGCCGTACTTGCATCTTTTTCTATTTTGGTGTTGTGGAATTTACTATCTTATCTCCCAATCCAATTAAAAGAAAAAGGGTAATGTCTTCCATCTAGTGAGTGATTCTATACCCTTGGTGCTGGTCTCCACTCCGGGACCTATTGAAGGCGGGTTTCGGGGGTCATTATCTCTCCTTCAACTTAAAGAAGTAAGGGTCTAGAAATCTGCTTTCCCTTCCCTCCTTTTGGTGAAAGTGGGTCGTGACAGAATGGTATCTGAGGTGATGGTTGAGAGATAGGATGCATTCTAGAGTTAGGCACAGAGAGGATTGCATGGGATGGTAGGGAAACAGTGTTGGTCGACCTTGGTGCGTGAATTAGGCCAGGGAAGACCGGCTAGGACATGGGATTTTAGGGCCCCCCGTGATCTGATGCAAGGACTCTGGACCTACCGAATGACCAAGTGAGGCCACGCTGATTGTAGGGTAGAGACCCTAGGAAAGGTACATGCATCATAATGACTTGTGTTCTCGTGTTTCATGGGTGTTTGGGGATTGAAATAAATAAGAAGTTTAAGAAATTTTAAGAACAATATTTTTCACTACTTGGGCTTATGCATTTCTTGTTTACCTTGCAGCTATGGCACCTAGGATAAGACCGCGAGTTTTGCGGGCGATTGAGGCCCAGGAAGTCAACTTGGCCAATCAGTAGAGGATCGACTGAGAGGAGGAGGATGATCAGTGGCAGAAGATGCTTCGAGCCTTTCAGTGACAGACCCTCGGGTAGTACGAGGGCAGCACCTTGGATATGGAGACGAAGAACTGGCTCAAGGAGCTAGTGATAGATTTCGGATTTATTTGAGCTCTGACAGAGTACTGGGTTCCTCTAGATGTTATCTAGATGTGGGGAGCAGCGCGTCAGTGGTGGATGCTTTATCTCAGGGATAGGAAGGAGGCTGAGATTGCATGGGTTGATTTCACGAAGGAGTTCCGGGAGAAATTCCTCTCTTCTATGATGAATTCGGAGAAGAGGCCGGAGCTAATCTCCCTTCAGAAGGGGAGTATGTCAGTAAAGGAGTTGGGAATCAAGTTTAAGGATCTCCTCCTCTTTGCTCCGGACCTCGTTCTAAATGAGGAGTCTCAGGCGAGACATCTAGGGGAGGCACTCCGACCTCCTCTTCAGTATGTTGTTGTTTCCTTTTCCTTACCGACTTACCTGGAGGTTCAGAAAAAGGCTGAAGTGGTGGAGAGGATGCACACGCTAGGAGGTGTGTCGTGAGAAGGGATCCAGTTGGGCCCGTCGAAGGGGAAATCCGTCAGCAGCAAGCCCCTGACATCAGGACCCTCTAGGTTTTGACCAGTAGGAAGTAGGCCTCAGCAGTTCCAGTTCCGATCCCCTGGTCCTCTCCCTTTCCTTTCGGGACCAGGACCGAGGTGCTTCATCTGTGGGAGCCAGAGATATCTCTGGAATCCATGCCCGGACCGAGTACAGTATGGTGGTGGCGGGCAGGCCCATCACCCACCCCAGTAGCAGCTTCCAGCTAGGCCCTTCCAGCAAAAGAAACATGGGAAGTGAGCTCCCGCTCCTCCGAGGGCTGGCATTGTAGGGGAGGCCGACCTCAGGGTGCTCCTCGAGGACCTCGACCAGGGTGTGGTCAGGGAGGAGGCTGACAGCCAAGAGGCAGAGGAGCTGGGCATGGGCAGTTACACGCCGTAGAGGCAGCAGTCCCAGCAGGACCGGAGGTCGTTCGAGGTACGATCAGTTTTTTTAATACCCTTGATTACGCCTTGTTCAATACCGGAGCTTCACACTCCTTTTTTGCACCTGGTCTGGCCCATGCTATGGGTCTAGATGTCGAGAGACTTCCAGTGCCCCTGGTGCTGAACACACCATTCAGAGGTCAGACCAAACTGTTATATGTTTGTCGAGGATGCAGACTGATGATAGGGCCATATCAGTCGTCCAGGAATCTACTACTACTACAAATACTTCCATACGATGTCATCATAGGCATCGACTGGTTTTTCACTATGTGTTTCGTCATCTACTGCTTCCGAGGAAGGGTTGTGTTCTCAGATTTGGTCGGCCGACGTGTTACTTTCACTGGTGAGTGGAGTGGCCAGAAGGGCAGCAGGCGAGTGGAACCCCTCCTCTTTTTGTTAGTCAAGCTGTCAGTAGAGTCAGTAGATGTTGATGCTGAGATTGTGGAGGTACCAGGGATTTTCAGTGAGTTTATGGACGTCTTCCCTGAGGAGGTGACGACTCTACCCCCTCGATGTGATATCGAGTTTGGGATAGACTTGCAGCCTGGTGCTCGTCCGATTTCGATGGCTCCCTACCGGATGGCACCTTTGGAGCTATGGGAGTTGCGGAATCAGATTGACGATCTAATGAAGAGGGGTTATGTTCAACCATGTGCATCACCTTGGGGTGATCCAGTATTGTTTGCAAAGAAGGCAGATGGTGGTCTCAAGTTGTGAATAGACTATAGGAGGCGGAATCAGGTAACGATCAAGAATCGCTACCCTCTTTCGAGGATAGACGATATTTTCAACCAGCTGAAAGGGGCAGGATGGTTCTCGAAGATCGAATTATGGTATGGGTATCACCAGTTGATGGTAAAGGAGGGAGACATCTCGAAGATGGCCTTCAGATGCAGATATGGGCACTCTGAGTTTGTATTCATACCTTTCGGTGTTACGAACACTCTGGTTGTGTTCATGGGGCTTATGAACTCCATCTTCCGGTAGTATCTGTATCAGTTCATAGTCGTGTTCATCGACGACATCCTGATCTATTCACGATCAGAGGAGGACCCTGTGGAGCACCTGAGGACGGTTTTGGAGGTCCTCCGACAGCACCAACTCTATGGGAAGTTGTCGAAATGCATGTTCTGGACGCAAGAACTGTACTTCCTTGGGCACGAAGTGTCCGAGAAGGGGGTAGCGGTGGACCCATCAAAGGTTGAGGTGGTTGTTTCTTGGGAAGAACCAAATAATGTGGCATAGGTTCGTAGTTTCCTTGGGCTGGCAGGTTACTATCGGAGGTTTGTACCCAACTTCTCCCGAGTTGCAGCCCCTTTGACAGCCTTGACCAAGAAAGACCATGTTTTCGTGTGGAGTGAGCAATGTGAGGCAGACTTCAGCTATCTGATGGAGATTTTGGTAAGTGCCCCAGTACTAAGACTACCTGAAGAAGGGGCGGCGTATGAGGTGTTCTGTGATGCTTTAGGGAAAGTCCTCATATGTGTGTTGATGCAATGACAAGGGGTGATCTCTTATGGGTCTAGGAAGCTACGCCCTCATGAGCGTAATTATGCCATCCACGATCTGGAGCTTGCAGCGGTCATTTTCCCACTAAAGTTATGGTGGCATTACCTCATCGGAGAACGCTTTGTGGTCTTCACGGATCACAAAATCTTGATGTATGTCTTCTCCCAGCGGGACCTAAACTTATGGCAGCGAAGGTGGATGGAGTTCCTCTAGGATTATGACTTTGAGATTTCCTATACTTTAGTAAAATGGAATGTAGTGGTAGATGCTCTAAGTATGAGGTCGCAGAAAGATGTGGTCTGAGAGTCGGCAGACGCCTGGAAGGCGATGGAGGAGTTGGCCGCCTTGCACCTAGATGCGAGGATGGATGGCGGTAGAGGTTTCCTGTATCAGATGACAGTGCAGTCTTCTCTGTTGTGGCAAGTGGAGGAGTCTCAGTGGGGAGACCTAGAGTGCGAAGTGATGCATGACCGAGTTGACCAGGGCAATGCTCCGGAAGGGTGGACGGAGGATGGCTAGAACCGGATTCTTATCTGAGGAAAGCTGTTTGTTCCAGAGGCGATGTGCGGCAAGGTTCTTAGTGAGTTCCACAACTCACCCATAGCAGTGCACACGAGAGTTTCCAAGATGTACCAGGGTTTGAAGAGACATTTTTGGTGGCTTAGAGCAAAGCGAGCAGTGGCGGAGTTTGTGTCCAAGTGCTTAGTGTGTCAGCAGGTCAAGGCTGAACACCATGTTCCAAGCGGGTTGTTGCAACCTTTAGGTGTCCCCGAGTGGAAGTGGGACGACATCTCGATGGATTTCGTCACGGGACTACCCAAGGTGCAAGGGGTTTGTGACGCCATCTGGGTAGTAGTGGACCAGTTGAAGAAATCGGCTCACTTTCTGGCAATAAAGGAGTCGAGTGCAGTGGATGCTCTAGCACGGAGATATGTGGACGAGGTAGTGTGGTTTCATGGAGTTATGAGGTCCGTAGTCTCGGATAGGGATGCACAATTTACCTCATGAGTCTGGAGGGGTTGCAGTATGCTTTTTTCACCTAGCTGCACCTTTGTACTGCCTTCCACCCCCAGATAGATGGGAAGACGGAGCGCACCATCCAATACTTGGAAGATATGCTACGAGCATGTGTTTTGGACTTCGGGGGGATCATGGGTGCGACAATTTCCTCTTGTAGAGTTCACCTACAATAATATATATCACTCTACCATTGGTATGGATCTATTCAATGCCTTTTATTGAAGGCCGTTTCACTCACCCGTGTGCTGGACTGAGGTCGAGGAAGCAGGTGTTCTTGGCCCGGAGGTGGTGCAAAGCACGATAGAGAAGGTTTATCTTATATGAGAGAGGATGAAGGTGGATCAGGACCAGTAAAAGTTGTAGGCCGATAGCAGGAGAAGGCCCTTGGAGTTTGAGGTTGGAGACCACATTTTCTTGAAGGTCTCCCCTCGGTGCGGACACCGTAGGTTTGGCAAGGGATGTAAGCTTTCCCCCAGGTTCATCGGACCCTTCAAAATGTTATGGCGGGTCAACGAAGTGTCTTATCAGCTAGCGTTACCACCGCCGCTACTGAGGATACATGATGTCTTCCATGTGTCCCAGCTCCGTTGGTATCTGCACGATGATTCACACATCCTTGGCTGGGGATAGCTAGACATCGAGGACGATGTGACCTTTGTGGAAAGACAAGTGAGGATAGAGAATCGTGAAGAGAAGGTGCTTCATGGGCGAACCATCCCTTTAGTTCGAGTGTTGTGGAAGCATGGTGGGCTTGAGAAGAGTACCTGGGAATGGGAAGCACAGATGCACACCCAATACCCAGAGTTGTTTTTTAGTTTTGTGCAGTTCTGTTTATGCTTGTTTGTGACGGAACGTTTTACCTTGTTGGCTATGAAATGTGTGGTTTTTCTTTTTCTCTGAATGTGTGTGAAAATTCCTTGCTATGGGGAGAGGAGGACCCGACCCCTAATCAAGACACATTAAGGTGGATGCGATTAAACCCGTGCGGGTGAGTCAGTGCCGCCCAAAGCGGATATTATCTTGACATGGGGGAAGAGACTCCCCAACCCATATGACTGGGCAGTTTGACCCTGGTATGTCACTTGGTTCTTGAGAGAGAGGTGTTTTTTGATAACAATGAGGTTCACTTCTGAGACGTATCTTTCGAGGTGGTTGTTCGGACCCTCTCTTTCCTTCTAGGTTGTTTTGATTCTCGAGGGTGAGAATAGTCTGAGAGGTATCTAGTGTAACGGCCCAGACTCTGCTGGCCCATTACTTTGCAAAAATAAGGCTCCACTGAAACAGTGGCACCGTGGCAGTGGCACTAGGCAAGGTGGCACCGTGGTGGTGGCACTAGTCACGGTGGAACCGTGGCGGTGGCACCAGTCATGGTGGCACGGTGACGGTGGCACAAGTCAAGGTGGCACCATGACGGTGGCACTGGTCACGGTGGCACCGTGAAGGTGACACCCTGATGGTGGCACTGTGAGGGTGACACCGTGACGATGACACTGTGAGGGTGACACCGTGACTGTGGCACCATGTCCGCTCCGTTTCTTTTCTAGTCTCACTCCCGCAACTTCTTTTTTTGATGTAAATTAATTTTTTTGGCCCTTTCAAGGCCATTTATAGCCCATAATTAATTCCTAAAAATCCTGAGAAACCTCCTCGATGGGGGGATATTTAATAAAAACTTAATATCTTCATGTGTAACTACCGAACCGAGTGGGAAACCACCCAGGCATTCAAAATCCCCAAATTCTGTAACAACATGGTTTTATCTGTTTCTATCATAGAGGAAGTTCTTCTTCTCTTCTTCCTTTTGGCCAACTCCACTCCTTCTCCCTGGTGCACCTAGAAGCTTTCCCCCTTCCCAAGACTTGTGGTGCACCTAGGATGAATTCTTCTGCTCGTCCTTGGAGTTCCAGATGTCCCTCCCCTGCAAATCGAGCATCCCCTATTCCTGGCACGTGGAGAAAAATGTCGATCCTTGATCAATCAAGTAGGGGTTTTCTCCTTTGTCTCTCCTTTATATGTATCATGAAGGGAAGGCATGCTTTTGTCTTTGTGGAAATTGATTAAACCGAACTTAATGAAGACAAGGAATAGTCCTTTAAAGGATAAAAGGGGGGTGATCGATGTTCTGTTGTACTCTCTTATGTTGTTGTGTGTTGTGAATTGTACGGGCCTATGCTCACTGAAAATCATGGTCGTTGGTGGTATTTCACTGTGCACTAATGAACCTCGGTGCTATTGGATGTTTAAATAACTGTAACATGGAATTGGTTAATTACGTATACTCGGTTAAATAAATTTAAAGCACCATGATCAACCCTCTTCTGTGATAACCCCGGTTAAAGTACAGTGGAATTGAAACCATGGAGTGTGTTAAATCTTTTAAATCTGAAAATACATGCATAGTCCTACCTTGTGTTGGTGGTAGTAGTTTGGTTATTCCCTTCACGGGCCGATTGCTTGGGTGATATGGGTGGGGATAGGATTTCCCAGTTGTTATAATTTTATTGGTTGTGAATTTGGGGTTGTGTGGTTATTCTGCTTATATCACGAATTGGGGTGGAAACCTCTGTTTTTGAGAAACCGTTGGCTCTTGTATTTTGGGGACATGGTGTTGTGTCTCGGGGTTTTCTTTGGTTCCATTACTTAGAGGGATCTCACTTATCCCTTTGTTTTTTTGACTTTACAAGAGAACCGGGTGTGAATGTTTGAGTTGTTTTCAATGTCTTCTTTCTCTAGCTGGTAGTTGTGCCTGTTAGTTGCCCAGTAGTGCAGAATTTACTTAAAAGGGATCACTTGCACATGAAAATAAGAATGGGTTAAATATGGAAATTGGTTCTGGGATAGTTGTGACCTGGTTGTGGGTGGTATACCTGTCATGAATGAATAGTGATGCGGTGTTTGTGCTTAGGCTGGTTTCAGAACCCTAGGATTGGTTAAGTGCTTGTTAACTTATGTATATACTTTTAGTTTTTATGTTTCTTATTCGCACCCACCCATGTTGAGCACTTAAGTGCCGAACACCCCCATTTCCTTGGGGAGGGTTTTTTTCCCAACACTCCTTTGAGTGGTTGGTTATTAGCTCCTTTTCTGATCCCTTTCCCAAATAGCCCAAGACTCTTCGGGCACGCTGTGATGGCCTGAATTCCATTATTATCCCAAGAATATTTGGGTGAGGTAGTTGTGGTGGTTAGACCAGGTGTTTGCGGGACGGTTGTTTCCCAAGTGTCTTCAGGATGAGGCCCAGGTGTCTTCGAGCGTTCCAGTGGTAGTTCTGACCCAGGTGTTTGTGGGTATGGTTATGTGTGGTGGTTGTGGCCCAGGTGTCTGCGGGTGGGATGTGCGGTTGTGGACCAGGTGTGTGCGGGCGGGGTTTGGCAGTGGGACTGCGTGAGGATATAGCCCAGGTGTGTGTGGGTGGGGTGTGGTAGTGGGACTGCGGTGAGGATGGAGGGATTGGTTCGATGCATAGAATGTCCTTAATAACCAGTGGGAAAGTGGCGTGGGGTACCCAAATATCGATGTGCTATTATTATACTTTAATTGATTTGCATTATTTGGGGATTGTACCTTGGTGAGGTTTGGGAGGGTAGTGTTTCCTTGTTGGTTTTTTGGTTATCTCTTTTTCCACGGGACATTAGAATGTCCCATCACTTGTGCATGAGAGTATTTGGTTTTGCCTACTAAGTATACTTGTATCCTCACCCTACATATATAACACTACTTTCAGGTTTCCAGGAGGACTTTAGGGATCGTGCGGGACCACACTAGCTTAGACCTTTGGGGCAGTTTCTGTTGTTGTTTTCCCTTTTGTTATCTTTTACCTTTGTAGTTTTGAGACTTGTATTTTGTTTCCTTTGAACATGCATATGAGAATGGTTTACTTTCAGTCGTACTTGCATATTTTTCAATTTTGGTGTTGTGGAATTTACAATCTTATCTCTCGATCCTATTAAAAGAAAAAGGGTAATTCCTTCCATCTAGTGAGTGATTCTATACCCTTGGTGTTGGTCGCCACTCTAGGACCTATTGAAGGCGGGTTTTGGGGGTAATTATCTCTCCTTCAACTTTAGAAGGAAGGGCCTAGAAATTTATTGACCCTTCCCTACTTTTGGTGAAGGCAGGTCATGAAACCTAAGGCCAAGACACAATTTTGTATCTTGAGACCTACCCATGCATCTAGGAACTATATTAGGCGCCATCTGTCACTTACTATGTCCAATTCATTCTTCCTATGAAAAGGTTGAAACATAAAATAAACATTTGTATTAAAACTACCATAAGAAATGATAATAAAACAACCACAAACCATGAATGGTATAAAAATAACACATCCATAGTCAAACTTATTACAAAACCTACAATACAATAGGGATGATTTGAATCATAATAAATCAACTTCAATCATGTATAAAATCCCTTAAAGGATGTTGATATAGATGAAATCAAAACTATTTGAGAGAAATATCTCCTACTATTTTGAAATCATTTAAAGGTCATGTAACTATAAAAGAACACATTTATTTTGAATATATTCTTATAAACTTTTAAGGGAAGCTTCAAAGGTGTCATAATGGGAGAGAATAGCCACACCCACCGTATAAGTTAAAAAAAACATTCTAACCTTAATTTGTCGAAAATTTCATAATGTACCTTGATTGGAAAATGACTGAAAGCTTCCTTTAAAATAATTTTATAAAAAATAAAACAAGCGTATAAATGAATTTAACCCATAGTATAGTAAATAGTAAAAAAAAATTGAAATAAATTATTACGAAATAATGATTTGGATGATAAAGATGTCACAGTAGATACATACGTAAAAACAAACTCAGATAATAAAGAGATTGTGAAATTAACTATAACCTTGTACTTCTCCTTGGTCAGGGGTAAGTTAACCTCATACATAATAGTTAAATCATTGTTATTAAATTATAAAAAAACTACAAACATAAATATGATATCATAATTGATCTTCTAATATTTCTTTTTTAATAATATTTTTGTAATACCATTTTTCAGGTGTTAACTAATTCATTTTCCTTTATATGTTTGTTACGTAAGTCATGTTTTTTATTGATAGGGTGTAATTTATTCACACAAAGAAATATATTGTGTTCTTAAATAATATTTTTAATAATAAAATTAAAATTAATCATGAATGGTTACAATGGGGAATGAATCTCATCACGTTCATGGAGACTGTATTTTGTACGTACGCACGAACACTACTTCCATTTCATTTTTTTATTATAATGGAATGAAAACCAAATGATACATAGGTATATTATTATAAAATTAAAAAATTATATTTTATATATATTGAGTAATTTCATTAACACCATACTTTATATGTTCTATTTATGGTATGAACGAGTCATATCACTTTAGGGGGTCGTAGTCCGTATTTCCTCAAATGAAATTATCATATATATACCACTTGAAAAGAATAATGGTATTATATAAAATTGAATTAAATAAGATTATTGATAAAATAATATCATAAATATCATATGTTATTATTTTTCCATTATAATGGCCGCCAGAAGAGGTGGTAGTAGAAGATTGAACAATCATTATTTCATGAGGCAGTTGTTCGTCGTCCACAAAAACGTAATGTTCTAAGGCAATTAGATGGTGGTGTGTGTAAGTTTAATTCAAATATGTCACATAACAAAAAAATAGTATATTGAGGTTAATATTCTTTCTATAAAAGAATGGAATAAATTGATTTTAGTGGGATGGAGAAGTAAAATAATAGAAAATAACTTAACAGGAGATGTTACCTTTAAATATGGTAACTCCCTTTGGTTTGAACCAAAAGGATTCCTTGAATTTCCTTATGCCTAATGTAAGGATACTAGGAGGAAGATATAGATGTAGGGAGATTAATTGGGTAGATGAATGAAGATCCAAGGGGATTTAGATGTGTGAAAAATGGGTTGGGGTTGAGGTCTTTTTATAAGGAGGAGGAGGGGCTCGTTAGGAATGTTTGAAGATATTATTTTATTATATAATGAATTTCGGTTTCTAATTATTAAAAAAACATAAACATATAAGATAATATGACTCATGTTTGAAAAAAATAATCTAATATGAATTGGGAAAGTTTTGGATATTGTTTTAATTTTTATAATCTATTTTATTTAAATCATTATTTAATGAGGCAAACACAACATCATTATTGTGTCACAAATAATTTTTTTATTTGTTGTCTAAAAATATTAAAAAAATACCATGATGTAAGAAATATTTTTTGCTTTAAAATTATTATTTATAGCAAAAGAGATATTTATATAACCCCATGTAAAAATTGTTTTACTAAATCATATATGTTTATGTCATTTTTGCCTTTACTTTAAAGTAATTAAAATAATGTGTCATTATTAGTCTCAAGCGGCTCCATGGGGTCCCAAAATAAACCCAGGGATTCCAATGGCAGAAATGTATCTAAAAATAGTAATGGAACACATGTTATGGTTATCTAATATTATTATAATATTATTTTTTCCCATATTTACCATATATACATCTTTAACGCTGGTAAATAAAATATTTACTGAACTAAATATTCTTAATGTCTGAAAATAAAATATTACAATTTACATGATTTGTACCTTCTAATTATAAATATTGAATCCATTTTTTCATATTCAAATCACATAAGTTTCAGGAATTAATTTAAAATTAATTCTCGTTGTCAAAAAACAAAAAGCGTGTTTTTAAGAAATAATAACTATCAAAATATTGACACTTGTTTATGTCTAGTTTAAATGATAAATTACATAAAATGAACTAAATTATATTAATTGATAAAAATATAATATAATTATACTTTAAAAGTACTCAAATGTATAATTTAACACTACAAATTATTTCTATTAAAAAGAGTTTTCAATTAAAATTTAGAATTTTTCACTATTCATCAAAATATTAAAGTTATTAAAAAATAACCAAAAAATTATTCAAAATAATTTTTTATGTCCCACATATAAATAATAATTTAATTAAATTTAATTTAATATATAAAAGTTTCAAATATTGGTTTTAAAAAATGTTCCCAATTAAAAGGTGGTAAAATTACCTTTTTTAAAAATTACTTCTTTTATCTAAAAAAAATGAATTTATTCTTATGTTATGTATATTAACATATAATATGGATTATAAAATTATATGGAGTATATAAAATTCAAAATTCAGTAAATACGATTCATAACCACTTTTGGAACGTCTAGTTTGGTAATTCGTGGTGCCCTCGAACTCGGTGTTACGAGTAGCGTAAGTTATTGAATTGCATTGAAGAGATAATGTGCTACCAAATCATGGGGTGTTATATTCTCCCCACCTTAAATAAATTTCGTCCTCACAATTTGAAAATTTTCTTTTAAAATAAAGGGACTAAAATAGAAAAACAACTTTGGAGAAATCCCACATTAGAAATTGGTTTAATGAAATTTATTCTTAATAAGAGGGAAAGAGAAATGAAAATGACCCCACAAAATTATTTTCTTGATTAGGAGAAAATTGGTGGATATTAGAGACACATAATTGGATGTAAAATGTAAAAAAAAATTAAGGAGTTATTGTGGTCATCAATCACAAACAAGTGTAAAATTGAGGGCCTCAAAGCCATCAATCTATGATGATTTAAAATATCATTGGTTCAAAAAAAGATAAGGGGTTAGGATAAAACAATTTTTTTTAGGATACCTTACTTAATTATTAATAATTAATTTATTCATTGAATAAGAAGAAAAAATATACTTGATAAGTAGAGTTTCATCCTTCAACTAATTCCTACCAAAAACTCATCTTTCACTCCAAAAGATAATAGAATTAAAACAATATTCTATTTGTCCTAATAGAATAGGGTTCCAAAAATAATTAATTTATAATTAATTTGTCATACTATATAAAAAAATACAATATACAAACTAGTACATCACATAGGCCACCGGTAGTTGATGTACTCTTATCTCCCTTCAGTTGCGGGTTGAAGTCTCGCGACATTATCGGACGCGACAGGTTGTCGCACGACCTTTGGGTTGTCCTCTTTATGACAATCCAAAAATAATATTATGAAATTCTTTAACCATAAAAATATTATCCAATATCAAACATAACCTATTCCAACCTTTGGACATATCCACAATACTTCTGCCTGAACTCACTGTCCAAAATTTATAAAGAAGGTCACAAAATATACCAGTGAATACCTTCATCGTGTATTCTCTAAAAATATGTTAATAAAACGAATTGCAATAAAACCATGTTTGAAGAGGTATGTACTTCCTTATTCATTATCTAAATCATATAATATTTTATATACTCCTAAAATCAAAAAATATTGTAATCACTATCAATGATGGAATAAAAAAACAATTAATTAGATCCAATGTAGTCAATAATATCCAATATAATTTATCCAAATCAATCATATCTTATTCCAAAATAAAAAACACAATATCAGGACCATATTAAAGTTTATCTATCCTTCACCCATGTATTTTCCAAAAAAATTAACTTACTATTGAGTCACTTTTCTTTGTACCACAGAATCTCAAATTCATAATGAAATAGTACAGTAGTACAATCCTTATATACTCCATAATTATTATAAACAGTACATCATTGATACAACACTCAAATGAGATAATTCATTGATATAAACATAAGAAAACTAGTCATTAATATTCATATGTCGTAATATCATAACATTATTATTATCCAACAACATCATTTTTCATAAACTCTGATGATTGGGACATTGACTTGCGTAGTGTCCCAACTCCTTGCAGATGAAGCATGGTACATTGGAAAACATTTTCTTTCCCTGGAAATCAAGTACATGATGTCCTTCTTCTCTACACTTATAAAAAACTCTAATTTCCTTAATGAATTTACCATGGTGATTCTTTCCATAGTTATCACATATGGGAAAATCCTTTTTCCCGTATTCCCTTTATCCATCATTCTCTCTGCCATCCTTTTATCCTCTTGCTTCACTTCATAGCCATAAGACTCGAAAAATTATTTACTTATATTATTAACACGAGATATAATTCTTTATATAATGATAATTCATGGGAGGATATTTATTTTCTAAATTTGGTCTTAATACCATCAAATATATGATCGTTCTTACTCTTTGGATTCTGCGTATTGTTGGAGTTCTCATTCCATCTACTGGGTGCTGTTACTAAACAATGGCATACACTATGTTAGTTTATGAATAAAAATTCATAATTCCAATCTTGTTAAATACCTAACATAAAATAAAAACATTATGAATGTAATCTATAATCATAAATAAAAATTTTCATTGTAGAATTATTTACTCATAAATCCTTCATAATTTCTTGTAAAGAAAAAGTGAATTATCCTAAGAATATCCATCAGGAGTGTTGTAACCAAGAGTGCAACAAGGATCGTTGTCCTATACCAGGATACCCCGGTTCAAGACCAAAACTCCTTGTTGCAGTTTTCACATCTTGGTACATCTATGTCAAAGCCACCACTACCTGTTCATATCCATACAGGGATGTATTTCTTGGAAAATACAAAAAATCTATACATTACAAAAATTCTAGGATGTTATTCTATACTAATCCTCAATGTATATCTTATGGTAATGTGATATAATTAGAGTTTATCTAAATCAAGTTTCCAAGGTTATTTCCAAACTTCCTCTGATTCCAAAAATAACACCCCAAACCCAGTTACCTAAAGTCAGTGCACTATCTTAATACATTGGCATGATCACAAGGGATCAAGTCCCAAAAGACCAATCAATTATGCAGTTTTGGAAAATAGATTACACACATGAAAGTTACATTAAATTATAAAATGAAAAAGAGCAACAACATTGTCTCCATTGAACAAATTCATATCCCTTATAATATCCTTGTAGGTCAGTCATAATATATTTCTTCCTATCTTGGAAAAAATGTAACATAGTAAGGTGTCAGTTCAGATGCTCATTAAGGATAACAATATAGTCAAAACTTTCATAAATAAGCATGAACTTTTAAAAAAATTATAAAACTAAAACAAAATCCTTTTAAACATAAACTTAAGAATAATAAGGAAAAGATAAAACAAATAATTCAATTTACTTATTCACATTGATATTCTACTAGTCAAATAATCACATGTAATTTCAATAGCTAATTTCATAATGATGGAATGCATATTAGAGAACATCAAAACCACATAGTCAGGGCCTCGTTCCAAGACTACAAATAATATTTCGTCAAGGCCTTGTGCCAAGACACTAGTTTATCTCATGATACCTACCAATGCATCGAGGAGAAATAGCAGGCTCCACCCATCACATATTAAGTCCAATGTAATCCTCATGTGAAAACATTGAAACAAAACATAAACATTCGTATTAAAACTAGTATACGAAATGTTAGTACAATAACAATAAACCATGAATGGTATAAAAATAACAGATCCAAATTCAAACATATCCCAAAACCATAAATAAAATATGGACGATTTTTATCATAATAAATCAACATCAAAAAATTATAAAATCCATTAAAAGTTGTTGACATATATGAAATAAAAACTATTTGAGAGAAATATATCTTTCTATTTTGAAATGATTTAAAATTCATTTAATTATAAAAGAAAACATTTATTTTGAAAATATTCTTATAATATTGTAAGGAAATATTAAATGGTGTCATAATGACAAAGAATATCATCACCTGTTGTATATGTTAAAAAACATTTTTACATCAATTTGTCGAAAAGGTCATAAAATACCTTCATTGGAAAATGACCGAATGATTCCATTCAAAATATTTTATAAAAAAACAAACAAGGGTATAAATTACATTAAAACTTAGTCTAGAAAATATTAAAAATGTTTTGAAATACATTTTTAACAATCACATATGTGGATGATAAGGATTTCCTAGTAGATACTTACGTAAAAACAACCTCTGAAAATAAACAGACTTTGTAATTAACCCTTACCTTGTGCATTTCTGTGGTTGAGGGTACGTTATCCTCCTATATAATAGATAAATCATTTTTATTGAATTATAAAAGAACAACATACATAAATATGATATCATAAATGATCTTCTAAAATTACTTTGTTAATAATATTTTAGTAGTATCATTGTTTTGGCTATTAACTGATTTGTTTTCCTTTATATGTTTCATATTTAAGTCCTGTATGTTATGGATAGGATGTATTTTAATCATATATAGAATGATATTATGTTATTAAATATTATTTTTTATAATCAAATGAAAATTATTCATCAATAGTTATGATGGGGAAGGAATCTTATCGTGTTCATGGAGACGGTAATTTGTTTGTACGCACGAACAATACTTCCATTTCATTTTGGTTATTTTAAAAGGAATCAAATCCAAATGAAACATATGTATATTATTATTAAATTATAATATAATATTTTATAGATGTGACATAACTTCATTAACACCAACCTTTATATGTTCCATGTATGGTACGAACAAGTCATGTCACTTTGAGGGGGCGGTAGTCCACAGTTCCGAAAATTAAATAATTTTATTTATACAACATGAAAAGAATTAAGGTATGATATAAAAGATAAATAAATAAGATTATAGATAAAATTAATATCATAAATAACATATATAATTATAGTTATATCATAATGGCCAATATAATATATTGTAGTAGATGATTGAACAATCATCGTTTCGTGATGGGGCAGTTCGCCCACCACAAAAACAATATGTTTTATACCCATTAGATGGAGGTTTGTGTTATTTTAGTTCAAATACATTTTATAAAAACAACCTATTATATTGAGTATATTGTTTTTTTATAATATAAGGCAATAAATAGAGTTTAGGGTGTTGGAGAAGTACAATAAAAGAAAAGAACTTAAGAGGGGTTGTTACCTTTAAATTGGGTAACTCCCTTTAGTTTGACTAAAAGGCTTCCATGAAGTGCCTTATACCTAATGTAAGGCTTATATAAGGAAGATACATATGTATGTAGATTAACTAGTAATAGGATAGATGAGAAAATGGTTTGAGAAGTGTTAGAAATGGGTTATAGTTGAGGACTTTTTATAAGGGGGAGGAGGGGCTCTATATGAATGTTTGAAAATATAATTTTATTATATAATGATTTTAGGTTTCTAAATGTAAAAAACTCATTAAAATCTAAGATAAGATGACTAATGTTCTAAATAAAATCATAAAATAACAATTTGGAATGTTTTGGATATTGTTTTAATTTTTATAATCTCATTTATTTAAATCATTCTTTAATGAGGTATACACGACTTCATAATTATGTTCTAAATAATTTTATTTATATGATGTATAAAAATTAAAAAAATATCAGGATGTAGTAAATCAGTTCAAAATTCTAATGAATATTTATAGTCGATGTGAAAACATATATAACCCCATGTATAAATTGTTTTACTAAAAGATATATGTTTATGTCATTTTTTATTTACATTAAATTAATTAATATAAAGTGTCATTATCACTCTCAAGTGGCTTAATGGGGTCCAAAAATAGACCAATGGATGCACATGGTCATATATTTATCAACTAATATGAATAAGACACTTTTTAGGGAAATTTAATATTATTATAATATTATTTTTTATTCTTATTTACCGAATTTACCCCTTTAACCATGGTCAATAAAAATTTACTGAAGTAAATATTCATAATGATTAAAAATAAAAGTTACCTATTTACACAATTTGGTCCTCCTGATTACAATTATTGAATCCATTTTTACAAATTCAAAATACATAAGTGGAAGAAATTAATTTAAAAGTAATTCTGGTTGTCAAAACAAAAAACGTGTTTTTAAGAAATAATAACTATCAAAATATTTACACTTTCTTATTACCAGTTTAAATGTGAAATTATATAAAATGAAATAAATTATATTAAATTATAAAAATAAAATCTAATTATACTTTAAAGCAACTCAAATTTATAATTTAACAGTATAAATGATTTTTTTTTAAAGTTGCTTTCAATTAAAATTTATTATTTTTCACTATTCATCAAAATATAAAAGTTATCACAAAAGTACCAAAAATTTATCCAAACTATATTTTTATGTCTTTATTATAATGAATAATTTAATTTCATTAAATAGAATACATAAAAGTGGAAAATATTTTTTTTAAACGTTTCTCCATTAAAAGGTGTTGAAATTTCATTTTTCTAAAAAATACTTTTTTTCTGAAAAAAAATGAATTTATTCTTATATTATTTCTAGGAAATACATAATATGGATTATAAAGTTATATGGAGTATATAAAATTCAAAATTCAGTTAATATTATTCATAACCGCTTTTTGAATAGCTAGTTTGGTAAGTCATGGTGTGCTCAAACTCGGTGTTGTGTGTATCGAATGTTATTGAATTACATTGAAGAGATAACATACTATGAGATAATGGGTTGTTACATTCTCCCCTACTTCAATAAATTGTTTCCTCACAATTTGAAAATTTTCTTTGAAAATAAATGGTTAAAAATAGAAAAATACCATTTTTGAAAACCCACATCGAAAATTGGGTTAATGAAATTTAGTCTTAATAAAAATAAAAGTGAAATGAATAAGTCACCACCAAATTATTATCTTAATTAGGAGAATATAGGTGGAAATTATAGATCCATTTTTGGATGAAAACATAAATATATATAGGGAGTGATTCAGGTCATCAATCACAAACAAGTGTAAAATTTAGGGCCTCAAACCCATCAATCTACGATGATTTAAAATATAATCGGTTCTACAAAACATAAGGTTTTAGGATAACACGTGTTGTGTTGTATGATCCCTTCTCTAATATTTAAGAATCAATTTATTTATATAATAAGAGGAAAAAAATTTACTTGAAAACTAGAGTTTCATCCTTCAATTAATTCCTACCACAAACTCATCTTTCACTCCAAAAGATAATTTAATTCACAAATATAATATTTATCTTAATAGTATAAGGTTCCAAAAATAATGAATTTACTATTCATATTTCATACTATTTAAGAAAACTACATTAAAAACTAGGACATCACATAGGCTAATGGTAGGTGATGTGCCCTTGACACCTTTTAATTGTAAGTTCAAGTCTCATGGCCTTTCCAGACGCGACATGTTGTCGCCCGACCTCGGTGTTGTCCTTTTTATTAAAAATGAAAAATAATCCTAAGAAATTCTTTAAAATCAACAATAGTATCCAATATCAAACCTAATCTATTCCAAGCTTTGGACTTATACAAAATACTTTTGTTTTAACTCCTAGTCCAAAATTTATAAGGAAGGTCACATAATATACATTTGAATACCTTCATCATGTATTCTCTTAAAATGTTTTAATAAAATAAATTTCTAGAAAACCATATTTGAATAGGTATGTACTACATTATTGCTTCTGAAAATCATAGAATAATGGATATAATCCTAAAATCCAAAAATGTTTTAATCACTAAAAACGATGGAATAAAAAACCATTAATTAGTTCCAATAAATTCAATAATATCCAATATAATTTATCCAAATCAATCATATCTTATTCCAAAATCAATACCACAGTATCAAGACCATATTAAAGTTTATCGTTCCTTCAATAATGTATTTTCCAAAAAGATTCACTTTCTATTGAGTCACTTTTCATGGTACCACACAATCTCAAATCCTTATTGAAATAGTATCAGAGTACAATCCTTAAATACTCCATAATTATTATAACCAGTACATCGTTGATACAACACTCAAATGACATAATTCGTTAATATTATCATAAGAGAAATATTTATTACTCTTCATTTGTGGTAATATAATTACCTGATCATTATCCAACAACATCATTTCAGGTATACTATGATGATTGGGACATTGATTCATGTAGTGTTCCAACTCCTTGAAGATGAGGTATTGTACATTTGAAACCTATTTATTACCATTGAAATCATGTACACGGTGTCCCTTTTCTCCAAACTTATAACAAACTCTCATTCCCTTCACAAATTTACCAAGATGATTCATTCCACAGTTATCACGTATGGGAAAATCCTTCTTTTCCTTATTCCCGTTATCCATCTTTCTCTCTACCATCCTTTTCTTATCTGGCTTCCCATAAAATCCATAAGACTCAGAGAATTATTCACTTATCTTATTAACACATGATACTATTTCTTCATATGATGATATTACATAGGAGACTATTTCCTTTCTAAATGTTTTCTTAATACCATGAAATATATGATCCTTCGTACTCTTTGGACTATGTGTATTATTGGAGTTCTCATTCTATATATAGGGAACAATTTTTAAACAATGCCATACACAATGTTAGTTTATGAATCGCAATTCATAATTCCAAACTTTTAAAATACCTAACTTAAATTGAAATGATTATGAATATAATCTATAATCATAATAAAATGTTTTCTTTGAGGAAATATTTACTCTTAAATCCTAATTTCTTGTAATGAAAATGTGAATTATCCTAAGCATATCCCCTGGAATTGTCGTAACCAAGACTGTAGTAATTCTCGTTGTCGTGTACCAGGATACCATGGGTCAAGTCCAAAACACATTTTTGGAGTATTCACTCTTACGTATATCTATGTTAGAGCCACATGTACCTGCTCATATCCAGACATAGATGTATTCCATGGGAAATATAAAAAATCTCTACAATACAAAAATTCTAGGAAGTTCTTCTATACTAATCATCAATTTTTATCTTAATGTAATGTAATCTAATCAGAGTTTATCTAAATCTAGTTTCCAAGGTTATTTCTAAAATTCCAATGATACCAACTAAAACACCCTATCCCCAGTTTCCCAGAGTCTGTTCAATATTTTAATACATTGTCATGATTACAAGGGATCAAGTCCTGAATGACCGATCAGTTTAACAGTCATGGAAAATAAATTACAAACATGAAGGTTACATTAAATTATAAAATGAAAACAAAAACAAAAACATTGTCTCTATTGACCACATTAATATCCCTTATAATATCTCTGCGGGTCAGTCATAATATACTTCTTCACATCCTAGGAAAAATAAATCATAGAAAGTGGTGAGCTCAGATGCTCAGTAAGGATAACAATATAACAGAAACAATCCTAAATAAGAATAAACAATTAAGTAAATATATAAAACTAAAACAAAAGAATTTTAAACAACAACATAAGCTTAATATGGAAATGGTAAATCAAATAATTAAATTTACATAATCACATATATATTCTACTAGTCTAATAATCACATGTAATATAAATAGCTAATGTCATAATGATGGAATGCATAATACCGGATATCATAACCAAATAGTAAAGGCCTTGTTCCAAGACTACAAATAAAATTTTTTCATGGCCTTGTGCCAAAACACTAGTTTGTCTCATGAGACCTACCGATGCATCGAGTAGCTATAGCGTGCTACACACATCACTTACAAAGTCCAATGCATTCCTCATATGAAAAGGATGAAACATAACAAAAACATTATTATTAAAACTAGCATATGAAATGTTATTACATTAATCATAAACAATGAATGGTATAAAAATAACACATACATAGTGAAACATATCAAAATATATTCAATACAATATATAAGATTTGTATCATAATCAATCAACTTCAAATAAGTGTAAAATATATTAAAGTATGTTGACATAGATGAAATAAAAACTATTTGAGAGAAATATCTCTTTCTATTTTGAAATCATTTAAAATTCATTTAACTATAAAAGAAAACATTTATTATGAAAATTTTCTTATAATATTTTAAGGTAAGCCTCAAGGCTTTCATAACAATGGAGAATAGCCTCACCCACCGTATAAGTTAAAAAACCATTCTTACGTTAATTTTTCGAAAAGTTCATAAAGTACCTTGTTTCGAAACGACGGAAATATTCCATTAAAACCGTTTTATAAAAAAACAAGGGTTTAAATGAATTTAACCCATAGTCTAGTAAATAGTAAAAATGATTTGAAATAATGCTTAATTAAACACGGATGTGGATGATAAAAAGTACCATTATAAACTTACGTAAAAACAACCTCGGATAATAAAGAGATTGTGAAATTAACCATTTCCCTGTACTTTTTTTTGGCCTAGGGTACATTATCCTCCTGTAGAATAGTTAAATAATTGTAATTAAATTATTCAAGAACTAAATACATAATTATGATATCATATATGAACTTATAATATTGATTTGTTAATAATATTTTAGTAGTATCATTTTTTCGAGCGTTAAGTAATTAGTTTTCCTTTATATGTTTTGATACATAAGTCATGTTTGTTATGGACAAGATGTATTTTATTTATATCTAGAATGATATTATGTTCTTAAATATTATTTTCAAAAATCAACTGAAAATTATTTTTGAATGGTTATGATGGGGAATGAATCTTATGTATGATCGATAACATCATCTTTTATACGTTTCATATATGGTATGAACTGGTCATATCACTTTGAGGGTGCGGTAGTCCGAGCTTCCTCAAATAAAATTTTCAAATATATACAACATGAAATGAATAAAGTTATGCTATAAAAAATAATTAAAGAAGCTTATATATTAAATGAATATCATAAATATCATATATAATTACCGTTCTATCATAATGGCCACCATAAAAGGTTTTAGTAGAAGATTGAACAATCATAGTTTTGTGGGGAAATAGTTCACCGTCCACAGAAACATTATGTTCTATACCTATTTGATTGAGGTGTGTGTAAGGGTAGTCCAAATACTTCTCATTACAAAAACCTATTATATTTTCGATATTGATGTTGTTATAAAATAAATGAATAAAGAGAGTTTAGGGGGTTGGAAAAGTGAAATAAAAGACAAGAACGTAAGAATAGATGTTACCTTTAAATTGGGTAACTCCCTTTGGTTAGAATCCAAAAGATTCCTGAAAGTTAATTTTTCCTATTGTAAGGCTTCTAAGAGGATGATATGGAGTTATGGATCTAAATTTGGTAGAGGTTCTATGAGCCAAGTAGTTTGAGAGGTTTGAGAAATGGGTAAGAGATGTGGTCTTTTTATAAGGGGGAGTAGGGTCTCTTTATGAAAGTTTGAAAATATTATTTTATTAAAAAATTATATTCTATTTCTAAAGGCCAAAAACTCAATAATATCAAAAATAAGATGAATCATTTTTGAAATAAAATCATCTAATAATAATTGGACAGGTTTTGCAGATTTTTTAATTTTCATAATCTCATTTATTTAAATCATTATTAATGGGGTAAACACTATAGCAATATTGTGTCATAAATAATTTTATACATCTAATTTTTAAAAATTATAAAAAAAATATCATGATGTAGGAAATCATTTTAAATTTCTAATTAATATTTATATTCGAAGAGATAACTTATATAACCCTATGTAGGAATTGTTTTACTAAAAGATATATGTATATGTCATTTTTTAATTTACTTTAAATTAATTAATATAGAGTGTCATTATCTCCCCCAAGTCGCTCCTAGGGGTCCTATAATCGACCCAAGGATGGACATGGTTGGAAGTGTTTCAACCAATATTAATAGGACACATGTTAAGGGAATTTAATGTTAATATAATATTATTTTTTACCCTTATTTACCGGATTTACAACTTTAACCATAGTAAATAAAATATTTACTAAAGTAAATATTCAGAATGTCTAAAAGTAAAAGATACCTATTTAAAAAAATTGGACCTTATGATTCCAAATATCAAAACCATTTTTTCAAATTCATTACACAGTAGTGGGAAAAATTAATTTAAAATTAATTCTCATTGTCAAAATAAAAAGCGTGGTTTTACGAAATAATAACTATCCAAAGATCAACACTTTTTTATATCCAGATTAAATTTGAAATTACATCCAATGTTATAAATTATGAAAAATGATAAAATTATAATCTAATTATATTCTGAAACCACTCAAATTTATAATTTAACACTATAAATTATTTCTATTAAAAAAAATTCAATTAAAAATTAGTAATTTTCACTATTCATCAAAATATGAAAGTTATTAGAACGTACCGAAAATATATCCAAACTAAATTTTTTATGTCCCAATTATAAAGAATAATTTAATGTCATTAAATTTAATATAAAAATGTTTCAAATATTGTTTTTAAAAAGGTTCTCCATTAAACGGCGGTAAAATTCCATTTTTTGAAAAATACATCTTTTATCTGAAAGAAATGAATTTGTTCTTATATTTTGTCAAAGAAACACATAATATGGATTATAAAATTATATGGTGTATAGAAAATTCAATATTTAGTTAATAATATTCATAAAATCTTTTTTAACGGCTAGTTTGGTAAGTCATAGTGCCCTCAAACTGGGTGTTGCTTGTAGCGCATGTTGTTGAATTACATTGAAGAGATGTATGAAATCTGGGGGTGTAACAATACGACATCAAATACTTGATTTTTTTTGTTTAGGATGGATTTTTATAGTATAATAAATAGTTAGAACTCGATATTCATGGGATAATATTTTATTTCCTTTGTACTTTGCGAAACATGTTATACCTGATGTTTGTATCCATGTTTCCAGTTATCTAGTACATGTAATATCATCAGTTATTTAATTATTTTCTAGTTATTTCTATTATTATTACTATTTTATATTTTTTCTGTTGTTCCATTTGTTTATATACTTTTCTTACTCTATTTACCTATGTTAACATTCAACCGTTGTGCTACACTACGGTAATGAGGTCATAGTCTCCCCACCAAAACACCCTAGGCCCTCGTTGTCAATTGGAGGCCTCTAGAATTCAAGGATATGCGCTTGGGGCCATGTGTCCCACCAGGCTCGGGGCACCTATCTAGTGGCATCCATGTTCGGTACATCCCAAAGTTGTATCAAAGGATTTTTTTTCCTTTCCATACTATTACAATAAAATATATTAAAGATTTGAAATGCTTGGGACTTGGTATTTTGACATGTTGGGGCCTCAAGAAACCATATTTAGGGTACAATCCATGTTACACAAAATTTAATTATTGTTATATTTTTTCTATTATAGTTTATATTATTTCACTGTTGGGTTACACACATGTTGTGTGATGTTTTTGAATGTTAATATAATGGAGGATTTGTTTTATCCATGTATCAATGATATAATAGATTGGATTATTGCTACATGTATCATTATTGGCACCTAAAATAAACATGTCATTCCTATTTACTTGCCATATAGGTGCATTTAAATACTTTTAATTGCTTGATATGATTTGAATTATTGTGTGATGTTTTGATATTTTGATTATACATGTATTAATTTTGGTTATGTTTGAGTGCTTCTCTATCTCAATTCATGAGTTTTATGGGCCCTTAGGGTTTGGATGTGTAATTCACTGAGTTGATCCATTATGCTATAAATAAATGGGTGTTGTTTCTAGTGATATGTGTAATGACACTGAGTCATCAAAAATTGTTTTCAATTATATGGTGAATTATGAAATCTAAAATGAACTTGTTTCACATCCTTATCCCACATATTAATGGTTATTAAAGGTAAAGGAGTGAACCTAGAAATTAACTACAAAATGACATGAAACATATACTTGATCACTTGCTAATACATGGACTTCTATATGAGTATTTTTGGGTAGTATGCCTTGGGTAGTGACTTTTCATAGATTCAACTTCTTCTAGTTATGTTATCTTATGCTTCTATTGTTATTATGAGATGTGTTCTTGGAATTTATAGAACAACGCCACCACGATGTACTCGTGTCATTCACCAGGAAGCTGGTGACCATCTTACTCAAGACATGGGGGGGCCTAAGCTACCAATCTTAGCTATTGGAGTTCCACATGAGGCATTTCCTACTATACTTGATCTAGGAATTGATGCCCATATTTGTGATAGTTTTCTACGTCTAAGGCAGTCCATGCATGGTTCTCATCATCTTGCTCCCACATGGGATTATCTGACTTATGAGTTTGATCATAAACATCTTTCTTCCTTTTCAAGGGATGGTGGTCCGCAGGATACTGGGTCTTGGCTAGAATCCACCCAATCTATCTTTGATCATCTGGTGATGCATCCAGAGAGAAGGGTCAAGAATGAAACATATATGGTTTTGGATTCATCCAAGTGTTGGTTGGATGTGATTAACTAGATCAATATTCAATAGGGAATGTTATGGGTTGATTTGAAAATATCATTCTATGATCTATTCATTCTTCATATGCTGAGAGATGAAAGAGATAGAGAGTTCATGCACCTCGAGCAGGGTTCTATGTGAGTAATGAAATATTCATCTCCTTTCATGATGTTGTAGTGCTTTGCACTGCATTTAGCTAGTGATAAACTTTCATGTGCTAGACATTTTGAGGATGGGCTACAGTATGTCATCTGCATATAGGTCAAAGTCTTTATCCAACCTATTTTTCTACAATAGTCAATCAGGCTCCTCCCACTAAGCATAACCTAAGGAACCAAAATAATATCGGGCATAGAGGATCAGTTCCGCATTAGGCTAGTAGTTCGTTATGGGGCATGAAACATTCCATCAAGGTTTTTTATCAGGGCAGTGACAACCAGAGTACCTGTTTTGATAGATCTTTGGAGTATCATCAGTGTAAAAGGTGAGGTCATTAAATCCTTAATGTGATAGAGACCCAATGGAGTGTTGGGATTGTGGACGTAGTGGGCATATTCAGTGTTTTTGTGTGACCTTTCAACCATCTCCAAGTGGAAAGGGATATGTACCAACACCACCTTCATGTGTGAGTTATTTTATGCCATGTCAGGTGGTGAGTTGGAATAGTACTGATAGGCTTGGCCGAGGAGGAGGTCATGGCAAGGATAACCAGACCCCTGGTCACTAACAACCCCAACAGAGCAGTTTTGATCATTTTAGTTCATCTATTTCATTGGGTTGTGGATCTGGTCATTGCATGAATTACATCCAATAATCGAGGACCAGGTTGTAGGACCATCTGTCGTACGAGGTACTATTCCAGTAGCATCTATAATAATATTAACATTATTTGATACAAGTTCATCATATTATTTTATCGCTTTTTCTATTATGAATATTCATTGACTACATATACAATATCAAAATGGTGTTATGACACTTGATACACCATTTGGTGTATGGATAGAGGTAATACTCTAGTTTAAGGACTGTCCCTTTATGAGAGGAAATTACTCTTTCTTATAGATCCTCTATGTCCTCGAGATGATGGGATTTGAAGTCATTCTCTGAATGGACTGGTTGGTTCACTATCACTCTTTTGTATATTGATGTCGATGCATATTGTCTTTTACATCACCATAGGGAAGCAATTATCTATATAAGGGTGAGTGGAATGTCCAGGTTGGTAAAGCTAGACCACATCATCAAGGCCTAGGTATAGTGACCACCTAGGTTTAAAATCTCTTCATGGAGGATCAGAGTTTACATCAAGATGATTTCCCTCAACTAGAAGATCATTTCAGTAAATATATTATAAACGATTTTTCCTAGCTTACCTCTTGAGAGAGAGGTAGTGTTTAAAATATATCTTGTTCCACGAGATGCTCCACAGTCCATTCCACCTTAAATGATTGAATCTACAAAGCATCAGGAGCTCAAGAGTTTGTTAGAGGATTTAGAGGCCAATGGTTTTATATGGAACAGTACATCCTCTTGGGGTTCACCCATGCTTTTAGACATGAAGTCAGATGGAAATGTACATTAATTTTTGGATTAGAGAAGGTTGAACCATCCTATGATCATGAGCCAGTTTCCACTTCCTCGAATTGATGTTGTCTTCGACCATCTTCGAGGAGAAATTTTCTTCTCTATGTTCGACCTGAGATCTGGTTATCATCAGGTGTGAGTCAGTCCATAAGACATACCTTATATATATATTTACCTAGTATGCATGGTTTGTTTGAGTACCATATCCTTATATTTGGTCTTATGAACACACCTACAGTATTCATGGCTTTGATGAATAGGAATTCCACCCCCCATTTGGACTCTTTTTTCATGTTCTTTTTGGGTGACATATTGGTGTATTCTTGCACTCTTAGATACAATTATACACATCTTGATATCATTTTGAGTACACTGAGAGTGAATCATCTTTATTCCAGGCCTTCTAAGTGCCCCTTCTAGATAGAAAATGTCCACTTCATGGGTCATATTATCTTGGAATTAGGAATATATGTTGATTCTGAAATGTTCAGTGATATATTTTCCTCAAAGAAGGATGAAAAAATGTTTGATATAAATAGTTTTATGGGGATGAAGGGATATTATAGGCATTTCATACCAGTATTTTATCTCATTAATTCACCTCTTACAGATCTTACAATGATGGGGGTCAAGTTCACATGGTCAGAAACGTGTCATAAATACTTTCAGGAGAAAATATTGAGGCATGTATTGATAATTATTATATTCCTTCGCAATCTAGGTATATGTTATTCCATATTTTGGGATTCATCATGCATTGTACTAGGAGAAATTTTGATGCAAGAAGACAATTTCATTGAATATAGATCTCAGTATTTGAGGCCACATGATAGAAATTACTTGACACACTAACATGATCTTGAAATATTTTTACATGCCTTAGGTTGCTAGGTACATTACCTATTGGTTAAGAACTTTTTGGTGTACATAGAACACAAGAGCCTAAAGTATATCTTTTTTTAGTGTGACTTGAATCTTATACATATAAAATGGGTCGAATACCTACAATCCTTTGATTTTTATCATGCCTATATGCCTAGGAAAGGCAATGTGGTTGCAGATGAACTATTTCATAAACCACAAGCACATGGCTTAAGAGAATCCAGTGATGAATGGAAGTTAATGGCCCTATTTACTGAGCTTCATCAGGATTTTCATGATATTTAAGGGATTTCTTACCTCTCATCATTGACAGTTACCTCTTCATTCCATGAGAAGGTAAAGAGTAGGAAGTTTTTATATCCTGAAGGATTTGTTCTACAAGAGTGTATATCCTGATATAACCCACTTACATATTTTTCTATAGACAGAGAATACATAATCCATCAATGTGAATGTATTTGGGTTCCTATAGATATGATAGAGGAGTTAATGAAAGAGTCCCATGATTCCTAGCAGCAGTTCATCCAAGCATCTCTAAGATGTATCAAGATATAAAATGCCATTATTGGTGGCCTGAAATGAAACATTATATAACATGATTTATGTCTAGGTGTTCCACCTTTCGGTAGGTTAAGGAAGAGCACCAGATACCTTCGGGTTTGTTACAACCACTTCCAGTCCAATAATGAAAATGTGAATATGTTCTTATGGACTTTGTAGTTGAATTAAATAGTTCATCGAGGGGTAGTGATGCTTTCTGGGAGGTCATTGACCAACTAAAAAAATAATCCCATATCATTACTATTAGGGATACATTCTTAAATGATAATATAAGAAGACTGTATGAACATGATATCATACAACTACATGGAGTTTCACGTACTATCACATCAGAAAGGGATGATCATTTCGCATCACTGTTCTAGTAGCGATTGCAGAATGATATGGAACAGGGTACTTTTTAGACCATCTTTTCACCCTTAGACCGATGGAAAAATATAATGGATAATACATGTTCTAGAAGATATGCTATGATCTTGTTTCCTTGATTTCTATGATTATTGGAATAATAATATCCCTCTTGTTGAGTTCTCCTTTAATAACAGCTTTTAGGAAACAATTCAGATTTCTCCTTTTGGGGCCTTATATGGTAATCCATTCCATTCACCCTTTTTGGATAGAGAAAGGTGAGGCTGCCTTATTATTTCATCATCTCATTAAAGAGACTTTAGAAAATGTTCAGCTAATCAGAATGCGTATGAATACATCTCATTCTAGAAAAATAATTTTTTGTCGATCATTATTGATGACCTATTGAGTTTGAGGTTGGGGATCAGGATTTTATTCAAGAATCTCCTAGGCTAGTCCATAGATGGTTACAAATGTTTTGGATGTTGTCGCCTTGTTTTGTAGGGTATTTTTTAATTCTATAGAGTGTTGGGATGATAGCCTATTGGTTTCTACATCCTTAGCGGTACCATTCCTTGCATAATGTCTTTCATGTTTTATATATTCACCAATATTATTCCGACTTGTCTCATACTTTTTATCAAAATGATGATGAGTTAGATGATGATGCTACATTTTTGGAGTATCTAGTACGCGTCGTTAATTTGATCACGAAGGCTCTCTGAGGCCGATCTGTCCCTTTAGTGTGGGAGCTATGGAAGCAGAGCCGATTACAAAATGAGACTTGGGAGAGGGAAGATAATGTATATAACCAATGGGTAGATTCAATCACAAGAAATAGTTATTCATCTTTGGAAGGTCAACTCGGGGACAAGTTCTTTTAATGGGGGATGATTATAAGAACAAAAATTTTCACATAGGTATGGATCCCTTAATTTTCAATTAAATAATTACTTTGAACCTAATATGGTTTCTTAAGGGGTTATAAAAGGTCCCAAGGGTGTCTGGGGAAAGTTCAGAGCCTGCAACAAATTTTTTTGGAAAAAAAATTCTTTAATAACGGTTTACAGAAAAGTGTGTAGAAAATCCACTAAATTTGTAAAACTATGCAGATTGTGTATTTTTTTACAGATTCACCTCACACAGTTGGCACATTGTCGTTCAGCCTAATCATGTTTGAGCCCCTTTTTTACAAGTTCTCATGCATAGTTGGTGCATGGTTTGACAAACCATGCGTACTAACCATGCGCAATCTTTTTTGAGAGAAAATTTCCTTTTTCCCATAATTATCTAATTAAGCACCCTCCTTCTTCACTGATTTGATTTTGTGAAGAATTAACCCATTTCTATCTCAATTTGGTTCTTCTTGAAGATCTAACATTAGAATCAATGGATCTACATCATCATAGATCTAATCGAGCATATGTTCATCACGTTGGATTCACAATGGTATGTACTTGTGTCCTTCTAAGCTACTCTCTTTCTCTTTTACTCTCAATAGAAATATCCTGGTATGAGTTTTTTTTACTTTTTCATAGATATACTCTGATCTGAGGAAAACTAATAGATAATATCAAAGTATAATCATTTTACCAACCAAATATGGGTGGTCAATATATATCCCCAATGTTCGTTGATTTTGGATTTGTCGTGTGGGGACAACAGATTTCATCGGGTGTCGTTTATAGAATTTATATGACATGTTTATAATAATTATAACTGTGTGATAATCCTCTTTACTAATATGTGATAAATCGATAGCATTTATGACCATAACTACATCCTTTCAATTTCAATGGTTATTTTATAATTGTGGGTTAGTATCTTAACATGTTTGTGCTACCATTCGGGTCTTCCATGGCATGACCACTTTATGGGTAAGATTTTCTATATTAAATGGATTGATTTATATTGTGAATTGAATAATGGAATGTACCATGTGTGTTTACCACTTGACCCACCTAAGTTAAGTACTTATGATTGATAATGAAATGTGAATGATTAGTTGTTTTCATTTCTATAGCACCTCTTACCACATTAATGGAAGATTGCAGAATGAACCATTAATATAAAATATACTTCAAATGGAATAATTGGTTGCATGTTACATGACCTTGCCAAAATAATGAAAGGAAAGGATTGAATTGAAGGAGTTATTAGATGATTCATAAATAAATATGAATTTTCTATCATGAGCTTGCCATGGATTCATATCATAGAATTCCATGAGCACTTGGGATCCCCACATCCATTCAAGGATATGACTTTCATAGGTTAAGAACCACAAAGATCATGATCCTTGTCTATCTTGGATCCCTTTATGATAGTATAGGACCCCCATATTATTAAAATATTCCAAGAATACACTCCTTAGATCCAACATTGACAAGTAGGTTCCATCATTACAGTCCATAGGGTCATGTCTTTTCTTAACCCCGTCTTACCATGTATGATCACCTTAGATTCATTAGGAACCTTTTTTTGGAATGCGTTATAATTTTTTCCTCGGAATATGCTACTTGGAATTCAATCTTACACCATGCCAGGATAGAGTTAATAGTGAGTTTGAGACCCTTGAGGACTATGTTTCTTTGGATATTACCTTGGAACTTTCACTAACTATACCATCACGAGACTATTTTAGTACTAGCCATGCCCCATGTGACATATTAATATAAACTAGTAATTGATTAATAAATTACCAGGTTACATGTTCAGACACAAGTCAAGGGATCAAGAAGGTACTTGGTTATTTAGTTAGACCATACTACATTACTTTATATATGCATGCCTCTACACTGTTACATTTCCAATACACGAGTCAGATGTTATAGATACATTTGGTAGTGGAATAGTAAGATTTATCTCACACCCCCTTCGGGCACCATTTAGTACTTTGGGTAGATTACATGGTTGTAGTTGTTGAAAAATGGAATCATACGGCTTCAAACAGTTGATTGCATTTCATTTAGTATGGATCAGGATAGAAGAGGAAAAAGTTGGAACTTGGGATGCTTGGGATAGTTTTTTATTTCCCTTATACAATGTGAAACATGTTATGCCGAATTTTTGTATGAACATTTTTAGGAATTCTATTGCATGACATATCATCAGTTCTTCAATTCCATTCCAGTTTTTTCAGTTATTATTACTATTTCTCTCTACTTTCTGTAGTATCATTAATTTAATTATATTTCTTTCTCTATTTACCAATGTTTACATTCAACTGTTCTGATAAAATTTTCTAATGAGGGCATAGTCTACCAAATAACACACCCTTGGCCCTCTCTATTGGTTGGAAGCTTCAGGAATTAATGGAGATGTGTCTAAGCCCATGTGACCCACCGGGCATGGGGAACATATTCAGTGGCATCCGGGTACGGGATGTCAGAACTATGAACATAAATAATAATTTATCTTAAATGCTGACATTATAAACAGATAGCTATGTCTATTTCATAGATAATCTAAAACATGAGAATATAAAATTTTTGTGAAGAATGAATTATCTATAATCTCCTCCATATATCTCCCACTCATTAAAGATAAATGAAAGCTAAATTTCATCAAGAACAAAGAACATGTGATCAATAACAATCAATTCAAGACATTCAACTCACCGCACTACTACAATGATATATATTGGTGTGGCATATAGATCAAAATAAAATATGTGCGTCACCGATAGATGTATTCTATACATGGATCCTTGAAACACATTTTTTTTATCTAATAGGGTCTTGTTGGATGATCAACATTAACCAACATACAATGTTCCTAAGGCCAAGTATTTATTTCGTCAAATATTAAAACAATTAATGTTAAATTTGACATGGAAGTCCCTCACATGTTATTTCATGAATCTATTATTAAAATAAATATCAATATATCTTTTAACACTGAAAATTTATTTTTTTGGAACCAATTATTTAGATCAAATCAAATTTAGTTACATGAATAACTTGATCATCAATGATAACTTTTCATTTATTTAATTTTCCACCCCTCCAAATAATATTACATGATGATTATATAATAACATATATATATTTAATATAATGATATTTTTTTATGATAAGGGTAAAACCTAAACCTTCAAAAATTTCAATCCAAAGAGATAATCAATCAATGTTCATGTGTGTGGCGGACTAGCGGCTCATGAACTGATGTCGTTCTTTTTACTTTATGACCTCTCAAGGTAGGTAATAATGAATGAAATAATGTTTTTATATGATATATATAATATTATGGATGAATTTATTATCCTAGACATTTTATATAACACATAAATTTAGGATTTCTAATTTGTGAGAATTTAATAACTTTGTTTGTGGAATTGTACACTACTGCATCCTCAAAGTGAAGTGATTTGTTCACACTTTACATGGAATGTAATGATGATGGGTTTATTAAATATATTTGACACATGTGAAATAATAAATATATTTTAATGATAATAAACTCATATAAATATATATATATATATATATTTAATTTTATTTCTTCCTTTAAATATTCCAAGATAACATAAACATCGTTCATTCGTACATACAGACTAACATCACATTGAAAGGTGTAACTCAATTTCTATTTATATGTTTTATTGATTGTTATAAATACCTATATTCATATTATATATGATATTTATATCATGGTTTATGTTATTGAAATAAATAAATCATGATCAAGGAATTAGGATGAATAATAACTAATCAACACATATAAAGAAATCAAAAAAAATATTACCCATTACATAACTATTACATGGGATTGTTAATAAACGTGTAATAGAAAGTCAGAATAGAATAATATATGGTATGATATATGAGAATTTGGTTATGTGATATATTTATAATAAAATAATGATTATTATATAGGATTTTTTATTGTGTACGAAATACGGAAAGACTGAAGGTATGAGTTTTCTCTTCTCATATTTATTTATGTGAGATATATTGTATATTCACCACTTACTCATGATGTTTGTTGTATATAGTAACATGTGAAACGTAATATAATTAATATCATTTATTTCATGAGATCAAATTTCAAAATTGATGTTATTCTTTCATAGATATCATGATTCATAAGTTATTCAACTATAAAGTGGATTTCTACTCTCATTTTTATTTTAAACGAGACTTATACCATACTCACCACTCATTTAATTTAGATGGTCTATATAGTATACTAGGATATTTTGTATGATGAATTTAATTTATTTAATTATATTAGAATTTTCATTTGGTTTTACTGTTTCATGGGGATCATGATTCAAAAATTATTGAAGTAGTACGTAATTTCCATATCGCTTTTATTTTCTATCAGACACATGCCATGTTCACCAACTATTTATTATATGTGGTGTTTATAAAAACCATGGATGTTTTATTTTATATTTATACAGATAATTATTTTGATTTATATTTCAATTTTATTATCTATATATTCATTGGGTATATAGTTCAAAATTTAACAAAATCTATATGGTAATTATGTCTCAATTTGTCTTCTTTTGAACATATGTTAGGTTATTGACCTATATTATTTTACATGTTGTTTATAATAAAATTAGTTTGGGTATATGATGAATGTACTTATTTAAATTTTATTTTAATATTAATATATTGTTATTAGTTTATGGGGATTATGAATTAATGTTACAAAAATTGTAATAGTTTATTATTACAATCTCAGCATTTACAAGGAATCATTATGAGTATTATTCAATTGATGAAATATAATGATACCTAGCATTAGAACATTAATGAATTTTATTATCCTATTTTAATTAATTATATCATCATATATTCAAACCAGTTTTCCACTATCATTCACATAATAGAAGGAAAAAGATATCCTAAAAAAATCCGTCATTATTCCTCTTTTCGGTAAGAAATATATTTTCTTCTGAAACCATGTTTTATAAAAATGTTTTCAAAAGTGTATTTAAATTAAATTTTAAGGTCATTTTTAAGGATAACTATTTTTATGATTATTTATGTTTATGAAGTGTTTTATTTGGTTTTAGATGATTCCTTTGAAAAATTTTACTGTTATTTTCCATGAAAAAGGCTTTAAAAATGTTTTATGATTTTAAATGAATTTTTTATTGAAATAATTAATTTTTCTATAATAAATGATTAAAATTAATTTTAATATTAAATAATTGTATTAAAAATTATTTTTATTGAAAAATATTTTTGATAATTTTATATGACTTAAATATATTGATTATCAATGAAAGGTTATGTTCCTTTTGTAATGATCCAAGTGTTCTATTAAAATCTGTTTCCATGTAAGATGAAATCATTTTAAATGATTATTATGTAATGGTAATATTATACAAGGAAAAATTATTATTAATTAATTTAATCGAATATATTTAATATGAAATGTTTTTTTTGAAACCCATTCCTCTCCATGAGTTATACAGTGAAAAAATTTATGTGAACATAGTATAATTTCATGGGATATTTTATTATGAAATGAGAATGAAATAGGTCTATTTTCCACATGTTTTGATATAATAAATTTTTTATGATACACATTTCATTTCATGGGTTTTGATATGAAGTTTATTATTACCATATCTATAATGGGTCTGGATATGATGAATGTTTTATTATCTTTTCACATATAGAGGTATGATTTTATTATGTTTAGTGTGGAACATGTAACTCCATCCAATGCCTTAGGTAATAGAAAATTTTCTATAAGATTATAGGGTACATAAGAGGACATAATGAGTCCATAAAAAAGGGTACATGGAAGGGAATCCTAGGCTGGTGATATGAGGGTATATAGAGGGAATCTGAAGTGCCCAACAAGAGGGTACGTGAGAGGGAATCCCTTTCCCAAAATAAGTAGTTACCCGTGAGAACATTCCAAGTTCAAAGATGTTACATGGATGATTATTCTAAGATTATAATTTTATGATGTCCTTTTTACTCATGTATATGATATATTATATATATATTGTCATCATAAAATTTAATTCTAATGTTATCATATAGTTATTGTCATGTTATTATTATGTACATCAACTTTTCCCATACTGAGCATTTGAGCTCACCATTTCTGTTGTTTTCATTACCATAATTATGAAAAGAGGTTTTACATAGGATTACTAAAGGTGAATATCTTTATAGGATATATTAAAAATACTCTACCAAGTTATATATTTATGTTATCCTATTTATGTATACACTAAACTAGAATGGTCCTCAGGTATGTACTTTTTCAATGTGCATCAAATTCATCTAAAATTATATGATATCCATCAATGCTAATCTTGTGTTTCTATAGCTTGTATAAAAGTAATTCTTTATTCATATAATAAAATATAGGATGAGAAATCTTGAGTGATATCCTAAAATAAATTTTTAGGGTTATGTCTAGGGATGTCTCTAGGGACAAGTCTAACGATGAGTCAATGATTATGAAATTTCCTTGAATTTTGGTTAAGGATTGATAGAGTGGTTTCCAAGAAAAAAATCACTATCTAGATTCAATATGACTATTTCTTAGGGGAACATAAATATGTCCTAAATGGGGATAAGAAAGACATATGTAAATTAACATCAAAGGGAAAATGAAAATGTGAAGTTAAATAATGGATGAAAATATTTTCCTACCTAAGGTATTATTGACTATCAAATTATTTTGATGTGGATGGTATGATAATTATGCAAATAAATTTCTCAGGGGAAATTTAATTATGGAAATATGTAATGTTTAAGAGTAATGGATTTTTTAATTTTGTTGAGGATACCAAGAGTGATATATGAATGATATGTTATTTTACAATAGTATTGTTTAAAATAATTATTAAAATGAGTTTGAATGATATACAAAAAAGTAATATGGAATAAGATAATGAATATTAGTTAATCTATTGAAGAATTTTTCTAAATATAAAATAATTAATTTATTTGAATAAATGTATTATTTCATATTAATCCTAAATTATGTAAGGATATTTTTGAAGTTTTCTAAATTGACTTTCAAGAATAAATCAAATGATTCTGATGACCTAGAAATATGATTTAACGGAAAGGTTAAAATAAATTAAGGTAACCATAAATATGTACCTATGGATAAAAATTATCATTTAGTATGATTAATGATATGATGATATAGATAATGTAAATGGGATAATATTCATGACCACTCAATTGAAAATGAATTTTCTAAAAATATACATCATGCTATCATTGATGAAGTTTACAACAATTTTGGAATTAAGAAATATATCCAATATTCTTTTAAATAATGAATCATTCATGTTTTCAATATCATTTATGGTAATTCATGTTATTACAATGTTTCATGATAATAAATGTTGAATTAATTCACATGATTTCTTTGTGAAAACCAAGAGAAACATTATGATATATGGGGGATCAATGTCCAGATAATTCTGATAAATTTAGTGACCATAATTATAATGTTTTGGATTTACATATTCAATATATGACATAAGGTTAAACGTTTAAAAATAGATTAATCTAATAATCATATGAGGTTTTAGAGATTAATGTATATTATATATATATATGATGATATATGAATTTTTTATTATCTATGCTAAACATTTTTGTGTGATGTTAACAAATGAAATATCGAATGACATATTACTATATTATTGGATCTCATGGTCTATTAGAACATTAGGGATTAAATATTCACATTCACTTCAATTAGTATGTTATGAAGTAAAAATTGGTCAAGACACAACTAATCATTGAGATTGTTCACATGAAAGGGAATGAAATCAAGTTTGTATATCTTCTAGTGAAAACTAATTCAATATTAGTAAAAGGTTCTTGAAATAAAAAACAATTCATGTTATCATGACTATGATGATATCAATTTCCTTTTGTAGGAAATTTTTTTTATAGTTTAGTGACCTTTATCATTATCTTGACCATGTTCTCTATCACTATACACCATGACTTATTTGTTATTTTTATTTTCTATTTACATGATTTCACATGGAACCTATGGTCTCCTATATGTAAAAATATTTATGAGTTACTTTTTATAAACATTATCTTCCCGACATTCAATTTTATGGAAATTTTATAATTATTTATTAAGATTTAAGTATCCTAGAAAGGCTATTTCAACTATTAATACATTATTAAACTAGATAATTTTTTAGGGAAATTTTAATTTTAATGGGGTATAATGTGACACCCCATGTTTTTATCTTGTAATTTTTAATACTTAAATTACATTGATAGATTTAGTTGCATGATACACCATGTTTTTATTTATTTATATGAAATAAAAATCAATTCAATCACTATAGGTAACAAATATATTAAATTTAAGTATATGTAGATCTATGTTGTTCTTGTTTGAAACAAAATTATTATTTCCTTTGATATATTACATTACATGCAAGAGTGTGTTTTAACGACCGATAATATATAATTAACAATATTATTAAAATATTCCTATAGTTATCACCTAGTCATTGGAATGGATTTTATGAATAATATTAACTATATAATTATAATATGGTTTAGAAATATCTATATAGTTAATAATTTGTTTAGATATTAATTATAAACTAGAGAAAAAAAATTGTAAATAATAAAATTAATTTTTTGAAAAAATATTTCCATATATACAAACATGGTTTTTGTCAATAAATAATAAATTCACATTAGATGAATAAATTTAATTAATATTGTATAATAAATATTCAATAAACTATTTAACATCCATGTTATTGATTTTTTAGACATGGGATAAGAATAAATCTAAATTTAGGCATAAAAAGTTATAATTTTCATAAAGACGGTTTACCACAATTAAATGGATTACCTATATTAATACAAAATATCGAGAATTTTAGGAGTAAAATTTTGTAAAATAATTATTACTTTTAGAATGATTATTGTCTTGATTATCTTATGTTGAATTTTAGATATTTTTCTTAGATGTTTCATTTCGGGATGAATAGTAAAACTACTAAATTTTCATCAAATTTATTTATATGGTAAATTGAATTTATATTGGGTTTTACTATATATTTATATCAATTATAATTATTTTAATTTAATTTAGTTCATTATAATAAATTTTCTAATTTAATTTACTTATAAAAACATTTCAAGTTTTTGAACATTTTCACCTTAAAAACCTATTGTTCCGTCTTATCTACGGGATTATTTAAAATTAATTTATTCAAATAATTTCATTGGAATTTATAAAATTGAATTAAATTTTTTTAATAAAAATTTTTTATAATCTTTAATAAGTTAATCATAATTTACTACCAAAATATTAGTGAGAACAGTTAAAAATAATTATAGTGATTAAGAGTAAAATGAGTTCATAAAGGGGTTAAACCTTAACCATAAGGGGAAAAATGACATAGAAATTTGTAAAAAATAAATTATACTGAAATTATTCTAAAATACAATCCCTTTTATATGAAATTTACAATTATTTATGGAATATCATGTAATAAATATGTCTCCATTATGTTTACCATTTTATATTTACCATAATACCACACCTCCTCCACTATAAAAGATCTCTCAACCCTATCACATCTACAAACATATCAAAAAAATTTCACATCCAAAAAAATTACCAAGTAATTTACTAAATTAAATAATATTTAAAAATAGGACTAAATTATTTTATAAATATTTCCAGTGATGTCTTTTGTAGCAAATAAAATCGAGTTACCCGAAAAGGAAATAACATTTTCAACAAGCTATTTTATATTATTTCTTTCTAGAAAACAAAAATTCATAATATATAATGATTATATAATAACATAATTATCTTTAATATACTTTTATTTTATATTTTTTTAGTAACTACTCTTTTCCACACAACTATCAAATGACAAACACAATCATTGTTCGTGTGTATAGCGGACTACTACATCATGAACTAATGTTGTTCGTTCTACCCTTACCACATATCGAGGTTGGAAATAATAACATAAATAATTATTTTTATGATATATCTTATATTTATGATGTATTAATTCTTATATAATTATTATAAAAAACATAACTTATTTTTTCCATTTTGTTAGAATACAATAACATTATTTGTGGATGTGTGGATTGTCGCCTATTGAAAAGGATTTTATTCATTCCCACATTACATGGACCATATGAGGGATGATTTTAATTAAAATATTTGATATAAAAGACATAATAATAATATTTTAATGACAATATATATTTTTATTTATTTATTTATTTATATTTCTATAACATTATTTCTGGAAATACTCTAACAAAACTGTAACAATGTTCAGGTTTATGTACTTACTACTGTTTCCATGAACAATGTATCTAATTTTCCAATTTTATATTGTAATGATTATTATAAATACATATATAAAGAATATATATGATATTAATATCATTGTTTTCATTCTGTAAATAAAAAAATCATGATCCAAGATAAAGGACCAAAAATAAGAAGTCATAACATATATGAAATGAAAAAAAATATTTACCAAAATATAACATTCACATTAAATTTTAAATTAATGGATAATACACTATCATAAGAAAATAATATATTGTATCATATATTGGAATAATGTTTTTTGTTTTTTTAATATAAATCTTCCGTTTAACATACATGATGTTTGAACATGAATGAATAATGTCAAGACTTAAAGAAAGTGTTTTCTTGTCACACTTTTGTTTCTGTGACATATATTCAATATTCAATAATAATTTTGGTTTTTTGGTGTATATAATCCGCAATGATATTTTATAAAATTAATTTTATTTATTTAATTATATTAAAATTCTCAATTTTTGTTTCAATTTCATAGATCCCATTATTCAAAAGTTAGAAAGTTTTTAAGAAGATTTCTAGTCTCACGTTTATATATGTGAGTATTTTTAAGTCCGTAGCCTTAAACATTACATAATATTGAATTAAATTTATAATTCACAATGAGGATCTTTTCTGGTTTAGAGTTTTAGAGAACTAGAAAATAACTATTACATCTCAAAAGATTACAAAGTAGACACTTCAATATAGTTTCTATTTTTTTCATAAAATAAAAACTCTTAAAAAGAAACATGTCTAGTTCCATGTTTCAGAAATAATGACTTTTCCTTGATCCCATCCTTGACCCTATTCATCTTTAAGTCCTGTGGAAAACATTTTGAAAACATGGGATGAGCATAAAAATCTAAGTAAGGGATACACAATGAAGGAAAACTATTAGTTTTTCAAAACAACAATTAAACCATGAATACTTTACCATAAGTAATTATTTTCACCATTATGAAGTAGTAAATACTCTTCACAGAATAAAATATCACTACTTACCTTTTTTAAACCAAAATATTTCCATAAAACCCATATAAATAACACATTTAATATAAAGGTAATGTGGTACATAAACATACTTAAATGGAATAACCATACGGTCGTCTTCCACACATATCACTAAATGGAATTGCCATATGGCCGACTTTCATACCCAATGAAACAGAGGTTATAATGTGGCCATCTGTCCTGGTATTCACGGAACCACCCGTCATTTGGTTTATCATGTAACCACCCATCAAATGTCCATGTAACATTATAAAATCATAAGACATAAACCAAATATAAAGGAAAGAATACATTTCCACATTTCAATCACAATATATCACTTAAATATATTGACATAACAAATCAATTATCAAAACCATTTTCAATACCAAAATACATAAATGAGTATATGGTATTTATTTTCTTTTAAAAACATTCTGGATTATTGAGGAAGCCAAAGAACAAATAATACTCATGGCGGCGGAAAAGATCATTGTCACTGCTTTGATAAAAGAAATATGTAATGGCTCAGACCTCTCCGTCCCTTTCCTTTGTCGAAAAGAAGGTCATGAAGTTTTCTGGAGGGTAGAATGGAATTTTCCCGCACTTTTTAGAATTTTGTAACTACACGCCGTGTAGTGTGAGTATACTCCATGTACCACCTTTCTGGGTATACCCCATGTTGAATTCGTGTCCTTGCCGCGTGAAATAAAAAAGTACACGCCTTGTAGCCCATCCTACATGTTGTGTAGTTTCTCCCCGCGTACGCGTTACCCTCAAACCATGTGTTGACCAGTCAACGGCCATGTGCCGTGTTGAAGTCGTGTCCTTGTCATGTTAAATAAATAAGTACACGCCATGTATCCCATCCTACATGCCATGTAGTTTCTCCCCACGTACGTGTTACCCTAAAACCATGTGTTGACCAGTCAACGGTTGTATGCCGCATTGAATGTTGTGTTGGAAGCCGCGTGGTGACTGTGTGGAATGGCCAAGTACATGCCATGTACTAGGAAGTACACGCCATGTACTTTAGTTTTTATCGCCTATAAAAGGAGGGGGCCTATCCTCCTTTTCAGATCATTCCTCTCCTCCCCCATTCCTTCGAGCAAAGCCCTCCCAAGAGACTCCAAATATCCTTTATTCCATAACTTCTTCATCCGAGCTCCGATGTACGATCCGTCAGCGGCCACGAGATCATAACGAAGTGGCGGAACTTCTGAGCTTGGATTTTTTTTCCCTTCAGACTTTCCTTCCCAGCTTCCACCCGAGGAGGTTTTTTCCAGGTTTTGACAGAAGCGACGGACGCCGACAGACGTCTTCTAAAGTTGATCTGGGGGAGTGTTATGATCAAAACCTGTTGAGGTAGGGATCTTACCTTCGTCTCTCTATTTTGTGCATCATGCGGGATGGGTGGCCTCTTGCTTTCACGAGACATAGTTGAACTTGTTTAATGAAGATAATAATTGGCTTAAAGAAATGGGATGGGGAAGTTGTTATTTTTATCTTTGTTTATCCTATTGTTATGTTGTGAATTGAATAGGCTTATGCCTACTAAAAATAACGTTCGTTGGGGGACTTTTCTTGCGCAATTACATGTTGCCCTATCTTTCTAGACTGTTTTGTGGATGGAAACTTTGTGGAATATGGAAATTGGTTAATCACGTAAAGTTAGATGATTAAATGGATATATGGAACCCTTGTGTGGTCACCCCGGTTGAACAAAATGGAATAATGAACATGCAGGTGTTGGTTTGGTTACGTGGTGTGTGAAAACGGGGGGTGAATCCTGGGATATTACGAATAGGATGGGCAGAGGGGCTGCAGTAAATGATATTAAAGGGGAAATGATGTGGCACAAGCCTTGTTTTGTGATACAGTTGTGGAGACGTGGTTATAGTGGCAGTAGGGCTGTAGTAATGGGTTGTGATATTAAAGGAAAGTGGAAAGTTGATAAATGAACTGTGGGGAACGATAATGAATTAAATGCGGGAATAATCAATGGGGATTGGTTGATGATAAATAGTTTGGTTTTATGTTGCTTGTGTTCTATCTAACTTGTTTTGTGGTTGAAGGGGTTTTGTTCTACGAAACACTGGATCTGGTTTGATAGTTTCCCAGTAGTTAAGGAACTAATAAACTAATACTATTGAAACATGAAAACCTAAATGGGGTTGGGATTGTTTGTTGCATGCATGCTTCGTAGTAGTAGTGTCGAGGCACGTGCTCAGTTTCTCTGTTTAAAAGCCATTGGTTGGGTTGTGTGTTTGGTATACGTATATATATCTGTATCTTTATGTTTTGTTGCACCCCACCGATGTTGAGCACATAGTGCCGAACACTCCCATTTCATGGGAGAGGGTGCTTTCCCCTTAGTTACTAGCTCATTCCTGCTCCTTCTTCCATAGGCTATGATGGATTTAGGTGACCTTATACCCAAGACTCTTCAGGTAGGTTTTGATTGGTGTGATTTTTAGCCCAAGACTCTTCGGACAGGTTTACTATTCCCAAGAATCTTCGGGATGAGGACCAGGTGTGTTCGAGTGGGGATGTGATTGTGGATTGTGAGGCCCAGGTGTGTGTGGGTGGGATATGTAGTATGTGATGCCCAGGTGTGTGCGGGCGGTATATGTGGTTTGTGAGGCCCAGGTGTGTGCGGTCAGGAAGAGTGTGGTAGCGTTAGGATGTTCGCCATTAGGAAGAGTAGCTAGCTAGTGGGGGGAAATGGTGCGGGGTACCCAATACTCTTATTATTATATACTACTACCTGTTGTTTTGTGTTTTTGGTGAGTGTGGCTGGTGAGGTTGGGTTGATATAATTCATTTATAGGTTTTGGTTTCTTCTGTTTTTTTCACGGGACATTAGGATGTCTCCCCACCTGTGCACGAGAGCTTTAGGTTTACCTACTGAGTATACTTTTATGCTCACCCTACGTTTACTTTCATGTTTCTAGGAGGACTACCAGGGTCGTACGGGACCCTAATAGTCGGGACAGTTGGAGTTGTTGCAGTTTGTTGTACTCTTGTTTCTTTTGGTATTGTACTTTTGAGTTTTCTTATACTTGTACTTTGTTTCAGAATTTTTTAAACATTCATGTGGGATTGGTTTGGGTTTATTTTCATTTACTTGTTTCTTTTTATTTTGTTGTTTGACTCATCCTATTTCCCGGTATTAAATAATAAAAAGGGTAATGCCTCCCATATTTGTGAAAACTCATACCCTTGGTGTTAGTCGCCACTCCGGGGCCTACTGGAGGCGGGACTCGGGGGTCATTATCTCCCTTTCACCATTGCTAGCTCAGAAGGGTCATCTTTGGTGGGAGGGGGTCATGACAGAACATTATTTTTTCTGTCTAGTAAAATTATTTGTAGAAAAATATTCCATTTGAAAATTCAAGGGTGTTTATATAGCATATAAAATAAAGTCGTGAATTAAAACAAAATATTCCTCAATGAAAGGAGATTGAGACGATGTCCTTTACCTCGTGTCCGACATGACTGGATCGTTCTTTAATATCCTGAATAATAAACTAAAGTTAATTTTTACTTGCTTAAGAACCTTTTAAAGTTTATTATTCCATTTATATCACTTATTATCATGTTATAAACATTATGTAATCATTCAAGTTAATAATGTTCATTTTGTCGATATTTGGTACTTGAGTCACAAATGAACACCTTATATTTACATGTTGTCTTTATGGTCTATATTCTATTATATCTAGAATGATATTAATGATTTAGATATCATATATATCATATATATCCAGTATATACATGTATTTATAATAGTACATGACATTTGGAGGTAAAAATGAAATGCACCGTTAATGGAGACGGTAAGTCGTACGTACGAATAAATGCTACATTCATTTATATTTCTTATTCTAATGGAATTAAAACATAATGATACATAGATATATTATAATTCCAGTATAATATCAAATATAATATCATCAACTCCATCCTTTATACGACCCCCATATGGCATTAACGAGTCATATCACTTTGAGGGGGCGGTAGTCCGCACTTCCTCAAATTAAATTATCGCGTTTATCCATAATAGAAACCATAAAGGTAAACTATAAAAGAAAAATATAGAATCATAAAGAAAACATAAACATAATATATATATAACACATATAAATATATTGTCATCTTAATGGCCACCATGAGATGCGGTTGTAGATAATTGAACAATCATCCTTTCGTGAGGCATTAGTTTTTCATCCAAAGAAACATTATGTTTTTCACCCATTAGATGGAGGTGTGTGTAAGTGTACTTATAATCCTTATCATATCAACATCCTAGTATATTGAGGATACTGGTTTAGTTATAAAATAAAGGAATAAAAATATTTCAGGGGTTGGATAAGTAAAATAAAAGAAAATAAGTTAAGAGAAACAGTTACATTAAATTTGGGTAACTTCCATTGGTTGGAACGAAAAGGAATTCTTGAAGTGACTTCTTCCTAAGGTAAGGCTTCTACAAAGAGGAGAGGGATGTAGGGAGCTTAATTGGTAAGAGTTTGGATGAGACAAAAGTCTTTAGAGATGTGAGGAATTGGTTAGAATTGGTATCCTTTTATAGGGGGGAGGAGGGTCTCTTTAAGAAAGTGTGAAAATATTATTTTATTACGTAATGATATTCAGATATTAAAGGTCCAAAACTAATTAAATTATAAGATAAAGTGACTCATAGTCTAAATAAAATCATCCAATAATAATTTTATAGGTTTTGGATGTAATTTTAATATTTATAAACTTATTTATTTAAATCATTTATTAATGAGATATATACTACATCATTATTATGTCATAAATAATGTAATTCATTTGTTGTCTAAAAATTATAAATAAATTAAAATGATGTAGGAAATCGTTTTTTATTTCCAAATAATATTTATAGTCGAAAATATAACTTATATAACCCCATGTAAAAATTAATTTACTAAAAGATATTTGTTTGTGTCATTTTTTCCTTTACATTAAATTAATTAATCTAAAGTGTCATTATCACTCTTAAATGGCTCAATGGGGTCCCAAAATGGATCCAAAGATGAAAATGGTCGTCCATTACTCATCTAATAATGTTAGGACAAGTTTTATGAAAATTTTGAATTATTACAATATTCTTTTTACCTTGAATTACCCTATTTACCATTTACCGTTGTAAATAAAAGTCCAAAGTTACTATTCACCAATAATTATTTTCATCTTATTGAACCAAATTTTACATATTAGTAACAACCATGTATGTCAGATTTTTGAAATTCAATTAACAGAAGTAGTAAAATTTCATTTAAATGAAAAGTTCAGTTTTTTAACTACTACTAAGTGGTTTCACTATTTATCAAAAATTGAAGTTTTTTAGAAAAATACCAAATATTCACCATAAGATAAATTTGATATTAGGAATTCAAAAATGATTTCAATTTTACCAAATTCAAAACATATAATTTGTATTAATTAATTTTATAATTAATTCCCCTTGTTAAAACAAATAACGTGTTTTTAAGAAATAATTACTTTCAAAAGATAGACACTTGTTTATGTCCACATTCCAAGTGAAATTAATTCTAATGAAGAAAATTTGATTAAATGGTAAAAATATATTCTAATTACACTTTAAAACCAATTAAAGAGATAATATATCCATATAATTAAATTATATTGAATCCCAGTTTTGAATTAAAATACAATATTTTTAACTATTCATTAAAAATGAACTTTATCAGAAATATACCAGACATTTACCCAAAGAAAATTTTGATCTCCAGAATCTAAATAAGAATATTATTTTTTCATATATAACATATAAAAATAACCAAAACTTTATTAAAAGAGGGTTCACCATCAAAAGGCGATAAATCGACCATTTACTGAAAATTAGAGTATTCATGCTTAAAATTAGAATCATTCATATTTTATGCCCCTATCCATTATTGGATAATTGTAAAAACATTTTCAAGCATTATTAATTATTTTTTAGTTAGTTATGTTCATTTCGTCCATTACAACGTCTAAGAGTTAACAACCATTTAAAATAATAATATTATATTGTTACTGTGCAACGTAAGATTTCAAAGAAACCCGTTGTTGCGTATCGGGTACGCTATCGAACATAGCTACCCATTTAAAGTAAAATTAATATTTAATTCACAAATATTAATAAATATGAAAATTTATTACTCATTATTTACCTGGGATGTTACATCCTTCCCCCTTTTGGAAATTGCGTCCTCGCAATTTTACTTATCAAAATAAGTGTCGGTATTTATCCCCCATAGCATTTTCAGGTTCCCACGTTTCCTCCTCAACCATATGGTTTTTCCACAAAAATTTACCTGGTGAATTACCTTATTCTACAACACTTTCTCTCTATGGTCAAGAATCTGGACTGGTTGTTCTTCATAAGATATTCTTTTCCAACTGAACTACCTCTGGGCTCAAAACATGAGTTGGATCTGGCATATATATTCTCAACATTGAAACATGAAAAACATTGTGTACTTGGGATAAACATGGAGGTAAAGCCTCTCTTTACGCAACTGATCCAACTTTCTCTAGGATTTCCTAATGTCCAATGAACCTCAAACTCAACTTTCCCTTATTACCAAAATGCATCACATTTTTTCCTTGGAGAAACTTTGAGAAAGACCTGATCACCTACCTCAAAAGAAATATCCTTTCTCCAATTATCTACATTACATTTCTGTCTACTCTGAGCTATTCTCATGTGCTTATGAATCAATTAAAATTTCTCTGTTATCTCTTCTACCAATTCTGGTCCCATCAGCTTCCTTTCTCTTGCATCATTCCAAAAAGCTGGAGTTCGACAAAGATTTCCATATAATGATTCAAATGGAGCCATCTGTATACTGGAATGAAAACTATTATTATATTAAAATTCTACCAAAGAAGTCCCAACTTCCTTGATAATCCATCAAGCAAGCATGTAACATATCCTCCATTGTCTGAATTGTTCGTTCTTATTTCCAATCTGATTGAGGATGAAAAGATGTACTAAAATTTAATTCAGTATCCAATGAATTCTGAAGGTCTTCCCAAAAGATAGAAGTAAACCTGGGATCACGATCAGATACAATGGAGAGGGTAACTCCATGAAACCTGACTATAAATTTAACATACAACTTAGATAGTTGATTTAGAGACAATGTATCTCGAATAGTATGGAAAGGATCAGATTTAGTCAGTCGATCAACAATAACATAGATTTCATTATTAACTTGATATGTCTTTGGTAATCTCACAATGAAGTCCATGGATATATTTTCCAATTAACACTCTGGCACCGGTAAATGATGAACCATCCCTTTGGGTAACTGCCACTCTACTTTAACCTACTGACAAGTCAATCAATTCATAGTAAAATTAGCAATATCTCTTTTCATTCCATCCGACCAGTAATACTCACGAAGATCTACGTACATCTTAGTACTGTCAAGATGAACTAAAAATAGGGAACTATGAGCTTCACCTAACAACTCATTCTTCAACTGTGAATCACAAGGCACACATAATCTCTTTCTAAATAACAAAACACAATCATTATCGATGTTAAATTCAGGTAACTTACCCTTATGAACCAACTCTACCTTTTTCTATAACACACTGTCTCTTTATTTTCTTGATTTATTCTATCTGATAGAGATGATCTCACTAACACCTGATACAAAACAGATGAATTTCTTACACCAACAAATTTTATTCCATAATTCATCAAATCAAAAACAAAAGGACCTCGTTCCAAACGTAGCATGGTTAATGAAGCATTACTTTTTCGACTCAAATCATCAGCTAAATTATTTTCTTTTCCCGGATGGTAATGGATCATTCAATCATAATCCCTGATTAATTCCATCCATCTCCTCTACCTCATGTTTAATTCCTTTTGAGTGAATATATACTGTAAAAATTTGTGGTCAGTATATATTTCACATTTATCTCTATACAAATGATGCCTCCAAATTTTTTAAGCAAAAACAACAGCAGCTAATTCCAAATCATGTGTATGGTAATTTAACTCATGTGGTTTCAACTGACTTGAAGCATAGTAAATTACCTGATCATTCTTCATTAGGACATATCCAAGTCCTTTAAATGATGCATCACTATAGATAACAAACTCGCCATTTTTGGATAAAAGTTCCAAAACTGGAGCATTCACCAATCTTCTTTTCAATTCCTGAAAAAAATCATCACATTCTTTTGTCCAAATGAACTTAGAACCTTTTCGAGTTAACTTTGTCATTGGACTAGATAACCATGCAAAATTTTCAACCAACCTCCAGTAATAACCTGCCAAACCAATAAAACTATGAATCTTGATTATATATGTGGGTCTTGTACATTCACCAACAACTTTTTTTAGCAGGATCAATAGTTATGCCATTTTTTGAAATAATGTGACCAAGGAAAGAAATTTGTTGCAACCAAAACTCACACATGCAGAATTTATCAAATAGTTCCTTTTCATTTAAGGTTTCAAGACAACCCTTAAATGACTTTGATGCCCCTATTTACATTTTGAATAAAAAAAATATCATCAATGATCAAAACCACAAACTTATCCAGGAAATCAAAGAAAATTCTATTCATAAGATCCATGAATATAGAAGGTGCAATGGTTAACCCAAAAGGCATAACTACAAATTCATAATGGCAATATCTAGTATGAAATGCAGTCTTCGGAATGTCTTATTCCTTTACATTCAAATGATGGTACCCTGACCTCAAATCAATCTTCAAAAAATATAGAGCTCCCTGGAGCTGATCATACAAATCATCGATATGAGGCAAATGATACTTATTCTTAACCGTGATGTTATTCAATGCTCTATAATCAATTAAAAGTATAATTGAACCATATTTATTTTCAAAAAACAATACAGGAGCACCCCATGGTGATGTGTTAGGTCAAATGAATCCTTTTTCTAATAACTCATGAAATTGCGCCTTTAACTCAAAAATTTCAATTAGAGCCATTCGATAAGGGGGTTTTAAAATTGGGTTAGAATCCGGAACTAAGTCAATAGTAAATTTAACTTCCCGTTCATGTATTATACTAGGAATCTCATCAGAAAAATCACCAAGGTACTCATTTACCAATGGGACATCATTAATCTAAATTGTTCCTTTATTTTCAATAATATGTGCAAAGTAACATTCATTTCCATTTTTTACTAGTTTCTCATCTTCCTGATATGTTATCAAAATCAAGGGTTCATTCTTGTACCCAAACTGAAAATTTTTCTGAAAAGAAACCTCTTTATCTCTGATGTCAATCTTTGTATGATAAATAGATATCCAATCCATGCCCAAAATAACATCAAACTCTACTAGAGGTAAAACAATAAGGTTTTCTGGTAGGTTCTTTCTGCACACAAGGATAGAAAGGTTCTTATAATTTTTTTGTCTTAACATTTCCTCCAGGTGTTTTTACCAAAAGTTAAGTATTCATATCATGAGTTGCAATTCAAAATTTATTAGAAAACTTATTAGAAATGAAAGAGTGTGTAGACCCCAAATCAAACAACACATTGGCATAATCTGAGCAAACAAACAGTGTACATGATACTACTTCGTTCGATGTCCCAACATTTGCTGAAGTAGTCGCAAAGGATTTCACCACCCCTTCCTGCTTGTAGTCCAACTGCTTTCCCTCAGTTGAGTTCTTTTCTGGACACTCATTTTTATAATGACCCATTTCATTACACTTAAAACATCATACTGATGGCTTTTCATTGCCTGCTTAATCATCTTCCTTATAGTTACGAGCAATATGAGCAGAATTACCACACCAGAAGTACTTTCCAAACCTTGGTAAACATTCTCCGGGAATCTTTTTACCAGAATTCTCACAAGATGGATATTTAGTTTTCTTACATCCAGGCTTCTTTGATGAATTCTTCCCCTTTTCTTGCCAATTGGACCTCTTATTCTGTTGTTTGTCAAAGAACACTTGATCATCAGCAAACTCCATTTCCACCTTCTCCACACATCGAACAAGTTTTCCATAACTTTTGAACTCACCAGAGTCTAACGCTCTTTGATATCATGGCTTCATTCTTGAGTAAAATCAATTTATCTTACTATCAAGATCTTGGATGAAATTTGGTGCATACATTGCCAGTCAAGTGAACTTTGCATCATAAGCAGCCACTAAGTCATCCTCCTGCCTCAATTCTAGGAATTGTTTTTCCATCCTAAGACGAACCACCATAGGAAGATATTTCTCAAGAAATATACCTTTGAATTAATACCAATCAAGAGCATAAATCTCTTCACTATCCCTAATATTTTTCACCATCGACCACCACTGATCAGCTTCACCTTCAAAACAGTAAACAGCAAGACAAACCATTTGATGTTCTGAACACCCCATAACATCGAAAATCTTCTTCGGTGCTTTAATCCACCTTTCAGCTTGCACAGGGTCATATGATCCTCTAAATGATGGGGGGTGTTTCATCATGAAATGATCCACTACTAAAATGTTCCTCTGTAGTTGATCTGGCTGATCTCATGCATGGATACCACCACCATTTATAGCTTGATTCAGCCATGCCATCACTGAAAAAAATTGTTTAGTTCTGATTCCAACCATCTAAGGTTGCTGATTTGTAAGGTTTCCTTCCTCCTGATGTCGTCCCAACATAGATGCCTTGTTTCCTCTGAGGAAAACCATTATGAACACAGAAATATATTAAGCTAAGCAACATGGTAATCTATAAATTCTATATCATTTCAATATTACCATAAATTAATTTATGGACATTTATTTAACAATACCCTAACTCCTAAAGTTATCTAAATAGACCTCTGATACCAACTATAAGGACTCAGAATTAAAAATTACATAATATTTAATTAAATGAATAATTCACATTGAGGATATTTTTAGGATTATAATTTTAGATAATTAGGACATAACTATTACATCTCAAAAGATTACAAAGTAGACACTTCTACATAGTTTATATTTTTTTCATAAAATAAAAACTCTTAAAAAGAAACATGTCTAATAATATGTTTTAGATAGAATGACTTTTCCATGATCCCATCCTTGACCCTATTCATCTCTAATTCCTATGGAAAACATTTCAAAAACTTGGTATGAGCATAAAAATCTCAGTAAGGGATACACAAAGTTGGAAAATTGTTAGCTTTTCAAAACAACAAGTAAACCATGAATACTTTATCATAAGTAATTATTTTCACCTTTATGAAGTAGTAAATACTCTTTACTGAATAAAATATCACTACTAACCATTTTGTAACCAAAATATTACCATAAACCCCATATAAAGAACAAATAACATATAAAGGTACTATGAGACATAAACATACTTAAATGGAATAAAAATACAGTTGACTTCCACACATATCACTAAATGGAATAGCCATATGGATAACTTCCATACCCAATGAATTAGAGGTTATAACATAACCACCCATCCTGGTATTCACAGAACCACCCGTCATTTGGTTTATCACGTAACCACCCGTCAAATGTCCAAGTACCATTATAAAATCATAAGACATAAAACAAATATAAACGAAAGAAAACATTTCCACATTTCAAACACAATATATCACTTAAATATATTGACATAACAAATCCATTATCAAAACCATTTTCAATAAAAAAATACATAAAAGAGTATATGGTATTTATTTTCTTTTTAAAACATTACGACTTTTTGAGGAAGTCAAATATCAAATAATACTCGCGGTGGCAGAAAAGGTCGTTGTCACCACTTACGTTAAAAGGAACATTATTTTTGTAGTCTAGTAAAATGCTTCAGAGAAAAAGGTTACCTTGAAAGTTCAAGGGTGTTTATACATCATATAAAATAAATTCATGTATTAAAACAAAATACGCCTCAATGAAAGGAGATTGAGAGAAGTTCCTTACCTCATGTCCGACTTGACTGGATCATTCATTAATATCCTGAATAATAAAATAAAGCTAATTTCTACTTTATTAAGAACTTTTATCAAGTTTATTTTTCCTTTTATACCCCTTATTACCATGTTATAAACATTATGTAATCATTCATGTTAATAATGTTCGTTTTGTCAATATATGCTAGTTGATTCACAAATGAACACCTTATATTTACAAGTTGTCCATGTGGTCAATAGTCCATTATATCGAGAATGATATTCATGATTTAGATATCATATATATCATATATATCTAGTATATGCATGTATTTATAATAGTACATAACATTTGGAGGTAAGAAATGAAATGCACCGTTCATGGAGACGGTAAGTTTCATGTACGCATGAACGCTACTTTCATTTCTATTTATTATTTTAATGGAATTAAAACGTAATGATACATAGGTATATTATAATTCTAGTATAATATCGTATATAATATCATTAACTCCATCCTTTATACATCCCACATATGGAATTAATGAGTCATATCACTTTGTGGGGGCTGTAGTCCGCACATCCTCAAATGAAATTATCACGTTTATCCATAATGGAAACCATAAAGGTAAAAAATAAAAGAAAAATAAAGTATCATAAAGAAAACATAAACATAATATAAATATCACATAAAAATATAGTGTCATATTAATGGCCACCATGATAGGTGGTAGATGGTAATTGAACAATCATTGTTTCGTGAGGCGTTAGTTTGCCATTAAGAGAAACATTATGTTCTTCACCCATTAGATGGAGGTGTGTGTAAGTGTAGTTTGAATACATCTCATATAAACATACTAGTATATTGAGGATACTTGTGTTGTTATAAGAGAAAGGAATAAAAAGATTTTAGTGGTTAGAGAAGTAAAATAAAAGAAAAGAAGTTAAGAGAAACTGTTACCTTTAATTTGGGTAACTTCTTTTGGTTTGAACCAAAAGGACTTGTTGAAGTGCCTTATGCCTACGGTAAAGATACTAGGAGGTGGAGAGGGATGTAGAGAGATTAATTTTCAGAGTTTTGATGAGCGAAAAGGCTTTAGAGGTGTGATTAATTGGATATAAGTGGTGTCCTTTTATAAGTGGGAGGAGGGGCTCTTTAGGAAAGTGTGAAAATAATATTTTATTATATAAATATATTCGGTTTCTAAAGGTCCAAAACTTATTAAAGTAGAAGATAAGCTGACTCATGGTCGAAATAAAATAATGCAACAAGAATTTGACAGGTTTTGGATGTTATTTTAATATTTATAATCTTATTTATTTAAATCATTTATTAATGAGGTATATACAGCATCATTATTTTGTCATAAATAATGTAATTCATTTGTTGTATAAAAATTATAAATAAATTACCATGATTTAAGAAATAGTTTTATATTTCCACAAGAATATTTATAGTCAAAAATATAACTTATATAACACCGTGTAAAAATTAATTTAATAAAAGATATTTGTTTGTTCCATTTTTGCCTTTACATTAAATTAATTAATCTAAAGGGTCATTATCACTCTTAAGTGGCTCAATGTGGTCCCAAAAAAGACCCAAATATGACCATGGTCGTCCATAAATCATCCAATAAGGTTATGACAAGTTTTAAGTTAATTTTGAATTATCCAAATATTCTTTTTTACCTTGAATTTCACTATTTACCTTTAACTGCGGTAAATAATAGTCAAAAGTTACAATTCAACAAAAAAATATTTTCATCTTATTGAAGCACATTTAACTTAGTAATAACAACCATATATGTCGGATTTTTGAAATTCGATTTACAGAAGTGTTAAAATTTCATTTAAATGAAAAATTCAGTTTTTTAACTACTACTAAGTGGTTACACTATTCAACAAAAAATGAAGTTTTTGAGAAAAATATAAAAAATTCACCCTAAGATAAATTTGATATTACAAATTCAAAAATGATGTCTATTTTACCAAATAAAAAACATAGAAGTTGTATTAATTAATTTTATAATTAATTCCCATTGTTAAAACAAATAGCATGTTTTTATGAAATAATAACTATCAAAAGATTGACACTTGTTTATGTCCAAATTAAAAGGGAAATTAATTCCAATGACTAAAATTGGATTAAATGTTAAAAATATATTCTAATTACTCTTTAAAACCAATTAAAAATATAATCTAACCATATAAATAAATTATATTAAAACGCAGGTTTGAATTAAAATAAAATATTCATCACTATTCATTAAAAATGAACTTTATCAGAAAAATGCCAAAAATTTAACCAAAGTAAATTTTGATATCCCATACCTAAAGAAGAATTTTTTTTTTCAAATAAAACATATAAAAATGACCAAAACTAAATTTAAGGATGATTCTCCATCAAAAGGTGATAAATCGACCTTTTACAAGAAATTAGAGTATTCATGCTTAAAATTAGACTCATTCATATTTTAAACCCCTAACCATTATTTGATAATTTTAAAAACATTTAACAAACATGTATAATAATTTTTTAGTTAGTTCTATTTATTTCTGCCATTACAACGGCTAGGCTTTAACTACCATTTAAAATAATAATATTATCTTGTTAGTGTACAATGTAAGATTTCAAAGAAACTCGTTGTTGCGTATCGGGTACGCTATCAAACATAGAAACCCATTTAAAGTAAAATTAATATTTAATTTATAAATATTAATAAATATGAAAATGTCTTACTCATTATTTATCTGGGATGTAACATAATTATTCCTTATTTTTTGACTCATTTATTTTTTCTGGAGTATATAATGACCTATATGATTTTATATCATGAATTTTTTTATTTTATTTTATTCACATATTTAGATTATTTAATTTTTCATGGGGATCACAATTCAAAAACTGCTCAAATAGAAATGGATATCTATCTCACTTTTTTTTCATGAGACATAAGACATTTTCACCATATATTTATTAGATATTGTATTTATAATACCTACGGATGTATTTTAATATTATTATAAAAGTAATTATTTGAATCTAGATATCCATTTGATTATGTATCTTTCATGATCATTTTGGTTCAAAAGATAGTAGATCAGAAGGGTAATTTTGTCTCAATTTTACATCTTTGGGATTCATGTTTTGGTATGAATAAATATTCATTAATTAGGTGTATATAATTTCCATTGAAATTGAATATCAAAAAAATTATTATTTTTATGACCTTTTATGCTTCATTTAATTTTATTCATTCATGAATATTATGATTCAATGTTACCATAGTGGTAAATAGATTATTATTTCTGTCTCATGATTTATTATTATTATTTTTTATTATTCTTCCATTAGTGAACACATATGATCCACATCTCAATAAATATCCTAAATTTTATTATCCTGTTGTTATTCATGATATCATAATTTATTAGTACCATTTTTACACTCTTTGTCACTTATTATTATTAAAATATGTTTTCTTCTAAAAAACTGATTATATTTTACTCTTCGGTCAGAAGTCTATTTTTTCAAAAATAACGATTTATAAAGATGTGTTAATTTTTTTTAAATTATATGGTAATGTAATTGTCAATTAAAATGTTTCTGAATAATATTTATATCTAAAAATTAATTTTTATATTCTTAAAATCTTCCATTATATGTTTTCAAGGTTAATATCAAAGAATTTATTTTTCAAAAATTTTAATGATTCAAAAAGTAGTTTTTAAAGAAGAAATAATATTTTTGTTAAAAATGTAAATGATTATTAAGGATTATATCATATTTTTAAACCAGTTTTTCCATGGAAAATTTTTTAAAAACATATTATGTAATAAAAATTTAATTTCGGAGAAATGCTATATTCCTTAAGAAATAATCCATGGGATGTTTCAAAATTAATCTCCATATAAGATGACATCATTTTACATAATTTTTTATTTACTAGGAATATTTTTCACGAAATCTATTTTTATTATTTCATTGGTTGTTTTATGTTTATGAGTAAATGTTGATTATGAAGCTTGTTCATCTTCCCCTGGTTATATCATGATAAAATTATTCTGAAACCCCATTAATTTAATGGGTTATTATATGATTTAATGATTACAAAACCAATTTATTTTACATATGTTATGATATTATTAAATTTTTAGGGTACCCATTTAATTTAATGGGTTATAATTTTATATTTATGAACCCAAACCCTTTATCTATTTCAGGATATGATGAATGTTTTATTATCTTTTGGAACATGGATGTATGAATTTATTTTATTGATGGGAATGAATAAATTCTACCATAAATTAGTTGGGTAATTGAAAATTCTCTATGAGATCAATGAGTACATTGGAGGGAATCAAAATCCCAAAAAAAATAAGGTCCAATTATGTTATCCCATGATGGTGATAAGAGATTACAATAAATGGAATACCAAGCCCATAACAAGAGGATACATTGAAGGTAATCCCTTGAAAGAAACAAGAGGGTTCATTGGAAGAAATCCCAATCCTGAAGCATGTAAATGGGTGATTTTCCCCAAACTAATATGATAAAATGTTCATGGTTGGTATCCTTATCAAAATATTTTCTGTGCTTATGTGTCTTAAAAAATTTCTATTCTAGGTTATCTTGTCTGATGTTTTTTTATTACATTATGATTCATGTCTTATTTTCTTCCAAAAATTATTCCATTCCACATGTATAAGTTCTTTGAAATGAATCATATGATATTCAAATGATATTCTCATATTATCATACACTTATTCTAATGTTATTCTTACATATCTCCATTATTTAGCCTAACTGATCCTATGAGCTCAGCCATTTTTATATTTCCATCCCCCATGTTATGATGAATTGTTTTATATAGGAGTACTAAAGGGTAGCACATGAGCCTTAGCCCGGTTGGCAAGGTCTTTGATGGTGAATCCAAGCAACCAGGGATCAAAACCAGGCGGAGGTAGGATTTCTGGGTATTATAGCAGTACTGTAGCAGTACTGTAGCAGAACTGTAGTGGGACTGTAGCAGTACTGTAGCAGGCACTGTTTGGCCCTGTAGCAGCCGGGAATATGCCCCCGTTTGGGCCTTCAGGCATCAGATTTGGTCCCCAGGTCCTTCATTGGCCTTCGAGCACCCAGGCCTTCGGGTCATTTGGGCCTTCGGGCTATCCATATGGCCTTCGGATCACCTGCAGATACAAACCAAACCAAAAACTACAAGGAACAAGCTCTATAAGGAGGATGAGCAAAGGAGATTTCACCACAGCAGGAGATAACAGATTGCAAGAATGAGAGGGTATGGCACCTTCCATTGGGACAAGACTGTGCATGCACGGGAATGCCTAGCCGAACAGCCATGCAGAGGTGAAGAGCTGATTTCAAAGATGAAGATGCTGGGGAGGAGCAGTTCCAAGTTGTTAGTCTGGGTTGTATGGTATGTTTTTGCCTATGGGCATTGGTTCCTATATGGCCTACGGGCATGTAATAGGGTTCCACCTAATCCCTTGAAAGGTGGATTATTAATAAATAAAAATAAATGAAGGCCTTCGGTCCATTGGAGGAGGAGTACTAAAGGGTAATATATTTATGGGATTAACTGAAGTTTATCAAACAAGATAGATAATTACATTTAAAAGGGTAAAAAGACACCATACTATTAAAGTACATGGGTGTGTACTTTTGTAATGTGCTAAATATTCACCTAAATTAATGAAATATTCATCTCTGTTAAGCCTGGGTCTCAATATTGTAGTTTATTTTAGAGCCTTATTTATTTTTGATAACCTTTTATAGGTTGTGTTAAAATTATAATATATTTAATCTTACTGTGATTCACTTAAATGGGTTGGTAATTGTTTTTTCTTGAGTATTAACACCATAAATTATTACTAGATTCCAATATGACTATAATAGGGATAACATGATTTATATCTTATATTTTTTCACTATCTTTATATTAATTAGTAAATAACTGCAATTTAGTGTTCATTTGATAAATAAGGTATGTTTTTTAAATTTTCAACATAAACATTGAAAATGTTTCGAATAAATATATGGTGCCATCCTATATTAAAGATTTACCCTAATAAAATAATGATATGATATATATATTTTAGATTTATTATAATGAGTTTAATGATAATTTAAATTTTAATTAATAACAAAATGGTTTTTTCATACATATTTTGGACTTAATATTTTCATTTATAATGAAATATATGAGAACAAATGTATAAAATAAATGTTTAAAAGTAAATAATAGGATAATTTTCCTATAATGATGTATGGTGTCAGCTAAATAAAGCATAATATAATGTTCTTATTGTTTTCCTTTATAATGGGTACATGAATTTTCCACTATCTAAACCTATATAAATGTACATCATTTTGATGTTGTGAAATCTATTATGTAAAGCCTTTAATGGTGTTTACATATTTTACCATTTTGTAAAGGTTAAATTAATTTATTTTCCATGATAGATGTCATAAATGGGAATATGAATGTTTCCAGAGATTCCTAGCTGGATTAATTCTTATAATTACCCCCACCCATATAAACAAAAGTTAGTGTCAACATTATTAAAATGTCACTAGATATAATGAATACAATTCTGAAGAATGAAATAGTTTAGTTTTATTTTTCAACTAGATAATTTTTTAAAAATAATATTATAATTTAATACAGAATATAAAACATTGATTTTTTATAATAGTATTATTCCCTTTTGAATAACCCTACCATGAAATCATTATACACTTAATGAAATCCTGGTTAATGGAATAATGTTAAAATATTGACCGAGAAAACATAGTATTGGTATGCATACAATCAAGTATATAATTGATAAATAAGGAATAATAAACATGGAATGATAAATAACAAAAACACATGACATTTAATTACTAATATGAAATAGAATAATAATATGGTATAAGTAAATAAAGATCAAAATAAATCTATATAAATTATCTCATATGTTTGAAAAATAGCTATGGACATCCTAATTTATCAAACAATCACATGTACATAAATAACTAACCACACAATGAGGGAATTCAATATTAAAAATATCATTAAAAAAATCAAATCCCTCATTCCATTAAATATTAAGTAAATTGTTATTTTTCCTTCAATATTTTGAAGATAGTTTGTCTCATGAGACCTACCAATACATCTAGGGGATATAACGATCCATGCTCATCCCTTACCAATTATAATTTATTCATCATATAATCATAATAAGCATAAAAGTTTTTATTAAAAATATAACTAGGAAATGTTAATATTTTCCTAAAATTTATAAATATAATCCACATAATAATTTGTATTTCAAAACTGAAATATGAATGTTAATACTTTTGATATTCAATAAACATAATAGTATAACCCCATATTAATATGGATAATGGTATTAAAATTGTACAACACAATCAAAATATTCATAACCCAACTAGATAAATATTCATTATTGTTTCATTAAAATATATTACCAATGGGGAAAATATATAATTACAATTTTTCATAGATCAGTAAAGATAACCTAACAATTCTATTAAAACATTCATATGGAAAATAGAATTTTGAATTCGTAATTCACATTCAAAAATAATAATTTCCAAAATATTAGGAAATTTATTTTCAGAAAAAATTAAATTTAAACATGTAATTTATTTTTTAATACAACAAGTAAAAATGATATAAGGTAATTCCATATATGACTTATATGTTAAAAAATTATCTTTATAATTTTTAAATAGGTTAAAAAGTTCCTAATTCTGAAAAGATAACAATTTTCCTTTAAAATAATTTTAACAAAATTTGATCATAGTTAAATAAGTATTTAATATATCATTTTCTAAATGTTGAAAATTCTTTTTTAATATTTTTTAGAAAACATGTATTTGGATGGAAGAATATTTTTTACTGAAGAGTTAACTAAATTAATCATTTATTATAAATAATTATAAATATTTTTATATACTAAATAATTTAAAATGGATAAATTTATTTAAATTTTCCTGGATAACAATAGGATAAATAATGTCATGATTTTCATGAATGATTGATTAGAATATTTTATTATCTGAAACTTAATCATTACCAATGTTGGAAAATGATTAGATTGTAATCACAAAACCCCTAATAATTTTCTAAATACTAAGTCATAATACCCATGAAATAAATAACATTAAATTTAACATTAAACATCATGGAGATAAAAATATTAATTATAAACATATCAACGGTTTATTAAATAAACCACAGAATACAAATAAGTGGTAAATATGGAATATGTGTCATGGAATTAAAAGTGAGAGGATGAACCCATAATGAGGTTATATTTCATTCATATATATTCGAACATATAGTAAAATAAATATATTAATATTATATATTTATATATTTATATATTTTTTATAATACCATACTCATATTATATTTAAATATAACTATTTATCACCTTTTTATTAATTTTTCTTTATTAAAATCAATACTCTGAGTTATAACTGATTCACTTTTCACGTTTTATATGGTACATCAGTTTTGATCCTTCTAAATTGATAATGATTACATCAGATCATGAATTTTAGAAATAATATAAATAAATTCAATATTAATTATATAAATTTATAGATAAATCAATAAATTTATTATTTAAAGATGAATTAAATCATACATTTAGATGGTAGGATGTATATACACATGACCAATGTTTTAATTTTCTAAATAGAGGTAAAAATAAAATAGTAAATAATATTTTATATTTCATTAATATGGATTATATCACATATATCATATATTTTCATCAAATACTTCCATATTACTATCTATCTAAAAATAAAATTATTATAAATAAATTCACTTCTTAGATGAAGTAGTCCGTACGTATGCATGAGTGACCTTATTATTTTTCAACTGATTAGAAGGTAAAAAGGTTGATGTGATATTATTATTTAATAATATTAATTATCTAATTATTATAATATATATAGACACTGAATTCTTCATTATACAGGACAATCATAGATAGTTATTGAAAAAGAATTTTGTAGGTCTTCAAGGCGGTAGTCTTTTGTACACATGAGTGACTCTATCTCCAATTTTATAGAAGTGAAGATGGATATAGTACATGAAGTTAAAATAAAAATATATAATTTCTTGGTAGTTTCTAATGTCATTATCCAATAATATTGTATGGTTGTTTTAATGAGATTAGTTGTGAAATAATATATATATTCATTATTAATATTTATTCCACCTCTTTAGAATTCCTATTTAGGTTTACACCTAATGATATCCTAGATTGGTTTTATGGACAATATTAAACTCTAGGTAACTGGGAGGTATCTATTGAATTTTTTTGGTTAGTTTTTGGATTGACCAAAATGGCATTGGAATTCCTAAGAGGATAGGAGAGCTGGTGAGATTATATAAGCGAGGGAAGGTCATAATTTGGATATTGTAAAAAAATTAATTGAACTAATATTGTTTTACAGTTCACAAGGCTTCAATATAGCTTATTTTAGAACCACACATATATATATATATATTATATGTGGATATAAAAGTTGATATATGAATGTTTTTAGGTCATTTTATGACATATATTCTTAGATCTACCCCTATGAAGCATGATTTAAATTTATCCTTGGTAGTTATTTTTTAATATTTATACTATTCATTATGAAAAAAAATATATGATGAAGTTATTATGTTAAATTATTCATGGTCATTATAAATATATAACCCAATTTTAATAATTTAATTAAAAATGTGGAATATGTTCATGAAATCATAACTTGATATATGTAATGAAAAACGGTGGTCCAACAGAAAATTTTCGTAAGTGTAAAAAATATAATTTATAAAAAATCATTCTTACTAAAAAATTCTTACTGAAAATTTATAGGGGTGTTAAATTTTTTCCTCCCTCAAAAACATTCTTAATTAAAATTTCAAAAATATCAACTCATGTAATGATTTTGGTAGTTATTAATCAAAATTTACTTTGGTTCCCATGTTACATCATTTGTCTTCTCATTTCTCCAAAGCAACCTTACAATATCAATCATTTGAATCCTCAATAATTTCTATCATATAAAAAATCTATATAGGAATTTAAAATTATGATAGATTATGTTTAAATTATATTTCTTGGATGGTGCATAGAAGTTTTCGGGTCTGGAATATACTTCATAAACAGTGATGTATAGAACACATCTTGTAGCGTAGAGATATTTGGTAGAATTTCTCAATGGTAACCCATATATACAATTAGTTATAGGACATAAAAAAGTTCTAATGTACCAGGGGATTATTTTCCCTTTCCTATTAGGACTTATAAAACATTTTTAGGGAAATACATTTATTAAAAGATTACCTTATTTAAGAAATACCAAATCATTCCCCGCATTAATGGAATAACTATTTTTAATACTTTGATATTTATTTATATGGGTTTGAGTAGTCTTTACATTATAAATTTTCACATCAATTTTTTTGGGCCTATATGCTTCCATTCAAATAATTTGTTACTACATGTTGGAATGAGACATATCATGCCATCTAATTCATCATATGGTGTCATTTGAATACATGAATAGAATATCCTGTTATATGTAAACTCTAAAATGGTAAAAAAATCCACATACAATTATTTTAAAGAGATTATTACATTAATATTAATTCTAGTTATTTAATTTTTTATTGAGGTTATTCATTTTTTTGTAGTTGAATATCGATAATCAAATAAAAATCTTTATTATGATCCTTCTATGGAATATTAAATAACTTTTATGTAATTTATAGATCAGGAGTAGACACAGTTGATATAGGGTCACCATTATGTCTAATAAAGTAATTAATTTAGATTTAAAAAATGTTCATAAAAGGAATTTTTTCTCACAATGAGAATATCTTCATATTTTATGAGCATATCATCAACAATCCATATTACATCATTTTTCCAAAGAGTCTTTTGTAATCTTGTGACAATTTCCATAGTAATGTCAGACCATTTCTATGTAGGAATATGTATTTGTTTATTGAATCCTATATGATTTTCGTTTCTCATCCTTTATCTATTGACAAACCAAATATCTTAAAACATAATCATCATTACCCCACATTATATTATCCCACAAAAAATGTTATTTCAAATCTCTATATATCGTTGTGGTAACTGGGTGTATATTCAAATTTGAGATATGAACATCATCGAAAAATGTTATCTTTAGAGTATATATATATGGAACAAAATTTCTCTATGAAAATTTAAGAATTAAACCTCCTTATATGATGTGTACCAATTTTCATTCATTCATGACATTCATTTTCATTCAAAAATTTCTTCATTAGGGAGAGATTGTTTTATCTACTCCAAAAAATCAGATCTTAAAATAATTTAAAATAATTTTAAAGTATCCCTTTCTCTAATAATTCAAAAATTCATTTTTACTAGTTCTATGAACATAAGAACCCTTTAAATCCTCGTTTTTTTGGATTTCATGATCTTTCCATATGTACATTTCCACATCCATATTTTCTATTCCTATGTGGTAAGGTATTTAGAAATTATTTTCATTGACAAAATCAATCCATTGAGTTAGCTTCATGTTGATCTATTTGGGTGAGAATATTCATTTCAAATTATGATCCATATATATCTCATAGTCGTCATAATAGAGATATTGTCTCCATATTTTCAAATATATGACTAATGCATCCAGATCAAGATCTTAGGATGGATTTTTTTGTTCACTAATTGCTAAATACCATGATTCATTTGTAATAAATTTATAATTTTGTTAATTGAAATAAGATAGCACATCTCTGAGGTGTCATTATTTAAAATAACTATAATTTCCTAGTTGTAGATTCATGATCAGAGTCGTCAACAATATCTTCTTCAATATGTAAAATGAATATTCACATTTCTTTTTCCATATAATCATATCCCCACTTTTAATAAGATTTTTAATGGGTTATCCAAATATGAAAAATTTGAACAAATCATCAATAATAACTTCAAAAACCATTGAGTCTACATGACTTTATTAGGTTCATTAGTGTAGTTTATTCTAAGAATTACATTGTCCTCATTTTATTAGAGACAATATGGCCAAGAATTGAATATTTCTAGAAACATTATTCACAATTGATAAATTTACAATATAATTTTCTTATTCTTAGATTCCATTGAAATATCCTTAAGTGATTTAAATGATCTTCATATCTCTTAAAGTACACCATGTTATCCTCAAAAAATGAAATAAAATGTCAATTTATTCCTTGAATATACTATTTATTATGTTAATGAGGATAGAGGGTGAATTAGTCTATTTGAATGTCATTACTGTGGTCTCATAATGTCCAAACCTCATATAAAATGATGTTTTTTGAATATCATTCATATTTACCCAAAATTGATGATACCCAGAACAATGGTTGGAATTTTTAAAAAAAATATCCTATATGAAGTCGATCAAAAATTTCATCAATGTGAGTCCAAAATATACTTGTTATAAATTATGATAAAATGTAATTCATTATAAAGAATTCCCAAAATCATATGTCCATCTTTCTTATAATGGAAAAGAACATAGACTCTCTGCCGTAAAAAACTAGGGTGTACAAATCACATATCACACAACTCCTATATTTTCTTCTTCAACACCATAAATTACATAGTTATAATTCCAAATGGATTTAGTGTAATTATTCAAGAATCAGTTATTAAATAAATCGAGTACTCAAGTTATTTTTCTATGGGATGGCCATGTGATTCTCTATTAAATACAACAATGTATACATGTACTATATGTATATCCTCAATATAGGGATTATCGTTTTAATCTTTTCATTTTGTCTACAATGATTCCACATGAATATCATTTTTAAGTGGTTATAGTGGTGGATATAGACATGATAGAATAAATAAAATCCCCCTATAAATATAACGAATTTTATTTCATCATTATGATTTGTAATTTCAGTCCCTTCCTATAAAATTATTGCATCAGGTTTTAAATGCCATCCCATACCGAGGTTTCGGTAGAAATTATCCATAAGAATAATAAATAATTCTATAAATAAGTTATGATTATATGTAATTATGGGAATTGAATGAAAAATCATTATTGTGGGGAGACATCCTCTAAGAGTATTTAATAATAACTCCCTCCTAAAGTTTTTGGGAAAATATATCATTTTCATAGAAAAAATAGATTATATAGATATATTTTAATACCAAATATTAAATAAATCATTAGATAAACTTGATTTTGTTAGTATAAAATGTTCCACCACAACATTAGGAACATTAGCCTCAGTTGTTATGATGACATAAATCTGGACTTTCTCCCTTGGAAAATTTTGTGGAAAATAACCTTGATTCCTTGGACAATAATTTTCCTAGTGTCCCTACTCCTTATAGGTAAATCATGATTATTACAAACTTCCTTATTTCCTAGGAACAGTCTTCATTATCTATACACATGGAAAAAACGCTCATTCTTAGAAATCATGTTCTATAGTATTTTTTTCCCCATTAATTACAATATTTGAATCCAACAATTCTCTTCTCCCCTTATTTTTTATTTACTTTTCAAGAGTTCATAGACAACCTTTTGTATAAAAATTCTAAAAGAACCATATCTATTGTCAAATTATTTATCTTTTTTTACAGGGTATGATATTATATCCTCATTTGATGATATGTTTTGGGAGAATACATTCATTTGACGAATTATTATAATCCTATAAAAATATAAAATATGTCCCTTGTGGTTATATACGTAGTCTCTAACATGCCATGCTAACCTTTTAATGCTATCTTTTATAAATAGAAGCATTTTCCACATCATTGTTTTCTCTCTATCATGAATTTACATCCATATATGCTCATTTCTCATGAGGAATATACTAATCCCATAAAAATACCTTAAATTTCTTACAATCAAATATTTTTAATTTATTATTCACAATTGTTTTGAATCAAGAACCACCACTCATCTATATTCCAAAGGATAAGGTAAAAAACCAAAAAAAAACCATATCCCTTTCATTTCCCCCAAAGAAAAAAATTTCATATATAAAAAACATATCAATTTATCAATTACAAATGAACTTTTTCCCCATTATATAATAGAGGATTCAAATGCATAATAAAATATAAAATTGTTACACTACAATGTGGATCAGTATGATACTTCATATGGGTAGGGATATTTGACATTTATTATGTCAACAACCACAATATAGTTATAATTTAGTCATCTAAAACTACATCTCAAGAACCTACATTAGTATATTACCCAAATGGAAATTCCCAACAAGGTTTATGAGCAAAGATATGGTTAACATAACATCAATAAGGAAAAATTTCTAAACAATGGGATATAATATATTACCAAATAACATTTAGAATCATAATTTATAATTTCTAAAATAGTGAAACACATAACATAAATTGAAAAAATTTAGGCATATCTAATCTAATAATCATAAACTTGGTTTGTTGGGAATGTTTAAAAATACTAATGGTTTTTATGATTCATTATAGGAATAGTTGAATTAGAATAACTATATCCCTTGGAGTGTCTAGTTAGGTTGTTAGAAAGGCATGTTGTCATGTACTAGGTTATGATTGAGTGAAAACCCAATCTTCCCTTATTAATGTTATTAACCATATGTAAAACAATTCAATAGACATATCCACTTTATTTAACCAAACATGGTTGTATTTATAAGATTCCAAATAATCCCTACCTCACTAAAACATTATTATGTTATCATATACTTTGACATATCCTCAATAATAGTCATAGGGAAATTATCCAAAACAATATAATCCTAAATCAACATCATAATATCTAATCGAAATTAACTCAGATACAAAATGTTATTCCCCAAACCCTAGTTGCCTTTATTCAAAGTTTAATTTATAACATTGGGACTAGATATAATGATTCACTTCTAGAAAACAAATAATTTAGTAGTCTTAAAAGACTATATATATATTTTAAACTCATAATACAATTTAAAAATTATAATATATCATAGAATATTATTTTTTAACACCATTATTCACATTCATGAAACATTTTAGATTAATCATAATACACTAAATAGAAATATTGTGAAACCTAATAAATTGGTGAGATTTAATAATCAGTATGTGTATGTTTATAGATGAATCTATCGGGGAAATTAATAATATAAACAATTATATATAGGTAAATTAATAATACACATATCATTTTATTATATAATTATGTTAAGAATACAATTATAAAAATAAATGATCATAAAAATAGGTCAATATTAATAATTTCATGAGATTGAATCTTCTCCATGTATATTATAACTGTTAGAATTATAACATGGACTTCGTATTCAAATACATCAGGAAAATACAATTTATTCCTTAATTATATACATACAATATAAATGGATTTGGCAATATAATTGTTCTGAAGATAGTTTGTCTAATGAGACCTACCTATGCAAATAGGGTCTATATTGGGTTTATCCAATCACATACTAATTACAATTAACTCCTTATATATGCATTATAAATGTGATAATTCATATGGTAAAGCTATCATTTTTTTTTAAATTTAACCAAATTAATAATCATAATCAATAGAATAATTTGTATTGGAAAAATTACATTCAAATTTCAATACATTCCTTAATTAATATACATAATCATAAAACATCTTGAGTACTATGGAGACTGCTATCAGAATATTATGTCCCAATAAAACTAATCATAAAACCTATAAATAAATAATAAGGGAATTATCATTAAAATATATTCCCAATTGATGATATGGTAAAATTAGGTCTATTATCTATGATGAATAGAAATAACAATCAAATTTTATTAATCAATTATTGAGGAAAATATCATTTTCACATTGAAAATAAATTCATGAAGTGGTAAATTTATAGAAAATGAGGAAAAATATTTTCCTTAATTAGTATCTAGTAGACATGTATTTTACGCATAAAAGTAATTAGTGGTCATGATAGTGGATAATTCGTTTCATGTTGTGTTAGTAAAAAAATTATTTTCAAACATTTCATAAAAGATTAAAAAGTGCTTTTTTAGAAAACATTAAAAAGTTTCATTTAAAAAAAATTAAATAGATTTTTTATTTGGATAATGTTAAAAAAAATTGGTAGATATTTTTAAAAACCATGGATATCAAAGAAAAGAGAATTTTGATAGAAGAGGTAAATAATTTCATATTTACTTAAATAACACTTCATACTAAATTTAATTAATAAAGAGTGAAAATGGTACGGTTAATTTAAAATTTCATGAATAACTTTAGTTTTATAAATTTATTGAGTTTTTTCATAGTTAAATGATAATATTTCATCATCTGAAACATAATCTTAAACAATGCCAATATATAATGACATTATAATCATAAAACACTTATCGTGTTGATAAATATGTAATCATAATCCTCATTAATTAAATAAATTACAATATAAACTTAAATATAAAAAATATAAATAAAATATTGATATAACATATCAATGGGGAAATATACACACCACACAGAAGGAATAAGTGGTGAATATGACAAATGTCTCACCTATGTAAAACTGAGATGTGAAACCATTACCTCACATTCAATATCATTCATAAGTATTCAAAAATACATTATATTAAATTTATATTATAAATATGTTACAAATCAAAAATCATGTTTGATTTAGTGATAAAATTTTATCACCTTTTTCTTTTCAATTCCATATGAAAATGACTATTATGGTTGAAAAGTGATTTGTTTGACTTGTCTATTTTGGATCATTAGTTCTAGTCCTCGAACTTTGATCCTAGTAACATAATTTATATAATTTTAAAAAATATATAAATACCATATATATTAATTAATATGTATTTTTAGTTATATATTAGTGTAATGTTGAAACATTAGTCACACAATTCATAGATATGGCATGTTGTACTTGTGAATGAACATTCTTTAAATTTCATTAATAAATGAAATGAATAATTTAAATAATATTTTAACATTATATAATAATTTCATTATATTATAATTAAAATATTTTTAAAAATCATCAATTGTGTCTAACCATGTCAAAATAAAATGACAAAATAATCACATTACTTTATGAAGGTGGATGTCTACAAGTATGCTCAAAGGATATTACCATATTCAAACAGATTGGAATGTATAAAGTTGGATGTGATATTATAATTAAATAATTATAATAATGTAATAAATATCATATATATTTTCTATAATTTTATGTAGTAGTGATTGGTGGGTTTGGTAAACAAATTATATTGGTTCTTGGGGTAGTAGTATACCATACACATGATAGATTATTTCATATCCCATTTGATATAATATGATATGTATATATGTAATTATATTAACAAAATAAAATCTATCTATATTTTAGATAATTTTATTATTATTTAATCATATTTTATGGTGATTTTAATGATAAAAAGAATGAAATAAAATGAAAATACATGGTTTAGAACTATATATAATCTTCAAGAGACCTCTATATGTTTTAACATAAAGCATTCACATGTTGGTTTTATCCAATAACAATGAAACATTTTCCTTTGGATGGATTTTTGGATTTTATTTGTGTATGTCTTGGCCGAAGCAAATTTCATGTAATTTTGAACAAAATAGGAGAGGGTATTTTTTATGGAATGTGGAATGACACACTTTTAATTTTTGAAAAGAATATATTATACCCATGTTTTTTCACATTCCATAATGAATAAAAGGAAAACTATATATCATTATATGAGATAATCTTGATATTTTCCCTCGTAATAGGATTTGGATAAGTTTATAAGTCATTGTAACCCATATGTTCTTAGTATTACTTCTCAGAAAACCTGTTTTCTCCATTATCATGGTAATTAATTTTTAATGCTTTTACAATTCATTATCTTATAAAATTAATATTACCGTATTATATAAAAAAATTATGAAAATAAAAAATTTGGAATCAACTTTTTATATATTCAATTCTAATATTTGGTTGAATTTAATTTAATGTTAAATACAATGATTTAATGAATTAATGGTTTTCTAAAGGAAATGTTTTAATAATTATAAAAAGTTTTTATATTTAAAAAAAATCATTAGATGATTCCAATGACCTGTATTAGAATAAATATAATATTATAGAATTAATTTTATTTTTAAAAATAATTTGAAAAAATTTAAACCTTTATTTTTTTCATATGAAAAAAAATTTATTTATAAAAATATTTTTATCTATTTCAATATTCATCGTAAATTTAATATTTTATGAAAATTAAAAAAATTAAATTCTATATTAATTTTGATAGTTTGATGCATAAAATTAATTATACTTTGTAATAAAATTCTAAAATTTCCAAAAAATAACATGAATATTATTGTAGAAAACATCATAACCCCATTTTTAAAAAAATATATATTGTTTTAACCAAAAAAAATTTATTTTAATTCAAATTATTATTCTTTTTTTCTTATAGATTGTTGATAACCAATTATTTTATTTCATAAATTTTATAACCATATAAATATCATATGTTATTTTTTACTATTAATAAACACCAATTTAACAGATATGTTAAAATTTTATACTATTTAGGGTTCATTTAGAGTATTTTCTATCTGTATCACATGTTATAGAAGAGATTGAATTTTTTTCAAAAGGAAATATATCTTAAATCTCATATAGTAGATTGTTGAAGTTTTTATGAATTACTGTTTATTTTAAACAATCATGTGTCCCATTTAGAATATATCTATTTTTCTAATTCGATGTCTAATGGTAAATTAGGGGTTATCCCATTTTGGATGCTCTTGTTTTGATATGAACCATTAGACTTAGAGTCTGAGAAAACAGGAATGCTAACTTCAGTTACATGATATTTTGAGTTGGGTAGGAGCCTTATTTTAGGAAATGGTATGCTGAGTAATCGAGTGACCATCTAGTTTGTTAAACCTTGGGGGGATTACCATATTCTGATACAGGGTGATTTTTTTCCCCTTATAAATTTTTTGGTTATACCATATCAAAATGTGGTTTATATCCAAAAGTTGATTCATAGAGAGAATTAGGTATCGGTATCCCGATTATTGGATTGTGAATGGATTTCACATATGATGATGGGTTTGAACATTTTATGACGATGATCTCCTTACTTAATTACAATTTTACCTTATTTTTTAAAGGATAATGGTATGTCAGAAATAGAGTATTAGAGTCCACTGTATGAAATATGGTTCTCATGGGATAGGAAATTAGTTTATATAGATGGACCTAGTGGTCCTATTTGGGGATTTAATTTAGGGCTCATTAGAAACCCAAAATGACCTTTCTTTTGAATTAGATTATGAATGGGAATTAATATTGATTTGATCATGGGAAACCAATTATAGAGGTTATCCTGAGTTAAATTTCTCTTTATGAGGTTATCTTATTTGTGAGTCATTTTTTATATTAACTTCTAGATGGTTCAGAGGTTATAATATATTGTAATTTATAAACATTTTTCCTTAGAAATTAACCATAAGTTCATGGTTATAATGAAAGGATTTTATGGTATGACTATTAGGGTGTGTGTCTCTATTGAAAATTGGTTTTTTGAATGACACAATAAATCATTGAAATGATTCCATGAGGTAGGTGGTCATTTGATAAATCATGGAACATGTAGGTGCTCCATTATAAAGAGGAGTTTCAAGGGAGCTTTGGGTGTAACAACCATGCCCACATTTACCCAAATATGGTGTCTCTATTATTACATTAGAATAGATACAAGGGAAAAGAATCCTAAATAAATTATTAGTCTTTTAGTTTTAAAGAACAAGTTATATAAATGATAGTTATTTTACATAGGGAAATAAATTAAAATTCATTAGAATTGAAACATTACGATTCCTTAAACTCATTCCAATAATTATTCTTCGTATCCTTGGAATAGAATGAAAATATGGGTGATATAAAATGCTCAGTAAGGGTTATAGACAGTGGAATCTATCATGAATCAAAAAATAATAATCAGTATGGAGAGGTAAATAAGTAAAAAAACATTCCATTTAATCAAAAACTACAATATCATAACTAGATAAGGAATTATAAATATGGAAATGTAAATAAATGGAAACACAATCCATTTAATCAATAATCATATAATGAATCCATATATAATATCATATTAAAAATATCATGGATAACTGTTGACGCTCCTTTCCATCACAGAGTCTAACGAATGAAAAGGTAAATACCTTGAGAACAAAGTGATTCATCCTTTGAAGAATCATCAAAAATAGACAAAGGCGTGAACAGGGATTTCTTTAAGTATGGTCCGCGCATGTTCCAAGCTGGTCACACAGGTATACCTGCACGCCACATTTTGGGCGTGCAGGTGACCTGTGCACCCTATTTGATTTTTTTCTAAGGTCTTCAATAGATTATAAATACCCCTTGTGGTCCCCCCATTTTGAGTACGAAAAAATCCGGAAACTCATATTTTAGCTCTTGGTGCCCTACTCACTTCATGAAGTCTTCTGAACACTTCTAAGGTAATTTCATACCTAGAATGGAAGATCTAAAGAGGAGGAACAAGGCCTAAGTGTTGAAATTCATCAACACCTACGCGCATAAGTGTCTAACCCTTAAGGGAAATGGTCACACTTGCATGCCACCTTATCCCTTCTACAGAACCTGTGCGCCACCCTTTTGCAAGCCTTTAGGGATTATAATAAGGGATTGATCCAAGTCTCGCCCAAGTATTACCCTATGGGTTGACCAGCATGCAAGTACACATGTGTCGCGCAGGTACACTTGCAAGACTAGGACCTGCGTGCCCAAAACAAACTTGTGTGCTTGTCCTCTTTTGGGTTCCCCTCCTGCCTATTCAGCTCTTTTCTTCAAATCCACATCTCCACTTCATGATTTATCCTTTAGAACCCTCTTCAAATCCATTTATGGCATGCTTCCTCAGTTTTATTCCTTATCTGAAAGAAATTCTGTGGAACATCTCTCAAAACCTAGTTATTTACATATCTTTATGTCACTAATGTTAGAGATTTCATTCATTCAACCTCATCCTTTAAGATGAGAAGATCTTTAACCTGGGCATCCTCCTTAGGATTAATCCCCAACAGTTCCCTAACATGGGAATCCTCCTTATGAGTAAGCCCCATGTCCCCTATTCATGGGCCTCCTTCTCAGGAATAAGCCCCAGTCATAATTCACTTTTGACTTGGACTTCATTTTCAGGATTAAAACCCAATCATAAGTCCCCTCTAATTTGGGCATCCTTCTCAGGAATAAGTCCTAAGTTAAGTATCCAAATCTCCGTAAAGCACATGTACCTTTATGGACCTTGTTCTCGGGTTTCTTCCTTGAAGTAAATCCCAATCCTCATCTATCTGGGTAGTCATACATACATAATCCCCACATCATTTCTTATGATTACATCTTTCATGTCACAATCGTTAGGTTTTACTGATACCTCTTGTTTCTCACACCGAGCATGACACACGTGAGCTTAGAGTGTAAAAGTAATTATGACATCTTTATTTGGACCATCAATCATGAATACTCCATATTTATTCACTCGAACTATGTGGGTTCTGATTCATTTTCTAAATAAGGATATGTAGGTAGCCCATATGCAGGTATGATCCCAACTCTGAAATAATCCATGTCCTTATGAATGACAATAAACTTCAAGTTCCCCACTGAGTGGCATTAAAACCAGCATGATTATCATAGTGACCAAGAGATTTCTATGTAATATGTTGATGGAAACCATTGACTAATAATCTATGACAAATACAGATGATTCTCTGTCGATGAAGAACCTCAAATACATATAAAAGATTATCTAAATATTCTACATATTAATCATTGATTGTCATATCTAAAGGAAAGCTCATTTTCATACTTGGTAATTTAATAAGGATTCATGAACATAACTCAAATCTATAAAGAGAGTCCCAGATTAGAAAATAATTCCCCCAAAAAAAGGTTTGATGAGTCCGACCTCCCATCCTCTCAACCAATGCAAATTCATAAGCTTTATTAGTCTACAACTAATGAGAACCTACCTTTTGAAAGTAGGTCCAAATGGATATTGAATCATTGGATGTTTCCATTTCTACAAACAAAACCGTCAGAAACCAATTGAAATGTTTGAACCTTAAACAAATGAGGTCATCCCCATTTCCAGAGGGAAACAAAAAATGGTGAACCTGACGTGAATCATTAACCAAGTTAAAATGATGTTTTACTTATTTGTTAGGCCCCTGTTCAAACTCAATGAGAGGTCCACTAAAACAATCAATAATATATGTTCTCATCCAAAAGATGTTGTGGCCGAATTTATCATGATTATGTCTGTTATATCAAACAGGCACTCTTTTTCAAAATCTTATGCATTACAGAAATGGCTTCTCTAAAGTTCACACATGTGAATGCCTCTATTGTGAATACCTCTACTACTACTCCTGTTGGATCCTCGTCCGCTCTGAGGACGACATCACCTACTCAGAATCTTCAACGCCGGGTTTCAAATGCACTGATTAAGGAATACTGGTAGTACTGTACTATTCCTACTCTGGAGGCCGCTCAACAAGACCTCCAAGTCAATAATTCACCCCGGTTGTCCGGACAGCGATGACCAGTGATCAAGAAGCAGGTGGTTCTAACCTCCATTTCCAATTGTTTCGGGTTGTTATCCCCAGAACGCAATCACCAGTCCCTCTCATATTCTGGGGAGGTGAATGAGAAGGTCACTCAAGGCCTTATTCAAGGAGACATGAGTCCTTCCTGAGATCTCCCATAAACAATTTCCGCTAGACTCGTGTGGCAGTGCGCCCTCAATATGATGAGGGTATCACCTTTAGGGGTTCGGCTCAGGTCCCTCAGACCCGAGCAAGCAAGACAAACCGCCAGAGGCGAAATCTGGTCAACAGGGAGCAAGTTCTTACTTTTTTCCCTTCCAGAGAATCCCATCAAACCTACTTGATGGAAAATAACGAGCAGGAATACACACCTATATGTCCTGATGTTACTTCCAATAAGACTCGTCTGGCAGCAACACGCCAATCCCGCTAGGCAATTCCAGCGGAGTATTATAGGAAGGAATGTACACTTGTTTATAACTCATCAGCTAGTCATCAGTCTCGTCTGACTACAACCAAAGAAGATCGCCAATTTGATATGGTGGAAACTGATAAGCAGGAACATACACCTATTTACAATCAACAATTCTGTTAGCAGTCTCGTTTGGTAGCACTCGGAGAAGTTGGTCGGAAAGCTCCGACGACAAATTTGGAGCAGACTCAACTCTCTACCCCCACACTTGAGTACTTTAAAAATTCAATGATGGGAAAATGAGGACAGGAGCAAGAATACACACCTACTCAAAGCACAGAATGGATGTATATTCTCGTTCCGGCAGCTGAAGTCACCAAGCACATTCTAACAATGGTGAAAGAGAAGAATCAAATCCCTGCTCATATTCTGGATGCCTATCAGAATATTATAACATCTTTAGCAGCATCACAGGGAATGAAATGAAAATATATCCTTACCAGTTGAGTGAAATATCAACATATCACTCCAGAACAGACACACGCCTCTGTTCCATTCCAAGAGGGTTGTGGGGCATACTCCCCCAGGTCATACGGACAACCGAGACTGGCACATAAACCTGATTTGAGTGGAGATATCAGCCTAACCTGATCATTTCTCCTGAGCAGGAACACACACCTGCCCATAATGACCACTTTCATCAAAAAGTGGTTCCTAAAGTGAGTAAGAAGGTTTATAAGAAGAAGACTCATCCGACACATTCAAGAAATCAAGGGCCAATCTGTAATAAGGCCTTGCTCGATGCTACAGTTCTTGATGCACTCAGACAATTATCTATTGCAACTCAAGATTCAAATCTCTCATTTCCTAATTGTGGGAACATTAATAACGAAGGTCCTCATCAGACACTTCCTCATGAAGGCTTGCTTCATGACATTTTGGTCGATCTCAAAGTTTCATCTTCAGATGAGAGCAACAATAACCCTCTATGTGGCCAGAAGATGAAGGAGAAAAATGTTTCATCTTTTTCTGTAACCCATCATGAAGGTCCTCCACATGATTATGAATTTAGCTGTGAAAGACCTCTCCGCAGTAGTAGTGCGCATTTCCTGGAAAATTATTCAAAGGACAATGCAATAATGAGAAATCCCTCTTATCTTGAGGCACATGGAAATGTGAAGACAGTCATGTCTGATGCTTTACCGCTAGCAGGTGAAATACTTTCTCAATCTGAAGATATCATGGGGTGTAGGTCATTATCTGAACCACACCTAGGTCATTCATATTCTAGTTTGGAAAATGAATTCTCAACCAATATTGTTGAATCTGATGAAACAACAATGAAGCACCAAATATAGTCTAATCAGGTAGAATAATCTTCATTGAATGATAAAGAGGAAGTTCTGAATATGAAAAAACAACTAGTGAAAGGTGAATAAAATGGTCGGCAACAACTAATTGTCTTTGTTTGTAATTAAAGGATTGCTCAGGAATAGGAATCGACTTGTTCTTCCCAAAGTCAAACATACAAAGAACAAGTTGTCGAATTACTCTTCCATCAGGAAAATGAGATTATAGAACAGGCTTCTCATTTAGAGCGAGTGCATCATTAGGTGACAGAAGTGTCAGAAATCATCCAATGGTTATTTTATCCATGTGATTTGAGTGAATGTCGGTTGATGCATCCAGCCAATTTTTGGACTAAATTCTGTAAGATCGGGATATCTTTTAAGAAACTCTCAGATATAGCAGCTGAAGAACCACCCCATCTTGCCTGACTGGGGACTATTTTAGACCAACCCTCAGAATCAACAAATAGGATTCGAGGAGTTGAGCACGAATAGTAAGAACAGTCCCAGTCCACCGGACTGGGGACTTTTTCAAATCCTCAATCTCTTCCTTAGAGAAATTCAGTCTTCTCTCGATTATGGAAGAAGCCACAAGAATAAAAAAAGATCCAAATTATCAGGGGATTCACTCCAAATTATGGTTCATCAAGAAGTTCCATAAAGATCAAATCAGAAAAAAGCAATGTCTCATTAGGGACATGGAAGAAAACGACATCGTAGAAATTCTGATAGAAAGGGCGCAATGAGTTATGCATCAATTAATGTCATCAATGCCATTTTTGCTGATCCCCTAGATAAGGCTCATTCAGAGAGATCAGATGAAGAATTTCCTGCTCAAGAAGCTGAACACATAGAGGAAAATGAAGATGGTGTGTGTACATGAAATCAAAAGGCTTATCCAGAATCTAGATATTCCTTCAAATAACAAACTTCCCCTCTCCAAAAGGCGTCCGACAAGGGGAAATGAAAGAGTCGGGTTACTTCCCACCCTTCCTATGGAGAAGGCCAATCACTCTCACTAGAGAAAAGGTTTTAACAATCGGAGAAGGAAATGAAGGAGTTAAGAAGATTGAATGCAGAACTACTTCAAGGTAGTCTTCCTCCTAAGCGTGCTGGAGTCAGCCAGCCAAGGGAATTTATTACAGCTATTGAGATGGATCAAGAATATCCTCCTTTACCAGTGCACCCTCATAGGTCTAATCCTATGGTTCATGCGCAACAACAATCGGTGGTGCTTCCATCAGTTGCAGTAACAGCCACCATACCTGTCCATGCTCCAATTGTTGCACCTACTCAAGTCCAAGCTCAACCGGATGTTTCTAAAAAGTTAATAACTACCATTGAGTCATTTACAGCTCGTTTGGAAGATATGGAAGAAAAGGTTCTCAAATTCAACCAGAAAAGAGAGTTTATCCTAAATGGGTTGATGCAATTCCTCCCCAATTAAATTTTTCAAGTACCAAATTCCTAATCTGTAATGGTTCGGGATACCAAGAGAAACACTTAACACATTTTGTTTCTCATTGTGATCCTATGATAGGAACCCCTTAGCAATAAGAAGTAATTAAGATCAGGTGTTTTGTACAGTCATTATAAGGGTCTGCTTTTGTTTGGTACACAAGATTGCAATCCTGGTCAATTACCGGATGGGAAGATCTTCATCTATGATTTCTTCTTCAATTTAGCTCAACATTTCCAAAGACAACAGTTTTTTATCTTACAAATTTAAAGCGAATGGAGAATGAAAGAGTTTTAGATTTCATTTCTCGCTGGACGGAATTAACATATTCCATAAGCTTTGCACTCCCTCAAGAATAATTGTTGTAAATCTATGTGGAAAATCTGTGTGATGAATTACACACGCCATTGATCCCTGTGAAATACATGGTAGGGTTTCGAGACCTTACTTCAATCTCTCAACATATTTAAGATTATCTCACGAAGACTAAGGATAAAACTTGTGTAATTCCATCATCTATTGGAAGGAGAATGGGTAGAGAAGAGACTGCTACAATTATGCTTAAACAAGAACTTGTACCTGCTTCTACTTCAAAACTTTCATCTTTCCAAAGGGATCCACCTCCTGACCGTCAACAACAGAGGTCATTTCGTCAAGATGATCAAAGAGATCAAAGACGGAAACAATTTGATGAGTTTAAGAACAACGTTTACTCTTTCCAAAATGAACAGGTTCCTGGTTACATCATTTCGGCTCTAGAAAATAATTTAGTTCAATTTCCAAGGCCCAAAAGGACGAACAAGGAAGGAGATGAAGACCTTCCCAATTATTTCCCATTTCATCAGATGTTGGGGAATCCCATTCAAAAGTGTTTTGTCTTCAATGTCCTCTTGAAAAAGATGGTGGACTTGGGACAAGTCAAACTAAAAGGTTCTTCAACTCAGGTAGCATGTGTTTATGCTGCAGATCCAGATGAAGGATGCGAGTGGCAAGAATTCAAAATCAAAAATGCACAGAAATATGATGATTGGATGGTCAGAAAAATGATTAACCGAACTCATGACATTTTGTGAACGTAATTCAAGAAACCAATTGTGTCTTCTACTATGAATGCCCCAACAAAACCTCCTTCATCAAAAGAAAAATCCTCAAAAGGGCGGCATAATTCAAAGAAAGAGGAACAATCATAAGAAGATTAAATCGTGTCAAAGACCAAGTTTTTGTTGACTCTATAACAATTTATGCCATCTACTTCAAAGCCTTGGGCACTGCCCCACCAAACGGCATAGCCTAAATTGACTGGTCAGGCAGAGTCTTCATCAGATGAAGAGTTGATCTTTGGTTCTGTTAATATGATTCACATAACATATCCTTATGACAGTCACAGTTTCGAGCTCGATGAGCCTGAGATCCTTGTATAAAACAGAGTAATTAGAGGGAGTTCCAGAGGTCTGGGATACAGAGGAAGATGTGGACATCCAAGAATCCACTATTCCAATTCTACCCCTTTTAGAATTGTGTTTGCAGCAGAAACTCGTGGCAGTGCCCTTCAGCGGGCTCAATAGGAACACGACAGTTCTTCCATGCATGGAAGATTCAGTCCTGGAACAATTATTCTGGAGGATCGTTTGGAGGTTACACCTTCTTCCTCTCAGAAAATAAATAGACCTAGTTGGTTTATTCTTCCAATGCCAGGAGTATTTCCAACTCCTACCCTGATACAAGAAGCATCTACTTCCAAAGAATCAACTTCTAAGGTACCTACGAAACCACATGTTCTTATTGGGAAACACATACCTTTGGATCAAAAATATGATGTCTTGAAACATTTGGCCCAATTACCAGCCAAGTTATCAATTCTGGATGCCTTAAATTTATCAAAGGATCTTTGGGAGGCACTCATCGAGGCTTTGTCAAGTCCTCAGGAATTTGAAACTGAAATTGCTACGACTGAAGTATATCATGTAGATAATGATCCTGCAAAATGCCATGCAGTGATATATTTTAATAATGAATATGAATATGATGTTGTGCATAGACATATTAGACCTTTGTATTTATCTGGAAAGGTCAATGATGTAGACATATGATGAGATTTCATTGATAATGGTTCAGGATTCAACCTCATCCCCATTCGTACACTTCATCGATTGGTCCTCACCGAATCTAATTTATCTCCTTCTACTTTGATGTTGCAAGGATATGATAAAAATGAACAAGAACCTATGGGCGAGATCGCACTCAGAACTCAGTTTGGAGACCTTGTATCCAATTCAGATTTCATGGTTGTTCGTCTTGACACAGCCTTCAACATATTTCTTGGAAGACCTTGGCTACATCAACATCCATTTATCCCTTCATCATACCATCAATGTCTCAAATATTGTTTCAATTGTCAAATTGGGACATTGTATGGTGATAGAGCCCCATTCAAGACATGTGAATCTCAATACATTCAGGCGGAATTCTATCACATGGAGGGAAAGGAGAAATCCACAGCAAAGGAAGTTACCAAGGTTAATGCTCCATATGGTTTGGAAAAGATTCCAGTAAACCCATTCATACATGTGAGTACAGATTATGTGTCTCCTATTAGTAAAATTGATAGGATAGACCCAAATATAAATAATCTTATGGAAACATCCATAATGTCAATTACGGAAAGCAAGCCAGACAGCATGGGAGAAATTGGTGATTCACCAAGCAATGATGAAAGCTCAAATGGAGATGTCTTTATTTCATCCACTGAAATCCATCAATTCTATACTTCTCCAACCAGGCCAGAAGAAGTTATAGAAAAGTCAGAGGTGAACGATTATGTTTATTCTCGATCCATCATCTCCTCTTTATTACCCAAGGAAGACCCTTCATCATCAATCGGGTTAGAAATGGAATCTTCTTCTCCAAGATGTTCAAATTTTAACATCTCTTCTGATCATGGAAATTATACTTCATCATCTACTATGAAAGTAGAAATAGAAGAAATAAAAAATGTTGAAGAAAAAGAGGAAGATCTCAGGCATGCTCCTCCATCATTTGAAGAGGTTATCTTTACCACTGTGGATGAACTCAGAGAAATAAATTTGGGTACAAAAGAAGATCCACACCCCAATTTAATTAGTGATGCCATGACTCTTGAAGAGAAGGAAATGTATATTTCATTTTTAAAGCAAAATAGAGATATATTTGCTTGGAACTATACAGAAATTCTAGGTCTTGATTCTGATGTTGCTACTCATCATTTGGGTTTTCCAGACGAACATCGAGGATTTAAGCAAGCCGCATGAAGAACACACCCAACTTATGCTTCCAAAATTGAAGCTGAAGTGGATAAGATTATGAAATATAACTTCCTCATAGAAGTTCAATATCCCAAGTGGTTGGCTAATATTGTCCCTGTGAAAAGGAATAATGGACAAATTGGAGTTTGCATTGATTTCAGAGATCTTAATCGGCATTTCCCTAAGGATGATTTTCCAGTTCAGATTACAGAACTCTTAATTGATGCAATAGCTGGTATGAATCACTTTCCTTCATGGATGGATATTCCAGGTATAATAAAATCCAAATGGCTCCAGAAGATAAAGAATATACATCCTTCAGAGCCCCTAGGGTTGTTTTTTTCTATCGGGTAATACCCTTTGGCCTAAAGAATATGGCGCAACATATCAGCGTGCCATGCATCGTATCTTCAAACCCTTTTTAGGGAAATTTGTTGAATGTTATGTGGATGATTTTTTGGTCAAATCCAAACAACGTTCTAATCACTTGGCTGATTTGGAAGACATATTCCACAAACTTATACAACATAATTTGAAGATGAACCACTTAAAATGTGCTTTTGGGGTAACCTCAGGAAAATTTCTCGGCTTTTTTGTACGCCATCATGGTATCAAAGTCGATCCTGAGAAGAAAAAGTCAATCCTTGGTATGTCACCTCCTCAAAATTTGAAATAATTGAATGTAATTCAAGGACCCTTAGCCTATATTAGGAGTTTCATCACCAATTTGGAAGGAAAAAGTTTACCCTTCACCAAATTGATGAAGAAGGGAGTCACTTACCAGTGGACTGAAGAATGTCAAGAATCATTCAACGTTCTCATCAAATATCTCCTGAGTCCACCAGTATTAATGCCACATATTGAAGGAAGACCACTTATCCTTTATGTGACAGATTTAGAGTGATCATTGGGTGCCTTCCTTGCCCAGATGAATGATGTTGGGAATGAAAACAGTCTTTACTATCTCAGTTGGACTATGCCTGAACTAGAAACCCGATATTCATGTATTGATAAGTGCTTCCTAGCATTAATCTTTGCAGTTCAGAAATTGAGACACTACCTACAACATCATGAGGTCCAATTGGTATCTCTCAATAACCCGCTCAAATTCATCTTTAGGCGTCCAATGCTTACAGGACGTCTGGCAAGGTGGGCAGTTATTTTGTAGAAATTTGATATCTAATATGTGTCTCAAAAGGCGATAAAGGGCCATGATCTGGATGATTTCCTTGCTAAACATCCTTCAGTAGAAGATACATCTTTAGATATTGAACTTCCTAATGAAGAAGTCTTTTCTATTCAAGATAATCTTCAAACATGGGAAATGTACTTCGATGGTGCTTCCAGAAGTCCAACAGGGAAGAAAATGGAAGATCCTAAATATTAACAAAGATGGGTTAGGAATTGTGCACATTTCCCCAGAAAAGGAATTGCTACCTTATTCCTTTCTTATTATGGGAAGGCAATACCAACAATGAAGCAGAATACCATGCCCTCATAATAGTCTTAGAGTTGGTGCTTCAGGCACAAGTGAATCACTTAAAGGTGAATAGTGATTCAGACCAAGTAATCAAACAAGTCAATGGGGATTATGCCATCAGAAAAGAATAGTTAATCCCTTTGTATGATTACATCAGAGAGTTAATGGAGGAATTTCCTTCAGAACCACAATTTTCTTATGTCCCGCGATCACAAAATGCTCAAGCTGATGCACTGGATAATGTAGCCACAACTCTGGAAGATCCAAAATAGGATGAGACAGTCATCAGTATTTCCCACCGTCATACAATTTCACCTTATGTTCAAACCAGAACATAGGAAATCAATGAAATTTTTCCCATTTCTGAACCATATGGTCACACTACAGGATGGATGAAACCTATCAGGGAATACCTTCAAAATGGAACACTCCCACCTGATAGAGCCGGGAAAGAACAAATCTAGTGACGTGTGGTCAATTTTACTCTTTATGATAGCCCTGGTCACCTAGATAAAATTCACTACAAAAGTGATTTTTATGGAGTTCTCTTCAGATGCATTGATGGTGAAGAGACAATGGTTTTCATGAAAGAAGTACATGCGAGAGTCGGTGGTGCCCACCAGTCTGGACATAGACTGTCTCATCAAATTCGAAGGCTTGGATACTTTTGGCCTTCAATGATACAAGATTGTGTTGATTTCTCAATGAAGTGTCATTCATGCCAAGTATGTGCCAACTTCATTCATCAGCCCCCAGAGTTTCTTCATACAGATAAATACTCATGGCTATTTTCCACATGGGGAATGGATGTAGTGGGACCATACCCTTTAGTTACATCCAATCAGTTTAAGTATATTTTTACTGCTACTAACTTATTTTCCAAATGGGCCTAGGCAATACCTCTCAAAGAAGTTAGTTCTAAAATAATTTTTAGCTTCATCAAGTCTAACATCATTACCATATTTGGTTTCAATCATACCATATTGATGGACAATGGCACCAACTTCTGTTCTTCCAAGGTAAGGAAGTTGTATCAAGAATAGAACATTAAATCCAACCATTCATCTTGGTATATTGCAGCGTCCAATTGACAAATAGAGGCCTTCAACAAGACTCTTTCAAGCAAACTACAAAACATGGTGGATAAAGATAAGAAATCATGGACTGATAAACTTTTTCATGATTTATGGGCTAATCGGACCACCACCCGCATGACAACGCGGTCAACTCCATATTCATTGGTATATGGAACAAAAGCAATCTTGCCTATTGAAGTTCAATTAACTTTGCTTAGAGTATCCATTTGTGATCACTCATCTATAGATGAACAATCTAAAAAGAGATTGGATGAATTGGAATGATTAGATGAGAAAATATTGTGCACCTTGCACCACTTGGATGTCTATCAGAATCGAATAGCACGAGCTTTCAACAAAAATATTCTTCTTTGTTCATTCATTCAAGTATAATTGGTATTGGTCCTCAGAACTCCAATTATACAAGGAAAGAAACCTCCCAAGCTTGAGCCAAAGTGGGAAGGACCTTACTCAATAGATAAGGTCTACTCCAATGGAGCTTATTATTTAATCTCAATGGATGGAGAACTCGTCATGACTCCAACCAATGCCATATTTCTGAAGAATTATTTTTTATAAACACAAATACATCACCATGGGACCATGAATATGACCTTAAACTATTCGCACTTACATCCAGCAAGACGTTAAACTGCATAACCATCGTCCTAGCTATACGACATTAAACTATGCACCTATTCGTCCCACGTGACATTAAACTATGGAAAAGTTTGTAATACTTCCTAGCTACATGAAGCTAAACTGTACAGCACTCCATCATCCAACATGACGTTAAACTGTATTGTTCCCCTTTCGTCCAACACGACATTAAACTGTATTTCCCCAACTGGATGACATTAAACTTCACAGTCCCCAAAGTCCTTACTAAAAGACTTTAAACTGCATAATCTTCCCTTTAGTCCTAGCTATATGACGTTAAACTATACATCCCTCTCTTCTGTCCTTGTTGCATGAAATTAGAATGCATAGTCCCTTATACGTCCATCATGACATTAAACTATGCATCGTTAGGGTTGTTTCTACCTCTTGTTTCTCACACCGAGTATGACTCATGTGAGCTTAGAGTAAACTTCAACCATAACACCCTCTCTGGGCCGCTAACCATGCGTAAGTCCCAACACCATTTTTTAGGTTGTTTTCATCAAGAACAACTTGATCACTAATTCATTCTTTAATTGAACTACACGGACTTTTATCCTTTCCTTCTAGGCTGGGTATGTAGGCAACCTCCCGAGGTTCAAGCCCAAAACCAATCTCTTCACATTGGTTCACCTCCATCTCATATGATGTTGATTCGTGAAGCCACCCCCAGAAAAAATAATTTTTACATTGGTTCACCATCATCTTTGATATATGAAGTTAAATTGTAATACACTTTTGTCCTGTATGACAATAAAATACAACATTCTTGGACACCCTCACCTGAGAGGGAATAATTATTTACATTGATCTCCAATCATGTTATATTCCAAAGACTATGTGCATACATGGAAATGCTCGAACCTTTTATCTTGGGTCAAACCATCATTGCACTGAAGTCCCCTTTCACCCTTTACTTGTACGAACCAAATCTGTACAGAGGGTATGTCTAGAACTACATGCAGCTTGATTCCCATCCTTATGGGATACATAGGAACATTCAAGCATCCCTGGAATCCAGCCCCAAGTCTTTGGGATTAACCCCAAATTCCACTTTCATTCCCTTGGCTGATAAGTCCCCTTATGAAAACATGAATGTGATATGAAAACCCTAGTCTTCATTCATATCAGGTTTATAAAACACACACTGTGTATTCATTATTATGGTCCGAGTTCTATAACCCTAAACTAAGATCTCTTACACTCTCATCCCACATGATGTTAAACTATATTTCAAGAACTACGTTTGGCTTGATTATCATTCTAATGAGATATGTAGTGAAGTCCAGCATCTCAATTTAGGACCCACCCACAACATGATTATGTTTAGCATTGGTCTGTGTATCTTTACATACATTGGAAAATTCCCATTTTGATGTTTCATACTCCTAACCTTAAATACTTTCAGATATTCATACCCCTTTTATTTAATTCTGGTCACAAAATGTCTTATAACTGAGAGTTCTTTTTCCTGACTATACAACATGTGCCCTTAGGCGGCCTTGCATAAGTAGTCTACATAATGGACCTGTCAGCCAAAAGATGCTATTATTTGACTATGCATCCAATTCCCTTAGGGGGGGGCTTCTTAATTCAACCCCCTAACGGGTTTGTAAAATAGTGGTAACTTAATTCATGGGAGGAAAACCTCTTTTTTCCTTATTTGTCTTAACAAAAATATGTAGGGATCCGCAAAAAATGTCCATCCTTAACATATTTTTCCCACACTCTTTTTCATTATCTGAAAGTATTCAATTCTATGATTTATATTTTTCCTCCATATTTTTGTGTCAGACCTTCCTAGGGGTGACATTCATCCAATTCTTGGACAATCTTGATTGAAAATATCCTCTCCATATCCAAGTACCTCTCTCCATACTGCAGACTCTGTGCTTTGGAAATTTTGAATCTCCATAAACTTTCATCGGCTTTAAGCAATAGAAAAGTTAAATTTCTGCGAGTTCTTTTTCCTGACTATGCAGCATGTGCCCTTAGGCGGCCTTGCATAAGTAGTCTACATAACGGACCTGTCATCCAGAAGATTCTATTATTTGACTATGCTACCAATTCCCTTAAGCGGCCCTGCATAATTCAACCCCCTAACAGGTTTGTTAAATAGTGGTAACTTCATTCTTGGGAAATACTTCTTCTAATTCTTTATATCCATTTTTCATATCATTCCTCAGATTAAAAATTTATTAAGTCATAGTTTACATGTTTTCCCCAATACTTGAATGTCGTAATATGTTTTTCAGATAAATTATCGTGGAATTGAGACATTTTTTAATCCATTCGGTTAAAGCTATTTTGACCTTAAACATTAGCCTTTTTTATATCTGACGTGCATGACATTAATCTGCCTACAAAAGACAAGGTAAATCTGAATAAAATTCAATTCCCAGCTCACTAAACATACATTTTTTATGATTTAGGTAATAATGGGAAATAAAAAGATTCAATGTTTGTAGGCTTATTTTTAAAATCCAATAAAAATCAAACTTTTCTTATGAGGCTCAATGTCTTAAGTAAAATTTAAAGCAGGTAGAAAAAGAATACAGGAACAAATGATTGAAGATGAAAGTGTTTTTCATTTGATGCACAAGAGTTAGAAGGACATCCAGAGACTAGAGTCTCTTCTCTTTTCCAATAATTACAAAAGACTGTCAACAAAACTCTTCATTTGATTTACAGCATGCAGAGCTTCATCAGCAACCACCTAGAATTCATTCATTCAACTGGATACAATAAGAGATGCAGTGATACCAGCTCTTCTCGGAACAATTGTAAAAGAATTCTCTTGAGTGTGGTTTGAGAAAACAATTTGATGATCAAATAGTGATTCTATTTCTGTCCAAGGGACTTGGAAGATGGATACATGTATTTGAGAATGGAGCATTGGAAGTATAGATTATTTGGAGAGAGTACTCTTTTCAGATATTGTTCTAATGTCATGATAGTCTTCTCTCCACCAACCGGTAGCGGAAAACATATCAGGCCATGGGTTTTCCATTTTCATATCTTCAAGGAAATGGCATGGAGGAAAATTTTGAAATTTCACACCATTTTTTCTACACTTAATGAACAGCATAACTGAAATAGAGAGGTAGCAGTGCGGCTGCATCTTGGGAATATAGTTCTTTGTATCTAGAACATTGACTCCTTACAGATGACTGTGCCCATATAGAGGCAAGTAGATGCTCTGTGGAAAGTTAAGATGATACTTCTTCAAGTACTTGGCCAAATATGGAAGAGTTATGTCATAGATATCATAGTAATCATGGCCAAAAACATTCATCATGTCATCAATTCGCTTTCTAGCAAGTTCATATGCCGTTCTGATTCTTCTAGGAGCTATTTAATGTGCCCAAAGGTTGAATAATTAACTCTTAAGTAACTTGATTTTTCATAAAATTTGTAAAGAAATTCGAAAAAAATGGCTAAGGAATTAAGGCACACAAGTCCAATGTTGGCGCGCAAGTGTAACTATGTCGCGCAAGTTTTGGCGCACAGGTATCACCACGCAGGTCAGAATACCTCGTCAGAAGCGCGACATGAACAGAAGCAATGAACCCATAGAAAATCAGCTACCTGTGTAGCGATAGCTCAGAATAATTCAAATCTGGGTGCTTTGCATGAGAATGATGTGCATATTTATAGGCAAGGCCACAGCCCTGCGCGCCGAGGCCTCCATAGCTCGCACCTGTGCGTCTCTCCCTGCACGGTCAAAACTTCTACGGCATTCTTTCCTAGTTTTCTTCTTTACCTCAGAGTCACATCCTCCTTCTTTTCAGATCCAACACTGAGGGTGGAAATTTTGTTGACTCTCCTTTCCATCATAGAGTCTAACGAATGAAAAGGGAAATACCTTGAGCACAAAGTGATTCATCCTTTGAAGAAACATCAAAAATCGACAAAGGCATGAACAAGTATTTCTTTAAGTTTGGGTCACGCAAGTTCCAAGCTGGTTGCGCAGGTATACCGGCGCGCCACATTTTGGGCGCGCAGGTGACCTGCACACCCTATTTGATTTTCACCCAAGGTCTTCAGTAGCCTATAAATACCCCTTGTGGGCCCCCCATTACGAGGATAGAATAATCCAGAAACTCAGATTTCATCTCTCGACGCCCTAGTCTCTTCTTGAAGTCTTCCGAACACTTCTAAGGTAATTTCTAACCTACAATGGAAGATCTAAAGAGGGGAACAAGGCCTAAGTGTTGAAATTCATCAACACCTGCGCGCCTATGTGTCTAACCCTTAAGGGAAATGGTCACACTTGCGTGCTGCCTAATCCCTTCAACAGAACCTGCGCGCCACCCTTTTGCAAGCCTTTACGGATTATACTAAGGGCTTGAGCCAAGTCTCTCCCAAGTATTATCCTATGGGTTGACTGGTTCACAAGTGCATATGTTCCACGCAGGTACACTTGTGTGACCAGGACCTGCGCGCCTGTCTCTTTTTAGGTTCCCCTCCTGCCTATTCATCTCTTTTCTTCAAATCGACATCTCCCCTTCATGATTTAGCCTTCGGAACCCTCTTCAATTACATTTATGGCATGATTCCATGGTTGGATTCCTTATATTAAAGGAATTATATGGAGTATCTCTCAAAACCTAGTGATTTACATATCTTTATGTCACTATGGTTAGAGATTTCATTCATTCAACCTCATCCTTTAAGATGAGAGGATCTTTAATCTGGGCATCCTTTTTAGGAATAATCCCCAATAGTTCCCTAACATGGGCATCCTCCTTAGGAGTAATCCCCAAGTCCCCTATTCATGGGCCTCCTTCTCAATAATAATCCCTAGTCATAATTCACTCTTAACTTGGGATTTCATTTCAGGAGTAATACCTAATCATTAGTCCCCTCAAATTTGGGAATCCTTCTCAGGAGTAATTCTTAAGTTAAGTATCCAAATCTCCATAAAGCACATGTACCTTTATGGACATTGTTCCCGGGTTTCTTCCTTGAAGTAAATCTCAATCCTCATCTATCTAGGCATTCATACATACATAAACCCCACATCATTTCTTATGATTGCATCTTTCATGGCATAATCCTCAGTTTTTACTAATACTTCTTGTTTCTCACACCGAGCATGACTCACGTGAGCTTAGAGTGTAAAAGTAATTATGACATCTTTCTTTGGACCATCGATCATGAATACTCCATATTTCTTCACTCGAACTACATGGGTTATGATTCCTTTTCTAAACAAGGATACGTAGGTAGACCATCTGTGGGTACGATCCCAACTCTGAAATAATCCATGTCCTTCTGAAAGACAATAAACTTCAAGTTCCCCACTGAGTGGATTTAAAACCAGCATGATTATCATAATGACCAAGAGATTTCTATGTAATATGTTGAAGGATAGCATTGACTAAGAATCTCTGAAAAATACAGATGATTCTCTATCGATGAAGAAGCTCCAATACATATAAAAGATTCTATAAATATTCTACATATTAATCATTGATTGTCATATCTAAAGGAAAGCTCATTTTCATTCTTGGTAATTTAATAAGGATTCACGAACATAACTCAAATCTATAATGAGAGTCCCGCAGTAGATAATAATTCCCCCCAAAAAGGTTTGATGAGTCCGACCTCCCATCCTCTCGACCAATGAAAATTCTTAAGCCTCATCAGTCAACAACTAATGAGCACCTACCTTTGGAAAGTAGGTCCAAATGGATATAGAATCAATGGATGTTTCCAGTTCTACGAAAAAACCTATTAGAACCCGATTGGAATTTTTGAAACTTAAACAAACGAGGTCATCCCCATTTCCAGAGGGAAAAAATAACAATAATAACTTAGTGCCAATCATTTTTTTCCATTTTTTGAAGCCGGTTTAAGGGAACCGGTACCCCAAACCAGTTTAAGGAAAACCGGAAACCCTAAAAAACCTCCCATCCTCATACATAATTCATTTAAAATCAAGATTCAAAATTCAAACCAACCAAGTTCCACTGAGCCGTGCCCATCATCACATGCCCCAGCTCGAGCTGCGCACCCATCATCACGTGTCACCCATCATCACGCCTCAAGACGCACTCCACCTAGAACCTCAAAAACCACCGCGCCATCAATCATGCCACCGTCGAGACACGCCGGACCGGCCAGACCACTCAACATCACACAAACCCGCCAGTGAGCTTCACCGGTGACCGTCGAACCACCGTCCATCCATCCACACACCACCTTTCACAGGAGGATGCCAGCGGAGCCATCCGCCGTCGTCGACTCCAAATCTTGAACTTCGCCATGGTACGCGAACAAGTAGGACGAGAACATCCATCAACACAAAGAAAATCCATCAAAAAAATGGAAGAAATCTAGCAAATCACAATGAACTTTCAGCATAAAATTGGAATCCAACTCGGTAGACATCCAATGTCGCCATGCCTACCGCTAAGGAAGGCCAAAACTAAACCTCAGGTACACACCCGCCGCAGAAGGAGACCCCCGGGAGACTCACCACAGGACGACGACGCGCTACTGAGACGAACCCAGAATGCTCCAGAGAGTTTGCTGGTGGAAACGGTCTTACACCCTAGATCCGACTAGTAACACTGCAGAAGCTCGAAGCGCATCGCCACTGGAGGAGCCGCGCAACCACCGCAAAGGAACCAGAGGCATCGAAGAAGCCAAACACAGGGAGGGGATGTCAACAGGATGAAACCTAACATATAAATCCCTTCAAACTCGAACGATTGCCCCCAAAATAAAGCCTTCACCACTAAAAAAACAACAAAAAGAAAAGGAAACTGATTTGGCCAACTGATTTGTCTCGCGAGGTTGATCGATGTATCAAGGGACTATCTATAACTATTAACCACATATAACATCAGGTCCACATGATTACTCATATATATAATAATAAATTTTATTCTTGACCAATATGACAAATCATCAAATATCAAAAATGAAAAATGGATAAAGATTTATAAATATATCCAGAGATAATCAAATAAATTTAAATGTATGCATCGTTTGAAAAAATGTTATAAAATTTGGGAAATAATAATATCCATCATAAAAGAATATATATTTTTTAGAAAATTTAATGGATAATGAAGAATTATTATGAGGAAGTGATTTTATCAAGATAATGTGAATAATCACAAATGAACGTTGGATTGTTAAATATGTTTTATCACTAGGTAATTCTCATGTAAAATAATCAGGAATGAAATAAATTTAACTGAAAATTAATATTTTATGTATTATTTATTTATAAATGTTTTAAAAGACAAGTAGGTAGTGTTATAAACCTTATTATATAAATTAGGTTTATAACATTACAATATTCCTCAATGAATGTAAACTAAGATGAACTTTGTTACCTTGAGTCCAACTTCTCACATACATTGATTATATTCCATTAAAATAAATACATATTAATTATATTATTTCATAATAATAAATTTAGTGCTTATTAGTATTTTATTTCAATAAATAACATGCTATATACAATTAATTAATCAATTAATTTTACATCGGGTCTTCTGATGATATTTGACTTATATGTCAAAAATGACATCAGAAGATTAGAAATTAATAAAATAGGTTATGATATCAATATAGAAAGAAGTATAAAATTCAAATAATTATAATATTTATAAATCAATTATACATATATGACCAATACGGAAATATGGTTTTGAAAAATGAATTATTCCAACATCATGGATATGGTATGCATTATGTTTGCATGAGTCATGTTTCCATTTTACAACGACCAATTTAGAATAGAGTTAACTAATATTATCTCATTAAATAAAAATAATAATATCATAAATACCCTTTTTAATATTTTTAATATACTTATATTTATCATCAAATTGGTGTGGTGATGAAAAGAGAGAGACATCATTTAATGAAGGTGGTGGTCCACATATAAACGAATGATGTTATAATATTTTAGTAAGTGAAATGGTAAGAAAGAAAATGATATAATATATTTTAAATATTTTAAATATTTTAAATATTTCCTAAATATCATAATTATTAAATTTATATAACATATATTAATTATCAAAATCTTTATTACTTTACATATATAGAATTAGTGAATCATATTGTCTCTCGAGGTGGTAGTCTTCCATAAACCCAATCAATGTTGTTGTATCCCATATGGAATATAATTTAAATAATATATGATATATTTAATCTAGATTTATAAATATGTTAATATTATTATATATATAATTTATATCCATTATAATAAACTAATCTGAGAGCTGTTGATGGAAAACATGTCACATTAGTTCGTGGGGTAGTAGCCCATTGTATACAAGGGAAAAATTATCATTTCTCATTTGAGTGAAGTGGGGTGGATATAGGTAATTAAAATAACATTATAACATCATATAATATGGGATACACTGGGGTAATTATATATGAATAAATTATGATGATTTCAACGAGGTGGAATATGAACTAATATTAATATCAATATTTAGGAATTTTACAATTCCTCAAACAACCTCTTGAGGATTATGCATATAGTATTACTAGAATATATTTAGTACACAAAATAATTATTCGATTATGGAATTAAATTTGGCATTTTATTTGGTCTATTCATTTAAAAATTTAAATTTTTTTATTGGGTGATTAAGGGGGGGGGAGAGTGGGTGGCCTTTTAAAAGTGATGTGAGCACCAAACCTGTATTTATTTTAAAAGAAAATGTTGTAAGTAGGATTTTCCCATAAACATAGATTCCAAAAAATAGTATTATCAAGGAATATAAATTATAATGTGTAAAAACATTCATAATATATATTTTAGAAATTTTTTAGGTCTTTTAATTATAAATCTTTTCAGTTTAACCCCTCAGTAAACCCATTTTTTCCTTAATAGTCGTAATTAATTTTTAATGATTTCACTATTAATTATTGTCAAACAATTATTTTGAACATATTATAAAATATAAATCCATTTGATTAAAAATATGGTATCCATTTAAAAAAATTCAATTCATATATGTGAATAAATAAATTAAAAACAAACATAGCTTACATGATGACAAAGTGGGTTTCAAAGAATAAAATCCTCATAAATAACGGGGGTTGTAATATAAAATTTATTGATTAAATTGATTCAAATAAAGTAAATTGAATTTATTATAATATTATTGAACCAATATTAACTTAAAAAATAATTTATCTTTTTATATATTTTGATTGGAAATTTAGTTTTAATTAAAATTGATTTTGTTCACTGTATATCAAAAAATATATCATGTCTAGAAAATACAAACAAATCAACCGAAGTAAATTTTGATATTATGATTTGAAAAAATAAAGTTGATTTTCTAAAATAATCTTTATAAAATTGTATCAAAATTATTTATCAATTAATTTCTCATGAAAATAAAAAACCATGTTCTTTAAAAAATAGATTTTGAGAAAGAATTTCTATTTCTATCAAATGATTATTATTTTATCTATAACAAATTTATATGCCCTTATTTTATTTTAAAAAATGTATAAATATATTTTTTTAATTTAGATAGTATTATTAATTCCCACAAACTTAAAATCTAGGATATAATTTTCATGTATTTAAAATATTTTTAATGTGTAATTTTGGTTAAACACAGTGTTTCTTATAATGTAATATATTAATGAGATTTAATTTATCTAAAGTTAAATGACTCGTATAGTATTAGGTTGTTACATTATTTCCTCATACAAATATGTTTTCCTCAATGTTTTTAGAATTCTATCTTAAAAAAGTATGAGGGTAGTTATTCATCATAACAATATCTGGTCCCGTAATTCATACTCCATTATTTGATTAGTCCAATATACCATTCCCTGAAAATTAATCTAATTTCTCAACACATTCTCTCATGTATCAATATTTAGGATGGGTTTTTCATGGATTGATAATTCTAGTGATGTTATATTTCATCATAGATGTGGAAATACATTAGGTCCGGCATATAATTCCTTAATAATTTTATATGAAACATATCATCTACCATTGGGAGACTTTGTATAACTTGCATACTATAAGTAATATCTCATATTAATTCAAGGATTTAAAAGGGTATTATATTGCTAGGTATTTTCTTTCCCTTATTACTAAATCATATAAAACCCTTCCATGGTAATTATTTCATTAAAACGTGATATTTAAATTCGATTCACAAATCATTCCTCTGATTATCGACTTAAGACTTTTTCCTAGTTTGAGTTACATTAATATGATCCTAAATAGCTATTAACATTGTTGTTTCTTCTTCAACATGTCTTGGGAGAACATGTTTTTATCCCTAACTACATCACATCTTGTTGGAGTAAAAAATATCTTTCTATAAAATGCATTATACGGTGCCATTTGAATACATAAATGGGATCTATTATTATAGGAAAAATCCAAAATAGTAAATACATCTCTAACATACCTATAAAATCATACTATCATGACCTAAATATGTCTTATATTGTTTTAATTGTCATGTTGGATTGTCTCTCAGTTTGAGGTTGGTAGTAAGTACTAAAATGAAGCTCAGTTTCAAAATACATATGAATACACTTCTAGAATTTCATCGTAAAATGAGGTTCATGATCAGAAATAATCAAAAGATGGATAAAATAATGTATTTGAACATAAGTAATTTAGTACCCTATGAGGAAATAAAGAGGTAAATTTTCATGTATATAATGTAAATGTGAATTTTGTTTTGATAATCAATGATAACCCATATTGAATCAATATTTAAATGTGTATTTGGTAGTCCTATGAAAAGTTACATTGAAATTTCATCCAATTTCCTTACATGGATGTGAATAGGTTGCATGAATCCTCTTATATTCTATATTACATCATTAACATGATGATAAAAAAACTATTCACATAATTATCAATTCCACACTAAAATTTATCCCATAATTAATTCCATCATATACCTAAAAATTTCTATTCTATAGATGGTATAGAGACTGTTGAGCTATGAGCATCATCCCAGAAATCAATTTTTTGGTCAAGTAAATATGGAACATGTATGCTATTTAAAATATTCAGAACACCATCATAAAAAAATGTTTTCTAAATTCCTTTCATTCAATCCTTTAATTATCATCTAGAAGACATCACCATTAGATTGAAACATTTTTAAATTTTTAATAAATAATGTTTCAAAATCATTTGTGAATTTATAGATTAATCTTCTTCCATAAAAATTTCCATATACATATTTACTATATCCATGAACATAGGATCTCCATCAATTATCATTTAGGTAAAAACTCCATGATAATTTCTGCTAAATGCATATGATACCTTATTATATTTACCAATATGGTAGTTTAATGAACAATAAAATTTTCTCAGTATCTCAAGTGATCAACATTGTATGATTTTGATCTTGTTGTTTGAAAATATTTATTTCTATCTTTTTTGGACCCCAATATATCCCACATCATTCTCCAAAGAGATAATGTCTTAATTTCATAAATAAAATAATTTAATTTACCAAAATATGGTCATTGTTTGGATACTTCTATTCATGAATCATTAATTTTTTTATTCATATTTAAAAAAATTATCTTTTTACACTATGAAAAAAACATCTATCTTATTTCATGCATCACTATATTTCAAAAAAACATTATTTCTTGTTGGCAGAGTCAAATTCATAGAATTTTATAATATCCTATTCAGTTAATAAAAACAATCATAACATTCATTTTTACAAAAAAAAAACATAATACCACTTCTTGTAATCTATGTAAACAAGTTAGAAAAATAGGAAAAGTTCTGAATAAATCACCAAAAGAAACATTCAAACCCAATGAGACTATACTAAAATATTATGTTCATTGGTGTGGGAATTCAAATTAATTCCTATTTCTTCACAAGATCAAATGAGATTCCACACAAGGAGATAATATGACCAAGACAAGAAAATTATTAATGACTAATTTCAAAATTACAAAATTATCCAAATAATAATTTGTGTATATGAGTTTTAAGAATGATCGTGAAGTGATTTTAATGATCCATATAAATCTTAGAATCAACAAAAATATCATCCATAAATAAAAAAATAATAATCAATGTATTCTTTGAATAATATATTCCTTAGAAATATATAATGATATGGAAATTTAGTAAATCCAAATGGAATTACTATTAATACATAATGCCCAAACCTCATTCAAAATGATGTATCCATAATTATTTCTAACATTATTGAAGTTTAATTATATGAAGATTAAAGAAAAATCGGGGGAAAATATTTTTCTAAGTGACGATGATGAAATATGTCCTTAATATAAGGTATAAATACGTTTTCTTTATTATAATAACATTGATATATCTATAATAAATGAAAGAAATCATGTATCTATATTTCTACAAAAATAAGAGAACATGGAATCCCCATATATAAACACTGAGACGAAAAAATCCTTCATCACATAAATCGTATAGTTGTTTCATTAGCTCCATTAATTCTTTAATGGGAATTATATTGTGGTTTATTTATATTAGCATGGAATCAAGGATTATATCAATAGAAACATAAAATCATGATCTGGATATGTATAGGTAATTTCACATGAACTACATCATTTTATTATTATATAATTAGTACATCCATAATTTTAATAATCCCTTCCCCATGTAAATATTTTTTTTCTATTCTTCCCTAAGAATCTCAACCCGTAGAGTATCTGGGGGATGGATCTTGACATCTTTTAGATGAAGAACATTTCTACTCTAATGATAAGGAATTATATAGCATCATTAGTAATTGTACATTCATTATTATTATAATAAATATTTTCTTCATATTTTTCATACCATCCCATTCGAAAGATTATATCAATGTGAATCATGGGTATGATAAAAATGATTGAAAATAAAGCAGTTTTATGTGTTTTAATGGGGACTAACTGTTACATACTTATTATATTTAAGCTTACAATATGTTTTGTAAATGAAAACTCAGTTCTTAAAGTTAAAAGAAAATATATGTGATTCCCCCAAAAAACTAATGTAAGAACCTTATATTCGATAACATGTATGACACACGACAATAAGTGCACAAGGTAATATAATACCTGGATACATTATAATATAATTACTATTTAAAATAGTTTCTTTGTATTTCAATGCACGTAACACCAAGTGGTATTTATTTACATTCAAGATAGACCTTCCTCTATATCTTGAGTTACATGAAAATGTGACCTTCTTCGATGGCTTGCTCTATACGCAATATTGAGTCCTAACGAGAAACAACACGTAATTAAATATTTTTTATATTATATAACAAGATATAAAATAGCCATTATAAATAGTATTAACTAAAATATTAAAATATATGGTTTATAAAACTAAATTATTTGTTAAAAATAAATTATAATAGAATATAAGAACCAATTGAATATTATAATGATATTTTTATAGAAAACTATTTTTATGTTCACAAAGATGAATTACACTAATATAAAAATTTAATTAAAATAATTTAGTGATATTAATGTAAAATATATGTTACATATTAAATCAATTTTTTTTTTATTCATACAATAGATTTGGAAAGCATAATATAAGTGATAAGAAAGTATTTAACATAAAAACCTATATTTTTAAAGTATTTTTACTATCTTATTTTGGGAACCTATTTTTAATCATAATTCTGACACTTTTATGAATTTAATATGATTAAATAAATTTTATTTTTGAATTAATAATGTAAAAATTAGTTTAGGGTGAATTTTTTTGTTTTTTCTGAGAAACATAATTTTAAGTGAATATCGAAATATACTCTTTTTAGTTAAAAACATCATTTTCGTTTAAATAATTATTAATGTTAAATTATATTATAAATTTGTTCAAGTCAAATTTGATCAATTATACCTCTATTAATAAATTTAGTTCATTATTATCAATTTTATTTTTAAATTGAATATAAATACATAATAACCGTTTAAACATTTTTCGACTAAAACCAGCTAATCAGCTTGTCTACAAGATTTGAATTAATCCTAATTGTGATGTTTTTGGGATTTTAATTAGGAAAATAAACCATTAAAATTTTTAATAAATATATTATTTTTGGTCAAATAATTTCAACATAATTATTTACAATAAGTATTAGTGAATTTGATGTAAATTAATTATAGTGATTATGGCATAATTAGGCTTAAAATGGACTAAAGCCCAATGTTTAAGGGCCCAAATGACCTAGAATTTTTTCCAACACCAATTTTATGGTTATATAATGACTATTAAACTTTTATTAATGAGTTTGGGTTTCTTGGAATGATTTTTTTAGGTAATAACACGTGTCCACCTTAATTCATTGTAGGAATGCCATGTGAGTTATTTTCCTTCCAAATAAATGGCCACCACATATACCAATTACTCACACCTTTCAAGTCTTTTAATTTTGGACATTTTTTCCAAAAGTGAATTCCAACATTCCTCCCCTATACCTAGTATACTCAATTTGATAATTATACCTTTTATTGAGTACGTCCTATTTAAACAAAATGAAGTTACCTGATTAAATAGTAATGTATTTCCCCAATCTTTTTGGTTTCATTTTATTTCTCCAACCCATAAATATTATTTATTCAGTTCATACATAAAAAAAACTATATAATAAATATACAATTATGTTTTTATACTAATTTTTTGACCTAAAATTTCACAAACCTCCATATAATGGGCAACAGACATACTATTTTTGTGAACGGAGAATTAATGCCTTATGAAACCATGATTGTTCAATTCACCATTACTTCATTTTATGGAGGCCATTATGATGGAAACACTATTTATATATGAAATATATTTTATTTCTAATGGTTTAAAATTATGTTCTTTTTATTTATATCATACATTTGTGCTTTCCATGTTGTGTAAATACGATAATCCCATTTGAGAAACTGTGGACAACCGCCCCTAAAAGCGATATGATTCATTCGCATGATACATGGAATATATAAATTAAGGGACATAATTAAACATTTTTTATAGAAATAACATCCAGAACATATTCACGAAATAATTATCTTTATGGAAATATAATATATATATATATATATATATCATCTCTTTTATTACTCATTCACACACTTAAAAAGTGATATCTTTGTTTGTGGATGTATGGACTACCGCCTCCCCGACATAGTGTGATTCCTTTTACATCATATAATTATATATATAATTGTATATGATTAAATAATATGATATTATACAATGATCATTTTTGAAATATTTGAGCACATAACTTCTTCCTAGAATTATAATTTAAAAATGGGGATGTTACTCATGTGGATGTACGACCAAACGTCTCCATGATGGTAACATTTTCTCATTTTCATAAAAATATTTAAGGACTCATTTTAAAATTATAAATGAGGTAATAAAATTATAATTTTTTCATGCTTATTATTATATATTTGTAATATAATTAACCCTTTGACAATAGTTTACCAATAATAATTATTTTGACACAGAAATCAAATTTTGTAAAAAACTCCCGATGTAAACCTAATTGTATTAGTTTCTATACAAAAAAGGTAATAAATTAAGTAAAAGTAATTATAAACACGAAAATGTTTATGAATAAATTATAAAATTAATATAAATTCATTATACATAAATTTAAAGGAGGTTATGTAATGCCCCAGACCCTAATGGTCCATCCCTTTTCCAAATTCTGGATCCTAAGGGTGGAATCTCGGTGGTGGGACGTCATTTCGATGTGTGACTGATCGGTGTGAAATGATAAGCATGTCACCAATCGGTGTGACTGATCGGTGTGTCACGATCGGTGTGAGAAAATCGGTGTGTGACTGCTCGGTGTGACATGATCAGTGTGTCACCGATCGGTGCGACATGATCGGTGTGTCACCGATCAGTACGACCGATCGGTGTGGGACCGATCGGTGTGACACGATCGTTGTGTCAACGATCAGTGCGACCGATCGGTTTGTGACCGATCGGTGTGTGACCGATTGGTGTGACATGATTGTTGTGGCATCGATCAGTGTCTCCCCGATCGGTTTGACACGATCGGTGTAAAACGATCAGTGTGATATGATCGGCGTGTCACTGATCGGTGCGACCGATCAGTGTGTCACTGATCGATGCGACAAGATTGGTGTGCCACCGATCGATGTGACACAATCGGTGTCACACAGCCTTGTCTAGTTTTTCTTCTACAGTTTTTCATGTAACACTAATTTTAAACCTTTTTAACCTTTTTGAAATGGTTCAAGGCCATTTTTTCCCCATAATAAATGTTTAAATTTCCTAAGAGTGGGGAGACCCTCAACGGATCCACCTGTGTGTCCGTGTAACGTTCCCCTCTGTTTATATAAAATCCCATAAATTCACACATGTTACAACCATTTTTTTTATGAGAGTTATTAAATAACAATTAATCTCATCGTGTGTAACCACCCAACCGCATGGTGAAACCATGATCCACCTTTAAAACTTCCGAAGATATAGATATTTGGTAACTCCTCGGCTCATCTTTTTATCACACTAGCTTTCCTCCTTTTCTTCTTCTTCTCTGGGTTCGCTCTTCCCTTGGATAGTTTGGAGTTCCCTTCCTGAGGCAAGTGGTGCGCATGTTCTGGAGCCCTTACTGCTCGTCCCTGGAGTCCTAGATGCTCCTCCCCTGCAAGTTGTGCATCCCTAGTTCATGGATCATCGAGAGAAACATCGATCTTTGATCATCAAAATAGGGATATTTTTTCCTTCGTTTCTCTTACTGTGTATCATGCGGGGTGGGTATGCTATTTTTTCTATGGGGATGGATGAAACCAAACATTAAATGAAGATAATTAACAGACTTTTAATGAAAGGAGGGGGGTGTGATCAGTGTTTCTGTTGTATTTTTTTCTTATTCTTAATTAAGTTTTTTTAATTGTACAGGCTCATTCCCAACAAAAATCATGGGCGTTGGTGGTTTTCCCTTGTGCACTAATGAACCCCTGTTCTTCCAGATATTTACATGATTAAATGATTGTGATATGGAAATTTTTTAATCACTTAAACTTGGTTGGTTAAATGGATGCCCAGTGAACATCAATCCTTATGTGGTCCCCCCCCCCCCGGTTAACCAACAGAAAGAAGAACCTAATAAATGATGTGCTTGAATCTGGAAATTTCTATACTCTGTTTTGGTAGTAGGCATGATGTCCTACTAGATTCTTATGGGGTGATATGGACGGGGATGTGATCCTATGTTGTTATACAATTGTTGGTTATGGATCTGAGGCCATGTGGGTATGTATCTTGGTGCTTGGTTTGGTTCCGGTGCTTTGAGAGATCTCACAGATCCCTTTGTTGTAACTTTACAAGAGGACCGTGTGTGATTGCTTAAGTGTTGTTTCGCTATTTTTCTTTCCACAACTTATGTTTATGCCAGTTTGTTTCCCAGTAATGCAGAATTTACTTAAATGGAATCACTTGAACATGAAATCAAGAATGGGTTCAATGGGGAATTTGTTCTAGGAATAAGTTGTGACTTGGTTGTGAGTAGTATGCCCTCTCATGAGTGAATAGTAAAAGGGTGTTTGTTATTTGGATGGTTTTGGAACCCCTAGGTTGGGATGAGTTCTTGTTACCTATACATATATTTTTAGTTTTTATTTTTCTTATTCACTCCCCACCCATGTTGAGTACTTCGCGCCGAACACCCCCAGTTCATGGGGGAGGGTGTTATTCCCAACACTCCTATGAGTGGCTGGTTATTAGCCCCTTTTCTGATCCCTTTATCATATAGCCCAAGAATCATCAGGCAGGTTGTGATGGCCTGAGGTCCATTATATTCCAAGATACTTCAGGCAGGGTAGTTGTGGTGGTTGGCCCAAGTGTGTGTGGGCATGTTGTCTCCCAAGTGTCTTTGGGATGAGGCATAGGTGTCTTCAGGTGTGGCAGTGGTTGTTTCGACCCAGGTGTTTATGGGCGTGGTTATGTGTGGTTGATATAGCTCATGTGTTTGTGGGCGGGATGTGTGGTGATGGCCTAAGTGTGTGTGGGCGGGGTATGGCAGTGGGACTGCAGTGATAATGGAGGTAAAGGTTCGATGCGTAGGATGTCTTTAATAACCAGTGGGAAATTGGTGCATGGTAAGAAAACACCGATGTGGTATTACTATTATTATAAAGACCTGGAAATTTCAAGGAAATTTTTTTCTTATATTCTTTGAAATTTTACGAGTCCGCAGTTTCTGACGGCACCTGATTCTGAAGCCCGGTGTGCCCAGAATCATTTGCTGATGTTTTTCTTAGGTACGTTTAGTAAACGTATGTGCGGGATTTTCTATCTTTTGAACCGGTGCTAAGAATTGAAATTTGAGGACACCAATAAACTCGTAGCGCCGATATTCGTTTAAGATCACCTTTACCACAGTAGCGTTTTGTACAGGTTGGAAGTTATTTTAGGGGGTTTTCTAATTAAAATAAATAAAAATTTGATTAACAAATTTTTATATAGATGGTTGTTAAATCCAAAAAAGGGAAGTTGGGTTGGGGCCCACACCCCACATAACCTCCCATTGGAGGATATTGTGTGGTGGGTCCCACACAAACACCAAACCCCTCAACTCCCTTTAAACCCCCCTTTGTAACTCTTAGACTCCCCTTTCAATTAATGAAGCAATCTCTCTCCTCTTTAAATTTTGAAAACTCTCCACCTCCCACCTTCTCTCATTAATGTTCCAAAACCATAAAATTAGTTAATTAAGATCCCTCAATTAATTGATTAATTTAAATTGTTTTCAGATGCATGGAAATATTAATTTTTGGGAGCTTATTATTTTATTTGTGTTGGAAAATATTCTGTTGGGAGGATTTGGGAGAATTGGAGAGAACGATATCCTCTCCAACGATGAACATCCCCTCCATTTCTTCAACCGGGGCAAAAATGTGAGGCGACTCCCATGAGAAATGTTGTCTTCCTTCCTCTTCCTCTGCATCAAGGGAGAATATTTCGCCGGAGAAAAATGTCACCAATAACGACGCTTCTTCCTCGGATGCACCCCGACATCAACGAATCGACGACGGCACATCAAATCTTGGTAGGGGGTTTTCTATAATTTTAATTGAATAAAAATTATACCCCCGTTCTTAATGAATGCTATGGTTTGTCTTTGGACATTTGTTATCACCTAACGCGGAGGGTGAGGGTTGAACAAACATGGCCTAATGAACCTCCGTTGATTCTTGTTTATATTGGCGACAGAGGAGGTATTGGAAAAGGAGACGATGACCGGAGGTGGTGGAAACCGAAGGCAGCAGCGGTCACGCGCCGACCTCATGATGAGATCGGCGGCCGCTCGGGCCGCTCGGTCCATGGGACGACCGGCCAGCCAATCCACCCGGCTCGCTGGGTACCGCGCCACCGACAGGTGCCGTGCGGCGGAGGGAACTGCGGCCCGCAACTGTGTGTTGCTTGCTGGACGAACCATCCAGCTACTGCCGACTGGGCAGAAGACTGTGGCGCAGTTTGGCACCACACTTTGGATAAGACCACGGTGCATCTTGGTGCCGTTTGGGAGTAACAACGGCCCACTATGCCGGCCACTTGCACCGGACAGAACCGGCCAGCTTCGGTCAGCCAGGCAGGGAGAGTCGGTGCCGCTCAACGGTGTCATTCGGTGCTGTCGGGCGAACCAAACCGGCCCGCTTCTCTAGCCGAGTCCGTAGGTGGGCATTGCCCCACCGGGCCGGGTCGAACCCCAAGCCAGGTTGGACCCGCCAAACTGATTTGGGCCAAACCTCGGCCGAGTCAGACCCTAAGAATCAGGTCAGGTCGACCCGCCAGCCCACTGGTCTTGTTGGGCCGGGCCCGTTTCTCTTAAACGTGAATAACTTCTAGACCATGCATCTGATCGATGCACCGTCTACAGCACTAGGACCCTTGCAATGAGGAGTTCCTTTTACAATACTCTTATTGAGTTTGGGATGACTTTGGAAAACAACCAGTTTTGGATCGAGCATAAATTCAACCGGGCCCCTGGAACGGAAAAGCCAATAACTCTCAGATCGGGCGTTATTGACGGGTCGTCTATCGCGTTGTGTTTCTTTTGATGAGACGGAACTTCGGTATACATAAAATTAGGACTTCATGATAGTTGATGTATCGACCCCTTTTCCCAAGGAGTGGAGCCTCCCGGAATCGAGCGTGCTGTGTGTGGGAACCCTAGAGCTGGCTGTGACGACTTCTATACTGGAATCCTCCGTGGGTTCGACGACGACGACTACTGTACCGAAATCCTATATGGGTTCGACAGTTCTGAATTCTCTTCTTGTATCTTGTATGGGTCCGACATAATAGCTGGTCCTATATCATGTGTGGGTCCGACAGCTCAGACGAATCATAGTCGGTCATGTATCCTGTGTGGGTCCGACGACTTAGCTGGTCTTGTATCCTATGTTTGTCCGATAGCTTGGATGAGATAGTCGGTCCTGTATCCTGTGTGGGACCAACGGCTTAGTTGGTTTTGTATCCTGTGGGTTCTGACAGCTTAGATGATCCAGTAGCTACATCTAATCATCTATATCTCTCTACAATTGTGGCATACCTGTGTGATCTGAGATATATCTTTCAACCATTATCATCATGGTGATTTACTTTACTTCATTTGTGTAATTGGTTTGTGCTGGGGCTCGAGAGTTGGAGGTGGACTGAGATTGGTAACTTAGGTATATGTATGGGCATATACCTAAGTATGGTTGGTTGATACTTCGTGATTGCATCTTTCTTCTTTTTTTATCCTTAGTGGATATTGTGAGACCTTGCGGGTATCAGGGTCCCTACTAAATATTGATATATTCACCCCTGCACGGGCTATGCTCGCACCTCGTTTTGTTGGATGCAGATGACGGATAGCGCTAACAGAGGCCGAGAACACCACGACTGGACGGTACCCGAAAGTGGACCTTGCGATGAGTCAGCACACTGAGGATACTGACGAACGTGAGAGCTGTGGTGTCCATCTGTACCTACCCTTCAGGTAGGAATTCTTAGAGGATGATCCAGGATCTTCTCTTTACTTTCAGCTATTTGTCCCTTTTTACTTGTACTTTTTGTTCAGTTGGGTTTGTATATTGGCTCATTTACTTTCAAGCACACTCTTTTGTATTCAGTTTTACATTGTGTTTACTTCCTATTTCATACTCTGTTGTGTTTGTTTACTTTTATAAAGTAAATGCCTTCCCAGCTTATGGATTTATACCTTTGGTGCTAGTCATCTGCCCCTGGCCTAAGGAAGGCGGGTTTGGGGTAGTCACGACACGGTCCCTGAGGACGGGTCGTGACAATTATATTACTCGACTTGTGTTATTTGGGGAGTGTGCCTAGGTGAGGCTTGGGTTTGCAGTTTTTCTTGCTAGGTGTTTAGGTTATCACTTTTCTCACGGGGCCTTAGAATTCCTCCCCACTTGTGCATGCGAGATGTTGGTTTTCCCTACTGAGTATACTTGTATGCTCACCCTACATATATAAAACTGCTTTCAGGTTTCGATGAGGACTTCAGGGATCGTACAGGATCGTACTAGTTTGAAGGTATTGGACAGTTGTTGTTGCTATTTTCCTCTATTTTTTTTTTCATTTTTAGGTTTTCTTGTACCTTGTAGAATTTAATTTTGGAACATGCATATGGGAATGTTTTGTTTGGGGTTTACCTGTACTTCCACCTTTGGTGTTGTTGGTATTTACTACCTTATATCCTGATCCTATTAAATAAAAAGGGTAATGCCTTCCGTCTTGTGTGTGATTCTATACCCTTGGTGTTAGTCGCCACTCTGGGACCTATTAAAGGCGGGTCTCAGAGGTCATTATCTCTCCTTCAACTTGAATAAGGAAGGGTCTGGCAACCTGTTGTCCATTACCTCATCTTAGTGAAGGCGGGTCGTGACAGAATGGTATTAGAGGGGAGGTTTGGGGGATTTACTGATATGATGGAGTCTGGGGTTAGGCATAGTGAGGGTTGCATGGGATGGTAGGGAAACACTGTTGGGTGATCTTGGTGCATGAAATAGGCCAGTGAAGACCAACTAGGACATGGGATTTTAGGGCCCCCCATGATCCGATGCAAGGACTATGGGCCTATCGAATGACCTAGTGGGGCTACACTGATTGTAGGGTAGAGACCCTAGGAAAGGTGCATACATCATAATGACTTGTGTTATTGTGTTTCTTGGGTATTTTGGGGATTTAAAATGAATAAGAATTCTAATAAAATTTAAAATCAATATTCTACGCTACTCGGGATTAGGAATTCTTTGTTTACTTTGCAGCGATGGCACCCGGACAGCGACCTAGGGTTGTGACGACGATCGAGGCCTAGGAGGTTGATTTGGCTGATTGACAGAGGGCTGAACGAGAGGAGGAGGATGATCAGTGGCAGAGGAAACATTGTGCCTTTCAGCGGCATACCCTTGGGAAGTATGAGGGAAGCATCTCATACATGGATACAGAGAGCTGGCTAGAGGAGCCAGTGATAGCTTTTAGCTTGATCTAGGCTCCGACGGAATACTGGGTTCCTCTGGATGTAATCCAAATGCGGGGAGCAGCGCGTCAGTGGTGGACTCTTTATCTTGGGGAGAAGAGGGAGGCTGAGGTTACGTGTTATGACTTTGAGAAGGTGTTCTGGGTGGAATTTCTCTCTTCCATGATGAAGGCTGAGAAGAGGCAGGAGCTACTCTCCCTCCAGTAGGGGAGCATGTCAGTGGGAGAGTTGGGGATCAAGTTTAAGGATCTCCTCTGCTTTGCTCCAGACCTCTTTCAAGATGAGGAGTCTTAGGCAAGACGTTTGGAAGAGGCACTCTGACCTTATCTTTTGTATTTTGTTACTCCCTTCACTTTACCGACATAATTGGAGGTCCAGAAGAAGGATGAAGTGGTGGAGTGTATGCACACGCTGGGAGGTGTATCGCGAGAGGGAATCTTGTTGGGCTCGTCGAAAAGGATGGTTGTCAGTAGCAGGCCTCCAGCATCAAGGCCCTCTAGGTTTTGACCAGTAGGGAGCAGGCCTCAGCAGTTATAGTTCCGATCTCCCAGTCCTCGCCCTTTCCATTAGGCCCAGGACCAAGATTCTTTTTATGTGGAAGCCATGGGCACCTTCAGAATCAGTGCCTGGACATAGTGATGTACAGTGGCGGTGGGCAGGTTCAACACCCTCCTTAGCTGTAGCTGTTTCCAGCTAGTCCCTTTAATTAGTAGTAGTAGGGGCTGCAAGCTCCCACCCCTCTAAGACCAGACGTGGCTGGGGGAGGTGGCCGACAGCCGAGAGGCAGAGGAGCTAGGTGTGGGTAGTTGTATGCCACAGAGGTAGCAGTTCTAGCAAGGCCAGAAGTCATTCGAGGTACGATCAGCTTTTTTAGTACTCTTGCCTATGCCTTGTTCTATACAGGAGCTTCCCACTCCTTTATTGCACCTATTCTGGCCTATGCTCTGGGTGTAGATGCTGAGAGACTTCCAGTGCCCCTAGTGTTGAGCACACCAGTCGGAGGTCAGACCGACTTGTTTTATGTTTTCTGAGGGTGTAGTCTGGTGATAGGGCAACATCAGTCTATCAGTGATCTTCTAATGTTAACGATACACCCATACGATGTCATCCTAGGCATTGAATATCTATTGCTTGTATTTTCCATCACTGACTGCTTCCGAGGAAGGATCATGTTTTCAGATTTGGGTAGCTGATGTGTAACTTTCATCGGCGAGCGGGGTTGCCAGAAAAGCAGCAGGCGAGTGGATCCCCTCCTTTCCTTGTTATCTGAACTATCAGTGGAGTCAGTGGATTTAGAAATGGTAGATGTCCCAGGGATCGTCAGTGAGTTTATGGACATCTTCCCTGACGATGTGGCAACTCTACCCCCTTGACATGATGTTGAGTTCGGGATAGAATTGCAACCTAGTGCCTGTCCGATTTCGATGGCTCCCTACTGGATGGCGCCTTCTAAGTTGTGGGAGTTGCGTATTTAGATTGATGGTCTGATGAAGAAGGGTTTTGTTTGACCAAGTGTGTCACCTTTGGGTGCTTCTGTCTTGTTTGAAAAGAAATTAGATGATGGTCTCAGGCTGTGCATAGACTACTGGAGACTGAATCATGTAACGGTCAGGAACTGTTATCCTCTCCCAAGGATAGATGATCTCTTTGACTACCTGAGGGGAGCAGGATGGTTCTCTAAGATCGATCAGTGGTCTGGATATCACCAGTTGACGGTGAAGGAGGGAGACATCTCAAAGACTACCTTTAGGTGTAGGTATAGACACTTTGAGTTTGTAGTCAGGTCGTTCGGTGTTACAAACATACCAGCAGTGTTCATGGGACTCACGAACATCGTCTTCCGGGAATACTTGGATCGGATCATAGTCTTGTTTATTGATGACATCCTGATCTAATCAAGGTCAGAGGAGGATCATGCATATCACCTGAGAACAGTTTTAGAGGTCCTCTGACAGCTCCTACTCTATGGGAAATTTTCCAACTGCAAGTTATGGACGTGAGAAGTGCACTTCAATGGGAACGTGTTATCTGAGTAGGGAATAGGGGTGGACCCATCGAAGGTCAAGGTAGTTGTTTCTTGGGCATCACCCAAGAGCATGACATAAATTCGTATTTTCCTAGGTCTAGCAAGTTACTACCGAGGTTCGTGCCAAACTTCTCCCGAGTTGAAGCACCTTTGACAACCTTGACCAAGAAGGACCAGGATTTCATGTGGAGTGGGAAGTGCGAGGCAGCCTTCAGCTATTTGAAGGGGAAGTTGGTTTGTGCCCTGGTGATGAGGCTATCAGAAGAAGGGGTAGTGTATGAGGTGTTCTGTGATGCTTCAGGACAAGGCCTCGGGTGTGTGATGATGCAATGACAAGGGGAAATCTCTTATGGGTCTAGAAAATTATGTCCCCTTAAGCGTAACTATGCCACCCACGATCTGGATCTTGCAGCGGTCATCTTCGCACTAGGGTTGTGGCGGCATTACCTCATCAGGGAGCACTTTGTGTCTTCACAGATCACAAAAGCATGAAGTATATCTTCTCCCAATGGGACCTGAACTTACGGCAGCGAAGGTGGATGGAGTTCCTTCAGGACTATGACTTTGAGACTTCCTACACCTCAGGAAAAGAGAATGTGGTGGATGATTCCTTGATCAGGAAGTCGCAGAAGAATGTGGTTCGAGAATCGGCAGATACTTGGAAGGCGATGGAGGAGTTGGCTACCCTACACCTGGATGTAAGGGAGGATGGTGCTAGAAGTTTTTTGTTTTAGATGACAGTGCAATCCTCTCTCCTACAATAGGTGGAGGAGTCTCAGTTGGGAGACATAGAGAGTGAATTAATGCATGACTGGGTTAACCAAGGCGATGCTCCGAAAGGGTGGACAGAGTATGGTTAGAATCGGATTCTTTTCCGAGGGAAGTTTTTTGTTCTAGAGACGATGCTCGAGAGAGTTATTGGTGAGTTCCACAACTCACCCCTAGCGGTGCACTCGGGTGTTTCCAAGATGTACTAGGGTCTGAGGAGTCAGTTTTCGTGGCCCGGGGTAAAGCAGGTGGTGGCCGAGTTCGTGGCCAGGTGCCTAGTGTGTCAGTAGGTGAAGGCTGAACACCATGTTCCAAGCAGTCTGTTACAACCATTAGATTTCCCCGAGTGGAAGTGGGACGACATCTTGATGTATTTCGTCATAGTACTACCCAAGGTTCAAGGAGGTTGTGATGCTATCTGGGTAGTGGTGGACCGCTTGACGAAATCAGCTCACTTTCTGGCGATTAAAGAGTCGGTTGTAGTGTATCACTTAGCCCGGAGGTACATGGATGAGTTGGGGTGGTTTCATGGAGTTCAGAGGTCCATAGTCTCTGATAGGGATGCATGGTTTACCTCAAGATTCTAGAGAGAATTGTTGCATACTTTTGGCACCCGGCTACGTCTTAACACTGCTATCCACCCCCAGACAGATGGACAGATAGAGCGCACCATCCAAACAATGGGGGATATGCTACATGAAGGTATTCTGGACTCTAGGGGATCATGGGTGCGACACTTTCCTCTGTTAGAGTTTTCCTAAAATAATAGCTATCACTCTACCATTTCCATGGCTCCATTCGAATATTTGTATGGAAGGCCATGTCACTCACCCGTATGTTGGACCAAATGATAGGGAAACAGGTGTTCTTGGCCTGGAAGTTGTGTAGAGCACGACGGAGAATGTTCAACTTATATGGGAGAGGATGAAGGTGGCCCGGGACTGACAGAAGTCATACGCCGATAATAGGAGGAGTCCCTTAGAGTTAGAGGTTGGAGGCCATGTATTCCTGAAGGTCTCCCCTCGGCGTGGGCAATGGAGGTTCAGTAGGGGGAGTAAACTTTCTCCTAGGTTCGTCGGACCGTTTGAAGTGTTGCGGCGTGTCGGTGAAGTGGCTTATCAGCTAGCGCTACCACCTCCGCTACTAAGAATGCAAGACCTCTTCCATGTGTCACAACTCCGAAGGTATCTACATGACGATTCACACGTCCTAGACTGGGGAAAGCTGGACATCGGTGCAGACGTGACGTATGTGGAAATACCTGTGAGAATCAAGGATCGTGAGGAGAAGGTGCTCAATGGACAAACCATTCCCTTGGTTCTTGTGTTATGGAGGCATGGTGAGATCGAGGAGAGTACCTGGGAACAGGAGGTACAGATGTGTTCCTAATACCCAGAGTTGTTTTGAGTTTTTTTCTATTTCATTTGGTACTTGTTTGTGATGTAATGCTGACCTTGTTGGTTTCTGAGTTGTTTTGTTTCCCTACCTTGCGAATGTTATTAAAAGTCCTGATATGTGGGGAATGGAGGACATGATCCCTAACCAAGTGTAACACCCCGAGTTATAAAATTTAATACTTATTTTGTATTTTATTAATTCAATAATATGTTTAATAAATTTGTTAATAAATATTAAATTCATATAATGACAATTTACAAAATTAATGTTTTTTATTAAATACCACTTTTCTAAAATGTGAAATTATTATGAATAAATATATAGATATATGATTTAATAAAATCACTTATGAAATTATTTTTTTAAATGATATGATATACATATATATATATACATATATGGTTTAATAAAAAATGAATTAAAAATTTAAAACAATAATTGAAATAAATAAAAATAGAAGAAGAAATCGTGTTGAGGGTTTCGTTCGAATGTTTAGAGTCGTGTTGAGGAAGTCTTCGAAGTCGCAGTCTTAGTTTCGGGAGGACAACCTCTAAGCGAGGCTTAGATCGAGTGAAAACGAATTAGGCGAGGGTGGATATGAGCTCAAACGATACCATTCGTATGCGCAGTGGTCGAAGCTGAGAAAGGAGGTCCAGATCTAGATCTGGATCTGAGCTTGAGTCTTTTGGAGTCGATGTTGAAGTTCTCAGTTCGAGAAGAAATATTTTCTCCGTCCGATTTCAAGTCGCGGTTGGGGTTTCTTGATTATGTGATGTAGGTTTATCTTTTTTCATTTTTCCAGATCTGTAAGTAGTTATTCTTTAATTAAATTTTATTATCCGAATCTTCTGTAAATCTAATTTTCTATTTTTTCGGATCTTCCTGTCGACATCCATTTCTGGTTATCCTGAATTTTTAATTTCATCAAACAGTTGTATACAATTGAATTGTGTATCGATTTTTCTTCAATTAAATTCGATTTAGATTATTCTATTTTGTTTGTTATCCATTTTTTTGACTAATTCATTTTCATGTCATTTTCTAGAAACTATTTAATGTTTGAATTGAGATTTATTTATTCAATCCACCATTGATTTGCTTTATTTTTTATTGAATTTTTCAAAAAACAGATACAATGGAGATATCATAATTTGATTTTTTTGGACTTTATGTATAATGATTTAATAATTATTAATGACTTGTAAATTTTTCTGTCTATTTTTTTCAACTAGTTATGTTTCTTCTTATTCATCCTCATTCATTGAATTTTGTGTGATGTCATTTTCATATTGAGTTCAAATTTCATTTAATTTATGATAAATGAGAATTTAATTTAACACTTGAGAACTGCTATTTATAAATCAGTTCTCTTCTATAATAAGTGATACTATGATTGTGCTATGTGTGAGGTGAGAAAGGCTAGTAGTAGCTGGTTTCCTTCTTTTCCTCTTAGTATACATTCTAATGCTAAGTTTATGAGAGTTGAGTAAGTGCCAATCAGAAGAAGAATTCGTCTGCGCATAAAACTAGTTAGGGATTTTAATTTTTGTTGTGTCAAATTATTTTTCTACCCAAATTATATTTGAGCAATAAATATTTATTTCATATCTGATTTTCATTATATTCGAAGTTGATTTCAATGGATCTTTTCTCCATTTTTCATCGAAGGTCTTCACAAATTATTTAATTTTGAATAAGGGATTTCTTAAAGTTCTTTTGACAACTCATTCTTCTTTCCTAAAATTATAATTTTTTAAGGTACCTATATCTGTTTATCTCATGCTATAATTTCTATTTTCTAATTTTACAAAATTTCTTTATTATTTTATTAATGGATTCCTTCAATTAAAACTTTCATGTTTATGTTCGTTTTATAAAAATTATGTTCAAATTTAGTTTTATGAAATAGATTTATTCATACTTTAATTGCACTTACATTATTATTTTATCAAGGGGTAGTTTTATTTTATTTTCATATTTATCTATTACAATATAATTAGAAGAGAAAAATTATTTCATTTATTCCAGATTTATGATTTTAGTTTTTAGATTATGCGTAAGGGGTATTTGTATTAAACCATATTTTAGGTTTAATTTATATATATGTTAAAGGTGGTTACATCATACTAAAAGAATTTATAAATTTTTATTGTTAAATTTTGAATATGATGTTTTATTAAGTCATAATTTTATTTAAAAGTCAGTCATTTTTTTTAGTGACCGTATTCGAAAATTACATATGTCGATTATGAAATTGATTAATTTCAAGTATATGTTTATGATTGATGGTTTGATATTGGCATAAAACCCATTTTCATCATTCATATATATATAAATTTATATATGTCTATGAAATTAGGTTCTTCATAACATATATATATATATATATTCATGAAAGAGTGAATGCTTATGAAATGCTATTGATAATTTCATGTGTGACATAAAGATTTGCATGTGATTAATAATACTTTATATATATTTATTACATTATTTCATGTATAAAAGTAATTAAACAAGTATGTCGTTGGAAATTTTTTTCAAAATTACATTAAAAAAATTGTTGAAATTATAACAATATGAAAATTGTGTATTTCATAAAATGTTTAGATACATGGATGTTTATGAAAGGTATGTGTGAAAAAGGTTTGGTCAGAACCAAACATGAAATTTTAATGCAATGGAAGTTCATATATGTATTTATATATATTTATATATATACATACATGCCTAATCATATGTATATATAAGTGTAATGTGTATTCTAATGCAGTAACATGTTTCCAAAATTTAAAACTCCGGTGAAAATTATATATATGTAAGGCAAGATAAAAAAAGGGTTTTATAAAGAAAATGGGGCTTCAACTTTGTAAATAAGATAGGGAGTTGGATAATGAATCCATCCCTCAAGTGCGTAGACCCAAGATAGCCTTCAAAGTAACAAGTGGTCTCAGTCATTTTGTTTTTAAGAGCTTGCTTAATATTTTCAATCGAATCACTCGATTAATTTAAAAGTGTTTTCTAAGTATAATTAATTTTCAAAGCATTATTTTACAATTGTATTTTCAAGTTAAACATTTAAAATGTATTATCAATGTGATATTTTTAAAAAGGTATTTATTAAAGGTTTTCAAAACTATTTACTGAGTAATTTAACGATCACCCATTGTATTTTAAAATGAATTTTCACAGGTATCATATGAGATTATCATAGATGTCATCGCTTTTGGAATTAGTGTGAGCGGAAGCATCGTAGATAGTTTTATTTTTGTTACAACTCTGATAAATTTAATTTTTTGTCTAATACTCCAGAACCTAGACCAGTAAAAGATCCTCATTTGTTTATTGTGTTGTGAAATTGTTTAGTTTCAATTATAAAAAAAATTACGGCATTTTTAAGCACTGAGTCCGGAAGAGCGGGTTTGTTGCATTATAATTGGTATCAAAGGAATGGTCTAGACATCTTTGGAGATTAGATGTTGGCTTTTGAAGAAAATAAAATCTACAAAATAGAGTTTTAGTTAGTTATTTAAGTACCCTTAGAAATTCTTTCATTCCAAAGATGGAAATTCTGAATTTTCAAATATTCAAATTGCGAGGATGCAATTCTTTTAAGGGGGTGTGAGAATGTAACACCCTGAGTTATAAAATTTAATACTTATTTAGTATTTTATTAATTCAATAATATGTTTAATAAATTTTTTAATAAATAATAAATTCATATAATGACAATTGACAAAATGAATTTTTTATTAAATACCACTTTTCTAAAATTTGAAATTATTATGAATAAATATATAGATATATGATTTAATAAAATCACTTATGAAATTATTTTTTAAAATGATATGATATAGATATAGATATATATGGTGTAATAAAAAATTAATTAAAAATTTAAAACGGTAATCGAAATAAATAAAAATAGAAGAAGAAATCGTGTTGAGGGTTTTGTTCGAATGTTTAGAGTCGTGTTGAGGAAGTCTTCGAAGTCGTGGGCTTTATTTCGGGAGGACAGCCTTGGAGGGAGGCTTAGATCAAGTGAAAACAAATTAGGAGATGGTGGATATGATCTCAAATGAGACCATTCGTATGCGCAGTGGTCAAAGCTGAGGAAGGAGGTCCAGATCTAGATCTGGATCTGAGCTTGAGTCTTTTGGAGTCGATGTTGAAGTTCTCGGTTCAATAAGAAATCTTTTCTTCGGCCGATTTCAAGTCACGGTTAGGGTTTCTTGATTATATGATGTAGGTTTATCTTTTTTCGTTTGTCTAGATCTGTAATTAGTTATTCTTTAATTAAATTTTGTTATACGAATCTTCTGTAAATCTAATTTTCTATTTTTTTCGGATCTTCTTGTCGACATCCGTTTATGGTTATCCTGAATTTTTAATTTCATCAAACAACTGTATAAAATTGAATTGTGTATCGATTTTTCTTCAATTCTATTTTATTTAGATTATTATATTTTTTTGTTATCCATTATTTTGTCTAATTCAGTTTAACGTTATTTTCTAGAAACTGTTTCATGTTTGTATTGAGATTTATTTATTCAATCCACCATTGATTTGCTTTGTTTTTTTTATCAAATTTGTCAAAAAACAGATACAATGGAGATATCATAATTTGATTTTTTTGGACTGTATGTATAATGATTTAATAATGCTTAACGACTTGTCAATTTTTCTGTCTAATTTTGTCAACTAGTTATGTTTCTTCTTATTCATCCTCATTCATTGATTTATGTTTGATTTTATTTTCATATTGTGTTCAAATTTAATTTAATTTATGATATATGAGAATTTAATTTAACACTTGAGAACTTCTATTTATAAAGCAGTTCTCTTCTACAATAAGGGATACTATGACGGCACTATGTGTGAGGTGGGAAAGGCTAGTAGTAGCGGGTTTCCTTCTTTTCCTCTTAGTATACTTTCTAATGCTAAGTTTGTGAGAGTTGAGTAGGTACCAATCGGAATAAGAATTCGTCTACGCATAAAACTAGTAAGGGATTTTAATTTTTATTGTGTGAAATTATTTTTCTACCCAAATTATATTTGAGAAACAAATATTTATTTCATATCTGATTTTCATTACAATAGAAGTTGATTTCAATTGAACTTTTCTCCATTTTTCATCTAAGGTCTTTAAAAAAATTTTAATTTTGAATAAGGTATTTCTTAAAGTTCTTTTAGAAACTCATTCTTCTTTCCTAAAATTATAAGTTTTTAAGGTACCTATATTTGTTTATCTCATGCTATAATTTCTATTTTCTAATTTTACAAAATTTCTTTATTATTTTATTAATGGATTTCTTCAATTAAAACTTTCAGGTTTATGTTCGTTTTATCAAAATTATGTTCAAATTTAGTTTTATGTAATAGATTTATTCATACTTTAATTAAAATTCCATTATTATTTTATCAAGGGATAGTTTTATTTGATTTTCATATTTATCTATTACAAGATAATTAGAAGAGAAAAATTACTTCATTTATTCATAATTTATTATTTTAGTTTTTAGATTATTTGTAAGGGGTATTTGTATTAAAACGTATTTTAGGTTTAATTTATATATATGTTAAAGGTGGTTACATCATACTAAAAGAATTTATAAATTTTTATTGTTAAATTTTGAATATGATGTTTTATTAAGACATAATTTTATTTAAAATTTAGTCATTTTTTTTAGTGACTGTATTCGAAAATTACATATGTTGATTATGAAATTGATTAATTTCAAGTATATGTTTATGCTTGATGGTTTGATATTGGCATAAAACCCATGTTCATCATTCGTATATATATAAATTTATATATGTCTATGAAATTAGGTTCTTCATAACATATATATATATATTCATGAAAGAGTGAATGCTTATGAAATGCTATTGATAATTTCATGTGTGACATAAATATTTGCATGTGATTAATAATACTTTATATATATTTATTACATTATTTCATGTATAAAATTAATTAAACAAGTATGTCATTGGAAATTTTATTCAAAATTACATTAAAAAAATGGTTGAAATTATAACAATATGAAAATTTTGTATTTCATAAAATGTTTAAATACATGGATGTTTATGAAAGGTATGTTTGAAAAAGGTTTGGTCAGAAACAAACATGAAATTTTAATTCAATGGAAGTTCATATATCTATTTATATATATATTTATATATATACATACATACCTAATCATATGTATATATAAGTGTAATGTGTATTCTAATGCAGTAACATGTTTCCAAAATTTAAAACTCTAGTGAAAATTATATGTAAGTAAGGAAAGCTAAAAAAAGGGTTTTATAAATAAAATGGGGCTTCAACTTTGTAAATAAGATAGGGAGTTGGATAATGAATCCATCCCTCAAGTGGGTAGGCCCAAGATAGCCTTCAAAGTTTCATGTGGTCTTAGTTATTTTGTTTTTAAGAGCTTGATTAATATTCTCAATCGAATCACTGGATTAATTTAAAAGTGTTTTCGAATATAATTAATTTTCAAAGCATTATTTTACAAATGTATTTTCAAGTTAAACATTTCAAATGTATTATAAATCTGATATTTTTAAAAAGGTATTTATTAAAGGTTTTCAAAACTATTTACTAAGCAATTGAACGCTCACCCTTTGTATTTTAAAATGAATTTTCACAGGTATCATATGATATTATCGTAGATGTCATCGCTTTTCAAATTAGCATGCACGGAAGCATCGTGGACAGTTTTATTTTTGTTATAACTCTGATAAATGTAATGTTTTGTCTAATCCTATAGAACATAGACCAGTAAAATATCCTCATTTGTTTATTGTTTTGTGAAATTTTTTAGTTTCATTATAAAAAAAATTACAGCATTTTTAAGCACTGAGTCCGGAAGAGCGGGCTCGGTGCGTTATACCAAGACTCATTAAAGTGGATGCGATTAAACCCGTGTGGGTGAGTAATGCCACCCAAAGCAGATAATATCGTGACATGGAAGAAGGAACTCCAGGAACCATGTGTTGGGACAATATAGACCTTGAGTTCAGTGTGGCTGTTTTGGGTGGTTTTTCCCCGAGGGGTACCTTTCGAGGGGGGGAAGGGCTTTCGAACCCCTCTGTCCTCTTCAGGTCTAGCATTGATTCTTGAAGATGAGAATAGTTCGAGAGATATCTAATGTAATGTCACATACCCTCATGGTTCATCCCATTTCCAAATTTCGGATCTTAAGGTTGGCGTCTCGGTGGTAGGACGTCATTTTGGTGAATGACTGATCGGTGTGATATGATAGGCGTGTCACCGATCAGTGCGACCGATCGGTGTGACACGGTCGGTGTGTCACCGATCGGTGTGACCGATTCGTATGAAACGGATGGTGTGTCATCGATCGGTGCCTCACAGATCAGTGTGAAAGGATCGGTGTGACATGAACAGTGTGTCACTGATCGGTGCGACATGATCGGTGTCACACAACCTTGTCGAGTTTTTCTCCTACAGTATTTCCCTTAGCGCTACTTTTAAACCGTTTTAACATTTTTGAAATGGTTCAAGGACATTTTTAGCCCCATAATCAATGTTTAAATTTCATAAGAGTGGGGAGGCCCTCAACGGACCCAGGAGTGTTTCTGTGTAACATTCACCTCTATTTATATTAAATCCTTTAAAGTCACAGCTGTTACCACCAATTTTTTTCCAATGAGAGTTATTAAAAAACAATTAATCTCATCTTGTTTAACCACCCTACTGTATGGTGAAACCAAGATCTACCTTCAAAACTGTCAAAGATATTGATATCCAGTAACGCTCGGGCTCATCTTTTTATTGCACTTGCTTTCCTCTTTTTCTTCTTCTTGCCCGGGTTCGCTCTTCCCTTGGAGCATTTGGAGTTCCCTCCCCAAGGAAAGTAGTGCACATGTGATGGAGCCCTTTATTCTCGTCCTTGGAGTCCCAGACACTCGTCCTATGCATGTTGTGCATCCCCAGTTCTTGGAGCATCAAGAGAAACATCGATCTTTGATCATCCAAGTAGGTTTTTTTCCTTCGTCTCTCTTACTGTGTATCATGCGGGGTGGGTATGCTATTATTTCGATGGGGATGGATGAAACCAAACATTAAATGAAGATAATAAATGGAATTTTAAAGAAAGGAGGGCGGGTGTGATCGGTTTTTCTGTTGTATTTTTTTCTTCTTATTCTTAATTTTGTGTTGTGAATTGTACGGGATCATGCCCCCCGAAAATCATGGTTGTTGGTGATTTTCCATTGTGCACTAATGAACCTCTGTGCTTACGGATATTTACATGATTAAATGACTATGACATGGAAATTGGTTGATAACCTAAACTTGGTTGGTTAAATGGATGCCCATTGAACATCAATCCTTATGTGGTCCCCCCGGTTAACAAACAGAAAGAAGAACCTAATGAATGATGAGCTTGAATCTGGAAATTTCCCTAATCTGTTTTGGTAGTAAGTGTGTTGTCCTGCTAGATTCTTATAGGGTGATACAGATGGGGATGGGATCCTCTATTGTTATACGGTTGTTGGTTATGGATCTGAGGCCATGTGGGGTTGTATCTTGGGGCTTGGTTTGGTTTCAGTACTTTGAGGGATCTCACAGATCCCTTTGTTGTAACATTACAAGAGGACCATGTGTTAATTATTAAGTGTTGTTTGGATATTTTTCTTTCCACAGCTTGTGGTTATGCCTGTTAGTTTCCCAGTAGTGCATAATTTACTTAAATGGAATCACTTGAACATTAAAATCAAGAATGGGTTCAATGGGGAATTTGTTCTAGGAATAAGTTGTGACTTGGCTGTGAGTGGTGTTTCCTTTTATGAATGAATATTAATGAGGGTGTTGGTGCATAGGATGGTTTTGGAACCCCTAGGTTGGGATGAGTGCTTGTTACCTATACATATATTTGTAGTTTTTATGTTTCTTATTCGCATCCCCACCCATGTTGAGCACTTCGTGCCGAACACCCCCATTTCATGGCGGAGGGTGTTATTATCAACACTCCTATGAGTGGATAGTTATTATATCCTATTTTGGTCCCTTTCCCAAACAACCCAAGACTCATCGGACAGGCTATGATGGCCTGAGGTCCATTATATCCCATGATTCTTCGGGCAGGGTAGTTGTGGTGGTTGGCCCAGGTGTGTGTGGGTAGGTTGTCTCCCAAGTGTATTCAGGATGAGGCCCAAGTGTCTATGGGTGTGGCAATGGTTATTCTGGCCCATGTGTTTATGGGAGTGGTTACATGTGGTTGATATATCCCAGGTGTTTGCGGGTGGGATGTGTGGTGATGGACCAGGTGTGTGCGGGCAGGGTATTGTAGTGGGACTGTAGTGAGAATGGAGGGAGAGGTTCGATGCGTAGGATGTCTTCAATAACCAGTGGGAAAGTGGCACGGGGTACCCAAACATCAATGTGTTATTACTATTATATTACTTGACTTGCATTATTTGGGGAGTGTACCTTGGTGAGGCTTTGGTGGGCAGTTTTCTTTGCTAGGTGTTTTGGTTATCTCTTTTGTTACGAGGCATTAGAATGCCTCCCCACTTGTGCATGAGAGATTTTGGTTTTCCCTATTGAGTATACTTGTATGATCACCCTACGTATATAAAACTGCTTTCAGGTTTCCAGGAGGACTTTATGGATCATGCAGAATCATACTAGTTCAGAGGTTGGGACAGTTGTTGTTGTTGTTTTCCTCTCTTTGGTTTCTTTTCCATTTTGGGGTTTTCTTGTACCTTGTAGCATTTACTTTTGGAACATTCATATGGGAATGGTTTGTTTTTGATTTACCTGTACTTCCACCATTGGTTTTGTTGGGATTTACTATCATATCTCCCGATCCTATTAAATAAAAAGGGTAACTATAAGGCCCCGGCCTTAAACCTTACTTAATCTTGTGTTAATACAAGATTACACATTGAGGATCTTTTCGGGTTTAGAGTTTTAGAGAATTAGATCATAAAACTTGCATTACATTCCATATATAAACAAAGTGGTTACAGAAAGATAGTATTCTTCATTCCCATCAATGGAAACACATTTAAAATAAAACATGGATTATTTCTTGACACATCCTTGACTCTATCATCTTATCATGTACCTTTCCCTTGACCTGTGAAAAACATTTCAAAAACTTGGGATGAGCATAAAAACTCAGTATGGGTTATATAAAAAACATGGAAAGGATACATGAGTTCATATATACATAATAATGAAATCATACTTTACCCATAAAACATAGGAACTTTAACATACCTCATAAAATCATGAATAAATCATAGAAATCATAAGACATAAAGGTAACTTGAGGCATTCATAACATTCTTACGTAGGGAGTAACCCTCTTGGTTACGTTTGGAATACCCATCATAGTATATTCCCTAAAATCTCTTCGGAGAAACCTTAACGTTTCACTCTTTCGCGTTACCCAATGCATTGGAGAGCTATAACGGGCTCACCTGCCCTTAGTTTATCACGGAACCACCCGTCTTCATAATAATGCCCAAGAACCATAACATAATCATATCACATAAAACATGCATAAAGGAAACATAAAATTTACACATTTCAATCAGGAGATATCAATACAACAAATTGATATAAAAACATTATGAAAACCATTTTCATTACCAAAATAAAAGAAAAGTAAAACATGGTATTTATTTTTCTTTTAAAAGAAGGTATGGCTTGTAGAGGAAGCCGAAACTAAAATAACGGTCACGACGGCGGAGAAGTCGTTGTCGCCGCATACGTACGACAAAAACATTCCCTTTTTTCATTTAGTAAACACTTAGTATAAAAAAAGATTTCTTTTGAATAAACGCAAAAGTCAAAGTGGTTTATACATCGTATAAAAAAAAGTTGTGTATAAAATAAAATATGCCTCAACGAAAGGAGATTGAGACGAAGTCCCATACCTCATATCCGACTTGACCCGACCGTTCTTTAATCTCCTGAATAATAAACTTGAGTTAATCTCTACTTTCTTATGAACCTTTTTCAAGTTCATTATTCCTTTTATACCATGTTATGAACATCATGTAATCATTTAAGTTAATAATGTTCATTTTGTCGGTATTTGGTTCTTAAGTCAAAAATAGACTTCTTACACTTACATGTTGTTAATTTGGTCAAAGGTTCATTATATCCAGAATGATATTAATGATTTGGATAACATATATATCATATATATTTATCATATACATGTATTTATAATATTACATCACATTTAGAGGTAAGAAATGAAATGCACCGTTCATGGAGACGGTAAGCCGTACGTACGCATGAACGCTACTTCCATTTCTATTTTGTATTTTCTGGAATGGAATCATAATGATATAAGAGTATATTATAATTCCAGTATAATAACATATATAATATCATTAACTTTATCCTTTACACATCCCACATATGGTATTAATGAATCAAATCACTTCCAGGGGGCGGTAGTCCGCACTTCCTAAAATGAAGATATCGTGTTTACCCATAATGGAAACCATAAAGGTATGCCCAAAAAAACAGAAGCTTAAGGAAAACATAAACATATTATATATCATATATAAAAATAGTGATATCATAATGGCCACCTTTGAAGGTGTTAAATGAGTATTGAACAATTATCGTTTCGGGAGGCAGAATTTCGCCATCCACGGAAACCGTATGTTCTTTAACCATTTGATGTAGTTGTGTGAGAGTGTAGCTCAAATAAATATTATAACAACATCCTTGTATATTTAAGATACTGTTGTTGTAACAAAATAAGTAAATAAAAAGAGTTTAGGGGGTTGGAGAAGCAAAATAAAACAAATGAACATGAGAGAATGAATTACCTTTAAAAGTGTAACTCCTTTTGATTTGAGACTAAAGGCTTCCTTTGAAAGGATTATGCCCAAAGGGAATCCTCTAGGATGAGGAGAGGGATGTGCAGAGAGTAAATGGGCAGGGGTTGGCCGAGCCAAAGGCTTGAGGAGTGTGTGAAATGAGGTAGAGGTGGGGGCCTTTTATAAGAGGAGAGGAGGGGCACTTTTGGAAAGTAAAGAAATATTTCTTTATTTGAAAATGTGTTTCGGTTTTAAAAGGTCCCACATTGATATAATTAGTGGATAAGGTGATAAGGGTTCTAAATACACTCATCCAATTGGTTTTGGACATGTGTAGTTCATAGATTTTATATTATCTTTCCATTTTATTTAAATCTTCAAATAATGATGTCATCGCTGCATCATTATTATGTCATAAATAATTTAATTTATTTAATGTCTAAAAATCATAAAAAAAATACTATGATGTAGGAAATCTTTTTAGCTTTCCAATGACTATTTATAATAAAAAATATGATCTTTATAACCCCATGTAAAAATTGTTTTCGTAAAACATCTCTTGTTTGTGTCATTTTTACTTTTACATTAAATAAAAAGTTATTTATGTCATTTCCCAACCAAAATCTCTCCATGGGGTCCCCAAGTTGACCCATGGCTTGTCTTGGTCGGCCATGACACAACCAATAATGTTGGGACATGTGTCTTGGTCATTTCATATTATTAAAGCATTATTTATACCTTAAACTACACTAATTATCACTAATCGCGATTAAAAACTTAATAAGTTACTATTCACCAAAAAAATTATTTTAATCTCATTGAACCACATTTTACTTCTTAATGACATCCATGTATGTCGAATTTTTAAAATTCAAAACACAATGATGGCAAAATTTCATTTAAATGGAAAATTAGTTTTTATAAGTACCACTTAGTGGTTTCACTATTCATCAAAAATTGAAGTTTTTCAGAAAATTACCAAAAATTCACCCTAAGCTATATTTGATATTCAGAATTCAAAAATGAAGTCTATTTTACAAAATTCAAATCATATAAGTCACATTAATTAATTTAATAATTAATTCCCGCTGCCAGAGCAAATAGCGTGTTTTTACAAAACAATAAGTATCAAAGGATTGACACCAGTTTAAGTCTAATTTCAAAGTGAAATTGATTCCAATGACCACCATTGGATAAAATGGTAAAAATATATTCTAATTTCACTTCAAAACCAATTCAAAACATAATCTAATCATATAAATAAATTAGATTAAAAAGCAGTTTTGATGTAAAATGCAGTATTTTTCACTATTCATTAAAAAATGAACATTGTCAGAAAAATACCAAAAATTCACACAAGGTAAATTTTGATGTCCCAATCATAAAGGATAAGTTTATTTTGACAAACATATTTTATAAAATTGTCAAAATATAGATTCAAAAATGGTTTTCCATCAAAAGGTAGTAAAACAATCTTTTAAGAATATTAGTGTATTCCATGCATAAGATTGTATTTATTTTCATTTTAAGCCTCTATAACACTATCTTAATCATTAATAGAAATAGATAAAAATATCTATTATTCATTACTTACTTGGGATGTTACATCCTTCCCCCCTTTATAAAATTGCGTCCCCACAATTTATTTACTTATCGAATAAATGGGGGTACTTATCCCTCATTGCATTTTCAGATTCCCATGTTGCCTCTTCAATCATGTGGTTTTTCCACAAAACCTTTTCCTGCTTAATCACCTTATTCCGTAACACTTGCTCCTTGTGGTCAAGAATCTGGACCAGTTGTTCCTCATAAGACAGGTTCTCTTCCAGCTGAACTACCTCTGGACTCAAAACATGAGATGGATCTGGCATATACTTTCTCAACATCGAAATGTGAAAAACATTGTGTACCTAAGATAAACTCGGAGGTAATGCCACTCGATATGCAAATGATCCAACTCTCTCCAGAATTTCGTATGGTCCAACAAACCTTGGACTCAACTTTCATTTCTTACCAAATCTCATCACGCTTTTCCAAGGAGAAACCTTGAGAAAAACATGATCACCTACCTCGAAAGATAGATCCTTCCTCCGGTTATCCGCATAACTCTTCTGCCTGCTCTGAGCTGTTCTCATGGGTTTCTGAATCAGCTGAACTTTTTCTGCCATCTCTTCTACCAATTCTGGTCCCATCAACTTCCTTTCACCCACTTCATCCCAGAAAGCTGGAGTTCGACATCGCTTCCCATATAATGCCTGAAATGGTGCCATCTGTATACTGGAATGAAAACTGTTATTATATGAAAACTCAACCAAAGAAAGATGTTGGTCCCAACTTCCCTGATAATCCATAGAACAAGCTCGTAGCATATCCTCCAATGTCTGAATTGTTCGTTCTGACTACCCATCTGATTGAGGATGAAAAGCTGTACTAAAATTTAATTCAGTACCCAACGACTTCTGAAGGCCTTTCCAAAAGTTAGAAGTAAACCTGGGATCACGATCCGATACAATGGAGAGAGGAACTCCATGTAACCTGACTATCTCTTTAAGATACAAACGGGAAAGTTGATCAAGAGAGAAAGTATCTCTTATAGTAAGGAAATGAGCAGATTTGGTCAAGCGATCAACAATAACCCAGATTTCATTATTACCTCGAAATGTCTTCGGTAATCCAACAACAAAGTCCATGGATATATTCTCTCATTTCCACTCTGGCACTGGTAAAGGCTGAAGCATCCCTTTCGATAACCGCCGCTCTGCATTAACCTGTTGACATGTCAAACACTTCACAGTAAAATCAGCAATATCTTTTTTCATTCCATCCCACCAGTAATACTCCCGCAGATCTCTATACATCTTAGTACTGCCCGGATGAACTGAAAATGGAGAACTGTGAGCTTCACATAACAACTCTCTCTTCAACTGTGAAACACAAGGCACACACAATCTCTTCCCAAATCTCAAAACACAATCAGTATCAATGTTGAATTCAGGCAACTTACCTTTCTGAACCAGCTCTACCTTTTTCTGCAACTCACTATCTTGCTTCTGTGCTTGCTTGATTCTATCTGATAGAGATGATCTCACTGATACCTGAAACAAAACAGAAGGACTTCCTGCACCAACAACTTCTATGCCAAAGTTCATCAAATCCTTAACCAAAGGATCATGTTCTAAACGCAACATTGTTAATGAAGCATTACTTTTTCGACTCAAAGCATCAGCCACTTTATTTGCTTTTCCCGGATGGTAATGAATTGTACAATCATAATCCTTGATTAATTCCAGCCATCTCCTTTGTCTCATGTTTAACTCTTTCTGAGTGAATATATACTTTAAACTTTTGTGATCAGTATATATTTCACACTTTACTCCATACAAATGATGCCTCCAAATTTTTAAAGAAAAAACAACAGCAGCTAATTCCAAATCATGTGTAGGGTAATTTACCTCATGAGTTTTCAACTGTCGTGAAGAATAAACAATTACCTGATCATTCTACATTAGGACGCAACCAAGTCCTTTCAATGAAGAATCACTGTATATAACAAACTCACCATTCCTGGAAGGTAGTGCCAAAACTGGAGCATTCACCAATCTTCTTTTCAGTTCCTGAAAACAATCATCACATTATTTTGTCTAGATAAACTTAACACCCTTCCGAGTTAGCTTAGTCATTGGACTAGATAACCGTGAAAAATTTCTAACAAACCTTCGGTAATAGCCCACCAAACCAAGGAAGCTACAAATCTTGGTTACATTTGTGGGTCTTGGCCATTCTTCCACAACTTTTGTTTTTGCAGGATCAACAGTTATTCAATCTTTAGAAACAATGTTACCAAGGAAAGAAATTTGTTGCAACCAAAACTCACACTTGTTGAATTTCCCATACAGTTTCTTTTCTTTTAAGGTTTGCAAGATAACCCTTAAATGTTTTTCATGCTCCTATTTACTTTTAGAAAAAACCAAAATATCATCAATGAAAACCACCACAAACTTATCCAAGAACTCATGGAAAATTCTATTCATTAAGTCCATGAATACAGCAGGTGCATTGGTTATCCCAAAAGGCATTACTACAAATTCATAATGGCCATATCTCGTACGGAACGCGGTCTTCGGAATATCTACCTTTTTTACCTTCAGCTGATGGTACCCCGATCTCAAGTCAATATTTGAAAAAAACTGAGCTCCCTGGAGCTGATCAAACAAATCATCGATATGAGGCAAAGGATATTTGTTCTTAACAGTGATATTATTCAAGGCTCTATAATCAATGAAAAGTCTCATAGAACCATCTTTCTTTTTAACAAATAAAACAGGATCACCCCATGGTGATGTGCTAGGTCTAATGAAACATTTCTCTAATAAATCTTGCAATTGCTCCTTCAACTCTAAAAGTTCAATTTGTGCCATTCGATAAGGGGGTTTTGAAATTGGCTTAGCATCAGGAACTAAGTCAACAGTAAACTCAACTTCCCGATCTGGTATTATTCCAGGCAACTCATCAGGAAAAACATCAGGATACTCATTTACCACTAGAACATCATTAATCTGAACAGTTCCTTTATTTTCAACGACGTGTGCAAGGTAACATTCATTTCCATCTTTTACAAGTTTCTCGGCCTCTTGATATGTTATCAAAAGTAAGGGTTCATTCTTGTAAACAAACTGAAAGTCTTTATGAAAAGAAACTTCTTTAGCTCTACAGTCAATCTTAGCATGGTAAATAGAGAGCCAATCCATACCCAGGATAACATCAAACTCTACTAGAGGTAGAACAATAAGGTTTGCAAGTAGGTTCTTTCCACAGATAAGGATAGGAAGATTCTTATAAATTCTTTTTGCCTCAACATTTCCCCCAGGTGTTTTTACCAAAATTTCAGGAGTCATTTCTTGAGATGGTATTCCCATTTTACTAGAAAAGGTTTCAGAGATGAAAGAATGTGTAGACCCCGAATCAAACAACACACTGGCATAATCTGAAAAAACAAACAAATTACCTGATACAACTTCATTTGATGGCCCGACATCTGCTGAAGTAGTTGCAAAGGATTTCACCACCCCTTTCTGCTTGTAGTCTAACTGCTTCCCATCACTAAAGCTCTTTGTCGGACACTCGTTTGCATAGTGACCCATCTCATTTCACTTATAACATTTCACTAACTGTAAATAAAATTTGTTCTTACCTTCACCTTGATCCTTTTCAGTGCAATCACGAGCCTTATGTCCCATCTTACCACATCGGTATCACTTTCCAGAATTCAGAAGACATTCCCCAGCATGCCTTTTGCCACATCTATCACAAACTGGAAACTTAGTTCTCTTACCATCAGACTTTTTTGAAGAATTCTTACCTTTCTCCTGCCACCTCGGTCTCTTCTTCTGCTGGTTGTTATAGAAAACTTGGTCATCGGCAAACTCCATTTCCACCTTCTCAGCACATCGAACAAGCTTTTCATAACTTTTAAACTCACGAGAAGCTAATTCCCTTCGATATTTTGGCTTTAATCCTAAGTTAAAACGATTTATTTTACTATCAAGGTCCCGGATAAAATTTGGAGCATACCTTGCCAATCGAGTGAACCTTTCTTCATAGGCAGCCACTGAGTCTTCCTCTTGCCTCAATTCCAAGAATTGCTTTTCCATCCTAAGTCGAACAACCTTATGAAAATACTTCTCAAGAAACATACCTTTGAATTCATCCCAGTCAAGAGCATCAATCTCATCGGCGTCCCTGATATTTTTAACCATAGACCACCACTGATCTGCTTCACCCTCCAAACGGTAAATAGCAAGACTAACCTTTTGATTGTCTGAACACCCCATGACATCAAAAATCTTCTCTGGTGCTTTAATCCACCCTTCAGCTAGCACAGGGTCAGATGATCCTCTTAATGATGGTGGATGTTGCCTCATGAAATGTTCCACCACTGACATGTTCCTCTGCGGTTGGTCTGGCTGATCTCGTGTATGGATACCACCGCCATTTATCGCTTGATTCAACTGCGCCATTACTGCAACAAACTGTTCAGTTCCAATTCCGACCATTTCTGGATGCTGATTCGGAAGGTTATTTCCTTCTGTATGCCTTCCTAGCACTGCTTCCCTGTTTCCTCTGTGAAAAACCATTCTGAACAAACATGTCTTAGATGAAGCAACATGGTAATCTTTAAATGCTATATCATTTCAAAAAAAAATATTTTTGGATAATCATTTAATAGAATTCTAACTCCTAAAGTTATCTAAACCGACCTTTGATACCAACTATAAGGACCCGGCCTTAAACCTTACTTAATCTTGTGTTAATACAAGATTACACATTGAGGATCTTTTCGGGTTTAGAGTTTTAGAGAATTAGATCATAAAACTTGCATTACATTCCACATATAAACAAAGTGGTTACAGAAAGATAGTATTCTTCATTCCCATCAATGGAAACACATTTAAAATAAAACATGGATTATTTCTTGACACATCCTTGACTCTATCATCTTATCATTTACCTTTCCCTTGACCTGTGAAAAACATTTCAAAAACTTGGGATGAGCATAAAAACTCAGTATGGGTTATATAAAAAAAACATGGAAAGGATACATGAGTTCATATATACATAAGAATGAAATCATACTTTACCCATAAAACATAGGCACTTTAACATACCTCATAAAATCATGAATAAATCATAGAAATAATAAGACATAAAGGTAACTTGAGGCATTCATAACATTCTTACGTAGGGAGTAACCCTCTTGGTTACGTTTGGAATACCCATCAAAGTATATTCCCTAAAATCTATTCGGAGAAACCTTAACGTTTCACTCCTTCGCGTTACCCAATGCATTTGAGAGCTATAACGGGCTCACCCGCCCTTAGTTTATCACGGAACCACCCGTCTTCATAATAATGCCCAAGAACCATAACATAATCATATCACATAAAACATGCATAAAGGAAACATAAAATTTCCACATTTCAATCATGAGATATCAATACAAAAAATTGATATAAAAACATTATGAAAACCATTTTCAATACCAAAATAAAAGAAAAGTAAAACATGGTATTTATTTTTCTTTTAAAAGAAGGTATGGCTTGTAGAGGAAGCAGAAACTCAAATAACAGTCACGACGGCGGAGAAGTCGTTGTCGCCGCATACGTACGACAAAAACATTCCCTTTTTTCGTTTAGTAAACGCTTCGTATAAAAAAATATTCCTTTTGAATAAATGAAAAATTCAAAGTGGTTTATACATCGTATAAAATAAAGTTGTGTATAAAATAAAATATGCCTCAACGAAAGGAGATTGAGACGAAGTCCCATACCTCGTATCCGACTTGACCCGACCGTTATTTAATCTCCTGAATAATAAACTTGAGTTAATCTCTACTTTCTTATGAACCTTTTTCAAGTTCATTATTCCTTTTATACCATGTTATGAACATCATGTAATCATTTAAGTTAATAATGTTCATTTTGTCGGTATTTGGTTCTTAAGTCAAAAATAGACTTCTTACACTTACATGTTGTTAATTTGGTCAAAGGTTCATTATATCCAGAATTATATTAATGATTTGGATAACATATATATCATATATATTTATCATATACATGTATTTATAATATTACATCATATTTAGAGGTAAGAAATGAAATGCATCGTTCATGGAGACGGTAAGCCGTACATACGCATGAACGCTACTTCCATTTCTATTTCGTATTTCCTGGAATGGAATCATAATGATAAAAGAGTATATTATAATTCCAGTATAATAACATATATAATATCATTAACTTTATCCTTTACACATCCCACATATGGTATTAACGAATCAAATCACTTTCAGGGGGCGGTAGTCCGCACTTCCTAAAATGAAGATATCGTGTTTACCCATAATGGAAACCATAAAGGTATGCCCAAAAAAACAGAAGCTTAAGGAAAACATAAACATATTATATATCATATATAAAAATATTACATCATAATGGCCACCTTTGAAGGTGTTAAATGAGTATTGAACAATTATCGTTTCGGGAGGCAGAATTTCGCCATCCACGGAAACCGTATGTTCTTTAACCATTTGATGTAGTTGTGTGAGAGTGTAGCTCAAATAAATATTATAACAACATCCTTGTATATTTAATATACTGGTGTTGTTACAAAATAAGTAAATAAAAAGAGTTTATGGGGTTGGAGAAGCAAAATAAAACAAATGAACATGAGAGAATGAATTACCTTTAAAAGTGTAACTCCTTTTGATTTGAGCCTAAAGGCTTCCTTTGAAAGGATTCTTCCCAAAGGGAATCCTCTAGGATGAGGAGAGGGATGTGGAGGGAGTAAATGGGCAGGGTTTGGCCGATCCAAAGGCTTGAGGAGTGTGTGAAATGAGGTAGAGGTGGGGGCCTTTTATAAGAGGAGAGGAGGGGCACTTTTGGAAAGTAAAGAAATATTACTTTATTTGAAAATGTGTTTCGGTTTTAAAAGGTCCCACATTGATATAATTCGTGGATAAGGTGATAAGGGTTCAAAATCCACTCATCCAATTGGTTTTGGACATGTTTAGTTCATAGATTTTATATTATCTTTCCATTTTATTTAAATCGTCAAATAATGATGTCATCGCTGCATCATTATTATGTCATAAATAATTTAATTTATTTAATGTATAAAAATCATAAAAAAATACTATGATGTAGGAAATCGTTTTATATTTCCAATGACTATTTATAATAAAAAATCTGATCTTTATAACCCCATGTAAAAATTGTTTTCGTAAAACATCTCTTGTTTGTGTCATTTTTACTTTTACATTAAATAAAAAGTTATTTATGTCATTTCCCAACCAAAATGTCTCCATGGGGTCCCCAAGTTGACCCATGGCTTGTCTTGGTCGTCCATGACACAACCAATAAGGTTGTTACATGTTTCTTGGTCATTTCATATTATTAAAGCATTATTTATACCTTAAACTACACTAATTATCACTAATCGCGATTAAAAACTTAATAAGTTACTATTCACCAAAAAATTATTTTAATCTCATTGAACCAAATTTTACTTCTTAGTGACATCCATGTATGTCGAATTTTCAAAATTCAAAACACAATGATGGCAAAATTTCATTTAAATGGAAAATTAGTTTTTATAAGTACCACTTAGTGGTTTCACTATTCATTAAAAATTGAAGTTTTTCAGAAAATTACCAAAAATTCACCCTAAGCTATATTTGATATTCCGAATTCAAAAATGAAGTCTATTTTACAAAAGTCAAATCATATAAGTCACATTAATTAATTTAATGATTAATTCCCGCTGCCAGAGCAAATAGCGTGTTTTTACAAAACAATAAGTATCAAAAGATTGACACCAGTTTAAGTCTAATTTCAAAGTGAAATTGATTCCAATGAAAACCATTGGATAAAATGGTAAAAATATATTCTAATTTCACTTCAAAACCAATTCAAAACATAATCTAATCATATAAATAAACTAGATTAAAAAGAAGTTTTGATGTAAAATGCAGTATTTTTCACTATTCATTAAAAAATGAACATTGTCAGAAAAATACCAAAAATTCACACAAGGTAAATTTTGATGTCCCAATCATAAAGGATAAGTTTATTTTGGCAAACATAGTTTATAAAATTGTCAAAATATAGATTCAAAAATGGTTTTCCATCAAAAGGTAGTAAAACAATCTTTTAAGAATATTAGTGTATTCCATGCATAAGATTGTATTTATTTTCATTTTAAGCCTCTATAACACTATCTTAATCATTAATAGACATAGATAAAAATATCTATTATTCATTACTTACTTGGGATGTTACAGTAACGCCTTCCGTCTTCTGTGTGATTCCATACCCTTGGTACTAGTCACAACTCCGAGACCTATTGAAGGTGGGTCTCGGGGGTCATTATCTATCCTTAAACTTGAAGAAGGAAGGGTCTGGAAACCTTCTGTCCCTTCCCTCATATTGGTGAAGGCGGGTCGTGACAGGTTAACCTGAATGGAAATTCACAGTAAGGAATTATTGTCTCACTTTTCATTCTATGAGGTGTAATTTATTGTTGTCACCCTAATTTATTATATATATATGGTGTAAATAAATACACAATGAAATATAATATCATTAAACATATTATATGAATTTTATTTAGATGTTTCATTTGATTATTAACACTTTCATGTCTTTTGATTCATATGTAATGGATTTCATCTCAATTTCATTTCATTGAGGTCCATTCTATTGTTATACACCTAGTTTCTTTTATATGATAAATAAATTTAAATTGAAATTATATATAATGAAATAGTTTTAGTTCATAATATTTTATAATTTCATTTAATATTATTCAATCATGGGGTTTATCATTTAAAAATGTTTTATTGTATGGGATTCTTTTTATTTATTAAATATAATTTTCATCAGGACTAATCCTAATGATATTTCAATAGAATATCCATTATAAGATATTATATAAACATTTTTTAGTAATCCCTTTCATTTTTCTCTAGTTATTCATCCCCATTATCATGTATTAGAACCTTTATTCCACTCATTGGTATGAAAATAATTTTAGACAATGTTTGTAATAAATCCCAACATTATTTCTCTCTTTAGTCACAGATCTTGTTTTCTTACAAAAAATTTTTTTATTAAAATGTTTTAGAACATGATTTTAAAATTATTTGGTGAAGAAAAATTTACCCTTTTAACTTTTACTAATCTCTTATATTGAATATTCTTATCTCTTTCCAAATGAGGTAATTTCTATCCTTTTTTCATAAAAAAGGAATATTTTTTTCACCTTGTATGATATGTATGGATTTGTCCAGATTCATTTAATTTAAGAATCCTTCTAAATGTTTTTAAAAAAGTATTTTCAATTTAAAAAAAATCATAAGAAAAGGAAATTTTCCTCGAGAGTATTTTTAAAATCTATTCTTTTATTTCATACATGAAAACAACCCTATATTTTACTCTACATTGAGGTATATTTTATGGATACCATCCTTATTCATCATCTAGATGTTTTATGATTTTTGATTCTAAGGATACTATTCACATTCACTTTAATAATCTATTTGTTCGTCCCCATTAAATAGTAAATCTCATATAATCATTGAACATTGAATTCCCCCTATGTTATCCAATTCATTTATCATGGATATTACTATTTCCCAACCTATAAACCATTTTACATTCGTTGTCTACTTTGACATTTATTTGATTATTTGTTGATGTATTGATAAATCTGTACACTTTACTCAATAAGGATAATTTTTATGGATCATTATTTATTTGATATTTGAGTAATTATTTGGAAATTCAATACATTGGTTGGGGAAAGTTTTAAGAAATATCTTTGGGTTGGGGACTGGGGAAAGAATGACCCTCAATGCATCAGTAGTTTCACGGGATGAATTTGTTGCACAAATTGGAATGGTTAAACTGTATTTTGATGTAAAGGTATCAGGTCCCTATGAACCATGATGTCTAATAAATATGAATTCCACTTATTGAGAATTCAGTTATTATTTATCAATGATATTTTTCATCGATATATCTATGAATATAGATTATTTTTATTTATCTAGATGGAATGTATTTCTATTTATTACATGATCATATTCCTAATGTACATACTTTCTGTTTATTGGTTCTGTGGAATGTGTGTTCAATTATGTACCATTCCATATTGATTATTTTCATTGATTTATTATTGCATACTCTATACTTTTACCCTTACTAAGAATTTAAGATCATACTTATTAGGTATCATTCCCCATAAATATAAGAAGCGTACTTTGAATGAAATTCGGGAATATGATAGATGGATTAGAGTTAAACTCGAAACTATTTATTGGTTTAGAATAAATTTTTTTTGTAATTATTGTATCTTTTTGTTATGAAATACTAATTTATATATCCTTATTACCAAGACTAATAAACTGATCAGTCCATCGGGACTAGAATTCCATGTAATCATGATAATGTAATAGATAAAAGACACATGATTTTGGTGATCTGGGGCTGGGTCTCTATAGTTTCTATAAGAGGAATTTTAGTACCAACCATTACAATTTGATTTAGGATAACATAGTTTAGAGAAAATACCCCTATTATAGAGATCGATGATGTATAGATAAAATCCATATTTTTTTGGAAAATTTTAGATTATGTGAGTTTCCTATAAATACATCCCTATTTAGATAATACTAGTTTATGTGGTTTTGGGATAGATATACCTAGGAGTATCATCTTTGACAAGGTTTTCTTGGCTTGACTCGGGGTAACCTGGTACACTACAATAGGCCTTACTACTCACTTGGTTTGACACTCCTGGGGGATATGCACATGAGAATCAAATTTTCTATTAAAAACCAAAATGAAGGATTTCCATACATAATAAGTGACCTTTTTTAATCCTGAGGACATTTAGATTGATGATAAGGTGTCATGATTTTGAAATCCAACTAATGATATTATTCATTAACCATTTACATAGAAAGGAACTGTGTGAAAATAGTGTCAATGAGGAGTTTATGTATTGATGTTATATTGAAAATCATTGTTAAAATTCTAATTAGTGATAAACCCAATTTCAAATATGTCCACCATATTTATATTTAGAAGTTATATTAATATTGATTTATAAAAGGACAAAATGTACGTTGGGTGGCAACAAATCAAATATGGCATGGCTGTGGGACTTGAACCCATGACTGATGGATGATAAGGGTTTCATGTTAACCACTAACCTAAGAAATGTCCTTGTTAATTTATATTGTTTTAAGTTAAACAATTTAACAAATAAATATAAATGATGAACCATTAATAACACTTTTGAAGATTATAAATTAATATATTAACCATATTTATTTTTAAAGATAGTTAAATAAAAATTGTAATAGTTGTCCTTCTTTTATTTTCCTTACGACCCTTTAAAATTTTCCTTTTGTGATTTGGGCATTAAAAAGTAATTATTAGTAATAAATTTATGGTAGTTAAATAATGAATTAGAATTAGATTAGAGAACAAAAAAAAGTTATGATTGTTCATATGATATTGAAACTTATCAAGTATGAATATTTTATTATATTCTTGGTCAGTAAAATAATTACACATCATTAGGAAAATGACATCGAAATAAAAATGATGTCCTAATACATAAAGTTCTGTTGAACAAATGGATTTCTAAATAATCAATGATTTATGGATTTGAGGCCCTCAACTATCCATTGTCCTTTCAAATTTTTGTGATTTATGTTCTAATTCACTATTTATAAATATTTACACATTTCCTCTAATTATGTATCTTTACATTCAATTAATTTTCTCTTACATAGAAACCTATTTCCATGGTAGCATGTGTGAAACGCAATAGAAAGCGCATTAGGTAATGTAATACCAGGATAATTTATAATATATTTACTATTTAAAATAGATTCTATGTAATTAAATTCATGCAACAATTAGTTGTCTTAAATTACACTCAATGGGAACCTTCCTCTATAGCTTGTGTTACTCGAAAAAGTGACATTCTTCGATGGCTTTCTCTACACGCAATATGATGCCTTATCAAGAATCAATATGTAATTATAACATTATTATATAATATAATAATATATAAACTATCCATTAAGAATAGTATTCACTAAACTATAAAAATATATTATGTAGAATATTAAATCATTGTTTAAAAATAAATTTGAAATTAATATTAAAAAATTAATAATAAAAAGATATTTTTATAAAAAAATTTGTATTTTCAAAAACTTGTTTTATCCTAATGTATTAATTAAATTACAAATACTGTGTTATATTAATTTAATTAATATTTATGATTTTTTAAAAATTATTTTTTTATATTCATCCAACCGAATTTGTTAGCATTAGATTACAGAAAACCCAATATTTCACACTAAAACCTATATTTTTATTAAGGCCTAGTTAAATCCTTTTAATGGAGATCCAATTATAAATATAAATTTTGACACATTAATGAATCTTTTTATACATAATATAAAAATTATCTTAGAATGAATTGTTTTGATTTTTTCAAAGAAACTTCATTTTTTAAAGAATAGTGAATACTATTGTGTTTTAGTTAAAAACTACCTTTTAGTTTAAATAACTATTAATGTTAGATTATATTATAAATTTGTTTTAATGTAAAATTAGATTAATTATACATCTATTAAAAATATATAGGTTATTATAATAAATTTACCTTTTTTAATTGAATATAAAAACCTAATAATCTTTTGAACATATATCTACAAAAACTAGTCAAACTGTCTGTCTCCAAGATTAGCATTAATATTAATTTTGTTGCAAATGTGATTTTATTCTTGAAAATATTACATATACTGTAACATCCCAAGTAAATAGTGAACAAAACCTTTTTGTATTTATTAATATTTACGAATTAAATATTAATTTTACTTTAAAGGGGTTGTTATGTTCGATAGCGTACCCGATACACAAGGATGAGTTCCTTTGAAAACTTACGTTGCACACTAGTAATATAATAATATTATTTTAAATGGTTGTTAACATGTAGCCGTTTTATTGGCGGGAATGGATAGAAATAACTAAAACATGATTATATATGTTTTTAAATGTTTTTACATTTATCCAATAAAAGATAAAGGCTTAAAATACGGAAAGAATTCAATTTTAGGCATTTATACCCTAATTTTCACTAAAGGTTCACTTATCACCTTTTGATGGCGAACCATCATTAAATATAGTTCTGTTCACTCTTATAAATTATATTGGACCAAATATAACTCTTCTTTAGAATCGGGACATCAAATTTTACTTTGTGTAAATTTTTGGTATTTTTCCGATAAAGTTCATTTTTTAATGAATAGTGTAAAATGTTGTATTTTAATTCAAAACATCTTTTTAATCTAATTTATTTATATGATTAGATTATATTTTGAATTGGTTTTAAAGTTAAATTATAATATATTTTTACCATTAAATCCAATAGTGGTTGTTGAAATTAATTTCACTTTGAAATCAGACTTAAACTAGTGTCAATCTTTTGATACTTATTATTTCATAAAAACACGGTATTTGCTCTGACAGCGGGAATTAATTATTAAATTAATTAATGCAACTTATATGTTTTAAATTTTTTAAAATAGACTTCATTTTTGAATTCGTAATATCAAATATATCTTAGGGTGAAGTTTTGGTATTTTTTTGAAAAACTTCAATTTTTGATGAATAGTGAAACCACTAAGTGGTACTTATAAAAACTGATTTTTCGTTTAAATGAAATTTTACCACTTCTGTGTTTTTAATTTCAAAAATCCGAAATAAATGGTTGTTATTAAGAAGTAAAATGTGGTTCAATGAGATTAAAATATTTTTTTGGTGAATAGTAACTTTTAAGTTCTTAATCGTGATTAGAGGTAATTAGTGTAGTTTAAGGTAAAAATAATGTTTTAATAATATGAGATGAGCTTGAAACATGTCCTACCCTTATTGGATGTGTCATGGCCGATAAATACAAGCCATGGTTCAACTTGGGTACCCCATGGAGCCACTTTGGTTGGGAAATGACATAAATAACTTTTTATTTAATGTTAAAGTAAAAATGACACAAACATGAGATGTTTTACTAAAACAATTTTTACATGGGGTTATACAAGTCATAATTTTGACTATAAATATTCATTAGAAAGATAAAAATATTTCCTACATCATGATATTTTTTTATAATTTTTAGACATTAAATAAATTAAATTATTTATGACATCATGATGATGCAGCGATGACCTCATTATTTAACGATTTAAATAAAATGGAAAGATAATGTAAAATCTAAGACCTACACATGGCCAAAACCTATTGTATGGGTGTATTTCGAAACCTTATCACCTTATCCTAGAAACACATCAATTTGTGACCTCTTAAATCCGAAAAACATTTTAAAATAAAGTGACTTTTCTTTACCTTCCAAGAGTGTCTGTCCTCTCCTCTTATAAAAGACCCCCACCTCTACCTCCTTACCCACACTCCAAAAGCCTTTGGCTTGGCCAAACCCTGCCCATTTTGTCTCTACACTTCCCTCTATTACTCCTTGAAGCCTTGCGTTGGGCAAAAGTCTTACCAAGTAAGCCTTTGAGCTCAAACCAAAGGGAGTTACCCGATTTTAAGGTAATGTCTTCACTTGAGTCCGTTTGTTTTATTTTGCTTATCCAACCCCCTAAACTCTTTTTATTAATTTCTTTTGTAACAACTCCAGTATCATCAATATACTAGGATTTTTTTATAAGAATTATTCGATCTACACTTACACACACCTACATCTAATGGTTAAAGAACATACGATTTCCGTGGATGGTGAATTTCTGCTTCCCGAAACGATGATTGTTCAACATTCTTTTAACACCTTCAAAGGTGGACATTAAGATGAAACTATATTTATATATGATATATAATATGTTTATTTTTTCCTTAATCTTCTGTATTTTTCATTTTTTGAATACCTTTATGGTTTCCATTATGGGTAAACGCGATATCTTCATTTAAGGAAGTGCGGACTACCGCCCCATCAAAGTGATGTCATTCGTTAATGCCATATGTGGGACGTGTAAAGGATGGATTTAATGTTATTATATATGATGTTATACTGGAATTATAATATACCTCTATATCATTATTATTCCATTCCATAAAAATATGAAATAGAAATGAAAGTAGCGTTCATGCGTACGTACGGCTTACCGTCTCCATGAACGGTGCATTTCATCTCTTATCCCCAAATGTAATGTACTATTATAAGTACATGTATATAATGGATATATATTATCAATGATACATATAAATGATGAATATAATTCTGGAATTAAAATATACATACCTCTCATTTAGTTTTAATTCATTAATATGACAAACAAATGAAAGTAGCGTTCATGCGTACGTACGGCTTACCGTCTCCATGAACGGTGCATTTCATTTCTTACCTCTAAATGATTCTGTAATATTATAAATACATGTATATTATGGATATATATTATATATATGATATCCAAATCTGGAATGTCATTCTAGATATAAATAACCTTTGACCACACGAACAACATGTAATTGTAAGAAGTCCACTTTCGACTTAAGAACCAAATATCGACAAAACAAACATTATTAACTTAAATGGTTACATAATGTTTATAACATGGCAATAAGTGATATAAAAGGAATAATGAACTTGAAAAAGGTTCTTAAGAAAATATAAATTAACTCAAGTTTATTATTCTGGACGTTAAAGAACGATCGAGTCAAGTCGGACCCGAGGTAAGGGAACTTCTTAACCCAATTTATATTCTTTGGGTTAATCTCCTATTTTCAAATTATGTCATGATATTATTATGCCCTATATTGTATTTATACTTTATTTATGTGTACATATATTTAATACACATGATAGATCTATTTTATTTAAAAATGTTCTTGGTAAGGGACTTTGTCTCAATATCTTTTCATTGAGGCATATTTCGTTTTATACAAAACATTCTTTTATACGGTGTATAAACCCCTTTGACTTTTACTTTTATACAAAAGGAATCTTTTTCTACGAAGCATTTTACTAAATGACAAAAAGGAATGTTTTTTTACGTACACGGTGACAAAGACCTTTTCCGCCACCGCGAGTATTATTTGGTCTTTGTCTTCCTCAACAAGTCGTAATGTTTTTAAAATGAAATAAATACCATATACTCTTTTATGTATTTTTGTATTTAAAATGGTTTTTATAATGGATTTGTTATGTCAATATATTTGAGTGATATATTGTGATCAAAGTTAGGAAATGTTTTCTTTCCATTATATTTGTTTTATGTCTTATGATTTTTATAATGGTACTTGGACATTTGACGGGTGGTTACGTGATAAACCATATGACGGGTGGTTCCGTGAATACCAGGATGGGTGGTTACGTTATAACCTCTAATGCATTGGGTATGGAAGTTGGCCGTATGGCTATTCCATTAAGTATGTATGGAATTTGGCCGTATGGCTATTCCATTAAGTGGTATGTGTGGAAGTCAACTGTATGGTTATTCCACTTAAGTATGTTATGTCCCAAGTTACCTTTATATGTTATGTGATATTTTTATGGGTTTTATGGTAATACTTTGGTTACAAAAGGGTAAGTAATTATATTTTATTCAGTGAAGAGTTTTTAATACATCATGAAGGTGAAGGTATTACTTTGATAAAGTATACATGGTTTACTTGATGTTTGAAAAACTAACAGTTTTCATTCTTTGTGTATCCCTTACTGAGCTTTTTATGCTCACCCCAAATTTTTTTTGAAATGTTTTTCACAGGACTTAATGTGGAATAAGGTCAAGGACGGGATCAAGGGATATTCATGATATATAAAACATGGAACTAGACATGTCTCTTTTTAAGAGTTTTTTTTATTTTATGGAAACTTAGTAGAAGTGTCTACTTTTTAATCTTTTGAGATGTAATAGTTATGTTCTAATTCTCTAAAACTCTAAACCTGAAAAGATCCTCAATGTGAATTATACATTTAATTCAATATTAATTAAGGTTTAAGGTCGTGGCCTTATAGTTGGTATCAAAGGTCGGTTTAGATAACATTAGGAGCTAGAATTCTATTAAATGATTATCCAAAATTATTTTTTTGAAATGATATAGCATTTGAAGAATACCATGTTGCTTCATCTGAGACATGTTTGTTAAGAATGGTTTTTTATGGAGGAAACAGCAAAACTTTTCTGGGAAGGCATACATAGGGAAATGACCTTTCAAATCAGTATCCTGATATGGTCAGAATTAGAACTAAACAATTTGCTGCAGTGATGGCTCAGTTGACTCAGGTGAAAAATGTTGGTTGTTTTTATTAATGATATTTTGGTGTTTTATAAAAGTAAAGAGGAGAATTAAAGTCATTTAAGGGTTATTTTGCAAACCTTAAAAGAAAAGATTTTGTATGGGAAATTCAGAAAGTGTGAGTTTTTGTTGCAACAAATTTCTTTCCTGGGTCACATTGTTTCAAAATATGGCATAACTGTTGATCCTGCTAAAACAAAAGTTGTTGAAGAATGGCCGAGAACCACAAATGTAACTGAGATCCGTAGTTTCCTTGGTTTGGCAGGTTACTACCGAAGGTTTGTTGAAAATTTTTCACGGTTATCTAGTCCAATGACTAAGCTAACTCGTAAGGGTGTTAAGTTCATCTAGACAAAAGAAGGTGATGATTGTTTTCAGGAGTTGAAAAGAAGATTGGTGAATTCTCCAGTTTTGGCACTTCTTTCCAGGATTGGTGAGTTTGTTATATACAGTGATGCTTCGTTGAAGGGACTTGGTTGTGTCCTTATGCAGAATGATCAGGTAATTGCTTATGCTTCACGTCAGTTGAAAACTCATGAGGTAAATTACCCTACACATGATTTGGAATTAGCTGCTGTTGTTTTTTCTTTAAAAATTTGGAGTCATAATTTGTATGGAGTAAAGTGTGAAATATATACTGATCACAAAAGTTTAAAGTATATATTCACTCATAAATAATTGAACATGAGACAGAGGAGATGGTTGTAATTAATCAAGGATTATGATTGTACAATTCATTACCATCCGGTAAAAGCAAATAAAGTGGAAGATGCTTTGAGTCGAAAAAGTAATGCTTCATTAGCAATGTTGCATTTGGAACGTAATCCTTTGGTTATGGATTTGATGAACTTTGGCATAGAAGTTGTTGGTGAAGGAAGTTCTTATGTTTTGTTTCAGGTATCAGTGATATCTTCTCTATCAGACAGAATCAAGCAAGCATAGAAGCAAGACAGTGAGTTACAGGAAAAGGTAGATCTGGTTCAGAAAGGTAAGTTGCATGAATTCAACATTTATAGTGATTGTGTTTTGAGATTTGGGAAGAGATTGTGTGTGCCTTGTGATTCACAGTTGAAGAGAGAGTTGTTATGTGAAGCTCATAGTTCTCCATTTTCAGTTCATCCTGGCAGTACTAAGATGTATAGAGATCTGCGGGAGTATTACTGGTGGGATGGAATGAAAAGAGATATTGCTGATTTTACTGTGAAGTGTTTGACTTGTCAGCAGGTTAAAGCAGAGCGGCAGTTACTGAAAAGGATGCTTCAGCCTCTACCAGTGACAGAGTGGAAATGGGAGAATATATCCATGGACTTTGTTGTGGGATTACCGAAGACATCTCAAGGTAATAATGCAATCTGGGTTATTGTTGATCGCTTGACTAAATATGCTCATTTCCTTGCCATATGAGGTAATTTTTCCCTAGATCAACTTTCCCGTTTTTATCTTAAAGAGATAGTCAGGTTACATGGATTTCCTCTCTCCATTGTATCTGACCGTGATCCCAGGTTTACATCTAACTTTTGGAAAGGCCTTCAGAAGTCGTTGGGTATTGAATTAAAATTTAGTACAGCTTTTCATCTGCAATCAGATGGGCAGTCAGAACGAACAATTCAGACCTTGGAGGATATGCTACGAGCTTGTTCGATGGATTATCCAGGAATTTGGGACCAACATCTTTCTTTGGTTGAGTTTTCTTATAATAACAGTTTTCATTCCAGTATACAGATGGCACCATTTGAGGCATTATAAGGGAAGCGGTGTCGAACTCTAGCATTTTGGGATGAAGTGGGTGAAAGGAAGCTGATGGGACTAGAATTGGTAGAAGAGATGGTAGAAAAAGTTCAGTTGATTCAGAAACACATGAGAACAACTCAGAGCAGGCAAAAGAGTTATGCGGATAACCGGAGGAAGGATCTATCTTTCGAGGTAGGTGATCATGTTTTTCTCAAAGTCTCACCATGGAAAAGTGTGATGTGATTTGGTAAGAAAGGAAAGCTGAGTCCAAGGTTCATTGGACCATATGAAATTCTGGAGAAAGTTGGATCAGTTGCTTACTGAGTGGCTTTACCTCCGAGTTTATCTCAGGTACACAATGTTTTTCATGTTTCGATGTTGAGGAAGTATATTCCAGATTTATCTCATGTTTTGAGTCCAGAGGTAGTTCAGCTGGAGGAGAACCTATCTTATGAAGAACAACCAGTCCAGATTCTTGATCGAAGAGAGAAAGTGTTGCGAAATAAGGTAATCCACCAAGTAAAGGTTTTGTGGAAAAACCATATGGTCGAAGAGGCAACGTGGGAATCTGAAAATGCTATGAGGGATAAATACCCCCACTTATTTTGATAAGTGAATAAAATTACGAGGACGTAATTCCCAAAAGGGGGAAGGATGTAACATCCCAGGTAAATAATGAATAAAACATTTTCTTATTTATTAATATTTTCGAATTAAATATTAATTTTACTTTAAAGAGGTTGCTATGTTCGATAGCGTACCCGATACGCAACGATGAGTTCCTTTGAAAACTTACGTTGCACACTAGTAATATAATAATATTATTTTAAATGGTAGTTAACATGTAGCTGTTGTATTGGAGGGAATGGATAGAAATAACTAAAATATGATTATATATGTTTTTAAATGTTTTTACATTTATCCAATAAAAGATAAAGGCTTAAAATACGGAAAGAATTCAATTTTAGGCATTTATACCCAAATTTTCACTAAAGGTTCACTTATCGTCATTTGATGGAGAACCATCATTAAATATAGTTTTGTTCACTCTTATACATTCTATTGGACCAAATATAACTCTTATTTAGAATCGGGACATCAAAATTTACTTTGTGTAAATTTTTGGTATTTTTCCGATAAAGTTCATTTTTTAATGAATAGTGTAAAATGTTGTATTTTAATTCAAAACCCATTTTTAATCTAATTTAAATATATTATTATATTATCTTTTGAATTAGTTTTAAAGTGAAATTATATTATATTTTTACCATTAAATCCAATAGTGTTTGTTGGAATTAATTTCACTTTGAAATCGGACTTAAACTAGTGTCAATCTTTTGATACTTATTGTTTCATAAAAACACGCTATTTGCTCTGACAGCAGGAATTAATTATTAAATTAATTAATGAAACTTATATGTTTTAAATTTTTTAAAATGGACTTCATTTTTGAATTCGGAATATCAAATATAGCTTTGGGTGATGTTTTGGTATTTTTCTGAAAAACTTCAATTTTTGATGAATAGTGAAACCATTAAGTGGTACTTATAAAAACTGATTTTTCATTTAAATGAAATTTTACCACTTCTGTGTTTTTAATTTAAAAAATATGACATACATGGTTGTTATTAATAATTAAAATGTGGTTCAATGAGATTAAAATATTTTTCTGGTGAATAGTAACTTTTAAGTTCTTAATCGCGATTAGAGGTAATTAGTGTAGTTTAAGGTAAAAATAATGTTTTAATAATATGAGATGAGCTTGAAACATGTCCTAACCTTATTGTATGTGTCATGGACGACCAAGAAAAGCCATGTGTCAACTTGGGGACCCCATGGAGCCACTTTGGTTGGGAAATGACATAAATAACTTTTTATTTAATGTTAAAGTAAAAATGACACAAACATGAGATTTGTACTAAAACAATTTTTACATGGGGTTATACAAGTTAGAATTTTGACTATAAATATTAATTAGAAAGCTAAAAATATTTCCTACATCATGATATTTTTTTTATAATTTTTATACATTAAATAAATTAAATTATTTATGACATCATGATGATGCAGCGATGACCTCATTATTTAACGATTTAAATAAAATGGAAAGCTAATGTAAAATATAAGACCTAAACATGGCCAAAACCTATTGTATGGGTGGATTTAGAACCCTTATCACCTTATACTAGAAACACATCAATGTGGGACCTCTTAAATCTGAATAACATTTTAAAATAATGTGACTTTTCTTTACCTTCCAAGAGTGCCCCTCCTCTCCTCTTATAAAAGGCCCCCACCTCTACCTCCTTACCCACACTCCCAAAGCCTTTGGCTCGGCCAACCCCTGCCCATTTTGTCTCTCCACTTCCCTATATTACTCCATGAAGCCTCACTTTGGGCATAAGTCTTCCCAAGGAAGCCTTTGAGCTCAAACCAAAGGGAGTTACCCGATTTTAAGGTAATGTCTTCACTTGAGTCTGTTTGTTTTATTTTGCTTCTCCAACCCCCTAAACTCTTTTTATTCATTTCTTTTGTAACAACTACAGTATCATAAATATACTAGGATGTTTTTATAAGAAATATTCTATCTACACTTACACACACCTACATCTAATGGTTAAAGAACATACTGTTTCCGTGGATGGCGAATTTCTACCTCCCGAAACGATGATTGTTCAACATTCTTTTAACACCTTAAAAGGTGGACATTAAGATGACACTATATATATATATATTATATATAATATGTTTATGTTTTTCTTAAGTTTCTGTATTTTTCATTTTGGGCATACCTTTATGGTTTCCATTATGGGTAAACGCGATATCTTCATTTAAGGAAGTGCGGACTACCGCCCCCTCAAAGTGATGTGATTCATTAATGCCATATGTGGGATGTGTAAAGGATGGATTTAAAGTTATTATATATTATGTTATACTGGAATTATAATATACCTCTATATCATTATTATTCCATTCCATAAAAATATGAAATAGAAATGAAAGTAGCGTTCATGCGTACGTACGGCTTACCGTCTCCATGAACGGTGCATTTCATTTCTTATCCCCAAATGTAATGTACTATTATAAGTACATGTATATAATGGATATATATTATGAATGATACATATAAATGATGAATATAATTCTGGAATTAAAATATACGTACCTCTCATTTAGTTTTAATTCCATTAATATGACAAATAAATGAAAGTAGCGTTCATGCGTACGTACGGCTTACTGTCTCCATGAACGGTGCATTTCATTTATTACCTCTAAATGATTATGTAATATTATAAATACATGTATATGATGGATATATATGATATATATTATATCAAAATCAGGAATTTAATTCTGGATATAAAGAAATTTTGACCACACGAACAACATGTAATTGTAAGAAGTCCACTTTCGACTTAAGAACCAAATATCGACAAAACAAACATTATTAACTTAAATGGTTACATAATGTTTATAACATGGAAATAAGTGATATAAAAGGAATAATGAACTTGAAAAAGGTTCTTAAGAAAATATAAATTAACTCAAGTTTATTATTCAGGACGTTAAAGAACGATCGAGTCAAGTCAGACCCGAGGTAAGGGAACTTCTTAACCCAATTTCTATTCTTTAGGTTAATCTCCTATTTTCAAATTATGTCATGATATTATTATGTACTATCTTGTATTTATACTTTCTTTATGTGTACATATATTTAATACACATGATAGATCTATTTTATTTAAAAATTTTCTTGGTAAGGGACTTCATCTCAATCTCCTTTCCTTGAGGCATATTTCGTTTTATACAAAACTTTCTTTTATACGGTGTATAAACCACTTTGACTTTTACTTTTATACAAAAGGAATCTTTTTCTATGAAGCATTTTACTAAACGACAAAAAGGAATGTTTTTTTTACATACGCGGTGACAACGACCTTTTCTGCCACCGCGAGTATTATTTGGTCTTTGGCTTCCTCAACAAGTCGTAATGTTTTTAAAATGAAATAAATACCATATACTCTTTTATGTATTTTGGTATTGAAAATGGTTTTTATAATGGATTTGTTATGTCAATATATTTTAGTGATATATTGTGATCAAAGTTTGGAAATGTTTTCTTTCCATTATATTTGTTTTATGTCTTATGATTTTTATAATGGTACTTGGACATTTTACGGGTGGTTACGTAATAAACCATATGACGGGTGGTGCCGTGAATACCAGGACGGGTGGTTACGTTATAACCTCCAATTCATTGGGTATGGAAGTCGGTCGTATGGCTATTCCATTAAGTATGTATGGAAGTTGGCTGTATGGCTATTCCATTAAGTGATATGTGTGGAAGTCGACCGTATGGTTATTCTACTTAAGTATGTTATGTCCCAAGTTACCTTTATATGTTATGTGATCTTTTTATGGGTTTTATGGTAATCCTTTGGTTACAAAAGGGTAAGTAATGATATTTTATTCAGTGAAGATTTTTTACTACATCATGAAGGTGAAGGTATTACTTTGATAAAGTATACATGGTTTACTTGATGTTTGAAAAACTAATAGTTTTCATCCTTTGTGTATCCCTTACTGAGCTTTTTATGCTCACCCCAAAGTTTTTTTGAAATGTTTTTCACTGGACTTAAGGTGGAATAGGGTCAAGGACGGGATCAAGGGAAATTCATGATATATAAAACATGGAACTAGACATGTCTCTTTTTAAGAGTTTTTTTTTATTTTATGGAAACTTAGTAGAAGTGTCTACTTTGTAATCTTTTGAGATGTAATAGTTATGTTCTAATTCTCTGAAACTCTAAACCTGAAAAGATCCTCAATGTGAATTATTCATTTAATTCAATATTAAGTAAGGTTTAAGGCCCGGGCCTTATATATACAGTTGTAATAAAGATAATATATTTGTTCTTTTAAGATCAAATTTATTTTTGACAAAAATGATTACTGAATGAGATTAAAATTAATTATAGCTATTTATGTGTAATTATGATTAAAAATGGATTGAAACCCTAAGTTTATGGGACTAAATTACCTAGACACTTGTCTAACACCCATTACATGGAAATATTTCATCTATTAAACATCCATTCATGAGTTTTTGTTGTTATTTATACCTTTTTGTATGTAATAATAGGTGTACATGTGACTTCATTTCTAGAATATCAAGTGAGTCATTTTCCTTCCCAATAAAAGGCCACCACCACAATCCATTCCTCACACCTATCAAGCTTATTATGTATGGACAATATCTTCTCAAATGGAATCCCTAAATCACTTCCATCAAACTACAATTCTAACTTTTGGTAATAAAACATTCAATGGATTCCATTTGGTTTAAACCAAAAGAAGTTACCTGATTAAAAGGCAATGCCTTCTCTCAATATCAATAGTTTCATTTCCATTGTCTAACCCCTAAAATCTTCTTATTCTATTAATACATAAACAACATGTATCCTAAATATACTAGGATATTTTTAAACTATTTTTTAGTCCTATACATATACACACATTCATCTAATGGGAAGTGAACATACTGTTTCTGTTAATGGAAAATTATTTTCTCATGAAATAATGATGGTTCAATTCTCCATTATCACCTCTTATGCTAGGAATTAGGATGTAAAATCTATTTATATATGATATATATGTAATTTATAATGTTTTAACCTCCTTTAATTTTTATTTATATAATTCATTTATTCTTCCTAGTCTTAGAAAATACAATAATCTCGTTTGAGAATGTGTGGACTATCGCCCCCTCAAAGCGATGGGATTCGTTCGCACGAGACATGGAATGTATAAATGAAGGGACATAATTAAACATAAGTTAAATTCAAAACTTAAATAATATATGAATGATATAATTATATTTCTGTAAATATAATATATATATATATATATATATCAACTTTTTTATTACCCCTTCACACACATTATAAGAGATAATGTTGTTCGTGGACGTGTGGTCTACCGCCTCCTTGACATGATGTGAATCCTTTTACACAACATAATTATATATATAAGTATATATGATTAAATAATTTGGTATTTACTTTATAATTATCATTTTTGGTATATTTTAGTTACTTATCTAGCTTCCATAATGATCATTTTAAAATTGTAATGTTACTCATGTGTACGTACAGCTTACCATCTCCATGATTGTAACATATTCTGATTTTCATAATAATGCTTAATTATTAATTTTAAAACTGTAATTTATTTAAAAATATGATAATTATGTCATATTTATTATTCTGGAGATATTATAAAATGAACCATATGACCATAGTATACCCAAAATAGTTGTTTGGACACAAAAACTAAATCTGGTCAGAAACACCTGATGCGACCTTAATTGTTTGAGTAGTTGTACATAACATGGGTATATATAAAATAATATTAATTATAAACATGAAAAAGGTTCATAAAAAATTATAAATTTAACATAAGTTTAATATTCATGAATTTAATGGACGTTCACCCAAAAGGAAAAACAAGGTAATGAATTGTTGTCTCACTTATCTTTCCATGAGGCATAATTTATTGTTGTGCACCTAATTTATATTATATATATAGTGTAAATACTTCAAAATAGACATATAATATCAAAAAACATTTCATATTCATTTTATTTAGACGTTTCATTTTATTATTATCACTTTTGGGTCTTTTGATTCATATATAATGTATTTATTCTCAACTTTGTTTCATTGAGGTATAACCAATTGTTATGCACCTAGTTTCATGTATATGATTTTTTTTATTTCCATTGGAATTCTATATAATGAATTCATTTTCCCAACTGACAATTAATACTTTAATTTAATATTATTCTTCACATGTTTTCTGATTTAAAAATGTTTCCAAGTTGTATGGGACACTTTAAAATGTTTATATATATTTTTTCTCACGACTAATCCTAATTATTGTTCAATGGAATTCCCATTATAGGAAATTATATAACCATTATACACTAATACCTTTAAATATTATCTTTTAACTCAAGATCAATTTCATGTATTATTACCATTTTTTCACAACTTGGTACTCAATTTGTTATAGAAAATGTTTTTATGAAAACTTGACTTTATTTCTCTCATTAGTCAGATATCATGTTTTCTCCTAAAAACCATTTTTTTTAAATGATTTAAAAATTATTTTAAAAAGATTTAGTAAAGATAAATTTATATTTTGTTTCTTTTACCAATATTTTAGAAGTAATATTCTTGTCAGTTTCTAATTGATTCATTTTCTAACATTTTCTCATAAAAAAAAGGAATATTCTTTTTACCTCATATGATATAAATATATTTATCTACAATCATTTATTTGAACCCTCATTATCAATGTTTTTAAAAATATATTTTCAATAAAAAATATTTTCAAAATAAAAGGATATTTCCCTCAATAATATTTTCTAAAGATACTATTTTATTTCCTCAATGACACCAACCCTTTATTTTACTCTACTTTGGGTTATCTTGTATTGATTCAATCCTTATTCTTCCTCTGGATAATTTATGGTTTATTTGGCCTAGGATAGCATTAAAATTCACATCCATGACCTATTTGTTAGTCCCCTTGAAATATTCAATCTCCAATGATCATTGAACATTGAATTTCCCATAATATATCCATTTCATTAATCAAAGATATTATTATTTCCAAAACCACATACCATTTTATATATCGTGACTACATTGAAATCTATTTTATTATTTGGGGAAGTATTGGTAAATATATTTACTTTATTAAATATGGATATTTGGTAAGGATTATTATTTATTAGATATATGGTGAATGCTTTTGATATGCAATACAATTGTTGGGGAATGTTTAGGTAAAGATCTAAGGGTTGGGGAACATTGAATGAAATCCCCTAAATGCATCAGTAGTCTCATGGGATGAATTATTTGCATAAATTATAAAGGTTAAATTTTCTTTTGAGAGTATGGTATCATGTTCCTGGGAAATATTGAATCCCAAAAATAATAATTTCCTTTATTTAGAATTTAGTTATTATTTATCCAGGAGATTTTGTGTTGACATATATATGGAAACATTTAATTTTCAGTTATCTCGATGGAATGTATTTCCAGTTATTACCGTTCTATAATTATAATGTAATTTTTTTATTATTGATTAAGCGGTATGTGTGTTCACTTATATACCATTCCATATTGACTTTTCTCATTTATTCATTATTTGTTCTTCTATATTTTTTCCCATACTAATAATTTTAACTCTTCAATTTTTTGTATCTTTCCCTAATAATCTATGAAGCATACAATGAAAGAAATTCAGGAATATACTAGATGGATTAAAGTTATCCTCTATGCTATTAAGTTGTTTAGAAGAAAAAATGTTGTAATTAGAGTATCCATTTGTAATTAAATACTAATTTATCTAACTAGTTTACCAAAACTACTAAACTATTAATTATATTGTTGCATGAATTTAGTGTAATCATGATAATTTAATTGATATAAGACACCAATTAAGTGTTATCTAGGGTAGGGTCACTATAATATCTAATATTCTTTGAAAACATGGAAGATAAAAATGTGTTTGACTATATATTATAATATTAAAATTAACTTAAATTGAATATATGATAAAATTAATAACCAAATCCTTATTTTATACTTCCAACTCAGATAAAATGATTGAATAATCCTAGACATATCCCCTTATCTTCTTTGGTCGTATTTTCCCATGATGCTTTGGGTATTGGTTTCCATTATGCCCCATCACACTATAGTTGAAACACTAAATCACAATTGTTTATTTACTCCCATTTCATTCTCTATCATGATGACCATTTTATAAATAATTATAAAAAAATCCCACTAACTTTAATATATTTTATATATGATTATTTCTAAAATTAAAACATGGATGAAATTTCTTTTTTCACTTATTCTTCGTTGAAGAATTCCATTTCTCGGGGTCTCATTTGATTTTGATTTTCCAAATTTATATTTTACATGTATGATGTAGATACTTTCATATATATTTTTATGGAAAATAAATATATAACATTAAATGATGAATAATATAGATAGACCAACTCCCTTTTGATACTTTGATTAAGAACTTCAATGAAATGGTCAATACATCAATTTTTGTTTCATATATAATAAGTAGAACACATATATTACCATGTAATTATATTATCATACTCATCAATATATTATTCATCATTATTTAAACTTTATATATTTATCTTAATTTTGGTTTTTTTGAAACATGGGAAATATGTTTCCAATTATGTTTCTAAAAAGCATTCCATTACTTGAGTTATATTTCCCCTTCCTCCATATTAAATAGGATCAATAACCACCACCGACCAGAATTAAATTTAATATAATACATTGAAATTGTATCCTTTTCATTTTACTTACATCCCATGGAAATATATATATTCTTAAGAGAATTAATCTGTTTCTGGAATACAATTGGATTTCTATACCCACAAAAACACTGTGGATTATTTCACATAATAAAATGAAACATTAGAGAATCTTTCTATAGAAAATGTTTTTCCATCTCTAAATGGATATATTTCTTAAAATAATTAATATACTCTAATATATCCATTATTTTATCATTTACAATACCATCAATATTTTCCTCCTTACTAGGTAAATATCTACATTTGCAACAATTATTAAAACACTTCTTCCACCTAAGATCCATTTCTATAAAATGGAATATAATTCATTACCTCATATGTTTTTTTAATTTCAAATCATAATTTATAATTATAAATATTATGTAACACTTAATATTAATTAAATTTTAATAGTTTTTAATCTCATAATCATAATTATATTTTTAAGGATACTGTTATTTTCAAATTTTCATTATGATTTTTTAAATAAATTGTGAATTATCTTAGGACTATATCCAAGGAATTTCAAATTAGCTATGAATCATGGACCATTTCCATATAGAAGGTAATTATTTATTCTATCCCAATGTGACCATTTTGAGTAATTACCCCTAGGTTCCTATATTCTATAACCAAAACCACTTGTAATATCCATATGTGGATATCTTTCTATGAACAACTGTAAAATATCTTTCTTACAAAAACATTAGTTTTTTCTTCTATACATGTCCTCAATTTATATCATAGGTTTATTATCCTTAATTTATTTTTCCCTAATCTATTTCCCATGGCTTCTAATAAACATATTTGGATACCTAATTTATCATCCTCGATCCTAGTAACCAAAAATTGGCGTCTCCTTAAATATAGTGGCAAAGAAACAAGGGGACAAAATTTTTAAGTATTGATTAGTTAAGTATTTTTGGGGAACGATATGTAAACCTGATAACTATATAAAATATAAAATAATATAAAAATAATATTAAATGAGACATTTTTCATTTTTGACCTAATTGTAAAAAACAGTTCATCATATACTATGGAAGGTAAACAAAATGATGGCGATCTATAATTCATAGTATGGGTTAAAAAAATATGTGTTATCCTGAATTAATAAATCACAATAAATATAGATATTAAATAAATATAAATTTGGGTTATTTATTAATTAATATGAATATCAATACTCGATGAGTAAAAATGAATATGGTAAGGTCGATTACTGAAAACACATTCAATTTAATCAAAAATTTTATATTAAAATACACCCATAGAAAATATCATTTAAAAAATAAGTGATAATAATAATAAATCAATTATCAATGAATAGAATTTGTAATTATTGGTTTCTATGATCTCATTCATCAATAAAACCTATAATATCATGACCATCATCAATATAGTTTAAAAATAATTGAATAAAACCATATAATTTCTCCAAATGGTTTCATTCAAGAGACCTATCATTTCATCAATGAGAAAAATATAATTATTCCTCAAACATAATTTGATTTCCAATTAATTTATCACATACTGAATAATTTACATAATTCATCAAAAATATTCCTTATCATTAAATATCTATATTGAGTTAAGGATGAATGATTTTTCACTCTTCCCCAATTAATAAAATAACATTCAAAAAAACAATAAATAATAATGGAAAATGGTTTAAGAAATAATAATATCCATCATACAATAATATGAATTATTAAATACAAATTTTATTTACAATGAAAACATATGACAAGGAAGATATTTTTCCAATAAAAAGTTAACAATCACAAAAAAAAGTGAGATTATACTATACATTTTACGACATGAATATTTAAATGTCAAATAATTATAGATGAAATTATTGAAATGGAAACATTAAATAAAATTAATTATTAATAAATCTTGATATTAATTTTCAAATGGAATGTATATAACCAATATAAATGAAATTTAGTTCATAACATTACATTATGCTTTAATAAATGGAAATTGAGATGGTGTCCTGTACCATTAGATTTTTTCACACATGATCAACATAGTAAATGGTTAACATGTAATTTAGGTTGTTATATTCCATCACGATGAGGATCAATGGTTTCAAATTTAATGTATTTGGGCTTACTGAACTATAGTTTTCAACTTCATTAATGGTAATTCATGTGATATGGTCAATCATAGAAATTAAATAGGTACCATTAGTTGTTTATTCCATTACAGGAGAAAATGATAATAATTTTTGGGAGACATGGATCCAAGGAATATTTAAGGATGACATGTCTTCTTTGACCTATGTACCACTTCTGGAATCTAATTCATTCCTATTGATGAAATTGTAGCGTACTCCTGGATTAGAGATGATCATGCTCCATATCATTACTTTGTCATGAGTATGCTGGGAGACCATTTGAAATACACTATGATTATTATATATATTTTATGGATTGAAATATGTACTCATTTGGAGTTATTCTTGAGTATCAATTTGTGATAAGAAATATGATGGGGATAAAACATTTGGTTGTTTGTTGTTGTTATCCCTCACTGAAAACATTGAAACTTGGTAAACTTAATGAGAATAATTACTGGGAATTGGGAGTGGGTGATGGATTATATTTAAAATATTCCTCAGGAATGGTAATATTTTTATCATTCTACTCCTAATGTCTAAGGATAGATTGATCTAAAGCTATAAAAATTAGGAAATATTTTCACTTACATTATTACAGGGATTATCCAATGTTGGGAGTAGAATATCGGTCACCGGTTGGTGATACTCGTGTGAGAAGGTTCATAAGACTTTGATATTGGTCATTTAAATCACATATATGAATAGATAAATGATGTAATATACATATAAATATCTCAGTAATTGAAAATTACATTTTCAAAATACAAACATGGGGGAAGTATGATTGTCACCATTAGAATCAGAGTAGTTGATTATGATCTATTGTCTTCGATGATGTATGGACCAATGATTGGGAAATAGTATGTATACATAGATAAACATCAAACTTTCAGGTTAGATACATAAATGGAAGTTAGGTGTGAGATTCAATGAGCATATTTTATGAAATCATAGGGTGACATGGGTAAAAGGCATCAGGATCGGATTTTTTTTATGTGCTTACAATCAATTCCATGAGTTTTTATAATATATTCGGAAAAAGGAAGTTAGAATTTTTTTTCTCTTCAAGGTGATGCATGGATTCAGTGAGGGACAACATCAAGTATGTTTTTTGAAAGAGATGGGTGGACTCCTTGGGATGGCCAAGGCATTTCATAGAGAAGCTCATATGACCATGTTATGTGTGGTAAATTGGGATTCAAAAATATCAATCATATAAATGAATGGAGGTAGTATCCCCTTAAATTATGTGGTTTATAAAAATGATATTGTACTCGGAGAGTCAATAGGATACTAAGGGAATGTTTCTATAAGAAGTCTATGTAGTCATATTAACGTAGCTCAAAATAGGATGAATAAATCGAGAACCTATGATGGGAGTCACTATAGTTGGTTGATGAATGTTATAATGATATGATCATGTCAAGGGAAAAGAAGAGATCGAATAAGAATATTCTTAAATTTTCTACTTAAAATTTGATAGTTGTATTGATTATTATTGTCTTAGATACCATATGTTTTAAATGATTCTTGGGGGAGCATTGTGAATTTTAAAATAGAACGTACCTATTTAATTGATAACTTTTGGTCAGAGTAGTGAAGATGATTTTTCACCCATGGATTCATAGGGATGATATATTATAATGTGTGGAGTTTGTAATATCCTATGTATTGGGCCGATTGAAAATTTAATATATGTATATGAGATTATTGGTTTATTTGCAGGACCAAATATTAAATTGGGATTTGGAGTTGAATTACTATAGTTGAAACAATTAATGTTTTGTTTTTTATGGGGTTTAAATATAATATGGTGTATTGGTATTCATTATGAGTTTCAGAAACATCAGACTTCAAAAAATCTATTCCATGAAATAAATCCATAGGTTTTTAGTTGGAGAACGATTAGTATTACCTTTTCATCTTAAATGTGAATCCTTTTTCATTTAGGGACATGGTTTTTCTAAACATTTTGAAATGTCTTATAAAACTATGTGACTATGAGGGGGAGGTTCATGGGTTTTCATGCTATACACCTAAGGTCATAGGGCCATGTGAATCCTCAGTAATAATGTTCACATGGGGGTCAAATGGCTTGACACAGTTTTCATAACCAAGTATCCAATTATATGGGAAGGGGAGTTCATTTAGATAGTTTTAACACTTGGTTGGTTCATGCATCAATAAACCATATTGGAAAAAAAACAAGATCATTAATGGCGATGAAAATGACAATTTTTCCCTACCAACATTTTGTTTTCTTCTTCCATTATTATCTTAACATTCTTACCACAATAGCCACCCAGGACACCCTACTTCCTCCAATATTGGATTTCATGTTTCTCCCTCATCAAAACTCTGAATAAAATATCAATAGTATTGATTTATCACCATATGTTATTATAGTATTTTACCTTCTTATTTTACCCATTTCTTTTTTCTATAGAGGATATGATTCAAATCGAACTTGTATTCCCTATTTTTAGGGTGTAAGTTAATTTCACTGATTTATCTCAAAATAGGTCAATTTAATTGATTATAATTAATGAGTAGAGATTTCAAATAATTTGTTAGTTTGTCTATATTATTTAGCTATATTCATAGGTTTTTTATTCTATGTCATTATTGTGATACACACGAGACATCGTATGCATTTTTCATATATTTTGTAACTCCCTTAATTAAATTAAAAAAAAATAACCCCGTTTATTTCATTACCATTAAAAATTTATTGAGGTTGAGCAATCTAAATGTAAAACCCCTTAGGTGTGTCATATCATATACCCATTTATGAAAAATGGTCATAATTAACCAGACCACCATTAGGTGTGTTTAACTATAATTTTTAATGTGATGTGATTATTATGTACTAAAATAATTGTTGAACAATATGGAATTATACATGTCCATATTATAATTATATAAATGTAATCCATGAATAATATTTCCCTCTCATGTGAGATGATAAATGGTATTAAATGAATCATTGGAAATGTTGGATAAACCCCAAGGTCCTTGACCATTATTATGGACAACCCAAAATGAATAAATTATGGTGTATAATGCAATGCATAATCCCATATACCCCATTACGTCATGCACATGAATTTAAAAAATTTAATGACTATGATGAATAGTAGTCTGAAATTAAAATTCCCATAGCCTTTATGTTTTATTAACTCATAAAATGTTATATTATTATAATTGAATTTACAATCAAATTGAATTTTTTCCTTATCCATGATTTATGAATTTTCATAGATATTTTCCAAAAAATATTTTTAAATATTAATTTCAATTTGAATGTTATTTATAATTCATTGACTAATAGTAGGGTTCTGATACAAAATTTTATTGATAGGCTCATATGGAACATTGAGTAAATGAATTATGAATAATTATGTGATGCTGGATTTGAATCTCTCAATTTTTATATGGAATCATTGGACATGGATTTCTTTATTATTTGACATGGAATTTCATATAATTATTAAAATGATAGGAAATAAAATTATTCATAACTATTAAAGTAAATTAACATGACTTTCTTTATTATTATAAATTATGGTCCACTTAATCTGACATGATGATCCTCATGATAATTTATATTTAATCCTTGAACATTATGTTCCACGCCTCCTTGATTTATATTCAAGTATTGATATCCCCTATTAAAATGTTGAATCCTATATGATCATATTAACAAATATTGACTCCTTGGTCTCACTCTATGTGGTGCATGATCAACAATACATATAGAGGTCTGGGATTATAGCAATGGGTAAATTTTTTCAACATTTTTATTCATATTTATTGAAGCATCCATCAGTGGATGATGTTGATTTGGTTGGATTGGTGTTCTATGAGGAACCTAAGTGAGAAATGGTAAATATTTACATATAGCTTCCCTTATGATATACCTAAACACTACTTCACTTTATATTCATATAAGAGATATTAGTTAGACATTGTTGGTGGGTGCCTACAATATTTTTCACATTCCATATTTGGGATGAAATTAGTACCTAGGAATATCTCTTGAATGTTGGTTTGTCCTTGACATCTGCTTATTATGGTTGTTACATTATGGATATGACATGGAATGAGAGTGGTGGACGATCATGTACCGAGGATTCATTTCATAGTGATATAATTCATTTATTGTTTTTCATTATATCTTCATTTCTAGTCTCTGTTGTATGTATCTGTTCAATGTTATCTTCCAGGTATATTTAGTCGTAGAAAGTTCATGGATAAAGGTTATGTTATGATTTGACCATATTACTATGAGTTTTTAGCTATTTTAACATTATACTATGTTTCATTTATTTTATTAAAAATCTATATATTTTTACTAATCTAGAGGTTATAGTATCACCACTGAACAATCATTACACAATCGCTACTAGTCGTCAGCCTCTATCATACAGGAAGAGACATTAAGAAAACATAACCCACTCGGTCATCCTATTTTTGAGTGACCAAAGACATGGACATTAAAATATATAATTTAAATGACATATTCCAATACAATATTTTTTCAATGAATTGTTAATTTAATTTAAATGTATGGGTTGATGCATTGATGTTGTAAACATGCACGAGAAAATAAGAAACAACTTATAATCATTGGTGATGATATTCCAAAATTTTATAATATATTTCAATAAATATTTATAATTCATATATATAAATATGTATAAATAATATTACTTGATAGGTATGTTATATAGTTATAATTTTTTTGACGAAATTTTTGGGTGAAATCAACTAACCAAGAATCCAAGGTAAGGGTATCCTTTCCTCAATTTCCAATTTAATGTGAAATTGTATTTCTTACATTAATATACCTTTCAATCCTTATATGGTCATATAATTTTACTATATTATATATTATATCCACCTATTCCATTTGGAAATTATTTCATACCATATATAACAACATCAATGAAAGAATTTGAAAATAAATACATTTCCTTGGTAGGAATAACACATATTTCTTCAAATGGATATCTTCTTCAATCCCAATATTATTCATATTGAATTTACTTCATTAATGCAATAAAAATATTTTATGTAATTTATTTTTTCCATATTTTAATTAATTCCTAGAGACATTCGAAATGGTAGACAATGAAATATGCAGTGAACTATAAAATAGAGACATTTTAGTAGGCAATACCAAGGAAATGGGTATGTGTTTATAGATTGGAATTATGGATCTCGTCATCCTAAAAAGACAAGTTGTGCTTCTATTGTGTAGTTAGGGACATCTAACATGAGATTAATTGACCTTTAATTTTACTAATAGAGAGATAGTGGATGATCATCCTAGGAAGAAACATTGGTATGATCGTGAAGGTATTTTAGTTTGTGGAAATTGAAGTGGAGCTGGGAATGCGATTGGAGGTGTAAGATTGTTTTACTTCTTACCAACAACACCCCCTTGTGGTCGATGCTATGCTCAGTGAGCTGCGTAATGTGGTTGATGAAAGATGCAAGATGTTATGTCTTACTACCTAGATAAAGGATATAGTGATCTAGGATACTCATACTTTTATATTACATATTTTTATATTATTAATAAAAACAATACACAAATACCACTAGAATGGCATTCCCTTATCATCATCATTATAATTTTATTATTAGGCTAAAAGGCTACAAGAAAATAGAACAGTCAGGGCCTATGAAGGACGAAAGTAATACAATCCAAGGGAATCATCCCGAATCAAGTTCACCCCCTAAGGTTTGAGTAATAAAATATCATAAAGGCAGCTAAATAGGGTATCAGGAGTAGCCAGGGAGGCCAAATAGTCCGCCACTTTGTTCCCCTCCCGCCAAGTGTGGGTGACCAAAATTTTGTCTCTTAGGAGGGCCTTACATTGCCGAATGATGTAAGATATTGACCAGGGGACGGAGCCTTTACCATGTAAAGAATCATGGATAATCATAGAATCGGTCTCCACCTAGGAAATAGAAATGTCATGTTCCCTGCAGATGGAAAAACCTGAAAGAACAGCTCTAGCCTCCGCCCGAACAGATTTCCACTCCCAAAGTGAGCTGTGAATGCCAAGACGACACTTCCCCTAGCATCACGAACCACCCCACTGCCACGCATGTCCCCCAGGACACAGGACCCATCTGTGTTGAGCTTGAGGCAGACTCAGGAGGAACCCATCAAACCCAAAGCCCCCTGAAAATAAAGGGAAGAACTGCAGCCACAGGGACACCCAAAAAACGAATGGACGGAGCCTCCTTCCAGTTACCAAAATGGAAAATCAGCTCAACCATCATGTACCAAACTCTTCCCATGATGGACCTACCAGTGTAACTAATCCCCTCGAACCTGGCTCAGTTCCTGGCTTGCTATAAGCAATAGCATCCCACGTTAAAGATTAAGGAGTGTGACATCTTTTCCACCTCTGAACCTTCGGACCCATGAAACCAGTGATCCAGGAACACATCAATGTTGTCCACTTTTGAAGAGTAATCTGTAAACACCCCAAAGGTACTCCAAACCATGTGCGCCCAAGCCTCTTCAAAAAAAATATGGCTCGTGTTGTCTTCTTTTCTATCCAAACAACACTAAAAACAGGAGGCCATGGAGATACCTATGCATTTGACGTTCGAATCAGACGTTACCGCATTGTTCAGAATTCTCCAGGAGAGAAAGTTGAGTTGTCAGGGATTTCTTTTCACCAGATGATCTCATTCCATCTGTTATACTGATCCTGAGAGACGGTCGTCCTACGAGAGTCCTTCGAATTAAATTTTCCTGAGACAGATGGAGTAAAAACGCACCTATCCTGCTCTAAGGTGATGAGAATAGAGTCAAACAGTTCCTACTGATATGTATTCAAAACTGATCTAAAAAACGCTGGATAGAGGATCGATTCCTTGAAGGAGATCATAGGATTAGGACACCCAGGAAAGGCAAGCGTGTTACCCGACCAGTTATGAAACTAGTAAAGTATGTTTCCTTCACCGATGATCCATTGCAAATGAGGAAGGAGGTTCGAAATGATACTACACACAGAGGACCATAGGGAAAACCCATTTGCAGAAGGAGAATCAGAACTTGTTCGGAACTTTTGGGACATAAGTATCCCCCACAAGGTACGCTCCTCGATAATCTCCCAGGCAAGCCTTGCATGCATGAACTGGATTGAGGCCGCCAAACAATTTACATTGATCCCTCCCTCGTGAACTGGCCTCTCCATCTTCCCCCATGAGACCCAATGTATGTTCCCCTTCGAATGGGCATCCCATATGAAATGATCATAGAGCCTATCAATGGATTGAATGACACCCTATGGCACAGTAGAGGCGGCAAGATCATGCACTGGAATTGCCGACAGAACGTTGTTGACAAGAGATATGTGGCCACCAAAGGATAGGAAGTGATTTTTCCAGTTGAGAATACGGCCCGTGATTTTGTGCATGACTCTGTCGAAGTCCCTGATACAGAGACTGCCTAGAGAAACAGGGGTGCCAAGATACTCCATGGGTAAGACTCCATGCTGCATGTTCAAGCTGATACTCAGATCACGTACTCTACTTTCATGGCATGAATCAGAAACATAAAAGTTTCTCTTCTCTCTGTTAATGATCTGGCCACTCCAATTGCAATATTACTCTAATAATTTGTTAAAGCCTTGAATAGATCTCTTCCTCGCATTCATGAAAATAACTGTATCATCAGCAAACATCAAGTGTGACGTGGAATGGAGCCTAAAGTTCCTACGAAAGGGAAGGATGACCCCATTGGAAATACCATTGTTGATCAACCTACTAAGGGTATCTTGCATGAGAATAAAGATACTCGAAGAAAGAGGTTCACCTTGCCATAGACCTCGGGCGGCCTTGAAAAAGTCGTGAGTACGCCCCATGAACGAAACATCCATCCATGAGGATCTAACACATCTGAAGATGAGGTAGGAGGCCCAAGAAGAAAAAACCCATTGTTGTAAGGACCCTGTTGATAAAACCCCACTCCATCCTATTGTACGCCTTGATCATGTCCAACTTAATGACCATGTTGGAACCCCGAGATTTGAAGTTGAGATATTTCAGCATTTCCTACGCCAGCGCCATCGCACCCTGAATGGAACGTTCCTTCACAAACCCATGTTGCTCCATGGAAATCCACCTGGGAAGAAGTCTGGACAACGGCCTGTTGAGGACAGATGACAATATTTTATAAGGGAAATTGCACATGCTTATAGGACGGTAATGGTGGAGAGAAGAAGGATCTTTGATCTTTGTAAGAAGCACGAGAGTCGTAGCCGAGGAAACCCGAGTAAGGCCACCCCCGTGGAAGAAGTCCTGGATGGCGTGTATGATATCACTCCTAATAACCTCCCAAGAGCCCCTGTAAAATGATCTAGTGAACCCATCAGGACCTACTACACTCTCTGGATCTAGGCTTAGCATGGCCTCATGAATCTCCTCCTCCGCAAGAATACCTTTCAGCAGGTTGTTGTCCTGGGCAGACACGAGTCTAGGAATCCCCTCCCATAACGAGCCTTCCCCAGAGGGATACTCTTGGGCCATGGACTCAGATGGACTTGCAAGAAGATCCTTAAAATGAGAAAGAGCCAATCCCCCGACCACCTCTCTATCATCTGTAAAAGATCCATCCACCAGAGCCATGTTTTGTTTGATATCACGTCTCCTCTCCCGAATGCATGCGTGGAAAAAAGAGGTATTCTTGTCCCCTTCCTTGAGCCATTTGACCTGTGAAATTTCCCTTGCCTTTTGCTCCTGCGAAAGAACCGTGACCGCCATGTTGTTTCTTTTCTCCACAAGTGCTCCAAAAACAGAGTCATCCTAGAACTCCTCAAGTTTAGCCTCAAGCCGATCGACTTTAAGCTTGACCGCATCCAACTCCTGATCCAAAGAAGGGAGAGACTGAGCCCATATTTGAAGTTCTTGTTTGAGGCGCCTTCACTTGGAATGAAAATCCAGCCAAGAGTGGCCCTGAGACGGTTCGGCCCAGATGTTCCTAACCAGCCGATGATAGTCAGGGATACTCGACCACTAGCTAGAGAAGTGGAACCTCTCCTGCGAAACCTCCCTCCCGCACAAGGATAACAAGAGCGGGGAGTGATCAGATATGCTACGAGTCAAGTGGGCCACCTTTGAGTTTGAAAACAAGGAAATGGTTGGACGTTGGCGATGCAACGGTCGAGTCTACTCCATCTTCGACTGTCACCATTGCGGTTATTGCACCAAGTAAAGGGGTCTCCTGAATAGCCTAAGTCTGAAAACCCTTTGCCAGCCATGAACTGAGTGAAGGACATGCTAGCCCTTCTCGAAAAGTCCCCACAACCCTTCTTCTCCTATAGGAGGGAAACAATGTTAAACCCCCCCTCCACCACTCAGGGCTGGTCACCAGGATCGAAAGCATTCAACTCGGACCACAAAACTTCCCTTCTCTGAGCATCGCAACTTCCGTAGAAAAAGGAGGCAAAAAGAGAGTCCCCACCAAACATAATTTTCGTAGTGATATGTTGGTCTCCCGCAAGGACCAAGTCGACAGTAACGTCCCTATGCCAGAAAATCCATATGTGTTTGTTGATTGGATTCGCATGCATGGAAGCATGCATTTTCACCTTATGAGTGAACTCGAAAATCTTTGTAGGGGCCTGTTTGTGTTCGAAGATCACTGTCATTTTGGCTTTCTGTCTTTTAGATTCTGAGGATATGAAATCAGTTTTCACCCTTGCCCCAACTCCTCGGGTATTCCAGATGAGAATTGGAATCATTACAACAAGGGAGGCCCGGCTTTGTCCCCAGGCACTATGGTCTCTTCCAAGAGTATTGAAGGACATTCCCTAATCCAGCATCTTCTTTAACATCAACCCGGTACGCACCCCCGGACTCATATTGGAGAGATCAGAGGATTTTGAGAGGAGCCTAGAAGAGGACTTAGGGGATTTTCACCTCACCTCGCAGGGTGGAAACCCTGCCTAGGGACCCAGTTCCACTGGCACCCGAACTCCATACGTAACAGAGGACAAAGCACTGGCACTAGGAACCAAGGAAGATGGCTTTACGGGAGCCCAGTCACTGAAGGCTTTGCAAAATCTGCATGGTCCCCTGGGACTAGGGCGAGAATCCAATGAAAGGAGGCCAAGTCCCTGAACCCCATCAACCTTGGCCCGAGCGCATGGTGACAAGCTGGAGACAACAAGGAAATGGGCCAGAAAGAAGCAGCCAGGGCCCTCGAGGAGGACTGCAAGAAGAATTCCAACAACGCCCCTGCGAGCAGCAACTGAGAAGAATCCCACGACCGTTAAAGAGACACCAAATAACCCGACCACTTGCCACTCGGCTTGGGGGAAACCAGAGCCAGAAAAGGGAGCACCTCCGAGCCAGGGGATGGAGAAACAGACTACAGCAGAGGACAGGCCACTAGGCCGAGGGAAGGAGAGCCAGACGTCAGGCATGCGAGAGAGGGCATGCATCGGGAGGGAGAAACCAGAGAAAGGGAGGCATCTGAGGGTGTGGGTTGAACCGAGGCAGAATCAGACCCCTCGCAAGGCTAAGAGAGCGGAGCGCCAGGCATTGAGCCACTGGCACAAAAGAGGGGGTCACCAAGGCGATGTTTCCTGCAGCTCAGGGCCGAATGACCCTGGAGGAGACAAGACGAGTAGAACCTCGGAAACACCGGGTAAACAATGTCCTGGGACCAGTCTGCAAAATCCTACACCTTTATAAAGAGCTTCTCTGGGATTGGCATAGAGATATCAAGATCAAAGTAGATCCGAGCCACCAGAGTTTCCTCCTCGCGGCGGGTGCGCTCATCCGCACAGTGAAAACCCCCCAAAGAATCACCAATGGCCCTGAGGAAGGTTCCATTATGGAAAGGAAGAGGGAGCCCTTGAAGGTTGATCCAAACCGTGGCCCGCGAGCTTTCTTTCCCTCTATGCACCTCCATAGACCAGTGCGAAAGATTGAAATTCCATCGACCCATCACCCGAGGGGATTTGCACCAAGCCTGAACGAAATCCGCCTAAGAGGCGAGGACCAGACAGAACAACTTCTGATGAATCACCGAGATGCGAGCCGCCGCTTGCAAACCCCAGGAGGCCATGAACCGCTTGAAATACGAGAGGGGAAGAATCCCCGCACCAAACCTCGCCACAAGATTTCATTTCAAACCAACCGAAGCAGCGGTGAACGCAGAGGCAGGGGAAACCATCGACAGGCAAGAACCCTCCCTCAACACCGAATGAGAAAACTGATCGATTTCCTGGAAACAAGGGAGAGAAACGCTAGAGGCCTCCCCGCACAGAGCCTCCTTGAAGGACACCACCGGGCGGCGCTGACGAGGCCCCGAGCCCGGATTGAAAGTTTCCAGAGCCAAGGCCGCCGAAGGGACAGGGGCGGAAGAAGCAACGGTCAGAAAAGATTCAAAATCCACGAGTGCGTAGGGTGCGTTCTTTGAGGAGGCCATCTCTAATCACAATCCATAATGGCCTTATACACAAATAGATACCTGATTAATGTAAACATTTAATGTATTTGGAGACTATTTACAACAGTTTCTATCTTGGTGAATGATATTAAACATATTCCATAATAATAATCCCTTTTAGATCTCATCACAAACATTACATACAAAATAAAATTCATCATTACATGGGGAAATGACATATTAGAAAGGGTGATCATAGATTCTCTATAATGGTTATAAAGTGATATATCAATGATCCCATAAGTATGAAAATAGAATAAGTGCATGAGAACATGATAATAACAATTTAAAACCATACACTACAAAATGAATATCATAATCTAGAGGCCTTTAATTAATCATGGTAGTTTATATAGCATGAATCACAATAGAATCAATGAACATAAGAAATTATAGTATAATATTGGCATAAGGCTTTGTGTTATGACACAAACATAATAATATAAAATCATTGACATAATAGCACAAATCATGTCCAAAACCTATAAAGAATTTTATTTGTTGATACACATCTTAGGAAATACACACCACCATCCCTATTAGTATAACATTCCTTATAGTTGTATGAGTTCCATCCTATACCCATCATACTAGTCAATGTTCACTCCCAAGACCAGCATTCCAGACAAAGGCCCTTACTGTACCATGTTCACACCCTATTCCATTTTAATCTATCACATGAGATATAAATAATTACCTATTAAATTGAATGGATACATAGGTCACATCGATCTTTTGTGATAACGTGACCACCATCCTTGGTTATAACATAACATACTTTCTTGTTTATAACATATTCAGTATCATAAAATGAGAACCATAAAATGTGTTCCACAAGATCATAAAAAATTAATCATATCAAAACCCATAAATTAAATAGGGTTTTAAGCATTTCTTCATATCATAATATGTGAAAATATGATAGGATTCAAGATAATCTCAACATTTAATGATAATATAGCCCACGAAACAAATCAAGGTTTCTAAAATTTAAATCATGGTGTAAACCATGGATTAGGTGAAGATTTCTGAAAAATCATGAATTAAAAAATATAAATCATTCAGTGAAAAAATTAGAATGGAATCCTATAATCATATCTTCTATAATAAATTGTTAAATTCATCATATATCAAATTAGGTGGGAGAGGATTTTTAAAAGATGACATGAAACATTTCATAAGAAAAATAATTATTCCTTCAAAAGCACTTTTTAAAACATAAATACTTTTCAAAAGTAAATTTATTTTCAAATAAGTTTCAAAGAATAATATTTAATCATTTTATAATCATTTCAATAATTTTTCATGAAATTTTAATTTTTTCTTTGACAAAAGTTTTTAAAGAATCCGAAATTTTCAAAATAATTTTCATTTTGAAATCATTATTTTAAATTTAATAATTTCCCAAATATTAAAGGAAAATTATAATTACAAAATTAACCTAAAATAATATATGGTAATCTTGAAATCATTGTTTGGTCAAGACAATGTAAAATATTATTCATGTCATGTTTTCTTAAAATAATCATTCATTTCACATTTACGATAAAATCTAAATGGGTATTGATTCGAAAATGACATGAATATTCCATTTAAAATATTTTCAAAAAAATATAACATGTGTAGAACTAATATTAGTAAATGATTAATGAATGTTAAAATCATTTTTTTCAATTATTTTAGATAACATATTTTTTCATAAAAATGGGTTTCTGACTGTATTGATAAATAATGTTTGATTTTCATATAAACATTCAATAAATAATTTTACGCACCAAAGAGTGTAAAATTTGTAAAATTACATGAATATATCATGAATACCTAGAATAAATGATAATTATGATTTCCATGATAGAATAATATTGAGATGTTATTATCATAATCAAATTCATAAACAATCCTAATAATAGATGAGATTGTAACATAATATATTTACAGCATTGATATCATTAAATAATAATCACCATGAATTGTTACCATTAAATTAAACATAAAATATAATGGGAATAAATTAATTAATCATATTAAATTACAAATTGTCTATATAAACACATTATAGAATAATATAGGTTCATAAATGAATCTATCTCATAGAAACAAATATAGAAACAAATCCAATACAGCTTTGTTAACATTTAAACTATAAACCACATAAACGATTGATCTTAAAAAGGATATGTAAATATAAATAATTTTATTTATAAGAAATATAAATGATATTCATGGTATTTATATATATCACTTAATTGAAACATGTGGTGAACCTGGAATTTGTATCAAAAAAAATAAATGTGAGATGTAAATATTTTGGCATAATTTTTTCCCTCAATCATACTCATTTAAACATCCATTATAATAAATAGAATATTATTATACATATATTATAAGACCATATTCATATATATAATAACATATCATATTTTCTTATTACCTTATATTGCCTTTATATTAATTGTTCTATGTCAATGTCAAGTTTCAGGAAAGAACACCTTTATTTTTCATGTGTTTATTGACAAATTATATATTTACCACTTACCATGATCATGGTTTATCATTTACACTGTTTTAAATAGTATATAAATATAATATATACTAAATATATATGAATTTATAGAAATTTATGAAATCAGGTGAATGAAAATGAAATACGTTTTTATTGAGATGTTAGGGTGTATATACTCATGAATATTGTTTCCATTTTATTATCAGACTGAACGAATGAAAAGTAAATTATATATATTTTCATTTGAGAATATTTTATTACATAATATATAAAAAATATATTTAATTAAGTGTGTATAATTGATATAATTTAACATGTGCACAAATTTGAAATAAACTATTCCTTGAAAATTAAATTAAATAAAAATGGAGTATTCAATTTAAGTTCATTATTTTCACTATTCATCCAGAATTAATATTTACATAAAAATAAAAATTATTCAACATATTCTAATTAGGATAAGATGATTTAAAAATTGAATTATTTGGTAAAATAAAATTTAATAAATTGGTAAAAATAATATTAATAATACTTGTCCAAACAGGACTAAAGTGAAACTTAGGAAAATATGATTTTATGTGTAAAACGAGATTAATTCTTATATATTGATTAGGAAACACATAATATGATCATTATATTAAGAAAATAATATATAAATTTAATTAATATCATTCACCAAATGTGATTTTGTTGTCTTTTTGATTAAAAACAAATTCATGCATATAAACATTGTTATTTAGAAATAGATTTCATTTAAATATGAAGGTTTTTTATTTTCATTTCAAATTAATTGGTAACCAACGAATGTTTAAAACATATCTTTATATTATAGTTAATATCGTTCTTACTATCTAGTATAATGACTATATTTATACTATTACATTAAATAATAATATATCAATATTCTGTTATGTTTCCTTTAAACATAGTTTTTCATGTAACACTTGTTCTAATTAGTGTAGCATGTAATGAATGCTAAGCTTTGTGTTGTGTGTATCACATGGTGAAATTAGTTTTAAAAATGAATGGAAATATCAAGAATATTAAACTCTATTGAAAAAATTATTTCACATAATCATGGTGTGTTACATTCTACTCCCTTAATATTAATTCCTCCCTCAAAATTCATCTCAATCAAAAGTCATTTACCAATTAAAAAATCCTTCATAGAAGCACACATCTTACAAATGAATTATAAAACATTCCATAAAAATGGAATGTCGTAATCATAAGTAATACCTTATAAAACTCATAACATGAACTCTAGATATGAGAACATTAGTGGGAAGCTAATATTTGGTTGTGAATGTGATGTATAAACATTTATAGGTAGTTTTATAAATCACTGATCAGAAGAAAGTGGTTGATTTAATGAAAGTTATTAACCACAAAACCATAAAAAAAAAAGAGGAATATAAAATTTCTTTTATATCATAATAAATTTTAATAAGATGACAAAATTATATTCCAAGATTCTTTTCCTAATGTTGAATATTTTTCAAAATAGCATATAATTACTAGATTTCATTACAGTTCATAAGAATAATCACTCCCTTTGGTTGTGCCCTGATAAATTTCCAATTCATATCTTACTCCATGAAATGAATATATATTTTTATGCCTGAATAACTAAAAGATCAAAATATACATAAATATAATGATAATTCATTCAACCTATAATTATTTTTTATCACAATAATACTGTTCTAACTAGATATGAATAAATATTCATATGGGGATTTAATAAATTAATATATAAAGACACTTCCAATGTTTTAATTAATCCATTTCATTAATGTTATTCTTCTTAACCATTCAAAAAATATTATAGTGCAACAATTTATAAATAAGGTTAATAAATTTCCAATATTATCTTATAATTAATCACCCAAACAACATAAAATATCTCAAATTGTTAAAAACCAATCATGGGATTACATTCATCATGTATTCTCATAAAACCTTATTTACAATAGAACATCAATGAACACATGTATTCTTTCTCATTCCAGGAATAAAACCTAATATTATTTAATATATATCATAGAACAGAAAATGTTGTAAACATTATCAATGTAACATAACACCACTACATCAAAAAATCATTTATAAGATATTAGTTCATCAATACTATCTCATATACATTATACAAATCAATCGACTCATTATCCAAGCTAAACTCCATTTTCATAACATCATGGAAATTTTAAGGGCAACCATCCTATAATCAAAACAACACATTTTTATGGAATCACTATTTAATTCCATAAATATCATTGAAAATACTATATAAAATTAAAAATGGAAAATATATACCAAGAAATACTTATATATTCCATGATTCATTTAAATAATAATTGAAATATAATAAATATGTACATAATTCACCACACATCCTTCCCAAACCATTAACCATTATCCGTCAACCAATCTATATTATATATTTCCATTAATATTATACTTTTAGTCTATTAATCATCATAAATGTACAGTTACTCATAAATTTTATTATTTTTATCATGAAGTTACCCTTTAAGAAATTGATTAACATAATGATCTTACATTCCATGTTTTTCAGCACTCAACTGTGAATGATATCATAGGGGGACCACTATTCCCAAGCATTTCATTAACCAAAATTTTCATAATCAATTTATATTTACTTGTGTTTTGTATTTCATCCACAATCATAACATCTACATATTATTCTAAGACATCTGTATGGGTGTTTCTTGCCACATACTCGACACCATGGAAATTAAATCACCATTTCACCACTATTTCCACTACCCAAACACGTAGTAAACTTTGTCATTTTCATATTTGTAGATTATAAGATTTGTTTAATGTAAACATTTTAAATCATGTTAAATGAAATCTAATTAGTTATAAACACAATGTTCTTCACTTCGGTCATCTTACCATTTTTTTTGCTCATCAATAAATTTTCAGCCACATTCAATGAAAACCCAATTCCTGTTGGTTTCTAATATTTTATAATACCAATAAAAATAGTATAAGAAACCATATTCACTAGGGAAATCCATATATTAATTAAAAAAACATACAAGATGCTAAAAACATTAAACATTATTATTAATTTATGACACTGTAGGTTTATACCAATTCATTCATATTCATCATCATTATAAATCATTGATAATATTTCATAATGAGATTGATAATTTATAAAGAATATCACGTAGGAGTGTATAATTATGTGTATAATAGGACTTGATTTCATGCACCGGTTCTCGACCAAGCAAAGCATAATAATGTGTTTTCATTATTATTACCCCTAGTTAAATTTTTTCCAAATACGCATACACATGTAGTATCTAATTAGGGATAATATTTCTTAGAACCCATTTTTTACATACTTTACCAAAATTGAATGATATTTTCTTATTCATTGACCAATGTGTAAGCTTATACATATAAATTTCATTAAGTATTTTAGTATGGTTTTATCTTCCTAGTTTCTAAAGGATAATTAAATATTTCTTATGTTGCAGACTATAGTGACCCAAATATCTCATAACTATATATCATAACACATAATTTCTTTCTTAAACGCATCAGACAAACCAAAACCCCCTTTTTTAACTTTTTTATCTTCTAAAAAAATAGGTTCAATAAAAATATCAATGAAACATGATTAACCCATGAAAACAATAAGTTCAATAAAAATATATTTGAATAACGATATACCCTTGGAATGTAAAAAGGTTCCATAACCACCTATTTGAAACATTAATAACCATAGAAGAGAAATAGGTTTCATAAAAATAATTTTGAAACCTGATTAAAACATTGAAAAGAATTAGTTATATAACAATAACATTGAAGCATAATTAACCCAATGAATGGTAATGGGTTCCATAACAATCTCATTGAAACATGATTAACCCATAAAAATGAAATGTATTCCATAAAAATATATTTGTATAATGAATAAACCATGAAAAAGAAATGGGTTTGAAAACATTTTCTTCGAAATATGATTAAATAATAGAAAATGAATGGGTAAAATGAAAATCTCTTTGAAAAATGTGTTAACCATGGATTGGGAATGGGTTCCATAATAATTTATTTGAAAAATTATTAACCTATACAAATGAAATAGGTCCCATAACAATTGCATTGAATCATGAATAACCCATGAAAATGAAAAAGGTTCAATAAAATCTCATTAAAACCTGGTTAACCCATTTAAATGAAATTGTATATTTAAAAATATCATTAAAACAAGAGTATCCCATGTAAAATAGATAGATAAAATAAAAATATCATTGAAACATATATAACCCATGGAATCAAAATAAATTAAATAAAGATATCATTAAGAAATAGTCACACAACAGAATAAAAATTAATTTCACTAAAATATCATTCCTATATAATCATTAATTTGAAAAGAAATGGGTTTCACCATAATCTATTTAGGATATAATCAAACAGTGAAAACAAATGGGTTTTAGAGAAATTTCTTTATTAATTAATCAACCTATGGAAAAGAAATAGGTTTCACAATAATCACTTTCAATTAGATATAATCCATCCAAATATTGATTGAGGATGGTATAAATAAAAAATATCCCCGGTGTAGGATAAGAAACAAAAAATTTTATTGAAGTTGATGAATGTAAATGAACATACAAGGCAATTAAGTAAAAATTGGGGAAAATAATCATTAAACATTTCAATACATCCCATACCACATTAAAAAAATTTACTCATTAACCCATATAAGAGAATAACATTAAATAAAACATAGTATATCATGATAATAATTCTATTCTTTACATAACATGTCAATAGTGATAAATATACACCTCATAGATGTAAATATGTTTATATCATAACAAAAGTCACTAAGAAGGGAAACTGAGACAATAATCCATTTACACTTTTGAATATTTGAAAATGTAAACCCCTTGAATGTATTATCATTAAATGAAACATAGCATATCATAGAAAAAAAATTATATTCCAAATATAACTTGTCCAAGGGTCTATACATTCACCTTATTAATGAATAAATTTTTTATAACATCAACATATGCCTTAATGAAAGGTGATTGAGGTGAAGTCCCTTATTTAATGCATGGATTTTCAATCATGAGATCTATAAAAGAATAATCTCTTCTGAAACATTTAATATCATGAAATTAATGACCTAAATGATATAACATGTCACAAATAAGTAGATACACCATATAAATGTTTTTAGGTACATAATAAAAATTAATTCTCACTATAATGTAAATTGAGACGAAACCCCATTCAAATATACAAGCATCTAACTACGAAACCCCCCAAAGTAATTATTATCATTTGAAATATTTATATATCATTAATATAGTATAATTAATGATATAATATACCAAAATGGGTAGTTTATACACCACCAAAAATAAATAAGTTTTGATTATGATGTTTGCCTCATGGAAGTATAAGTCAGAGAATAATCCCTTATATTGAGTCTAATTTTCATGATTGTCGTCTATATTCCCGAATAATAAACACATGTTAATTATCTAATTTCTTAAAAACGTTATTCATGTTTATAAATACTTTTATTTCAAAACTAAAATGTTATATACAATTTCAAAATTAATAAAACATCTCCATGATAATAATAAAAACCTAATTATAATATTTATACAAGAATTATACAATTAAAACTGATCATGAATGAGGGTTATGAAAAATTAACTATTTTTCAATCATTGAGTTAGTAGGCCATATATACACATGACTAATGTTCTTGTTTTACAATATTATTGAAAAAATTAAAGTAACATATACCATTATTGAATGATAATTATGTCAAAAATACCATATTATTTAAAAATATATACATATGGGTATAATTATTTTGATGTAATATTAATCAAATCAGGTCAAGGAGTTTGTAGTCCACAGGTCCACAAAATACATTGTCACTTTTTCTGTGTGTGAAAGGGCCATAATGATAATGATATATTATATTTCTACAAATGAAATGATTTTATGAATATCATATAGTTGTTATTTTTTCACATATGGTTTATTAAACCCACCCTTAAATAATTCCATGTAATGTGTGGTCGTATCACATCACATTGAGGATGTGGTAGTCTACATGTCCAGAAATGATGTTATCAAATTTAATCAAAAGTTCATCAAAAATGTATTTGTTATATAAATGTTATAGAAGTATGTTGAAAAAATAAATATATTATAGAAAATAAAAAGACAATATTTCTATCTTAATTCTCAACCATGAGAGGTGGAAATGGAAAAATTAATTGCATTGTTTCACAAGGAAGTAGTTCGGAGTACAGAAGAATGGTAAGATCAATACCCATTTGGTGAGAGTGTTTGTAGTGTAGGTCTAACCCAAAAAATAACAACATAATAAAATATTTTATATATAAATATTAATATATAAGCATGTAATATTAATTATTTAATGGGTGGAGGGTGAAATAAAATATAAATACATGTTGAAGAATGTTACCCCTTTTTTTGGTAACTCATTTTTTTTAACAAAATGGAATCCTAGGATTGATTATTGGAAAATTTGAAGACTATAGGTTGAGAGGAGGGACATTGGGAGAAAATCTGGGTAGTGGATGGATGAGGAAATTTTATTTAGAGGTGTGATGAAGTGGGGAGGATACGATAATTTTTTTAGATTGGCGGGTAACTGAAATTCTTATAAATATAAAAAGGTAACTACTATTGGGAGGTATCGTTTAAATAATGCACATACCAAATTAAAAATAATGAAGTAGATGGGAATTATCTTCAAGAAATAATTATACCACAAAAAAATAAGATCATGTTTATTAAATTTTCTATAGCCATAATGTTTTCTCATTTTTTCATTTTGGTTTTTCGTTTAGGTACCTGGATTTATAGCCCATGCAATTCATCAATTAATAATACTATATAGTGAGAATAAATATAAAATGTATCCCCACAAAATTTAAAAATGGAATCTAATTTTTAAAATAATGATTACATATTTTATTGATATTAATATTCACATAAACACATTTAACACACAAAAACAGTTCATTAAACTTAATAGTGAAAACAAAACTTTTTCAATTTATTGGTCAATATTTAGATTATAAAAGATAAATTGGTCCATAAAGAGACCATATTTTATATATATTTACATTCAAAAATAAATTTTAAAAATATTGTATTTTTAGAAAATTTTATATTTTCAAATATATTAACATTTATCATAGAACGTCATTAATGTCAATTCTGAATTTATTAACATAATTTCAATTTAAAAAATATGATTTAAATATTGGAATTAAAAAATATTAATTTAATAACACTATAAAATGACATATTATTCTTCAAAAATAAGGCACACTAATAACTCATTTAATTATCATTATGTTTTATATTTTTATTATTATTTATTTTATTTTATTACTAACTTAATAATCACTCTCTTGGTGTTTCTCAAGAATTTAATGTAATTATATCTTATATAAAATTAACGTTTAATTTTCATGATAAATATAATCCTTTAGATCTCAAAAAAATTATATAGAAAAATCTTTTTATCTTTTCCAAACACCAATTCATTATAAAAATTAAACGAATGGGAAATACATATTTTATTTTTTTCTTTACTTAACTTATTATATGGATAACATTCCTAATAATGAGTCCCAGTAACTTATAAAATTATAACCCAAGATGGGATATGATCTAAATATTGTTAAAAAATGTATTTTGGAATGGTGTCAATATAAATTAGACTATTTAGATTTAATTATAACCACAAATTAACCACATTTATGCCTTAATCTCTATATTTAATTTTAATTACATTCCCTTTTTTTGGAAAAACACTATGATGAAACTATTAGACATATTAAGTTATGACGAATAAAATTTTTTAATCCATTTTTTTCAGAATTACAATCACTTACATGGAAGAAATTAATTTATTATTATTCCCAGAGATGGGATGAAAAAATTGGATTTTTAAATTAAAAAGGTATAAAAGATTGTTATCTCTATATATCTAAATTCAATGTGAATTTTTTTTAAAAGATATAAATTTTTTTAAATTATATAATAATGATATTATAATAATTTATATAAAATATAAAAAATTTATCTATATCAATAAATTTGATGAAAATTCAGTTTTGAACTAAAATTCTGTATCAGTTACTATTCATCAAATTATGAATATTCTCAAAAAAAATAACAAAAAATAACTCAAAGAAAATATTGATATTAATGATCAAAAAATAATTTTTATTATTTCATATAAATATCATAGATTTTTCAAAATTATTTTTTAAATCATGTATTCCATTAAATGGCGGACATACTGCAATATTAAATAATATTATTAAAACTATATTATTATTTGGTATAACTCATTATTTCATGTAAAATAAGTTATCAATGAAACTCAATACTATTTTAAATGAAAGATAAATATGACTTTTTGTATAATGAAAGAAAAAAATTGCATTATGTGTAACGTAATCTATCAAAAAAATTTAATTTTATATGAAAGAAGATATTTCATAAAATATCTAGATGTTACAAGAATAATATCATATCTAGTTCCCCCAGTCAAATGATATCTCCATTTTATTATCATTCATTAAGAGAATATGAACATGGGGGGTAATGCGCCTATAGAGCAACATACCTTTATAATTCTTGAAATCCATAAAGTACAATAAAATTGATTATTCTTCATTAATGTATAGCTCACCCAAAAAATGTATGATAGAACATACATGAATATCATCAGTTGAGACGCATTATAGACTCATTTATCATTGTCCAACTATGGTTGTATGTCTATGTATCACATAACCTCACCAATCGTGACCTGAATTTGAAATAGATTTATCAAATAAAATGATAACATTTCTGAAAAAAAGTGTATACACTGTAATGGAGGAAACATAGGAAACCAATGATCTCCCTTGATTAACTCCAATGTCCTCCATTGTTAGTTCACTTATAACATATATTTGAATTGAACACCACTCATCTATTTCTATATGATCTTCACCTCCACTATCATCATTAAAAAATACCCCATACCCTTAAGTGATGATTCTCCCAAATCTATTAAATTCTGTGGTAACCTTCAAGGTCCCCCATTATAGGCCTCAAAAAGAATCATACCAATTGTAGTGTTATAGTTATTTTTTATGAAAACTCCACCAATTCTAGGTGAAAATATCAAATTTATCTAATGTTTATCGTGAAAGCCTACAACATATCCTCTATGAAATTAGTTTCCATCTCCTATTTGGTGTTTATATTATATTACAATACCATTCTCATTCACAACTGGGTCTTGAAATCCTCCTATAAACCCTACCATGACCAATATATTAAGAGATATTCACATGTTGAGAAAATTACCAAGGGACCAATATGATGAAAGATGACATTTTTCATCCTCCATAATCATATTATTTCCACTAAACACTTATAAAAAATATAGTGCAGATGTAACAACATAGAAATTAAACCAATAAGCACTAAAAATATAATAATAATATATCTCTATTTGCGGAAACCCCGTCTTTATTTCCATGAATATACCATTCCACATGTATTATATTACCTCAAGGTTCATGTATAAACCAAACATAAGATGAATCCAGGCCTTGAACTATTTACTAGTGAATCATTAATAGATAAACATTGCAATATTCCTTTTCATAAAAATAAAATAAAACCATTGTTAAATGTACTGATACATCATTTCCACTCCACAATTTACCACTAAGGTAGTTGTATGGTACTCTCTCAGCAACTCCTCTTGAATCATTAATGGTGCATAAATCCTCTATAGTATGAGGCTAACAATATCCTCACCATAATAGAATACATTAAAAGTATATCCTAGGAAATATAGACTTGAAATTAGTCACATTCGGTATATAAAAGTGTTTATTCCCACCCCATCTATAAAACAAGTGGAGTCACAACCATAAATTGGTCAAATGATTATCTTACATTAACCATTGAGGATAAATGGTATGAGTCCAACATAACTTATGCATAACATAAAAACTAATATTATAATTTCCTATATAGATATTCTATCACCATTATCACATTCCCAAAAAAATATAATATGATGATATGATTTTCATAATATAACTTCATCAATTGCCTCTACCCTTTGTAAAAATATCATTATGTGATGAAGTACCAATGAATTTTTTTCATTTGAATAGAAAATAGACCTCCCACTAAAAATGTAGTGTTGAAAATCCAATTGGGTGGACATTTAATCTTCCTTCTCCAATTGATAGATGAAATTGATCTTCAAATGTGTTCATAAAATCCAAGACCCATCATCCATCACTATCCACCTATACATCAACACTCACCAATTAATATATACAATGGTACCATATAAAATAATGTAATGAGCCCTATATTATTGAATTAAAATAAATTGGTGTTCTCTTCATCCTCTAATAAAATTTCTCAGAAATGTTTTGTAGTTTATTAATTTTGACAAAAGGATACACCTTTTGGTCCAAGGAATTAAATAGACTCACAATCCTACAGATATATAGATAAAATATCTGGTTATAACCTCCAAACCCATGAAATATCAACACTATCATGACACTATATAAATACCCTAACTATATAATCCCATAGCTTGTGGATATATTATCACATTTTCACTAGATAAAATTAATCACACCACAAAAGAATAAATAGTTTTTTTGTATTAAAGAACTAGAATTAAATAATATCAGCATATTAAATTGGAAATAATATTAATATAAAACACACTCTTTATCCTATATGTAATTTCTAATATAATTATTCATATCATATGGAAAATAAAAAAAATAATTGTGAGATCTCATATGTTCTGTACGGTAATGTATACAAGAGAATCTAAATAGGCATGACAAATACAAAAAGAATAAATAATGGGAAAAATAATGTTGTATAAATAATAACATTTACTATAAACTCATCAATGGATATCATAAAATAATAATCACATGGACATCAATACTTTATTCCATTTTGATTAAATATATAATGTCAGACTTATGAAACATATTTTCAAGGCCATGACCATGATATTTGAAATCATCTTTGAGGCCATTTTCCTGTTCATATAAAAAATTTGTATGGACTTGGAAAATAAACAATCAATATATCCTCATGAGACCTAAAAATTAGTCAAGGGTCTTTGGAACTCCCAACCCATTACATACAATCTCCAATGCATTATATATATGACTAAAAAATTCTACATAATCAACATGACATAAAAAATCCCTATAACTCATTTTGGAAGAACAATTCTTACAATATATTAGTAATTTCCCATGGGAAATTGATAATATCCTATAAAATTAAATAAGTTGAAGGTTATCATTATAGTACATAATCAACATAATATTTAGTAATGTTTTCTGAAATATATAAAATTTATAAGTGATATTAATGGAATATTTCTTGAGGAAGATAACCTTTTACTATGAAAATATTTTTTTTTGAAATCATAATATATCACACATATTAAAGAAATAACATTGAATTATAATAACATTATAAACATATATTTTAATCCTAAAATAATTGATCAGCCTGGATGGTGGAAAATTCCTCTCATTCCATAAAATTTAAAAAACATTTCTATCAAAATATTGAAAAAATATTAAAATATACCTTTTTAAAAAAATGACAAAAAGATTCATTTTATAGAATTTTTTAAAAAGAAACATGGGTAAAATTACTTTATAAAATCATTGAATAATTTTTAAAACATTATTTATATGTTTTATTGAAAATATATACATTGATAATAAATGATTTCTAACTGAAGACACATATAAATTCAACATTTCGTTAAAAATCTGTAAAAAAAATTCAAAAAATTTGTGGAATTTATACTGCTAATGAAATATTCCATTAAAAAATAGATTATAATTAAATAGATTCATTTTAATATATAAATATAAAAAATTTCTAAAATGGGATACTTAAATGAGCCCAATCCTAAATAATGGTGAGATTGTGAGATATACCATTATAATAGGTTCAATTTCATTCATACAATTAAGAATATCATATATAATAAATATATATTTATCATACATCTTTTAAAAAACAAAATCCTAGATATAATACCAAATATTATTTAATTAAAAAAATTATCACCAATTTATTAATAATAATTAGGTAAAATCAATGTTCGGTGTAATAACTAGATCATTTTTCAAGTATGTTTTTGTTTAGTACATTTATCCATTTTACTTTTATCATGGTCAAATCATATCATGAATTTTAGTCATGATATGAATATCATAAATAATCATTATATATTTTTTTAGATTAATATATAATGTAAACAGATATAAAAATGAATTACACTATTCTGGAGGACGGTAGCACGTATGTATGCATGAATATTTTTTCCATGTATTGAATGATAGAATGATGAAAGTGAAATGTTAATTATCATTTACTGAACCATTATAGTATCATAAAAAAAATTTATATTCATAAAATAAATCCTTATTACCATCCATGTTAAATAGAAATGAGAAAAAAATCACATCCCATCTTGGATGTGGTGTTCCACACGTACACAAGAGCATTGTTATTATATTCAAATCGAATGGAAGGTAAGAAGGAAGATATGATAATATAATTATAGGGGTATAATATTCCCTATGTATAATATATAAAATTTTTACCCATCATAATAATAATTGATGAAATATAGAGAGGTATAATGAACTGTATCATTTCATAGATATTGTAAGAGGAACACATGTAGGAGAAATACTGTTACTTCATATTTGAAGGGAAATAGGGTGGATACTTGTGATTTAATAACCATAACTACAATTTAGTATATTTATGGTATTCATGATTTAATTTATTGGAAAATAACATAGATATAAATGATGTTAAGAAGATTGAGAATGAAAGTGATAAGTTAAGGTGATTACATATCCTTTGAATGAAACCTCTAAATCTACTCTTAATATTCCTAGGGTTTTTATTTTTGGATTATAACTACCTATAAAATTTTTATAAGGAACATGATATGAGATACTTTTTTCAAATTTATGTGAACATATAAGATTCAATTTGTTGTAAATAAATGAGGGTGTATGAGCCATTTTTCAACTGAGGTAAGGGTAACTTTATATTTTTTTTAAATATTAAAATAAAATAAATTCATTCCCACGCACAAATCATCCAAATATATAAGGATTTTATCCTATTGTATGATATGATTGAAATATAATCAACTAGTAAAATTTGAACATTTTAATTCTGTTCTTCATACGATATGTTTTGGTTTAACCCCATAATTAAACTAATTTAACATTAAGCATGGTAATGTATTCATCATTCCTAAAGGATTAAAATTTTTAATATATAGTTCATATCATCTTGTAAATGGTCAATAGATTACATTTTAAACTATATATTATGAACATTTTCCTCTTACGATGTTGTCGTGATTTTTAAATAATGTATTAATATATTAATTTTTTAAATTTACACTATTGTCAATTTTGACATTATTTAGATCATTTTAAATGAAATACATCGTGAAAATGTTTAATTTTGAATCTATTTCATTTAAAAGTAACTAGTATGTTTAATTAAACTTCAAAATTCAAGTAAAAAAATCTCCCAAATCATATAACATGAAATATTTTTAATATCATTTATTTTATAAATATATTAATTAAATAAATATTTTACTTTGGTTGAAAAATAATTAAAGGTAATTATGTAATAAATAAAAATTATAAATAAATTGTTATCAATAATATAATTTAATTATGAAAAAATTGAAAATTATATTTGTTCATACATTCTTTTTTTCCAATGTGGACACATAATAGATATTTAAAACATATTGTGTTCCATTATGTTTCATTCTTTGACTTAAATATTACAATAGTCATTTAATTGAATAATTTCCATTAATCATATAAATTTAGATCTTAAGGGGATAATGGTTTATTTATATTCATCAAATAATAATTAAAATGAAATATTATAAACAAATTTCTTATTTTTATAATTGATTAACCATATTTACCCTTTAGTAATGTGATAAATTTTACCACGATCGATGACCATGTTGATAAAAAACGGGACTATTTTAATAATTAGAATTTCGTTAATCCAAATATGGAATAAAATTTTCATGATTAAATTTAATTATCTTATAGACATTTATTTTAATAAAACTGGGCAAAATGCGATTACAATTGTTTTTTAGACAAATATAGTTTTTAAGAATAAAAAAAGATTTAATAAAATTCTTAGGCTAATAAATCTCTAGATGAATTCTTAAAAGGTTTATTGAATATATAATATTTAAATTTTATTAAATCTATTCACTAATTGTGATAAATTTAAATAATTAGTTTAAGAAAATAATGTCTTTTTTTAGTTTTTTTAGAAAAATAATTAATTTATATTATTTTTTATACATATTGATAAATAATGAATTTATTTCATAAGTGTATAAATATTTTACATTTCATTGTTTTTTTATTACACATCATAAATACTAATTTTAACAAATTGGTCCTAATGTTTATATAATTACATTTTGATAATAGATCATAGTTCTTTTAATCTTTTTGTTTCAGTCAATAGAAGATATTAACGATATTATATTTTTTTATAAAAATAAATATACAATAAAATCATGGAGATTTAAATTATTCCATCCATTAATAAATTTCATCGTAAAAATTCCCATAAAATAACCTCATGAATATATTTTTGATGTTATTCTTCATAATTTCCTATGGTCCACTTGTCACATATTCTAAAATTTGAATTCTCTAAAGCACCATTAAAGGAGGAGTCATTCAATTCTTAAAAACATGTCATATATAGTGTATTATTTGGATAGTCTCTTCATAGTAAGAAAAAATAGGTTCCAATTATGTTTCATCATAAGTTAGAAATTGAATCTGTTCTGGAATGTAATTCTTTTATAATGAGATATGGAACCAATCATGTCCTTTGTAAGTTCAATGATGTCATGACCCGTCCCTCAGGGCTCGTACCATGACTTGGACATGCCCACCTCCAATAGGTTGTGGGCTAGCGACTAGCACTGAGAATCCATATCCCTCAAATTGGTGGAATTTTACTATGTACCTAAACACATGCACCCAATTTATAGGAAAAAATATCTGAACTAAAAACAATAAGTAAACAAGCATGAATAACTATATTTTACCCATAACAGAGTATGTATGTACACAAACTAAAAAGTAAATGTATAAGGACCCGGCCTTAAACATTACATAATATTGAATTAAATGAATAATTCACAGTGAGGATCTTTTCAGGTTTAGAGTTTTAGAGATTTAGGCCATAACTATTACATTACAACATGAATATTACAAGTAGACACTATTACTCAGTACCCATTTTTTCATAATATAAAAACTCTTAAAAAGAAACATGTCTAGTTCTATGTTTTAGATAGCATGGATTTTCCTTGATCCCATCCTTAACCCTATTCATATTTAAGTCCTGTGGAAAACATTTCAAAAACTTGGGATGATCATAAAAGGCTCAGTAAGGGTTATAAAATACTGAATGAAAACATTTTTTTCATAAATACATACCAAACATTAAATCTTTTACTTACCTCATGAAATCATAAGATTTATGAAAGACACATAGAAATCATAAATCATAAAGGTAACTTGCAGCATCCATACCATACTTACATTGTAGCTATCACAGCTACATAGGGAGTTACTTTGGAATACCCATCACAGTATATTCCCTAAATCTCTTAGGAGAAACATTCACGTTTACCTCCGTCACGTTACCCAATGCATTGGAGAGCTATCTCAGGCTCACCCGCCCTAGGTTTATCACAGAACCACCCATATACATAAAAAATGCCCAATAACCATAACATAATCATAACATATAACACATGTATAAAGGATCGATAACATTTCCACATTCCAACATATCAAATCAATATATTGAAATAAACAATGTTTAATCAAATCATTTTCAAAACCTTTTAAAAATAGATTTTTGAATCAAAGTGTCCCATATCACTTTGAAGCTTTTAAATGAATTATAATTTGAAAACATTAATGTCCATATAAATAAATCCTAAAACCCATTTTGAAAACATGGACATTAATTAGAAATATTTATAATAATAAATCTTTAAAACATTTAAAACGATATTTTAGTAAAAGAGTTTTTAACAAAAAGAGGGATGGTTCAGTAAAATTAATTGAAGAATAAATTTTAATCAGAACATTATAATACCATGAGAATAAAGGGATTCATGATATAATATTTCAAATGATAGTATATACACCATATAACAGTTAATTGGTGCATAACAACAATGAAGTCTCAATGGAAATGTAAATTGAGATAAAATCCCTTACAAAGATGGAATCCTTAAATTAAGGATAAATAAATCACATAATTATGTGTGACAAATATAAATACACCCAATGTAAGTTTATATTAAGTGTAAAATAATCCAAGGTCATTCACACATATTCATAGGATGACATAAATAAAAAAAGAGAATATCAACCCAAAGAATGGAAATTGGGTTAAGGAGTTCCCTTACCGATTTGGAAACTTACAAAACATATGGCACATGAAAGAATGATCATAAAATGAAGATGTAAATACTCATAAATGAGAGTATATTACACAAAGAGTACAATCATGGGCAGTACATACACCACACAAAGAAAATAGTGGCAAGTATAGCATGAATCTCATGAGAATAAAAAGTGAGACAAAACCCTTTACCACGTTGAAATCAACTGAGTCGTATGAAAAAAAGTTAATAACCACTAAATGAATCACAGAATATCATAAATATAATGATAATAATGATAATATATATATAAAATGGCATTACACAATACACCACATGTAATGAATAAGTGGCGAACAATGGAAATCTCACGGAATTAAAAGTGAGATAAGAAAATCCCTTACAAAAATTTGGCAGCCTAACGGCGCCACTTAAAAATTCTTAAAATGAATTGATGAGAGTAAGAGTGGGGTCTCTCATAATATAAAAATACAAATTACAGTATGGTGAATTTAAAAGAACATCCTCCAACATAAGAATATGGAGCATAAATGAAATGACATAAAAGAGAGTACTTGAAAATAAAGAGAGAGGTTGGATCCCTTACCTCGTGTTCGACTTGACTCGATCGTTCTTTAATCTCCTGAATAATAAACTAAAGTTAATTTATACTTGATTAAGAACCTTTTTAAAGTTTATTATTCATTTTATATCAATTATTACCATGTTATAAACATTATGTAATCATTTAAGTTAATAATGTTCGTTTTGTTGATATTTGGTACTTGAGTCAAAAATGGACTTCTTATAATTACATGTTGTTCATGTTGTCAAAGGTTAATTATATCCAGAATGATATTCATTATTTATATATCATATATATCATATATATCATATATATCATATATATCCATTATATACATGTATTTATAATAGTACATAACATTTAGAGGTAATAAATGAAATGCACCATTCATGGAGACGGTAAGTCGTACGTACACATGAATGCTACTTTCATTTATATTTCTTATTTTAATGGAATTAAAACATAATGATACATAGGTATATTATAATTCCAGTATAATATTATATATAATATCATTAACTCCATCCTTTATACATCCCACATAAGGCATTAACGAATCACATCACTTTGAGGGGGCAGTAGTCCGCACTTCCTCAAATGAGATTATCGTATTTACCCACTATGTAAACCATAAAGTATTTATATAAAAGGGAAGTAAAGAAGCATAAAGAAATCATAAACATAATATATATCAGATATAAATACAGTTCCATCGTAATGGCCACCATGAGAGGCGGTAAGATGTAATTGAACAATCATCATTTCGTGAGGCGTCAGTTTTCCATCCACAGAAACATTATGTTCTTCATCCATTAGATGTATGTGTGTGTAATTGTAGTTCTAATACTTATTATAAAAACATCCTAGTATATTTAGGATACTGGTTTTGTTACAAATTAAAGAAATAAAAAGATTTTAGGGGTTGGAGAAGTAAAATAAAAGAAAACAATTTAAGAGAAACGGTTACCTATAATTTGGGTAACTCCATTTGGTTTGAACCAAAGGACTTATTGAAGTGACTTCTTCCTAAGGTAAGGCTTTTAAGAGGAGGATAGGGATGTAGGGATCCTAATTGGGTAGATTTTGTATGATCCAAATGGCTTGGGAGGTGTGAGGAATTGCATAGAACTGGTCTCCTTTTATAAGAGAGAGGAGGGGCTCTTTAGGAATGTGTGAGAATATTATTTTATAATATAATGATATTCGGTTTCTAATGGTACAAAAATCATTATGGTGGAAGATAAGATGACTCATAACCGAAATAAAATCATCCAATGAGAATTGGACATGTTTTGGATAATATTATAATCATTATAATCTTATTTATTTTAATCATTTATTAATGAGGTAAATACTGCATCATTATTGTGTCATAAATAATTTAAGTTATTCGATGTCTAAAAATTATAAAGAAAATACTATCATGTAGGAAATCTTTTTATCTTTCTAATGAATATTTATAGTCAAAAATAGTACTTATATATCACCATATATAAATTAATTACTAAAACATTTATGTTAATGTCAATTTTGCCTTTACATTAAATTAATTAATCTAAATTGTCATTTTCACTCCCAAGTGGATCAATGGGGTCCCAAAATCGACCCAAAGATGCCCATGGTCTTTAATGACTCAACCAATGATGTTTGGACAAATTTTAAGGTAATTTTGAATTATTTTAATATTCTTTTATCCTTGAATTACCCTATTTACCTTTAACTGCGGTAAATAAAAGTCAAAAGTTACTATTCAAAAAAAATTATTTTCATCTTATTGAACCACATTTTACTTCTTTATAAAAATCATGTATGTAGGATTTTTTAAATTCAATTCACAGAAGTGGTAAAATTCCATTTAAATGCAAAAGTCAGTTTTTTAACTACCACTAAGTGGTGTCACTATTCATCAAAAATTGAAGTTTTTCAGAAAAATACCAAAAATTCAGCCTAAGATATATTTGATATTCCAAATTCAAAACATATAAGTGGAATTTATTAATTTAAAAATTAATTCCTGCTGTTAAAACAAATAGCGTGTTTTTAAGAAACAATAACTATCAAAAGATTGATACTTGTTTATGTCTAATTTCAAAGTGAAATTAAATCCAATGACCAACATTGGATTAAAAAGTAAAAATATATTTTAATTCCACTTTAAAACAAATTAAAAAGATAATCTAACCATATAAATAAATTAGATTAAAAAGCAATTTTGAATTAAAATACAATATTTTTCACTATTCATTAAAAAATGAACTTTATCAGAAAAATACCAAAAATTTACCCAAAGTACATATTGATTTCCCCATTCTAAAGAAGGATTTTATTTGGTAAATTATAATGTATTAATGTTATTAAAACTATATTTAGAAAGGGTTCCCCATTAAAAGGCGGTAAATCGGCCTTTTAATGTAAATTATGCTTAAAATTAGATTCATTCATATATTAAGCCTCTAAATTTTATTGGATAAATATAAATACATGTATAATAATATTATATTTAGTTTTGTTCATTCCCGCCAATACAATGGCTAGGAGTTAACTACCGTTTAAAATAATAATATTATATTATTAGTGTGCAACGTAAGATTCCAAAGAAACTCGTTGTTGCGTATCAGGTACGCTATCGAACATAGAAACCCCTTTTAAGATAAAATTAATATTTAATTCACAAATAATAATAAATATAAAAATCTCGTATTCTTCATTTACCTGGGATGTTACATCCTTCCCCCCTTTTGGGAATTGCGTCCTCGCAATTTTAAAACTGGTCTTGGAAACTTCATTAAAAGCCCCACATCGGAAAGAGAGTGAATAAAACTATCACTTTAAAATAAATGAAGAGAAGTACAAAGGATACCCGAGACAACAGATACTAGGATTCCATGAAAACATGGATATGGAGGAGAAAACAAATCATCACGTTCTGATGGAGAGTGATAGAAAACATGTTTAGGAGAAAGTTAACCACCAGAAAATCACAAACTTTCTGATGGGTTAAATAGTCTTTGATTCCCCAGTAGGAAAATTTAACGGACAAGGTTTTTTTTTAAAGTTACTTTTCGTTGAGTAATTTATTAATGAGACTAACCAAAAACATAAGGAAATATACTTACTTTTCATATAGACATTCATCTTTTACTATATTTCTAACACAAACTCATATTTTCTCCAAACAATGAATATTCAGGATGAATTTTTCTCACATTAAGAGCGCTATAACCAACCTCGAGAGAATCAAATAATCCACAAAAGATGAACTATATATTTACCATGTCTTTAAATACTAACTAAAACCAAAACATTTAGTATAAGATCAGACAATCCCCCAAAAAGATAAACTTTTTCATAAAGAAAAACTACTCTTAATCTCCAAAATTTGTCTAACCAAACCCAATGTTCAACGAAGACCATTCGATAAACAATTTGTCCATAAAATTCGTCAAAGTAAACCAAACTAAGATTGAAACCCAAATATTTTAAGGATTTAATCACATAGTCTTCCAAGGTACAAATTAACATTTATCTCCAAATAACATCAGTTTCTCTTGAAGTCTCATATTGAAAAGTAATTAACCTAATCACATATCCTCCATGACAGGTTAATAATTTCCATAGATAACCCAAAATACACTTACTCTTGATTCATAAAATCATCTAACTAAAAATAATTAGTCAAACTAACCAGGGAATTCAAGTAGGCTAGTGGTAGGCGATGCGCCCTTGTCGCCCTTCGGTTGTGGGTTCTATTCCTACAGCCTTGCCGGATGCGACGGGTTGTCACCCATCCTATAGGTTGTCCTTTTTATAAAACTCAAAAATAACCCTAACATGTTTTAACCTAAATGGTTTCCTTATACCTCTCATTTTCATCCAAATTCATTACGATCTCTACATCTTAATTCTTGAAGTCTTATTTCACCACCATAAGATAAAATAAAACAATTCCCAAAATGAATAACAGCATACCTTGATCATGGCGTCCACTCGGTTTCATCGTCATCTTGTTCACGTAGGTAGAAGTCCCATGCATTACAATAATGATTTAGAGATCCTTCAAAATCATTTTCTTCCTCCATCCAAATACACCGTGTACAACATGGGTCATATGGGTGTTCACAGAAAAATAGTTTTGGAAAATAATCATGCATGACATATAATTCCAAAACATCTGATAAAACATGATTTCTATAAAATAGTCGAACAGAATTTGAGTTGAAACTTTATATTATTGGTCCTTTTAAAATACCATAATTATGTGCTAAGAGACTATATTTTAAAATCAAATATAAATAGGTTGCGTAAGGGTCTCCTTCCTCAGAACCATTTTTAAAATCATAATATGCTTCAATTCTTGTGATAAGGTAAAATATTTGAAAATACCTTGATAATATTTACCTTTATTGAAAATATGAGAATATTGTGAAAATAGTATTTGTCTAAATACAACCCATGATCCATGATAATAACGAGGTATAGTGGAGGTGTTTGATATCTCAAACAACTGCTTGCAAGTGAGTTGTATGCTAGAAAAAGTTTCACAATCATCTGAACATGACTTTGCAATAATTATTGCAAGCATGTCATCAGGAAGAGATAGAAATTTCATTTTAGATCCTTCTCCTTCCATTCTTAACTGACTTTACTTGACATTAAAAAGTTATAAAACAAGGATTTAACAGAAATAATAGATATAGGGACTAACCATGTGTCTAACAAAAACTCTTAATCCCTAAAGTTATCGAAACCAACCTCTGATACCAACTATAAGGACTCAGCCTTAAAAATTACATAATATTGAATTAAATGAATAATTCACATTGAGGATCTTTTCAGGTTTAGAGTTTTAGAGATTTAGGCCATAAATATTACATTACAATATGAATATTACATATAGACACTACTACTCAGTACCCATTTTTTTCATAATATAAAAACTCTTAAAAAACATTTCTAGTTCCATGTTTTAGATAGCATGGCTTTTCCTTGATCACATTCTTGGCCCTATTCATCTTTAAGTCCTATGGAAAACATTTCAAAAACTTGGGATGAGCATAAAAGGCTCAGTAAGGGTTATAAAACTGTGAATGAAAACATTTGTTCATAAATACATACAAAACATGAAATCTTTTACTTAACTCGTGAAATCATAAGATTTATGAAAGACACATAGAAATCATAAATCATAAAGGTAACTTGCGGAATCCATACCAGACTTACATTGTAGCTATAACAGCTACATAGAGAGTTATTTTGGAATACCCATCACAGTATATTCCCTAAATCTCTTATGAGAAACATTCACGTTTACCTCCGTCACGTTACCCAATGCATTGGAGAGCTATCTCGGGCTCACCCGCCCTAGGTTTATCACTGAACCACCCGTATACATAAAAAATTCTCAATAACCATAACATAATCGTAACATATAACACATGTATAAAGGATCGATAACATTTCCACATTCCAACATATCAAATCAATATATTGAAATAAACAATGTTTAATCAAATCATTTTCAAAACCTTTTAAAAATAGATTTTTGAATCAAAGTGTCCCATATCACTTTGAAGCTTTTAAATGAATTATGATTTGAAAACATTAATGTCCATATAAATAAATCCTAAAACCCATTTTGAAAACATGGACATTAATTATAAATATTTATAAGAATAAATCTTTAAAACATTTAAAACGATATTTTAGTTAAAAAGTTTTTAACAAAAAGAGGGATGGTTCAGTAAAATTAATTGAAGAATAAATTTTAATCAGAACATTATAATATCATGAGAATAAAGGGATTCATGATATAATATTTCAAATGACAGTATATACACCATATAAGAGTGAATTGGTGCATAACAACAATGAAGTCTCAATGAAAATGTAAATTGAGATAAAATCCCTTATAAAGATGGAATCCTTAAATTAAGGATAAATGAATCTCATAATTATGTGTGACAAATATAAATAAACCCAATGTAAGTGGATATTAAGTGTAAAAAAATCTGAGGTCATTCACACATATTCATAGGATGACATAAATAAAAAAAGAGAATATCAACCCAAAGAATGGAAATTGGGTTAAGGAGTTCTCTTACCGATTTGGAAACTTACAAAACATATGCCGCATGAAAGAAGGATCATAAAATGAAGATGTAAATACTCATAAATGAGAGTATATTACACAAATATTACAATCATGGGCAGTACACACACCACACAAAGAAAATAGTGGCAAGTATAGCATGAATCTCACGAGAATAAAAAGTGAGACGAAACCCTTTACCACGATGTAATCAACTGAGTCGTATGAAAAAAAGTTAATAACCACTAAATGAATCACAGAATACCGTGAATATAATGAGAATCATGATAATATATATATATATATAATTTCAGAACACAATACACCACATGTAATGAATAAGTGGCGAACAATGGAAATCTCACGGAATTAAAAGTGAGATAAGAAAATCCCTTACAAAAATTCGGCAGTCTAACAGCGCCACTTAAAAATTCTTAAAATGAATTGATAAGAGTAAGAGGGGGTATCTCATAATATGAAAATAAAAATTACAGTATGTTGAATTTAAAAGAACATCCTCCAACATAAGAATATGGATCATAAATGAAATGACATAAAAGAGAGTACTTGAAAAGAAAGAGAGAGGTTGGATCCCTTACCTCGTGTCCGACTTGACTCGATCGTTCTTTAATCTCCTGAATAATAAACTAAAGTTAATTTATACTTGCTTAAGAACCTTTTTCAAGTTTATTATTCATTTTATATCAATTATAACCATGTTATAAACATTATGTAATCATTTAAGTTAATAATGTTCGTTTTTTCGATATTTGGTACTTGAGTCAAAAATGGACTTCTTATAATTACATGTTGTTCATGTTTTCAAAGGTTAATTATATCCAGAATGATATTAATTATTTATATATCATATATATCATATATATCCAGTATATACATGAATTTATAATAGTACATAACATTTAGAGGTAATAAATGAAATGCACCGTTCATGGAGACGGTAAACCGTACGTATGCATGAACGCTAGTTTCATTTCTATTTCTTATTTTAATGGAATTAAAACATAATGATAAATAGGTATATTATAATTATAGTATAATATCATATATAATATCATTAACTCCATCCTTTATACATCCCACATAAGGCATTAACGAATCACATCACTTTGAGGGGGCGGTAGTCCGCACTTCCTCAAATGAGATTATCGTATTTACCCACTATGGAAACCATAAATTCTTGATATAAAAGGGAAGTACAGAAGCATAAAGAAATCATAAACATAATATATATCATATATAAATATAGTTCCATCATAATGGCCACCATGAGAGGCGGTAAGATGTAATTGAACAATCATCGTTTCGTGAGGCGTCAGTTTCCCATCCACAGAAACATTTTGTTCTTCATCCATTAGATGGAGGTGTGTGTAAGTGTAGTTAGAATCATTATTATAACAACATACTAGTATATTTAGGATACTGTTTTTGTTACAAATTAAAGAAATAAAAAGAGTTTAGGGGTTGGATAAGTAAAATAAAAGAAAACAATTTAAGAGAAATTGTTACCTTTAATTTGGGTAACTCCCTTTGGTTTGAACCAAAGGACTTATTGAAGTGCCTTATGCCTAAGGTAAGGCTTTTAGGAGGAGGATAGGGATGTAGGGATACTAATTGGGCAGAGTTTGGACGAGCCAAATGGCTTGAGAGGTGTGAGGAATTGCATAGAAGTGGTATCCTTTTATAAGGGAGGGGAGGGGCTCTTTAGGAATGTGTTAAAATATTATTTTATAATATAATGATATTCAGTTTCTAATGGTCCAAAAATAATTATGGTCGAAGATAAGATGACTCATAACTGAAATAAAATCATCCAATCATAATTGGACATGTTTTGGATAATATTATAATCATTATAATCTTATTTATTTCAATCATTTATTAATGAGGTAAATACTGCATCATTATTGTGTCATAAATAATTTAATTTACTCGAGGTCTAAAAATTATAAAAAAAAACTATCATGTAGGAAATATTTTTAGATTTCCAATGAATATTTATAGTCGAAAATAGGACTTATATATAACCATATAAAAATTAATTACTAAACTATTTTTGTTAATGTCAATTTTGCCTTTACATTAAATTAATTAATCTAAATTGTCATTTTCACTCCCAAGTGGATCAATGGGGTCCCAAAATCAACCCAAAGATGCCCATGGTCGTTAATGACTCAAACAATAATGTTTGGACAGATGTTAAGATAATTTTGAATTATTTTAATATTCTTTTATCCTTGAATTACCCTATTTACCTTTAACCGCGGTAAATAAATGTCAAAATTTACTATTCACCAAAAATTATTTTCATCTTATTGAACCACATTTTACTTCTTGATAACAACCATGTATGTCAGATTTTTAAAATTCAATTCACAGAAGTGGTAAAATTCCATTTAAATGAAAAAGTCAGTTTTTTAACTACCACTAAGTGCTGTCACTATTCATCAAAAATTGAAGTTTTTCAGAAAAATACCAAAAATTCAGCCTAAGCTATATTTGATATTCTAAATTCATAAATGTTGTCTATTTTTCCAAATTCAAAACATAGAAGTGGAATTAATTAATTTAAAAATTAATTCCCGTTGTTAAAACAAATAGCGTGTTTTTAAGAAACAATAACTATCAAAAGATTGATATTTGTTTATGTCTAATTTCAAAGAAAAATTAAATCCAATGACCAAAATTGGATTAAATAGTAAAAATATATTTTAATTCCACTTTAAAACCAATTAAAAAGATAATCTAACCATATAAATAAATTATATTAAAATTCACTTTTGAATTAAAATACAATATTTTCACTATTCATTAAAAAATGAACTTTATCAGAAAAATACCAAAAATTTACCCAAAGTAAATATTGATGTCCCCATTCTAAAGAAGGATTTTATTTGGTCAATTAGAATGTATTAAAGTGACTAAAACTATATTTACAAAGGGTTCGCCATTAAAAGGCGGTAAATCGGCCTTTTAATGTAAATTATGCTTAAAATTAGATTCATTCATATATTAAGCCTCTAACTTTTATTGGATAAATATAAATACATGTATAATAATATTATAGTTAGTTTTGTTCATTCCCTCCAATACAACGGCTAGGAGTTAGCTACCGTTTAAAATAATAATATTTTATTATTAGTGTGCAACATAAGATTCCAAAGAAACCTGTTGTTGCGTATCGGGTACGCTATCGAACATAGCAACCCCTTTTAATCTAAAATTAATATTTAATTCACAAATATTAATAAATATAAAAATCTTGTATTCTTCATTTACCTGGGATGTTACAAAATGGGGCCAGAATACAAGCTCCACTAAAAAGGAAAGTATAAGCACTTGAATATTATCCACAGAAAATCCTACCTGATGTGTAGGTATAGAAATAGTTGGTTAATGTCTCTAAAGAACACTTAATCTGTTAGGCCTCTCTCCATTCACAACATATCCATGGTCCACCAAGGAATCCATCAAAGCATTAATCGTCTACACAAGACACAACAAGTGTGAGCATATCCTGTGAAGGGGTGAGTGAAACAATACTCAGTAGGGACCCTGAAACCACAAAGGTACACCACTATAGAAACTCAAGAAGTACACTATAAAGGAAAAACATAAAGTATTTTCAATACCATTTTTTCCCATAGGTACAAGTCTAAATCACGAAGATAATTATTTCAAGTTTTAGTCCATAGATCACTCGGTCTCTATGTCACCAGATTTTTCGGTGGCACATGGAGCGTTTATGGCACACAAAATGTTAATGTAACACATAGGATTTTTGGTATATGTAGTGTTAGTGGCACATGGATCATTAGTGGCACATGGTGCGTTGAATAGCATAGAGAATCGGGGGTCCATTCAGTCCCCCAAATCACATTTTCACTGCCAACCATATAATTCTTCCCATAGCATTCTTGTTCTGAGAGAACCTACTACATAATCCATTAGTTCCTAAACCAACATCAACAAAAACTCACATAGAGTATCATAAATGTACTTCCATATCCCAAGGTCCCTAATGTGAATAATATCTTTCCAAATGTTCTCATAGTTTGAACGCTATTTGTAATTTGTAAAAAGGGGTGCATCTGGTCTGGGTCCTAGCTGACCCTGTCTAGCTGACATGAACATGCCCAGTTCACCCAACTAGACATAGTTGGTTTGGGACATCCCGAAAACTGTGTCTCGAACCCTTTCCTCACTGAATCCTTCTCTGCACATTCCATGCGGACCCTAGAAATGTGTTAATCCCCACCCACAGTCGCCTCGCCACTGTGAGAACCTGGTGAAGCGGCCTTTGATTCACATCCCACCACAGACACTGTAGCGGCCTCCTTCTGCGGTTCTTAACCCCCACCCATGGACTATTCCATTGTGGGATCCTCCAACAGAGTTTTCCCACTAGATCGTGGCTATGCTCCCTATAGGAACCTTGCCTCTCACTAGGCCATGTGACACATTCACCACCGACCCACTACCGGTAGCCTACCTTTTTTCATGCCCTCCTCCATAAGACACCACATGTATAATTAACTCATGTCACACCCCCACCATGGCCTGGTAGATCAAAATATTTGGACTTGGATCATTGCGCCATAGATCAAGGGAACAATGATCGATCATTTACATAGAGTGTCAAATGATGAAAAATGCACAAAAACCCTGAATGATTTTGGGAGGAGATACTAAGCACATGAACACCCATGGAATGAATCTTGGTCAGTTTCATCATGCCAGGATCTGTTAATGTTACTAGGTTATTGAAGAAACTTACAACATATTAATCACCAAGATCTATTCCCTTTATACCCACATTAATTATCCCTCCCATAAGAATGATCCAGCCATGGATCGACCTGTTCATAGGTGGGTATGAGTTCAACATTTTATTCTAAGAAGGTAGAATGAAAACACAAGGATATTGCCTCTCTACCTCAAGGATGGATATATTGTAATCAATGAATGGGGTTCTGTGTCTTCATCAGTCCTTGATCCACCTACATTGTCATTGTGAGATAGCTTCACTCTCCTTGTTTCCAGGGAATTCCAGGGTTATAAAATAATCTTGAATTTCATTAACATTTCTAATTAAAAAAATTAAATTGTTGGTGTTCCTACATGTTAAATTAAAATAAAATATTTTTATTAAATACTTTAATAATGATCACGTCTAAAGACTATCTATTTCAGTTGACTAGTTTTTTTCTATATTAGTCCACAAATAAGGAAAACACCCCCATACAAACTTATCGATGGTCTCAGATTTCCAAACTGAGTTACCATTTATGTGTTATTAGGATTTCAAAATAAAATGTTTTTTATTTAATTATTTTCTTCATGGTTACTCCCCCGGTGACTTTTTCTACATATGAACCATGTAGACTAATGATATGTCACTCCTTGGGTAAATCCACTACTCATAGTTCCGCAATGCCCTTAGATTTCTGATCTGGGCTATCATTTAAGTGTTATTTCATTTTTTCAAAAATTTCATCTACGTGTGCTATTAATGAATTACCAATTTTCAAACAATAACTCTAGGAATATTAGGCCTCATAATCACATGTCGTCTTACCTCCTAGACATATATAATTTCCAAAAAATATCTAAAAATATCGAGAAAATCTGATTCATTACATTCATCCGACCATAGATATTTACATCCCCAAAATCCAAAACAAGGGATTATCAATGAAAATGTGAGGGTACTAAGAACATATATGATCCTCCCACTACCACATGACTTTGGGAGGTTCCTATGCATCCACAAAATGTGAACCAGAGGAATCAACCTCCAAAGAAATATTTTCACCTATTGATCCTATATCACCACTGGGTACTCCGAAAAATTCTCCCCATCATCATATTCCAACTCTTCCTAGTAGATGATGTTTGAAGGAAAATGAATTTACCTCCTCATCTATAACACATGGAATACATCTTGCACCATTTGAAACTTTGGGGGTAGAGTTAGGTGGTATAACACCAAACCCTCTCTACTTAGAATCTAAAATGAGCTGATTTATCTTAGATATAACTACCTCCCTAGAAAAATTATCAAAATACCTATAGTGTTGAGAACCCAAGAAAAACATGCTCTCCCTCTACAAACTCCATAGGGATCTTCCTCCTATCAGAATGTGACTTCATTCAGATCCGTTCAGTCCTCATCTGTTGATGGATGATCTACACCTTCTAGGTTGTAGCACGTATAAACTTTGGACCCATGAATGATGACTCTCCTGGGTTTGTCAAGAATAATGTTGACCTAATATGTCACTCATACGTGGCCTAAAATGGTGGCATACAAAATTATAGAGTGGAATCCATTGTTATATACAATCTCCACAAGAGTAAGGTTGTCATATCAACTACAAACAATGTCTAGGATGAATGAATGTATAATTTCAATTATAACTTGGATGGTCCTCTCCATCTGGACATCCTTTGGGGATGAAACATCAATCTCGAGTGAAACTAAGTCCCAATGTCCTCTTGGAATCCCTTAAATAGATAATATTTAAAGAGATCATCATGTCATAGATAATTTTTGATGGAACTCCAGGTAGTAAAACTATCCCCAGCACATATAGGCATCACAATCCCTATATTGATCTCTTCTCACAGATCAGTAGGAAGTGGAAAGACATGGTGAGTCGGTCAATGATCACTCAGATGGTATCATGTCCTCTAAACATTCATGGTAAACACATCTTGAATTCTATAAATATTCCATCCCACATGTACTAAGACACCTCAAGTGTTCAGGTCAAGCCCACTGGAACCTGGGGCATAGCCTTCACTTACTAATAGGTGAGGCATCATGAAACTAAATCTTTCACCACCTTTTTCATATCTTGACACCAGAACTAATTTTGGTGGATCTAATACATGTTTTCCAATTTCGGATGTACCTCAAAATGTTAAGTATAGAGATATCGCAAAATTTTATCATGCAAGGTCACTAGAACTACTGTGAACCCTATGAAGAGAATGATGTACTCTACAGATTTTGAATTACCATCAGGGGCATGCATGTGGACATATGAGCATTTTTAGTATCACAGTTGGTTTATATGATATTTTCCTTCTTCAATTGCTATAATAGTCGACAAGTAACCTCCATCGACTAGAGATAAGCTGCATCAACTCTATACACAAAAGATATCTAGAATGTGGCTAACTACACTGATCCTCGTTCAGTAGCTATGAACTCTATATCAGGATGAGAGAATATGTCACCATGTTCTATTTATTAGGAGTATAAACTATTCCAAATTCATTGTCCAGGGGGTAAATCTATCCAACACCTCAACCATGGTTTTCCCTCAATCTTCTTCTGACCATCCGTACAGTGGGTTGGGAAATATTGACCTTTGTGTCCCCGACCGCCACACGATGACCATCACCTATCCTTCAGATGACTTGCTCTTCCATAAGATCCTCACATCACTGACCTCGTGTCCTAGTGCCATCTCCTAAACTGTCTAGTCCACTAAGATCTCTCTATTAGCCATCGGCTACCTACTTCCAATGATTTAGCTACCTGATGCCCGTTGGTAGCTCCAAATACCAGTCTCTGCAGTACCATAAATCTCTTTATGAGAGTTCTTGCTCAGATACCCTAGAATATTTATGTATTCTAAGTGATATAATGGATTCCCCGATCTCCCGAGATAGTCCCTGAAAAAATTCCCAAGACCTGAAGAATGGGTCATGCACCATATCTATGGAGTAGCGAGACATATCTATAAATATTGATGAGTGAAAAACTACTATCTAGATACCCCGTTGTATATGTAGTAGCACCCATATACAAACGGAGCATAATGTAGCTGGAAAAATCTTTTTGTTGAAAAGACACTCGATGGTTTTCTATGAGAGGGTCATCTCCTCAAAAAATTTGGATAAATAAGATCCAACATCTCACCACTTATGCATGTAAAAGACTCATGGCTAGGACAACCTTCTGGTCAAGAGTATTCCTCACTAGGTGAAATACACACGTAACCTCCTCCAAACAATCCTTATCATCCTAGGGGCCGGGAACACCCATGAACATGGGTGGTTTCATCATATAGAACTCATGGAACCCACTCATACTATATAAATCCACTATCGGTAACAATGGTAGTTATTGCAACTCACTGGATAGTGGTATCAGTGGTACAAACCTCAGGGGTGTTATCTCTGGTACTGGTCCCTTTATTGATGCCTCATCATGAGGCAAATAATCCTCATGATAAAAATCAAAATCCTGGCTGGTTTATGTGTCAACACATTATGAAATAGATAAAGATATACCACATTCAATAGATTATACCTATTGAGTTGACACTGAATCAATAAGGACATGATAGCACACTCAATCCTATACCTTTCATGTACTGTTATTTTCACTGTAACCAATGTTTTTTTGTACATATTTCGAAAGCAGAATTCACTGTCATGGTGTATGGATTTGTTGGCTTCCATGACAACATTGGATTTCCTAGCCTGAAATCTAAAATTGAAACACATGACATTATTCCCCCATACAACCTCACATACTCATTGTTCATTTTGTAGAACATACCTCCTATGATAACACATTGTCACGACTTTTCCCATAGGGCCCATGTCATAACTACCCCAATACTGCCTCAATAGGATAGGGGATGGTGACTAGCACCAAGTAGTAATATCTCACAAATGGGATTCATTTTCCATTATTCTTGTACACACTCACCCATTTTCCACATGCAATAGTGATGAACTAAAAAAACTATTTAAACAATCATTATTACCTTTATGATACCAAAAACAGAGTATGATGGTACAAAAATAGAATTGTAAATGGGGCCAAAATTCAAGCCCCACCAAAAGTGAAACTACAACCTCTTGAATCTTGTCCACAAAAGAAACTTGCCTAAAGTGTAGGTATAGAAACAGCTATATGATGTCACGGAAGAATACCTCCTTTTTTGGGCCTCCCTCTATACCCCACCTGGCCATGATCCACCAAGGACTCTATCAAATCAATTATTTTCTACTCAAGACACAACACAAGGGACCCTGAAACCAGTACACCACTCGGGAAACACATAAAGTTCACAAAAAAGGAAGCATAGAAAGTACAATCAATATAGTCATCTCAGACATTTATATTTCTAAAGCACGAAGATGGGGATTTCCATTTGTAGTCTGTAGATCTCCAAGTATCTATGATAATATATGTTTCAGTGACACTTGGGTTGTCGATGGCACACATAGCGTTGATGGAACAAGGAGCATCGATGGACCATGGATCATCACTGGTGTACGAAGCATCAGTGACGCATGGTGCGTCATTAACACACGGAGCATTGATGGCGCATGAATTGTTTGGTGGGTAAAATATCCCCCCATGTCAAATAGTCACATACAACCTTTGGATTCCACTGGTATGATTCTTGTTCAGGGAGAAAATACACCTCATGTCGTTAAGTCATAATCCAAATTCCACAGAAACTCAATTGGAGTACTTAAATCAGGCATCCTCATCACAAGGGTCCCAATGTCGTAAACATTTCTTCAAATAGAAGTACAGTTTGAAAGATACAAACAAATTATTAAAAAGAGTCACGTCTAGTTCGGGTCTATCCCGACTAGGTCCACCTGACATGACTCCACCTCGTTTATCCATCCCGACCTGACTCGGTCAGTCTAGGCCGTAATAAACCTACTCACCTCGATGGGCCTCTAAATTATAGCTAGGTGGGCCACCAAAGTGGATCGATTTTCCCAGCCCTGACCTATCGCACACGGTCCACCACCTTCAGTGCATGGCTCGTTCTTGTGGTCATATCAACCTGGCTTCTATGGTCAATGTGGATGGCATCATGTCTAAGTCCCCTTTCTATAGAATCCATCACTATGGGTTCCATGCAAAACCCAACCATGTGTCGGTTGATGCCCTTGGCCTCCCCATCACTGCTGGATCCTACCACAACCACCATTGTGGCCTCCTTCCACGACTCTTTTCTACCACCAATGTCCTTCACTATCATGGGTTCCTCCTTCGATGCAGTCCCATAGGACCACGTCATTCTTCCCCCGCTGGAACCTGTTGTTCTCCCATCACTCCTCCGTAAAGGCATCATGGATCTTAACCATCGATCTGATATTGTTGCACAATAGATCGTGTAAGAAATGATCAATCATCCTCATAGGGTTTCAAAGGGTGAAGAGCACGTGAAGAACATGATATTTTTAGGGAGGAGAAATTGATCACATGAAAACCCAATGAATAGAATTTGTCCTAATTCATTCTACCTTGAACCATTCTTGTAAGTGGGGTCATAATGAAACAAACAACATAATAATAACCAAGATTTATTCCCTGTAAACCTTTAATAATTATCCATCCCACAAGAATGATCGAACCGTGGATCATCTTATTTGTAGGATGGTCTTCTTTCATCATTAGATTCTAAGATAGGAAATATAATTAACAAAGTTATCAACACCCTACCTTGAGTTTGGATTAGTAGCTGATGAATAATGGTGTTCTATTTCATCGTTGAACCTTGATTCACTAGAATTCATTGTCAGGGGATAGATTCTTTCTCCTTTCCTAAGAAGAATTACATGGATATGGAGATATCCTTAAATCACTATAAATGTCTTATTAAAAAAATAAATCACCATTACATCTACATGTAACATCCAAATTATATTATTATTAAATATTTTAAATTTTTTCATGTCCAAAAACTATCTTTTGCAGCATACCTATGTCGGTCGATGTTAGGCCTCACCTAAGGAAAAAAACCCTTATGAACTCAATGGTAGAATCAGAAATCCAATGCATGATATCCTTTATTATTTAATATCATTTCAACATTAAATAATATATATTTAATTATTTAATTTATGGTTATGCCCCTAGTGACTTTTTCTAAAGATGACTCATGATGACCAATGTAAGGTCGTGCCTAGGTTAAAGCCATTAATATAAGCTCAACACAGCCATCAAATTTGTTATTCAGGAACTTTTTTAAGAGATATTTAAATTATTATATAAAATACCCACATGGATGCTATGAAAAACATATAATTTGTCAAAAAATCGTTCTGGGACCTCCAGGTCTCAGAATCACATCATGTCTTAGTTCCTAGTCTCAGAATTTTACCCATATAATTTACAGAAATTAAATCGGGAAAATATGAGTCATTAAATATGAGGTATTTAAATATATTAAGAAATAAATCCAATTAATTCCATCATATTTAATGGTTATATATACATGGATCCTATTTTTACTTTTTTAACAAATATTATAACACAATTTCATAGAGGTATCCCCAATAAAATTTTACCTCCCACATGAAATTCCTAATCATTCATTTGGTTACACGCAATTATTTATTTCCATCTATGATCTAGTTTGATATAGATTAAAATAGTCTATACAATTACCATTCCCCCAATTCTATATGTTCTGGGATACCATGATTCTTTTCACCGACATCATCTCAACATATTGGAGCATGACATCTCTTCCATTATAATTCTTTAAATGAAACTATTTGACCACTAGAATTAAATATATTGTTATTTGAAAATAATAATATAGGAAAATATGTATACCAACTATGTTGAATATCATGTGAGCATGATATCAACATGTCATATAAAATTTAAATGGAACTTTATGACATCCCATCAGTTTGAGGTTGAAAAGAAGTGCTCAAACAAAGCTCTGTATCTACATCCTTAAGAAACTTTTATAGAATTTCATTGTAAATTATGGATCATAATATGAAAAAAATGAATTAGGGTAACCATGATGTATTAATAGAAAATTAATATTGATTATTTTAAGAAACACCAGTGGTAAAAGATATCATATATCAAAGAAATTTTCCGATTTGTTGAGGTTTTCCACAATAATAGTTATTACATCATTCATTTTGGGTGTATTTGGTAATCTATGTATAAATTTGAAATAAATTTCATCAAATTTCATATATTAAAAGGTAGAGGTACTATGAATCATTTGTAAATTTATCTAACAGCTTTCTCTTGTAAGAAAATCATACATCATGACATATAATTTTCAACTTCCCACATCATATTATACAATAAAAAGAAAACCATAAAATCTCTCTAAATCTTAGGGATACAAGGGTTCATAGAGAAATTTTTTAATTGATAATATTATAATTATTCCTTTTTAGCTCTATTATATATAGAACTGATAACCTCTTTTAAATTTTTAATACAACACCTTTTTATCGGAATTTTGTCAGCTTCTAATAAGTCATATAATTAATTTGCAGTTAAAAATTAACATCATCATCCTATGAAATTTTTTTGCAAAAAATATAGTTTCAAAATCATTTAAAAATGAGTTATTTTCCTCTTCCTAAATAATTCCTAGATCAATATTTATTAAATAATTGATCATAGGATCCAGATCAATCATCATTTTGGTCAGAACACCATGATCATTCCAACATAGAAAGTATGATACCTTATTTTACATTCATGGGATGGAGTGTATCAGGATATCATAATCCTTAACTATCCCAATACATCTTATTTTCCAAATGTTATGTTTTTTAGTGAGAAGATGCATTTAATGTTCTTATGATCCATATATATCTCACAACATTCATTATAGATATTGTTTCTCTATGTAATTAGATAAAATATAACTATTATTAATATAAGATCTTGGGTTGAATATTATTTTCCATTAGTCATTAAGTAAATTGATTAATTGGAAATGAAATTTTCATTCTACATAAGGAAACAAAAATATTCCTTCATCTGTGAGTCACTATATATGAAAAATATATCATTTCATAATGGTAGAATAGAAATAGGACCGTTTACCATTTTCCTCATAAATTCTTCAATACTATCATGATATTCTATTTCGCATAGTATCTTAACCTCTGAATGAGTAATCTTATTTAATGATTTAGTTAGTAAAGAAAAATTGTAAAAAAATTATATATAATAACCTATAAACTAATGAAACTACATATCTCGGTTATGATTGATTGTGTAGGCCATTATTATATTAACATTATCTTCATTGGATTAAATATTATTCCATCCATAGAGACAATATTTCCATGAAAAAAATATTAATGAAGCTAGAATTCACACTTGATAAATTTAGCGTATAACACATTTATTTTACGACACTAAAAATGAACTTAAATTGATTATCATGGTCCCCATTAATCAAAATGTGCATCAATATATAATAAATAAATGTTTAACAAATTATCAATATACACATTAAATTTAATTTTCATTAGATCAATGGTGATATTGTGTTCTTTAGTAAATACAAATGGCCATAATGTGTATTCAAAGTGACCATACCCCATTAGAAATGTTGTCTTCATGATATCTACATTATTAAACCATAATATTTGATACAATAATGATAATAAATCATTAAATGATAATGATTTTTATGATTTTTATCAAATAATTCATCAATGTGAGGATGAGGGTATGGGTTTCTTATTTTAATTGAGTTGAAATCCCAATAAACAATATGTAGACTCGTAGATATGTCTTCCATCATTAGGAAAATAATTGGGGATCATCTTGGTGAAGAATTGTGGTTCATAAATCACATATCACACATCTCCTGTATCATCCTCTTCCACTCTACTAATTCATCCCTATCCATTATATAGGGACTCTTTGATATTTTTCTAGAATTAGGTATTAAATTAATGGAAAACTCAATTTCATTCTATAGTGGATGTTGTGTAAATTCTTTCATAATTCCGTATATATATTACTTAATGATAGGTATAACCTAAATTTGAATGTTGGATTTTTAATCCATGTATTAGGTCTCCTCTTTTACAAGAATTGAATTTATAAGATCGATAACTATTATATGTAAACATGATTAAGATTATTATTTCCCACCTTAGTGATAAGTAATTCAATGAATTTTTCTTAAATCACCATTTCATTCTCTTGGAATTTTTTTTCATCATATTGCGAAATCTAGTTCATAGCATAGATTATTTAAAAACCCATAATTGGAATTATAATAATTGTGGTAAATAGGCCATATTCATGTGTTATAATGGGAACTAAAATAAAAATCATTATTATAGTGAGAATACCACTACAAGTCTCAATTGATAACTCGTTTCTTAATAATCTTGGGAAATATATAATTTTCTTGGAAAACATGGATGACATAAAAGAGTGTGATGATTTATAATCAAATAGTTAAATGGTAAAATTTTATGGTATTACTAAAGTACCTTCTTACACAACATTAGATACTCTAGCCTCTACTATTGTGATAACATGATCATGGACATTATCCATTGGTCGTTTCTGGAACAAATTCACTTGGCACATAGAAAAATCATTTTCATAGTTTCACATTTACTTATAGTTAAAGAATTATACATTGGTACATCCTTTAATTCATTTGAAAACATTATCATTATGACTTTACCCCATTCATAAGGAAAACATCACTTCAATTATAAAAATTACTAGTGTTTCCATTCTATAAGTATAACTTTTTTGAAAATTTCCCTTTATTTTAGTCTCATTATCTAATTTTTTCCTTCAATCTTATTCATCTAAAAATTTCTATTGGAGTCATATGACTTAGTTAATAATTTAACTCTCTTTATAGCTTAGGATAATACATCTATATTTCATGATAAGGATTGGGAGACTAGTGTCCCTCAAAAGAATTTAATTAACCCATCTAATAAATGGTCAATTTTACTCTTTTTATTAGGAAAATAGTACACACCAGGCTATTGTAACCATGTAATTTTGGATTCATACTTATTCATACATTCATAAACCTTTTTTCATAGTCTCAATAATTTCCATTCCTTATTATCTCATTTTTCAATACCAAAATATTTTCTAAAGAAAATTTCGTCAAAATCCATCCAATTATGCTCTTTAATCCCTACTCTTCCATTGTGTTTTGAATCAATGACGACCATTGATTATCATCCCCTGATATATGATAAACATCCATGAAATTATTCTTCTTTTAATTACTTCCCAATGTAAGGAATATAATCTCTATGGAACTTATCCATCATGTTGCTGCAAATGGGTTTGTAGTCCCAAAAAATTATTGAAAATTTATTTTTTTATGGAGTGGTCTAAAATTGTTTCAGGGTATTTTGGTTCAGTGGGATACTCCATACAGGAAATTTTAATAAACATATATGAGGTCAATAATGAAAAAAATATTTGTAATTTAATTATCTCATGGTATATATCCTCGTTAATCTTTATAATTATTTTAATTAGGGATTTGAGAACATATATTAAGTGTATTGATATGGTTTCCAATCATTAAAAAATGTCTTATTTCAATATAGATGAATATAATTTATCAGCTCATAACATTATGAATCATGATAAGTAATTTCATAATAGGTGGAACCCATAAAATTAAATTAAAATTTATGTATAAATAATATCGAAATTAGAATACATATTAAATTAGGAGTATTCTCAATGTTTATAAAAGTGATATGTTCCCATATAATTGTAATCCTAAATTTATTTTCCATGAAATCTACTAAACATTCTATTATAACAATAATAATGATAATGAATTTTTTTTCAGATACAGTGGTTACATTATTAAATTGGAATGAGATACTTGTAATTTCATACTAGTGGAATGAAGAGTTTAGTTTCCTTGATAAACAAGATAAAAAAATGATTCCCAAAATACATTTGAAAAAAAAATACTTATCCTGATAGAATTATTTCAACATCAATGTTATTCATAATAACCATCTTCATATATTGAGGGAATAAATAGTGGTTGAGTTTATATTCTTAGTAAGTGTATTTTCACTATGAAATCTAATATGGATTGAATAATGTGGTAAGAATAAATGATCATTTATATCATGTAATATAAATAATCACATGAAGTAGAAACTCATCATTATATATCATAAAATATAAAATAATCATAATAAAATAAATCATAGATTTTGTTATTAGTTAATACATAATTCAATCATGAAAAACATATCATTGAGGCCTTAGACATGTCATTTGAAATCATTTTCTAGGCCTCATTATAAGACATCTAAAAAAATGGGTGTGGCCTAAAAAATTCTAAATTGGCTATTTTTAATTTTCAATTAATCAAGGTTTCATATCAAGACCTTCACATCACATACTAACTCCAATTCATTATTTATAAGAATTGATGATACAATAAAACAAAAATCTCTTATGAAATCAATAGCTATCTATAATCGAAGAATTAGTTATAAGAAATATAAATACTTTACTCAATCTAAATGATGATAAAACATCCCAAAATATGTTGACATGTATAATTTGAGTAAATTATCAATATAATGTTGAACAAAGCATGTTTACATAGTTAAAAAATCATTAAATATATTTTTTGGAATATTAATTGATGGTAATACTTTTTTTCTTTTATAATTATTTAAATGAAAATGAATAAATTATAACATATTAAATAAACCAAATTCATTCAAGATAACTTATGAAAATTATAATGTAATATTCAATTCATTGAGTATCCATGATTGAGGTAAATTATGTATATCATGAATATCTTAAAAAATATAGTCCATTGACAATTTAGAAAAAATGGAAAATCATTCCACATTCATAAAATAAAATAATATTCCTTTTAATTTTTTCTATGTAAGTCAAGGAAAAAAATAAAATAATAAATCATTTCTGAAAAGTAAAAAAGGAATTTAAAACATTTTTATTAAACATGGACATGAATGTGAAAAAATATTCGATGAAAGAGAGAATTGATGTCAGTATTTCATAAAAATTCATTTTTATGTAACAATCATAGGAAAATGTTAGTATAATATATCATATATAACAAGAGGATAAAAAATACAACTGTTATTAAATTCAACCTAGAGACAAATAAACTTATAAAATCTATAATAATGATGTGACTATGAAATAAATACTTACATAAAGTATCATTCAATTCATATGTGAATGAAATGTTTATATAATATATATATATTTTTTCTATAAATATATTACCAAAAAATAATATTGTACATAATAAAATATATTATTTACTTATAATCATTTATCACATGTTTATTAATAATTCTATTTTAAAATCACTGTTTCAGATATTAAATACATTATTTTCATGTATGTTTTAGTTTTATTGTCTTTTTACTTTTATCATGGTTACATTAACCATATAATGTTAAAAAAATATATTAATTACATATATATTCAATGTATATGTATTTAGGTTAATCCATAAAATATATAGATATTAAATTTAATGAAACCAATCACAAAGATGGATGTTCATACATATGCATGAAAATTGAATTAATTTTACAAATGATAGAATGCAATAAAGGTAAATAAAAATTCTTTTATATAAAATAGATCATGGTTGTTCCTTTTAAAATTATTTTTTTATTAGAATATTTGTGGTTGTAGATGAAGGGAAACTATCAAAGAAGGAATAAAGAGTTAACATGATTTTTTGATATTTTGAAACAGATAAATATCTAATAATGGGGATGATTTAGGTGTTTGATCTCATGTAATTTGTCAAATGTCTGATCTCGCTAATGGGAAAAGAATTTTGATCTCACAGAAAAAAAATATGTGTGAAATTGTGGCTGTGTGAATTGTATAATCTCATGGAAGTGTGAAATTTCAGATCTAACGGGATAAAAAAATTAATGATGTCGCTAAATAATGAAATTTATAATCTCACAGAGCACATGAGACTTAAAATATCATATAGGGTGAATATATGATAGAATGTTTCTATGAGATCATTTGAACCACATAATGAAAAAGAAATATTATCAAAGAATCTCTCATAGAGATCCCATGAAGCAAATGATGATTAATCATGTTTTCATTTTGAATTTGTAATGGGATATCATGATGAATTATTTATTTTTATTGGATCTCATAATGGATCAAGCAATGTATTGGAAAACAATAATGATGCCCATCACATGATTTTCAATTGATCTCACGATGGGATCTCACCAAGAGCATGATTTTGATGTGGTGGAATGGATGTGTAACACCCCGATACATTAAAATGTTTCAATTTTAAAATAAAATAAATTTTTTTCTATCTACATTTATATATAACACCTTGTAAAGCTTCTTATATACAAAACACGGGGCTAACTTTCATGAAAAACTGAGTTTTACCTCCTTCTAGTAGAGCACCTTTTGTAATTCTATATTTTGGGTCTTTTTAATTTTTAATTTGGAAAAATAAACATTATTTTTTGGATTTTGAGAATCAAAATTATCTTATTTCTATATTTTGTTATTTTTAATAAGTGTATTATTTTTTATGATATATAGAGACAAATAATGTATTTTAGTTAAAAATAAACTTTTCGTATAAATAATTATTACTGTTAAATTATATTATAAATTGTGTTTTAATTTTATAATACATAAATTATACATATCTTAAAAAATATAGTTCATTTTAATAATTTTTATATTTCAATTGGACATAAAAATTTATTTATTAGCTGAATTTTTTTACTTTAAAAACCCGCTTTATAACCACCTATGTGGCATTAGTGTTAATATTAACTTTCTAAAATATATGATTTATATTATGAAAAATGAGCATAAAATGTGGTAATAATTATAATTTTTTTCTATTAATATCAACTTAATTCTTGAAAAAAAAATTAGTAGTGAGTGTGAATAAAATTAATTACTGTGATGAAGGTATAATTAAGCTTAATAAGGGACTAAACCTTAATCTTTTTGGAAAAAATGAATTGTAATCTTATTCAAAAACTATTGCATTCCAATAGTATGGACACATCCCAGCCTATTTATAATTTTCATAGTAAATGGGATATTATTTAATGGATGTTCCCTATATAAAAGGATATTTATGGAAAAAGATGGGAAGGGAACATTCTTTACTAATAACATTTATTAAACATTGAGATATGTATGAAACAAAATATTTTAGTTTATTAATATCCTTTTGAATTATAAATGATTCAATATATTCAAAATAAGTTATAATTAAATTTTAATGATGATTTTGTTATCTAAAATTCTAATGAAACACCAACATAGATATTATTTAGTTTATAATTAACAGTTATTAATGATAATATAAATTTTAAAAGTGAAGTAGCTGATTTGAATTATTTTTATTGATAAATATATAATTCTACATAGCTATAAAATTTATATATTTTACCTCAAATAATTTTTCGATATTTTAACAATAAATTTAACTAAATAATGTCAAAATTGACATTATTATTATTATATAATAAATTATATTTTATTAAATTATATAAAATTAGTAAAAATAAAATATTCTTACATGTTATTTTAATGTTTTAATGAATATTAAATATTTTCTATTAATGGATGAATTGATATTTTATTATTAAATAATTTTCTCATATATAGTAATAACATTTGTAACAAGGTCCCGGTTTAAGAAGTGTTTTAGCGCATCACATATGCTTGTTTAAAAATTAATTTATAAAATAGATATTTTCATGTTATAAATTATATATCATATTTATAATTAATTGGATCTATATTTTATAATAAATTACACTTTTTTTAGTATTCATGGTAAAATTAATTATGTTAGAAAATTGAATTCTTTAATAAAACCCAAAAGGATAAAAATATAGAATCATAGTAGAAAAGGAACCAAATTATTAAAATGTACATATTTTTAGGTTTTTGGGAATATTAATGACCATTGTTCACCTTGAATCCATTATTTTTCCATTTTTGAGACACATTAGTTTAGTTAGACCTCCCATTAATGAACACCTTTTGATATTTACAAGAGTTACACCCCCCTCTCTTATAAAAGTCCAAAATTCATCCAAATTCCTCAGACCTCTCAAACCACTTAGTTTTGGCCAATATCTACTCAATTAACATCCAACCATCTCTCTTTTCTTCCTTGATTCTCGATTTTTGGCTTAATGAAATCAAAGGAATGATTTTAGGACAAACCAAAAGGAGTTACCCGATTAAGAGACAACATCTATCCTTAAAATATTTGGATTTATTTCCATTGAACACTCCCTAAAATATTCATATTTAATGATTATATTACAAAAAAATATATACTCAATATACATGGGTATTTTTATGTATGGATTTTAACCTACACTTTCTTAAAAATCCATCTAATGGAAATAATCGTATTGTTTATGTGTACAATGATCTACCACCTATCATAGTGTAAATTTTGATAAAAATGGTTTATATATGATATAAATGATATTTATTATTTATTTATCCTTCATTAATTCAATTATAACAAATACAATTATACATTCCACTTTTTAAAAATTTGATAACATCGTTTATTGATCTGTGGACTACTTCCCCCTCAAAGTGATATGACTCGTTCATACTATGTATGGAACACATAAAGGGTTGTTTTAATAAAACTACATAAAATATAAATCATATATATTATAATTTAATTATAATATACTTATATATTATTTACTTTTCATTTTTTAGTACAAAATAAAAATGAATGTAGCATTCAAGCATTCGTACGACCTACAGTCTCCATGAATGGTTCACATCATTTGTTTTTTACAATTATTATGGACTATTGTAAATACATATATACAGAATATATACGATAATTAAAACATTGATTACATTATATAGATGATGAAATAATTATCTATTTAATATAAATAAAAGAAATAATAAGTAAAAAAATACTTGAGAAATCCTGGAAATTAACAGCTGAAATAATGAGAATAATGAATGGTTTTTAATAAACGTGTAATAAGATATTATAGGATGATTATATATGATAATATAAACATGTGTATTTTTTTTAAGTTAGTAACATATTTTAAACCACTATACATGAAAATAAATACCACACAACAAAATGAAGTTTAATATAGGTGATTCTTATCACACTTTTCCTTTCTTGAGGAATATTCCATTAACACAACACACTTTATTTTTATAGTGTACCTATATTACCTTTGGATATAATAAATCATTAATTTTTTATTAACAATGTATCTAAATTTTTTATTATATGATCATTACGTTTTGGTCTTCCAATTCATATATTATCACGGTGGTAATATATTTTGTTTCAATATACATTCCATTTAGGAATATTTGTTGATATTCTCCACATCACTTTTATATTGCATATATACTTCCCATTTCTTTTTCATGTCATGAATCTAGTTATTCTCATGATATTATATGCTACATTTAATTCATGGAGAATTATTATTTAAAATTATTAAAGTGGTATGGGATATTTTGTAATGTTTAAAGACTACTTTCATAAAAAATGTTTTAATGATATTTAAATTTTATTTCCATTAATCAACATCAACATCCCTCGTTGTTACTTATGTTCCACTTGGGAATTATTTAAAAATCGTATTATTTTTTCAATATGAATATTTAAGGATATTTCACATTATTTATTAATTAAATCAATTATTCTACATTTGAGGATTTCATTGGATTTAGTATTTGATGGGAAGGGCATGTTAAAGCCCCTCAATGCATCATTAGGTTTCCTAATACATATTAGATATTGTTTTGGGAGATACCTTACCCATTTATTAGATTCATAGAATCAATCCTTGAATGTTATACATTCTTGGAATGAATCCATGACAATATTATATTTTTGTCATGAAACCTTGATAGTATTAGATTCTTAGAAAAAAGCCCTTATGATATTTTTTAGATATCCAACATTATACAATCTATTATTATAAATTCAGTAATTTCTATTTAATGTGATTATGAAAATATTTATAATATCCATGTTTATGTTTCAATATCAGATTATTGATTAAATACCACGCGTTTCAATTATCTACATTTCTATGTTGACTTCTTCTCATTGATTCATTATTTCTTCTGATTTAAATATCCTTACTGATCACTTGAGCTCACCCTTATTATGTTTTCTTTACTTGGTTATGAAGAGTAATCCATTGAATGAGTTTCAAAGATGCATTTTATTTAATTATATTATGTATCATGTTATTATTTTCTATTTCCCATTTTATTATGTGTATCATGTATATAATATTTATTTCTAAGAATGTCAAATTGATTTGTTCATTGGGTTTGGATCTTTATTATCATACCAAAGTAATTAAATAATGCACCAACTCTGTGATTTTAGGTTCATAACATTATATTTGGAATCAAAGATATTTTATTTGAAACCTTAGAAACTAGATTTAGAAAACATGTATAATGGAAAATGACCCTATGGTAGAATTTTAGGACAACTATAGAAGAACATCCTCTAATTTTTATGAGGAATTGATTATGTGGGTATTACAAGGAATACATCACTATCTGGATATTTATATTGATATAGTTCTCACACAGATGTTTCGAGGAGAAACAACTTAGGCAAGGTGTGTCAGTCTAGATTCGATGTAACATGGTGCAAGAAAATGACCCCTACTCTCCACCCAGTTTGAAACTCACATGAGAAACGCTTAGGATAGTTAAAATTTTATTTACCTATGATTTTGGAGGATTTATAAGTAAACATATACATAATGAATTTATTTTTATGATTATAATATTATCTATGCATATATTTCTAAATTTATATTACAACATTTTTAATGTAATACATAATTCATAATACTATGAGCTAATCCCATATAGGATGTTGTTTAGAAATGGAACCTATACTTAATAATGGTATTTGTACTCATGGAAAATATAGATATTCCCACACTAAAGAAAACTGATACAACTTGTATTGGATGTGAGAATGATATGAAATATAAATGATGATTAATCACATTATGACACATATCATTCCCAGGATGGAGTAACCCACTCCACAATGAGACTCTCTTATATTGGATAACATTATGCGATATAGGCCCCTATACGTTAGTGTGACTATAGAACTAATTACAGTTCATGAATGGAATAATTATTTCAATAAGATATTTTCAGTGTTGGGATGTAGTGAAAAAGAAATGGTTACACTTGTAGTGTATTATCATAGAGACAATATCGATTAGTGGTGGCCATTGATCCAAAATATCAGTTAATAAGGGGATAGAAAACTCATGGATTGGAAATACTTTAAGGATGCATTCTTTAATAAATTCTTCCCTTATTGTCAACAAATTGATATGAGGATAATGTTTTTATGTTTCATTAAAAAGGATAAAGAACGTGTGACAGAGTATAAAGCTAACTTTATAAGGATAAAAATGTATGATAATGATTTTATATGAAATATGGAATTCATTATTGATCATTTATTTAAAGGAAATAATAAATTTCTCTAAAGGGATATAGTGTCTCTGACCTTTTCATCATACGATGAAATAGATTCATGTGCTATTAAGATAATGAAAGAATTACCCATGTCTTAAGGATTATGAGGGAAGTAGGATAAGAAGATGAAAATAGTGAAAATGTTGATAAAGGGGAATAGGGAAAGAAAAATTTTCTAACATGTGACATTTTTTATTGTAAAATCCATGTTACATGCATAAAAGAGAAAGATGATTTCTTCAATTGTGGATAAAAAGGAATCCATGCTTAGGATTTAAAGGGAAAGAAAAATAATTATAATATTTAATTATTTAACTATAAGCATATGGGGAACTATGATAATAAATTCCATCAGTTCCAAGAGAATATACTCCAGATGAAAATAAGGGATTACGGTTCAGAAAACGTTATTAACAAAACTAAATTGGAATAATGAATTTACTTTAGTATTTTGATCATTAAAATATGGTGTAAGTATATTTTTTTTATTATGTTCTCATCATATGACTAATGAAATATATAATTATTCTACTATAATAATATTCTTTAAATAATTGAGATTATATATTAAATGATACTATTTAAATAGATTTGGTAGCAAGTTTATCTTTTTGTAAAACACCACATTGAGAGAAATATAATCCTTCATTTGTTGCTGATGTTGAGAAATAAGATGTTGGGATAAAAAATTATTAATATTTATAATGTAAATTATATACCACTAAATGCAATGTAAATTATTCTAAAGTGTTGGATCATGATCATATGGAATTCTTACAAATTTATAAAATGTGTCTCGTAGAACTATTGATGTGTTTTTAGAGGATAATGTATTACATGACCAAATGATGAAACATGTTATAATAAATGGAGTGTAAATAGTTAAAGATGAAATCAAAGGATAATAATATTTTTATTGAAACATATATTTACATATATACATAGATAGTGACATAATATCTCAACTATAGTTAAAATGGGACTTCAAATAGAAATGTTTTCTTATTTTCATCATTTTTTATGATAGCAATGACCTTTATTCACCCCTCTATTTTATGGTTTTGTTGTCTACAACATTTACTAGACCATGTTCTCTATCAATCTCAATCAAAACATGATGGTAAAATTTCTCTTCCATCTCTATGATTTCACTAATTTTGTTTTTTTTTGAAAGCCTTGTTTTTTGGTGACCTACACATTTTACGTTCCATCTTTTTAATAAATGTTTTCGTAACTATATTTATGATGTGTGTTTTTTAAAAATAGTATTTTCAAGTATCAAACTCCTAATTAAAAAGATCATAATTAAATTATGAGGACTAAAGTTACATAATTTGGGGATAATTTTACACCCCAAGAAATAGAAATGTTTTGATTTTTGAATAATATTTTTTTTATCATTATTTATAAAAAACACCTTGTTAAGATTATTCTATAAAAAACATGGGAAGAACATGAACACAAAACCGAGTCGAACAGCCTTTTAAGGGTTCACCTTTAAAAAAAATAAATTATCACATTATATAAATATTACTTTTCAAAATAAACTATATTTTTGGATATTGAGGACCATAATTCTATTAAGATGTATTTTTTGTATTTTTTTGAGAAATTTCATTTTTTGATGAATAGTGGAAAATATTTTATTTTTATTAAGAACTAAATTTTAATTTAAATAGTTATTAGTGTTAAATTGTAATTCAAAAGGGTTATTATTCTAAAAATATATCATCTTTACATATATTGAAACAATAATGCTATTTATTTCATTTTTTAATTAAATTAGATATACAAAATTATTGGACATTGGAATGTTTTTACAGTAGAGAACTGCTTTCTCACCACATCTACATGATTAAGATTATTCATAATTTTCACAAATATATGATTGTAATTTTTAAAAATGACACAAATGGTTGTAATAAGTATTATATTATCCGTCTAATTACATCAAATTAATTTTTTTTCCAAAATGATCAGTGAATGTGATTAAAATCAATTATGGTGATTAAGGTAATAGTATGCTTAACAAGGGATTAAACCATAATATTAATTGAAAAAATTTCTTAGAATGTTGTCCAAAACAAATTGGCTAACAATAGTTTGACTACATCACTTCTTGGTTCAGATTCTATCAGTTATTTGGATATTATAAAATATGAGGGACCTATATAAAATCTTATGAAATGAAAGATACAACAAGAGACATTTCCTTGCCTTTAAAATTTATTAAAATTTGGAATACGTAAAAAACATCACATATTCGGTTATAGATAACTTTTTTAGTCATAGATGTGCTAATATTATGAGAATTATTGACTATAAATTTTAAATGATAATTTAGTTACATAATTTTCTTATGAAATTCCAACATAGTTATAATTTAGTTAATAAATAAATAAATTTAATGATACTATAAATATTATATGTGAAATGCATTGATTGTATTATTATATTTAATTATTTTTTTATTTTAATATATCATGTTACGCAGTTGTAAATTTAATATATTTCAATTACAATATTTTTTTGATATTTTGAAATTTAAATTAAATAAATAATGTCAGAATTGACATTATGATTATTTTAAAATAAATATATTTTATTAGATGATTTGAAATTAATAAATAATATTATTTTCTTCCCAATGGTTTTATGTGTTAATAAATTTTAAATATGGTGTATTAAAGGACCAATTTATCTATTATAATTAACATATTGACCCATATACTGTAAAAACATATTTAACATGGTGCGTGTTTAAGTTGTGTTTTAGCACGTCACATGGGTTTTTTTAAAAATAAATTTCTAAAACACATGGGTTTTTTATTTTTTAAATTATATACTTTTTAATAATTCATTGGAATTATATTTTATAATAAATCTAACATTAGGTTTCTCATATTGATTAAATTACATAGGTTATAAAACAAGATTCTTTAATAAAAACCAAAATAAAAAAAATTGTGGAATCATATAAGGAAATGTTCAAAATTAATAAAATGAAAATATTTTTGTGTGGTAGATAATATTATTGACCAATATTATCCTTTAATTCATTATTTTTTTCATTTATGTTTAATGTAAGGAATTGTAGACTTCCCATTAATGAATATGTTCTGGTTTTTACAAGACTGTTAATCCCCCTTAATTATAAAAGGTACCCAATCCTATCACTTCCCCAAAACACTCAAACAACATTGGTTCTAACAACCTCAACTCAATTATCTTCCCAAAATCCCTAAAATAATCATTTAATCCTACCTTTTGGATTAAATAAATCCAATTAATTCTTTTGGTACAAACCAAAAGGAGTTACCTGATTAAGAGGTAATATCTTTTCTTAGACTCAATAGTTTTATTTCCATTACCCACACTTTAATGTCTACATATGCCTTTCTAGTATAAAAAATGCAGTATCCATGATATAATAGAATATTTTTTATGTTAATATTTCAACATTAACATACACACACATCAATCTAAGGGGAAATGAACCTATTGTTTGCATGTACATTAAACTACCACCTCATGAAACAATGATTTTTCTTTTTTATTATATATTCTCTCATGGTGGAAATTATGATAGAAAATTAGTCAATATATGAAATATATGATATGTATTATGTATTTATTCTTATGTATTTCTTGTATAATAGATACCACTTTACATTCCATTTTCTTTAAATATGATAACAACGTTTGTGGAAATGTGGAATACTGCCCCCTCAAACCGATGTGACTCATTCACAATATAAATGGAACATATAATTGTTTTTTATAATAAAAATATGAAACATAAAGTAAATAGATATTATAATTTAATTATAATATACTTATATATCATATAATTTTAATTATTTTAATGTAATGATGAAATTTAAAGCAGTATTCATGTTTATGTACGACCTACCATCTCCATGAACGATGCACTTCATTTATTATCTACAAATATTATGGAATATTATAAATACATATAAACTGAATATATATAATAATTAAATCTTATTATGAATTTTTGAGATGATAAAATCATGATCTATTTAATAGGATAAACAAATAACTATATAAAACAAAGTATAGAAAACTAGGTAAATAACACTTGAAATAATGATAATAATGAATGATTGTTAACAAACTGGATATAAGATATTATAAGAAGTTGATATATTATAATATTAATGTTATTATGTATCTTTTATAAGTAATTTATTTATTTTAAAACACTATATATTCGTTCGAAGACCGCACAAAAAAATTAAGGTTAATGTAAGGTATTCTTGTCTCGTATTTATTTCTGTGAAGAATACACTATTAACATCACATACTACATCTGTAATGTGTAAAAGCTAACCTTTTTAAAATAATAAATAAATAAATATTTTTTTACAATGGTATTTTAATGTTTAACCTTATGATAATCAATTTTTAGTCTCCCAATACATATGTTACCAACATGGTAATGGATTTTGTGTCAATTTACATTACATTGAGATTTATTTGTTGTTATCCCCAACATGACTATTATATGATATATATACATCCTGATGACATGTAATATCATGAATCTCTTTATTATAATGATATTAAATGTTTACTTTAATTCATAGATAATTATTATTTAAACATCTAAATGTGGTAGGGGACACATTTCAATTTTTAATCATTGTTTTCCTCAAGAATGTTATAATGATATTAAAATGATTTTTTGATTCATCATCATAACCAACCCTTATTATTACATATTATCCTATATATAATTCTTGATAATAACATATTAATTATTAAATGTGTATTTTTTATGATATTTCAAATAATTTATTAATGAAATCAATTATTCTACATATGTGGAATGTATTGGATATTGTTTGTGATCGGTGCGGCCTACTATAGAACCTTGATGTATCATTAGGATTCATGACACAAAATAAATGTGGTTTTGTTCATGGACTTACCCATTTATTAGATTCATTGCATGAATCCCCATTAGGAATAGATTCTAGGCATCAAAGCTTAATTATATTATATTCCTGACAAGAAGACTTGAAAGTAGTAGATTCCTGCCATGAATCGATGATGATATATTTTAGATATCCATAGTTATTAATTTCTTCATTATGAATTAAGTTATTTCTATTATATGCCATTATTCAATTTGTTATAATTTCTATGGTTAAGTATCAATCTTAGATTATTGATTAAATGCCATGTGATTCAATTATCTACATTTCATGTCGACTTATTCTAATTGTTTCATTATTACTTTGACATAAAATAACCTTGGTGGGAATTTAATATCACCCTTATTTGGTTTTATTTTCCCATGTTATGAATATTAATCCATTAAATGAGTTTCAAGGATGCGGTTTATTTCATTTAATTGTGTATCATGTTTTTAATTTAAATTTAAAAATGTATTATTGTTATCATATTTGTAATATGGATTTGAAATACTTATAAACTGATCAGTTCTTCTAGATTTTATTACTTGTAATCATGAAAATTTAATATAATAATGCATTGACTTTATGAGTATGGGTTTGAGGTGTTACATGGTGGATATATGTGATATTTGGCCTTGCGGTTTTAGACTCCCTTCATTAAAATACCAATGGCCCATATATAATATGATATGAAGTACTGATTAAAATTATATATCAGATAGAATTTTTTGAAATGTTTCACACAATAGGGTTTCTACCTGTATCTCACACAAAATGTTGTTGAACCTAGATCTCATGAAAAATGGTTTCCTTATTAGGTCCCACCCAAAAGGGTCTCATAATTGGATCTCATGAAAAATGGTTTCATGCCCGAATATCATGAAAAGTGTCCCACACCTGAATCTCCAGGAAATATGTTTCATGCCCATAAATATAAATAATGGGTCTCACACAATGATCTCACTCAAAGTATGATAGTTATAAGAATCAGGGTCTCAAAAAATACGTGAAATGGTCTCATGCTAAGATCCCATGAAAGGGTTACACTCTTGGATCTCAAAAAAGTGTGAAAGCGATCACATTATAGGATCTCAGTGAAGGTTTATGCACCTGGATCTCACTCATAGGTTTTGTATTAGGAAATATTGTAATGTTTTACCCACTAGGGTCACACACATGGATATCACACTAGAGTATTTCTGAGGGAGTTATAAGACTAAATTAACTAATAAAGAGTAAAATTTTCATATATTAATTCACAAGAAGAAGAATAAATAGGATATCCACCATTAGAAAATAGATGTTGAAGAAGTTTATTAACTTCTACATACAATGTAGTTAAAGTAATACATGTAATCCAATGAATATAATACTAGTTCCAAAGAGGAATTAATTTCTTGGTCTATAATAATATGAATTTTCTTCCAGAGGTCCAAAAAGATCAATTACTGAATTAAGGTATTTTCATTGATGTGAATTTAAAAACTATAAATAAAATCAATGGATAATATATTGAAAATTGTGGATGAATAGATTATTTGTAATGAAGGGAACTAAAATACATAAATATTATATGAATCCATTCCAGAGAAGGTAGAAATGGAAGAGTATGAAGGTGATACCTTCCACCAGTATAGATACATTAATGGAAATTTATAGTTTGTAACCCTTAGAATGTAGTGATATGTCCCTATATATTTTATTGGAGAGCCTGGGAATAGAAGTGATCTAATAAAAACATAATATTGGCAGTGATATTTAGTGTATTTGGTACATGAACACATTTCAATTTCTTTAACCATTTACATAGACTAGTGAGCGATAACTAAGTAAAAATATAAGTTTCCTGGTGTTTTCTTCATTACATTACTTTATATGCATTATCATCAGATAACATTGGAAATGATATCATCTAAATTAACACTAAAGATCAAAATAATTTCCCCTCACAATATAGTGGACAAGATCCAGTGGGATAGGATGATGTGTGAAAATAATATCCATAACCTGATTCACCCATATCTAGGAATCTAATCCCATTTTTCACCTAAAAAATTTTATTAGAAAATTGGTTACTTTTGTGGGAATTTCCCTCTTATAATGGACTATTTGATTGATGAAATTAATGTTTCAGTCTGTTCCTATTTTGTGAGACATGGAAAATGAAAGAATATAAATGATGATTCATAAGTCTTTTGGAATTCCTTTGTGTGTAAGTATCTACGGAATGAATTTGATTAAATTGAGGGAATGTATTATATTATCTTATTGTGAGACAATTTCCCATTTCGGTTATTCTGTAGAAATGAATGAATAATGTAACATTTCATATGATGTTGGAAGAACTGATGATGAAGAAATTCCATGAAGCATAGTAGTAATTTTTTTCCACATGGAAAAGAAACTAGATTAGAAATAAAAATTAGAAATTAACCCTCAAGAGATTCTCATCCAAGTAAATAAAATTGGGGTTAATAAAAAAATATTCAAATTAAATTCATTTTGATGTGGCTACTATTATGAGTAAGAAGAAATATTCCCATGCAAAATAACAAAAAATGACGTCTACAATTATAGAGAAACTAAAATTTGATGAAAAGAGAAAAATATTAACTCCTACGAAATTCATAATTTATACTCCATAAATGAGGTTCTTTCTATAAACTTATATGAATGGGTTCAGTAGAACCAAAGGATACAAGATGAGAATGCATTCAGTAATTATTATTTTGGTATAAAAAATTCTAATATAAAATATTATGATTTAATGATTAACATGATCTCCCGAAAATTGGATGATGATTTTTCAATCAAGAGAAAAAATAATGTTAAACACTAATAAAAGGACAAAAAAATTTGTCAATAGGGATAAGAGCAATTATTAGTGAAGATTGATGTGGATAAATATAATTCAAAAGGAATACCGAAATTGATATATGATTTTCATTTATTATTTGTCTATCCTTCAGTAGGAAGTAATGAATTTAATGAAAATGTGATATTGTAGGGGAAAAATGAAATTATTTTTGCATCCTAATGACTATAAAATTTTGAAAAATCTAGTAATCAATATAAAAAAACCTCTCCCATACATGAGAGGAAAACAGCCTTAAATAGTATCATAAGTAGGGAAAATCTTGTATTAGAGGGAATCATATCATAATTTTATTACATAAAGAAATAAAAACTCTTATATTTCTGTGAGATGCATGATCTTATATCATGTTTTCTATTTGAGGCTATGTAATATATTTTACGCCTCAAAGAATAAATTATTAATAAATTTTAAAATAATATAAATATTCTTTATAAATATAAAAAATAACTTTCTTAGAGTAATGTAGTCATGAAATTCTACCTTTGAAGATGATTTAGACTGACCATGATTGTATATCAATAATCCTTAGGGCCCAATTTCATATGAATAACATTGGATGCATCAAAATGTTAGCAAAGAAATTAAGACATGATTTATGTTTTTAACAAGATTAGTTTTCTCTGTGCTAATCATTTAAATTTGGAATTGAATTTCAACATGGGGATTGAAAGGAAGGAGAAGTAACTAGAAATGATATCTTTAACTCGTGTCATGTATAATGAGAATTTATGTACTATAATACATCCTTCTATGTTTTAAAGGAGGTACAATTTCCTAGAGGTAAAATTGATATCACAACAAAAGGTGTACCATCCACCCCTTAACATACACTCACAAAAATTATATTTAAAATTATTTTTACAAAAATGAAAGAAAAGTGTAGTATATAATATAGTTGAAAGTAAAAAAAAATACATTCAATTTATTTTTCACTCTCAACACATTTGGCTCTGTTGACATGGATAACTGACAAAATAAAACTGAATAAAGAATTTCATGAAACATTTTCATGATATTCTACAAGGTGATAAGTGAGGGAAATAGAATGATCCCTCAAATTTTGGATGAAAAAATAGAATATGAATCTTATAAATATTTTTTCTCAGAGAATGTATCATCACAAATTCTTTATATGTGGAATAGAAAAGAAAGAGAATTGTACTAGTGGGGAGAAACATCAAATTATGAATATGAAAAGCCTACAGTGTACCAACCCTATTAAATATAGAATAAGAGTTTATCATATCTACCTATATTTAGAAATTACTTATTAATTATTAAGGTATTCTTTTTCATATAACATTTGGGACACAAAACAATTGGTTTAGAAGAAATCTTATTTTGGATACAAGATTGAGTTATAATGAAAAAAACATAATATTATTATTTTAAATGGAATTTAACACCTAGAAATTATATTTGATGGAATGAATAGAACTAAATATATTATTTTTTACTTATGTTAATTAAATATTTTTTCTTTATTTTAATAAATTTAATGTTCTAAAAATAAGAATAAATTCAATTTTATGAGAAAAGATCTCTAATATTTTTAAAATGTATTTTTACCACATATTGATGGTGAATGATTTTTAATTATAAAGTTTTATATTTTTAAAAACATTATATGAAAAATTAAAAACATTATTTGGAAGTGGGACATCTATATTTACTTTGGTTGAATTTTAGGTATTTTTGATAATATTCATTTTTTATGAGTAGTGAAAAATAATCAATTTTAAAACAAAATTGATTATTTCTCTAATTTATTTATATTGTTAATTTATCCTTTTAATTGGTTTTAAGGAATAATTAGATCAATTCGATATCATTTAATCCAATTTAGGTCATTTTAGTAAATCTCAAATAGAAATTGTATATAAAAAACATTGTGAAATTTTGAACGTTTTTAACGCAATATCTTTTTTCTTGATCCATCAACATGATTAAATTTAAATTATTTTAACCACTTATAGGAATATAATTTTAAAAAAAATGGTGTTAATATGAATGAAAAATGTTTTCTAATATGACCAATATCTTTTTGGTTGAATAGTAACATTAGTATTTTATTTACCACTATTATTTTTAAAAAGGGTAATTAACAGTAAAATTAATATTATAAATTTATAAAATTTCACAAACACTTGTTCTAATTGTAGGATGAGTTATTATTGACCATGAACATCCTTTGGATGAATTTTTTACCTTTGGAAACCACTTGGGTGTGATTATGACATTTATAACATTTATTTTAAAGGAAAATATGCCATAAAAATGTCTCTCCTTACTAAAACAATTTTAATACGGGGTAATATTAGAGATAAAATTGACTATTAAAATTACATAGAATCATAAAAATATTACCTACATAATAGTTATATATTTATAATTTTTAGGAAATAAATAATTATGTTAAATACTTATAGAATAATGATTTAGTAATTGATTTATTAAAGAAAGAATCAAATAAATGATATTAATAATATCAAAATAAATATAATTAGACATATTTTTTTCATAAACAGATTTATTTTATGACTATGACATGGTAGGATTGATTTAATGTAGTTTTTTTGAAGTAATCAAGTCGGTATGATTTTTTTTAACAGTCTTGAAATTAATAGTTTCAAAACTCACATAAATCATAACATAAATTATAATATAACTAATTAAATTATATAAATTAAACAAAACTAAAAAAAAATTAAATAACTCTAAAAATTTAATTATTGACCCATTCATTGGTCGATTTGCGTGATTGGGAATGTATTATAACTCTCAAATTTTAAATTACATGATAAAACGGTAAATGTAAAAAAGTTCAATCATAAATATAATGATTATAATTCTTTCAAATCTATTATAATTATCAATGGATGAATATATTTTGACCCATACTCATCATATTTTTAAAATAAATAAAATTGGACACATTTCGAATCAAAATTGAATTTATATTAATTTAATACTTTTAATAATTCCAAGAGTGCTTCTCACCTCTCTTATAAAAAGAAACCCATTACTCTCAATTAATCACATATAAAAACAATTTTTCGTATCCATGATCAAAGAAAACACATTAACATAATCCCAACCCACAATATATAGGAATTTATTTAGGCATAACACCCTTCTTAGAGGTGTTAAGGTGTTAAGAAAGGTGATCATCTGAAGAAAAGGTTCTATTTTATTTACGTGTTTCTATATTATTTATTCTACCACATCATTAAAATATCCTCTAACCATAATTATTTAAAAACACTAGTATCCTAAATATACTAAGATGTTATTATGTTAATATAATCACTGAAACCCATATCCATATCCATCAAATGGAAAATTAATTAATGTTCTTGCGTACATGTGAACTATCACCTCCACGAACCGATATAATTCATTTTCCATAACAGTCTCTCATTAATGGTTAAAATAATTGAATTTATGTATATATTTTATATCCATGACATATTAATTATTAAAATATAATAATATATCAATTATTTTCTTACATTCCATGAATATACACCTGATAACATCATTCAAGTGTACATGTGAACTATAACCTCTAAAAAGAAATGTGATTCATTTTTATTCACTACATCACTTGTATGATATATATAATTATATTTAAATTATTAATATGATATTAATTATTTTATTCTAATTCTGTAAATATAAAATAATAATTATCTTATTTCCATAATGATCAATGAAAAATGAAAACCTTACTCATGTGTATATACAGCATACAGTGTCAATGTTAATAACGTTGTTCATTTTTCATAACCATACTTAATGGTTCGATTCAAAATAATAATTAAGGTAACTATGTGATAATTACTTCATGAATATTATTCTGTAGATGATGGACATATGATAACATGGATAATTTACATCATACCAAGTTCCTTTTTTAACTCATGTACCGAATATTGAAAAAACATCTGACATGAACATAAATAATCATGTACTTGTTATAAATTTAAAAAAAAAGTGATATAATGGGAGTAATAAATTTGAAAATGGTTTTCATGAAAGTATAAAATACCAATCATTATTATTAAAAAAAATTATATAATGTATGAGACAAGTCAGACTCAAGGTAAAGGACTTCATCCCAATCTACATTCATTGAGGATTATTTTTATGTTACACCCGACCTTCATATATATAGTGTATAATTCACCCCATTGACATTGAATTTCATTAAAATTAATATTTCTCTATGTTGAATATTACTACATGAGAAAATGAATTTTTTTAAATTTACACGATGACAATGACTTTTGCATAGTCATGACCATTATTTGATATTATGATTCCTCTATAAGCCTTTATGTTTCTAAATGTGAATTATATACCATATTATGTTTTCATGTATTTTGGTATGGAATATGGTTTTATGTATGGATTGATTATGTAAATATATTGAAATGATATCCTATGATTTTAGTGAGGAATGTTTTTTCCCATTATACTTGTTAATGTGTTATGATTGTGTAATGGTTCTTGGGCATTTCTTATGTATACAGGTGGTCCCATGATAAACCTAGGATGGGGGATCCCATGATAACTCTCAAATTAGTTTCGTAATGAGATAGATTTAAATAATATGGTTTCTCATAATATATTTTGTAAATATACTGTGATATGTATTCCAAATGTAACCATGAAGGTTACTCTCTATGTTGTTATGAAAGATACAATGTATGTATCGAACAGTTTATTAAAGTTACCTTAATGATTTATGATTTATAATATGTTTTTTAGGAATATTCTATCTTCATAAGGTGTGTAAATGAACTTATTTTTTAAGGGGGGGGGATTATGATTTTTTTAAAATGTATTCAAGACTTTAAAATATTCATGGACTAAAGGTTCCATTCCTTATTTATAACCCTTAATGTGATTTTTTTTCTCATCATATGTGTTTAAAATTTATTCCACGTAGTATAATAAAGGTTAATTGAAGGGAATACGACAAGATTAATGTTATGAATAATTTTATCAGGATATATAATTCATGTTTTATTTTAAAATGGTTAAGATAATGAAAAAATGGATAGCATGTAGACATGTCGAATTTATAATATTTGAGATGTTATGCAATAGTTATGCCCTAATTATCTAAAAATGTAATCCAAAAAATATCCTTAAGGTGAATGAATTTAAATTCGTGACATAACTCATTATTATATATTGTTTAAGGTTTCAGCCTTATAGTTTGTATCAGAGGCCTGTTTAGATAACTTTAGGGATTATGATGTTTTTTATAGAATACCCATAATTGTTTTTAATTTATGGTAAAATTTAAATGATATATGATTTTAATATTACCATGTTTCTTCATCAAAGATATGATTACTCAAAATGGTTTTCCACAATGGAAATTGGGACATTTGGCTAAGACGAAATCTAGTGTAAAACAATATTTTTTATCAGAAACCTAAGAAGGTGATAATCTTAACTAAAACATTTTTCATTGTGACCAATGTTGACTCAGGACATAAGTGGTGGTGGTATCCATCCAAGAGATAAGACAAATAAACCACAAAGGAACATGTTGGTAGTTTATCACTTCATGAGGAAACATCCACATCATTCAGAGGATCATCTAACCTCATGCCAGCTGAAGGGTGGATTAAATAACTAGAAAAGATTTTCAATGGCATGGGGTGTTCAAACAATCAAAAGTTTAATCATTCTATTTACTATTTTGAAATTGAATTTGATCATTTTAGGTCTATGATTAATAATATGAGTGGTAGTGCTGATATTGATGCTCTTGAGTGGGATGAGTTCAAAAATATGTTTCTAGATAATTATTTTCCTAAGAAGTTTCTGATTTGGATGCAAACTATTTCCTTTATTTTTGGTAGGAGGATAACTCAGTTGATTCTTAAGAAGAAAACGTCACTCGACTAGCAAGGTAAGCTCCAATATTTAGCTGAGATCCTAATAGTAATTTCAATTTTTATTTCAAAATATTAATGACAATTTGTCTACGTAAAATGGATTATCATTAGTTAATAAGTTATTAAAAATCCTATTCGATGTGTGGAGAAGGTTGAAAGGGAGTTTTCCGATGATCATGTGTTCTTTAAAAAATAATAAAATAACTGGTCAAGGGGGAAATTGAAAGGAAGTAATTATTCAAAAATGTATTATGGTAAGAAAACTATGTATACATTTTGTGAAAATTGTGGTAAAAAGAACATTGGGGAATGCCTTTTGAATTCTGGTAAGTGCTTCTGATGTTGTAAAATGGGGTATAAGGCTCGTAACTAAACTAAAAAAGATTTATTTAGTGGTAGGAGAAAATATAATGTCTAGTCATTAAATTTTGTTAAGTGTAATGAGATGGGTTAAAATGGAAAAAAATTGATGAAGAACATGAATGATTGAAATTAGCTAGACTATAAGTATAAAGGTGTGGTGAAATCCATTGCAACCACTTCAGTATATGTTGGTCTATCTAATGAAGTGCCCTCGGGTACATTCTTTTTAATTCAGATTTTTCCAATGTGTTGTTTGATTCAGGGTCTATATATTATTTTATTTCTGAGATTTTTTTTGGTAAATTGGAATTTACTCCTCAATCAATGAATCCTGAGAATATGGTAAAAACACCTAGGGGGAATGTTGAGGAAAAAGAAATTATAATAATCTTTTTATCCTTATTTATGGAGATAATTTACCTGCAAACATTGTTTTTTACCTCCATTATATTTTGATGTTATTAGTGGTATGGATTTATTTTATGCTTTCCATGCTAAGATTGTCTGTAGATATAAAGATGTTTCTTTTTAGAAAGACTTCCAGTTTGTGTAAATCAATGAACTGTTACCATTGATAACAATTCAGGAAGCTAATAAACTATTAAATGGTGGAAATAAATGTTAACTTACAAATATTTTAGAAAACAAAAGAACTATTTATATTAATGTTTTTAGAGTGGTAAATGAGTTTCTTTATGTTTTTTATGATGAGTTTCTTGGTATTATACCTGATCGAGAAGTTTAACTTATTGCTGACTTATTTTCTGGTGCTATGAAAATTTCCAAAACCCCTTATTGAATACCTCATGTTAAACATTTATATTTGAATAATAAATTGCATGAGTTATTAGATAAATGTTTTATTAAAACTCTTACAACGTCGTGGGGTGATCCTATCTTTAAAAAAAAGAAATATGGTTCAATGAATCCTTTCATTGATTATAGATCCTTGAATAAAATCACTATTAAAAACATGTATCCATTTCATCATATCTATGATTTGTTAGATCAGCTTCAAGGAGAAAAATATTTTTCAAAGGTTTACATGAGTCCCGGGTATCATCAGTTGAAAGTAAAGTAAATATACATTTTGAAGATTGTGTTTCATACTAGATATGAAAATACTGAATTTGTAGTTATTCTATTTGGATTAAATTATCCACTTAATGTATTCATAGATCTTATGAATAGAATATTCCATGATCTCTTGGATAAATATGTGTTTGTGATTATTGATGACCTTTTGATATATAATAATAATAAATAGGAGTATGAAATTCATCTAAGGGTAATTTTTCATATTTTAAAATAAAATAAATTTGCCGTGAAATTCAAAAAAAGTGAATTGTGGTGGAAAAAATTTCTTTTCATGGTCACATTTCTTTGATAGATGACATATATATTGATCTTGCAAAAATGGAACTTGTGTAAAAATGGTCAAGACACACAAATATAACTGAGATTCATAGTTTATGGGTTTAGTATGATATTATATGATGTTTGTTGACAATTTTTCATGGTTATCTAACCAACTGATTAAGTTAACTTCAATGGGTATTATGTTCATATGCCCAAAAAAATGTGATGATGGTTTTCAAGAATTGAAAATATGATTGGTGAATAGTATGGTTATGGATTTTACTAAAAAAATGGTGAATTTTTTAACCACTATGATAATTATTTGAAAAGACATAGTTGTTTCCTAATTCATAATGATCATGAAATTTCGTATTCATCATGTTTGTTAGATCTTCATAGGTTAAATTACCCAACAAATATTCTAGAATTAGTTGGAGTTGTTTCCTCTTTAGAAATTTTGAGGCTTTATATTTATAGAGTAAAATGTGAAATATATATTGACCATAATATTTTTATGTATATACTAACTCAGAAAGATTTTAACATGAGACAAAGTCAATGATTTGATCTAGTCATGGATTGTGACTGCACGATTCATTAACATCCTCAAAATACAAATAAGGTGGCTGATGCTTTGATTCAGAAAAGATATTCCATATTATGCACTTTATGTTTGTAACATGAACCTATGGTTAATGATTCGATGAAATTTTGTTTCGTTGTTCTTGGTGTAGTAAATTACACTATTTTGTATTAGGATTTAGTGAAATTGTCTCTATTTGACATGATTAAGAATGCAAAGAAGGGAGAAATTTATTGTAGAAAAATGTTCAATTTGTTAAAAATGGTAATTTTCCTAAATTTATCGTTGATAATGATTTTGTTTTGAGATTTTGGATGTGATTATGTGTGTATTATGATAAAAAATTTAAGATATATTTGTTATGTGAAGCTCGTAGTTCTCTGTTTTTAGTTCATCCTAGTAGCACTAAGATGTACAATGACCATCAAGAGTTTTACTGGTGTGATTGAATGAAAATATATATTTCTGACCTAACTATAATGTGTTTTACTTTTCAAAAGATTAAATTAGAATTATAGTTTCTAAAGGGGAAACTTCAGCCTTTTCTAGTACCAGAGTGGAAATGGGAAAATATATCCTTGCATTTTTTAGTGGGATTGCCACAATCTTCTTGAGGTAACAATTCTATTTGGGTTATTGTTGATAGATTAACTAAATATACTAATATTATTCCAATTAGAGATACACTATCTCTAGATCAAATTTCTTAGTAGTATCATAAAGAGATGTTGAGGTTACATGGAGTTCGACTCTCCATTTTATCTGATCAAGATCTTAGGTTCACTTATAACTTCAGGAATGGTCTTTAGAAGTCATTTAGTGCTGAATTTAATTTTAGTACACAATTTAATCCAAAATAAGATGAGAATAAATAATGAACAATTCAATACTTGGAGGATATGCTACGTTCTAGCTCAATTGATTACCTGTGAAGTTGGGATCATCATCTTTCATTGGTTGAGTTTTCTTATAATTGCAGTTTTCATTATAGTATACAGATGGAACCAGTTGAGGCATTATATGGAATGATGTTTTGAACTCCATATTTTTGGGATGATGTCAGAGAATGGAAGAAGATGGTACTAGAGTTGGTAAAAGATATGGAAAAAATGTTTAGGTAATTTAGATACACTATAGGAGAGGTCAATTTAGGAAAATAGTTATGAAAATAATCGGAGGAAGGTTCTTTTGTTTTAGGTATATGATCATGTCTTTCTCAATATTTTTTCATGGAAATCTTTTGATGCATTTTGGTATGAAGGAGAAGTAGTGTACACAGTTCATTTGACCATATGAAATCATGGAGACAGTTTTATCAGTTTTCATACAGGGATGATTTTCCTTTTATTTTATCCATTTTAAACAATTTTTTATCATGTTTCAATGTTAAGAATATATATTCCAGATCCATCTCTTATTTTGTGTCTAGAAGTAGTTACGTTGGAAGTGAATCTTTCTTATGAGGAACACGATTTCCAAATTCTAGACTGTAGATAGTAACTATTATGGAATAAAGTGATTCAATAGGTTAAGGTTTTTTTGGGAAAATGATATTGTAGAAGTGGGATTATTTGAATCTGAAAATGATATGAATGGTAAATGTAAGGCCCCCGCCTCCGGTAGCCCGGAGCTGGTGCTCTGGTTATGGTGTGTAATTTATTTCATACAAATGAAACAAACAATTTACACATCATAACCCATCAGGAGGAACTTTCTGGTTTAGATCCTGGAGAATTGGAGTCAACCGCTTTACTTATTCCTTACAAAGCTAAGATCAAAATCCCAAAACTTGGAAAGACTCTAACAACCTGAAAAAAAATCATCAAAAACGTAGGGTGAGAATTGAAATACTCATTAAGGGGTTTTGAAAGTACTTAAAACCATCTTTTGAAAACTACCTTTGAAAATAACTTTCCATACTTAAAATAACTTCTTAAAGGAAGAACATAAAGACAAATCAAAGGTGGATATAATACAGTTAAAGCACTTATTACTTATGCATTAGAACACTTAGCTGAAAACCACTTAAATAAAAAGGTAAACATGCAAGCATAAAAAAATGGCATGGGTTTTACTAAGTAAAGTGGGCATAAATAGCAAGGTGTGCAAGTAACCATCATTAGAGTCACGCAATAGCACATTCTATACAACAAATAAAAATGCACATCATGATATGATAATTGTAATACAACATTTGTAATAAAATTTTGAAAAAGAAAACTGGTCATGCATCAACATTGCCTCATCATATGCCATGTGTATTTTAAATCTCATACTCATAGGTAATGGTTCTATAACCAAGGAAGTTCCTATAGTCAGAATAATCACTCGGTTGGTCATATACTAAGAAATGTATGTTGAAGGACTCATGGTCTCTGTGTCAAGGACTTATGCCATGACCTAGGGGTAATAACCCAATATGACTGTCTCGAGAACTATCATTGCATCGAGGAGCTTACTTTTACCGGTCTCCAACTCGGAGGGCTTAATTTTACCAGTCCCCAACCTGGAGGGCTTTCTTTTAACTGGACCCCATCCCGATAGTCCAATACATTTCTCACATGTTGATAAGGTCTGATATTCAAGGTGTCCCATACCACTTTGAATATTTAATTCTTATTTCATAATACCCAAGGTGTCCCATACCACTTTGGGTAATTTAATTTTTAGTCTATTAACAAGACATGTCATATTCATGCATTATGTACAATAATAAATATTATGAACAATGAAACCATTGTACAAGTGGCTTTCAATTAGAATATGTGACAAATATCATGAAATTATGGAAACAAATAACCAAATGAATACTAGGGATAAGGCATACATGATTACTAAGTTAATACGTCATTATGGCATCCATGTTTTAGTAATCACCCTATTTCACTAGATAATCACTAGAGTATGATGAATGATAGAAATTTCCACAATAGATGATAAATGATAACTCTTTTAAAATTATTATTTCATGGAAACAAATTACTTAAATAAAACACCTGTCATTAGGTAAGGTGTTAACCAAGATATTGAACTTGCAACTAAACCATAACCTGATTAACAACTAATGAACACTACAGCAGGCTTAACATCAAACAATAAATGGATAATACATGATGACATAATCCCATGAATTATTAGTCCTTTAAAATAGGCTGAGGCACATTCTTTTAAAAACATAAATTACATCAAGGGTATAGGGCAGTATGGATACTTAATTAAACAGGCCATTTAATGTACGCTCATATAAAAAACACATATATGATTAGACAGACACTAAAAAGTTACATGTGTTAAAACATCAATTAAATCTTGAGAATTGTACTTGAAAAAAATAGAGTTTACTATATATGAAACCATACACACACATACATATAAAAACTATGGTTTTAAAACTATAACTTAATTTGAACTTAAATCAAAGACCTAGTTCGCGTTAAATATATCATTCATAGATAAAAAAAGAAAAACTGATTTTTATTGAAATACATAACTTATAAAAATATATAGTTATATATAAGGCTTACATAAAGATCATACATGTTAGGAATTTATTTTAAAAAGACCATTTTCAAAAGTATAATTCCTAATATAAAATACTTAATTATATGGAAATATTAGAAATAGATTTTGTATGGTTACCTATATATATATGTGTGTACTTAAACACATGAAAATACATATATATAAGTTATGTAATGGTTTTTCTTAAGAGAAAAAACCATCACAACTACTCTTATATAAATACTTGATTAAACAATAATAATAAACAATCTCCTTGGAATCCCTTAAACTGGAAGAGGTTAAGGGGGTATACCTAAACATATATAAAATTATATATATATATATATATATGTATATATTTTATCATATGGATTATATTAAAAAAACTCAATGGAAACAAAAACCCTTAAATCTTTTTATAGAAAAAAAAGATACCATTTTCTAAGCCATACACCCAGTCTTCCAAAGAGGAGAGAAATGGTGCCTATACTGAATATATATAAGTTTATATATATATATATATATACATATCATATACCCGGGTATAGGTAGTGTGTGTATTGGGTTTCAAATTATAAGGAGGTGGGGGTATCCCCTATATTTCTAGACACGAAGGAAAACACCCTTCGAAGCCCTCTGTTTGCATAGAATGGTTTGTGTGGAAAGTAAATACCTCTAAAAATAATCCATATACATATATATATTGCATGTTTATATATATATGTACCAAGGAGCATGGGTACGTTTGAAAAAAAACACATGAACATGGCACCCTTACCGCTTAAGGAAGAAGCTCGACGCGGAGGAAGGATTGCTGGATGGATGGGAAAACGAGAAGAACTTGGGTGGCCGGAGCTGGTCAGGCGAGATCGTAGCCACCTGGAGATGCTGCAAGGTGACAACATGGTGACCAGTGCCATGGCACCGGCGATGGTGTGGTTGTGCTTGGGCAGCATGGTGCGGGATCGGTGGTGGTCTGTGTGGTGGTGAGGCGATGGTGAGGTAGGTGTCGCGGCGGCGCAGATTGGCTCAGGAGGTCCAAGATTACACAGAGGTTTCAGTGTACTTAAAGGAAATCGATCCAGGGGTTAGGCCGATCCTATGATGTCCTAGGAAGGTGGGGTGCGCAAGGTCAAACGAAATAGTGGAGAAGGTGGAATCTTGGGCGAACCAGTGTGCTGGGTTAGCGGGACCCCGACGTGAGGTAGGAGATGATGGAATTCACGGGTTTTAAAAAAACGACGGCTGGGATATGACATTGGAGAGATCGGACAACTCGGGTTAAAAGGGATGAAACGAGCGTTTAAAAAAACAACAACGGATAGGATCTTGGCGAGATTGGACGGACGGGGTTGCGCGGGGCGATCACGCGGCCAGCCATGCTTCGTCGAAAAGGAAACAGTACCCATATATATATATATATATATATATAGAGAGAGTTTACTGTATTTTTTTAAAAAAAAAGTATAAGACATTAAAAATTGAATTTACAAAATTTAATAGATACTTTTATCCCAAAAATTCCAAGTCTAAAATCCCATTTTAGATAATGAAAAATACAGTACCATTTGATATAACTCTTATAAATTTCATAATTAACATACTAAATTTTTATTAGGAACTTATATCTTTAAAATCAAGAATCCAATTTATATCATACTCCACTATTTGATTCAAAAAATAATTTTTCCCTATTTCAAAATACATAGTTTTAGAGATCCAATATATTTTTTTTCCAATTATTACAGATACCCCTTTAGAAATGACGTTCGACACATTTTAAAATACTAGGTTTTCCACCTTATAGATATCATTGAGATTTTTAAAAATAGATTCATTTTCAATAATAATCTTTTGTTTCAAAATTAAGATACTCGAAGCTATAATTATAATATTTTGTATATATATAAAATATTGAAATACCATAAGATTATAAGAGCATTATAAAGACCAATTTTTTTTTAAAAAGATGCACTTTATCCATGGAAACCCAACGGTCATATAACGGTCATATTCCCTTAGAGAACCATTATAAAAATATGGGGTAGGGTGTTTTACATTTTCAAAACACCTAACCCTAGGCAGATGGATCTCCCCATTCCATTGGTGCTGAGTTCGTGTGTTGTGGTTCTGGCGATTATGTTTTTCACACTGTCGGACCCAGAAGATGAATATTATCCGATTACTGGAGTTGTGATTCTTAGCAGTCTTTTTGTGGCCATGTTGAGTCTTGCACATGGTGTTCTCGATTAGTTTGAGTCTTTGTAACAATGTAACATTTTAATATATACCAGTTCCCTTTGTTTTTTATCTATTTAGTTTTAATTCTTCTATTGGTATCAAAAACCGACCATTTAAAACAAGTAACAACATTATAAAACATATCATTATTCACTTAATCAAGTTCATAAATCCTGGGGTGTCACATTATCCCCCTCTTAAAATAATTGTGTCCTCGCAATTCGATCGGCGTACATACACTGACTTATTCACACGGCTTCCTAGATACCCTTGGAGATGTCCCTCTACCTCCACCTCCCATGGAAGAAGGTACTATTCAAATCTATTCCCAGGGCAGAACAAAGCTTGTGGCTCTCCTCTTCCCAAATTCATTATTGGCAAAGTGGATCATAGTTAAAACCAATCTCTTTTTTGATACAGGTGGTTTTCTAGAGATGGGCATGAGTGAAATCAAGCTCAGCGACATCCGCTTGGATTTGGTTCCTAAAGATCTCTCGAACCACGTCATATTTGAAGGATTCGATGAAAGATCCAGAATCGCAGAGGCCCCCAAGCATGATGAAACACAGGATTTGGTACATAAAGACTACATGGAATTACAACTCCTTTTCAGCTTCTCCGAAGGCTGTGAAGGCCAACCATTTATTATTCATGGTGAAACGCAGGAAGAGTCCCTTGTAGTACTTCCCTTTTTTTATAATTCTCGAACAGTGCATTGTCCATTTGGTTATAAACAACTTCAGTCCCCCAGAAGATTCTAAGGACATTCGAGCTTTTCGATATTTCATAGAGGGTTTTGCATGTGAGTCGTAAGTTAACAAAAGGTTGGTAACTTGTTGAGCAGGATTTTGCTACAATAGTCTCCATGATCTCTGTAGGGAGAGTCAAGATTCTAGGTGTGGTTCACTGTCTTTCCATCTAAGAAGTTTAAGAACAAACCCTACTTAGTAAAACATTATTAATGTTTTTGTGTTGTCTTAATTTTCCAGGGTTGCCTAAACCATTCCTCTGATACCAACTTTAAGGCCCCCGCCTCCGGTAGCCCAGAGCCGGTGCTCTGGTTATGGTGTGTAATTTATTTCATACAAATGAAACAAACAATTTACACATCATAACCCATCAGGAGGAACTTTCTGGTTTAGATCCTGGAGAATCATATTCAACCGCTTCACTTCTTCCTTACAAAGCTAATATCAAAATCCCAAAACATGGAAAGAATCTAACAACCTGAAAAAAATTCATCAAAAACGTAGGGTGAGAATTGAAATACTCAGTAAGGGGTTTTGAAAGTACTTAAAACCATATTTTGAAAACTACCTTTGAAAATACTTTTCCATACATAAAATAATTTCTTAAAGGAAGAACATCAAGACAAATCAAAGGTGGATATAATACAGTTAAAGCACTTATTACTTATGCACTAGAACACTTAGTTGAAAACCACTTAAATAAAAATGTAAACATGCTAGCATAAAAAAAATGGCATGGGTTTTACTAAGTAAAGTGGTCATAAACAAGAAAGGTGTGAAAGTAACCATCATCAGAGTCGCACAATAGCACATTATCTACAACATTTAAAAATGCACATCATGATATGATAATTGTAATGCAACATTTGTAATAAAATTCTGGAAAAGAAAACTGGTCATGCATCAACATTGCCTCATCATATGCCATGTTTATTTTAAATCTAATACTCATAGGTAATGGTTCTATAACCAAGGACGTTCCTCTAGTTGGAATAATCACTTGGTTGGTCATATAATAAGAAATGTATGCTGAAAGAATCATGGTCTCTGTGTCAAGGCCTTGTGTCGTGACCTAGGGGTAATAACCCAATTTGACTGTCTTGAGGACTATCGATGCATCGAGGAGCTTACTTTTGCCGGTCTCCAACCCGGAGGGCTTACTTTAACCAGTCCCCAACCTTGAGGGATTTCTTTTAACCATACCCTATCCCGGTAGTCCAATACATTTCTCACATGTTGATAAGGTCTGATATTCAAGGTGTCTCATACCACTTTGAATATTTAATTCTTATTTCATATTACCCAAGGTGTCCCATACCTCTTTGGGTAATTTAATTTTTAGTCTATTAAAAAGACATTTCATATGCATGAATTATGTACAATAATAAATATTATGAACAATGAAACCATTGTACAAGTGGCTTGAAATTATAAGATGTGACAAATATCATGCAATTATGGCAACAAATAACCAAATGAATACACAGGATAAGGCATACATGATTACTAAGTTAATACAGCATTATGAAATCCATGTTTTAGTAATCACCATACTTCACTAGATAATCACTAGAGTATGATGAATAATATAAATTTCCAAAAGAGATGATAAATGATAACTCTTTTAAAATTATTATTTCATGGAAACAAATTACTTAAAGAAAACACATGTCATTAGTTAAGGTGTTAACCACGATATTGAACTTGCAACTAAACCATAACCTGATTAACCACTAATGAACACTGCAACAGGCTTAACATCAAACAATAAATGGATACTACATGATGACATAATCCCATGAATTCTTAATCCTTTAAAATAGTCTGTGGTGCATTCTTTTAAAAACATAAATTACATCAAGGGTATAGGGAAGTATGCATACTTAATTAAATAGGCCATTTAATTTATGCTCATATACAAAACACATATAGGATTAGACAAACACTAAGACCTTACATGTGTTAAAACATCAATTAAATCCTGAGAATTTTACTTGAAAAAAATAGGGTTTACTATATATGAAACCATACACACACATACATATAAAAACTATGGTTTTAAAAGTATAACTTAATTTGAACTTAAACCAAAGACCTAGTTCACGTCTAATATATCATTCATAGATAAAAAAAGAATCAAAACTGATTTTTACTGAAATACATAACTTATAAAAATATATAGTTATATATAAGGCTTACATAAAGATCATACATGTTAGGAATTTATTTTAAAAAGACCATTTTCAAAAGAATAATTCCTAATATAAAATACTGAATTATATGGAAATATTAGAAATAGATTTTTTATGGTTACCTATATATATGTGTGTCTACTTAAACACCTGAAAATACATATATATAAGTTTTGTAATGGTTTTTCTTAAGAGAAAAACCCTTCCAAACTACTATTATATAAATACTTGATTAAACAATAATAATAAATAATATCCTTGGAATCCCTTAAATTGGAAGAGGTTAAGGGGTTATACCTAAACATATATAAATTTATATATATGTATATATTGTATCATATGGATTATATAAACAAAACTCAAAGGAAACAAAAACCCTTAAATCTTTTTAGGGAAAAAAAGATACCATTTTCTAATCCATACACCCAGTCTTCAAAATAGGAGAGAAACGGTGCCTATACTGAATATATAAAAGTTTATATATATATATATATATATATATATCATATACCTAAGTATAGGTAGTGTGTGTATTGGGTTTCAAATTATAAGGAGGTGGGGGTATCCCCTATATTTGTAGACACGAAGTAAAATACCCTTCGAATCCCTCTATTTGCATAGAATGGTTTGTGTGGAAATTAAATACCTATAAAAATAATCTGTATAAATATATATATTGCATGTATATATATATATGTAACAAGGAGCATGGTTAGGTTTTGAAAAAAAAACAAATGAACATGGCACCCTTACCGCTTAAGGAAGAAGCTCGCCGCGGAGGAAGAGTTGCTGGATGGCTGGGAAAACAAGAAGAACTTGGGTGGTCGGAGCTGGTCGGGCAAGATCACGGCCACCTGGAGACGCTGCAAGGTGACAGCGTGGTGACCAGCGGCGTGGCGCCAGTACTGGTGTGGTCATGCTCGGGCAGCGTGGTGCAGAACCGGTGGTGGTCTGTGTGGTGTCAAGGCGACGGTGAGGTAGGTGTCGCGGCGGCGCGGGTTGTCTCAGGAGGTCTGAGCTTACACAAAGGTTTCAGTGTACTTAAAGGAAATAGATCTGAGGGTTAGTCTGAGCCTATGATGTCCTAGGAAGTTGGGGTGCACAAGGTCAAACATAATTGTGGAGAAGGTGGCATCTTGGGCGAACCAGTTTGTTGGGTTAGCGGGACCCCGACGTGAGGTAGGAGACGACGGAATTCGCGGGTTTTAAAAAAATGACGGCTGGGATATGACATTGGAGAGATCGGACGGCTCGGGTTAAAAGGGATGAAACGAGATTTTAAAAAAAGCAACAACGGTTGGGATCTTGGTGAGATCGGATGGATGAGGTTGTGTGGGGCGATCACGCGGCCAGCCAAGCTTCGCTGAAAAGGAAACAGTACACAAAATATATATATATATATATACAGTTTACAATATTTTTTTAAAAAAAGTATAAGACATTAAAAATTGAATTTACACAATTTAATAGATACTTTTAACCTGGAAATTCCAAGTCTAAAATCCCATTTCATATTATGAAAAATACCTTACCATTTGATATAACTCTTATAAATTTAATAATTAACATACTAAATTTTTATTAGGAACTTATATATTTAAAATCAAGAATCCAATTTATATCATACTCCACTATTTGATTCAAAAAATAATTTTTCCCTATTTCAAAATACATAGTTTTAGAGATCCAATATATTTTTTTTCAATTGTTACAGATAACCCTTCAGACATGATGTTCGACACATTTTAAAATACTAAGTTTTCCACCTTATAGATATCATAGAGATTTTAAAAAATAGATTCATTTTCAAGAATAATATTTTGTTTCAAAATTATGATACTCGAAGCTATAATTCTAATATTTTGTATATATATAAAATATTGAAATACCAAAAGATTATAAGAGCGTTATAAAGACCAAATTCTTATAAAAATATGCACTTTATCCATGGAAACCCAACAGTCATGTAACGGTCACATTCCCTTAGAGGACTATTATAAAAACAGGAGGTAGGGTGTTTTATATTTTCAAAACACCTGACCCTAGGTGGATGGATCTCCTCATTACATTGGTGCTGAGTTTGTGTGTTGTGGTTCTGGCGATTATGTTTTTCACACTGTCGGACCCAGAAGATGAATACTATCTGATTACTGGAGTTGTGATTCTTAGTAGTCTTGTTGTGGCCATGTTGATTCTTGCACATGGTGTTCTCGATTAGTTTGAGTCTTTGTAACAATGTAACATTTTAATATATACCAGTTCCCTTTGTTTTTCCTCTATTTAGTTTTAATTCTTTTATTGGTATCAAAAACCAAGCATTTAAAACAAGAAACAACATTATAAAACATATCATTGTTCACTTAATCAAGTTCATAAATCCTGGGGCATCACATTATCCCCCTCCTAAAAGAATTGAGTCATCGCAATTCGATCGGCGTACATACACTGACTTATCCACACGGCTTCCCAGACACCTTTAGTGATGTCCCTCTACCTCCACCGCCCATGGAAGAAGGTACTATTCAACTCTATTCCCAGGGCAGAACAAATCTTGTGGGTCTCCTCTTCCCAAATACATTCTTGGCAAAGTGGATCATGGTTAAAACCAAGCTTCTGTTTGATACAGGTGGTTTTCCAGAGATGGGAACGAGTGACATCAATCTCCACAACATCCTCTTGGATTTGGTTCCTAAAGATCTCTTGAACCACGTCATATTTGAAGGATTAGATTAAAGATCCAAAATCGCAGAGTTCCCCAAGCATGCTGAAACACAGGATTTGGTACATAAAGACTGCATGGAAGTCCAACTCCTTTGCAGCTTCTCCGAAAGCCGTGAAGTACAACCATTTATTATTCATGGTAAAACATAGGAAGAGTCCCTCGTAGTACTTCCCTTTTTTTTATAATTCTCAAACAGTGCATTGGCCATTTGGTTATACACAACTTCCGACCCCCGGAAGATTTGAAGGACATTCGAGCTTTTTTATATTTCATAGAGGGTTTTTCATGTGAGTCGTATGTTAACAAAAGGTTGGTAACTTGTTGAGAAGGATTTTTCTACAATAGTCTCCATGATCTTTGTAGGGAGAGTCAAGAGTCTAGGTGTGGTTCGCTGTCTTTCCATATGAGAAGTTTATAAACAAACCCTACTTAGAAAAACATTATTAATGTTTTTGTGTTGTCTTAATTTTCCAGGGTTGCCTAAACCATTTTTCTGATACCAACTGTAAGGCCCTCGCCTCCGGTAGCTCGGAGCTGATGCTATGGTTATGGTGTGTAATTTATTTCATACAAACGAAACAAACAATTTACACATCATAACCCATCAGGAGGAACTTTCTGGTTTAGATCCTGGAGAATCAGAGTCAACCACTTCACTTCTTCCTTACAAAGCTAAGATCAAAATCCCAAAACTTGGAAAGACTCTAACAACCTGAAAAAAATCATCAAAAACGTAGGGTGAGCATTGAAATACTCATTAAGGGGTTTTGAAATTACTTAAAACCAGCTTTTGAAAACTACCTTTAAAAATACTTTTCCATAATTAAAATAATTTCTTAAAGGAAGAACATCAAGACAAATCAAAGGTGGATATAATACAGTTAATTCACTTATTACTTATGCATTAGAACACTTAGCTGAAAACCACTTAAAAAAAAGGTAAGCATGCTAGAATAAAAAAATGGCATGGGTTTTACCAAGTAAAGTGGGCATAAACAAGCAAGGTGTACAAGTAAGCATCATCAGAGTCTCGCAATAGCACATTCTCTACAACATATAAAAATGCACACCATGATATGATAATTGTAATGAAACATTTGTAATAAAATTCTGGAAAAGAAAACTGGTCATGCATCAACATTGCCTCATCATCTTCCATGTGTATTTTAAATCTGATACTCATAGGTAATGGTTCTATAACCAAGGACCTTCCTCTAGTTGGAATAATCACTTGGTTGGTCATATAATAAGAAATGTATGCTGAAGGACTCATGGTCTCTGTGTCAAGGCCTTGTGCCATAACCTAGGGGTATTAACCCAATCTGACTGTCTCGAGAACTATCGATGCATCGAAGAGCTTACTTTTACCAGTCTCCAACCCGGAGAGCTTACTTTAACCAGCACAACCTGGAGGGATTTCTTTTAACCAAACCCCATCCTGGTAGTCCAATACATTTCTCACATGTTGATAAGCTCTGATATTTAAGGTGTCCCATACCACTTTGAATATTTAATTCTTATTTAATATTACCCAAGGTGTCCCATACCACTTTGGGTAATTTAATTTTTAGTCTATTAAAAAGACATGTCATATGCATGCATTATGTATAATAATAAATAGTATGAACAATGAAACCATTGTTCAAGTGGCTTTCAATTATAAGATGTGACAAATATCATGCAATTATGGCAACAAATAACCAAATTAATACACAGGATAAGGCATACATGATTACTAAGTTAATATGGAATTATGGAATCCAAGTTTTAGTAATCACCCTACTTCACTAGATAATCACTAGAGTTTGATGAATAATAGAAATTTCCACAAGATATGATAAATGATAACTCTTTTAAAATTATTATTTCATGGAAACAAATTACTTAAAGAAAACACATGTCATTAGTTAAGGTGTTAACCACGATATTGAACTTGCAACTAAACCATAACCTGATTAACCACTAATGAACACTACAGCAGGCTTGACATCAAACAATAAATGGATACTACATGATGACATAATCCCATGAATTCTTAGTCCTTTAAAATAGGTCTAGGCACATTCTTTTAAAAACATAAACTACATCAAGGGTATAGGGTAGTATGGCTACTTAATTAAACCGGCCATTTAATGTATACTCATATACAAAACACATATAGGCTTAGACAAACACTAAGACCTTACATGTGTTAAAACATCAATTAAATCCTGATAGTTGTACTTGAAAAAAATAGGGTTTACTATATATGAAACCATACACACACATACATATAAAAACTATGGTTTTAAAACTATAACTTAATTTGCACTTAAACCAAAGACCTAGTTCGCGTCAAATATATCATTCATAGATAAAAAAAATGAATCAAAAATGATTTGTATTGAAATACATAACTTATAAAAATATATAGTTATATATAAGGATAAAATATAGATCATACATGTTAGGAATTTATTTTAAAAAGACCATTTTGAAAAGTAAAATTCCTAATATGAAATACTGAATTATATGGAAATATTAGAAATAGATTTTTTATGGTTACCTATATATATATGTGTATACTTAAACACCTGAAAATACATATATATAAGTTATGTAATGGTTTTGCTTAAGAGAAAAACCCTTCACAACTAATCTTATATAAATACTTGATTAAACAATAATAATAAACAATCTCCTTGGAATCCCTTAAATTGGAAGAGGTTAAGGGGGTACACCTAAACATATATAAAATTATATATATATGTATATATTGTATCATATGGATTATATAAACAAAACTCAAAGGAAACAAAAACCCTTAAATCTTTTTAGGGAAAAAAATATACCATTTTCTAATCCATACACCCAGTCTTCATAAGAGGAGAGAAATGGTTCCTATACTGAATATATATAAGTTTATATATATATACATATCTTATACCTAAGTATATTCAGTGTGTGTATTGGGTTTCAAATTATAAGGAGGTGGGGGTATCCCCTATATTTGTAGACACGAAGGAAAACACCCTTTGAAGCCCTTTGTTTGCATAGAATGGTTTGCGTGGAAAGTAAATACCTGTAAAAATCATCTGTATACATATATATATTTCATGTATATATATATGTACCGAGGATCATGGGTAGGTTTTGAAAAAAAAACATGAACATGGAACCCTTACCGCTTAAGGAAGAAGCTCGCCGCGGAGGAAGCCTTGCTGGATGGCGGGGAAAACGAGAAGAACTTGGGTGGCCGGATCTGGTCAGGTGAGATCGCGGCCACTTGGAGACATTGCAAGGTGACAGCGTGGTGACCAGTGGCGTGGTGCCGGCGCTGGTGTGGTCGTTCTCAGGCAGCATGGTGCGGGACCGGTTGTGGTCTGTGTGGTGGCGAGGCGACGGTGAGCTAGGTGTCGTGGCGGTGCGGGTTGGCTCAGGAGGTCTGAGCTTACACAGAGGTTTCAGTGTACTTAAAGGAAATTGATCCATGGGTTAGGCCGAGCCTATGATTTCCAAGGAAGGTGGGGTGTGCAAGGTCAAACGAAATAGTGGAGAAGGTGTCATCTTGGGCAAACCAGTTTGTTGGGTTAGCGGGACCCCGACGTGAGGTAGGAGACGACAGAATTCATGGGTTTTTAAAAAAAACGACGGTTGGGATATGACATTGGAGAGATCGGACGGCTCGGGTTAAAAGGGATGAAACGAGCATTTAAAAAACAACAACGGCTGGGATCATGGTGAGATCGGATGGATGAGGTTGCACAGGGCGATCACGCGGCCATCCAAGTTCGCCGAAAAGGAAACAGTACCCAAAAATATATGTATATATATACAGTTTACTATATTTTTTTAAAGAAAGTATAAGACATTAAAAATTGAATTTACACAATTTAATAGATACTTTTAACCTAGAAATTCCAATTCTAAAATCCCATTTTAGATTTTAAAAAATACCTTACCATTTGATATAACTCTTATAAATTTCATAATTAACATACTAAATTTTTATTACGAACTTATATCTTTAAAATCAAGAATCCAATTTATATCATACTCCACTATTTGATTCAAAAAATAATTTTTCCCTATTTCAAAATACATAGTTTTAGAGATCCAATATATATATATTTTCAATTATTACAGATACCCCTTTAGACATGACGTTCGACACATTTTAAAATACTAAGTTTTCCACCTTATAGATATCATCGAGATTTTGAAAAATAGGTTTATTTTCAAGAATAATATTTTGTTTCAAAATTAAGATACTCGAAGCTATAATTCTAATATTTTGTATATATATAAAATATTGAAAAACCAAAAGATTATAAGAGCGTTATAAAGACCAAATTTTTATAAAAAGATGCGCTTTATCCATGGAAACCCAACGGTCATATAATGGTCATATTCCCTTAGAGGACCATTATAAAAACAAAGGTTAGGGTGTTTCACATTTTCAAAACACCTAACCCTAGGCGGATGGCTCTCCTCATTCCATTGGTGCTAAGTTCGTGTGTTGTGGTTCTAGCGATTATGTTTCTCACACTGTCGAACCCAGAAGATGAATACTATCTGATTACTAGAGTTGTGATTCTTAGCAGTCTTTTTGTGGCCATGTTGAGTCTTTCACATGGTGTTCTCGGTTAGTTTGAGTCTTTATAACAATGTAACATTTTAATATATACCATTTCCCTTTGTTTTTTGTCTTTTTTGTTTTAATTCTTTTATTGGTATCAAAAACCAACCATTTAAAACAAGAAACAACAATATAAAACATATCATTGTTCACTTAATCAAGTTCATAAATCCTGGGGCATCACATTATCCCCCTCTTCAAATAATTGAGTCCTCGCAATTCGATCGGCATACATACACTGACTTATTCACACGGCTTCCCAGACACCCTTGGTGATGTACCGCTACCTCCACCACCCATAGAAGAAGGTACTATTCAACTCTATTCCCAGGGCAGAACAAAGCTTGTGGGTCTCCTCTTCCCAAATACATTCTTGGAAAAGTGGATCGTGGTTAAAACCAAGCTCATGTTTGATACAACTGGTTTTCCAGAGATGGGCATGAGTGACCTCAAGCTCCGCGACATCCACTGGGATTTGGTTCTTAAAGATCTCTCGAACCACGTCATATTTGAAGGATTTGAGGAAAGATCCAAAATCGTAGAGGTCCCCAAGAATACTGAAACATAGGATTTGGTACATAAAGACTACGTGGAAGTATAACTCTTTTGAATCTTCTCCGAAGGCCGTGAAGGACAACCATTTATTATTCATGGTGAAACACAGAAAGAGTCTCTCGTAGTACTTCCCTTTTTTTATAATTCTCGAACAGTGCATTGGCCATTTGGTTATACACAACTTCAGACCCCCGGAAGATTCGAAGGACATTCGAGCTTTTTGATATTTCATAGATGGTTTTGCACGTGAGTCGTAAGTTAACAAAAGGTTGGTAACTTTTTGAGCAGGATTTTTCTACAATAGTCTCCATGATCTCTATAGGGAGAGTCAAGAGTCTAGGTGTGGTTCACTATCTTTCCATCTGATAAGTTTAAGAACAAACCCTACTTAGTAAAACATTATTAATGTTTTTGTGTTGTCTTAATTTTCCAGGGTTGCCTAAACCATTCCTCTGATACAAACTGTAAGGCCCCCACCTCCGGTAGCCCGGAGTCGGTGCTCTGGTTATGGTGTGTAATTTATTTCATAAAAACAAAACAAACAATTTACACATCATAACCCATCAGGAGGAACTTTCTGGTTTAGATCCTGGAGAATCAGAGTCAACCGCTTCACTTCTTCCTTACAAAGCTAAGATCAAAATCCCAAACCATGGAAAGACTCTAACAACCTGAAAAAAATCATCAAAAACATAGGGTGAGCATTGAAATACTCAGTAAGGGGTTTTGAAAGTACATAAAACCATATTTTGAAAACTACCTTTGAAAATAATTTTCCATACTTAAAATAATTTCTTAAAGTAAGAACATCAAGAAAAATCAAAGGTGGATATAATACAGTTGAAGCGCTTATTACTTATGCATTAGAAAACTTAGCTAAAAACCACTTAAATAAAAAGGTAAACATTCTATCATTAAAAAATGGCATGGGTTTTACTAAGTAAAGTGGGCATAAACAAGAAAGGTGTGCAAGTAACCATTATCAGAGTCGCGCAATAGCACATTCTCTACAACATATAAAAATTCACATCATGATATGATAATTGTAATGAAACATTTGTAAGAAAATTCTGGAAAAGAAAACTGGTCATGAATCAACATTTCCTCATCATATTCCGTGTGTATTTTAAATCTGATACTCATAAGTAATGGTTATATTACCAAGGACGTTCCTATAGTGGGAATAATCACTTGGTTGGTCATATACTAATAAATGTATGCTGAAGGACTCATGGTCTCGTTGTCAAGGCCTTGTGCCATGACCTAGGAGTAATAACCCAATATGACTATCTCAAGAACTATCGATGCATCGAGGTGCTTACTTTTACCAGTCTCCAACCCGGAGGGCTTACTTTAACCAGTCCCCAACCTGGAGGGCTTTCTTTTAACTGGACCCCATCCCGGTAGTCCAATACATTTCTCACATGTTGATAAGGTCTGATATTCATAGTGTCCCATACCACTTTGAATATTTAATTCTTATTTAATATTACCCAAGGTGTCCCATACCACTTTGGGTAATTTAATTTTTAGTCTATTAACAAGACATGTCATATGCATGCATTATGTACAATAATAAATATTATGAACAATGTAACCATTGTACAAGTGGCTTGAAATTATAAGATGTGACAAATATCATGAAATTATGGAAACAAATAATCAAATGAATACCCAAGATAAGGAATACATGATTACTAAGTTAATACGGAATTATGGCATCCATGTTTTAGTAATCACCCTATTTCACTAGATAATCACTAGAGTATGATGAATAATAGAAATTTCCACAAGAGATGATAAATTAGAACTCTTAAAATTATTATTTCATGGAAACAAATTACTTAAAGAAAACACATATCATTAGTTAAGGTGTTAAACAAGATATTGAACTTGCAACTAAACCATAACCTGATTAACCACTAATGAACACTACAGCAAGCTTGACATCAAACAATAAATGGATACTACATGATGACATAATCCCATGAATTCTTAGTCCTTTAAATAGGTCGCAGAACATTCTTTTAAAAACATAAATTACATCAAGGGTATAGGGCAGTATGGCTACTTAATTAAACAGCCCATTTAATGTATGCTCATATACAAAACACATATAAGCTTAGACATACACTAAGACCTTACATGTGTTAAAACATCAATTAAATCCTGATAATTTTACTTGAAAAAAAATAGGGTTTACTATATATGAAACCATACACACACATACATATAAAAACTATGGTTTTAAAACTATATCTTAATTTTCACTTAAACCAAAGACCTAGTTTACGTCAAATATATCATTCATAGATAAAAAAAAGAAGCAAAACTGATTTGTATTGAAATACATAACTTATAAAAATATATAGTTATATATAAGGCTTAAATAAAGATCATACATGTTGGGAATTTATTTTAAAAAGACCATTTTCAAAAGTATAATTCCTAATATAAAATACTGAATTATATGGAAATATTAGAAATAGATTTTGTATGGTTACCTATATATATATGTGTTTACTTAAACACCTGAAAATACATATATATAAGTTATGTAATGGTTTTTCTTAAGATAAAAACCCTTCACAACTACTCTTATATAAATACATGATTAACCAATAATAATAAACAATCTCCTTGGAATCCCTTAAACTGGAAACGGTTAAGGGGGTATACCTAAACATATATAAAATTATATTTATATGTATATATTTTATCATATGGATTATATAAACAAAACTCAAAGGAAATAAAAACCCTTAAATTTTTTTACGGAAAAAAGATATCATTTTCTAAGCCATACACCCAGTCTTCAAAAGAGGAGAGAAACGATGCCAATACTGAATATATATAAGTTTATATATATATATATATATCATATACCCAAGTATAGGCATTGTGTGTATTGGGTTTCAAATTATAAGGAGGTAGGGGTATCCCCTATATTTGTAGACATGAAGGAAAACACCCTTCGAAGCCCTTTGTTTGCATAGAATGGTTTGCGTGGAAAGTAAATACCTGTAAACATAATCCATATACATATATATATTTCATGTATATATATATGTACCAAGGAGCATGGGTAGGTTTTCAAAAAAACTCATGAACATGGCACCCTTAACGCTTAAGGAAGAAGCTCGCCGTAGAGGAAGGCTTGCTGGATGGTTAGGAAAACGAGAAGAACTTGGGTGGCCGGAGCTGGTCGGGTGAGATCGCGGCCACCTGGAAACAATGCAAGGTGACAGCGTGGTGACCAATGGAGTGGATCTAGCACTGGTGTGGTCATGATCGGGCAGCATGGTGCGGGACCGGTGGTGGTCTGTGTGGTGGTGAGGTGACGGCGAGGTAGGTGTCACGGCGGCGCGGGTTGGCTCAGGAGTTCCAAGCTTACACAGAGGTTTTAGTGTACTTAAAGTAAATCAATACAGGGGTTAGGCCGAGCCTATGATGTCCTAGGAAGGTGGGGTGTGCAAGGTCAAACGAAACAGTGGAGAAGGTGGCATCTTGGGCGAACCAGTGTGTTGGGTTAGCAGGACCCTGACGTGAGGTAGGAGATGACGGAATTCGTGGGTTTTAAAAAAAACAACAGCTGGGATATGACATTGGAGATATCGGATGACTTGGGTTAAAAGGGATGAAACGTGCGGTTAAAAAAACAACAACGGTTGGGATCTTGGCGAGATCGGACGGATGAGGTTGCGTGGAGCGATCACACGGCCAACCATGCTTTGCTGAAAAGGAAACAGTACCCAAAAATATATATATATATACAGTTTACTATTTTTTTTAAAAAAAAGTATAAGACATTAAAAATTGAATTTACACAATTTAATAGATACTTTTAACCTAGAAATTCCAAGTCTAAAATCCCATTTTAGATTATGAAAAATACCTTACCATTTGATATAACTCGTATAAATTTCATAATTAACATACTAAATTTTTATTAGGAACTTATATCTTTAAAATCAAGAATCCAATTTATATCATACTCCACTATTTGATTCAAAAAATAATTTTTCCCTATTTCAAAATACATAGTTTTAGAGATCCAATATTTTTTTTTCCAATTATTACAGATACCCCTTTAGACATGACGTTCGATACATTTTAAAATACTAAGTTTTCCACCTTATAGATATCATCGAGATTTTGAAAAATAGATTCATTTTCAAGAATAATCTTTTGTTTCAAAATTAAGATAATCGAAGCTATAATTCTAAAATTATATATATATATATATATATATATATAATATTGAGATACCATAAGATTATAAGAGCGTTATAAATACCAAATTTTTATAAAAAGATGCACTTTATCCATGGAAACCCAACGGTCATATAATGGTCATATTCCCTTATAGGACCATTATAAAAATAGGGGGTAGGGTGTTTTTCATTTTCAAAACACCTGACCCTAGGCGGATGGATATCCTCATTCCATTGGTGCTGAGTTCGTGTGTTGTGGTTCTGGAAATTATGTTTTTCACACTTTCGGACCCAGAATATGAATACTATCCGATTACTAGAGTTGTGATTCTTATCAGTATTGTTATGGCCATGTTGAATCTTGCACATGGTGTTCTTGGTTAGTTTGAGTCTTTCTAACAATGTAACATTTTAATATATACCAGTTCCCTTTGTTTTTCATCTATTTAGTTTTAATTATTTTATTGGTATCAAAAACCAACCATTTAAAATAAGAAACAACATTATAAAACATATCATTGTTCACTTAATCAAGTTCATAAATCCTGGGGCGTCACAGTAAAACCACCACTTATTTGTTAAGTAAATTAAATCATGATTACACAATTTACAAAAGTGGGATAGGATGTAACAACCCAATTCATTGTAGAACAATAATTTTTCATATACATTAATATTTATGAATTAGATATTACTTTTAATGGGATTATATATCTGATATATTACTCGACACACTACAATGGGTTTCGCTGAAATCTTATGTCCCACAGAAGACTGAGTGATACTGAAAAAATATTATCTTATTATATTAAAAGGTTCTTATTACCTAGACATTGTATTTTCATTAATGAAATTAGAAAACTATATTATATATACACATGTTAATTAAATATTTTTACTTTATTATAATAAATTTTATTGGGTGAAAATAATAATATATCCTCTTTTAGGAAAAAAATATCTATAATTTTAAAATATAGTTGTACAACATATTGATGGTGAACCCTTTTTAATTATAATTTTTGATTGTTTTAAAAAAATTATATGAAAAATTAAAAATCTTCTTTGAATGGGGACATTAAAATTTACATTATTTGAAAAAAAATTATTTTTTGATAACATCCATTTTTTAATGAATAGTGAAAATAATGAAATTTAATTCAACTCTTCTTTTTCATCAAATTTATATATATAGTTAGGTTATCCATTCAATTTGTTTAATGTATAATTATATGGAGTTATTTTCATTTAACCAAATTATGGTAATTGGAATCAATATGACATTTAAATTGGATATAAAAAATTGTGTGATCTTTTGAACATTTTTACACCATAAACCAGTTTCTCGATCCTTATAAGAGATTATATTTAAAATAATTTAACCACTTGTGTGAATTTAATTATAAAAAATTTACATAATTTTATGTAATCAATAGGAAAAATTTGGTCTTATAGAATCAAAAAATATTTTTGCAGATTTTATTAACCACGGTTTAAGGTATATTGCCTAATTAAAGGTAAAATTAATATTATAATATTATAAAATTACCCTAACACTTGTCTTAGTCATATTAGATGAGTTATTATTGACCATGAAAATCGTTATACCAAAATTGTGACCTTTGAAAGACACTTGGGGTGTGATTGTGACATTTATAACATTAATTTAAAGAAAAAAACTTATCAGGCTTATTTTTCTATATAATAAAAAAATTAATATGGGATTATGGAAGGTATATATTTGATTATAAATAGTAATTGTGATTATTAAAATAATACCTACCTAATGGAAACTTATTGATTATTTTTCTGAAAAAATTATCATATTAAATAGTGACATAATAATGATGTAGTTATTGAATTATTAAAGATTAAAACATATAAATGAAAGTAATAATATGAAAATAAATATAATTTGAAAAAACTTTTTTCATTTAAAAATTTCCATGATAATTATGACATGTTTTTATTGAGTTAATATCATTTTTTAGGAATCTAGTTTTTATGAGTTTTTAAAAAAGAATGTAATGAATAATGTCAAAATTTAATTAATTCATAACCTAAATTATAAAAATAAAATTAAAAGATATAAAATATATAAAAAATCCACAATTTGACCAAAAAGTTTATATAACTCTAAAAATAATATTGATGACTCATTAATTTACCCTTTGGTGTGATTACGACATTATTTTTACTCTCAAATTGTAAATTACTTGATAAAACAGTATGTTTTAAAAAGGTTAAAACAAAATGATAAGGATTATATATTACTCAAAATATGTAAAATTCTCATTGAATTAATATTAATGGCCCCGAAAATATCTCGTATTCGATCAAATTCATTTTGGAACAATTTTTAATTGTATTTGTAATTATATTAATTTAATACTTTTAATAATTTAAAGGGTGCCCCTCCCCTCTCATATAAAGTGTCCCCCATTTTTCTTTGTTGCTGACACATAAAAAACCATTTAGGTCAGCCAATATCTTCCCAAAACCATCTTATAATATCTACCCACATTATTGAGTCATTAATTTATGCATTACTCCCTTTTTAGAGGTGATGAGGTGTTATGAAAGGGGATCATCTAAATGAAATGCAATGTTCTTATTTAAGTGTTTCTATTTTATTTATTCTTAAATTTCCTTCTAATATCCTCTAACCATTATGAGATAATAAACCCAGTATCCTAAATATGTTGATATTTTATTATGTTAATATCATCAACCAAATCTATCTCTAATTTCATCAAATTGTATATGAATAAATCATTTGTGTGAACGTGTGAACAATCACCTCCAGGAACCGATATAATTTTATTTCCATAAACCTCTATAATGAATAGTTATAATAAAGGAATTAATATTTATATTTAACAATAATGACATATTAATCTTTTTAATATAATATTATTACAATTATGTTCTTTCTTTTTCAGGCACATAAAAAGGCTAACATTGTTCGTACGTACGTGTGTATTGTCTCCTCCAAGAAGTGATGTGATTAATTATTACTTAATACATCACTTGTATGATATATATAAGTATGTTTATATGATTTATATGATATAAATAATGTTATGATCATTTTATAAAGGTAAAATTAATATTACCTTATTTCTGTAAGGATCCATGGAAAAATAAAACATTGGTCATGCGTACGTATGACCTACCGTCTCGATAATAATAATGTTGCTTGTTTTTCAAAACCATAATTCTTGTATTGATTAAAAAGTATAATTAATCTTATAACATTAACATTATTTCAGAAATATTATTATTTTTATGATGGAATTATGACCTCAAAGTCATTTTCATCCTACCATGTTTATTTTTGTACTCAAGTACCAAATATTGACAAAACATATAAAGTGAACTTGAATAATTCATTAATTCTTATAAAATTATCAATAAGTGATATAAAAGGAATAATATAATTGAAAATTATTGTTAAGAAAATATAAATTAACTTATGTTTATTATTCATTAATATAAAAAACATACAATAAAAGTCACACTCAAGGTATATGACTTCCTCTCAATATCCTTTAATTGAGGCATATTTTGATGTTATGCACCACCTTCATATATACGGTGTACAATTAAACCCTTAGAATTTTAATTTCATCCAATTTAAGGTTTTAATATTAAGAGTTTTATTAAATTAAAAAGGAATGGTTTTTAATGTACACAACAATAATGACTTTTCCACCACCATGACCATTCATTGATATTTGGATTCCTCTATATGCATAAATGTTTTTAAAACGACAATAAAAAATATATTCCTGTTTAATGTATTTTGGTATTGAAATGGTATTTATGTGGGCTTCTTATGTAAATATCAATAAATTATATCTTATGATTGCAATGTGGAAATTTTATTTTTCCTTAATTCTTGTTAATGATTTATGATTATGTTATTGTTCTCTGGAATTTCTTATGTATAAGGGTTGTTCCATGGTAAACTGAGGGAATGTGAGACCATGATATCTCTCCAATGAATTTTGTAATGAGGCCGAGTTAAAGGAAATGGTTTCTCCTTATAGTTTTTGGGAATAAATAATTACTTGTATTTCAAATGTAACCATGAAGGGTACTCCCTATGTAGCTAAGAAAGAAGCAATGTAAATATGAAATAGATGCCACAAGATACTCTTATGATGTAAGATTTTATGATTATTTTCAAAAATTTATTGATTTCATGAGGTATGTTAATGAAATTATGTTTTAAGGGTGAAAATTATGAATTTGTTAAAATATTTTCATGAGTTTAAAATATGCATGGACTAACGGTTTAATTCCTTATTTATATCGCTTACTATGATTTTTGTGCTAATACTATGTTTTTGTATTGTTTTCAACATAGTATAAGGATGGTTATGTGAAAGGAAGAATAAAAGATGAATTTTATGAAAAAAATTTCTAGAAAAACAATTCGTGTTTTATTTTTAAAATGTTTTATATTATGAAAAAAATGTATAGCATGTATAATTTTATAATTTGTAATATTTGAGATGGTATGTAACAGTTACGGACTAATTCTATAAAACCCTAATCCTAAAAATATCATTAATTTTCATGAATGTAAATTCATAACATAAATAAATATTATATAATTTTGAAGGTTGGGGACCTATATATAGAATTTTTATATTTTAAGAATAATTGGTATGTGGGTAAATAAGGTTGAGTTATATGGCTATAATAGTTGATGTTGGCTTGGAAGATTGAATAAGAAGGAAATGTGTGGAATTTTTTCCTCTAAAACATTAAGGTGTTTGGTCTATCGGGATCATCCATAATCTACATCTTGAAGATTCCAGAGGTACCCCTCTCCCAACACATTAAATGTTCTAATATGAGTGTATTTTGGTATTGGATAAAGGGGAGATAAAATTTATGGGGTTTTTGTGTGCTGAAAGGGAAAAAATTCATATTTTTAATGATGATACATGAAATTATATGAATATAATCAACTGAAAATTTCATATTGCATTAGATTCATCAAATTGGTATTAAATTACTATTTTAATGACATCAATCAACCCGATGGTCCTTAGATGTGAATCTATGGTTTCTCATGGGATAATAAATAATTTATGGGAAAGAATAGGAAATTAAAATTTCATTTTTAGCATTTCAAGAGATTAAGGAATAACATTTGAAGATCAATGGAAATATGATTCAAGGAATACATTTACTAAGGGGAGAATGATTCATAAATTAAGATACCCACTATTGAATTCTATGAGAAAGGGGTATATTTAATGAATAATTTAATTAGTATCCATTGTAACAATTCATGTTCTATGAACCCTATAAAAAATAATTTCCATCACTCAGGGATAGAGAACATTTTAGTCAAAAATTATTTTATCATGTAGAAGGTGGATCACAGGATTCCAAATATGGAGTATGTGCATACAAAACTAAATGTTATATACATTATGATGATGTTAATACCCAAAGTGGAATTTGAGAAGAATCTACTAGCTATTGTAGTTCAGTATACACCCACACATGAAAGAGTTTGTATATTAGACCATATCTCCTTGAGGAATGATTCATTTTACACTAGTGTGCTAATTTGTATTATTTACCGTATTCCAAACCAAAAATTATTGAACTTCATGTTATCTTTAAAACATGGGATGTGGATATAAAATGTGTAGAAAATGGAATAATCTATAGTGGGGGATAATCTTAGAGGTGGAGTGTCAATTTAGGGGATGTTTTAAATATAATGATTCTAAAGATGACCGATCAACAGATATATAAAATGATAGGTATGGTTCATGGTGAATGTTGTTGACTATTTTTTGGAAAAACGTTTTTGATTTATGAACATTGTATTATACTCATGTTTCTCATGCTAAGAAGGGATCATGTTGGATTAAAATATGTGTTGATGAATTCTTTCATCATTATTTAGGGTTACTAAATGAAAATGGATTTTCATGAAAATGATTATTAAAAAATGGATTAATGAAGATTATATGGGTTACCAGAAATCCCCAAGGGGTGTATCTTTCTAAAAATAAATCTTCACGGTTCTTTTGGGTTTTTTAACAATGTATGAAGTTGTTGAAAAAGGAAATCTGTCAAATAAGGAATAAAGAATAATCATGAATGTTTGATCGCATAAAAGAATGAAATGAATAATCTTGTGGAAGATTGAAAGGTATGATCTTACTAAGGTGGTAAATGTATGATCTCCTAAAATCATGAAATTTTTTATCTTTTTCAATTAATAAATGCCTCATCTACCAAAAGAGATAAATTTTTGATCTCATGGAAGTAAAAAAGTAATGATATTATAAAGAGTGAAATGTCTAATATAACAAAAGCGTGAAATGTCTGATCTCATGGGATCTTGAAATGAATGATCTCACAAAAGTAATAAATTTATAATCTCACAAAGTGTGAGAGTCTGAACTAATCTCGTAGAGTGTGAATGTCTGAATGGATATAGTAGAGAGATCTCATGTAGTGTGTCATGATAGAAAATTATTGTAGAATAATGATAAATAGAGATATTTAAAAGCATGTGATGAAAAATCATGGTTGTCTTTGGCTCTCATGATGGGACCCAGTCATGACCTGTCCTCGGGACCCGTGTTGTGACTACCCCAAGCTCACCTTCCATAGGCTAGGGGCTGGTGACTAGCCCCAAAGGCGTAAATCCCTATGCTGGGAAGACATTTCCTTTATGAAATTAGACAAACACAATATAGTACACAAGTAAAGCAAGCACTAAGTAAAACTGTATACACAAAGTAAGGCTGAAAAGAAAGGGGCCGGAAATACAAGCCCAAATGAAAGTACAGTACAATTGAAAAACTGGTACAACTGCAGAAAAGTAAAACAACAACCACTGAGTTGTCCTTCGGGAATCCCACCTGAAGGGTGGGTACAGGTGACCTCCTCAGCACCCTGGGTCCATCCGTTCCATGTACGTATCGCCAATTGGTCCACCTCTGGGTACCGTCCAGCTCCACAAGTCTCTACCTCGATCAGTGATGTCCATCATCTGCATCCAACACAACGTAGTGCGGGCGTAGCCCATGCAGGGGTGAGTATAAGATACTCAGTAGGAACCCCGAGACCCCTGAAGGACTCCCAAAATCCACAAAGGATAAACCACATAAGTATCAACGAACCCTACTTAGGTATATGCCCATACATATACCTAAGTTATCAATATTATTTTGGTTCTAAGTATCGAGCCCAAGAACAACTCAGTCCAGACAGAAAGAAAGTCAATCACATCGATGATACTGATTGAAAGTCAAGACTCAGCTCACACAGGTGTACATATTTCTTAAAGTGATAATGATGATTAGATGCATCCACTGATTCATCTAAGCTGTTGGACCCACATATGATACTAGACCGGCTAAGCTATCGGACCCACGTAAGATACTAGACCAGCTACTCTGTCAGACCCACATAGGATACTAGAACAAAAGTCAAATTATCGGACCCACGTAGGATACAAGAACAGTAATCATCGCTATTGAACCCACAGAGGATTCCAGTACAGTAGTTGTATTCGTCGAACCCATAGAGGATTCCAATACGGTATTTGTCGTAGTCGCAGCCAGCTCTAGCGTTCCCTCACACATCACGCTCGATTCTGGGAGGATCCGATCCTTGACCCAAGGGGTAAATACATCAACTGTCATGAAGTCCAGAGTTGATATATCCCGAAGTTCTATCTCGTCAAAAGGAACCCAACACGACAGACAGCGCGTTAATCAGACGCCTGGTCTGAGAGTTATTAGCATTTTTGCTCCAGGGGCTCAGTTGGAAATACGCTCATTCCAAACCCGGCCATTTTCCAATGTTTTCTAAAACTCACTTAGAGTATCGCAAAAGGACCGCTTCGTCGCATGGGTCCCAGTGCCATAGACGACGCGTCGATCGGACGTGCGGTCTTCAAGTTATTCACCTTTAAGTGAAAACAGGCCTGGCCCGTTAAGCCCGATGGGCTGGTGGGTCGGGTCAACCCAGTTTTGGTAGGTCCGACCCATAGAGGGTCAGACCGGCCCGGTGAATCATGTGGCTCAGCCCAGAAAGGCGCGACCCGGCCCGGCCCAGCTCGACGTGGCCCGGCCAGGCTCGGTGTGGCCCGACCCAAATGGGCCGAGCGGTCTGAGGGGGGGTGCCCCCCCCCCCCCGCTTTTCTGAACTGGCGGTGATGCCCTCCCAAGTGGTCGGCCTTCCCGGCACAAGCGGCCCGCTCGAGCGGGCCACAGTCTTGTTGCATGGCACCTTCGGGTGTCGTGGCTCCTTCACCCGGCCAGTTGACGATCCGGTCGGTTCGCCGCTGAATCGGCCCACGGAGCGCGGGCCGCGGTCCTTAGTAGCGTGATGCCCCTTGTGGTGTCGTGGTCTTCCTTCATCCCGACCGGCTTTAGTCGTCCGGTTCTTCTTCGGCCGAGCGGCCCGCGGTTGTGGGCCGTGGTTTTTCGCACGCCGCTGGCGCACGGACGCCACCTTTTCTCATCGCCGCAACTTCCATCACGCCTCTGTCGCGAATAAATTTAAGAAAACATCGGAGGGTCATCGGGTTGTGTTTGTTCAGCCCGCGCCCTCCGCGTTAGGCGATAACAATTGCCCAAGGTTATTCCAAAGAAATCAACACAAACGGGATAATTTATACACTTATAAATTATACGTAACCCCTACCTCGGTTTCAAGATCGGTGTCGCAGAAAGAGGATTTGTAGATGACATCGGGGTGCGTTTGATGAGGAAGTGGCATCTCCTTACTTGTTGCGGAGAAGAGAAAGGAAGGCACGTCGTCGTTCTTCAGGGAATCGGCGTTCTTCATCGAAGGATGAATCTCTCTTCTAATTCCAAAGGTTCCACCAAAATATTTTCCCGGCAAATATTAAAATGAGGATTTCCCCTATTTTTATAAGATTTTCCAACCAATTCAAATTGATTCAAAAAAAGATTAATTAATTAAATAAGTCTTTAATTAAATGAGTTGGCACAAATTAATGGGTGAGAGGGAAGGTGAAGAGATCACTTCATTAAGGGGGAGATGTCATAATAAATAAGGGGATTTTAATGGGGAGTTGAGGGAAGGTGAAAGGTTAAGGCTCGTGTGGGGCCCACCTCACAAATATCCTCTCATGGGAGGTTATGTGAGTGTGGGACCCACCAATAACTTCCCCATGTAGTATTTAACTACCCAAGATAAATAAAATTGTTCAAAACAATTTTATTTAACTTTTTTATTAAAACCCAAAAATTAACTTTCAACCGGCATAAAACGCAACTACGGTAAAGGTCCCCATAAGCGAATACTGGTGTTGCGAGTTCATCGGTTTCCTCAGATTTAAATTCTAAGCACCGATTCAAAAGATAGGGAAACCCGCACATACATTTACTGAATGTACCCGAACAAAACTTCAGTAATTGATTCCGGTCACACCGGGCCTTTCAATCAAGTGCCGTCAGAAAATGTAGACTCGTAAAATTCCAAAGTATTTAAGAAAAAATTTTCCTTGAAATTTCCGGGTCTTTACATTACTACCACCTGAGGGCTTTACATCCCCGTAAAGCTACAACACACACTAGGGAAACAAATGGGGGTACTGATCTCACATCTGAGCCTCCCGCTCCCAAGTGCTCTCCTGAAGGTTCCTGTGCTGCCAGCGAATGTGAACCAGAGGTATCTATCGTCCATGTAGGACCCTCTCATGTCGATCCTCGATCTCCACTGAGACCTCCATGAATTTCTCCCCATCATCGATGTCCAGCTCCCCGTGGTCGATGATGTGGGTAGGGTCATGCACATATCTCCTCAACTGAGATACATGGAAGACGTCATATACCCGGTGCAACTGAGGAGGAAGGTTCAGGCAGTAAGCCACCTCGCCTACTCTACTGAGGACCTGGAAAGGTTCGATGAATCATGGAGATAACTTTCTGCCCTGGCCAAATCTCTGTAGACCCCATCAAGGTGAGACCCGTAAGAAGACGTGGTTTCCATCCTCGAACTTCAGTGGTCTCTGCCTTCTATCAGCATAGGACTTCGGTCTGCTCTGTGAAGTCTTCATCTGCTCTTGGATGATCTACACCTTCTCCTTCCTAGCCTGAACCATATCTAGTCCTACGAGTACTGACTCTCCTGGGTCAGTCCAGCACAGAGGTGATATGCAAGGTCAACCGTACAGTGCCTCGTAAGGTGCCATCCCGATGGTGGAGTGGTAGTTATTGTTGTACACAAACTCCACCAAGGGTTAGTGATCCTCCCATCTACAACCAATGTCAAGGACACATGCACGGAGCATGTCCTTGAGATTCTAAATAGTCCTCTCAATCTGACCGTCCGTCTGAGGATGGAAGGCGATGCTCAGATGTAACTGCGTCCCAAAAGCCTCATGTAACTCCTTCCAAATACGGGAAGTGAATCGAGAATCATGATCGTAAACGATATTCAATGGCACACCGTGAAGCTGTTCGATCTCTTAAATGTAGAGGTGTCCCAAGCTTTCTACTGAGCCCTACTCTTTTATTGGTAGGAAGTGGGCTGACTTGGTGAGTCGATCTATGATCACCCAGATAGAGTCATGTCCTCTAGATGTATGTGGATTCCCCGTCACGAAATCCATGGATATCCTATCCCACTTCCACTATGGGACCTCTAAGGGTTGTACCAATCCTGCTGGTACCTGGTGCTCCGCCTTCACTTGCTAACAAGTGAGGCATCGTGAAACTAACTCTGCCACAGCCTTCTTCATACCCAGCCACCAGTGTTTTCGTCTGAGGTCCTAGTACATATTCGCCACTCCTGGATGTACCACTAGAGGGGAAGTGTGAAACTCCCTCAGCACTTCCTCCTATAGTGCAACTGGTACCATAGTACGTCCCCTGAAGAGGATGGTGTGCTCTCCTCCTTCTGAAAATCCATCAGGCACCTACCCTGTGGATATCTGAGTACGTCATGTCTCACAGTCAACGTCCCCACGCTATGCCTCTCTGACTCACTGAAGAAGTGGAGGAGTGACTGTGAGTGACTGAAGAAAGGCTGCTCCATCTCTATCCATAAAGGATATCTGCATCGCGGCTATCTTCTCTTTCGCCTCTCCTAGTGTCTGAATTCCTGATCTCCTGCTGAGAGCATCATCTACAATGTTTCCATTCCCATGATTGTAGACTATCTCAAAGTCATAATCCTGGAGGAACTCGATTCATCGCCGCTATCCCTGGTTTAGGTCCTTCTGTGAGAAGATGTACCTGAGACTCTGGTGGTCAGAATAGACTGTAAATCATTTTCCCATCAGATAATGCTGCCACATCTTCAAGGAAAAGACCACTGCTGCTAACTCCATGTCATGGGTAGTATAGTTCTGCTCATGTTGTCTCAACTACTATGAACCATACGCGATCACTGCTCACTCCTGCATCAGGACACACCCGAGTCCGGTCCCTGATGCATCGCAGTACACTACATTCCCAACACCCTCCTCTGGTAGCCTCAAGATGGGCGCACTAGTCAATCTCTATCTCAGCTACTGAAAGCTTTGTTAACATCTATCCGACCACACGAAGGGTTTACCCTTCTTTGTCAAGGCTGAAAGCGGTGCTACAACTCTGGAGAAGTTTGGAACAAATCTCCGATAATATCCAAGCAGACCTAGAAAACTCTGCACCTCCGTCACACTCCTAGGTGGATCCCAAGCAAGCACTGCCTCAATCTTTACTGGATCCACTGATACTCCAGCATCCATGATTATGTGTCTCGTGAAGTGAACCTCTTGAATCAAGAACTATCACTTCGAGATCTTACCACAAAGTTGGTTCTCTTGGAGTGTGTCCAGTACAACCCACAAGTGGTAGGTGTGCTCCTCCTCAGTAGTCGGGTAAATCAGTATGTCATCGATGAAGACTACGAAAAAACAGTCAAGGTAAGGCTGGAAGATCCTATTCATGAGACTCATGAACACTGATGGTGCGTTGGTTACGCTGAAGGGCATAACCAAGAACTCGTAGTGGCTATACCAACACCTGAAGTTCATCTTCTGCACATCCTCGTCTCGAACTCTGAGATGATGATAGCCTGAGCTAAGTTCTATCTTCGAGAACCATCATGCTCCCATGAGTTGATCAAAGAGGTAGTCAATCCTTGGGAGTGGGTACTTTTTCTTCACGGTCACCTGATTTAGACGATGGTAGTCGACACACAGTCCCAAGCTCCCATCCTCCTTCTTGGCGACCAAAATTAGAGAAGCCCAGGGTGAAACACTGGGTCAGATGAATCCCTTTCCCTGCAAGTCATCCAGATATACTCGCAGATCACAAAGCTTGGCGGGAGCCATCCGATATTTTGGAGTAGATATCGGTGTTGTCCCGGGGTACAGTTTAATGTAGAAGTCTACCTCTCTGCGAGGAGGTAGTCCTGGAACGTTGTTAGGAAAAACGTCCGCATATTGATCCACTACAACATGAAAACCCGGACTATGAACATCAACTGCTATAAGGATGATACTAGCCAACTAATATGTGATCGGTTGCCCTCTCCTCTGTGTAAGTCCATCCTACACTGTAAAGGCTCCCTTATCGCCAGTGAAGGTGAACCTACTGCCATCCGTGCGGACACACTGCACCATGCGCCTAATACAGTCAATCTAAGCATGAACTGTAGATAACCAGTCCATACCCAAGATGACATCATAAGGCCTCGACACTGCTACAAGAAGATCCCAGCCAAAGCTCTCACCTCCTAGAGTAAGCTCACACTATCGGCACCAGTGCGTAATTGTCGATTCTGCTCCTGTAGGAGTCTCTAGCCGTAAAGATCAAGCCAATGGCTCCGTCGGAATCTCCGAGCTCTGAACAAGGGCAGCGGCAATAAAATAATGACTCACTATTGTGTCTATAAGTACAGTAGAAAGGGATCAGTAGACATAGATAGTACCTAGAATCATCTCAGGTGCACCGTGGTCGTAAGCCTCGACAGCCTAGAGATGAGCCTGCCTCTGTCCGCCAGCCCCCTGTGGTTAGGGTGGACCTCCTGGTGGTGGTGGTGGTATAGCCTCAAAACATCATCCACCACCCGTTGGTCGGCCAGTTCCTCTGCCTCGTCCAACTTCTCCCTGCGGACCGGCATGGTTAAACCTATGCCTCTACTTGGGAGGTCCCTCCACTATCTTCTACTCATATGCATGGCGGGTCGGGAAATCTCAAGCCATGTGACCATGCCCGCTGCATGCATAGCACTGCCTTCTCCTCGTATAGGTGGCTCTATTTTGGGTGCCCCGCACAACCAAACCTGTATCCTGAGGTCGCTCTCCTGATGACCTGGTCCGCTTAAACCTCTACAACATCTGTCTACTGCCGGCTGCAGAATACTCTGCTATATGTTTCCCTACGGTGGATCTCACTGCTGGTGTCGGCTCAGCGATAAAGCTCTCCACAATAATGGATCTCTCCAGTACTCCCTCCTGCGTCGGAATGCTGAGGGAGATCATCAAAGCCCTGATCTCATGCCTCAGTCCCTGCTCAAAGGTCCGGGCCCTGAAGAATGGGTCGTGTACCATGTCTGTGGAGAAGCGCAAGAGGTTAGTAAACCTCACTGAGTACTGATCTACTGTCATGATGCCATGCCACAGGTGAAGTGACTCCTGAATCGGCACCGCACGAAGGGTGGCTATAACAAACTCCGAGCGGAAGAGACTCTCGAAGTCTGTCCAAAGTATAGATGCCTCGTCGTGCACCTAGAGCATCAGGCTCCACCATCTACCTGCTGATGTGCGCAGGAGACTCGCGGAAAGGATCACCATAAGGTCGGTTGGTGTCCCAACCAATCTGAAGACTCTAACGATAGCCTCCAGCCAATCCTTGGTTACCTGAGGGTCCATCTCTCCTTGGATCCGAGGTGCCCTCTCTCACTAAAACTCGTGCAATGCACACAGGCGGTGTTCACTCTCTACTGTTGGGGTTGGAAGTATCTGTGGCTCAGCAGGTAGTGGTACCGCTGGTGCCTCCACTGTGATGGGGCCCTGCACTGAGGCCTCATCGCTCAGTGGGCTACCATCTCGCACGTGACTCGGAACCCTAGTTGGATGCCTTCATGGGGCCATCCTGAAAAGAAACAGGTGTGCCATGGTCAAACAGTATACATGGTGATCTGACACAAAGTAATCACAAAGAAAAATATTGAAACACACATGCAATCAGTGTTTTTGTGCACTGAGTCGGAAATCATGGGTCATGGTCCTAGTGTATGGATACGTCGGCCACCGCACCATTAATGGACTCCCTGGACTGAAAACCACACTCAATACTCTTTACACTATTACTTCACAGAAAGGAATGATCATAGTCCTGAGTTCTACGGTAGAACCGAATCCTCTGATACCAATTTGTCACGACCCGTCCTCGGGGCCCGTGTCGTGACTACCCCAAGCTCGCCTTCCATAGGCCAGGGGCTAGAGACTAGCACCAAAGGCGTAAATCCCTATGCTGGGAAGGAATTTCATTTATGAAAGTAAACAAACACAAAAGAGTACGCAAGTAAATCAAGAACTGAGTAAAACTGTATACACAAAGTAAGGCTGAAAGGAAAGGGGTCCGGAAATACAAGGACAACTGAAAGTATAGTACAAATGAAAATCTAGTACAACTACAGAAAAGTAAAACAGCAACAACTAAGTCTTCCTCTGGAAATCCCATCGAAAGGGTGGGTACATATGACCTCCTCATCACCTCGGGTACATCCGTTCACACCGTGTACGTCTCGCCAAGTGGTCCACCTCCGGGTACCATCCATCTCCACAAGTCTCTACCTCGATCAGTGTTGTCTGTCGTCTGCATCTAACACAATGTAGTGCAGGCGTATCCTGTGCAGGGGTGAGTATACGATACTCAGTAGGGACCCCGAGACTCCCAAAGGTCTACCAGAATCCACAAAGGATAAACCATAGAAGTATCAACAAACTCTATTTAGTTATATACCCATACATATACCTAAGATATCAATATCAGTTTGGCTCCAACTCTCGAGCCCAAGAATAACTCAGTCCACACAGAAAGAAATTAAATCACATCGATGATAATGATTGAAAGTCAAGACTCAACTCACACAGGTATACATATTGCATAAAGTGATAAAGATGATCATATGTAGTCACTGATTCATCTAAGTTGTCAGACCCACATAGGATACTAGACCAGCTAAGCTGTCGGACCCACATAGGATACTAGAAAAGCTACGCTGTCGGTCCCACGTAGGATACTATAACAGAAGCCAAACTGTCAGACCCACATAGGATAAAAGAACAATAATCATCGCCGTCGAACCCATGAAGGATTCCAGTACGGTAGTTGCCATAGTCGCAGCTAGCTCTAGGGTTCCTGCACACAACACGCTCGATTCTGGGAGGGTCCACTCCTCGAGACAAGGGGTAGATACATCAAATTTCAATAAGTCTAGATTTGATTTATCCCTAAGTTTCGTCTCGTCAAGTGAAACCCAACGCGATAGACTGCACGTCAATCAGATGCCCAGTCTGAGAGTTATTAGCATTTTTGCTCTGAGGGCCTAGTTGGAAATGCACTCATTCCAAACCCGGACATTTTCCAATGTTGTCCAAAACTCACTTAGAGTATCGCAAAAGGACGGCTTCGTCGTGAGGGTCCCAGTTCCGTAGACAGCGCCTCGATCAGATGCGCGGTCTTCAAGTTATTCACCTTTAAGTGAAAACGGGCTCGGCCCGTTATGTCCAGTGGGCTGGCAGGTTGGGTCAACCCGGTTTTGGCGGCTCCAACCCCGTAGAGGGTCGGACTGACCCGGTGAATCATGTGGCCTGGCCTGAGAGGCACTGCCCGGCCCAGAGGGGCACGGCCGGGCCCACCCCGGCCCGGCTCGACGCAGCCCATCCTGAAACGACCCGTCTGGCCGTGACTCTGCCGGCTGGCTGGGCGGTCTGAGGGTGGGGGGGACCCCCCGCTTTCCCGAACCAGGGGCGCCGAGCGGCTCCGCCCTCCCAACCGGCCGACCGAAGCTAGTCGGCCTTCCTGGCGCGAGTGGCCCACTCGGGCGGGCCGCGGTCTTGCTGCGTTGTACCTTCGGGTGTCGCAGCTCCTTCACCCGGTCGGCTGACGAACCGACCAGTTCACCGCCGAATCGGCCCGCGGAGTGTGGGCAGCAGTCCTCCACAGTGCGGTTCCCCTTGTGGTTTCACAGTCTTCCATCGACCCGGTCTACATTAGCCGGACGATTCTTCTTCTGTCGAGCATCCAGCGGTTGCAGGCCACATTTTTTTGCACGCGGCCGCTGCATTCTCTCGTCGCCACCTCTTCCATCGCACCTCTATCGCGAATAAATTTAGGAAAACATTGGAGGGTCATCGGGCCGTGTTTGTTCGGCCCGTACCCTTCGCGTTAGGTGGTAAAAATTGGTCGAGGTTATTCCAAAGAAATCAACACAAACAAGATAATTTATACACTTATAAATTATATGTAACCCCTACCTCAGTTTCCAGAGTGGAGTCGCACAAAAAGGATTTGTAGACAATTTCGGGGTGCGTCGGATGAGGAAGTGACATCTCCTTACTTGTTACAGAGAAGAAAAATGAAGGAACATCGTCGTTCATCGTGGAATCGGCGTTCTTCGTCGAAGGATGAAGCTCTCTTCTAATTCCAAAGGTTCCACCAAAATATTTGCCCAGCAAATATTAAAATGAGGCTTTCCCCTATTTTTAAAAGATTTTCCAACCAATTAAAATTGATTCAAAACTAGATTAATTAATTAAATAAGTCTTTAATTAAAAGATTTGTCCCAAATTAATGGGTGAGAGGGAAGGTGAAGAGACCACTTCATTAAGGAGGAGTTCTCATAATAAATAAGGGAAGATTAATGGGGAGTTTTTGGAAGGTGAAAGGTTAAGGCTCGTGTGGGCCCCACCTCACAAATATCCTCTCATGGGAGGTTAGGTGGGTGTGAGCCCCGCCAATAACTTCCCCATGCGGGATTTAACTACCTAAGATAAATAAAATTGTTCACAACAATTTTATTTAACTTTTTTATTAAACCCCAAATATTAACTTTCAACCCGCATAAAACGCAACGGCAGTAAAGGTCCCCTTAAGATAATACTGGCGCTGTGAGTTCATCGGTGTCCTCAGATTTCAATTCTGAGCACTGGTTCAAAAGATTGAAAAACTCGCACGTACATTTAATGAACGTACCCAAACAAAACTTTAGTAATTGATTCCGAACACACTAGGCCTCAGAATAAAGTGTTGTGAGAAACCATAGACTCGTAAAATTTCAAAGTATTTATGAAAAAAAATTCCTTGAAATTTTTGGGTGTTTATAGACCCCATGAAACAATCATTATTTTATTTGGAAATTAGGATATTATCTTGTAAATTACTATTTATTGTATTTGGTGCTCTTGATGGATCACACGAGGTATTGGAAGACATCACCATTGATAATAAAATGATTTTTAATTGATCTTATGAGGTAATATATTGAGCATAAATATTTTGAGGATGTACAGTGTATGAATATCCACAATTTTTTGACTTAAAGCGGTGAAATATCACCTATTAATACCCACTAAACCATCCATAAGAGGTGGAACTATTTTCTTAAGAAGATTTATCATAATAAATATCTAGATAAGTATCACGCAAAATATATTCTATCCCTGATCACATGTAAAATGGTCTCACTCCAAGATCTCATTAAATGGGTTTCATGCCAAAATCTCATGAAAATGTGTCTCTCCCCCATATATCTGACAGAAGTGTTTCCCACTAAGATATCACACTAAAGGGTATCACTATCGGATCTCATGGAAAATTTATTCTCATTTGGATCATTGGAAAAATGGTCTTTCTCCTAGATCTTATTCTATGTGGGAAAGGGTTACACACCTGGATCTTATGTGTAGCGCAAATGGGTCTCATACCGTGATATCACACAAGGGTTTTGTGGATGGATCTCTCAAAAATCATGAATGTTGTAACATTCTAGTATCACATAAAAGTGTTATATTCTATGATGTCGTGTAAGGGGTTACATACTAGGATCTCATGAAAGGGGTTTCACGCTATGTTCTCTCATAGGGGTATCACAATAGAGTCTTTCCCAAGGAGATAATTTCATAGATTACCCAATGAAAAATGTAATTTTCATATATGAATTCATAATAAGAATAAGACATGGGATCTACACAATTTAAAAAATGCATATAGATTGAGTTTATTTAGTATTATATCCAATAAAGTGATAAGAAGACTTTTCATCAAATTAATATCATTCAAGATCAAAAGTGGGAGTATTTTTTTGTCTACAACAAAGGGGTTTTTGTTTTAGGTGTCTATAAAATAGATGTACTACATCATGGTGTTTTCACAGAAGAGATGTAGAATCATAGAAAGAAAATAAATAGGTCATCTACCATTAACTGAGGAATCATTCATTATTTCTAATGAAGGGACCTACATGTCCATAAACTATGTATTATTCCTTTACAGATTACTAAGAATAGGAATAGGAAGAATGAGTTCCCTTTCACAAACAATGATCCAATTATGTAATGATTGAGGTGATGTACCATGGGAATCAGTGAGGTGTCACTAAATATTTTAAGGATGTGATGTTGATTATAGAAGTGATCTATCTTGATACTTGTATTAGAAGTTATCTTTAGTGGATTTTGAACATCAGCACATTAATGTTGTTTTCAAATTGGACATAGCCTAGTGAGGGTGAAGAAAATAAAAATATATGTGTCCATGTTCCTGCTTTATTGAATTAAATTTAGTGAATCAACATCAGATTATGATTGAAATGATATTATAAATATTAACATCAAAAATAAAAATAAGTTTCCCTAATAATAAAGTGTTTAAGATCCTATTGGGAAGCAAGATGTTTGCAAATAATTTCCATACTTGGATTCACCCCACCCCCACTTATGTAATTTAATCCCATTTTACTCCTAACAAATTTTCATTTATAGAATTATTATTATATCATATAAAAAATATATTTTCATATAATTATTCTTTGTTACTATCCATGTTAAACAGAAATTAATAACAAATCACATTGCCTTGTGAATGTGGTAGTCAACAAATATGGATAAGTTTGATTACTATATTCCAACAGATTGAAAGGTACAAAGTTATGTAACAACCATGATACTATTCATTGGCTTTAAAACGAAGAATTACATTTCTTGGAATTAAGAAACATCCCCATGATTCTAAAGGATGGAAATGAATACCAATGGGATTTAGTACATATACTGGATGATTTTCCATTAAGAATAACACAAAAAACAAAACATTCCATAACCAAATAAAAACTATATGATGCTTGAAATAATGGAAGGAAACTCAAGAATTCTATTTATAGAATATCCAAACTAAAACATTGTTCTAAAATAGAATACTACAACATCAAAGTACCTAGTGGAAGACTATAAACCAAACAAGAGTCAAATTCAACTACCACAATTAAGTTTCAACAAACACCATGCTCCCAATCCCTCAGACATCCAATATATCACCAAGTATTTCTAAATATGTTTGATACTTTACATTTTTTAATTCTTAATAAAACAAATTTACAAAAGCACCAAATATCCAAAGCATAGGTGAGTATTGAAACTCAGTAGGTTTTCCCCAAATGATTTCCCTACTCAAACCACTAGTATTGAACATGTTATAACATTTATGCATGTTATTCTATATAAAACAATTTCTAAAATCAGATTATAACTAAACATAAAAAATTTCCATTTTAAAGAATTTTTTATAAAACAATAACATGTTTCATAGATAGAAACCCAAAAATGTTCTCAAACCATTTCACGAATTCCAATTGGAATAACTAATTCAAATCCACAACTCAAATATCACCACATGAATGATTTGTAATGATAGTTCCATAATGATGACCGGGTTCATGGGGATCTACCAAGCAGTCACAAGCTAAAATAATCCAATGCTATATTACACCCTTGTCACTGTGAACAATTCCATTCTTAAATAAATCCTTATAATTAAATATGAACACACACCACCAAATATGATGAAAAATCATACTAATACAATCTTGCAAAAAAATCAACTTTAATACATTTAAATTCCCCAAAAATTTCAATAAAACAAACATTTTATTGAAAACTATTTTCCAAAATTCAAACTGAGGAAATTTTTTAAAATTGATATTATAAAATCTTTTATCAATGCAATTTGTAAAACCAATCTAGAATTTCACAGAAATCCAAAATCCATAACTGATGAATTTTTATATCATACGATTCACAAAAAAAACATAATAAATTTAGATCACTTTAAGAAATTTCAAAATATGACTTCAAATTCTAAATAGATTAGTTTGTAGTAAAGAAAACTACTCCTGGTTATAAGATGAAAATGAATTAATACACTCAAATGCTCATGAAACCGGGTTAAAACATCAAAACCCTATCTTAGATCTATTCCCATAAAAAATATAAATAAAATAATATTTGTCATCGTCTATAAAAACTTAATACATAGTGAAAATATATCTAAGAAACTGAGAGAGATAGAGAGATAAGTATATCTAAGGAAAACCACCAAGATTAACCATGAATGATGACTTACCATGTCGATCATGCTCCAATTCACCACAAAAAACCTCCTGATCACTTCAAAATCGAGGAGGAGAGGTTCTCCAATCATTGAGAGGGAATAAAAACATGTTGGAACAATTTTGGTGAAAATTAGGTGACAGCTTAATCAGACATAGATCCATAATTTTTGGATCTTGTTTTTATACTTTGTATAGTTAGTCATACAGTTAGGAAAACCATACACTATATGTGTGTTAGATACTAACTCATTATTAAGCCTCACATGGTTGGATTTCATGATTTATTAACTGTGTATCATAATTTCAAAACCTAGAATCCCATGTAATATGATTTCTACTCAGAAATCACATGTTTTTGTAAAAAATGTGCACCTACCAGTGTGCCTTCTCTGTAGCCCATGTCTCATTGTGCATTATTTTTTATATGTGTTTCCCGGTTTTCCTAAAACATTAACATTTATAAACTCCCCAAAAAACACACAATTATTATATTTGATATCTCCCAAACATAATCCATATAGATTATAAAAAACAAAATGAAATGGTTACATACTTGAAAATGTGGGTGATGCATTCTCCCAACCATTAGACTTTCCTCCATGAAAATTAGAAAACCAAAACCTCCTTGGAAGTGGTACGTACACTAATATTACTTTTCTGTCTCCAATTCCCTTGTCTCTTCCTGAATTTTACTATATTTCCACAATACGCTTACTAAAGAGATGCATTTTCTACACAATCCTTTCTCTTACCTATCAAAAATCTCCACCAGGATATGTAACAATGAATCGTCTTTCTTTAAGTCATCGTGATACCATCAAATCACATGGACAAGATAAGGGTGATAATTTTTTAAATGAGATATATGAAACACTTTATTCTCTACACCGAATTGTGGTGGAAATCCCAACCAATATTCCACCTCAATAATCCAAAAAAATATCAAAAAGTGCCTATGTGACTAGAATATAAAATTCCATACTTCCAAAAATAACAAAGTGCAATCCTTGGAGTGATCCTCAAGAACACATGATCATTCACCAACAATGAAAATGTCCATCATTTATTATTCATATATGATTTTTTATGACTATATGAAATATCCATTTATTTTATGGTCAATTGAATCTTATATGTTGACTCTTGGAAAAGGATCGGACCAACCAGTGATGTCTCACCTACTTCCACCCAAAATAGTGGATAATGATAAGGACGTCCATACTAATAATGAAACAGATCCATATGTATCAAGTCATGATAACTGTTTTTATATGAGAGCTCCACTGATGGAACATTCTATTCCCATGAGGCACAAAATCCATTTCACAAGTCCACAACATGTATTTTAATGTTTTTATAGTCTTTCAGTATTGTCTGTAACTCTAAGGATGATATGTTGTACTCATTTCCAACTGAGTTACAATGGATTTTTTTATGGATTTCTAGATATAAGATGTAAACCTAAAAACTCTATCTGAATTTATTGAAACTGGTATGCCATCCTTCTTTAAAACTTCATGGATATAAATTTCTTACGTTTCATCAACCGTATTAGACTCACAAATTAGAATGAAATGAGATTATTTTGAAACCTGGTCCACTATTATCCATATGGTATCACGTTTATGAACCATTATTTGGAAACTATTAAAAATATATAGCTATCTGCTTCCATTTACAAACTTGAATATGTAAATATTGTAGCATACATCTTGGTCATTGATTCTCTGTATAAACATTCTAATAATTTAAGAATCATAGAACATACTCAAAAACCATTTTCCATACATACCCACCAAAATAGTGATTCCAATTTTGTATACATCTTCTGCACTCTATGATAATCATTCAACCATTAATTTTGGTAAACATGAATATTTTTTTCTTCAAAAGACAGTGGTATTACTATCTAATTTCTTAAACAGAACACTGAACACCCATCCTACATCTAGCCTTAATGGTCTCCCAACAGTTTTATTTTGACCACATCACTAAAAAGTTTGAATCATATGTTTCTGCCTCTTTAACCATCTTCTCCAAATATAGAACCAATGGTACCAGGATGAAAAACATTAAATCACCATGGAATTCACATTCCATATTTATATCTTTTATCAATAACATAAATTTCCATGGATCTGAAGCCTAATATTCCAACTAATCATATGACTTTCTGTTTAATACATCTTCCACCTTATTTCCTTTAAATTATTTATACATCAATTAAATGTCAATAATTTAAAGATACCCCATACATACACTTTGTCTCTTGCTCATGTACCACTGTGAGAATATATGATTCACGCTTTTATGATCTTTGAACATAGAAAATTTCTCACAAAAGAAATAATGAAAAAATATATTCCAATATTTTACTATGGAAGATGAATATCAATCCTTTGTTTGGTAGTTCTTCTCATTCACTCATAACTTCCTCAAACAAATTGTAACAATAATATCTCATTGCAATGAACACACATCAAACCTGTTACCAAAGCATCACAATACTCGATGTACTCTTGTCCTGATTCCATAAAAATGATGATTAGTGTTGTTGTATGATTTCTTGAAACATCTTAGATCATTCATAATCCCATTGTAATGGAACATTATTCCTTGTAAAAGCTATCATATGTGATGCTTTTCAAGAAAAATCAGGCATAAGTCATCGATATTAACCATCCGGGTCAAGGAGACTTCATGTCATGAAGAAATTCATTAGAGGTTATCAAGATATCACAACATCAATATTTTCTGGGTCAACAAAATTCATATTACATAAATTAAATGGACAACAAAATGTACCTCTTGTATTAAAAAATCATACATTTAAATTATTTCATATATATAACAATCCTTCAAGATTCCAAAACACTGTAACTAAGTGTTTTTCATAATCAGACATTTTCGATGAAGAAACCAATTTTTCATTCACAAAAACCACCAGAAAGAATCAAGATAACTCAAAATATCAAACTTAATAATTCCATAAAGACCATTTGTGAATTTTAATTACTGAATAGAATTACGACATATTCATAATGGTTGTATATGCTTCTGAAAGTTGTCTTTTTGATATCCCTATTATGTTGCCACAATTGGTTATATAATGATCCCAATTCAATAATATAGAAACACTAAGCTCCACTCAATTTATAAAATATATTATTAATTATTGTAAGTGGATACTCATTATTTATGACAACATTTCTAATTATATGATAATCTATATAGATCTGGAGATTTCAATCCAGTATTTCAACAAACTAGAGAAGTGATGCCCACCATGATGTGCTCGTCTGAATGAACCCTTTCCTTTACCACTCTTCAAAATTCACATTCAATTGCATTAATTCTATTATTGAATTTCAATAAGAAAGAAATAAATTAGTAATATTCACTTAGAGGATATTAATTATAATATTCGCTTCCCTTATGGGTTGTAACCAGGCTAATTGTTTTTGAAAAAACAAATCGAAACAAATACACCACAGCTAGAAAGTATTTATTTTTTATCTCCTCCCCTATTTCCAAAGTAAATTCATATATATTGTAATAGATCATTCCAAATTATGGTGGCAACATGCCTGTTGCACCTATATTTTCATTCCTGTATTCACGAAATAGATTCTCAACATCATCATCAGTTGTAAAACTAACATTTATTGTATAACAGGTGATGTAAACTAAGAACATTAGAAATCCAAACAAGGAATAGAGAAATCCCATTTAAAATCAGCTCTATAAACATTTATAGAATAATATATATACCCAAAGTCTTGACATTCACTTTTCAAAAATCGAGTTTCATGTTTTAACACACATGGAATCATCTCAACTTTTAAAATCATAAAATTAACAACATGAAAATAAATTGAGCAATGGGATCCAGCCATATCAAAAAGAACATGCATAATGGTAGAATTCAAAATAATCATACCTCCCATGGTCAATGGACCAGACTGATGATACATAATAACTTGACTATCTCCACATTCTTTCTTCATTGATGCACATTACCCTTAGTTTCCCAATTGTGATTTCAATTCTTAAGGAGTCATGGTATTAATGTAGTCACCATTCCTAGCTCTATTATTTTGATGAGAATGATTCTATTTTCCTAAAATTTTTGAGTAATACAATTTCCAAGACATCTGAGAAGTTTCCCAAATAACTGATCTTAGAGAACTATGATAGTAGAGCTAAATTTGTACCACCTTGTTGAACATTTTTTATGCTCTTAGTGGTGTGGTAAACACTCGCTTCATGAGGTCGAATAAACTACATTAAAAACATCTATCATTAGTCCTAGGACTCAGAGGATCCTCTATTGATCCACATGTCTGATTTTGATTCATGCTCCCACCTTGGAAATAGGTTTCTATCTTACACATTCTTCATGTATTAGAGTTCCCACCATTTCCCTTGTGTATCAATATAAATCCCCCAACCATATATCCTGAGATTTCGCTTTCAGCTTCTGTCACATGATTATCTATCTCTGCATAATATGTATCACATTTCACTACTATCATTGAGAAAATATAAAGCCGCATACCGAATTCAATGATGTGTTCATTCAGGGAAAAACTAGTAGAAACTTCAGGTGCAAGTCACACTAATTTAATGAATTTACCCACATAATCCTTGATTGAAATATTTTTATGCTTCGTGCTAAAGAAGATTGACATTATTTGAATTCTGAATGTATGGGGATAATCCTTCTTGTCAAAAAATTCCAAAAAATAGTCTCATACTAGTTCATGGTATAATATATCCTGAACAACTAAATCCCCACACTAGAATTAATGATCCTCCAAAATAAACCTCAAAATCTTGGGTTTTAGCTCTACTGGTGTGCCTATGACATTGAATATTTGATTCATTCTTTCCAGTTACACCTTTTCCTTCACTATTTTCAGAATCACTATAAATAATGGGTGGGTACTACTTCTGTAATTTGATGGAATGATAAACTTTACTTGGATTAAGACTAATTTTTTTGGTTTCTATAGCCCTAATTTCATGGAAAATACTACAAACCAATTTTTGGTTCAACAATGGTTTTGCTAAGACTACATTATTGGAATCTTCTCCTGGTAATTTTCTATGACACAAAATGGGTTCCATTTCCTAAAAACATAGTAAAGTCCATTTATCTACCTCTCTATTAACAGAATTCTTTTAATTTCAAATTATACCACGTCATACTATCACAAAATTGATTTGAGAAATCATATTATACCATGTTCAACATTTTTAAAAAAAATCAACATTATTTAAAAAACCAACCCATTTTCCAAACCGAGAATGATGGTTTTTATAAAAACTATTTATTTGAAAACAAAATTATCATTTAGTTCAAAAAATCAACACATTGCACCAAATCATATTCCATTATTGAAAGTGAAAAATGTACTCCATGTGGGAATTAATATCAATAATGAACGTCATGTTCATCTCATTGGATAAACCCGTTATAATGGTATTCCAAATCCAAAAAAAATTCCAAAAAACTTATGTACCCATCACCCTGGTAACCTGATGTTCAGTATAAAAATGTTAGCTATGTATTTTTATGCTCTACATTTCATGTCTTGAAAAAAATACTCTATTTTACGATTCCAATGCATGGAATAGACCAAAATGAATTTCAACTCAAATAATGTCCACCAGTACCATGTCAAATACTGACTGAGACAATTAACCCTTGTTCCATAAAATATCTTAAGGATCAATCTGATACTACATGCGACATCACTCATACATATAATTATCTTGAAAAGTAGGAAGGAAATTAGTTGGACTTAAGAGACATCCCAAACACACCAAAGGATAGAAATAAATTCTGAAGGGCTTCAATACAAGTGGGGGATGGCTTTCCCTATAGGAATAACACAAAAAACCAAACATTACATGACTAAATAAATGATATATGATGTATGAAACAATAACAATCAACTCGAATATTTCATTTACATGAAAAAACATAATCCAACTACTATAGTGGAAGACTAAAATATCAAATTACACATCAAGAGATGATTAGACCTATAAGACTAAAATACCACTACTAATCCAAATCTCTAATATGCTCCATGATCCAAATCATACAAACATTCAATGTATCATGAAGTACTACAAAATATTGGTGATACTTTAACGATAACCATGGATTGTTAAGCTATATTTTCAGAAGCACTGATGTGAAAAATCATGGGTGAATACTAAAACTCATTAGGTTTACTGCAAAGTAATTTCCAACGATCATTCCCCAAGTATAGAACAAGTTAATAAATTTATATAAAATAGATTGTATAAAAAACATGAAATAAGTTTATAACTAAATATAAAAAACATCCATACTAATTTTTCCCCAAAATAATAACAAGATCCATAGAAAGAAACCAAACTGTATTCTGAAATAATATCATGAATTCCATTTGTAATAACTCATTACCATCCAAATCCAATGAATCCAAAAATTCATGTTTAATTTGGAATGATCCGCACTTATGAGCATTTTATCATTGGTGAACATTGTAATTAAATTGTTGTGGAATCCCATGTTACATTACAACATTGGAACCGAGAATAAAATAATATATCAATGAATACTCATAATTCTATATGAACACAAAATAAAAAGTATGAAAAAACCATGTCATTAAATAATTCCAAACCATTTCAATGTCAATAAATTTATATTCCAAAACCATTAAAATAAAAAAAAATTATATTGATACCATTTCCCTATAAATCATAAGAATAAATTATTTTAAAATATATATTTTAAAATCATTTATGAATGAAATTTTCTAAATACAATTTCTCAAAAATCCACAAAAAATCACTATAAATGGATTTTATCTTACTTTTCATACAAATTTGAAAATAAATTTAATCAATTTGAAGATATGATTTCATATTCTAAATATAGTGTTGAAGATAATCCTCCAACATTGGGGTTGAAGATGATAACAAAGAATGAAACTCAAACACCAATGAAACCAGGTTGAAACTCAAAAACCCAACATAGATATCTTCCCTAAGATAAAAAAAATAAAAATCTAATCTTATTTGACATCAACTACCATATATATATCCACATGAAATGTGGATAAAATAATTTGAGAGAAATAAGGATGTAGATGTAAGTAAAACCACCAAGAACAACCAAGAATGAAGACTTACTGTGAGGATAAGTCCGCTATGCACCAAGAAAGGCCTCATGAACTTTTCTAAATCTATAGGGAGAGGTTATCCCACCATTTAAAGGTATAAATCCCAAGTTATGAATTTGTTGGGGAAAAATGATGGGTTAAAGTCTTATTCCGAATTAAATCCACAATTTTTGGATCTTGTTATTAAAACTAGCATGGTTCATCACCTAGTTGTTAAAACTATGCGCAAATCGTAAGTTAGATATTTTCTCATGGTTGAACCTTACATAGTTTGATTGCACATTTTCCAAACTATGCTCTAACTGTACCAATTCCCACTGTCTCGAGTAGCAGGGTTTCACCAAGGAAACCACATGGTTTGGAAAAATTGTTTTCCTTCTAACGTTACATATCCTTATCCTATGTCACATTGTGTATTTGTTTCCTGTAGGTGTTCACAGTTTTCTCAAACAATGGACAAATCATGATTTTTTATACATTCCCCAAAACACCACAAAAGTTCTCTAAACACCCCCAAACATCACCCATATTCTTTAAAAATGTAAAGAAAATTAAATGGATACTTACATGAAACTAGGGGTTATACAAGTTAGATGTGAAATTATAATTCCAGGGGTATAAATATGTCATAATTATCATTAAAAACAATTAAACTCATTATAATAAAAATCCAATAAACATAGTGGTTGAAAATGAATTGTATACTCCATGGAGACGATAAGTCATACATATGCGTGGATATTATTTTATCTTCCCATTTGATATGAAATATTGTGGATATTGGTGGTTTAATATTCATATAAAGATTTTAGTATTTTTAGGATTAAATTTTTGTTAATTTATTATAAATATAAACGATATACATTAGTTAAATATGAAGAAAAATGATTGTGATTGGGTAACACTATTTCCTATGCTTTGAAATAACTTCTTCAAATTTTTTCAAAAGATTCATCTGGTTGAATATTTGGGATGAAAATTAAATCTATAATTTGGATTAAGTGGTTTAATTGGACTTTTTTATCAGTATTTGGTCGTATATATAAGGCTCAATGTTGTGTAATGAGGTGAAGGTTGAGGTTCCCTTTTAGAATTTATGTGAGGGGAATTTTTTAAATTATAGTAAAGATTAAATTATAATATTATAATTCATAAGATAAATTCACTAAAATTCCTCAGTATTTCATCAATGAGTAATATATGGTTGAAATATCATCAAGAAATAATTTTTAAGTAGTTTAATGTTGTGTTTTAATCCATATCGTTTGGTTCATCCACTAAAATAAACCATTTTAACAATAAACACAATAATTTATTTTTCAGTATGAAAGGGTTATACTTTTACATATATGGTTACCATTGACACATAAATGAAAATAGATTTAATTTATAGGACATATATTATCCATAAATACATATTCAATAATTTTAATGATTTTAATATTATGTAATATAATATTATTTTAACAATTTTTCATTGATTCCAATTTTGATAGATTTCATTTAATTAGACTCAGATACTTCATGAAAGACATTAAATTTGAATTTTATAAATTTAAACATAACTAGTATTTCTTATGAAACTATAGAATTCGTGAAACAATATAAATCACTCGTATTAGATCACATTTGACATTTCTAATTGAATTCATTTTATGATAATTTAATACAATAACTACTTCGTTAGTGTTGAAAATAATAAAATGTAAATATATAATAATTAAAAATTAAAAATGATTTTTAATCATGAATATAAGTTAATTATTAAAAAAATTGAAATTTATATTCATTAATAACTTGATTTTTTAATGTGGAGACATAATAAATATTTCAAACATAGAGAGATACCTTTTGTAACATTTATTGATTTTAATATTTTATTGTTCATTTCGACAGAAATGTTTCCATTAAAAATAATAATTTTGAGACTAGGGTGGTAAGGATTGAATTAATTTCATCCAATATAAATTATAATTAAATATCATGACATTATCACATAGTTATAACCATTATTATCCGGACATACACTTTACAAAGGTGACAAATTTGACCAAAGTTACTATTGTTATTAACCCAAAATAAATGGGGATTATATTCTATATAAGAACATACATATACCAAATATAGAAAAATATTAATTAATAAATTTCTCTTATTAGTTTATTTTAATTTAAAAAATGTTTAAAAATGATCAAAAATGCGATGATAACATTTTTTTAGAAAAATAACATTTTAATATCAAAACTAGATTTATTAATATCCAAGTTCAAAAAAATACTAGTTTAATGCTTAATTTTTTTATACAGGATATAATTTCAAATTTATATTAATACCATACTCTAATAGTGATAAATTTTATTTATAATGACAAATTCACGTTGTGCACACATGAAGTAATATTTTTAGAAAAACAGTTCCTTTATATTCAAATGATTATTATTTTTATTAATAATAGATGGATTTATATTTTTTGAAAGTTTACCTTACTATGATTATATTTTAGGTCGTCCTATTAATATCCACACATTTTAAAAACTATGTAATAATTTTCATATAAATATATTTTAATAATAGATCATGATTGTTTTAAACTAAGTGTTTTGTGCAACATAAGCAGTTGGGGAGATTAAATTTATTTAAAATGAAACATTCCATAAAACCATAGGATGTGACACAGTCTTTAGTATATCCCAATATACAACATCATCAATATAATTTTTAGTACTATAGCTTCTCCCACCTTTACAATTTAATGTCCTAAAAAATGGACCTATATAATATAGAACATAATCTTTGAGAGTTTCTCATTCAACAAGTTCTCTTTATATATACATAGTGTACCACCCAGTTACTTGTATGAGATAGATTTTTTATAGTTTTTTTATGTTTTTTATATTTTTTGATAAAAAATGTTGTATGCTTCACAAAAATAACTTTTTTGTACACATAATACTAACGTAGCTTTTGATATGTACAACACTATTCATGGCTTGTGATACACAAAATTTCATGATTATTTTGATAGAATTCATTTCACAGAAGTCAAATTAAGTTAACAACTAAATAATATTATGTTACCTTCTAACCCAGACATTATAATGGATGATATGAATAATTGTAACTGAATTATTAAAATATGATTAACACATGTACATATATAATTAATTATTTGGTGATCAAATAATTATAAAAAAAGTTTGTTTTATAATAATAGGAAATGTTTAAGGGAAATAATTTAAATACAAATAATAGTGTCTATAAAATAAAAAAATCACTATTTATGGATTTTATTGATAAATATTTAATATATTGAATATAATGTTTACAATTCATATTATATGATTTCTATACATGATATAAGAACAAATTCAATTTTTCATTTGATAAAAGAAGTATTGAAAAAATGATGTTTGTACTCATTTTGATGGAGCACCCATTTAAAATAAAACATTTGAAACTTTTTATAATTTATTTGAATAAATTAAATTATTATTTTGAATATTCATATAATATTTTACTTGGATTTATTTCTTGAAATTTTTCTAATATGTATCATTTTTTTATGAATTGTAAAATTATAGAAAATTATAATTAAAATAAAAAAATCTCTGTAAAATAATTTACACTGATAAATTATATTACTGTGGTTTTAATGTATAAATATATTATCTTTTTATCATTTAATATATCATATGTCATTGGAACTAATTTTACATTGTATTTTGATATAAAAATATTTAATACTTTTGCAATGCTTTATCCTTTAAAACCCATTCTCTCATTCTGACCAAAAGATTAATTTTAAATAAATTACCGCAACTGTTGTATTTTGAATTTTGAAAATTTGATTTCATATTTTGAATCAGTGGGACAAAATTATTTAAATATCCTTATTTTATATTTTGGCATTATGAATAGTAACTTCAGTATGTTTTATAAACATTTTAAAAAGGTAAATATGGTAATTAAGGGTATATATAATTTTATAAAATTACCCATAAACTTTTCCTAATAAAACTTGACGTGTTATTAAAACCTAACTCATCCTTGCATTGAAATGGGATCATTTGGAATAATCATCGATGAAATTAGGATATATAATTTATTTTACTTAAATAAAAGTTAAATATGATTTATTCAAATTTTAATAACATTAACAATTTTTGAAAAAGAGTTTATATAAAAGAAACTTTAAAATAAAAAAACTCATTTGAAATATAAAATTGTTTTCATTATCATGTTAATTTAAATTAAATTTCTTAGTAAATAAATAATTTTTTAAAGGATTATATATTAATGATGCATAAATTATTTAATTGATTAAAAATTAAAAAACAAATTATTATTATTAAAATGACATAAAAAATTAAAAGACAAAAACATTTGACCAAATCTAATTGGTCATGTATAAATTGACATGAATCATCCAAGGGTTGACATTATTTCCACTTGGTTCCATTTGGAAAATATTATGACACTTGTAATATTTTATTTAATGTGATGTTAATGTTGTCACATTAAAATTTTATTAAATAAAACATTATTAAGGTATGATTTTATCGAAGATATATTCAACTATATGTTTTATTATGAAATCTAGAAGACTTATATTTGATTTGGTATCTTATTTTAAACTATTATCGAAAATATATATATTATATAATTACACAACACTGATGTAATAATTATTTTATTGATGAAAATATCAAATTAATGTTGTTAAAAATATCAAAGTAAATATTATTCTAGAAAATTAATATATCAAACTAATTTTTTATACAACCTTGTCCTCATAGGTATATAAGTAATTGTTTATTTCAATGATAACATCTTATGTTGATATTTTTATAAATCAATAAATTGAATAATAACATAATTAAAACTATTTATTTCTTATCAAAATAATGTATTATTAAATTGTTTAAAAATAATAAGACATTCATTAAAATATATAATTATTATTATATGGTGTAAAATGTTTTAAATTATTCATTAAGTGTTTAAATAACATCAAATATGTAAATATTTTACCCTTTTAATTTTGAAATATTTTTTACCTTAGTTAAAAATTAAATAGAATAACTACGTTTTCATTAAAATGACAAGGTTTAAATTTTTATAAAAACTTGTATAAAATATATTTGTTGATAATATTACAATATTTTCTCCTCACATCATTGAAACTATGATATTTTAGTGTTTTTTGTATGGGTTTTTATTTTTTTATAAATTAATATTTTTGGACATTCTAAAGGTGGCCCTCACCATAATTATGAAAGGGAACATCCTCTCCCACAAGTTAAATTTACATTGAGCCTTTAATATTCGCTAAAACATGCCAAATTCAATACTCAAAATAATTATTCAGATTTTATAGGTGTTTTTATTCTTAAAATACCAACTCTAGTTCCATTAAGAGGTTATCAAGAGGGAGCTTGTCGAAGAAGGGGAAATCATATCTACCAATTATTTTTTCCTCTACTTACCTTTAAGGAGTTGTATCCATTATAAAGTAATAGATAATGTATCAAATATATGATTATATTTTATTATTATTATTTAACAACCATACTCCACCTTCTATAAATCCTATGAAAAAAGTAATCACTACACATGGGTACATACATCTTACCATATCCACGTCATGGTGTAATCTATTTTTTCACCACAACCATACATGGATTGGTATATTGATGGAAATAATTACCATATATGATTATAATAACTATATTTTCATTCTAGAAAAATATATACACCATCCAATTTCAACCATTCCACAATTAAGTGAATGACATCATCGATCGTGCGTATGTATGACATATTGTCTCCACGAAGCGCTGTGATTCTTTCTACATGATCTTCATTAATGAATGATTATATAAATGTTTATAATGAATAAATATGATATATATTATATTAATATATTTATGGAAATGTTATAACTATATCCTAAGAATAGGAATGTTTACTTATCCGATAACACATGCATAAGAAGAAAAAAGCAGTTAATACCTAAAGGATGAGTAGTAATGTTATTAACAAACAAGTAACAATATGATAACATAAGATATTAGAAAAATGAATATGAGACTCAAATGTGTTAATTTTATTATTTAATCCATGATATATAAGTAATGAACTAATTTTATGTAATTTAGACCAAATGTAAGGGATAATTTTTCAATCAAATTATTATCCTAGAAAGTTTATACATAAGTATATATTAGGTTATATATGTCATTTATGTAGGTGTTTCTTAAATATGTATTCAAAATATTCATTCTATCTATATACATTTGTTTAATTTACATGCTAAACATTGGTGAATTTTTATTAAATTTTATGAATGCAATATTTTGTCATTTCAATATGATTTAAATTTTGGCATTACAACAAATGTATGAGAAGAAAGTTTTATTTTAAAATATATGACCAGAACGGATTTTTATGTTTTCATATATCCTTATTTATCTAAAGATTCCTTTACAAGATTTCATGTCTAATTTAAAATAAATTCTTTTATGTTAAAATTTTGTGGCATTTTCAGAAAAAAAAAATGAAGAATAAAGGATATGTTCCTCATGAATTAATTTATTCTATTCAATCCAATCTTTATTCTATCTAAGGTAGAATTTTTTAATAGGTTAATGTTTTAAGTACATTATATTTTTTGTTCATATGATTTGATTGTATTTATGATGGAGTTATATTTTTGAAATCCATTTATTTTACATGGATAATGTTATTATGGATTGATGTTTAAGACTAAAATTTTATTCATTGGGTTAAGCAATGATGAATGATTCATGTTTTTGTGAAACATGTAAAAATTATTTAATTATGTTTTGGTTGGGACCTATATCTCCCCCCAATGAATTGGTCAAAGAAAAATATCTCATGATATATACATGGTCCGATTGGGAAATTATTTATGTTCCATAATAAAGGGATATAATGGGATGTAAACTAGGTTCTGTAATACAGGGCCAGAATGTGGAGTGAACATAGTTCAATAATTGACATTTTACACTATGATGGTCTTGGAAAATAGCTTGGACTGATTTTAAATTATTTTCTATGCTTATGTGTTTTCCAAAAAATTCCATGTTTTATAGAAATGATATACTCTCATGACTTTTTCTCCATTATTATTAATGACTTATTAATTACCAAGATTTAATTCATGATATGATATTATGATATATTTTATATGTGGTATGATTTTAAATAGTTTGATCAAGTTTTTTAACATTTTTATGTTCAGGTGCTATTTTATATTTTCTTTATCTACATTACTAAGCATCTATACTCACCCTTTTAATATGTTTTCCTATCCCTAGAATATAAATAAAGGTTTTAGGTAGGAAACAAAATATAGACGATATTTCTGAGAGATGTTGATTATGTTTCACCGAATCAGAATAATGTTTTATATTTTTGAAAAGTAAATAAAATAATATTCTCTTTTGGAATATATTAACGGAAAACATTATTTACAAAATTAATGTAATGTTCATGTACATGGGGCATAGTTCCTTAGAGTTTGAATCGGAATGATGGTTTAGTCATCCTTTTTATATGAGGATGCGAACAATTTATTGAGATACCTAGAGTTATTTATGTGGATATGTCTAGGGATGTAGCTAAAGATAAATATATGTATAGGTTACAATCCTGTTATTTCTGTAACGATCGTGGGTATATTAGGACTAAACCAATACTGTTATAGACTGAATATACTTTACCTTGATTGTGAAGTCTTTACCATATGATTATTTCCTCTAACACTTTTATTTTTGGGTTTTAAAAAATGTCTATAAATAGGAGGAATAATGCTAATTGAGAATATTATTGACAATGGAATCATATTCCTTATGAGAAACCAAATAAAAAATTAGTTTGAAGGATAAAAATACTTAATTGACCTATTCTGAAATATCATAACATGATTAATAATGTCAACATTGGTCAGTTCCTTGACCCAACTAATAAGATAAAATTGAGTTTCATTGTGACCATAGAGGAATGAATGTCCAATTTTACACATGTACATAATGTGGTAAGAGTCATCAAATAAAATTCTTCAAATAAACTAGAAGATGATTTGGGTGAAGGAAAGGACACAAAATGAAATTGTAAAGGAAAAGGGTTTGTTAACACAATGGAGAAGGAAAATGGTATTACTATGGCATCAACAACAGTTAATTGTATTAAATGTGGAATATATGGGCATTATGAAAATAGATTCCCTAGGGGGAAAGATCATGAAAAGAGTTAGCAAGACAATATGAATAATTATTATATTTCTGATGATGATGAGACTATAAATTATATATGATATGAAAGAAGTTTTATGGAATAAAATGATGATGTTTGGTCAATAATTTAAGAAGATATTGGAGTGGTTTAATGTCTATGTGTTATAATTAATTAATAATGTCATGGAAGTAAATTTATGTTATTATTGAGTAATGAAACATCTGTTAATTGGTCTACTATAGTTTTTCCACATGTATTTAAGAGCATTAAATTAATGGTACAGGTAATTAGGAAAAGTGATTGAGGTAATAAGTTGATATTTTTGGAAAATAATTTTTAATGGAATGAAAACCCTTAATATGATCCTGATGATGAGATAATTATATTTGGGTAAATATATGTTGGAAATGAAAAATGGGATGTTAATGATTTTATTATAACTGGTTATAGATTTTTTGGAAAGTGGTTTATGCTATCATAGATGATGATTAAATATTTTTTGACTTATTGATAAGGAAACATGCATGTTTTAAATTATGATTCATGTTAAATTTGGTTATTATCATGTTTTAAGAGAATACATGAGTAATTAATTCCCATGATTGTATTGTGACAACCAAGAACTACATTATGAGATATAACAAATAAAGGTTAGGCCAATATGGTTTACCTTTTTATAATGTTGAGAACTTTTATTTTTTAGAAGGACTGTAAGGATATACATTTATAGAATATTTAAGTTAAACATATGATGATTTTTTGTTAGATTAAATTATTATATTACAATAGGTGGACTTATGTATATTTGAAAACTTATCATAACCTTTAGTTAGATAGACTGAATGAACTCTCATTATACTTATGAATTTCAGGATCAGCTAACACATTTGGAATGAGAAATTAAACTTCATTTCATGAAATAATTAATAAGGTCGAAAATGATCTAGGCATAATGAAAGGATGATATTATACTTTATGAAGTAATTATTTCTTCCCATTATTCAATTATAGGGATAGAATCATAAAACCAAAAATATTAATATAGTACCTTCATTTCGAATAAATCAAAATTCCCCTTCAATCACCATATATTTATGGATTTTATATTGTTAACTTTTTCCTATCCTTGTTCTATATCACTTTCTATCATAACTTTATAGTCATATTTTTCTTCAATATCCATGTTTTCACTTTCCACCTACAGTATCCTATGTGGAAACCCAGTTATGAGTGAATTTGGGTAACAGTTATGTTTCTCAGAGTCCATTTTAAATAGATGTTTTATTATTCAATTTTCAAATGTAGATTTATGTGGAAGATCCTTTCAAGTATTAATCCTTTTATAACCTAGATGAATTTTTAGGGTGAATTCATTTTAAGGTGGGTAGAATGTAACACTTCAGTATTTTTATGTGATAGATTTTATGTTTATAGTTATTTATTTATTTTTTAAATTCATTTATGTATTTTGTTTCTCACTACACTAGGATAATATTGCACCACATGCAACCCCAAATTTTCTTTCATTATATACAACACTATTCATGGCTTCTATGACACTAAAATTCATGATTCATTTGATAGAATTCATTTTACACAAGACCCTATTTAAGTGAACAACTAAATATTATTATGTTACCTTATAATGGAACCAATATAACTGTAGATATGAATAGTAGTAACTGAGTTATGAAAATTTGAATTTCACATGTACATATAATTAATTCTTTGGTGAGGAATTAATTATTAATATTAATAATGATTTTTTTTAATATAAAATAATTTTTTAATTAAAAAATATATTTTAATACTAATTTTTTATTATCAAAAATAATAAAATCAGTCTTTATAGATTTAATTAACATATATGTTATATATTCAATATAATTTTTAATATTCATCTTATATGTTTCACTGTCACAACTCGTCCCCCGGGGCTCGTGGTGTGACTACCCCAATCCCGCCTTCCATAGGCCAGGGGATGGTGACTAGAACCAAAGGAATAAACCCCTAAACTGGGAAGGCATTGCCTTTATATCTATAAAGACGCACAACAGAGCACACAGCTGGATACAAAACACTAAGTAAAATTGTATAACAAGAGAGTTCTGAAAAGTAATGGGGCCGGAAATACATGCCCAACTGAAAAGTAAAATTACAACTGAAAATGAAAAAACAACTGAAAGGTTAAAAGTAGATTCTGGATCATCCACCATGGTTCCTACCTGAAGGGTAGGTACAGATAGTCTCCTCACCACTCCACATCTATTTGTCTCCTCTGTGTACTGACACATCATATGGTCCACCTCCGGGTACCACCCAGTCCTGGTACTCTCAGCCTCAGTTAGCGTTGTCCGTTTTCTGCAACCAATACAACGAAGTGTGGACATAACCCATGTATGGGTGAATATAACGATACTCAGTAAGGACCCCAAGACTCTCAAGGTCTCAAAAAATACTAGAAGGATATACCAAAAAGTATGAAATCAACAGATAACCCCACTTAGGTATATTCCCATACATATACCTAAGCTATCAAGTAATCCATCTCAATCATGAGGTAAACAAAAAAAGTTACTAACTCAGATCAAACTAGGATTTTATTCTAGGGGTAGTATCAAGTAACATCCCCAGTCACACTATTGAAACCTCGGCTGCTAAAGAACTCATCCTCTATCGAGCATAGTGGACCTGCCGCGTCACCAAGGCGCTTCCCACTGACCTTGGACTGCTGAGGTACTCCTCCTATTGAGTACCATGGGTCTATTGTGTCACCAAGGCACTCTCCACTATGGGTCTGTTGTGTCAACAAGTTGATCCCCTTCGTAGCCTGTTGAGGTAATCCTCCTGTCAAGTATCATTGGTCTGTCGTGACACCAAGGTACTCCCCACGGTGGGTCTTCCATGACACAAGCCGCTCCCCACTGGGCTAGTCGAATCACTCCGAGTCGAATCGGTCACTAGTCGTCAGGTCTCAGCCATCTACTAAGTCTCCACATTGGGCCCAGTTGGATTTGTGTATGATCCAACCTGACTGTATCTCAACTTTACCCCAAAATCCAATGGGGTATACATAAAGGGACCGTCGTGCTTGAAGAATACCAGCGCTGCTGACGGTTCCTCAAATGGTCATCTAGTGACAATGATATGGCCAAGGAAATTAAAGGTTCGGTAGTGGGCCTGGGTCCGGTCCGACATGGTCGGACCCAGTTTGGGCCGACCTTGTCTGGGTCGCCCAGTCTGGGTTGACCCGGATAGACCTGTTGGGTCTGGCCCAGCCCAATGGGCGGGCCAGCCTATTAGGTATGGCCCAGCCCGCTGGGCCCATCCTAGTAGGCTGTGTAGGCGGTACTGCCCAAGCTCAGGGCAAGTTCGGCCCGGATCACGTGTGGCACGGCTTAGCGTCTCGGCCCAGATGGCCAAGACCGGTTCAAGAAATTCCACAAGGGGTGCGGCTCAGGTGACATGGGGCGCGTAGGGCGCGCGGGCCGATGTGGTTTGGCCAAGCGCACGGGAGGCGGCCGGGAAGGGCATGGACAAGCCGGTAGGTAGCCGGGAAGACCGGCTGGCGGGCCAGCGGGTAGCCGAGCAGGGCACCAGGCGGGCCGACGGTAGGCCAGGCCGGGCGCCAGGCGGGCCGGCGGGCATCTGGGAGGCGGCTGGGCAGGCCGGTGGGGCACGGGCCGACTCGGGACAGCGGCCCGGATCTGCGAGCGGTGTGGCCGGCGGGGGCTCGGCCATGGCCGGTTCATCCCGCAGCGGTGCAGAACGCCATGGGGGCGGCAAAGATCACGGAGGTCACAGGTAGCACAACCTTTGTCTTCTCCACCTTCGTCGCCTCGTTGCTTCGTCGCCATACTGAAGATCATCATAAACAAGAACAACGGAGGGGTCAGTCCATGTTGGTTTGGACCGCACCCTCCGCATTTAGGGTGGTAACATTTGTCTCATCAAGAAGTACGAAATATGAAATTCAATTGTTTCACAACCTCCACAATGATTCCTTTCTAACCAAATAAGAGAATAAGGAAGGTAATATTACTCAAATTAACCCTCTTCCTTTGTTCGTCATTTGTCGACGGAGTTGAGGGGAAGAAGACGGTATTGTCACCATTCATCGTGTCCGCCACACACTTCCAATCCCAAGCTTGCACGTCGGTTTTCGGAGGCTCTCCACATCGGTAGAATCTGAAGAAGGAATTTGAAGTCGCTCCTAGCCGGCGTTCTTCGTTCTTCATTCTTCATTGGGAGATTTTCTCTCTTCTCCCAAGTTCCAACAAAAGAGAAATTCCTACCAAAATAATAAGAGATTGTGATATCTTTTTAATTCGTTGGCACAATATTCAAATTAGATGAATTAATTTAATTGGATATACCTAATTAATGTGAATGATTTGGCATAATAAATTATGTGTGGGATCAAATAATTAAATGGGAGGTGGTGGCACAATAAATGGTAGAGGAGGTCAAGGGGTTCCCCCTCATTAATGAGGGGAGTAGAGAGATTTTCCTCTCCTCCCATTAATAAGGGTCGGGTGGTCCCCACCAATATTATTCAAATTTGGAGGTTATGTGATCTCGGGTGGTCCCTACAACATTAACCCCACATGGGAGGTTAAGGCATGGTGGTCCTCACCACCATAACCTCTCATGGGAGGTTATGGCATGGTGTTCCCCACTTCCAACCTCCACAAGGAGGTTATAGATCCAGTGGGACCCACTTCCAAACCCCCACATGGCGGCTCAATTAAAATAAAGTGAATCTCACTTTATTTTATTACTTTCCACGAAAACCCAAAAAATAACTTTTATTCTTGACTCACTGCCATCGAAGTGAAATTATCCTTAAGAAAATACTGGCGATGCAAGTTCAACGGTGACCTCATATTTCTATTCTAAGCACTGGTTCCAATGTTATAAAAACTCACTCGTACGTTTACTAAACATACCCAAAAAAAACTTTAGAAATTGATTCCGGGCACACCAGGCCTCAAAAACACACGCCGTCAGTTTTCACGGACTCGTAAAATTCCCATGTATATATGAAAAAAAATCCAAGGAAATTACATGTCTTTACATTCTCCCCACCTCAGTTCTTTACGTCCCCATAAGCTACAACTCGAACTAAGGTAACATGTGGGGGTACTGAGCACGCATCTGAGCATCCCGCTCCCATGTGCTCTCTTGGAGGTTCTCATGCTGCTAGTGAACGTGCACCAGAGGTATCAACCATCCACGTAGGACCCCCTCCTATAAATTCTCAGTCTCTACTAGAACCTTTGTGAAAGTCACCCCATCGTCGACGTCCAGCTCTCCATGGTCGATGATGTGAGAAGTGTCGTGTACGTACCTCCTCAGCTAAGATAAGTGGAAGATGTCATGAACCCGGTGCAACTGAGGTGGAAAAGCTAAGAAATAATCCACCTCGCCAACTCTGCTAAGGACCTAGAAAGGTCTGATGAATCTCGGAGATAACATGCCGGCTCAGACAAATCTCTGTAGTCCTCATCGTGGTGAGACCCGTAGAAAGACATGGTCACCATCCTCGAACTCCAGAGGCCTCTGTCTCCTGCTAGAATATGACTTCTGTCTGCTCTATGTAGTCTTCATCCTATCCTGGATGTTCTACAACATCTCTGTGGTAGCCCGTACCATCTCTGGTCCCACCAGTGTTGACTCCCCTGGGTCTGTCCAGCACAAGGGTGATCCGCAAGGTCTCCCGTATAATTCTTCGAAAGGTGTCATCCCAATGTTGGAGTGATAGTTATTGTTGTATGAAAACTCCACCAAATTTAAGTGATCCTACCAACTACGAATGAAGTCTAGGATACAAGCATGTAGCATGTCCTCGAGGGTCTGAATGGTCCGCTCAGTCTGACCATCCATCTGAGGATGGAAGGCGGTGCTCAGATTAACCTACATCCCAAAAGCCTCCTGAAACCCCTTCCTTAGCGGGGAAGTAAACCATGTGTCACGATCAGAGACAATAGAAGAAGTTACTCCATGTAGCCGCACAATCGTTTTCACGTAGAGGCGTCCCAATCTCTCTACTGTACCTTTCTCTTTGATCTGTAGGAAGATGTACGACTTGGTGAGTTGATCAACGATCACCCAAATCGAGTCATGACCCATAGATATACATGGAAGTCCTGTCACGAAGTCCATGGATATCCCATCCCACTTCCACTCTGGGACCTCTAAAGGCAGAACCAATCCTGCTGGTACCTGGTGCTCCACCTTCACTTTCTAACAAGTGAGGCATTGAGAGACAAAATCCGCTACAACCTTATTCATACCTGGCCACCAGTGCTGTCGTCGAAGGTATTGGTACATCTTTGCCACTCCTGGATGTACCACTAAAGGTGATGTGTGTAACTCCATCAACACTTCCTCCTGAAGTGACACCGGTACCATAGTACGTCCTCAGAAGAGGATGGCGTGCTCCCCACCTTTAGAAAATCCACCAGGTTCATGCCCTGTGGATATCTGAGCACATCGTGTCTCGCAGTCAATGTCACCATGATGATCCTCCATGAATCGTTGAAAAGTGGGGGAGTGACTGTAAGGGGCTGATGGAAAGATTCTCCATCTCTATCCACACATGATATCTGCAAAGCGGCTAGCTGCTCCGTCGCCTCACCTAGCAGCTATATACCAGATCTTCTGTTGAGTGCATCTGCTACAACATTCCCCTTTACAAGAGTATAGACTATCTCGAAGTCATAGTCTTGGAGGAACTCAAGCCATCACCGTTGTCTCAGGTTCATGTCCTTCTAAGAGAAGATATACCTGAGACTCTTGTAATCATAGTACACTGTAAAACGTTCGCCCATCAAATAGTGTCTCCACATCTTCAAGGTGAAGACCACTGCTGCTAACTCCAGGTCATGGGTAGAATAGTTCTTCTCATACTATCTCATCTTCCAAAAACCACACGCGATCACTGCTCGCTCCTGCATCAGGACACACCCAAGTCAGGTCCCTGATGTGTCGTAGTAGACTATGTACCCTATGCCTTATTTTAAGATGGGGGCACTAGTCAGCCTCTACCTCAGCTACTGAAAGATCTGTTATGATCTCTCCGACCACACGAAGGGTTTCCCCTTCTTCGAAAAGTCTGATAGTGGTGATGTAACTCTAGAGAAGTCTGTAACGAACCTCTGCTAGTAACCCACTGAACCCAGGGATCTTCGTACCACCATCAAACTCCTGGGTGGATCCCAAGCAAGTACCGCCTCAATATTTGCTGGATCCACTGCAACTCCAGCCTCCTAGATGACGTGTCCAAATAAGTGAACCTCTCATATCCAAAACTATCACTTCGAGAGCTTACCATAAAGTTGTTGCTCTCAAAGTGTGTCCAGTACTACCCACAAATGGTAGGCATGATTCTCCTCAGTAGTCGAGTAGATCATAATGTTGTCGATGAAAACTAAGAAAAAGCGATTGAGGTAAGGATGTAAAATCCTGTTCATGAGTCCCATGAACACTGCTGGAGCATTGGTTACACCGAAAGGCATAACCAAGAACTTGTAGTGGCTATACCGATATATGAAATCCGTTTTCTACACATCCTCATCTCAAACTCTGAGCTGGTGATAGCCTAAGCTGAGGTCTATCTTTTAAAACCACCATGCTCCATTAAACTTATCAAAGAGGTCTTCAATCCTCAGGAGTGGGTACTTGTTCTTCACAGTAACCTGGTTTAGGTGATGGTAGTCGACACAAAGCCTTAAGCTCCCATACACCTTCTTGGTGAATAGAATCGGGGCTGCCAAGGGAGAAACACTAGGCTAGATGAATCCCTTCTCCTGCAAGTCCTCTAGTTGTACCCGCTACTCGCAAAGCTCCGCATGAGCCATCCAATATGCTTGTGTAGATATCAATACTATCCTAGGGTACAGGTCAATGTAGAATTCTACCTCTCTACGAGGAGGTAGTCCTGAAATATCATCAGGGAAAACATCCACGTACTGGTCCACCACTACAGGATAGCTCGGACTCTCCACATCAACTGCTCGTAGGGTAAGGAATGCCAACGGATGAGTGATCAGCTGCACCCTCTTCTGAGTAAGTCTGTCTTATTCTAAAAAGGATCTCTTCTCGCCGGTGAAGGTAAACTTGGTCCCATCAGTGCATACACATCGCACATTGCATCTAATATAGTCAATCTGAGCATAGAGTGTAGATAACCAGTCTATACCCAAGATAACGTCTTAAGGCCTCAACGCCACTACTAGGAGACTCCAGCCGATTCTCTCGCCTCCTATAGTAAGCTCACAATGTCGACACCAGTGCGTAATCATCGAGTATGCTCCCGTAGGAGTCTCTATACGTAAGGATCAAGCCAACGGCTCCGTCGGAATCTCTGAGCTCTAAATTAGGGTAGTGGAAATGAAGAGTTATTGGCACCTGTGTCTATAATAACTGCAGCTAAGGTGGAGTAGACACATTACTATACCTCGAATCATCTATAAAGAACCATGATCATAAGCCTCAGCTACCTGGAGTTGAGCTCTCACCTGTCCACCTTCTCCCTATGGTCAGTGTGGACCTCCTGGTGGTGGTGGCGGTAACAGCTCGAATCGTCATCCACTGCCAGTTTTATGACCAACTCCTCTGCCACGTCTGCCTGCTCCCTACAGACTGCCTTGATTGAATCTCTATCTCTACTTGGGCAGTCCTTCGACCGTCTTCTGGTCATATGAATGGCAGGTCGGACAGTCATGATCCATGTGAACCTGCCCACCGTATGTGAAAAACTGCCTGCACCTGGCATGTATGTCTCTACCCCGAGTACCCCGCACAACCGATCCGGAGTCATTCGGTCGTTCACCCGTGGGTCTAGTCCTCTTGGACCTCTGTGACATCTGTTTATTATCAGCTGCAGAAGACTCCGCTACATGTCGACTTTTGGTGGGTCTCGCTGCTGGAGACTGCTCAGCAAGGAAACTCTTTACTAAGAGGGCTCGCTCCAACACCCCTGCCTATGTCAGGATGCTGAGAGAGATCATCAAAGCCCTGATATCTTGCCTGATCCCCTACTCGACGGTCTGGGCCCTGAAGAATGGGTCCCGTATTATATCAGTGGAGTAGCACGAGAGGTCGGTGAACCTCACTGAGTATTGTGCCACCATCATGCTTCCCTATGGAAGGTGAAGTAGCTATTGTATCCACACTACACTTAGAGTGGCTGGGAAAAACTCTGCCCAAAACAGGCTCTCAAAGTCTTCCCAGAGTAGTGTCGCCTCGTCATGAACCTGGAGAATTAGGCTCCATCATCTGTCTGTTGCTTACTGAAAGAGACTCATAACAAGGATCTCCATAAGGTCGGCTGGTGTCCCTACTAGTCTCAAGACTCTCACCACAGCCTCCAGCCAATCCTCAGCTCCTTGTGGGTCCGTCTCTCCTCTGAACCTGGGCAGCCTCTGGTGCTATAACACGTGAAACACGCTCAAGCAGCATGCATCATCTGCTACTGGGGCTGGTGGCATTAGTATCCCAATGGGTAGTGGTACCGCTGGTGCCTCCGCTGGAAGAGGGCCTTGCACCGAGGCCTCATCGCTCGGTGGTCAATCTGCGCGTACAACTCTTGGGGCTCTAGCTTGTCCTCTGTGGGGAGGCATCCTGAAAGAAATAGATGTGACACGTTCAAATATTATACCTGGTGAGATGACCTGGTTGATATAACTTAAAGAAAACTTTTGAAAACACAAATGCAATCAGTTTTTTCGTGCACTGAGTCGGAAATCAGTAGTCAGGGTCCTGGTGTATGGATACGTTGGTCACCGCACCAAAAATGGACTCCATAAACTAAAAACCACACTCAGTACCCTTAACATTGTTGCTTCACAGAAAATATCAGTGTCCTAAGTTTTGTGGTAGAACCGACTCCTATGAGACAGATTTGTCACGACCCGTCCCTCAGGGCTCGTGCCTTGACTACCCCAAGCCCGTCTTCCATACGCCAGGGTCTAGAGACTAGCACCAAATCCATAAATTCCTAAACTGTGAATACATTTCCTTTATAACTATAAACACACACAACATAGAACACATCTAGATACAAAACACTAAGTAAAACTGTATAACAAAAGAGTGCTGAAAAGTAATGGGGCCGAAAATACAAGCCCAACTGAAAAGTAAAAGTACCGCTGTAAAGGTCAAAATAGATGAAAGGTTAAAATCAGCTCTTGGATCGTCCACAAAGGATCATACCTGAAGGGTAGGTATAGATAGCCTCCTCATCACACTATGTCTATCGGTCTCCTCCGTGTACCAAAATTTCGTATGGTCCACATTCGGGTACCACCCAATCCATGTACTCTTAGCCTCATATAGAAATGTCTGTCATCTGCAAAAAAACACAACGAAGTGCGGGCATATCCCATGCAGGGGTGAGTATAACGATACTCAGTAGGGACCCCAAAACCCTCAAGGTCTCAAAAAATCCAACAAGGATAAAAAAAAGTAAGAAATCAATAGATAAACCCACTTAGGTATATGCCCATACATATAGCTAAGTTATCAAGTAATCCAATTCAATCATGAGTTAAACCCCAATGTTACTGACTCAGCTCAAACCATGATTCTATTCTAGGTGTAGTATCAAGTAACATCCCCAGTCACACTGTCGAAACCTCGACTGCTGGAGAACTCCTCCTCTATCAAGTACAGTGGGCCTGCTACGTCACCAAGTCGCTTCCCTCTAACCTTGGACTGCTGAGATACTCCTCCTATCGTGTACCGTGGGTTTACTGTGTCACTAAGGCGCTCCCCACCGTGGGTCTTCTGCGTCACCAAGACGCTCCCCCTCGTATCCTGCTGAGGTACTCCTCCTGTCGAGTACCGTGGGTATGCCGCGACACCAAGGCGCTCCCCACTGTGGGTCTGCCGTGACACCAAGTCTCTACCCACTGGGCTAGTCGAATAACTCTCAGTCGAATCGGTCAGCAGTCGTCAGGTCTCATCCAGCTACTAGGTCTCTTCACTATACTCTATCATCTTCGTGAGGATCCACTCCACAAGATACATGTTGATACTCCAACTATCATGAAGTCCCACATAGAAGTATCTCAAAGGTCCGCCATGTCATAGGGGTCTCAACGCAATAGACGGCGCGCCAATAGTACACCTGGTCTATGAGTAATTAGCATTTTAGTCCCGGGGCCAAGTTTGATTCGTGCATGATCTAACCTAACCTTATATCAACTTTACCTTGAACTCTAGTGGGGTTTACTCAAAGGGACCATTGTGCTCGAAGAATACCAGCTCCGCTGACGGTTCGTCAAACGGTCATCTGGTGCCAAAGAAATGGCCAAAGAAAGTAAAGCGTCGGTAGTGGGCCAGAGTCTGGTCCGACCCGGACGGACCGACCCGGTCAGACCCCATCCTGGCTTACCCAGTCTGGGTCATCCCGGTCAGACCTGTTGGGTCTGGCCCGGCCCATTGGGCGGGCCAGCCTATTTGGTTCAGCGCATCCCAGTAGACCGCTTGGGCGGTTCGGCCCGGGCTCGGGGCTGGTTAGGCCCGGAGCATGTGGGGCGCGGCTCGGCATCTCGGCCTGGATGGCCGAGACCGGTTCAGCTAGTGCTTCTCGGGGCGCGGCTAAGGCTGCATGGGGCGCTCGGGGTGCATGGGCCGGCACAGTTTGGCCGATCGCATGGGAGGCGATCGGGAAGGGCACGGCCAGGCCGGCCGGGAAGACCGTAAGGTCGGCCGGCGGGCGACGGGCTGGGAGCGGGCAGGCCGGCAGGCGGCCGAGCAGGGCATCAGGCATGCCGGCGGGCAACCGGGCAGTGCTCCAGGGGGGGGGGGGGGCAGGCGGCTGGGTCAGGCGATAGGTGGGCCCATGGGATTCCGGGCCGGTCGGCCGGTGGCTGGGAGGTGGCCGAGCCGGCCGGTGGGGCATGGGCCGCCCCGGGGCAGCGAATCGGCTCTACGAGCGACGCAGCCGGCGGGGGCTCGGCCAGGGCCGGTATGGCCCGTGGTGGTGCAGAATGCTACGAGGGCAGTACATATCACGGAGGTCGCATGCAGCGTAGCGTTTTTCCTTGCCGCCTTCGTCGCCTCATTGCTTCGTCGCTATGCCGAAGATCATCATACACAAGAACAGTAGAGGTTCGGGTCATGTTGGTTTGGACCACATGCTCCACATTTAGGATGGTAACATTTGTCTCATCATGAAGTAAGAAAGATTTACTTAAATTGTTTCACAACCTCCGCAATGATTCCTTTATAACAGAAGAAGAGAATAAGGAAGGTAATATTACTCAAATTAACCACTACCTTTGTTCGTCATTCGTTGAAGAAGTTGCGGGGAAGAAGATGGTGTTGTCACCATTCGTCATGTCCATTGAACACTTCTAATCATGAACTGGCACATCGGTTGTGGAAGATGCTCCGCGTTGGTAGGATCCGAGGAAGGAAGTCGAGGTCTCTCCACCTCGGTGTTCTTCGTTCTTCATTCTTTGTTCTTCATTCTTGTTGGGAGCTTTTCTCTCTTCTCCCAAGTTCCACTAAAAGAGCAATGCCATCCAAAATAATAAGAGATTATGGTATCTTATTAATTCGTTGGCACAATATTCAAATTGGATGAATTAATTTAATTGGATCCACCTAATTAATGTGAAGTATTTGGCATAATAAATTATGCGCTTTCTCAAATAATTAAAGGGGAGGTGGTGGCACCATAAATGGTAGAGGAGGTCAAGGGGATCCCCCTCCTTAAAGAGGGGAGTTGAGAGATTTTCCTATCCTCCCATTAATAGGGGTCATGTAGTCCCTACCCCTATTATTCAAATTGAGAGGATATGTGGTCTCGGGTGGTCCCCACCACATTAACCCCACATGGGAGGTTGAGAAATGGTGGTCCCCACCACCATAACCTCTCATGGGAGTTTATGGCCAGGTGGTCCCCACTTCCAACCTCCACAAGGAGGTTATATATCTAGTGGGACCCACCACCAAACACCCGCATGGCGGATCAAATAAAAAAAAGTGAAGATCACTTTATTTTTTTACTTTCCTCGAAAACCCAAAAACTAACTTTTATTCTAAACTCACTTTCGTCGAAGTTAAATTCTCCTAAAGAAAATACTGGCAAATCAAGTTCAACGGTGCCCTCAGATTTCAATTCCAAGCACTGGTTTAAAAGTTATAAAAACCCACCCGTACGCTTACTGAACGTACCCGAATAAAACTTCAGAAATTGATTCCGGGCACACCGGGCCTCAGAATCATGCACCTTTAGTTTTCGAGTACTGGTAAAATTCCCATGTATTGATGAAAAAAAAATTCCATAGAAATTTCTAGACATTACATTCATAGATAGGATATATGAAGAAATTCATTTTTTGGATAAATGATTTTTTTTAAATAAATAGAGTTTTTTCACCATTCGATGGTGAACCCATTTAAAATTCATTTTTAACACCATTTTAAATTCTATTTGGATAAATAAACTTCTTATTTGTAATTGGGATATAAATATTAACTTTGAATTAATTTTTATATTTTTCTGATAATTTCTTTTTTTAACTAATATTTAAAATATACAATATTAGAAATGAAAACTAATTTTTTCATTAAAATAATATACATTTTTAAATTATATTATTGAATGGTTTTAATATATAAATTTATTTTATTTTTATCATTTAATATAAATTACAAAATTTTCATTATATTTAGATTTTTTTTGATATAAAATCATTTTAATCTATTTCAATTTTTTATCTTTTAAAACCCATTTTCTCATTCTGACCACGAGATTAATTTAAAATTCATTACTACAACTACTGTATTTTGTATAATAAAATATGGATTCCATATTTGGAATCATTTAATTGAAATTATGTTAATATATTTCTTTTATTTTTTGACATTATAAATAGTAAGTACAATAAGTTTTATTAATATGGTAAAAATATAAATCAGGTCATTAAGGGTAAATATGATTTTATAAAATTACCCAAAAACATGTCGAAAAATAATTGTACGAGTTCTATTTGACCTAAATCAATCATTTATTAAATAGGATCCTTTGGAATAATCTATTGTGGGTTTAATATATTTAATATATTTTATTTAATGAAATGTAAAATATGTCTTACTCAAATTTTAATAACATTATCAATTTTAAAAAAAGTGTATATATAAGATAAATTCAACTATACATACTTATTTGAAATATAAAATGATTTTATATATCATGGTAATTTAATTTTTATTTTTTATGAAATAAATAATTACATTAATGTCTTATATATTGGTGATACAGAAATTATTTAATTGATGAAAAAAATATAAAATAATTTTTATGAAAATGATAATAACCATTAAAAGACAAAAACACTTGAAGAAATCTTAATTTTCAAGTATAGATCAACCAAAATCATTCATGGGTAGAGTTACTGATTATTTGGATCCATATATAAATGATTTTGTCACTTACAAAAATTTATTTTAAGTGATTTTAAATTTGTCACATTCAGGTTTTATTAAACATAACATTTCTATGGTTGGATTTTCAAAGATATATATTCAACTATAGGTATTCTGAAGAAATATATAAGACATAACTTCTTTATGGTATCTTATTTTTAATTATTACCAAAAAATACATATATTAAATAATTACACTAATGGGATGTAATAATTATTTTATTAAATAAAATATATAATTAATGTTTTTAAAAATATTAAAATAAATATAATTTTGGAAAATTAATATATTAAACTAATTTTATAGATGAACCTGACCCCTTCGGGATATAATTATTTATATACTTGAAGCATAATATCTTTTTTTGATATTTTTAAAAATAAATTTATTGAATAGTTTCAAAATTGAAACAATTGATTGTTTATCAGAATAATTTATTATTGAATTATTAAAATTTAATAAAAAAATTTATAAAATATATAATAATTTTTAAATGGTGTAAAATGTTTTGAGTTATTCATTTAGGGTCTATTTGAAATCAAATATGTAAATATTTCACCATCTTAATTTTGATACATTTAATACCTTAGTTAAAAATTAAATTTGAATTACTATGTGTTAATTAAAAAGATAAGGATTAAATTTTTAGATGAATGTGTCTAAAATTTGTTGGTAAATCATATTAAAACCTTATCTCTTCTCAACATTTAAATTATTCCATTTTATTATTGTTTTATGGGTTTTTATTTTATTTTAAATAATTTTTTTTTGAAGAATCCAAATGTGCCCCTCACCTTAATTATAAAAGGGAACATACTCCTTCACAACATCACTTAACATTGTGCCATAAATATTTGATAAAAATTTATAATTTCTTTTATCAAAATACTTATTACGATTCTATTAGTGATTGTATTCTCAAAATACCAACTCTAGTGACTTTAAGAGGACATTTAGAGGAATCTCATTGAAGTAGAGGAAATCTCCTCTACAAATTCTTTTAAAATTATTTCTTCTTCTACATCCCATTAATGAGTTGTATCCAATATAAAGTAATAAATATAGTATCATAAATGTTTTGATATGTAATTATTATTATGTAACAACCATATTCTATCTTTTATCCGTCCTACAGAAAAAGAAATCACTACACGTGCGAACGTACGTCTTACAGTATCAAAGTTGTGGTGTAATCTATTTTTCACCACCTCCATAAATGGATGGGTATAATGATGTAAATAATTACTATATATGATTATAATAACAATATTTTGATTATGGAACAATATTTATACCATCCACTTCCATACCATTCTATAATTAAGGGAATGATATCATCGCTCGTACGTACATACGACCTACTATCTCAATGATGCAACGTGATTCATTCTACATAATCTTCATTAAAGGATCATTATATATATTTTTATAAAGAATAAATATGATATATATCATATTAATATATTTTTTGTAAATGATATAAATATATCTTTGAATAGTATCATGTACTTATCAGAAAAAAATGCTTAATAAAATAAAGCAGTTAATACCTAAAGGAAGAGTAATAATGTTATTATCAAACAAGTAAAAATATGATAACTCATGATATAAAAAATGAATATGGATTTGGAATAAAATTATTTCATTATTTAAACCCATATATAGATGTAATGTAATTTTTATATGTATCTTAGACCTAAGGTGAGAGATAATTTTTCAATCAAATTTGTAACATCCCAATTTGGGAATCCACCCAGAAGTGCCCCATACTCGGTTGGTCACATGGCCTCAAGCACATTTCCCCGAATGCTAGAGGCTGCCAACTAGTAGTGAAGGCCTTGAATTTGATAGTGGGGAAACTATGCCCTCATTGGCAGAGTACACAGAGGAAGAGAAAACAATAAACAATAGAGGATGCAGTAAACAATACATACACAAGTGAACAATGGAAGACTAAATATGATTAACAACATGAGCACGTGTATATATGATGCATGATACATATGTCTAGGAAAGCATCCAAACAAGTCTCAATGCTATAAATACAAATAGTACTAAAACAAAGTAAAAAAAAGATAAACATCTCCTCATCATTACATGCCTAAGTTTAGTCCCATTCTCTCTAGCTCCACAGCAAGTCAAGTACCAGAAGTCGAATGGAACTTTCCCTTGTCTATACCTGCAACAATTTAGTCTGTTTGGGAACAAAATCATGACCCAAATAGGGTGTGAGACTAAATCCCACTAGGCAACCACTCGATGATCTGTTCCTAATAGTAAGAGAATATATGGTAGGTAAAAGTACAGAAAACAGTAAACAGGAACATGTTGAACAATAAAAAAACCTGAGTTCCAAAGTCAAGCAACGGCTAACAAGCAGTAAAGAACATAAGGTAACCTTCTTGATGTACTCACATCCATTCACTCTTGTCCTGCCTAGCATTTTCCAACAACCCTCTAGGCAGTGCACTCATCCTAACCCCTCGGGTTTGGTCATATATAATTATAAATAATCTCTAAGGAAGCACACGTAGTCAACTCCCCTTATAGACTAGGGTAGTCAGGAATTCTCTAAGGAAGCTCGCACAGTCAATTCCCCTTATAGCCCAAAGTTTAAGTACTCTTTGAGGAAGCTCTCACGGTCTATCCCTGTATATCCTAAAGCTCAAAGACTCTCTGAGGAAGCTCACTCGGTCTATCCCATTATAGTCCACTACACCCGGTTCTCACAGCCCTGTGTAGGATAATGACATAGCAATACAATATGACCAATGTAGACATGAAAAACTACTTGGATAAATAGTTATACAGTATATCAAGCATGTCAAAAAACATTTCTCTATCTTACTACAACATGCATGTAAACAGACAAAGCAGCCAAGGCAAAACATGACTAAACGGTCACAAACAGAACGTGCATGGGAAGAAACTCCAAAGAATAACATTTCAAACATATTCATATTCAAAAATCCTCTACACAGGAATATAAGAATGTAAGGAATACAACAGGGGTAAAATGGTAAATGCACAATTCCCCGTTCAAGTGTATTGGTGGAATTTTAATATAATATTGAAGTAAATTCAACGGAAAGGCACAAACCACATTTTTCGGGGTTAGGAGATCAATATACTTTATCCTTGAAGCTTTATTCTCCATGTAACGTTGTAGATATAAGAAAAATTCCAAAAACTTCAACCCACAATAACTTAGAAAAGAAGAGGAATTGGAAAACATGGCTCATGCAGAAGGAAGAGCTTACCGCTTCGGTTCTAACGCAATTGACGATGGTCGATTCAGAGAAAAAATGGAGTCACGGGGGATCGGAGGAGTTTCGGTGTCATATGGTTCCTCTTAGCTGAACGGGACCTAGAAGAAGACGCTTCTGGGGGTTAGACGTGACCCTGGTGCATTTAATGAAAAACAACAATGTACAAAGCATGTACTTTTGGAGTACACAGTGTGTACTTGTTGTTTCCAAACCCCGCATTAGGCGGCCTACACATCACCCATACATGGTCGTGTGTGTGCCCATGACACAGCCAGCACACGGCCTCCAGTGACATCGAAGTGCACGCATGTACTTATAAAGTAAATGGCGTGTATTTCGAAAAATTCCATATTTTTATTTTTTTCCCAAAAATGACCAAAAAAGGAAAAACATACCTGAAAGAAAGATCTGGGTTCTTACAAACTCCCCCCTTTAAAGGAATTCATCCCGGAATTTCCCTAGCACGGCGTAGAAGAAGAGACCCTAAACAACTCCGACCACTATGATCGCACATCGGCCTCCCTCTCACAAGTCTCGTCCTGTACTCGCCTGTGCTGCCATAGAACCCGTACCAGAGGAACAGACTAGAAACTAAGAACCTTTGTACTGCGATCGAGAATCTGGATAGGATGTTCCTTAAACAACGCATCCACATCGAGCTCAACCTTCTCGGGTTGAAATACATGAGACGAGTCTGAAAAGTAATGTCGAAGCTGAGAAACATGAAAGATGTCATGCATAGCTCAGTACCTCTGAGTTAACTTCAACCGCTAGGCAACCAGCACAACTCTCTCCAATACCTCAAATGGCCCGACATACCTTGGTGAAATCTTACCCTATCTCTTAATCCTACTGTGCTCCAACCTCGGTGTGACACACAAGAAAACCTGATCCCTGACCTCGAACTCCAGAGGTCGTCTCCACTGATCAACATAAGACTTCTTCTGAGACTGTGTTGTATCCATCCTCTTCTGAATCAACTCTATCTGCTCTGTGGTCTCTTGAACAAGAAGAGGTCCTAACAAAGCTACCTCTCCTATCTCCAGTCAACATAAGGGTGATCGGCATGGCCTACCATACAAAGCCTCATAAGTTGCCATCTGAATAGTTGTTTCAAAACTATTATTTTAGGAAAAATCTACAAGAGGTATATGCTTCTCCCAAGAACCTACAAAGTCCAAAATTCAATCTTGGACCATATACTCAAGCACCTAAATCGTACGCTCGGACTGGCCATCTATCTGGGGATGGTATGTTGTACTCAAAATTACTTGTGTCCCCAAAGCCTTCTGAATCCCCTGCCAGACCCGAGAAGTAAAATGTGCATCCCTATCTGAAAAAATGGAGTGTGGAACTCCATGTAGACGTACAATCTCTCGAATGTACAACCATACCATCTCATCAACACTGAAGGTCTACTTGATCAGCAAGAAGTGAGTAGCCTTCATAAGCCTCTTGATGACAACCCAAACAACATCATTCCCTCTAGGTGACCTTAGAAAACCGGTCCCGAAGGCCATCACGATATCGTTCCACTTCCACTCCGGAATGGGTAACTGCTACAAAAGACCTTATGGTCACTGATTCTCTGCTTTCACCTACTGAAAAGTGGAACACCTAATGAAAAAACAAGCAACATCTCTCTTCATACCTGGCCACCAATACTGGCGGTGTATATCACAATACATCTTGGTGATGCCAGGATGAACTGCCCAAAGTGAGAAATGAAAATTCCGTATCATCTCCTCGCGTATGTCTACTGGCACCCATATGCATCCCTGGAAATGAAACTTCTCATCCTTTCCTATTGTCCATCCATGAATAGGTTCCTCTCCTGACACGCTTTCCCGTATTACTAGGCCTTCAGAATCTGATAGCTACCTTTTTCGAACTCGATAAAGAAGAGTAGAGGTAACAGGTACAAAAGATAGAAATTTCTTACCCTATCTGTCGTGCACCTCCAAATGCATCTCAGATAACATAGCCATATGATACCACTCACTAATGGCCTCTGAAACTTCTTGTATCTAAGTTCTATTTTTTAATGTGTCAGCCACTGCGTTGCCTTTCCCAGGTGTATAGGCAAGCTCAATGTCAAATTACTGGAGATACTCAGACCACTTGTGTAGTCTCAGATTCAGATCATGCTGAGTGAATATGTACTTGAGACTTTTGTGGTCAGTGAAAACCACAAAATGATCTCCCAGAAGAAAATTTCTCCAATATAATAAGGCATCATAAACAAATTCCAACTCCGGATCGTGCGTTGGGTAATTCCTCTCATGTGGCCTCAACTACCAAGACTTGTACGCAACGACTCATTCTCTCTGCATCAGCACAGCTCACATCCCGATACTTAAAGAATCGTAGTAAATAGTATAGTTATTCCCATATCTGGAAAGACTAGTATCGGTGGTGATTTCAACCTTCCCTTCAGTTCTTGAAAGGCTGAATCACAAGAATCTGACCACAAGAACTTCACACCCTTCTTAGTCAGACCTGTCAGCAGTGCTGCTAAGCGTGAAAAGTCTTGTATGAAGCGTCTGTAGTATCCAGCTAGCCCTAGGAAACTCCGTATCTCAAATATGTTCTTCTACTGCTCTCAGGAAACTATTGTTCTCACTTTCTCAGGGTCTACTGATACTCCTGCCTCTGAGATAACATGACCCAAGAAGTGAATCTGATCCATCCAAAAGTGGAATTTCGAGAGCTTAGTATATAAATGATGCTCCCTTAGTGTACTTAGAATGATCTCAATATGGGTAGCATGGTTGTGTTGAGTGTGATAGTACACAAAGATTTCATCCACGAAAACCACCATGAAGGAATCCAAGTATGGATGGAACAGTCCGTTCATCAGTGCCATGAAAACTACAGGCATGTTCGTGAGACCGAATGGCATACTCGTATACTCGTATAGACCATACCTGCTCCTAAAAGCTATGAGAGGTATATCAGATGGTCTAACACGCAACTGATGGTAACCAGACCTCAAGTCGATATTCGAGAACACCCAGGCTCCTCGAAGCTGATCAAAGAGATCGTCAATCCTCAGCAAGGGATATCAGTTCTTGATCGTCAACTGATTTAGATTCTGATAATCCACACAAAGCATGAGGATGATGTATGACGTCTTTGTGAACAGGACAGGTGAACCCCAAGGATATGTACTGGGTCGGATGAAACCCTTGGCCTGCAACTCCTTAAACTGCTTCTTGAGCTCCTGCAACTCAGGTGTATCAATCCTATAAGGAGGAATGGACACCGGTGTCGCTCCTGGCACAAGCTTAAATTGAAAAGTCAACCCCTCGCTCTGGAGGCAAACCTAAAAATTCCTCTTTAAATAAATCCCTGAAATGATCCACCACTGGAAGAATTTCTAACTGTGAAGTTCCCTGGTCATCTAGATATAGACTGGAAGTATGGGCTGTAACTCCTCCTAGCCCATGATGCTCGGTTCCTGCTCGACTCGCATGGACATCCCACTCTCCCCGGTGAAGAAAAGATCATCCCTATGGTTATATGAATCTCACCCTGGGGTGATAACAATCGAAGACTGTCTAGAAGGGAACTAACCAATCCATTCCGAGAATGACATCATAGACCATCATCTGTAGGACATAGAGGTCTCATAAGAAGTGACACCCCACAACCTCAAGAAGGAACTCTCTACACTGACGTACGTTGGATTTCCTCATTCCCAATGGTGTGTCTAGTGTCAACATTTCGGCAGAAGAAAGGATACAGATCCCAAGGCTCTCCATAACAGCAATAGAGATAAAAATATGGGAAGCCCCTATGTCGAAAAGAATATAAGATAATACTGAGGCTACTAAGATCATACCTTGAACGGTGGAAGGTTCGGGATCCTACTCCTGCTGGGTCTGCTCCATCGCAAAAGTCTGGCCTACTCCATGGCCCTGTGACCCTGCCTGTCTGCTCTGAGATGATCTTCCCTACTGTCACTGATATACTGATGACTGACCACCCCATCCACAACCCCCACCTCAGCCTAAATAGCCGGAAGAACTCCAGTTCCCAGACTGGTGAGAAACTGGTGGTGATGCTCCCGAACGTGGAGTCATAGAAGAACCCCTGTCACTAGATGCTGAAGGGAAAAACTGACAGAAACGCTGGAGATGGCCCATCCTGCCGCAAGATCGGCACTCCATAGAGTCTCTCAGGCAACGTGGCCTCATATGCCCACTCCTCCCGCACTGGTAGCACACGACGTGGATACCAGAAGCTGCATCCCGCCTACTCTGATCTCCTCGTGTAGTCTCCCTACGTCGCTTCCTGCTATCATCAGGAGGAATAGTAAATATGGATGTCGAACCACCCTTGCTCACTACTCCAGAATCCCTCATATTGCACTCTATGATTAGCGTCTGGTTGACGATAGAGGATATCAAAGTCAACCTGAATATGTTTACCTGGGAATGAATCTCCTGCATAATACCGTCCTCAAAATTCCTAGCCAGGAACAACTCATCACCTGCATGGATAGGCATGAAATGGTGTAGCTCTGTGAAATGAGAGGAATTCTCCATCATAGAAAGAGTACCCTGCTCTAAGCTCATGAACTCCTGGGCTCGGTCAGCCCTCAAGGTACCCGGGTATAAGTAATCGAAGAAGATACGCCGAACCTCTTCCCAAGCCATATTATGGTGGCGTCCCGCCTGAGAGATTACATCCCACCACCACTTGGAGGAGTCTCGGAGCATGTAGGTCGCGAGATTCACCATCCTCTCTGGTGGTACCTCATGATGCTTGAAGATCGTCAATATGTCTTCGAGCCATGACTCGGCTGCCTGAGGTCCTCCTTCCCCTAAGAAGGTGGGAGGATGTTGTTGCTTGAAAACCCGCGTCAAATCAGCCATCGACGGGGCAGGAGGCTGTGCTCCCTGGAAGGTCTGCATCATCCTTAGAAAACCCTCCATAAATAGTGCATCGGCACATGCAATTGGTATAACCGCTGGTGCCAAAGTTGTCACAATAGGAGGATCTATAGGAAGTCTCTGAACAGCCATATCTGGCATCTGATCACTCCCTTGTGACTGGCGGTCAACCGGAGAATGTCTAGGTGGCATGATTCATGAAAATTCAAATGAAAACCATAGATATAGGATTAACAAGGACTGAAAAATTGAAGTCACAAGAAGGAATAGGGAAAAGAAATCATTCAATTATGCAAAACATGACTAAACGGCATGTTATTTGCCTACAAGGTGTGTTCCCTTAAGTCATTCACATGGGCGTGTACTCCTGCCAAAACTGGTCATGTAACACTCCAAATACACGGCGTTTTGTCCAAAAACACTGTGTGTACTTGAATCCTCTTCCCTACCCGAGTCCTTCTACAAAGTTAAGCCACACAGATCCTCTTAAGACAAAACTACACGGTGTGTTCAAGGAAGACACGGCGTGTACTAGACATGCCTTACCTAGCCCGTGTTGTTAGAGACACGTCCTGACACATGGCTGACACTACACAGTGTGTTCCAGACGGACACTGCGTGTACGAGAAAGGGTAACACCGACAAGTGTTTTAGTTAAATGGACAGATACACGGTTAACTATACACGGCATGTTCCATGGGGACATGGCGTGCACTTGAAGGATTTCCCCAACTTGTGTTGTTCGTGACACGGATGGGTAATTAAATTACACTGCCCGACATGTGTAAGAAATAGGACACGGTGTGTAAAGCCTATTTCTCACCCATCTGTGTCGTTAGTCACACGTGTATACACACGGTCACTACAACACTTTGTGTACGAACTGTACACTGCGTGTTCCTGCAAGATTTTTCACAACCCCGTGTCCCTGCTCACACATTCAGTGACATGGATATATACTACACGGAATGTATTCATAAGGTACATGTTTTTTATTCTGTGTTTTTCCGAGAAATAGCCTCAGAACTGCACCAGAGCCCAAAAACACAAGGAAAATAAGCGCTAAGGTGCCAAATTCCGACCTGTGAGGGCCCATACTCCTCACGAATCAAAGTTTGGCATCTTATAAAAGTGCCAAAGCATGTGATTTCTAACAAGTTCCTATATGATTCATGGGATGGAATACCCTCATCTGATCATGTTTTTACAGAAATAGAACCACAATAATAACAACGGTAACAACACAAAGCATGTGAATAACCCAACGGTGGAATCAAATCAACTATAAAATTTTCAAACCAGTAAAATTGCAATAAATGAGGTAGTATGGCTTTTCCCTGTACATGGGTTAGCTACTCCTGGGCATAGATTATTACCAAGTACCTATTCCATCCTATCCCTAGATATAGGCTCCAAACAGTAAGTCAAGAGAAAAGAATTCCTCTAATACCACTTTGTAACGTCTTGGTTCCGGAAGCCACCCAGAGGCACCCCATACCTGGTTGGTCACATGGCCTCAAGCGCATTTCCCCGAACACCTGAGGCTGTCGACTAGCATCAAGGGCCATGGGTGTGATAGTGGGGAAACTATGCCCTCATTGGAAGAGTACACATCGAAAGAGAAAATAATAAGCAATAGTGGAATAAGTAAACAATCCATACACAAGTGAACAACGGAAGACTAAATATGATAAAGAGCAGGAGCACATGTATATATGACACATGATACATATGTATAGGAAAGAATCCAAACAGGTCTCAAAGCTTGAAATACAAATAGTACAAAAAACAAGTACAAAGGAAAGATAAAAATCTCCTTAGCATCACTAGCCTAAGCTTGGTACCATGCTCTCCAGCTCCACAGCAAGTCAAGTACCAGAAGTCGAATGGCTCTTGACCTTGTCTATACCTGCTACAATATAGTCTGTTTAGGCCCAAAAGCATGACCCAAATTGGGTGTGAGACTAAATCTCAGTAGGCAACCCACCCGATGATCTGTGCCTAATAGTACGTGAATATATGGCTGGTAAAAGTACAGAAAACAGTAAATAGGAAAATGATGAACAATTAACAAACCACAGTTCCAAAGTCAAGAAAAAGCTAACAAGAAGAAAATCACATAAGGTAACCTTTTGGAAGTACTCACATCCATTCCCTCTTGTCCTACCTAGCAAGTAGCGACAACCCTCTAGGTAGTGCACTTAGCCTATCCCCTCAGGTTTGTTCATACGGAATTATAAATACTCTATGAAGAATCACATGCAGTCAACTCCACTTATAGTATAGGGTAGTCTGGAACTCTCTGAGGAAGCTCTCACAGTCAATTCCCCTTATAGCCCCAATATCAAGGACTCTTTGAGGAAGCTCTCATGGTTTATCCCCGTATAGCCTAAAGCTCAAAGACTCTCTGAGGAAGCTCACTCGGTCTATCCCCTTATAGTCTACTACACCCAGTTCTCATGGCCCTATGTAGGATAACAGCATAACAATACAATATTACCAAAGTAGACTTATAGAACTTCTTGGCTAAACAGTTCTACAGTATATCAAGCATGTCAAAAAACATTTATCCATCTTACTACAACAAGCATGGAAACAGACAAAGCAGCCAAGGAAAAACAGGACCAAACAGTCATAAACAGAACGTGCATGGGTAGAACCTCCAAATCATAATAGTTCAACCATATTTATATTCAAACATCCTCTACATATGCATACTAGCATGGCAGGAATACAACTGGGGTAAAATGGTAAACACACAATACCTCGTTCAAGGGTATTGGTAGAATTTGCATCTAATATTCAAGGGCTTTCAACGAAAAGCCACAAACCACCAACCTCGGGGTAATAGATCAATATAATTGAACCTCGAAGCTTAATTCTCCATGGAACGTCATAGATCTAAGAAAACGTCCAAAACGTTCAACCCACGATAACTTGGAAAAAAGAGGAATTGGAAAACATGGATCAAGCAGAATGAAGAGCTTACTGTTGTGGTTCTAACACAATCAACGACGGTTGATTCGGAGAACAGACGAAGGATCGGGGGCTCGGAGGTGTTTCGGCGCCATATGGTTTCTCTCATCTAAACGGGACCTAGAAGAAGATGATTCTGGGAGTTAGATGCGACCTTGGTGCGTTTAATGAAAAAAAGTACAGGGAGGTACTTTTGGAGTACACAACATGTACTTGTTGTTTCTGTACCCCACATTAGGTGACCTCCACATCACCCATACATGGCCGTGTGTGTGCCCAAGACACGGCCAGCACACAACCTCTATCAGCATCGAAGTACGGGGCATGTACTTTGAAAATTTCTAGATTTTCCTCTTTTTCCCAAAAATGACCAGAAAAGGAATAACATACCTAAAAGGAATATCTAGGTTCTTACAAAATTATTATCCATGATTGTTTATATGTTAGTATATAGTAGGGTATATTTATCATCCATATATGTGTTTCATAAATATTTATTCCAAAATATTAATTCAATACTTCTATATTTTTTAAAATTCAATTGTACACATTGGTGAATTTCTATTAAATGATATGAATTGAATATTTTTTCATTTTCAATATGTGTTACTTTTTGACCTTCAAACTAAAGTACAAGAATACTGATTTATTTTTACATATATGAAATTAAAATATTTTTATGTTTTTATAAATCCATATTTCCATGAATCTTCCATTACCATATTTCATGTTTATTTTAAAATAATTTATATTATTTTATTATTTTGTGGCATTTTGAGAATAGAAAACATTTTTTAACAAGAACATATATTTTACTCAAGAATTTATTTCAAGTTATCTATCAAAATTACTTTCCATATATGAATTAATTAATTGATATATTTATATTTAAAGTATACTATATCTATTATTTATATTGTTCTGTTATTATTATGATTTAATTATATTTATGAAATCAATTTTTTATAGGTATTCTGTTTCTATTGAATGAAGATTATGAAACCCATGTTCTTCCTTAGGTTAGGAGATGATGAATGATTTATGTACTTTTTTCACATCTAATAATGATTTAATTATGATATGAATGGGAACTATATCTCCCACCATTGAATTGGGTACATATTTAAATCTCGTGATACAAACATGTCTTGAATGTGATATGATCTTAATTCCGTAATATAGGGCCACAACAGGATGTAAACATGGTTCAGTAAAACTGGGCTAGAATGAGTACTGAACCCAGTTCAGTAATTGAAATTTTCAAATATGATGGTCTTAGAAATGATCCTAGGATAATATGAAATTATTTTATATGCTTATGTGTTTTCCACAATTCCATGATTCATTCTAATGATATTTCTTTGTTACTTTTGTTCCTTTATGATTTATTCCTTATGATTCATAAAGATTTATTTCATGAGATGACATTATATTATATGTTATACATTTTATAATTTTAAAAAGATATGTTCACGATTTTTAACATTCTTATGTTCAGGTCATATTTGATATTTTCCTTGTCTACCTTAATGAGCATATGTGCTCAAACATTTCATATTTTTTCCATTCCATATGATATAAAGAATGGTTTCAGGTTGGAAAAATAATGTTGATGATATTTATGGGATATGTTCATGATCTTTCATCAAATCAGAATAATTTTTTCCATGTTCCCAAAGGAAATAAGATGATACAATCTTTGGGAATCATTTTATTTAGTAATTATTCCATGAAAGTAATTTAATGTTCATGTACTTCAAGCATAGGTCGTTATAGTTGGTATCAGTGTGAAGGTTTATTCATATTTTGGAAACTATGATGCATAAAATATATTTACATACCAAGAGATATTTCAAAGGATATATCTATGGATGCTGCTAAGGATAAATATATGGATAGGTTGAAATACTGGAATTTTTTATCACAATCATGGATAACCTATGATTAAAAGTAAGATGTTATATATTGAATGTTCATTCCCCTAATTATTTGGTTTCCCATTATGATTATTTCCTCTCACACTTTTCTTTTTGAGTTTTAGAAAATGGATAAAATAGGAGGAATCATGTTAGTAGAGAATATGATGGATAATGGAATAATATTCCTCATGAGAAACTGAATAAAAAAATGGTTGGTAGGAGAAGATAAATATTTTACCTAATCACCAGTATCATAATAAGTTCAAGAATTTCTACATTGGTGTGTTTTTTGAACCACCTAAAAATATATGATTGAGTTTCATGGTGACCACAGAGGAAATAATGTTAAATTTTCCACATGTAAATATTGTGTGAAGAGACATCAAGGAGAATGCATCTTAGGAACTATAAGATGCATTAGGTGTGGAAAAGAAGTACACAAAGAAATTAAATTCTAAGGAAAAGAATTTGTTAACATAGTGGACAAGTAAAACTGTATTATTAAGGAATCCATGATAGTAAATTGTTTTAAATGAGGAATGTATGGGCATTATGAAAATATATTCCATTGGAGGAATGATCCTAAAAAGAGTCACAAATACCATATGAACAATTTTTATATATATGATGATGAAGAGACTACAAATTATATATGACATGAATGTATATATATTGAATAAAAATTATGAATCATGGTTAATGGTTTATGATGATATTGGTGTGATTTCATGTCTATGTTTTATAATTAAGTAATAATGTTTTGGAAGTTAATTTATTGTATTATGGAATAATGAAACATTTGTGTATTTGTTTACTGTAGTTATTCCATAAGGATTTAAGAGTATATATTGAATGGTATTGGTAACCATGGAATGAGATAAAGTTAATAAGATGATATTTTTTTAAAAGATATGATTAATGGAAGTAAAACCCTTAATATGATCATGATGATGAGATAATGATATTTTTTGAAAGATATGTTGGTTATGAATAATTCGATGGTAATGATTTCAGTAGAACTGAATAAAGCTTTCTTGAAAAGAGGTTTATGCTATCATTGATGCAGTTTACATATTTTTTGACTTATGAATAATAGAACATGCCTATTTTCAATAAATATGAATGGTAAATTAGGTTATTACCATGATTTAAGAGAATACATGATTATGGTATTCAAATTATTGGAGTGAGACAACCAAGAACTGCCTTATGAAATATTGGAGACAACAGTTAATCCTATTTAGTACACCATTTTCTAAAGTTAAGGTTTTTTTATAGATTTTAAGGTTGTCCATTTATGAAATGTATATGTTAATCTTCAGATGATATCTGTTAGATTAATGTACTACCTCACAATAGGTGGTATTATGCTTATTTGATATCATGTGCTGACCTTTTGTTAGACATATGGAATGACCTATCATTCTATTTAAGAATCAAATGATCTGCTAAAAGTTTAGGAATGAAAAATTATATTTAATTTCACAAAATAAGATATGACATAGAAAATGAGTGAGAATAAAGGAAAGGATGATAGTATACTTAATCATTTATGTATTTCTTCTCATTATTCAATTCTTGGGAAAGGATCATGAAACCAAAAATGGTATCCTATTACATTCATTTCAGTTAAATCAAAATGCCCATTAAATCATCATATATTTATGTATTTTTTATTAGTAACGATCTTTTAACTTTGTTCTATATCACTCTATATTGGAACATGATAGTCCTATTTCTCTTTTATATCTATACTATCACTTTCCACCAACGGTCTCATATGTGGAAACCCTGTAATGAGTGACTTTGGGTGAAAATTATGTTTCATACATTTATTTTTAGAAGGAAGTTTATTATTAATTATTTTGATGTGTATTTCTATGGAAGAAACTTTCACGTATTTCTTCTTTAATAACCCATAAGAATTTTGACGGATAAATTCATTTTAATTGGGGAAGAATGTAACGATTTAGTATTTTTAGGAGAATGATATTATTATTATTATTATTTATGTTTTTTTATATTTTGTGATGAATTTTCATATACTCTACTCCAAGATTAGTATATGATTCACGCAACATCGAATTATATTTTGGTATATGAAACATTATTCTTAGCTTGTGTGACACACAATTTCATTATTCATTTGATATAATTCATTTAACATATGACCCTGTTTTAGTGATCAACTAAATATTATGACTTTACCTTATTACCTAGCCATTATAATAGTATATATGAATAGTATTAACTGAGTTATGAAAATAGTCTTTATATATTTATATATAATTAATTCTTTTGTGGAATATTAATAAAAAATATAAATAAATGTTTTTTAATAAAAAATGCAAATATATTTCTGAAAAACAATTTAAATACAAATAATTTATTTTATAAAATAATAAAGTCAATATATATGGATTTTAATAATATGTATATAATATATTAATTATGATGTTTATTTTAACTTATATGTTTTATAGACATGATATATGAAAATTTTTAATTTTTTTGGAAAAAAATAAGTATTTTTAAAAACAAAATGCAATTTTCCACCATTTCATGAAGAACCCTTTTAAAATAGACTTTTTAAGATCTTTTAATATTTTATTTGACCAAATAAACATCTTATTTTGAATATAGATATAAAAAATTTCCTTTAAATAATTTTTTATATTTTTTGATAACTTCAACTTTTGATGAATATTAAGAATATATTAAATTGTAATTGAGAATACATTTTTTATCAACATAATTTATATGGTAAAATAATATTTTTGAATGATTTTAAATTATATATAAATTATATTTTAATTATTTAATATAATTTAGTTTATTTGAATTAATATTAAATTGTATTTTGATAAAAAAAATATTTTATTCTTTTGCAATGATTTTACTTTTAAAACCAATTTTTTCATTCCAACCATAAGATTAATTTTAAAATAATTACTACATAATCTATTTTTAAAAATTTGAAAAATTTATTCCATATTTTTAATTAATGGGTTCATATTATTTACATTTAATTTTCTTATTTTTGGGGAATTATTAATAGTAACTTAATTAATTTTTCTTAATATGGTATAAAGGTAATTCAAGTAATTAAGGGTAAATATAATATTATAAAACTATAAGGAAAGTGGTCATAATATAATTGGATAAGTTTTTTTCAACCTAAATCATCTTTGGGTGGAAATGGTATCCTTTGGAATCCAATTGGGTGAGATTAGGAAATTGAATATATTTTATTTAATGAAACGTTATATATGGCCAACTAAAATTTTAATAACATTATCATTTTTAAATTATGGTTATACAGAAGATAAATTAGACTATAAATACACCATTGAATAAATTTTTTATCATGTTAATTTATATAAAAAAATTTAGGAAAAAATATTTTCATTAATAGATTATAAATTGATGTTGAAAATATTATTTAATTACTAAATAATCAATAAAATAATTTTTATTAAAATGATAATAACCATTAAAATTACCAAAAACAAGACCAAATATAATTGGTTGAGTATATGTAAAATAATATCACCAAATGTTTTAATTGTTAACCATTTAGAGCCATATGGATAAGATTATGAGAATAATAATATTTTATTTAATGCGATCTCAATGTTGTCACATTCAGGTTTTATAAAATTGAACATTTTTATTAAGGGATTTTCGAAGAGATATATTTGACTATAAGTATTGTTATGAAATGTTGAATAATTACATACATTATCATATTTTATTTTTATCTTTTTCCCAAACAATAAGTGTATTAAATAATTAAAAAGCTGATTTAATAATTATATTATTACTGAAAAAACCAAATAAATCTTGTAAAAAATAGTAAATTAAATATAATTTTTTATAATTAATATATCCAAAAAAGTATATAGATGGACCTAAACCATTATGGATGTAATAAAATTTTTCTTTCAATTATAATATCATATCATGATAATTTTAAAAATCAATAAATTGAATATTTTCAAAATTGACACGATTAGTTATATATCAAAATAATGAATTATTAAATTTTTTATAAATAATATGTTTTTAAAAAAAACATATAATAATTATTAGTGGGTGGATGAACTTCATAATTATTCATGTATTGCCTAATTTACATCAAATACCTAAATAATGATCCCTTTTAATATGGCTTTATTTGTATCCTAAGTTATAAATTAAATAGAAAAAATAAGTGTTAATTAGAAGGTTATGGTTTAAATTGAAACTAAAGATTTATATAATTTATTCATTGATAAAATCATAACCTTATTATATCTCAACATTTAAACTTGAAAAATTTGGAGGCTTTTGTATCGGTATTTATATTATTAAAAATTAATATTTTTGGAGATTGTAAATATGCCCCTCGCATCAATTATAAAAGATAATATCCGCCCTCGTAACTTCAAATCCCATTGAGCCATAAATATTGGATAAAAATTACCCATTTAACATCTAAATTTATATAGTTACATACTAGATGTTCTATTCATCTCAAAAGACCAACTCTCATGCCTTTATGTAAAGATCTACAGGGAGCATGCCGAAGAAGTGGACATCTCCTATACCGAAAATATAAAACTTATTTCTTCTTCTATATCCTATTCATTGGTTATATCCATTATAAATTAATAAATTCATTATCAACTGGAGAATTATATGTTATTATGATTATTTAAAACCCATATTCCACCTTCTATCCAACCCACGAAAAATGAAATCACAGTGCATGCATACATACGACATATCTTCTCCACGCTGCGGTTGTGAACTGTTTTTCACCACCACTATATAAGGATGATTATAATTATGTAAATAATAATTGTATAGTATTATTATAATAATATTTAAATTATATAAAAATATATATACCATCCAATTCCATACCCTTCCATAATAAAGGGAATGATGTAGTCACTTGTGTGTACATAAAACCTACCATCTCCACGATGCGATATGATTCATAATACATATTCATTATTAAAGAATGACTATATAAATTTTTATAATGAATAAATATGATATATATTATATTAAAATCATTTGGAAATTGATATAAATATAACCTAAGAAGAGGAACATGATCTTATCTGACATAACATACGTATGAAAATAATGTAGTTAATACCTAAGTGACGAGTAATAATGATATTAACATATGTATAATAATATGATCACTTATGATATCATTAAAGTGAATCTGATTCTATAATTATTTAATGATGTTATTTAAAAACATATACAGGAAGTTATGACATGTATGAAGGAACCCATACTTAAATTAAGAGATAATTTTTCAATCTCATTACAATCTGAGTTTGTTTATACGTAAGTATATAATGGGATACATTTGTCATTTATGTCCATGTTTCATTAATATTTTTCAAAAATATTCTTTCTAACCATCTAAATTTTTTTAAAGTCAATTTTTTCCATTGGTGAATTAATATTAAATGGTATGAATGGAATATTTGTTCATTTTCGATAAGAGGTGTTTTTTTAATTTTTTATGAATGTATAAGAAGAATGTTTTCTATTAAATTATATGGCATGGACAGATTTTTATGTTTTCATAATGCCTTATATACATGAAAATTACATTAAAATATTTCAATTTCAATTTAAAATAAATTCATTTTATTTAAATTTGCATTGTATTTTGGGAAAAGAAAAAAAAAATTGACGATGAAAGGATATTTTTCTCAAGAATTAATTTCAGCTATTCTATCAAAATTAATTTCCATCTAAGTTGGAATTATTTAATAGAGTGATGTTTCACGTATACTATCCCAATTTTTCATATGGTTTGATTTTGATTATTTTTGAATGTAAATCATGAAATAAATTTGTTTTACATGGATTATGTTATTGTGCAATGATGTTTAATAAACTCATTTTATTCTTTGTGTTATGTTATGATTAATGATATATGTTTTTTGGATCATGTAAGAATGATATAATAAGGAGATGGGTGAGACCTATATATCCCTTCAATTCATTGGTTAAAGATTTATATCTCATGATATAGATAGGGATGTAATAAGAAATGATCACGGTTCCGTAATTCAAGGCCATAACATTTAGTAAACCTGGTTCATTAATACCGTCCTGGAATAAGGAGTTAACTATGATCAATAATGGACTTTGTCTGCTATGATAGAATTGGAAACAATCCTTTACTAATATAAAATGAATTTCTATGATTATGTGTTTTCCACAATTCCATGTTTTATACCAATGATATTTTCTCATTACTTGTGTTCCTTTATGGTTTATGTATTGTGAACTAAAATGATTTATTTCATGATTTGAGATTATGATATATTTTATACATGGTATGATTTTCAAAAGAAATTTTCATGTTTTTTATAAAATATTATTTTTCTGACCTATTGGATATTTTCTTTTTTACCCTTACTGATTATATGAGCTCATCCTTTTCATATATTTTTTCCCAAGATATAAACTATTGTTTTATCTAGGAAAACTAAATTTGAATAACTTTATGGGAGATCTTGATGATCATTATCCAAATCAGAAAAAATGTGTTCCTTGTTTCCAAATGAATTATGCTAATATAGTGTTTAGGTGTTTATTTGTGTAATAAGTATTCCTAAAAAGTAATTTATGGTTCACGTACATCATGATTGGGTCTTTAGTGTTGGTATCTAAATGAAGGTTTAGTTATACATCAGAATTTATGATGCGAAATCATTAGTGAGATCCCCGGAGATATTTCTATGGAAATGTCTACAGATGTCCATAAGAATAAATCTATGAATATTTTACATTCCTGTAAATTTGGTAATGATCCTGGATAACAAATGATTAAACCTAATATGTTATTGATTGAATGTTCTTTTCAGTGATTATGATGTTTTCTAGTATGTTTATTTCCTATGAAACTTTAAATTTTGGGTTTTATAAAATGGATAGAAACATGAGGATTCATGTTAATGGGGAATATAATGAAAAATGAAATCATACTCCTCCTGAGAAACCAAATAATATAGAAGTAGGAAGATGAAAATCATTATTATTCATATTTTTCAATCTCATAATATGATAAATAATCTCAGTATTGGTGAGTTTCCTCAACAACCTATTAAGAGAAATAATGAGTTTCATAGTGATCACTAAGGAAGGGAATTTCAATTTTATTCATTTAAATCATGTGGGTATAGGAATCAAGGACAATTCCTAAAAGGAACTGGAAAATGCTTTGGTTGTGTAAAAGAAGGACACAAAGCAAGTTATTAAAAAGAAAAAGGCTTAGTTAACACAATGGCATGAACAATGGTATTATTATGGCATTAATGATATCTAACTATAATAAATGTGGAAAGTGAGGTAATTATGCAATTAGATTACCTAGGGGGAAAGATCAAAATGAAAATCCACAAGTCTATTTTAATAACTATTATATTTCTGATGGTGAAGAGACTAAAAATGATATGTGATGTTAATGAAGTGTCAAGGAATGAAGCGATTAATCATGGTTAATTGTTTAAGAAGATATTGGAGTGATTTCATTTCTATGTATAATAATTCAAGTATAATGTTTTCTAAATACATTTTCTGTATTATGGAATAATGAAACATCTATGTAATGGCCCGATATAGTTTTCTATAATTATTTAAGATAATATAATGAATTCTTCTAGGAACTAGGAAAATTGATTGTCCTGATAAGTTGATTTTATTGGAAAATACATGATTAAGGGATTGATAACCCTTTATATGAGAATAATGATAGGAAAATGATAGTTGGATAATGATTTTTTTATTATGAGTAATATTATATTAATGATTTCTTCAGAATAGATTAAGGATTTATTGAAAAGTGTTTTATGCTATCATGGAAGAAGTTTACATATTTTGGACTTAATAATAATGAAAAATGCAAGTTTTAAATAAGGATGTGTGGTAAATTAAGTTATTATATGGTTTCAAGTGAATACATGATTAAGTAATTCACATGATTGGAATCTAAATACCAATAACTTACATATCAGATATGAGAGATAAATGAAAATCCTACTTAGTTCACCTCTTTTTAAGGATTAGGATTTTTAGTTTTCAGATGTATTGTAATGTTATACATTTATGGAATGTACTGGTTAAACATCAGATAAAGTTTTTATGATAAAATTATTATCTCACTATAGGTGGACTTTTGCATATTTTATAACTTGTGAGAAACTTTTGTTAGATAGATAGAAAGAACTATCATTCTATTTATGAATCAAATGATTTTCAAAAGACATCTGGAATGAAAAATTCAAATTTATTTATTTAAATAATATTTTATGTGGAAAATGACCAAACACTAGGAAATGATGAGATTATACTTAATCAAGTAAGTATTTATTCCCATCTTAAAACTATAGGGAGTACATCTTAATACCAAAAATGGTATCCTAGTCCCTTCATTTTTGATGAATAAAATTTCCCCTTAAATCAAGAAATAATTATGGATTTTTGATTGTTAACATTATCCTAAATTTGTTCTATATTACCCAACATCAGAACATGATAGTTAGATTCCTCTTTTTAATCAATGTTTTCACATTCCACCAACATTCTTCTTTGTGGTATCCCAGTAATGATAGACTTTGGGTTACCATAATGTTTCTTACATTATTTTTTAAAAGGTGGTTTTCTTATTTATTTTTCCAATGTGGTTTTCTATGAATGATCATTTCATGTACTAATAATTTTATAACCCAAATTAATTTTAAGTGTGAAATTCATTTTCAGGGTGGTAGAATGTAACACCATGATATTTGTATGAGATATATTTTTTTTAATTTTTAATGTTTTATTAATTTTTTGATATCTTCTTTTGTACGTTACACCAAGATAAGCTTGTGCTATAAGAAACCAAGAATTATATTTGGGTATATGTAACAATATTCTTGGCTTGTTTTTCTCACAATTGTATGATTCTTTTGATAAAATTCATTTCATGCTGGACCCAGTTTAGGTAAGAAATGAAATATTATTATGTTACCTTATAGCCAAGCCATTATAATGGAAGATAAGAATAGTAGTAACTAAATTATGAATATATTATTTACACATGTTTATATATAAATAATTATTTTTTGATATATTAATTATAAATAAAAATAAACGTTTTTAAAATAAAATAAAATATTTTTCTGAACAACTATTTAAATACAAATAAGTGAGTTTAAAAAATTACTATTTATTGTTTTTGTTAATATATATGTAATATTTTCAATATATTATTTAGAATTAATCTTATATTTTTTTAATACATGATATAAGAATAATTTTAATTTTTTTTATTAAAGAAGTATTTTTAAAAAAATGTACTTCTGTTTCCTTTTTATGGGTCATCCATTTAGAATTATTTTTTAACACAATTTTATATTCTATTTGAAAAAAAACTCTTCTTCATTTGAAGTGTGATATAAAAATTTACTTCGAATATTGTTTTGATATTTTTCTCATAATTATCATGTTTTGATGAATAGTAAAAATATACTAAATTTTAATTGAAAATAATTATTTTCATCAATATAACTTATATGGTTATATTATATGATTAAATGGTTTTCAATTAAAAATATATTATATTTATATCATTTAATATTATTTAGGTTATTGACATTAATATTACATTTTATTTAGAAATAAAAGCATTTCAATCTTTTACAATAATTTAAGTTTTAAAATTTGTTTTATTATTCATACCACATGATTAATTTTAAATTAATTAGTGAAACATATTTATTTAAATTTTTTTTAAAAATAATTTCATATTTTGAATTATTAGGTCTATAGTATGTAAATACCTTTCTTTTATTTTTGGTCATTATGACTAATGACGTGAGTAATTTTTATTAACACTGTAAAATGGTGAATCATTTAATTAAGGGTAAATATAATATTTTGAACATATGATAACACTTTTGCTAATATAATTGGATCAATTATTTTAAACATAAATCCTAAATTTGTAGAAATTGAATCCTTTTAAAGCCACTTGGGTGAGATTAGGACATTTAATAAATTTTATTTAAATAAATGTAAAATATGTCTTAATCAAATTTTAATAAATTTATTATTTTAAAAAATGATTATACAGAATATAAAATACACTATAAATCCTCATCTGAAATTTAAATTATTTTAATACATCAAGTTATTTTATTTATAATTTCTTATGAAATAAATAATTACTTTAAATTCTTATACCTTGATGATCTAAAAATTATTTAATGAATGATAAATCTAAAAAATAATTTTTTTTTAAATGATAAAAACCATTGAAAGACCAAAGAATGTGTCAAAATATTATTTTTAGGGAATATATAAATCATAATATTCCATGTAATATGTTATTGACCCTTTGGATCCATTTGGAAATGATTATGGAACATATAATATTTTCTTTAATGTGGTGTCAATGTTGTCACATTCAGGTTCTATTAAATAAATCAATTTTAATGTAGGATTATCCATTAGATATATTCAACTATAAGGATTTATATTAAATCTAGAAGAATTATAATTTTAATGGTATTTTATTATTAATTTTTACTCCATATAAATTTATATTAAATAATTTCACAAAACTGATGTTATAATTATTTTATTGATGAAAATATCAAATTAATGTTATGAAACATATTAACATAAATTTAATTTTGGATAATTAATACATGAAACTAATTTTATTGATGACCCTTGCATATTAAGGATATAATTAAATGTTGTTTTCAAGGATAAAATCTTATGATGGCATTTTAAAAATCAATAAATTTAGTAGTGTTAAAATGGACATTATTGATTATTTATCAGAATAATGTATTATTACATTATATACATATCATAATATGCTTTTTAAAAAATATAATACTTATTATATTGTGTAAATTTATTTCAATTAATTTTTTATGGTAAAATTTACTTCAAATATGTAAATATTTCACCCTTTTCATATTAAAATATTTATTACCTTTGTTAAAAATTAGATACAATAACTAATTTTTAATTAAAATAGTAAGGTTTAAATAGATAATAAAACATATATAAAATTTATTTTTTTTGATGATATTACAACATTATCACATCTAATATTCTATAATATGATATTTTTATGTTTTTTTATTTTTTTTGATTTTATTGTAAAGTAATATTTTTGGAGATTCTGAATGTTCCCCTAACCTCAATTATAAAAGTGCACATCCTCCCTCACAAATTCACTTCACATTGAGCTTTAAATATTTTTTAACCCTTACACATTTTCCTTATAAACATAATTATTTACATTCTATGGGTTTTTCTATTCGTAAAAGACCATCTCTAATTCAATTAAGATGAGATCTAGAGGGAGCTCATCGAAGAAGAGGTAATCTCTTCTACCGATTAATTCAAACTTATTTCATATTCTACATCGTATTCATGAGTAGAATCCATTATAAATTAATAAATATCATATCACATATATTTTGATATATTATTATGATTATGGACCAAACATATTCCACCTTCTATCCATCCTATGAAACATGAACTCACCACGTTTGTGAACGTACAGCTTACGGTCTCAACGCCGTAGTGTAATCTTTTTTTATACACCACATTACATATATCAAAATAATGATGGAAATAATATCTATATATTATTATTATAACAATATATTTATTAGATAACAATATATATACCATTTACTTCCTTAACATTCCACAACTGATGGAATTATATTGTCACTTCTGTGTACATATGACCTATCGTCTTCAAAATGAGTTGTGATTCATTCTAAATGATCTTAGTTAAATAATAATAATATAAAGGTGTATAATTTATAAATACGATATTAATAACATTATTGAAATGATATAACTATATTTAATAAGTGTTACATGAACTTATCAAACCGAACATGCGTAAGAAAATAAATATGTTAATACCCAAAGGATGAGTAATAATGTTATTAATAAAAGGGTAATAATATGATGACTTATGTTATCATAAAAATGAATATGATTATATAATAAGTTAATTGAATTTTTCAATCCATTATACATGAGGTTAGGGCATTTACAAAGGAACCCATACCTAATGTAAGGGATAATTTTGCAATCTCATTATTATCTGAGATTGTTTATATGTAAGTATATACTAGATTATATTTATTATCCATGCCTATGTTTCCTAAATATATATTCCAAAATATTCATTCTATCCTTATAAAATTGGTTAATTTTAGTTTTACCCCTTGGTTAATTTTTATTAAATATTTTTATAGGAATATTTTTTAATTTTATATACGAGGTAATTTTTGACTTTCTGAAAAAAGTACAAGAAGAATGTTTTATTATAACTTATAAGACATGAACATACTTTTACATTTTCATAAAACCATATTTCCATAATGATTCCATTACAATTTTTTAATATTATTTTCAAATATATGCAATTATTTTAATATTTCATTTCATTTTGATAAAAGAATACATTTTTGAAGAAGAATAGATATTTTCCTCATGATATAATTTCAGGTGTTCTATCAAAATTATTTTTTATATAAGTTGAATTATTTAATAGTGTTATGTTTCATGTATACTATCCATATTATTCAAATTATTTGATTGTGATTATGATGGAATTATATTTATGAAATATATCATTTTTACATGGATTATGTAAATATTTAATGATGACTAAGAAATACATTTTATTCCTTGGGTTATGCTAAGAAGAATGGTTTATGCTATTGTGGTTAGCGTAATAATTATTTCATTATGAGATTTCCATGCAATATATATCCCTCTAATTCATTTAGTAATTATTTATATATCATTTGATAAATAGGGTTGGAATGGGAATTGATCTCAGTTCTGTAATACAAAACTAGAATGAGAAGTAAACCAGAAACAGTAATAATGGGCAAGAATGAGGAGTGAATTGGGTTTAGTAATGGAATTTTTCTGCTATGATGGTATTTCCATGATCCTTGAATAATATTAAATGATACTATATGGTTATGTGTTTCCAAATTTTTATGTTTTATTCCAATTCTCTTTTCTAATGACCTATGTTGCTTTATTATTTATGTGTTAAGAACTACTATGATTTTTTTTCATGAATTGAGATTATGATATATGTTATATGTGGTATGATTTTCAAATTTTATGGTCTTTTATTCATTATTATGTTCATGTCTTGTTTGAAAAATTTACTTTTTTATCATTACTGAGAATCTGAACTCATCCATTTCATTTTATTTTCTTTCCTCAGAATATAATGAAATATTTTATGTAGTAATACTAAAGCCGAAGATCATTATGGGAGATGTTGATGATCTATAAAAAATCATAAGAATATGTTCCTTGTTTTCAAAGGCACTAAACTAATATGGTCTTTGGGATTCTCTTTGTGTAATTAGTATTATGGAAAAGTAATGTAATATTAATATATTTCATTCTTGGGTTATTAGATATAGGGCCTTCCTCAATTTCATTGCATGCTCAAATGTTGAAGTCATGTATATGAAAATGTAATTGATAAAGGAACCTGAAATTTATTTTAGGAAAGGATATATGATCTAGTCCAAGGCACCTGTAAACACTATTAGGGTGTTAATCACATTAATGTGAATCGCATGGTACTCATAGTCATAAAAGAGTAATCTTAATTTCTTCTAGGGTATATCCTCATAATGAACCCATAACCGGTGTTATTATGACATGTGTTCAATAATTATAAATAAATTTTCATATTTCAATTTATAGAATATTTAAGCAAATATTAAATGTGGATACTTACTTCTAATGATCAAATATTTCATTAGATGTTAACCAAAAAACAACATTAATCTCATTTACACATTCTCTTGGAATAATATTAAATATTTCCAAATGGAAAATTAGGTTTTATAAATCCTTCCTAGTTAATGTCCTCTATCTACACCCTCAACATTTGAATATTATTTAGATCTATGTAATATAATATAGGTGATATCAAAGTGTTATAAGGGTGTAATTAAATGAAAATTTCAACTTCCTAATGAGGAGGAAAAATCGATGCATGCACAGGAAAGGAATCTGGTTACTCCTCTACCACTATAGGAAAATTGATCCATTCTGTGTCTATTTCACTATAGATCTACATTTCCAAATAATTAGTAATCTAATTTAGATTCCATCCCATGAGATTGTCTTCTTTTGAAAAAAAACTACACTCACCATTTAGTGAAAATATTTGTGTATCATCCCAAGTAAAATACATCCTCTATAAAAACAAAATCCATCATGGAATGGGTATCATATAACTAAATCATTATAAGAAATAAATTTTATTATATCATTTAAAAAACTATAAGATCCCATGATAAATTATCTATGAGAAGAGAAAATATTCATTGACAGAAAAAATGTGTTATTACAGAATACCCTAGTAAATATTGTGAGTCTTCAACAAAAAGTGTTTGTGTAGTGGATATAGTAGAATCACACATTCTCGAATAAGGGATGTAACATTAATGGAATTGACAATAGCAGGGTCTACAATATGTTATTATATCAGGAAAATAAAAAATATTGTACATCAAATCATTCTAAGAAAATCATGTTTATAATTCCCAACTACATGTATCTTCTCATTCCACAAGTCATAAAACCTATTATCCTAACATGGAATACTCGTAGGTTTCATTAGTAGAATTATATCATAATTTAATCCTCCTCTATAATTCCTCTCAACAAAAACCTCCATAATTATTTTACTAATTCCCTAGTATGTCATTGGTGTAATTGATTCCTCTAATGTTTTTGTTCATCTACTATCTACCCTTTATATTTTCCCTGATTAGACATGAATTGTCGAGTAATATGAATGTATCCATTATAAAAGAAGGGACTCCCTTCACCTTCATTCAATCCCCTCTACGAACCCCAATCAATTGATCATGTCTTTGCAAACCATCATTAAATAATTAAATAGTTAATGACTAGTAATTTTCATGGTTAAACCTTATTTTTCATAAATTGTAAATAAAATGACATGATTTAGAAATCATAATAGTTATTTTTATTAATATGTGTTCACCCACTATGATTAGTGTTTCTAATAATGTTCCTTCTGGGGTTTATTTTATTTATAAAACCAAGAGGAATATTGTTAAATTTTAAAATGATTGAAAATTCAAAACATATGAGAAACCAAATTGGATGATGACTCAAAATAATTATATTGTCATAATTTGTACTCATCTATCATGATATGTGAAGAAAGATGAGAATACAAATGTGTCCAAAAATTAGAAGATTTAAATTTATGAAAGTTCATATCGTAATAAACATAGAAGTAATATGGTTCATATCTTTACATGTCACGATGGTGGGAAGAAGAACCTATATTAATATCTAAAATTGGAGGGAATGTGTTTTATTTTTGGAAATAAATATTATATAGCAACAATTCTCTTATGAATTAAATGTCTTATAAGGGTGGAACATGGGAATTATAAGATTCAATGTCATAAAATAGTTATTACCCCCTATACAATGGAAGTATATATTATTTTCTAACTAATGATATGTTAGTATGGAAGTGTATATATATATTTTATTTCATGAATTATTTTTTGATGTGTTTCAGCAAAGGTATTTCAATTATAGGAATCAAAGAACATCTAAGGATTTTGATAATTTTTTATGATTTTATATACATATATAATAATAACATAAGAGTTATGGATACCATCATGGGTTTATGAGTTTAGTTTTGATCATATTTTCAATTTTATAGACACCTCATTTTTTTATTTTTTGTTTTTGGAGTTTCTTAATATTACATATTTTTTAGAGATATATATTGCATTATAAATCTATGGTTTTGATGATGAATTCCATTTTATGTCTATATTATTAATGGTAATTGTAACCATTAGGGTTTATCTTATCTATTTGGTTATGTAAATTTAGGTTTATTGCAATTTCTAAATATATTTATTAATATTGATTTGGAAAAAATCAATCTGATAAGTCGAGCACCAACTTGTTACATCCAGAAAGGTCATGAGGAATGAACCCACTACAGATAGATGATAATGGTATAATTCATTCAACCAACATACATGAAATATTATATCTAGTTGGACAAAATAAGTAGATAAATTAATGAGTTCGTATCTAATTATTAGTTTTTCATCTCATTGATGTTAAGAGAGAATGTTCAAAAATGATGCTATAATAATTACCCATACAAAAAAGGAAATGGGAACTCATCACCATGGATTTTTTCAATGGAAACCCTAAAACATATAAAAGGAAAAAAATTACATTTTATTTTATTAATATAATTACAATTTCAGAAAAAAAAATATATCCAATAATATTTCTCTTTTTGTAATCCTTATATTCTTTAAATTATGTAAGTGTCATGGATTGCATGGACTAAAACATTCTATTATAACTGATCGAGATCCATTGATTACCTTGACGTTTTTGAAATAGTGGGTTCCCTAGAACCAAATATGTTGTAATTCTGATTACCATATCATGTATATAGTTAGTTATATATGATTTTCTCTTGCCATTATAGTTTAGACTGTTTTGAGTGCACTATTGAAATGGTAGTGTCCAAAGATTAATAGTCTAATGAAAATGTTATTACATATCCCAGACTATAATGAGAACCTTTAGAAACTATGACATTGATCTTAAATATATTTTATATATTGTAGATAAATCTTACTGATCGAACATTGTATATTATTAACTATCAGGTGGTGGGGGCTTATAAGCATTGAGACTTCTTCTCATGAAATTCTCACATGGGGATTCCTAATAGTGAGATCATGAGAACAGACCTTCCAATAGGAACACCATATGTTTTGGGTGTAATTGGATGTTCCTATCTATAGAAATGTGTATTGGTCTTCTGACTTGAGATCCATACTAGTGTATACCATTTGATTGCATACATTGATGCAAGGAAAAAACCAAGGTTTTGAAATCGTGGCGAAGTAGCTTGTTTGGGGTGTGTCATTGGTGGTATGACTTTGGTTGAATGGTCAAGAATGGATTTGTCGCTTCCATATTTTGGAAGTTGTATATCTCTGGCCTGGTTGATCAGGACAGTGGTACCTTCATTAGTCTTTGTCTAAAGCAGTAGAATGGTATATCCATCTGGAATTATCAATAAATAATAATGTAAGAAAGGGACAAAAAACGAGAGTGTTTCCTGCTTTATGAGATATATAATGGAAAATAGATTATAGTACACAGTCAGTGTTTGTAGGTGGGTTCTAATTTCTATGACAATCCTTATCTCTTTAGGGGTCTTGATGGGTTGCTAGATTTTACTATTGATCTGTGGATTTTTTCAATGTTATGGAGATAAGGGTCTAGCGGGTCACACACAACAGCGTATTCAAGAACCATCCATATTCAGTTGAATATGTATATGTTCATGGTTGGACCCACCATAGGGGCTGACTGTTGTACAAGTTTTCAATTACAAAAATAATTGAATAAATTCATTATTATTCAATTTTTGAATAATTGGTATTGAATTTATATAATGTATTTACAAGTTTAGTAAATATGAGATAATACTAATAGAATGAATATTATTTTAATATTCATGGTTCATTTAATATTACGTGGGATTGTGAGTTTAATTAAATGAATCAGTTCTTATCACATTGTATATTATATACATATAGCAAGTATATGATAAAATAATAAATAATATTGATGCAGTTTAGTTCATCAAAATTTTTTATATAGTTGACATTGAAATAAAAGGGGGATGGGTAATCTTACCGGGTATTTAGAAATTCCACTATAAATAGAGATGAGGTTATCTTTCCATGTAACTATTCATTAATTTCATGGAATGAAAAATTAGAGCCTCTCTTTAATACGGATTCCTAGAGGGAGAAGTCGTTCATCCATAAACTAGGATCAAGATCATCCTCATGCATCGAAGGTATCTCGATGTACTGATCATCGGGTTGTCAAAGTCATCGTCGGATCACCGTGCTAGCACCAGGAATTCGACAATCAGCACTCCCGTAAATTTTTGAAGAGCATGTGGATGATCTAGAGGGATCATGCTAAGGATTATTCAAGTAATGATCACCAATGACAAGTTGTAGTCGAGTTCGCCTTCATATATCGAACAATATATTTTTCAGATTAATTTTGTGGTATTTATAATTTACGTGTGAACTTCAGACCATATCTGGGCTCAGATCATTGGTGATGACAAGTTATGTCATATCTTCAATGAAAATGTTTAAAATCCCTGGTCCACCAGCTTCCACTTTGGGCTATGGATGCTATAAGTTGTATCAAAGCGATCACATTGAATTTAAGAGCCAAATGAAATTAATTTGCATGAAAAAAAAATAAAGAGTTCAAAATAGTTCATAACGATTCTAACCGTGTGTCGATCCGATCTCGAATGACTGAGTTATAGCCATTTTAAATTTTTGGATTGGATTGAATTTACATTTTGAACTCGGGTATTAATTTTCATTCATTTTGAAGGACTGATCATGTTTAGGAAATAATTAAAATTGTATGCAAATTATAAATTTTACAGTTTATATAAGTTTAATAATAATTTTATTATTATAATACTATTTATTTTATTATTATAATGAGATAATAGTAATAAATTACTACTTTATTTTAATAATTTTATTACTATTTAGTTAAAAGGCCATCATGTAGCCTTCAAATTTTTTTTTTTAAATTGATGTGAGGAATTCCACATGAGAAAAAAGGCGAAGAATACATCAAAAGGGGGAGAAGACTTTTAAAAAAAAGGAATCTCCTATTAAAAATTAAAAGAGCAGTCTTCTTCAATAATTATAAAAAAAATAATAATAATATGGTATTCACGTGGGGTTTCACGTGGACCCCGTGCCTTTTTCCTGGGCACGCTGGCAGGCCGCCACATGGCCTCCGGGACACAGCGCCACGGTGCAGCCGCCCTCCCCAGCGTGCTGTTGTGCCCCTGCCCAGGCCGGACGACGCCACCACCCTTGTCCAGACTGCCACCAGCCTCCTCAGAATCGCCTTCCTGGCCGCCTCCTCCTGAGCCAAGCCACCCTACCTCCCGGCGTCGCTGATTCGTGGCTACCCCGCCCAGACCGCCCTCACAGCCGACGGTGCTCCACCCCGTGCGCCATCCTCCCACGCCACGACTCCCCAACCCGGCTCCAGACCGCCCCGGCTGGCCTCCACCTGGTGCCACGCCGCCGCCGCCGCCGACCGCCGACCGCCTCCCAGCTGTCATGCGGCCAGCTGACGCCCTCCACCCAGCTGGAAGCCGCGGCTCCAATTCTGGGTGCCCTCCCCCCGGGAGACTGTCGGGCTCCTCCCAACCCGCACCTGGCATGCAGTAGCTTCGTATAGGTCTAGGTGCCACCCTCCTCCGCTGCCCTTCCCTGCAGTGGCCCGAAGCCTGCCTGACGGTGCCCCGCCACGCGCCGTCGTGGACCGCCCTCCTTTCTTACCAACTCCTGCTCAGCACCTGGGCTTCCCACTGCCCTCTTAGTTTCATTCATCTATGAATGTACCTACCTCGGGTGCAGGTAATCCTCGATAGATTTTGCAGTGTCTGGTTTGTCTCGAAACTGGAATGGGAAGATCTGTCTGACCATGCTTGGGTCTGGGCCGACATGCTGGGCCCAGATAAGCAATGCAAGGGCTATGCCTGACCACTTATGGATCTACCAAGGTTGAGCACAACCCACGATGAGACATAGTGGGTTTTTGAGACCTGGATTATAATTTCAAATTAATTTCATTAATTAATTTATTTTTTTTGAATTAAATAAAATTAATAAATGTAATAACTGAGGTTAACATAAATTAATATTAATACTCAGATAAAATTATTTCAATTTGATTATTAAATTTAATTATGTTAAATTAATATAATTTTGATATTTAAATTTAATTATTTAGCAGATTGATAAATAATTAAATTATTTGAATTATTTAATTCATTTAATTTAATTTATAACCATCATACTTATTTAATACAATTTAATTTTTATCGCACATTATTTTACCCACATACTATTCTTCACCACTGACCCGTGTATGTTTTCTTTTATATAATTAATTATTTTAAGAGCATTCAATGTTTATATTTCATTAAATGACAGTCTGTGTGTCATCTTTTTCAGTTGAAATGTATAAGAGCGTGTAACCCCAATATTGACATGATATACAATTAAACCCCAGTGCTAATCGCCTACACGCAAGTATTTTTGTACTTCGTACAAAGACGATGAAAGGCGTCTGTAGACCCCGCCATGATGAGGCGGTACTCTGCGACATGATGTGGACCCCGCCATGACAAGGAGATATGTAAGAAGAGAAACGAATATACACATTGATGGAAAGATGCCTTATGAGTCAAGCATCAACTCATGTGTGATGCCCTTTGGTCGTCTAACAGCTGAAGACCAGTCGAGTAGTTGTTTACCTCTATACATTTATTTATTATTTTATGAATTAACAAATAGCGCAGTAAATATATAAAATAATAGATAATAAAATGAAAAAAGAAGTGACATGTTGTTTTCTATAAATGATCAGTTGTGTGCACGACAACATAGAAAAACAAAATTAATAGAAATATATTACATTCGTCGAGAGAACATCAAAAAATCCTCAATGAAATATTATGTCTCAACAGCTTTGCAACATTCATGATTGAAAAAAATGGGTGTTTGGAGTGCCAGTCATGCCATTGTTGAATGAGACTCTTAATACATAGGAGTTCTTATAAGAGTGGATGGATGAAATAACTAAGTGGTAGTGAGGTTAATCAATAGATAACTATCTATCATTTAAGAGGGAAGTATTGAGTAAGTCATGAAATGATTTTAAATGTTGGTAATTTGCTCAATAGATTAGGGAACCACGAGTTAATGTGGTTGGCTAGCTAAACGCCTACCTTGAACTCCCAAAGTAGTGATGTAGCCAAATATTGTAAGCTATGAGGGGAGGTTCAGAGATCCATTCCATTAGAACACTCAAGCGTTTGAGTATTATAATTATAGTATAGAGGGTTCGTAGAATTCGATAAATTAGTGGGAGACATTAGATGATTAATTTAATCAGTTATGTCTAATATAGTAATCACATAAAATTACTAATCATTTAATTTTTTTTTTGTTGAAAAATGATAAGTAATAACGCATGTAAGAAAACAATTATTAATATTGGAAAATGTTAATGTCCAAACAATCATGAATTTCAAAAGTAGTACCAACACACACATTACTACTATATTAGATATTCAAGGTGCTTGTTTCCCAACCTGTTAAGCAACCTCAAGAAGCGAGAGTGTAAAATTGCTTAAAGGAGACTCATGAATCAATCTTATGATGGTTTTTTCATAATGTTATCATCAATTTTGGATGTTAGTTGTGGTCTCTACATCATGACATGGATGATGTTACATGTAGTCTCATCTCCAAGAATATTTCATGGAGAAATCTATGCGATATTTGAATATAATGATTGCACTCACGTTGTGTAATGTGGAAGAAAGTTCATAATATTTCATGGAATCCCATTCTTGTTGCTTGTACACCCAAATAATCTAGTTTGGCTTAAGTATTCAAAAGAATGGTATATAGTAAGCGCTTTATTACATTTATAAAAACATTCTCCAAGTGATAAGAATATTAAAGATAGCACCACAATTTATTCTTATGGAGAATTAATTGAAAGGCAAGGTGAAAAGGCCCATGGAATGTTATGCCAAAGGATCCGTCGTATTGTCCTTCAAAGAAAAGTGGATGGTTATTTAAGAGGAGTTTATTTTCATCATATATTAAAAATAAACTTTATGAATGATAAAATGTAATGAAATAAATTGAATAAGCAAGAACCTGACTCTTCCTTAGTTTATATTCATCAAATAATAGTATTGTTTCTCACATAGTTCTTGGGTGTTATATAAAACATGAATTTAAAAAATATGAATTTAAATATAGTAAACACATAATTAATGAAACATTACTATTATTATGGTGTCGTCTCCAAGCAGTTGAGAAAGGGTGATTCCTAAGTCAGCGCTGAGAAACTCATATCTTCTAATTGTGTAGTGATTGATTCAAGTTGAACATGTTGTTATGTATAACCAAAAAATTAATCACACATTCCAATTTGGTCATAATGAAAAATTATTCCATGTTTAGGAATAAATGTTTTATGTGGTGTAACGTACTCAAAAAATAGTTTAGACATATGTGAATCAAAGGTAATAAATGATGAATAAAAAATTGTAAACTTATCCAGTTGATGAAAGATGATTCTTTGTCCAGAAAAACTAATTGTGTACTTCATTAACATACCTAGTATGGTATTTATCTCAGCACAACTAAACACTTTTGGTATTATTGAAATCATTAGTATTGACCAAGAATCCATTATAAATAAAGGTATGCCACAAAGCTTCGGGGGTTAGATCAACAAGAGTGAGTAGACTATTCCAAATGAAATATTGAGGTCAAGCTACATCATAAGATTCCATTAATCAATTATGGAATGTTAAAGTGAATTGTGTGTATGGTTAGAAGATATGAGTTTCTTGAAGTTGGCATGCCGAAGAATATCTTGACTATGAAATAGTCAATCATGATAATGTAGTGTGGAGAAATTCATAAAATCACATTACCTTATCAACACCACGACATTGATGTTCATAAGGAGGATATATGATGATTATTACATGCTAACATTGATCAAAAAAATGTAGCATGGATCAATTACTAAGTGTAGATTTTATACATCAAAATAGATATGTATGTAGTATCAATGTGACCACCTGTAGTAACTTCCATCATATTTCAAGATGTGCTTTGAAAATAATGGCAAAAACCCATAGCTAATAAGCCTACTAAAATGAAAAATGGTTATCAGTCAAGTAATACTATGATGGAAATCCATTATGTCATAGGACATGTGTTAAAGATGCAAAGAATTAGTTAGGATTGAAACAAACATGCATCAAGTTAGACACGTTGTGCATTTAAGGTAATTATTCTAACATTTATTTAGGATATTACATAAATCCTTATTATTGGAAAGATGTAGTCAAGGGTGAAATTCTCTATTAGAGACAGTGGGAGAAATATTGAATTGCGATTAGTCAATTATTTAGATGCACAAATGGCTGGAATAGGAATAAGTTCCATAAGTACAAGTCAAATGGGAACGTTCCATATACACTTACTGCGTAGAAAGGATGAATCCATAGTGATGCTTTTATGTTCACTGCGGCTGGTGATAAATTATTCATTGAGAATAATAATTCTGACATGTAATCATTATATGACAATTGGCTACGATTGACATGATCAATTAAAATTCAATAATGGATTCCATCTACCAAATTGTAATGAGGATTATTAATTGAATATTGTGGTGGGTATTCATATGAGTTGATACATGGTTGGTACAAGTGTGGTAATAATAAGGATAGATTGGTATTTCCAAGTTGGTATGCCTAAACCTATTAGAATTTTACATGTCATATATAACATCTAAGACAATTAAATTATCCATTGGATGTCAAAATCAACTTTCTTGGAATGTATATATATGACCTAACCAGAAAGGGATGATGACATAATATGATGCCAATACGAGTTTCATGTTTCTAAAATCCAATTCTGGATTAATGTACGAAACAAGATCTTAGAGAATTAATTTCAAATGAATTTTTTCCATATATCTACAGGTGGTTATTGGGATCGCTAATGTTTTCCAAGTGAAATAGGTATAACATATGGAAAATAGATTTTTGTATTATAGTTAGATAATAATATAATAAAATAAATTCTCCAATGACTGACATAAAGTATCACCCTATGTTCTTGGGAACTAGATCTATCGAGGTAGATCTAAAAGTATTGTAGAACCAGTGAATCGTAAATATATTGAAAATGTATTGGAAAATAAATGGAGGAAAAATTCAAGTTTAGAATTGTTGTCAATGTCACATGGCTTAATCCCTTTAGTTTGACATGTTCAGAACATCTGAAGAGATTAAAGTTTTGAATTGAGTTCCATACACTTCAGCAATGGATCAATGACGTATTCTATAATATGTACAAGAATTGATACTGCCAGGGTATACTTTATTATAGGTAGATGTAAGCTGTTTCCAGGAGCACTACATGTGAAGTGGTCAGAACTATCATCTTATACTCTGGAATATACAAATGATATGTACCTGGTATATAGAGAATAAGGTATACTAGTTTTGGTTGAAACAAAATGTAATACATAGATCTATTTGATATAGTTTCACAATTAGGATAAGGTGATGAGTGATTCAACCTCATAAAATCCAGTGGTAAAAATATCTACAAATATGGAGTACGTTGCTGTTTCTATGGAAGCTAATAAGCTGTTATAAATGCAACAATTTCTACCAGTTTATGGAATCTCACCTAGTAAGTAATGTATTATCATATTTTAATGTATGTTATTATTACTATCCATGATGTCATGTTTTAATGGTGTAAAAAAAATATACACAGAGACACCATCTATTGAGAAGTTATACTCAATGAGATGAGGTCACATATAGCAGAATAACCATACGGTGAAAATTTACTATTCCTAGTAGTTAAATCCATCACTCACTAGAAGTATAATCTTTATCATTCAAGTAGCTAACATGTTTATTTTGGAAAGTTGGCTCTAGTACAAGTTGGAGTGTCGAAATTGTGGTATCCCTAGACCAAAATATTATATACTTTTGATTACCATATCATGTATATAGTTAGTTAAACATGATTTATTATTACCATTATTGTGTAGACTTTTCTACATCCACAATTGAAAAGGTAAAGTCCAATGATTAGTTGTCATATCAAAAAGTTATAACAGATCCCGTGATATAATTAGAACCTTGAGATAATATGAAATTTAACTTCAATATATGTTTTATAATCTAGATATATATTTATGATCGTACATAGTAGATGTTTGACTATTGGGTACTGGGTGCTCATAAGCATTGAGACTTTTTCTCATGAAGTTTTCACATGGCGATCTCTAGTACTAAGATCATGAGGACAGACCAGCCAATAGGAACGCCACATGTTTTGGGTGTCATTTGTTGTTATAATCATTATAAATGTGTATTGGTCTCCTAAAATAAGATCATTATCAGTGCATACCATTTTATTGCGTAATTTAATTGAAGGAAAAAACCATGGTTTTAAAATCATTGTGATGTAGCTTCTGTTGGGTGAATCGTTCGTGGTATGACTTTGGTTGAAAGGTCAAGAAAAGATTTTTTTTCTTGCATGTTTAGAAGTTGTATATCTTTTTCCATGTTGATCAGGATGGTGCTACCTTCATATATATTTAGCCTAAGTAGTAGAAAGGTAAATCCATCCAGAAAGATAAAAAAATAATAATGCAAGAAAAGGACTATGACACAAGTGTGCATCCTGCTTCATGATATATTTAATGACAAAAAAATTATTGTACACAGTCATTGTTCATAGGTTGGTTGTTGTTGTTATGAAAATCCTTATCTATTTAGGGGCCTTGATGGATTGCTAGAATCTACTCTTATTTTGTGGATTTTTTTCACTACTATTGATATAATGGCCTAGGGGGTCACACACAACAGTGTATTCAAGAATCTGCTATATTGAGTTGAATAGGTATATGGACATGGTGTGCCCCACCATAGGATCTGAATGTAGTCCAATTTTTTGATCACAAAAAGAATTAAATAAATTCATTATTATTAAAGTTAATAATAATTGGGATTAAATTTAATTAATGTATTTACAAGGTTAGTAAATACGAGATAACATTAATAGATCAAATATTATTTTAATATTCAAGGATCGTTTAATATCAAGTGGGATAGTGAGTTGAGTTAAATAGCCCAGTTCATATCACATAATATATTTTATATATATTACAATTATTTTATAATATAATAAATAATATTTACGTGGTTTAGTTGGTTAAAATTATTCATTATTTTGATGTTGAAATAAACGGGGGCTGGGGAACCTATCAGTGTATTTGGAAACTCCACTATAAATAAAGGTGATTCTCTCCTTCCATGTAACTATTCATTCATTTCTTGGAATAAAAAATGAGATCCTCTCTCACTTCTTGTATTCTTGAGAGAGAAGCAGTTGATCCAAGAACTAGAATCATGACCTTCCTCAAGCATCAAATGTATCTCGATGGAGTGATCATCAGGACATCGATGGCATTGTCGAAACACCGCACTAGCACATGGAATTCAATGATCAGTGCTCCTGTGGATTTTTAAAGAGTGTGTGGATGATCTAGAGGGATCTTGCTATAGATTCTTCAAGAAATGATCACAAGAGATGAGTTATAGTTGATCACACCTTCCGATATAGAATGGTATGTTTTTCATTTTAATTTTGTTTTTTTATAATTTATTTGAGTTCTTCGGACGTTATTGGGGTTTGGATAATTGGAGACAAAACAAAAAATTGTCCCGTCAAATTTGTTTTTTTAAAACCCCCAACATATCAGCTTCTGCTATGAGCCCCAAAACCTATCAAACGTTTCCGAGAAGTGTTCAGTGGGACCTATTTTTTGAGAAATGATTCATTACAATGTATCATCCCTAGGAAAATGGTCAGTTTGAGAGAATAAGTCAGACCCTAGAATAAATGATAATATCTTTTACTATTTATTTAATGGGTTATTGGGATAAACATCATCCTCTAGTTTAATTTTAATACAAAAATATCATTCACGTGCTAATTCAAATGGTTACTAATGATGCCCTTTATAGTAAGAAGGGTTTAAATATATTATACTAATGGAGATGATTTACGATTGTTATTGAGAACAATTCTAGAAAAATAAATGTAAGAGAATATTTTAGATATTCAGAAACACATAATGGCATAAGAATGTTGATAGAAATGTTATGTTGATAACCATAATTTCGATATAGAATTAGTAGTTGGTGAGAATGTGTTTCTATAAACTTATCCATGGATGAAATAAAGAAAAACATTTCTCGTGGTAAATTGGTGTATTTGAGAATCTTGATCATATTGTGACAATAATTAATTACATGGTACATCCACCAAAACCCTCTCTGTTTCATGATGTGTTCTACATATATCTTTTAAGGAAGTACATTCCTTATCCTTCATATGTAATGAAATCATTTGTTCAACCACTAGAGAATGATCATTATTTTGAGGAACTGTTCGTGAAGAATCCTGAATGTATATAAAAAGTTATAGAAAACCATACCACTCACTTGGTCAATGCACTTTGGTGAAACCCACGACATAAAGATGATACATGGGAACCTATGGATGTAATTATCCAATAGTATCCTTAGTATTGGTATCAATTTGATAAATTTAAAGGTTGAAATTCATATTATATGGGTAAAAATTAATACCCATTGATTTTAAGATATATATTTTTAAAATAAATTTAAACTTCATTATATTATACATTACATGAAACACATATTTTAACTTCAATTACATTTAAATTTTAGTTTAAATGATAGATTTCATAAGATTAAAATATTATTATTTAATATGGTAATTATCACCTGGATATTTTAATGGTGGGTAAGAATAATAATAATAATTATTTTAAATTTAATGTTTGCACATGTATTTATATTGAATTATTTATTAAAAACAAAATATAAATGAAAATAAAAACCCTTTTCAAACAAAGGAAATCTTTTTCTAAAAAACAAATATTACGTGTAATAATGTTTTTTAGCTAAATATATTTAAAAACCACATTGGTGTAATTATTTTCATTGAATTTATATATTATATAATTAATAATCTGTTTAACATTCATATTATGTGTTTTCCCTATAATAGATAATAAAAAATCAATTTTTATACTTCAAAACTGAATTTTTTGAAAAACAATTTTGTAATCTATTACATAAATTTTTACAAAATATTTTTTTCAACTATTATAATATTTATCTGAAAAAATTACCTTTTTTTGATATTATTTTTAAAATAATATAAGGTAGATATTATGAGATTATTGTAACAATAAATTGTTTTCAATAAATAGTGAAAATATCAATTTTTATTATGAATTTTAATTTATTTTCAAGAATTTAATAACTCTCAAATTGTGTTAATGTGGTTTTAATTTTATCATTTTTCTGTTATATATCATATTATTCAATATAAATAATTTTTGTTAATATCAAAAATAATTTTTTAACAAAAAATTTCTAAATTTTAATGATTTTTAATTTGGAACACTACATTATCATCACATCTATTGTAATCATTTTCAATTTACATTTACTACTTATGGGAATTTAATTTCAAAAAATTTATTTGATATTTATAATAATAATAATTCCTATTATCTTATATTATAATTTTAATTTTAAAAGATAATATATAGTAAAAAAATATACAATCAATTATCACAGTTAAGGTGAAAATGGGTTAACATGGAGATAAATGATATGCTTAATTCAGGCATTCATTTTATGGTGTTTTTTTGTGATTTTTATATTTAAAAAAATTTTCTTTCTATATTATGACTGTTTTAACTAATTTTATTTTGGTACGATGCAATGAACCATAGGAAAAGTGGTGAATGTGGAAAAACTATGGAGTAAAAAGGCACTTATCCCCATAAGCTTCACTCATGGAAAAACCCCAAATTTTTATGATGAACATGAAGCACTTTTAAGGCACAAATACTAATGAACCATGGAAATATGAGCCTTCTATAGTAGAAAAATGGAAATACACATCATGTGATTATTACATGATTTTTACTGGTGAAATCGATGAAAATTTGGACACAAAATGAAGTAATTAAAAACATTATTCAAAATTAATTTTTTTAATTATTTACACCTATTGTAAATTTCTTGTATATGATTTTAACACATAGATTCCATTAATCACAATCTATTGATCAAATCACCAACATGGGACCGACCCTAGACCACTGTTGGGAGATTCCATTATAATATTCACCATGTCCAGAGCTCATATGAAGCCTATAAAAGGGGTGTTATCGTGAAACTTTTGATGGAATTGGTGATCCAGAGACCATTGTTGGGAGGAAGAAGAAACATTGTGATGGTCCCTCTCTGAGATTATATCCCTTTTCATTATTCATTATTTTAATGTTCATCTTACCTCTATTATTCCCATTACATGGATGATGGGGGTAAAAACGCATTATTCTAGAGTTATATTAATTGAAGGGGGGTGGTGCGTTGGATATATTTCTTTTCCATTAATCATGTATTTGGTTTTCCTGGTCTCTTCAATAAATTTCCAATCCATTGAATTTTCATTTTTCATGACCATTTGTATTTGAATCCAAATGGAACATTAAAATTGAATAACTAACAACCCAAAATAGTGAATTACTATTATCAAATTTATAGGAAACCAGGTTTTGATATAGCATCGAAACAAACTTGATTCTAGAAAACCCTAAATTACTAGACCAAATGAAATAGAGTATCTATGCCTCAAGGATGGGATAACATGACCATTTCATATTCCATATCTCAAATATAACACCAATAATGAATTGATAAACAAATTTTATAAAATCCCTATGCACCCAAACCCTAAAATTAAAAAACCTTGACATGCATCTCAAATCTGATCATAACAAATAAATCTTCATTACAATCATGTTTTGTTTTATTAAAATAAAATAAAACAAATTTTCATTCACTGAGATCTAAAAATTATAAAAATTTTATATTTTGGTAAATATAATAAAAATAATTTTGGTATTTATAAGGGTTGATCTCAACCTACTACTATAATAATTTTAACTAATTATATAGCATAGTCTGAGTTTATAATTTTCTGTGTTGTGTAGACCCATATAGAATTAAAGGTAACCTCGAGTCCTATCAATATAAAAATGATAAGGGATAAAATTACATATAAAATTTTAATACACCATTTTGATTGATATAGTTCATAATTATCACCACTGAGGTTCGATAATGGCCCATTTTGGAGCCATGTGGCCAATTAAAAAAGTTGGTACAAATTTATCTACTTATAAATTATATGTCTTCCACTCAACTCACTTGTTAATGGACACCCATTATCTATTTATTTTCCCACATAAAATAAAACTTGGTTTGGAAAATCCAAAACCAAATTATATAATCGCATACCTCCACTCTTCCTTAGAGATTTTTTTTTATAAATCCATCCAATGGGACCTTTTTCTGCAAACCAACATATGTTGTCTAGAAAAAAAAGTTACATACTTAATTAAGTGTTTTTATTAATTTAATCAAACACATATTTAAATTCATAAAAACTTTATTTTACAACAATCTAATTTTATTCCATACAATTATTATTTAGGTTACTATAATAACCCATGTCATTATTATCGTCTCTCAAATGGGTTTTCAAAACATTATTCATGTGTACAGTGTACCGCCACATCACAAACTCATATTATTAGTTTTCTATTAACAATTCTAATGGATGTTAATAATGATGGATATTATATTTTATATATGATATTTATGATTATTTTATACACATTTTATCATTACATCCTATATTACTTCTTTCATTCAATTTCATGATAATAAGACGACGTCCTTCCTGTGTACAATGGATTATCGACTCATGAATTAATTTGATTTGTTAACACTTTTGATGGAATGTGATATAGATGTGTTTAAAAAAATTGTGATATATAAAAAATAATAATAATTTTTTATTTATTAAATTATTTAACTTTATTTATTAAAAAATTTCAAGAAAATGGAAACAACGTTCAAGATTACGTATAACCTACTGTCTCTATGAACTATGTATTCCTTTTTATATAACTAACTTTTATGGACTATAATTAATAAATATTTAAATAAATTATAAGATATTTATATCATAGATAATATTAGGGATATGATCAAAACATGGTCTATTTTTGAGGACCCAAAATAACAAACCAAAACATAAACAAAAAACAAATCGGTTATTTTTGGAAAAATTTCAATAACATGGAATTGTTAATAAATGTTTAATAATAGTTCTTAAGTAAATGATATATTATAAGATATATTTACTTTAGATTTTTTAATATATCTATAGAAATATTATTTGTATTATACATGATTATTTAATGTTTACTAATGATGTTGAGACCTATAGAAAGGGATTTCTACGATATTTTTGAATTCTATGAGATACATGCTATATTCACCACCAATTTTGTTTATGTAGTTTAAAAAAATCACATGAATGTATTATATGTAGATTATACTAAAAATAATTTTTATTTTCATATAAATATGATTAATTATCTTTTATGGGTCTTTTTATTTAGTGTTACAAAAATTTATTAGATTTTATGACCAAATCACATCATTTATTGGTGTGGTTTATGTTTATGCTTCTAATGATTAAATAAAAGGAAAATATCTAATGAAACACATGAATTTTATCATATTCTAATTATGCAAAAAGAATAAAATTTTTCCATTATTTTTCCTTTATTTATGTACTCAGGTGTCTAAAATAATGTATTTATAAAAAATCATCTTTATTTAACACTTTAGTCAAAAACACCTATTTCTAAGAAAAACGTTTTTTACAATAATGTTTTAAAAAAATTAACATTCCATAAATGATATATTAATGAAATTTTTACACATTTATTAATGTTTACTATTTTTTAATTAATCATCATGTCATTTTCCAAACAATTCCCATTTTGTTTTATGAAACATATTACTGATGTATTTGTTTTAATGTGTACAGTATGAATGTTTTTTCAGACCATTATCACAAACTTATATCTTTTAAATAATCTCTTATAATATTCATGTTTTATTATCAATGTAATCTATTTCAAAAAAAATATTTATAGGATTATTTAGTGATTTTGAAAATTTAAATGATATTTTCCTCAAGAAATGTTTTAAATTATATTTAAAATTTTTTATATGATTCCAAGATTATATTCAATTATAAGTATTTTTTAATTTTTTTATGTATTAAAATGTTTTTTTTCGCTGAGGAAGTATTATTTTCCCCATTAAATATAATGTGTGATATTTTATAATAATTTTCCAACTCAGATGACATTCTTTGATGTTATATATTATTTTTTCAGGATATGATCCAAGGATACCATTAGTTTGAATTCATATAATGTTTTATGTCTATGATGAATTTATTTTGGAATCCCCTTTATTTTCTATAGGTCAAACCATTAAAAAAGTCTTATGAAATCCATGTAATTTTACATGGTTTATGCAATGTCGAAATGATGAAATTCATATTAAGACCATTAATTCTCCATGGGTTATAGTATGATGTAATTACGATGAAACCCATATACATTTATTCTATTTTTATATAATGGATGATTTGTGATATTGTGTAAAAAACATTTATATTTTCATTTTGTGATGGTGGTAATGATATAACCTTGTACAGTGGTTACATTATAACCAATTTAGTTGAGACCTATATTTACATCTAATTAATTGGATTATGATTAATTTTATATGAGTTAAAAGGATGCACCAAATGTTATCACAATACTATAATGGGATATCGGTGAGGTTATACCAGGACCAAAAGTGGGTACACCTAAGGTTATCCGATGATAGAATTAGGTACATGTGTTGTTAGAATTTGAATAACATTTTATTAATGTCTTGGTTAGCGTCTATGATATAATTTAGTTTATTCATACCTATATTTAATAAATAAATTAATTATTTCAATGTTATTTTCTCATGGATCACGATTTTTATATTTTATTACAAATCTTTTCTTATGAATTTACATGATTTCTACCGTGAATCATTTTTTTGATCTATGATATGCATGGTATGGTTTTGAAATTTTATTATCACATTAATATATCCTTATTCTCATAATATTTTGTTATTTCTATTATTTACCATTTCTTTCCATTTAAGATCACACCATATTCTGTTACCATTCTCCATGTCATGATGAATGGTATTATTTATGATATTTCTAAAAAGGGTTCTATTTGTGAAGAACATAATGGGATATATCTTATCTCACTTATGGAATATTAGTTTATTTTTTTATGTTTCAAAAGGATATATACAAAAGACTTTTTATCATGGATGATTCTTTTATATAAATAATATTTATCTACAATGATGTAATATTTATGAATGAGAATTTTGGGTAGCTAAAATGACCTATTATATAAGAGACCTCCTTTAGCTTACACATCAATCCATATTTTTATAGTCTTAGTGAAAGAAAAGTATATCAATAAGAAGAGAAGAAATATTGAAATGTTTATGATAATTCCATGGATGATAAAGATGTAAATAAGCATTATAAAAATATATTAGAAGAGGTTCCATTATATAAGTTAATTGAGAGACACATAAGGAATTAACTAAAATATTTAAATAATATAAAGTCAATTGAATCTAAAATTGGAACCAAATGACCAATAATTATTATTTTTATATATATAGTCAAAATAAATTCATGAACTTATATTTATAAATTTTTATATGAATCTTTTACCGATATATCTTAGTTTAAGAGAAGTAAACCCATTTTAATAAATTCAATACATGATTTAACTATATATATTTTTTAGAAGAAAAAAACAGTTTTGAATTAAAATCCATTGTTTTCAAAATTTATTAAAACATGACATATCCAATAAAAATAAAATAAGTTCACCCAATGTAAAATTTGATATCTATATTTTAAATTATAAGTTATTTTTTAGAAATAAATTTTACAAAAGTGCCAAAAATGGATTTTAAACAAGCACACCATCAAACAGCTAAAATATTGCATTTTACAAAAATACTTCCTTTATGAATAAATTTGGATTTTTTCTTATATCATATCAATATAAAACCTAATATTATTGTTAAAAATTATATTGAATATATTATATAAATATTTAATTAATAAAATTTAACAATATTTACTTATTTCTTAATTTCAATAAATGAATGTGTTCACATTTAAATATTCTTCCAGAAAAACATTTTCATTTATTTAAAAAATGGTTTACCTTGATTTGTAATAAATTTGTAAAAAATTATATATACATGTTTAAACCATAATTTATAATTTCAATTAATCATATTTAAACCCACCATTATAATTTCTAGGTTATAACGGACTGGCTTAAATAATTAAAATAATAAAATTTTGTTTTTGTAGAAACACAGTGTTGTGTGTAATCCATGCTAAGCCAAAGGTTCATATAGTGAAAGCATATCATGGTGGTGCATTTAACGCATTCCAAACATAGTTCCTTGGTATAAAAAATATAAATTATATTTTTGGGAAAATAAAAATATCCGAAAGATTAAATTATTTTGAAAAAAAATTATTTCATAGCATCTCAAAGTTGATAATATCTCCCACCATAAAATAAATTTCACCCTCGAAAATTTTCAGGTTTTAAAAGGTTTCATTAATGAAAGTTCAGATCATAAATACCGATGTCATAAAAATGAATACTAAAAAAATCCTTTCAAAATGAAATAGTTGAAATCATAACGGTTACCCAGAGTAACTCATAAATCAGATTACACATAGGATAATATTTGTGGAATGTGAAAAAATGGAAATGTAAGAGAAATTAATCTAGCATATTTTGATGGAGATTGATTGAATTTTTTTTAAGAGAGTATTAACTATAAAAAAGTGTTAAATCAATTATGTTTTAAGGGACCAATTTATTAATAGGAAATGAAGCTACTAGGATAATATTTTTTTATGATCCTTTCCCTAGAGTTGAATAAATTTCATAAGAAGATATACTTACTTGATTTCAACTCATTATCTATAACAACCCTGGTCATTATTACACACATAAACATGATTTATTACATAGAAACATCACCTAATACAACATATAATATCGATAGGTCTAGTGTCTTTGGGGATTAGGAACACTAAAAAACAACTTATATATAAAATAGACATCTTTATTGAAAACATCTTTTACATGACCACACACATTGATTCATACTTAGCATTGAATAGGATAACCTGAGGGGTTTTATAAGAAAAGGGTGAGCTATAAATCCCAGTAAGGAGTAAACTAGGTATAACATGATGAATATACTACATGTTAGAAAATATGCATATCAATGGAGTATAATAGATACCTGAACATAAAGGCATGACGCAACATGATTATCATAACATGGAAATGTGGAATTAACATTTAACATGATATTAGCACGATCCAAGGATCATTGAACATATAGCATGAGTAAACCCTCATTGAACTTGAATTATCATGTGTAAACCCTCATTTCTATTGATGTATCAGGATACTAATCTTTACCCAATGCATTGGAGCACTTTCAAGGCACACCCTTATTAATCATTTTCTTTCATGCATAAGTGTGCCACATGTATCATATAACATAGATTCATTAAACAACATCACTTATTACACAATAAAGGAATGTTGAATTAATACACGAAACTATATAATACATAAGTAAATGTGACTTAAAGTGAATACCCTTGATAGAGAGATGAGCATTGTATTGACTACACAATGAATTTGGATTGGAAAATTGCAGTGCAATTTCTAGAGCATAACGACGTGGCATAAGAATTCATAATAATGGTTGATGAGAGGGAAAAGTGGTGTCTCATCATATTTACCTGAAATGGAATGTAATGGGGTCATATAGATACATTTCCCAACATATTTAATGGAATTTATATTCCTAATACAAAATAATTGCTTGAATGTAATCGAGAATAGGGAAATTCCATAAGGAATTTTGGGATGGTAATGGGTGTACATGGGAGGAATTAATGAGAGATAAATAGTTCTATAATCATTCAATCCTAAGGTGGTCAGTATGAGGGAGGTGAAAAACCATACCCCATAATTTGTAATTAAAAATAAAATGACATAACAACCAAAAGAAATTTGGATAAAAATTATAAAGAAAGAAATCCATTACTTGGAATTGTGATCCCAAAGGCTTTAGAGAGGCTTGAGAGAGGCTAGTGGGAGCCTAGGGCTCCTTGATAGGATTACAGAGAGGGGAGGGGAGTGTTTTGTCGATCTCCAAAGACATTAAGTGACAATGAAGTGGGAGCTTGGATGATTTTGTATAAGAAAAGAGAGGGAATTCCTTATTATTTAGGTCTTGGACACCCCACATTAAAATAATAAATACCACTAACCAAAACATGGTTTTTCCCATGGTTTTTTTCCAAAGGAGTGTGGAAAATATAATTTTATAAGGCCAATTCCCCAAATTCTTAAAATATTAAGCTTGATTATGTAGATGTGAGTCACACTATCAAGGGAATCAATTTAAAAAGTTAAAATGTTTTATAAGTCTTGGAAGGTTCACTAATGCTTTGTAAAACAAATCAAACAAACCTAAAATCACATTATTTAAATGGTAAAAATTATATTGTCTTAAAATCACATTTATAGTATTTTATTAAATTAATATTGGGTCATTATGATGTCATAAGACACATTAAATAATTAAACGGAATTTAATTTTTACCCAAAAATTCGACTATCTCAGAAAATTATGAATAATTCACCGTTGGATAATATAGAGATCCAAATTCCAAAATTAATATTAACTTTATCTAAATAATTCTCTAAATATTTGATTTTTTACTTTTAAAATAAAAAATGACATTTATAAAAAATTCATCTGTTTAGATAAAAACAGCCTTCAAACCTTAATTTAAATCACAATTTTATTCATATAAATTATTCATTAATTTATATTTAATTAAAAGTGATTTAGTAATAATATTTTATTAAAATGTTATTTGATTCAAAAATCCATTAATTCATCAAAATAGATTTCTAAATTGAATATTAACTAAAAATACTATTTGTGTTTTAAAACTATATACAAAGTAAAAAAATAATAAAATGAATTTATAATATTTTCTCTATCAAAAAATAATGCAAAAAATCACAGTGTTAGGGCCTTGTTACATAACCCATTACAACACCGGCATATGAAATAAGGGTAAGGTGTGCGGTGGTGACAGACTCTTGGGGTGGCTCAGATAACATTTCTCGAGTGGTAATCTATATCATCTTCCACTTCTCCCGTAGGTGGATCAATTAGAGATTAACGTGTTGATGCTCAGCTTGGTCTTAGTCAAGATCTATGACCATTGACACCACCTACTTTCTGATCTCTGAAAAATGGGCTTCGTACTGAGAAATTCTACCGGATGAGGCCATCACTTCCTTTTTTATAGTAAATTGGATTTGTTAAATCCCTATATTTATACTAATCATGTGATTACTATTCAATGGATATATTATCAAAATTATCAATTCTTAACTGTATTTTAAATTCCAAAATCATAAAACTAATGAAGTGAATATGTTATATAATATTTTTACATAATAATACATTTAATTAGATGATTTGGAATTTCATGAATCATAGTTTGGGACGTTACAATCTTCCCCACTTTATAAATTTCACCCTCAAAATTTCCTTTCACATACTAAAACAGATGTGTGTAACTCCACCTCATCACTTCCACTGGTTCCCACATTTCTTCTTTAAACATTTTGTTTTTCCACAACACCATGACGAGTGGCGTTGCCTTATTTTGTAGAACTTTTCCCCTAAGATCTAAGATCTTCACCATATTCTCTTTATGGGAGATGTTATTCTCCAATGGTACCACCTATAGATTGAGTACATGTGATGGGTTAGGTATGTACTTACTTGAGAGTGATACATTGAAAACATCATATAAGTGGGATAGGATTGGTGGTATTGGAATTCGATAGGCCACTGCTCCAATGCGATCACATATTTCAAAAGGGAAAATGAAACTTGGACTAATCTTTCCATTATTCCCAAATCTCATAACTGTATTCCACAATGATATGCAGAGGAATACCATGTCTTTGACATCAAACTCTAGGTCTCATAGATGATTATTAGCAGAGTTCTTGTTTCGATTCTGAGAAGATTTAACGTGATATTGTATGGTCTTAAACATCACCCCCATTTCATAGTTAATTTTTTGACCTTGGATTTTTATCTCCCCAACATCATCCAAACATGGAGGTGTTTATCTCCTCTTCCCATAAAGAGCTTCATAAGGTGCCATTTTGATGCTTGAGTGGAAAATGTTGTTGTTAGAGAACTCAACTAGAGGGAGATATTGATCCCATCCTCCTTTGAAGTACACTGATAATTCTCTCAACATGTCATTAATTGTTTAGAGATTCTGCTATTATTGGACATAAATTTGAGGATGAAAAGTTGTATAGATATTCAGATCAGTATCCATAGCATGTTGATGACTCTTCACAAACATTAAGGTGAATATTGAATCACAATCAGATACAATCAATTGTGGTACTCTATGAAACCATTCAAATTATCTGATATATATTCATGCCTGTTGATACAATGATAAATCCTCAAAAATTGCAATGAATTGTGAAGTCATTGTAAGATGATATACAACAACCCATATATCATTGTTTCCATTGGTTGTATTCGGAAGTTCGGTGGAATTGTATATGGTGATATTCTCCCATTTCCATGCTCGTATAGGTCATAGTTGCATCATAACTGTAGACTTCTGCCTCTCAATATTCACTTGCTTACATACTAGGCACATTGGTTTATACTCAATGATCCACTTTTTCATGTTATCCCATCAATAATGCTCTCAGAGATCACAACACATCATTGTGTTTCTTGGGTGATTGGAGAAATTCTAACTGTGTACATCATCTAAATGTACATTCATTAACTCTAGAATTTATGGAACACATAGTCTTGTCCCAAATCTCACAATTCCTTCTTCATTAACATTGAACATGGAGGATTTCTCTTTTCTGGTAGTTTCAAATTTCTTCTGAATTCCCACATCATCCTTTTGAGCATCCTTTAACCATTCCAAAATATGAGTTTAGAAATAATTTGTGAAAGGATTGATGATTTTCCCTTATTTATGATTCTCATGTCAATCTTCATCAAATATACGAATATTGGATACTTTTCAATTCTCATCAATGATTGAATTTATGGTTCCTTTCTACATATAGAATCTTCCACCATATTCTCCTTTCTATGGTGGTAATGGATTGAGTAGTCAAAGTCTTTTATTAGCTATAACCATCATCGTTGGCGCATGTTCAACTCTTTCTGTGTGAATATATACATGAGGATTTTTTGATCCATATATATTTCACACTTCTCTCCAAAGTGGTAATGCCACTAAATTTTTAAATCAAATATTATAATATCTAACTCCAGATCATTTTTTGATAGTTTTTCTCATGAACATTCAATTTCTTTGATGCACATGCAATGATTTTGTCATTTTGCATCAACACACATCCCAAGAAATTCCTCAAAGAATCACTAAATTCCAAAAAAAAATTCTTCACTTGTGGGTACTATGAGCACAAGAATAGTGATAACACTCCTTTTAAAATCCTTGAAGCTCTCTAAACATTCAATAGTCCATGAAAAATTTACTCCCTTATGAGTTATCTTTGTAATAGGGTTTTACGATTGTGAGAAATTTCTCACAAATCGACAATAATATCAAGCTAACTCCAAGAAGCTACAGATATCTGTCACTGATGTTGGCCTCGATCATCCATTAATTATAGCTCTCTTGGATGAATCCACATATATCCCATTGCATGGGATGATATGACCCATGAATGAGACCTCCTTCAACTAGAACTCAAAGTTGCTGTACTTTTCATAGATCTTATCCTTTCTCAATATCTATAGTACAATTCTTAGATTATCATCATGTCCCTCCATGATTTTGTAATTTATTAGAATCTTATCAATAAAGACTACCAAAAATTTATCGAGTTAATCTCTAAAGACTCCATTAATCAAGTCCCTGAAGATTTCTGGAGCATTGATGAGTCTGAAAAGCATTACTATGAATTCATATTGCCCATAACTTGTATAAAAAGTAGTCTTGGGAATATCCTCCTTTATCACTCTTTCTTGGTAAAATCCAGAATGAAAATCCACCTTGAAAAAGTATTGTTCTCCACCTAGCTGATCGATCAAGTCCTCAATTCAAGGCAGAGGATACATGTTCTTTATCGTGAATTTTTTGAGTTCTAGATATTCAATGCAAAGGCGCATTGACACATCCTTCTTCTAGACGAAGAGGTATGGTGAACCCCATGATGAAGCACTTGGGCATATAATCCCTTTATATAGATTCTCATGTAGTTGTTTCTTTAACTACTCAAGATCCACGACATCCATTCTATACGGAGTCATGGATATTGTCAATGCACCATGTATAAGAAAAATTGAGAATTCAACATCGCTTATAGGATGAAGACCAGGCAATTCCTCTAGAATCCCTTTAATAAATTCCCTCTCAATTGGCACATCTTCAAGGATGGTTTCTTCATTTTATTCAATACTCTAATCCAAATACATGTACTCATTGGGAAATAATATCCATGCATGAGATGATGGTGCTAAAGAATATTCATCCTCCTCCTTGCACTTGTATAGAATCAGGGGTTGATTCTCCATATGGAGAGTGATTTCAATCCAATGGAAATTTATGTTGTGTTTATATAATGAAATCCAATCCATGGTATGAATTGCATCAAATTACTCCAAAGGGAGTATTAAAAGGTTCTCCGGGAAGTTAAATCCATAAATTTTGATAGGGGGAGTTATATTCCTAGGTTTCAATGATTGACCCATTTTCCATTCTAACTGAAATCATTATTTCCATGATATGTGGTGGTGATGGGATTATTATACTAATCTTTAAGGATATAAATGAATGTGTAGGTTCAGAATCAAAAAGTATGTTTGCTACTCTTGAATGAATTAATAGAGTACATGTCACCACATTATTTTTTTAGTTCACTTCAGTGGTATAAATGTAAAAAGATCACCCTTGCTGCCTTGGAGGATATTGGTTGCCTCAAAAAACCATTGTCTTAGGGCACTGGTTTGCAAAGTGGCCTGGTTCTTTGTAGTTGAATCAATGAACAATGAGTTGAGGGTTGAACATAGTTTTCTTATACTCTATCGCAGCCGCAGGTTTGTCTTTTTAGCATTTATATTTCTGGTTCCCTTCTCTTCCAGACCTAAAACATTTCCTCATCCCCATCAGGAAATTTTTGGGGTGCTTCTTTCAGCAACATTGGAAAGTGGGGTTCTTGATTTTCTTACCACCATTGAATTTATCCATCTGACCACCAGAATTGAAGTCCACCTTATGCTTCTTATCCCCATGATACCCCTGAGATTTGTTGATCACCATTTCAACTTGGAGGGAACATCAGACAATTTCCATACATCTATCAATATCACATATTGTTAGGGCTTTCTTTATGCTAGGTTTTAGCCCCCGAAAGAAGCGGTAAACCTTGAATTTAGGGGTAATGACAAATCTGGAGGCATATCGTACAAGACTTGTGACGTTTACCTTGTATTCTTTGATGAATTAATTATCTTTTTTCTTGTGGGAATGAAAATGGATTTCCATCTTAAGTTGGAGTGTGTAAGGAAAATATTTGTCGAAAAACATTTTCTAGAATTTCTTCTATTCCAATGCCTCGATCTCTTCCTCGAGCTTTGTAAATTTTTATCAATGTATTCCAATAATCAGCTTAACCCTCTATAAGATAAGTAGCTGGATGTTCCTAATCTCATTTAGAACATTGAAAGATAGAGAAGACCATATCAATATAGTTGATACATTGTTCGGTGATTGAGGGATCAAATGATCCATTAAAAGTAGGAGACCTTTGTCTCATGAATCCCTCTATTGTGACTTGTTATTTCATAGTGTGTGTGTGTGGGGGGGGGGGGGGGGGTTAATGTTCCTCATGAACCTTGTTTCTATTAAAATCTTTAGTTAACTGAGAGAGTAGCATGAAAAATATCAGGATTCTCACTACCTTCAGATTAGTCACCTCATTATAACAGTCTTGACATTGATATTCGCATCTGTTGTTATCCTGAGTTCTCCTATTACTGGTTATTGACTGGAATAAAAGGAATGTTAGGGGTAATACATAAAGAGTAATCCAAAGAAAAAAATGGATGACTTATAAATTACTTTTATTTCCTTAGCTAATGAACTTATAGGCTTCAATCTGTGTCATACCTGATCTACTTACCAACATATATTCATATGGGCATTTTTTCCTTTAATAATGGTACATACTAAGCTCATGAATTTACCAAAGCATATCCCCCTGGAGTGTCATAACCAAGAGTGGTGCAAGGTCTATTTCATGCACCAGTTCTCATTCGAGTCTAGCTCAAAGTGGTTTTTTCAGATTTTACCTCTAGATGCATCTATGCTAGAACCGCCTATACCTGCTCATATCTAGATAGGGATTTATTTTCCGGATGAAAAACATACTCAATACTCACCAAAATTTAGGGATTTTTTTTATTATACATAGTCTTATCCCTAAGGCATTCACTAGGGTTTTCTAATCCTAATACCAAAAATAACTAATTCTATTCTCTAATACCAACTATGAAAAACCTTCTCATTTTTACACACGTAAACATGATTTATTACATAAAACCTTCACTTGATATAACATATAAAATTGATAGGTCTAATGTATTTTTGGCATATGAACACTATATAACAACATAAAGCTTGAAATATAAAACTTTATTGAAAAAATCATTTACATGACCACACAAATTCCTTCATAGTTTTCATTGCATGTGATAACCTGAGGACATACATACGAAAAGTGTGAGCTATAAATCCCAATAAGGGTGTAAAAAAGGAATAACATGAAGAATACAATATATGTTAGTCAATAGGAATATCAATGGAACTTAAGAGATACATGGACATAAAGGCATGGTACAACATGATAATTATAACATGGAAATGTGGCATCAATATTTATCAAGATATTAGCATGATCCAAGGCTCATTTCACATAGATAATGAGTAAATCCTAATTTAATTTAAATTAGCATGAGTAAAACATCATTGTACTTAATGTTTCATGATACTAATATTAACCCAATTCATTAGAGCACTATCAGGGCACACCCTTATTAATCATTTCATTTCATGCATAAGTGTGCCACATGGATCATATAACATAGATTCATTAAACATCATCACTTATTCCACCATAAAGGAATTTATAATTAATACATGGAAAATTTTAATAAATAAGTAAATATGAATAATGGTGAATACCATTGATAATGGAATGTGCATGGTATTCACTACACAATGACATTGACTTGGAAAATCGTGCTGCAATTTTGGCAGCATAATGGCGTGACCTAATAATTCATAAAAATTGTTGATGAGAGAGAAAAGGGGTGTATCATAAAAATTAAATAAAATGGACAATAAAGGGGTCATATATATACATGTCCCATAATATGTAATGGAATTTAGAATCATAATACAATAGAATTTCTCAAATGTTATTGAGAAGAGAGAAATTACTTATGAAATTTCGGCATGGTAATAGGTGTACATGAGAGGAATTAATAGGAGATAAAGAGGTTTTTCATCATTCAAACATAAGTTGAGCAGTTCGAGGGAGGTGTTAAATCATACCCCATCATATTTAATTGAATGTAAAAGGTCATAAAAATATAAATATATTTGGAAAAAATTATAAAGGATGAAATCCCTTACTTGGAAGTGTGATCTGAAAGGCTTTGGAGAGTCTTTAGAGATGCTTATTTAGAGATTGGGGTGCATTGAGAGGATTACAGAGAGAGTATGGAAATTTTTTTTCGAGCTCCAAATGATTTTAGTGAAGTTGAAGTTGAGGCTTGTTTGGGTTTATATAGGAAAGGAGATAGAATTATTTATTATTTAGGTTTTGGACACCACACATTAAACTAATAAAAACCACAAACCAAACCATGATTTTTTTAAAAGGGGAGTGGAAAACAATATTTTAAATGTCCAATGGGATAAATTCTTAAAATATTAGGCTTGATTATGTGGAGGTGAGTCACAATATCATGTATATCAATTTAAAAAGTTAAAATGTTTTATAAGTCTTTTAGGATCCACTAATGCTTTGTAAAATAAATCCTAAAAACCTAAAATCACATTATTTAAATGGTAAAATATATATTGGACGAAACTCTCATTTATAGATTCTTATTGAATAACTATTTCATCATTGTGATGTCATAAAACACATTATATAATTAAACGTTATTTACTTTTTACCCAAAAATTCGACTCTCTCCGAAAATTATGAAAAATTCACCATTGGATAATTTCGACATCTGGATTCCAAAAATTAATATTCATTTTATCTAAATAATATTTAAATGTTATATTTATTACTTTTAAAATAAAAACCAACATTTATCGAAAATTCAGTGGTTTTGATAAAAACGACTTTCAAACCATAATAAAAATCACAATTGTATTCATAAAAATTATAAGATCAATTATAGTTAATAAAAAGTAATTTAGTAATAATATATTATAAAAAAATTATTTAATTCAAAAATCCATTAATTCATCAAAATAGATTTCTTAATTGAATATTAACTAAATATACTCTTAGTTATTTAAAAACTATTTACAAAATAACAATAATTAAATGAATGTATATTTTTTATTCTATACAAAAAGAATGAACACTATCATAGTGATAGGGTATTGTTATATAATCCCTTATAACACCTACATATGACCTAATGGTATGGTGTGCTATGGTGACAAACTCTTGAGGTGGATGAGATAACATTGCTGGGGTGGTAATCTCTTTCAAATTCCACTTCTCTCGTAGGCGGTTCTGTTAGAGATTATTGTGTTGAAGCTTGACATTGTATTGGTCAAGAGTGAAGACCAGTGAAACCACCTCCTTTCTGAGATCTAAAAAATGGGCTTTGTATGGATAAATTCTACTGGATGAGGCCATCACATCGTTTGTTTATGTAAATTGGATTTGTAAAATCCCTATATTTAATCTAATCATGTGATCACTACTCAACAACCATATTAGAAACAAAAACAATTATTAACGTTATTTTGAAAACCAAAATCTTAAAACAAAAGAAGTGAATATGTTATATAATCATTTTACATAATAAGACATTTGATTTATTCAATACTAAATTCATTAATAATAGTTTTGGTCGTTAAAGTATCTCCCTTTATTGTGACTTCAAAAATTTCCACTTCATCGCTTTTTCCAAAAAATGATGGTGAATTTTTCATTCCTGAAGGGTTAATAGATCATGAGATCCATAAATAGAATGATATTTCATTCCATCTATCTTTATCACATCAAGTTGTCCTGAAATATTTATGTGTTTCATGTAAATCTTCATGTGGAGAGATAATACATTAACCTCAAAAACCTCATCCCCTATTTATAAAAAATCATTCCATAAATGTTTAAGATTACAAACCTTAAAAAATATGAATGTAAAAAAATTTATAAATAACTTTACTAAATTTATCAATAACATCTTATCATTATTCCTTTATGAATAAAAATATGGATATTTTTTTAACAATCCAAACATGTGAACACCTTCATCATGTAATCACTTGAAACACAGTAATTACCATTAGTCCTTATTGAAAAAATGAATTATTTTTTATTCTAAATATTATTTGATATATTTGATATGACAAAAAATACTATAAACATCATCTGTGATAACATAAAGCACTTTTTAAATAAATCCTATTTTTTCCAAGTTAGCCAGTATCGTCATATTTACTTATTCACAACCAAAATATATTTATCCAAACATCATTATATAAACATTTGTATCTTATTAAGGGTTGTAATTATCTTATTATTTTTCTACCATGAATATCAACATTCCATTGAATTACATTTCTATGTATTCAAAACCATTCAACACATCATTTTCATTGATTAATTAACAAATTGTTCTGAATATAGCTATATATTTCATTATGCATATAACATAATCATTGAATTCCAAAATATATATGCTTCAGTCATATAAAATTATTCATAAACAATTAATTAGTTCTGGTCATATTTTTAATTCCTAGAATTTGATATATGAATCATGTCATAAGGTTCCACAACCTCAATTTAATAATGATTCTTATGTATAAGGTAAAAAATACTCTGGAAACATATCATACATTTCACTTGTCACATGAAGTCTCTTTATAGTCATTTTTATAACCAATACATGTACAACCTTCCTGATTATCTTCATGGTATTTACATTTAGGATTTTGGTTGGAATAATGAAAATATAGTCCACATATGAAATATTTATTGTTAACCATTTCCTTCTAGTTTCTGAAATTAACTAAGACTAGAAAGCATAGTGTGAGAAAAACTAATCATACTAGTATATTTACATAATCATGGAAAATTACTTATTATATTTCATTATATGAAACATTATGTTTAATGATTGTTATTTATGATTATTATTTAATCTCTAGGATTGTAACCTATATATATAATTATCCTTAGAGACATCCCTAGTCAAATCCCTCCAAATATCCTTAGGTAACTAACTAAAGGATTCTCATCGGATTTTCCAATTGTTGAATAAACCATTCCTATAATACCTACTATAAGGACTCATTATTTTCATACATGGATATTTATTCTTATAAGATTAATATTTGACACCTTACCTAATCTCATGTCTGAGAACTGTCATAGTTTTGTGTCTTTCGAAACATTTAACACATTTTTGCAATTTGCTGAAACATCGTCAATATCCCACATAAATACATTTCTCTTCAGTAATCCAACATTAAACGTTTATTTATAACATTGGTAAAGGAAACATATGAAATGTTGGGATATTATTCTTAGTAAGGGTATGCATGGAATATATATAATATCATCATGACCATATGGGTATGATAATTTGATCATAACATTAGAAAACAAAATATTGCATATCAAGGATCATAAACATAAACTATGGCATAAATATTGGCAGTTAATAGGACATGAATCATAATGAAATCAAGAGAATAATACATGAATGTATAATAGAATAATAATCCATCAAATGTGTGTTAGACACCGAAAAATTTAAAAACATCCCCTAAATGTCAAGGTAGATTTCCAAAATTTAACACGGAACGTTATTGGGACTACACCTAATGTGAATGACACACCACCATCCCTATTTGATATCCATTCCATGTAAGTTATAATGTTTTGAAATATTCCTATTATGTATTGGGTTTCTTAATCTTCCCCTAGTAAATTGGGTTTCCCCAAATTCCTGTATGGGATCAGGTTCCCCATCATCCTTTGTGGAAAAATCCCAATAACATGTTTCGATCATTTTACCTTGAGATATAAATCTTATCACAAATAATTAGAGGGGGATATTGGCCCCAAATTTTAAATAATGAAAATCATACATATTTTTTCTATAAGAAAAAAAGTCATTCATCATAATTGAACTCACAGAAAGAAATGGGATTCATAAACAACATTAAATCATAACATAAACCATGGAAATAAATATGTTTCATAAATACTATTCCATTATAAAAATAAACCATTACTGAAATATTCTGAATGGTATTAATGGATAATATCCCCAATATATAATAAATAATGTCTATTTATGTCATCTTGGATAGAAAATTATTTGAAATAACTTTTTGAAACATTTCTTGTGGAAAATAACCATTCCAATTTTTTTTTATATTAAAAAAAATATCAAAAAATATCATTTAAAATATACATGATAAATTATAAATAAATATTTGAAACTATTCTGAACATTTTTTAAATCTATTTTAATTAAAATCATTAAAATATCATTTAAAACACATTGAAAATATTTCTAGAAAACATTGTTTTGATGGGAAATTGATTTATAACCGAAAAGAGAACAACATTACATGAAGATTAAAACATCATGAAATTAATTACATTCATGATAAAACCTGTCAAATATAAGTATATACACCTTATAAAAGTGTACAGGTGCATAACATAAAATGTTTCTCAAAGAAAGAAAATTGAGAAAAAAATAACATTTCTGATTCGGTAACTTTTGATCTGTAATTCCCATGAAAGATAGACCATAAAATTGATATTTCAATAATAAAAAGTTTAATGTAAAGTATCAAAGAATAAATTAATAGGATCTATATACATTAGACAAAAGAAATAGGTGGTGAACATGGCTTATATCTTACAGAAAATAAAAGTGAGACGAAAATCATTTACCTTATATATTGACGCACATTATACACATGAAATCCTCATATATAATAAATATAATTTTATTTTACATTAATTTAAGATCAATATTATTATATATACAATACCATATATCATTTACTTATGACTTTATATTACCCTCTTAATAACAATTCCACGTTTAGGATATGTTTCTAGTAATATCATTTTTGTTTCTCGTACATATTTTTACGTGGTATTCTTGTTAATCATATATAGATTAGGATTTAATTATGACCAGAATGAAAAAATGATTTAAATATAAAATATATTAATTATATATGTATTTATGGTTATTTATAATAGATAGAAATAGAAAATGAAATAAACTATTCATGGACATGGTATGTTGTACGTATGCATGAACAATAATTCTATTTTATTCCATAATGAAAGAAAGAAATTAAATGATATATATATTATCATTATATTAGATTTATTATTTAATATATATCTTATAATTTTACTAAAACAATCCATAATACCCTCGTAATGTGTGAATGAAGCACATATATTTGGGGAGGCGGTAATCCACGTGTCGAGAAACAAAGTAATCATATTTAAAAAAAATGGAAAACATGATGATATGTTTTATATAATAATTATATATGCATATGGATATCATAAATATCATAAATATCTTATATATCATATTAAAATTGAGTATAAATCATAATTAACATCATTTATTGTTGTTAATGGAAGAAAACTACATGCTTTCATTATGTGGTAGTTCGCCATACACATGAAAGGTAATTTCATTATCCATTTAATGGAAGAGTTTGTGAGTGTAGGTATTATCCTTAATATAAAAATATCTAAGAATATTTTGGGTGCTTTTTTATTTATAATAATAGTAAATAGAAATGATTTAAGGTGTTTTATGAAGAAATAAAACAACAACATTCATTGATGAAGGATACCTTTTCATTAGGTATCTCGTTTTTAAATTCAAAAAATAACTCCATTGGTTGAATTTATTGAATTGGTAATTCTTCTAGTTTGATAGAATGGAAGTTGAGAGGAGATTTAGATAGGGTTTTTCTAATGATAATAGGTTCGGAAGTGTGAGCATATGATATGGAGAGGTGTCCTTTTATAAGAAATGGGAGGGGAAATATTGGAATTTCTCAACAGATTAATTCATAATAAATTCAATATCAATCCATTTAACTCAAAAAAGTCATTTATTCGATGATCATAACTGATTATGTTATAATATAATCAAAAATATATTTTATACATGTTTAGGGGTCATTGTAATCCACATCACCTCGATTAACACTTAGTTTATCCATTTTAATTTTAACTATCATAAAATGGTTTTATATATTAAGATGATATGATTTTTTCAAATAAAATTTAACATCAAACATAAATGGACCATTAAATATATATTTGACCATATCACATCCCCTTGTCTTATTCACCATGAAAATCCATTGTTCCGCCTTAATTAAGTAACATTATATTTCCTTTAATATTTCTAATCACATTTAATGACTATCTAATTAATTTAATAATTAATGTATCATCATTATGTAATTATTTATGATAATTATTTTTTCACATAAAATTATAAATACATTTCTATGATGTAGATAACATTTTATATATCTTAATAATATATATAATCGACCGTATCATCTAATATAATGATTATTGAAAATATTATTCTTATTAATAGCATGATTGTGACATTTATTCACTCTCTTTGATTTTATTAATATCTAATTTATTTTTGTGTTAGTTTTTACTGTTGGGTTTTAGTCGATGTGATCGTTGGGATGAAGTAGATGGTGATGATGATTCTATGTATGGTTCATGAGGTTTTATATGGAAATGTGGTTACCATTTATTGTAGATCTGGTACTGTTAGTGAATTAAACTCCCTAGATTTGGCCGAGATTTCCATTGGAGTCATGTAAACACATATGATATTTAGTTTAGGTGTTTATTTCCACTCATTACGCTAGAAAATTCATTATGGATGGAGGAATATGTTGATTTCATAGCCTATGGTTTGTGTTGAAAATTATTTATGGAGGAGGTTTTAACCAAAAAAATCAATAGTTGATGGTGTGTGAGACCATCAGTTGGTGGTTGAGTATTGTTGTATCAGTTATATTTTATGGGATATGATTATTGGATAATGGATATAACCATTCCATGATATGTTGAACTAATGAGCCGATGTAGATTTATTATTCATTGGAGGATGGATATCATAGTGTTAGGGGATTTTGAGCTCTTGAGCTAATGGTGAATTATTATTCATTGGAGAATGGATATCAATATGTCATGCAATGTCATACAATTAATATGTCAATGAATTTATAAGAATAAGTATGTGGGAATTTTGATATATTTATGGGCATGTTTGTGGGGTGCAAGTCACTTGATTAGTGGCATATGTGGTGTTGGATGGCATGAGGTTCTAGTGATATTTTTTTTGGAGTAGCATCAGGGTTCTTTGGGTATAATGTCCTTATGAGGAAACCTATTCACTATGTCAGAAGTCATCTATAGTATAGATATATATTTTCAAACATGAAATGTTTGGAAATTTAAATTTGGTGTAATGTATTCAGAGATAAACTAACATTGGCGGAAGTAGGTAAATGATCACTTGTGGTTGTTGACCATAAATGGAGTGAGTTATTTAATTTTATGTCTTATTTATTGTTAAATTTTTACAAATGAATGAAATGTATGAATATTAATGTAAGATAATAATAAATGTGTGGTTAACTACTGAGTTTATACTAACACCTTACACAGTTCTCATAGGATGTGTGTAGACTTCATGGTTTTGAGATTAGGTCAGTTACAAGGATCATACTCTAAACTATAGTGATTTGGGATTCATATGTAAATAGGATGTAAGGCATATGGACCATGGTGGTTCTTATCATCGATAAAAATATTCTTTAGGGACTATTGAGTATATTCTTATTTGATCACCCACTTATGATCTTTCATGTCTATTGGTCAATGAATTTAGGACATATTTTATTTATATTATATTCAGGAATACATTTTTTGGATCTTTATTTATTATTATATATTATATATTCTAATGAGATTGGTATTTATTATTCTACAATGTTTTATTATAACATGTAATTTATTATTATAAACAACAGAGGGTATAGTATCCCTACTATAACCTAATCAATCTGTCAATTCTAGTTTGTTTAATTTATTGTATGGGGAGGTATGGTTGAGCCCCCTTAGCCCAAAGAACTAGTTATGTGGATCCTAGATCGAGGTGCTACATGATCAATTCACACCAATAGTATAAAAAATAATCATCTATAAACCATAAAAATATAATCATGTAAAAGTAAATAGACTCAAACAAATTTTGTTTATAACTAACATAACGAAAAATGATCATAATGAAACAAATGATTTGAACTATGATGAATTAAACTGAAAAATTCCAACAAAACCAAAGTAATATGGATAATTCCATAATGAATTTATTCAAACCAAATTGAAAGGAAACTAAATGAATTAAATAAAAATAAACCATACTGACACATATAGAATGAACCTAGTCACCATTAAATAAAAAAATGATGTTAGAATTTTTGTAACTCAATATTCTAGTGTATCTATCCCATAAAAATCCCTATAAAATGTTATATGTTACAGGAAATGAAAAAATATTAACATAATATATTTAAATAAAACATGTATAATTATTCCTCACACTAGGTGAGTAATATAATATTTAATGATATAGAAAAATATAAATATTTGATAATTATGTAATAAAAAAATTACCATCCAAACAAATATTATAAAAAATAATAAAAAAATTAATCTTTTGAAATCATAGTGAGTAATGTGATTAAATTCCTAAAAAATAAAAACAATTTAAAAAACATAATGAACTAAAAAATAATGATATTTTCATTCGATATAAAAATCAATATTCTATTAATTTTAAAAATTTATCAATCAAAATATTTTATGAAATTCAAAATAACATTGATCAAATAATTAACAGGCGTTGTAAGATGTGAATTTAATTTGGAAGTCTAATGTTCTTTAAAAAATCACTAAAAATATTTTGAATATAATCACTTTAATGATAATATATATTTTCAAAAGAAGAATAGTAAATTATTTTTTAATGTTTCATTATTCATGAAATATATTAAAAAATGAATTATAATCAAATAAAAATTGATATAAAATAGTCACAACAAATATAAATTTTAGTATAAATAAATTAATTTTTATAATAGAAAAAATATCAACGACATAAAATTATGATGATTACATTGAAATGAATAATAAGAAGAAAACATCATTTTAGCACCCAGAACACAATTTTTGACACAAATAATTGTCTTTTGAGAAAAAAAGTGAATAAAAATAACATATTTATACTAATTGAAAATAATATTTAATAACATGACTAATTAATACATAAAAATTTCATTAGTATAAGACTATATAAAATCAAAATAAATTTCTAATTAAATTTAATACACATTAGAGTAGATATAAAAGGAAATATCAGACACCCATATAACAGGTGATTTGTGAATTTTTCTATAATTTGTATTCACTAAAATTAATATGAGTCTCGTGATTGGAAAAATTTATAAATTAGTCCTCATAAATATAAATATTATATAGGGTATGGAAATTAAAATAGGATAGGAAACATTCAAATTTCTTATAGATAAAAAATTTTACTAAACGGATTGAGTATTTTGATATGTTTTTCAAAAGTAATTCATATAATAGGAATTTTCAGACGATAGTTTTTGAAATCTGAATCTTGGTATTTAGCAAGGTGAATAGAGGGCCCTGTCTGTCATAATAGATAATAACCTCCATTGAAATAAGAATAATCTTGAGCTATTGGATATAATTTTTAGTAATAAAATATTACAAATAACACATATCAATATAAATGATGTTCTATGATAGGAAGAGTGTAAAATAGAGGATGAAATTAAATAGAAGATAGATTTAGATAGAAGAGGGCATCAATGACCGACACCAAGATAGTAAATCATTGAAAGCATAGGTGGAACTCAACAGTTGTGTTAAAAAATATTTCTATTATATTGGAGGCTATATGTTATATGTTATAGGAAAAGAAATACATATGTGGTAGTAATTGTATTGTGGGAAAAACAAAGGTGTGTGGAGATAAGTAAGGATGATAATATAAGGTTTTTACAGAGTGGTGAAAATAATGAAAATGTCGATGCATAAATTTTTGAGTTGGGGATTAGTAATGGTTTCGATATTGGAGCTAATAGTGAGGTGGATTCATATGTTTGGAGGATTAATGTTTCAGGGGATTAACCCAAGGGTACAAAATAGGATTTTTTAAACAAACATGGCATTCTACAAATGCAGCGTCTATTTGTTGGAATCCGTGACATCAATAGAAAATCATATATTCTCTCTAATTCCTTTTACAAATTTTATAGTAGTCCCTTGTTTTATAAAAAAAATCATTCAATTTAGGTTTCATATATCTTCATATGTATCCATATTTTACTAAAGAATTTAATTAATAATGTAATAGAATTATTGTCTCATAGGGAAAATAAAAAACATCAAGAATTATATCCTTTAATTTTTAATTTAGAAGACTCTATTTATATTTCAATTATAAAAAAAATTCTAAATAATTTTACATTATTTAAAATAATAAGGAATAAAATTGTTTTAATTTAAATTAATATTTTATATGAAAATTTTAATCTTGTCCATGGTGTATATACTTGTATCTTCAAAATTAGTTAAACCCATGGATCTATTTCTTATATAACCAAGCCATATATTATAATTTTTTTTACCTTTTCAAATTTCATATAGTCGGCTTCCATTTTCCATAATTTATACACATTCTAAATATATACTACAATTTATTATTATCTAGAAAGCATTTAGGAAAAAAATTATTAAAACAAAAATTCATAGTATTTAACCAAATGGGATAAATTCATTAATAACTGTTTAATCCTTACCATTTCTCTATATTATCATAATAAATCAAACCAGGTATCCCAATATTTAAAAAATAATTACTTTTTTCGACATTTATTTTTTTCATTTTTGTACGATCATACCATTAATAGAATCTATTATGACATTTTCTCGATAATAGGCTTCCTTGATCTCCACCAAACTCCCAGAAAAAGGAATCAAAGAGTTTTATAGTGGATATTTTACGCTTTTAGAACCTATAGAAATATGAATAAATTTATTATTCCCTTTACTTGGACTCTTCCAAAGACCCCCCATACTCATAAATCTTACAGTTATGCATTCTATAATTGGGACTGTGAGAATATCATGAACTTTATTTTATACATATGGACATTTCAGGAATATTGTTTCACATAGATGTCACATAATACACCAATATAAATGAATATTTACAATGATTTGACTTTTCAAACATAATATAGATGAAATTTTATTCATTATTGTATGCAGAATCATCCCACCATGATGGGTTTTTTTCACCACTATATAAAGGAAGATTCTTGGTGTTATTAATTGATTATAATATATATATATATTAATACTATATTACAGACATTTATTAGTGATATGAATCGCTATTATAAGTTAAAAAGAAGATATAATGTTTTAAAAACTAGTATAGACCATTATACATGTTCAATATTAAAAATAATCATTGTTATGTTAATATCTATTGGTGAGAGAAAAGGGGATAATAAAGGATTTAATTATCATTTTAAATCTTAAAACTAAAAATTTATTCAATTAAAATTATAGAATTAACATTTATTAAATAAAATATATTAGTTCTAATTAATGTAAAAAATAATATCAACAATTATCTACATTATAATATAAGAGATATAAATATGTATCCCCCTACATATCTATAAAACACCCTACCCATACAACTAAATTAATTTCTAAAATCACACACTTTAAAATTATTGATATGATACAAAAAATACCAAATAAAATCACAAAAAACCAATAATTACATGATTTATATCTTGGGATTCCCTTTTATATACATTTTGGATTTATTAAGATTAGAGTATTAGATAATTAGGAAAACCATAATTTAACAAAGTAGACACATCCACATAAGGTGCATATTTTTCAAAAACAATTGGGATTTAAATTTAAAATTTACTATTTTTAAGCCACAATAGCTTCATTAATGATGATTAACTATCGGTAATAGATCTCTCCAGATATAATTTCATCTAATACTTTGATCGTGTCAAAAAAATGAAGGTATATGTATTGTTACATAAATTATTTTTCATAATTCTATAAAAATCCAAAACTAAAAATGAAGTTTTATTTTATTAATTTAAAATTATTAAATTCATTTTATATTTTATATTATCATATCAAATTTTTCTATTTTTTTGTTTTTTTCTTTTTCCAGAAAGATTTATTTTTCTATGAATATTAAAATGTACTGATTTTAATAAAATTTATCATTTATTTTATAGTATATAAATATGGAAATTCTATTATTATAATTTTTTAAAGTCAAATAACTCCCACATGATTAAAAATAAATAAATTATTTTTATATTACTCATTTTTACACTTGATTTTTTTATAAGTTCATTAAAAATCATAAAACACATTTTTATAAAATATTAATTTCATTCTCATTTCTGTTCTTATATTAAAATTAATTGATACCAATTAGAAATATTTAATATTGAAAAAATATATTTTTTATTTGGAATATATAGGTTGATATTAAATAATGTGTAAAATTTCATTTTTTCCAAAATTTATAGTATCCCTGTTGAATTATTATATACATGGTAATAGGTAAAAGATTTTCTTTTATGTTAATTTTTTTTTCTAATGCCAAAAAAATACTATCTAAAATATTATTTTAAAAAAGTCATTTTTACCTTTATCACCGTAGAATTTGAATTAGATTCATTTAGATCCATTTAACCATCATTATGATAATTATAATTTGTAAAAGTTAGGAGTAATTTCAATAGTGATACTCTTATCACTTATAAAAGGGAAAAACCTTTCCTAAAATATTCATAAACTTTGAGAATTATACTTCAAATAATACCTTTAAAAATACCATTAAAACCCTCCCTAATATTTCATAGAGGTTATGTTATCTTAAAAATACAAGATGCAAAGGATTACCGTTTTAGGTAGTTTATGTTTTATAAGGAATAGGTATAACTATTAATGGAGTTTATTATTGTTTATTTATTCTTAAACCTCCTTTAAAACTATCATTTCCCAGAATATATGACAGATACAATTACTCTAATATAAATAAAAGTTATTATTATTTTGTTACAACCTATTTTAATATTATATTTCATCCTATGGGAAATGAAAAAATAACTCCTTTGTAAGTTTGGACTAGTACCTCCAATAAGTGAAGTGTTTTTTTTATCAATATCTAATATATCTCTTAATATTTTTTAATAACATGAAAATATGGTATTCAAAAAATAATTAGTATAATATGATGAATATAAATTACTTTTCTTCTTACCCACCCATCCATTTTAATGGGATAACATCGCTTTTACACTCATGTGAACTAGCACCTCCATGAAGCTATGTAATTTGTTTTTCATTATTATCTCACATGGATGGTCATAATGAGGGTATTAAGGACTAAAAGTTAAATTTATAGATTATTTATAAATTTATAAAATATTAAATATAGTATTTTTTATTTAATTTTAACCCAAAAGTAAAAATTGAAGCATCTCTTATTTGTATGTACGAACTTCCACTTCAATGAAATGATTTAAAATATTTTTTATAATAGACTAATACAGTAGGAATTTAATGTTTATTAAATGTATAAATATAAAAAATATTACATGAATATTATTTTGAGAATATAACCTCATTACCATGGTTAAACTGGAAATTTTGTATTCAAATTTAATATACTAAAAAATCTCAAAAAACTTATATAAACATATCATATTTACTAACTGAATAAAATATTATTGTAGATGAATTATAAATAATATTGATAATGGAATACATAACTAAAATGTTCTTAAACACGTATCTGACAAATTTAAAATTATTATTTAGGAATAATTGAATTTCCAATGCTTGATAGCACATTATGTATGATATTTTCCCCCGAAGCATTGTTTAAAATGATTAAAATCATTCTCTTACAAATCAATATTCATTAAAACTATTTCATGAATGTGGTTTTTCTAAATAATATGTATCTAAATATATTTTTTTATTTAAATTTTACATTCTATATTAATTTTTTAAAATTTTATGTAATATTCATTTTTAATAAAATTCATTCTGATATTTATAAAAAAATAGAACAACTTTTTTAACATTTATTGCATGAAATCTATTTCCCACCTTGATTATTATTATTAAATAACAATATTTTTCAAGATTCCCACATTTAATTTCAAATATTAATATATTCATCCTCTTGTATAATTTTATTTTTTGCCTTTTTCCAAATGAAATAAATATTTATTTTTATTCTTATGTGAGGATTAAAAATGAATTTCTTATGGGTTAAAATGAATTTTAAAGGGTATTATGATGAAAAAGTGTATCCTTATAAATTTTTGATTCATTATTACATTCACAATAATTATTGAAGATGATTGGTGATCATGATATGGATCATTATTATCAGTGGAAATGATATAACTCCCTAATTCATTTGTTAATGATTTAGTCTTTGATGTTATACAATGGGGTAGATAACCAGTTAGGTTGCTCTTTGAAATTAATTAGGAATCATTTATTCTAAAAATTCTTAAGCATGACTATACATGAGTGCTTAATATGATGATATGCGATAAATATTTCATTCTTACTAAAGGATATTATAAATTTATTATCAAATTATGAGGCAAGGAATTTTTTTGAACATTAAAGGGAGAATGGTTTCTATTAATGATTTTTCATAGTTTTTAGGTTCCTTAGGATGCCTTCCCAGTTTCCCTATTCTTTCTAACAAAAATCTGTTGTTTAATTTGAGAAAATTATTATTTTATCATATAGAAATAATTTATTTACATGATCAATGTTTTATGGTGAAAAGGTAATAATTTTAGTTATTTTTTATGTTTTTCACTAAACTAACAAGATATTCTTTTTAAATCCATTACTGATATTTTTTCTTAGCCATAATTTTCCAATGATTTTCGTAGGGCCTTCATATGATGAGAAATTCTAGAATTTATAAACATTCCAATTTGATTAGTCTTCATAAATATATATAAAAGATATTGAATCAATGTGTGGCATAAACCTAGGGCCCTATTTTCTTGGAATTTTTTTACTATATAGAAGTATGACCATTATTATGCAGTTTTTGTCCTAATTATCTAAAAATATAATCCAATAATATAGTGGATGAACCTTATAAAATTTAATATTTTTTTTTCTCATTGGGAATTCACTTTCATACATTTTGAGTATCTTTAGGTTATGGTGTTTTAGATAATTAGGTTTTAACTCCTAATATATATATATAATAAAGAGGAAACTTATAATCAATATCCATTTCTTACACAATATTAATTTTTTTAAATGAAATTCAATTTCGTTTATTGGAAAATTATTATAACTTCCAACCTGACTTGTTCATTATTCAAACTAATTCATAAAACCTAATAAACAATTATAAAACATGTATAATCCAAAAAATAAAAATAATTAAGATAAAAAAATAATTAATACTTTTAGCTATTTTTAAATCATTGAGATCAATGTAGAGAGTTTTCCTTGTCATAAAAACCATTAAGATAAAATAATAATTTATGTACACATTAAATATGTTTTACACACCCAGTGATTTTTTTAAAAACACTCACTATAAAAAATCATACATGAAGAATATAATGAATTAGGTTTTCTTAGAAAAATTAACATTCTAGTGAAATATTTTTCTTATTAACATAAAAATGTACCCAAAAAAGTGAGTAATTATTCCATAAAAAAGGAACAATATACTACCTTTTAAAATAAAATTATTTCCATGAAAACTCATTATCATGGATAAATAATTCATATATGTACCATGTGAAATCGTCTTCATAGAATTATTATATGATCTATTACGTGTGAAATAAACAATATGTTCAACATTGATTATATTTCATTGGAGAATATAATCATTACCCATAGAATTGGATATATAAATTAATACCACCCATTAAGTAATATCATTTAACATTTTCATATAATGAATAAAACATTTAAATCCAAAATATTTTCATCACATATCCATTCAAAATATCTTTTGATCAAATGGGAAAAAATTTGTATATCAAAATACCAATTTATTTTACGAAAAACATTTCAAAATTAAAATATTAATAACATTGCGAGAGATATGTTTTCTTTAGAGAAATAATGGAATCATATAATTTAATCAATAAAATAAAATAACTTTTGCAATGGAGGTAAATTACTTTAATTTTGTGTACATTAATATAGATCATTGTTTTAATCTTGTTTTATAAAGTAAAAAATTCCATCATAATATTTCATATCATTTTTTTCATAATGTCAAAAATTTCCTTTATAATTTACCAATTTCCATCTATAAACATTAGTAAAACTATGTTTTGAATATTTAAGTTAAAGTAAAATATTTTTAAAATAAATCATTCAAAGTAATTAAAATGAGTTTTTAAAGTAATGTGTACATCAACAAGAGTATGACTCATCACATATGTTCATCGTCATCCTGAATAACAAAATAATGAAAATTCTTTACTTTATTAATATCCTTTTTCTAGTTTATGATTCCTTTTATTTTTTATCCATGTAATCTATAATTAGTAAATCAAATAAGTCAATGTTGGATGTATTTATGATATTCAGCTCATATTTCCTGAATGAATTCCATGGGATGAAAATGGTACAAGTGGTCATTATTTAATCATCTTAAACCTAAAAATCATGTAATATATATAATTTATTATATTAACTATTCATTTAATATAAAACATGAGATATGTTTATGAAAAATCAATAACATTATATTCATGGAGATAGTGGGACATATTTATGCATGATTAACATTTCCATTTTTCAGAGAACATGATGGAAAAAAATAAATTTTTATATTGATAGATAAAATTATTATTATATATTATATGTCATATTTAAATAATCATATATATAGAATCCATGTGATGTGGACATGAACAATGAATCACATCGCTTTATGGATGTGTGAATCCTCACATACACATGAATAACAATATATTTTTTTAATTTATAGAATGATAAGACAATAGCTTATATACTATATTTATAAATGATAATTTTTTCAGGAATATAATATATATGTACATTAAATAAATCATTATTACCAATCATGATATGTGGTGATGGAAAACTTGTTACATCAGTTCATGAGGTGGTAGTCTACCATAGACATAAATAATGAATTTATTTTACTTTTGAGAGAAAAATTATATAGTCATTTGATATAAATATAATCAATATATATAATATAATTATTTTTTATTTTATAAGGCTGGATAATGATTTTTTAGTGGTATAATAAGAAATAAACGTATAACATTCTTTTTAAATATATAAATATTCATCCAACAAATTTTTTACTTTATAGATTAAATCTGATAATTTTAGTATTAAAATTAAAATAATACCTCTATAACATGTTCATGGATATTAGGAATGGATTTTGAATTTGTTTATATGATCTATAGTTATAAAATTGTGTGAGTATAATAGGATTAGAGGTTCTCTTTTATAAGTGATGTAAGGGGAATTCTATGAATTTCATAATGTAAAAAATTAATGTAAATTAATTTTCATTATCACGCGGGTAAAAATTAATTCAATTAAATTATTTAATAATGATTCATTCTATTTACTATCAAAAAATAATATATGGGTATGTTAATATAATTTTTTAACATTTATCTCATTTTTATCCCCCGAGTTAACCATTTTTATAATTATGGTTATTTCAAAGTATTTTACTATTTATGGGTCACGAAAATTACTACGAAAAAAATGATCCATAAATGGACCTTGAAAATTATTTTGACCCATATCCTATTAAATTGGATTGCTATATGATTTTTTTTTATTTTTAAATCATTTAATAATATATTTTTTATTATAAAAATTTATTAATGTAATTTTGTAAATAATCAAATAATTTCACCTTAATATAAAAAAAATAAAATTTAATTTGAAGAAAATATTTTATCACATATATATAATGTTATACTAATATAAAAAGTATTGGGATACTATAAATCACTAAAAAAATGTCAAATTTATATTTTTTTATATAGTTGACTGAATTTCTCTACTACTATAGAAGCACTATTCTGGTGTTTCATTTGGATTTAAAGTAATTATATAATCACTAAAAAGTATAATTAAAATAACATCATGAGAATTATTTCATAATGTTAAAAAAATTAATATTCATTAATCACATATTTTTATCCCAATGTGTACTTATAAATGGAGTTTAAATATAAGAGAACGACATTTTATATTTTTCCTTAAATAAATTAATATGATTTTCAAACTCAAAAATAAAAGGAATTAAAATGTTATATTTACTAAATATGGATGAATATACATGAAATAAACTCTTGAAATGGTCTGATTGAATTTTTTTTATGTTTTTCAATCCATAAGACAATAATTTTAACTATAAATAATCAATTAATCAATATTGTAGATTTTTTTTACTAAAGTTACTATTAATAATGAAAAAAATTAAATGGACATAATTACCAAATAGTAACCTCATGAATTACAATAAGGAATAAATTATTCAATATTATAATTTTATAAGTTGATAAAAAGAATTTAAAATTAAATGCACAAAATATGATGAAATTTTTTTCTTTAAAAATTAAATTTTAATTATAAAAAGTAATTTATTCCAAATTTAGGTTTAATAAAAATTAAAACAAAAAAAAATAAATTATTTTAATATAAATTTTATAATTATAATTTATTAGTATCCCAAAATTGAATTTTAATATATATATATTTTAAAAAAAACTAATGATTTGAATAAATATCCAAATATTAACTTGTTCATTGAAAAATCAATCTTCTCAAAGAATTATAAAAAATCACCATTAGTTAATTTTTTATGTTGAATTATAAAATGAAGTCAATTTTTTGAAAATAATTTTATATAATTTTGAAATTCATAATTTAAATAAAACCATATAATGCATAAACACAATATTTTGTTTGATGTAATGCATTTTTTCATTTGACTGAAAAATTAGCTAATATTATTATAAAGAATAAAAATATATAAAAACCACTTAAGGAATTATAATGGTACATGAATATTATTTATATTACCAATAATTTAGATAATTCTTTTTCCCCATTTTAGAAAATGCATGCTCAAGACTTTATTGATTAATAAAATATGTGGGGATATATTTCCATCATAGATTATTCAGATTCTGATGTTTCTTGTACAATATTATGTTTTTTTACACAAAACACTAACATAATGATTCTACTTATTGTTTTTAACCTAATATATCTGTTAATTCATATGAAATGTTTGTTTCTCATACAAATGGTTTTCATCTAGTTGAAATTCATTAGTGATCCAAAACAGAGATCCCAATAGATCATATTTTTTAAATATGAATAATGAAATATATCATGTTGCTATGATAATTTTGGAGGTAAAACATCACAGAATTAAACTCGTCCTTTTTTATTCTAGATATCATATGGTATAATAAAATAGAAATTTATCTTCCCAATTTAAAAAAAACACATAACACTTGTCAAATGGGAGTCATTAAGAAAATAATGGAAAACTACATAAATATAAAATATATTTCATCTATATATATTTATATAATATATCTAAATTTATATATTTAGTGTTCTATTTGAACCTCATTCACCTTCATAATAATTTCTTCTATTTATTTCATACTCAAAAATATTATTTTTTCATGTACATAAGAAAAATGTAGGAGTATGACTCTGATTTTTATATAATCCCTAAAATGGTTCTATCTATATATTAGAATGAAAAAATTTATAAGAAGAAATTTCAAACTAATGAAAAATGTTGATCTTAACATCCATAGATATACGTTTTTCTATATTAAAGATTACCTTGTCAGATTTAATCCATTTTAATTTCAAATATGTCATTATTTAGTTGTATAATTCTATTGAAATTTATTTCATTACCCAATGAATTTTGAAGGTGTTTCCAAAAAAACCAAACTATGGATCATGGTCAAATAAATTGGAATGAAGAACTCTATGTAACCTGACTATCTCATTGAGTCATAGTTGGAAATGATGATCCAAATATATAATATATTGAATTAGAGGGAATTGCATATATTTTTCGAGTCAAGAAATAATAACCAAACATGAATTATTTACTCGTTATGAATTTTTTTAAACCAACAAAAAATACATTGATATATTTATTATTTAAATTTTGTCACTAGAAAAGGATTAAAAACCCATGTGGTAATTGATGCTATGTATTAAGATATTGATAGGTTAATCATTTCCTTGTAAATTGAAAAATGTAATTTTTTATTCCATACCATAAGTGATACACCTCAGGGACCTATACATATTAGTTCCTCCATGATGAATGGAAAATAGTGAGATATGAGTTTTACTAAATAACTATACATTTAACTTAGAATCAAAGGGAGCACATAATCTTGTTCCAAATTTTATAACACCTTATTCATCAAAATTAATCTCATGAAAACTAACCATCATGAAATATTCATCCTTTTTCTAAAAAACATTATCCTACTATAGTTCTTTTTTAATTATTATTAATGAATATATTTACCTATACATGAGAAAAAATTTATGGATGTTTATATATGAAAATTTGTTTGGATAAGATTTATGAAATCATTAACCGAAGGGTTATGTTACCAATGTTACATGGAATATATAGTGTTATATCGATAAATAAAAGAATTTGGAATATATTTTACTTTCCAAGATGGTAATGAATAAGGAATTCATAATCAAATATTTAATTCTAACCATATTATCTACCTCATGTTAAACTCATTCTGAGGAAAAAAAATACTTGAAACATTTTTTATCAGTATATATTTCACAAATTATTTTCAATAAATTATTCAATAATATTTATATATAAATATTATTTTTAATGAAATTCTATATCATGTGTAGGATTATTTAACTAAAAGGGTTTTAGGTGATGTGACCCAAAAATAATTACATAATAATTCCATGTTTGAACACGCCCAAGTAACTTCATACATACTATATTTTCACTTTTACATCATTATTTTAATATTTCTCAAAAAAGTCTTAGCGTTTCATTCAGTACCCTCCTAAATTTTAAATTATACAAATATATAATCAATAACAAAAAAATTATTAGTAAAATATTCAGAGGAAAAACATTTTCAATGATCCATGTAAATAGAACATGTAATGCCCCCACCCATGTGTGACACTATGGTGCCTTGAGAAAGTTCACCACATAAACATAGGTTCCCCTACCCATTTTCTAGAGACTATCAACTAGTTGTGTGTGTTTAATATGTAATTTTGGATATTATTTTCCATTCATCGAAGCCGAAAAACTATATAAATCACTATGAAATTAAAAAGTTAATAAAATAAATAATAATCAATAAAAAAAATGCAAGAATAAATCCATGAAAATGAAAATTATCATATACCAAATTATTAAATATTTCATTACATAAGAGGGTCACATGTATTATGAAAACCCATAATGAATACACACTACCATCTACCAATTGGGTCCTGACATCATGTCTGGTTCACTTATCGATGCTCCACCCTAAATCTATACTCATCCATCAAACATAGGTATATTTTCATTATTCAAACATTAAATATATATTTATATTCAGGTAATAATCAGGTGGCCCATGTAGTGTGTGAATAAAACTAAGTAGGCCACCACAAATGAAATCTAATGCAATTTCCAGTCTATAACTGTGTATGTAATTTCTTAAGGAATAATACAATATGACAAGGTAAAAAGTTTTCAAAATATTTATTATTTATCCAACCATGTTATCAATGTTTTTCCAATGATATAAGAACAAATAATACATGAATTATCCCATGTTGGATTTTGAAAAATACATCTTCATGATTTAATTATTCATTCTTTCATGGGATTTCATTATTCGTTTCATTTCAATTTCAATTATTACAAATGAGTATTAGTCTGAGTAGCTTTTATCGTGGGAACTTAGAACATATATCTAATGAAAATATCTCAGTGTCCAATAAAAAAAGTCTAGTTTCAAAGGGGTATTCTAGGCATCAATATCGGAACAACAATTCATTGTTCACATGCATGAATTATGCCCCTAGGGAAGCAGTTTTAAACACCATTTGAATATGGATCATCAATCCCTGATCCACAACACATAGATACGTCATTAAAATTTATCACATATATATCAAGGATCAAAATATTTAAAATTCTCATTCTTCATTATCATCATGGGGAACCATTTCATTTATCAATCACCACCACGATCCATTAGATTTATCACATGGATAAACATAAACAATTCACCCATAAATACATTTTCCATAATTTATATCACAAATCATTATCCATTAAAAGTTAAGATATTCATCCATTTAAAAAATCATATAAAACAAAATGTATGGAATTAGATCGATTTTATAAACCCACTATTCCCCTCTATATATTTCATTCATCATCATTTCATGTTATTTTATAAATCCAATGGGTTTCCATCAATCATGGTAAAATAATATGAAATGGGTCTAATGATATAAGTTAAGGGTCTTAAAATTTCTTGAAATTTAAATTCTCCATTTTAATTTAAATGAAATTTCATAATATGGAAACACAACAGAACAGTTACATACAAAATGTCATAATCAAAATTATGGGAATTATGAAATATAAAAACATTCTCATGATCATTGAAAAATTATCATCAATCCATAGACCTTAATTTGATTAATAGTGAACGAAATAAAAATGGTGAGAAAAAGTTATGATCAAAACCTAGGATGAAGATCAGTCAAAATAGGATCCATTAAAAAATATATTTAAACCATGAAAAATAGGGGAAATCATCAGTCTAAAATTTGGGAAAATGATGGGAGAGGGATGAATCTAAAAAAATTCATTAACTACCAAAGATGATTCAATCCTCCCAATGGATCATTAATTCATAAATAATGGGTTTGAAGTCAACATATCTTCTCAGGAGAAGCCAAAAGTGATGTAAATTATATGAGGCCATAATAGGGCGATTAAAGATATAAACCAAGGGTTGGGGAATTTTTAATTAAATAATCAAAGAATTAAAATACCTTAATCATTGTTTAATAGGAAATTCACACTACATGAAAAGTATTTCACCCTAACCACATGCCCCAAATATCCATGGATCAAAGTCTCCTAGGAAAACCACATAGATTTCCCTAATAGTGCACCAACCATGTAGAGCCCGACAAGAATCCAAATTTCTAAAAAATCTCCCAAAATAACCCCAATTACTGATCCAACCATGTTATGATCCAAAATGGGTAAAATAATGCATGATACAATAATATACATCTATATAATTTTTTGATATTATATCCTCCCCATTATATAACATCACATCCTTGAGATGTGGTCCCAAGTGTCACTAATCCTAGGAGGTAAAAAGGTTAGTCCATTGGGCCCATATATCTTCATCCAAGGCTCAATTTTCCTCCCCAATACGACCATGATACCACATCACACAGACTAACAATATTATCTGCTCCCACAAAATTTTTAATGTGTGATCCAAAACATGAGTCAGATTTATACAAGTGTATGCAGTAACATCATGCACAAAATCATAAACAACGATCACATGAGAAGTGGTGGTGTAATACAATCGAATCTATGACCCATGATAAAAATCATTAATATAATGATACATAAATGGAATACCTAGAAAATATTCCACTAGTTTTATCTTATCCAAAAACTCAAATGGTATGACAGACCTTGGCACAACCTTTCCCTGCATCTAAATCCTAGGGCGACCCAATAACAGTGAAACCATAAGTAATATATGATATCCCATTATAAAAACAAGAGTTAGATTATGTTTTTCAGAATAAGAAGTTGTATACATTTAGATATATCCAAACATTACTAAATCAGTTGATCTTATTTTGATGTCTCTTGCATGATACATGGTGGCAAAAACTCAGAATCACCCACATACATATAACATAGATGCGTTCTTATGGATTACCATAAAGTTCCTCACATGGTTCCATGTCAATGTTTTCTTATTAATTATTGTTACATGTGATCTCAACAAGTTCTAATTGATTCCTTCATGTTCCACGAAATTCTAGGATACATACTCTAATATTGTCCCCTAGCTCTGAAAATAGTATGTTCGGATTAGCCGTCTGTATATGGGTGGGATGATATAATCAGAAACATGTGGGTACCAAAGGCCTCATTCATTCCCTTCTAGAAGCATGAATTAAAACATTATTCACGATGTAAAACTATATTCCACAGAACCCTATTCACATAGTCTAAATCTAAATCATACATTTCACCAACCTAATCAACCGATAACATTTTATAGATAACCATGAAATGGGATTCATTATTCCACCAGTCCACAATCACCCATATCATGAGATTATTCATAGGAGTTCTTGGAAAAACAACCATGAGTTCAATAGTAAATTCATCCCACATCCATTATGGAATGTAATATATATATAATAGACCACCATGTCACATATTATTACCATTTACCTAATGAAAGGTGTAGCATAGTTTCAAAAACACTACAATCATTGTTTTCATTACCATCCTCTAATGATATATATGATGGTCATGGTACATTTTGTTCAATATGCACTTAACTACCCATTTTTATTTATTAAACTCATGCATGAACTCTTCTTTCATAAATGTAGGCAAAACAACATGGTCCTAGATAGAGGTGATATCATCCTCACCTATTGACCAATTGGATGTCCACTCCCCTCCTTCATGTTTCTCCCTCAATGATGAAGAATCTAAATGTATATAATTTAATTCCTTGATCAGTCTTGAAGGTGTGGATTCAACTGATATGTACACGAGGGTCATATTTTCCAGGACCTACCAAACCTCTATTGAATCTCATCCAACATGGTCACCATCTTCCACTCAGGAATACACCAAGGCTACCCGATTCTGTCTATTTCAGCTAAAAGTTTCAACAACATTGTTTCCTTCACCTATATTATAGGATATATCATTGTTAAATATATGCATATAATCAACAAATTTCCCATGGAAGAGATTTTAATATCACCGAAAAATGATTTTTTATACTTCTGTGGTTGGTAAACAGAATAAACATGTCATCCAATATATAATGCCTCCACCAATTTTGGGAATAAACCATCACTACCAACTTGATATCATGCATAGGATAATTACATTCATGTTTCATCAATTATCATGATTTATACTACATGACTCGATCACTCTACATTAAAATTTCCCAATGTATGATACCAGATGAATCAAAAAACCTGATAAACATCATCCCTATTTGAGTAGCATCAAAATTATTGTGGTAGTAAAAAAAAGCTTAAAATCTAGGAAGTAATTTTCACATGATCCAAGAAATTCAAATATGATAACCATCTTGGTGAAAACTTACTATAGTTCTACTAAAATGGAATTTTCATTGATGAATCTCCATGAATAACCTTCCAACCAAAGTAATATTTGGATATAAAAAAATTATTAAGTTGATCCAAATAATAAAATGAATGATCTTTCTCTAGGTACACATACACAACATTCTCTTGGATGAAATGTCCCTGGAAATGTAACATGATTACCATGAATTGAATCTTATAAATCTTTGATTATAATTGACGCTCTCCCAATATACATGGGATAAATTGAAGATATTTGGAATTATTTTCATGAGTCTTGGAGTACCCCAAGATTTCATTTACAGATATAACTAGGAACTGATATTGTTTTAGATTAAATAATAACCTAATCATGTATATAAACTAATAATTTGAATTGATCCATCCAAAAGGTATTACAACAAACTCATACATCCATATAAGATCCTAAAAGTAGACCTTTATATATTAGATGGTCTCACTCTAATCTAATGGAACACTAACCTAATATTTATCATGGAGAACACATAAGAACAACTCTAACGGTAAAAAATATCATTGATAATATGAATATCAAAAAATTAATTAAATATCATTTATTTCAACCTCTTATAATCAAAACATAAACGCGACGTCCTATCAACTTCTAAAGGAAACAAAACTAGAAACCCCTATGGTGGAATAATTAGATGGATAAATCCATTATCCATCCATTCTTTTAGATATGCTTTAATCTATAGAATATATTTAGGATTATTTTGTTAATGTTCAATGTAAATTGGTTCACATCCATGAATTTTCTCACTTTTGAACTCAACATATATCTCTGGTGGAAGTCTTGAGAAATCACCATGAAACTCTTCATGGAACTGATCCAGTATGGATGGAATGAAATGATGCTTCACACCACCATTATAGAATATAATTATCCCAAAAATGGATTTGATCTCCCCTAGTTTATGGTAAATTATCCCAATATAGACTAATAGGATATCCCATTTGTAATTTGTTGATCCTCAGAAAATTTAGGGTACTAATTTGACTCTTTTCTCAACAAGAGCCTCCGAATGTTCAAGGATGTTTGAGATTGGCATAATTTAAAATAACTCTTCCTTAGGACCCCCATCTATGGTAAAGGTCGGTGTTACTAAAACATGAACTCCTTTTTCATATCATAAATATTCTATAGAGCCCACCCAATATATATTTCCTTGTACTCTATAATGCGATAAATTTTCCCACCAAAATTTTCTCCCATTCCTTCACCCATAACTATCAGTGCCACAAGTGATGCTACTAGAGGATCATATACAATAATTTCTCATGTTTTCCTACCCAAAAACACCCTGATGTAGGAATGTTTTCACAATGTTATGCACATATATTAGGAAACATAACTCATAATTAACACAATTTCAAAATAGAGATACACATACAGTTAATAGAATTCTTCATGAATACATTTCTATGTGGTCAAAATAGTGACACTATCACATCACCAACAATTTCTCACCTGGTTTATGGATAAAAATAGTGAAAACCATTTATATTTCAATGTTTCTCATTAGTAACCCAATTTATCAATTTAAAATTACTAAATTTAGAATCTTTTGTAATTATATATTCATTTTTGGACACCATTTTATTTAAAAATACACAAATAAAGACATGATTTTTTATTTCCCAACACCAACTCATAAATTTCATTTTATTGTGGGCCTAAAACGATGCATGTCACATAAAATACAATGACCCTGAAATGATACATGTATAATCAACTACTAGGCCATTCCATTCCATGATGAAATCTCACTAAACTAATAACATCACACAACAAGTGCATCACCCAAGGTGAAATAACATTTAACTGTAATATAAAACATCATAAAAACAATCTCACCATAGGTACTTGATTTTACCCCCACAAATGGGTGAGCTACTCCCATGTAACATCTCATGATTGAGGACTGATTCATCATAGTCTCATGTATATAGCTTTAAAGTAATAAGATTACTATAATGAACATAAATCCTCCTTTAACACCCCTTTGTAAAGTCCAAACCAGATATTGATTCTTCAATATGGTTTGACACATGAACTCAGGTGTGCCTCCCCATATGAAAAGAAATCTAGACTACTTGTGTGGGTCATATATGTAAAGTGGTGAGATTATACCACCAATAGAAAATCCTTAAAATATTTAAAATCTATATGAAATATCACTAGGATAATAAAATATTTAAAAACAACCTAAAAGACACATAAAAAACTCAATGTCTGGGAAAATGACCGTAATCTAGTGTACTAAATATGTCATTCCATAAATAGGTCATTTTTCAAATGAAAATGAAAAATAAATAATAACTCTCATCTCCCTAGAGGGTCCCGACATAATATCTATTTCCCTCATCCATGCTTTATCCTGAATGGAAACTCATCCATATAACAAGAGGCTATTTCCCTTATACGTAACAGTAAAGATGATGTCTCTTTGGGTACCAGTCAGCCATCCCAAGTAAGGTGTGAATACAAAACAGTAGGCAATCAATAATGTATTATAAGGAAATATATATTCTATAATATTGTATGTAGTTTTATAATGAAATATACAAATCAATAAGCTAAATATGATTCTCCGTATTTATTTATTATCCAACCATGTTATCCCTAGATTCAGGATGACACCTAATCCAATCATAACTGCTTAAACCCATACCCTTATTTTATCCATATATCATAGTGATTTAATAAATCATTAAGTTATGGGGTCTCATTATTTATTTCATTTCATGTTCAATCGGTACCCTGGAGTTCCATTCTAGTTAGATTAATTATCATACACTTGGAGCATTATTTCAATATTAGTACCATGGTATGGGTGATGAGGAATTAGTCTTGATCCAAATGGGTATTTGGAGCATCAATATCTGACCCACAACTCATCATTCACCTGAATGCTTTGGGAGACTAAATTATTTGTCTATATGAAAATTGGTATTTAGAGGATCTATCCCTAATAAAAAAATCATGGATCAATCATTCACATATATCAAATATATATCAAAGTTCAATATCTTTAATCATATCAGTAGTAAATAACATCATGATGAACCCTTTCATTTATAAATCAAAACCATGGTTCTTCAATTTCACCATAAGGAGAAACATGACTAATTCACTCATTAGTACATTTATCATTATTCATATTACAACTTATTAACCATTCTATGTTATTCCATCCAACTATATAAATCAAAATATCAATCATGAAATAAGTATTAGTTCTATTTTATAAACCCACTATTTCCCCTTGTACATTCCATTTAACATTATTTAATGGTGATAGGCATACCCCATGGGCTACCATCATTCCTGGTCATGTAATCCCCAATGGGTCCCCTGGGATCCATTAAGGGTCTCAAAATTTCATGGAATAGAAATTAACTATTTTATTTTAATGGAAATTTTAAAATCTATAAAAAACTATCATAATTGTATAAAAATGATTATAATCAATACTATAGGAATATTAAATTAGACCACCTATATCATGTTCATTAATGAATAATCCCCTATCCTTTGACCTTAATTTGATGTTGAATTATTTAATCAAAATGGCGAAGAAGATATAAGATCAGCACATGGGACCAGGATTCAATGAAATAGTATCCATTAAAACATATAACATGTAAATAAAAAATGGGTTAAATCATCACTCAAAAATAACAGATTTATTATAATCTAAAAATTCAAGAGACTAGTTACCAAATAGGATTCGATCCTTCCATTGGATCATTGATTCCCAAAGAAATGGGTTTTGGGTTCCTAGTAATCCTCATAGAATCCTCCAAATGTAATTGAAATAATTTTAGACCACAATAGGGGTACTTATATAAAACTAGGGGTGTGATTTTTTTTAAAAAAATATGTTGTTTAAAATCCCGCACACATTGTTTCCTAGAAAGGCCACATGGTTTGAAAAACCATGATCTCTAATAGTTTTCCCGTACAGTCTATGGTTCATTGTTTCACGTATGTGGGTTGATGATTTGAATTTTTTTTTATCCAACCATGAAATTCCTTTATTTATGATGTTATATTTTGTTTGATATGATAGAAACATGGATTTTTAAAACTATGTTCCCCTACAAATGGAATATAATAGTGTGCATGGTTTCATAGGTAAAATCATACTTTTTACTCTAATTGGTGAAAACCATCCACCATCCATTCCCAACACCACATGAATCCCAAAAATATCTAAACTCACCAAAAAATACACCAAATAAAGACCCAAACATGGTATGATAAAAATAATTTTAAAAGAATACTTGATAATGAGTAGTAGACATCCATATAATACCAGGATATTATAGCTGGTATACTATAGAAAATGGTGTAATTACAAACTCATAATGTCTATATATAGTCTAAATCAATATCTTAAAAATATATCTCCCCTTCATATTCAACTGATGGTATTATAAATTTAGGTTAATCATTGAAAAATAATACATTTCCATGATCTGATTATGAAAATCATCAATATGTGGAACATGATACAAGTTCTTAATAGTGATGTCACTCAGGGATATATAATCCCTAAAAATACAAATTTAGCCATATCACTTCTTGACAAAAAAAAGTAGAACCTCATGGTGGACTGAGAAGATGGAAGAAATTATTATCTAGAAACTCTTTCCACTACATATTAAATTATAAAATTATGACTTGATCCATGGAAAAAACTTTGTTTTTAAATAGTATATCATTAGGGACTATTTCAATAGTAAAATCAACATCCTAATTAGTTATAATATCAATAAAGAGAGTAGAAAATACATTGAGATATTGATTCACTCATTAGAAATCAGTGATATGAATAGTCTCACTATTCGTAATAATATGTTGAATAAAACATTCATTTAAATATTTTTATTGTTTATTATCTTATTAATAAGTCTTCAATGGTATAAATTCATTCAATTGTACACATTGAAACTCATTCAAAAAACTATCTTATTTAAAACTACAATCTATATCTGCATGGTAAACTGAACGAATTTACATTCCAAACATTACTAAAACTATTCATGTGTAAATTTTAAAAAAAATTATAGGAAAATATTTTTTTAGTCATTAAAATTATGATTATTGTAATTTTTATTCATTGACACATCCAATTTTTTTCTAAAATATATATCTCACTTTTATGATGAGATTCTTCAAAATTATCTTATAATTTTTCATAAATAAATGATTCTATATCCCATTAATAAAGTTATAAATTTTCATAATATGAATAAATTATTCATGTACCAAAACCACACATCATTTAATAGTCCATCATCTAAAAATGTAGACAAAATGGAATTTTATTTACCTTTCTATTTTTAAGTATAATGATTTCAGTCATTTATTTCCATATTTAGATATGCACTCTCATAATAACCCATATCTTTATTATTAAATATTATAACTTATATATTTTTATTATTTTTCATATCAATTTCTTTTCAGTACTGAGCTACATGTCAAATTATTCTATATTGAAAAATCTTCACAATTATTATAATACATTATATTGGGTTCTTTTAAGCACACATATCATAAGATGGAAAAATAATTTTCTTATATTTCAATTAAATTGATGCATTATTTTGGATTACCAACTAACTAGAACGTTTCATCCACTTATAGTCAGGGAATACATGATCATCCAAAAAAATTCTCCCTTCTATACACATTGAAAATGTTTATAATATCATTTTAAATCATGGTATAAAAATTGATTTTGATATAATTTATTCAATCCAGAATTAAAATGATTAATTTTTCTATGAAAATTTAACATAAAATAAATTATATAGGATTCCAATTGGGTGAAACTTATTTCATACAAGGCTACATAATATTCTTATTTCAATGTCAATTAGAATAATATTATTTCAAAATATGTCAATCTACAACATGAAAATTGTTCTCAAGGAAATGATCCATAAATATTCCCCAATCCAGGATATCAATATGTTATTTTTCTCTTGTGTACATAACCATTTAAATATATTTATTGAATTAATCATGGTAATGGTAAATATAAAGAAATAACATTTGATGATATTAAAAACCCATACATTAAATGTCATCTCCAAGCCTTTAACCCATCCTCCAACTGACAATGGTTTAGATAATCAACCGAATAGTAGATGATTTTGATTCATGAAATGGTCCACTATAGCCACATTTATCTATGGTTAAGTTGGATGACATCTATAATTGATGTAAAAAATATTTAGCGACAACATGAAATAGTTTATCACAACAAAAAATATCTGGTTTTTATTTATAAAAATTCTATATTATCAAATTTAATATATTGTTTCCTCTTTTTTCCTACCTAATTCATCTTGGATTTTTCCATTGGGGAAAAAAATTCATAACTAACATAATTTTCATGAAAAAACATTTTAAAAAATAAAATTATCTATCATGATGAAAATGAAATATAATCTCATAAGGGCGTTTACATATTTTATAACATCAAGTAAAATTATATAAATTAATATTTTGAATCCAACTATAATGACCAAGTCTAAAAACAATACATTTTCTTGATTGTTTTCATGAATTAATATTTTTAAATATAATTGGTATTTATTATTTAGAGTTTTTTAGAATTAGTTCATTATGATTATATTTTAAAATTATATAATACAATGGGAACACTTATACACATTTTATATTTTCCCACAATATAAATCATTTAGAGTGAAACACATTTTATTTTCATGAAAATTCACTATAAAATTCAGTATAAATTATTCATTATTATTACTAATACATTAAACCAATGAAAAACAATTAAAAATGTGTTATGTGAAAAAATGCTCTATATTGGATTTAAAAAGATGAAAGAAACTCACCAATTAAATTTTAAACCAAAGATAATAAAATTATTTTATCCTTAAATATAATAAAATCTGGGCATAAATAACCATTTATGTAACGCCCCGACCCCAGTTACCCAGAGTCGGTGCATTATTACATAACATTGGCATGATCACAAGAAAGATCAAATCTCGAAAGACCGATTGGTTTAGTAGCCTTGGAAACACTAGATATATTCATAAGTTTTACATTACATCATAAAATGAAAAACTACTACAACAACATAATGTTTCCATAGTCCACACTATAATCCCCTCATAATATCCCTGCAGGTCATTCATAACTTATATCTTCACATCCTGGGAAAAATAAAACATAGAAAAGGGGTGAGCTCAAATGCCCAGTAAGGATAACAATATAGCGGAACATTCAAAAATAAGAATAAACATTTAAGGCAATGAATTACTAAAACAAAAGCCTTTTAAACTTGAACTTCAACATAGTATGGCAAAAGTAAAATGAAATAATGCCATTTACTTGTTCACATGGATATTCTACTAATCGAATAATCACATGAAAAATCAATAACCACTTTCATAATTTTGGAATGCATAATGCTAAACTTTAATTACTTTTCAAGGCCTCGTCCCAAGACCTTGGGGCTAACTGTAACCGGAACCCAACCCGGAGTGCCTCTAATAACCGGACACCAACCCGGAGTGCCTCTAATAACCGGACACCAACCCGGAGTGCCTCTAATAACCGGACACCAACCCGGAGGGCTTACTTTTACCAGTCCCTAACCTGGAGGGCTTACTTTTACCAGTACCCAACCTGGAGGGCTTACTTTAACCAGTCCCCAACCTGGAACATACTTGTCCAACACATTCATATGAAGTAAATATTGAAATATAACATAAACATTCTTATTGGAACTAGCATACGAAATGTCAATACTTTCACCATAAACTATGAATGGTATAAAAATAGCACATCCACAGTCAAACATATCACAAAACCTTCAAAACAATATAGAAGTTTTGTATCATAATAAATCAACTTCAAATAATCTTAAAACCCATCAAAGGATGTTGACATAGATGAAATCAAAATTCTTTTTAAAGAAATATCTCCTTTTATTTTGAAATCATTTAAGATCCATATAAAATCAAACATTTTCTTTGAAAATAATCTTATAATCTTTTAAGGGAAGCTTTGAAGATTTTATAACCGCGGAAAATAACCACACCCGCCGTATAAGTTAAAAAAAACATTCTTATCTTAATTCTGTCGAAAAGGTTAAAAAGCACCTTGTTTGGAAAACGACGGAAAGATTCCCTTATAAACCTCTTATAAAAAGTCAAACAAGGGTATAAATGACTTTAACCCATATTCTTTTAAATATTAAAAATGTTTTGAAATAAATTTTGAAGAAACATGGATGTGGATGATAACGAGATCCCAGTAGATTATTACGTATAAACAACCTCGGATAATGAAGAGATTGTGAAATAACCCTTACCAGTTTGGTAACTTATGAAACATACAACCCATGAAAGAGGTATCATACAATGAATATGTAAGTACACATAAATTAGAGTGTATTACACAAATAATATAATTATGGGCAGTACATACACCACACAAAAAGGTAATGGTGGCAATATGGCATGAATCTCACGGGAATAAGGAGTGAGATGAAAACCCCTTACCACGTTAATCAACTGAGTCGTATGGCCAAAAGTTAATAACCACCAAATTATTTACAGAATAACATGAATATGATAATATATATCAAATGCCAGTACACAATACACCACTTTCAATAATTTAGTGGCGAATAATGGAAATCTCACGGAATTGAATGTGAGATAAGAAAATCCCTTACCTTGTACTTTTCCTTGGTTGGGGTAGGTTAACCTCCTGTATAATGGTGAAATAATTGTTATTAAATTATACAAGAATCATATACATTAATATGATATCATATATGATCTTTTAACATTGCTTTATTAATAATATCTTAGTATTATCGTCGTTTCGGGTGATAATCGATTCGTTCTTCTTAAATGTTTGGTTATGTAAGACATGTTTGTAATGGATAGATTATATCTTATTCATAATCAGAATGATATTAACATTATTTTTAACCCTAAAATGAGAATAATACTTGAATGGATACGATGGAGGATGGATCTCACCGCGTTCGTGGAGACGGTAGTCCGTACGTACGCACGAACGCTACTTCCATTTAATTTTTATTTTAAAAGAATTGAATACAAATGATACATAGGTATATTACTATTCTAGTATAATATAATATTTTATATATGTTACTTAAGTTCATTAACACCATCCTTTATACGTTCCATGTGTGGTATGAACGAGTCATATCATTTTAAGGGGGCGGTAGTCCGCACTTCCTCAAATGAAATTATCGTATGTATATACAACTTGAAACGAATAATGGTATGAAATAAAATGGAATTACAGAAGCTTATATATAAAATATATATCATTAATATCATATTTAATTATAGTGCCATCATAATGGCCACCATGAGAGGCGGTAAGATGTATTTGAACAATCATCGTTTCGTGAGGCGTTAGTTTTCCATCCACAGAAACATTATGTTCATCATCCATTAGATGGAGTTGTGTGTATGTGTAGTTTGAATACTTCTTATAACAACATCCTAGTATATTGAGGATACTGGTGTTGTTACAAAATAAAGGAAATAAAAAGAGTTTGGGGGTTGGAGAAGCAAAATAAATGAAAATAATTTAAGAGAAATCGTTACCTTTAATTTAGGTAACTCACTTTGGTTGGAACCAAAGGACTTCTTGAAATGCTTTCTGCCTAAGGGGAAGCTTCAAGGAGGAGGAGAGGGATGCGGGGAGCTTAGTTGGGTAGAGTTTGGATGAGCCAAGTGGCTTGAGAGGTGTGAGGAATGAGTAGAAGTGGTCTCCTTTTATAAGGGAGAAGAGGGGCTCTTTAGGAAAGAGTGAAAGTATTACTTTATAATATAATTATATTCTGTTTATAATGGTCCAAAAATCATTGAGGTCGAAGATAAGATGACTAATATTCTAAATAACATCAACCAATAAAAATTGGACAGGTTTTAGATAATATTTTAATCATTATAATCTTATTTATTTAAATGATTTATTAATGAGGTAAACATTGCATCATTATTGTGTCATTAATAATTTAAATTATTTGATGTCTAAAAATTATAAATAAAATATCATTATGTAGGAAATCGTTTTTATCTTTCTAATGAATATTTATAATCGAAAATCCAACATGTATAACCCTATGTAAAAATTGTTCTTCTAAAATATGTAAGCTTATGCCATTTTTATTTTTATTTTAACTTTATTAATATAAAGTGTCCCTACCACATACAAGTGGCTCCAAGGGGTCCCCAAATTGACCCAAGGATGCTCATGGTCGGGTATGTGTCCACCAATAAGGTTAGGACACGTTTTAGGTTAATTTTGTATTATTATAATATTATTTTTTAACCCTTATTTACCGGATTTACCCTTAACCATAGTAAATAAAATATTTACCACAGTAATTATTCAAAATGTCTAAAAATAAAAGTTACCTATTTACACAATTTGAACATCCTGATTCCAAATATGGAATCCATTTTCCTAAATTCAAAACACAGAAGTGGCAGAAATTAATTTAAAATTAATTCCCGCTGTCAAAACAAAAAGCGTGTTTTTAAGAGATAATAACTATCAAAAGATTGACACTTGTTTATGTTCGGTTTAATTGTAAAATTATGTCCAATGACCAACATTATATTAAATGGTAAAAATATATTCTAAATATACTTTAAAACCACTCAAATTCATAATTTATCACTATTAATTATTTTGATTAAAAAAGTTGTTTTTAATTAAAATTTAGTAATTTTCACTATTCATCAAAATATGAAAGTTATCCGAAATGTACCAAAATTTCACCTTAGGCTAAATTCGATATTCCGAATCCAAAAATGAAGTCCATTTTCAAATATAAAATATATATAATTTCAAAAGGTAGGTATTACTATTCATAGCGGCTAGTTTGATTGGTTACGGTGTGTTAGAACTCGGTGTTGCGTACAACACACGCTAGCGTACCGTGGAAGCTTGGGATGTTTCATTTTAAATTTTTGATGTCCCCATTTAGTCAAAAAGTTTAAAATATAGTATCTAAAAAGGGTTCACTATTAAAATTTGGTAAAAGTGAAATACTGAAAATGAATTTGTTCTTACATTATGTCTAAGAAACTCATAATATGGATTCTAAAATTATAAGGATTATATAAAGTTTAAAATTTAGTTAACACTATTCATAACCTCTTTTGAACAGCTTGTTTGGTAAGTCATGGTGCGATTGAACTTGGTGTTGCGTGTAGTGAAAGTTATTGAATTGTTTTGAAGAAATAACACACTATAAAATCTTGGGGTGTTACAATTTACTTTCACATGAATTTAGCTATGATACACCGATGTTATCATTAAACACATTATAAGAAAACATTGTGTAAAATTATAGTCAAGAGGGTTTAATGGAAAACATGAATCCCAGGAAAACATTTTTCCTAAAAACATAACTTTTTAACCTAAATGGAATAATCTTTCATTAAATCAAATGATCATTTGATATGATATTTAAATAAATGTTTCCTCAAGGATAATTAAAAAGACCCCAACCCTATTTTCCTAAAGCTAGGGTGTTATTTCATAAGATTGGAATATGAATAAAAAAGGCAGATGCCAAAAGAAAAAATAGTTTACTATACTTTTAAAATAAGAGAGATATGTATATATATATATACGAGTTCAAAATTAAAACATGAAATGTAATAAAATATAGAAAATCCTTTGTAAAATCAACAACTCCAAGATTATCCCTAAAATTCATTCATAATATACTTCTTCACATCTTGGTAATATAAAAGGGAAGAAAGTTATGATCATAGATGCTTAGTATAGGTAAGCATTACAATGTAAGAATAAATAATATAGAATGATGAATATATAAAATTACAAATTGCATTAAAACATAATCTTGGACATAATATGGTAGGAATAAATGATGATTAAATAATTCTATAATAAAACCAAGCCACGATATTATACTAGTCAAAAAAACACCATGGATTGTCAATTACAAGTTTCATAATGAGGTAATGCATAATACTGAACTTTTGAACTATATCATCAATATATCAAGAAATAAAAATGTAAATTAATATGTCCTCAGCCCCAACTATATCTAAAACTGGGAAAATCCTCAAGAAGACAACTAAAAATGATTAGGGCCTTGGCCAAAACCTTATCTGAAAATAGGAAAGGTCTCGACCAAACCCATATCAATTTTGTCTCATGGTACCTAAAAATTAATTGAGGGTATATATATGTCCCCACACATAACTTAATAAGTCCATTTAATTCTTTATATGATTGGGGTAATTCATAAACATGATATAAAAATTAAATGTGAATAATTTTCCCCAATATGTAGACATAATCACTAACTATTCTGAGTAATAAGGTGAATGGTATAAAAATAGCACATCAACAGTCCAAATGATCATAAACCATTTAATAAAATATAGTGGGTGTTATCCAAAAATATTAATCCCAATTAAATATAATAATCAACCCGAGTGCTGAAATAAATGAAAATACTCTTTTAAAATCCTCATATAATTTTTTAGAAAAATAACATTTTACTTTGAAAAGTTGTGTTATTTTGGAAATATAATTGTATATTACCAAAAGATAAATAATATATTTTTTTAATAACAAAATATTTTTTTATAAAAATAATTGTGTCTTAAAATATATTATAAAGTTTACTTGAAAATATGTAAGAATTCAAGATGTTCCATTTATTTTGGTTTCAAAATAGGGATGAATTTTTTAAAGATCTTTTTAAAACCTGAAACACCCCATAAATGGAAGAAAAATTATTATTGGTAACCTTTTTTATAAAATTCACACATAATTTTTAAGGAGTAAATAAGAATAATTAAGAATTTGATTTAGCTAAGTTGAGAATTAGAGTAATCGAAAAAACTGGAGGTTTGGTAGAAACCCTTACCTTATGTCGAAATGAGTTATAAACATGAACATAAAGTCCTAGATAATTAAAATTAAATTAATTAAATAAATAAATTAATTTATTAATTACCATATATAAATTAATTTTATTTATAATTTTTTTACGTTCATTTATGGACTTTTTGATGAGTTATAAGATACAATTTTATCGCTAGGAAGTGTCTATTTCCTTGGTTTTCATGATAGGAATACTCATATATGAGTATGGATGTTCATGTAGAATGGGTATAATTTGTCAAAATTAAATGTATATGATATTAATTAACATATTGAATATTAAATAGTTATATAATTCATTTAATTATATTTCAAGAAGATGACTTATTAGATAAAACATTACTCATGATCGTTTAGATTAGTACATTTGTATTTCGATCATCTCCAACAAGTCTTGTCGTATGGAGTACTATTATTTACATATACTATTTAAATAACATTAAATTGGTTATAATAAATATATAATATTTTTTTCATCCATTAAAATGGATGCATGACCATCCTTGAAGAAAAAATCTAAGAACCAATGTTCGTTGTTCAAGAAGGTTGTAAATCGGATTCTCCCGGACGATGATTTCATTTTTATAAAAAATTGAGAGAGTAAGGGGATTGATAATGGTTATTCCATTAAAATGATATAATTCCATTATATAGATGATATTGGAGATATCATGATCATTAGGATAGAGTATATTTGGAGAAGATAAGAAAATAGAGTAAATAGAAAATGAAATAAAGAAGAAGATGGTTTACATCTTGAATTGACTAAATTGAGAACATCCTTAGGGATATGTGTTTTTGAATATTGGAAAAACCAAGAGATCATGTACATGGTGAGTGACTAGGGAAGATGATTTGGGAAGAATGTTGATAAGAAACTATACTTACAATAGTGAAGATAAGAGGGGTGAGGGGTGGTTTTTATAGTGGTGGAGAGGGGTGATTTCTCATTATTCCATTCCTTATTTTATTATTTTTCATAGGAAAAACAATAGTATTAATTATTGTGAATAAATACAATAATAAGTGAATTTTAATTATATTAAATGGTTCTAACATCAGCCATGAATTAACAGATAGTTTATTTAGCTTAAAATGTATTTATAGCGTAAATTATTTTATTTTACTATTCTCTAAAAATTCACGTATTTTGGGAAAATCCCAAGAAATAACCATAACCATTTTTTAACATATAGATTTCATAAAAGGAATCCATTAAGTTAATAAAAATTCTAAATATGTGATATTTTATCATAAGACAACTACATATTGATTTAAAAATCCATTTTATAAAAATGAATTTAATTTTAAATAATTTATTAATTTTAAAATTGTAATTAAATATTTACGACTTATGAAAATACCTATACTTAAAAATTATTTTTTTAAAAGTATTCACATTCATTTACAATGAAATATTTATATTGTAACATCCCAGGTAAATAATGAATAATTTTTTTTCATATTTATTAATATTTACGAATTAAATATTAATTTTACTTTAAAGGGGTTGCTATGTTCTATAGCGTACCCGATACACAACAAAGAGTTTCTTTGAAATCTTACGTTGCACACAAGTAATAAAATAATATTATTTTAAATGGTAGTTAACACATAGCCGTTTTATTGGCGGGAATGGATAGAAATAACTAAAATATTATTATATATGTTTTTTAAATGTTTTTACTTTTATCTAATAAAAGATAAAGGCTTCAAATACGGAAAGAATTCAATTTTAGACGTATATGACCTAGTTTTCACTAAAGGTTCACTTATTGCCTTTGGATGGCGAACCCTCATTAAATATAGTTTTGTTCACTATTATACATTATATTGGACCAAATAAATCTCTTCTTTAGAATCAGGACATCAAAATTTACTTTGTGTAAATTTTTGGTATTTTTCCGATAAAGTTCATTTTTTTAATGAATTGTCTAAAATGTTGTATTTTAATTCAAAACCTCTTTTTAATATTATTTATTTATATGATTAGATTATCTTTTTAATTTGTTTTAAATTGAAATTAGAATATATTTTTACCATTAAATCCAATAGTGGTCGTTAGAATTAATTTCACTTTGAAATCAGACTTAAACTTGTGTCAATCTTTTGATACTTATTGTTTCATAAAAACATGCTATTTTCCCTGACAGCGGGAATTAATTATTAAATTAATTAATTCAACTTATATGTTTTGAATTTTTTAAAATTTACTTCATTTTTGAATTCAAAATATCAAATATAGCTTCGGGTGAAGTTTTGGTATTTTTCTGAAAAACTTCAATTTTTGATGAATAGTGAAACCACTAAGTGGTACTTATAAAAACTGATTTTTCGTTTAAATGAAATTTTACCACCTCTGTTTTCTGAATTTCAAAAATCTGACATACATGGTTGTCATTAAGAAGTAAAATGTGGTTCAATGGGATTAAAATAATTTTTTGGTGAATAGTAACTTATTAAGTTTTTAATCACGATTAGAGGTAATTAGTGTAATTTAAGGTAAAAATAATGTTGTAATAATATGAAATGAACTTTACACATGTCCCAACATCATTGGATGTGTCATGGACAATCAATAAAATCCATGGGTCAACTTGGGGACCCCATGAAGCCACTATTTTTTGGAAAATGACATTAATAACTTTTTATTTAAAGTTAAAATTAAAATGTCACAAACATGAGTTGTTTTACTAAAAAAATTTTTACATGGGGTTATACAAATCATATTTTAACTATAAATATTCATTGGAAAGGCAAAAAGATTTCCTACATCATAGTATTTTTTTTATAATTTTTATACATTAAATAAATTAAATTATTTATGACACCATGATGATGAAGCGATTACCTCATTATTTAACGATTTAAATTAAATGGAAAGATAATGTAAAATATAAGACCTACACATGTAAAAAACCCATTGGATGGGTGGATTTATAACCCTTAACACCTTATCCTCGAAACACATCAATTTGGGACCATTAAAATCCGAAACTCATTCTAAAATAAAGTAACATTTCTTACTTTCCAAGAGTGCCCCTCCCCTCCTCTTATAAAAGGCCCCCACCTCTACCTCCTTACCCACACTTCCAAAGCCTTTGGCTCGGCCAAAACCTACCCATTTTGTCTCTCCATATCCCTATATTACTCCTTGAATCCTCACTTTGGGCAGAAGTCTTACCAAGGAAGCCTTTGAGCTCAAACCAAAGGGAGTTACCCGATTTTAAGGTAATGTCTTCACTTGAGTCCTTTTGTTTTATTTTTCTTCTCCAACCCCCTAAACTCTTTTTATTCATTTATTTTGTAACAACACCAGTATCTTCCATATACTAGGATGTTTTTATAATAAGTATTCGAGCTACACTTACACACACCTACATCTAATGGTTAAATAACATACTGTTTCTGTGGATGGCGAATTTCTGCCTCACGAAACGATGATTGTTCAACACTCATATAACACCTTTAAAGGTGTCCATTAATATGTCACTATATTTATATATGATATATAATATGTTTATGTTTTTCTTAAGATTCTGTATTTTTTATTTATGTCATACCTTTATGGATTCCATTATGGGTATACACTATATCTTCATTTTAGGAAGTGCGGACTACCACCCCCTCAAAGTGATTTGATTCGTTAATGCCATACGTGGGACGTATAAAGGATGGATTTAATGATATTATATATGATATTATACTGGAATTATAATATACCTTTTTATCATTATTATTTCACTCCATTAAAGTATGAGATAGAAATGAAAGTAGCGTTCATGCGTACGTACGACTTACCGTCTCCATGAACGGTGCATTTCATTTCATATCCTCAAATGTAATGTACTATTATAAGTACATATATATAATGGATATATATGATTTATGTTACATCTAAATTATTAATATAATTCTGGAATTAAAATATACATACCTCTCATTTAGTTTTAATTCCATTAATATGACATAGAAATGAAAGTAGCGTTCATGCGTACGTATGACTTACCGTCTCCATGAACGGTGCATTTCATTTCTTACCTATAAATGATTATGTGATATTATAAATACATATATATTCTAGATATATATGATATATATGATATCCAAATCAGGAATGTCATTTTGGATATAAAGAACCTTTAACCACACGAACAACATGTAATTGTAAGAAGTCCACTTTCGACATAAGAACCAAATATCGACAAAACAAACATTATTAACTTAAATGATTAAATAATGTTTATTACATGATAATAAGTGATATAAAAGTAATAATGAACTTGAAGAAGGTTCTTAATCAAGTATAAATTAACTCAAGTTTATTATTCAGGACATTAAAGAACGACCGAGTCAAGTCGGACCCGAGGTAAGGGACTTCGTCTCAATATCCTTTCATTGAGGAATATTTCATTTTATAAACAACTTTATTTTATACAGTGTATAAACCCCTTTGACTTTTACTTTTATACAAAAGGAATCTTTTTCTACGAAGCATTTTACTAAACGACAAAAAGGAATGTTTCTTTTAACGTACGCAGTGACAATGACCTTTTCCGCCGCCACGAGTGTTATTTGGTGTTTGGCTTCCTGAACAAGCCGTAATGTTTTTTTAAAATGAAATAAATACCATATACTCTTTTATGTATTTTGGTATTGAAAATGGTTTTTATAATGGATTTGTTATGTCAATATATTTAAGTGATATATTGTGATCAAAGTGTGGAAATGTTTTCTTTCCATTATATTTGTTTTATGTCTTATGATTTTTATAATGGTACTTGGACATTTGATGGGTGGTTACGTGATAAACCATATGACGGGTGGTGCCGTGAATACCAGGATGGGTGGTTACGTTATAACCTCCAATGCATTGGGTATGGAAGTTAGCCATATGACTATTCCATTAAGTATGTATCGAAGTTGTCCGTATGGCTATTCCATTAAGTGATATGTGTGGAAGTCGACCATATGGTAATTACACTTAAGTATGTTTATGTTCCAAGTTACCTTTATATGTTATGTGTTCTTTATATGGGTTTTATGGTAATTTTTTGGTTACAAAAGGGTAAGTAATGATATTTTATTCAGTGAAGAGTTTTTACTACTTCATGGAGGTGAAGGTATTACTTCGATAAAGTATACATAGTTTACTTGATGTTTGAAAAACTAACAGTTTTCATTCTTTGTGTATCCCTTACTGAGCTTTTTATGCTCACCCCAAGTTTTTTTTGAAATGTTTTTCACTGGAATTAATATATAATAGGGTCTAGGATGGGATCAAGGGAAATTCAAGCTATATAAAACATGGAACTATACATGTTTATTTTTAAGAGTTTTTTATTCTATGGAAATTTAGTAGAAGTGTCTACTTTGTAATCTTTTGAAATGTAACAGTTATGTCCTAATTCTCTAAAACTCTAAACTTGAAAAGATCCTCAATATGAATTATTCATTTAATTCAATATTAAGTAATGTTTAAGGCCGGGGCCTTATAGTTGGTATCAGAGGTCAGTTTAGACAACTTTAGGAGTTAGAAAAGTGTAAAATTATAAGTTGATTTATGGTACGATTGAAATGATATAGCATTTAAAGATTACCATGTTGATTCGCCTAAGATATTTCTATGTTCAGAATGGTTTTCCACAGAGGAAACAAAGCAGCTATGTTGGGACGACATCAGGAGGAAGACAACCTTCCAAATCAGCAACCTGAGATGGTCGGAATCGGAACTGAACAGTTTGTTGCAGTGATGGCACAGTTGACTCAGGCTATAAATGGTGGTGGTATCCATGCATGAGATCAACCAGATCAATCGCACAGGAACATGTCAGTGGTGGAACATTTCATGAGGCAACATCCCCCATCATTCAGAGGATCATCTGACCCTGTCAAAGCTGAAGGGTGGATTAAAGCACTGGAGAATATTTTTGATGTCATGGGGTGTTTAGAACATCAAAAGGTTAGTCTTGATGTTTACCGTTTTGAAGGTGAACCTGATCAGTGGTGGTCGAGGGTGAAAAATATCAGGGATAACGATGAGATTGATGATCTTAACTGGGACGAATTCAAAGGTATTTTTCTTGAGAAATATTTTCCTAAGGTGGTTCGTCTTAGGATGGAAAAACAGTTCCTAGAATTGAGGCAGGAGGATGACTTAGTCGCTGCTTATGAAGCAATGATCACTCGATTGGCAAGGTATGCTCCAAACTTCATACGAGATCTTGATAGTAAAATAAACCGTTTTTACTCAGGGTTAAAGCCAAAGTATCGAAGGGATTTAGATTCTCGTGAGTTCAAAAGTTATGAAAAACTTGTTCGATGTGCGGAGAAGGTGGAAATGGAGTTTGCCGATGATCAGGTGTTCTATGAAAAACAACAGAATAAGAGGTCCAGTTGGCAGGCAAAGGGGAAGAATTCATCAAATAAGCAAGGAGGTAAGAAAAAAAAATATCCATCTTGTGAGAGGTGTGGTAAAATGCATCCTGGAGAATGTTTATCCAAGTCTAGTAAGTGCTTTCAGTGTGGTAAGTCTGGTCATATTGCTCGTAACTGTAAGGAAGATGATCAAGCAGGCAATGAAAAGCCAACGGTAAGATGTTTTAAGTGTAATGAAATGGGTCATTATGCAAATGAGTGTCTAACGAAGAACTCAACTGGGGAAAAGCAGCCAGACTACAAGCATAAAGGGGTGGTGAAATCCTTTGAAACAACTTCAGCAGATGTTGGGCCATCGAATGAAGTAGTATCAGGTACACTATTTGTTTGTTCATATTATGCCAATGTGTTGTTTGATTCAGGGTCTACACACTCTTTCATTTATGAGAAGTTTTCTAGTAAATTGGAAATTCCATCTCAAGATATGAATCCTGAACTTATGGTAAAAACACCCAGAGGGAATGTTGAGACAAAAAGGAATTATAAGAACCTTCTTATCCTTGTGTGTGGAAAGAATCTACCAGAAAACCTTATTGTTTTGCCTCTAGTAGAGTTTGATGTTATTTTGGGCATGGATTGGCTTTCTGTTTATCATGCTAAGATTGACTGCAGAGCTAAAATGGTTTCTTTTTAGAAAGATTTTCAGTTTGTGTACGAGAATGAACCCTTTCTTTTGATAACATATCAGAAAGTTGAGAAACTAGTAAAAGATGGAAATGAATGTTACCTTGAACATATTGTTGAAAATAAAGGAACTATTCAGATTAATGATGTGCCAGTGGTAAATGAGTATCTTGATGTTTTTCCTGATGAGTTTCCTGGTATTATTCATGATCGGGAAGTTGAATTTACTGTTGAATTAGTTCCTGATTCTAAGCCAATTTCAAAACCCCCTTATCGAATGGCTCAAGTTGAACTTTTAGAGTTAAAGAAAAAATTGCAGGAGTTATTAGATAAAGGTTTCATTCAACCTAGCACATCACCATGGGGTGCTCCTGTCTTGTTTGTTAAAAAGAAAGATGTATCAATGAGACTTTGCATTGATTATAGAGCCTTGAATAATATTACTGTTAAGAACAAGTATCCTTTGCCTAATATAGATTATTTGTTTGATCAGCTCCAGGGAGCTCAGTATTTTTCAAAGGTTGACTTGAGGTCAGGGTACCATCAGTTGAAAGTAAAAGAAGTAGACGTTCCGAAGACTGTGTTCCATACTAGATATGGCCATTATGAATTTTTAGTTATGCCTTTTGGGTTAACCAATGCACCTGCTGTATTCATGGACCTTATGAATAAAATTTTCCATGAGTTCTTGGATAAGTTTGTGGTTGTTTTCATTGATGATATTTTGGTGTTTTCTAAAAGTAAATAGGAGCATGAAAGTAATTTAAGGGTTATCTTGCAAACCTTAAAAGAAAAGAAACTATATGGAAAATTCATCAAGTGTGAGTTTTGGTTACAAAAAATTTCTTTCCTGGGTCACATTGTTTCAAAAGATGGCATAACTATTGATCCTGCTAAAACAAAAGTTGTTGAAGAATGGCCAAGACCCACAAATGTAACCGAGATCCGTAGTTTTCTTGGTTTGGTAGGTTACTACCGAAGGTTTGTTGAAAATTTTTCATGGTTATCTAGTCCAATGACTATGCTAACTCGTAAGGGTGTTAAGTTCATCTGGGCAAAAGAATGTGATGATTGTTTTCAGGATTTGAAAAGAAGATTGGTGAATGCTCTAGTTTTGGAACTTCCTTCCAGGAATGGTGAGTTTGTTATATACAGTGATGCTTCGTTGAAGGGACTTGGCTGTGTCCTTATGCAGAATGATCAGGTAATTGCTTATGCTTCACGTCAATTGAAAACTCATGAGCCAAATTACCCTACACATGATTTGGAATTAGCTGCTGTTGTTTTTTGCTTTAAAAATTTGGAGGCATAATTTGTATGGAGTAAAGTTTTAAATATATACTAATCACAAAAGTTTAAAGTATATATTCACTCAGAAATAATTGAACAAGAGACAGAGGAGATGGCTGGAATTAATCAAGGATTATGAATGTACAATTCATTACCATCCGGGAAAAGCAAATAAAGTGGCTGATGCTTTGAGTCGAAAAATTAATGCTTCATTAACAATGTTGCGTTTGGAACGAGATCCTTTGGTTTTTGATTTGATGAACTTTGGCATGGAAGTTTTTTGTGTAAGAAGTCCTTCTATTTTGTTTCAGGTATCAGTGACATCTTCCCTATCAGACAGAATCAAGCAAGTACAGAAGCAAGACAGTGAGTTATAGAAAAAGGTAGAGCTGGTTCAGAAGGGTAAGTTTCCTGAATTCAACATTGATAATGATTGTGTTTTGAGGTTTGGGAAGAGATTATGTGTGCCTTGTGATTCATAGTTGAAGAATGAGTTGTTATGTGAGACTCATAGTTCCCTATTTTCAGTTCATCCTGGCAGTACTAAGATGTATAGAGATCTGCGGGATAATTACTGGTGGGATGGAATGAAAAGGGATATTGCTGATTTTGCTGTGAAGTGTTTGACTTGTCAGCAGGTTAAAGCAGAGTGGCAGTTACCAAAAGGGATGCTTCAGCCTTTACCAGTGCCAGAGTGGAAATGGGAAAATATATCCATGGATTTTGTCATGGGATTACCGAAGAAATCTAGAGGTAATAATGTAATCTGGGTTATTGTTGATCGCTTGACTAAATCTGCTCATTTCCTTGCTATACGAGATACTATTTCCCTAGATCAACTTTCCCGTTTGTATCTTAAAGAGATAGTCAGGTTACATGGAGTTCCTATCTCCATTGTGTCCGATCGTGATCCCAGGTTTACTTCTAACTTTTGGAAAGGCCTTCAGAAGTCGTTGGGTACTGAATTAAATTTTAGTACAGCTTTTCATCCGCAATCAGATGGGCAGTCAGAACGAACAATTCAGACATTGGAGGATATGCTATGAGCTTGTTCGATGGATTATCAGGGAAGTTAGGACCAACATCTTTCTTTGTTTGAGTTTTCTTATAATAACAGTTTTCATTCCAGTATACAGATGGCACCATTTGAGGCATTATATGGGAAGTGGTGTCGAACTCCAGCATTTTGGGATGAAGTGGGTGAAAGGAAGCTGATGGGACCGGAATTGGTAGAAGAGATGGCAGAAAAATTTCAGTTGATTCAGAAACACATGAGAACAGCTCAGAGTAGGCAGAAGAGTTATGCGGATAACTGGAGGAAGGATCTATCTTTCGAGGTAGGTGATCATGTTTTTCTCAAGGTTTCTCCATGGAAAAGTGTGATGAGATTTGGAAATAAAGGAAAGCTGAGTCCAAGGTTCATTGGACCATATGAAATTCTGGAGAAAGTTGGATCAGTTGCTTACCGAGTGGCTTTACCTCCGAGTTTATCTCAGGTACACAATGTTTTTCATGTTTCGATGTTGAGGAAGTATATGCCATATCCATCTCATGTTTTGAGTCCAGAGGTAGTTCAGCTGGAAGAGAACCTATCTTATGAAGAACAACCAGTCCAGATTCTTGACCGAAGAGAGCAAGTGTTGCGAAATAAGGTAATTCACCAGGTAAAGGTTTTTTGAAAAAACCATATGGTTGAAGAGGCAACGTGGGAATCTGAAAATGCTATGAGGGATAAATACACCCACTTATTTTGATAAGTGAATAAAATTGTGAGGACGCAATTCCCAAAAGGGGGGAAGGATGTAACATCCCAGGTAAATAATGAATAAAACATTTTCATATTTATTAATATTTACGAATTAAATATTAATTTTACTTTAAAGGGGTTTCTATGTTCTATAGCGTACCCGATACGCAACAAAGAGTTTCTTTGAAATCTTACGTTGCACACAAGTAATAAAATAATATTATTTTAAATGGTAGTTAACACATAGCCGTTGTATTGGCGATAATGGATAGAAATAACTAAAATATGATTATATATGTTTTTTAAATGTTTTTACTTTTATCTACTAAAAGATAAAGGCTTAAAATACGGAAAGAATTCAATTTTAGGCGTATATGCCCTAGTTTTCACTAAAGGGTCACTTATCGCCTTTTGATGGCGAACCGTCATTAAATATAGTTTTGTTCACTCTTATAAATTCTATTGGACCAAATAAAACTCTTATTTAGAATCGGGACATCAAAATTTACTTTGTGTAAATTTTTGGTATTTTTCTGATAAAGTTCATTTTTTTAATGAATAGTGTAAAATGTTGTATTTTAATTCAAAACCTCTTTTTAATATAATTTATTTATATGATTAGATTATCTTTTGAATTGGTTTTAAAGTGAAATTAGAATATATTTTTACCATTAAATAAAATAGTGGTCATTGGAATTAATTTCACTTTGAAATCGGACTTAAACTAATGTCAATCTTTTGATACTTATTGTTTCATAAAAACACGCTATTTGCTCTGACAGTGGGAATTAATTATTAAATTAATTAATGAAACTTATATGTTTTGAATTTTGTAAAATGGACTTCATTTTTTAATTTGGAATATCAAATATACATTAGGGTGAAGTTTTGGTATTTTTCTGAAAAACTTCAATTTTTGATGAATAGTGAAACCACTAAGTGGTACTTATAAAAACTGATTTTTCGTTTAAATAAAATTTTACCACCTCTGTGTTCTGAATTTCAAAAATACGACATACAAGGTTGTAATTAAGAAGTAAAATGTGGTTCAATGGGATTAAAATAATTTTTTGGTGAATAGTAACTTATTAAGTTTTTAATCGCGATTAGAGGTAATTAGTGTAATTTAAGGTAAAAATAATGTTGTAATAATATGAAATGAACTTGAAACATGTCATAATATAATTGGATGTGTCATGGCCGACCAAGAAAATCCATGGGTCAACTTGGGGACTCCATGAAGCCACTTTGGTTGGAAAATGACATTAATAACTTTTTATTTAAAGTTAAAATAAAAATGTCACAAACATGAGTTGTTTTACTAAAACAATTTTTACATGGGGTTATACAAATCCGAGTTTTGACTATAAATATTCATTGGAAAGGTAAAAATATTTCCTACATCATATTATTTTTTTTTATAATTTTATACCTTAAATAAATTAAATTATTTATGACACCATGATGATGCAACGATTACCTCATTATTTAACGATTTAAATAAAATAGAAAGATAATGTAAAATCTAAGACCTACACATGTCAAAAACCTATTGGATGGGTGTATTTCAAACCCTTATCACCTTATCCTCGAAACAAATCAATGTGGGACCATTAAAATCCGAAACTCATTCTACAATAAAGTAACATTTCCTTACTTTCCAAGAGTGCCCCTCCTCTCCTCTTATAAAAGGCCCCCACCTCTACCACCTTACCCACACTTACAAAGCCTTTGGATTGGCCAACCACTTCCCATTTTGTCTCTACACATCCCTATCTTACTCCTTGAATCCTAACTTTGGGCAGAAGTCTTCCCAAGTAAGCCTTTGAGCTCAAACCAAAGGGAGTTACCCGATTTTAAGGTAATGTCTTCACTTGAGTCCTTTTGTTTTATTTTTCTTCTCCAACCCCCTAAACTCTTTTTATTCATTTCTTTTGTAACAACAACAGTATATTCCATATACTAGGATGTTTTTATAAGAAGGATTCGAGCTACACTTACACACACCTACATCTAATGGTTAAAGAACATACTATTTCTGTGGATGACGAATTTCTGCCTCACGAAACGATGATTGTTCAACACTCATATAACACCTTTAAAGGTGGAAATTAAGATGTTACTATATTTATATATGATATATAATATGTTTATGTTTTCCTTAAGCTTCTTTATTTTTTATTTATGGCATACCTTTATGGCTTCCATTATGGGTATACACGATATCTTCATTTTAGGAAGTGCGGACTACCGCCCCTCAAAGTGATTTGATTCATTAATGCCATACGTGGGATGTATAAAGGATGGATTTAATGATATTATATATTATATTATACTGGAATTATAATATACATTTTTATCATTATGATTTCACACCATTAAAGTATTAGATATAAATGAAAGTAGCGTTCATGCGTACGTATGGCTTACCGTCTCCATGAACGGTGCATTTCATTTCTTATCCTCAAATGTAATGTACTATTATAAGTACATATATATAATGTATATATATGATGTATGTTACATCTAAATTATTAATATAATTCTGGAATTAAAATATACATACCTCTCATTTAGTTTTAATTCCATTAATATGACATAGAAATGAAAGTAGCGTTCATGCGTACGTACGGTTTACCGTCTTCATGAACGGTGCATTTAATTTCTTACCTCTAAATGATTATGTGATATTATAAATACATGTATATGCTAGATATATATGATATATATGATATCCAAATCAGTAATGTCATTTTTGATATAAAGAACCTTTGACCACACGAACAACATGTAATTGTAAGAAGTCCACTTTCGACTTAAGAACCAAATATCGACAAAACAAGCATTATAAACTTAAATGATTACATAATGTTTATTACATGATAATAAGTGATATAAAAGTAATAATGAACTTGAAGAAGGTTCTTAATCAAGTAGAAATTAACTCAAGTTTATTATTCAGGACATTAAAGAACGATCGAGTCAAGTCAGACGCGAGGTAAGGGACTTCGTCTCAATATCCTTTCATTGAGGCATATTTCATTTTATACACAACTTTCTTTTATACGGTGTATAAACCCCTTTGACTTTTACTTTTATACAAAAGGAATATTTTTCTATGAAGCATTTTACTAAACGACAAAAAGGAATGTTTCTTTTAACATACGCGGTGACAACGACCTTTTCCGCCGCTGCGAGTATTATTTGGTCTTTGGCTTCCTGAACAAGCCGTAATGTTTTTTTTTAAAATGAAATAAATACCATATACTCTTTTATGTATTTTGGTATTGAAAATGGTTTTTGTAATGTATTTGTTATGTCAATATATTTAAGTGATATATTGTGATCAAAGCGTGGAAATGTTTTCTATCCATTATATTTGTTTTATGTCTTATGATTTTTATAATGGTACATAGACATTTGATGGGTGGTTACGTGAAAAACCATATGACGGGTGGTGCCGTGAATACCAGGACGGGTGGTTACGTTATAACCTCCAATGCATTGGGTATGGAAGTTAGCCGTATGGCTATTCCATTAAGTATGTATGGAAGTTGGCCGTATGGCTATTCCATTAAGTGATATGTGTGGAAGTCGACCGTATGGTAATTCCACTTAAGTATGTTTATGTCCCAAGTTACCTTTATATGTTATGTGTTCTTTATATGAGTTTTATGGTAATCCTTTGGTTACAAAAGGGTAAGTAATGATATTTTATTCATTGAAGAGTTTTTACTACTTCATGAAGGTGAAGGTATTACTTCGATAAATTATACATGGTTTACTTGATGTTTGAAAACCTAACAGTTTTCATTCTTTGTGTATCCCTTACTGAGCTTTTTATGCTCACCCCAAGTTTTTTTTTGAAATGTTTTTCACAGGACTTAATGTGGAATAGGGTCAAGGATGGGATCAAGGGAAAGTCATGCTATATAAAACATGGAACTAGAAATGTTTATTTTTAAGAGTTTTTTATTCTATGGAAATTTAGTAGAAGTGTCTACTTTGTAATCTTTTGAGATGTAACAGTTATGTCCTAATTATCTAAAACTCTAAACCTGAAAAGATCCTCAATGTGAATTATTCATTTAATTCAATATTAATTAATGTTTAAGGCCGGGGCCTTATATATATCATTCATTCACTTATCAGATGCCTAAATTTTATTTATACATTCATGGGTGAGGTTACTGTTCATTACGGTGATTTTCTATTCATAAGATTCATATTACTATTTCTAAGGGAATGTTACTATTTCATTGGTATTAATTTCTTAACTACTAGAAATACCTATTATTTCATTTCATATTCATTTATAAAGATTTTATTGTGTTCTCTATGTATTTTTACATGAATCATTCTATATAAAAGAAAAATAATAAGATAAATTTTCATGATAGAATTTTGGGTCGTTACATTCCCACCTCCTATAGAAAATTTCATCGTCAAAATTTTCAAAATGTTTCCTCAAAAAAGTATTTGGGTAGATCTTCATCAAAACCTCATGCTACCATGTCATATATTCAATTTTATGATTTTTTTCAATGTCCCATTACCATCCGAGACATGTGATTCCTTAACACCTCCTCTTTATTTTCCAAAATCCAGATAAGCTCCTCACTACATTATAAGACAGGTTCTAATTTTATTCCATCATATGTGAGAACAAGTGTTGGCTCTGTCATGTACATTATAAATAGCGAGACGTGTAAAACATTTTTTTACTTTATAAAGGTTAGGTGGTATCACCAAAGTTTAATATACAGCTTGAAATCTGTCCATAATTTCAAAAGGACTAATATACCTATGGTTCAATTCCCCTTTCTTTAAAATTCGTATAACACCCTTCCTTGCAGACACTTTACAAAAAAATGATCTCCTAAATAAATTTTTTAATCCATCTTTCCATTATATGCACAATTATTTTTCCTTCTTTAAGCTTCTTTTATATTTTATTGATTAAATATTACCGTTGATGTTTTTCCTACCACAATATCTAGTCCTACACACTTTATTTCATAAACGTCATCCAAACATGTCGGTGTATGACACCTCTTTTTGTATATTGATTCATATAGTTCCATTTTAATACTATAATGTATATTATTTACCAATGGTAAATACTAATCCCACAAACATTTAATATCATGTTAGCATGATCTCAACACATCTTATAATGTCTCAATCATCATTTCTGAATTCCCATCAGTTAGTGGGTGATAAGAAGTAATCAAATAAAGCTCAGTATCAAAATATTTCTATAGTGTATTATATAATTTTGATTTAAATCAATGATCATGACCAGACTCAATTGAGATAGGTTCTCCATGATGTCTTACAACTTCATTTATATAGATCTATGTGAGTCGTTACATTTGAAAATCAACCACTATAGTGAGGGAATGTGCATATCTGTTATGTTGATCAATAATTAACCATATTACATCATTCTTTCATGGAATTTTTGGTAATGTAGTGATAAAATCTGTAGTGATGTCATCTCATTTCCATTTAAGAATAGGAAGAGTTTGCAAGGATCCAAAAGGATGTCATATTTAGACCATAACCTATTGATAGACTAAACATCTTGATACATAATCATTAACATCCAAATTCATGTTATCCCACTAAAAATGCTCCTTCAAATATCTATACATATTAGGGCTACCAAGTTTTATAATGATTTTTGAACTGTGGTCATCATCCAACAAATCCCTTTTTTGCTCGGGTATACAAGGAATGTAAATCCACTTATCAAAATTCAAAATTACATCCTCATACATAAATTCATCAATATTCCCCTCATTCAAAACATTAATTAGATTTTAAGGATTCTCATCATTGAACTAAGAAGTTTTAATATTTTCTGATAAATATGGTTGGGAAACCCATTGAAAATGTAATGACGATTATCCATCTTTTTAATTCCCATATCATTTTTTTCTCGATTCATGTACATGAGATACATGGAAGTCCTTAATATTTTTATAAATATGTGATCCTACTTTCTCAATGCATTTACTACCTTATTTTCATTTCACAGGTGATAGTGTGTTGATCAATCATAATCCTTGAGTAGCATAACTCATCACCTTTTCCACATTTTGAGTTATTTCTACTAGATGATTTATTTCAAGATCTTTCGATCCATATATAACACACATAATTTTCCATATAGATGGTTCCTCCATATCTTTAGAACAATGATTATAGTTTCTAACTCAAGAACATTATTCGGATAGTTCTGTTCATGAATTTTAAACTTCCACGATTCATACATATTAAATCTATCATTCTACATAAGGACACAACTATGTCCTTTCATTGATGCATCACTATAAATCAAAAATCCACCATTTCCATATGGTAGAGTCATGATTGGATAATTCAATAATCACATATTCAATTCTTCAAAAAATTATACACATTATTTTTTCTATAGGACCAAAACCCCTTTACATGTAATATTGGTTAATGAGTTACCTAATCGATGGAATTTCTGAATGAAAAACCGATAATAACATGCTAAACCAATAAAACTACATACCTTAGTTATGTTATTTGTATTGGGTTATTCCTGAACAAACAATTTCTACATGGGAGAAACTAAGATTCTTTACATAGAGTCAATATAGTCTATAAAATAAACTGTTTTAAGCCATAATTCATAGTCTCTAAATATCTCATATAACTCGTTTCTTATAAGTGTTTGAAAATAATGTGCAGGTTATTCTCATTATCATTGTATCTTTTCAGGTATACCAATATATCTTCCATAAATACCACAAAAAATTCATTAATATATTCCTTAAAAACAATATTTAGTAGATCTATAAATTCATAAGGGGTGTTAGTAAGTCCAAACGATGTTATTGTAAACTAGGAATGCGCATACCTAGTTCAAAATGTTGTCTTTGGAATATCTTCATTCCCCACACGAAACTATTGATTTCCATATCAAAGTTCAATAAAAAAAATATATGGGGATTCATGATGTTGATCAAAGAAATATTCAATCCATAGAAGATGATACATGTTATTTATTGTAATAGCATCTATTTCCCTATATTTAATTCATGTACTCATCGTTTAATATCTATTCTTTACAAAAAGAACTGAAGATCCCCATTGAGAATCACTAGGAAGAATAAACCCCCTACTACTCAACTCCTCTAGTTTTTTATTAAGATCCTCTAATTCCAATGTGGATATTCTATATGGAGTCTTCGATTTATGACTTTCCCTAGAAATAATATAAATAGAAAATTCAATTTTACACTCTGGAGGATGAACACATAAATACAATAGAAACACATAAATATATTATTTCACAATAGGTACAACCTCAATTTGAATCATAATTTCCTCATCTATAGATATTGAATTCTGATCATCCCCATGTATTTCATTCAATTAAGAAATTGGGGGTGGATCTTGATAAGAATTAGATGATGATTATTCTTCTCAAAAGATAAGGGATTCTATAGTACTATAAGAAATTGTAATTTACTGCTTCTTTAAATATATCTTTTCATCATAATTTGAAATCCATGTTATATCGAGTATTATATAAAAATAAATCATGGGTATAATGATAAATTTAGTAACTAATGTAGGTTTATGTGTTATAAACTGGACATATCGACACATCTATATTTCAATGATACTTCCCTGAGAATTTTTGACTGACAAATCTGATATTAAATATAAAGGGAAATGTATACTTTTCTTGGAATAATAAAAAATTATAAATGATTTTGATGATTTAGAATAAAATAAAGCATTTTATATGTTTGAGGAAATTATTAATGTACCATCCACCATATTATTTGGAATTTCAATATCAACTTTTTTGATCGCCTCAGCTTGGCTATTATCCCATGTCCTTTTTTGAGGCACGTTTAATTGACCCTTTGAAAAAAATATAGAATAGTTTCCAATATCATTATAAGTATAGCATTGAACATTGAAATATTCTTACCTTACCTTTAAATCACCAGCATTATGGCATTTTTAGAGATACATGTATCACACTCATGTTCCTTTTAGCCAGGTACCATGGTTTTTCCTACCACAAGAATTCCATGTTGGTAAATTACCCATTTTATTCTTCATTTTATCCATTGTATCTTTTGACACCCTATTATTCTCCTGATTTCCCTTAATGACATAATACATAGATGATTATTTATGTGTCTTGATAGCACATGCTACAATATCTTCATTTATTGAGAAAATTTGGAAAACTAGTTCCCTTTGGGGGAATAGTTTTAATTAATCAAAGAATCGACCAGTATAGCTCCTTGAATAATGTATATAGTCTGAATCATTCCTTAAAAATTATGTAATGTTTACTTCATACATTGAAACAATTTCATCCACTTTCTATCCAAGACTTCATAATTTATTCTCCATATCTTCTTGTTTTTCATGTGAAAAAAAATTATAAGAATATTTCATTAAAATCCTTTCATTCTTTTTACTATATTTTTTCCTTTGTGTTTTGAATTAATGGCCACCACTGATCCAAATCCACCATGGGATGGTAAACTACAATGATAACCTTCTCCCTTTTGTTAAATCTCGAATAGAAAAATATATTTTTCTAATGAATTTATACATTTCTCCACTACAAAATTGTTTTTAGTCCCATTGAATAATAGGGTATACTATCGCATATAGTGGTCTAGCATTTCTCCTCTATTTTGTGGATCTAGATGCTCTAGATGGTTAAGGTTATTTTTCAAAACCCAATTAATCTATTATAGTATAATTACATGTTTATAAAAAATAGTCACTTCTCAAATATTGATATCATTATATTTCATGGGAGGGTAATCCATACAAAGGATACTCGTGTCCATGCAGTTTCTATTCCTTTCATACGACACCATTTTAAATAATATCACACACTGAATTAGGTTATGATTCATAATGTATAATATCAAACTTGTAAAATATTTAACATAAATTTATATCTTATGCACGTATAATATCATAATCATATGAATTGTTTCATTGGGGACATATTTACAATTAATTCCTTCATAATGGTTCGTACTGAAAATGTGTATTATCCTATTTATATCCCAGGGGACAGTCAAACCAGGTACATAGTAAGGCTCGTTCTTAAGTACCTGGTAACCACGAGCCAAGATTTGAACACCTTGGGACTATTATTACACCTAGGTACTTCTTTTCAAGAACCACATAAACTTGTATTATCCATATAGGGATGTATTTCTAGCAAGATCCCCATAATATCTACCATACCAAAATTCTAGGATGTTTTTGTACACTTATCCTCCAAGTATATCATAAGAATTTTTTCCCTAATATAAATCTAGTTTCCAAGGATTCTACTAAACTTCCTCTAATACCAACAGTAATGTTCCTGACCCATATTTTCTAGAGATGGTATGTTATTTCATTACATTGGTATATAAACAAGGAAGATTCATCCCAAAGGACTGAATAATTTAGTACCTTTGGAAAACAAGATACATACATGAGTTTAATAGTAAACATGAAAAGTAATGAAATATATAAATTACATTGTAAAAATAAAAAACTTTTAGATAATCCCTCAAATTCAATCATAATATACATATTCACTTCTAAGAAAAATAACACAAAAGAAAGGGGTGAGATCAGATGCCCAGTAAGGGTATGTTTTACAACATAAGCATAATAATATGTCATGGTGAATAACTAAAAGTACAAATTACATTAAAACATATAATTGATCATAATATGGTAGGAAGAAAAGATTATTAATTAGTTCCATAATGAAACATAACAATTGTATTATAATATTCAAATTACCTCGTGGACTATCAATTACTATTTTTATAAGGAGTGAATGAAAATATGGGATATGTGAACCATATCGTCAAGGCCTCGACCAAGAAAAATTAATATGATTAGGTCCTTGGAAAAACCCATTTCTAAAAATTGGAATGCCCTAGGACATGGAAAAAAATTATTAGGGCCTCAACAAAAACCATATTTAAAATCGGAAAGGCCTTATCCAAGATAACTAAAAATAATTAGGGTCTCATCCAAACCCATTTCTGAAATTGGAAAGGCCACAAACAAGTCCATATATGTTTTTTCACATGAGACCAACTGATCCATTGAGGGGATATAGAAGGCCCAACTAGTCACTAACTAATTCATATTAATTCCTTATATTACTGTTGGTAACCTTTGACGACATATACATATGAATTTGGAATAACATTCCCCAATCTGTAGACATAATCCCTAAAAATTATGAGAAATAAGGTAAATGATATCAAAAAATAAAATCCAATATTTAACTGATCAGAAACCATTTAATAAAATATTGCTGATGAAATCATAAATTATTTATCCCAATTAATCATATGAATCAATATGGGTGTTATAATAAATGAAAATAATTTTATAAAATCATTGATTATTTTTTGATAGAAATACTCATATAATTTCAATATAATATTAATTTTAAAAAATAATTTTATAAAACAAGAAGTGATATAATGTAGTGTTTTTTTAAAAATTGAGTTATTTTTTAATAATAATGGTGGATTAGAAAAAAATTTATACTGTACATGAATGTTTGTAATAATTTGAGAAGTTCGCTTGAATTTAGATTGATTATCGAGAAGGATTATTGAAATTTCCTTTTAAAACATGGTAATTTCCATAATTGAATGGATTATTATTATTGGTACAAATATATATAAATAAAATCTAATTTATGTGGATAGAATAAGAATTTTTAATAATTTGATGGAGGTATGTAGAAAATAAATGTAGCCCGAAGAAAAATGGAGGTTCGGGTTTAAACTCATACCTTACATTTATATAGAATAATTTTATTCAGCTCAATTATATCCTTTTTCATGAGTTATTATATACAAGTGTATCACCTCAGAGAATTAATTTCTTAGGTTTTCACAATCGGTATACTTGTATATGAGTATATAAGTCCATGTGGAATGTGTATAATTCTCCATACATGAATTTATATGATATTAATTAAAATAAATAAGATTAAATGTTTATATAATCTAATCGATTATATGGTATGAAGATGAGTGGTTACATAATAAAGTAGTGACAATTATTTAGATTATTACAGTGGTATTTTGATCATCTCAGTGTAGTTTTGTTTTATGAATTAGTATAATGTATATATACTAGATCTAAAACATTAAATATGTGATAATACATATAAAATAATGCGGTTAAATCATGAAAATAGTATCATGAAAAACCTTTAAGTAGAATTGATGAATTAAGGTTTATCATCCATGAAGGTTATAAATCATCACCACGCAAATGATGAATTCATTTTTAAAATAATAGATGGAGAGTAAGAGGATTGATGATGGTTATTACTTTAACGTGATATCATTATCGAATGTTGATGATAATTCTGTTATAGGATCATGTGGACATAAAAGGAGAGGAGAAGATAATAAAATAATATAAATTTAAAATGAAATTAAAAGTAATATGGTTTACCTCATGAATTAACCTCATGGAGAACCTCCTTAGGGAATGGGGTTTGGGTCTTCTGGAAAGACCAACAGATCCTGGACATGGGGAGAGGCAAGTGAAGGGGATTTGTGCTGATCTATTTAAATTTTCTAAGCTTATAGGAGTGAGAGAAGTGAGGGTGAGAGGAGGTTTTCATATTATATGAGAGGGGAAATTTCTCATTATTCTATTCATTGTATTGTTATTTTTCTCAAGACAACCAATATTATTGATTCATGAGACTAATTACAATAATAAGTTTATTTTGAGTTCTATCCAATGGTTATTACACCATAAATTACTCAAGGAATACTGTATTTATCTTATAATATCTTTATACCATAAATAATCTTATTTTACTATTCACAAAAACATCAAGTATTTTAGAAAAATCCAAAAATTTCACTATAACCATTTTTTGATTATTAGATTTCAAAAATGGAATAAATTTTATCAAAATACTTTTATAAATATGTGACATTTAATTTTTATATAAAATTATGATTTACTTATAGAATACCTATTTTAAAATTTAAACTTATTTTATAACACTTTCAAAAAATAACTAAGGTCTCATAAAATTTTACTAAAATAAACAGACAAAAAATATTGATTTATGTATCCATTTTATGAAAATGAATTTTTTTAAATAATATTTTTAATTTTAAAGTTGTAATTAAATATTTATGACTTATACAAATACCAACACTTAAATATTATTGTTTAAAAATAATAAATTACTTTTACTATTATATAATTATATCATACCTTCACTTATGAGATTCCAAAATATTATTTATAATTTCATGGGTGAGGATACTATTCACTATGACGATTTACAATTCATAAGGGTCATATTACATTTACTAAGGTCATGTTAATATTTCATTGGACTAGGTTCCGTAACATATATAAATATATCTTATTCATTTTATTATTCATTTAAAAATATTGTATTGTGTTCTCTAGGTTGTTTCATATTAATCATACAATATAAAATAAAAATAATAAGGGAAATTTCATTGATATAATTTTGGGTCGTTACAAAAATTCACTTGAAATAAATTATATTTCATGTTGTTTTATAAAGAGATCATATTTATAATACCCTTTTAAGAACCCTTACAGGATGGATTACTAACATGGTCAACCTCCATCATAATTATTCATTGAAAAAAATTATTACCCAATGCATTGGAGAACTATAAAAGTCTATCACATCGTCATAAACAATGTATATGGTATATATCATAAATAATACAATTTATGATTTCAATATTTCACCAAAAATACATTGAAAAAATCATGCAATCCCATTTGAAAAATAAAATTTGTTATTGGAATACCATTTCCTATTATGAAAATAATTTCAAAAATAAATTACCCTTAGTAATATTGATGTAGGTTATTCCTTGAATAAAATATTTATTACTGTAATGAAAATAAGACATCATATAATTGGTATGGTTGATCGAAAATTTGTTGATGTAGTTCAAATTAAAATATAATATTACATTTTAATTTTACAAAAATTACAAACATTTCATAAAAATATTTTGTTTCAATAACATTTTATGATAGTAAAAATTATCCTTTTTAAGTAATTTATGAATATTAATAAAATATTAATAAATTAATTTTTTGAATATGGTCCTAGATGTAAAATATTTATAGAATAAATCTATTAAATAAATAAATAATATGTGTTTATTGTTATATTTTCCATACCTTGAATTCTATTTTTCACATACATTCTTTATATTATCAAATTAAAAAATATGTATATTATTTACTTTGGTAAGATCCACTATCATGTTTATTGTTATTTTAGTTTTATTTGTTAACCCATTATATACGATATCCTGAACAACTGAATTTATGTTTAATGATTTTATGATATTCAATAAATATTTCCAAAAAGAATTTAGTTGGTTGATTATGATCAAAAAGTCATAATTCATTAATACACTATATAATAATAATGATATATATATATATATATTATAAAAACATTAAAAATTTAAAAACAACCATTGATGGTGGTTCTGAAAAAGTAACTACATTACAATCATGGAAATTATAGGCCATATGTAATCATGCGTAACATTTCAATATTCTGATGACCGTGATGGATAAAAGGTATGTATAATAAGAACCTGAGTTTATAGAACTGGTCAAAATCCTAACCCTGTTTTAATTTTTGACTTTTTTCAGAGAAAAATGGGTAAATCTGAGAATTTCTGTAAATTTCCTCATTACACACCGTGTACTCCAATGTACATGCTGCGTGTGTGTTAGGCGTGTACTATCTGTGTGTTGACCAAGTAAATGTTGTGTGGTGACTGTGTAAGAATTTTCTGCGACACTGCGTGTAGTATTACTTGACACGCCACGTATCTTCCTTCTGCGTACCAGCTGAATCTTATTCATGGGACGACCCATGTGGTATTCTATGCCATGTGGCTATCTGTGATAAAGTCAGATTATGGATAAAGATACTGTATGGTGGGAAGTCCTTTATACATTCTTTGTACATTTATTTTTATTTTCTTATATGGGAGAGCATCACGTCTAATTTCTAGAACAATCTTGTTCTTCTCCAGTTTTAGACTGTGATGATCTAGGAGGCCAATAAAATTTATTCTCTTAGATTATTCATTTGTAATTCGTTCTTCAATCTATAAGTGGCTACGAGATCACATTGATAATTCTAAACACACACACCCTCTTTCGTTCTAGTTTTATTTCCTCACACACCACAGTTTACATCCGAGCAGAATTCCCAAGATATTATGGAAATGTTGATCTACGAAGATCAGAATCAAATTGGAGCTCGATAATGGAAGTTCATACGTCTACGAGTCTCAGGGAGGTGGTGCATAACATCTTTCATTTTTTCATGGTCATTTGGGTGTTGCGAATTTTTAGCGTAACATCAGGTATTGAGTGAGACCCTTGTTTTGATATATTGAATTGATTATATGCATTGTGGGATGATGTTGGGTATTCCCTAATCTTGTTGCGCTTGAGCAGGGCTAGGATATAGGCCCCTTCTCATTTGGAGGATTTTCGATGGGGGTGGAAAAATGGTTATAATTGAATTTCTGTGAATTAAATAGCTAAGTTTGAATTGTTAAGCATGATTAAATTTGATAGATGATTTCAATCCCTCGGTGATAGTATATGACATCACATGGCTAGTGAAATTCAACTGTTTGGGTTTTATTCCTGACTGAATTGTTTATTTTAATTATATATATGTTATTTGTCATATCTCATTTGCTGGAACATTCAGCTTGTCTTGTGCATGGCCTATGTATTGTTGAGTGGTGCTGATCATGGGTTGGGCTTGGAACAAATTACATTGGGTGGTTCTAACCATGGGATTGGGCGTTATGGCTGTCGGCGTGAGGCAGTGTAACTATCAGGTTGGGCATTGCCCATGTTACTTTTATGGGGAGACCATTGGACTTGAGTGACATGGTTGTAGAGACACGAGATGTCAGTGATGTTGTGTCTTGGGAACATATATTGATAATTACCACTCACCCGAAACATTGAGTTGTGTGCACATAGGTAAACTCTGTAAATGAGGTGGTTTTGAACACTCATTGGGTAGAGTCCCCCGATAGATGTGGTTAGGTAAAATTGTTTTTGGGGTTCATGACATAAGAAGCCACATCGACAGTGAGGATCCTTTAGGGGATAGAGTTGAGGTTATCCGGTTGGGGGTAGAGGCTCACTAAGATTTGAGGGAAGACATTGTTGTCTCTCCTATTAGTGATTTGACGGAAGTTAATGTTTCCCATATGGTTACTAATTTAGTGTACACATTGCTATCCCTCTGGCTCCTATTTGAGGATATGCATCACTGATCCTTCAGTTGTTGTGTCATGGGAAGGCGTGGTCTTTTGAGTAGGGTTACTATTTTATGGGCGTGTCTTCTGGATATCAGTACTAGAGACTCAAGGAGTCAGGAGGCATATGGTGCTAGGTTACATGACAGAGATTTCGTCGTTGGCTGAAGTAGGTGACACTCCATGGTGGATGTTGAGCACCAGTAGAGTTTATGTTTATTTTTGCAGCGTACTATTTACTGCATTCCTTATACATTCTTGCCTACTTAAACACATATATTAGGTAAGCACCGTTGGGTGGTATCCTACTGAGATTATTCTCACACCCTGCATAGGCCGTTCGGGACACGTGTTGAATGTATGGATTTACACGTAGGAAAGAGATTAGCTTCAGGAATAGATTGTATTAGCTGTTGCAAGGAGATGGTATGGACATTGAGGTCAGGCCCAGCTGTAGTTTACTTCATTTTTCATTCTTTCCTGTATCATAATTCTTACCATATTTATTGTAGAAACAATTGGTTAGCCATTGATTCCCCTTTATAACTTTACTTTCAATGGATGGATGATTGGTCCGTTCTAGTAGTTGTTACAAGTGGTTTCAGCATGTTGTGGTGTTTTCATTCTGCTGATGTTTGTTGTACTTTTATTTTGTTGTTTATCTACTATTGATTGTGCTTTTGATCTGTCAGTCTGTATCGATTTTGTTGAGTCATTTATTTCCACTGCATTTTATATTAATTTTTTTCGGACCAATATCATTATTATCCTCCAAGTGGTTATATCCTCCCCACTATACCTATCAATCCCTCAATGGTAGTTGGCAGCCTTTGGCATTCAAGGAGGTGTGCCTAAGGTAGTAAAACCTCACTAGTTTAGCACTGTTCGGGTGGCTGTTTGGGTATGAGACTCTATAATATTTCATAGCCTCCCCACTATACCTACCATACCATCACTTCTAGCCAGCATCCCTTTTCATTCGGGGAGGTGCACCTAAGGTTGTAACACCAGACTAATTTAGCATTGTTCGGGTGGCTATTCGGGTTCGAGAAGTTACAAAGTGGTATCAGAGGAGGTTCTTGATAGAGAATTAGTAGTAGTGTTTTTCTGGCTACTAATCATAATGAGACATCACTTTTTATTTCTACCAGTTTACAATTTTTGATATGGTACACTGCATATAGGTTTTAATTTGAATTGGGTTTCTAGCTTGTGCTTGGGTGGCTATAGCCCCAGGTATGTGGGGAGGACCATGTTGCCTTGGGTGGGAATTGCAGGTTTTATTTGGCTCAGATTATAGTTTATATGATTTCCATCATAGCGGATCAGTTTGTGTGTGATGTTATTGATTGTGATATTTGACCCTTGACCCATTATAGTAAAAGAAAACTGGACCATGGCACGGTACAAAAAGGCATGTTGGTTTGTCTTTTCATAGGACCATTTTTAGGATATTTCAATTTTATAACTTCATGTTTTCTTTGTGAAGTGATAATACCAAGTGAATAATAACTATTTCCATTCTATAGATGCTTTTGAAATGCGAATGGTGAAAATACTGCTAGAATTTCTTGTTGATTGAAATTCAATATGCCCTGATTTATATATATTGTAGAATTTCATGTGTTGTGGTATTTGGGTCTAGCTCTTGTATGAGAAGGAATGTACTATGGTTGAGGTGATTTTGTTCATCAGGATTGGGTGAATTGATCGTCCTTTTGAGGAAATGTTGGTTGTTTGGAATGCATGGACTAAGGTACTTTTCATACTTGGCATTGTTGAGGGCAGCGGGTTAGGAGGCCAAGAGGCTGGGATTCTGTGGGCATGGTTTGTGATAAGGTAGAGCAAGGGTAGTTGTTATAAGCTTTATCTTTACTATTTATTTATCTTGTATGAAAATATTGTATATATATATATGGTATGTTTGAACAATTATGATATTCAGTGTTCCTTCTGGAAGACTCAGATGGAGTGTCACGCGAGAGATGGCATACAACCACATGAGCAGGATCCAGTTCAAGATCTGGTGATTGCAAAGAATGAACTGCTGTTATAGTCTTAGGGAAATGATCAGGTTTAGGATCCAGTGCAGGTAGGAGAACAACCTAGTTTGGCATCTTTCAGACTGTGGCTCAATGAGAAGCTCTGGTCTTGTTAGGTACTTGTCTTGCAGGGGATTGACAGAGGTGCATTGTGTATAGATCCCTCTATAGAATATCTGACGTGGGGATTATAGATTCAGAAAATTACACTTTTTCAGGGTGAGGGTGGTCCATAGGTGGCAGAGAACTAGATAGAGAGCATTCAGATGTTCTTCAAGGAGCTCAAGACACCTTCTGGGCAGATGGTCAATCTAGCGATATACATGCTGAGAGGGGCGACAAAGCGTTGGTGGAATTTGTAGGTTCAAGCTCACAGACATGAAGGAATAGCATGGATGGACATTTCATATAGGTTATTCGATCACTTTTACCCAGATTCACTAAGGAAAGAGAGAACTCATGAGTTCTTGAGCCTTCAGTAGGGATGCATGTCCGTCCTTAACTGTGCAACAACATTCACTAAGCTGTCTTGCTTTGCACCTGGTATGGTAACCAATGACTTGGATTAGGTGAGTCACTTCAAAGATGAATTATGACATTTTATTCAAATATAAGTAAAAAAATATAGTCTGGGTTCCTTCTTATGGGGGGGGGGGGGTGAATCAATAGCTCATAATGGAGGGAAACGAGAAAGAGTGGTCTCACTTAGGTCAGATGACAGCTTCAAGTGATGGTTTGGATAGTAGGAAATGATGCCAGGATGAGTTCTAGAAGGGTAGTCAGGCCAAAGAATCACATAGACCACCTCGTTGATGTTCATCGGTGGTTTTATTTCTATGTGGACAGCCAGAGCATGTCAGGACTTAGTGTGACAGACCTCCAAAGGAGTTCCGGGCATGTGGACAGGTCTGGAATGCTGAGAGTTTCTATAGGCACCCATCCCAGATAGCTGGAATAAGGGAACCATGATAGACTGTGACATATGGGGTCAGAACAGGGTTAATACGAGATGATGGTTAATGAGGTTCAGCTGCACACATAGGACATGGCAGACAACAGGACCCGGCTGATGGGTTTGTGGTCGGTGACTATAGCAGCATCAAAGGTAGTTCATCCATCCATAAGTCATACATTAGGCCAGGTGCACACTATGGAACTACAATAGTTTGAGTATTCTAGTTAACTGATGACATTCAGAGGTACTCAATGGGTGTGGCCATGATTTTTCATGTTTTCTTTTTGAATGGCCAGTTAAGGCAAGCCTCGCTTGAGTGCATGAGGTGTACATGATGTTTTTGGACTGACTAGATGATGGTCAATGGGTTTCACACAATTTTGTTTTTGTGATATATTTATTTATATGTTTGAGATGTGTATCATTAGGATCATCAAGGATGCAGGTTACTTGAGGTGCAGTGGGCATTGCAGAATTGAGGATGCAAGTTAATTGGGGTGCCGAAGCCATTAGGGAATCGAGGATGCATGTTAAATGAAGTGCATAGCAATAGGTTTTTCATTGAGTGTCCATGGGATGAAAGACCTCAGGGAGGTATAAACCATGTGGTGTGAATATTATTGGGTGTTGAAAACGACATGGCATCAAATATTTTTTGTAGGGGTGACGATGCGTCAAGGGAGGACCATGGGTCCAGTAAATAGGTTGGTGGACCATTGCTTTATTTGATTTTTGGTTAGATTGAGACTAATATTGGAAATTCTTATGATGGGGATCCCCATGTGGATTGGTATGTTTGGTACATCTATGGGGTTCGTTTGATAGCTTGGAGATTAGCTATGTTAATGTGGTGAGATTGTAAGAACCTGATTTTTTAGAACAGGTGAAAATCCCAAACCTGTTTGAATTTTTGACTTGTTTCTTAGAAATTAAGGAAAATCATGGATGTTCTAGAAATTTCCAGATTACATACTGTGTAATCCAAAGTATACACTGTGTGTGGTTGAGGTGTGTACTATCTGTTTTCTAACCATGTACATGTCATGTGGTGACCGTGAAAGAATTTCCTACAACACGATGTGTAGTGTTACATGACACATGATGAATCTTCATTCCGTGTACCAGTTGAATCATAGTCGTGTGTTGACCTGTGTAGTGAATCCACGCTGTTTTTCTACCTTCGGTTAAGTTGGAGTACAAAAAAAGATGCTAAACATGGTGTAATCCTACATTCACACCATGTATTTTTATTTTTATTCACTTATAAGGGAGATCATCATGTATAATTTCCAGAACAATCTTTGTCATCCCTGGTTTCAGACAATGATGCTCCAGGAGGCTGAGAATGTTTCTTTTCCATGATTCTTCATTCATCATCCTTTATTCAATCTGTCAGAGGATACCGTATTTCATCAGGAAGAAAAAACCCACAAATCCTCTTTCGTTCTAATTTATTTTCCTCACGAACCACAGTTTCCATCTCAACAGAATATCTGAGATTTGACAGAAACATAGATCTATGAAGATCATCTTCAAATTTGAGCATGATATCGAATGTTTCTATGTCTACAAGTCTCATGTAGGAGTTTCATACCTTCTTTAGTGTTTTCATTATCATTTGGGGTTTCATATTTTTAGCATTTCGTCGGGTATTGAGTGAGACCCTTGTTTTATTATTTTGAAATGACAGCATGCATTGTGAGATCTCGTTGGGTATTCCCTTTTCTTGTTATGCTAGAACAAGGATGGGTAAGAGGCTACTCCTCATTTAAGGAATTTTTTCGGGGTGCCAAAATTTTTATAATTTATTTTTTTTAAAAAATTTCGGAGTTTGAACTATTAAGCGTGATTAAGATTGTTATAGGCTTTCAAGATATTGGTGCTAGTATGGGAATGAACATTGCAACTGAAATTAATATGTTTAGTTTTTTTCCTGTTTGAAGAGTTTATGTTGATTATATATATTTGCTGTGAAATATTTCATATCCTGGAACCTAAGGGTTTTGTTGGGTATGTCCTCATTATTACTGAGTGATGTTGATCATAGGTAGGGCTTTGCCTAGATAACATTGGGTTGTTATGACCACATGATTGGGCGCCATAGACATCAGCTTGAGGTAGTGTGACTGTCTAGTTGGGCATGGAAGGGGTACATGGACAACGAGTACAACACCCCAACCCCAGATGTAGGGATCCAATGCACTATTTTAATACATTGGCATCATTACAAGAAACCATGTCCTGAAATACCGATCAGTTTTGCAGTCATTGAAAATAGATTAAATTCATTAACTTCACATTACATTTTCTAACATAAAATTCTGCATAGATAATTCTTGGATATAGCTATTTTTATCCTACCATAAACATGCATATAAATCATAATATACTTCTTGGCATCCTGGGAGAATAAAACATAAGAAATGAGTGATCTCAGATGTTTGGTAAGGATAAAAAATATAGCGTAAGATATCATAAATAATCAAAAAATTTTATGGAATGGTATAAAATTGAAACACAATCCCTTTAAAAATAAAATTATTCGTAATATGGAAAAGTTAAATAAAATAATTCCATTTACTTATTCACATGGTTATTCTACTAGTAGAATAATCACATGAAACATTAATAACTAATCTCATAATGATGGAATGCATAATGACAGACATCGTATCCACAATTTCAAGGCATCGTGCCAAGAGCCTTGATAATTTTTTTTCAAGGAATTCTGTCAAGACACTAGTTTGTCCCATGAGACCTACCGATGCATCAAGGGGCTACAACGGGCCCCACCTATCACTTAATAAGTTAACTGCATTCCTCATATGAAAAGAGTAAAACATAACATAATCATTTGTATTAAAACAAGCATAAGAAATGTCAATACCTTAACCCCAAAGTATGAATTATATAAAAATAGGGAATCCATATTAAAACATATAATAACTCATTCAATACAATATATAATATTATATTTTAATAAATCATCTTCACTAAAGAATAATATCCAGTAAAGGATGCTTTCATAGTTCAAAATGATCAGTAAAACTCTTTGAGAGAAATATACATTTTCATGAAATAATTTAAAAGTTACAAAATATATGAAGGAAGTCATTTAATAGAAATTTTTGAATCAAAGTGTCCCATAAAACATTAAATTTTTTGAATGGAATTAACATTTTAAAACAATATTGTCAATATAAATAAATGCTTAAAATCATTTTGAATACATAGACATTAATTAAATTGATTTATGAAAATAAATATTTTATACATTTAAAATGATGATCTAGATAATTAAACTTTTCAATAAAACCATTAATGATTCATTTTGAATTTTTTTTATGAAAATTGGAAAACGATGATTAATATGTCCTAATAAATAGTTACACATAAACAATCAATTATAATAATGATATTGAGGATTTGACCCTTACCTTGTACTTTACTTTAGTCATGGGTACATTTAACCTCCTATATAATGACCATAGTATGTTATTATATTATATAAGAACCATATTCACATTTATGATATCATACATGATTAATTTATGACTTTATATTACACATTTATTAACAAATCCAAGTTAATGAAACATTTTGGGTAATATTGCTTTGTTTATTGTATGGGTTTTAACATGTTATTCTTGATCATATTTCATAGATCATGATTTAATTACTTACAGAATGTATAATATTATTTATATATCATATATATTCATAATATAAATATATATAATAGATGGATAAATAAAATGGAAGACATTGTTCCTAGAGATGGTAGGTCGTACGTACACACAGACACTTTTCCATTTTCATATCGCATTGAATGGAAGTAAGTGAATGAAATACATGTAAATAACTATATACAATTTTTCAGTTGAATTATGGTTTAATATATAACAAACTTATTAATAATATATATAATTATAATCATCCTTTAATGGTTAACGTGGAAATGAATCTCATCGCATTGTGGAGATGGTAAGCCATACGTATGCAGGAGCAACGAAATCATTTAATTAATGATTTAAAGGTGTCGAGTTTGATGGTATATTTATTATAAATAAACATTAAATGTTATATTTTATTATTTACATCAATTATAATTATTATTATACCCATAGGTATAATAAAGTGTTGAATAACAAACTACACCACGACGTGAAGATGGTAAGCTGTACGCACACACATATGGTGTCTTTTTCATTCATAGGATGGATAGAATAATGAATATGGTTGTACCATATTTATAATTACATATAAGAATGTAGATGGTATGGGAGGTATTATTTTAATATAGAAAAAAATAAATAGAATGTATAGGAAGAACATAATTTTGAAAGAGATGATGAAATAATTACCTCATCTTCGAGTGCTTCCGTTTGATTTGAACAAAAGGGATCCATAGGTTGGCTTTCGGAAAAACTTAAGTACTATTGAACGAATTTAGGGTTGTTGGGAGAAAATTTTATAAGGATATGGAAAATCCAAATGGAGTTGGAGGTGTGAATTTATGATAATGGTAAGTTCCCATTTTTAAGATAGGGGAGGGGCATTTAGGAAATAATAGAAATATTAATTTATTCATAATTTATTTTTGTTGTCTAATAGCTCAAAATGGATTTATTTCGATGATAAAGTGGTTATAGATTGATATAATATCATCCAATATGATTTAGGCAATTTTAGGTTAGAATATTAACCTTATCTTTTAGATTTAACCCTTAGTTAAATAGTTTTACTTTTACCATGTCTTCTTCTATTTTTATACTACATGGTTAATATAGCTACTATAAAATGTCAAGTGAACCTCAAGTGGTTAATTAATTACATATATAACATTAGATATGTCCTTCAGATGAATCTTATAATTTTAGGAATAATATATCATTTAATAAAAAATAATTTGTTTTAAAAACTCATTTATGACATTTTGACTCTATTTAGTATTCGGTTTTTGTAAAAGTCATAACAACTTTATTACTTGAAAACAATACATTGAACCAACACTAACATGTCATATCAACCAATAAAAATCTTTTATTACATCAAAAGTTTCAATTTAAATTTATTTTAATATTTATAACATCAATTATTTTAATTATTCATTAAAAGGTAATTACCACATCATAATTATGTCATAAATAAATTTAATTATATGATGTCTAAAAATTATAAATAAATTATAGAGTTGTAGAAAATATATTTTTTCATTCTAATGATTATTTATAGTAGAATTTATATTATGTGTAACCCTATATTAAAAATGATTTATTTATTTATCATTGAATTTAACACTTTTAACTCTTCTTTAAATAAAATATAATAAATGTCACAATATGAACCAAAGGGATCCAAAATGACATTATTTTTTTCCTGGGTTTTATTTTGGATGAAAAAAACTTATCGAATAGGATTAGCACATGTGTTGGGGAAATTTTAAATTTTTATTATATTTTTTAACCTTTAATTAGCTTATTTACCTTTAATTACGATAAATAAAATTGAAACGATACAATTAACCAAAAATTATTTTCATACTATTTAACCCCATATTACTAACTGATGAAATCCATGTCAGTCATAGTTTTAAATTTTAATTCATTAAAACTGTAAAATTACAAATTATGCAAATTTTCAAGTGTATCTAAATGGTGAGTAAAAGACGTTAAAAAGTTCAATAAAATTATATATATATAATCATATTATATAATCACTCAAATGACGTACATTGGACTAATATGGGCATTATGTATCTATTTTTACATTAAGATAAATTTTAATTAAATACAATTATTTAAATGAAAATGTCATTTTTTATGTTCTATGCGGTATTTTTCACTATTAATAAAAAATTGAATGCTTTTATGAAAATACCAAATATTAACCCTATGTAATTTTGATAGTCTGAATTCAAAAATGAAGTCTATTTTATAAAATTAAATTTTTAGGGGAGTCTATAATTAATTTTATTATTGTTCATAAAATGACATAAAAAATAGTTCTTTTAAGAAAATTGTTTCTCTAAATATATAACTATTTTTCCAAAACATAAAAATTTCATTATAATTATATTTTATATATGTGAAACAATTATAAATAACATTTAAAAATTATTTTTCACTATTCATATTACAATATTTAATTGGTAAATAATAGTATCATTTAAATAATTATAATACTAATGTGTTGTTTCACAGAAACACAATCTTGCATATAACTCAAGCGAAGTCGGTGTTGCGTACAGTATAAGCGTGAAATTACTTTAAAGAGATAACTTACTATGAAATCTCTGGGTGTTAAATTCTCCCCTACTTCTATAAATTTCATCCTCACAATTTGAAATTGTTCTTCAAAAACAAAAGTTTGAAAATAGAAAATACCTTTGTTGTAAACCCACATCAGAAATAGGGTTAATAAAATTTAGTCTTAATAAGAGGGAAAGAGAAATGAAAACTTCACCACCAAATTAGGAGTTAGAATTGGCGAACATTGGTGTAAAATAGGGACACATAGTTGGAGGGAAAATGTAAATATTTTATAGGAAGTGATTTTGTTCATCAATCAAAAACAAGTGAACAATAAATAAAAAATTGAGGGCCTCAAATCCATAAATCTATGATGATTTAAAGTATCATTGGTTCAAAAAAACATAATTTATTAGGTTAACACATTTTTTAGATATTTTTTTCAATAGGAGGGATTAATTTACTATCAATATATGAACTCAAGAAAACATACTTGATTTCATTACTAGTCATAATCATAATCTCATCCTTTGGTTGTGCTTCGATAAATTTTTAATCTATCCAATAAACTATGAAATAAATTTTTAAAAATGACTTTTTTCTATGCCTGAAGCACATTTTATAAATTGTATAGTCCACAAGTATTTCCTTATCCCATATATGTTTACATAAATCCAAAAGGTTTGGTAAATTTATCCAATAAATTATACTTTAACCTCATACAAAATATCAACTATTCAACTTACTCTATTCCATCCTTTAGAGTTATCCAAAATACATGTGTACAAACTCATAGTCCTGAAATTTATATCTGAGGTAAACATAATGAAGATCTCATTTTCCACATAATAACATGTGAATAACTTCATTATGTGATTTCTTGAGTCACAGTAAGAACGTGAATTATAAGATATCCTTATAGAAAGCATGGATATTTCCTTATTCCAAAAAATAGTGGACTATTCCTTAAGTCCCAAAAAGTTGTACACTTCATCCATGACAGCACATCCCTCTTTTCAAAAAATCCAAAATAATTTCTCAAGAAACTAGCATCATCCAATTTACTTATTCAAATCCTTCATATCTTTATCTAAACATCATTACCTTAATATAAGGAATATATTAAGGGTTATATTTACCTTAATCATCTGTTATCCTAATATAATCTTACCCTTAAATCAATTTTCATGTCCATTATAATTATTCAACATATTCTTAAAGATCCTTAGAAAAAAAAAACTGAATACTCCATATATAAATCACTTTTTCATAATTCTTGGATAAAAAAATATAAATACTCCAACCCTTCCAATTTAATGGTTGTAATTGAATAGGTCCTTCCTTAGTTTAGAGGTAGATTCTTATGTCTGGGCATTGAGTTGGTTAATGCCCCTAATTTCCAAAAATGATATATTGAACTCCATAATAATTGGTCACTCTATAACCCTTTTTTCTCGAAGAGATATCATCTTCCCCTCCACCTGAGGTATTAGTCAAGGTTAGTCTTCCCTTCCTCTTGACATGTTAGAAACCAAATATTCTTCCCTCAATGATTCATAAAATTTAAACAATTATAAATTTTATTCTTCCTATTATGAAATGATTTTGGAATGTCATAAAATATCTCATTGTTAATCATATATCATTATAACTGATTCGACATAATCACAATATCTTTCTATCCAGTAATTATCAGATTTTGTTGCTCAAAATCACCTAATTTTTCATCAAAACTAATGTTAATCCCATTCCTTCTAATTTTCTCCATTAACAATGACCAGAAAGCATAGGTTGATAAATAGATCTCATTGAAGAAAACCACAAAATCAAGAGAAGGTACTTTAAATATATAACATCATAGGTTCATTCCTAGGTTATCCATGATCGTTACCAAAATTCTAGGGGGTTCTTCTATACTTAGCCTCAAAGTCAATCGTAGAGTTATGATCCCCAATCTATTATTTCAAAAATAATTTACAAGGTTATTAGTAAACTTTTTCTGATACCAACTATAACACCCCAAACCCAGAATATCAGAGCCTATGCATTATATTAATACATTGGCATGATTACATGGAATCAATTCCTAAATGACTTATCAGTTTAGCTGTCTTGGAAAATAGATAACATACATGAAATTCACATTACATTTTCTAACATAACATACTACCTATATAATTCATTAATAACGCCATTATTCTCCTAGATTAAACATGTATATAAATCATAATACACTCTTTGGCATCCTGGGACAATAAAACATAAGAAAGGGGTGAGCTTAGATGCTCAGTAAGGATAAACAGTATAGCAGAAGCTATCATAAATATTCATAAACAAGAATTGTAATGTATAAAATTGAATCACAAGCCCTTTAAACATAAACATAAGCATAATATGGAAAGGATAAATCAAATAATTTCATTTACGTATTCAAATAGATATTCTATTAGTCAAATAATAACTTTTAACATTAATAACGAATCTCATTATGATAGAATGCATAATGTCGGACATCATAACCACAAAGTCAAGGCCTCATGCCAAGACCCTAAATATAATTTATATCAAGGCCTTGTTCCAAGACAATATTTTGTCTAATGAGACCTACCTATGCATTGAGATGCTATAGCAGGCCCCGCTCGTCCCTTACTAAGCCCAATGCATTCCTTATCTAAAAAGGGTGAAACATAAATAATCATTCGTATTAAAACTAGCATACAAAATGTCAATACGTTAACAATAAACCATGAATGGTATAAAAATAGAACATCCACAGTCAAACATATCATAACTCATTCAATACAATATGGAATATTGTATTATAATAAATCAACCTCAATCAAGAATAATATCCAGTAAAGGATGTTGACATAGTTTAAAATGATTAGTAAAACATTTTTTGAGAAACAATATTTTTCATGTAATCATTTAAAAGTTAAAAAATATAAAAAATAAATCATTTAAAAGTCAGTTCTTAATCATAGTTTCACACACCACTTTAAAAATATTAAACGGAATTATAATTTTAAAACAATCATGTCTATATAAATAAATCCTTAAAATCAATTTGAAAACGTAGATATTAATTAAATAGATTTAAAAAAATAAATCATTTAAACATTTAAAATGATGATCTATTTAATGATACTATTACATAAAACCTAAATATATTCCTTTTGAAAACATTTTCATGAAACATTGATATGGAAGATAGATATGTCCCAATAAATACTTACACAAAAATAAAATCTGATAAAAATGAAATTGAAGAGTTAACCCTTACATTTTATATTCCTTTAGTCAAGGGTATGTTTATCCTCCTGTATAATACCATTTTATGTTATTAAATTTTACAAGAACAATATTCATATTTATGATATCATATTTTATTAATTTATTACTTTATATTACCCATGAATTAACAATTCCATGTTAATGCCACATTTCAGGTAATGTCACTTGGATTATCGTATGTGTTATGATATGGTGTTCTTGATCATATTAATTACATCATGATTTAATTAATTCAAGAATTTATAATATGATTTATATATCATATATATTAATAATATAAACATATATGATATATAGATATATAAAATGGAATATACTGTTCATGGAGACGGTAGGACATACATACTCATGAATGTTGTTTCTGTTTTCATATCGTATTGAATGAAAGTATGTGAATGAAATATATTTATTTATATATATATATATTCCATGTGGAATTATTATGTAATATATTACATACTTATTAATAACATATATTTTTATTATTGTGCATGAATGGTGAACGTGGAAATGAATATCATCGCATCGTGGAGAGGGTAAGCTGTATGTATGAACGAGCGACAAAATTGTTTCCTTAATGATAAGAAGGAATCAAATTGGATGGTATATTAATTATACAAAATCATTAAAATGTTATTTTTATTATGTTCATCATTTATACTCACACACGTATGGTGACATTGCCATTCATCGGATGGATAGAATATTGAATATAGTTGTACCATATTTATAATAACATCTCAGTATGTAGAAGGTATTGGATCTATTATTTTATTATGGAAACAACCAAGAAAGAGAAATTAGATGTTGAAATAAAAATTGAAATAGGTGATGAAATAATTACCTCTTCTTCGTGTGCTTTCATTTGATTTGAACAAAAGGGATTCTTATGATGAATTTCTGAACATATTAAGGCCTCTAGGATTAATTGAGGTTAGTTGGGAGGAAATGTGACTAGGTTTTGGCAGAGCCAAATGCCTTTGGAGGTGTGAATATAAGAGAAGGTGATGATCTCTTTTATAAGATATGTGAGTGGGACTTTATGAAAATACTAAAATATTAATTTATTATATAATTATTTTTGATTTCAAATAGCTCAAAATTGATTTATTTAAAATATAAAGTGGGTATGGGTAAATTTCTCTAGACCATTAGTTTTTTTAAAAGTTGAAGTCTTCATATTAACCGCATAATATATTTTTTACTCTTTCTTAAATATTTGAACTTTTACCTTGTCTTCTTGTATTTTTATACGACATGGTTAATATAGTTACTATAAAATTAAAAGATAACCTAAAGTTGTTAATTAATGAAATATCTATCATTATCTAAGTCCTTTGGATGAATATTATATTTTAGGAATATTATATCAATTAATAGAATAGTATTTGTTTTAAAAACTCACTTATGTCAATTTTGACATTATTTAGTATTTCATTTTTTGAAAGTCATAGCAACTTGATTACATATAAAAATACATTGAATAAACCCCAACATGTCATATTAAACTATAAAATTTGTGGATGACATCAAAAGTTTCAATTTAAATTTATTTTAATATTTTTAATATTAATTATGTTAATCTTGGATTAATAATGTAATTACTGAATCATAATTGTGTCATAAATAAATTTAATTATTTAATGTCTAAAAATTATTAATAAAATACAATTCAATAGGAAATAATTTTATCTTTATAATTAATATTTATAGTATAATTTATATTATGTGTAATCTTATATTAAAAATGATTATTTATTAAACATTGACTTTAGCACTTTTAAGTCTTCCTTAAATAAAATATAATAAATGTCCTAATCTAACCCAAATGGATAAAAAAGGATCTTATTTTTGTCATAAGTTAAATTATGGTTGATAAACACTTATCTAATAGAATTAAGAAATGTGTTAGAGTAATTTTAAATTATTATAATATTTGTTTTATATTTAATTACCCTATTTACCTTTAACCATGGTAAATAAAACTCAAAAGTTTCAATTCACTGGAAATTATTTTAATAGAATTGAACAACATTTTACTAACTGATGAAATCCATGTTTGTTGGATTTTTGAAATTTAATTCAATAAAGAGGTAAAATTACGTTTTATGCGAATTTCCAAATGTGCCTAGAAGGTGGGTAAAAGTAATTAAAAAGTTCAATAAAATTTTATAGATCTAATATTATTATAAAATGACTCCCATGACATACATTGGACAAATATAGAAATTATGTATATATTATTACATTAAGATAAATTTTAATTAAAAATAATTATTTAAATAAAAAAGTCATCTTTTATGTGCTATGTAGTATTTCTCACTATTTATCAAAAATTGAATGTTTTTAGAAATATACCAAAAATCCATCCTAAGCTAATTTCATATTCCAAAGTAAAAAATGAAGTCTATTTTACAAAATTCAATTATTAGTAGTGCCTAAATTAAATTTATTATAGTTCACAAAAGGACATAAAAAGTAGATCTTGTAAGAAAATATTTTTTCTAAATATATAAATATTTTAACAAAACTTATACATTTCATTATAAATATGTTTTATTTATTTGAAAATATTTTTTTATTTTTTACGATTCATATTACAATATTTAATTGATTAATAATTATATCATTTAAATAATTATAATACTAATGCGTTGTTTCACAGAAAATCAATCTTGCATATAACATAGGCCAAGTAAGTGTTGCATAAAATATAAGCTATTAAATTAATTTAAAGAGATCATGTAATATGAAATCATCGAGTGTTACATCGAGGCCATCATACTTGAGAGACATGGTTACCGGGACATGAGGTGTCAGGGATGTTGTGGCTTAGGAACTTATTTTTGTGATTACCACTCACCCAGAACATTGAGTTGTGTGCACACAGGTAGAATCTGTGATTAGGTGGGTTTGAAAACTTATTAGGTAGAGGCCCATAATATATGTGGAAAGGTATAATTTGTTTTGCGGTGCTTTCCATAGGAATCCCCATGGAAGCTGAGGGGACTTAAGGGGATAGCGTTGACGCTATCAGGATGGGGGTTGAGGCTCACTGAGATTTGAGGGTAGAGATTGTTGTCCCTTTGTCTACTGATTTGATGTCAAACATTATTTTCCCTCTGATTACTGATTGATGGAAGACATCGTTGTACCTCTGGCTCCTATTTGAGGACAGGCATCAGTTTTCCTCCGGTTTTTGTACCATGGACCAACGTGGGCTTTCGACCAAGGTTAATATTGTTTGGAAATGCCTTCGGGACGTAAGTACTTGAGACATGTGGTGTCAGGAGGCACCTGGTGTCAGGATACATGACAAAGATTCTGACATTGGCCAAAGTAGGTGACACTCCATGGTGGCTACTTAGATTCATCTTAAACCCTACACGGGCCCTTCAAGATATGTGTAGACTTTATGGTATTATGTGTAATAAAGATATCTGCTTCAGGGGTTGGATTATATTAGCTTTTTCAAGGAGATGGTAATGACCTTGATGTCATTACATGCTGCAGTTTACTTTGATTTTCATTCTTTCAGGTATCAACATGCTTTCGTTGTTTATTGTAGTGACTCTTGGTCAGTCATTAGTTCCCCTTTATCTATTGACTTGGTATGGATTCATTAATAGTCTATTATAGTAGTTGTTACAAGATGATTCAACATTATGTTGTGTTTACCATCTTCTGCTATAGTTTCTACTTTGATTATGTTTTTTATTTGCAATTGATTGCGCATCCACTCTGCGAGTCTTGTTCCTGTCTGCCGAGTCATTTATTTCCATTGAATGTTATATATTATTACTTGGAATAGTACCATTATAATCCTTTGTGAGGGTATAGCCTCTCTACTATACCTATCAGACTCTCGCTTCTAGTCGACATCTTGTTGCGTTTTGGGAGGTGCGCTTAAGGTAGTAACACCCAACCTATTTAGAACATTTCAGGTTTGGTAAGTAACAAGTATTATTTTAGTTTTTTAGAAATATTATTAACTTAATAATGTTAAATTATTACTTTATAAACACTTATATATCATCTATTGGATGTTTTCATGAAAAATAAATCACGCCACATTGTGGAGGTGGTAATCCACACATATACATGAAGGGCATAATCATTTTTCAATATATGAATAGTTAATAAAATATATTACCTACTATATATAATATTAATTTTCTCATGAGTATCATATATTATATATATATATATATATATAATTGTTGTATTCATCCATGGGTGGCAATGATGGAATATGATTTACATTGGTTCATGAGGTGGTAGTCCTCCATAGACAAAAATGATTGATTAATTCACCATTTGATGCCTGATATAGATGGATATATTTTTATAAATTTACACCAATAAAATATTATAATATGGAAAAAATTGTGATATTAATTATGATTTTTAATAATATTTTAAGGTTGTATTATAAAAAATAAAATTTAATCAATCGGTTAAAAGCAGTACCATTTCATCATAAAACCTCATTAGATTTTAAAAAATAATACCTAAATGGTATTTATTATATAAATAATAAGACTTATAGAAATGGGGAGGGATATTTTGATGGAATTTGGTAGTTATTGTCTTATATATAGTGATAAAATGGTTTGAGGAAGTGAAGAGAGGATGTTCCCCTTTATAAGATTGGGGAGTGGAATTCATTGAATTTTTTAATTTATTGAATTAATTTATTTTAATTTTAATGTTCATGTGGCTAGAAATTTTTATAATTATAATATAGGATAGTTTTGTGTCTAAATACACTTATATGATAATCATCATGTTGTTTTATCCCCTTATTAACCCATTTTCTAATTATGGTGATATTAAGGTTTTTTAATATTAGGGTCATTAAAGATACAATAAAAGTATAAATGATATATAAATTGAAATTGGAGGATATTATATAAAATATACATCAAATGTGGAAAATACTTTTTTTAGGAATTTTAAATCATTTAATTTTATAAAATTAATAATAAAATATCATTAATTTTACTTTTTTAACTCAGCATTTTTTGGTGACTTTATATCAACCATGAAATAATAAAATTAAAATAAGACACATTAACCGAAATCTAATATATCATATTTATCTATAAAATAATGGTTACCCTATGACTATATGAACACAATATAAATTATGGGCTTTTAAAAGTATATACAATTTTTTATACTGCTTGTATAAGAACCCCATTAATGTTGTTTAAACATTTTAGTTATTTACATAATAATTACAATTACAAATAAATTATTGTAATAATAATTACTTATTTTTCACCAAATAATAATTAATATTCATTAGTAACTAGTTTTTATCCTTATGTGAACATATAATATTAATTTAAAAAGAATAGATTTAAATTTTTTATTTTTCTTTTCATAAAATAATATATATCTCAAAATAAAATATTAATGGATAAAAGATGGCATCTATTAAGTTTTTTTAATATCATAGATGAAATAAGCTCACAAAACCAAATAAATTACAATTTTTGAATGAATTTGAATCCATAAAACATTAATTATCACCCTAGTTAATTCATTTTACATTTACCATGGTTGGAAAAATTACAATGGTTACTGTTCAAAATGGAAAAAAAAATAAAGGATTTTTATTTCCAAATTTTGACCTCATGATTAAAAATAAGAAATAAAATTTTAAATATTAAATTTATAGAATTCATAAATTTAAATATAAAAATAATCCCACACAATGTGACGAGTATCATTTTTTCTGAGTTTTTTTTAAATGTAGATATGTTTTTATACCAAATTTAGGTATAAAATTTATTGAAAAGAGCATAATTGAATTAATTTGAATACAAATAAAATAAAATAATTATATATTTATCCCAAAGATATTTTTATGTTAATATACTTTAAAAAAATTCACCAAAAAAATTAGTAATTTTCAATATTAATTGTCAAATAAAAAAGATTAAAAATTTATCAAAAAATAGTCATAATTTAATTTACTCAACCAGATATAAATAATAAATCACATTTTTCCAAATTAAAATTTTATAATTTTAAAAAATTATTTTCAATAAAACCATATATTCCTTGGAAACCCAATATAGTTATAAATAATGATTTATTATTTTTAATGAAAAATAATTAATAGTTTTATATTGAATATAAAAAAACTAACTCAAATTGTTGAATATTAGAATGGAATGAAGTTTATTTGACATAAAATTTCTATGGTTGTGATATAAAAGATCATCAATATGAATGGAAGTGAAAACGTAGCAAAAAATCATGTAATTTTGGGTTATTTATGATATAGGGTGTCATAAAACCCATTGAAAACATAAAAAAATTAAATTGAAGTTTAAATATTACATTAAACTAAATAAATTATATTTAAATTTCACAAACACTCAGAAAAATATACTAAAATTAATGATTTCATTAAAAAATTTCATTGTTGGAAAATTCATTTAAAAATAAAAAAAATTAGAAAAAATACTCTCTTATTTTTCAATCTCAATTGATTAAAATAAAAATATAAAATGAAGCATGTTACAAAAATAAAAAAATACCTTCACAATGTAATATATAAATTTACAATTTAAATTTTATACAATCCATTAAAAATGAAAATTGCAGTGATAGACTATCTCTTCTTAAAAAAATGAAATATTTTTTATTTTTCTATTGTAGCAGGTCAATCAGAATGTTTTTTGTTGGGTTTGATTAAGAGATGTGTTATTTTAAAAAAAAGTCACATTCAAATTAAGATATTCATTATTGGATAGATTATATAGACTAGGCTTCAAATTGACATGTGGTAAATTCTAAAAAGTTTTAAAAGATTCATGGATAATATTTCTAATATATTTTTATAATATCTGTGTCATTTCTCATATTGGATCATGTGGCAAGGATTTTGGCTTAAAATGTATCTTTTACACTGAAAACATAACTTTTAGAAAATATAGTCCCACCATGTGTGGAATTGATGTGAGAATAGTTCCAACACATCATAAATACAGAATATATATTTTTAGTATATTATCAAGTCATTCAATGAAAGTTTTCATAATTTTTAGAATGCGTGTGTTCGGCTATAACATCACATTTAATTTAATACATGTGAATTGATTCATACTAATCAGACCATGTTTTATATTAATTTATAGTTCATTAATACACATAATAAATGAATTATAGTAAATTTTACCAAATTATAATGAACCTTTGATTGTGTCTTAAATGATTATACTATATGAGGCGTGTTTTCACTAAAATTCAAAATATAAATTAAAAACATATACTTCAAGTCAATATTTCCTCCCCACATGTTAGATTGATGTGATGATATTTATTATATGTCATAAATAAATCAATATTCATTTTTGTTCAGTATTGAGAAAACATTACACTTGAATCCCATTGTAATTTTGGACCATCTAAAATTACATCTAAGTAGAAAGAAATATCATCTCATGGTTTTTATTTTGATTAAATGATTAAAGAAAATATAACGATTTTAACTTTATTCATAACTATGGTTTAAATTTAAAATTTGGAAACATAAATTGTGATGTACTATGGGTCATATATAATAGATCAAAATTCATCATTCCCTTTTTATATATCGCGTTATTGTGGTTTCTTGACTCATTTCCAAATTTTGGATTCCTATTACCGAGTCTTTCTAAGAGAGATAATGTAATGGGTGATGATTTTTCTAATTTTGAACACCTATCAGTGTGACATTCCAATTACCATGTTACATAATCATAGACTTGTATGATTCAACACCTTAGTCTGATTGGAATGTGCCATAAAACAACTAAATTACATGAATCAAAAATATTTTATCCAGTGACACTATAATTAATTTTTTTTAGAGTGTATTGATAGATTATTACCTATAAATCCTTTTTCCAAAAAATATTCAATATAAAATACGATCCACAAAATATAAAATTCCTATTGTTTATTAGATCTTTTAAAATCAATATTCTAATTTTTATGTATTGAACCAAATACCTTTAAATATAAAATTTATAAAACGTTTCTTAGTCAATAAAAGGGTCTGGGGAACCATTATCAACCTTAATATCACAGATGAATGTATCTTGATTTTTTTAATATCACTTTATCTATAATGTTATGTGACTCAAGAATCCTTTTTTTCTTATAGATTCTGAAAAATTGAGACAAACAATTTCCAATTTGACATTGGGGCTATAATCATTCTTATGCCTTACTAAATGTTTTACATGATTGGTCTAATGAAGAATTAAAAAACAATGACCCCAATATAACTAGTTAATAGGTTAGTTAAAAATCTGTATTGAAGGGCAGGAAATATATCAGTCATTATAGAGGAGCCCAATTTCCAATTAAATTCCATTTTCATGAAATGGATTGTAGCATACTTGTTACCATCATTCTGGGTAGAACATTTGGAGAAACTAGTTGGGTTTTCAATGATAGTTCCATGTGAATATTAACAATAATATATGGTGACAATCAATAAGAGTTATATAATTTAATGAGATTCTCATTATCATTATCTTAATCTGATAGATATTTTGGGCTATATATATAATTTAGTGGTTTGAAGGATAACTATGACCCTTTTAATAATTAAATTAATGAATGAATTTAATAGAATTTTAATAATTTTTATAATTTAATACAAAAAAGATATATAATGAAAATGATATGATATCATGATTAAGAAACTTTTTTTTTATAAATCATGATGTGCTTTATCCCAAAAAATCATTTTTCTTCAAGGACCTCCTCTTAACATTGGACACCATATCTGAAACTACCTTTCTTCTAGATTTTTTTTTAGATTAGTATATACTACATATTGAATACAATGAGTCTATTATAAAGGGTAATTCATCCATAAAGGAGTATTTTAATCTTTATTAGAATTCATGTTTCGTTTAGTCCTCTTTAAATGTAAAAAATAAATTTTATAGTCCAATTAACTGTATCAAAATTTAGAAACTGATAAGATTTGAAGAAATTGAAAATAATAATTACCCTACTAATTTTGTCTTCCTATATATTAATATTTTGTTAAAAATATTAAAATATTATTGTCTGATTATGGGTTCTCTTCTACTAATTTTCAAAATGAAATTTTTGTTTGGAATGTTTCTCTAATTGACTCTGAGAGGGTTGCAACAACTGTGGTAATTAATTCAAATTTTTGATAATGACTTAACTATGGGGGAGTATCTAGTGACTAAATTTGGTCATTATATTGATAAACTTATGTAGTTTCCAACCATCTTGAGCCCATTGCATATAATTGTTGGTTTTGTAACTACAATAGTAAGGTGTCATAGACCAAAGAATTCAGTATTTTTTGAGATAATATGTTAAGAATCATCTGTTTTAGTAATCTTGAATGAATATTATAAAAATTATATTGCATCAAAATTACTTGTTTTTGGGGATGCATACCCATTTAATGAACTAGTATAGAACTTATAGCGTGTATATCTAAATGGTAACTTAAAAACTATCTCATTATTTGGTAAAAATAATGGTTTTTATCTTATTGTTTTATTTTTTAAGAATTTCACTAATTCTATTTAATTCATGATCAAGAGTTACCCATCATCCTATTCTGATTGTCTATAGAATAAATTCTTATAGTTGGATTTGTGATTTTCCTTCACTACCATAAGGACCAGTAATGCATTAATAACTTACCTTATGGTCAATTAAATTTCTTCAATAGATACATTAATTTTTTGAATATAATGTCCTTGAATCTAGAGGCTTATATTTTATTTTCTATGAATTAAATGTCCATTTCAATGTAGGTTGTGCCATTAATAAATAAGATTGTATTTCAAAAAAATAACACAGAGAAAATATTCTACATCCTTTGTGTATTAACAATAATTTTTCTATTTCTAATGATTCCCATATATATTCATAATTCTACTAGTAGTACATATTATTATATACAGATTTTTTTTTTAAATTTCTATAAATTATTCTTTATTATTTATAAACTTAGTTGGTCATTGATATAATTAATTTCATTATATTACTACAACTGTGAAACTGAATGCTATTCGTTTTATCTTTTAGAAATTATTCATGAATTAAAAAAACTATATATAAATTATTTCAAAATATATAGTTCAATACAAAACTATTTTCATCCACAATAATTAATGTTGTTAATGTTCTATATATTTGGGATTTTTATGATGTGTGGAATATTTTTTATAAACATACATGTTAACCCAATTTTTTTTTTCAGGAAATTCTATATAAAAAATTAATCCATGATAATTATATTTTCTTAAATGTTTCATCCACCATAATTTTCATTGTTTTTCATAACGTTGGATTTTAATGTTTTTCATAGGGGTCATAAATATATAAGATTATACATTAAGATAGAATGCATTACAAAATACTTCAGGTATTTTAAAGTTTTGTTTTTTCAAGGACTCCTTAAGAATTATAATTTCTTTTTGAAAAAATCACTCTATTATAAAGGATTTGATTCCACTTTTAAGTGGTAAGTCAATATTACGACATGGAATTAACATGTATCATTATTTTATTTTTATATTAGAAAAAATTTGTATTAGTCATATTGTTGGAGTATAGAATACATTAATAATTTATATTAAAAATATAAATTTGTTTAAATTAAAATTTTTATCATCTATGTGAACAATGAAATGAATACCCTGTTCAATTTTGAAATCAATATCCTATCATTCTTTTTTCATTATTATTTTAATATTCAATGGGATTTTTTTTTATATAGAATAATTAATATTTCAAAACCATCCTATATTGTGTCTAATTATTATTATTTTCTAAGAAAAGAGAATATTTTCTCCATGACATAATGTGTAGTTTGGTAGTTCAGTTTTATGTAAATTGTAGTGTGTTTAATAATATTTATAAAAATTAAATTTTAATCATTTTTTTAATATGAAAAAAATTCAAAAAAAAGAATTTTATTTGTTATGGTAAATCACATACAATTTTTAGAGGGTTTATGGGTGAAAACCATTTGAATGTTAATTCATTGTGGCATTTCAATTGTTATCTCTAGATATCGCTTTTTGTTCTTCTAAATCATTCTATGTGATTCCATGAGGATAATATAATTATAATGTGTGTTGAAATATGATGTGTCTATTTTTAAATAGTTGTTCTATGTATTATTATTATGATATTTTATGTATTTCTATCTACTAAATTGTTATAATATTATTGCATGAAAAAATTGGATTACATTATGTCAAAATTATAATTTACTATTTTTTTAGAAATTTGAATTTTATTAATTAATTTGTAATGTTTTTTTTGTTTTTATTGATTTTATTTTTGAAGGAAATTGTTTTTTTGTATAGAATATACTATATATAAAATATTATATATGGGTGATAGAACATAATTCATTAGTTATTCAAGGCCTGTATAATTCTTATATAAATTTTTTTGAATATATTTTAATTAGTTAATTTTTAAATTTAAAAAATGACTCTATATATTATATATTTTATATTTACTATATAAAATATTTGATAAAATATTTTTTTAATTTAAATTTTAGTAAATTTTTGTTCATTGAAATGTATAATAAAATGAAAATTTAAGAAGATGAAATAGAAATAAAAACTATGTTGAATTTTTAATTTAGGGATTCAATGTAATAGAATTTGAAATAATTGAAATTAAATGTAGTTATTAATTTTTTGATTGGATTTTGGTTATTAATTTTGGAAATTAAATTAGTAATTTATACATACCTAAATCTTTATGACCTGGAGAATGAATCCCTTATACATTGAGAATTAGTGTTTGAAAAAATTAAAGGATTCCTTTCACGACCCGTCCTCGGGGCCCGTGCCGTGACTACCCCAAGCCCGCCTTTCATAGGCCAGGGGCTGGCGACTAGCACCAAAGGCGTAATTCCCGATAAAAGGGAAGACATTGCCTTTATATAAGTAAACAAACACAACAGAGTACGCAAGCTGGAGTAAACACAAAGTAAAATGAGTACAAAAGTAAGCGCTGGAAAGTAAATGGGCCGGTATACAAACCCAACTGAAAGCACAATACAACTGAGAAAGAAAGTACAACAGCTGAAAAGTAAAACAACAACCACCAGATCGTCCTCTGGGAATCCCAATGGAAGGGTGGGTACAGATAGTCTCGTTGGTACCTCGGGTCTGTCCGTCCGCTCCGTGTACGTCCTGCCCGGTGGTCCACCTCCAGATACCGTCCAGCTCCACAAGCCTCGACCACGATCAGTGTTGTCCGTCGTCTGCAACCAACACAACGTAGTGCGGGCGATGCCCATTCAAGGGTGAGTATAAAATACTCAGTTGGAACCCCGAGACCCCGGAAGGTCTCCCAGAATCCACAAAGTATAATCCACAAAGAAAAGATACAAACACGAAGTATCAACCAACTCTACATTGGTATATGGCCATTCATATTCCTAAGTCAACAATCTCAGTACGACTCCAAATTCCAAGCCCAAGCACAACCAGTCCACACAGGAAAGAGGTCAATCATACCAAAGATAATGATTGAAAGTCAAGAATCAGCTCACACAGGTATACTTCTCACGAAGAGGGGTGGAGATGATTAGATGTAGCCTCTGAATCATCTCCTCTGCCGAACCCATGTAGGATCCAAGTACAGAAGTCATCGCTACCGAACCCACGTAGGATCCAAGTATAGTCGTCATCACTGCCGAACCCACGGAGGATCCAAGTACAGTCGTCCTCGCTGCCGAACCCACGTAGGATCCAAGTACAATCGTCATTGTCGTCGCAGTCGCAGCCATCTCTAGGGTTCCCGCACACAACACGCTCGATTCCGGGAGGGTCTGATCCACGATCCAAGAGGGTCAATACATCAACTGTCACAAAGTCCAGAGTTGATGTATCCCAAAGTTCCGTCCCGTCAATAGGAACTCAGGGAGACAGACGACACGCCAATCAGACGCCCGGTCTGAGAGATAATGGCTTTTCCGTTCTAGGGGCCCGGTTAGAAATATGCTCGTTTCTAACCCGGCCGATATCTATATTTGTCCAAAACTCACTTAGAGTATCACAAAAGAACCGTCTCGTCGAAAGGGTCCTAGTGCCGCAGAAGGCGCATCGATCAGACGCGCGGTCTTTAAGTTATTTTCGTTTAAGTGATTAATAGGCCCGACCCATTTAGCCCCGTGGGCCGACGGGTCAGGTTTACCCAGTTTGATGGGTCCGACCCAGCAGGGGTGTCAGATCAGTCTGAAGGAATATACAACTCAGACCAAAGGGGCGTGGCGCTGCCTGGTGCAGCGCGGCGCAGCGCGGCGCGGCACGGTGCGGCTCGGCTGGGCGCGCGGCTCGGCAGGCTCGGCTGAAGGCCGAGCGGGTTCCGAGGGGGGGGGGGGGGTTGTCCGCACCGGCGGCACCGCCCTTCCCCAAACTGTCCGGCTAGACCGGCCAGCCTTTTGCGCACACGGCCCGCATGGGAGGTCCACTGGTGTTCCAGTGTGGCGCCCTCTTGGCGCCGTGGTCCAGCTCTGCCCGGCCGGCCGACGGGCCGACCGGTTCCTCAGCGCAACGCCCTCTTGGCTCGGCCGACCGGTTCTTCCGTCGAAGCGGCCCGTGATACAGGCCGTGGTTCCCCCCGCACTGCCGGCGCGACGACGCCAGATTACTTTTCCATGTTCCCGGCATGGCGTGACGACACCGTGCTTCATCCGCCTCCGGTTTCCAATTCCAAAAGAATAATGTTCCAGCGGAGGGTCGTCGGGCCGTGTTTGTTTGGCCCGCGCCCTCCGCGTTTGGTGGTAACACATAGCCAAGAATGCACGAGGTTCACAAAACACAACGAAAATTTTATTTTCAATAAAATTGAATCAAATCACCCTACCTCGAAAAGAAGTTCGCGGTTGTCAAGTGCCGTGGATGACGGCGTCATTTCCGTCGTCATCGGTGTGCACTCAAGGAAGTGACATCTCCTCTTTTATCATGGAGAGAAGAATAGAAGGCGCCCCATTGTTAGCGAGTTCCTGCGTCAGTGTCTCCTCCCTTTCCATGGAGGAAGAAGAGGATGAAGAACCGCGGTCTCCGAGTCAATGTTCTTCTTCGGTGAGTTGGCTTTCTTCAACAAAGTAGGAATCCCCTTTCTTCTTCACAAGAGTTCTCTTCCCAAATCCCCACACAACAAGCCAACCAAAATAAAATAAGGACACCCCTTATTTTAATTGAACATGCCATGCATTTAAAAATACAAATTTCAAACACTTAATTAATTAATGAAAGAGTTTCAATTAATTAATTAAGGTGTGTGTTGGCAATATTTTAAGTGGGGAAGTGAAAAGGTTACAAAATTTAAAAGGGAGTTTCCATGTAATTAACATGGGAGTTCAAAGGGGTTAAGGGGTTATGGAAGGTGAAGGGTTGGGGATCATGTGGGCCCCACCTCAAAATTATCCTCACATGGGTAGTTAGGAGATTGTGGGTCCCACCCCAACTCCCCCATGTAGGATATAACCACCTTAGATATAAAATAAAAATTGTTCCACAATTTTTTTTCCCTTCTTATTTAATCCACAAATATTAACTTCTCATCCCGTGAAAACGTAATTACGGTAAAGGTCCCCTTAAGCAATTACTGGCATTGCAAGTTCATCAGTGCCCTCAGATTTCAATTCTGAGCACCGGTTTAAAAGATAGAAAATCTTTCTCGTTCATTTACTGAACGTACCTGAGCTAAACTTCAGAAATTGATTCCGGGCACACCGAGCCTCGAAATCAAGTTCCGTCAGAATTCATAGACTCATAAAATTACAAAGTATTTAATAAAAAATTTTCCTTGAAATTTATAGGTTTTTAAATTACTCCCACTTGATGGATTTACGTCCCCATAAAGCTACATCATAAACTAGGGAAACAAATGAGGGTACTGTGCATGCATCTGAGCCTCTCGCTCCCGTGTGCTCTCCATGAGGTTCTCGTGTTGCTGATGAACGTGCACTAGAGGAATCAACCATCCATGTAGGACCCGTTCCTATTGATCCTCGATCTCCACTGAGACCTCCGTGAATGTAGCTCCGTCATCGATGTCCAACTCCCCATGATCAATAATGTGGGTCGGGTCCTGCACGTATCTCCTCAGCTGAGATACCTGGAAGACGTCATGCACCCGGTGCAACTGAGGTGGAAGGGACAGGTGGTAAGCCACCTCGCCTACCCTAATAAGGACCTGGAAAGGTCTGATGAAGCACGAAGATAACTTGCCGCCCCGACCAAATATCTGTAATCCACATCGAGGTGAGACCCATAAGAAAACATGGTCGCCATCCTCGAAATGCAGTGGTCTCCGCCTCCTATCAGCATAGGACTTCTGTCTGCTCTGTGCAGTCCTCATCCACTCCTGGATGATCTGCACCGTCTCCTTCGTAGCCTAGAACATCTCTGGTCCTACAAGTGCTGACTCCCTAGGGTCTGTCCAACACAGAGGTGATTTGCAAGGTCAGCCATACAGTGCCTCGTATGGTGCCATTCTGATGGTGGAGTGGTAGTTGTTGTTGTACGCAAACTCCACTAAGGGTTGGTGATCCTCCCAGCTGCAACCAAAGTCAAGGACACATGCACAGAGGATGTCCTTGAGAGTCTGAATGGTCCTCTCAGTCTGGCCATCCGTCTGAGGATGAAAGGCAGTGCTCAGGCGTAGCTGCATACCAAATGCGTCCTGCAACCCCTTCCAAAGCCGTGAAGTAAAGCGAGCATCTCAATCGAAGACGATAGACGATGGAACACAATGAAGCCGTACGATCTCCTGAATGTAGAGGCATCCCAAGATCTCAAGTGAGCCCTGCTCTCTGATCAGTAGGAAGTGGTCCGACTTGGTGGGTCGGTCTACGATCACCCAAATGGAGTCGTGTCCTCTGGAAGTACGTGGGAGACCCATCATGAAATCCATGGATATCCCATCCCACTTCCACTCCGTAACCTCTAATGGATGTACCAAGACTGCTGGTACCTGGTGCTCTGCCTTCACTTGCTAGAAAGTGAGGCATCAGGAAACAAACTCTACTACAACCTTCTTCATACCCAGCCACCAATGCTGTCGTCTGAGGTCCTAGCACAACTTTGCCACTCCTGGATGTACCGCTAGAGGGGAATTCTGAAACTCCCTCAGCACTTCCTCCTGTAGTGAAACTGGTACCATGGTACATCCCCTAAAGAGGATGACGTGCTCTGCTCCTTCAGAAAATCCATTAGGCGCCTGCCCTGTGGAAATATGAGCACGTCGCGTCTCACAGTCAATATCCCTACACTGTGCCTCTATGAACCACTGAATTAGTGGATGAGTGACTATGAGGGACTTTAGGAAGGCTTCCCCATCTCTATCCACAAAGGATATCTTCAAAGCATCTAACTGATCCGTCGCCTCTCTAAGTAGCTGAATGCCCAACCTCCTGTTGAGAGCATCAACCACAACATTCTCCTTCCCAGGAGTATATACTATCTCAAAGTCATAGTCCTGGAGGAACTCGAGCCATCTCCGCTGTCTCAGGTTCAGGTCCTTCTACGAGAATATGTACCTGAGACTCTGGTGGTCAGAGTAGACTGTAAAGGGCTCGTCCATCAGATAGTGCTGCCACATATTCAAGGAGAAGACCACTGATGCTAACTCTAGGTCATGGGTAGCATAGTTCCGCTCATGCTGCCTCAACTATCGTGAACTATATGCGATCACTTCCCACTCCTGCATCAGGACACACTCGAGTTCGGTCCCTGATGCATCGTAGTAAACTACGTACCCTACTCCATCCTCCGGGAGCCTTAAGATGGGTGCACTAGTCAATCTATGTCTCAGCTCCTGGAAGCTCTGCTGAAATCTATCTGACCACACGAAGGGTTTACCCTTATTATTCAAAGATGAAAGCGGTGATGCAACTCTGGAGAAGTCTGGCACAAATCTCCGATAGTACCCAGCCAGACCTAGGAAACTCCGCACCTCTGTCACACTCCTGGGTGGCTCCCAAGCAGGTACTGCCTCGATCTTCATAGGATCCACAACAACTCCCTCCTCCAAGATGTCGTGCCCCAAGAAGTGAACCTCTCGAATCCAGAACTGGCACTTTAAGACCTTACCCTAAAGCTGGTGCTCTCGGAGTGTGTCCAGTATAACCCGCAAGTGGTAGGCGTGCTCCTCCTCAGTATTCGAGTAAATTAGTATGTCGTCGATGAAGAATACGGAAAAATGATCAAGGTAAGGCTGTAAGATCCTATTTATGAGACTCATGAACACTGATGGTGCGTTGGTTACGCCGAAGGGCATAACCAAGAACTCGTATTGGCCATACCGACACCTGAAGGCCGTATTATGAACATCCTCGTCTCGAACTCTGAGATGATGATAGCCTGACCTGAGGTCTATCTTTGAGAACCATCGTGCTCCCTTGAGCTGATCAAAGAGGTCATCAATCCTCGGAAGTGGGTACTTGTTCTTCATGGTCACCTAGTTCAGGAAACGGTAGTCGACACACAGTCACAAGCTCCCGTCCGCCTTCTTGGCGAAAAAAATTAGAGAAGCCCAGGGTGAAACACTAGGTTGAATGAATCCCTTGCCTTGCAAGTCCTCCAGCTATACCCGCAGATCTCGAATCTCGACGGGAGCCATCTGATATGCTGTAGTAGATATCGGTGCTATCCCAGGGTAAAAGTCAATGTAGAAGTCTACCTCTTTTCTAGGAGGTAGTCCTAGAATGTCTTCAGAAAAAATGTCCGCATAATGATCCACCACAACAAGAAAACTCGGACTCCGCACATCAACTGTTCCTAGGATGAGACTAGCCAACTAATGGGTGATCGGCTGCCCTCTCCTCTGCGTAAGTCCATACTGCGCTGCTAAGGCTCCCTTCTCATCGGTGAAGGTGAACCTGCTCCCATCTGTGCGGACACACCAAACTTTGCACCTAATGCAGTCAATCTAAGCATGGAATATAGACAACCAGTCCATACCCAAGATGATGTTGTGAGGCCTCGATGCCGCTACAAGAAGATCCCAGCCGAAACTCTCACCTCCTAAATTAATCTCACACTGCCGGCACCAGTACGTAATCATAGAGTCTACTCCTGTAGGAGTCTCTAGCCATAAGGATCAAGCCAATAGCTCTGTTGGAATCTCCGAGCTCCGAAAAAGGGTAGCGACAATGAAATAATGACTCACTCCTGTGTCTATAAGAACTACAGCAAGGGTGGAGTAGACATAGATAGTACCTCAAATCATCTCAGGTGCGCCGTGGTCGTAGGCCTCGACTGCCTGGAGCTGAGCCTGCCCCTGTCTTCCAGCTCGCTGTAGTCGGGGTGGCCCTCCTGGTGGTGGTGGTGGTAGAGCCTCGAAGCATCGTCCACCACCTGCTGCTCGTCCAACTCCCTTGCCTCATCCGCCTGCTCCCTGTGGACTGCCACGGTCGAACCTATGCCTATGCCTGGGTGGTTCCTCAACCATATGCTGCTCCACTGCATGGAAGGTCGGGCAGTCACGAGCCATGTGGCCCTACCCGCCACATGCATAGCACTGCATGCCTCTCGTTTGAATGGCTCTGCTGCGTGTTCCCCGCACATCCGAACCAGTATCCTGAGGTCTCCCACCTGATGGCATGGTTTGCTTGGACCTCTGTGAAATCTGTCTACTGTTGGCTACAGAAGACTCCGCTACGTGTCGCCCTGCGGTAGGCCTCGCTGCTGGCGTAGGCTCAACAAGAAAGCTCTCCACAAGAAGAGATCGCTCCAGTACTCCTACCTGTGTCGGAATGCTGAGGGAGATCATCGAAGCCCTGATCTCATGCCTCAGTCCCTGCTCAAAGGTCTAGGCCCATAAGAATGGGTCTCGTACCATGTCCGTGGAGTAGCGTGAGAGGTCGGTAAATCTCGCCGAGTACTGGGCTACTGTCATACTGCCCTTCTGCAGCTGTAGTAACTCCTGGATGCGCACAACATAGAGGGTGGCCTGAACAAACTCCGAGCGGAAGAGGCTCTTGAAGTCTATCCAAAGTAGTGATGCCTCATCGTGCACCTGGAGCATCGAGCTCCACCATATACCTGCTGCTTCGGGCAGTAGACTCGTGACAAGGATCACCATAAGGTCTACTGGTGTCCCTACCAATATGAAGACTCTGACAATAGCCTCCAGCCAATCCTCGTCTGCCTGAGGATCCATCTCTCCGTGGAACATGGGTGACCTCTATACCTGAAACTCGTGAAACACACTCAAGCGGCATTCAATCTCCGCTGCTGGGGCTGGTGGTATCGGTGGCCCAGTGGGTAGAGGTACCACCGGTGCCTCCGCTGTAATGGGGCCCTGCACCGAGGCCTCATCGCTCGGTGGGCTGCCATCTCGCACAAAGATTGGAACCCTAGCTGGCTACCTTCGTGGGTCCATCCTGAAAAGTAATAGGTGCGCCACGGTTAATACAGTAGACTTGGTGAGATGACAAAAAGTAATCACAAAGAATACTTTTGAAACACACATGCAATCAGTGTTTTCGAGCACTGAGTTGGAAATCAGAAGTCAAGGTCCTGGTGTATAGATACGTCGGCCGCCACACCAACACTGGAATCCCTGGACTAAAAACCACACTCAATACTCTTAACACTATTGCTTCACAGAAAAAATTATCAGAGTCCTGAGTTATGTAGTAGAACCGACTCCTCTGATACTAATTTGTCACGACCCGTCCTCGGGGCCCGTGTCGTGAGTACCCCAAGCCCGCCTTCCATAGGCCAGGGGATGGCGACTAGCACCAAAGGCATAATTCCCGATAAAAGGGAAGGAATTGACTTTATATAAGTAAACAAACACAATAGAGTACACAAGCTGGAGTAAACACAAAGTAAACTAAGTACAAAAGTAAGCGATGGAAAGTAAATGGTCCGGTATACAAACCCAACTGAAAGTACAGTACAAATGAGAAAGAAAGTACAACAGCTGAAAAGTAAAACAGAAACCACCAGGTTGTCCTCCGGGAATCCCACCTGAAGGGTGGGTACAGATAGTCTTGTCGGTACCTCGGGTCTGTCCGTCCGCTCTGTGTACGTCCCTCCAGGTGGTCTACCTCTGTATACCGTCCATCTCCACAAGCCTTGACCATGATCAGTGTTGTCCGTCGTCTGCAACCAACACAATGTAGTGCGGGTGATGCCCATGCAGGGGTGAGTATACGATACTCAGTAGGGACCCCGAGAACCCTAAAGGTCTCCCAAAATCCACAAAGGATAATCCACAAAGGAAAGATACAAGCACGAAGTATCAACCAACTCTACTTAGATATATGCCCATATATATTCCAAAGTCAAAAATCTCAGTACGGATCAAACTTCCAAGCCCAAGCTCAACCAGTCCACACAGGAAAGAAAACAATCATACCAAAGATAATGATTGAAAGTAAAGACTCAGCTCACACTGGTATACTTCTCACGAAGAGGGGTGGAGATGATTAGATGTAGCCTCTGAATCATCTCCTATGTCGAACCCACATAGGATCCAAGTAAAGAAGTCGTCGCTGCCGAACCCACATAGGATCCAAGTACAGTAACCATCACTGCCGAACCCACGTAGGATCTAAGTACAGTCCTCATCGCTGCCGAACCCAGGGAGGATCCAAGTACAGTCTTCCTCGCTGCCGAACCCACGTAGGATCCAAGTACAGTCGTCATCGTCGTCGCAGTCACAACCAACTCTAGGGTTCCCGCACACAGCACGCTCGATTCAGGGAGGGTCCACTCCACGATCCAAGAGGGTCGATACATCAACCGTCACAAAGTCCAGAGTTGATGTATCCCAAAGTTTTGTCTCGTCAATAGGAACTCAACGCGACAGAGGGAACGTCAATCGGACGCCCGGTTTGAGAGATAATGGCTTTTCCGTTCCAGGGGCCCAGTTAGAAATACTCTCATTTCTAACCCGGACGATATCCATATTCGTCCAAACTCAATTAGAGTATCTAAAAAGAACTGTCTCGTCGAAAGGGTCCTAGTGCCGCAGAAGGCGCGTCGTTCGGACGTGCAGTCTTTAAGTTATTTCCGTTTAAGTGATTAACAGGCCCGAACCATTTAGCCTAGTGGGATGACAGGTCGGGTTAACCCTGTTTGACGGGTCCGACCTAGCATAGGTGTCAGACCGGTCTGAAGGAATACACAAATCGACTCAAAGGGGTGTGGCCCGGCCAGGCGCGACCAGGCTTGGCCTTTCCCGGTGCGGCCCGGCTCGGCGCGGCCCAGCGCGGCCCGTCTCGGCGTGGCCCGACTCGGTATGGCCAGGCTGGCTCGGCCGAATGCCGAACGGGTTCCACAGGGGGGGGGGTTATCCACTTCGGCGGCGCCAAGAGACACCGCCCTTACCCAGACCGGCTGACCTTCTGCACACATGGACCGCATGGGCGGGCTGCCGGTCTTCCAGCGCGGCGCCCTCCTGGCGCCGCGGTCCAGCTCCGCCCAGCCGGCCGACGGGCCGGCCAGTTCCTCGGTGCGGCGCCCTCCTGGTGCCGTGTTTCGCCTCTGCCCGGTCGGCCGACGGGCCGACCGGTTCTTCCACCGAAACGGCCCATGATGTGGGCCGCTGTTCCTCCCGCAAAGCCGGCGCGACAGTGCCAGATTCCTTTGCCATGTTCCTGGAATGGCGCGACGACGTCGTGCATCCTCTGCCTCCGGTTGCCAATTCCAAAAGAATAAAGTTCCAGCGGAGGGTCATCGGGCCGTGTTCATTCGGTCCGCGCCGTCCGCGTTAGGTGGTAACACATAACCAAGAATGCACGAGGTTCATGAAACACAACGACAATTTTATTTTCAATAAAATTGAATCAAATCACCCTACCTCGAAAAGAAGTTCGCGGTTGTCAAGCTCCATGGATGATGGCATCGTTTCCGTCGTCGTCAGTGTGCACCCGAGGAAGTGACGTCTCCTCTTTTATCACAGAGAGAAGAATAGAAGGCGCCCCGTTGTTAGTGAGTTCCCGCGTCGGTGTCTCCTCCCTTGCCATGGAGGAAGAAGAGGATGAAGAACCGCGGTCGCCGAGTCGATGTTCTTCGTCGGTGAGTTGGCATTCTTCAACAAAGTAGGAATCCCCTTTCTTCTTCACAAGAGTTCTCTCCTCAAACCCCACACAACAAGCCAACCAAAATAAAATAAGGCCACCCATTATTTTAATTGAACATGCCATGCATTTCAAAATATAAATTTCAAACACTTAATTAATTAATGAAAGAGTTTCAATTAATGAAGTAAGGTGTGTGTTGGCAAGAGTTTAAGTGGGGAAGTGAAAAGGTTACAAAATTTAAGAGGGAGTTGCCATGTAATTAACATGGGTGTTCAAAGGGGTTATGGAATTTCAAGGGTTGTGGATAGTGTGGGCCCCACCTCACAATTATCCTCACATGGGTAGTTAAGAGCTTGTAGGTCCCACCCCAACTCTCCCATGTAGGATATAACGACCTTAGATATAAAATAAAAGTTGTTCCACAATTTTTATTCACTTCTTATTTAATCCACTAATTTTAACTTCTCATCCCGTGAAAACACAATTGCGATAAAGGTCCCCTTAAGCAATTACCAGCATTGCGAGTTCATCAGCGCCCTCAAATTTCAATTCCGAGCACCGGTTCAAAAGATAGAAAATCCCGCTCATTCGTTTATTGAACGTACCCGAGCTAAACTTCGGAAATTGATTCCGGGAAAACTGGGCCTCGAAATCAAGTGCCGTCAGAAGCCATAGACTCGTAAAATTACAAAGTATTTAATAAAAAACTTTCCTTGAAATTTATGAGTCTTTACAATATCCTCAATCCATAAAATGGTAGCCAAACTGCATTCACCATCTATCTTGATGGACATTGAGGCCTCATACCATTTAACTAAAAATGAAAAAGTGGTAGTTTGAGAGTGCCATTTTTAGTTACCATTCATTTCACATGGATAATAAATTACACACCATTCATGAATATTCTATTCTGTAGTGTTGGTTTTCATTTCATAGATCTTATACAATCATGACCATGAACCATGCATATCTTCCTACCAGATTTATCCTATGTGGAGTGATAGTAAACTATCTCATTATTCCATGTTCGTGTCTCTCAAAAAGATGTAATGATTGAATTCTAGAACCATGTTTGAGAAATGTCAAAACCCAAACATTTTTTTGTTGATTCAACTTTAATAGAAGGATTTTGAATAAATATTTTTAATTTATGCTCAGATTGATGTTTGAGAAATTAGTTAAAGATCACAGTAACACTCCTGACTGTGGATTCCATGCTTACTGGAATATAAGATACCCAAGAATCTATTGATGTTCTTAGACTAAGAGCATGATAATATGATTAAATTTCTTAAAGGTATTTGAAATAATTTTGGGGACCTATGTACCTATAAATGATATTGTTTCATCCCCAATGAGGAAAAAATATATTGTGCTCAATTAAATCAATATTTTTTATCATGGATAATGATAGAGACACATGTGGTCATCAGGGATCTTTTTAATGAAAATGGTGTTTGAATAAATATTAGTGAATATCAGTACTTAAAAAAATGATTCTTATATATGCATGATTTTCCATCAACATGTAGGTATTAATGTTAATATATGAAATGTGACTTAGCAAATTTAATGGGTTATGCCATGGTCAAGATTTCCACCTGTATAAGGATAAATGCCTCAAAAATTTCATTTGTATAATGAATTTATTTTAAAATTAAAAATAATTAATCCTTATATTTTAATTGGATATCTAGGATATGTAATATAAAATTATAGAATAGTTTTATGGATCGTTATCAGAGATCAGTGATTTGGAATAATATAGAATCAAACATACATTCTATTGAAGCATGTACATGAGAGTATATTCCATTTTATCGAATGGAGTTATTAGATTAATATGATTAATAGTAATAATATGCCTTGAGGATACTTTGGTGAATATGTTTTATGTTTCTATCTATTATACTAAAATTATCACAGGATATTAATGAATGAACTATTCTATTTGGGGAGAGACCATAGAGTTGGATTACCTTTGTAAAATACATAATCATTATGTGAATAAAATATTATATATATATATATATATATATATGAAATGCACTATTATATAAGAATCCTAGGAAACTATATTATGAGAAGAAAAATTATCTGACAAAAAATGACTATTTCCTCATTCTCTTAATTTCAATAATTTTCGATGTATACATGAATTATTTAATGGAAACTATTTTAATTTTTTCAAAAATATATAGAAACGATTATCTTGAGATACTAAATATGATTACTTGAATTTTATTAATATATTCCTATATTATTTTCTATCTTGTAAGTCAGAAATACTTGTTAATAGAATCCTCTCCTTTCCTTCTTCATAATCAGTATTCCAATTCAGTTGATGTTTTGATAGTTTAAAATTATAGAATATTTTTTGAAACCAAAAGAGATATATTTTATAGATGGGGTGTGGAATTATCTCATAAAAATGAAGTATTATTAATAAAAAAAATTATTATATAGACCATCATTTGGAACAATTTTCAATTGGGGTAGTTTAATAAGTGAAAATTAGGGGTTTCCATCCTTATTTATATCAACATAAGAACATTATTCAATATGAATATAAATGTTTAGAAACAATATCTATCAATATAATATGGATTATTATCCCTATATGAATTAATATTTTAGTATCTCTCTTTATATATCCATCTATCCCTCTATATGTTTCATTTTCACACATAGTTTTCTATATAATTTCCACATTTAACTTACTACATCACTTTTATATCATACTATATAGTATTTAATGTTCTTTAAAATTTACGTAATCTGGTTGTAAACTGTCATAAATCCTTTAATATTGATATGATATCCTACATCTCAACTATATTACTTCTATTATGTTTAAAAATAATTAATATTGGAATTGATCAATGGGTTATTTCGACATTACATTGAGAAAAAATAATAAAATATTTCATCATACTATTCTTTGTGGATCTTACTCTTTATAATTATGTGATCCAATATTGATTAATTTAATATATCATCAATAGTACTTATCTATATCTCTCAATATATTCTTGTATTCATTCACACTTCACAATTAACATCAGTCATGTATACAAGGGTTCTATTATTTTCTAGAATTATGAAAAACCATAACCCCCATTTCATGATCGTCATTATTCTTGGAATTAAAAGTGTTGGAATTAAAACTTCTCTTATAATGATCTAGTTTTATTAAGAGACACATGTTGGATATGTGTCTAGTTTTATCACACCTACCAGTGGATTCCACAAGATAGTCATAGGTATTCTGAAATTATACCATCTCTATTTGAATTATTCATTGTTTCTCCCTAGGATATTCTGGTTTACTCTGCCTCGATTTTCATTCTATCTATACAATATGGAGATAAAATTTTTAAAAACACCAATATGTATATGATATATAAACTACTAAACACTAAAATCATTATTCAATGAAAAATACCCTCCTGTAATTATGATACCGTCAAAAATAAACTCATTGGGACATTCATAGACATGAATTCCACTTTATTCTTACAATATTTTCATGTCTAGAAGTTTTCTCTTAATATAAGAGTTTTACCTTGGGATAAGCCACTAAATCAATCACTTTATAAAACACATTTTTCTTAGTTATTTGATCCATTATATAATTTTTATAAATATGAATTTTATCAATTAGGATATTAAAGAACAACAATTCAATTTTCATGATAAATAAAAGTTTTTTATATGTTGGGTTTATAATTCAATGGTCATTGTAAAAATGATAAAATTTAAAATTATTTTTGTATAATTAAAAGGTTCTTCTATTATGTGATATATTTTTTATAATTTAAAAATATATATTTGAAACACATCCTGTTTGTTCCCAAATGAGTTTTTTAAATTAAAAAATATATCGTAAAGGTAATTTATTTCATCCAAATATGTAATTAGATTTTTATTATAATCTCATGAATTGTATCCCTTTATGGAATTTTATTATTGACATCACCCATATTTTATAAAAAAACCACTATCATCCATATAATGTATTTCAATTTTGTTGTTTTAGGTTATTTCCCCAAAGATTCAATCTCAAAAATAAATTCTTTATTTTCTATCCCCATAATTTTATATAAAATAAAAATGTTAATATATCCATTATAAAATATAAATAATTAGGTATTTACCAAACACTTATTTAATTAACTCCATCACTACCCTATTCTTAAAAAAAATGGATCATATAGATGATGTTATTTATCCATGAAGGTCACTTTCTAATCATCCATTGATCTATCGTTATCTCATTCAATTTATATATAAAAAAGATGTTATCATTCATCGAGAGAAATTTATTCTTTTTCATTATATTTTCCAAAACTCTATGTTTATATAATTATCTCCCATGATTACCTATACACAAATTGTTTCTTCTAAATAATTATTGAGACCGAGCGTCATCTTCATCCCATTATTAATTGTAACATTAGATGGTTGAAATGTGTCTTATATTTCAATAAATTAAACACTTAAATAGAATATAAGACTTATATATTACTTTTCCTTAATATATTCCTTTTGAAAATAGAGATATTTGTTCATTGAAACCTTTGGAATAATAATCAAGATTAGTTTCGTTTCCATGATACATCTATTACTCATGATATTTTTATTCTTTAAAATCATAAATCATTGATTCCCTATTATATTTTACATTTATTCATATAGTTCACTATCATCATATATTATAGTAAATCAAGACATTGTTAAATTATTTAACCCTTCACTCATATAAATCTTGAGCCTATTTAGATGAAATCTTTTTTTCAAACATCATCAAAAAATATTCTCATAATATTATTATACCAGGTGGAGTATTCAATTACATATCCCAAGATATTAATAATGATTACTATTTTGTTCACCTCAATGACGAAATTATATATTTTTTTATCTTATTCCATTAAGTAATGTATGAATTTCATCCATGTATTTTATAAAAGTTAATATTTAAACTATAATTCACTATCGTGTATATGATTGAATTTTTGTCAATTTTAGTTCTAATTTTAATCCACTTGAAACATTTCAACTCCATCTCCAAGAGAGATTAGAATAAATCACGATTTTCCCTCTCATCATCTTCAATATTAATCCTAATAATCAAACTATTATCACTCAAATTATAATAAAGATTCACACCATTCATATTTATATAAATAATGTCCATATTGATTGATGAAAGATATGAAACCATCTTTTTCTCTCCCTCCCTATAGATGAATTTGTTTTCTAAATATATAGGTTCTCTATTTCTAAGTTCATTATTTGTATTCCTGATAAATATACTTGACCATTGAAATATTTATTTAATAAAAACCTATATATAAATGAATGTTACAAGTCGTATCGTATTTAAAACCATGTGAATAGTTATAATGAATCAAACATGATACATATATTGTCTACTGTAATTCAAAATAAATTATATTTGAAAATAAATATAAAAAATTCAAACAATTATTTCTCTCTGATTCCAATTTAAATACAACAAAAATAAATAATTATCTTGGAAAAAAACATGTATAACTACAATGATGAAGGACCATTAGAGAGTATAACAAAAATTATTGGGGATGGGAAAACTATTTGTAAATTAAAACCCCAACTATCATCTGAATTCCATATATCAATTATGGAATAACTAATCATTATAGTTAAGCATGTTAAAAAAATAGTGTGAAATAACATGCTAAGAGCGTTGGTTAATTAATTGATAACAAACAATTTATATCAAGTGGTTTGTCCTTAGTGTAAAAATTAATAAATTCACTACCCAAATTTCTATTTAACTATCCTTATTAATGAAATAATAGGATATGGAGGTGTCCTTAGAGTATTATTTTACGAAATAATAATATACATCTACATGTTGTGTAACCTTTGTTTCTTCAACCTGATGTTATTCTAAAATTTGGAACCTATGTGTACCCCCATTATTCTGCTCAAATGTAAATGAAAACATCATAGAGAAAATCAATGGATTTAATTGTATAATAATTTATATTTGAAAAATAATTATTAATTCATTACAGTGTAAAACAATTCATTTTATTTATGGATGGTTAACAATATGGTGTGGAGGAATATAAGAAGTCTATTTTTTCCGTTACCCAGAGTATATCTAGGTATCAATATCTTGTCCATTTATGATGTACACTATTTAATGTAAAAATAAAAAATTTATCTACTTAATATATATAAAATTATTTTTATTATATATTTATAACATCTCTACATTACTATAATGACAGCTCCCATAGAAATCATTAATAAAAACTCATCTTTTAATTGAAACAGAAGGTTAGTTTGAAATTTATTTTATATGAGGTTTCTAAAAATGTTTTTTTCTATTGGATCAACCACACTAATATTGGTATGCATTTCTCATAGTATATCAAAACATCATCATAGGGAAACTATGATTAAATCCTAGGTGTAATTACCCCTTCAAAATGGGAGTTTCACTACAAACCAATGGTATTTGGAACTCTTTATATATTTGGAATAATGAATGTTTTTGAAGTTATACCACCTACTGAAATTATTGTATTCCCATTAACTCTTCATTTTTTGATTTCGACTTATAATAATTTTTTTTATTAACGGTGTTGAAATGGATAATTTTTCCCTTTATCATAACATTATAATTAATTTTATCTTCAACATATTATCGAAGACCTTCCTACGTATGTATGAGAATGTTTTAAATAAATAAAATAGAAAAAAATTGTATAAGACAAGAATGCCTAAACTAATGAATTCAATCACAAAATTACTCCAATTTTTTGGTAACCAAACACCACACTACATGATATAATGTTATTTAAGAGAGTAATACCACTCTTAGATTACAAACAATTTCTTGTGTAGCATGTCTTGATTGATATAACACATTTCAATTTTTTTAAAATTAATAGGGTATTATTAAAACACAAACCCTCATCTAAAGCCCCAAATTATTAGAGTCTCTTTGACATAATTTGGTAATTTACATGAAGAGACAAATAAAAATATAATGCAATTTATTAATTATCAAAATGAGGAAAATTTATTTATCCTCTCTAATCATAAGTAAGGATGATATCTTGTTGAAAATATAATACCTATATCAAAATTTATGTCCCATAAGAAAAAATATATGAATAATCATGTATTTAAAAAATTAGTTGTATCATTTTTTAAATTTATTTCATCCATAAATCTATATAGTTTTGTTTCCCTAATAGATGGAATAAATTCAATTTTCACAATGAATATTTCCCAAATTTAACAAATGAAATACACATATATGATTGAATAAAAATTCTAGCCCATATTCATAATACTATAAGATGAACTAGAACTTTTAGAAAGACTCATAGGTTGATGAAATGGAAGGAAGAACCCCTTGATAACAACCTCTAATTTTCCAAAATTAAATGAATAAAACCGTGAGGATAGAGAAAAATTCCCAATTCATTCACTCATGGAACATGAAATAATAAATTACAATTTAACCAATAGAATAAAAAATATACAATTGTTTATCCATAAAAAATGATGTGCATAAACAATATATTAAATGCCATCATTAAAAATTTATAAATTATAAATTCCATGACATATAGTAATATATATATATATATAATATAACATATATCATGATATAAACTTCTCTATAAAAATAATACATTATTGGAAATCATAATAAATATATATAGAATCTTCTACTAAAATAAAAAATGATCAACACTCAATCCAACATTAACATGTCATACTTCCAATATCACATATTTTGAATCTTTTTTATAACAAGAAAGTTCATAAGCATCCATAAGTATGTAACTAAAAATGAATAGTACATGGGTTTAAACACATACTTACTTGTTTATTTAATATGTTTATAAATACGAATACTGAGATCATGAATGTATAATATTCATTTTCTATGAAATGATATTACATAGTCTGGAAGCTATAGATCACTTCCTCTTAATGGTGCTTCTAGTCAAGCTTCCTATTGAAATCATTGATAACAAAAGACAATATAATATATTTCATAAAACATTATCTTATCATAAATAATTATATAACATTGTTGATATATTTATAAATTTAAATTAATGCTTTCCAATGATTGAAACATTTATCACTATCAAAATAATAATGCTATGAATTAAATTCACACTATAATATGTCCCTAAAATAGATGACACCTACAACAATGAGTAATATTAAATCATAATGAGTAGATAAAACACACACTCTATGTATTAGACCATAATGGATGACTCCTAATAATTAAAATCTTTTTTTATCCCATATATTTGTTATTTTGGTTTTAATTTTTTTTATTTAACATATAATTTTAATTTATATGAGTGGAAATTCAATAATTTGGTTAATAATGTGTTTCTCAATGGTTATTATATTTTGTTTTATTATTATATAATTTGTTATATAATATATTAGTTTATAAATTTATATATATAATGTAATTTAATAATTTATAATATGTAAATGATATATGAATAACTTATGTATATGAATTTTTTATATATAACATATTTCATGATTACAATTTATTCATATGAATTCTATAGGAGTTCTAATTAATTTTTATCTAAATAAATTTTCAGCATAAAATATCAATAATTATAATAAATTATATGTATGTGAGATGTTTAGTATACCTTATATTCATATGTTAATAAATATAAAAATAATAAAAATCTAGTTATATTTTATGTTTAATTTTATATCATAAAAGGTTTATTATTACTGAAAATTAGATATATATTTATAAATGAATATAATTAATAATAATTATTAAAATATTTTGAAATTAATCTATTTAATGAATTATATTTTATGAAGGAAGAAAATACGTTTCATTTTTCTCATAAAAACTTATTATATAATATTTTCAAATATCCCTCTTCGAGGACTAGTTAAAACTATTATATTTCATTAAAAAACAACATAAAAAAACCATACAATTACAAACCCATCAATAATTGTCAAGTTGAATTTTATCAAGGCCACAAAATTGATACATATTTAAAAAAACTGAAAATAATACTAAAAGTATTCCATGATTGATGTAACAATGAAGTCATGCAGGTCACATATGTTTTTTTATTTACCATTTCACTATCTTCAACAACTATAACAACATCCATCAAAAACACACTAACTCAATGTAACCATAACTCTATTAAAATTACATTATCACCTCTATATCTAATAACATCAATATGAAACCATTATAAATTAAGACCAAAATTAAACTCAATTTCATAAATATATGAACTAATTCGCATAAAAAAAAACATTACCCTAAAAATGATAATAAACATATTAAGTCCAATATATAACTAACATTTTCCACAAAAGCAGAACATATAACCACAAAAAACCATATAGAATCAATATATGATGTCAAAATCAAACTCAAATGACAATGAAAACTACCTCGACCATGGAACTCATCATCTAAAATAATCCTTATGCTGTCACAATTGAAATCATCATTTCCATTTCACTATGAGTGTAACACCTTGATATTTTGTGAAATTTTTCCCTAAAGTAAATTTAATAATTTTTATTTTTTTTATTACCTTAAAAATTTATTTTATATTTCATTACCAATAACACTTATATTAGCAAGTTTTACACACAATGCCGATTTCAAATGAAATGTGAAAAATTATGAAAATTCTATTCTTTAATAAGATATATAACACATGGACATAGAAATTATTTGTATGAATAACATTAAATAAATTTCTCAAATATATGGTTTCAAATTTAAAGTTAATTAAATTTTTTTAGAATAATTAATTAGACATAAAAATAAAAACAACATTTAAATAAAGGAAATATTTTTCTGAAAAACTATTCTTATGAAAACAGACAAGTTTTACTAGAATAAATTAAACAATACACATTTGGTGAATTATGTTTTTAAAATTATATATTAAATTTTGAATAAATTTATTCAAATTCACCTTATGTGTTATATAGATAAGATTTATTAATAAATCAAATTTTACTCGTAAAATTTTTATTTTTATAACAAGTAGTTTCATTGGTTATTTCTATAAATATTTTAATACTAATTTTTTAATATTGATGAAAATTTAATTGAAGAATAAACACAATTACCGAAAAATACAACCTTAAAAATATTTTAGTGTTAATTTTTTCTTAATTTTAGAAAGATTAATTTTTTTATAAATAGTTAAATATATAAATATTTAATTAGAAACTGCCTTTTTAACTTTTTTAAAAATATAATAAAATTTATAAAATAATTATAATGTAAAAGTATATAAAATATAGATATATTAATCTAATCTATGTCATTGGAATCAATTTCATATAGAATATCATTATATATACATTGTAATATTTTTATCATTTTGTCTTTGAAAACCATGTTTATCTTGTGTGTGATATTATTTTTAATTATATTATTTCCACTACATTGAATTGAATTAGGAAAGAAAGTATTCCTTAATTGAAACCATATGAATTTATATTATCTAATAAGTTTATCTTATTGTATAACTAAATAAAAATATAACATAATTAAAAAAGATACCATGATTAAGGTAAAAATAGATTTATCAGGGGATAATCCAATAGTTAAGAGTTTGAAAGAACTGAAAAATATCTAAAAGTATATTTTATGGCCAAATTTAGACCCAATCATGTATGAGTCTTCATAATACTCCATTTTTTTCATCATTTTGTCATGATAAAAACATAGAAACACCTTTTTTCATAAATTACAAGTGTGCCACTTACCTCACTTATAATTAGCCACCCCATCTCATTTATTCGTCATACCATAAGACCCTTTTGGACTAGCCAATACCAATGAAAATAAAATTATATCTTCCATAATATAATCCTATATGTCTTATTGTTTGTTTTTATAAAACATATGATGGAATTTGTTGCTAGCCTTAAGAGGTTACTCGAAGAAGAAGTAATGTTCCTCAATGATAATTTATTTTCTCCTCCACATATCAAAATTCAGATTAAAAATTGATGATATAATAGCATAATTATATTTCCTATGTATATATATATATGACCTTATTTTATGGTAATTACCTAAAACCATATCCACATCAATCCCATGTGTTACAAAATTATTATTTATGTGTATGGAAGACTATAGCCTCATGAACCGATGCCATTCATTTTTCCATAACCATCAATCACATATGGATGTGATGATGGATCTAGTGTATAAATATGATATTTATAAAAAATATCCATTTATTAATTATCTCATGTCAAATTTCATACATTCTATTCAACAATTTATATGATAAAATTGCTATTGTATACGGCGTTAGACCACCTCGTGAAGGGATATGATATATTTTCATTAACACCTTACATGGAAGAAAATATATATAATGTTAATAAATATATGTGACATAAATTGGAAAGGTGTGATACTAATGAAATAATTACAATTATTAAAATAGAATATAACATTTTATTTTCAACATTTTCACTCAATGAAATACGATATCTACGGTCATATACAAGTGGACTACTGCCTTTATAAATCCATGTGACTCTATTTTAATCAACTCACAACACATATGATTTGTATAACTATTTTGAATGTAATAATATTTATATTGTAAGGGGATTTGCGACTCTATGGTTTCTCCTGTCATTGCATTCATATTGTCTGGATCAGTCTGGCAGCGTCCTCTCCTCGACATTCATGCTCGGCAACTCGTGGTGTGCATATCGTATCATTGAGGGATCGTTCTTACTCACAATTACACTATTTCATGCATGCCTCTTGTAACTATCTTTGAACTTGATTGGAATTTTTATGGAAGCATGGTAATGGTTCAATGAACAAGTCCCACGTCTGTGGGTTGCAACCTCATTTCGGTTTCAGCTATGGGTGCGTTGAGGGGTTCATTATGGGGTTTGAGTGTGCTCTCAGAGGTAGTGACTGGATTGTGGTTGGGCTTGTGGTAGGGCCACTTTATCTAGAAAGTTGTCATTCAGGTTAATGGATATTAATGGATTTCATCACTATGTTTTTTATTCTTGTTTGGTGCATACTGTAGTGACTTGATGTGTGTCGTGTGATTATTCTATTTTTAATCTTCTTGTTTTGGATCTATTCAGTTCATGATTTTGATTTGGTCTATGTGGCTATTAGTTTTAGGAGAATTTTTTTATATGGATTTGGATTGTTCTGGGTATGAAAATATGGTATATTTTACGTGGTTCTTGATCTTCTAGGATTGGATGAAGTTGATGGATCTTGAGATGATATTTTCTGTGGGCAAGAAGAAGCGAAAATCAATGGAACCTGAATTTGTTGAAAGATTTAATGTCTCAAGGAGATCAAAATATGTACTGTGAATGATCCTAGCGAGTTTCTAGTTGAGGTTGTATTTCTTGTTATTTTGGGCATGTTTTCAACTAGAATACTATATAGATCCGGTTCGAATGAGGTTTATAGACTGAAGCTTTCTCTTGAGAATTCCATTCAGATTTTGAAGATCGAGAGGGCATGGATCTTACATCAGTACTAGACCTGAGCAGCCCTACACGGGAAAACTAGCTGAGTGGTCATGTGATGGTGAAGTCTTGACAGCATGATGCAGTTTCTAGGGATTAGAGGATCCTATAATTTTGATCTAGGTTATCATCATTCTTGGATTATTTGGTAATAATGTTTGGATTTGGTGGTTTCTCACTTTTTCCTTGAAAGTGTATTGATAAAAAAATATAATTTTATGTAATGTGATCTTATCATTATTCTATAATTATATGATATTACTTACCAAAATTACATAATTACCATTGAAAAATGGAAATGTTATGTATGCGTACGTAAGGTCAGCCACCTCTATGATTGTTACATACTTCATTTGTCAAAACCATAACTCATGATTGTTAATTAATGTTTATCTGATGTATATATATTATAATTATTTCAGTATTACTATTCTATAGATGATTTAACCATTATCAATGAAAGATGACAAAAATTAACATATAAAAAAATATACAGAAAACAATTACTAACTAGAACATGACTTTAACATGAATTTTTTAACAAATGGTTAATGAAAGGAAATTATAAAATATTTATGGTATGGTATACATGATTATGGTTCAATAATATATTTATAATAAACATATATTTATATTATATGAGGATTTAATATGTATGATGAATTTTGTGACATAGGGTAAGGGATTTCGGTCTAACTTTTTTACTTTACTGTGAACCAATCCATATTCACCACCTATTTAATTTTTATTTTGTATATACTTACCATGAATGTATTTTATTTTTCTCCTAATAGATATAAATAATAACATATCCAATTTAGGATATATCTCTCATTTTATTTTTGATTCAATTGATACCCAAACATTAAGGTATTTTTTTTGACTCAATTTGACTTTCCGAAGACATATGATTTTTTTATACACCAATATTTTATTATGAGGTTTATTTATATATCCCCATTTACATTTAATATATTGAATTTAAATATTTTTAATATATTATATATTCAATTATTATGTTATTCCTTCATCGGTATTATAATTAAATATTACAAAAGTGATAACTATTTTAAGTCAAGATCTGAACTTTTATATGGATTTCTCATGGATATGATTTCAATAAAGAAATATTATGAGATATCACTCATGAAACACATGAATTTTCATTTAATCTAATTAATTCAAGGGAATAACTAATTCCATTCTATTTATTTTGATTATGTACTTATAAGTTCAAAATAATGCTTTTAAAATAATCATCTTCATTTATCTCTTAGGTCAATAACCCGTTTTATTCCAAAAGATTATTTTCTAAATTTTGTTCTAAAAATGTTTTTAATATTCTCAAAATGATTTAATAATTATATTTTTACCCTTGTTTAACTATTTAATCAATTTTTGAAAGAATATTCATGACATCTTCAAAAGAAATTCCTATTCGTATGTTAAAAAAATTGAGAAGAATGTATGTTTTTAATATGGATGAGATGATCATTATTTATTATTGATATTAATAATCAACACTTTCATTAATATTTTATTGTTTTCTGTTTTAAAATAAATCAAAAAAATTATATAATATTTTGGATATTTTTAAATTTTTATTGAATGATTTCAATGTAAAAATTATAAGTTTGAAATGCATTAAATATTTTTTTTAATATGGAAATGTAATTTTATTTTCTAAGTATTGTAAATAAGTTTTAAAAGTTTCATTTATATTTTACAAATTTTATTTTCAAATAAGGTTATTTTCATGATGTTCTATGTTTCAATTTGTAATTTTAATGAGAGAAATAATTATTTCTCAAGAAATGTTTTATTTTATTTTTAAAACATTCTTTTATAATTTTTCAAGGTTTATTTTCAATAAAAGCAATTTTAAATATGATTACTATTTTAAATTGGGTTTTTTTCAAATCAATAACTACATAATGTTGATGAAAGTTTTTAAATTAATTTTAAAATATTCATTTTTTCAAATTAAATTTCATAGAAAATTTGTTATAGAATATTTATAATATATTTGGGGTTTTAAGAAAATTAAAATAAGTTTTATCTTTCTCTAGAAACATTCAAAGTGATTTATACTTTTAAATAATTCTCCATTTATGATTATATCCATCTATTTATCTTATGATTTTATAGAGATTTGAACCAAATATATCATTATTATTTTTATCTAAATGGATTATGATCAAAATAGATTCATGAAACCCATTTCTCATCGATGGGTTATACCACAAGGAAATGATTATGAAACCCACTACTATTCGAGTATTTGGATTTGATGAAATGGTTAAATGAATATGAAAAATATCTCTTTTAAAATGGATTTTTTTATAATCAAATGTTTATGAAACCCGTTAAATTATATGAGATATGATATTATGAATGTATTATGATCATGTGGCACAAATATATAGGATTTTAATTATGTGGATAGTAGTGCCTTTAGATAATTCCAATGAAATGGTTAATGATTTATATCAGATGATATATATACAAGATTAATTGTTGGATAACCCAGTATTCTAAGGGACTTTGACTAAAATGATGGTCTTGTGAGTGAACTGTGACTAATATATTGGAATGGTGACAAACCCCATTTGATTGTTTTCATATTGGTAGTAAAATATGACTACTATGGATGTAAAATTCTAGGATTCTTTTTATGATGCAATTTTATTTCTTATGAAATTTTTTCTCTCTCATTTATCATTTTCTTTTATTTCTTTATGAATCATGTCTTATGGAAAATTGATATTTTATCCATTTCTCATGATGATGATCATTGATATTAATGGTATGGTTTCAAAGGTTATTTTCAAGTTTCCATTCCCTTATGGTTATGTAAGGATTTTATAACTCCCTTGTTTACACTTAATTATAATCTAATCTCACCCTTTTTCTGATTCTATCCACCAGGATAGGATGAAATGATCTATGTAGTATATGTTTTTGAATAGTACTAAAGGGGAAGATTATTTTGGGAGATATTGAATATCATTATCCAAAATATTATATTGTGTACAAAATCTCAAAATCCACAAAACAATTATTTTCCTCAGGCATGTGTTTGTGTAATGTATTGAATATTCATCTAAAAAGATATAACATCTATGTATGAAAATCATTGTTAGATATAGTTGTTATCAAAGGAAATCGATTTAAATTGATCTTTGTTAAATCTCATGTGTTTCCATTAGAAAAAATAATGTATCTACTCCAAATTTATTTATGTGGAAATTATTTCCATTGGAAATGGTGGTGCGTCCCACCTAGGAGGTGTAGCCCTCTTTGGATTTTCCGATTAAGTATCAACTATAGTACACTAGACATAATTACATATTACTATTGTTGGTATAAAATTAATGGTCTATTTTACCTTTGGATACTATTTTGAGAAATATTTTGTGATATCCCTAGGTATTTTTCTATGGATTGGCATATGGACATATCTAATGATATGTCTAAGGATGAGTAAATGCATATGAAAATATACTATATTTTTGTATGGGATAAAGAATGTGTTTTCCAAACATTTTAAATCCTGATATGGATAATACATGATCAATTTTATCTAGAATATAGGTTCATATTGGTAATAACACCAAAAGGGTTCATTGAGATAGACTCAAACATCAGACAATTAAAATCAATCGGCCTTGTTTCAACCCTAGTTTGACACTCCCTGTGGAAATTCCTTCAAAATTCATAGATACCTTATTAATAATCATAAAATATTCAATTAGATAACTACTATGAATAAAGATGGATAAACAAATGTTTCATTGATAAAAATGGTGTCATAATTTTGAGATCATATAACTGATTTTCATGTTTATTTTGTTTCCAATTATGATTATTCTTTCTCTCACAATGGTTTTTGGATCAACTCTATGGTTTGAACTAGAAGGAACTTGTATATCATTTAATGTTATAGGAAAACATTCTGATGAAATGAAAAAAATGGGATAATTACTAGATTAATGGATTTTTTCATGATGCATGATCATTATTAACATTAAATGATTAACAATTAAAAATTTAACTAACGACTAGACTCCCCGAATAAGATAAGGATTGATTCCATTGAGAGTATTCGTTCTAATGAATATAGATGATAGAAGGTTTAGTTTCATATATGTAGGAAGTATGGGATGTTGCGGTCTATGGAATGTCTCAAAGGAATGAGAATATGCTTTGAGCATTGAAATGAAAGACACAAAGTATGTAATTTGAGGGGATTAATTAAAAGCTTGTTTAATTAAATGTATAGTAGTAATTGTATCCAAAAAATATCATTGAAGGATTAATGATTAAAATGTGTAAATTATGATCATTATTAAAATAAATGTCTTTATGTTAATTCTCATGAAGTAAAGTTAGCAAGCTTGTATGAGTAATGGATTTTTCGATTGAAAATGAAGAGACTATAAGTGGAACATGTGAGTAAGGGGGTATTAAGGAATAATATGATGATGCCTAGTTTATCAATTGATATATATTTCAGATGAATAACAAATATTTTTATTCAAATTAATAAATTATGTTATATGAATCATGAAATATATATGGATTTCAAAATTATATTCTATTCATCAAGGACTGATTTTTTTTAATGTTACCGATGACCTAGAAAAGATATTTAATTGGCCAGTGTTATTTTTACTAAGGGAATATAACCATTAATATGATCTATATGTTTAAAAAATTTCATATATTTAGGATAATGTTATGATTTATATGAATAACAGAATTGGATAGTGTTATAGGACTTGGAACTGATTAATGTTTTATTTACAATGTGGTTTATGTTCTAACCGATGGAGTATAGATCGATATTTGATTTATGGAGTATATTCAATAATATATGGTTTTAATCAATTAATAGGGAAGATTTAAAGTTTTCATTTATTTTTTATGGTAATTTCTGTGTTGACCCTTCCTTTCATCACATGGGATGAAAATATTTTATGTAAATGACTATAAAAAATAAAGAAGTGAAGGGGACCATGGAGATCCAAACCATAGTCTCATGCCAACCTACACACACACATCCCACCATTCATGTGGATCATTTGGGCCCTACCTGCACATCTTAGAAGGGGTTTCCACACATACACAAGACATATATGCACACAAAATAACATATGAAACTATGCGTACAACATCTTTTACCCAGTGTCCCGTTCTTTCCAATCAATATGACCCTACGTCTCCTTGTTGGTGACGATGAAAAAACCTAGAGAATCCATGAAGCATTACTCACCCTTGTCCATATCCCATGCACTCAAAATTATCATGGATGCTCTCCAAAACCATAGATAAGATGGAATTAATGGGAATTGTTGGATCAGTTACCGTCAATTGTGTGAAGTATAAAGTACCCATACAAGGAACAAACTCCATTTAATCCATAAGAAAAAGCAAGAAGGTCCCCTCCCAATCACATGAACTATGTTATACCCCTAATGGGAATTATGTGGAGATCCTTGGATACTAAATAAATTCATTATACATGTGTTTTTTCAAAGTCTATCCATTTTCCATAACTCATATCTCTCCTACGTAGTGTAGTCCCACATGAGGAACATATGATCTACAAATGCATTACACGACATGAGGCCTCTATAGGTCACCCATCGTACACCTATTAGACCACATCTACATTCGTAGACATTAAATGTGTGATCCTACATTGGTCCGAATATTCTTTCCCCAAACATCTATGAGCCTAATTCTTTGGGTCTCTAATACAAGGGTGACCAAATCAATGCCTCTGTCAAATCCTCCAGACTTGCACAACCATGAAAAAAGACATACTTATGGGTCACCATTTCAGACACTAATTCCATCATTATGTAGTGTCCCTCACATATCCTACCTAAAATGTATGGTCCTCTAATTATATATATAAGAATCCTAACATTACAAGAATTCCAAACCTAGGGGTGGTGCCAGGGACATCCCAATTTTAGAAAAAATGATTAGGGCATTTCCCTTCAATCTTCTTCTCTAACAGACAAGCGATAGGGCCATGTACATCATTCTTAACCTATACAATCAAGGATGTCTTGTTTCATATATTTAGAGGGGTATCACACATTATTATCCCTTTGTTGAGTATTAGCTGTTATCCTCCTCTATTATTTTGGACTAGGAACTGTGTATCCCACATGGTGTAAACCTTTATCTTTTCCTATATGTCATGACTAGATGGGTTTTCTAATGTAACTACCCTATTTATGAAATGATGGGAGATACGGTCACATAAAACTCCTTTCTTCTTCTCCTATAGCATTGTCCTCTTATAATAATAGATGAAGGATTGTGTGGTCTTTCAGATCATCTACATCCTATTGTTTCTCACACCGATCATGAGTCACATGGGAATATAGGGTAGATAAAATAAATTAATCCAAAAATTCAATAACATGTATAAGTGTATATTTTTCTTCATATCTTCCACTTTTATTCCTTCGATGGTCCCACATTGGTGTTATTTTTAAAATCCCTTTTTCTAACCCATTGGGAGTCCTCATATATGTTGTACACCCAAATAATACCCACAACATGGGCATCCAATCTGGTATAATCCCCAATAATATTATCACTATCTCAAAAAATCACCTTTCCTATGATAAAACCCTTTATAGTGTGTAAATTAGCTTGGTTTCTCACCCCTTCCAAACTATGTTGGATTTGGTTCCCATTCAGATTGGATACATGGGAGGCCTCCTAGAGGCCCAGATCCATCAACCTAAATCATCCCTAATCTTTTCTTAGCCACATTACTAGTAGGTTCATATCTAATATGGTATCTGATACTCCATAGAGTTACATTAGTCCAATTTAGAATATGTTCCACATTGATCCATGATTATGATCATTTTCCCTAGATTTCCTTTCTATATGAAATTGAACTACATGTTTTTGTATTCTTCTCATGACCTTAAATGGTATGATGTGTCCCATTAAGTGGAACCGAACTACATAGGTTCTAATTCCATTCCCAAGGATATGTAGGAATCCCATGTTTTGGTCCTGATATGAACATCGATACATCTTTTTTATCCCAAGATGATGATAAATTCTTTATTTCCCCACTACGTTGAATAAATACAACCATGGAACAATACATGACAAAATAATTTCAATTCTTCAATAAAGGGGTACCATGAATGGAGAACAATAGATACATATAGTTGTATTTGTTGATTTATATCCTCTAATACATACAGACGATTCAAAAGATATTACATGGTAATATTTTTATTTATTTCTAGGGTTTCCCTTTTCATTCATTAGAATTCAAGAAGTATTTGTGATCATGTATCAATTATTTAAGAGAGTCCATATATAGGTATTAATCCCCACTGTAAAAGGGTTAGATGACCCCATACTCTGACCCTCTCGACCAATGAAAGGCCCTAAGAGTTTTTGGACCCTTTTCCAACAACTTCTTAGCTTAAGAAAAAAGGATCAAATAATGGAACCATATGTGTTTTACGAATCTAAGAACAAAATTTTTCAGAATCTGTTAAAAATTTGTGAGACAAAAATGTATGACTATGAAAAATTCAAACACGAAAAGTCATGTCATTGATAATAGAATAAAGTAAGATCATTAATTTAATTGAAAAATGGTGATTCAAACGTGAATTCTAAACAATGATTAGTATGTCACAAATATGTCAAGACACTTTCTCATCAAAATTAAAATTAGTTCAAAAAAATAATTATGAATTTATTATTTTATTGAGTTGATGATTTGATGGATTTTCATATTATTGTTTTTCACATATAATCTAGAAACCATCTACCAGAATTCCCTTCAATCCAAATGGAATCATACCAATTCTGGAAAACGTATGCTTCGACCACCACACAAGATAGATCCTTGACTAAAAAGAGGATTCCATCACCAAAAAAACATCTCTAGTTTCTAGATTCCAATACACTAACCATGGAATACAACATAAATCTTACCATCCAAAACCTTGAGACTACATTACATTCATTATAGCTTATGAAGAATAGTAATCTAGAAAATCAATGATGTTTCAATGCTCTGAAGTATATGACAAAATATTCAATCTCCTACCATTTCGGGAGACCATTATATGATTTTTAAATCATACCCTCACATATCTCAGGTTGGAAAATCAAGAGGACACTAATGATGTCATCTGTATAGAATAGGGGTCCCTCTAAAGGTCTTATTCAAGTAGATTCCACTACCAATGTATTTCATTGAAAATCACTCAACATTACTCTGGAGTTATTATCTAATCACCAGCCCATATCACTTAATATCTGGTACACAATATTAAAAATCATGGTAAAAAGTAATGCAATTTAGAGATGGGTTACACCATTGTTCCCTCATAATAATTATTCTAATAAAATTCATAGGTTAATCGCTGGATAGAACCAAAACCATCCATAAGCAAAAAAGACTTCTGTAATAGTTCAAATATATCCAAAGAAATATCACTAGTCAAATTCTCTAGTAAATTTGGAGTAGGAACAAACATCTTCCCACATAAACACTGAACTCCAACCAAATATAGTGGCAATCTGCGAGCAGGTGCACACTCCTACTCGCACCTATAATTCCTATCAACCTAATGTAGTAGTAATTGAAGAAATTATATGGATATTACTAGTAAAAAACATAGGTAATACCCATATCTATACCACCACATAAGAGTAATTTCAGTACATATCAGGAGTAAATGGAGGAAGGGATTAGACAGACACCCATACTCCATATATGTAATGAACATATAACCTTGTACTAGTCTCTGATGTTACCTAGCATATCCAGACCATGGTGAATGGGTTAATGGAAATCTCCTCCCAAGTAATGAAAAAAATTTAGGAAAAATAGTGAAAACTAATGTGGAAGAATGGATGTAACATAGCTCCAACCCCACAATTGGGATGACTCGTCATCACAAAAGGACTATCATTAATTAGTAAATACACACCTCCTCTCCCATACAGGAGGGTAAAAATACAAATTTTTCCATTATATAAGAATAAACCGATCAGGAAAATACCCTAATCCCAATTGAAGGAAATAAATATATTCTAATGGCCACTCTATAAAAGGAACAATCCCATTTTATAATTTTAGAAACCTTCTTCTTTATTCCAATATCACTAAATGAGGCAATAAAAATATACTATTTATATATAATCCACTATCCCTATTATGCAGCCCCAGTCACCCGCATAAAGGTATAAAAAATGAATCCTCACAAAATGCTACTGAAAAATGAAGAGCTGATCTATGTTCATATTGATAAAAATGTTGGATTTCATTAATCCCTTAAGAAGTAATCTATTAAAGACCAGGTTCCTACTCATCTATTATCGAATTAAAAAAATAGTTCTATTAGTTCTAGAAGTACTTCTCTGGCATATTACCATGATGTAATGCTTCATGTAAAAAATTTTTTCGATCTGGAGAGCACATTTCATAATGAGTACCATGAATTCCACTATATATCCATAAGATGAAAAATAATAATGATCCCACCATTTCAATAATCTTTAAAATTGTCCACCATTGGGTATACAATGAAGGAATTATTCTCATAGTCAGATGTAGATTATTAATTGTAATTATCTTCATAAAAACATGTCACTTCATCAAAAAGGTAAACACCTTGGTGATATAATGATGATAACTCCCTCCTACCATTAGAGACATCAAAAAATGAGGCTATAAAATATTTATTCGTCATCACTGGAATGTGAAATCTTTTCTCAGCATGAAGACAACCCAAATGTAAAGTCCATTCTCTAAATCACCAATGGATATTCTTACATTCAATATGAAAGAGGATGTCCCTACAAATTGTACTTTATATAATGAATAATTGAGTTTTTTTATTTTTTGTTAAGACTAGGTTGAGGTTCCTCTTGAGAAAGATGAAGAAAACACAAAAAAAATGAGGAAAATTTTTCCTAATTATGATTTAACAATCATTTTTTTCACTTTTTCTTATCCCTAAATTATATTTCCCAAACATTTGTCATAATAATTTTTCAATGAAATCCACCTCAATATATGAAAAAATAATCATCATTTATTTATAAAAATATTACATTATTCCAAATTTCTATACCACCTCAAGGTAGAAGAAGGGATACATTTCAAAATTTACATAGTAGTTTAACTATATCATAGAAATCCAAATTAAGGATGAAATCATCAATCACTTCTACACTCATGACATGATTAATTAAAATAATTCATTAGATGATGGAAGATACATCATCGGGTGCCCATATAAGATGATGGGGTATGACCGGATTAGTTTATTTAACCACAATCTGTAATTAGAAAATACCTCTAGTAGTTTTATCATGAAATGTCATAGATTCATGTCATCATTAAAAAACTAATCATGTTAACAACAGATGGTATGATCTTTAAAACCATCCTAGAATGACTCTCATAAAAATTGGTCCATAGGACATTGAGAGATCAAATACATTTCAATCTGTAAGCCTAAAACATTGAGCAAGCCACCATCTTATAGGAATTCAATCATCAAATAGAGAAAATGTAACAAATATTGAAAATATCATCCACAATATGTATCTATTGTCGATATCTCACCATGAATATTTACCATGTCTAAAAAAGGATAAAAAACTCATATGAATCTTTACTGTTAGTATAAGTGATGAAAATTGAGGTGAAACCCATGTCCATGGGGTTAGTAATTTTTTAACACAGCCATCGAGGTCAGTAGAAATGTCTTTAAAGATTTTGGAAATTGAGAGGGGGAAGCCTTAGGTGATTGGGATGGTGGATTTTTTACCTCCATAACCACTCCTAAAAAGAATTCAACATTCTCCTGAATAAGGGGAAAGTCATAGAACAAACCCTCCAAGTTCATCCCAACCCATGACCAAACGTCCTCTATCCAAACACACACAACAAAATTTTCATGGGATTCCATTCAGATTACTATTCATCAAGCAATTCCATGAGGTCCAAAAGGGAGAGGATATGGCCTTTTGGTGGGCACACAAAAATCAGGCTCTCAATGAAACTACTGTAATTTTTTCAATGCATTATAGTGGAATTGGAGTATAATGTTTCTATTTATAATATCATCCACAATAATGTTATTAAATTTGGTGTGCATAAATTGAACTATTTTTTTTCTATGAATATGGAGACTCCCTCAGCCACTCAATTACTAATCCATTAGTGAGAATCCTCTAATGAAATGATTAAAGGTATGTTAGTGCATCACCCACCTCCTAAAGTTGTTGAAGCCCTCACCCTCATGGATTTATTTTCTCAAAAAGGAGAATACATTAAAGATTTTAGCTGAATTTTAACTTAATTATTAGAATGAAACATTCTTACATCACGTGTTACACAAGAATATCCATAATTCACACTACCAATTTATGTATCACAAAAAATAGGGTAATCCCCAGTAACTAAAGTAGAACTATAACCTCATATTAATGTATGGAATAAATGAAATTATGATTGGACCTCACGACATAGATATATTTGGTGTTTACTCCCCTAGTAAATCAACTATGGTGGGGTCATACACATCCTCATGAACTATCTCTTGTAGAATACCCACCATGTGAACAAATGGTGGGTCCAAAAATTTCTCTACCTATTACTATCCCTCTATAATTCCAAATTAATCTAGAAATTCCACATATTATAATAAATCGTTTTTGTGCCATTGATAGGTCGATTGGAATTTATGGATGATTAATGTACACTAGTTCAATAAGAATAAAGGACATACCCTGAATTGGGGGATTTGACCAATCACCCTCCAAATTTTGGGAAACCTACACATGGAATTTTTAATTGGATGGGGGATATAGAAAAACATTTCATGTATTTATTTTCAAGATTTGATCATGCTATGGGAATCCCTATATGAAAAAAAGATATGAAACTCATATTCGTCATAAAAACGCTATAATGGGAAGTCTTTGTATGGTATAACAACTTGCTACCTCAGAAAATCATGAGATGGAATGATCTCAGTTGGTATTTTCTGTTTCAATTTAGATCAATTCTACAAATGAGGATATTCCTCCAACTCTCTAACATTAAACATCTAGACATTGATATGGTATAATAATTCATTTCTCAATTGAAATGGTTGACCTACCCATGAACCTATACCTTCCCCAAGAATATTTGTTTTCTCTATGTATTGTAAATATCCATGATGAGTTGTGCATTCATCTCATCCATCTTAAATATACATGTGGGTTATGATTTCACTAGTGAATCTCCAAAATTGGATGATTCAATATTTTTAAATAATTCCCAGTACCATGTAATTCCATCAACTCAAGGGAATAGAACATGAAAAGTAGAAGGTGTTTTTGTCTCACAGAAGATAGCCCCTACACCTAATACCACTCCAAATCCCAGACCATATCAGAAGAAACCCCATCCTGAGCATTAGAAAAAATGCATTCCTTTTTGGGATGAGTAATGGGAGAAAAGGTTAATATTTTTTGTGGAACTAAAGAATTAATTTTATTTTCTTTGAGTCAACCATGTCCAAGGATACTTCATTATGGCCTAGGTAAACACCAAGATGTTGTTAAAAAATCCCAAGATGCCTGATTAGGTTGGTCATGAAGTTCTCTCAAATTATTTACCCTTATATTGGACATTGGAACACACCGTATGGGAATATATTTTTTCAATTAAATCATATATAAAATATTGGAATCCATAAATGTAAACCTGGGAAACCCACCTGCACATGTAGAATTTGATTGTAATGACAATCAGGGTGAGGAGGGTTAATGGAAGGGAGTTACTAAATAAGGTAAAAATAAGTTTAGTGACTGTATGGTTAGATATAAATGAAACAAGAATCATTATATTATTTGAGCATAGTTGAAATATCTAACTATGCCCACAACTGCTTTTTCTATGGAATAATCGACTTTATCAGTAGCATAGTCCTCCACGGTCCAGTCTTATAAAAATGAATTAGATGGATGTGATTTTAGAATAACCAATAATATAGACCTACAACAAGGATTAATTTTTTTTGAACCACAAAAATATCATTACTTTATCCCTAGAAAAATGGATTCCTCCCCTCTAAATGGAAAAAAATAGTTGAATGACAAAAAAATGTCCTCATCAAATGTGGAGTTAATATTTGGTTCTATTAATTTTATTATCTAAATTGATCACATATCTAATGATGATTATGCCTATAAACATGATCAATCTGGATCTTATAATGGAATTAGAGAGTGTTGTTATAGTGTCCAATTATATTGGGAAGGATGTAGTGGATGTATAAATCAATACTCTTACCATGTCCCATCTCAGACCATCTATTTAGATAAAACCCATTGAATATCCTTCCATTGGGTCATGTAGGAGATTAATATTCTCCCCAAATGTGATAGGGAATTCTCTAATCTAACAAACCTATATGTTCATCTAGAAGAGAAATTTTCTCCATATCTGTCACGACCCGCCCTCGGGGTCCGTGCCGTGACTACCCCAAGCCCGCCTTCCATAGGCCAGGGGCTGGAGACTAGCACCAAGGCGTAAATCCCGGTAAAAAGGGAAGGCATTGACTTTGTAAAGTAAACAAACACCCCAGAGTAAGCAAGAAGAAAGTAAACACTAAGTAAAAATAGAGTACAACTGAAAGTGCGGAAAAGTAAATGGGCCAGTATACAAACCCAAACTGAAAGTAAAGTACAAATCGAAAGGGAAAACAACAACTGTAAGTAAAAGCCGCTACACCGAGCTATCCACTGGAGATCCCACCTGAAGGGTGGGTACAGATAGCTCCACTGCTCCACGGGTCCCGTCGTCCGCTCCAAACACGTCCTGCCCAGTGGTCCACCTCCAGGTACCATCCTGCTCTGCAAGCCTCAGCCAAGATCAACGCTGTCCGTCGTCTGCAACCAACACAACGTAGTGCGGGCATAACCCGTGCAGGGGTGAGTATAAGCTACTCAGTAGGGACCCCGAGACCCCTGAAGGTCTCACAAAATCCACAAAGGATAATCCACAAAGGAAGATACAAACACAAAGTAACAACTGACACTGCTTAGGTATATGCCCATACATATACCTAAGTCATCAATTCCAACACGCTCCATCCTCCGAGCCCAAGTACAACTCAGTCCATACAGGAAAGTAAACGTATTCCACACAGGAAAGCAAAACGAAATCCACATAGGATAGCACAACTCAATCCACACAGGAAAGCAATAGGATTCAGCTCACACAGGTATACTTCTTCAAAGGAAGATAAAGATGATCTCTGATCCATCTAAGTCGTCGGACCCACGAAGGATTGATAGGTAACTAACCCCCGCAAAGACCCACACAAGATCGGGCCCACACAGGACCTGTAGGCGCTGGTTCACACAGGACCGCTGAGCGCAAGGACCCACAGAGTATCGGACCCACACAGGATCGGGCCCACACAGGACCTGTAGCACTGATCCACGTAGGATCGCTGAGTTCTGTAGTCGTCATCGAATCCACACAGGATCTCTGTACTGTCATCGTCGCAGTCACAGTAGCAGTAGCAGTAGCAGTAGTAGTCACAGTAACAGTCGCAGCCAGCACTAGGGTTCCCGCACACAGCAAGCTCATTCGGAGGGTCCGCTCCACGAGTCGAGAGGCTGATACATCAACTGTCACAAAGTCCAGAGTTGATGTATCCAAAAGTTCCGTATCGACAACAGGAACTCAACGTAACAGACGGTGCGTCGATCAGACGCCCGGTCTGAGAGTTATTGGCTTTTTCGTCCGAGGGGCCCGGTTGGTTTCTAAGGCAAAACCAACCCGACCATACTCCACCTGCGTCCAAACCTCGGGCGGATTATGCCAAAAGATCCGTCTCACTAAGAGGAACACAACAAAGCTGACGGCACGTCAATCGGACGTCCGTAGCTCAAGATATTAGCGTTTCCGCTCCAAAGGCCCGGTTGGTTTCGTGAACGAACCAACCCGGACGAACTCAAAGAATTCCGAAACTTTGAGTGCGATATACCGAAACGACCATCTCGATCCAAGGATCACATTTCCGTATACGGTTCTTCAATCGGAGGTCCGTGGCTCAAGTTATGGCCAAAAGACCAAAACCGTCTCGAAAACGGGGGGTCCGAGTCCGGGCCGACTCGGCCCGCCCCCCCTGGGTCGGCCCGAACCGGGTCGACCTGACCCGGGTCTGACCCGGCCCGGCCGGCGGCGGCGCGGCCTGGCGCTGCTTGTCGCGACGCGCGGGGGGCAAAGCCCTCGCTTTATCAAACTGGCGGCGCGGCTTTTAGCCGCGTCTTTGGGAACCGCCCCCCCCCCCTCGTGGGGGCCAGCTTTGAAGAGAACCGGGGGGCCGCCTGACCCCCTCAATGAAACCGCCCCCCCTCATAAATGGGGGGGGGGCTTTAGAGCTGATAGGGGGAATTAAATTCCCCCGGTCTTTGACCTTCCGGCTGGCCACCTGGACGGCCGGTTTTTCTCAAACAGGACCGGCAAAGCCGGTCCCCTTCCGACTTCCGACACCGGCGGCCCGACGAGCCGTCGGTCTTCCCGTCTTGCCGTGGCCCGGAACCGGCCGCGGTGCCTTCGATCCCCTTCGACACGGCGCGACAGCGTCGCGTTCGTGATGATTCTTCCACGGTGCGAATTTCCGCGTGGTGCGACGGCACCACGCCATCTTGTTTCATCCGCAAGATAAATCAACAAGAACAAAAGAGGGGGTTCAGCCGTGTTCATGCGGTCCGGCCTCCTCACATTAAACGATAACACATATTTAAATATCCTCACATTTGTCATGCTAGAACCACGAACGAGAATAAATAAATAAATAAATAATCAACAACAACCCCTACCTTGGGTATAAGTTCGAAGATCGTCAACGACTCGCGGAAGACAACGTCGCGGAGGTCGGGCGTCGCGGTAATCGTTCGTCAACCGTTGACGAAGAGGTACATCCGAAGAGGTACGTCATTGGAGAATCTTCGTAAGCCGACGAAGGAAGTCTGAGGAGGAAGCGACATTCCCTTTCGTTGACACGGAAGACGTCGTCGATCTTCAGAAACAACGGGCTACGAAGATGAGAGGAGCGACGTTCTTCGTCGGAGCTCGAAGGTTCTTCGCGTTCTTCGTCAAGGTTGAAGAAGAAGAAGGAGCTCCCAAAATCCTCTCAAGAAGGCTAGAGAGTTATAACCCAACAAAAAAAGATAGAGTCTTATTTTATTCACAAACTTAACAAATTGAATTTCAAAGGTTTGAAATTCAAATAAAATAACTCCAAATTAAACAACAAGTTTTCATGTCATTTAAAGAGGGGTTAAAGGAGTTTTGAGAGGAGATGGAAGGTTGGGTTTAGTGTGGGCCCCACCACACTTAATCCTCCCAAGGGAGGTTAAGTGGATGTGGGTCCCACCTTTAACTTCCTTTGAGAGGAGTTAACCAACAAGTAAGAAAAATAAAAAGTGTTCCACATTTTTATTCAACTTTTTATAAATCTCCCAAAAACTAACTTTCGTCCCGCAATAAACGCAACTACGGAAAAGGTCTCCTTAAGAGAATATCGGCGCTGCGAGTTCATCGGTGTCCTCAGATTTCAATTCCGAGCACCGGATCAAAAGTTAGAAATTCCCGCTCGTTCGTTCACTGAACGTACCCGAGCCAAACTTCGGAAATTGATTCCGGGCATTCCGGGCCTCGGAATCAGGTGCCGTCAGAAACCGCGCTCTTGTAAAATTCCAAAGAAAATTAAGAAAAAATTTCCCTTGAATTTTACGGGTCTTTACATTACTCCCACCTCAGGGCTTTACGTCCCCGTAAAGATACATCAAAAACTAGGGAAACAAAAGAGGGTACTGAGCACGCATCTGAGCCTCCCGCTACCATGTGCTCTCCTAGAGGTTCCCGTGCTGCCATCTGATGTGCACAAGAGGAATCGATCGCCCACGTAGGACCCGCTCCTGTCGATCCTCTATCTCCACCGGGACCTCCGTAAAAGTCGCCCCATCGTCAAAGTCAAGCTCCCCATGGTCAATGATGTGCGTCGGGTCGTGCACGTATCTCCTCAGCTGAGACACGTGGAAGACGTCGTGCACCCGGTGCAACTAAGGTGGTAGAGCCAGGCGATAAGCCACCTCACCAATCCTACTGAGGACCTGGAAGGGTCCGATGAAGCACGGAGATAACTTTCCGCCTCGGCCAAATCTCCGAATACCACGTCGAGGTGAGACCCGCAAGAAGACGTGGTCACCATCCTCGAACTCTAGTGGCCTCCGCCTCCTGTCAGCGTATGACTTCTGCCGGCTATGAGCTGTCCTCATCCGCTCCTGGATGACCTGGACCTTCTCTGTCGTGGCCTGGACCATCTCCGGTCCCACCAGTGCTGACTCCCCAGGGTCTGTCCAACACAAAGGAGATCTAAAAGGTCGGCCGTACAACGCCTCATACGGTGCCATCCCGATGGTGGAGTGGTAGATTTTGTTGTACGCAAACTCCACCAAGGGTAGGTGGTCCTCCCAGCTATGACCAAAGTCGAGGACACATGCGCGGAGCATGCCCTCGAGAGTCTGAATGGTCCTCTCCGTCTGACCATCCGTCTGAGGGTGAAAGGCTGTGCTCAGACGTAGCTGCGTCCCGAACGCCTCCTGCAACCCCTTCCAAAGCCGGGAAGTAAAGCGAGCATCTCGATCGGAGACGATAGATGATGGCACACCGTGGAGCCGCACAATCTCCTGAACGTAGAGATGTCCCAAGCTCTCCACTGAGCCCTGCTCTCTGATGGGTAAGAAGTGTGCCGACTTGGTGAGTTGGTCAACAATCACCCAGATGGAGTCGTGACCTCTGGAAGTGCGTGGAAGTCCAGTCACGAAGTCCATAGATATGCCATCCCACTTCCACTCCGGGACCTCCAAGGGCTGTACCAAGCCTGATGGTACCTAATGCTCTGGCTTCACCTGCTGGCAGGTGAGGCATCGAGAAACGAACTCTGCTACTGCCTTCTTCATGCCTGGCCACCAGTGCTGTCGTCTGAGGTCCTGGTACATCTTCGCCACTCCAGGATGTACCGCCAAAGGAGATGTGTAAAACTCTCTCAGCACTTCCTCTCGCAAAGCGACTGGTACCATGGTACGTCCTCTGAAAAGGATGTCGTGCTCTGCTCCAAGGGAGAAACCATCAGGTGCCTGTCCCGAGGATATCTGTGCACGCCCTGTCTCACAGTCAGCATCCTCACGCTATGCCTCTCTGACCCGCTGCAGTAGTGGAGGGGTGACTGTGAGAGACTGGAGGAAGGCTGCTCCATCTCTATCCACGAAGGATATCTGTAAAGAGGCTAGCTTCTCCGTCGCCTCCTCAAGTAGCTGAATGCCCGTCCTCCTACTGAGGGCATCGGCTACCACGTTCCCCTTCCCAGGAGTATAGACTATCTCAAAGTCATAGTCCTGGAGGAACTCGAGCCATCGCCACTATCTCAGGTTCAGGTCCTTCTGCGAGAAGATATACCTGAGACTCTGATGATCAGAAAAGACTGTAAAGCGCTCGCCCATCAGATAGTGTCGCCATGTCTTCAGAGCGAAGAACACTGCTGCTAACTCCAGGTCATGGGTAGCGTAGTTCTGCTCATGCGGCCTCAACTGACGTGATCCATAGGTGATCACTGCCTGCTCCTGCATCAGAACACATCCGAGTCCGGTCCCTGATGCATCGCAGTAGAATACGTACCCTACTCCCTCCTCAGGCAACCTCAAGATAGGTGCGCTGGTCAATCTCTGTCTCAGCTCCTGGAAGCTCTGCTGACATCTGTCTGACCACACGAAGGGTTTCCCCTTCTTCATCAAAGCTGTGAGTGGTGCCTCAACTCTAGAGAAGTCTGGCACGAATCTCCGATAGTATCCAGCTAGTCCCAAGAAACTCCGAACCTCAGTCACGCTCCTGGGTGGCTCCCATGCTAACACAGCCTCGATCTTCGCAGGATCCACTGCAACTCCCGCCTCAGAGATAACGTGTCCCAAGAAGTGGACCTCACGTATCCAGAACTGGCACTTTGAGAGATTAGCATAAAGCTGGTGCTCTCGTAGTGTGTCTAGTATAACTCTCAAGTGATAGGCGTGCTCCTCCTCGGTCGTAGAGTAAATCAGAATGTCGTCGATGAAGACTACGACAAACCGATCAAGGTATGGCTGAAAGATCGTGTTCATGAGGGACATGAACACTGCTGGAGCATTGGTTACGCCGAAAGGAATAACCAAGAACTCATAGTGGCCATACCGACATCTGAAGGCCGTCTTTTGCACATCCTCGTCTCTGAATCTGAGCTGATGATAGCCTGACCTGAGGTCTATCTTCGAGAACCACCGTGCTCCCTTGAGCTAATAAAAGAGGTCATCAATCCTCGGTAGCGGATACTTGTTCCTCACTGTCACCTGGTTCAGGCGACGATAGTCAACACAAAGCTGCAGGCTCCCGTCCTCCTTTTTGGCGAACAATATCGGGGAAGCCCAGGGTGAAACACTGGGTCAGATGAACCCCTTTCCCTGCAAGTCCTCCAACCGTACCCGTAGCTCTCGAAGCTCGGCGGGGGCCATCCGATATGCTGGAGTGGATATCGGGGCTGTCCCGGGGTACAATTCAATATAAAAGTCTACCTCTCTACGAGGAGGTAGCCCTGGAACGTCATCGGGAAAAACGTCCGCAAACTGATCCACCACTGCAGGAAAACCAGGACTCCGCACGTCAACTGCTCCAAGGATGAGGCTAGCCAACTGATGAGAGATGGGCTGTCCTCTCCTCCGCGGAAGTCCATCCTGTGCTAGAAAGGCTCCCTTCTCACCGGTGAAGGTGAACCTGCTCCCGTCGGTGTGTACACATCGCACCTTGCGCCTAAAACAGTCAATCTGTGCATGAACCGTAGATAGCCAATCCATGCCCAAGATGACGTCTTAAGGCCTCGACGCTACTACAAGAAGATCCCAACCGAAGCTCTCGCCTCCTAGAGTGAGCTCACACTGCCGGCACCAGTGCGTAATCGTCGAGTCTGCTCCCGTAGGAGTCTCTAGCCGTAAGGATCGAGCCAACAGCTCTGTCGGAATCTCCGAGCTCCGAACAAGGGCAGTGGCTATGAAAGAGTGACTCGCTCCTGTGTCTATAAGAACTGAAGCAAGGGTGGAATAGACACATATAGTACCTCAAATCATCTCAGGTGCGCCGTGGTCATAGGCCTCTGCTGCCTGGAGCTATGCCTGTCTCTGACCGCCAGCTCCCTGTGGTCGGGGTGGACCTCCTGGTGGTGGTGGTGGCAGAGCCTCAAAGCGTCGCCCACCACCGGCTGCTCATCCAACTCCTCTTCCTCGTCCGCCTCCTCCCTACGGACCGCCACAGTCGACCCTCTGCTTCTGCCTCGGTGGTCCCTCAACTGTTTGCTGCTCCTCGGCACGGCGGGTCGGGCAGTCACGAGCCATGTGGCCCTGCCCGCCACACGAGTAGCACTGTCTGCCTCTCGAAAGACTGGCTCCTCGTTGTGTGCCCCGCACTGCTAAGCCAGTGTCCTGAGATCGTCTTCCTGAGGGTCTGGTCTGTCTGGACCCCTGAGTCATCCGTCGATTGCCTGCTGCAGATGACTCTGCCACGTGCCGCCCTACGGTGGGTCGCTGCGCTGGTGTAGACTCAGCAAGGAAGCTCTCAATCAGAAGGGCCCGCTCTAGTACTCCTGTCTGAGTTGGTATGCTGAGGGAGATCAGCGATGCCCTGATCTCGTGTCTCAAACCCTGCTCGAAGGTCCGGGCCCGGAAGAATGGGTCCCGTACCAGGTCAATCGAGTAGCGCGAGAGATCAGTAAATCTCGCCGAGTACTGAGCGACCGTCATGCTTCCCTGCCGCAGCTGAAGAAGTTCCTGGATACGCACCACACGAAGGGTGGCTGGGACGAACTCCGAGAGGAAGAGGATCTCAAAGTCTGTCCAAAGTAGAGATGCCTCATCGTGCACCTGGAGCATCAAGCTCCACCATCGTCCTACTGCTGCGTGTAGTAGGCTCGCAGCGAGGATCACCATGAGGTCTGCTGGTGTCCTCACTAGCCTAAACACACGTACCACTGCCTCCAGCCAGTCCTCGGCTGCCTGGGGATCCGTCTCCCTGCGAAACCTGGGTGGTTGCTGGCGCTGAAACTCATGCAGTGCACTGAGGCGACGTGCATCGTCAGCGGCTGGCGCTGGAAGCATCGGGGGCTCGGCGGGTAGTGCTACCGCCGGTGCCACTGCTGACAAAGGGCCCTGCACCGAAGCCTCATCGCTCGGTGGGCTGTCGTCACACTCGACTCTCGGAACCCTAGCTGGCTGCCGTCGTGGGGCCATCCTGAAAAGGAAACAGGTGCGCCACTGTCAGAACAGTATACCTGGTGAGCTGATATAAGTAATCACAAAGAAAACTTTGAAACACACACGCAATCAATGTTTTCGTGCATTAAGTCGGAAATCAGAAGTCAGGGTCCTGGTGTACGGATACGTCGGCCGCCGCACCAACACTGGACTCCCTGGACTGATAAACACACTCAATACGCTAAACATTATTGCTTCATATAGAAAAGATCAGAGTTCGCGGTAGAACCGAACTCCTCTGATACCAATTTGTCACGACCCGCCCTCGGGGTCCGTGCCGTGACTACCCCAAGCCCGCCTTCCATAGGCCAGGGGCTGGCGACTAGCACCAAGGCGTAAATCCCGGTAAAAAGGGAAGGCATTGCCTTTGTAAAGTAAACAAACACCACAGAGTAAGCAAGAGGAAAGTAAACACTAAGTAAAAACAGAGTACAATTGAAAGTGCGGAAAAGTAAATGGGCCAGTATACAAACCCAAACTGAAAGTAAAGTACAACTCGAAAGGAAAAACAACAACTGTAAGTAAAAGCCACTACACCGAGCTGTCCACTGGAGATCCCACCTGAAGGGTGGGTACAGATAGCTCCACTGCTCCATGGGTCCCGTCATCCGCTCCGAACACGTCCCGCCCAGTGGTCCACCTCCAGGTACCGTCCTCCTCTGCAAGACTCAGCCAAGATCAACGCTGTCCGTCGTCTACAACCAACACAACGTAGTGCGGACATAGCCCATGCAGGGGTGAGTATAAGCTACTCAGTAGGGACCCCGAGACCCCCGAAGTTCTCACAAAATCCACAAAGGATAATCCACAAAGGAAGATACAAACACAAAGTAACAACTGACACTGCTAAGGTATATGCCCATACATATAACTAAGTCATAAATTCCAACACGCTCCATCCTCCGAGCCCAAGTACAACTCAGTTCACACAGGAAAGTAAACGTATTCCACACAGGAAAGCAAAACGAAATCCACATAGGATAACACAACTCAATCCACACAGGAAAGCAACAGGATTCAGCTCACACAGGTATACTTCTTCAAAGGACGATAAAGATGATCTGTGATCCATCTAAGTCGTCGGACCCACGAAGGATCGATAGGTAACTAACCCCCGCAAAGACCCACACAGGATCGGGCCCACACAGGACCTGTAGGCGCTGGTTCACACAGGGCCGCTGAGCGCAAGGACCCACACAGGATCGGACCCACACAGGATCGGGCCCACACAGGACCTGTAGCACTGATCCACGTAGGATCGCTGAGTGCTGTAGTCGTCGTCGAATCCACACAGGATCTCTGTACTGTCCTCGTCGCAGTCACAGTAGCAGTAGCAGTAGCAGTAGTAGTCACAATAACAGTCGCAGCCAGCACTAGGGTTCCCGCACACAGCAAGCTCGTTCGGAGGGTCCGCTCCACGAGCCGAGAGGCTGATACATCAACTGTCACAAAGTCCAGAGTTGATGTATCCAAAAGTTCCGTATCGACAACATGAACTCAACGTAACAGACGGTGCATCGATCGGACGCCCGGTCTGAGAGTTATTGGCTTTTTCGTCCCAGGGGCCCGGTTGATTTCTAAGGCAAAACCAACCCGACCGTACTCCACCTGCGTCCAAACCTCGGGCGGAGTATGCCAAAAGATCCATCTCGCTAAGAGTAACACAACAAAGCTGACGGCACGTCAATCGGACGTCCGTAGCTCAAGATCTGAGCGTTTCCGCTCCGAAGGCCCGGTTGGTTTCGTGAACGAACCAACCCGGCCGAACTCAAAGTATTCCGAAAGTTTGAGTGCGATATACCGAAACGACCGTCTCGATCCAAGGATCGCGTTGCCGCAGACGGTTCGTCAATCGGAGGTCCGTGGCACAAGTTATGGCCAAAAGACCGAAACCGTCTCGAAAATGGGGGGTCCGGGCCGACCCGGCCCGACCCCCCCCCCCCCCCCCCCCCCCGGGGTCGGCCCGAACCGGGTCGACTCGGACCGACCTCCCCTGGGTCGACCCGAACCGGGTCCGACCTGGCCCGGCCGGCGGCGGCGCGGCCTGGCGCCGCTTGTCGCCACGCGCGGCGGGCAAAGCCCCCGCTTTATCAAACTGGCGGCGCGGCTTTTAGCTGCGCCTTTGGGAACCGCCCCCCCCCCTCGTGGGGGCCTGCTTTGAAGAGAATCGGGGGGCCGCCTGCCCCCCTCAATGAAACCGCCCCCCCCCCCCCTCATAAATGGGGGGGGGGGCTCTAGAGCTGACCGGGGGAATTAAATTCCCCCAGTCTTTGACCTTCCGGCCGGCCACCTGGCTGGCCGGTTTTTCTTCAACGGGACCGGCAAAGCGGGTCCCCTTCCGACTTCCGACACCGGCGGCCCGGCGAGCCGCCGGTCTTCCCGTCTCGCCGCGGCCCGGAACCGGCCGCGGTGTTCGTCGTCTGGCGCGGTGCGACGGCACCGCGCCCCTCCGCCGTGGCCCCGCTCCGGCCGCGGCGCCTTCGATCCCCTTCGACGCGGCGTGACGGCGTCACGTTCGTGATGATTCTTCCACAGTTCGAATTTCCGCGTGGTGCGACGGCACCACGCCATCTTGTTTCATCCGCAAGATAAATCAACAAGAACAAAGGAGGAGGTTCGGCCGTGTTCATGCGGTTCGGCCCCCTCACGTTAAACGATAACACATATTTAAATATCCTCACGTTTGTCATGTTAGAACCACGAACGAGAATAAATAAATAAATAAATAATCAACAACAACCCCTACCTTGGGTATAAGTTCGAAGATCGTCAACGACTCACGGAAGACAACGTCGCGGAGGTCGGGCGTCGCGGTAATCGTTCTTCAACCGTTGACGAAGAGGTACGTCCGAAGAGGTACGTCGTTGGAAAATCTTCGTAAGCCGACGAAGGAAGTCCGAGGAGGAAGCGACATTCCCTTTCGTTGACACGGAAGACGTCGTCGATCTTCGGAAACAACGGGCTACGAAGATGAGAGGAGCGGCGTTCTTCGTCGGAGCTCGAAGGTTCTTCACGTTCTTCGTCAAGGTTGAAGAAGAAGAAGGAGCTCCCAAAATCCTCTCAAGAAGGCTAGAGAGTTCTAACCCAACAAAAAAAGATAGAGTCTTATTTTATTCACAAACTTAACAAATTGAATTTCAATGGTTTGAAATTCAAATAAAATAACTCCAAATTAAATAACAAGTTTTCATGTCATTTAAAGAGGGGTTAAAGGAGTTTTGAGAGGAGATGGAAGGTTGGGTTTCATGTGGGCCCCACCACACTTAATCCTCCCAAGGGAGGTTAAGTGGATGTGGGTCCCACCTTTAACTTCCTTTGAGAGGAGTTAACCAACAAGTAAGAAAAATAAAAAGTGTTCCACATTTTTATTCAACTTTTTATAAATCTCCCAAAAACTAACTTTCGTCCCGCAATAAACGCAACTACGGAAAAGGTCTCCTTAAGAGAATATCGGCGCTGCGAGTTCATCGGTGTCCTCGGATTTCAATTCCGAGCACCGGATCAAAAGTTAGAAATTCCCGCTCGTTCGTTCACTGAACGTACCCGAGCCAAACTTCGGAAATTGATTCCGGGCACTCCGGGCCTCGGAATCAGGTGCCGTCAGAAACCGCGATCTTGTAAAATTCCAAAGAAAATTAAGAAAAAATTTCCCTTGAATTTTACGGGTCTTTACAATATCATCCATGATTCACTGGAAGACATATTTAACCTCACTCATGACATATATATTTCCTTCAACCCTAGTTCCATGAGATGATTTTCCTACATCTTGTACATAATTTTCTAAAGTGGCTGAAAAATAGAATCTTCATTTTTTGGGAGCATGTACATATATCCATGATGTTTGAAAATATGATGCAGTTAGGCATGGGTCTATCCATGTTTCCAATCCTTGATGTTCAATAATTATAAAAATACCACCAGGATGCACTCATATAGGCTTTTATAATCCCTCAATTTTTTTAGATAAAATAATCAATGGTGAAGTATATCATTTAGAGATAAATCCTTTTGTGTTTTACATGATCTTATCTATCATTGATAAGGACGATGATTCCATTATACAATGCAACATCAGGCCATTTTAGCTATCTGGATGGATAAATGATGTTGATATCTGAAGATCTTTCAATGACTGTAAATAAGATGTGAATATCATTTTATTTCAAAAAGAACGACTAGAATACCACATTTCTCAATTTTCTACCTCCACAAGAAGTTATATGGTTATGAAAAGAGAGAGATAGTCCCTTTAGAAAAATAAAGCAATGTGATTAGTTAGGGGACCTCATATTTGACTCAAAATTTCTATATTTTATACAATAAATCATTTTCAATGTTCTACTAGGAAGGACATGGTTGCAACACCATGAAACAATCCACACATCATACCAGAAAGTGTTTAAATATGGAATTAATTGTAAAATTGGGATATTTCAGGGTGACAAAACCCCTTTCAAATCCTATGAAACATAATATATTTAAGCTAGGTTCAACTATAGGGAATGTAAACATCCCAAGACTGATGGTTCTTCTTGGATCAAAACCCTGAATGGTTTTGAAATGACCACTGATAATACATGTAAAAAACTCATTCAATAATATTTTATTAATTTCGATAATATAAAATGAAGTTTCCTAAATATAGGTTCATATTCAAAAATAATCAATAAATCATATATGATTACCGGGCTCGATAAGAAATAGAAGGTCATTGAATCTCTCGATCGTGGAAAAATATTTGATGAATGTGACCTCATTTCATATCCTCATTTTTAATAGATTTATGCATCACCAATTCAGTTTGAAGAGTTTCTATTGTCACCAAGAGTGGATGAAGATATCCCTTTGAAATCCTTTACTCCAGTCCCTCCATATATTCTAAGAGATATCACATTATTAGTTTCTTTAAGGGAGTTCGCTTCATCTTTTCGATGTCCAAATGTCGACCCCACTCCTATCTTTAGATCTTGTCATTCAATACCTACTTTCCCTATATATAATGTATAATGGTAATAGAAATTGGGATAGGAAGAGTAATAAAATGATGATATTTAGTATTCAGCACTATTATTTGAGGAAGGTGTTTCTAACACCATGGATGAACATAAAAAAATAATTATGAGAACATAAAATGGCACACGAGCCATATTGATTAGATAAACCATGTATTCAAAAGACATAAAATGTATATACAACCTTCATAAATTTGAATTAGGATATTTTTCAAATAATTACACAAAAATTCCATTCATTAGTCCAATGGAGTCGACATACCAATTTGTTTTTCCAAAAAACCCTTGGAGATACATCCTGTATCCAGAATTTCATACTCAACTCTTTCCAAAAAATAGAGGTTTATTTTGACTACATTATTATAGAATTTTTATATGTAAAGTCTAGTGTCTGAAATGTCTAGAAAATTTCTTCTGGATAAAGAAGAAGAATTTTTATTTTAAGGTCTTCATCAACATGAGAGATCTAAATTGGCATTTTCTGAAATATGAATTCCTTTTTCCAATTACAGAACGAATTATTGATTATTAAATATAATATAAAGATCCCTCCATCATGGATTCTTTTATAGGGTATCGTAAAATCTAAATATCCCATGAATATGATGAAACCACAAACATTGGTTCCCATAAGGAGTATTTCAATATAGGGTAATGTAATTTTCTTAATCTATGACCGCGAAACATACTAAAATTCCATGAATCACACCATAAAACTCTACATAGGATGATATTTAGAATTACATGTTGATGATATGGTGTTTAAGTATCGAAATTGTCCTAACTACCTATCTAATAATGAGACTATCTCAACAGAATACAGTAACACAACCAGATGTTGAATGGAATGAAATGTGATTTTGATGAATCCTTAGTAAAATTTCATGGTTTCTCCAAACTTCCTCAGGGCATCGAATTCAATCAAGAGAAGAAAAAATATACCCTCATTATGATTCCACCTAAAAACCTCAAAGAATATATACGAATTTATGGGGAACATTTCTACATTCAACAATTCTTTGCAATCCTCATATGTATGTGTATATCCTTCATCATGTTGAGGAATAAGGGGGTCACATATCAGTGGAATATTGACTGCATGGAATAATTTCATAGCATCAAGAAATTTCTCTTCATACCAATAGTATTGTTTCTTCATTTTTAGGGTAATCCAATCATCTTATAAGTGGAATCCCCAAAGTGATATGTAGGAACTATCTATGCATAAAGGAATGAATCATGGAATGAAAATGACCTTTACTATCACATTCATACTATGATTGACACTGTGACTCATTATTCATTTATCTAGAAGTGATTCATAGCATTAATAATCATGGTACAGAAACCACGTCACCACCTACAGCATCATGATGTGCATTTTTTCTCTAACAAAAACATTCTTAAATAAATACTCAATAGTGAAATATTTAATAGATGTTTTTCATGGTGGGTTTTTTTCATGAATCAGTGTGACATTCATTTTTTTACCAAGAAAGTGGTGAAAGTCTAGGCTTTGGCATACTTCATTATTGATAATCCATCAGCAAAAACACCATTATTAAATACCTATGATCATGATTAATATATCTACTATATTAAATAGACCCCAATATATGGGATATGCCATGACCCATCCTTGAGGGGCCCATGTCATGACTACCCCAATCCCACATCCAATGGTCCAGGGATGGTGACTATCACTGAGTAGGAACATCACACAAATGGGAGGCATTAGCATAAAGCAATCAACACATAAAAACATATCCAAGTCACAAAAGGATGAAATTTAAGACAATAGAGAGGTCGCATGAATGTATCTAAGATCCCTCAAAAGAGTATGATAGTGAACGTACTAGAAAATAAATTGGGACAAAAACAATCCCACCACAAAGAATCTATAACAAAATTCCAACATGAATGTAAAGGTATTGGGACTGCTTCCTGAAAGCCACAAGAAAACACATAGGCTTATCCCGTCTCAATAAGCACCATCTGGTCTTAGTATTCATTGGACGACTTCAAAAGGTATATCATTTGCACATGACATGACACACGCTGGAAAGGCCTGTGTAGGGGTTAGTATAACAATACTTAGTGGGACACCGAGAAACCAAAAAGCAATAAAAATGGAAATTATTGTCAGATCTACATCAGTGTATGTCTTAATAACATATAATAATAACATGAAGATATAATAAAGAGATAAACCACACAATCTTGTGGTCATAACTACTTTCCAGCCACACGATTCTACTCTACACATGCTCATTTTTGGAGAACATACACTTCAAGACATTATATATTAAGAGACACTTGATGAAGAGGTCTACATCATTTGGGACATACACAAATAGAATGTGTTGGTCATGGAAGACTATGATTCAATGATATGAGATCACACCCAGACTCATTGGGGGAATCCACATACCAAAACTAGACCCATCCACTATGTAGGGGATCATTCCCAAAACATCTAAGGGATTACACAGACCATACTCATGATACCTAATAAATGGAGGATTAGCAGCTTGCTCATGGAGGTCACAAAATTCAACAATCTCCAGTAAGGGTGATATAGGATTAGACTCTAGTCTCGATGAGGGATACAATACTATATTCGAGACTCATCCACTAGAGAGGATAACAATCCAATAATGTGGATGTAATGTCGTACTGAACCCTAAAGGAAAGGACCAATGGAATGCCCTCAACCTATACACTTTTGAACTAGATACCAACCATTTCCCTAAATGTGACTATCTCAATGTTAGGGTCTCAACACCAAAGATTTTTTGTCGAATGGATTCTTTGTTTAGGAGTTATGCTCGTTTGAATGAAACTGAACGTAGGCATATCAGGGGCCTACATACCTACAACCATAGTAGGTCCACTACTTCCATGGTTAACCATAATGGTTGGTCTAAATATCATGACGAGGGGTAGCATGGTCGCTAGACCTACACTCGAATTTTTTTGTTGGTGCACACATGGAAGCTTTTACTGTTGTAACCTCACAACCCCCACAATCTTCCATCATGGTCGAACATCACCATAGAGCTTCATGGTTTGGCTAAAATCGAGCTCCACCCTAGTATCCCCTAGTCCAACCCAGTTCCATTCTAGCTCACTGGATTAACCCGACCTTCCAACCTAACTCGTCCCACCTGCCCTGACTAGTGGGTTTTGCATCAATGTCTGTCGCTTCGAATCCACCACTACATTTTACCACCCATACAATCTTCGATACCATTCACCACTGTCATATGCTGGTCATCAGTGCCATGCCAGTTTTCCATTCCTTATACCATGATGCCTCATCCATTGCATGGAAATAAAAATGTTCATAGATCTGATTCCTTAGGTCTCGATCAACATTGATATGTCATCGTTTATCGATTCACCTTGAATATAAAGGTTTGATCGAGTATGGACCCACCTGAAAATGTCTAGTCAAGAACCATGGGGTTCTAATTATGTATAATGTGAAGAATAAGGGGAAATGTATAATGAAAATCCCTAATTAGTGAAACTCATCCTTTTTTTTTGTTTGAACCTCGATTCATTCTGTTATAACAATAATTGAAGATGAAAAAAATTAACAAACCAAAAAAAATCTGTCAATATGAAATCTACCGATAATGATCATATCGATAATTATTTGTTTAATTTATTTTTTTTCCTCTAGTATTAATAATATGATGTAAGACACAATAAAAAATATCATACCTCGATTTCGATCGGTTGTTGAGGAATAATGATTGTTACAACGTCATCGATCATTGATCTATTGTCATTTGTTGAAAATCATTCCTAGAGATCTCACCATTGATATTCCAGAGGATACATAGATATATTGTTAAACCTATAATTTTTTCATAAGGATACATTTAATTCTTATGAATTCGCAACATAAAAAATATTTTTTAGTAATTTTTTTATCCCTTTTACATCCCATGGAAACATTTTTAAAGACGTTATGCTCCAATATTAGTTGGGTCTCACCAAGGAAAAAGATAATTATATAAACTCCAAAAAACACTCATATTTTTTATATGGGCATCAATTTAATAGTTATCCTAAATTTTCTAGAAAATCATATGCTTGTGATATTAAATATTTTAATATTTTTTAAAAATATATTCATGGAACACCAGGCCTCATAATCACACACTGTCTCAGTGTCTAGTCTCTACGTCCATATAACAACCAAAAATAATACATGAGAAATATGAGGTGCTACATTGTCCCTAAAATGGGGGTTTAGATCCCCCAAAATCCATAATAATGGATACTCATATTGATAATGGTACTAATAATCAATCTGAGCCTACCACTCCCATGTTCACTCTTTGAGATTCTCATTCATCCACCCGAAATAAACCAAAGGAATATACCACCCACAAATAATCTCATCTCGCTAATCCTCAATCACCATCGGGCACCCTGGAAAGGTCACACCACCCTCAATGTCCAACTGTCCCCATTTGACGATGTGTGAAGGATCATGCGCATACCTACTCAGCTGCGAAACATGGAATATGTTGTGTACCTAATATAACTATGGTTTTCGATCTAAGAAAAACACCACCTCTCTTACTCTATGATGTATTTGGAAGGGGATGATGAAACTTGTAGATATCATTACACCCCGACCAAATCTCTATTTTTCCCATCAAGGTGAAACCCAAATTAACACATGGTTTCTTTCATCAAACTAAAATGGTCTGTATCACCAATATTCCTATGAATTCTAATGGATATGTTTATCATCCATCCACTCCAAGAGGATCATCACCTTCCCTATTGTATCTTGTACCAACATCGGGCACATTAGTGATTATTCTCTAAGGTCATTCCAACAAAGTGGTGACCTAAAGCGTCACACATACAAGGACTCAATTGGTTACTTTAGAATGGTTGAAAATAGATATTATTTAATGATAACACCACTAGTGGTAGGTATTAAATCCATATATTAGAAATTTGAACCTGAAATCCCAATGCAATTCCCCGAGACCAAAATAGTATGCTAAGTCAGGTCATCCATCTGTGGGTGAAATGATGTTCTGATGTGTAGCTGGGTCTGAAATGCCTCTGGAAATAATTTCCACAAACAAGATGTTACTATAGCGTCACAAATAGAAATTGTCATCAATGAGACTCCATATATGCAAACTATCTCCTGCATGTAGTGGAGTCCTAATCTCTCTACTAAAATATGCTCTCAGATAGCTAGGAAGGGGGTCGACATGGTGATTTGGCCAATGATCATTGAAATGGAATTATTCCCCCAATATGTAAATGATAATACCATCATGAATTCCATTGATATCCCATAGAACATCCATTAAAGAACCTCAGGGATTTGAGATAAACCTGATGGAACCTGGCGAATAGCCTTCATTTTTGACATGCAAGGCATCATGCAATAAATGGGGGAACATCCTTCTTTATTAATGACCACCCAAATAGATGTCAGAGGTCTTGGTATGATATCCCTATGGGTATCATTAATTCCTGCCAGGTTTCCAAATTTAGAAATTTATAATCATAAAAAAATAGATCACAAAACTATAGGGCTGTATAGGATATTCAAGTCTGAGGTCACACCCACAGAGTAGTGTTGGAGAAAATTATTAATTAAATAACATAGAATTAAACCATTTACGACATGAAGAAAATAAATCTAAACTACTGAGAATGGATTTGTTTACAATGTGGGATAAGAAATATAAAACAAGTGTTGGGCATCAATGATTTCAGTTTCATGATATGATAAGGTATGAAATAGTCATTTAGAAATCATCCAGTCATTAGAATTGAGTTTTAGAAAGTTCAATGGTCTGGATAGACACAGTAAGTCATATGTTATCCTTTTCTCATGGTCATGTTTTTTAGATTACAAAGGATGGGTAACCCGAAACCTAATTTAAAAATATTAAAAAGGAAAACCCAATTGTAATGGTGGAAGCCTAATACTTACATCGCATATCAAATAAATTCATTCAATAAATCCCATAAATGGTCATGCTCAAAGAAAGAAATAAATTAAATCAAATCCCTAACACTTCATACAATTATAATGAAAGTGAAAATCATTAAAATAGATATAGTTAAAAGTAAATATGAAATCCCAACATGAATTTCATTTACTTGTAAAATACCTCATACATTCAATTCACCATCACCATGTAAGCCTTGGAACAATTAAATCAACCGCACAATATAACTATGAGTGGGTGTAGAAAATAATGAAATTAATAATCCAATAGAATTGGAGGAACATGTGGCTGCACTTTCGTCTTGTGGTGGCTCATCATCAGGCTCTATCCAGAATAATCCCTCAAATAGTGCGTAGAGGGGCACTATTTACAGGTTCTAAAAGGGTTCTTCCTGACACCAGTCATGATGTGTACCATCGGTCTATGTTGCCTCATTTTCTACGTAAGTATTATGTGTATAATGTTCATTAATTTGACATTTGACCACCGTCATGTCTCTTATGGGGGGATCATGAATTGTACCTTCTTGGTATTCAATTGTCGCAAATCTCACCGAAATCTTCTCCAAAATTTGTTCCAAAAAGATTCTCATCATGTACTAAGGTAGAATAATGTGTACATGTAATTAATATCATGTTTTCATGTCGTTTAATTCCATGTGGGGTGCTTCTTCTATTGATTAATTCATAATGTCTTCTTGTGGTACCCAACATGTGAATGTGTTTTCATGTTTTCCATATCCACTTTGTCTAAAAAATACAGTGTCACACCATGGGGGAAGCTCATGGCGTGAAGTGTATTTTTGCTTAATTTTTAACATATTTTCATTCCATTCTCACAAATCCTTCGTATTCTACCAAAAAATATAAATCAAACCAAATCACTAGGAAATTTTAAAAATCAACCAATTAAATAGAAAGATTCCTTTATTAAAACACTAAAATATGTATGGATGAAATTCACATATCATGGTACAACTTCGCCACACCTAGATATACTATCAGTGGGGTTGTATGAAATCCCCTCAGAACTACATCATATATTTCCCCTGGTAGTACTATATGTCCCCTATAAAGAGAGACAATCTCTATAAATTTTTAGTTTCCATCCAGAACATTCCTTATGGATATCATAGCATGTAGGGTCTTATATTTAGGTTCCCTATGATATTCCTTTGTGACTCACTATAAGTGTGTAGGGGTGAAAACCATCAACTAGAGGAATGATCCACCATCTCGATCCTTAAAGGATATCATCAATGAGGCCAACTTATATGATTCCTCATTCAGTAACTGTGAATTGGAGCTCCTACATAGAGCATCTCCCACCATGTTCCCCTTCCTAGGAGTGTATAAAATCACGATGTCATAGTACTATAAGAACTATATCCATATCTTCTATCTCAAGTTCATTTCCTTATGAGAGAATATTTAAATGAGACTGTTCTAATTTGAGTAGATGATAAACCACTCAACCATTAGGTAGTGTCGCCACATATTCAATGCGAAGACTACCACTACCAACCCAAGATCATGGGTCATGTAGTTCATATCTTGTTGTATCAAATGGAATGAACCACAAGAAATATCTTCTTACATCTACATTAGGGCCCAACCAATACCTGTCCATACGACATCACATAACACCACATATGTGATGCCTTACTCTAGTAACATCAGTATAAGAGATCCTTTCATCCATTTCCCTAACTCATGAGTGCACTGATGAATAATTTGTGTACACACAAAAGGTTTCCCATTTTATGAAAATGATTCCAGGGTTTCTTCCTTGGTGATTATGTTTGGTAAAATCCTCTAATAGTACCCTTCCAATCGAGTGAAGCTTCATACCTTTTTTACACTCTTGGGTGTCTCCCAAGAAATAACTACCTCAACATTAACTAGATCCACTACAACTACAACCTCTACGATGATGTGTCATAGAAAATAGATCTCAAAAATCCAAAAATCAATCATTGATAGAATCTCATAAGGATGGTTCCTTGATCGCATGTCAAAGATGATCCTCAAGGGTTTCTCGGGCTCCCCTTTGGATGTTTAAAATAGTAGGATGTCATCGATGCGTGACACCATGAACAAGTCTATGTAATTCCAAATGATCCAGATCATGAGTCCTATGAAAATGGCTGGGGCGTTCTACATTCCAAACAACATTACCAAGTACTCATAGAGACCATAACAACATCTGAAGGACTTCAATATATCCTCATCGCGTACTCATAGATGGTGATATCCAGATTTGAGGTCAATTATCAAGAACCACCATATACATTTCAACTGATCAAAGAGATAATTTATCCTTAGTAGTGGGTAATTGTTCTTCATAGTAACCAGTTTTTAGCATAGGTAATCCAAAAATACGCTCAATCTCTCATCCTCCTTCATGGAAAAAACCACGACTACCTATGGTAAAACACATAGTCTCACGAATACATTACTCTTCAAGTACTCTTACAATACCCTCGGCTCACAAAGGCTTGCAGGATCCTTCTAATATGAAGGTGGAGATGTTGGTACCATCCCAGGGTGTAGATCGATGCTGAAGTCCATCTCCATACAGGTAGGTAAACCTATAACTTCATTAGCAATGATTTTCTCATACTCTTCCTCCACTATAGGAAGATAGGGATTTATATCATCCACTACACTGAGGGTGAGGTTATCTAGCTGATGAATAATCAGCTGCACCCTCTTATGCATGATTCCATCCTATACTTCATGTGTTAACGTTTCACCATCAATGGAATACCTGGTACAATCACTGTAGACACACCTCACTATTCACCAAAAATAGTCAATCTAGGCATGAAACATGGATAACAAGTCCTTACCTAGAACAATTTCTTAAGGCCTCAATGCCTCTACTAAGAGATCCCAATTGAAGTTTTCACCTCCAAGAATTAGGTCAAACAATCCAAACCAGTGTGTGTTTATCAAGTCTTCTCTTGTAAGAGTATCCAAGACTAATGGTTGAGTTAACATTCCATCTAGAATCTTTGAATCTTGAACATTATTTTTGGAAAGAAAGGTATTAATGTCACATTTGTCTATCAAAACTGTAATTAAGGTGTAAATGACATTGATTTTACATCATATCATCCCTAGAGCCCTGGGGTCATAATCCTCTATTGCTGGTAGTTGTTCTCTTCCCTTTCCACTAGCTCCATGATCCATTCATGGACTGCCTGGGTTTTGTGGTGGTAGTATGTCGAACCTCTGAATACCTCATGCTACCCTACCAGCCACTCTTCCATGCCTACTACCCTTTGGAACATCCTACTCTTGTCTTTTCCTCTTCCTCAGAGGTTCCTCGACCATCTCTCGATCAGTTTTTATGATGGTTTGGGAAATCACATGCTAGATGATCATGATTATTGCATGATTAACACCACCATTCCCTTGGTGGATTCGAGCCACCTTGGGAGATATACAACCCTGAACCTAATTCCTAGTATAATCCCCTTAAGTGAAAGACCTTCTTGGATCACTATTACTCTAATCATCTATAAGTTACAGATGTCTCAGTTACCCATTTATCACCACTAGATCATAGATCCTGTGTAAGAACTTATAAAAAACTGTATACAACCAGGTCTCACTCAAGTATTGAATCATAGATAATAATGCTACGGAATACCACTAATTCCCTGACTTCTTTCTGTTATACCTACTCGATGTTCTGATCCATGACGAACTGGTCGCATACCATGTCTATGGTCTAGTGTGGAAGATATGTAATCATTTCAGAATAATCCTCCAAAATCATACATCCCTATTGTAGATGTTTGATTTTCAGTATGTATATAGATCACAACATGGCTAGATAGACCTCCTCACTTACAATATTATCAAATTATATCTAAGAGAGAGATGTATCATTGTGTGACTGACTCACTGAGCATAACCATCACCCCCACAGACCCCTGATGAACAATCATGGTAAGGACTTACATCTAATTGGTAGGTGTCCTCACAAGGTATAAAGCATGGATGAATGACTATATCTAATCCACTATTATTTATGTGTCTATCTCACCCCAAATCCTTGGAGTTAACTCCCTTAGGAACATGTACCACACACTCAGCCTGCATGCATCCTCAGTTGGTAATGCATGTAGTGGCTGATGCTCGATGGGTGGTAGTATGGAAGGTAAATAACCTGGATGTGATATATCCATACATTTCATTGTATTGATGCCACATCACTAGACATATCATCATTGTGATGACGTTGTGGAATAATGTATGGATGCCTATGTGGAGGTATCCTAAAAGAAAACTTGATATAACACTATCCATAGAGTATTTTTTTGGATATGCTTGAGAAGGACATAGAAAAAACAACCATTCATATATGATTCATTTAGAATTATTTTTCCCTATAACCAACGTTTTCATGTACCAAGTAGAATAGTAGGAAATTAGAGTCTTGGTGTATGGATATGGCAGACATCGTACCAACACGTGGGTCCTTGGTCTAAAATATGAACTCAAAAAACATAACTATGTTTCCCCAAACCAATCTCACAGACTCCCAGTCCTAAAATAGAATTGACCTATTTAATACCACATTATCATGTCCAATCATAGAGGGTCTTATGTGGGGAATACCCCAATCCCACCTCCAATAGGATAGGAGCTGGTGACTACCACCGAGTAGAAATATCCCACAAATGTGAGGCATTATTCTAATGTACCAATGCACCCACACACATATCAAAGCCATAAAATGATGAAATATAAAATAACTGGAAGTTAGAATTAATACATGTAAGATCCCAATAAAGAGTATGAAAATGAATGTACTGAATGGTATATGGGAAAAAACATGACTACCAAAAAGAAATGTAACAAATGTCTAATATGAGTATAAAGTACTAAGGCTAGTGTTTGAAAGCTCAAGGGACAATCCTTGGTCTGTCCAGACTCAGATAGCACTGTCTTGTCCTGGTCCACCTATGACTCTATAAAAAGATATATTATCTTCATAAGACTTGAGATGTGTGGGAAATTCCACTATAGGGGTGACTATAACAATATTTAGAAGGACACCCTGAAATCATAATGAAATAGAAGAAAGGAATGAATGATCATCTCTACACAGTGGTAGGACAATATGACGTATAACAATAATACCCATATATGCTGAAGATTAATACCACACCATCAAGTGGTCATAACCATCAAATATACATATTAATCCTCTAGAATCATTCTTTTTCATGTAGAAAATTCTCCTCAATCCATGATATCATCGAAGATACTCGACGAAGTGGTCTAGCACATTTTGGGCCCACCCACAGTGAACCTATTGGTCAAAGAAGACTATGATATACAGAGAGGATGTCAATCTAGGAATCATTGGGGGGTTTCATAGATCCAATATAGATAAACTATCTATGTAGGAGATCATGCCAAAAACAATTGGGGATGACACTAACCCTACTGATTTATCCCTCTAGATGGAGGATCAATACCCATCATAGGGTGACCATGTAATTCCACAAAATCCACTGTGGGTGATAGAGGATCAAACTCGAGTATTTGGAAGGGATACCATACTTTATATGAGACTTATCCTAAATAGAGGATTATAATCTATTGATTTGGATGTAACACTATATTGAACCATTGTGGAATGAAGAAAGGTAAAATTATCAACCTATACCTGTAAAAATAAAAAACCAACATTTTTTCTAAATTTTATCATCTTCAAATTAGAGTCTGAATACCATAGATAAATCATCGATTTGACTCTATGTTTAGGAGTTATTATAGTTTAAAAGGTTCCACCTGAAGGCCTGATCACCTTCCAAAATGGTCGGTAAACATACAGTGTGGTCGTTGAACCCGCATTCATTTAACCAGTTGCCGCACGAGATGTTGTGGAAACCATCACGGGCGACCACATGGTCAACCATTTTGGTCAACTGTTGGGGTTAGATGTAGCTGGGATCTGCCAACATTTACTTGGATCCATCTCAAGTCTTACCTGGGTCTGACCCATCCCACTGACCTAACCCAATCCCCTAACCCAACCAATCCTTCCTTCCAAAAACCAGACCACAACCTCATCCCTCTCTTCTTCCATCTCCACTAATACCCATCCGCTGGCGCTCCCTTCACAACCTTCACATCTATTGCCGCCACACCCATTCTGCTAATGCATTCCATATACCTCACACACTCTACCACCACACACTACCACATTCCATACTTCACTAGTTCCACACTGGTGGACCCTTCCACAGACCATTGTTCCCCTTCCGATGCTTGAAAATCGAAACATTCCTAGAATTGAGTTCCTTGGGTCCCGATATACATAGATCTATCCTCGGTTGTTTATTCACCTCAAATTCGAGGAAACAATAAAGTTTATAACACCACAAAAGTGTTGATCTAGGTACCATAAACTTACAATGGTGAATAAGTCGATGAATTGTGGGAGAAAAGCATCAAGGGAAACCTTGAGGAAAGATCCTCGACTATTGTTTGTGTTAGCCATGATTCATCTCCATTAGGATGAAAAATGATGATTGAGTAAAAAAATGTACCAAAAATTAAGCTATAAAATTGAGATATATCAATGATTCATGTATCCATTATTCTTCATTGAATTTATCCATTCTCATCTGAGATTAAGAACATAATTTTAATCAAAATACAAAACATCCTACCTCATTGTGGATTTATTATTGATGAAGAATGATATTTATGTCATCATCAATCCCCGATCCATTGTAATTCATTGGAAATGATTCCTAGAGCTCTCCCAAATTATCTTCCATAGTTTCTAGGTTAATGCATCTAACCTATAATTCTAAAATAATGATACATTTAATGTGTTCCCATCTGCATAGTCAAAAATAATTTTTATTAAATAATTTTATTCCTTTTACATCAATCAACAATTTATTCACAAAAAACCCACACCTACTCAAAGTTAGTTTAATCTTAGGGTCAGGATGATATTATAAACTCAATGGTTCCCTCATATTTCTGATCCGGGAATATGTTTAAGATTTATCACAGTTTTTCTAGAAAACTGCGCACACAAGCTAGTAAATATTTTAATATTTTTCAATAATTTATTCCATGCACATTGGGCCTTGGAATCACATGTCGTATCAGTTCTCAGTCTCAAAATAAATCCATATATCATCTATAAATAAGAAAAAAATATTCTGATACATTATAGGAGATGTATTTTGATGTTCTATCAAGAATCCAAATCAGGAAGTGAATGGAGGACCCCAATCACAACAAATTCAGGTTGGGAGTCATGTCAATCTCTCCATAAATGTCACTTTTTTATTAAGGCTATAGGTTGTTAGATGGATTCACAAACAATGAGGAAGAATATCATTACCTCATTATAGAGATTTAATTAGAGATTAAAATTACAGTAAACCACATGACATTTAAAGGATATTCATTGTTGTTATCCAAGTCGATCAATGGTGATCATGAAACCATAAGGGAAGATAAAATCCAACTCATTGACTCTGTATGTGGGCTAATTGATTAATTTCCCTCGGATCCAACATTGACTCAAGTCTAATGATTAGTATAATGCATTGGTGAATGTGACCTTGGATTTTGCAGATCCTTATTGAGGAGAAATAATCATTACCATTGTAAACTATCAAAAGGTCTCTCCATTTATTTATTTCGGCATGTAAGAGGTTAATGAGGTTAGTCCCACCATTGAATCAGGTGTTCCCTTATCCAATTTGATGATAAAAATATTAAAATTACCCAAAAATGGAGTGTGCTCATAATATGTATAAAATAATGATAAAATATGACAAAGGGGATCAACATTACCCATTATTATTTACAAAATAACTAGAATGTTCTCTATAAATGAGGGTTTGATGTGGTCCTTCTTAGGTGACATATAAGAGGAAAGACAACTTCTTCCATGAAATATGTAAATTCATTTGTACTGACTACCCACCAATCTAGTTTTAGGGTTTTGAATCAGATCATGAGGCTTAGGTACATTTAGACTTAAATGTTGTAGGATTTCATAAAATGTACAGACATGGTTCATTCCTATCAGGTACATGAAAAATTAATCCATTAAACCTAGAGATGAAACACATAGAACAATAGTCCTGGATATTATTCATATGGGGAAGGTATTTGTCTATTTTTATACACTATGTATGTCAAAGAAGTTCAAATACATCTTAACTACTTCCGACATATTCACCAATTGGTCTAAAACAATACCTGTCAAGGAAGTGTGGTAAAAAATCATTATCTACTTCATAAAGGCCAACATATTTATCAATGATGGATTATATCATTTAATACTAAGAGATAATTAAAAAAATTTCTATTTTATTGGTTTGATATGTTGTATCATGAATATAATACCATATCCAACCAATAATCACACATTCATGTGTTAGCCAGTGTACAGGTAAAGGAAATCAACAAGTCCATATCAAAGATATCATAGAAAATAATATAATTAATAATTTTTTTGGCCTGAAAATAACATTCACGCCTTGTGGTCATATTGCTGTTCTAATGTACCACCCATCATCCACGTTGTAGTCCCTTTAATCACTAGTATATGGGATTGAAGAGGTATTTCCCATTGATTTCCACTTTCCCATGCTTTGTTCTTCAATATGCAGTCAACTATTCAAAGATGTAAAACCCCAAAAACGATTAGATGATTTAGAGAAGTGTAAAGAGAAAAATGTTATACTTTTCATAACTTGGACATATATAAAAATCAGATAGCATGGGTTTTGAAAATAAATTCTACTTCTATTTGTTACTACAAGAATAAATAGTACTATCAATCAAGACACTAATAATTATGGGGTTGAAAACTCTAAAAATCCATCCAAACTAGGAGGGACTATATTCTATAAACAAGGTCCGCTCTAATGAAGCTTATTCCTTGGTCCCAATAGAAGGGGATATCATTAAGTCCCCTTAAAATTCCTGATCCCTCATGAAATACATCATGTGAAAAATACAACATCGACCAGGTCACAAGATGATGAAATTTGATAACACCAACATCCATGCTATATTATTTTAAACAAAATAGAATCATGGTCCTGTAATGATGACTGTAGAAGGAATTCCATATAGACCTATTGATATATCCAAATACTACAAGACCTTATTTTCTTATTTGTAATACATTAAATTAATCACCCTAACATCCTATTCATAACACATTAAACCCTATGACAATGTCTTGAATATATAATATAAAAATACATTGTTCATTTTGTCATTTTAAAATAGAAAAAATAAATCATTTAAATTCATGGTTTAGAGAATAATATTCCTTGGTACTAGTCACCCACAACACAATTGTTCAAGAACTACAATTGGATTGATTCTTTCAATCAAAGGATTTATAGTGTAGAAAATATTTTTACTCCTGGGTGCATCTAGAAACTGAAAAACCACCCCTCGCTTTTTATGGGTAGGAAAAGTATATCGGTGAATTTTTACAAGAAATACGGGTGGTGTGATTATCATCCCAAATGTGATTTATTGTGATGACTAGAACCCATGTCCAATGACATGTAATGAATTAAAAAAGTCTCCTATACTATAAAAAATGGATATCTATGTAGGAGTCCTTAACTATGGTTCCCTCATACATGATCTCTTCATAGAAATTAAAGTATTCCTATCCCAAACAAAAAATGCTTATAGGGGAATTCACAATCCATAGAAAATGATGTAAAAATATATCCTTTTTCCTAGACATATTCCTCCCACAAATAGTACTCCAAATCATGGGAAATTTTGGGTCCCTATTATCATTCCATATCCATAGACAGTTTAATGTCATAATTTAAAGGACATCTTTGTCTAACTATGCTATTACATTCCCCTATTGGAATTTCATAAGTCGCCCTCCAAGTGGGTCTATTAGTTAGAGGATTAACTTATTTTAATACATAGTAATGTACCCAACTTTGATGTTCATAAGATACAAACCAAAAGGGTCTATCAACCAGAAAAACATTGGTCCTCATGAGATACATCTTCTATCAATATAATCCTTTACAACACTATGCTAGGAACCCGATTTATGAACATTTTCCCACATGCATTCCTTGTGTTTTGTACCATATCATTTCTAATAATCTGAAAACCCTTAAGATCATGGTTTATGATTCCCCCCTTCACATATAATGAATTTCGGTGCATCCCTGTCCTAATAAGATGAAATTTAGTCATCATTTTTATGATAAATGGTCTTAGACACAAGTCATAATGTTTTGGTAAACATACCCTATAACCATCATTAATATTGAAATAATATGTGCGGATATATTATTAACATTACAAGAAACATTGTGCTGCCAAAATAACTAATATTAGAACTAGGCACAATTTTTCATTTCATGTTGGAGAAACCTTCATCCTTACTTCATGATGTAAAACTTTATGAGTGACGTCCTCACCACATGAAAGTAATATAAATGGTTTTCTAGTAATAAATATGGATTGATCCACATTCTAATAAGATACATAGTGACTCCTAGATCTTATACCCTAGTCCAAACCACCAAGAAAATAAATTGACTGTGTCCTTCCCTTTAATTTAATTTCTATTGTGTAAGGATCCTTTGAAATTTTCTATTTCTCACTCCAATCATAACTCACGTTAGATTTGGAGTATTGGTAAAGGGTTCCATTCATTATCAAGGAATATTGGTTTGTGTTAGAGGTAAAATGGACATATATTAAAGACTTTATATGGAACACCTAAAATCCATACCACTAAATGTTAAAATAAAGGCGATTCATATATTCCATTATGTAAATTCTATAACTATATATGAATTGATTCCTACCATCACATGATACATAGTGATTCCAAGATCTCTAATCATGGGTCCATATGTAGAAAACAAATTTACACTCTCTTATGTACGAGTCATGTATTTATAAGAGAACCTAATATGAGTTATCACCCCATTCATGACCTTAGTTTAAAAATATCCCCTTCCACACACTACAATTCAATCAGTATGGGGAATATTTCTACAACTACATGTGGATTGATTCTCTCTTTGATGAGATATACAGCGACACCTAGAACACCAATACATAGTCTATGTATAGGAAAAAACACACATTTTGTACGTATGGGTTAGAATTGCATAGGGAAACATTTATCAATGTTATTGGATAGTTTTGATAAGAAATGATCAATACATATTCTTTAAAAATTAGTCCAAAAGCCAAAATCTATTTCTTAGGAAATCTAAATCATTATAAACATTATCCAACCATTGGTAATGTAAATTCAATTTCCTAAAGATTCCTTTATAATACTATTTAGTGATATTCCAAATTTTATTTTCATATGTATCCCACCAAATGGAGTTTTCTAGAAGAGGTTTCTTTTTTGACTATACACTATCATGCCCTAGTTGGTTTTTTCATCTATAATCTTTCGAAAAGTTCATGTCTACTAGAGGCACATTCTTTATTGGGAGATACATCCTCTATCTCTATAATCCTGAATGACATTATTCTGTGAAACCACTTTTGAATCATTGGATAATTTTCATTCCTTTCATACATTTCTCATATCACATTTCAAATTTGGAAAACCACATTTTATAACTTACATCCTTCCCCCTTCATGCCTGAAAATGATGGAACATTATTGGATATATTACGATGAATGGGAAAATCTTTAATTGATCAGTAAGAGATAATGACTGAAATCTATATCTATTGACATCAATGATGTGAGATGTTAAACAACATGGTCGATGACTGGGTCTCATGGAATAAAACTGAACTATTCACTTATCCATATTAGGGAATAAAAATTCCTATAAATGTTATTAACCCAGTTGAATTTCCAATCAATTACACAGATGAAAATTTTACATGGGTGTGGCCCCCCATTCATGAGAAGTGCAAATAAAAATTATCCATTCATTATATAACTCAATCCTTTTAAAAACCATCATATGTGGTCTTTTAAAACACATATCATCAAAAAAATCATACATGTCGATGATAGGATTTAATATTACCAAGGGAATCTTTTTTTAAGTGTATAGTAAAATTCCCCCATTGGATTTGTATATGCTTCCCATCCTAAGGGTCTATCAACCATATATACATTTTTACCCATGATAGATATATTATATCTCTATAATCCCAAATTAAAACATCTTGCTTGAAACTTCCTTTTGAATATGGTCAAAATTTATTCCTTATATGCTTTTCCCACATTATGTTTTAGGCTCATATATTAGAAAGTGTAGAAAAAAAATTCCCATGAATGAGTTTTTCAGAAATGTCAAAACATTAGTGTCTTAGATGTTTTTCTTGAGTTTTTATTCCATACATATGGTCAATGCCATTTTTCCTAAAATAGATTACACATTAGTCTGAATTACAAGACTTAAAACAACCCAAAAAATTAAAAAAAAATTATTTTAAAAATATTTAACGGGGGATGAAAAAAATCCAAGAGTCACCCAAAAATTAATATTCAATTGGAAATAGTAAAAACAATGTCGGATGATATAAAAAACACTATGTTTTTAGGGGTTTTAGAAACCGTTGAACTACGCTCTCTGAATCAAAATGACTTTCACTATAATTATATTGATATAATATATTCATTAAATTTTTTAAAAATTAACACAATGAAATTGAATTAAATATTTCAATTTCAATGTTTTATTATGATTAAAATGAGGATATATACATAGAAATAGACAATTGAGGTGTAGAAAGACATTTTTCTTTCATGTTTTTATGTATGGGAGCTTCTAGAAGACTTTGTATCTCCATCAATGATTAAAGGTGTTGCATGAAAAAGGACCTGAGCGATTAAAATGTTTATTGAGAGTTCTCCATATCATTCTAATACAGAGCTAATGGTGTGGACATGTCCTCTTCCGCGTGACATAATCTCTCCTTATCAACAGACACAAGTCATTGATTTTATTGATTCCCTCTTAAGGGGACGTAGGTTTTTAAAATATTACCTATCCTGGAATTTAGTTCTTCTTTAATTCATAACATTTGTAGGGATTTTTCATAAAGGCAGAACTTATACTACTCACACACCTTGAAATAGTTGATACATTCCTAGGATATATCATCAATAATATTTTAAAACTATCCTCCCAATATTCCACAACCTATTGTGACCTTTTATCCACTTACTATTTCACAATGACTGACTCCACATAATGATGGATCATGAATTAATCACATACACCATACCCAATAAAGGAAAATAGTTTTTAGAGTAAGTGAAGTCATGATGATAGATCTTCATGAGGAATATCCAAGACTAGCATGTTGATGACTATCTAGATGATACGATAATTATTGAAAAGAACATTATGTATCTGCAAGTCTAACTCAGAACATCATTCATAGGGGAGATGCATTATTGAATTAGTACACTCAAATAGGTACCCTAATCTATTCCCTATCAAAGAGTATAATACCAAAAAATTAATGATGGATAAGATGGAATGTAAGTTTATCCCCCATGCATGGATAGTATTATTGTTGACATTAGATAGTAGAGGTTACCCCTCACTAACATCAAGGGACTAAGTGAAAGAAATGAAATAAAAAAACCAGAGCATTAGGAAACACTAACCAATTTAAGATCAAAAACTACAATTGATTCCTCTATGAGTCCTATTTTTTTTTAATGTTTTGAGATGGTGTTTTATATCATGAAACATCATCATGAGTCTTTTCAAAAATTTGGATGATGTGTTATAAGAAATATCCCTCTTTGGGGACCTCAGTTTTTATACCCTAGCCATGGGATCATGATAGACTTCAATTCCCCGGTCATAAATTTCATTTTCAATAATCTTTTAGGAAATGATACTAAATTCAATAAACAATATGAGACATCAAATTTAAAATGGTAAACTATGATTATAAAACAAAGAAAGGGAAAACTCAAATATGTAAAATTTAATATCATGTTATGAAACACCTCTAGAGATGTATGAATATCAATATTTATCAAAATATCATCATGTTATATCATTTAATTACATAATCATCCATATATCATTGCTTTATCACTAGTTAGGTTATCTGAGACATGTGGATCTATACAAAAATTGGCTCAGCCATGGATTATGTCAGCAGACCTCTATAAGGAAAGATATCCATGAAGCCCTATTTGTTAGTATCAACATTTCCACCTTTATCAAATCCCAAATAATACTTATTATACTTTTTTATAATGGAGATAAGGGTTTTGGATGTTTCTAGAGGGTCCTCTAGTGTATATGACATATCTAAATTATCATGAGAAAGATTGAAATTGACAAAAAAATAATTCCATATGATGTTCATATAATATTGACACAACCCTCTCCATTATATCTTTATAGAAATGGGGGAAGAAGCATATGCACCACTGGAAAATTATCCCATAAATCGTATATATTCATCAATACGAGTCAATTCCTCATTCAAATAGGATCCCCACTAGTCGATGAATCACCTTCAGACTCCTTAATGTAGAATAGTGAAATATATCCTTCTATGGATGGTACATTCAAACAAGTGCACTAGGAAATATTTAGGACCAATGAAAATGAAATGGCGTAATACAACATATATGTTAGGCTAGCTTCAGTTCCCTCATTCATTTATTCCCATGAGATGGTGAGGGTCTTGTATCAATCCACCAATTCATGGTTACATGAGGTGGTGGTTGAGAATACCCTCCCACCACCTCCACCTCCATCATCATCTAACCCAAGGATAGTTCAGAGAATTTAGGTGGATTATTGACCCCACAATGAGAACAATACCAATTTGAAAATATTTTGGGACTCAGAAAACACCATTGAAAACCCTTCTTCCCCTATTCACTAAAAAATTAATTCCCTTAAAATTAATGATTGTGGTTGAGGAATGAATGGAAAATGGGAAATAGGTAGATACCTAACTAATGTCAATAGTGTCATCACATTCTTGAGCATATTGGCTTGATATTCTCTCAAAAACTACATGGTCTATCATTTCACTTACCTGATTTGTAGTTGGGATCCTATCATTGGTGGAATATATTAACATATCAATCTCCTAGATGTATTTCCACACCTTAGTAAAATTAATTTCAACAAGAAAGTCATAGTGACCTATGATATCTCCAATCACATGTATGTGTATTCTTGCTTGAAAAAAACACATAGAGCTCCAATATCATGGGTTACACCAGAAATTTTTTTTATTTATAATTGCTTCACATAATCCAATGATAACACAACTAGTTGAGAAGAAGATCAAAAATATTTTGAATTTTATTCTCTATCATGACGCTGTACATTAATAGGATGTTGGCCCACTCATGGTTGGGTATCCTCTTAGGGATGAAAACATGAATGCCTAATCCAATAATATGTGGTCATTCCATGACCTTTTCCCATGACATCTTTGAGAATTGTGTGGCCTCAACATCATCACCCTATAACTGAAACATCATACCACACATTCCATGCCTAGTAGTAGTCATATCCTTAACTTGAGGGACACTCATTGTTAATTACCCTTAGGTGTTGGATGAAATCCAAGAATTGGAATACATCGATTATAACCTCAGTAGTGACCCAAATGTGGTAGTTTTAATGATGATGGGGATACTACCCCTTCCATGAGGATCCGAAATTTTTTACGCCACCATCATATGATTCTCAAAACAAACATTTATGGTAGAGACACATTTGGTAGTTTCTAACACCTGAACTAGTTGGAAAATTAATATAGATCATCAAAATCACATATAATTTTTCTCTCAGTACAGGAATTAGTACATTGTATCCAAATTCAATAATTTATAACATCATATCATCATTATCATATAAACTTTCAATGAATGTCCCAGTATGTGGGTCCCCATATAGGTCGAATATAAACACTCATGACATGTTGAGGCTCTTAAAATGTTTATCATGATTGAGGGATAATACCGTGATACTCGAAATAGCTTGAACAGATGGGAGAAACCAGCCTTTAGGAACATCAACTTCACTCCGCACGAAATATGTGATGAAGTTTTTTATAATACACCCCACTAAACGTTAAATGGACCCGAAATATGATATGAGACAATCCCTATATATACATTTATTCAAAACAAGTTAATATTCTAAAAAAATAGGAATCTAATCCAATCTATTAACCTCATTATAATTTGGAAACTATCAAAAATTCTCCTAGCCTCATGCTTCCATTAGATTGACGGACTAAAGGGAAGTATGTACTAAACCAAATCATGTTAAATCCATCCAGGAAAGTTCTCATAAGGACCATAAAATTGAACTTATAGAACATTGGTTTTCATATCCTTACTCTATGGTAGGCTAGAATTTTCGAGGGATTCTCCAATTATTTTAGGAATCCCACTAGAAAATTATAGGTTGGAACTTCCCCATTCTGCTCCATCAAGACCTTTATCTATGATTATGAATGGATATCTCCCCATGGTATGTGGAGCATGTTGAAAAACATCTAAACAAACTTAAAAAACCCATGGTAAGGGGATGAATTCATATCATCATCAACCCTTGTATTCTTACACAAAATGAACTCATCATACATATCCTTAGAGACATGATATCTATAGCTTTTGAAAACATCCTTCAGGGTAATTCAAACATTTCCATGCATAAAATAGAAGGAGTTTATCTGAGGGATATAGTGGAACAATATCTTAGGGATAATGTTTTCTTTCTTGTAAACATACATATATTCAACCCAAACCACATCATAAAGGTTGACATTTTGACTTATTGTTTTATATTCGATTCTTGTCATGCATACCCAATATTACCACATTAATTTTGGTTGAACTCCAACTATATAAATTATGTCCTAATACTACATATTTCATTTTGATTTATCATTTTTTTAGAAATAAATATTTTTTATTATTAGGGATATTTTTAATCTTTTGTGTGAGGATTCTGATATGTGGCACCCGAGCTATGGTTCACGGAACATGCAGTGGGAAACATTACTTTCTTGATAAATTTAACTTTCAAGAAGATGTTTTTTGTGGGTAAATTGGTATTTTCAACAAACCAATTTATCATAAAGTATAAATTGATATCTAAGATAAATATATCTCTCAGAATACCATGTACATATAGTTGAAAATAATCATGTATTAGGTATTGATTCTAATATTTCCATAAATTCATTTCCATGTAAATAATGGTAGAGTCAATAATGTTTTAGTAATCATCGTTGATGACATGGATCATATTTGAAACACTTGCATCACTTTGTGGGTGATAATCCATTTGGAAATCTATAGAAATAAATCATGAATTCATAGAGATCATTCAATAATTTTAAAATATTTAATTCCGAATGTAGAGAAACATTATTAGAGATATTACATTGTATAATCAACTCAACCAAGTATTTTCGTTAGGCCACATGACCATTTTCCTCATTCATTCCACTGAACCAACTACCTCACACATGTCAATTCACCAAGTTACTCATGAAATCTAGTCACACGAGTAGATATATTGTGTGTTACACAAGATGATTTTTCATATTTAATACTAAAACACTAGTATAGTGGAGGAAGAAAAATGTAGAATGTGGATTAAAGAACCACTGGATGCTAAACCCTATTTGGAGACTTGGTAGGTCTGCACGACCAACCTATACTGAACACATGAGTGGTGTCCCTGTAAAAACATACTTCGTAGACATACTATGTGGATTTCATGTTCATTCATGAGGAAATTTTCATCCATGTACCTTCAGTTAAGTCCCAATTCTTCTAAATATATCTAATCCTATGGGGGGATTTTATAGACATTACATTCTGTCTCGTGAGATGAAAATAATTAATGGAAATTACATTATAAAATAAATAATAAAAGATCACTAAGGATAGTTAATTAACTCACCCAGTATAACCTACATGCACAACAACTTCCTTCTATGTAGCTCATGCTAGCCTAGCCTATGTGACCAAAAAGATTTATCGATACCTTAGATGAAAATAGTTTTCAACACTTATTCTATTAACCAATGTCACAACTTCATTTATTTGGGGTATCTTGTTTTTCTAGAAATATGACCATCAACATCCTCATTTGGGATGAATAAAAAACCCTAAGATGTAAAAAATCTCTTCTCCCCTAGTCATTCCTAATGTCTCAAAAAAATAAAATGGTTTCTCTCCAAAAGATTATATATTAATGGAGTTAAGTGTAACAGTTGGATCAATTTCCCTCCAGTATGTAAATTGTAAAATATTTTCCAATGAAACCATTACCCTTAATTAATAAGAACTAGAATGAAGGTCCCTTCCCAATCCTGATACCTATATGAGACCCCTCTAGGGTCCCCTAAGGAGAAACTAAGAGCCTATAGAATGACCTTGCTAATGTTTTCCTTCATAGGTTTTCCATCATTCAGACGTCATATCTATCTTACAATTTCCTACATAGCTTGATGAACTTCGGATCCATGCTAGCCTTACCCCACGTGATACCTCTCTAGTTCTCCCATATTCCCCCAACGTGATCCTACTTCTGTTCAAATATGAATTATAAGTGTGAACCTCCTTTGATCCCTCAAATCAGGGAAACAATGGTAGGGTACCTTTTTCCATGGGACTTCTATCTGATAGAGATCAAATGAAATAAATCAAAAAATCACCTAGACATGCACAACCACAGTGAAATATACATATGAATTCCTTCCATTTCATTAATCATTCCATTAGTAATGAGTTTCCATCACATGTCCAACCCAAATGGTAGGGTAATAGGTGCATTTATAGCTACACATATCCTCGGTAATTATGACCCTTAACCTAGGGGTTGTTCTAGGGAAATACTACTCTCAGACAAATTCTTTTGGACCATGTCCTTCCCTAATTATATTTTGGACATATGGATTTGGTCCATTTAATTCAATATTCTTTTCTGAGACCTAGGACCACCTATTTCAGACAGTGAGGGGAGGGGGGAGGGGGTTAGACTTTATTTTCCATGAGATTGGGATTAGTGGAATATCATGTCTTCTATATATAAGGGACTAGTGAATCCCTTATAGATTATACCCCTTGTTTTCTTATGGACTATTCATATATGGGTTGTTAGATGTCATTATCCTAGTTATAAAATGAGGTAAGATATGGGAACATCAATGCCCATTAATTTTCTCATGTAGCCACGACCTCTTCCACTAGTGGAAAAAGGATTGTGCGATATAATAGATATTAAACTTCCTCTTATTTCTAACATGTTTCCTTACTAATGTGGGATTATAGTATTTTTATGATCATGATATTTTCATGATCAAATGCATGTGTTGACAGATAATATTTTCATTTCTTTAATAAATCCTATAGGAATGAGTCATCAAAGCCATGTATCCAACCAACTAAGAATCATACTATATGCTGAAATCCATAATAATAAACACTGCATGGTACTCCTAATTGGTATAAGAACCAAAATATTTATAATAGTCTCAAAGGGACACATTTCAAGGGATAAAAATCTTCATACGACCTCTATAGGTGTGGATCATTAACCCATGTAAACTACGTGGATATGACTCCCATCTAAATGGGATATGTATAATGCTTCCCATTTTTCCAAAAATAGCACTTCAGATGACCACTAATATTCTTTATGACACACTCCCAATAGGCTCATATCCATCCTGGGGTCTTATATCCTTTATAGGACCCCTTTCTTGCATTGGTATAAGTTTCACACCACAAATTGACTAAGAACCCTTCACATGGACGTCCTTTCCACATGACGTTAGACTCATGATTTTTTCCTCATCACATGACCTTAAAATGTGTCACATTTTCCATTATATAGAACCAAATTATGAGGGTTCTGATTCCTTTAACATGGATAGATAGTAGGACCATATTATCAACCTAATCCAGACATCAAAACATCAACCATCTCTATAAGGTGTGATAAATTACTTAGTTCCCAACGATATAGATTAAAACATTAATTAAAAAATAAATGAAAAACAGTATATACTACATCCACCAAAGGGTACCTTGAAGGAGAACCTTGTATAAATAATTATATCTCCATCAATGAAGAACCAATGATATATACATATTCTTCTAATATTAATACATGAAAAAAATTATTAATTCAAGGGAGACATGTGTCATATTTGGTTTTTAATAAATTATTTATTAACATACCATAACTATTTAAGAGAGACATATATTATGTAAAAATACACATAAAACAATGGGGTGACAATCTTTACCTACCATCATCTCCATTTATGTGAGTCCCTATGTTTTATTAGAAAATTTCCCCAAAATCACGTAAATTTGGAAACCATATTAAAATAAAAGAACTGATGGGTTTTTCAGTATCCACAAATAAAATTAATTAGAAACAAATTGAAAATGATGGGACCAATATGGATTATTTTGAAACAACGAAAATCCCACAATGAATCCATCAAGATTAATATCAATATAATCCATGCATTTCTGCAAAAAATAATATTTCAAACATAAATTTCTATGGTAGATTTTTTTTTCACACTTGAGATCATTATTGTGCCTATTTGAATGATTAACAATCATATGTGTTGGACCCACTATATTCTATCATATTCTAAAGTGTTTTATTAGTAGACCCCTAAAGACCCAATGGTTCCTTTATTATAACATCCTTTATAAATGCAGGAATATGTTGGGAAATGGTTCTACAATTCTTAGGGAACACATTGGTCGATAGGATGGGAGTTCAGGATCCTAGAACCCTTTTGGATTGAAATTATTTATTACTCCAAAAATATTTTAATTATTTAAGACGTGTTTATGTATAAATTATTAAATCCAAGGTATAACATGATTCTCCATTGAATGAACAATCCATTATTATAATATATGAAATATAGAATCTTATATTTATATACAAAGTTCATCATCTATAGGGAAATATGTATATATCTATGATTATCCATCGATGGTACCCTTTTGTGGTTATATTCAAGATTCATATGTTGTTTATTGTTATAAAAAAAGTTATAAACCATTCTGTGTTGAGCTCTAGAATTTATTTTTATCTAGGGAGATGGAAGTTATTTCATTGATGTGATAAGGAATATTAGCTATTCTTGTTATGTATTCTTGTAAATGGAACTAGAAACCACAGAATATAGTTACTATTAATGGGACACATCATAAAATATTATGATATATGATGGGAACCAAACCCTTCATTTTAACATCATGAGACAATGAATTATTGGGAAATGGTTCCTACTCTATGTTTTGTGTCGGACTTATTCTGAATCAGCCAATTGGACCTCTAAGGGATATAGGCTACCATTCTAGATAAGTACCTTATTGAAATACCTCCCATAAGAGATTAGTATTTATTTTTTATGAGTATTTATGACCTCAAGGATTATTACTTATTATCCCTTTTTCAAGGGAATCAAATCCAAAATATTTTTGTTGGGTTGAGGACCCACACCGATGGGGGACCTCTATAGGGTCCTCTTATAGGGAATATGGCCCTTTGAAATTGTGATATTAATATTGGGACTTATAGCAGGTATGAGGCCCATCAAGTGGATATTATTAGTTCTTACACCATATATGGATTTCCTAATGGGTTGGATATATGGATTTGAGGATCCAGACCTATAGGAGGCTCAAAAGAAATCTAAATGTGATATCCAAATTTTTTTCCTAGACATGACTCTCATTTTTTAGTGTTCATGTTTGTAAATAGATTCTAATACCACCCAATTCATTCTCGGTGAATGAAATTAGACAATGTGGAGGACTTAAAACCAAAAAATTCATCATATTCTAGGACAATGTGTGGGACACCTCCTACTAATGGAATGTATAACAGAATGGGAGACAAAATGGTGTTCCATTCATCATGGGTTTTTAAGTATTCAGGCTTTGGTGAAGACTTTGATTTGGCCTCCCTCAGACACGAATCCCATGGAAGGATGTCCCTTCCATTTTTGGATTGATGATAAGGATCAATGGAGTCTTGTGCAGGTAATTCGTGGCCATATAGATGAAGGCTAACAAATATTAGAGCTGGTTAAACTAGAGAGGTCACATATTGGGTATATACTACATTGATCAAAATTGATTTATGTAGGGCAGGACTGTATGAGAAAGAGATAAAATTTATAAGATAAAAAAATTGGGGAAATCTCTTCAGTTAGTCCTTTATCTATTCCATAATGATCTATTTAGTTTTCCCTATAGGGGTCTCATAGAGGTCTTAGTATTGGGAGGGGGGTCATCGATCTAGTTATTGTTAATTAGGTGGGAGTGTTTCCTCACAAATGTATTTTACTAATCACACACGATATATTATTTAAACCCAATATTCACCATCATTCCATATTCTCCTTGGATTTGGAGAGATACCATGTTATTTTTTGAGGGAATAGGAAAAGGAATATGATTATAATACCTTTGAGTGAACATAGGGATTTTACATGATCACAAATTAAGAGCCCAAATGTCTTTTTTTACTGGAAAACACAAGACCCATGTTGAACGAATCTTTTTTTCATACGTCTATAGTGCATGTAGAACATAAATAGGATACACACAGGTGTGGTGTACTATTCTAGGCTGAATTGGTAAGTCCAACGTGAGTCTCATGGATGGATGGTTGTGTGGGCATTGGTTGGTCTAGGTGAGGGGCTTAGCTCACATTGATTCTATTCCCATCATTTTTTCTTAAGCTAATTTCCATTAAATCATTTCATCCCATGTGAAAAAATTGACTATTAATATTTTTTCATTACAATGTTTGGATAGAATACTATATAATGTTTTTCAAAAGTTGGATATTGGAAAATTAAAAGCTACATCATGATTTTAGGATAATTAATAATAAGTTGACTTTTGAACATTAATGACCTTAATTATAAGGTTTTTCATTTTAATAGTTTTGAAGGTTTATAATGTAAAAAATTTATGGAAAGGTCCATGTTAAAAATTGTAAGATTTTTTTAGAAATTAATTAATTATGTCACTCTATATGGATTTTTCCATATTAGATTAAAAATAACGAAACTTTTTTAAACTAGACAATTAACAAGTTATATATAACCCCCTTACGGGATATTGTTATCTTTTAGTGCATCAGGAATAAAAAAAATTTATCTTTATTTCATGGAGTAAAAAATTATGTGAAAATTGATTGAAAAACAACCCAAGGATGAAATAATGATAATGATATAATGAAAATAAAAGAACTAGGTATATAATCCCTTTTGAAATTCATGATCATATTAGGATGGTATTTTATAAATTGGTACTTACCCCAATAATATTTTAGGGTGACAATGTGTTCCATGTATATCTCCTAAGGACATATATACCTAATCCATAATATGTTCAAATATTAGTGGTTTTAATGTTGGATCATGATATTCCTTATGAAGAAAAAACAGAATATATTGTAGATAAAATATTGAAAGTTATATGAAATAATACCACAAACCTAATTATTGTTTCTTGGAGAAAACAACATCTACACGAAGTTAAAATAGACCCAGAGGACATAATAAAGAAGACGCATCATCAGTTTTTAGTACCAACGTGATGAACATTGAGGGAAATTTTCATTTTATGGGGGGTAGAATGTAACATCTTGAGATTTTATGATTTATATTCCAATAAATTTAGTTTTTATATATTTTCAATTACATGAAAAAACTAATTGAATCTTCTGTGATATGAAACACTGAATATATCATTCATTACACAATACAGTGAGTTTAAAGGAAATGAAACTTACTATTAAAATGTTATTATTTAAAATTATAGTTATCACAAAACAATTTAATTGGAGGTTATGGATATAATTTACTAAATTATAAAAATAATTGGTTTAAATATGTTTATTAATTAATTTTTTTGACCAATCAATTAAAAATTAAAATTAAAACTTAAAGGAAATATTTTTTTAAATCATGTTTTATGAAAAAAACATTCATTACTTTAATAAATACAACATACCACTTTTGGGGAATTATTTTATTGAAATATTTATATTATATATTCAATAAAATGATTACAATTCACCTAATATGTTTTATAAAAATCATATATCAATAAAATCCATTTTATTCATAAAAATGTATTTTCTAAAAAAGTAGTTTTCTAGACTTTTTTATGCCCTTATATTTTAAATAAATATTGAAAATTCTATAGAATTTTTTTTCAAATATAATAATTATTTTTCAAGTCATCATACACAAATTATCTTAGGTTTGGTTTCTGAGAATTTTCTTAAAAGTTAGATTTTTGGATAAACAGTGAGAAACACTAATTTTTCATTGAACACTGTCATTTAGATTACATTATTTATAAATGTAACATATAATTTAAATTAGGTTTAAAGTAATAATATTTTAATTATATATCTATAAATACAATTAGTTTAATTTAAATTAAATTAATATTTAAATTGTACAAAATGTCATTGTAAACTTTTAAACATTTCTGATTAAACCTGTTTCTTATATTGTATATGAGATTATTTTTGAAAAATATTTTCCTATGTATATGAGTTGAATTTATAAAATTGGGATAAAAAATAAACAATAGTAATTTATATTATCTAATAAGGATAATTTTTTTTACAAAAACTAATTATGAAAATAGTCCAAAATAATTACTGCGATTAAACTAAATAAGTTGTTACCACATGTTTAAACTTAAATGATAATAGATAAGAAGACAAAAAACATGACTAAAATATATTATAATTTAATATTTCTCACATAAAATGTATAATTATTGACAATACATTATTTTTGGGCCTTTTGTAATTATAAAAAATAGGTATAACTTTTTCATGTCAAAAATTACAAGTGTGCCACTCATTTCACTTATAAAATTCCACAAATCACCTCTATTATTAAATCCTTAAAAAATATTTTCATAAGATACAAAGATCCAAAATTTAATCAGAAATAATTTCTCTTAATTTATAATCCTTATTTTTTGGCAGAAATCCATCATATGACGTATTTTGGTACAAAAAAAGTAGGTGTCCCAAAAAAGAGGAAATGTTCTTCAATTAGTGTTTTTTATTTCACCCCCACATCCATAAGTTTTTATTAAGAAATTATGAAACAATAACCATTTTTAAATCCATATAAAATGATGTTTCTGTGTTAATTTCATTACACGCAACAATCTCTACTTCTATTAAATGGGTTTCAAATTCGTTATTCGCATGTTTGGAGGACTACTGCCTCTTGTACCGATGTCATTAGTTTTTCCATTACAAACTCTAATGGTTAGCATGATGATGGATAGAAAGGATAAAAATGATATTTATAACATAATTACACCCTTAGTGTAATTTTATCATATATACACCTTTTCATTTTTATATTTTCATGGATATGATTACGTAACTCATGTGTACGGAAGACAACTTACTCATGAGGTGATGTGATTATTTTTCACGAACACACTACATGTTAGATAATATTGGAAATGATATTGAATATATGTGACAAAAATGAAATAATAATGATAATAATCACATAACAACAATAATAAAAAGATAATATATAATATTATTTCTTTGTATTTCAGTCACTGATATATGATAATTCCATTTGTGTACGTGTGGACTATCACATGCATTGAGTTTTGATGCTCTCATTTAATCATTATAGAACATGGATGATATGTATATGTATATTTAAAGATTTTTTTATATTTTTAATATAATTATAAATATGGAAATATAGGATATTAATTACATTCTTTCAATGATGATAGTCGACAAATGGAAACGTTAATCGTTTGTACATACAAAAATTTTCAGTATGAGGGAAACATAATTCATTTATGAAAACCAAAATTCAAGATTTGTGTAAAAAATTTATTTTATGTATAAATGTGAAAATTATTTATAAGGCCCCACCCTTAAGCATTACTTAATCTTGATTTATTTCAAGAATACACATTGAGGATATTTTTAGGTTTAGAGTTTTAGAGAATTAGATCGTAAATCATGCATTACATTCCACATTAAAACATGTTGGTTACATAAAAGACAATATTCATTTTTTTCATCAAAGGAAACATATTTAAAATAAAACATGGATTCATTCTTGACACTTCCTCGACATTATCATCACATCATGTACTTTTCCCTTGACCTATGAAAAACATTTCAAAAACATGGGATGATCATAAAAAGATCAGTAAGGGAAATAAAAATATGGAAAGAAAACATTAGACCATGTATCCATAAGAATCAATGAAATCATAATTTACTCATAAAACATAAGCACTTTAACATACCTCATGAAATCATATGATTTATGAATAAATCATAGAAATCATAAGACATAAAGGTAACTGGTGGCATTCATAACATTCTTACGTAGGGTGTAACCCTCATGGTTACGTTTGGAATACCCATCCCAGTATATTCCCTAAATCTCTTTAGATAAACCTTAGATTTTAACTCCTTCACATTACCCAATGAATTGGAGAACTATCTCAGGCTCACATGCCCTTAGTTTATCATGGAACCACCTGACTTCATAAGCAATTCTCATGAACCATAACATAATTTTATCACATAAAACATGCATAAAGGAAACATAAAATTTCCACATTTCAATCACAAGATATCAATAGAACAAATTGGTATAATCAAAACATTATCAAAACCATTTTAAATACCAAAATAAAATAAAATTAAAACATGGTATTTATTTTTCATTTAAAAAATTTATTGCTTGTAGAGGAAGCTGAAACTCTAATAATAGTCACGGCGGCGAAGAAGTCGTTGTCGCCACATACGTAAGACAAAAACATTCCTTTTATCATTTAGTAAAATAATTCATGTAAGAAGATTAATTTTTAATGAAATTAATTGTCAAAAGGGTTTATTATACAACTAATAAAAGAAGGTCGTATATAAATTTAAGTATGCCTCAATGAAAGAAGATTGAGACGAAGTCCCTTACCTCAAGTCCGACTTGTTCACGTTCTTTATTTATATTCCTGAATAATAAAATTTGGTCAATTTATAATTGATTAAGGACTTCCTTTAAAGTTTGTTATTAAATTCATATCACATATTATCATGTTATAATAATCAGTTAATTATGTGAGTTCATATCATACTTTTTGTCGACGTTCGGTACATGAGTCAAAAATGAACTTGTTTGAAAAGAATTGCCCATATAGTTATAATTAAATCATCTACAGAATGGTATTAATAATATAAATATCATAAATATCTATTATATATTCATTTTATACTATTCCATATCATTTGGTGATAAAAAATGAAATGCACCGTTCATGGAGACGGTAGGCCATACGTACGCATGAACACTACTTTCATTTATTTGTCATATTAAAGGAATTAAAACTAAATGAGAAATATATATATTATAAATACAGTATAATATATATGTTATATATATAAATAATTTAATTAATTACATTCTTTATAAATTCCATGTTTGGCATGAACGAGTCAGATCACTTGAGGGGGCGGTAGTTCACGCTTCCTCAAATGAAATTATCATAGTTCCACAACATGAAAAGCATAACGATGTGATTTAAAAATAAAATTAAGAAGCATATATAAAAAAATAAATACCATATACATCATATATAAATACATTGGAATCATAATGACCTCCATAAAATGTGTTAAAAGAAGATTGACCAATCATCGTTTCATGGGGCAGTAATTCGCCACCCACAGAAACAGTATGTTCTTTAACCATTAGATAGAGGTGTGTGTATGTGTAGGTAGAATACTTATCATAACAAAATCCTAGTTTATTGAGGATACTGGTGTTATTATGGGATTAAATAATAAGAATATAGTGGTGAGTGAAGAAGGAAAATAAAAGCAAAAACTCAAGAGAAGATATTACCTCTAAATCGGGTAACTCTTTTTGATTTGAGCCAAAGGCTTCCTTGGAAAGACTTCTGCCCAAAGTGAGGATTCTAGGAGTAATAGAGGGATGTGGAGAGATAATATGAGAAGAGGTTGGATGATCCAAGGGCTTGAGAGGTGTGGGTAATGTGGTATAGGTAGGGTTCCTTTTGTAAGAGGGAGGAGGGTCACTTTTGGAATGTCTTGAAATGTTACTTTATTATAAAATTATTTTCGAATTTTAAAGGTCCCACAATGATATAGTTTCAATGTAAGGTGATAAGGGTTCGAAATACTCCCATTAAATAGGTTTTATACAAGTGTAATTCTTATATATTACTGTATATTTTCATTTTATTTAAATCGTTCATTAATGAGGTAATCACTGCATCATCATAGTGTCATAAATAAATAAATTTATTTAATGTCTAAAAATTATAAAAAAATTACCATGATGTAGGAAATCATTTTATATTTCCAATGAATATTTATATTCTAAGATATCATTTATGTAAACAGAATTAAAATTGTTTTACTTAGGATATACAAACCTTTGTTATATTTCTCTTCTTTTTTAAAATAATGTCATTAATGTCACTATCACACCCATGTGACTCCATGGGTCCTCAAGTTCGGTAAAAAGAATCCCATGGTAGGCCATGACTAAAAAAAGAGGATTTGGACAAATTTTTGGGTCATATTATATTATTATGATATTATTTTATTACCCTTAACAACACGATTACTAATTAATCACGATAATTAAGGTTATTACCATCATTACTATTCATAATGTACAAAAACAAAAAGGTATTAATTACATAATTTGGACCTTATGATTCAAAATATGTATTCCATTTTACCAAATTACAAACACATAAATTGCAGTAATTAATTTAAAAATAATTCCCGATGTTAAAACAAATAGCGTGCTTTTAAGAAACAATATCTATCAAAAGATTGACACTTGTTTATGTCCAATTTCAAATGTCCACCATTGAATTAAATGGTAAAAATATATTCTAATTACACTTAAAAACCAATTAAAAGGAAAATATAACTATATAATTAAATTATATGAAAAAGAAGTTTTGAAGTAAAATTCAGTAGTTTTCACTATTCATTAAAAATTTAACATTGTCAGAAAAATACCAAAAATTTATCCAAAGTAAATTTCAATGTCCCAATTCTAAAGAATAAGATTATTTTGAAAAATAGATATATAAATTTTTCAAAAGTTAGATTTAAAAATGTTTTTCCATCAAAAGGCGGTAAAATAATCTTTTAAAAATATTAGAGTATTACATGCACAAGATTGGATTTATTCTCATTTTAAGCCTCTAAAACACTATATAATTCATAAATAGACATAGATATGAAAATATATTATTCTTTACTTAGTTGGGATGTTACATCCTTTCCCCCTTTAGGAAATTGTGTCCCCACAATTTATTTACTTATCGAATAAGTGGAGGTATTTATCCGTCATTGCATTTTCAGATTCCCATGACGCCTCTTCAATCATGTGGTTTTTTCATAAAACCTTTACTTGATGAATCAACTTATTCCACAACACTTTCTCCCCATGGTCAAGAATCTGGACTTGTTTTTCCTCAAAAGATAGATTCTCTTCCAGCTGAACTACCTCTAGACTCAAAACATGAGATGGATCTGGCATGTACTTCCTTAACATTGAAAGAAGAAAAACATTGTGTACCTAAGATAAATTCGGTGGTAAAGCCACTCAGTATGAAACTGATCCAACTCTATCCAGAATTTCATATGGTTCAATTAACCTTGGACTCATCTTTACTTTCTTACCAAATCGCTTCACACTTTTCCATGGTGAAACTTTGAGGAAGACATGATCACCTACCTCCAAAGAGAGATCCTTCCTCCTGTCATCCGCATAACTTTTCTTCCTGCTCTGAGCTGTACTCACGTGTTTCTGTATCAGCTGAACTTTTTCTTCCAACTCTTCTACCAATTATGGTCCTATCAACTTCCTTTCACCCACTTCATCCCAAAAAGATGATGTTCGACACTACTTCCCATATAATTCCTCAAATGGTTCCATCTATATACTGGAATGAAAACTGTTATTATAAGAAAACCCCACCAATGAAAGATATTGGTCCCAAAATCCATGGTAATCCATCATGAAAGCACGTAACATATCCTCCAAGGTCTGAATTGTTTGTTCTGACAGCCCATCTGATTGTAGATGAAAAGTTATACTAAAATTTAATTCAGTACCAAACGACTTCTGTAGGCATTTCCAAAAGCAAGAAGTAAACCTGGGATCACGATCAGATACAATAGAGAGGGGAAATACATGTAACTTGATTATCTATTTAACATACAATCGAGAAATTTGATCTAGGGAAAAAGTATCTCATATATCAAGGAAATGTGAAAATTTAGTCAAGCGATCAACAATAACCTAGATTGCATTATTACCTTGAGGTGTATTTGGTAATCCCACAAAGAAGTCCATGGATATATTATCCTATTTCCACTATGGCACTGGTAAAGGTTGAAGCATCCCTTTCGGTAACTACCGCTCTACTTTAACCTATTGACATGTCAAACACTTCACAGTAAAATCAGAAATATCACTTTTCATTCCATCCAACCAGTAATACTTCCAAAGATCTCTATACATCTTAGTACTGGCTGGATGAACTGAAAATGGAGAACTATGAGATTCACATTACAACTCTCTCTTCAATTGTGAATCAAAAGGCACACAAAATCTCTTCCCAAATCTCAAAAAACAATAATTACCAATGTTTAATTCATGTAACATACCCTTCTGAACCAGCTCTACCTTTTTCTGCAACTCACTTTCTTACTTCCCTGCTTGCTTAATCTTGTATGATGGAGAAGATTTCACTGATACCTGAAACAAAATAGAATAATTTCCTGCACTAATAACTTCCAAGCCAAAATTTATCAAATCCTTAACCAAAGGATCATGTTCCAAATGTAACATGGTTAATGAAGCATTACTTTTCCGACTCAAAGCATCTTCCACTTTATTTTCTTTTCCTGGGAGGTAACGAATTGTACAATCATAATACTTGATTAATTATAGCCATCTCCTCTATCTCAAGTTCAATTATTTCTGAGTGAATATATACATTAAACCTTTATGATCAGTATATATTTCACACTTTACACCATAAAAATGATGCCTCCAAATTTTTAAAGTGAAAAAAACATTAGATAATTCCAAATCATGTGTAGTTTAATTTATCTCATGAGTTTTCAATTGACGTGAAGCATAAGCAATTACCTGATCATTCTACATTAGGACGCAACCAATTCATTTCAATGAAGCATCATTGTAGATAAAAAACTCCCCATTACTGGAAGGTAGTGCCAATACTGGATCATTTACCAATCTTCTTTTCAATTCATGAAAACAATCATCACATTCTTTTTTCCAGATAAACTTAACAACCTTATGAGTTAGCTTAGTCAATGGGCTGGACAACCGTGCAAAATTTTTAACAAACATTCGGTAATAGCCTTCCAATCCAAGAAAACTACGAATATCAGGTAAATTTGTGGGTCTTGGACATTCTTCAACATCCTTTCTTTTTGCAGGATCAACAATTATTCCAACATTAGAAACAATGTGACCAAGGAAAGAAATTTGTTGCAACCAAAACTCACACTTTCTGAATTTCCCATACAATTTCTCTTATTTTAAGTTTTAAAAAAGAACCCTTAAATGAATTTCATTCTTCTCTTTACTTTTATAAAACACCAAAATATCATCAATGAAAACAAACACAAACATATCCAAGAACTCATAGATAATTATATTAATAAGGTCCATGAATACAGTAGGTGCATTGGTTAACACAAAAGGCATAACTACAAATTCATAATGGTGATATCTTGTACGAAACGTGGTCTTCAGAATATCTACTTCCGTTACCTTCAATGGATGGTACCCGATCTCAAGTCAATCTTTGAAAAATACTGAGCTCCCTAGAGCTGATCAAAAAAATCATCGATATGAGGCAAATGATATTTGTTCTTAGCAGTGATGTTATTCAAGGATCTATAATCAATGAAAATTATCATTGAACCATCTTTATTTTTAACAAATAAGATAGGATCACCCCATGGTGATGTTCTAGGTCGAATGAATCCGTTCTTTAATAAATCTTGCAATTTCTTCTTCAACTCTAAAATTTAAATTTGAGAAATTCTATAAGGGGGTTTTGAAATTGGCTTAGCATCAGGAACTAAGTCAACAATAAATTCAACTGCCTGATCTGGTATTGTTTCGGGAAACTCATCAGAAAAAACATCAGGATAATCATTTACCACTAGTACATCATTAATCTGAACGGTTCCTTTGTTTTCAACAATATGTGCAAGGTAACATTCATTTCCATCTTTTACAAGTTTCTCAGCCTCTTGATATGTTATCAACATTAAGGGTTCATTCTTGTACACAAACAAAAATACTTTATGAAAAGAAACTTCTTTATCTCTACAGCCAATCTTAGCATGGTAAACAGAGGGCCAATCCATACCCAGGATAACATCAAACTCTATTAGTGGTAAAACAATAAGGTTTCCAAGTAGGTTCTTTCCACGGATAAGGATAGGAAGATTCTTATAATTCTTTTTTTGCATCAACATTTCCCCCAGGTGTTTTTAACACAGGTTCCGGAGTCATTTCTTGAGATGGAATTCTGAATTTACTTGAATTTTTTTAGTGATTAATGAATGTCTAGACCCTGAATCAAACATCACATTGGCATAATCTATAAAAACAAACAAAGTTCCTCATACCACATCATTTTATGGTCCATCATCTGCTGAAGTAGTTTCAAAGGATTTCACCACACCTTTCTTCTTTTTTTCTGACTGCTTCCCATCATTTGAGCTCTTTATCGAACAATCGTTTGCATAATGACCCATCTCATTGCACTTGAAACATTTCACTAACTGTAAATCAAATTTGGTCTTACCATTACCCTGATCTTTTCCAGTGCAATCATGAGCCTTATGTACCATCATACCAAATCGGAAGCACTTTCCAGAATTCAAAAGACATTCCCCAGCATGAAATTTACCACATTTATCACAAACTGCAAACTTATTTTTCTTACCATCAAACCTTTTTGAAGTATTCTTCCCTTTCTCCTACCACCTCGATCTCTTCTTCTGTTGGTTGTCATAGCACACATGCTCATCGAAAAATTCTATTTACACCTTCTCAGCACATCGAATAATATTTTCATAATTTTTGAACTCACGAGAAGCTAATTCCCCTCGATATTTTGGCTTTAATCCTGAGTATAAATGATTTATTTTACTATCAAGGTCTCAGATAAAATTTGGAGAATACCTTTCCAATCGAGTGAACTTTTCTTCCTTAGCAGCCACTGAGTTGTCCTCTTTCCTCAATTCCAAGAATTTCTTTTCCATCCTATGTTGAACAGCCTTAGGAAAATATTTTTCAAGAAAAATACCTTTCAATTCATCCCAGTCAAGAGCATCAATCTCATCAGCTTCCCTGATATTTTTAACCATCGACCACCACTGATCTGGTTCACCCTACAAACGATAAACAACAAGACTAACCTTTTGATTTTCTGAACACCCCATGACATTGAAAATATTCTCCAATTATTTAATACACCATTCAGCTAGTATAGGGTCAGATGATCCTCTAAATGATGGGGGATGTTGCATCATGAAATGTTCCACCACTGACATGTTCCTCTGCGGTTGATCTGGCTGATCTCGTACATGAATACCACCACCATTTATCGCTTGAGTGAACTGCACTATTACTGCAACAAAATATTCAGTTCCAATTCCGACCATCTCAGGATGCTGATTTAGAAGGTCATTTCCTTCTGTATTCCTTCATAGAACTGCTTCCCTATTTCCTCTATGGAAAACCATTCTGAACGAACATGTCTTAGATGAAGCAACATGGTAATCTTCAAATGATATATCATATTAATTTGACTATAATGTGTAAATAAAATGTTTTTGGATAATCATTTAATAGAATTCTAACTTCTAAAGTTATCTAAAATGACCTTTGATACCAAATACAAGGCCCCAACCTTAAACATTACTTAATCTTGAGTTATTTCAAGAATACACATTGAGGATCTTTTCAGGTTTAGAGTTTTAGATAATTAGATCATAAATAATGCATTACATTCCAAATTTAAACAAGTTAGTTACATCAAATATAGTATTCATTTTTTTCCATCAAAGGAAATATATTAAAAATAAAACATGAATTCTTTCTTAACAATTCCTCGACACTATCATAAAATCATGTACTTTTCCCTTGACCTGTGAAAAACATTTCAAAAACTTGGGATCAGCATAAAAAGATAAGTAAGGGATATAAAAATATGAAAATAAAACATTAGTCCATGTATACATAAGAATCAATGAAATCATACTTTACTCATAAAACATAAGAACTTTAACATACCTCATGAAATCATAAGATTTATGAATAACTCATAGAAATCATAACACATATAGGCAAATTGATGCATTCATAACATTTTTATGTAGGGAGTAACCCTCATGGTTATGTTTGGAATACCCATCATAGTATATTCCCTAAATATCTTTGGAGAGACCTTAGCTTTTAACTCCTTCTCATTACCCAATGAATTGGAGAGCTATTTCGGGATCACCCGCCCTTTGTTTTTCATGGAACCACCCAACTTCATAAACAATACTCAAGAACCATAACATAATCGTATCACATTAAACATGCATAAAGAAAAACATAACATTTCCACATTTCAATCACAAGATATCAATACAACACATTGATATAATCAAAACATTATCAAAACCATTTTAAATACCAAAATAAAATAAAATTAAAACATGGTATTTATTTTTCATTTAAAAATGTTATGGCTTGTAGAGGATGCCAAAACTCAAATAATGGTCACTGTGACAGAGAAGTCATTGTCACCGCATACGTAAGACAAAAACATTCCTTTTGTCATTTATTAAAACGCTTCGTGTAAAAAATTCATTTTGAATGAAATTAGAAGTCAAAAGGGTTTATTAAGAAACTAATAAAATAATTTCATATATAAATTGAAGTATGCCTCAACGAAAAGAGATTGAGACGAAGTCCCTTACCTCAAGTCTGACTTATTCTCGTTCGTTATTTATATTCCTGAATAATAAAATTTGGTCAATTTGTAATGTCTTAATCACTTCCTTTAAAGTTTATTATCAAATTCATATCACATATTATCATGTTATAATAATTAGTTAATTATGTGAGTTCATACCATACGTTTTGTCGATGTTCGGTACATGAGTAAAAAATGAACTTGTTTGAAAAGAATTGCCCATGTAGTTATAAGTAAATCATCTCCATAATGGTATTAATGATTTAAATATCATATATATCCAGTATATATTAATTTTATACTATTCCATATCATTTGGAGATAAAAAATGAAATGCACCGTTCATGGAGACGATAGGCCGTACGTACGCATGAATGCTACTTTCATTTCTTTGTCATATTAAAGGAATTAAAACTAAATGAGACATATATATATTATAATTCCAGTATAATATATATTTTATATTGTTAAAATATGTTCATTAATTACATTCTTTATAAATTCCATGCTTGGAATGAATGAGTCTCATCACTTGAGGGGGCGGTAGTCCACATTTCCTCATATGAAATTATCGCAGTTCCACAACCTGAAAAGCATAACGATGTGATTTAAAAATAAAATTCAGAAGAATATAGAAAAAATAAATACGATATATATCATATATAAATACAGTTATATCATAATGGACACCATGAAAGGTGTTGAAAGAATATTGAACAATCATCGTTTCGTGAGGTAGTAATTCGCCACCCACAGAAACAGTTTGTTCTTTAACCCTTAGACGGAGGTGTGTGTAACTGTAGGTAGAATACTTATAATATCAAAATCCTTTTATATTTAGGATACTGGTGTTATTATGGGATCAAATAATAAGAAGATAGTGGTGAGTGAAGAAGGAAAATAAAATAAAGAAACCCGAGAGAAGACATTACCTCTAAATCGGGTAACTCTTTTTTATTTGAGCCAAAGGATTCCTTGGAAAGAATTCTACCCAAATTGAGGCTTCCAGGAGTAATAGATGTATGTGGAGAGATAATATGAGCAGAGGATGGATGATTCAAGGGCTTGAGAGGTGTGGGATAAGGGGTAGAGGTGGGGGCCTTTTATAAGAGGGAGGAGGGTCACTTTTGGAAAGTCTTGAAATGTTACTTTATTATAACATTATTTTCGGATTTTAATGGTCCCACAATGATATATTTTGAGGATAAGGTGATAAGGGTTCGAAATACAACCATACAATAGGTTTTAGACAAGTTTATGCTTTATATTTTACCTTGTCTTATCATTTTATTTAAATCTTTCATTAATGAGGTAATCACTGCATCATCATGGTGTCATAAATAAATTTATTTATTTAATGTCTAAAAATTATAAAAAAATACCATGATGTAGGAAATATTTTTATATTTACAATGAATATTTATAGTCTAAGTGATCATTTATGTAAATAGAATTAAAATTTTATTACTTAGGATATACAAACCCTTGTTATATTTCACTTCTTTTTAAAAATAATGTCATAAATGTCACTATCACACCCATATGACTCCATGGCCCTTAAAGTGTAGTAAAAAGATTCCCATGGTCGGCCATGACTCAAAAAAGAATATTTTAAATCATTTTGGGGTCATTTTATATTATTATGATATTATTTTATTACTCTTAACTACCCGATTACCAATCAATCATGATAATTAAAGATAATTACCATTGTTACTATTCATAATGTCCAAAAAGAAGGTAATAATTACAAAATTTGGACCTTATGATTCCAAATATGGAATAAATTTTACCAAATTCGAAACACATAAATTGCAGTAATTAATTTAAAAATAATTCCCGTTGTCAAAACAAATTGCGTGTTTTTAAGAAACAATATCTATCAAAAGATTGACACTTGTTTATGTCCAATTTAAAAGTGAAATTAAATTCAATGAACACCATTAAATTAAATGGTAAAAATATATTCTAATTACAGTTTAAAACCAATTAAATGGACAATCTAACTATATAATTAAATTAGATGAAAAAGCAGTTTTGAAGTAAAATGCAGTATTTTTCACTATTCATTAAAAATTGAACATTGTCAGAAAAATACCTAAAATTTATCCAAAGTAAATTTCAATTTCCCAATTCTAAATAATATGTATATTTTGATAAATATAGAATATAAAACTGTCAAAAGTTAGATTTAAAAATTGTTTTCCATCAAAAGGCGGTAAAACAATCTTTTAAAAATATTAGAGTATTCTATGCTTAAGATTGGATTTATTCTCATTTTAAGCCTCTAAAACACTATCTAATTAATAAATAGACATAGATATGGAAATATATTTTTATTTACTTAATTTGGATGTTACATTATTTCATGATTATTATTCTATGAATGATTTAACCATTATCAAAGTAAAAGGCCCAAAAATAGAAAATCAAATCATATATACAAAACAAAGCTGTTATTACCAGAAGTGTGACATTTACATGAAATTTTTAATAAATGGGTTATTAAAGTAACTATTTATATCATATATTTATGATATTTTTATGTGTGGTTCTGTAATAGTTTTTCTATTAAAATTTTATTTTTTTTATACAGGAGGTTTGATCATGTATGAGGTGTGTTAATTCTTATGGTATGGTATTTTAGTATCACTCTATACTTTATTGAAACCCATTCCATATTCAACAGTTATTAATTTTATATAGTATTTATAATAAAAATGAATGAACATTATTATGACTCTAATTATATTTATTGATATTTAAATATCAATTTATGTATATATATTCATAGGGTTTATAGTTCAAAATATTCCCAAGTGGTAAGGGGTTTTTTTCTACAAGATTTTCCTTCCTTGATATATATGATATATTATGCACCTATATCCAGTTATGTGGTTTTTATATAACCCCATTTAAATGTAATGTCTTGGATTTATTTATTCTAATTATATTTTCAGTTTCATTTAATGATATTCCTTTATGGGGATTATAATTCAAAATTACCAATCTGGTAAACATTTTATGTTTTAATCCAACTATTTATCTAAATTTCCCGTGAATATTATTATAAGGATTAAATATTTTAGAATAACCCTCAAGAAACTCATGAGGTGTATTATGAACTAGTTATTTCATGACAATACATTTATTCTCATTAGTTTACTCTCCATATATAATGAAAATTTGATGATTTTTGTTTAGAAATATCACATATATTTATATCATCAGTCGAAAATGATTTTCTATCCAAAACCATATTTTCAAATAAATATTTTAAAAAATGATTTTAACATTTATAAAAATATTTATTGAAGACATTTTTAGCAATTTTTTACTTTTTTCATAAAAAAATCATAACATATTCATCTTATTTTCCAATCAATGGTCATTTGGATTTCACAGAAAATATGAAAGGAATATTTATTTTTAACATGCCTGACATGAAAAAAAATTCTCACTATCATGAAGAATACATTTTTTTAGAGAACCAAAATTGACCGACATGTATATTTTATTTCATTTCCAGAATACTTAATATAAGACACAAAGAGATTCCTAAAGACCATATTAGTTTTTGGTCATTTGAATCTCGAAACATCATCTTCTATCATGGCGAATGATCATCAACATCACCCATAAAGATATTTCCCTTTTGATTTCCTAACTAAAAACATTATTTATATCCCGGGGAAAGGAAATCATAAAAAGGGTGAGCTCAAATACTCAATAAGGTTAATCATGGTGGATATAAACAATAAACATTTTAACGTGAAGACATCAAAATCATGTGACATGAAATAAATCTTGGTAGTAGGCAAGGAATGGATAATTAAGGAACATTAACCAAGATAGAAGATCATTTTACTAAAACATGTAATGGTAGAAAACTAATATGAACATAATTGGATTTCCATAGTAGCCAAGACATTACTTCCTAGACCATCATAGTGGAAAATTCCACTACTAAATCAGGCTTAATTACCATTCCTTCTATGTATTACTGAACCGGATTTACATTCTATTTTAGTAATGTATATCTCATGAGATATAAATCTTTATCCAATGAATTTGTGGGATATATAGGTCCCACCCATCTCATAATGAAATCATTCATACAAGTTCCACAAAACATAAATCAGTCATTACAATATAACCCAAAAATAAAATGGGTTTCTTAAATATCATTCCCTCAAAACATAAACCGTATAAAAGATCATTCAATCATTAATGCAATCAAATTATAGTAATAATAAGTATATAAACAAAACCCTATTTAAGAGCATAATTTTAGAGGTAAAATAAGTTTTATAGAATACTTGGAACATAGTTCTTGAGGAAAATATCAATTTTTCTTCAAAAATGTTTTCTTTTATCCAAATGCGGCACAATTTTAATAGAAAATAATTTAGTTGAAAATAAATTTGGAATAATTTAGAGGAAGATTCATATAAATAATCCTTTATGAAACTATAAAATTCTATTCATGCAATATTTGTTTTTCAAAATATTATCCACATACTTTTGTTGGAAAGGTAAAAAAGTACCTCATACGGTAAACAAAACAAGGATTCCTTCAATTACATTTAGTAAAAGTTAAAAAGGGGTAAAAATGAATTTAAATATATTAATATGAATACTAAAAAATATATGAAATAATTTTTAAAAAAAATGTATATGGATGAAAAATAAATCACAGTAAATACTTATGTATAAACAATCTCGGATAAAAATGAGATTGCAATATTATGCTTTACCTTAGGTCTGACGTCTTACGTATGTGTTCGAATCACCTGTATAGTGTGTTTAATGAAATTAAAAAATTATAATTGAAATATAATAATATTTATGATATCATATAGTATTCACTTATAACTTTATATCACCCGTTCATTTTCTAATTACATGCTTAAACAACGTTTTGGGTAATAATCATTTTACTTATCGTATGTGTTTTGAATTGTTATTCTTGATATTATTACACATATCAAGATTAAAATAATTCCAGAATGTAAAACATTATATATATATCATATGTATTCGATATATAAATATATAAATATATATATAATATAGATAAATGAAATGGAATACCCCGTTCATGGAGATGGTAGGTTGTACATACACAAGAATGTGGTTTTAGTTTCCTTATTGAATTGAATAGAAGTAAGTAAATAACATTTATATATATAAATAAATCAAGTATCATTATTATATCATCTATTTCATGATCTTTTATTATATATACTTTATAATAACTCTTGAATAGTTAATGCAGAGAAAGAATCTCAACACGTCGTGGAGATGATAATCCGTACGTACGCACAAGCGACAATATCGTTCCCATAATTATTGAATGGTAATAAATTGGATGGACTATAATATCTAAGAATTAGCTTCATGTTATAATAATAATATATTGTTACTATTTTAGCCATTATACCCATCCCTGTATGGTGTTTTAAAAAAACTGATTACACCACGGCGTGGAGACGATATGACGTATATATGCACGTGCGGTGAGTTGATTTTTTGTTGGATGGATAAAAGGTGAAATATGGTAGTTTGAAATGTATAATAAAATATCATTATATTAGTGTCACTTAGTCTATTACATTATAATGGAATATATTATGAAGATGTATTAAAAGAAGAAATAAATTTGAAAGAATCGGTAGAATAGATTACCTCTTCCTCGACAAGCCTCTAAATTTTCTCTTATGGCACTAGAGTTGTTCTTCAGAGAATAGAAACACCACTATAATGTAACTAGGGATGTTTAAAAGTGAAATGTTCCAGTGTTTTTAGATCATGAATGCTCAAAATTGAGTGAAAGTTAGAGGGAGGAGGTTCCCTATTATAAGAGAGGATAGGGGCTCTTTAGGAAACTCTCAAAATATTAATTTATTATAAATTCATTTTCAATTAAAAATATCCAAAAACTTATTTAATTCGATTAAAATACGATTTTTGGTTCGAATAAACATTATACAATATTTTTTAGACATTTTTTGAATAATTTTTTATCCTTATCTTTTTTGTTTAACTCTTATTTTACCCTTTTTAGTCTTACTGTGATATCATGTTATTTACACATTGTGGGTTAATGTAACTACCATATCATTTCAAACGACCCAAGAAAAGATATTTATGACATATTTGGTCTTATATTAACCAGTTTTACAATTTTATGATTTTTTGGAATTTAATATCATTTAATAAACTATTTTATGTTTTAAGTTATGAATTATGTCAATTTTGGACACTATTTCGGCATGAATTTTTAAAAAAAATTCATAATAACCTGATTCCTTCAAACCAAAGGCATAAAATCATCCCTAATATATTAATTTAATCCTTAAAATTCGTGGATGACATCAAAATGTTCTAATAAAATTTATTTTAATATTTATAAATTCATTTATTTGAATAATTCATTAATGAGGTAATCACTACATAAAAATTGTGTCATAAATAAATATATTTACCTAATGTATAAAAATTATAAATAAAATACCATGATGTAGGAAATATTTAGAGTTATATAATTAGTATCTATAGGCATATTTATCATTTATATAGCCATATATTAAAATTGATTTAGTAAATGATATATTTTTTTGGTCATAATTATCTTTACTTTGAATTATCTGTTATAAAATGTCATTTTCACATCAATGTGAATCCATGGGGTCCCAAAATCGACCAAATGATGCCCGAATTTGGAAATATCTCATCCAATTTGATTAATACATGTGTTAGAGTTATTTAATATTTTTATAATATCATTTATATATCTTTTTTTTAGTAGATTTACCCTTTTAGCCATGGTAAATAAAATAATTACTGAAGATACCATTCATAATTTCTATTAATAAAATGTACCTGTTACAACAATTTTGACCATATGATTCCCAATATGGAATAAATTTTTACATATTCAAAACATATATGTTGGAGTAAATAATTTAAAATTAATTCATATTGTCAAAACCGAAAAACAGGTTTTTAAGAATTAATAACTATCAATAGATTGACATGTGTTTATGTCCAATTTAAAAGTGAAATAACATCCAAAGACAAAAATTGGAATAAATGATAATATTTTAATCCTATTACGATTTAAAACCAATAAAAATTATTATCAAACTTTATAAATAAATCTAATAAAAATGTACTTTTTTATTAAAATGCAATATTTTTCACTATTCATTAAAATATTTATTTTATTTGAAAATACAATAAATTCAAAAAAGTAAATTATTAAGACCTGATTCCAAAAAAAGATGTTTATTTTGTAATATTTAACATATAAACGTGTCAAATATATATTTAAAATGGGTTGGCCATCAAAAGTCTGTAAAAAATCATTTTTTGAAAAATACTTCTTTTATCCACAAAATTAATTTTTTTCTAATATAATTTTTTCTAAAATGTGTATTATGTATTTATTGTTATATAAAATACACAATTTTGTAATGAATATTTATAACAACTAGGTTATGTCATAAAAATATTTTAATAATATATCGTTGTTTAGTGAAACATGGTATCACATACAATGCAAGCTATTGAGAATGGCCACTCTTGTGTGTAACTCAAGACACAATAGTTTTTTGAGTAGTGAATTCTTCCTTTAGTGTTGCGTATAAAATTTTACAAACATATTTCATTTTTACATTGAAAAAAATTTGTAATCAGTGTTAAATTCTACCAATAGAAAACCAATTCTGTGCAGCACTGGCCAAGAATAGTGTTGCGAATACTGAAAGATAATATGGTGTTGCATATAGTGAAATCAAATCTTAGTGTTTTATACAACATAAGAGATCAAAGAAATTAAAAATAATCTATATCATAAAATTTCGGGTTCTTACATTTTACCCCATTAAAATGAATTTCACCCTCAAAATTTGTCAGGGTTATAAATGGTTTTCCACGTAAAAGTTTCATTAATAGAAAACCACATCGTAAATAAGGATACTAAAACATCATTTTAAAAAGGAAATTTAGATTTATAATGGTCACCCAAAGTAACTCATCACTGGGTTTCCTCATAGGAGAGCATATGTGGGAAGTGAAAACATAGATATAGAAGTGAAATATATCAATTAAGTTCTCATGCATAGTTATAGAGTATAAGTATTGGAGAATGTTTACTACCAGAAATCCACAAATCTAGATGATTTATAGGACCATATGATTGATCAAAAAAGCGGGTTCTATGAAAATATTTTTTGTTTTCAAGATCCTTTCCCTAACGTTGAATATTTTTTTCATGAGAATAAATACTTAATTGTTTTTTGTACATTCTCATAGTTGTTCATGGCTTGATAAATTTCCACTTCATCTTTGATTTAATGAAATAAATTCACATTTTTCATTCATGATGTGTTAGATGATAATGCTATAGAATGATAGGTCATTCCATCTGTCTCAACATAAAGATTAGCACATGAAATTTAATTTGCATAAGTCTGCCTATAGTGATATAATACATTAATGTAACAAACCTCAACCAGAATATTACATATACAATCTATAAATGGATAACATTACAGTCCTTTAAATAATATAAAACATATAAATAGGTGAACTAAATTGACATAACATTTACCTCCCATATCTCATAGGGTATTTTTTGGATGTCTCATTGAAAACATGTGAATACCTCAATCATGTATTATCTTGAGTCACAGTAACAACCTGAATTATCAGATATCATTATTGAAAAAATGAGAGTTTCCTTCTTCCAAAACAAATTAGATATATTCCTTACGACCCAAAAAGTTGTATACTTCATCTAGGATATCATAACCATTTTTTCAATAACTCCATGAATAGATTTCAGGAAACTAAAATCATCCAATTTACTTATTCAAATAAAAGATATCTTTATCCAAACCTCACTATCTTAAAATGAGGGACATATTAAGGGTTATATTTTCTTTTATCATGTGTTCCCCAAGTATATCACCATACCCTTAAATAACTTTTCTATCTCTTTAGAATTTTTCATCATATCCTTTCCAATTCGTATACTAAAATCACTTTTTTATGATTTATATTACATATTCATTGAATTCTAAACCATATACTCCTCAGTAATCTAACATTATTCTTACAAAATTACTCATGATCCATTATCTTTATATTTATAAAAATATGAATCATATCTTTTGGATTCTCAACCTCATTATTCTTAGGTTATTAGTAAACAATACTGGAAAAATATCAAATACTGTTCACATATCATTTAAAATCTCTTTATCCTAAAAAAAATGACCAATACTTGTACCATAATCATAGTTTTCTATATGATATTTATAAATAGGGAATCGACCTTCATAATTACCATAATTTCTACATCTAAAACATTCATTGGTCAACTATGTTCTATGTAGTTCTGGCTATTGACTATGATCATAATGAAAAATGTGAGAAATACATATGAAAGATTAAAAACACATAATTGAGTAAAATTACATATAATATATCAATGTATGATATATTTGGTTTAAACCAAATTTAGTCATTATGATCACAAAAACTTAGTTTTGTGACCTATACATAACTTATCCTTAGGAAATCCCTCGACATACTTTAGAAATATCTTTATAGATCTCCCTAAAGTTTTCACATCCTAGTTTCCAATGGTTGACTAAAATTTCTATCTGATACCAACCTTACATACCCTAGCTTTAATTACATGGAAATTTTTTTTTATGGAATAAATAATACATGACACAAAGAGACACCCAAATACGGTATTAATTTAGTGTCTTTAGAAACTAGGAACATCATCTTCTTACACGGTGAAAGATATTCAACATATCCCATAAATATATTCAACATTTTGTTTCCTACCTAAACCCTTTATATATATCATGGGAAAAAACATTGAAAGGGTGAGCTCAAATGCTCTGTAAGGGTAAAAATAGAAAGAATAAAGCATAAAAATTTTAATATAAAGAAATCAAAAATCATAAGACATGAAATAAATATTGGTAGTACGTAAGGCATGGATAAAAAAAGAACATTAACCATGATATAATATCATTGGAATAAAACACGTTTTTATTGAAAACTAATAATAACAAAATATGATTTCCAATGTAGCTGAGGCATTGCTACCAAGATCATCATTGTGGAAAAAGTCCATTACTGACTTGGGTTTACATGCCATTCCAGCCATGTATTACTGAACTGGATTTACTTTCCATTCCATTCATGTCAATATAATGAAATATAAATCATTACCCAATGAGTTGGAGGGAGATATAGGTCCCACCAATCTCATTATGAAGTCATTCAAACATGTTCCACAAAACATAAATCATTCATCATTACATAACCCATGAAATAAAATGGGTTTCCTAAATATCATTCTATCACAACATAAAATATATAAATTATCATTCAATCATTAACATAGTGAAATCATTGAAATAATATGAATATAAACATAAACCTATTTAATTGAGATATCATATATGGAAAATAATATTTATAAAACAAATGAACTTTGTTCTAGATGAAAATATCCATTCTTCTTAAAAATTATTTTTTTTCATCAAATTCCATTCAATTTTAAAAGAAATTAAATTTTCTCAAAATAAACATGAAATTGAGTAGAGTAAACTTCATGTAAATAAGGCTTCATGAAACCGTAAATATATATTCACGTGGTTTATGTTAAAAAACATTCTCCTCGTACTTTTTTTCCATAAAATTCAAAAAGTACAATGTATGGTAAACAAAAGAAAGATTCCTTTCATGCCAAATAATAAAAGTTAAAAGTGGTAAAAATAAATTTAAATATATATTTAATATTATTAAACAATTTTCAAATTATTTTTTAGAAAACATTTAAATAGATGATAAATAAATTTCCAGTAAATACTTACGTATAAACAATCTCGGATACAAATGAGACAGAAAATTTATCCCTTACCTTAGGTCTTAATTTCTTCCATATGTGTCTGAATCACCTATAAAGTAGGTTTATACATATTATTAACTTTGAAAAACCATAATAATATTTATTATATGATATGTGATCTTGTTATGACATTATATTACTCATTCATTTATCAATTCAATGTTAAAGCAACGTTTTGGGTAATAATCGTTTTATTTATCTTATATGTTATTAATTTTATTAATGATATTATTACTAATATCATGATTTACCTAATTTGATAATGTAAAACATGATTTATATATCATATAAATTCAGTATATAAATATAAATATAAATATATATATAAATATATATATAATATAGATAAATTAAATGGAATACACCGTTCATAGAGACGGTAGGCTGTACAAACACATGAACATTGTTTTGGTAGACTTAGTGAGTTGAATGGAAGTATGTAAATGATATATATATATATATATATAAACATAAATATAATATCATTATTATTTCTAAAATTAATGATTATTTATTATATATAATTTATAATCATTTTTTAATGGTTAACATTGAGAATTAATATCATCACGTCGTGGAGATGGTAAGCCGTACATACACATGAGTGACAATATCGTTCCCATAATTGTCTAATGGAATTAAAGTGGATAGTGTCTAATATATCATAATTAGTATCGTTTATAATAAATATATATATTTATTATTTCCTCCATTATACCAATCTATGTACGGTGGTTGTGAAAAACAGATTACACCGCAACGTAGAGATGGTAAGTCGTATGCACATGCGCAATGATTTAATTTTTCATAGGATGGATAAAAGATGAAATTGTTTTTTCTAATATTTATAATAATATATAATTATTTGAGTTATAATTATTTTATTACATTATAATGAAACCACTAATTAAGAGGATGTAGAAGAAGAATGTAATTTGAAAGAATCAGCTGAAAGATTACCTTTTCCTCGATGTGCCTCCTTTAAATTTTCTCTTAGGAAACTAGAGTTGGTATTTTGAGATTACCAAATCCTCTAAAATGTAGAAATGGAAGCTGAGAATATAAAATGGTATTGTTTGGACAATATTGAATTATTAAAATGGAGTTAATATGAGAGAGAAGAGGTTCCCTATTATAAGAGTGGAGAGAGCACTTTAGCAAATTCTCAAAATATTAATTTATTATAAATTCAATTTCTGTTAAAAATATTCCAAAATTATTTAATTCTAAAATAAGATTATTTTAGTTCTAATACCCATAATCCTATAATTTTTATAAATGTTTTGAATATTTTTTGATCATTATCATTTTGGTTTATCCCTTATTTTACCGTTTTTAATCTCGTTGTCATATCATGTTGTTTACACATTGTGGGATAATGAAATTACTATATCATGTAAAAAGACCCAAAAAAATGTTATTTATGACATATTTGGAATTATATTAACCATTTTTTGGAATATTATATTTTTAGGAATTTATTATCATTTAATAAACTATTTTATGTTTCTATGTTATGAATTATCTCAATTATGGACACTATTCATATATGACGTTTTTTTGAAGGCATAAAAACCCGATTCTTTCGATCCTAAGGCATAAACACATCCCTAATATGTCAATACCATCCAGAAAAATCTTGGATGGCATCAAAATGTTCAAATTAAATTTATTTTAATATTTATAAATTTATTTATTTGATTCTTTCATTAATGATGTAATCACTACATCATAATTGTGTCATAAATAAATATATTTATCTAATGTCTAAAAATTATAAATAAAAGACAATGATGTTGGAAATAACTTTAAATTTATAATGAATATCTATATGCATATATATCAAATATATAACTCTATTTGAAAATGATATATGTTTAGGTTATAATTATCATTAAATTAAATTAATTCCTATAAAATGTCATTTTCACATCCATGTGAATCCATGGGGTCCCAAAATCGACCCAAGGGTGACCATGGTCAGAAATATATAATAAAATAGAATTATTACATGTGTTAGGGTTGTTTAATATTATTATAATATTATTTTTTTAACATTATTTACAAGATTTACCCTTTTAACCATGAAAAATAAAATAATTACTTAAGTTACTATTTATAATGTATAAAAATAAAAGGTACCTATTTACACACTTTGAAAATTATGATTCAAAATATGGAATCCATTTTTGATTATTCAAAACACTTATGTTTCTGTAATTAATTTAAATTTATTCTCATTGTCAAAACCAAAAAGAGGTTTTTTAAGAAGTAATAACTATTAAAAGATTGACATGTGTTTATGTAAAATTTAAAAGTGAAATTATTTTCAATGACCATAATTGGATTAAATGATAAAAATAAAATCCAATTACACTTTAAAATTTATTAAAATGATAATATATCTACATAAATATATTAAATAAAAAGTAATTTTCCAATTAAAATGCATTATTTTTCACTATTCATTATAATTATAATTTTATTAGAAAAATTCCCAAAATTCAACATAATGTAATTTTTTTGTCCCTCATCCAAAGAAGAATTTTATTTTTTCAAATATAACTTATAGACGTGTATTCAGATTCCTTAACAGGACATGGTGTTCTTAAATGGGAAATTAATACCATATACAATTTTTATGTTTTTTGGTATTTAAAATGTGATTTAGAAATCACTGATTATGTTAATATCTTGAAATGATATATTGTGATTGCAGTGTTGAAATGTTATCTTTCCTTTATAATTGTTTTATGTGTTATGATTATTTTATGGTTCTTGGTCATTTTTTACGCATACAGGTGGTTCTGTGATAAAACTATGGTAGGTGAGCCCGAGATAGATCTCCAATGCATTTGGTAACATGACAGAGGTACTCGTTAATGTTTCCCCTAAGAGATGAAGGGAAAATATATATTGTTATAGTTATTACAAATGTAACTCCTTATTTTTTTGTGAGTGATACAATGTAAGTATGTTATGTATGCCACAAGTTACCTTTATGATTTATTTTTTCTCTGTGTTATTCGTAAATCTTATGATTTCATTAGGTATGTTATGATCAAAATGTATGGTTTCATTTATTTATATTATTTAATGGTATAATGTTATCTTTCCTAATTTTATAACCCTTACTGTGGTTTTTATTCCCATACCATATTTTTGATATTTTTTTCAATGGTTATAAGTATGGTTAGGGGAATGAAAGAATTCAAGAAGATATATATCAGGAAAACTCTTCATGTTTTATTTAAAGGGTTTTATTATTGTGAAATAAATTGTACCGAGTAGGTGTGTCTACATTGTAATATTTTGAGATATAATATAATATTTAAGACCTAATTCTCTATACCTCTAAACATGTAAAGACTGTCAAGGAGAATTCTTGACCGGACTTAAGATTATGAAATTTTAAGGCTGTGGCCTTATAGTCGGTATTAGAGGTCGGTTTAGGAAATTTTCGGGATTTGGAGTTTTTTTGGACAGAAGGTTAGTCTCTATGTATACTCTTTATGTTAAATCCTTATTTTGTAAATTTTTCATATCATGGAATGTATGTTACGAATGGAAAGAGGAAGATTTCAAACGACATTCTTAATTCTTCCAAATGACTTGACTGCAATAATTATTACAAAGTATTGTCAAGAAGATTCTGAAACAATTTCTAACATACAACTCATGTGCAAGAAATTGTTTGAGATATAAAATACCTCTTCTATACCTTGATACCATTATAGATCATGTTTTTTATTTAATCAAATCCAATTTTCTCAATATTTTCATATTTTCAAGAATGGTAATCATTATCAAGGCTTATTAAAATATTTTACCTTATCAGAAGGTTTTGAAGCATTTTATTATTTTGAAAAAAGTGATAAAGAAAGAGACCCTTTTGCAACCTATTTATATTTTTTTAAATTATAGTGTTTCTTAATATACATATGGTAATTTAAAAGGACCATTGATTGAATATTTCAACTCAAACTCGATCTGACTATTTTATAAAACGAATGTTTTATCAGATGTTCCACAATTATATGTCATACATGATAATGTTCCAAATATATTTTTTATGAACACCCATATGATCCAAGTTGTACGAGATGTAATTGGATAAAGTAACCAGATGATTTTTAAGGATCTCTAAATCATTGTTCCCATGCATGGACCATCAATCTATGTGAACAATATGATTATGATACCAGCTGGACATCATGATCAAGGTATTCTGTTCTTTCATTGTGAATTGTTTATTTTATGGAGGTCAAAAAATGTCAATATATATATAAGAATTCACAAATTAAGATATTGAGGTCATTACATGTTCGGATGAAAATGAGAGGTATCAGACAACCATTGAGATTAATCCATGATAGGGTTATTTATTGAGTTTTAAAAGAAGGGAAAACACACAAGATGATTGACAACTTTTCATGCCCAGCAAGGCCATTGGAATCGAACCCACAACCGAATGGTGACAAGGGCGCATTGCCTTGCAATGGCCTACATGAAGGCACTAGTTAATATGACATATAATTTTTAGTTAAATGAATTTATTTATCTTAAATAAGTTGATTTGGGATCTTATGATTTATTAAATTGATATCTGTATTATAAGAAAATGATTTGGTGTTTAATTGTTAAAGATTGTTTTGGAAGATGTTCTATCTTTTGGGTAAACACTATATGCCAAAGGAAAATATAATACTATGCAATTTCATTTGTGGAGTAATGGTTAGAATTTTATTTTGGAAGAATCTATGTTTTTATTGTGGACATATGCTGATTTGGGTTTTTTATGGAAAATATTAACCTATCATAGGGAATATGTGATTTGGTTAACTACACTTTAGTATGATAATTTTTAAATTAGTCAATGTTATTTAGAAATAAATGTTAAGATTTAATATGGAAGACTATGATTTTAAATTCTTCGGAAATTTGGGTTTCAATCATAGTTTGGATTATATTGTTGGATTTTAAGGAAAGTTGTTTATTGAATGGTCTTTTTTGATCTTTGGGTACTTTTTGTTACATTTTGTAAATTAAGAATAGTATTTATTTTTATAAATGATTATCATTTTTAGGATTATCTGATCCAGTACTAACCATTTTGGTTTTTGATAATGTCTAAAGACCTTGAAAATATATAGTTCATCTTTTGTGGATTATGTGATTCTATACATGTTGGTTTTAGCACTTTACATGTGACCAAGTAATCTTAAATACTCAAAGTTTGGAGAAAAGATGTGTTTTTTGAAGGAACTTATTAAAGGAAGAAACTCTAATTGAGAAGTAATTATATTTCATTTTGTCATTAGTCAATCTCATAAATAAATTCTCCAACTTTATGAAAAGGAACATAAAACGAAAACATTGTCCATTTACGTTTCCTACTGGAAATCAATGACCATTTAACACATAACATTTTGTGATTTTCTGGTGGTTAACTTTTTCCTAATCATGTTTTACTACATGGAATCCTAATATGGGTTATCATGGGTGACCTTTTTTACTTCACTTTCTTTCTTTTGAAGTGATATTTTTATTGACTCCTTTTCTAATGTGGGACATTCAATGATTATTCTAAGCCTAATTTAAAATTACGAGGACACAATTTTCAAAAGGGGGAATGATGTAACAACTCAAGTATTTAGAGAGTAATACATTTTAATATCTATTAATATTAATGAATAATATATTGATTTTATTTTGAAGAGGAAACATTCTCTGAGAGCGTACTCAACATGAAACAATAGGATCCATTGAAATATTATGTTACACAAAACTATGAGTTAGACTAAAAATTTAATATAATAATTTTGAATGAAAGTTTACTCCTAGTCAATTTATTTGCAGAAATGAAAAGAACAAACTAAAATATGATTATTCATATTTGTTAACGACATTATATTTATCCAATAAATTTTAGATCCTTAAAATAAGAATGAATCCGATTTTAAGCATGAAATACTATAATATTCTTTAAAAGGCTATTTTATAGCCTTTTGATGGAGAAACTTTATTAAATGTGGTTTTTTCCCTTTTATATGTCCTATTTTTCAAAATAAATTTACTATTTATAAGTGGGACATCAAAAGTTACATTGGTTGACATTTTGGTATTTTTTTGATAATGTTAATTTTTTGATGAATATTGACAAATACTTTATTTTAATCAATTTATTTATGGGATTAAACTTTATTTTTAATTTGTTTTAAAGTTTAATTAGATTATAATATTATCATTTAATCTAATGTTTTTCATTGAAAGTAATTTCACTTTGAAAATGGATATAAAAATATGTCAATATTTAGGTCGTTTTTACTTCTAGAAAGACACTTTTTTGGTTTTGAAACGTGAATTAATTTGAAATTAATTTCTGCAACTTATGTTTTTTTAATTTAGAAAAATGGATTCTAATTTTGGAATCAGAAGGTCCAAATTTTGTAAATAGGTATCTTTTATTTTCTGATATTATGAATAGTAACTTTAGTAAATATTTTATTTACCATGGTTAAAGGGTAAATCCAGTAAATAAGTTTAAAAAAATAATATTATAATAATATTAAATTACCCTAACATGTGTACAAACCCAATTGGATAATACTTGTCCAAACATGGGAATCCACTGGTAAATTTTGGGACCTGATGGAACCACATGAATGTAAAAATGACATTTTATAAAAATTAATTTCAAATAAAGGAAAACGTAACATAAACAAATATCATTTAGTAAAAAAAAATTTCTATGGGTTTATATAAGTGTTATTTTAGACTATAAATTATCATTTTAAATCTAAAAATATTTCCTACATCATGGTATTTTATATATAATTTTTAGAAATTATATAATAAAATTTTATTATGACACAATAGTGATGTAGTGATTGCTTCCATAATGATGGATTAAAATAAATGATATTATAAATATTAGAATATTTTTTTTGATGTCATCCCGGAATTTTTTGGATGATAATTACATATTATATTTGTATTAATGAGTTTTTTTAATCAATTAGGTTGTTATTTATTTTCAAATATTCTAGATATGAATAGTATCAAAATTGAAATATTTTATATTTGAAAATATAAAATATTTTATAAAATATTTTAAATTTAAAAAAATATGATTCGACCGAATAGTTATCAAATATTCCTTTGTATGTATTTGTACTTCAATCAATAAGAGACACCTCAATAGGATCTCATATTATGAACCATAGGTATTTTCTGTTATGAGGACTAGAAACTCTAAAATAAGTATATGGATGTAGGGGAGATATTATTATATTTTTTTCTCCATACAATGGTCTTGATGGGTTTATGTAAGGGTAGGGGGGTTCTTATTTAAAAGTGTGGAAATAAAACCTCCTTGGAAGCTTCTTAGAAAATTCCATATATAATCCAAACTGTTAATCCAATTCAAATGAAAAAATCTCTCAAATAAACATATGTTCTATTTTGGGATATTATATGGTTTAAATATATCCATACAATATTATTTTTATTAAATTTTATTTCATTTTAAACCGAATCTTATTAGTTTAACCTGATTAAAAACAAAATTTCACCAGCACTATGGTACATAATTAATTCCATTGTAAATAATCATTATGTGAAAAATTTATTTTTTCTTCTTTTATAATATTTATTATCCAGATTATAATTATGGAATCTATTTTATTATAATAAATTAATATACATGTCAAAATTCAATTTTAAATTATACACTTAAATGCAATGAAAATCTGGGTTTTAGAAAAAGAATTCTCAAAAATATAAAATGATTTAATATGATAATTAAATTTTAAATTTAATCATAATGAAATAAATAGGATACATTTTAATATAAATAAACTAATTTTACATGAAAAAAATTTAATATAAAAATTACAATTGTAAATAATCTAAATGAAAAGGTTTTTTAGTAAAAATCAGAAATTTTCACTATTCATTGACAAATGAATCATTTTAGAAAAATCTCCACAATTCACCATAATATTATATTGATATGATTATTTAAAAATTTATGTTTATTTTCTCCAAAAAAATTAAAAAACTGTTAAAAATTAATTATAAACAATGTTTGCAAAGTGCAAATAAACCGCCATTTAGAAAAAAATACAATTTTTCTAAAAGCATTTTCTTAACTTTTATATGTTTTTTATTTTATCTATACAAAATTATTACCATTTAATTTATTTTATAGATTTTTTTAAAAAAAAAATTTCATATTTTTTACTAAAATTTATTCCAAAAAATTGACGGTTAACTTATAATTCTAATATATAAATAATAATATATCAACAGAATATCATGTTTTGTTTGAAGCTGATGTTTCATGCAAAAAAATAGATCGAAGAGATTGAATTAATTTAAAAATAAATGTACTGTAATGTATTAGGAAGTAATATTATCATTTAGTATAGTATTTGTTTTATAAAAAAACTATATCAAACACGATGTTCATATTTTAAAAATTCAAATGGTGTTAAAATATCTAAAATAGTATTGTAAAATAATCATGCCTATCTTCAAATTAAGGAGTATAATCTTCATCATATTAAGATTTTGATTAATTAAAACCTAAATTCAAATTCATATGGGAATCTAGAGTTTCCTTTCTTATAAATTGAACTTCATTTTTAAGAACTTTCTCATAGAACGTTTCCAACTTATTTTTAACATTTAATATTTCAAAATTCACAAACTATATATTCACTATAATAGTAAGTGTCGCCAATTACTCTTATTAAATTAATTTAAAGAGAATTTCAAATATATTATGGAGTCTCAATAATTTATCTATAACCTTAAAGAATGAAATATTAAATGAAATTGTAATTTACCCTCATAGAAAATAACATCTATTTGATTCTTCAATACATATCTCTTTATATACATATGATTTCTTTGTCATCAATAATTATTAAAATCATTCAAAATGAATATTTTTTTATAATAAAAAAATTGTGTTCCTCAATATTTTAAAAAATTAACATCACATAGTTATAGAATAATACAATCTGTATAATTCATTGATATTTTAACTGAAGTACATGATTAAAAATTAGTAGCTATATAATAATTTTTATAAAAAGAAAATGCCATAATTTTAATTTTTCAGTATCGCAATTTAATCAATTATTTTGATTCATTAATGTATCAATAGGGTCATTAATACATGTATTATTGTTATGTTTTTTATAATTATTGACTATCATCTTAAAATCATACATCTTCATCACTACATTAAAAACATTATACATAATATGATCATCCACTATACCCTTCTCATTGATATATTAAAAACAATTCTTATTAGTCATAATACCCCACTATATCATAGAATTTGATTCACTATAAGTAAAATATATTTTTTATTAACATGAAAATAGAATATATCATCTAGAATTTAAAAATTTATGATTATCGAAATCAAATTACCCATTCCACAAAATATATATATCATTAAATATTCATAATCATTTTATATAATAATGAATTTTAGAAATTTTTGAAAGATTGAAAATCATTCTTATATTAATGAGTAATATTTGAAATTTCCTTCTATAATATCATATAAATATCTCTCATCATATTCTAATAAATTGAAAATTGTTATGAAAAATAGACTTCAATTAAAACTTGTTAAAAATATAAAATAACATTTTCATTGAATTTGATTTGTTTTATCTTTTATTTTCTAAATTCTAAAAATATATATGGATTGTTTACAATCTGTAACCTGATATATGTTTTATATTATCTAACATTTCATGATATATTTAAAAATCATTTTTATTGAAATGTCACTTATTTCATAAATTGGGTGTCACGAACTGGCCTAAATAAATTGGTACCCTATTACCTAAGAAATAACACAAATAACACTAATTATATTACCAATCCCATTAGTTTGGAAACCATAACAAAAAATTTTAAAATAAAAATAAGGGAATTGGTTTTCCAAAAAAACAAATTATAAAGATATATATCAGTAAGCTCATAACTATTCAATGATATAGCACTAGAAACAAAAAAGGTATACCAAAAACCAAAATTGTATATCATCGTAGTACTAGAAACAAAAAATTAAAACCCATCATCCCAAATTACATGACTCTCCATTACCATATGGATATATAACATCTCCACCAAGTGGTAATTTCCATTTTTTCGGATCTGGAAGAAGGAAATCTAAAAACACCTGAAGGGAAAGGTTGGGTTTGAGCTAAAATTGTAGTACGGTCTCAATTTGTGATCTATAATAAGATTAAAAAATAACTAACCAAATCATTGTTTTAATTCATATTTATAAATTCATTTAAAACATTTGAAAATTTAAAAAAATATGCATTTCATTTCAAAATATGTTGAAAATTTCCAATAATGGTTTAAGAAAAATTTTGTATAAAAAAATTATATTAATAACTCGGAATGTGTCATGTAGTTTCAAAATCCGTAGAATATATATCCAAGAAATAAAAATAGGTAACATGGTTAGGTACCATATGGTATTATAGTTTAATGCTATAGGATCCTTAAACTCTCATATCAATGATCATGTAATGTTGGCACACATGTACATTCGGCTTTAGCCGAATAAGACTCTTCAACATTATCTTAGGAATATGATCTACAAGACAAGATTTTTTAGTGTTTTCATTTGAAATCCATTTCTATGGATTTAAAATAGTTTAATTATTACCCAAAATAACCCATTAAATTAATAGGATCACATGTTCTCATTAAATAAATCAATAATTTTAAAATCATTTCAAATCAATTTACTATAAAATTATTTCATTTCCAGTTCCAATATAGAAATTTTATTAAAAAATAAAAAATAGGTATTTAATAAATATTTATTTCATTTTAAAAATAAAAAAATATTAGGTTCTTAAAAAATAAAGTTAAGCAATTTTTTTCGAAACTCGATTAGGCCAATCAAATCACATTTTTCCTTGAATTTTCTATCAAATCTAAACATACAATTCCATTATAATTGCAGGGTTTTAAAATAATTTCAATCAAAATAAATTTAATTTTCTAATTAACATAAAATCTAATTTCCTCAATAAAATTTAATTCAATTTCAATAATCAATCAGTTCAAGGATAAATGAGTTGGTCAATCTTACACAGAACCCCCTTACATTATCATCATGACCACAAAACACATCACCGACCACATGATTTCCAATTGAAGAACAATGGAAAGAGAAATCAAGAAATACAACCTAGATTCAAGATTTAAATCAATGGAGTTTATATAAATCATAAATGTGGTGATTTTATAAACCCTTTAAAGGAAAAATTTATAGAGTAAGAGAGAATGAATGAGAATACAATTTTTTATTTGAGAGGGAGGGAATGAAATGTATTTATCTTTAATATTAATATGAATGTGTTTGTAGTAGAAAAATATGTATTCATGAAATCCTAAAGGATTTAGGATTTTTAGTAATAAGGATTTGAATTTGAATTGTAGACAACATAGGAGTGTGAGAATTTTTGAAATAATTTTCAGAGATATAGATTCATGCATGCACGATTATATGAGAAGGGTCACATGGTTATAAGAATCAAACACCCTAATATTTTACCCCTATTATTTAGTGCATTGTTTCAACTAGTTCAACACATGTATTTTCAAATAAATATCTATCAATGAAAACCATACTTTTTGGGGGTTTACAGTTTTGACATGGTGGGCACAAAGATTGGTAAAACATTGCACCAAGACTTCATAGACCAATATTAAAAAAAAAATTCAACATTCTATTTGATACCATAAGAGAAAAGTCCATAATAAATCAGGATAATTAAGGATGTTAATCTAATACTTGAACAAATTATAGGATGTTACGTACTCCACAAAATAGAAAAATTATTTCCCTAGAAATCCAACCAATATTCTTCAATATAAAATAATATGGTGAATCATTTCTCTCATTAGTGAATCTATATCACATGTATCATGATTATTGGGAAAATTCTAATATATAACTTGAGCCAATGTTATCATCCTCTAATTAAGTATTGTTGTTTCATAATCCATTATACTTACTTGATGACTGGTTATTGATATATTAGACTCAATATAATGATTAATCTATCTGAGGACATGAGATGGATATGAAATATACATTTTCAACATAGATAAATAAAAAACATTATGATTCAATGTCAATAATGGTGGATGTTCTAAATAATAATTCACATTCCCCACCATCTCAAAAACACAACATGTCCCAGAAAATGTAGAGTAAGCTTCTATTTATCTAAATCCATTGATGGCTAAAAAGATGTGAGACATTGAAGAACCCTAGGTCCAAAACAGATTACTCCAATGGTCTATGGTGATAGTCAGCAAAAGATACATTTCGGATCTATGCATTAGAATCCACCGATAAATAAAATGAATCTTTTTTTGTCATTTATTGAACCATTCGAGGTCCATCCATAGAACATTCACCAATATCTCAGCAACACAACATAGATGTAGACGTTAAACCATGAAATCACTCAAAGGTATCCATTCAAACCGTAGACAAGTAACTATTATTATAATAAAACTACACCTGTACCAAATGGCCATCCCAACCTCCACCAAAATCTAGAATGTATAAATAAATCATATAAACAATAATGTGTATATATCTCTCTATCATGACATCCATCTTGTAATGGAATTCTATACTCAAATAATCATATGATCCTAGTACATCCTGATTGACTCACCAACTGTGATAAGTAAAACATGGATCCCTGTAATAGAATATTGAAATGGAACTATATGAAAGTAAACAATCTCAATCACATAGAGATTTATCAGTTTTCAAATTGTGTTGAATCATAAATGGGTATAATATGAGATGATTTCGTCAGGTTAATTGTTTAAACCATATATTTATTGAACATTTTCTTGGAATGGTATAACCCAAAAAAATACCATAGATATATCATCCCACTTCCATGTTGGTATTAGATGTGGAGAAAGAAAACTCATTTTTCTCTGATGATCATGCCTGATATCAAGGAAATTATAGCATTGAGAAAAAAATTTAGAGATTACTTTTCAACGAAAAATACACCAATGTTGCCACCACATTTTAGAAAACATATTTGGAATTCCTTGGTGCACATCCTGTAGGAAAAATAGGTAAATCCCCCATTTTTCTTTACTTATTTGAAACAGTAGAAAAAATATATTTTAATATCATAAAACACCCTCGGTAGAGCAATTCATCCTAAAAATGGTCTACCCAATATATGGAGAGTCTCAAAAGATAAAAAATTCATTATAATTTTTTTCTCTAGAGATCCATCTTAAGAATAATAGAGGAAAACTGAACACTCAACAAGACATAAAATGACTCTATTATTTAAAATCCTATATGCAATTGTGTAAAATATTTTATACTGTACCACTCAAGTAGTGATTATTTCCCATATTGGGTTGGATGTTACCTACTTAAATCATCACATATTAGATTCCATTTCTTTAGGGTATATGAATTGTAGAAATAAATAGATTGTAGGTTTTATACCAAATTCCTCTATTGGAGATTAAAATATTTTTGATATGAGATATATATCATTATATTATGATTAAAATACATGATAAACCTTCCTCTAAAAATATAATTCCTCCAAATATTATATGGATGAATCATAATAAGATGTTAAAGGTTATGGGTTAGTTAATTTTATTTATGGCCTATGTTATCGTGAAACATGGGCTACCACATGATCACATCACATAGGAACATATTCAAAACCCTAAATTGATGTGTAATGAAAGAAAACATATACCTTCCCATCCTATGGATGATTCAATACTGGTTAAAAATTCCAAAGATGATTCATCTAAAAAAATATTCTAACATTTCTCATCCCAAAAAACCTTCCCTCCATTTCGAGTAAGATTAGTCATCTTAGAATATAATTTAGAGAAAACCATTATGAATTATTTATAAAATCTGAGTAAAAATAATATCAGAAGCATGAAAACTTTATTCGATTTATCCGATGTGATAACATATATCTCCTTTTCATGATGAACATAGGTACCATGTTCTAACACCACATATCCCAAGAACATCCATTCCTGAATCTAGAAATTTTATTTTGATTCTTATGCATAAACAATTTGTCATGTAATAAAATTTAAAATGCCTCTCAGATAATGAACATGGTCCTCTTCAGATATAGGGTAATTCATGATGTCATCCTTAAAGGCCACCACGAATGCATCAAGATTGTCCTGGAATATCCTATTAATCAAATCACTAATGAATTCATGACAATTGGTTAGACCAAATGGCATGACAATATAATTATATCATCCAAAACTTATTTTAATAGAATTTCTATGAATGTCAAATAACGTTATTCTCAACAAGGGGTAACAAGACCAAGGATCAATAATTGAATACCCCTTTACCCCTTTCAATTGGTCAGATGGATTCTCAACCAGTGGAAACAAAGAAATTTTCATTAACGCAAATCAATTTAACTTCTAGTAATGAATACATAGGTGAAGTGACCCATTAGAATTCTTAGTAATGGGAAATATTGTCACCCAAGGTGACACACTAGGTCATATAAATCTATTATCAAAAAGACCATCCCACTAATTTATCATCTGTTTTATTTCATTTGGTTCTATATTTCTAGAAGGTATATAAACTGATTAACTATGAGGAAATAAATCAATATAAAAATTTACCTTCATTAGCAGTGGAAAACTGATATGTTATAAGGTAAACCTTTTATAAAATTAGTTACTATTGTAGGGAGAACATAACTCGATGAATCCCACTCCAAAAAAAGAGGACACATATATTAATTTTTAAAACTATGGATAAAAAAGTCCCACTCTACATGAAATAAAACCCCATTCTCTCTTAATCATATGGAACACCACATTGGGTGAGGTAATGGATACCCTTTGAAGTTAGTAGTTAATTAATTAATTATTATTAATGTGAAAATACATCTCTAAAATGAAATATTGGGGCTTCATGTTGAGAACCAAAATATCCCATGTAAGATAAACCTATGATAAATAGAAACTATATGTCTAACAATAGATAAAATTATCTCTCTTCATCCATTGGGTTGTAGTAATATCCATATAAAAAGATAAAATCTTTGTAAGAAGATTAAGATGATTTAAAATACTATGAAAAAAATAAATTCATGAGATGAACCTATATCAAATAAATAAGACACTGAATATGAAGCTATATTGATGGAACCAATAATAGTTTCTTAAACTGTACATGCTACCTATAAGTACATTTTCACTTCATGATTATGTTTCATTACATATACTTGTGGCTGGAATACCTAAGATAATTAAACATATAATTTCACTATAGTACATTTTTTTACTAATGAGCTATGAAAAAAATAGAGAATATAGTATTTAGTAGAACATATTCATATTCCGTAAATGTCCATAGGAGCTGTAAATCATGCATTCCATTGTGAAAACAAATTTCAAAGGCCCATGATTCCCACATTGGTAGAACTTTATAGGGTCTCTTATAGAAACTACAAGTGGTAGAGAAGAATTTTTTCTCGATATACACAAAAAGACTCATCACACATTGTATTCCCTTTATGGAATGTAACTGATCTAACAATGGGAGAAAGAGGAACTCCCATCAACTATAACATACTAGTCATGTGTAGCTTAGAAAACAATACTCTATCTATAATTTCAGTATAAGAGGAGATATTTATATGAAAATACAATAAGGAATATCTAATCGACGTCCAATAACAAACTATCAAGTATTCATCTTCTCATTCAACATAAAATTAGTTTCAAACTGAACAATCATGGATAATCAATTCACAAACTCTAACAAAGTCCTATAATCCTGCTTGAGTTTGAAAAAAAAACCATATCCATAACTACTACCCTAATCTCTAGACTGAACTAGTCAATGAAGATAACCATAAAGAACATACACTTTGAACCATCATTATAGAGACCCATGATTAACATACATGTGTATTACATTATTTAAAATAGAAATGCATAAAATTAAAACGGAACATTCCAAAGCACCATAATACATTAATATGATGAAAAACTAATAAGAAGAATATTCAGAATTGGAGAATAATATTAAAAGTATCCTATAATGTCTTTATCTTTTGTAATCCTACAAAAAATATTTCATCATTACCTTGAGAAAGGGAACATAAAAATGAGGGATCCTAGACTACGGAATGGGTATCCATTGGAGATACATAATCATAACCTGAACATAATTTTATGATAACATGAGCATAAAATTTGAATATCATACCCTATATATCAATGATCATGTGCGTGATTGGTAGTATAAAGGATGCCAGATCATAAGATAGTAATTAGAAGGAATCAATGATAAAAAATAATGTTAGCATAACCAAGCTATAAGACATGGAATTGTTTCATACATGTCATCATTTAAATTTTTGAACATGTATATATAAAAATGGAACCACTCATTTAGTCGAGGACATGAAATCATTCACTCACATCAACTTATAGACATGAAAATAGGTCAGCATATAAAATTTTTGACTTGAATGATAGGTACATTCAAAACTTCATGATCATATAATCAGTTTCACACATAACATTGTGAACATATAATATTGTTCACATATAACATTGTGAAAATGTAATCTGGTTCACTCCTAATATTGTGAACATGTAATCCTGATCATGCATAAAATTTTGAACATATAATAAGGTTCACACATAACACTGTTAGCATGTAACATGGTTCATGCATAACATTGTGAACATGTAATCACTTTCATTAATATAATTGTGATTATTAAATTGGGTGCACACATAATATTGTGAACATATAATCAGGCTTAATAACAGAATAATGAACATGTAATGAAGTTCAATCATATCATTGTGAACATGTAATAAATTTCATGCATAATATTTTTTACATGTAATAAGGTTCATGCATAAAATTTTGAATGTTTAATTAGTTTAAATCATAACATATATATTCATGAGTTGTTCATTGTTTTCAAATGCATTGGTGAGAGATATAGGAACCACAAATCACATAATTAAATCATTTATTCATGTCCCTCAAGATAATAAAACAATAATAAATTCATATCCCATGAAAAGAGTCAGGTTTAATAAACATCATAACATAACCCATGATAGGAAGTGAAGGTCTTAAAATTTTCATCACAATATATTCTATGAAAGAGATATATGATTCATAAACATTTCATCATATAATTACCCAAAAATAGAAGTAGGTTTCATATTAATTTAATCATGGCATGATCCATGGAATATAAATTAGTTTTATAAATAACATTTTATCAAAAATATAATACATTCAAATAAATAACAATAATTTATTTGTTGGATCATATCCCCAGTAATGAATATACAATATCAAAGGATTGCATCATAGATGGTAAAAAAAATTAAACGGTTCATTTAAAAAAATTTAAGGAAAATATTTTTTGAATAATGAAAAACACCTTTGAAAATATAAAACATTTTGAAAACCTTTATCATTTAAAATAAAATTTACTACATATAATGTACGATTTTAAAATCAATTAAAACACATCATGCACATAAAAGACATTAAAAACCTTTTTCTTTGAAAACCAATTTAAAAACAGTGAATAAACAGTATATTAGGGAAACAATCATTAATATAATAATATTTCAATATTTAAAAGTAATCATTAAATAAATTCCTTTCATGATGGAAGATAAAATCATTCATTTTGAGAGATTGTTTTTCCAGTGTAATATGTTTCAAAAGGGCCTTGATCAAAAAATTAAAAGAAGATTTCTTTTTAAAAATCTTTTTTAAATAGGTAAATATTGGGTTAAATAAAGTTTTAATGATTTTTTGATGATAGTTGAAAATTTTTGAAAACTTTTTTAAAACACATGTGTTTGGAAGGAAACATATTTCTAACTGAAAAGATAAATAAAGCCATTTCTTAGAGAAAACATTTTATAAATTATCATAACTACCATAGATTGCGAAAATTGAACTATTAAATGTATATATATTTAATAAAAAGAGGATAAAAAAATTCATTAGGATTCTACATAGATTTATCATAATATTTCATCAATGGAAGTATAATCATAAACAATCATGATAAATAATGAAATTGTTAAAATAAATAGACAACACATTTGTAACGTTGAATCTTAATATCCATGAATTAATACCTTTACAAGAAGATTAAAATATAATTTAATGAAGTATATCCAAGATATATAATGTAATAATTATTTATATACCCCTATTAAAATCATATAGCTTCACAATATAATATATGTATCAATGAATGAAAATTGAGACAAAATTACCATACCGATTTGGAAACTTTTGTACCATAAACCCCATGAATGAGAGACAATGAAATGGATATGTAAATACCAAAAAAATAAAAATTATATTAATCATATAATAATTTAATTTTAATTATTTAAATAAAAAAATGAGTGGTGAATATTGAGTAAGTCTCCTAGAAATAAATTTGATACTAGAATTCAACTTACTGCATGAGAAACTTTGAAATCATACCACCCCAAACAATAAATAAAATTGAAACTATTAATATAAAAAATGCTATAACATTTCATATGGTATTATTTACACCACATAAAATAATTGAGCGATGAATATGAAATATATCTTATGGATCAAAAATTGAGATTAAATTTCATTACTACTTGAGTAACTTTTGTATCCTGAGATCATAAAAATAATAACATCAATTGAAAAATTTGACATCACTAGTTAATTTAAATTAATTATATATCATTTTATAGTTAATTATATTCACCAATTTTTTTTTGTGAATACTATATATATCTTATAGAAATAAAAGTGAGATAAGAATAACGTTACATTACGTCTTGACTTTCTTCATAGACGTTTAAACCATATGTATAATAAATATTAGTTTGTAGTAAATAATCCATAGAAACACATTATTATATATCATATTATATATTATTTCATTGTGACTTTATATTTTTCATTTATTAATAATTCCTTGTTAAAGTTACGTTTTGGTTAACATCAACATACTTTTTTGTGTATGTTTTGACTTTTTACTTTTAGTATTTTTTATATGATAATGATTTATTTATATAAACAATATAATTAAATTTATTAATATAAAATATTTTAATTATATCATTATATATAATAATCTATAAAATATAGATATATAATATGAGATACACCATTCATTGAGATGGTAGGCCATATGTATCCATCATCGTTGTTTCCTTCTTATTGTCATATTGAAAAAAAGTAATTAAATGGAATACATATAAATATATCTCTCTCTCTGTGTATAATATTAGTAATATATAATTAAATTTTAAAATATATCAAATATTTTTATTTAACCAATATTTCATTAAATACATGTATAGTGTGAATGTATCACATCTCTTTGAGGAGGTGGTAGTCCACACATCCACAAATGATGATATCATATTCTAAATGATGTATTATCTTATATGATATATAATAATAAAATTATAATAAATAAATAAATATATATATATATAATATTATATTAAAACATTATGTCAATCATTATTCTCTTCATTTATTGGTTGTACTGGAGTAATGAGGGGCATCGGTGCATGAGGCGGTAGTCTGTCGTACACATGACCGATAATTGTGTACCAAATTTGCTGGATGTGTGTGAAGGTGTAGGTCATACCATAAAAATAAAAACACATTATTATATATAGGATAACTAGGATGTAAGAACCCGAACCTTCTTTTTATGTATGTTTTCCTTTTCTAGTCGTTTTGGAGAAAAAGAACAATTTATGGAAATTTCCAAAGTACACATCGTGTAGTTTATGAGTACATGTCGTGTACTAGGTTACCATGGGTAGCCATGTACTGGCCATATAGTGGCCACACACACGTCCGTGAGGGGGGGGGGGTGACTTGGAGGTCTCTTAAAGTGTAGTACGGAAATAACAAGTACACGCCATGTATTTCAAAAGTACACACCGTTTATTTTCATTTTTTCATTAAACAAAGCGAGGTCACATATAATCGACAAAACACCCTTATTCTAGGTTTCATTCGGCTGAGAGCTCCTGTATGGCCACGATCCTCTTCTGAGCCCCCGACCCAGAATCCTATCTCTGATTCAACCGCCGTTGATTGCGTTGGGATCACCTCGGTAAGATCTCCCTTATACATGAGCTTCGTTTCATGATTCCTATTTTTTCTCAAGTTTTACTCTATTGAATGTTATAGGAATTTATGTAGTTCTATGACATGTCAATACTGAAAATTCGGGATATAGCCACGGTTTTAAACCGTGGCTATAGGTCCTCAAACTATGACTATAGGTAATAGCCACAGTTTTAGGAACCATGGCCAAGTTTGGAATGGTTTGAAACGTGGTAATATCACTATAGACACGGTTCAGAACTGTGGATATACAAGAGGACAGACAGACCCTATATCCACGGTTTCAAACCGTGGAATTAGGCCTATAGCCACGGTTAAAAACTGTGGCAATCAACCAATATACATGGTTTAAAACCGTGGCTATAGGGTCTGAAAATCCATAAAAATATACCCCCCAAGCCCACTCCACAGCCCCCACCCCCCATATAGCCCCCCTCCCCCTACAGCCCTCACCCCTTGTAAAGCCCCCCAAGACAGCCCCCCCAACTCCCATTGCAGTAGAAAACCCACCCTGCAGCCCCCCTCCCCCTGCAAAGTGTTTCAGAATCATTGGGAGACACAACGACAGAAACGAGAAAAAATGAAAGAAATCAAAGGGCACAGTTATTTACGTGGTTCGGTAATAATCCCTACGTCCATGGGAGAGGCAGAAATAATATGGTATTTATAATTTTGGAAAGGTGAAACATTACTTAAAGAAATAATATGGTATTGCTACAGTGCATGCCACAAGAATTGGGCCCAACCAGATCAGGCTACACCAATCCAACATGAAATGCATGATTTAATGCATAGAAATATCTGGAGTGTCTAGAGGGATATATAAGAAGCAGTAACCATCAAGATGTTTTTCATTCATAGCTTTCTCAAGCCTTGGTTGATTTTCTCCCTTCCTCGATGCTCTCTTTCTCCCTCACCCTTTGCCCAAGCAAGATACTAGCATATTGTGGGTGTCAGGAGAATCCTACCCACATGATGGGTGATTCGGTTCAACCCATGGATAAACCACAGAGGAGAGATTATGATGGCTATCTATAAGTGTTCTTCAACAAGCATGTGAATGAAGACTATAGCAGTGGACATCAATAATGAAAGGTACGGAAAGTGGTTTCTTCATTTTATACAGTTTTATGGTTTTGGGTATTCACACATAATAGATCTTGGGTTTAAGGTTTCTAATTACTTTCATTGTGATAAACGAATGTCGTTTATTCCGTAGATACCTAGAACTAGGCTACTAGTAAAGGGAGTTAATTATTTAGAGTGAAGAGTAATAAGCCAACAGATGGATGTCATGGGCTATTGCTAAAAGACCAAATCCGGCGGCTGAAATCATAGAGAAGTAAGAAGAAGAAAATTAAATCTCTTTAAGAACTCAAATTTGAGTACATATCACTCCCTTTAGTCCTCTATAAATGGAGGTGGGAGGTCACAACATGATGAGGGAAGAAACTAAACAAAACATGAAGAGAAAAACATGAATCTGGATTTGATGATGAAAAAAGGAGAACGAATAGAGTATGAAGAATCTGAAGAAACCTGAAATTAACAGAGAATAAGAAATCACATAAAAAGTGAGGGGGGAACACAAACATAGGGAAAAAGGACCCAACACATAAATAAAAACGAGCAGAAAATAGAATTAAAATGAAAATGGCAGCATGAATATTGGGAGAAGACAGCATGAATGAAGAAGAAACAGTCACTTTAACACTTTCTAGTATACAAGTAGAATGGAGAAAGAGACTTCAGCAGTAAGTAAGAATAAGTAAATGAAGAAAAATGAATAAAATTTTCCCAATATACTTGGGGAATTGTATTCATTAGCAGGAAGAAGAACAGAAGAACGGTAGCTGAGAGCTCCTTCCCCGGAGGTGGAGAATGATTTTTTTTACATAGGATCTGTCTAATATTTAATAGAAGAAAGAGGGAGAGGAAATTAACTACCTCATTACAAGTGTAAACATCTAACAAATTCTCTTCCAATGGAATAAAATATTACAAAAAAATCTATAAACCTTCTCTCTCCTCTTGTAGCTTCTAGGTGTCCAGGTGGTTAATAATTTGGTTGTGGTGAGGCTATGGACTCATGGGGGAAAGAATGAAGGAAAATAGGTTGGAATGGATTTTAAGTAGGCTGCTCTGGTTTTTCTGAAGTGGCAGGGTTGATTGGGTATAAAGTAAGTGATATTACTCATTACACCATCCACTGAAATCTAAGAGGAAGAGTGAAAGAAACACAACAAAGGAAAATTCAGAACTCAACAACTTTTTCAGCATCCCTCCCTTTAACTGAATAAGCAATTGGTCCTCCACTATAGGATATGGGAGATCAAAACACTAAGGGGGACGAGAAGACAACACCAACACAACCAGAAAATGGCATTAACAAAGGAGAAACGACATAAAAACTATTAAGAAAATGATTTATAGTACGGAAGGGGGGAAGTTATAACGAAACACAAAACAAAAGATGAAAACCAGAACACAAACATGGAAGAACAACATGAGGGGAGATGAATTCTTCACTTTAACAAAATTAAAACAAACAATAAATAGAGCCACAACACATATACACTAAACAAAATTGGTTACAGTAATATTAGCAGACAAAAATCAGAAACATGTTATGAGAAGAACATATATTACAAAGGATTTATAAGCAAGAGGAGTCAAATTTCTTTACCTTTTTTAGTCTACATGGATACATCCTAGGAATCTCCTTTAGCTCGGGTAATAACTTCTCTAACAAATTCTAGTATGTGCCCCTATCATGTGAGATTGATAAGTGGTATTGGGTGTAAACCCAAATCCCAAATTGGTTTCCTCAACGAATGATGGAATACATATAAGCTTGAATGATCTACTTCTCCAATTACCAATTGGTTTTATAATGGAATCCCATAAGAGCTTATGTATTGGGTCTGAAAGATCTCGGTTAGGAAAGAATGGTCCTGAAAAGTGGTATCAAAACCATTGTGTGGCCTAGGTGTGATGTGGGTGTCCACAAACCGGTTTGAAAACAACAGTGATTTCTCAGTTTGGGTATATGTATCCAAAATGGTGTCTTGTATCAAAAGTCTTCCTAATAGTAGTAGTGAAATGATGTGTTTCAGTGATGAAAAAAAGAATTGCAAGATGTTTGAATCTGATAGATTATCATTGAAGGGGAGGCTGGGTTGTGTGATCTTTGGTTTGATGGGCATGAACTTGAGCATTAAACCTTTTTGCACTACAATTCAGGTGGAGAAATGAGGCATCTTGAGTCTAACTAGAGTTCTGTAAAGAGGGCTATAAAATTGGCTATATGGTGCTTGTTGTCTGGAACATGTGAACGAGAGTGGTCTGCACATACGTGGAGCCTGAGCCATGAGCTGGGGTACTTAAAATCTAGTCCAACCTAGTTTGGTTTGGTGTGAAATTCAGTCAAACAGTTGTGGAAACCATCATGGAAGCAACTACCAAATACAGACCAGAGCTAGTATCCTCTACAGTGAAGACCCTTCATGGAAAAACTTCAAGAAAACCAGGTCTCCAGTTGCATCTTTGTCCATAACAAAAAATCCCTGTTTGCATAGGCCCAAACAGCCCTCCCTTTGACAGCTTGTGGGGGAAATGTGGGAACTCCAGCATGAAATAGGCCCTTGAACATCCACTTTGGAATTGCATCAAACAGATTGTGTACAGCCTTTAAAACTCAACTTGGCAGTGATCGATAACAGTGTACCCCCTTCAACATGAGCCTCCAATCATTGGTAGCAGGTCAACCCAATTAGTCTCCCAGATGAAACCACCAACATACAGCAGATAACACATGGTCCAATATCTATCCTCTACGAACATGAGCGGTGTTCTCCCCATGGAACCTAATCAAATAATCCTCTATATTCCCATCGTAGCGGGCTCACATATTATTGTAGTGGCAGCAAGGACCTCCTCGATTGATCCATGAAACAACAACGATATCTACAAAGCCAGATCATTGAATCAGAACGAACAAGCCCCTGATTGTAGTGATCCATCCACGACTCCTTGTTTCTCTGTATTGCATCAAATCAAGATGAAAACCCACAATTGAGAACCATAAAAAGACATTAGACTCCCAATCTGAGCCAGTGGTGCATCTCCCCATGTTTTTTGTGGGGGTTCTTGTTGCTATTATGGTGTTGGGTGGGTGTGCGATGTTTATAGTGCAAGGATCCTGTGTAGAGGATGCCTGATTTTAGTTTGTGGGGATGATTCTATAGGGGCTTCTAGTGAGGTGTGGATAGAGTCACATGTTATTATTCTAGGTTCAGTTGTAGAGGATATGGTTCATGGTGTGGGTTATTCAAGTGGGGATTTCTAATTTTTGTTTGATTGGTTTCTTTTTGGGTTGTGGTTTTCCTGCTACATGGCTACATGTAGGGGTTTTTTGTGGATGGTTGTGGTTGAGTTTGTGGTTGAATGGTTGGGCGTTCCTTTGGTGGCTGGTCTTTTTCATATGGTGATGTTAGGATATTATTTTCTTGAGTCTTTGAGTGGTCGAATGTGGTGTTCTGGTGCCATGATATTGTAGAATGTTTCCTTGGATTCAAGGTTCATGAAGTAGTAGGTGGTTCGAGTTGCGTATGGACTAGTGCTGTTTTTCCTAGAGGAAGGTTTTCTTTATTCGATGGGTTCTTTCCAGCAGCCTTTTGGGTTGCAGTAGCTATTCTGGTGTGAGTGTCTAGGAGGGTTGGGTTTTTTTTGGTGTTGGGTGGGATGACTGCAATTATTGGTGTTTAGGGGAGTGGTGTTGTGGTTAGGTGGCAGGTGGATGGTTTGTGGTTTTGTAAGGGTATATGAAGGTGGGTTTTATTGATGGTGATTATTGTAGGTGAGTTGAGTGGTCTATTTTAGGGATTATGTGATTCTGAAACTATTAACTTTTGGTGAACAATACCAACAAATATTGGGTCTTATTTCATAGGAGGGGTGAGGGATTTTAGGATCTGCACCTTTAGTGAATATTCAAGAAGAAGATAATTCAATGTCCATAATTGATTGCCAAGTTCAAGAAAATAGAAAAATAATTACATACACCATCTCTAATATAGAACCTGAAATATATTACCTCAATCTATAGAATAACATTTTGGGTAAACATAGTTTGAGGCCCTTGTAATATGGCATAGTCAGAGGAACAAACCTACATTTTAGGGTACTACAGTTCCTGCACAAAACATAGTGGTTTTAGTATCTAGTGAAATTACTCAACCATAGAACAGAGAATAGAAAGAGGATTTTATTATCAATCATGATGAAAATGAGAATCAAAGGTCTTTTACTGAAGAAAAAGTTAAAGACAATGATAAAAGAAATCATCAAGATCAACTAGTAGTCTTTGACACTAAAATGATAGTCCAAATCCAATCAATTTCTATCATAAATGATTACATTTACACGAAACTGTTTAAGAATACAAGGGAGTGAAATTGATAAAACTGAACTTGTTTTTTTAGATTCAAACTCAATTTCATGGTATCACACCACAAATCTATCTAATTTCCCTAGCATTACCCTGAAAACACATTTTACCAGATTCATGTTTAGGTTGTGCTACTGCAACTTGTTAAATATTGTTTAAAGATCTTTGAAATAATCACATCTCTATTGAGATTTGATAACCATGTCATTAACAAAAGCATTCATCTATTCTTTCTAAGAAGGTATTAATGATATAATGTGTGTAGTGCTGGTATGTAGTGTCATCATTATTTAATCCAAAGGGCATGACCTAAATGGTGCAGGCTAGATTGCAGGTGGCTGGGGGATGGTACGGTCTCGAATGTAGGTTGAATAACAACTTCCTCTACCAATGTACCTGCCATATCAACTTCCACAAAACTCTCGTAAAGTGACCATACCTTGGATTTTTGGTTTGGTTATCAATTCTGATGGGATTTTTAACTGAGGATACAATACCCATAAAATTCTAAGATGCCAATATAGAAAATTGAGTTTAAAGATGCGGATCCATAAACGAATATGTTTGTTTTGGATAGTAAATGGATCAAAGTTCTGCCCCCCAGCCAGCACCAGTCCCCCTGCACCCCCATGGATGGATTTTCATTATTTAATCACACCCATATTTGTACAGAATTTGTTTTTAAACCATGGGTAATAGATAAATATGCTTGAGTAACAACGGATTTATCAGGATATTCTGTCACATTCCTCCATGAGCTTACAATGAAAAAATAGTGGATCAATTAAAGTTATTTTTACACAATTATGAGTCTTCTTGTTAGTAATATTATCATCATTAGTTTGTGTGGTAGCTACTCTTATTTTCCTAAAAACATATAATGATTCAACTTGGGTAACTTCTTGATTAAATATCACTATTGTATTTTAATTGAGTGTGGTCACTAGAATGAAGCATGCTCATATAAGAATGTGTTAAAAACAAATGGATAATGAAGACCACCGATGATGAAAAATGGAAGAAAACTTCCTTTGGAAAGTTTAAAAAAAATGAAGTTGGAAACACTATTCCCAAGAAGTTTTTAAAGAAGGCAGATCATACATCCTTGGGTAATAAACCTAATAAGTCTAAGCCAAGTGATAAATATAAAAGGATCATTTCTTCTATCATGGAAGGAGAAAAACTTAGATTCATGCCAACAAGCCTTGCTTGTATGTGAAAATAGAGGCAAGAAATAGCATAATGGAAGATTTGTCCAAGGAGAATACAAATGTAGGTGGAAGTGGGCTGGTGTGGGATGGATGTGGCTAGAGCAGGGCCAAATAATGGCGTGACCATGGCGTGACCGTGGCGTGACCACGGTGTGACCGCAGCGTGACCGCGGCGTGTTGGCCCGGTCCAGCGACATTCACGGGGAAACATCTTCTGGACATATGATGTTCTTGACAAAATCAACAACTGTAAACAATATCATTTTTATACAAGCATCATTGATGAACATGTAAATATCAATGTGAATTAAAAATTAATAATGTTTATCAAAAATATAATTATATAGAATTAAGCCCATGAAGTCCTATTTATAGAAGTGAAACAGTAGCATTTTTTAAGCCCATGAAGTCATGGTTCTTGTCCCATAAAATCCATATATTAAAATGAATTATACTAAAATTCATGTAATTGGACACATGTAATTTTCTAGATACATCTTTGATAGAATATATGTTGAGTTTGGGTTCCCAAACTGCTAACATGGAAATATGCTTGCTCCAGATAAATTTGAGATTATATTCACCTTGGTCTGGGTATCCTAAACCCCTGGAGTTCAATATTATGGAGGAAATCATGATGTAGAAGGGGTTAGTCATGGAAGACAATAACATCTCTTTTTTTTTGGTTTATTGGAAAAAATACTCTTCTTTTTCATTGATGATGTCACGACACTATTGGGAGGGGGATGGAGGACTTCATCTTCTTTTTCATACCTCGTATTAGAGAAGATGTGACATTATCATCTCTAGTCAGGGCCATGAATTTAATGGAATTATACGAATCAATAAGAGGGTAAGATCCATGAACCGGAGGCTCTAGAATATTATAATTCACTTCAGGGAACACATCACATGATGGGGAAGAAGAGGACTATGTTGCTGAATGAATCAGAGACCCCAAGAGAGTGAAAAGTTTCACTTCATGAACCTCAATGGGGGGAGAAATAATAATATTTATTATACATAATGAGAATTCATTCAATTGCATACAGTAAACAACATTGAAATGAGAAAGACATATACCACCAGATAAAAATGCATTCAATGTGTACTTGAGGATGAATTCATAAAAAATAGGAATACCTGAAAATGTATTCCTTATGTATTTGGACATGCGATCATTAAAATGCATCCATTATGCACCTGAAAATGAAAAAAAGTGTAGTGGTTATTACTTAGAAAGGTAGTGGAACATTAAAGTGGGTAATCCAGTACATAAAATGAGATTTCAAATACAAAGTATAATTAATTAAAAAAAACCATTCTACAATATTTATGTTATTAAAACAAAATTACTGTGAAAAAATATATTGATACTACTATTAAAATTAAAATTATTAATGAATATAAAGTTTCTAAAAGCTATAAAAACTACATTTAAAATAGTGGAAGTAGAATAAAAGAAGGGCACAAAATTACGATTAGAAAAGAGGAAGAACCATTGAACATAAAGGATGAATTAAATAAGGTTTAGAAAATTAGGATTTTAGTAATGGTAACGAACCTGGATGGAAATATATGATCAAATGCGGAAGAATTGTGGATGGAAGAACGAAAAAAATCAGTTATTTTGTGATTTGGAGAGAACGTGTAGTGAATGATATTAACCTCCAACAGGATGTTTCCAAGTTACTGGTGTGAAGAACAGAAGAACCTACTTCCTAGCATGTTCTAAAGGGGCCCCGGTAGGATCCTAAGGGGAATCTGGTGGTTTAGGCCACCAAAACCATCAAGTTGATTGATCAAATTCTTCCTTATATATCAATACAAAAAACCTGAAATAAACACAATCAAAACTGTTAAAACAATAAAAGAAATAAAATCTAATTCTGTAGCAGCAAAAGTACAACAACTTTGGGCCAAAAATTGAGTTCCAAAATGATCGAGTCAGACTTTTATGCAGTTATAATTATTTTATAAAATCTTATAAGCTTTCCAACTCAGTAAAGATTACCCCAATATGAAATCTATAGCACAAGTAATCACAAAAAATTGAGTTCCAAAATGATCGATCCAGACTTGAAGAAGCATAACTATAGCCCCCTGCCCCCTTCCCCCCCCCAACTGCACACCCCCTTCCCCTGCCCCCCACCTACACCCCCCTACCCCCTCCCCTGCCCCCACCTACACACCCCCTCCCCCTGCCCCCACCCTACCCCCCCCACCTGCACACACCCCTCCCCCTACCCCAGCACACCCCCTACCCCCCACCTGCACACCCCCTGCCCCCTCTCCCTGCCCCCTGCCCCCACCTGCACACCCCCCTGCCCCCTCCCCTGCCCCCCCCAACTACACACCCCCTCCCCCTGCCCCACCTGCCCCCCTCCTACACACACCCTCCCCCGGCCCCAGCACCCCCCTACCCCCCCCACTTGCCCCCCTGCCCCCTCTCCCTGCCCCCTGCCCGCCACCTGCACACCCCCTACCCCCTCCCCTGCCCCCACCTGCACACCCCTACCCCCACCTGCACACACCCCTCCCCCTGCCCCAGCAGACCCCCTGCCCCCCGACCTGTACACCCCCGACCCCCTCTCCCTGCCCCTACCCCCCACATGCACACCCCACTGCCCCCTCCCCTACCCCCCCCCCCCACCTGCACACCCCCATCCCCCTGCCCCCACCTTCCCCCACCTGTACACACCCCTCCCCCTTCCCCAGCACCCCTCCCCCTGCCCCAACACACCCCAATCTGAGGGGTTTTGTCTTAAACATGAAAAATTATACATGATTGCCTCATTTGTAGGAAAAATTTACAAGAAACAAAGTATATTGACATTCAAAATGAATCCTAGTACATCTATAAAAAATAATAGGTGCAAGGTTGAGGGAACATGATCCATTATTATAGAGTTAGATAATCAATCCATCATCACCATACTTAATGTATGGTGGGTCCCCATCCTTTAATGAAACATAATCTCCTTAGAGGTCCTAGATCAAAATGGATTTACCTCTAGACCAAATCTCAAGATCTCTAAAGGATCAATAATTAACATAAAAGGATCTCTAAGCAATGGGTTATATGTTTTTAATGGGAAGACCCATTTAAGGAAATTGGGTAGTGTTTACAATACAAACACTAACAATAATACACTATAGCGTATAAGATAGGGATTTTCAGCTCCAAAGTCTTAGAGGAACACAACAACCAAGGGCTATTGAGTAACATCACAACTATAAATCTTTCATTTTCCAGATATTGTGTGATGGGAAAATACAAGAGGGTGAGTTTCAATAGGTCTTATTTCAATGCTTCCAGCCCACTTGAATACATACACTCAGATTTTTGGGGGATATCCAGGACTAGTTCTTGTGTTGGAGGATCCAATTTCATCATCTTCATAACTAAAATCTCTAAGAATGTTTGGATTTAGATAATAAAATGAATATGATGAATTTCAAACCATTTAAACCTAAAAATATTCAATGTAAAATCACACTGTAAAGATTATTAAGACCGAAGAATAGATAATGGTCTTGAATATCTTTCTATAGAGTTTATTCAGTTTTGTGAGTCTGATGGGATTCCGAGGGACATAACTGTTAGGGAACCCCACTCCCCAATATAATAGCCTAGTAGAGAGGTTGAATAGTACTATTATAGAAATATTTAGAAGCATTCATGAATGCTCAAGACTCTCCAAATATTTTTGGGCCAGTGAATCAAATAAAAAACTAGGCTAGTTTCCAAGGGAATCCTTCAATGAGAGGGAATTGATTATGATGAATTTTTCCCCTTTCTTCTTAAGCATTATTTCATTCATCTTCTGATAGATTTTTTAACTTATAACGACTTTCATATAGAGCAGTTAGTTGTTAAAACTGATTTCCATCTTTGTGATTTGAATGAAAAGATTTATATGATACCTCTTGATGATTATCCTACTGAGATCAAACCAAAGAAAGTATTCCATTTAAATAAATCTTTGTCTAGCCTGAAACAATCCTCATAGAAGTGGTGCTTCAGTTTTGATTCATTTTTTCTAGGTAACAAGTTCATTAGCATTCATTATAAATAGGTAAATGTTGGAATCTCTCAGTCTTGTTAATTTCCTACTTGAACAACATTTTAAATTGTCCTTGAATCAATCACCTACTGCTGAAATAGAATTTTTATAGTGTATTATATTATTTATAAAGGATAAATTTGTTATTGAATTTATTTGAAGATTTATTAGGAGAAGGTTTCAGAAACTAAGTATGTGTAAAATGTAACTTATTATAGTCTACCTACTCCAAAACAATCATAGGATGATTCCTTTAAGAGAACCATGCCCTTTGTGGCCAAATTATCCTTACAAGTTCCAGGTTTCACCTATGATAATTCATGAGTTTGGATGACCACCCCTGCATGCGCCATTCATACTATGACCACCAATGACTCACTAGTAAAATAAGAAGAACACAATCATCCCTCCTCAAGCTAAGTGTTAGATGAACCCTTAGAATACTATTCCTAATCAGATTTCAAATTAATTGCTCCAATACAATCATGGAATTCTACCTTACCATGATACATGGTCTTTGTGATTGGATGATCCTCACCAGCTCTAGATAACCTCAATTGTATATGATATAGGTATCTTGATATCTTGTGTATCACCAAAAAAAGAACAAGAACACATTCATCCCTTCTCAATTTGAGTGATAACCGAAGACTTGAGTTTACCCATAGAGTGAGACTCCCTCTAATAATTTAGCAAAGAACAGCCTTGAATAAAACATGAAGAACAATAATCCACTTGAGTTTATTAGATAATAGTTTTCTTAACTTTGAACTCATCATTGACAGGGAACTAAATAAACTCTGAATACTTCCTATATAAGTTGAACTCTGCATACAAAAGATCCTAAATAGGATGTTTCCCTTCAAGCATTTTCTAATTGATGCACAAAAAAAATATAAGAATTTCACTAAAATGTTTAAGAACTGAAGGATTTTTTAAAGGAAGATAAAACTAAAGAATCCAAATCTAGAGAAATAAAAAAGGCAATACATTCCCAGACTGAACAATCAAGCACCGTCGATAGAGGCGGGGTTCGACGAGGAGGAGGGCATGGAGAGGTCGATGGAGGAGGAGGGCGCGGTCAGGTAGAGGGTGGAAGAGGGTCGTAGATCGGGGGAGGAGCGACGACGTTCGACAAGGAGGAGGTCACGGAGAGCTTGAGGGAGGAGGTCGCAGCGGTGTTCAACAGGGAGGAGCTCAAGGGAGGAGGTCGTGGAAGTGTTAGGTGAGGAGGAGCTCAAGGGAGGAGGTCGCGACGACGTTTGGCGGGGAGTATCTCGATAGAGGAGTAGGGAACGAAGAGGTCGAGGGAGGACGGGTTGCATATAGGGGGGAGGAGCCCGACACTTATGCGAAAAAAAGGAGTAGCCACAGTGTGTTAATTAGACTGTGGCTATAAACATACTATAGACACGGATCTATAAAACCATGGCTATAGATTTGTGGCTATAGCCTAAATTTCCAGTAGTGTGTTTTAGAAATTCAAGGCTTGAGGTTCACATATAGAAATCTCCCAACACCGAGGTAGGTGGTTTGTGCCTTTTATTTGAACATCTTTTAGTAATATGTGTACTTTTGTCCAATACCCTTGAACATGGTATTTCATGTCACTATTTTACCCCTAATGATTTCTTTCCATACATGTATGCCTGTGTAGAGGTTAATTGGATTCGAATAAGGTTTTTTGATATGCTTTGGATGTGTTCGCCCATGCATGCTCGGTTTATGATAGTTTGGTCCTGTTTAGCATGTTAGGATTCCTTGATGTTCTTCACATGCCTAACACTATAGGATGGATTGATTATGTTTATCTAACATGCCTGATATGTTGTAGACTTATTATCCAAGTAGTTCTGTAGGTTTACTTTGGCCGTATTTCTTTGTTATGCTCGTTTGATTTATACAGGTCCGTGAGAACCTGTTATAGTAGACTATAAGGGGAGTTGACCAAGTGAGCTTCCTTAGAGTGTCTTTGGGCACATTAGGCTATAAGGGGAATTGACCATGTGAGCTTCCTTAGAGAGTCTTGAACCACATTGGGGTCTAAGGGGAATTGATTGTGTGAGCTTCCTCAGAGAGTCTATGACGACTTGGGGATATAAGGGGAATTGACTGTGTGAGCTTCCTTAGAGAGTCCATGATTTCTTTCTACTCTAAGGAAGGACTGAAAATTATAATTATAATTTTTTTTTAAATTTTCAAAAAGCCGCTTTTTAGGGGCGAGCAGTAACCAGAACATAACGAGTGGGATCCAAACACAGATTTGAAATTACAAAATTCAAAAATCAAAAGATGTTGTTGCAATCACATCACCAAACCAGCACCATCATGAGTCTACACCAGCGTCGTCACCCTTATGACACCACCATCGTCATCCCATCCTATCAGCACACAAGATCACCATCATCATCACCATCTGATCACCGGAGATTTCCACCCACCTGATTTCAACGTCGCCACCGTAAAACAAGACAACCACCGCAATCCGGAGAACACCATTGTGCTACCGTAAAACATCAGACCGGAACAATCACCGATTTACACCGAAGGGGAATTGACCATGTGAGATTCCTTATAGATTCATTAAATTAATTTTGACTATAAGGTAAATCGACTATGAGTTCTTCCTTAGAGAGAATTTATATATTCTTATAACTGAACTAGATGGGATAGGCTATGTGTACTTCCCAGAGGGTAACCTTTCTTGATTAGCTGCTCATTTGATATTTGGAATTGATTATTGCTGAGTACATTCTTGTTCACATATTTGATTATTACCTACCATATATATTCACATACTATTAGGAAAAGATCTTTGGGTGGTTTCCTACAGGTATTTTGTATCACACCCTGTTTGGGTCATGCATTTGGGCCCAAACAGATTATATTGTTGCAGTTATAGATAAGGGAAAGCACCCTTCTTCTTCATGTTCTGGATTGACTGTGGAGCTGGAGAGAATGGTACCAAGCTATGGCTTGCGATGATAAGGAGTTTTTTACTTGATTTCATTTTTATTTGGTTTAGTACTATTGTATTCCATCATTTTGAATTGTTTTTCTGCTTTCCTTGACATATGTATCATGCATCATTCAAATATATATGGGTGCTCTAGTTTATTATTTTCCATTCTTCGGTTGTTCACTTTGTTATGGATTATTACTACTTCTACTATTTCTATTATTTTTCTTCGGTTGTTTTACTCTGCTGAAATAGCACTATCGTGGGAATCCTCAAATGATTAGTGTGATTTTGGGGTACTTAGGTGCATCAGAGTGGCTGACCAAGGTCGTCTCTCAAAGGAGGAAGTGAATTTAAAAAAATTTTAGAGGTATTATAGAAATAAAATAAAAGATAATAAAAACACTACTTGAAAGTATTGGGGTGTTTGTTTATATTTTATGAATCTATAATGAGTTTTCTGGAATAAGATTGTATTTTTTTTGTTTTTAGTTTTGAAATGAAGTTCGATTAAAATGACACAACAAAAAGATGTTTTTTTAGAAAATATTTTAAAATACATAATCGATCTAACTCTACATCTTCATTCAATTATTAATAATTATCATTTAAATCAATATCCACTTAATTATGATCCCCTAATTTTTTAACCCTCGAACCCTACGAGAGTTAACTTAACCACAAATATGAAATTACATAAACCCTAGGCGAGCTTCGGAACACGCAATCGCAGCACCCTGCTTTGATTGTTATTCTAAGGTTAGCTTATGGTCAGAGATTAATTAGAACACATATACATTCTGTAAATGAGGATGAATTGTGTTTAGGGATTATATTTGAACTCTACAAATTTATCCCGTATGGTATTGTATTACCGATTAAGACCGCGCTCTCACAATTTACAAAATTCCCAACCTCGCGTGTTTTGCGTTAATTGTTCAATTTCTTGATTAGTTTCTTAAAATTTAAAAACACAATTAATGGATCATATTAAGTGAATTACAGTATCTCAATGATTCAAAATAATTAAATGAATAAGGATAGAAGTTGATCGATTACTAAAAAGAACTACTCCTCTATGGGCGGTGTAGTCATCATGGAGATGTTTTGCATAAGCAAAGGATTGAAAGGGTAAAACCCAATATTTTCTCCACTATTGATTCCAACCCAATTAAGAATATTAAGATAATAATAATAGGGAAGAACACATAATATTATATAAATAAAAATTCAAGAAACAAACATGAAATAAAAGAAATACAAAGAAGAGGTGAGAGAGGAGAGCTTTTTTGGAAGAGAGGTTTGCACAAAGGCTTACTTATTCCAAGAGTTTTGAGGGGCTCCCAAGAGACACCCTTTCGGCCACACCTTCCCAAAGCCTCGACCAGCCCTCCCAAGGATTTAAAACCCCCTTTAAATAGAGTTTGTGAGGGCTAGAGTTACATAACATTTTAAGTTTGAAATGAAAAACTCGGACAGATATTTTCTTCCAAGTTGAACTGACTAGTTGACCTCAAAAATGCGTGAATTGACCGGTCTTCCAGACGTATGATTTGTGAAAAATCATGTCCCCGAGCTTTCCTCAAAATTAGGGCTCAATACAAGCTCGGATGAAGAATATATGGCCCAAATACAGAACCCATGTCCATTCTTCCGAGTCCAGCCCACCATTGTGTTAATGGCCCATTTACTCCATACAAATGCACTTATTATCTATAGTGTCCTGAATTAAAGTTGTATAACATTAAGTTAGGAACACTTTTACAAAATTTCAAATTCAAATAATAAATATAAAAATACTTATCTTTGAAATACTACAGTGAACTATAAAGGGTAAAACTGGAATTTTCATCAAATATTCAAATGAATGATCTAATCCCAAATACATTCTAATTAAACATATTTAACACAATGTGAGGAAATTATATCATTTATTATCGATAAAATATTAAATAAAATAGTGTTTTATCAACTCCCCCACACTTACCCTTTTGCACTTCTGAGAAAAACCTCATATCAAGTAAACATTAATATCAAATCAAAACCAATTTTAAAACACATATCATTGGGATCCATCAATTCCGCACCAAGAATCAAAAGATATATTTCCTCATAAAAAACCTTATTTCAAGTTATCTATTAATATAATTCAATATATTTCCACTTCATTTATCCTTCTATGCACAAAACACTTACCTCGCTTGAATTTTCTCTCATAACTCAAAAATCAATTTTTTTGCAATGTCTTTCTCATCCAAACTCATACAAGTGTCACCATAGGATTGATAAATTCCTACATCTCCACCCTATGTGAGTCAAGGAAATAAGTTTATCATGATAACTTTTAAGGGTTGTTCTGTGGCTTTCGGTTGGTAGGATTTAGATGTGAAAAATTCTGTTGCTGAATGAGGAGGGCTTGACTCTTTTTGAAGAAAAATTGCATTAATCTAATTTTCACTTAAATTTGGTCTTCTCCTCAATTCCCATAGTATCAATTCATCTCCATCATCATGAAAAGTCTTGAAAGGTTTACACCATTCATCATTTCAGCATCAAAAATTTCAATCTTCTCAAACATGATTTTCTTGAAAGCTTCAGATGGGCACAACTTTCCACCTCAATTAGAAGCTCCAGAAAAGGCACAACTTCACTTGTCATGAAAGCTCCAAAAAAGGCACAACTTTCAATATAATGACTTTCTTCAGTAGAAAACAAATCTCTTCAGAATTTAATTTTCCACCCAATGTATCACAGAATGTGGTGGCACAACACAAGATATATTCCCCCACACTTAAGCTCAACTAGATTATGCAATTTCACTTCAAGAGTTGGTTGGATAGGGAAAATTGGCTTGTAATGTGGCTAACCTAACAGGATGTGCATGGATTCTAAGGGCTACAAGGATTAAATATTCAAGTTAGTCCATTATAAAAAATTATTCTTTGACATAGGGGATTTAATACCAAACAAATGTCTCAATCATTTAAACATAAGTACCTTATACCCTCAAGTTTTGACAGGAATAGATCAAATTCTGGTTAAATCAAGCATGGTTTGGTTCTCTCAAGAAGTTAGGTGACTGTAAAGAATATGAAAATAATGGTTTAGAAGCCTCACAAGACAGTGATTTCAAATATAAAGACAGTGAGATGTGGAATGAGATTCAAAATTCAGTATACTTTTCATGAAATTACTAAATATTTGAACTTGAAACAAAGTCATTTCAGCATTCATTTAAGCTTAGTTTCAAGGGGTAAATTGTTTCACTTATTGACATGGATTTAAAAATGGTGATCAGAATCATTTCAGCTCAAAAGTTTCAAAAAAACACAGAAAATTGTAAAATAAACACACAAAATTTAAAAAACACACAATTTTTTTTGGTTTTTTTTAAACAGGAAAACAATTGAAATTACTAAACTAAAAGGTTCCCTCCACCACACTTAAAATATTGCATTGTCTTAAATGTGAAACCATGAGATGATATATGCACATGAAATGAAGAATTTTTAAATAGGACAAATAATATAAAAGTGAAAGGGTTAGGAACAGCCTGATGTGCTCAAGTGATGATGGGGTCATGCAGTGTGATAAAATCCACTGCATCAGTAGGAAGTCACTCAATGTATCTCTTCAAACATTGCCCATTGACTGTAAATCTCTTTCCAGTGTCCTCTTGTGTGATCTCCACTGCACCATAAGGAAAAAAATTAGATACAATATAAGGACCCAACTATCTGGAACGCAACTTATCAGGCATCAAATTCAGTCATGAACTGTAGAGTAGGACTTTCTCTCCAACATGAAACTCCCTTTTCTGGATCATTTTATCATGAAGTTCTTTTGATCTTTCCTTGTAGAGCCTTGAGTTATCATATGATTCCAGTCGAATCTCCTCAAGCTCTTGAATTTGCAACTTCCTTTGAATTCCAGCTTAGGCCAATTCCACGTTGCATTTCTTTATAGCCCAATATGCCCGATGCTCGACTTCCACTAGGAGATGACATGCTTTCCCAAAAACAATCTGAAATGGAGACATACCAATGGGGGTCTTTTATGCTGTCCTATAAGCCCACAATGCATCATCCCAGTGCTTGCTCCAATCCTTCCTATTTGGCTGCACAGTTTTCTCCAAAAAAAATTTCAACTCACGATTTGAAACCTCAGCCTGGACATTTGTTTGGGGGTGGTATGGTGTTGATGTTTTGTGTGTCACCCCATACTTTCGAAGGAGGGAAGCAAAATTCCTATTGCAAAAGTGTGTCCCTTGGTCACTGATGATGGCCTTTGGTACTCCAATCCTGCAAAAAAGCTGTGCTTTGACAAAGTCCACAACAACATGAGAATCATCAGTCCTAGTGGCCTTAGCCTCCACCCATTTACTCACATAATCAACAGCAACCAAAATGTACAAAAAACCAAAGGAACTAGGAAAAGGGCCCATAAAATCAATTCCCCAAACATAAAAAATCTCACAGAATAAAATGGGTTGCTGGGGCATCTCGTGTCTCCTTGAAATATTTCTAGTGTGTTGGAAATGAGAGCATGACTTAAAAAACACATGGGAATCATGGAACAAGCTAGGACAATATAATCCGGAGTCCAAAACCTTCCTAGCTGTCCGTTGGGCCCCAAAGTGTCCACCACAAGCAAGTGTATGACAGAAATGAAAAACAGACTCAAACTCATGATCGGGAACACACCTCCTAATGACTTGGTCACTACACCTGCGCCAGAGGTAAGGATCATCCCAAACATAAAATATTGACTCACTCTTTAATTTTTGGAATTGATGTTTCTTTAAATTTGTAGGGATTTCAGAGGCAACAAGGTAGTTCACTAAATCAGCATACTAAGGATGCATACCTGAGATGGGATAAAGATGCTAATCAAGAAAAGTGTCCCAAAGTGGTACCTGGTCCAAGGTGTCATCCTCTAGTGTGTGAGTAATCATACTCATGTGGTCTTCCACCAAATTATCTGACCCCTTATTGTCCTTTATCTCAAGGTCAAACTCTTGAAGAAGGAGCATCCAACGGATAAGCCATGGCTTTGCTTCTGGCTTCTTTAGGAGGTACCTCAAAGCTGCATGGTCAGAAAAAACAACTACTTTAGAGCCCAATAAATATGAACAGAATTTATCTAAATAAAATATGACAGCAAGAAACGCTTTTTCCGTGGTTGTGTAATTTGATTGGGCTGAATCCTGTGTCCTCGATGCATAGGCGATCACATGTGAACGTCCCTCCACCCTCTGAGATAAGAGAACTCCAACCGCAAAGTTGGAGGCGTCACACATAAGCTCAAAAGGAATCTCCCACCGTGGGGGATGTATGATCAGTGGAGTGGTCAGACACTTCTTTAGCTCATCAAATGATACCGTTCATGAATCATCAAAATTGAAGTCAATATCTTTTTGAAGCAATCGAGATAAGGGTAGAGCGATCTTACTAAAATCTATGATGAGGCATCGATAAAATCTAGCATGTCCAAGGAATGATCGAACATCACGCACACATGTAGGATATGGAAGGTATGAAATAATTTCTACCTTAGATTTATCAACTTCAATGCCATGTGGTGAGACTATATGACCTAAGACAATTCCATTTTCGACCATGAAATGAAATTTTTCAAAATTTAAGACTAGATTCTTCTCAATACAACGATGCAACACATCAGCCAAACTAGAGATACATTCATTAAATGAGGATCCATAAACTGTAAAATCATCCATAAATACCTCCATGCAGGTCTCAATAAAATCAGAAAAAATACTCACCATGCATCTCTGGAAGGTACCTGGGGTGTTGCAAAGTCCAAATGGAATCCTCCGGTAGGTAAATGTGCCAAAGGGACAGGTGAATATAGTCTTCTACTGATCCTATGGAGCTATAGGAACCTGAAAATATCCAGAAAATCCATCCAGGAAACAATAGTGCGTTTTCCCAGCTAGTCTCTCAAGCATCTGATCAATAAACGGGAGGGGGAAATGGTCCTTGTGAGTGGAATGATTTAGTTTCCTATAATCAATACACACACGCCAACTGTTTTCCACTATAATTGGAACTAACCCATATTTCTCATTTTTAACAACAATAACACCACTCTTCTTAGGCAAAACCTGAATAGGACTTACCCACTGAGAATCAGAAATGGGAAAGATTATACCTGCCTCGAGTAATTTCTCAACTTCTTTTTTAACAACCTCCAGAAGGGTGGGATTGAGTCTCCTTTGTGGCTGTCTCACCGGTTTATCCCCATCCTCCAAGAGAATCCTATGCATGCAAATGGAGGGGCTAATACCTGATATGTCAGCCAAGGTCCACCCAATTGCCCTGATGTTCTCCCTCAAAATATTCAAAAGATTTTCTTCATGTTCAAAAGGGAGATTGTTAGCAATGATAACAGGTAATCTCTCACCACTCAACAAGTATGAGTATTTCAGATTTGGTGGCAATGGCTTGAGTTCTAATGAAGGAGGGTGTAGTATGGATGGAGACATTGAAGGAACTGAAATATGTTCACAAAGAGCATCAGTATCAGAATAGACATCATCAAAATCAGAGAATAAAGCATTAAATCCATCAGCATACTCAACAAACATGTCATAATCAGAGTGAACATGATCAAAGTTAGAATATGAATCCACATAAAAATCAAATCCAAGAGAGGATTGTGTATCAGCAACATGTGTGGAAGTTCTCTTAGACATGAAACTTGAACCAATACTCATAATCTCCCTAAGCATAGGACAATCCAATTCCATGGTGTTTTTACATGGTGGTTCAAAATGGGAGATAACAAATTCATAATGATCCTCTGAGGGGCACTTCATGGAATCCATAACATTAAATATCACAACTTCATCCCCAAATTCCATGGAAAGTGTACCCTCATTGACATTTATGATAGTTTGTTGCAGTTTTTAGGAAGGGCCTACCTAAGATAATGAGGGCATGAGAACTTACCTGATCATCCTCCATGTTAAGAACATAAAAATCCTCTTGAAAGATCATGTCTCTTACCCGGACAAGTACATCCTCAAAAACTCCCAATGGATATGCCGTAGATTTATTCGCCAACTACACCACTACTCTCGTCAGCTTCAACTCACCAACCTGTAAAGAAGAGAATATAGAGTAGGCATCACATTTATTGAAGCTCCTAAATCACAAAGAGCATCAGAGATGTGAAACTCCCCTATGGTACATGGGATGGTGAATATCCCAGGATCCTTGCACTTTGTTGGCATTGCTAGAGTTGGTATAATGAGTGCTGAGACATTCCTTCCAAGGTTGATCGTCTCATTTCCCTTGAGCCCTCTTCTATTGGTAAAAAGTTCTTTTAATAATTTCGCATACCTTGGAATTTACTTAATGGCTTCAAGTAGAGGAATGTTGATCTCCACACGGTTGAATGTATCCAAAACCTCCTTTTGCATTGATTCTTCAGCCATCTTCTTGGTTTGAACAAACTTTTTGGGAAAAGGAAGAGGTTTAGGAGGAACATCATCAATCTTTTTCTTACCTTTATCTTTCTCCTTGGATTTCTCATCAGTTGGTTTGGAATGCGGCTGCTCCGGAGTTGAGGTGAATCCCGATGGAATGGTAGGTACAGATGTATCATTCATTTTATTCCCACTTATCAATGTGATGGCACTGACATTCCCCTTTGGATTTGGAGTGGGTTGGGATAGTAGATTTCCAGAATTCTTACTCACAAGTTCATGGAGGGCGGTGGCAATCTGGCTCATTTGAGTCTTCAACTCCCTCATCTCCGAACTTTGACTCTTCATCGCATTCTATTGATTAAGAAAAATTTGCTTCAAAAGATCATCAGTATTAGAATCTAACTTTGGTGGGGGATTCCCTTGTTGCTGAATTGTTGATGTTTGAGCTTCAAATCTCCTTTGGGGTTGTTGGAAACCCGGTTGGTGAGGTGGAGACTGCTGAAAGTTTGGTTGAAAATGGGGCCTTTGTTGTTGTCCAGAGCCATACCTCATGTCTGGTTGATCTTTCCACCCTTGGTTGTATGTTGGAGCAAATGAATCAAACTTCTTTTGGGGATATGGTTGTTGTTGCTGCTGAAATTCTCTCCCTGTGAATACTGCTGCTCAATCCTCTGTCTCTTGTAGTTGTGGGAAACAGTTAGTTGGGTGGCTTGTCTCAGTGAAAATGCCACAAGGCCTTGAAGGAGGGGGTAGATATGTCTTTTGTTCCAAAGAAATTTTCCTCACCATAGTTTTTAATTCTTCTAACTTGGTATCAATCAAATGACTCTCAAGAGAAGAAGGACTTACCTGATGTACTCCCCTGACATGTGGTGTACCTCGATCACCAAATTGTTGGGAGTTTTGGGTCATTTTGTCGATCAATGCTCGTGTAGCTATTGGTGTCTTGTACACCAATGCTCCTCCAGCTGCAGCATCCACCATGCTTCTCTCCATAGGTGTGATTCCTTCATAAAAGTACTGAATGAGTAATTGCTCACTGATTTGGTGATGTGGGCAGCTTGCACATAACTTCTTAAATCACTCACAATACTCATACATTGACTCCCCTTGTGCTTGCTTGATCCCCGAGATCTCCTTACGAATGGAAGTGGTACTCGATGCTGGAAAGAATCTCTGCAAGAAAAGAAGTTTCAAATCGTTCCAACATGTTACATCTTCAGGTTGTAAATAGTACATCCAATCCTTCGTAGATCCATCAAGTGAGAATGGGAATTCTCTTAATTTGATTTGATCCTCAGAAACATTTCTTGGTTTAAGGGTTGAGAAAAATACATTGAATTATTTGAAATGTTTATTGGGATCCTCACCAGAGAGGCCATTAAACTTTAGAAGTAAGTTAATTAACCCAGATTTCAGTTCAAAGTCCGATTCGAGATTTGGGTATGCAATACAATTTGGTTGATAGTTAATATCAGGTGCAGCCAATTCTAGAATGTTTCTATTAAGTTCATTTCCATTATTTCCAGCAATTGGTTCTTCTTTTATGTTTGAATTTGAATATCTTCTAATTTCAATGTTTCCAGAAGAGAGGAATTCACCAACTAGTTGAATATTGAAACTTCCCGTAGACTGAGAATGTCTGATTCGATCCCTAAGGCTAAGTTCAATCTCAGGGTCAAGATCTAAGATATCTTCAGAATTAGTTCGTGTCATAAATCAAATAAAAATGAAATTAAAGTGAGTGGACCATAGTAAAATAAAAATGAGAATTTTGAGTTGATGGTCCAAAAAAAGAAAAGAAGAGGATGAAAAAAATGAAAAATTAAGAAAGGGGAAAGATGAAAGAGAGAGGTGAAGAAAATAATAAAATGAAAAATAAAAGAAATACCTCTAAATTGTTGAGTAAATTACATGCCTCTCCGACAACAGCACCAATTTGAAAGAGCGCTGTCGTGGGCGCCCTCAAATGATTAGTGTGATTTTGGGGTACTTAGGTGCAACAGAGTGGCTGACCAAGGTCGTCTCTCAAAGGAGGAAGTGAATTTAAACAATTTTTAGAGGTATTATAGAAATAAAATAAAAGATAATACAAACACTACTTGAAAGCATGGGGGTGGTCGATGCAGGATCACCGTGGGAAGGAAAGCCCTTCGGCTGTAGTGTGGATAAGTCTTCCAGGTTTTCTGCTTCTGTTCTAGAATGGTTCCTTCCTCAAAGATATAAGAGATGCTATGGATAGTTTTCTTTTTGCAGATCCTTGGTCTCGTCGCGGTGAGGAGACCCTGTCCCCCCAGATCTGGGTTGAATTGGACCTTTCCTTACCGATCCCAGAGAACATTTCCTTGAAGGTGCATGATTCCTCTGTATGGACCCAGGTCTTCATCTTCCCTGTATTTCCTCGGTACTGTGCCTCTTGCCTTCTACAGGGTGACTCGGTTCAGAGTTGCTGGATAAGCGTTCAAGTGCTTTGGCCTCAAGACGACAGAGGCTCCAGGCCTGGGGAGGTGTTATCTTCTTCGTGTGCAGGGGTAGGGTCTGATAAGTTCTTTTCGGGGTCCATTGCTTCCCCTCGACCCTCAGGTGGGACAGAGGTCCCTCGGTCACTGGCTCTTTGCAAGGGGTCGGTGTCCTCCTCAGGTCTCTCTCTTCATCAAAGCAAGGCCCTGGTCCCGGTCCAGCCGGGAGTCGATCTGATGAAGATGGCCTCATTTCAGCTGGAATGCGACGCCTCCCAGATGGTATCAGTTGGGGAGTTGATGGATTTATTCCTGCGGTCCCCTTTGAGAGGTTTGGTTTCGAGGGTTCGGGCCTGACCTTTTGAATCCTGTATTGACAGTGTTGGGATGAAGCAAGCTGTCATGTGCTTTGGAGGGGTTGAGGTTTGGATCCCCGTTTCGGGTAACTAGGGTATCCTCAGGAGGCTGGCCAAGTGCTCTACTCATGAGGTTCCTGCTTCGCCTGAGGAGAGGTCTTCTACAGAGCAAGGTGGGCAGAGCAGCGAGGGGTCTGTGGCATCTTCGGATCCTCCTAGAGTCTTGGTGGTTGCGAAATCTGCTGCTAAGGCCCGGCTGTGTCCGGTGGTGGAGGATGGATCTGCAACTAAGTGGAAAGTGATTCCTCCTGGGGTCCCTGTCTGCCAGACCCAGGATCAAAGGCCCTCTACTTTTCCGCCCTCCTACCGGAGGGACAAGGGGATGTCAGTTGAACGAACTTCCTTTGAACCGCCTCCCGCCTCAACTTCCCCTATTCAAAGACCAGGGATTCACACTCACAACCAACAGAGACTATACAGGGAAGGATCTATTTTCCCAGGTGCCAAGACCATGAAGCCCAGGGCCAAAGCTGGGTCGCCCTCTGTTAAATGTTGAATATGCTAATATGGAATGCTCAAGGCCTTGGAGCTGAGGTTAAGACAGACCTCATTGTCTCTGGAGTCATGGGGAACAAAGTCTGTATTGTCGTTGTCCTAGAGCCGAAACAGAACCCAAATAAAATTAGGACCTATTGTCGTAATGTTCACATGCATGGTCACATCCACGTAGATCCGACAAAAATCCATATATGGACATTCTGGAAAATGGTGGTGTCCATGTATTTCATTGAATCAGGAGATGAATACATCACCACAAAAGTTACGAAGGGCGAGGAGCGTTTCTATGTTTCCTTTGTGTATGGAAGCTGTGATTCCCAGGAAAGAATGCAGCTATGACAGGGCTTGGAGATTTTTGACCTGGAGGATCTCCCCTGGTTTGTGGTGGGGGACTTCAACATTGTCCTGGATCCGGATTAGAAGAAGGGGAGAGGGGCCTTCCACAGGAGAGCCAGTCTGGAATTTGCACAGTTTATGGCGAGGAAAGGGCTGTATGAATTGGGTTACAGTGGGGATCAGTTTAAGTGGTTCAATAATCAGGGTGGGAGATGGAGGAGTTGGAGTAGACTCAACCGTTGTCTGTCTAATATCAATTCTCTCAATATCTACCCTTCAGCCGAGGTCAAGCACCTTGCCCGTGGAATTTCTGACCATTCTCTACTAATGGCCTCAGTGTCCTCTAAGCAGGCTTCTCAAGAGTCTTTTAGGTTCTACCAGTTCTGGCTTGGTTTGGATGGATATCAAGAGAAGGTTAGGGATCTGTGGGAGGCTCCAACTCAAGGGTACTCTTGGGTGGAAATTCATAATAAGCCAAGGAAGTTAAATAAAGGGCTTTCGGAGTGGTCCAGGAGTATCCCTCCCTTTGATAGAAGGCTCAGAACTCTCAAACAGAAGGTAGAAGAGCTAGAAGGGATTTTAGAGGAGGATTGGAGTGAGATGGCTTTCAAAGATCTGAAGACCCAGAAGATGAGTTGGGAAGTGGATCTTCTCAAACAAGAACGGATGGCTCGAGACCGGTCAAGGGTGAAGTGGATGCAAGCGGGTGACAAGAACACAACCTTCTTCCATGCTTGCATCAGAGAATGGAAACGTTGGATCAAACCAAATATCTTGCAGGAGGATGGATCCTTCACGCATGATAGAGATACCGTTGAGAGGATGTATCTCTCGTTCTTTCAGGATCTCCTAGCAGGCTCGAACCCGAGGATGGCCAGTGGTTATCTTACCGGATCCTCAGCTCTATGGGAGGAAATTACTAACAGAGTGTATGACATGGATAACATCTCGATGGAGGCCACTCCTAATGAGGAAGAGATTTACAATGCCATGCAGAAGCTTAACCTGGAGAGTGGCCCTGGCCCCGACGGTTTTCCTGGAGCCTTTTATAGGGGGTCATAAGAGATTGTCAAAAAAGACATTGTCGAAGCTATACAAGATTTCTTTCTGGGTGGGTCTCTTCGTCGGGTCGCCAGTGCCAAAACTCTCTGCCTCATCCCTAAGGTAAAGGACCTGTCCTCACTTTCCCATTATCATCCAGTGAGTCTTTGTAACTTCCCGTACAAGATCCTTTCTTGCCTTATTAATCAGAGGCTGTATAAGTTTCTTCCCGGTTGGATTTATTTAGAGTAACATGGCTTCGTGAAGGGCCGCTCCATTCAGGGGGATATTTCTCTAGCCTAGGAGATGGTGAGGGACATCAATTTCAAGACCCATGGCTCGAATCTTGCGATCAAAGTTGATATGAACAAAGCGTACGACATGATTGAGTGGAGTTTTTTTAACAGAGTCTTAGCGGCGATGGGATTCTCAGTCAGGGTGATTGATATCCTTTTCAGGTGTTCTAGCTCCTCGTGGATGGGGGTTTCTTTTATGGGGAAAGTGAATGGTTTTTTCAAGGCTACCAGATGTCTAAGACAGGGCGACCCGCTCTCACCCAGTTTATTCATCCCGGCCCAAGATACTCTCAGCATCCTCCTCAACCGCAACATTCTTCAAGGGGGAATTCTCCCCTTCAGAATGAAACAGAGACTCCCCCCTATATCTCTACTGATGTATGCAGACGACACCATTATATTCATCAATGGAGGGCAGAGCTCTGTTCAGAAGATCAAAGAAATCCTGAGGGACTACTGCTTCTAGAGTGGACATGTTCTTAGTGTCGATAAGAGTGAATTCTTTACCTCTCACAGAAGCTCGACTCAGTGCTTATCTTCCTTGTGCATCCAGCTTAACATGCAGCGGGGGTCCTTCCCGATGGAGTATCTAGGGACGCCTATCTCCTCGGGTAGACTCCATATTCGTGATTTTGACTGTATTGTAAGTAAAATCTCAGGTCGTGTTCTCAATTGGAAGAATCACCTCCTATATTTTGGTTGGCGAATAGCTCTGGTTAACAGTGTACTATTCGCCATACCTATTCATTCAATGGCATCTTAGAATGTCTCGAAAGGAGTCATCAAACAAGTTGAATCGATCTTATGTAGTTTTTTTGGGATGCGATGTCTGAGGGGAAGAGGCACTGGACCTCGTGGGAGAGGATGGAAAGACCTGTCCATGAAGGAGGGATCAATTGTAGAAGCTTGCAGAGCACTCTCTAAGGCTCGCATGCTAAGCTTGCTTGGGAAATTCTTGAAGAGTGTACTATATGGGGCCAGAGGATGTATCAGTTTTGTGGGAGCAACAGGGAGGTTGGAAGCGACTATGTTTCTACTCTTTGGTTGAAAATCCAGCCCCTGCTTCTGACCCTGAAACTTAGCTCATGATGGATAGTGGGAACATGGGATATTCTATTCTGGAACAAGAACTGAGAAGGCTCTGTTCTCGCTTTACCAGGGTTCCCAGCTCCTCTGATCACTTTTAAGGAAGCCCGGTGTCATCCTCGTTTCACCAAGGCAGTTCTGAGCGAAGTCCAACATGCCCTGTTCGATTCCATTGAGCTGAATGACGAGCGAGATAGATGCGTGTTTACTCCCTCCTCTTCGGGCACCTTCAATATCAGAGATTTTTGGAGGTTGCTACCCTCATAGGGTCTCCCAGATCGCTGGAACGGAGCAGCCTAGTGTCACAAGATTCGGATGAAGCTCAATTTCCTTACCTAGCGTTTCAGGAACCACGCCATCGCAATGGACGAGAATATCAAAACACTAGGGATTAGCTTGCCCTCTGGATGCCATTGCTGTAAAGCGCGGATGGAGGAGAGCACTTCACACTTGTTTTATGAGGGAAAATGGGCTCAAGATATGTGGTTGTTTCTAGGATCCTTCTCATCTTCTCCTAGATGATAGTAGGTTGAGTCCCCTTTCCTGGAGAGTTGGTTCAATGGCCCATTAGGGAAGGAGAAGGATCGGTTGGCTCGAGCTGCAACCATCAATGTGGGGTGTTGGTGTATCTGGAAAGCTAGAAATCAGGCTCGGTTTGAAGGTGCAGTGACCTCGGTAAGGTCCATTATTGCGCGAATTTGTTTCTTTCTATTGGACTTGATTTTGACTAACAAGGAATGGAAGGAGGCTCCTCCCTTCCCTTGCATGCAGGGGTCAGCGTCATTTCCTCCTCCCTCATTCACTGGATCTTTCGGTAAATGGATCATATGGATTCCCCCTATCTCGGGATACAAACTCAATACTGATGGGGCCTGTTCTGAAGGGGTGATGTCGGGAGGGGGTGTTGTGAGAGGAACAGGGGGTGGTGTGGTGCTTGCCTTCTCTTCCTCCTTCGGCATCAGTACTGCAATCCAGGCTGAGGCCCATGCCCTTCTCACTGGTCTTTCCGTATGCATCCATAAGAATGTGGTCATTTCAAAGGTCGCGGTGGACTCCTTTATTCTCCATGATTCCTTGAAAGGTAATTTTTCAATACCTTGGTCTATAGCCTACAGTGTCAGGAAATGCCTTGGGATTCTCCGACACAATATTCAAGTGTCCCACACCTGCCGAGAGGGGAACAAGGTTACATATTTTTTGGCATCTGAGGCTGATCATAGGTCTAGCAATAGTTGTCTTTTACAGCTTCACAACTTAAATCCAAAATGTGTTAACTTGATCAGAGGGTATTCCCTTGGTTTTCATTACTATAGACCCCCCTAGTCTGTCTTGTTGTTTGTTTAACTCTTAAATAAAAATTTTATTTGGATGGATGGAATGCCAAACTTTGGTTCATGAGGTGTTATAGGCCCTCGTAGACCAGAATTTGGTGGCTCATTACACTGTTATCCTTGTTTATAACATGTATAAGATGCCAAGATTTGATTAGTGGAGAGTATGGCCCCCCATAGATCAGAATTTGGCACTTATGGGACCGTTTTAGTTTTTTTATGGGCATAGGAGTAGTTTATAAGGCTTACTGTTTGGATAAACCCAGAATACACACCGTGTAGTTTTGACTACATGCCATGTGTTCTTCTGTTCTTGAAGAAATAGTTTCTCTTAAGTAAATTCCGTGTACCTAATGTACATGTCGTGTAGTATCTAACCATGTCATAGGCCATGTGGGTAGAGACACGGGATGAGGAAATCGTCTTGGGAACACATCATTTAACAGATGTACAAGTCGTGTGTCTAGAACCTTTGTTCACCCATGAGACTAATGACACGGAGGGATAAAATCTTAGGATTTACACAACGTGTTAGTCATTCACACACTGTGTAGTGTGATCCTGGAGTCTGGTTTTGTAATTAACAACATGGGTCTGGGAAATCCTCTAAGTACATGTCATGTCCATCTAGAACACGTCGTGTAGTGTGTGTCCTGTAACCGGCTGTGTAATTAACAAAACGAGTTGGTGATTTTCGTCTAGTACACGCTGTGTCTAGAACAAACATGCTGTGTAGTCTTGTACTAGGAGAAACTGTGTTCTTTAGCCATGTAGGGGAACTTGGGTAGGGAAAAAGGATTCAAGTACATGCTGTGTAGTGGGCATACATGCCGTGTATCAGTGTTTTGTAAAACTTGAAGGATTTCATTCTCCTTTTCCATTCTTGAGCATATAAAATTCAGTCCTTGATAATATTATTCTAAGGTGTGCACTTGAACATGAAGAGTAATTCCACCAAGACGTCCTTCAGTTGAACACCAGTTGCCATGCAGTGATCAGACACCAGACATGGCTGATCAGGGACTTCCAGCGGATCCTCCAGTTCTACCAGCCTTGGCACCAGTCATTGTTCCTGACACAGGTGCTGATGCATAATTCAAGGAGGGTATCCTAAGGATGATGCAGACCTTTTAGGGAGATACGTATCTAGCCTCATCAATGGCATAATTGATGCGGGTCTTTCAACAACAACAACCTCCCAATTTCTCAGTGGATGGAGGACCCTAGGCTTCAGAGTCATGGCTAGAAACCATGCTGATGATATTCAAGCATCAGTAGATATCTCCAGATATGAGGGTGAAACTCACTATGTACATGCTTCGAGACTCCTCTAAGAGGTGGTGGGATGTGGTCTCACGGGCTGGACGCCAGCTAAATATGGATTGGGATGAGTTTCAGTGCATCTTCTAAGATTACTTATATCTGGAGACGTTGAAGGCCAATCGAGCCTAATAGTTCATGAGTCTGGAGAAGGGTACTCTTTCTGTTATGGAGTATTCCTCTCGCTTCACTGAGATGCAGTGCTTTACACCCTTTTTAAGGTGATATAAGTTGTTCCTTGCATAGAAGTTTAAGGATGGTCTTAGGCAGGATATCTGATATTAGGAGAACATCTTTAGGTTGACTTTGATATCTTCTATAGTCAACCAGGCGCTGATCAAAGGGCGTAAACTAAGGGATTATGGAGCTATGATCCAGGGTGGTTCTGCATCCAGAGTTAGTATTACTCCTACTGATAGCAAGAAGTGCTGCCGAGAGACCGTATGTGGAGATCAGAGTATGCCGGATGCATCTTCTGGTAGCCAGGTGGTGTGTTGCTAGTGAGGAAATAGCGGGCATGTAGATACCCACACATGACGTACATGTACATTACATTACTTTTGAGGAATACTTAATATATAACAAAAACAAACACCCAAGTACTGTAATAGTTTAGTGTCTTTGGAAACTCATAACATAATCTTCTAATCATGGTGAAATATCTTCAACATCTCCCATAAAGATCTTCCATTTTTTTCTTACCTAAAACCTTTTTTTATATCCTGGGGAAAAACATAAAAAGGGTTAGCTCAAATGCTCATTAAGGGTAAGAATGGAGAAAATAAAACAAACCATATATATTTTAACATAAAAACATGAACATAAAGTTTAAACATCGAGATCTTGATTTGCGAAATAAATTTTGGTAGTATGTAAGGAATAGATCATAAAGGAACATTAATCATGATAAAATAGCATGGGAATAAAACATGTAATTTTGTAAACAATTAAGAACATGTTTCGATTTCCATAGTATCCAAGGCATTGCTGCCAAGACCATCATAGTGGACAAAGTCCATTAATGAACCAGGTTTACTTGTCGTTCCAGCCCTGTATTACTGCACCGAATTCACTTGCAGTTCCAACCATGTCTATCTCCTGAGATATAAATCTTTTCCCAATTCATTGGAGGGATATATAGGTCCCACCCATCTCATAACGAAATCATTCTTACTTGTTCCAAAAAATAAACATAAATCATTAATAATAACCCAAATAATAAAATGGGTTTCATAAACACCATCCCATCATAACGTAATCCATTTAAAACAAATGGATATCATTTCATCATAAGAAGAATCAAACCATGTAAATAATAGATAAATTATACCTGAAACATAATCATACTAAATAATGTCATCTTAGATGGAAAATATTTTTTGACAAAAAACTTGAAATGAATATTTGAGGAAAATATCCTTCTTCAAAATCAATTTCTTTTTAAAAAATTCCATTCAATGTTAAAATAAGAGGATTTTGTTTAAAATAATCATTAAATATTTTAGATTAAGCTTCATGAAAATTAGGCGTTATGAAACCGTAAAAATCTATTCATGCCGTATAAGTTAAAAAAAACATTCTCTTGTACTTTTGCTGGAAAAGTCAAAAAGTTCCTTGTATGGTAAATAAAAAAATTCCTTCAATAATACAATGTAAAAGTCAAATATAGGTAAAAATTACTTTAAACATACATGGAATAATATTAAACACTTTATGAAAAAAAAATTTATGGACATGGATGAAAAATATAACACCAGTAAATACTTACATATAAGAAATCTCGGATAAAAATGAGATTTGAAAAATTATCCCTTACCTTGAGTCCAATTTCTTCAGTATGAGTATGAGAATCCTATATAGTGGGTTTAAAAATATTATTAACTTGTTACATAACCATAATAATATTTATTATATCATATATGATTCACTTATGACTTTATATCACTCGTTCTATTGTAAATTCCATGTTAAAGCAGCGTTTTGCGTAAAATCTTTTCATTTATCATACATGTTTTGACTTGTTGTTATTGATATTATTAATTATATCCTTATTTAATTAATTAAATAATGTAATATATGATTTATATATAATATATATTCATAATATAAATATATATGATAGATCGATAAATGAAATGAAATACACCGTCCATGGAGACGGTAGGCCGTACGTACACATGAACGCTGTTTTCATTTCCTTATTGAATTGAATGGAATTAAGTAAATGAAACATATATGTAAATAAATCCTGTATAATTATTATGTAATATATTTAATGATTATTTATTAAATATACTTTATAATCATACTTGAATAGTTAATTATGGAAAATGAATCTCAACGCGTTCGTGGAGACGGTAGTCCGTATGTACGCACGAGCGAAAATATCATTCTATTGATATTAAAATAATATATAATTAGATAATATATCATATATAAAGAATCATAATAATGTTATATTTGTTATTTATATGATTTATTATCATTATTATACCAATCCCAATGATAAAATGTTTGAATAACAAACTACACCACGACGTGGAGACGGTAAGCCGTACGTACCCATGTGTGGTGACTTTTTCATTCATAGGATGGATAAAATAACTAATATGGTTATAAAATTTTTATAATAACATCACAATATATATATTATACTGTAGTTATTACTTTATAATGGAAAAAACAAAGAATGAGGAAGTGGAAGAAGAAAGGAACTTGAAATAGGTGGTGAGATATTCACCTCTTCTTCGGGTTCTTCCGTTTGATTTGATCAAAAGGGCACCTTAGGTTTTCTTTCTGACTAATATAAGGACTATAGGATGAAGGTATGATATTTTAGAGGGTGTTTGGGCAGGGGATGTCCGAGCCAAATGGCTTTGGTGGTGTTAATTATAGAGAAGGGGGAGTGCCCTTTTATAAGAGGGGTGAGGGGCACCTTAGGAAAAACTTAAAATATTATTTTATAATAAATTTAAATTCGTTTTATAATGGATAAAAGGTGACTTATTTCTAGGATAGGGTGGTAATGGGTCTAATATTATCAACCAATAGGTTTTATACAAGTTTAGGTTACCATTTTAACCGTATCAATTAGATTTAACTCTAAGTTAAAAAATTAACTTTTACCGTGTCTTCTTGTATTCTTACACTATGTGGTTAATAAACTCACTATAAACTACCAATAGAACCCCAATTGGTTCATTAATGACATATATATTATTAAATAAGTATTTTTGAAGAACCTTATATTTTTAGTACCATTATATCAATTAAAAATATAATATTTTTTTTAAAAACTCTTTTATGTCAATTTTGACACTATTTGGTATTTTGTTTTTTATAAATTCATAACAACATAATTACTTCAAACAAAATTCATATAACCAACCCTAATATGATATATTAACCTATAAAATTAGTTTAATGCATAAAAAGTCTCAAATTACATTTATTTGGGTATTTATAATATCAATTATGTTAATATTTCATTAATAAGGTAATTACTGCATCGTCATTGTGTCAAATATACATTAAATTATTTAATGTCTAAAAAATATAAATAAAATACCATTGTGTAGGAAATATTTTTTATCTTTCTAATGAATTTTATATTCGAATTTATCTTATGTATAACCATATTTTAAAACTGTTTTAGTTATTAAACTTTGATTTTAACTATTTTAACTTCTCTTTAAATAAAATAATAATAAATGTCCTAATCTAATAAAAGTGAACCTAAAGGGTAATATTTTATTCCTAAGGTTTTATTTGGTCTAATTACACTTATCCAATATAATTAGGACATGTGTTAGGGTAATAATAATATCATTTTTACCCTTAATTACCCTATTTACTTTTAATCGTGGTAAATAAAAGTTAAAATTTACTATTCAAAAAAAAATATTTTCATCTCATTGATTTGAATTTTACTTACTGATATCAACCATGTCTCTTGGATTTTTGAAATTCAACTCACATAAGTGGTGAAATTATGTTTTATGTAAATTTTCAAATGCTCCTAGGAGTTGGGTAAAAGACAGTAAAAAGTTAAATAAAATTTTTATATATTTAAAATTATTATAAAATGAATCCAATGAATTAAATTAAACTTATATAGGTATTATGTATCTATTTTGATGTAAAATAAATTTAAATAAAATAAATTATTATTTAAATAAAATGTCGGTTTTAACCAATTACTTAGTGTTTTCACTATTCATCAAAAATTGAATGTTTTCAGAAAAATACCAAAAAATCCACCCAAAGTTAATTTCGATATTAAAAATCCAAAAAGGAAGTCCATTTTTATAGATAAAATTTATAAAATTTCTAAAAGTGTGTATTACTATTCATAATGACTAATTTATATAATATTTTAATAACATATCATTGTTTAGTGAAACTCGGTATTGCATACAACGCAAGCTATTGAGGAAGGTTGTTCTTTCATGTAACAAAAGACAAGAATAATGTTGCGTATACTAAAATCTAATAAGGTGTTGCGTATATAACAACACAAGACATCAAATAAATTAAAAATAATATTTCTTATAAAATCTCGGGGTGTTACATTCGACCCCCCTTAAAATGAATTTCACCCTAGAAATTCATCAGGGTTATAAATGGTTTACTACTTGAAAGTTTTATTCATAGAAACCCACATCATAAAAAGGAATACTAAAACTTAATTTTAAAAAAGAAACATAAAAGTTACCCAAATTAACTCATCACTGGGTTTTTTCACATATAAGAACATAGGTGAAAATATGGATATGGAAGAGAAATATAACCATCAAGTTCGGATGGAGAGTGGTAGAGAACATGGATATGAATAAACCAACAATCAAAAAGCCATAAATTTGATAAGATCTAAGGTACCCTCTAAGAAAACGTTTTTGGTTTTCAAGATCATTTCCCTAAAGTTGGAAAAAATTGGAATTAGAAGAAATACTTAATTGATTTTGGTACAATCTCACCATTGGTCATTCCTTGAACAATTTACACTTCATCTCTTAAAGAAATGAAGTTGAATTTTTCATTCGTGAAGTGTTAGCAGATCTTGCGATAGAATGATAGGTCATTCTATCTGTCTCAAACAAAAGGTTATCAAAAGTTATTAAATATACATAAGTCTATCAATGGTGAGATTAATCATATATGGTTCCTAAAATGGACTTATACTTCATATATCATAACACTAAATAAATTAAAACTAATTTATACTAACCAGGGACTTCCTGTAGGCCATAGGTAGGTGATAAAGTCCTTTCACACTTCGTTTGTTGGTTCGATTCTCGCAACCCTGTCCGACGCGACGGGTTGTTGCCCATCCTACGAGTTTTCCTTTTTCTAAAACTACACTATTGTAACATTGCTGAAATAATATCTAAAATTTCTAGCCTTAATACATACTATCTTATGTATAACATAATCCATTCCAATCTTTAGGCTTATCCAAAATTCTTCTGTCCAATCTCATATTATAATGAAAAATATTACCATAGAGGTCAAATAACAAGCATGTTAATACCATCATTTATCAACAATATATCATAAGATATATCTTGTTGGTCACATTCTAAGAATTTTAATACCTTAATCATGTATTCTCTTGAAAAATGAATTACCATTGAACCTTAGTGAAAATATGAAAGCTGAAAAAAGTCAACTCTTTTCACATACTAAAATCCAAAAAATTCAATACACTCAATCCATAATATCACATTGTACTTATATCAATCATGATCTCATTAATACTATCAAACAAATTATTTTCTCCTTATCCTTTCATTATGAACATATCATCGACTTTCCAAAAATATTTCAATCACTTTTCATGGTTATCGATACCATTCAACATATACTTTCAAATACTAAAGGAAAAAAATAGTGTAACAATCCTTATATTTTTCTTTATTTTATAGTACCATACAATATTCTTGATAAACATAAAATCATTCTACTACCTTCTAAAACCATTGACTGAGCTTCAACAATTCTTTCATCTCACATATCATTTTCAGTCTCTTCATCATCATCAATATAAATACTACACATACGACCATGATGATTCTATTCATGAGACTTTCCCTTAGGGCATTGGTATGCATAATTCCCGTACATTCAACATTTAAAACCTTTAACTGTTGTTGGTGTCTTAGAAATACCAATATCCTTGTCCATGGTGTTAACTGATCTTGTTCCTTTGCAATTACTAGCTTTGTGTCCTTCTTTTCCACACCCAAAACATCTTACAGTTCCTTTGAAACATTCTCCTTGATGCCTCTTCCCACATGATTTACATGAGGGAAATTGATCTTTCTTTCCTCTATGATCTTCATGAAACTCTATCTTTCTCTTATTAGATGAGTCTAGAAACTTACAAAAGTTTAGATTATTGATAATATTATGAGATTTCTGATTAGGTATAATAACGATATGTGGACTTCCAGATCCAATTTCATTTGGTTTCTCATGAATAATATCATTCCACTATCCATCGTATTCTCCATTATCATGAATCTTCATGTTTCCAGCCATTTTTCTAAAACCCAAAAAGAATAGTGTGAGGGGAAAAAGTCATTATAGGAAAACAACATAATAAATGGGTATTACCTTCAATATATAACATCTTAGGTTTAATTATAAGATCGTTACCATAATTCTAGGACTATAACCTGTACTTAAACATAACCTTAAAGACATCCCTAGAAATACCTTAGAAATATCTCTAGGGATTTTACTAAAGTTTTCACATCCTAGTTTCTAGAGGTTAACTAAACCTTTCCTCTAACAACAACTTTAGAGACCCACATTTGACTTACATAGACATTACATTACTTTTGAGGAATACTTAATACATAACAAAAACATAAACCCAAGGACTATAATAGTTTAGTGTCTTTGGAAACTCGAAACATAATCTTCTAATCATGGTGAAAGATATTCAACATCTCCCATAATGATCTTTCCTTTTTTTCTTACCTAAAACCTATCTTTATATCCTTGGTAAAAAACCTAAAATGGGTGAGGTCAAATGCTCAGTAAGGGTAAGCATGGAGAAAATAAAACAAACCATATATATTTGAACATAAAAACATGGATATAAAGTATAAACATCAAGATCTTGAGTTGTAAAATAAATCTTGGAAGTACGTAAGGAATAGATCATAAAGGAACATTAATCATGATAAAATATCATGGGAATAAAACATGTAATTGTGGAAACCGTTAAGCACATGTTATGATTTCTATAGTAGCTAAGACATTGCTTCCAAGGCCATCATAGTGGAAAAAGTCCATTACTTAACTGGGTTGACATTCCGTTCTAGCCATTTCCATCTCATGAGATATAAATCTTTACCCAATGCATTGGAGGTAGATATAGGTAACACCAATCTCATAATGAAATCATTCTTACTTGTGCCACAAAATAAACATAAATCATTCATCATAACCCAAATAATAAAATGGGTTTCATAAACATCATCCCATCATAACGTAATCCATATAAAACAAATGCATATCATTTAATGATAAGAACAATCAAACCATGTAAATAATAGAGAAATTATACTTGAAACATAATCATACTAAATAATGTCATATTAGATGGAAAATAGTTTTGACAAAAGACTTGAACTGAATTCTTGAAGAAAATATCTTTTCTTCTTCAAAATCATTTTCTTTTCACAAAATTCCATTCACTATTAAAATAAAGGTATTTTATTGAAAATAATCCTGAAATATTGTAGAGTAAGTTTCATGAAAATTAGGAGTTATGAAACCGTAATTTTTTTTTCATTCTGTATAAGTTAAGAAAACATTCCCCTCGTACATTTTCCAAAAAAGTCAAAAATTCCCTTGTATAGTAAACAAAATAAAGATTCCTTCCATAACAAAATGTAAAAGTATAAGAGGATAAAAAATTAATTTAAACATACATGTAATAATATTAGACACTTTATAAAAAACATGTTTTTGGACATGGATGAAAAACATAACCCCAGTAAAAACATACGTATAAGAAATCTCAGATAAAAATGAGATTGGAAAAATTATCCCTTACCTTATGTCCAATTTCTTCCATATGTGTCCAAGACTCCTTTATAGTGGGTTTAAACATATTATTAACTTTTAACATAACCATAATAATATTTATTATATCATATATGATTCACTGATGACTTTATATTACCCGTTCTTTTGTAAATTCCATGTTAAAGCAGCGTATTGGGTAAAATCGTTTCATTTATCATACATGGTTTGACTTGTTGTTCTTGATATTATTACTTATATCCTGATTGAATTAATTACATAATTTAAAACATGAGTTATATATAATATATATTCAGCATATAATTATATATGATATATCAACAAATGGAATTAAATACACCGTTCATAGAGACGGTAGACCATACGTACGCATGAATGCTATTTTTGTTTCCTTGTTGAATTTAATGGAATTATGTAAATGAAACATATATGTACATAAATAAAGTATCATTATTATGTAATATATTTCATGATTATTTATTATATATACTTTATAATCATACTTGAATGGTTAATTATGGAAAATGAATCTCATCGCGTTTGTGGAGATGGTAGTCCGTACGTACACACGAGCTACAATATCATTATTTTGACATTAAAATCGTATATAATTGGATGTTATATCATATATAAAGAATCATAATAATGTTATATTTATTATTTAAATCATTTATACTCATTATTTTACCCATCCAGATGATGAAATGTTTGAATAACAAACTACACCATGACGTGGAGACGGTAAGCCGTACGTACGCACATGTGGTGAATTTTTCATTCATAGGATGGATAAAATAACTAATATGGTTGTAAAATTTTTATAATAACATCAAATAATATATAATATACTAGATTTATTATTTTATAATGGAATCAATGAAGATGGTGGAAGTGGAAGAAGAAAGGATCTTGAAATAGGTGGTGATATATTTACCTCTTCTTCGGGTTCTTCCTTTTGATTTGATCAAAAGGGCTCTGTATAATGGCTTTATGACTAAAGAAAGGCCTCTAGGATGAATGGAGGATAACTGAGAGGGTATTTGGGTAGGGGTTGGCCGATCCAAATGGCTTTGGAGGTGTGAATTAGAGATAAGGGGGAGTGACCTTTTATAAGAGGGGTGAGGGGAACCTTAGGAAAAACTTAAAATAAAAATTTGTAATAAATTCATATTCTATTTATAATAGCTCCAAAGTGACTTATTTAGAGGATAGGGTCGGTATGGGTCTAATTAATCTCAACCAATAGGTTTTATCCAAGTTTAGGTTACCATTTTAACCTTATCATTTAGATTTAACTCTAAGTTAAATAATTTAACTTTTACCATGTCTTCTTGTATTCTTACCCTATATGGTTAATAAATTAACTATAGAACGCCAATAGAATCCCAATTGGTTCATTAATGTTTATTATATAATATTTTTGGCAGAAAAATAGATTTTTAGGACCATTATATCAACTAATAATATAATATTTGTTTTAAGAACTCTATTATGTCAATTTTTGACACTATTTGGTATTTTGTTTTTTCTAAATTCATAACAGAATTATTACATCGAAAAAAATTAATCTAACCAACTATAATAAATTATATTAACCTAGATAATTAGTTTAATTCATAAAAAGTCTCAAATTACAATTTTTTGGGTATTTATAATATCAATTATGTTAATATGTCATTAATAAGGTAATTACTGCATCATCATTGTATCATTAATAAATTAACTTATATAATTTATAAAAAATATAACTAAAATAACATTATTTATGAAATATTTTTAGCTATATAATGAATATTTATAGTCAAATTTATCTTATATATAACCCTATATTAAAAATGTTTTAGTTATTAAACATGGATTTTAACTATTTTAACCCTTCTTTAAATAAAATAATAAAAAAATGTCCTAATCGAATCCAAGTGGACCTAAAGGGTAATATTTTATTCCTAATGTTGTTTTTGGCTGAATTACACTTATCCAATATAATTAGGACAAGTTTTAGGGTAATAATAATATTATTTATACCCTTAATTACCCTATTTACTTTTAACCGTGGTAAATAAAAGTTAAAGTTACTATTCACCAAAAATTATTTTCATCGAATTGAACCAAATTTTACTTACTGATATAAACTATTTCTCTTGGATTTTGGAAATTTAACTCACAAAAGAGATAAAATTATGTTTTATGTAAATTTTCAAATGCTCTTAAGAGGTGGGTAAAAGACGGTAAAAAGTTTAATAAAATTTTTATATATCTAAAATTATTATAAAATGACTCTAATGAATTAAATTGAACTTATATAGGTATTATATATCTATTTTGACCTAAAATAAATTTAAATAAAACAAATTATTATTTAAATAAATAGTCGGTTTTAAACAATAACTCAGTGTTTTCACTATTTATAAAAAATTGAATGTTTTCAGAAAAATACCAAAAAATTCACCATTGGCTAATTTTGATATTCTGAATCCAAAAATTTAGTCCATTTTGAAAGGTAAAATTTAAAAAATTTAAAAAAGTGGGTATTAATATTCATAAATACTAGTTTCTACAATATTTTAATAATATATCGTTGTTTAGTGAAACTCAGTATTGCGTACAAGGCAAGCTATCGATGAAGGTTGTTCTTGCATGTAACGCAAGCCAAGAATAGTGTTGCATATACTAAAATCTAATACGATGTTGTGTATAGAACAACACAAGACATAAAAGAAATTAACAATAATATTTCTCAGAAAATCTCGGGGTGTTACAGGGAATACGAAGCCACTTTTCCCGAGAGACCCAGTGGAGTGCCAATCTTGTGGCAAGATAGGTCACCTTCATCATTTCTCTCAGAAATTCTCACCAGAAGCTGGTGAAAAGGGTTTTTCTATGACTCCTCGTTCAGAAGGGGCCCCACCAGCTTCTCACCAGTCTGAGAATTGGTGTTCCCTTGACCATTCAGTCCGAGGTGGAGGTCATTGTCATGGAAGTCGGTCGCCATTCATTCAACGACAACAGGGTGGATCAGCTCAGAGAGGTCAGGAAGGGTAACAGGGACACAGTGCCAGCCAAACATTTGCAGTGGACCAGAACTAGTAGGACCAAAATCCTAGACACTCTATAGTTCAAGGTACGATCTTAGTAGCCTCAGTTTTAGATTCTGATCTTTTCGATTCAAGGGATTCCCATAGCTTCATATATGATGTTTTCGTGGAGATCCTTGGTGTCTACATATTTTATTCTACTAATATCTTGATGCTAGAAACTTCGTTGGGGATGATAACAACTACTGTACATCAGTGCAGGGAGTTCTCTCTATAGGTTGGTGGCTGTCACTTTTTTTGGGACCTCTATGTTCTATAGATGCAAGGCTATGATGTATTTCTCGGAATGGACTTGTTAGTTTCTTTCCTAGTAGTTGTCGACTGTTACCGTAGTAGGGTGAGTTTCACATCACCATAGGGCATACCATTTCTTCATAATGGTGAGTGATATTTCTAGGAGAGTAGAGCAGAACCCGAGTATCATGGGCTAGGAGGAGTTACAAACCAGATTGGTAGTCTATATAAGGATGACCAGGGGACATCACAGTTAGACATTCCTCCAGTGGTGGATCGTTTCAGGGACATCTTCCTAGAAGACATTTCAAGTTTTCCTATGAAGAGTGAGGTAATATTTTCTATTAAGCTAGTTTCAGGTGTGGTCCAGTGTTCATTCCTCCTTATAGGATGGCTACACCAGAGTTGTAGGAGCTCAACAAGCAGTTGGAGGAGTTTCAAGAAAAGGGTTTCATCTGACCCAGTACTTCTCTTTGGGGTTTGCCTGTCCTGTTTGCAAAGAAGGCATATGGTACCCTCAAGATTTGTGTGGATTATCGGATGTTGAACCAGTTGACAGTATAGAACCGATATCCCTTGTCTAGGATTGATGATCTCATTGATCAACTTCGAGGTGCTCGGGTGTTCTGAAAGATTGACTTTAGATCTGGTTACCATCAGTTGTGCATTAGACCATCTGATATACCTTTCACAGCCTTCCGGAACAGGTATGGTCTATACGAGTATATGGTTAGGCCGTTCGGTCTTACGAACGCACCTGCAGTTTTCATGGCACTGATGAACCGAGTGATCCATCCTTGCGTTGGTTATTTCATGGTGGTCTCCATGGATGATATCTTGGTGTACTCTCACACTCAACACGACCATGATACCCATCCTGAGATCGTTTTGAGTACATTGAGAAAGCATTAGTTATATATTAAGCTCTCAAAATGCCATATCTGGATGGATCAGATTCACTTCTTGGTTCATGTTATCTCAGAGATAGGAGTATCAGTAGACCCAGAGAAAGTTAGAGCAGTAGTTTCCTAAGAGAAACTGAAGAATTTCTTTGAGGTGAAGAGTTTCCTAGGGATGGCTGGATACTAAAGATTCTTCATACAAGACTTTTCATGCATAGCAGCACCACTCATGGGGTTGACTAAGAAGGGTGTAAAGATATTGTGGTCAGATTCTTGTGAGTCAGCCATTGAAGAGATGAAAGGGAGATTGAATTCAGAATCTATACTAGTCCTTCTAGAACCAGGAAAGATCTACACTATTTACTATGATGCATTCAGTATTTTACTAGGAGTTATACTTATGCAGGGATAAGGAGTCGGTGTGTACGGGTCTCGGCAGTTGAGACCACATGAGAGGAATTACCTAACACATGATCTCAAGTTGGCAGTGGCTGTTCTTGATTTACGCTGTTGGAGACATTATTAGTTAGGATAACATTTTGTGATTTTCACCGACCAAAATATTCTCAGGTACATCTTCACTCAGCGTGACTTGAATTTGAGACAGCGAAGGTGGGTTGAGTACCTTGAGTCTTTTGACTTTGAGCATGCCTATTTGTCGGGGAAGGGAAACGCAATGGATGATACACTAAGAAAGATGACCAAGATACATGATATTATGGAGGCTAGTAGTGAGTGGCAGCTTATGGATTTGTTCTCTGATATGCATTTGATGGTGAATGACAGATAGGGGCAGACATTTCTTTCTTTTGTAGCTGGCACTTCTACTCTTCTTGATCGAGTCCAAATGTGGCAGCTATCAGATTCTGAAGGCCTTGTCCTATGTGAGAGTGTCAGGAGAGGACCCTATTACTGTATGTACCATAGGCGAGGATTAGATCTTGTGTTTCCAAGGGCATGTATGGGTTCCAGAAGACATAAGCGAGGTGCTAATGCGAGACTTTCATTATTCAGTTTGGACGGTTCATCCTAGTGTCACCAAAATGTATCGTAATCTACACCATCAGTATTAGTGGCCAGGTATGAAGAGTGATGTTACTAGTTTTTTCTTGTAGTCTTCCACATGTCAGCAGGTGAAGGAGGAGCATCAGCGGCCAGTAGGGCTACCCATTCCCAAGTGGAGGTGGAATGATGTTGTGAAGGATTTTGTGATAGGTTTACCGAGGTCAACTCGAGGTAAGGATGAATTTTGGGTTATCATTGATTATCTAATGAAGGTTTCCAACTTCATGCTGTTAATGGGGACCTTCAGTGTTGATGATATGGGATGGTTGTGCATTTGTGATGTTGTAAGTCTGCAAGGATTTCGACACTCCATTATTTCAGACAGGGATGCCCGTTTTACTTCATGGGTCTGGTAGGGGCTTCAAAAGGACTTGGGTACACATGTACTTTTTTGTATATCTTACCACCGCCAGAAAGATGGCCAATATCAGCGTACAATTCAGGTGCATGAGGAAATTCTCCGACCATGCCTCCTGGATTTTGGAGGTTCTTGGAAGAAGCACATACCCCTTGTGGATTTTTCCCACAACAATAGATTTCAAGCAACTATTCAGAAGGAACCTTATGAGGCTTTATATGGTAGGCCATGTTGATCACCCTTATGTTGGCTGGAGGCAGGTGAGGTAGCTTTGCTAGGACCTTATCTGGTTTATGATACCACAGAGCAGATAGAGTTGATTCAGAAGAGGATGGCTACTACATAGGTTCGAAATAAGTCTTATGCTTATTAGCGGAGATGACCTATGGAGTTCAAGATCATGGATCAGGTTCTCATATGTGTCACACCGATGTTGGGGCACATAATAATTAGGAGATAGGGTATGCTTTCACCGAGGTACGTCAGGCTCTTTGAGGTTGTGGTGAGAGTTGGGCCGGTTGCCTATCGGTTGCAGTTACCCCAGAGGTACCAGGATATGCACGACGTTTTTCATGTTTCTCAGCTCCGATGTTACTTTTCAGACCCGTCTCATGTCATTCAACCCAAGGAGGTTGAGCTAGAAGTGGATGTATCATTTGAGGAGCATCCTATCCGGGTTTTTGATTGTAGTACGAAGGTTCTCCAAGGCCGTTCTGTTCCTCTTGTATGGGTGCTATGGCACCATGGGCGAGTACAGGACGACACATGGGAGAAGGAGACTGATGTACGAGCATTATGGCCAGAGATATTAGGGGATTCTTCTTCTATGCCACGCTACATAAATTCAAGGATGGATTTCATTAAGGGGAGATATTTGTAAGAACCCAGACTTTTATTTCAGGTATGTTTTCCTTTTCTGGTCATTTTTTAGAAAAAGGGAAATTTGTGGAAATTAACAAAGTACACGCCGTGCACATTATGAGTAAACACCGTGTACTAGGATACCACGGGTAGCCATGTGCTGGCCTTGTATTGGACACCCTTCTTCTAGGTTTTCTTCAGCCAAGATCTCCTGTACGACCACGATCTTTCTCTGAGCCCCCGACCGAGCATCTAATATCTGATTTGACGGCCATCTATTCCATTGGGATCGCCTCGGTAAGCTCTTCATTTTGCTTGATCTTCATTTCATGATTCCTCTTTTTTCTCAAGTTATCCTCTATTGAACATTTTAGATGTTTTTGTAGATCTATAATGTTAATGGGTGATTCAAGGCTTGAGGTTCACGTATAAAGATCTCCCAATGCTAAGGAAGGTGGTTTGGGCCTTTCCGTTGAATGTCTTTGAGTAATATGTGCAATGTTTCCCAATAACCGTGAACGGGGTATTGCGTGTTACTGTTTTACCCTTTTGATTTACTTCCATGAATGTACGCCTGTGTAGAGGTTAATTGGATGTGAATAGGGTTGTTTTCTATGATTTGGATGTGTTTTCCTATGCATGCTCTGTTTACGACCGTTTGGTCCTGTTTAGCCTGTTAGGCTTCCTTGATGTTTTCCCATTCCATAGCATTGTAGGATGAATTGATTATTTTTATCTGACATGCTTAATCTGCTGTATACTGATTATCCAAGTAGTTCTATATGTTTACATTGGTCGTATTTCTTTTATATGCTTATTTTATGTACAAAGGCCCGTTAGAACTTGGTGTAGTAGACTATAAGGGGAATTCACAGAGTGAGCTTCCTTAGAGAATCTTTGAGAAATTTAGGGTATAATGGGAATTTACTGAGTGAGTTTCCTCATAGAGTCTTGAACCACTTTGGGCTATAATGGGAATTGACCATGTGAGCTTCCTCAGAGAGTCTATGACCACTTGGTGTTATAAAAGGAATTGACTGTGTGAGATTCCTTAGAGAGTCCTTAACTACTTTAAACTATAAGGGTAATTGACTGTGTGATAATCCTTTGAGAGTGTTTAAATTACTTTTGACAATAAGGGGAATCGACTATGAGTTCTTCCTCAGAGAGTATTTATATATTCTTATGACTCAACCAGAGGGGATAGGCTGCGTGTACTTCCCAGAGGGTTACCTTGCTTGATTAGCTTCTTATTTGATATGTGGAATTATTTATTGCTGAGTACTTTCTTGTTTACTGCATCTTTTATTATTACCTACCATATATATTCACTGGTGATTAGGAATAGATCGTTGGGTGGTTGCCTACTGAGATTTAGTCTCACACCCTATTTGGGTATTGCTTTTGGGACCAAACAGATTATATTATTGCAGGTATAGATATGGAAAAGCGCCCTTCTACTTCAGGTTCTTGATTGATTGTGGACCTGGAGAGCATTGGACCAAGCTATGGATTGCGATGCTGAGGAGTTATTTACTTTATTTCTATTGTATTTGGTTTAGAAATGTTGTATTCTAGCATTGTGATTTGTTTTTCAGCTTTCTTAGACATATGTATCATGCATCATTCATGTATATATGTGTGCTCCAATTTATTATTTTATAGTCTTCTATTGTTTACTTTGGTATGGATTATTTATGCTTCCTCTATTTGTATTATTTTTCTTCTGCTATGTTACTCTGCCAATGAATGCATAATTTCCCCACTATCACACCCATGGACCTCGTTGCTAGTCGGCAACCTCTGGTGTTCAAGAAAATGTGTTTGAGGCCATGTGACCAACCAGGTACGGGCGCCTCTGGGTGGCTTCCAGAACCATTACGTTACATAAGATATTATATAACTATATAATAATAATATTTTAATTGGGGGAGGAAGAAATAAAGAAAAGATTCTCATTGAAGAACATTACCACTTCTTATGGTACCCCTTTTTCACTTACCAAAAAGGACATAATTTGATTGATTTAGGCATAATTTTAGAATTATAGGATGATGGTAGATAATTTGGAAGATTATTTCTGATGAGTTTTGATGATCTTGGGTGATTGATAAGTGTTAATTTATGGGGGTGTTAAATGTACTTTTACAGTAGATGCAGAGAGGGATTCATGTAATTGATAAATGATATGCATCGTTGAGAAATATCGCTTAAAACATTTCCTCTAACAATGAAAAAAATTATATCCTAGAGGGTATATAGTCTATATAGAGACATGAATTTGGTTTTAAATGTTTCTTGTTCATTTGGTCCCATATTTTTAATGTTTAGTCCCTTTGTAAACTCATTTTTCTCTTAATCGAAATAATTAATTTTAATTATTTTCACTAATACTTTTTGTAAAATAATATTATGACAATTTTAGAAATTTGAAATTTGAAATTATTATTATTCTAAAAATGGATTCATTTTTTTAAAAATTTCAATCACCTAAGTGGAATAAATTAATATAAAAATAGTCCTATAGAAGGGAGTAATGAAAGATTTTGTAAAGTGAAAATGTTTAAAAGGATAAAATATTTTTCCATCCAATTTCAATGTGGAATTTATTAAAATAATTTAAATTGGATGAATATATTTAAAATTTATTTATATATTTATTCAAAAAAATTTAAAATATAATTTAAATATATAAATAAATTATATGAAGATGAATTCTTAATTTAAATTCAAAGTTTTTCATTATCCATATAAAAATTAATCTTCTCAGAAAAATACCAAAAATTCACCCAAAGTAAAATTTTATCCTAAAAATTATAAAATGAAGATTATTTTTTCATAAAATTTTTATAGGGATGTCAAAAAATTGTTAAAACATGTATGAAATTAAATGGCGGTAAAAATGATTATTAAAATAATAAATCCTATTTAACCTAAAACTGGATTTGTTATTATATTATCCGAGTGAATTTTTTTGATGAATTTAAAAATATATGGTTGAATTTATAATATATAAATTTCATTAATTTATGATACTAATATTTCTTACTTTATTTTATCATATAAAATACATTTTTGAGTATAAATAATGTTTTTTCATAAAAACAAATCATTTAGAGTCAATTGGTTTTTTATTAATCAATAATTAATTGATTACCAGATAATTAATTTAATAAATATTTGAAAAACATAGTTTCATTATTTAGTTACTTTTATTAATTTATTCCATTCCAATGGCTAGGTGAAAAATATAAAAATATTTTATAAATAATATAAATAATATATTTTAGTTCGGTAAAAATTGGTCTTCTATGTGAATGACGATATCGAATGAAAATGCTCGGCAACCTGGTAGGTAGGTATCTTTGCTCGGACAGTCGCACACAGGCGGTTTTTCATCCTATTAATCCGCGGGTGTGTGTTGAGATGGACATGTCTAGAACCCCCTTTGATTATGTATGTATAAAAATTGGATAGGAGTACAGGTATAAACAATGTGTGATCTACGAGAGTTGGACAGATTACTCTTCTTCTTGTAGGCGGTTGGGGCATTCTTCCACTGTTTGTCGACGGGGGGCTACAAGAATGGTGGGCAGAGGTCCTGGTCACCGGGTAGTCCAAATAGGCGATAGTGACATGGCCTCTGAAGCAGGTAGAGAGGATGGCTTAATGAGTTTGGGTGCGGGTGGAGAGGACAAGGGTCAAGAGCAGCAGATGTTGCGACCAGTGGAGAAGGAGAGGGCTGCCAACGTTTTAGTGGTGTGTCATGCGGTTGCAGGGGCTGTTTTTAGATCTGAGAAGGAGAAGCAGGTCATGGGTCATCAAATGAATCCGCGAGTGTCCAGGGTGTTTAGAAGACTAAGGGAGGATCTTGCAGTCAAGTGTAATGTGCTGGAAGGTGTGAGAATGTCACAACATAATGATGTCCAAATTGTTTCTCATGGGAATGTGCGGGAAGCGGTCCAGGAGCAGATGATGGGCAATGGTCAGGTGGTGTCAGCTATTGGTGCTGGGGAATTAAGGGTAGACAATGGTGATGGGAGTGAGCGTATTCTTGGATCTTCTTTGGGCATGCACAGAGTAGAGGATGCAGGGGGTCCAGATTTCTTGAGCCGGACTCAAGTCCATCTGAGTAGCAGGTCTGAAGATGATACACAATTTGTTTCTGTTTGTCAGGATAAGGGAGATGAAGGTGTTGTGAGGGAATTCAAGGGGAGTGGTCTCGGTCGCTCAGAAGCAGATGCAAGGATAGCCTGCTCCATTTCAAATCCTGTGGAATTGGTTGCTGATGGTGTTCAGGAGCAGATAATTTCCAATGTTCGGACAATGGATGATGAGAAACCTCGGCATGCTATGGTCCGGGCTGTAGATATCAGCCCTGTAAACACAGTGCATGGGGATTTATAGATGAAAGTGCAGACTGCACAACATGTGGGCTCAATTGTCTCTGAATTGGAGGCGGAGGACGCTTGTGCTGAACAGATGCAAGGGCGGGCGGATGGTGCTGAAGCAATGCTTATCACAATTTCCACTAGTAACCGTTTTCTTGAACTGGATAATGTGGAGACCTCTCATGTAAAGAAGAATGGTAAAAGGCCGAAAGGTGGAAAGTTACAGAATGACTTCTCTAAGAATGTAATTGGAGAGAGTGGAATACAGAATATTGTTGAGCAACCACAATGTCTTGCCATGGTTGACTCCAACATTCAAGTTCAGCAGGATCAGGGCTTGAATGAGGGTTACCAAGAGGTACACATCTCTAGAAAGTGGGGCGATGTCTTAGATATTGACAAGGAAAATAATAGTGGAACTGTCCGGCCTTCCTATAGCGATGTCGTTCAGGATGGGAGGATGAAGGTGCATGAGAGTGAGGGTGATATAACTATACCAACACAACGAAGGACAAGAAAGGACTACTCTTCTCTTCCAAGGTCGGCGTCGAATAGATCTTCTGTTGCAAAGGAAAGTCGGGCTATGCAGTCCTCGAAGGAGTTTTTAGCATTAGAGAAGTTGAATCTGTGAAGGAAATACTCCAATGTTCTTAATCATTATAAAAGCTCAGAGTGGGAGTGGGCTACGGTGGAGGAAGAAATTTACAATGGATGTGACGATGGGTATGATTACGACGAGCTCTAGTTATTTTTCTGCCTTATTGTACTTCCTTGATGCTTTTTTCTTTATTAATAAATAGTTAGAGGCTTGCCTCTGACTGAGCTTTCCGGGTAATATCCTATTGACATACATAAAACGAAATTTTTGTGAATGAATCCCAGTAAGGGAATGAGAATTGGAAACAAAAATCATGTAATCATGAGACATATCAATAAGAACAATATACATAACAATAAGGCATGAACTAGAGAAACATTATTAGAATTATGAAATGAAAAATAACATGTAAATATTTCAAAATCATTAAAATGATACATTCATAAGAAAATCACCATATTATGTCACCATGGTGACATAAATGAAATTTACCAAGGTTATTCCCCAAGGTATTGTAAAACAAGGCATCAGTAGTGATTAAATTAATTATTAAATGAATTAGAGAGCTATCAAGGTGAAAAAATTAATTAATTAATTTAATTTTATAATAATATATCATAATATTCAATTTCATTAATATCCCATGGATAACATGTAACAAGTTTCCTTTCAAAAATCATGCCTTACAAAAGAACCTAAAGATATGACCACTACATCATTTTTAACCTAGAAATGGTATATGGGTTTCATATATGTCAATACATGAATGATAAATTAATTTTTATATATATTTTATTACCCATTGAAAATAAATGAGGTTCCAAAATTCAAATAAGAAATTAATGATATTTCCTCATTTAAAATGGGAAATTTGATATGTGTGTTCAGCATTATGAAATGTATAAAAAATTGTAATATAAAAGGTTAAAGGATGGAGGATTTGGGTACAACATTTATAAAACAAATTTTAGAAGTAATTTTATAATTAAAATTTTATGAAATGATGTTTACATTACTTTTAGAAGATATAAAAAAAACTCGGGTTCATGAATTCAAGAGAAATGAAGGGGAATTCCCATATTATTGAAAGTTGTTCCTAAAAGAAAATGATGGAATCATGGGGGCTTATACAATCCATTACGGGACACCTTTGGAGGATAAAACCATAAGCTTGTGTAGTATGGGTTGTAAGGGAAGTGGAATAGTGAAGTGTGTGGGTATTTATAGAAAAATTGGGAAAATTGTTTAATAATTCCCAAATATAGTTCATGGAAATCGATGTTGTGGAAAGTGAAAAAACAATGGAATAACTGTGATTTTTCTCATTGTTTTGGATATTTTTTCCACATTTTATTATATTTTTGTATACCTAAAACGAAATAAATTTTTACAAATATGTATTCATGGAAAATTAATGATTCAATAAAGTAATGTTTTTAAAAATCAAATTTTCATTTTTTATACATTGGAATGTAAATTATAGTTTTATAAATTGATTAAATATATTTTAATAATTATTATTAATAAAATTAAATTTTTAGAAGTTTTATATAATTTAATTAATTATTAAATCATTATGAATTAAATATGACTTAAAAAAATATATCAAAAACCCAAAAATGTATTTTTACTATTCAAGAAAAAAATAATTATTTTAAAAATTTACCATAAATTCATACATAACTAATTTCCACTTGATGATTAAATATATAATTTTAATTATAATAAAATATATTTCGAAATTGAAAATTTTATCTTTTAATTATAAAAATACATATCTATTTTCAAATATGTGTTTTTAAGGGACAATTAAATTTCGTACACTAATTAAAAATTCCATAAGGCATTATAAATTTATTTTATCATTTATATTTTGGTGAGAGTGTTTTGAAATAATACTTAATTAGACAAAATATTATTTGGAATACTTTATTTTGTTATTAATTTTTTTATAAAATGTATAAAAATATTATTATGTTTTATATGCATCCACGAATCAAATTATCATTTTCATTCAATTAAAAATATATTTTATTAGGAAAATATATTTTTAATATGAATTGAATGAATGAACTTTTTATTTATAAAAAATAACATACACATTATGTAAATATGGTTTTGGCACATTACCCATGATTACACATTCATAGTCCTAAAGGTTAGGGTGTGCGTGGCAGATGTTTTTTTGTGTGGATCATCTATCATCAGCCGAGTGATAATCTCAAATAATGTGAACATATCCAATATGTGATTACATTCATTCCTCACTTGTTGAAGATTGGACCATGCTTGGTCAATGGGAGAACTCCAGTGATGATACCTCCTCCCAAGATCTAACTAATGTGCTTCAAATTGCATGACTCTTCTTGTTGAGGACATTGATTCTTATTTCTATATCAACTATCCTTCATCATTAATACTTATTAAAACTCACTATAATGGTAAAATTATCAACCAAGGGTATAGTTTACAATAGTCATATTGAACAATGGAAATATTTACCATTAGCAATTTTGGCCAATTGTCATATTGACTAAAGGTCATATAATGGTCAAATCCCCATGGTAACATTTCCTATTATATGACATAAATACCACATCATTAATTCACATAGAATTCACAGAAATTTCTCCCTAAGGGTATATTATCATTTCATAAGAATTTAATTTTATTAGTAATATTTTTATTATTTTCTATATAATCTTCATTTGGGATGATAAATTCGTTATATTGGGGGTTCCGTATTTTCCAAATTTAGATTTTATATATTTTATATTTTTTATAGTTGTAATATTTGGAATTTTTATTATTTTAATAGCATAAAAATTTAATTATTATTTTTAATGAGTAATAATTGTGTCGGTTTCAATTTATTTTTATGTGTAAACTATTATATAAATAGTATCAAAAATTTATTCATGAAACAAATATTAACTAAAAATTTTGGGTCATTAAGTTATTTAACTCTTAATAAATTTCATCTGGAATATTTCATCAGATTATCAATATTGACGAAAGGTAAGGGTAATTCTATCACATTGTATCTTCAACATAACACATCACTTATTCATATTTCTGGATCCTCTAAAACACATTTACCAGGATGGTATTATTTTTTTGTAGAAGATTATATCTATAGTTTATAATCTCCACTCGATTTATCTTTTAAGAGAGTTTATTTTACAGTTGCACCAACTCTAGATTAAGTACATGAAATGGATTACATACGTACTTCCTCAATAGAGATTTGGAAGACGTTAGGAACATGATATTTTTTTTGGTAATTTCTAGATGATAACCTACAAATCCTTTGTGAACACGGATTTCAAAGGGGCCAATGAACATGGCGAAAAGCATACATATCATTAAAAATCACATGACACTATTCAATGATGATATATGAAGGAAAAAATTTTCACCATCATTTGAATCCAAGTCCCATAAATGTTTGACGACATATCTCTTCATACCACAGTGGTCAACGTTTATATGTTTATAGATAGAATGAGAATTTTTTCATATATTACACATGATCAGCCCCAAGAAACACCCTCTCACCAACATCATCCCAAAAAGAATGATTTATACATCAATTCCAATATAGTTCATTATATGGTTAAATACGAATACTTGAGTCAAATATATTATTTCATGATAAATAAACTAATGAGAGTTATTGTTCCCATCCACCATTAAAATCAATTAATAATGTTCTACGAAATTCCTTGAGTTCCATAATAGTCCTTTCATATTGGCCTTCAGTATTAGGATGATACACCATATTAAATTCAATTTAATATTCATATCATGTCGATGATTTCTCAAGAATTTTAATGTGAACCTAGTATCATAGTTAGAAATTATAGAATGTGTCATCCCATGAAACCTAATAAATTTCATTACGTATATCTTGAAAATATGATCAGGAGGGAAATATTCCAGAATTTTAATGAAATAGAAATAATTTCTGAATAAATACATTCTATTTAGTGTCACATTGTATCCATAGGATTTAATTTTTAGACCAGTGATGATGTCTATAATGATATTTTACCACATCCATGTTGTTATAGGTGGTGGTTTAAATTCATCATTAAGGAAATTTATTTATGCCTTAACTTATCAACACACCAATCACCCTACAGTGTATTTAGAAATATCTCTTTTCATATTACCCACAAATAATGATACTTATAGTCCGTATACATTGTATTACTTCTTGGATATATAGTGAATATAGAGTTAGGAGCTTCATTTATCATATCCTTCTTTATTTATGGGATATATTGAACCCATAACATATCATTAAATGTTAATTCACCTTGTCGATCATTATTGATCTCTAGAAACATCCCATTTTTGATAGCCTTTATCTAATATTATAGTAGAGGATGTTATCTTTGATATTTCGTGATATTCTCTAGTAATAATGGTTGATAAATCATTTGGTATATTGTTGATAACAACCATTACCTTATGAATACCATATTCATAATTAATAGGCCCTCGATTAGTGGATATCTTTGAATCTTCATAATTTCTAGATCAATAGTCTCTTTCCCATATAATGCATCAGCGGCCCTGTCTTCTCTTATGTGGTGATAATGAATTACATAGTAATAGTCATTAATAACAACCAACCATATAAGTTGTTTAATGTTAGTTTCCTTTTTTTTGAAAATACACTTAAAAAATTAGTGGTTTGTTTATATTTTACATTTATTCACATAAATATAACACCTCTATATTTTTAGGGAAAATGAAACTCTAGCTAACTATAGGTTATGTGTTGGATAATTCTTCCCATACAGCATTATGTTTTATGATGCCTAATAAATCACCATTTCATTATACATGAGGGCACACCCAATCCATATTATTGATTCTTTAGTCTAAATAATAAATAATTCTATTATATATGATACTATTGACATAGGTGTAATAACAATATATTCTTCAGTTCATGGGAACAATCTTCACACTCATTTTATAGAGGAACAAAACTATTTTCTAGTTAACGTTTATAATGTATTCAAAATATGTGAAATATTTTTACAATACCACCTAAAATATCATACTAAAACAAGAAAACAATAAATATATGATTCTATTTTAGGATAAGTTAAATACTATATAGACTTTGTCTTCACAGGGTAAACTAAGATTCCTTTATTTGTTATAATGTGCCCCAAGAATGTAACATTTTGTAACAATTATTCACATTTTCATGAATTTTACAAATAGGATCTCCTTCCTTGGAGTTCGTATATATAACCTATAGATGATACTAATTTACATCAATACTCATGGAATAAATAATAATATCATCAATAAAAACTACCAAGAATTTGACTTGGTAGTCCTAATGGAACCTATTCATCAAATCCAAAAATATAGAGGGGGAATTATTCAAGACCGTGGTCATTAAAAAAAATAATGATCATATCTTATTTGTAAGGAAGTATTTGGAATACCATCCTTTTACCCTTAAATTAATGATACCCATAATGTAGGTTAATCATGGAGATGAATTGGGCCCTATAAAGCTTGTTAAATAAATCATCAATACATGTGATAGGGTACTTGTTCCTCACTCTAATACAATTGAGTTCTCTATAATTAATGTATATCCCCATTGATCAATAATTTTCCATTACTAATACTATAGGTTCCTCCCAAGCAGACACACTTGGTTGGATAAATCCATTTTTTTAAGGATCATGAATTTGAATCATTAATTCCCCTAAATACATATTTTCCATTTATTATTGGGTCTTTGACAACATATTTTATTTGGGTATGAGTTTTATGAAGCATTGTACCTCTCTTTCTTGGGATGGTCCATGACGCACTTCAAAATATAAGTCAATGTATTCCTAAATGATGTAGACTTTCTCCATCTTAATAATATCATTTCCTTCCCCCACTTCAATAATCATCTCCATAAAAATGTTGTGGGAGGTTATTATAGAAAAAGCACTGCTTATGATGTATCTTTATCAAAAAAAGGACTATAAGCTATCTATTCAAGAATATTAAAATTTCCTTTCCTATATAGTTAATTCTATCATTATAAATTGATAGAAATTCAACCCATGTATAATGTCAAATCCAACAATGGAAATGACTACTTGATTTTTTTCATACATATATTCATCATTTATAACAATATAGTTTCTATACAATGTTGATTCTAGGGTAATCCCTCTTAGAATATTAATAAATAACTCTATTTATAGAAGTTACAATGTTGGTTCTATAATCATTAAAAACATTGATGAAAAAAGAAATTCACAGAGAAAGATTCTAACCGAGTACTTTTTTTCTTTGAATGAATGTGGTGTGTACCTGACAATAAATAATTTGGAGCCTATACGTTAGTTGTCGTCATTGAAAACGAATGACCATTCTCTATTTTCCTATACTATTTTATATGGTGATTTCACACAATTAACATATAATTAGGAATTTTATATAAAATTTTCCCAAAATGTCCACACATAAAGCATTAAACATCCGGTTATGCCTTCTTCATTTTTCCTTTTGTCATTACTGTTGATAAATTGACGATTCAAAACACAATTATAGATCTACATAATATTTTCATATCATCCATATTTTTATCAGTTTCCACTCCCATGAAATCATATCCTTGAATTATTCTTACCTCATTTGTCTAATTTTGTAATTAATACATTCTTTCCCTCTCATCAATAATCAATGTTCATCCCTGAGTTTGGCTCGACTACTCCCTTATATTCATTGAAACTATGTGACCACTATGTCTCTGTTGACATCAATTAATTATTTATAGAACATTGTACTATCTCCCTATATATTTCGTAGGATCTATTTTCTATATTCCTTTATATATTGGGTCACAATCCATCGTGGAATCTATAAAAAATTACCATAGGATCCATAACAATGGAAGATTCCTATAGAGATAGTCATGTAATGTTCATCTCATAGCATCCCACAGATTATTTTTCCTTCTACTTGAGAAATAGCAATTAATTATCCATTTTTGGTATCAATCAAGGAAAATTTATATTGAAAAATACTTCCTTGAACTCTTCCCACTCCATATCATCAACCTCCCTTCATGGAATTGTCTTTTTAATCAGTTTTCACCACTAACCAGCTTTTATTTCTAAGATGTATACTTTTAGGGTATCATTCTATTTCTTTGAATGTTGGAGCACTGAAAATATATTTTCTATAGAGAATATCCATTTTCATCAATAAATTGGACAGTTTATCCATTGAATGGATGTGGTCCTTCATAAATGAATGACTCAATAGAAATTGGTTCCCTTCAAGGTGAAGCTGCTATCTCGACATAATTCATGTTATTATATATAACACATGTTTGTTTATTGATCATGATCATGGATATTTCCATTACAACATCCTTCATAACATCATCAATCCATCTTCTATTACACTCACACTTTATGTATTTCCTCTTATTTTCATCCATTTTTATAAATAAATAAATCCTTAGTGAGAATCATGTTACTTTTACATATCTTACCATTTTTAAGGGAATTAAGTATTAATATTCCCATTTAAATATGTCAACAATATCTTCAAATAACTATTTCATGATCTATATATCCTTCATAATGGTTCATAAAAATCAGGATTTTAACAAAAAATTTCCCTTTTAGGAGTTTAAAAACAGGTGCATGAAGTAATGTTGTTGTGCACTAGATCCCATTCATGTTTACCTCAATGAGATGTAATATGGTATTATCCCAGGGTATATATGTTCCAAATCTACATCCACTTGTAGTATCCAAACATAGATTTAATTGTTTTTTTAAACCACTTACATAAAAAATAAAAAATAAAATTATTTTTCCAATATTTAATATTATCATAGGGTTGTTCCTAAGGTTGTCATGTCATAATGTTTAAAAATAATATAGCTATCCTTTGATACCATATATGGTATCCCTAATTTTTATTACATTACCATTCATTACATTGTAAAAACACTGGATATTATAAACCATACATTAATTGAAATAAGGTACACAATACATGAAAAAATAAACAATTTGTCGAAATATACTTGAAATTTTTTTTCATTGGTTGAACCTTAGTAAAATATAAAATATCACATATCCTAGTAAAAAACATCAATGGAAAGGGATGAGAATTAATCATAGTTAGGGAAGAAGAAAGGGAGACAAAAATAATGTGAACATGAGACAAATCGATAATAACCAGAGGAATAATTTTAATGCATGAACAAGAGGAATATAATAATAATAAGAACATGAATCAATCCATTGAAATTTGGATACAACATTAAAATTTAACATTCATATACATATCAAAATGGTTTATCACCAATGTGTGATTAATGAGAATTACGAAATTTATTCACCAAGGAATCAAAAAACATGTCATCTTGGGAGATTAAATTATTTACCAAAAGCATTAGTGAACTATCAAGGAACACCCATCACATGTCTAGATTGTAATTCCCCAAAAATAGTTCACCTGATGTGAGTTCATTATTACATTTCATTAGCATTAGTATGAGGAATAAAATCGCAATGGACCGTACAATTCAGTAGTCTTGGAAATCCAGATTACATATATGATACCCATAAAACATTTGGAAAAAAATACAACATGATACACAATAATTGAAATTGACTACATCCTTTAAAGCCTAATCATTTTTCTCTTCTTCATAACGTTGGTATAGAAACATAATAAGGGTAATTTAACTTCTCGGTAAGGGTATGTATAATGGAAGCAATAATCAATATATATGTAAAGGTAAATTTCAAAGAATACATTCCATTTTCAAAAGTAGATACGTCAAAAATAATATGTTATGTATGGAACTGAAACATATTCCATAAATCAATAAACTGAGAATGAGCTACTTCAATAGATATGTCGATGCAAAACCTCATGGGTAAATAATAACAGAATGTAAGTGAAGGAAATAAATTATTTAAGGACATTATGCCTTAGGAACATGAATACCTATTACTATCATGACCTTTCATAAGGCGGTTTAAAATTAAGGGTAAAAACCCATTTGGCCAACATATTCAACTCATGGGAACCCATCGATACATTGAGTAGCTATATAATGTCTGGGCTCCACCCTTCATTTCTAGTCCAATGTACTTATCATATTGAATATTCAAAATAAATAATATTCATTGTCAACTAACAATATTGGATGAATAATATTGATATATAAATAATTTCCATGAAGGAAATAATATAAAATAATTAAATTAATGAGATTCCGATATAAAATGTCAAAAAGGAAGAATATATAGCATATAAAAGGATCTAGGTGCATAACATTACAATATGAATCAATGAAATTAAATTGAGACGAAATCCCTTACCTCAAGTCTAGTACCCTTTTTATTTGTCCAAAACTCCAGTATGATGGTATTATTAACTTATATTATAATCATGATAACATTTATGATAACATATATGATTCTTTTATGACTTTATATTACCCATTTATTAACTATTCCAAGTCAATGCCACATTTTGGGTAATAATCGCTTTGTTTTATCGTACATGTTTTGACTTGTTATTAATAATCATATTACATATATAATGATTTAAATACTTTTAAAATATATAATATGATTTAGATATCATATATATTCATAATATAAAAATATATAAAAGATATTAATTCACCATTAATGGATATGGTAGGTCGTACATATGCGCGAACACTATTTCTTTTTTCTTATCGTATCGATGGAAGTAATTGAATGAAATATATGTATATATATATATAATTACAATAGAATTATTATGTAACATATTTCATAATTATTCATAATATATATATTTATAATAATTCTTTGATAGTGATTGTGTAATATGAGTCTCATCGCATCGTGGAGACGGTAAGATGTACGTATCCACGAGTGACGATATAATTTCCTTAATTGATTAATGGAATTGATATGGATTGAATATGAATTTTAATGAGGTAAGATAATGTTATATTTTTAATTTAAGTTAGTTTTATTCATCATTATACCCATTTATATAATTTATAAATGAAAAATATTTTACACCTTAGTGTGGAGACAATAAGTCGTATATACGGACACATGGTGATATTATTTTTCATAAGATGAGTAAAAGAGTAATATGGTTGTCTCATTATCATAAGAAAATATTATCATATATTAGACATGGGATTTATTATTATAGTATGGTAACAACTTTGTAATATGAAGTAGAAGAAGAAATGAACTTTGAAAGAAGGGTTAAAATGATTACCTCTTCTTAGGGTGTCTTCTTTTGATTTTCACAAAAGGAAACCTTCAGTTGGTTTTCTTCCCAAATGGTGGCCTCTCAGATGAATTTAGGGATGTTGGGAGGATATTTGGGTATGGGATGAAATATCCAGAGGTATTTGGAGGTGTGAATAAGTGTGTAGAGGTGGATCCCTTTTATAAGAGGGGGGATGGGTACTTAAGGAATGTTTAGAAAAGTTGATTTATTATAAATTAAATTGAGATTAAAAATGGTCCAAAATAATTTAATTAGAATATAATATGATTTGAGTTTGAATAACCATCATTCAATAATTTTTAGACTGTTTTTAATATTTTTATCATTATCTTTTGGGTTTAACCCTTATTTTACACTTTCTAGTCTTACCAGGATATCAAGTTATTTACACATTGTGGGTTAATTTAATTATCGCATCATGGAAAATGACCCAAAAAAATAATTTATGTAATATTTGGACAGGTCATAACCATTTGGTTGAATATTTTATTTTTTGGAATTTAATATCATTTAATAAAGTCTTTTATGTTTTATGTTATGTATTATGTTAATTTTGGATAGTATTCATACTTTTATTTTTTACAACATTATAACAACCTGATTTCTTCGATCCAAAGGAATTAACAAAAATATAATATATCAATATCATCTATAAAATTATTTTATGGAATCAAAATATTCAAAATATATTTATTTTAATATTTATAATATAATTTAATTGAATTTTTCATTAATAAGGTAATCACTATATCATCATTATGTCATTATTAAGTTTATTTATTTAATTTCTAAAAATTATAAATAAAATATCATGATGTAGTAATTTTTTTATCTTTATAATTAATATTTATAGTCTAATAGATCATTTATAAAACCCCATACAATTTTTTTATTAAAAGATTGATCTTTTTGTTATATTTTTCTATATTTAAATGAATTCCTTTAAAATGAAATTTTCACACCCATGTGGATCCATGGGTACCAAAATATTCCCATGGAATCCCATGGTCATAGATATCTCATATAATAGTACTAGTACATCTATAAGGGTCGACTAATATTATTATACTATTTTTTATTACCCCAATTTACAAGATATACCATTTAACCATGTTAAATAAAATAATTATTGAAGTTACTTTTCATAATATCCAAACATAAAAGGTACCTATTTAAAAAATTTAGAACATGTGATTTAAAATATGGAATCATTTTTCCAAATTCAATACATATAATATGGAGTATGAAATTTAAAAATAATTCCCGTTGTCAAAACCAAAAAGCAGTTTGTTAAGAAATAATATGTATCAATAGGTTAACATGGGTTTATGTACAATATAAATGTCAAATTACTTCCAATGAACATTATTGTAAAAAATGATAAAATATTAATTTATTTACACTTTAAAACCAATTAAAAATAATATCTTACAATATTAATAAATTAGATTAAAGGAAAGTTTTTAATTAAAATATAGTATTTTTACTATTCATCAAAAATTGAATCGTTTTAGAAAATTACCCAAATTTCACTCTAAGATAATTTTGATATTCCAAATTAAAAAATGAAATCAATTTTAAGAAATACAGTTTATAAAATTTCAAAATTTTGTTAGTATGATTCATATATGCTTTTTTAAATGACTTCTTTGATGGGTCGTGGTGTGCTTAGACTCAGGGTTGCGTACAACGCAAGCCATTGAATTATTTAAAATGAAGCATTTCATGGATGAATCAGGTGTTACATTATTACCCCTTCAAATAGTTTATTCCTAAAAATTTCTACATTATCACAAAGTAAAAACATTCGGGTGGTTTTTCTTCATATGTTCTTTAGGTTCCCACATCATCTCTTTCATTTTATGTTTTCTCCAATTAACTTTTACTATAAGTGTTGTTTTACTTTTCAACACAAGTTCTCTTGTATCAATAATCTTCATAGGAACTTCACAATAAGACTGATCATATTTGAGTTCTATTTTTTAATAGGTTAGTACATGTGTTGGTTCTATCATGTATTTCCATAACAGGGATATGTGGAACTCATCAAGAACATTAGAGAGACTTCGAGGCATTGAAATATTGTAGGCTACGACTCTTATTTTTATTTAGATTTTTTCAAAAGGTCAGATGTACTTGGGAGTTAATTTTCCCTTCATACCAAAACATATAACAACCTTCAATGGAGATACCTTCAAGAAAACTAGAACTCCTACTTGAAATTCGATGTCCTTCCTTCGGTTATCGACATAACACTTTCTCCTACTTTGAGACGTTTTGATATGGTTTTAGATAATCTTTACCATCTCTGTTGTTTCATCAACATGTCTTTGACATATATGATTCTTTTCACCAACATCATCCCAACAAGTAATTTTTGGATATCTCGTTCTATATAATGCTTCATATGGTGCAATCTTAATACATGAATGGAATCTATTGTTATAGGAAAATTCAAATAGAGGTAAATACTAATCCCACACACCATTAAAGTCATGTAGGGAGGTTCTAAACATGTCTTCGAATGTTTGAATTGTCTTTTCAGATTGTACATCAATTTGAGGGTGGTATATTGTGCTCAAATAAAGTTTAGTATCTAGGGAATTCTATAGACTTTTCTAGAATCATGATTTAAAACGAGGATCACAATCATAACCAATTGATAGGGGTACACCATGAAGTCATAAAACATCATTAATATATAGCCTTGATAAATGTTAAAGAGTTAAATCATATCTTATATAAATAAAATTTGCTGACTTGGTAAGACAATCAACAATAACCCATATCACATCATTCCTTCTGGGTGTCTTTGGTTTTACCATAAAAATGTCCATTGTAATATCATTAAATTTCCACATAGGTATAAGAAGAGGTTTCATGAATCCTATAGGATTTAGTATTTCATCCTTCACCTATTTAAAAACCAATAATTTTTAAACAAAATCAACAATATTCCTCTTCATGATGTCCCAAAAAAAATATTCTATCTTGTCTCTATACATCATAGTTCCACAAGGGTGTATAGAGAAATTAGAGTTATGGTAATCGTCTAATAATTACATTTCTTTATTAGGTATTGCGGGGAAATGAAGCATATTAAAAAATTATAAAATTACATCTTCTAATATGAAATCAATCAATCTCCCATCATTCCCAGCTTTAATTTTCTTTTGAAAATTCTCATCATCAGGCTTAGAACATTTTATCCTTTCTAGTAAAGATGTTTTGGAAACCATTAGATGAAGTAGTGATTCTTCACCTTCAAATATAACTCCCATATATATCATTACTATATCTATGAACATAGGATCCCTTTCAAGTATTATCTTGTTTAGATCTCCATGGTCCTTTCTTCTCAATCCATCCACCCCATTAATTTCCTTCCCTAGGTGGTACTATATTGTGCAATCGTAATCCTTGAGTAGCTCAAGCCATATCCTTTGTCCCATGTTGTGTTTTTTGTGAGATAATATATTAAAATCTCTTGTGATTATTATAGATATAGTGTCTCCATATCATTAGAGAAAATATTACTATAGCTAACTCAATATCATGAGTAATAAGGTCAGTTAATGGGTTCTAAATTGCCTTGATTCATATACAATAACCCTATCATTCAACATAAGGACACAACCAAGTCATTTCCTTAACGAATCACTATAAATAACAACCCCATAATTCCAATACAGTAATTTCAATATAAGATCATTGAATAATATTATATTTTATTAATCAAAACATTTTTCGTACTCTTTTTCCAAAAAAATAACCCCTTTACGTGTGAGCCTGACTAAAGGATTAGCCAATCGTACGAAATTCTAGAAAGAACACCAATATTGAACTAATAAACCAATATAACTATGTACCTTGGTGATACATGATGGTGCTGGACATTATTTAATATTATTTGTCTTTGATGGATCAACAAAGATTCCATCCTTGGAGACTATGTGTCCAAAGAAAGGAATTTCCTGAATCCAGAATTCACACTTTCTAAATTTACTATATAATTCTTCTCTCCTGAGAGTCTCATGAATGATTGGCAAGTGAGAGTAATTGTATTGAATGATTTAAGAATATATCCACATATCATTATTGAATACCACAACAAAATCATCAAGATATTCCTTGAATACGCTCTTTATGATATCCATAAAAATAGTGGGTGCATTAGTCTATCCAAAATGCATTACTGTATATTCTTAAGGACCATTCCTCGTTCAAAAAGTTGTCCTTGGAATGTATTCCTTCAAAAAATTTAATTAATGATATCAATAACGATGATAAATCTTCAAAAATAATTTATATATTTTAAGTTGATCAAATAAATCATCGATATGAGGTAGATGATACTTGTACATTATTGTAATCACATTAATTTCCCTATAATCAATACAAATCCTAATGGATCCATCATTCTTATTGACATAGAGAACATGGGATCACCATGAAGAAACACTAGGGAAGATAATCAATTTGGACCCAACACTTCTCGATGATTTTTAGCTCTACTAAATCCATAGTGGCCATTCTATAGATAGTTTCAGATATTGGCCCTGCATCAGAGATTAAGTAAATAAAAAACTCAACTTCATGCTCTGGGGGTTCCCGGATAAATAATGGAAAAAACATAAATGTATTTATTTACAATACGTACATTCTCAATTTTATGATTACCTCCTTCATTACTAGATTTTTATTTCTCTTCCTCAACAATAATATCATTCAGTAAAGCTATTAGGTGAATATTGATAAGATTTAGATGATGAATTTTTTGCTCTAAAGAAAGCGGATTCTACATATTCCTCACAAATCGAAACTTCCATATTCGTGTAATGAATATTCACATCATATTTATAAAGATAATACATTTGAGGATTATATTTAAATAAACCGTAGTTTTGGTAAAAAAATTGGAATTAGAGGAAATTTATATTCCAAAACTTCTCAACACATATTTGTGGTGATAAGGTTCCCAGTAGGAGTTCTAACTGATAATTACTTATTCTTGGTGAATTGGAAATATCTAATTTCTGAAGAAAATGGGAATATATAAAGGATTGCGATGATCCAAATTCAAATAAATGTTTAGCTAATTGTTATGAAATAATTAATGTACTTTCCACCACATCATTAGGAACTTCAACCTCATCAATTTTGATCTCAAACCTTGGCCATCTCCCCTCGACCTCTTCTTTGGTTGATTCCCATTATGTTTGGTGAATTCATTTTAATAGTGTTCCATCTATTTACATTTATATCACATGAAATCATTGGTTTTTTATTACCTTTTCATTCCTGATCCATGTGTCCCTTATCTCTGCACTTATAAATAACTCCCAAATCCCTTCAATCATTTCCCAGGGTTCTTTTTCCCACAATTTTCCCAATATGAAAATCGTTCAGACTTATTCATCTTATTTGATGCATTCCCTTTTTCATAGTTCACAGATGGACTCTTCTTGTCTTGTTATCATTTGAAAACATTCATCCAAGAAAATTCCTTCTCTATGGTTATGGAACACAAAACTATTTCATCATATGATGAAAACTTCCATGAAACAATTTCCCTTTAGAGATTTTACTTACGAACTTCAAATAAGTAATCAATATTACAATCTATGTGGAATATATAATCCGTATATTACTTGGATAACCTTATAAATGTAGTTTTATAATCACAAAAACTCTATTCTTCCTTTTTCATTACGCTAAAGAACTTCCTCTTCATCTAAATTTTTTTATCACGTGGAAAGTATTTGTCGAAGAATATCACCTAAAAAGTTATCCATTCCATAAGTTTTGTTTCTTCATTATCCCATGCATTTTGGATCATTGTACACCATTGATCAACATAACCATTGAGAAAATAGTCCGAAATAGTATCCTTATCCATTTCATTGCATCCCATGGTAATGAATATCTTTTCCAGTGACTTAATCCACTGCTCAGCTACAATTGTATTAGTAGTCCCACTAAATGACGGGGCATTTATTGCATAATGAGATCCAGCATAGAAGATTACCTCTTCAGAATGGGTTATCCATTCGGGAAAGTTAATTTTTCATAACCTGATTAGGTTTCCCTAATATCGCCATAATTTTCTATGTTCCAATACAAACTATATCAGTTTCTTCTACAAGAATACCACTACAATTTCCTCATGTATTGTTACCATTCATCCTTCTGGGTTCCATCTCTATATAATGACACATGTTAGATTAGATCACTAAATTATGAGTTTCAAATATGGTAAAATATTTAACATAAGATAAAAATTTATGCATTATTTCGGTGAATTATCATAATTATATCCTAAAAGTCCAACTTATGTTATGATCCCTAATATATGTTTTCTAAATCTAGTTTCCATGTTTGTTGCAAAACATCCTTTAATACCAAATGTGATTCCCCATCCTCAGACCACCTTAATCCTCTACATTGTTAATTTTCATTAGAATTATTACGAGGAAAAAAATCTTGAAGGACCGTACAATATAGTAATCTTGGAAATCAAGATTACATATACAATACCCATAATACGTTGGGATGACAAAATAAAAGATGATACACAATAATTGAAATGAACTGTAGCCTTGAAAATTAATCAATATTCTCTTCTACATAATCTAGGTAGATAAATATTTTAAGGGTAAACTCAAATTCTCAGTAAGGGTATGTACAGAGGAAGTAACAATTAATCTATATGGAAATCTAAATATCTGATAAACCTTTCCATTTACCAAACTAGAAATGGAAGAAATAATTTGTAATGCAATGAACTGAAACATATTCCATAAATCCATATACTGTGAATGAACAACATCCCTAGATATGTTGATGCAAAATCTCATGGATAAATAATAACTGAAATTATATGAGGGAAAAGATATATTTAAGGATGCCTTGTCTCAATCACCTGAAAACCTATTACCACCAATACCATTCACAATATGGTTTAAAATTAATGTTAGAAACCCATTTGGCCCACTTATTCGTCTCATTAGAACATGTTGATGCATTAAAGAGGTATATAATGTATGGTGCCACCAATCATTGAAAATTCAACATATTTCTCATATTGAATAATCAAAATTAATAATATGTATCATAAAATTACCATATTTAAAGAGTAATATGGATCAATATATAATTTCCCTTAAATAAATAATATAATATCATGATATTAATGAGATTCCTGATACAAAAAGTAAAAAATAGAAAAAAAACTAGATAAATGGAACCCGATGCTTAACATTACAATATGCCTCACTAAAATGAATTTGAGGAAAAATTCCTTACCTTAAGTATGATACTCCATGTATTTCTCTGAAACTGTTGTATTATGGTGTTATTAACTTATATTAGAATCATACTAATATTTATGATACCATATATGATTCTTTTATGACTTTATATTTCCCATTTATTAACAATTCCATGTTAATGAAACATTTTGGGTAATAATCACTTCATTTTATCATACATGTTTTGACATATTATTCTTGATCATATTACATAGATCATGATTTACTGACTTCCAAAATGCATAATATGATTTATATATCATATATATTCACAATATAAATTAATATTATAGATAGAAATACACAGTTCATGGAGACATTAGGGTATACACATTGATGAATGTTGTTTCCATTTTCTTATCATATGAATAGAAGTAAGTGAATGAAATATATGTACATACATATATTTATACCCTCTAACCATGGAATATAAAATAATTACTGAAGTTACTATTCATAATGTCAGAAAATAACAGGTATCTATTTATACAATTTGGACCATCTGATTCCAAATATAGAATCCATTTTTCCAAATTCAAAATACAAAAGTTTTTTTAATTAATTTAAAATGAATTCCCATTGTCAAAACCAATAAGTGGGTTACTAAGAAGTAACATATATTACAGGATTGACATTTGAATATGTACATTTTAAATGTGAAATTACATCCAATGAAAATCGATGGATTCAATGAAAAAAAATATTAATCTCATTATTTTTTAAACACAATTAAAAATAAAATCTAACAACATTAATAAATTATATGAAAATATATTTTTTCATTAAAATGTATTATTTTTCACATTTCATAAAAAAATTGAATCTTTTCAAAAAATTACCAAAACATCAACCTATGATAATTTTGATATTTCGAATTCAAAAACGAAGTATACTTTAAAAAATAATGTGTGTAGAATTTTAAAATGTGGTTATTACTATTCATGACACTTTTTAAATGGATACTTTGATGGGTCATTGTGTGGTTGAACTCGGGGCTATGTAAAACGTGTGGCATTGAATTATTTAAAAAGAATTGTGCCACAGATGCTTGGGGTGTTACATTAATTTTATCTGATCCACATAGGCCTTAATAAAAAATTTCGTTTATAATACTTGAATAATAAATAACAGTTTTATTATGAAAAATCTTGACATATAATGGATCCTGAATACCTGATTGTTAAGTCATTTTTTACCCAAGAAAGTATATATGGTTTTAATATACATATATATACATACCTGAATCAAAAATTCATATTTTAATCTAGTATAACACCCAATTAAAATAAAATAGGATTTTCTATTCAAATAAATATTTTAAGTGAATTTGGGTTGTAAAAGATAAAAATTTGGGAACTATGTTTGGCAAAAGGACAAGTATTAAATATTGTATAAAAAATGGGTAAAATGAGGGAGAAATAGGGTCATCAATTTTTTAAACAAATTTTAGTTATATAGGTATGTTTAAAAAGTTATGAAAATATTGTAAAATTTGTTTTAGAGGAAATTACAGAAGTGATGTTCTTGAATTATTGAGGAAAGTAGGAGAATTCCGTTATCTGGATGATTTTTCCATAAACCTGAGGGAAAAGCCTTGGAGGAATGAAAACACCATAGTAGGACTCCTTGGGAAATAAAATTCTTGAAAATCATGTATGATTGGTTGGGAGTGAAGGGGGAATGGTTAATTTTTTCAGTATTAATAGAAAAATTGGGTAATTGTTTAATAATTTCTAAATATATGTCTTGGAAATCTAGGTTGTAGAAAATTAAAAACCCAATGACATAAATATTGTTTTGTTCATGTATTTTTATATTTGGTTAATTTTTTTATAATTTAATCCACTAGTAATGAGGACCATTTTTAATACATCTTTTTGCATTGAGAGTTAATTAATCAACAAATTATATTTAAAAAAAAATCAAATTTACCATTTTAGACATCCAAAAGTCACTTATTGATTTATAAATTTATTTAATATATTAAAATACATAATATAAATGAAATAAAATGTTTTATCTAGTGGATTGTGATTAATTAATTTTCAAATATCTATTCCATAAATATTAATTCATAAAAAATACCAAAATCCCAAAATATTTATTTTTAACTATCAATGAAAATTATAGTAATATAAAAAATCTTAATATATGACCCTAACTTAATTTCAACATTATTATATGAAATTTGTTTTTTATTTCTCCAAAAAAATCTATAATTGTGATATATTTATCTTTAATTTATAATTATTATTATTTATTTAGAAATTTCAATTTGTAAGGAACATTAAAATTCTAAAACATATAAAAAATTCCATTGAACATTATATAATTATTTTATCATTTCCTTTTTTGATGTGAGTTTTATAAAATAATATTTTTATTAAAATAAATATAATTCAATAGATTTTATTTTATAATTAAATTTTGTAAATTTACAAGAAGAATTCAGTTATGTTTTATTTGCATCCCATAATCAACAAATCAAATTGAACTCAATTAAAACTATATTTTATGAAGAAAAAATATTTTGAAGAGTAACTTATCAAATTAAATTTTAATTTATATAATATGATTTATTCATTAATTAACTATGTTTAGTACATATAACCCCCTATTAAAATACTATATACCTTAACTGGAAGGTCTGTTATGGGGATTGTTTCCTTGGGTGGCATCACTAACATCGAAAAATATGTAATATACATTAACTTGAACATCTCTTGTTGGATATTTCGTTCAAGATTCAATTTCTAATGATTGACTATGGCTTGGTAAATGGAGAACCATAATGATGATCCATCCCACACATGATCTGAAAAATAGTCTTCAATTTCATGAATCAACTGGATGAGTCCATTGATTATATTTTATGTATAAATTATCAATTATTATTACAAGTTATGAACACTAATAATTTAATGAACCTAATTTTTCATACATTCACACTTCATCACTTATGTGTAATATTTACAACATTACCCAATAAAATTCCTAGAGAAAATATTAGTTTAGTGACAATAGCAACACCAAAACATAAAGAATAATACATAAGTAAGATACATTTTCTCCAAATATCTCCTTCATGAATTGAACCAATTTAGAAACCTTATATATAATACATATCATCATATATAGGGAAAAGAAACATACAATGGGTTAGCTCATATATTTTTTAAGGGCAATCAAGGAATATATATAAGCATAATTAGGAGGATAAGCATATCATAACATGATCACGATCATTATAAGATCATAAACTACATATCAAAGATCATAATAATGAATAATGTTATAAATAATGACTATTCATATGACATGAATCATAAGGAAGAAACCAATATAATCCATGAAATCATAAACAGTCAAAAATACTTTAAATTATTTAATATAATTAAACAGAAAAAATTATATGTAAAGGCTACCTACCATGTCCTTTATAACATGTTAGGATTTTAATACAATATGTGTACCGACATCAGGATTGGCCAAAAAACCTGTATACCCACCTATATTCATTATTCGGTTACAATCTGAGTACCCTCTTACTTTTAGTCTTGGGATACAACCCATGTACCTTCTTTTTTTCGAGCTTGGGATATAAAAAGTTTACCACTTTAGCTCATATAAAATTTATCATTACCCAATTCATTGGACAGAGTTATAGTTCCCATCCATCCCATAATGAATCCATACATAGTTGTTCACCAAATTCATAAATAATAATATCATAACCCATAAAATGTATTGGGTGTCATAAACATAATATTATAACCCATTAAATGAAGTGCTATCATCAAAATATAATCATATCATAACCTATGGAAAAAATATAAGTTTTATAATCACTTATTCCTTGAATTGCCTATAAACGAGGATGGTTTCATAGTCCTTTATCATGGTATACACCGTTGAAGTGAAATGGGATTCATAAGTATTTATCCAAGTATAACCCTTTGAATATTTTTTTCATAAGTATATATCTAATGGAAGTGGAAATAGTTTCATAAAAACCAAACCCTTACAAGAGGACTAGGTTCTATAAACATATAACCCATGGAATAACAACGAGTTTCCTAAATGTATAATACGTGATAGAAAAATGGATTTCATAGACAACATTTCATAAAAACTAAACCATTCAGATGAAAAATATAAATAGAACATTTGGAATATTTCCCAGAATGTCATCAGTTTCCCTAACATGTGTCATCATATATGGGAATATTTTTTAAAGATATTTTAAAAAAATTCCTTGTGGAAATTAATCTTGCATAATTGAAAATTTCATTTTCTAACTTAACACCTTTTGAAAACTATTTTAATGAAATTAAACATGAAAACGTAAGAAGAATGCTTCAAAAATATTATGGAAACCATTTTCATTGAAAAATTATAAAGGTAGATTCAAAACATTTTGAAAGCCATTTTCCATGAAAACTATTAGAGAATATTGAAAATTATTTTAATACAATTTCATCGAAAATAATTTTAAAACTTAATAAGAGTGATTTAAAACGTTTAAAATACATGTTTGTAATCGTAAAAAAAATTCAAAAACTTTTTAATGGATACCAATATTTAAAGAAATTAATATAGATAATAATAATTACTTTCTCCCTTAAAATTAAACATGAAAATATATAATGGAACCATAAATAATATTATTGTAACGATGATAGGTATGTTCTTACTTGCAGAACATTCTTGTTTTTACCATTATTGTACAAAAAAACAACTTGACCAGAAAAATTCAAAAAGATTCCTTATAAAACCAATTTAAAGAGGTAAATAATGGTTAAAAATGTCCCTCATCATCATAGGATAATAGTAAATCATTTTTTAAAAACATTCTTATAAATCATTATTTTGAAAGAAAAAAAAATTTCTAACAGAAATTTGCAATAAATTAAGACTTTTTCATAAACATATTTTAGTTAAATTGTATACCAAAGATTGGAAAAGTTATACAAAATGTGAATATATCATGGGAAAAAATGTTAAGAATATTATTCATTATTCTTGAGAGATGTATCATATTATTTCTAAAATAGGAACATAATCCTAAATAATATTAAAAAGTGATTAGACTGTTTCAATAAACTCTTATCACTTGTTAACATTGAACAATACTACCCAGTTTAGAAAATAAAATCAAACAAATCATAACATTTAATGCAAATAATTATATTCATGATATAACCTATAAAATTTATGTATATACACCTCTAAAAATAATGTATGAGGATAAAAATGGATTTTCCTCAATGAATTCACGTTGAGACAAAACTACTTTACAAATTTTCAATCTTTTCTAACATTAACACCATGAAATAGAGATCAAATATTTTATATTTAAATTATGATAAATTTAATTATAAGAATAATATAATAAATACAATTTAATTATACACACCCAATAAAATAAATATGAGGTATACATGGCTTATTTCTCACAGAAAATAAAAGTGAACCAAGAAAACCCTTACTACTTGAGTAATATTAGAATTTTGTTCCCCATGAAAGAATAACATGAATTAATGAATTTAATATTATTTACTAAATTAAATATATGATATAAAATGTCATAGGTCATTATATACATGATATAAAATATGTGTTTGGGGATTAAAAAATGTCACATACATGACATATTGTAAAGTTAAATTTCATTTAATTTCTACTAATGCTTTGTTTTGGGGGTTTCTTATGCTTTTATGGAGGAATGAGTGAGTTTTCATGAATTGAGCCAAACCGTTAGCCCAATTCCAGATTTAAAAATAAATTTTTATTCCTATATAATTCCTTCATTTTTTCAAAATTTTTCATCCATTCTAATTCATACTTGTCATCCCCAGACCTATGAACACCACAAAATTTATTTGGACCATTTAGAAATCTATAATCATGGTGGATTTTACTTTTTTTTTCAAGGGATTGGGCCTGCCTGAAATCCCATTTCATGAAAAAAAAATTTATATCTTAAATAACCACATTACATTTAAAAAAACCATATTAGTTGAACAGAACCCCCAAAAAGTACATATACACTGTTTTAACCACTTTTTTTAACCAAACAGAACATTCACAATTTTCATAAAATAAACTCAAGGTGTGTAACTATGTCTTGCACTCAAAACCCATTTCAAAACCCACATTTTAGACCAAAACCATACCAATTCATATCCAAAATAGATTTTTCATCCTTAGATACATTTATAAAACCACATTCATGTGTTATAAAATAACCTTAAATAATACCACAAAAGATAAAAATGAAAACACACATTTTCATAAAATGATCTCAAGAAGTATAAAAATGTTTTACAAATAAAACCTATACAATAACCTTCTTTTTAGGACCACATGACACTAATAAATTACCAAAACATAATTTTCATGCTATACAAGATTTAGTAAACCAATTCCATAAGTTATAAAACACACCCAAATAATACCCCATGAGTTACACATGAAAACACCCAATTTCAAGTTAAAAAGAAACTGTAAAATTTAACACTAAACCAAATCAATCATAATTTTTTTTACAAAACACCCAACATATGATGAATATGAAATGATTAAATATAACAAGATAACTCATCAATAATTGTTTACACATGGAACCGCCTACCGTTTGAGTCAAAACCCTTGAATCTAGGTGCGAAACCTCAACCACACATCCGCTGCACCACAAGGAAGTGAAAATAAACCCTAAACCATAATATTTCTCCAAAAATACCCCAAATATAACCCTAGATATGAAACCTAACTTCTGGAAACTCTATAAATTTATGAAAGAGGGAGGAAACCATAAGGAGAATGAAGGAATTGAAGAGAGAAACAGTTACCCAAAACAATCTTGTAGAAAAGGACCCAAAATCCACCAGAATCTGAATTTAAAATTACTAAAAATTTAAGGGAGCCTCGAACAAGGATTTGGAGATCATGTAGGAACTGGAATCAGGGAAAAGAGTAAAAATAAAAGGAGTTATGAAAGTATCAATTTACCTCTTCAAATCTGGGTGATTTGTGAAATCCAGAGATGTTTTTCCCAATTTCATGATTCTATTGAGCTCCAAATTGGGGGAGGAGGGAATGGGGGGATGCCTTAGGTATGTGGGCTCGGGTGGGAGTTGGAATCACCAAAAAAACTTAAAAATAGAACGAGTTATTAAATCATTAATAATAATTTGTAATGACGGAAATGGGCTTTTGGGCAGGCCAAATCCCTTAAATAAAAACTATAATCCACCATGATTATAGATTTCAAAATGGTCCAAATTAGTTTTTTGGTGTTCATAGCTCATGAAATGACAAGTAGGAATTGTAATGGATGAAAAACGTTTAAAAATGAAAGAGTTATAAAGAAATAAAAATTTATTTTTAAATCTGGAATTGGGTTCACAGTTTGGCCCAATTCATGAAAACTAACCCATTCCTCCATAAAAGATTGGGAAACCACCAAAACAAAGCATGAATGGAAATTAAATGAAATTTACCTTTACAATATGTCATGTATGTGACAATTCTCTCCACCAAGAAAACATTCCATCCTCAGAAATCCACAGCAAGTCCAAAACAACCACCAAATCCTAATGAGAAACCAAGAGGTACTCCCTTGCCATGTTTCACCCCCAAATGCCAAAACACCTCCAATGACCAATTAAAGAAGGATTAATCTCACAAAACTAACTTAAACCACTTTCCTGAAATGATCAATAAAATTTATACTTTATCCCCAAAGAAAACTCCTCAAACACTATCTGAACAAGACTCATGCAATTCACTCAAACGAACAACAACTTCGACAAGGTTACACTTACCTTACTTTAACTAAACCATTGAGAGATCTCTAATCCCAATGTTTACTCAAGAAATACGTTGGTAGCTGGATAGTTTTGGATGAGACTACCTACCACCAAGCCATGTCCATGGATAAATATGAGTTATTGGTACGGGGGGAGGGGGGGGCACAAATTGTCTCCCCGCAAAAAGAGACAACCTATATTTTTTCGAGATAGAATCAGGACACTAACAGGGGAGGCCTGAATGGACTCCATGTTACAAACAGTAGAATTCCATTCAAATTTATGAATAAATGTACATGAGAATCATAGTGGGTCTCCACACCATAAGAACCAACCATATTAACCAACCAATATGGGCTGAAACAAAAAGACCCAAAAAACTTTAATGATTTGGGAAGGGCGTAGGGTTAGTCCACACAGTTTGAGAAACCGTGCAGTAACTGTGTAGATCATTCTTTTAGCATGACTTCCTAGAACACTGTCACTACTAATCATGCACAAACTGTGTCCTCATCAAGTCTATCCAAATTTCCAACCATTCTCTAATGACTCAATGGAATCTAAAGGGGGAGGGAATGACATTAGATGATGTAATGGGTACAAGACCCTCCACCTATTTCCACTGAATGGGAAAAACAACAGAAAGATGATGAAACCATAGGTTTAAACTCTTCCTATCTATAATTCTGAGGATAAGACATTGTACAAGGGTTTAAAAGACCCTAGGATTTCCCTTGAATATGAGCCAACTTCTCTCCAAGACCTATAGATGGAGTTCAATGAATGAAGCATCTTCAACCTCAATGTTAGGATTTTTAAACCCCTAGAATGAGAATTCATCCTTTGGTGCAACCAACAACTACACCACAATCCCCAATAATTTTTCCAAGACATCACACATTCCAAACGAACTTTAACCAATCCTGATATTTTACTAAATCAAGTGCCTAGAAGATGCACACACATCAAACCTTATTTGTTCAGTAGAGAAACAGTATAAGTAAAGAACACCTATACTAACCTTCCTATAAAATGGATTATTTTAATGTTTTTCCAAAGGAGACATTCTCCCAACATAACACAAACTCTCAGAGGAATTCACAACATTCACCTTTATGGTAAATCTAGGAGATGACATCACAAGGCGTCACCGAACATGACCATTGTGAATAAAATAAGCTATTCCTGGATAGGGACCTTATATAATATCCCCAAACAACACACAATTCTAGAAGGTGGCCACAAAATCCTCTCATGACCATATTTCCCACACTGGTAGTTTAACGTGAACTCCTTCTTCAAGGAGACTATGAAAGACCTAGAGGCCCTCTTAGACACCATCCAGATACTCATATATGCTAACAACCCCATACCACTTACACCTTAGGCAAATTAGTAAGCTTAAGAAGTTAAGTTCTGTTTCAACCTTCCATGATCACTCTCTTGCTATAAGAGGATCCACAAAACCAAGAATGAAAAGGGTTGTAGACTCAATCTACAAAGCTTGAGAAAAAGATTCCTTATATTGATCAACTGGAGTGTCTTTGAACAACGGAACAATCCGGGTTGCACTTCCGTTGTGCACTAACCCCTAAAAATTTATTTTGGATTGGAATTGGTATGGTTTTGGTCTTAAAAGTGGGTTTTGAAATTGGTTTTTTGTGAAAGACATAGTTACACCCCTTTAGTTTGTTTTATGAAAATTGTGAATGTTTTGTTTGGTTAAACAAAGTGGGTAAAAGGGTGTATATGTACTGTTTGGGGGGTTTTGTTTACCTAATATAGGTTTTTGAAAGGTAAGGTGGTTATTTAAGATTTAAAATATTTTTTTGAATGTTTTATAATGTGATGAAATGTTTTAGAAAATGGAAAGCGAGCTACAAAACATGGTTGTGGGCTCTTTTGTGTGAGTGTGTTGTGAAAAATGAATTTTGTTGATGAAAGAAGTATTATATGATATTTTAGTGGGAGTTTATGTGAGTTATAATGTCTTGGAATGGTTTATAAAAACTTTTTAAATGATTTTTGGAAGTGTTAAAGAAATGAGAAAAGTGTTGTGGCCTATTTTGGTGTGAGTCGGATTTCAAAATCAATTTGAATGAAAAGTGGACTTCTGTGACTTGTGTGGTATACATGTGGTATGTTTGGTGAATTTTTGATATGGAAATGATATTTTCATGTGAAAAGTATAGTTCTTGACTTGTTGAACTTTTTTGAGCACAAAGGGAAAACCCAGGTATCTAGGTGGGTGGACATGTACTAGTATGCTAGTGAATCCGTGGGGTTTGTCCTCAATTTCAATTAGCAAGATTGACGCTTAAAACTCTAACTAAACTATGATGATGAAGATTGGGGACCACTAGGTTATGGGTATGTTCACTAATAGTGGATTGTGCATGAGTATGGATATTTCTAATGGTTACTCTCACTGAGATACGAGGTACTTGGGAACCACAATGAGCTAGTGCCTAGGGGTTATTTATATTGCTTATCCTCATTAGATATTTTATACTTACCATCATCATACAATATATTTGGATAGAAAATTCAGTATATTTGGAATTTATTTAAAAAGTTTTGATTATTTATATTATCCCACTTTAAAAATTAATTTTTTTTAAGTTGCATCTTTTAGAAATTGTAACTATAAATTACATGTTTTTGAAAACTTGCGCATGATTTTCATCTTTGAATGTTTATCACATGGAATCTCCTAGTGGTGGTATCCTACTGGGCTTTGGATCACACCATAAATAATCCCATGGGTGTATGTAGACTTGGTTATTTTTTTTGTCGCAGGTTGGGTATAATTTTTTAATTCTAGTGGTTTGGGTTTCTAGCAGGTCCTTGGTGGTGACGTCTTGTGGAGATGGCTTGAGGGCGGTGACCCTTTCCATGAGGGTTCTTCGACTATTTCCTTTTGGTTTTGTAAAATTTTTATAGACTTTTTGAGTTGTTTTAAAATGTGTAATTCATTTCTGTAATTTTGTATAATATTGTTTGGTTTGAAAAATCCAGATTCGTTTTATAGGATTCTTTTGTTGTTTTATGTTTATAAACTCAGGTAAATTGTTCCCAATTGTTATTTTATGATAGCAAAGCACTTTTTTCTGCCCATGGGGATCATGAAAGCCATTCGGGACTTTTCATGGCCTGGGTTTGGTGTCTGTTTTAGTGGCAACCATATTCAGTTCGTCACACATCATGTATCTCATATATTGAAAAGGGGATATAAAATCTCCCTACTCTATGTCTTGAATCACACTCTACTCATAAAAACTGATTGTAAAATAAATATAATTTTATTATAAATCATTTAAAGAACTATATTAATATATATAAAAATATATATTATTTTATTATATCTATATATTACCCTCTTATTACTAATTCCAGGTTAAGGTTTCACATAGGGAAGTATATGCTTTGTTCTTCATACATATTTTGATTATTAATCATGATCATCTTACATAGATCAAGATATACATAATTAATTTTTTTTAAAAAATATGAATAAGATAATAATTTAATATATTTTTAATTATAATAATCAATAATGTATTGATATATGAAATGTAATGAACTATAGAAGGAGACAGTAGGACAAACATGTGCATGAATGTTTCTTTTGATTTTTTGTCATATTGACAAATAATAAGTAAATGACTTATATTTATATATTTATATAATATAATTATTTTATAATTATTATGATAAATTTATATAATATATTTTTACCAAAATCATCCTTAATACATTACATGTAATGCTTGAAGAAACCACATCACATTGAGGGGGTGGTAGTCCACATGTCCATAAATGATGTTATCATATTTACAAAAGATTTAAAGTATAATGTTATGTATTATAAAAGAAATAATGAAGAATAATGAACTCATAAATGTCATATATATTATATATAAGCTGAGATTCCATCATTATCCCTACCATGATAGGTGGTTATGGATGAATTAATAATCATCATTTCGTATGAATGTAGTCCCCAAACATATAAATGATAAGTATGTTTCCCATTAGATAGAAGTGTGTATATATGTTGGTCAAACCCATTGTATTAAATAATCTTAGTATATTTATTTTACATTTTTTTTATATATTAAAATAATAATTATAATTTAATGAGTGGGAAAGTAAATAAAACAAAAGACATTAAGGAAGAATGATTCCTATTATTCGGTAAATTATTTTTGGTTTACAATAAACCGATTCGTTAGATAGATTTATTACCAAAGGGATGCATAAATGAGGATAAATAGGGTGATGAAGAGATATTTGGGTAGATATATTTTGAGTAATAGTGTCTTGATAGGATTAAGGAAGTGGTAGGAGAGGTGGCATTTTTATAGTGGAGTGTAAATCATATAATTTTTTTTAAAACGGAGTTATACACATGTTTTCCCCTTTAAAAGATACCAGAATAAAGGACCAAATTAAATATTGTGGGGGAAAGGTAAAAAATAATTCCATCCAATGGCTTTTATAATAGTTTCTAGGTCATTTGGGGTATTATAATTAAGGGTTAGTCCCTTGTTAATATTAATTTCACATTAATCATTGTAATTAATTATAATTACAGTCACTGATAATTTTGTTCAAAAACAATGTTGAACATATTAGACATTATAAATTTATATTATTCAATATATGGAATCCAATTTTCCAAATTATTATCCTATATTTTTCAGAAATCAATTTAATCTTAATCCCACAGAAGAGATGGCAATGTGGCATTTTAAACTAAAAATTACCAAAATGCTGCTATTTTTATACAAAATTTCATAGGGAAATTGTTTACAATGACATGTATTGGATTAATTTTAAAAGTATTAATATAATGTGACTTTTTAAACAAATTAATATATAATTTACAATAAAAATATATTTTACAGGAAAATAATTTTTGAAAAATAATTGAGTATTTTTCACTAATTATCAATAAATAAAACCACATTGAAAAATATTTAATAATTCACCCGACCCAATTATTTATGTTTATATTTGAAAAAATAACCTCACAATAACAAATATAATATATAAATATTACATTAATTGGACTGAAAATAGGTTCTCCATTCAAAGGCTGTAAAACAACATTTTAGAAAAAATTTATTTTCATGTGATATTTTGGGTTTATTCCTAACTAATTCATACCATATTTATTTGATGAATATAAAAAATTAATTATTGAATATATAATATATATATATTCCATTAATATCACCCAATAATTGTAATTAATTTATTTTATTATGATAAAACATCATTTTTAGAATAGAAATAATGACATTAACCATTATATTCAATTAGTTTTCATATTCATTTCTAATTAATTTTTAAGAAATGAATTAGTTATAATTTTTTTGTAAATCATATATTTTCATATGTTTGTTTATACAATATATATCCACTATTTAATTTTCTAGTTTATTTCATATGATATTAAATATAAATATTATTTTAATATATTATTGTGTGGTAAGACATGGATTTCAATGTCATGCAAGTCATCGAGGATAGTCACTGTTGTGTGTTACACATCCCAACATCAGTTTTCTGGGTAGTGAAAGCTTATCATATTGTAGAGTATAACTATTTTATATTTTGTTTCATTGATGAAAACTATTTTGATTACTGTATGAAGTGGTAAATATCAAAAATAAAAAATTATTTTGAAAAAAAACTCAAAAAATAATGGGATGATAAATTTTACCTCTTTGAATGAATTTATCCCATTAAATTCACATCAGTTATCAATGATTTAATTCTTTAAATATCCTTCCATATAAATCCCCATCGTAAAAATTATTTCTAAAATATCCTTTAAAAAATTATTCTAGAAACATAATGGTTTCTTATAGTAACATATATTTAGGTTTCTACAGAGGATAACTTTGGTGGAACATGAAAAAATTGAAATGGAGGAGAATTCAAACTATCATGTTATGATGGAGTGTGATAGATAACTTTTTTTGGAGACATTAAATAAATAATACATACATAAACAATAGAGTACTGAAAAAGGACATCGATATCATAAAAAATGATGTTAAATTGAAAACAATCTTATTTTCTTGACCCTTTACCTAAATTGGATCAATTTACATGAGAAGTTATTGTTACATGATCATAGAACAATCTCACATTTTTTGGTGCCTCGATCATTTTCCACATAAATTCTTAGTCCATGAAATGAGTGTGATTCTTGTATTATAGGAGTAGTAACATATTATAAAATCCATTTTATGTTATCCCAGATATAGTTAGTTATCAAAATAAGAAATTATTTAGAATATGTAATATAATTTGTATAAATATTCATATAGTGTGTTAATACTTTAAGCCCAAAAACATAATAATAAACCTTACAAAAATTTATTACATTATAATCCTTTTATATGTTGAAAATCTAAAATAAAAGATGAATTTAATTAAATGAGCATAAAATTTTCCCATATATACCATAAGGTGGACCTTGGTTTCCATGGACACAAAATTTCAATAAATTCTTCATTTATTCTATTGAAACATGGAAATAGCATGTATTACCATACATCCTTATTGACACGATGCATGTTTCCATATTCCAATGTTTGTTGGAAATATTCCTTATATCCAAAATTTTTTAAACACCATCCCTGATAGAATAAAAATACATTTCAATAAATCCATAATGAAATAAAAGGTAATAAATATCTTAGAATATTTTTATTCATATCTAGAATATATTTATAGAAAAATTAATTATATTAACATCAGTAACATGTTATTCTGTATCATTCCCTTAATATTGTATTTCAAATGAACATAAAATTTGGATTAATTCACTTTTTTATTCAATCAAATAATTCCACATATTCTTTATAATCCTTTTTGAAAAATATAAAATGAACTCTCCTTACATATTTTAGAAATCATAAATCGTGGATCCAAATAAAAATTCAATTTTTTTATTCAACATTATCCTTATTCCATTAACATGGGTACCTCATAAAATTAATTAACACCCCTTTCCATTCAAATTTCACCTATAGTCTTATTATCATCATCAATATAATGATTCCTTATACCACCTTGAGGGTTTTATTCTTGACTTTTAAACCTGGGACATTTATTTTTATAATGATTATTCATTTTCCACATAATGAATTTATCCTTCGATGGTGTTGTAGAGAGGCCAATATTATCGTTAGTTATATTATCTTAAATCTTTGTGTTTCCATTGTATTTACTCACTATTTATCCTTCATTTCTATAGTTTGAACAATTTCTCATTCCTCTAATACATTCAGTTTGGTTATTAATTCCTAAATATAAAGAATTATGAAACTGAATATTCATTCACATGTGGTCTCTATTTGCTAAAATCTAAATGAACCCCTACATTTTCATTTTTTGTGAGTTTGAGAGTTGTTTAAGGTAAACATTGTTAATCATAATACATGAAAACTAATTAGGCATGATCAGAACAAACTTTTATTTTGTGATATTCCCATTTGATTGGTCATTAGAAAACTATCTACCACATTCAATGTTATCTAGTTTTTTCTAGTTACCACCATTGACTAAAACTAGAAATCATAGTTTGAGATATAATTATCATAGTAGAAACCACATAATCATGAAAATTAATTACATTTAAGATTTATTTTTTATGATACATTCTTTATTAAATGTAATGCATGCTAACACTGAATTTCCATGTAGTGAATGTTTACATTGGTGTAGCATATAATAAAATTTTTACATATTGATTTAAAAGAACTATTTCATTTTTTCTTTAAATTGGGATCTCAACAAATAATTTTCCCTTTATACCATATAAATACCACATCATTATTTAACTAAAAATTTACCAAATTTTTTCCCTATGGTTATATTTTCAATTATTATGATGGCAATTGGATTAATAATATTTTGTTTAATTTATATTGAATTCATTGTGGGGGTGAAGATTCTTGTAGATTGGGGTGACACATATTTTACCATTTAATATTTTATTTTTTATATTTTTTCCATGTTTTAATGATTGAAATTTTAATATGTTACATTGATGATTAATGAAATTATCTTGATTAATGAGATATAAAATTTTTGGTTTATATTTGTTTTTTATGTTTATTGTATTATATAATAAATAACAAACATTTATTCATTAAAATATATCATTTAAAAATTATGGGTTTTTATATTCCACTATGTTGAAGCATAAGTTGGTGTTGAATATAAAAATAATAAAAAATAAAGTTAATTTATTTGAAAAAAAATAATTCATAAATACATAGGGTGTCACATTATTACCCTTTAAATTTAATTTCTCTCTATAAAATCATTCTGTTCATCAATGCTTTAATATTTGAATATTCCTTTCATAGAAACATGTGTAATAAAAAATGAATTCTAAATCAATGTTTAAAAATTAATATAAGGAGAATAATGTTTAACCAATGTAACTAATAACTAGGTTTCTGCATATGCGAACATATTTGGAATGTTATGAAACAAACATGGAAGAGAAATATAAATATTGTGTTTTGATTGAAAAATATAGATAATAAGGACATGAGATTTATAGTGATCACAATGCCATAATCCAAATAATCTTGAAAATGTTCATTTAAATCCTAATAAATTATGACTACTATAACACCTTTAATTTCATGACCCTATTTTTAAAAGTAAAATATTTTTTTAGAAGAAGATATACTTACATGATTTGATTTCATTTATATGAATAATTTCACCCTTTGGTTGTTCCTTGTTCAATTTCCACTTTATCACATACTCTGGGAAATGATTGTGAATTTTTCAAATATAAATAAATTATAGGTACTGAGAACCATTAATATAATTGTATATCATTCCATATTTCATTTTTTGACAACATAAAAAATATGATTAGCACATGTTAGACAATGTGCATGAATCTTTATATGGAAAGATAAAAATTTAATCTATAAAACCCCATCTAGATATTAGTATAAAAAATCCATAAATGGTTAAACATTTAACACTCCCAAAAATTGAAAATTAAAAAAATTATAAATATGGTCACTAAATTTCTCAAAATAATCATAACATTGATCCAACGTATATTATAATGTAGCTGTTTGTTTTCATATAACAAACATTTTATTACCTAAATAATGAATTCTCTTCTATCATGGTAATAACTAGAATTAATGTAAAACCTTATTGAAAAACAATACATTCTTCTTTATTCCTTACATAGAACATAAATTATTCGATGTATTTGTTAATAAATTTTTTTCTAAACATCATCAATGATCTCACAAACCACTTTTGGAAATAATCATTATCAATTCTATGGTTATATATACTATCCAATTTACATTATCTATATCAATCATCTCATTATCCTGGATACATTTTGTTCACAATGATTGTTCCTCATTATTAGTTACCTTTAATTCATCATAATATCAATATTCCACTAAATCGCCATTCTGGTCAACTGAACCATTCAATTTTTTTTTTCAATATTCTAAATGAAATCATATACTTCATAATTCATATAACATATTTCTTGATTCCAATAAATTTCTACTTCAATAGTCCCACTTCTTTATCAGACCATTAGCCAGAATTTACCATCATAATCTTTAATACCCCTTCATAAAATATGAAATATGAATCATTTATTAAGATTCCTTAAAATATATTTAATATTTCTTATAAATAATTCTATTAGAACACCGAATACCTTTGATGCGTCATTCATGACTTCATCATCATTAATAGAAAAATCGTTACACATACAACCGTGTGGATTTACATCCTGATATTTCCACACTAAAATTTATTTTCGTAATATTTTTACATTAGAAACATAAAACATTAAAATGTTGATAATAACTTAGTTATATCAATATTCCCATCCATTTTGTAAACAAAACATTTTTTTTTATTTTTCTTTGGTAGTTACTTTCATTGTGTCCTTTTCTATAGTCAAAAAAACATCTTGTTCCTCTAATACATACACTTTTATTACATAGATAATAATGTATATTCTTGAAAACCACTCTATCAATGTTATAGAAAAATTATAGGAAATTTTCTTAATCGTTTACTGAACCTAATTATCATCATCAGGGAAATCCCAAGACATACAAATAAATATCCCTTGCAATCTCAATAATTTTTTAATCCATGTTTTTAGCGGTTGAATAACCCTTTCCCGAGATAAAAACTGTAGTGAAAGAGGATTAAAATACATGAATATTAAATTATATAAATGAATATCCATATCATTAAAAAATTACATGACTAAAGAATATAATAGTTTAGTTTATTTTGAAACATTGATACATAATCTTATAGAATGGTTAAATATATTCAAAATATTCTATAAAGAACATCCCATTTAGTAATCCTACCTAAAACCACATTTCATAACATGTGGAAAGGATAAAAAATAAATGGTGAGATGTTATTAAAATTAAGGGAAAATGTTGGAGGTAAATTATGATAATGTAGATACTAGAGTATATGTACTTGGAAAAAATAGTTGAATATCATACCATACATATCAAAGATCTTATACATTAGTCAAGGCATAAATATTGATAGATCATAGGACATGAATCATAAAAGAATCAAAGATTATATTTCATGTGTGTGTTACATAAGTATATGACATAAAATTATTCAATACATATCATCCTATAAAATTGTGAAAATGTGTCAATAGAAACAGTTTCACTCATTAAGTTGAATAAGTGAAATAAAGCCCAGGTATCAAATAATAGACATGAAACCAGGTCCACTCATATCATTATGGACATGAAATATTGGAAAACTATTCAAATTGTGAACATATAATAATGTTTATCAATAACATTATTTACAGGTAATTATTTTTACCCATAACATTCTAAACATGTAATGAGGTTCAAAGATAACATAGAGAACATGTAATCACCTTCACAAAAAACATTGTGAACATGTAATCAGGTTCAAAAATAACATTCTGAAAATTTAATAAGCTTGACAAATAAAATTGTGACTGTAATATGGTTATCACATAACATTTTGGACCTGTAATTGGCTTTACACATAAATTTATGATCATTTAATATTGTTCACTCATTACATATATACTCATGAATTGTAAATCATTAATCAAGGAATTAGATGGATATTTAGGTCTCACACATCACGTAATGTTACCATACATACGTTTTTCATAAGATATTAAATTATTTATCATTTCTTGACCAATAATAATAATAATTTGTCTTGATAAACATCATATCATAACCCATGAAACGAAATGGGTATTAAAATAATTTCATCATATTTTAACAAATGGAATAGATATATTTTACCTAATCACTTCATCTGAAAATAATAGGTGAAACCGAGTTGGTTTCATAAATTTTTTTTATCATAAACATAAACCATTCAAATAAAGAATACTAATGGTTTCCTTGGATCAAATCCCTAATAAGGAATAAACTATATTAATGGATTTCATATTAGATAGAAAATTATTTTAAAGGGATCATTTAATAAATTTAATGAGGAAAATATATTCTCTACCCTGAAAAATTCATTTTAAAATATAAAACAATTTTTAAACCATTGTCATTGAATATATCCAAGAATACTTATATAATAATCATTGAAAACCATTCAAACAATTACTGAACATAAATCATTTTTGAATTAAAAATTCAATGAAAACCACTTTAGAAAAAATATTTTCAATATATTAGGTGAATGTTTTAAAACAAATAATAATGTAAACATGAAAATGAATAGTTATAGAAATTATGGTCAAAATGGAGGATAAATCCATATATTTTAAACATTGATTTTTACAGACTAAAAATTATTGAAAAGTGATGCGATCATAAAATTATAAGATTACTCAATTTTGAAAAGAGTTTTTTTATGGGAAAAATAGGAAAAAATTCCTTTTAAATATCATAGGATAATAGAGAAAAATTGACAATACATTTTTAGAAATCCTGGTTTTGGAAGAACATAGATTTCCAACTGAAAAGATTAATATAATTGGATTTAAAAAAAAAATTATTTATGTTAAGAAAGAATGAGTGGAAAATGGAACCATTACATGGATATAACATGAATAACCCAAGAAGAATAAAATAAATTATAATTATTGATATATGGATCATAAAATTTCATTAATATAATAATAATCATAAACAATATCGATAAATGATGAGAATATAACAACAAACACTTACCAATTTAGTAACATTTATTGTAAATCCCCATGAAATAATAAAATTACAATTTTATTAAAATATAATTTAAATAATTATATTCATTATATAACAAATAAATTGGATGCATATGAACCTTATAAAAGATTATAGTTTCACAAAATGACTTGTGTCTCAAAGAAATAAAATTGATACAAAATTACCCTAATGATTTGGTGTCTATTGAATGATAAATACCATTAAAATGATAACATCAAATGGATATGAAAATAACTATGAATTTAATTATTTTAAGCATATAATACATTCATGGGATGTATATACACCATATAAAAAAAGACTTGTGTATACAACATAATTCCATCAGAAATAAAATTGAAGATGAATATCATATTACCACTTGAGTAACTTTTTAATCATGGTCCCAATGAAATAATAACATAAATTGATATATTTAATATACTGATAATATGAAAATTCTTTATATAAACAGTTATAGGGAATTATATACACCACATAAAAGAATCAAGTGTTAAATATGTCATGTATCTCACATATATAAAAGTGAGTTAAAATTTCCATACTATTTGAGTAAATTTTGAATCATTTGATCTATGAAAATATAATTCCAATTGAAAATTTTAATATAATTAAATAGTGAAATTTATTCAAATAAAATTTATTATTTCAGTATAGAAACCACAAAAAGGAATTAGTGGTGAATGTAGAATATATCACACATAAATAAAACTGCGATGGGAAAACCCGTACCTTATGTCCTTCATTTTTTGAACACATTAGTATATCCAATATAATAAAAATAAGTTTATTATACATAAAAATTAGAAGAGTATTATTATATTAAATACCATATATTTATTAATTATGATTTTATATAACATGTTTATTAACCATTCCTTGGTAATGTTACTCATTGCGTAATATATGCTTTGTTTTAGTATATGTTTTGACTTATTATTTTCTATCATTTTTCACTAATATTTAGTTCCATATCTCAATAATTAAATATGATGATATAAATATAGTATATATTATTTATATATTTATTTACAATAATATATAAAATATATATTTAGAAAATGATATATGATGTTTATGGAGGTGGTAGGTCATATGTATGAATGAACGATGTCTAAGTTTTATTATCGTATTGAAGGAAATAAAAGTTAATGATATATATATATATATATATATTTATTATTAAAATAATAATATTATTTCATATATATTACATATTATTATCAAATAAATCCTTATTACATTTCATGTATGGTGTGAAAGAATAATATCGCTTTGAGAATGTGGTAGTGTACACGTCTAAAAACAATGTAATCATATTCATAAGAAATAGAAAAAATTAAGACATGTGTTAAATAATAATTATATAGGCATAAATATATCATAAATATCATATAAAAATAGTACATATATCATTATACCAAACCAATAGATTTGGTAATGAAAGAACAAACGACATTGATTCGAGAGGTGATCGTCTTTCATACACAAGAATGAAGATTCTGTTTCGTATTTGATATATGTGAGTGAATGTTTAGGTTTTAACCAAAAAATAAGATATAAGTATATTTAGTACACATATGTTATTATATAATAATGTATTAATAATTAATTTAAGGGGTGGATGAGGAAATAATACAAAACTACTAGTGTAGAATGATACCAATTTTTAGGAATGTCCTTTTTGTTTGTACCAAATGAATTAATTAGTATTATCGATTCCAAAAGGGATTATTATCTATTTTGTGGGTGTTATTTGGTAACTTATTTTTTATAGTATTGTATGATAAATAGGTCTTGAGAGGTGTGAATAATTTTGTGGGTTAATTATCTATTATATAAGAGGATGAGTGGAAATTTTGTAAATAAAAAATGGTAAATGCTATTGAGATGTATCCTCTAAATAATGTACCTCAAATAATGGAACATATCTTATCCAATATGATACATCATCTACAAATTTACATCCAATTTTATTAAATTTTTCTAGGTCATTTGGCCCCTTACATTTATTGTTCAGTCCTATGGTAATTTTATATTATCTTCGTGACTGTAATAAATTTTAACTACATTGACTAATATTATTGGGAAAAAATTATTTTTAAAATATTATACATAAAAAATTATTCTTATTAAAAATATAAAATCCATTTTCTAAAATTAAAATAAAATAAGCGGATGAAATTAATTTAAAAATAAACATGTAGATGTGACGAATCAACATGCTTTTATATTGGAAATGTTCAACAGAATGGAAGCTTTAAAATTAAATTTCAAAGTAAAATTGTTTATTATTACAAAAATTATATTAATATATGTATAATTTATATAAATATTCTTTAAAATCAAAAAAAAATTATGTTTTAAATATATAAATAAAATAAATGAAAATACAGTTTTTAATTAAAATTTGGTGACATTCAGTATTTATAAAAACTAAAAATTTTTAGAAAAAAACCCAAAAAATGTTCCAATGTAAATTTTGATATTAAAAATTCAGAAATTAGGGTTATTGAATCAAAAAATATATAAATGTGTGTTAGAAATTAGTTTTAAAACAAGTCTTTAATTAAAATAAGGTAAAACATCCTCTTTAAATAATACATCCTCTTATGCGTAAAATTGGATTGGTTATTATTTTTTTCAATTAAAACATAATAGATGATTTAAAAAATGGTTAATTTATTATATATAAATATCATTATTTTCTCTCATTAATAATGATTAATTTAATTTATTATTTTAAAATTCTATTATGAGAAGAAATAAATGTTTTTTTCTCATAAATGACATCCTTTATATTCAATTAGTTTTTATTTTTATTTATAATTAATTGATAACCATAGAATAAATTATATATGCATGTGTAAACCATAGATTTATAATTTAGTTAATGTTATTTATATATTCCCTTGTAATGGATAGTTGATAAGTATAACAATGATTAAATAATAACATTATTAATAGTATAATATATACTGATAAAACTCGATCTTTCATATAACCCAAGATATCGGACGAATGTGAAATTCTGAGTAACAAAAAAAAAACATAGTTTTTCATATACAAAATGATAATTTATCTGTTTTCATTAGTGATATAATTACAATGTTTATCAAAAAAATATGTTAAAAAATATAATTTATTCACAAAATTTAAATCATTAAAACTCGAGATGTTGCTATCAAGATTCATTACTATCACCCTTGTGTTCCACCATCTCATTAGGTTATTATTTAATGATGTTGGAACATATCACCTTGATATTATTAGGCATATTCATAACTCAATTAAAATTTCTAACATTCCCAAACAATCATCAGCATCTTGAGTATTATTATATCCTTGGAAAACTAGTGTCTTATAGAAAAGGAACATTTGGGCTTGATAGTGGAATTCACCCCTCTGAGGTTCCACAATTTGATAAAGGATGATAATGGGTGAAGGTGCATTTCTCAGATATTGGAAGGCAAAAAAATCAACCTCAACCATATTTTGGTCCAGTGGTGGATTTTCTCAATGTGGTTCTTTATAATCTTCTTCCTACATCATATTCAAATATCTTTTCAAATGCACGATTCTAAAAAAATCAGAAAAGATCATTAAATACATCATAAGATTACTTATATTAACACTCTGATAAAATTAATTGGTAATTTTACCCAATAAAATAATATATGAAATTTGGATTCCAACATTCCAAAAAAAAATATGGGAAAACACTAGGACTGATCCACTGGATGCTTTCACCATACCACAATTGGTAACATAATCCATTCCTAAATTATATGTGTGAATTGACTCACTCAAAACTACCTCTTATGTCCAGAAATTATATCATAATATATACTAAAATCAAGTGAAAATTTTTAACCAATATAATTACAATACTTTTTCCTGAACCGACCCAAATTCACAAGTATCCAGATACCCGAGCAACATCGGAGATAGACTGATGGGAGTTCCCAATCCACCCGGGTTGGGAACTATCCCATGGAATCATAAAAAAAATAAAAGGGAAAAATCCACAAAAATAGAATTATATAATCATATATATTTTTATGCTCAAATGTACTGAAGTATATGGTAACAGAAACCAAATATATATGCCAAATACCCAAAAATTACACCATCAAATAACATAAAATCAATAAGAAAAAAACAACATCACCACATTCATGTTACTCCATGCCCTAATGAATAATGAACATACACAAAATCCTAGAGGTTATTTCCCTTTACCGAGGCATGGTAGAAGAAAATATACCAATACCTGATAGAAAAGATAGGGTGTGATCATAAATCCCAATAGGGTCTTAACAAGTCTTTTATAATATAATTCAATAATAACAAACCAAATCATGTATCGAATTTAGAATAAAATAGAGGTGTAAGTATAATTGAATATTTAAACTAAAACATTATTTTCATTTAAATTATTGTAATATTTTTAACATAATGGATTATGTAATCGTTTTATATAAAGAAAATTATAAAAATCACTCGGCATGTGTAATGATAGTACTTAATAATTGGCATTTATATTAATGTAATAACAATTTGAAACATGTTCATCTTCCTGGTGGTGTGATAGTTTCATGTTATATGATCTTCATAATAACATATTAGTGATCTTGGTATATGTGTACACACATCCCATACACTCAGGTCGAATAGGAATCTTCAATGTTTCATAAAAAATATGATATTCCAAACAATTTCAAATCATTTTATAATACAATTTATTCATTTCATGTTACAATATTCCAACCTCATTCAAAAACATTAAAAAATGATTTTCATCCCCATTTTATGCCTTTTAAAAACAAAACCAATCATAAGTTATATGAAATCAATTTATGAAATTTTTCCCTAAAATAAATTTTACATATCAGTTCATAATTTTCCAAAAATTTCAATTCACACTTTTTTATTTACAATTACATTGGAATTGGGGTTTTTTACAAAAATTCCAAATCAAAAAAATTTTAATTTCCAATTCTTATCAATTTTTGTTTCAAAATAAAACTTTAATCCTTTTAAAAAATAATGTAATTAATGGTTAATTCAATTGGAAGCTCTTAAATAGAACCATATACCATTATCATGAATATCATAAAAAATCTCACTGTCAATGGAAGTTCCCCAAGAAGAATGATGGAAAATGGGATGGAAAAATATATCCTAGTTTAACGATACATATCAAAATAATATAGATCCATAAAATGAGGGATAATATATAAAAAACTATGGATGACAGATGGGGGATATGGAGAGAGGAAATAGGGGAATAATTACATACCATAGAGGGATAATCTTAAATCTTCCATGATTCAATCCACTAGGGAAGGGGTTGGGAAAATCTAAAACGTGTTCGTGAGAGACTCAAAGTCATATGATTTTCATTTATAATGATTTGGGGTTTAGTATGGGATAAAACACAAGATTAATTATTTGTTAAAAAAATTCAATTAAAAATCATGCATGTATAATTACCAGGTCATGTATACACATTTTGAAAAACCAATAACCATACAGTGTACCATGTTACCGGGGATCACTATTTATACAAGGTGCACACTCTATTTTCCAACCATGTACCAACCATGAGAACCCCTATTTCATGGGAATAAAAGTTTTTAAAAGGATTTTTCATGGTTTGGTAAAAATATGCACCAATAGTGCACTACATAGATTTTTACAATATTTTAAACTTTCAACCTAAAACCAGATGAGATAAACTACAAAAAAATAATGATAAAAAAGGAGTGATAAGTAGTACCTAAAAATATTAACAAGATGTTATAATAAGAATACGTAATCAATAAAAATTTTAGAGGCATAGATCAAATGATATTTTTTATGGCTATATATACATTCAAAATATATGATTTTATTCTAAAGAATATTCCACTTTTGGGAATTTTTAACACATTACAAAAAATTTAAAAAAATAGAAATTATAAATTTATAGAGGATATGAATCCCTTTTTATTTTTCATCCTTTAAAAAATGTTATAGAATCTAATGAATTATAAACATTATTTTTTGCAACATAAAATAAATATAAACAACAATTATTTATAAGAACTATTTTATTACACAAGATGAAAATAGTAAAATAAATGAAAAATAATTATTTTAACCAACTTGGTATGTAAAATAGTCCATTTAATAAAACCCCAATATGTAGAAACAACATTATATATCATTTTAATTCATTGTTAAAAACATAGATATCAATATTTCTGTACATTATAACTAATGTATATAACTAAAACAATATTACACCATACCATTGTTACCATATTCGATTTCAAATAAAACAACTGATTTATATAATAATATTTCCTTATTTAGGAACTCCATGATTATTCATTCAATAATTCTGGTGTTCTAAGATATTCATCCCTAGTAACCATGTTCACTAGAATAGAATCATTATCCATACCTCTTAACACATCCCTTAGAGTTCATTGTGCAAGACTGACTATTTCACTATAAAATCATATGCTTATAGTTGTTTAATCATTTATACATTTTTATCTCAGAATATTTTAAAAACATTGAAATATTATGTATATGTTATCTACCTTCAAAAAATTTTGAATACATGTTATATTTTATTGAATGTAATGATGTAATATTTTAAAATTTACAATTGAAATCATTTTTAGTGAATATATATTGAATTTTATTGTCATATAAAAACATAAATCAGGACCCAAAATATATAGTTCCATAATATATCATGTATTTATGAGTAAATTAATATATATTAAACTTCCAATAATAATCATTCAACAAAATAATTCCATCAAAACCTCAAACCCCTCCATCACTAGCGTATTCTAGAGAAAGACTTTTCATGTTAGTTGTAATGTGGAATGTATCCATGTTCTCATGGTTTTTTCTCTAATAACTCCATGAATATGATAAAATGAATTTCTAAATCCAATAAATAAATTAAATTATTATCAAAATAATCAACATCCAATTCTTTGATATCGTCATCAGTTAACTACTTAGGAATGGTTAATTCTAACATGTAGAATTTTTTTATCTTTCTTGAGAAAAAATTTCACTTTCCAATACCTATGTATAATATTTTTCATATTGAGTTTCCCATTCAATTTAATTGACATAAAATTATATAATTATATAAAATATTCTATTCTTTTGTACAAATTTTAAATTTGTAAAAAATTATACTATTCTATAAAAATTATTTATAGAATTTTTTTTAAATGTGATCACACTAAAATGTTGACTGATTTTAATATATATCGAATCTAATAGTGGTATATGTTTTATATTTAAGTGTATAATGTTTTTGATAGGTTTATCATGTCGTCACATATATATTAAAATAGTCAATTGTACTATATATATCATATATATTAATTTGATAATTCAGTGCAGAAAAACATTTCCCAATCCCTAATATTGATTAGCTTAAAACTATTTCTATTGTATAGTAACTTGTAAGATTAAAAAACTATGTGTACCACATAGAATAAAAAATATAGTCATATATTAAATTTCTGTTCACCAATAACCTTATTTCTATATATAATATAATCCATTGTAACCAAGCATTTGGTTAATCCAACAAGGTTCCATGATAAAGGTTTATAGAATTTTTATTTAAAGGGAACACAATAGTTAATATTTTTATTATATATATAATCACATAGTAATAAGTATTTAATTTCATTTACATGTATACATTATTCTACTCAATTGGATTATGAATCAAAATTACTTAGATTAATACATTCTATTCTTAATATATCGATGTGCTACGTTTTACACAACTCACACCTTGTGTTACTAACCCAAATAAAAATAAAACTATAATGACACATAATCCAACAGATTAAATGGATAAGGTATATAATACACACATGTATAGGATAACAATCATATAAAATAAGAAATACATATAGAGTTTATAATTAGTATACTATTAACTAATTAATATTTTTCTCGATAGATCCTAGATTATAGTGTAGTGTGATGTTAGAACTAAATCCCCAATAAACTTTGATCCATATTTATAAGAGTAATTGATTCCATAATGATTTATAAAAATAAATTTTTTGAAATTATAACAATCAATTAAATTTTAGTAAAACCCCAATAAATAAAAAAATTCCCCTTAATAATAATGGTAAATATATTTTATACCAAGATTGACATTCCATAAATTATTGCATGAATTTTTAAGGATGTACTTTTACCACATATAAACAGATTCATATATCAATTCATAGTATGAATAGTTTATTTCGATAAATAATATGGTGAAAATTTAAATAAATGTTCAATTTATAAATTTTGACATGAAATAAACATTAATAAATACATCATAAATATAGAAATTATAATTTCATGGTTATAAATAAATTTAGTAGGTAAATTTTACAACAGAAATAAATATTATAATTTTATATTAACTCTAATATGAAATCATTCATATTCATAACTTTCATGGAATTTAATAAGAAATACAATTTTTATAAAATATGTGGCATTTACGAAAACTATTCCAATCATATAATAATTTAATATTCTATAAATTAAGTCATTTATTATAAGAATTATATATACTAATATTTAACAAATCATAATTTTATAAATATTTTTATATTTCACTATATTTTATAATTGATAAACATATTATAAAAACACATCCCTGTAAATTCACAATATTCTTATTTTAAATTTCCTAAATACATTTTTGTGTTTAATGTCAACATAGAAGTTGTATTGGCCTCATAGAGAAATTAATGTAATCATATTGGATAATATTAAGAAAAAAATAATTTTCCCTTATAATTCTCCAACCATGCACATTCTAACAAGTAATTATGTAATGGATTATCCAATGGATAATAACAATTCTATAAGAGAAACAATTTAAATTTTAATATAATCCACACAATGTTTAATACCTAATGATAACTAATGTCATGGGAAACACTATGTAAATTTTTCTTCTAACAAGCATTTTCTGGAGGGACCATAAAATGTCACACTCTGTAATATTTGATTAGATTTTCTTGAATATTTAATTATGGATTTTTCAAATTCATATTTCTATGCATAAAATGAAATTTTCTTTTATAAAACAAGGAGTTTTGTGAACTATCATACAATAAACTATATATAAAGAATATAAATCATTTATTATTTCTATAATTCATGATGTAACTTCAATGAAGCCAAGAAAAAATTTGTTTTTACTATAAACCTTGATCCATATTGTAAATAATTTTATGAACCATACCAATTTAACAGTAAATACATAATTGATCTAGAAATATAAAATTTTGGTATCTTTATCAACTTGATATATTAATTACATTGGTATGAAAAGGAAATTTATATTACTATTAGATTTTACAGGGAATAATAATTTTCCCAACCTAGTAGGAATAATCCACTAATTTTTTTTGATTCTACAAGATCATTCGGTAGGTTTATAATGAGAAATATAAATAATGAATTTAGTACCTTTTGTTTTTTGACTAATTCTATCCAATCACATTAATATGAAATTGATTGGAAAATATTAGAACTATCCAATGGGTTCATTCTTCATATGGTGTCCATTGACTAAATATATATATAAATAATTGTGAAGTGTTAATAATTTATCAATATATTCATGAAAATTGAAATTACAAAAATAGAGGTGGGGATATTAATATATAATTAGGTTTGATGATAATTTTATAAATATAATCACACTTATCATCACAATTTATTTTATACCATATGTAGGTATCAATTCCAATATTTATTACATTAATATTATATAATTATAGTGAAATAAATGTTATGTATACCAAAAATTTGTAATTAACACCCGTGAGTAATAAAATTCCCACCAACAAAAACCTTTAGTATTTCATAATTACGACTCCAATAAATAATCATTTCATGATATCCAACCACTTATGAAACATTGGTGTTAGATATGAATAGTAATACACACATTTTCCAATAACACATATATAACCATACATAGAATAATGAAATAGGGATATTACCAAAGAACAATCTATCAAAGAAAATTCAATCATCTGATCTAAACAAAATTGCAATAGGCATTCTTTTTCTATGTAATTACCATAGAGGTTTAGTTTTTAATCCCAAAACTATCAATTTACAAGAACCATATTGGTTTTTAGAAATAAGATAAGAGATCATTTTATCATTTCAAAGAAAATTTCCTAGATTATATTACAAAGGGACCTATTCGAGAGGTACTGATATATTATAAGGAAACATATTCATACTTTTATATTTTAAAATCCTTCATAATTAAAATATATAATTCATATTATATGAATTTTTTACATTCTAAAATGGATTCAAAGTTTAATATTTCAAATTTCATTGTATTAATTTTTTGTCGAACGACATGTAGTTTTCAAAATGCACTTTTTCAAAAATTAAAATTTCATTATAAAATAGATTAATGTACGGTTAAATAAAAATCATTATATAGGTAATAAAGTATTTGATCTTTTATTTTACAAAAAATAATTTAATAGTGATGGAATCCCATAAAATATAATGTAAAAAATCATTAAACACGTATAATTATTTTAAAATATACAATAATGTTGTTATCTAGGGAACTACAAACAAGAAATGTTGTGATGATTTTGTTAATATCTTAGAAAAATATTTGAAAAAAGAATTATGTTATCATTTTGATTCATTCATGAATATTATATTTTTTTGGAGATTTTTGTAATTTCTCAAATGAATGAAAATATAACATGATTTTATTTATGTACTTTTCACTTCCAAAAAGTAAATAATTTTAAAATAATTTGTGTTATAATATAAATAATATCATAGATGAAGTTGGGAAGAAATTTTATGGTAATATATATAGTGGAATAATTATATATTGGTATGTATTTCATTGCAATTACTTGATATCATGTTTACATTAGTTTTATATTTGTAATATTTAATGAAATTCATAAGTAATATCATATGAATACTTAAAAATGGAATATCGGTAATGTAAAAGATTCAATGATTTTTTTTATTAATTAAAAAGAAATTATATTTTATTTTATATTTTCACAATGTATTTTTATATTTTTTACTGGATAGAAAATGTTCTTTGTGAATTTTTCTTCTTATTAAAAAAATAATTGTTTCTAACCAAAGTAAGAAACACAGATTTGGTTCACTATAAAAATATAGTTTTGAATAATTTTTTTTATTTTTAATTTATTATCACGGTTGGTAGATGAAAATATTTTTCAATAAGTTTGGATTTAATTTGTAAAGACCTGTAAAAATTCAAGGGAATTTTTTTTCTTAATTTTCTTTGGGATTTTACAAGAACGCGGTTTCTGACGACACCTGATTCCGAGGCCCGGTGTTCCCGGAATCATTTCCAAAGTTTAGCTCGAGTACGTTTAGTGAACGAATGAGCGGGTTTTCCTAACTTTTGAACCGGTGCTCGGAATCGAATTCCGAGGGCACCGATGGAATCGTAGCACCAGTAGTTACTTAGAAACACCTTTTCCGGAGTTGCGTTTTCTCGGGTGTGGTTTTTTAAATTTTTGGGTTAAGTGAAGGAATAAAATAACAGTGGTGCAACCAATTTTATTTTATTTTGTTTAACCTAAACTAAGTGGATGAAGTGGGACTCACAATATCCTACCCACTAAGTAGGATATTTGTGAGGTGGGGCCGACATGAGCCCCAACGTTTCTTTTCTTCCTAAACCCCCTCCTTTATTAAGGTAATGCACCCACACCCCTATTATGGGGAAGTCAACCCTTGCGTTTTTTTTTCTGTTTATGAAACTCCTCAATTAATTTGGGTGGTTTAAACGTTGAAATTAATTTCTTTAATTGATTTTTTCATTTTTGAATTTCAAAACACATGGCTTGAGAAATAAAATAAGACAAACTCTTATTTTATTAGAGTTGTTGGGCTGTGAGAGGCTTGGAAGAATTTGCTCAGGTTCTTGAAGTTCTTCATCTTCGTCAAGAACGCGAAGAACGCGAAGAACACACCACCGCCGATAAAGAATGCTGACCTCCGACGAAGGTCGACAAGAATGTCGGATCCTCGGAGATCGACGACGTGACGCCGACAAATCTTTTCTCCCCTAAGCCATGATCCTCCTTCCGCGACGCCTTCTTCCGTGATGTGAAATTCCGCGAAGAGCCTTCGTTCAACTACATTCGAGGCATGGGTTTATTTTAATTGTTTGTTCGTGATTACTTCCACCACCATTCTTCGTTTCAATTTGAGCTGCCTGAAATCACAATAACGGGAAGACGTCGGACCGCATGAACACGACTGACCCTCCTCCTCCCTTGGTTGATGATTTTTTGTTGCGGCACGTGTAAGGCGGCGCGGTGCCGTTGCATCGCGCGGAAGCTATGAGTTTGGGCGAAGAAGTGCGGCACCATCGCGTCGCGCCGTTGAAGTCGAACAAGACGCGGCGCCATCGTGCCGTGCCGGAGAACCACAAAATCACCGCGGTCGGAGCGGGGCCGCGTCAGAGGGGCGCGGCGCCGTCGCATCGCGTCGGACGGACCAAGGCCGCGACCATGGGTCGCGGTAGAGCAGGGAGCGGCGGCCGGTTCCTGGAAGCCGGCGTCAGAGCAGGGGGACAGGACCACCCCGGTCCCGTGGCGGCAGCAGCCGGCCGGCCAGAGTGGGGTGGCAGGTCCGGGGGAAAAACCGGGGGTTCGTAACCCCCGGTTGGCCAACAGGTGCGGCCCCCCACATGGGGGCCGCGGTTTCACTACGCGGGGGGCAACGCCCCCCCCCTCTTCGCTCGGCCGTTACGGACGAGCCGCACCCAGGACGGGCCAGGCCATGCCCACCGGGCCGGGCCTCCCCCTAATGGGCAGGACCCGAACCCGGGTCGGGTCGACCCGGTTTGGGCCAACCCAGGGGGTACCGGGCCAGGTCGGACCGGGCCCGAACCCCCTAATATCGGACCACTCACAGTCTTTTTCCCATAAGATGGGATGCAGATCTCCGATCGATGCACCGTTAGCTGGGATGTGATCCTTGGATCGAGACGGTCGTTTCGGTATACTACACTCAAGGTTTGGGAGAACTTTGGGTTCATCCGGGATGGTTCGTACATGAAACCAACCGGGCCCTCGGAGCAGAAATTCTTATAACTTGAGATCCGGACGTCCGATTGATGTGCCGTCGACTTTATTGGATTCCTCTAAGTGAGATGGACCTTTTGGCTTACTCCGATCGAGGTTTGGACATAGTTGGAGTATGGTCAGGTTTGTTTTGACTTAGAAACGAACTGGGCCCCTGGGACGAAAAAGCCAATAACTCTCAGACCGGGCGTCCGATTGGCGCGCCGTCTGTGACGTTGAGTTCCTGTTGTCGATACGGAACTTTTGGAGACATCAAATTCGGACGATGTTTCAGTTGATGTATCATCCCCTCGGCTCATGGAGTGGACCCTCCCGAACGAGCTTGCTGTGTGTGGGAACCCTAGAGCTGGCTGCGACAGCGACGACGGTGACGACAGTACAGAAATGCTCAGTGGATTCGACGACGATGACTACAGCACTCAGCGATCCTACGTGGATCAGTGCTACCGATCCTGTGTGGGTCAGATCCTGTGTGGGTCAGCGCTCAGTGGTCCTGTGTGGGCCAGCGCCTACAGATCCTGTCTGGGTCCGATCCTGTGTGGGTCATTGCGGGGGTTAGTACCTATCGATCCTTTGGGGGTCATTGCGGGGGTTAGTACCTATTGATCCTCTGTGGGTCATTGCGGGGGTTAGTACATATCGATCCTGTGTGGTTCCGACGGCTTAGATGATTCAGTGGATACATCTGATCATCTCTATCATCTTCCGAAGAAGTATACTTGTGTGAGATGAATCTTGACTTTCAATCATTATCTTCGATATTATTGACTTGCTTTCCTATGTGGATTGTGTTGTGCTATCCTGTGTGGAAGTGATCGAACTTGGGCTCAGATGTTGGAGCCGAACTGGAATTGATGACTTAGGTATATGTATGGGCATATACCTAAGTAGTGTCAGATGTTACTTCGTAATTGTATCTTTCCTTTGTGGATTATCATTTGTGGATTCTGGGAGACCTTCGGCGGTCTCGAGGTCCCTACTGAGTAGCTTATACTCACCCCTGCATGGGCTATTGCCGCACTTTGTTGTGTTGGTTGCAGACGATGGATAGAGCTGATCGTGGTTGAGGCACGAGGAGCAGGTCGGTACCCGGAGGTGGACCACTTGGCGGGACGTACACAGAGCGGACGGCTGGACCTGAGGAGCTGAGGTGGATATCTATACCCACCCTTTAGGTGGGATTACCAGTGGACGAATCGCCGTAGTGGCTTTACTTTTCAGTTGCTATACTCCCTTTTTCAGTTTTACTTTACTTTCAGTTTGGGTTTGTATTCTGGCCCATTTACTTTCCGCACTTTCTTGTACCCAGTTTTTACTTAGTGTTTACTTATGCTTTCTTTCTCTATGGTGTTTGTTTACTTTACAAAGGCAATGCCTTCCCTTTTTACCAGGAATTATGCCTTGGTGCTAGTCGCCAGCCCTTGGCCTATGGAAGGCGGGCTTGGGGTAGTCATGACACGGGATCCGAGGACGGGTCGTGACATAAATTTTAACTTATTCTTATCCAAATCTATAAAAAAAATTATATAAACATTTTAAAAAAACATACATTAATTTCAGTAAATAAAATAATTTATAACAAATGACATTTAATGATATATTGTAACAACAATATTAAACTTTTTTTTCTTCAGATTATTGATAATAAAAAAATTAGAATCCAAATTAATTATGCCTCTAACTTCTCATAGAATTTTGTTATTATGTTTTATTTTTTTGAGTTTAATAGATTTAATTCTCATGAGGTTTATTTTTAAAATTTTCCCTATTTTTATTTTTTTATATTTTTATATATATGAATTTTTTATACATTCCATTAAATTAGTCATTTATTATTCAATTTTAAATATTAACTTATGAAATATTTTGTAAATTTTATATATACTTTTATTTTCTCAGTCTAATCATATGCATGTCGCTAAGTTGCATAATTTCTATTTGTTCAAAAAAAAATTCAATTTATTACTAGACTATATTTTTCCCTATTTTATTAAATATATTTTTTATTTTTAATTATTTTAAATCATTCCATATGCCTTCATTTGTATTTGGTATAATTATCTTTTCTTATATATTTTGAACTATTATTTTTATTTGACTTTCTCTTATATTGTGCCTAAACAAAATTTAATATTCAAATAAAAAATGTGTTATTTGAAATCCAAGCAATTCATTAATACAAAAATATATTTAGTAATATGTATGGTATTTAGAGAATATTTTATACTATAATAATTGTTTTCATTAATATATAAGGGAATGATAATTCAAACTAGAATAATCTTCATGATAATGTTAATGATTTCGAGAGTATAAATAGAACAAATCATGATTTAAATTTATCACTATGTTTTATGAAATTACAAAATGAGTTTTATTTGAATTGAAATAAAAATTTATATTAATATAATGAGTTTATTTTCTTAGGAGAATGTAAACATCTTTTTATAGTATAGATGATTGATAAATGTTTACTATAGATCTACCTAAAATTTTATTTACTACCATAAAACTTGATAAACATTATTAATATCCCAATGAAGGGATATTTATTTATAATGATATCCATTTAGGATTATAATTGTATAAATATTACTTATATCATGCTCTTTTTTATGAAACAATCTATATAAATATTGTTATGTCCATAATATTTGGTATAAATTATAATGTTTCATATAAGTTTATCTATACTCAACTCACTCGGGGAAATTATATGTATGAGAAAGTAATCACTGTTATCATGAACATCATGTACAAGATTATAAATAAGAGGAATTTTTAAATTTTACGATACATGTTAAAGGTTATTATAATTTCAGTCACTTGATAATGAAATCGATCTACAACTAATATGCAAGGATTCTAACTATGTTGTTTATGAAATGAATGGTTTCCATGAATGATGACGCTTCCTCAAAATTTGATTATATTAATATGTTTCCTAAAATATTTGTCAGTAATATTGGTTTTATATAGAATTTATCTCAAAATATGTCAGTTTTAAAATTGTTTAATTATAATGATGATGATGATGATATCAATTATGAAATAATCTCTCTACAAGTTTCATGGGAAATCTAATAAATTTCATTGATTGAGATACGCTTATTAAATTTTATGTCAACATATTAGAAAATATAGGGAATAAATTTCACATGAAAGATGTTAATATGGCTCCAAATAGGGAACATAAAATTATATCTATTATGATTAAGACTACTAATTATATGGTAAAGGAAGTAACTATGGGGAATGAAAATCATAGTATGGTGGACATTAAATTGAATATTTTAGAAGTTAATTGTGGAAATCCCATTAGATTGAAATATGTTAATTATTAGATGTATAATTTCGATATAAATACAATGGATATAGTTTTATATTTTCAAAAACATGTTTTGATGTCCTGATTTTGGAAAATGGAGATATTCAAAATATTGATGAGTAAATCAGGTTAGTTAATGAAAAATATATTAAAGGTGGATAAAAGAATAATGATTAAATTGAGGAGTAGGTTGAATCTATTATTAGAAAAAAATATGATTTAATGTAAAAAATAATAATATTGAAGATGAGAATAAAAATGACTGAGATGATTATATAATGAATTTTTAAGATGATAATTACAATTAAATGGGTAATAAACCTCTAAAAATATGAATAATTATCCTTCATGAATTGGATGATAGATTTTTTTATGAGCATATATATCAATATTCTACATATATCATCGTTGAATTTCCTAATATACTGAAACATATTATGTATTTCTAGTCTTGTGTGAATAAATAAAAAGATAAGGTAGAAAATTTAAAAGAAAACACTTATCAAATTTTGTTTGAAGAGATGAAATATATAATTGTTTAAAAGTTATATTTTAATATTCTAAAAGGGTTTCATACATCATAAACATATTTATTGATGATTTTTAAACCAATTGAGTTTGGTGTTATTGAGATTGATGTGGACGAATTGAAAGAAATAAACATTAAAATATCTACCTTTATCTCAATTAATTTGTGGTTTTTATATAAGGAAAAACATACAAAATTATAATGTTATGTAATGAAATAATATAATATTTTATAATAAATGTTATATAATATTAATGAATATAAGGAAGTGACAAAATTGGAGATATATTGTATTTAAGGATTGCTATATAGATATAATGGGGAATTGTTGAAAAATTCATATGATCAAAACTATATTCAAGATCATGTTATAGTAGATGATGAATCATAATTTAACACTAAATTGGAATACCCCAAAGTAGGTAAATATATGTCTGTAAAAATTTTTGTTGATAATGAGCTAGCACTGATTGAATGGATGATTACAAAAATGAAAATTCATGAAACCAGAAATATTATTTTTGTGAAAGATTAAAAAATTGATAATTTATATGAATTATTAAAAATAAATATATAATATCAATAGATATGCCCACATCTCTAATAAATAATATTTCAAAATAATTTTAAAAGAAAAAAGATCACAAACCTTTTGAATTTTTAGTTAAGCATAATATAAATATAGTGAATAATTTCTACAATTATTTTTTTAGACAAGTGTGTAAATTTATTCAATGATTCAACAAGGATCATGTTATTAATAGGGTAGATATGTGTTGTGAAATTTTATGCGAGATTAATGTGAATAGGGGCCCTTGTTTAATAATTATATAATTTACTACATATTCAAGAACTAAGCTACCAAAAGAATTAGGTCCTGACATATCAGTCCATACTAAATTGTCACACAAAACATCATTCAAATGGAGAATATATATGATTTTTTACAACATAATACAATTACATATAATTACCTAATTTTTAAAGGCAATCTATTTCAATACTAACTAGTAGTTCATAAAATCCTTATGGGATAACCACAACTACACTTAATCAATCAAATCCAAAACTCTTGTATTTAATGTCCAGTTGAATATATATTTTATTTTGGAACAATATTTTAGAATATTACTCTGTTCGTTATTTTTATTTTAATTTCCTATTTATTAATAAAATTGTATCACATTTTATGATTTATTTATATATTAAATTCTTTTATTTAATATGTATATTTAAAAAATATAATATCCTATAAAATTAAATAAAATAATTTTTTATATTAAAAATATAAGATGAATAATGATACTGTGGAGAAAAATATATTTTATTATAAATATAAAAATTTTTAAGTTTATTTGTAATGACAATAGTTTTATTAATTTATATTTTTCACATATAAAAAATTTGATAGAATTTTATCTCTCCACAAAACAACGAATTTATCATATACTAAGATATTATTAGGCTATTCAAACCTATGAACATAATTATTATGAATGAATAGTGGTAACATAATAAAAAATTATCTTAACATATATATATATATATACCTATACAAAGGTAATTTTATATAGATTTATATAAATACTTTGTGTCTTTAAGAAATAATCATTTATGCATTGTATTTGTTATTAAAAAAATAATTGTATTATTTTTAATTGAACATATTATTGTAATATAATATTGATTGAATACTTTAGATTCATTAGTTTTTTTATGGTTATTTATAATATGAACAACCAATATTTTAGGAAAATATTTTTTATTATATAAGTTTCAAATTATTTTAATGATTTAAAAAATGTAAAAATATAAATTTTTAGTTATTTATCTTGAAAAAAATAAAAATTCTTTTTCTAAAATTAATTTTTTTTGTAAATGTATTTAATTTTAGAATAATAGTGAAAAAATTTTTTTTAATAAAAAACATAAATTGTATTAAATTATTATCATATAAATATGAATTTTAAATTAATAAAAAACCTATTATAAGGAAATAATATTTTTAAAATTAATTTATAATTTCTAAAATATTTATTTACAAAACTCTATTAGACATTTTGGAACATGCGTTATGTTTTTCAAAAAATTAGTTTAATACATTTAAAAAAATCATTTTCAAATTAACATCTCTCATATTTAAAAAATAAATATTATAACCTATTTGTTGAATTTAGAATCTAATGTTCCATAATATATAATATGTTCCATTTATTAATCATTAAGAATAATATACATTTTGAAAAAAAATTACATGGTAAAATACTAAATGTGAATAGTATAAAAAATCTACGAGTAATGGGATGAAAACCTATTTATAAAATGTAAGGGAATTGTTGGTTGAGGCCTATATAGAACTTATCCATTCCCATCAGCATTAACTCTCAATGTTGGTTCCACATTCCTAAAGAGTGACGTCCACTTATTGAATAGTGTTGGGTGTTTATAAAAAATGGATTCTCTTTTCACTTATGAATTTTTCAATCATCCTTTCAATTCCCAATAAAAGAAAACCCAAAAGGCATAGACCAAACTATACCCAATACTTTAACTTTACTTCCTATCCACCTTCAATATATTCTATAACTCTCAAAATATCACCCTACAAAGGCTTAAAACCATTTTCAAATATATATATTCCAAGTTATAAGGTAGGAATTTATATCATCCCCTTTATTTGTTATATTTGTTATGGTGATCTAATTCTCCCTAAAATTCCATTATACCAACATAAAATTTCAATATAATTATCATTATTATACTATTAGGATATTTTATTAATTTTGAAACCATTTACCACCTTTCTATTTTCATTTAATAAATTTGAAACCATTATTTCTTCGTAATATGGGATACCAACTCCATGAATTAAAGTGACCATTTTTCATCCCCAAATAACATGTAATTATTTAAAAGTATTACAAGAAAAAATTATGTTATAAATTACATATTTACTATTATGAAATTTTAAGCCACATTTTTTTATTTCTTTATCCTATAGAAAGTAGAATCTCAATCCATAAACATGCATGGTCAATTCCTTCCATAGAACAATTTACTTCAATTTTACATTTCATCACTGCTATATATATCAGTTATTGAGAATGAAATTAGTGGATAAATATTATTTTTATTAAATCATTAATTTTATGTAATGATAAATTCAAAATAATATAAATAATATTAGAAATAAACAAACCTAGTAAATTAAATAGTCAAAACAACTATTAGAAAAGAATTTTTTTTATTATATATAATAAAATCATTTTGATGATGGAAATCATCTAATTACATAAAAATATTCTTTATCTCAGAACATAACACAATTTATTATCACTATGTTTTAGATATAAATATATTATGAATACATCACTTCATAATCATAAAACAATTACGGTATGTTCTTGTTGTGTTTTTTGTAAAACCTTCATGAACATTAATTAGAACATATATCATGTATGGCCATTATAATTCAATTTTTATTGATATAAGACGTGAAATAGTAAATATTAATTTTTTAATTTTCTAATGTCAATATAAAAATTTATCTCAATATTAATTAAATATCCCTTTGTTCCCTATGAATCTATAAATGATTTTAATTGGAAAATTCTTTCTTAAATATAATAATAAAAACACATGTAGAATAGAAAAGGTCAATTCCAATTACTTTTAGAAACTATGAATTATTATATTTTTTAGTGGAATGAAGAACAAAAAATATTCTATAAGGATTTTTAAAATTAATCAATAATATACCCATTAAAAATTTATAATTTTTAATAACTATCTAGAATTAATATTTATAATTATATTAAAAATGATTATATGTGGAAAATATTTTAGTCATGCTATAAATATGTTATTAATATTTATATATTTATAATTCTACTAAAATTAATATTATTATTTTAAGAGATCACCTTTAGTGTTGACTGAGAACCATAAAAAATAAACTAACAAAGAGACCACCTTAATATTCCACACACAATTATTAAAATAGTTTTGAACACATTATCTTCAAGACATCATACCCTGTAAAATATAATAGAACCATTAAATTAGAGTTTAATCCAATTATAATTGTTATATCTATCTAAATATTAGTTTTGGGATCTATCCTTTATTTCTGTTTCCTACTTTATAATTTCCTCTATGAAAAATTACAAGTTCTCCCATGTTTTTATTAAACCCCCCTACATTAATTTCCTTACCAATGAGGCTTATCATAAAAATTATTTCATTCTTACTGAACTACACCCTATGATAATCACTGGTGTCCAATTGATACACTATCATAACCATCATTTCAGCCTCATATTGAGAGGCATCTATCAACACGACCTTTTCCAAAATATATTCCCTATAGTGAATAATTAGATCCTATAACAAGCCATTTTTTACAAAATAAATATCATTTTGATTGTGTTATATCCTATTAGATGACCTTGTATAAATGGGTTTAGGAAAATTAGATTAATAATTCATCAATTTAGATTTATTTACTTAGGGAAAGATACAACACCCCATATCACGACTTCCATTTTTTACTTCTTTCTCCTCATGCTATAAATTTCTCTATTGTATCTCTACTATGAACCATATCTTAAGAAAAACCCACCACTTTCATACTCTAATTCTGACCCTTAGGATTCATGAAACTCATTGGGATACTCCACCTATATAGAATAAACATTCTCCAGAAACTACCCCTCTATTTCCTTCCCATCAAATCGATTTCCATGATTTATATTGTTTCCACCACATGCCCAACAGTTTTCCTTAAAAATATGATTTTTGAATCTGGGAGGACACTCTTGAGGAGTTTCATAGAAATATCTTACATTAGTTTCATGCTACTATGAGTTCATGTAACTTTTTTAAATGACCTAGAGATCCCATTCATACACATTAAACTGGAATTCCCCTGATATGAAAAAATAATTGTAACAAACACCTTCTTCAGACGATCAAATATGTCCACGATCTTTACCTTGGGATCCATGATTCAAAACTCCATCATGATCATAGTAGTTATGAACTTCTCAAAAGTACCGCTTCATCACTCCTCGGGGTTTATGGATAGTGGCACAACATTCATGGGGTTCAACCCATCCTACACAACAACCTACATAGGTTGGCCATCCCCCTTGGATTTTTGTGCTATTTTCCCAGATATTCCTTTCTAGAATCTACCAGAGACATGAAAAATATGAATAAATACTGAAAATAATTAAACCAATGATTAATAGTATCTAATATACATCCATTTCAACTCACCTTGTATCTTAACAGGGATAAAATCCTTCACAATATTATAAAAATAATCTTTATTATATATCCTCATACGAATTAGGTGGAAAATAGGGCCGATATTCTATTCCAATTAATGATATTATACCACCATATAACCAATTATATGAAGTATCTAAGGTTTTTTAAACAGTATGGGGTGGTCGGGATGTGAGATCTAAATCTCCATATCATGTAAATAATGGTTCAAATTAAAATAGAACAACCAGAAAAGTAGAAAAAGATAAAACCTAAAGAAAAAAGCCGATTATTATCCCAATTGGAGATTAGTTCATCTTCCGACACTAATTTGATCATGAAATTCCTCTGGTTCAAGATCTATAAAATTTCTTGTTCTTGCAACTTCCTCGAAGGAAACATGAATATGTCAGATGCATCTATTAAAGGTATTTTCATGCCTATGTGTTCCAACAGAGTGAGATCCTACATCGTTGAGAAATGTGTGAACCACAGAGAAGAAATTGGAACTTAGGGGACCCCATATTTACATAATTTATCCTTAGGGAAACATTAATTTTTGGAAATATGAGGAGGAGTGATGGTTTAGTAGAAGAGGTAAAAGGCTGAGAATAATGAGAAAAAGTTAACAACATGGGACCCTCCTCCCCCTCCACTATCTGAGAAGGGTTAGGGAGGGTAGTTGGTGGCCCACCATTCCCTAGACCATCTATGGGAGAGGATAACATGAGAGGGATCCTTTGTGATATGAAAAAACATTATAGAGGAAGAAATAGTGTGTTCACATAAGCTAGGATATTAGGTAAGTGTTTATTTTTCTAAATTTCAACTTCATGATTGATACTTCTTATTATGTACAATTAAATACCTAATATGGAAATATTTTATGAAAATTAATCTATTTAACCATAAGAATATCATGGGTTTTGATGATCCATATCATATTATATATTTAAATGTAATTTGAATCGTGATATACTTGAGATGTCTGAGATTTTTTGTTCCCTCAACTCTCTTAATTATATTATAATTATTTTTCATAAAAATCTTATTAAATAATTGGTTTCTTCCACCCAAATATATTATTTAATATTATATTAATTACTGAACTAGGTAAAAAGTTTTTTATTCAAATATTCTACATTTATTAATTTATTCCACAATAGCATATCATTGATGAGAATAATTTTGATCCTCCTTATTAAAGGTTTCGAATCCTAATCCATAATTTATGTTCCCATCAAAATTTTCGATTATATTTTTTTAAAAAAATATTTCTTATCTATTTTGGCCTTTATATTTCCATTATCCACTTTGATAAATGGTATTTTGTTATTTTTTTGCAATGATTAATTTCTAAAAATTATATTTAAAAATTTTAAAATGTTTCACTCAATTCAAAATTGAATGTTTCTCATCTACTTAATATTTCATTCAAATGACCATTATATCTTTTACAAATCCACATTATTGGTGAATTTTATTAAAATATTATTTTTACAATGTTTTTATAACATATTTTTCAAAATATTATGTATTTTTCATTTCAATGTTATTGATATTTCATATAAAATTTATTTTTATTAAAAATGATTTCCCATCTCACATTGAAACCCCCTTGTCCCCTTCATGGAAATATTATAGTAATTTCAAGAAAAAGTATTGTAAAAAATACTTAAAAAATTTAATTTTCAAAATAAACCATAATATATAATACGATTAAAATTTTAGAAATTTTTCTAAAAACACATTCATGAAATCAATAAAATTTATCACTTTATCTATTACGGAATTATTTACATTGATCTTATTTTTCACGAAAACCCCCTCAAAATATTCATATAAAATACAAGTCTATGGTGATTAGATTTTTTTTCATAAACCATTTTTATTCATGGGGATAATTTCAGTGATACTATCTGAAATTGTGGTAAAACCCATTTTTCATTCCATTTGTTATTTATGATATAGGGAATGATTTATTTTAGTAGGCATACATCTGTTTGAATGATTGAGTGGTGAGGTCCAATATAACCTATAAATTCATTGTATATAGTTTATTATATTATTAGGTAATGATATTTTCTTGGGTATAATTTTAGTTTATATATGCTCTCAAGGATATATGTGGGTATAATTGAGGATTAAATTTGCTCATAATGATGTGTTTGGGATTTATTGTTGATTATATATTCTAAAATCGATATCCTTGGGTATCACTATGTATTAGTTACTCTCACTTGGTTGTGTGTAGTTATAATTGGGATTTAGATATTCCCATAGTTATATGCATTTAGAAAATTATTGTTTAACTATGATCACAAAGATGTGCGTGTATAATTTATTTTTAATTGTACTCATATGTGTTTGTATTGGTTTTGTAATCATTAAACCATTCTCATAGGGGTGTGTATGAGTGTAACTATTCTTTTAATTATATTAAAAGGTTGCGTGTGGGTATAATAGTAGTTAGGTTGTCCTGAAAAGGTAATGGGTGGGTATAATTGAATTTTAGATATACTAAAAATTTTGTTCATGAATATAACTATGGTTTATCTATTCTCACAAGTACATGGATGTGTATAATTATATTTATTCTATAATGAAATTTTTGTGCATCATTAATACATTGGTTAAACATTGATCAAAATACTATTCATTAACATAATTATTATTAAATTATGTTAAAGAAAATCTATTTTCTTATATCTAATTTTGTACCAAAATCATTCATATCTTATTCATAAGTTATTCTATCATGGATCATGTAATAAAATAAATTTTCCACCAATTATTAATTTACATCATATATTATGCAAGGTTATATGCTAGGATACATGATTTTTTATATATGTGGTGTTTGGTATAACATTTATATATATCCTAATTATTACCCTATAGTTATCTCACACTCACTTATGTTAATTAAGGTCTTATTATTATCTCTAGTATAGGTGTACCTAGTGGTAATAATCATGAAATTAGAATATTATGAATGATAGAAATATTTATCTAGTGTGTGAGAATGTTCCCTAACAAAAAACATGGTTTTACACTATCAGTGGATATAATTTTGTCAATCACATTAATTTTTCGTTCCCTAGGAATGTATTTATTTAAAAATTATTTTATGGGTTAAGGTTTCAAAATATATGTGAACCGAATTTAATGAAAAGTAAATTGTACAAAAATTATCAGAGGATGAAATAATGGTGGAATTAAAGAATATTGAGTTTTCATATTCACATTATCATTTAATATAATTATATTTAATTTTATCATAATCATTTTATTTTTTTATTTTAGGTAATATCATGAAAAAAAATACAAGAATGATAATTATAATGAAGCTATAAATCCATACCACCAAACAAGTATATATATTTAAATGTTATGAATCAAAATATATTCTAGTTATTATAGCAAACCTGAGGGTTGTAGCCTCACTAATTTATTGAGGATTATATTTTAACAACAATTCATTATTATTAATTTTATCTATTTTCAAAAGTTATTGATATCAATTAGGGATATTCTTATATATATTAATATATATTATAATTTAATTAAACATAAAATAATTAATCATGATCATTTTTTTCTCATTAAATCATTAGAAACATAAATGAAATACTATGAATAAACATGGAAACATATATTATGTAATGGTAATATTGACAAAATAATGGTAAAATCATATATTATTATGGGATTAATACCTCTTTATTTTAATATACCCATTATATTGGGATAAAAAACTACTTATTGATTTTGAAAAATATGTTAAAAATTACTAGTATCCTCGAGATTCATAAATGAATCATGATACTCATTTTGAATTGTGTCACATTTTTTTGATTGTGGTATATAATGGCTGGTGTATGAATTAATAGAATTTATTGATTTATAGATAATTTTATTTTGAATGGATATTAGATTTTTTTGTAATTTAATTTCACAGGTGCACAAATTTTTTTTGGGAAAAAAATTATATTGATTATATAATTATGGTTTATACACAGGTAAATCCTCCAATGGTCCGAAGGCCTTTATTTTTTATTGATTTTGATAATCCACATTTCAAGGGGTGAGGTGGAACTCTTACATGTACCATAGGCGTAAGTATTACATGGCCTGTAGGCTTTAGAGGAATTCATTGTCCATAGGCTTCAAACATTACATACAACCCAGAATAACTACTTGGAACTGCTCCTCCCCAACATCTTCATCGTGAAATCAGCTCTCCACCTTTGCATTGCTATTCGGCTAGGAATTCCCATGCATGCATAGGCTTGTCCCGGTGGCAAGTGCCATACCCTCTCATTCTTTCAATACATTTAGCTCTGCTGTAGTGAAAGCTCCTTGCTCATCCTCCATGTAGATCTTGTTCCTTGTAGGTTGTTTGGTCTCCATCTGCACTAAAGGTGGCCCAAAGGCCTTGAGGTGGCCCTAAGGCCTTACTGACCCGAAGGTCTGGGTGGCCTGAAGGCCTTAGAGGACTCAAGGACCAAATCAGTGTCTTGAAGGCCCAAACGAGGGCATATTCCCGGCTGCTACAGTGCCAAACAGTGCCTGCTACAATTCGCACTATAGTACCTTCTACAGTACTGCACAGTTCCCACTACAGTACCTACTACAGTGCTGCTACAGTGCTACTACATTTTCGGGAATTCTGCCTCCACTTGGATTTGATCCCTGGTCGCTTGGATGCACTTACGAAGTCCTTACCGACCGGGCTAAGGATCATGTGCTACACAGGTATATGATTTAATGAATGTATATTATTGTTTACATAATTATAAGTAACATGATATATTTTATTTCTATATACTATATATCATATTTAAGGATACATGAGAATTAATTAATTATCATGAATCTCTTCACCTACATTCTTAAATTAGTAATAATTTAAAATGTGAGGAATATATTTATTAAGGTGTGTGACAGGGGAGACTCAATATTTCACTATACATTTACCTTAAATAAACTATTGGTTCTATACCATAGTCCACACACAACATCATATTAAAATAAAACCTAAGTATTATTAGGCAAGTAAAACTATCCCACTAGATTACTAGTTATGTGTTAGAGTAATGAAATTTAAAAATTAATAATATATATAAGTTATTCTATATAAATTTGAATCATTATTTATTATTATTAAGACTATCTCTTTTTAATTATTATTATTTTTATTATGGAAAACTACATATATTATTAGTAAATGTGAAGATTAATTAAAAATAATATTAATTTATTAATGATTGATTTATTATTATTTTATAAATAATAATAATAAGAACAAATCATCTTTGAAAATTTACATTCCTATATAAATAATTTCTTTATATATATAATGATTTTGTTTCAATGTTATATAACAATATTACAGTAAGTGAAGTTTTTAAAATAATATTTATTTTTGGATTGGTAATATTTATATATGTTTGAAATAATTTTTTTTTGAGTTTTCTAAAAAGAATATTTATTTGGTCAAAAGGGTGAAATAATATTTTGGAAAATAACATGACTTTTATGAAATTATTAGCATAATGTTTTGTATACGATATTAATGAAATAGATTTTCAATGAATATATGTTTATTTTATAAGTGACAATATAATTGGAAAGAACTGGTAAAATTGACACACTCACATATGAAATTTTCAAACATAAGTAATATTTTTCAAATTTTTTTTATAAAATTATTAATGTAGTTAAATATATCCAAGAAATTAAATGAACACAATGTTCAATTTTATTCATGAAATTCTATAGAGAGATTTAATTGTTGCGAAATATATTTATTTTAATATGACTCTTTAAACATTGTCATTGAATTGTGTGCATGTATTGAAGTAACATCCTTATGATATATATATATATATATATATATATATATAATTCCGACACAAAAAAATTTATTGATTAATTCTAAGTAAGTTAGCACTAAATTTCAATTTATGTCATTTCACTCTTATAAAATAAATTTTATTCCGAAATAATTTGTTTCTTTTTATGAGAAAATTATATAATTTATTTTTTTAACTATTAAGAACAATATCTAATAAAAGGGAAAACATTTTTAAATAACAATCTAATAAATATATCATATGTGTATCTTGTGACTGCTAAAAAAATATTAGTTTTTCTGTGAAAAGTTAAAAAGATATAAAATGTAATAAAAAACATTTTTTTATTTTTTATTTGCAAAGAACCATTTTTTTATTAAGTAACATCCAAATAAATTTATTTATTTTTGAATAAAATAAATAAAATTATTTCCATTTTAATATATAATATACTTAACTTTTGAACTAAAAAAATTATTACATATTTTTTTCCAGGAATGTAGTTTTTATTCCATTATGTTTAGTTATTTTAAAATTAATTCATTCCACATATAAAAATATAATTTGATGAAATTTATTCCATAATTGTAATTATAAATTACACATTTGGTAAAAAGTTCATCTTTAATTTTTTTCTTAATAAATTGTATCCATGGTAATATTTATTTCAGTAATAAATGGACATTTCAGTTATATTATTATAAAACTAATGAGAAAAGGAATTTAAATCTTGATAACACATTATTTTTGTATTTATATTGATAGATTACTAGAAACCACAAATTTATTTTCAATATATATCATTTAATAAATATTTTATTAATAATGAATTTTATATTATTTATGTAATGAAAAATCAAAAAATTCCCCCTTTATGGAATTAAAATCTATAATATTTCTGACATGGATAAAAATATGCAATGAATGTTTACCCAATATATACATACTTCATTTTCTTGTAGTTTAAAAATCGATATAATCATCAAGATATCAATAAAATTAAAACAATCATAATGTATTGTGGTGTTCACATATTTTATTATATAAATGAAACATTTTATTGATGTGTTAAAATATTGAACTCAAATGACAATACAATTCTGATTTCATTAAATTCAATTTGTGTGAAGAGTCTAATAAATTAATATATTGGTATCATATTATATATAATATTTTATTAAATTATTAATAATTCATAATATACCTATATTAGTCCTATTAAAAGTGATATAGTTAAAATATCAGCCATTTTTCGACATATTTGTAACATTTAATTTCATTGAATCTTTATAATCAGTCCAAGAGTTAAAACCATTTACATCATTGTAATAATAAAAAGGGTGAATAGGGTGTTATAATAAATATATAATGTAAAAAAATCTGATTTAATTTTATTGTATTACATGATTTAGACTTATCTCTATCCTAAATTATAAATATATCTACTTGGATCCAATTTATATGGATATTTAAATTATATGAATTGGATACATTAATTATTTATAAGGATTAACCTCCCTTAACATATTAAGGGGAACCTTCTCTTCTCTCATCATCAAAATTAATGATCTATTTAGATCAACTATGATCATCCCGAATAACACACCAATATTCCACCAAACAACAAAATTTTTTAGTCTAACAAAATACCCCAACATATATGTATTATGTTTTAATCCAATATTGGTCTTATAATTAGAAGATAATCATCTTAACCAAGAATTATTAATTTAATAATTCATCTACTAGTGTGAAATTTTCTTGAACTATGATGATATCATAACAAAAAGATGTAATAAATAAATAAATATCATTTTTAAAAATGTTAAAACCACTTTTCAATACACTCTAATTTCTATGTGGAATGAAAACATCGTTCGGGTGTACATGGGGATTACCACCACCATAGAGCGACGTGCTCAATTTACCTTCACTTCTCTAATTGTTGTATATATTGATAGATTTAACATGTATATATATATATATTACATTTATTGTGTAAATATAATTATAGAAAGGTAATATATCAAAAATTACATTTTACATCCATCCATTAGAAAATGACAACATAACTCATGTATATGTGGGGATTACAACCTCCCCAATGAGGTGTAATTATTATATTATATATTCAATTAATGGATGGTTATTAATTGTATTATATTTAGTGAAATTATATTTATTTTAGGACTACTATTTTTTAGATGTTGGAATAATTTGTACTTTTACCGTGGTCATCTAACCAAAGTCATTTTTCAATTATGATGTAAACATCCAAAAATCATTCGACATGAGCTTAATTGATGATGTAATTAAATATGTAACTGTGGTAACTGAGTGAAGAATTATATTTATAATGGAATAAATTTGGATTATTTTAAAAAATTAAGAAAATAATTAATATATTTTTATAATATGATGATTAAGTTATGTACATCGAAATTTTTTACATTACCAAATTGATGACATAATTTAATTTGCATTCATTATTTCATAATACTTCATCATTAAATTACTTATGAGATGAGTATATATCAATTTTTTAGTGAATAATTTTATATTACATGTTGCAAATTTCTATATTTGTTTACCAATGTCCACATAATCTCTTTATTGATTAATTTGCAAACCAATAGTTATGATTATTGCGAGGGTTTTATTTGTCTCATTCTCATTTTTTTGACACATGATTCATGCCATGACACATGATTTATTTGTAACATGTAATTAATTAAAAAAAAAATTAAATATTAATTCATGAATTTTATGAGATTTATAGGTCCCTATTTAATTATTCCATATTATGTCTTGGGGATCGAATGTTACAAGAGCGGTAAAAATTTAATATTAAAATCACATTTCGGTTCAATATTTCATATGGAAAATTTCTATTATGTATTTTTTTAATATAATCCGATAAAACAAATTAATATTATTTTGATATGGTTATTTCTTTAATCATAAAGTAATATCCCCATTTTTATTAATTTTCTAAAAAAAATTGACAATATTTTTAAAATAAAATTCGATCTTATACCCTCTTTAGTACATTATATTTTTCATTTATGTCTATAATATTAATATTTATATTATGAATGATTATTCATATAAATGAACTTATTTATAAATTAAAATTTCAATATAATAATATTTATTTATTATATTCTAAAAATATAACATTATAAATTTCTTCCAAATATGTAATTGGAGAGTTCCTATAGATGTGTAAAAAGAATGTTTTCATGTAATTTATATATACAGAATTTATTTTCCCACCGACATGAACACGTTTTTGTTTGAATCATACATTACATGTTTCCACAGTTAATTTCATATAAAATAATATTGTCAATAAATTTTATTTCAATTATTTTTAATGTTATTTGGGGAAATATTTACTTTCCCTTATTTCCAATGAAAATTTTATACTGCTTTTTAAGGTGATTTGATATATTGTAATGATCATTATTTATTTCCATGGTTAATTGGAAGTATTATATATTATACTATCCAAAATATTTTACTATATTTATTCTGATAATTATATTAATATTTTTCCCTGAAATACATTACATTTCTATATTTATATAAATTCATAATGGAAATCAATGTTTTTTTAAATGTTGATAATAAAAATTAATGCTACCATTTTAATATTTATATAATGTCAATAGGATTTATTTATAAATATTGGTGACCATTATATATCTTATGATTAAAACTATTCTTAATTTATAATATATGATAGTTGATCTAGACAACGCTCTAAAATTCACTTGTATGTGTTTTATATATTTAAAGGAAAGAATGAGGGAGTGTACTGGAATGGTTTCCTCTATGGATTTATCTAGTATCTACTGATTTAAGTCATATGCGATCATTGATGGTAATGATAATGTTCTATGATATGAAAAATATGTATCTGTGAATATATTCTGTTTCATGTGATCATTTGGTCAACTATGAAATAACATGTAAATATGATTATAAATTCATATTTATATTCCCTTTATCAAAGATTTATCCCACATCAAATGTTTAATAATATTGGTTTTGATCAATGGGACTTATCATGTTGTTTAAAAATATTTCTAGTCCCTTATTCTTATCTTATATTTAGTGATGATAAAAAATTTATAATGCAAACTTTCCCCTTTTTTAGAATTTGAGAGAATTGTTCATATCTTTCACATTCACTAATTTATATATAATGATTCAATGTGTGATTTATCTAACGTGGTTATATGTGGGTGGTGATAATGTCTTAATGTGGAATAATAAAATATCAGTTCATTAGTAAAAATAGTCACTGGAATTCAAGGGTTCTTTTATGAAAGAACATTTATTGATTCTATAAAACAATAAACCTAAAGCTTCCTTGGGTATATAAGATATACAATATTTATATTTTATGTTTTTATTTTGGATGAATAAATTTTATGTCCCTGAACCAAATTTCACTAAACTATTGCTCAGATCCGAGTCGCCACATGACTTCATGTGTGCCTCCTCGTACGCCAGATGTTTTCGACTTCTAGTGAGGGTCTAATAAGACACATGGAGATACAAAACTATTTTTACAAAATTAATCCATAGTAGATTTCAAATGAAATTAAGGAAATAATAATCCAAAAAACCCAAAAATATAATGTCCAACTAGATCACAAATATGGTACTAAACCCAACCAAATAATAAACAATCCACGTAATGCTAGCAGTTCAGAATAGTGATGGAATATCCAAAATAAATACCGACATCCAAAATCTAATTTTTTTTCTTGAATCTTTGTTATGATCATTATCCACGAATATTACTAGCCCATCTCAACCCCATGCATTGGTCCTTTTCCCTTTTCCAGACCCGCATCTAGGAAATATTATTAGGTACCCATCAATGTCTAGAGCATCGTGTGACTACAAAACAAGAGGCCACCACTAATGGTACCTATAAAATATATAGTCTAAATAGATAGTATATGATAGATTTAATAAATAATAATGAAAAATCCCCAATTAGGGTTCCATTAAATAACAGTGTTAACTCTACCCATTTAAAAAATTAGTTTCATATTTATCAGTTTTTTCATCTCTGTCACATAATTCATTTCCATTACATATTCCATTGATTATAAATTTATATTACTTACAGAACGACATAAGAAAATATAGTACTAAGCATAAGATTATGAATTAATTTCCATATCACTCTAGGGATAAACATCATAAAAAATTACATCACACTTACCTAAGAGCCTCATTATAGGTTGTTTCTAAAATGCATCTCATATAGGTATATTTCCCAGGTACCCATTTATAATCCATGAATTATTTTTTGGGGTTTAGAGCCTCATTCAAACCCGACTTGTGGGAATAGAACCCCAAGTCAAATACCACACAATAACCAATCCATGGGAATATGATTACTTATCAATTTTCCACACATATACAATATCACAATCATTACTCAATAAATACACATAACATAGCCATTTCATATTCCATTTAACACATAAATCATTTGTATGATTTAACTTATTTAGATATTTACCATTTACATTTCATTTCCCATATAATCTATTTCTCATTTCCATGCCTTAACCCACTTTGCATAACCGACACTTTCCCTATGTTTACCCATTTCATATATTCCAAAAATATCCATAGAGTAACCCAATTTTTAAATTTAAAAATTCCAATAAATTATCCCATATAACATATTCCTCATTACCCATGAATTAATCTATGTAAAAATTAACCATATTACATTCCTTAATTCACTTAAGCAATTCCCTATTAATTTAATAATGCATTTCACTCATTCACACCTTCATATTCACATTATTCCAAATGATCTCTTATGTCATTAAAAATATCTAGAAACAACCACTATTAGTTCCATTTATAATTTAACTAACATGTTAACAATTTTATCTTGGGATCTATTCCAACATAAGTTAATTTCTTGCTTCACACTAGCATTCTCTATGTTCGGGAATATTGGAACACCCCATTAGTGGCCCTAAATCAATCATATCATCCATAACGTTGCGAAGGAGATCTTGAGGGGTTAATTTATCCATTTCATAAACCATTATATTAAACATTATCAAAGTAACCAAACACAAAACGCGAGAAAAAGAATAACATAACCACAAATTAAAAAATCTAAAGAAAACCCAAAGGATATAACACATTGGCCACCTACATTAAATCTAAAGGTGTACATACCCTTAAACAAAGGCTTAAATATGGATTTAATAACCATCTAACGAATAGATATATCATTACATATAAAAGAGGTTTTTAGGGTTTCATAAGAATATGAACAAATATAAATGGCTTAATAAAGAAAAACGAATCAAGAGGAAGATTATAATAACCTGAAGATTCGATCTACAAAAAACTATCCTCCAAACTCAATAGAATCGATAGGTAATGATCTATTTGAATCTTCAAAGAGATTGGTTTGTCAGTAGGGATAATAGGATTATAAATGGTTAATAAATCAGGTGAGGAACATAAAATCAAAAGGGTGTAGTTTTTTAATTTTTTCAATTTTTAATGGGGAATAAGGGTTGGTTTCACTATTTGAAAAACCTTCCACAAACCATCCACTAGCCACTGTTCAAGAGGGGTTGAGATCACATGCTTTCATGGTGATCTTAGGATGGTTTTTATAACTGGGAACCAATCATGCAGAATTCTTCTATCAAAACCTACACTGTTCGTTTATCCACCTTGTACATTTTTTCTTCAAAGTACACCCCTGTATTAGATGTCATGTTTATGACACATTGTCATCTATAATATTGTAACAATCTAAGAAACATGCACTGGATGACCAATTTTTTTTTCTGTCTTGTTTTGAACCCATAAAACACTAATAACCTCCTTATATATCCAGTAACCATTTCATTAACCACATATAAAAGATTTAGTAAAAAAATTTAAATAAGTGAATACCTTCATGAAGGCTATGATATTACAACCTCGTTTTCTTATAATGAATCATCCTAAAGACTCTCTTCCAAACCATCACTATGAATCCAATTCAATGTGATTGGCCCACTGATCCAACATATCTAACTCGCTCTTACATTTTTATTACCTATCATTACCATGATTCCAAAAAACTTGAACCAAATTAATTATATTTCCCCACATTCCTTTTTTACCTACTATACAAAATCAGAACTAGATTCTCCCCAATGGTCATATCAACATGAATCTCCACATTCAAAATATAAATCACGTGGGTTGGGTTAGTTTGATTCTTTCAAAGTTGAGACACAAGAAAAATATCATGAATACCACTATACCACATTGGATGCGATAATTTGTGTGCTCCTGGTCAGATCATCTCCATGCTATCAATTGGCCCCACACACCTAGGTACTTAATTCCCTTATTTCTAAATTTTATGGTTACCCATCCTTCGAAAACCCCTATAAAACACATGATAACCCATTAAAATATTAAGTGTTCTATTATGCTAACCCAAATACGACTTGTACATAATATGATCGATTTCTATATGATTTGGAATCAACGTAATCTGTTATGATGTATCCTTTATGATACTCAGGCTGAAAAATTCTAATTCTCCTGCTTCCATCTAACATAATGTAGAAATATGCGGTCTAAAAAAGAGAGACTCATTTTGTTCCATATAATTAATTTCCCCATAGCTATTTTTGGGAGAAATAGAATAATAGATAAGTGATTTTACCAAGATCCACCAAATTCTAAGACACCTGCCCTGATCATGGCCTTGAGCGCATAAATGATACGATCTTACTACCTTTCTGTATGTGGGTAAAAACTAATACTAAAAAACACGTGAGTCCTAAGAGACATCAATAATCCCATCCAAAATCCCAATAAAAAATGTGAATCATGATATGAAACTATGGTTTGTGTAACCCCATGGAACTGCACAACCAATCTAATGTAAACTCACTTATCTAATATAATGTGATTTTTTACCTAATTGGTAAGAAATGATCCACCTTTGTTAACTAACCCACAATTCCCAAGATGAAATCATTCATCCCTGGAATCCTGATAAGACATCCATTAAATCCATGATCAAATCATCCCATTTACTTTCCAAAATAAGAAATGAGAAAACCACTCAGTCTCCAATGCTTAGAATTTACATGCTGACAGTTAAGGCATCATGCCACGAATCATACTACCTCACTCTTCATCCCTAGACACCAATACTACCTTAAAAGATAGTGATACATTTTTATTAATCTATGATTTAATTCCCATTTCAATACATGGAATCAATGTATCACCTATTCTCAAATACACTTTGGCACAACAACATGACAATGAACATAAATGATCCCATAATCTCTAACCATCTAAACTAATGGTGACTCCCACCATTAAGATTTTCCTTCAAATCCAAAAACTAGGAACCCTCACATTGTTTCTCCATGATCCAGAATCAAATTTCATACTAAACTGCCAATGGGGATAGGGTCATCTACCATTTATTATTGTGCACTTCCAAATGAATCTTGGCTATGAATTACATCAACTTGAACTCTAAACATGATCCCTAAATGAAATGATTCTAAGTCTTCCAACTCAAGTAGTATGAAAAATTATTCCCCTGACCCAGAATGTAATCCAAATCAAGGTAAATGGATTACATAAAGTAAACCCATCATCACTAAATAATAATTAAATAACATAGAGATAATATGTACATCATGATTTTATGATTGATCTACACCATAATCTATTCCCCCAATAAGTAATGTTGTAAACATTTTAAGTCATGAACCATTATGACCAGCTCAAGATCATGCGTAGGGTAATTTATATTGTGAGGTCTCAACTGTCGTGAACCATACACCACAACATGATCATCATGCATCAAAACTGCTCAAAGATCATAACCAGACCCCTCACAAAACAAGTTACATTTCTTAGCTAGCACTGGTTTGATCATAATCAATCAGTTTTTCATCCATCTTCAATTCATCGATGCAAACTCACAATCCCCAAACCATTCATCCATGTTACCCATCGTGGTCTATCCTAAATGGATTTTTCAAAATGATAAAATTATTTAATAATCCTTGGGTAATAATAGGCCAAACACAAAAAAATTGAGCACCAGAAATATTATTGGGATTCTACCAAGACATTACTACATGCACCATATCCGTATCGACATATACACTATACTATGAGGTGTTGTTCCCTATAAAATTTACCATATCAATGCAGAAATGAACCATGTATATCACGATGCATAACCAATGTTTTCTTTGTGTAGTTGGGAAAATTTAAAGATTTCTAGAATTATCATCATGAGATTTAATTTAAAGAAATATGTCATCAACAAAGGAAATGAATAATTGGTTTAGATATGGGTGAATGATTTGATTCATTAAATCCATGAACACTACCGGTGCATTGGTAAACCTGAATGACATCATAAAAAATTCATAAAACTATTACAAGCATCAGATAGTAGTCTGTTATATATCAGACTGTATCACCCTTATATAATGATACACTGATCCCAAATCAATTTATGAAAACACCAAAGTACCTTCAACCTGGTAAAACAAATCATCAATTTGAGGAAAATGGAATCATTTCTTAACTGTCATCTGATTTAGATTCTTATGATCGATTTAAAACCCTAATGACCCATCATATTTCATGTAATATAGAATTGGGGACCCCCAAGGGAGAATACTAGGATGGATAAACCCTTTATTATACAACTCCAACATCTGATTATTAATATCATGGATTTCAGCCTGTTCTATTCTGTAAGGAGGAATGGATATTAGTTTATCTCCTTGTCGAAACTCTATCATGAAATAAACATACCTTTTCTGTTGCTGCCACAATAAATTATCATAAAACACATTGTATAACTCTTCCACCATAGGAGGAAATAAAATATTCTCCAATTCCCAATCCTCAAGCATTATAAAATCTAGTTAGTCTATGAGATCACCCAAATTCTGACAAACTACCCTACAAGACCTTCCCTAGAATCCCATTCACCATGATAGATATACATTTCTCCCTAAAGAGAAGTGAATGATACAATATAATGGTATTAGTTAATATGGTCTTGGTATAACAATATTTAGTCTATATAGAAAGTAAGATCAAATCTCTACATATCCAACATAAGAACTTCCCATATAATATGGTATGCACTATCCCCAAGTGCACATCCCTTACACTCCCATAATTTTTTTCCCTACAAACATAATATCTTATCTATCAATATATTTTCATATGTAAGTTCCACTATTATAAAAAACATAAACACAACCTAAATTGAAGGAAAATAATACGAGGAACAAGTGTTGAATAAAGAAATAGAGAGTGTGGAAGCTACAAGGATCATACCTTGTAAAGTATATGGCCCAGTCTCACCCACATAAGGAGTATATTGAACTTTGTGAAGCTGATAATACAATTTCCCCTACGAACTGGTATAAATACCTAGTTATATACTCCAGTGGAGGTATTGACGCTCTCACAGAAGAGTACATTGTCCTCAACCTTCCCTAGTATTTCAACTCAATTTTTAACTTCCATCCTGATAAGGGGTAACTGATCCCCTATATTCCCTTGGAATGGGTCTCAATCATCCACATATTCCCACCTTTTAAGTGTTCTTATAAATCCTCTGCCCATTCCCTAGGCTTCTACATTCATAAATCAGAACTAGTGATCAAGGGAACTGGCCACACATTGTCCCAAACATGCCCTGATGATAGTAAAATACCTAGTGACCACTCTGAGAGTTTTTTCCTCACTTTAGACCAATATTCTCTCTACCACTTTTATGAATATTTATAAAATGATGCTTCCATATCATTGATGTCACTACACTGGTCCTTGAAATTGGAATCATGAACCCATATATTTAATACTTCTTTAACATATCGTATGAAATAAGGGGCCAAATCACTATTTCCACAAACATCTTTAAACCAAAATATATTTACCTAAGACATAACCTAATGTCTGTGGAAGTCTTGGAAATGTATAGTGTTCATGGTCTTATCTCCTAACACCAATATAATAATGTTTTAAAAATTCATAAAAGGTACTACATAATAGATCACCAACATCAATCTTTGGTTCATCCTTATAAACTCTTCAAACCACTCCATCCTTAGGTTCTCTAGATTAAAATGTTCCCGAAAAAATATCAAGATGTACTCCCACAAAATAAAATTTTCCTTCTAGCCTGAACGAAGATATCCCACTAGCATTTCACTAGTTCCCACAATTTATATGCTAGAAAATGGAACTCTACACTTGAAGAGTCTATATCTGATCCAAAATCATCTAAATGGACTCTATCCAGAATTCTAGAAACTTGGTTCCACCCTCTCCAAAAAAAGTTGGAGGGTGATGCAACTAAAACTATCTGGAAGATCAAACATACTCGTCACTTCCTACCTTGGGTCGTAATCCATAATCTAAATAAAATTTGGTAAATTATCACATATCTTCACGTATCCTTTATTACTCTAAAATACCAAATTTTTCTACACCACATATAGAGGTGTATGTTCAGTGATGTCCCTGTTTCACCCAACTAATAGGAATCAGTTTTGTAGACATATTCATACATTCCTAGGAACATGTATTAGAAAAAATAATAAATATCACATGTCATGGAAAAATGAAAAATAGTTAATGAAAACCCTAATCAAATACCAATAACTAAAATCACCATAACTAGTCATGAATCCAATATAGGATAATCATACACTCACATCCCTAACCAAACTCCACCCCCTGGCATATGTAATTTTCAATTGTCCTGAAATGAAACACTGAAACATAATCAGGTATGCAATAGAGTCCCGAACATGGTTTGAGTACAATTCAGTTAGCCTATACCAATGATGTCTACAAAATATTTAATCTAAATATATGGTGAATTAATGATATAAATAAATAACAAAGAAAATAAAAGTCAACTTGACTGGGATTAGAGAACAATGTTTACATTGACCTGACCCATGGTAGTAGAACCTCATATCCAATACCCCACAACAACCAATACAAGTAATGATTTTTATTTATCCATTTACCAAACAAATACCATATCAAAAACATTTCAAAATCAATACACATAACATAAGTATTTCAAATTATATTTAACACATATATCACCCATATATATTAACCAATTAAATAATTTTACATCGACTTATCATATCTCATTTAACCCATTTCCCATTTCTATAACATAACCCATTTATCATATGCGACACTTTTTATATGTTTACCAATTTCACATATTCCACATTCTCCATAAAATGAAAATGATTAAAAATTTAGAAATTCCCATACCATAAACCATTTTTCATATTCACCACTACCCATGTATTAATACATTTACCCATTAACCATTTGATATTACTTAATTCACTTATGAATTTCCCATCAAATTTCATAATCCATTTGACTCATTCAGACTAATTGATTTGACTCCCTATTAACATTTTTTCAAAAGATCTGTTATTTCTTTAATAAAAACTAGAAACAACCAATATTGGATCCATTTATAATTTAATCAACAAGTAAACACATTATCTTGGTCTCTATTTCAATATACAATAATTTCAAGCCAAACAATATCATTCTCTGTGTTCAGGAATGTGGGTGGACCCCATGGGTTGCCAAAAATCCCTAAAATAAACCTCAATAGATCCCATAGGGATCATGTAGTGTTAATTTATCCATTTAACCAACAATTATACCAAAACACATAAAATTAATGAAATGTACAACAAGAATAAATAACTCACCATACTTGAAAAAATCAATAACAAAACCACGAGTATTACTTGTTGACCACCTATGCAAAATATAAAGTCAAAAGCGCCCATATACTTATACATAGATCTGAATTTAATCAAATATAGAAACCACAACCTATAATTTACCAGAAATAGATATGTTTTGGGATTTAGAAAAGATGGAAAAATATACATGACCAAATCCGAAATGTAGAAGTGAGAGGAACATTAGAATAACCTTGAACTTTAATTTTCACCCTATGACGCACCAAATAGAGATGGATCGAGGGAGAATGATCCCATAAAATCTTGTGAGCATTGTATTCATCACTTGAGTTTGTTGATGGATAAATAGGGATTAAATTGGGTATGGTACTTAAAACCCTAGTGGGGCAGTTTTGTCATTTTTCCACATTTTAACGGTGTTCTAAATTTTGGGCTCACGGTTTTCCGAAAAATGCACAAACCATGAACAAGTAACTGTCTAATAGGGTTTGAGGTCTCATGATTTTCTGGGTAGGACGGTACACTTTTTCAAAAGCATGTTCAAAACATGTAAAATTCATCTTTCTAAGCCCCCAAGGACTTCCTCTCGCCCTTGTATTTTTTTTATTGACATTGAACCCCTCTTATTTACGAGCATGGTTTTGGAACACAATTATCTCTTACCATGCATTGACAATGCAACCTGCATAGGATGGGAAAAGTTCCCATTAATTCATGTCATAAACCCTATGAACACCATCGAACATCCTCATAAATCTGTTAAAAATTTCATTAACCAAAAATAATAAATTTAATATATATATATATATATATATATATATATATATTAAAAAAAATTCCTACATTTATGAACCCTAGGATCATAAAATAAAATTGTATCATGATTGGTAGTATCAAACAAAAAAAATTAAACATCATGTTTTATCACTTGATTGTAGTGTACATATTTTGGGAAGATATAGTTGGTATAAGACAAAATTTTAGATTACTTTATTTATTATGATGTTTTCATGTGAGGTTTACTTATGAGTTTTGGATTTCATAATGGGTTCGTAAATTTAAGGTTCACCATATGATCAAATGTATAGAAAAATATTATATGGTTAACATTTTTGGTATTATAAAATCCTTAATGAAATTTTGGGAGTTATTATATTTGGATGAGTTATATGATAATTTTTGTCTTGATATAATGGAATATTTCAGAGGAATGCAATTCCATTTTTAAAAATATAAAATACGAGGTTTGGGAATACCTTTGTGGTTAAAATATTCTTTAATATTGAAATCATTGAGTTTAATATTGATATTCTGGTTTTATTCATGGAATGATATACTCTGAACCATTGTTGTTATTAAATAATATTTATAGTGAAATGTTTTATTTCTCCATTTGAAGGTTTATTTAATGTTGATATTATCATTCCTTATTATATTGATTTTGATTTTATTAAATATATAGTGATTAAAAATTTATCATAATATAGATCTTATAATCTATATAAATTAGATACTTAGGCCTAAAAAATTATTATCATTGATACCCATGTATTGGAATATTGGAATACACAGTTGTTGAAACTTATTAAAATATACAATCAAAGGATGAAGTTATTTTTATTGAATTTATAAGAATCATGTGAGTAATTTATTAAAAGTATTTAGTAATGATAATGAAGAAATCATTTTAATATTAAATGTTCATTCATTTTTATATAAATTTCAAAAAGATTTATGATCGTATTTTTTGATATTAACTCGTCATTTTGTCATCATTAACATATGAATATTCTGTTTTCTATCACTCCCAAAAAATAATTTGTTCATTATATTTCCTCTCTATGAATATATTTTCACTTACCTCTAGTTCTATTTTCTTTTGTGACCTAATTATGTGTTACTCGAAATGGCCTTTATAATTGAATCCCTAGTTTCAAAAAAAGAATATTTTATTAAACATTTTTATGATGTGGGCTTTCAATAATGGGATATTCAAATATTTAACCATTGAATAAACAGTATTGAAATTAAATTTTGAGTGTTCCACTTATTCAATAATGGTGGTAGTAGAATTTTATACCAATTGATGTTATAAAAATGAATTCTTTGATATTGTAAAAGATACATAATGCTGAGCATCAATGAATGTGAAATATTACTATTTAAATGTGATGGTAAAAACCTTACCAAAGAATTTGTAGGTGCTATTCTGATTAAATACATTATGAAATATATATTTAGATGTTTAACATAATAAAATATATTTATTAATTCTTATGAAATATGTACCCCTTTTCTAGTAACGTTATTTTATGCTTCAAAAATAACTTTCCTTCATAATGATTCTATTTAATTATTATGAATGAATAATTTAATAATTATTAGAGACATTTAGAAATTTTAATTTATAAATATTATATCCCTTTTTGATGATTACATAATATTTATCATATGTTGAAATTTTTGGATTTTAATGAAATATTATAGTGTAAACGAATAGTTTAAAAATACATATTTTATAGAAAATCATTATTACCATTAAATAATTTATAAAGTAAAACTATTTTTGTATTATAAAATAATAATATCTTAGTTCAAATTAAAATATTCCAATTAATTCACATTTATTCTATATTATTCATAATTTAGGTATAAAAACATGTTCTAGTTAATAAAACTTATTTCAAGAAAATTTATTTTCATTTTGTCTTATAAGTTTATATTAAAATTATATTTCCCACATGTAGTAGTTTAATATGATAAAATTTATTCCGCATTTCTAATAGTCCCTTCAAAATTTCTCAATGAGGTTAACATTATTTTATTGTACCAATGAATTATAACCACCATAATGTCAATCAATATAGGGGTTGGTAAATAAGGTTAACTAGACTTAAAAGTGAGTTAATTTTTTTAAAAAATTTTAAAAATGTAGATGAGTTAAATTTAACCACCATTTTGGCATATTCCAAAATATGTAATTTCCATTTCCATTATATTTGATAATGATTATTATGTGATTTTTTGTAATGTAATATTTTAATACTATTCTTTCTTTCCATTTAATATTTAGAATATTTTGTGGTGGAGATAAATTTATTATTAATGGTTCTAAATGTTTATTTTTATTTTGATTTATTTTTTCAAATTATTTTAAATTAATTATAATTTTTAATGATGAATTAAATACATTAAATTCATTCTCAATGTAAAAAAATTTATTTCGATACTAATATAATAATATATTATATGATTGTAAAAAATTAATATTCATACAACGTGGAATAATTATTATGTTAGAATAATTTCATAGATAAATATAACATATTATTAATGTGATACATTTTATATTCATAATCCATTAATATATTGATGTATTTAACGATGGAGAAAGAGAATAATCCCAAAAATAACATAAATGGTATCATATGTTAACTAACATTGTATTAAATGATTTATATTTCTTAAAAATAATATATTTAGTCTAATAAAAAGGATAAGATCAAAAAATATAACAATTTTCAACTTATGTGTGATGTTTTCATTTATTTCAAATTTCTACAACACAAATGAGTAAAAATCATTGATATTATAGTAATCATAAAAATGGATAACAATGTTTAAAAATAAAACATAGTATTTAAAAAAACCTAAACTATTATAAATTATATTGGAATATAGGATATAAAGATATACACATCATACATTCAAAATATATTAGTTTTTATCCACATTACCAATAAAAGATAATTGATATTTATTGAATAGTTATGTATCTCCAAGAGTATCACTCACCACAATTATAATTTGAAACCAAATGTCATCTCTTCTGAGCACCTCAATATAAATGTAGAATAAAAAATATAAAAAAAAATTCCTAAAAAAATTACTACTCACTTCATACATGTCCAGTTATCCCCAAAAGGCCATAATATATTTCTAATGCTTTATGCGTAATGTGGGATTTTAAATACAAGGTAATCATAATAACTGAGAATTTTAATTTTACTTTTATTACCTCAAAAACAAAATAATCTATTGTGATAAAATTGGGTAATTTAATTCAATATGCAATAATGTTTCTATGACTATGAAAACATTCTTGTTCATATGTTTTCCATCAGATATGGATAAAATACATCATTCATGTGTGCATGTGGACTACCAGTTCTATGATGTGATGTGATTAATTTGACATCACTTGCTCTCATTTATGCTTTTAATGACATATTTTAGGTTTATAAAGGGATTTAATGAAATAAATATCACTTTATTTCATAATATATCATCTATTTCCTTACCTATCAGTATTTTAAAAAATTATACCATGGCCTATGTTGACATTTGTATTACCACCTCTATAGAGGGATATGATTCATTTTTCATGTATTAATTTTATGTATGTCTATTATATTGTATTCAATTTTTAAAAAATATAATTAATTTATTTTTAATATCATTTAGATGATAGAAAAAAATACCCGTATACAACATCTAACCTAAAAAATTATTTTTACAATTATGAACTAAATATCTTAAAAACAACCAACACGGGGTTAATTGTTGAGGAATAAAATATATCATTGTAAAAAATCAAATGAATTTTATAAATTGTGATTAAATAAAAAAATAAATGGTTATTAAAAAACTATAAATATCAATGTATAATTTTTATTTATAAGGTAAAGGATTTACATAGAATTTTTAGACTTGTGGTAATGGGTTTCTAAACTAAATTTTCGTTCTTTGGGTTACAAAACATTATTTTAAATATGTTATGGAATTATTATGGGTGAATTTGATATTCAATTAATTTCTATATTTCATCTATTTTAAAGTGGATATATATATATATATGTTTTCAAAATATTTTACCAGATTAATTTCAACATCAAAATTTATTATCCTTCAAAGGGTTATCATTTTCTCAATAGCCTTTTGAGATAAACATTTATCGTCATGCTTAATGATTAATTTTTATGGTGTACACAAATCACGATGAATTAATATTTAAATCCAAATTATTTAAATTAAATTTATTTAAAGAGACATATTGCATTATTTATTTCAATTTCATTGGATTCTATATTTACTAATGTGGTAAAATATTTATGTTAAAATATTTTTACATTTTGGGATTCTCTATTTTAAATTACCACTAATGAAAATATCAAACATATAATCATTTAAAACCATTGAAAATTTTTATTCTCTATTTATTCATTAAATCTTATAAAATGTGTACATTCATCTCTATTTTTTTTACTGATAATGATTGAGAAAATGTTTTTATATAAATTCTAAAAAAATTTCTTTTCTAGTGCATGAATATTTTTATCCTTGTCCACACTCCTAAAAATTTATTTTTTAATATTAAACAAATTAATTTTTATATTTTAAAAAGTAAAATTTTAATATATAATAATTTATTTACAATTGATTACAAATTATTCTTTCAAAATGTTTATAAAAAAAATACATTTTTAAAATTTTTTATGTTTCAAAATAAAGTTTTCTATGATATAAGGAATGACCAAAATTTCCCACTTTCATTACCATTAAATTAATTGAACATTAATTTAAAAGATTCTAGATTAATTTTTTCAAAATAATATCTTAATTTTTTTTAATTATATTTGTTTTTTAATTTTATAGAATAAATAATGTCATTTAGAATATTTCAAAATAATTTTTACATAACATTATTTTGGTATTATATTTATCTATTACAATATCATTTATTGATTCAAATACATTAAAGGGAATAATTCCTAATGTAAACATTCATATCCAATATTTATATGACATATCATGATTATTTTAAAGTGAATATCATGAAACCCATTTCTTTTACATTCATAGATCAGGCTATAAAGTAATGTAATTTTTATTTAGTTTTTATTATTTAAATGAAATAATTTGGGTTTTGTATTTATTTATGGTATAAGAATAATATTTATAATGATAGGTTATCCATATATATCTCTTAATGGAGTGTGAACCGAATATAGATTATATGACATGTGGTCTTGGTATAATTATCTAATCCATAATCTTACATGAATGAAAATTAATGAAGGAGGAAGTTTGTTATTGAGGATTCACCAAATGATTTAACTAGGATCTAGTTATTTCTATCATGAGTGAACATGGGTGGTGTAAATAATTTCACATGATTTCAATATGTTTTTTTAAATTATTACAATGAGTTATAATGAGTCCTTTGGTGAATTATGACATCACAAGGATCATGATTATATATTCATATGTATATTTCATTTTTAAATGACTTATGACATGTCATATATTTAATGAACCTAGTTTTGATTATTATAAATTCACTTTTTATGTTTCATTCAGAATGAATGTGTTATCATATCATTATGCCCATTTTGTGTTCACTAAAGTTATTTAATTGCCAAGGACTATATTGGTAACGACTCAAATTATTAATGAAATTCCCATTGATCTAACTAAATGTATTATTATATAAAACATTTATATAACATATTCACATCTTTGGTTTTATGATTTTTAATTTAAAATTACCATTGCAAATATAGATGTTGAACTATGATCACAATATTAGTATAAATAAAGGGTTTTAACAAATCTAATTTACTCGAAAAAAAGAAGGGATGACCTCATCCCCTAGTATTTCTATATACGAATCCCATTTTTTGGAGCTCGTAAAGGAGGTGGTGTCATTGGGATTCTCTCATGACCAAACCAAATCCTAACTTCAACATGTTAAACTTGAATGGAACCACCTACAGGAGAAGTGGATGTTGATAGAGATTACCACTCGAGCAATGTTATCTGTGCGACCCCCAATGTTTTTCACCATCACACACCTTACCCATAGGTCACATGAGGGTGTTGTAAGGATTTATGTAACATGTCCCTAACAATATGACTAGGTTCATTATTTTTGTATAGAATAAATAATTTACATTCATATTATTATTGTTACATTGTAAATATTTTTTAATGAACTAATAGTATTTTTATTTAATATTCAATTACAAAATATATTTTGATGAATTAATGTATTTTTTAATTCTATGATATTTTAATAAAATATTATTTCCAAATTCTTTTTTATTAAATATAAATAATAATATATTTTTTAGGAATAAAATTTTGATTTTTATTAATCATTTAAATCCATTTTTATCAAAACGCGTTATTTTTTCGATAAATGCCAGTTAATATATTAAAAGTAAAAAATCACATATTTAGAAAATTGTTTATAGAAAATTAATTTTATTTTTGGAATCCGAACATCGAAATTATACAACGGTGAAGTTTTCATAATTTTATGAGAGTCAAATTTTTGGGTAAGATCTAAATACCGTATAATTATATGATGTGGTTTATGACATCATAATGACCCAATAGTGTTATAAAAAAATAATATAAATTATAAGTTCAGAAAATATATTTTTTACAATTGATATAATTTTATTTTTGGTTTGTTTGATTTATTTTACAAATATTTAGTGGACCCTCTAAGACTTATAAAACATTTTTTACTTTTTAAATTTATTTCTTAGAGAGTGAGACTCACCTCCAAATAATCAAGACTAATATTTTAAGATGTTTGACCATTGTCCTTATAAAATAATTTTTTCCACTACCCTTTGGAAAAAATAATGTGGAAAATAATGTTTTTGATTGTGGATTTGATTAGTTTAATGTGTGGTGTCCAAAACCTAAATAAAAATGAATTCCCTCGTTTTTCTAATATAAACCCACCCGTGCTCCCATTGCCTCTTCACTCAAATATTTTAGAGCAAGACCAACCCCTACCCTCCTGTCTCTAGAATATGCCCAATGTTCCCCACGCTTCCAAGAAGCCTCTCTCAAGACACTCCAAACCCTTTCGGATCACACATCAAATTATGTAATTTATTCCTTTCTCATTTTTATCCAAATTTCTTTTTTTTGTTATTTCCTTTTATTTTAATTTAAAAATGTTGAGGTATGATTTATAGCCTCCTTAATACTTACCTCCCTATTTATTAATGATTAGAGTCCTATTTATCTCTCATTAATACTTCCCATGTACACCTGCTACCATGACGAAATTCTGTAAGGAATTTTTCTCTTCTCATTTATACTCAAACAATTATTTTGTATAATGAATCTAAATTTCATTACAAATTTTGGGGAATGTAGATATATGACCCCCATACTGTACATTTCATGTACATATGATGAGACACCCTTTTTCTCTCTCATCAGCCATTTTTTTTAATTTTTATGTTACGCTGTTATGCTGCCAAAATTATTCCATGATTTTCCAAGATAAAGTCCTTATGTAGTGAATAACATTCCCATTTATCTATCAAGGGTATTCATCTTTTTTCACATTTACATATTTATTATATATTTTCATATATTAATTCCACATTCCATTATCATTTAATAATTTATGAGGTTTAATGAATCCATGTTATATGATCAATATGGCACACTTATGCATGAAATGAAATGATTAAGAAGGGTGTGACTTGATAGTGCTCCAATGCGTTGGGTAAATATTAGAATCATGTTATATTAAATAAAATGAGGGTTTACTCATGCTAATTAAGTTGAAATTTGGTTTTAATCATGATCCATATGCAATAATCCTTGTATCATGGTAATATCATTTTAAATGTTGATGCCACATTTCCATGTTATGATAATCAGGCTGTATCATTACATTATATTCATGTATCTCTTATGCTACATTGATATGACTATTTCCTAACATGTAATATATTCATCATGTTATTACTTGTTTACTCCCTTGTTGGGATTTATCGCTCTCCTTTTTCTTATGCTTGTCCTCAGGTTATCCCATGCAATGTTATGTATGAAGGAATTTGTGTGGTCAAGTAAAACATTCTTTCAATAAAGATGTTTATTTCATGATTTTGGTTTTTATAAAGTGTTCCAAATCCCCAATGACAGTATACCTCTCGATATTATATGTTGTATCATGTTAAGGATTTATGTAATAAATCAAATTTTTATGGATAATAATGTGAAGGGTTGTTATAATTGGTATCAGAGGATATGATTCGTTATTTTTGGGATTATGATTCGAAAACCATAGTGAAAGCCTTTGGGATAAGAATAAATATAATAAAGACATCCCTAAATTTTTTTTAGTATTGAGTATGTGGTTTAATAGAAAAAATGCATCCCTTCTTTGATACGAGTAGGTAGAAATTGCTCTGGCACCGATATATCTAGGGGAAAAACCTGAAAGCGAAGATTTGATCTAGACTCGAATGAGAAGTAGTGCATGACAATGTGAATTGTTGCACTCTTTATTATCAAAATCTCAAGGGAAATGCATTGGTTAATTCATGAGCTTATTATGAACCATTATTAAGTGAAAACGTCCCGAGGAATATATATTGGGAAGTAGATCATGGATAACATAGATTGAAACCTAAATGTTCATAAGTAATGGAAATAAAATAAATTTATAAGTCAATTGTTTTTTTCAATGGATTACCATTTATGATTACCACAAACATTCCTTTTATTCCAGCCAATGAAAAGTAATAGGAGGTCTCGGGCTAACAACTGATTTGAAGATCAATGTGACAACTGTTCTATGGAGATGCCCAATTCGATGGGACCATGAATCATGAAATTTTTCATGAAAATATCTTAGTTAACTCATGATTTTAATAGAGACATGGGTCTAAAAGAACATTAACCCCCCTGAATAAAGTACAAGTAGCAATCGAAAGCTTCATGATACAAAGGCATCTAACTTTTAAGGGATCATATGATCCCAAAATCAAAGAATTATGGATCAACTCCATTGATAATATCTTCTCCATAATTCAATGTTCCAAAAAAGATAAGGTAAGTCTGTCTGCCTATCATATGGAGGGTGAAGCTGATCAATGGTAGAAATTGATCAAAAATACACATAATTAAGAGAAGATTGAGGAGTTGGAATGAAAGGATTTCTGTAAAATAAAAATTAGACAAATATTTCCTCACACCCACTGAATTAAGATTGAAAGGGAATTATTTTCCCTCATGGAAAAAGATAAAAATTCCATCAGGGTGCAGGAGGAAAAAATAACAAGGATTTCCCGATATGCCTCCAGATTTTTTGTTACCCCCGAATGCATGGTTGAAAATTTATTTGGTGGGATAAAACCTAGCCTATAGAAATCCCTAGTGATCCGTGACTTTGAGATCTGTGAGAAAATTGTCTGATTTACCTTCAAAGTCTAAATGTAGATCGAAGAATTTTAGGGGTATCATGGGGATAAGAAGTGTATATTGGACTTCAATTCTAGTAGTCTGATTGATAAATACAATGATGCTATGAAAATAACTCACTCCAATTAACGAAGGTTCCGAAGGAAGAACCCCCAAAATTTACAAATGGTGTAGAGGAAATACATTATATGATGAAGATAAGGGAACCTAGACATTAATTGCTGATAAGAAAAACTAGTAGTTTCCATAGAGGAGAGGAATGCTCTATTTGACCCTCAATGTGTTGTTCATTTCTTAATCTAGAAATAACCAGGTCACTTTTCCACCATGATCCCTAAGACAATGGTTTTTGGAGGAAACAAACTACTTCCAAGGCAGGAAGGGTGAGCATTTTACATAACTATCGTCGAAGTGAACCCCGAAAATGAAGTTGTGACATGTACTCTAGTTATCCATTCAAGAACAATGAATGTAATTTTTTATTCTTGTTTTACGAATTCTTTTATATCTTGAATGATTAGTAGAACAATCCAAACACCACCACAAATCTTGTATGTAGAGATATAGGTGAGAACAACAAATGGGGATATCATTTCATCCCAGGAATATAACTACTCCCCTATAATAATTTGTGGATTCAACATCCTAGCGAACAACTTCATACTCCCTTTGGTGGAATAAGATGAAATTCTTGGCATTAATTGGATTTCCATTTATAAAGAAAACATAAATTGCCGTGAGAGGGAAATAAATCCATATATAGCGAATTGATGCTGATTCTGTACATGTTCTGGGAGGAGGATGAATCTTATTTAATAACATCATCTCAAGTGTGGATATTAAATCCCTATGAGCATGTGTATCTGGCTCAAATGATTGAGTATAAGGAAGAAACCATCCATGAAGACATGCTTATTGTGAAAGAATTTGCTGAAGTGTTTCCTGAAGAATTGTCGGGTCTTCCTCTTAAAAGATATGTTGAATTCTCAATTTATTTTATACCTATTGGAATTAACAATATCCAAGAATCCATATAGAATGGATATTGTGGAGAATGTGGAGTTGAAAAAATAACTAAAATAGAATATGGATAAAGGTTTTAAATGTTCAAGTGCCTCAACATGGGGTGCACCTGTCCTCTTTATCAAGAATATGGATGGGTCAATGCGCCTTTGTATTGATTTTCATGGGCTCAAAAATATCACAATAATGAACAAGTATCCTTTTCCATCAATTGATGACTTTTTCAGTTAGCTAAGTGGAGCACAATACTTCTCCAAGGTGGATTTGCGGTTTAGATATTACCATGTAAGGGTGAGGAAGAAGGATATCCCCATAACTACATTTCATACAAGGTATGGGTACTTTAAAATCATAGTTATACATTTCAGACTCACTAATTCTCTAAAAATATTCATGTAATTGTTGAATATGGTTTTTAGAGATTACCTTGATAAATTTGTGGTAGTCTTTACAGATGCAATTTTAATATACTCCAAACCAAGGAGGAGCATGAGGAGTATCTAAGCACTATACTAGAGACATTGTGAAAGCACAAACTTTATGAAAAGTACAATACATGTGTGTTCTGTTTGAAGGAGGTATCATTCTTGGGTAATATCATCATAAGCAATGGGATATCTGTTGATCCATCAAATATAGCTACAGTTGAGGGATGGTCTAGGCCAACATTGTAGAAAAATATCCATACCCTCTTGGTGTTATCTGGATATTATCACTGATTTGTGAGAAATTTATAATGATGTTCAAACACTCTTACCAAGATAATAAGGAAGAGAGTCATGTTTTCATGGAGTGCTGAATGGGAAGAGAGATTCAAGGAGTTGAAAAGCAGGATTATCACTACACCTGTACTCACCCTACTCAGAAGTGGGGAAATTTTTGTGGTATTTAGTGATGCTTAGAAGAAAGGTCTAGGTTTTTAGTTACTGAAAAATGACAAATTCATTTTATATGCTTCAAAGAAAATTAAAATATCATGAGAAAAACTACCCAACACATGATCTATAGTTGGTTGTAGTAATCTTTGCTTTAAAATTTTGGTGGCATTACCACTTTGGGGAGAAGTGTTAAATATATACGTATTACAGAAGCCTCAAGTATATTTTCACATAGAAAGAGTTAAACATGAGCCAATGAATATGGTTAATGATTATCAAAGACTATTACTACTCAATCCATTACCACCCTATAAATGCGAACCAGGTAGAAGATGATCTATTTAGAAAATTCCCAATAATTCTATCATTGAGGAGAATTGAAAAGGATCATATATTCATAGATTTGATAAAGATGTTCATGGGAATCATAAATAAGGGAACACCATCAATCCTTTCAAAAACTACTGCGCAACCGTATCATTTGGAATGGTTAAAGGATTCTCAAAAGGATGATGTGGGAATTCAGAAGAAGGTGGATACTATCCGAAAAGGGAGATATGTAGAGTTCAATGTTTATGAAAAAGGAAACGTGAGATTCGGGAAAATACTATGTGTTCCATCATGTCCAGAGTTAAAAAAATATCTTTTGGATAATTCATAGAGTTTGAATTTATCCATTCAACCTAGAAAAAAAATGATGTATCGAGTTATCTAAGAGAATTGTTGGTGGGATAACATGAATTAAGAGATCACTGAGTATACATCAATGTGTCTCGTATGTTAGCAAGTGATGGCTGATAGGTGGAAGTCTATGGAAATGATGCAACCATTAACCATACCAGCATGGAAATGAGTGAAAATCACTATAAACTTTGTAATTGGAAATCTGAAGTCATATAATGGAAACAATAATAACTGGGTTATTATGGATCATCTTACAAATAATGCACACTTCATTGCAATTTTAGAGGATTTGTCATTGGGTGAACATGAATAAATATTTATCAGAGAAGTGGAAAGGCATCATGGAGTACCACTATTGATTGTATTCAATCTAGATACAAGATTCACCTAGATGTTTTGGAAGAGTTTTCAACATGATATGGATAATGAGTTGAACTTTAGTATAGCTTATCATTATTAAAATGATTTCCAATTTGAGCGGCCTATCCAAAAACATGAGGGAATTTTGAGGGCATGCTCAATGGATGTCAAATAAGGGTGGGATCATCATCTCCCTCTAGTTATTTTCTCTTACAACAAAAGTTTACACTCATGAATCCAAATGGATCGATATAAATCCATTCACGGGAAGAGGTGTAGAACACTGGAATGTTGGGATGATGTAGCAGAGCCAAAACTACTAGGTCCAGAAATGGTTGATGAAATAGTGGAGAAGTTTAAGACCATCCAAAAATACATTAAATAAACTCATAGTTGGCAAAAGACCTATACCGATAATCATTCATGGGGCCTGGATTTTGAGGTTGGAGACATGGTATTCCTCCACATATAACTGTGGAAGAGAATTATGAGATTTGGGAAGAATGAAAAGCATAGTTAAAGTTATATCGGCCCTTTTGAGATCCTTGATCGAATTAGAGTAGTGGCCTATTTAATAGTACTCCCACCGAACCTATCTCAAGTACATGATGTATTCCTTCTATCACTCTTGAGAAAATACATAACTGGCACATCACTTGTACTCAATCCAGAGGTGGTACCATTGGAGAATGGCCTATCCTATGAAGAGATGCTAGTGAAGATCACATATCATTGGGGAAACTTTATACAGAATAAGACAATGACCCTCATCAAGGGTTTTTTGTGAAACTAAATGATTCAATAAGCAATGTGGGAACCAGAGGAAGTGATGAGGTGTAGTTAACCACATCAATTTTAGAGTCGGAAAAAGAAACTTTGAGGGATATATTTCATAAGGGGGGATATTGTAACGAACCAAACTTTTACTAATTAAATTACTCTTGATGTAATTAAAAGTATTATCATGTAAAACAATTATATAACATATTCAATTCTTAGGTTTTATGATTTTTTATTTCAAAATACCGTTAAAAATTGTTACGGTTGCTAATATTGACATTGAACTTTGCTCACATGATTAGTATAAATATTGGGATTTAACAAATCCAATTTACTCAGAAAAGGAAGAGATGGCCTCATCCATTAGAATTTCTCAACATGAAGCCCATTTTTTAGAGCTCAGAAAGGTGGTGGTGTCACTAGGATCCTCTCTTGAATAAGCCCACGACGATCTTAAATACATTATGCTCAAATAAAACCTCCTACATGGGAAGTGGAAGTTGATAGAAATTACCACTAGAGGAATGTTATCTGAGCCACCCCAAGAGTCTATCAACATCACACACCATACCCTTAGTTCACATGTGGGTGCTTTAATGGGTTATGTAACCAGACACTAACACTATGATTCTGTGCATTATTTTTTTATAGAATAAAAAATATATATTCATTTTATTATTTCTACTTTGTAAATTTTTTTTGAAGCACAAAATTGTATTTTTAGTTAATAATAAATTAAGAAATATATTTTTATGAATTAATAGAATTTTAAATTAAATAATATATTAATAAAATTTTATTAATAAAGTAATTTTTATTAAACACAAATGATCATATAATTTTTAAGAATACATTTGTTATTTTTATTAAGGTTTGAAAGCTGTTTTTATCAAAACCGATGAATTTTCAATAAATGTTGGTTTTTATTCTAAAAATAAAAAATCACATATTTAGAATATTATTTAGAGAAAATGAATATTATTTTTTGAACCAGGATGTCTAAATGATCAAATGGGGAATTTTTCGTAATTTTATGAGATAGTTGAATTTTTGGGTAAAAATAAAATACCATTTAATTATATAATGTGTTTTATGATATCATAATGGCCAAATAGGGATTTTATAAATTACTTTAAAAGATATTTTCATCCAATATATATATTTTTTATTTAAAACAATGTGATTTTAGGTTTTTTTGGTTTATTTTACAATGTTTTAGGGGACCCTCCAGGACATATAATACATTTTAACTTTTTTAATTGATTTCATTGAGAGTGTAAATCACCTCCACATAAAAAAGCCTAATATTTTAAGATGTTAGGCCATTGGAATTATAAAAAAATGTTTTCCAATCCCCTTTGTATAATACCATGGGAAAAAACCGGGGCTTTGTTTGTGGTTTTGAATAGTTTAATGTGTAGTGTCCAAAACCTAAATAATAATGAATTCCCCATCTTTTCCTTTATAAACCAACCCATGCTCCAACTTCCTCTTCACTAAAAGCCTTTTTATGTCACCCAAAATCAGACCTCCTCTATCTAGAATCCACCCAAGGTTCCCCAAGCTCCCAATAATCCTCTCTCAAGCCTCTACCATGCATTTTGGATCACACATCCAGGTAAGGGATTTCTTCCTTCCGCTTTTTTATCCAAAATTATTTATGTTGTTATACCATTTTATTTGTAAAGAAAAAGGTTGTGGTATTATTTATCATCACCATTATACTTCCCTTACTATATTTTTATGATGAGAGACCTATTTATCTCTCTTTAGTTTCTCCCACGTACACTCATTACCGTGCAGAATTTCAGAAAGAGATTTATCTCTTCTAATATACAGTCAAAGTATTCCTTTGTATTATGAATCTAAATTATATTACATATGTTGGAAAAAGTATCAATATCACCCCTTTAATTCCATTTCATTTAAAAATGATGTCACCCCCCTTTTCTCTCTCATAAACAAATTTTATAAATTCTTATGTCACACCGTTATGCTGCCAAAACTGCACTACGATTTTCCAAGCCATTGTCATTGTATAGTGAATACCATTTCCATTTCCTTATCAAAGGGTATTCAAATTAATACACATATAATTATGGAATATACAGCTTCATGTATTAATTACTCATACCATTATAGTGGAATATGTGATGATTTTTAATGAATACATGTTATATGATCGATGTGGAACACTAAAGCATGAGATGAAATGATTATGAAGGGTGTACCCTGATAGCACTCCAATGCATCTGGTAAATATTAGTATCATGATACGTAAAGTGAAATGAGTTTTTGCTCATACTAATTCAAATGTAATGTGCATTTACTCATGCTCCATGTGTAATGATCCTTGTCTCATGATAATATCATGCTTATTGTTGATGCCACATTTCCATGTTATGATAATCATGTTGTATAATTCCTTTAAGTTCATGTATATCTTATTCTCCATTGATATGCCTATTTCCTAACATGTATTGTATTCTTTATGTTTCTTATTTTTTACTCCCTTACATGGTTTTATATCTCATCCTTTTCTTATTCATGTCTATAGGTTATCGAATGCAATGTTATGTATGAAAGAATGTTTGTGGTCATGTAAAAGAAGTATTCAACAAAGTTGTAGATTTCATATTTTCCAAAAATAAACTAGACCTATAAATCTTATATGTTGTATAAAGTGAAGGTTTTATGTAAAAAATAATGTTTAAGTGTGTAATAAAGAGCAGCGTTGTTATAACTTTTACTAGTATAGAGAATGTTATATCACCCTTCATATGATTCCATTACCTAGGATATAATGAAATATGATATTTGAGAGATATATATATAAGTTCTTAATGATGGTTATTTTTAAGGTATAATGTGGAATAAAAAAATTGGTGGTGGTATAAAAATGATCACATCAATACTTGGGGGTTATTATATATGTGTTTACCATTAAACATTCTAATACAAATGGGTCATTGCATTTAAAAATTATTGAATATATACATTTAATTTTTTATGATGCGGATGAATAAAAATGGTGAATGTATTCTAGTATCAGTTCTTAAAATTGACTGATAATTTTTTAACCTTTGAATTTTGGATTGGAGGTTCAGGGATGTGATATTTAGTTGTATAAAATAAAATTTTATTAGTTCTTGAAATTTAATACTAAAAAATATATTTTTAAAAATAAATTATTAATCTAAAAATATTTAATAAAGTTAATTTCTATTTTGGAAAAAAGTATATGTTACCTTTGGTAAAAACATGTTACCACAGTAAAAGATAAAATTAGAAAACTAAAATAAATATAATGTTAATAAGAAGTAAAAATTCATAAAAATGTCCTTGAATGGCGATTTCATGGTTGATTGAATTTATCATTAACCTTATTTATTATTTATCAGTTTTGGGGCAATATTCCTAGAGTTTGACATCTAAATAATAAATTTTTTTTGTATTGAAAAATAATTCCATTGTTTATCACTTATAAAAGGGGAACTGATATCCTCAAGAAACCTTAAACAACACCCAAAATAGATTGTCAACATATCTACACAAAAACTATCCAAAATATTTTTATCCATTTTCTAGAGTTTCAAGTATTTCTATATGTCCTTCCCTCAATGGAATAACCTATATTTCAAAGGACATAGTCAAAGAGGTGATGTATAAATTTATAACCACCCCTTTGTCATTTTTATTATTCAAGTGAAATTATTTATCAAAAATGAAAACTAAAACATAAGGAAAAAATATCATAATTAATTAGTACACATACATATTATCATAATGATGGTTCAAGAATTAACCACATTTCAAACAACAATTATGTAAAACAAAATTTCCATTCCTGTGATGTGATGAATAATGCTTCCATGAAGAAATGTGTTTTTTCCTTTCCCACCAAACATGGATGGTTTGAGAATGTAATTTAATATATAATTATTATTTATGAAAATTTTATAAAACTAATAAATTATAAAACATATTACTAATTTACCATAGTCATTGGAATTTAATATCATCATCCATGTGTACATGTGGACGACTACCTCCTTTGGTATTTTGGTTTATATTTTATTCATCAATTCATTACAAGGAAGGCAATGAGAAATATATAAATGAATAAAAACTATTTATAAAAAATTATGAATGTTCCAAAGTTTAAAATTTAACAACATATTAATAGTATGATGAATAAACAACCATAGTAAAATATATAATCTTAATGTGAATTATAAAAATGAATTCTTCATATTATAAAATAACACCTTTTGAGATATATTTTTCATCATATTATTTAAAACTAAATATATCACACTAAAAATACTATATATGATAATACTGATTATTTTATAATTATATTAAAAAAATTAATCTTCATAATCATATATTAATATGATATGTTATAATTTGGGTTGGCTTAACAACTTAATTGAATAATTTTATGAATTTATATAATTTATGACTCTAGGAATATAATTTATCTAAATATATTATATTAATAAGTAAATAATGAGATTTTTTCTAATTAAATATTATAATTTAACATAGTATTTAGAAAAACACCGTTTGTTCAAAAAGAATCATTAGAATATTCTAACCCACAAATTCATCCTTGGATATAATAACCAAAACTATTCAAGAGTTAAATAATTACCTTATAAATAATTATATAATAAAAATTATAATAAATTATGTTATATAATAATGAATCAAATTTTTATAAGAAGAATAGAAGACATCAATTTTTCAAATTTTTTTACAACAATCAAGATTATGTACAACGAATATTAAAAATAGGTTGTTCTAAAAAGAATTAATTTAGGGAATGATTATAATTAAACATTATAATTGGAAAATATATGAATAATGTTATTAAATATGTTATGAGGATATATATAAATATATATATATATATTTATAAGTTTTTTTTCCTTCTTGGAAACTAGATTAAAATGTATGTGGTTCATTTTTTGAACATTAATTTTTGGAGACATATTACTTATTATTCCTCTTTATATCCTTAACATGATGTGATTTCTTTGTAATAAATATATTTTAACATACTAATATAATTAAGGGGATTTATAGATCCATATCATGTACTATCTTTGAATTTATTTCAATTCGTATGATTCTGTAGTCATATTTTTTTGTTAACCAAACTCCCTTCATTAAGTTGTATATCTTGTTCATTAAGACATTCATCCAAATTTAATTTAATTGTCCTTATAATTTTATTTCATAGTACAATACCATCACCTCAAGGTAAATTTTTTATATATATAAAATATTCAATATTGATATATATCTATCTCAAATGTAATTAATTATTATGATTAATTCAGATCCCCCATAATGACACTTTCCTATCCTGGTATATAGATTAATTTCCTTATAATTTCATTATTTATATTTGTAAATTTTTTTCTCATATGAAATTCATATTTTCATTCTTCAAATAAAAGTATGATATTTTTCAATCCTTTAATAAAATTGTTTTTTCACAATATTAGTTTAAAATATTTTAAAAGTTCACCATCCAATCAAAATAAAAAAAATATTTTATTCCCCTCATCATTTCTATAATATAAAAACTATATATTTCTTATATATCCATTATTGATGATGGTTAAATGTAATTTTTTTTGAAATTATTGTCACTTTTTTGATAACTTTATCTATTTTTCAAGCCTCATTGACTTTTTTGTAACAATTATATATTATCTAAATTATATCACATATACATTTCAAAAATATAATTGTTTTTTTGGGATTAATTAATGATATTTCATTACAAATAATTATTCTGAAAATTCATTGAAAATTTACATTTCATTATGATCAATAATTTTCCCTAATATGATATTATTAAAAACTCATCAAAAAATTAATTTTATATATTTTCTAATAATTTCTACTTAATCTATAATTTTAATATTTCAATTGATGAAATTTTACACGAACCAACTTCTAAAAGTTTTTTTGGAATATTAATCTTGAGTAATTTAATATTTGATACTCATTCATCAAAATTCATGAAATCAATTTTAGTGATGTGATTCGAAAATTATATGAAAAATACTACTATTTTTGTGGGATATTTTTTATATATTGAATAATTTAAATTATGTGGAATGTATTTATATTTTTTATAGATGGGTGGGGTCTTGTACCACCGTCTAAAAATTGGATATTGTTTTATTTGTCATGTGATAATAACATTTTATATAGGTTTAATAATAGTTTAATTATGCTAAAAGGGATCTACATGGGAATAATTGGGATTTATATATGATCACAATGCTATTTTAGGGTGTAATTGTAGATTAGTTATGTTTATAAGGTTCGTTATGGGTATAATTGTGGTTCAATTTTGATCACTATGTTGTGTGTGGGTATAATTGTGGTTTATCATTGTTCTCAATGTCATTTTTAGGTTTATTTGGGGTTTAGAAACACTCATAATCATTTTTTAGGTATAATATTATATTTGATATAATAATAAGGTTTTTATTGGAATAATTCTAATTTAGCTTTTCGAACATGGGTTTTCATGGGTAATTTGTTTTATACTTACATGGTTATACAAGTTAAAAATATTGATTATCCCTTCTCAAAAGGTTTAGTGTCTGTATAATTTCATTTTTTCAATTAAAATAGGGTTGTTTGTTGTTATAATTGTGGTAATCTATGTTCCCAATGTTGTGCATGAATAAAATTATTATTAGTTTATTTGTTAAGAATTGTTTTTGATATAATTTTGATTATGTGTTATTCAAATGATATATTTTATTATTATAATGTTTATGAAAAATCGTAATGATTTTTTTTACTAAGGTTATACTCTCCTGGTTCATATTTTATTTTACTAATTACTCTACTGATTTGATTCACATAATTTTTTTTATTCCATACTCTAATACATAGTATTTATGTTCTATTTTTGTAGTTATAACCTATATATGTGACATTATTTTAGATATTTTATTATCTTATGCTCAATTATTCACTATGATTATTAGCGCATTTTTACCCTTCTAATGCATGTAGTTTTATTCCATTTCTATGTTTCAATTTCCCTAGGTTATAAATATATGAAATATATGAAATGTCTAGAAGAGAGTATTATCTTAATAATTAATGAGAGATTTTGAATTCATGTTATGGATTTAGTTATAGGATAAACTGTTGAAAAATTGTCCTTAGTTAAAAACATTAAATGATTTTTTAGTTATTTTTTCCCTTATTATCTAGAACACTAATTTTAAATGATCATAGTTTCATATTTTAATTGAATATAACATTTAAGTCATGTAAAAATTGGATCATTTATTCGAGTTTTTATAGTATTAAATGATCTATATTAGTTAATTAGTTTAAATGTATATCATGGTTAAAAATATTAATTTATTAATTCCTTATATTTAAAATTGAATGTTCTAGTAATGTCATATTTCTGAACATCCAAACAGTTATTATTTTGAAAGTAATTATTTTGATATGACATGATTTATAGAAGGTGAACTGTTTATTTTATAGTATTTCTACATTTAGATAGATATAATATATATATTATGTATTTTAAATATGTTATATAATTTTATTTTCTCTATATATATGAATATCAATTATATTTAAATATATTTACTATTATAAAATATATTATGAAAATATTTAATCTTATATAATTATAAAAAAAATTATTGAACTGTGATGAAATTAATTTTTCTAAATATAAAATCATATTTCAACACTAATTATTCTTCTAAAGGCTTTCGGAGTAATAATTTATTATTATGTGAATAAATATTATATATAAAATATCATATATATTAAATTTTTACATATACATGATATTTAATTGTTATTTTTTTAATTGTTGTAAAAAGTGGAAAAGATTTCACAACCCGTCTTTTTCAATGTTTAGTATTACTATTTTACATAAAAAATATTTTTAATATTACGTGAGTAATATTTGGGGAGGTTTTTGTTGAATTTAGATGAACTATAATGGTTTGAGAAGATTTGAGATGATTGGATGATATTTTGTTGAGTATTAAAAGTTTAAAAATTTAAATGATTTAGTTGATTGAAAATTTAACAAACATATATATACATAAAATAATCATTTAAATGATGAATTATAGATTATATTAATTCTAGACACATTATATTTATAGAATAATGGAAAAGGGAGTTTCCACCCTATGGGTTATATGGGTTCTCCAACCAATATGTAATGATACATAGTGTTAGAAATGGTAATATTGTAAAAGAAAAAAGTCAAATATTAAAACAAAACGGTATAGTGCATGATATGTAAGAGTCTTATTTTTCATATATAAGAGCTTCCATAGCAGATTAAATAGGATGGTGTTGATTGACATTGATAAATTAAATATTCTTATAATATAATGAATTTAATATTTCTTCGTATTTCATCGTGGTGTGTTAGTGTTACATAATCATTCCTATGATTAATTCTGTTTTTCACATTATATTGTTAAGATGTATAAATATTTACTAAAACATGTAAGTGTATGTGTGATTATTTTAAGGGTAATTAATTGGAATTGTTAAATTTAAAAATTACATTACCAAACTATGATATGTTATGATATTTTTTGTGTTGCGCAATGTTCATCACATTCTCAACATTGATAAATAATGAGTTTTTCTTTTCCAAATTTCTAGGATTTCATGAATTAATATTTCTATAGGAGGATTCAAATATATGGATTATAAATAATTCTACAAAGTTATAAACCTTAATATACATTAAGGATCAAATAATTATTTACAAAAATAGTTATGGAGAAGAAAAATGATAATGAAAAACTATGAATTTGTCACGGTGAAGAACATACTAATATTAAAAAGGATGAAGGTCAACTTGAATTTTATTTATGATCTATAATTTGATATATACTGATTTCGTAAGATTATTGCCACACCATAGTGTGTGATGAATAGAAAATAATGCGATAGGATTACAATATAATTTTATTTCAGGATAGCTAGGAACCATTTATAATTAAAATAACAGACTATGTTATATTTCAATAGATTATTCCACTATGAAACCATTAAAAATACACAAGGTGGGATAAATTGTGAATAATTTCTTTACATCATAGCAGTAACACTACATGATATCCTACAGACATAATTATTTTTAAATAATAGTTTTTATATAGTTTGAACTCTATGGTAAATGTATTTATGTCATTGGGGGTTTACTTTAATTACTATAGTAAAATTATATGTGATTAATTAAATATGTTTCAATTACTAATAGTTTTCTATAATTAAATATTATAGGGACAAGGAGTTTCATATTCAATATAGGTAAATAATAGTTCAGTGAGATATAAGGTATAAAATATTAAAATAAAGGGATAAGGGTTGTTAGAAAAAGTTTTTAAAATACATAAAAATACATAAAATTTATTATTACCTATGAGTGTTATTAAATAATGGAATTAGAAAGAATGTAAAAATAAAAATAGATCATATTTATTGTTCAATTCATCTAGATATTTTTCATATAATTTTTTTCTCTTATTTTATTCATTAAAGTTATCACTTTTTAAATATAAGTTAGTTCTAGAAATTATATAAGGTCCATGGTTATTCATTTTATCATAGATAATTTTTCCTAATAAAAAGATTTTTTTTAAGTTAATGGGTTAAAAATAACTATAACATGGGTATGTAGTCTTCTATCTTTGAGAAAATCCATGTCAATTTGTTTTTCTGTTTTAACAATCTCAACCAAATAATCCTCAAGGATGTTCCTTTCTTTGTTACATTGGAATAGATAGAATATTAAAATCCAAAAGGACCAAAAATTTTATAAATGTAGAGAATTAGATTAAATAAATAATACCCTTTACATTGGTGATATAAAATTAGATAAAATAAATAATAATAATGAACCGAATAATAAGAAAATCATTCAGTGATCTCTTATTACAAACATGGGGAAAGAAAGAAAAATAAGGGTGATATAAATTTCCAAGTAATGGTTATTCAAATAGGATAATATCACAAATCAATGAAAATAATAAATGTGTAATGATAAATAACTAAATAGAACATCCATTTAAATAATTTTATTGTCATTGTCAGATAAGATAGAATCAATATTTCATGGTAAATAACTGAAAACACATGTCATTTTATAAATAAACTAATATTGAAATGAATTCAATTAATTTTTCACACTTAAAGTATCATTGATAATTATAATAAATAAATTATATATAATTGAAAATTTTAATTATTGTACACCGTTTTACCTATGTACATGGTACAGTTATATTTAATATTTTTCACAAGATTTTTAAAAACATACAGGTTAAAACCATATGATTTTGAAAATTGATTCTTCTCAAGAGACTATTGATGAAAAAGAGGATTTCATTATATATCCCCCAAAACATGTCATAAAAATCAAAAACATCCTTTATAGATAAATATAAATACATTTAAATTATAAAGAATGTGCCTTATCAAATATCTATATCGAGTCCAGGATAAAATTTGTAAACGTTTCTTCGGGTATTCAACTAACATTCATAGTAAATATCATATGTAGAATGATATATATTTTAGGAAATAAACATATACATCCAAAAATAATATTAATATTTAATAGTAATTTAATTTATAATAAAAAATGATTATAATTAAGTAATTTTTATGAGAATGTTAACAATCACAAAAGAATGTGAGACTGTTAAATATATTTCTCTGGTTTGTAATTATATATTCAAATCCCATTGGATGAAATGACTTAAATTGGAACCTAAAACTACATGAATATTTAATAATTCATTATATTTCTTGTCTTAGGGTATTTATATTGACCACAAAAAATTGAATTGGTACATAATAACAAAAAACAATCAATTTAATGTAAATTGAGATTTAATCCCCTTCCTTATGCTTCCTCTTGGTCGAATAATACATGTAATATCATATATTATTATTTTGGAACATCTTATCACTCATTCGTTAATAATATTTAATTGTTTTCACCTATTCAGGTGTCAATTGCCATGTTTTTTATTGTGTTTGGACTTGTTGATTTTTTTGTTCCTGTTATGTCAATCAAGATCACATTATCACAAGAATATAGACAATAATGTTAATATCATATATATTATGTATAAAGGTATTTACAGTAATCCATTTAATTTAGTGATTTGAAATGCAATGCTCCATTCATGTAGATGTTACACCATAAATAAGCATGAATGTTGTTTCCAATTTATTATCATATTGAAATAATTAAACATAAATGATATATATTTATATTTTTAGTCCATAATATTATTTCTATCAAACATATCAAATATTTCTATTATAAATATCCTTAATACATTACATGTAATTTATGAATGAATCACATAATATGATGAGGTAGTAGTCTTCCACACACATGAATGATGTTATCATATTTCTAAAAGAAGAAAAGAAATTAGGTATGTGTTATATAAACATTAAATAATATTAAATGAATCCTAACTATAATAAATATATTATACAAACATTATTTTTATCATTATTCTCACCCTTCATAGGTTGTTATCGAAATAATGAATACAATTGGTTCAAGGGACAGTCGTCTGCTGTAAACACAGGGGATGATTTTACTTCCCATTTTTTGGATTTGTGTGATGTTCTAGGTCATAACCATAACATTAAAATATAATATTATACTTATGAAACAAAATTTATCATATAACCATGATATAATAATAATATATGGGTTTTGTGGATGATATAATACAAACAAAAAATGATTGTTGATTAACATTGCATCTTTCTCACGTATCTCTTTTTCATTTTTGCCAAATTTTATCACTATTTGGATTTATGAATACATAATGTCTTATAGGGTTTTGTAAAGGAATTTGGGAATTTAATAAGTCAGGTTTTGGATGTTCCAAATCGATTGGGAGTTGTGAATACGTGAGCATAGCGAGTTCCCTTTTATATTGGAGGAGTGGACTTCTGGTAAATACCAAAAACTAAACACTATTGGGGGGTTTAAGATATCTCATGCTCCATTAATAATGAAACATTATGAAACATTATGATATATTTTCTAACTATATTCATAAATTAGGTTTTTTAATTATTTTGGGTCATTTTCACATCTTCTCTTTTCATATTAACAACTATTTAAATTCATTTTTACATTAAATAATGAAATTAATTTTAACTATATTTTATAATAGTGTTTGTAAAAATTTATGTTCACATCATTAATAATTTTAAATATTTCTCATTCATAATATTTAATCAATTTTTACAAAATTAAATCACATAATTTGAAGAAATTAATTTAAAATTAACAACATAGTGGAAAGAGAAATGGGGTTTTGAAGTGTAAATAGTTAAAAGTATACAATGTTTTTATTTATATATTATAAATAAATTAAATATAATTAAATATGATTTAATTAATAGATGTAAAATTTAATTAATATTTATTTTAATAAAAATTTAAAATAAAATTGAATATTATTAGTTATTTAGATGAATAGTCAGTTTTGAATTGATATTCAGTATTTTTCACCATTCATCAAAAAAATAATATTATCAAAAATATAAAAAAATTATCTATATATAACATTGATATTTTTAAAATATTATATTTATTTAGTCAAATAAAATATATATAAATTTCCAAATTTAGATTTAAGACAGTTTCACCACTAAATGTTGGAAAAATATCCTTTAGAAAATACTTCTTTTTATGCATAAAAATGGGATATGTTATTATCATATTCTAATAACATAATTTTGAGGAATTTTAAAAAATATTTAATATATATAAATTTATTTAATATCTTCCAATAATATTAATTAATTTAAATTATAAATATAAAAAATATTTGGTGGATAAAAAATTTATTTTATAAAAATATATCCATTATATTGAATTGTTTATTATATTAATTATAAATTAATTAGTATCCAATAAATTAAACAATATATTTTATCATAATTTATATAATTATATTCATATCAATTAATTTAAGGATAAATACATAAGCTTTATAACATTATTAATAATTGTTTCTAAAACTCTGTATTACATGTAACACAATCTATAAAAAGATATTTTATATTGTTATGAAATCTAACTCATTGTTGTGTGCATTGGAATATGCATCAAATACAATGTCATGCAGAATAATAGTCAGGATGTGATAAGTAGTTTATTAATATTCAATTCAATGAAATCATTTTTTTTCATAATGTAGAAATATGTTGGTTCTAAGGATCCAACTCCAAAATAATGTTGAGTGATAATGAGCATAACATTTATTACATTATTTTAATAGGACCTTTAGAATTTCCAATAATTTGAGGATAATATTCCATGCTCAAATGATGCATAGTACCAAAATAATTTTAAATCCACTTCTAAAATTTTGATCTTAAACAAGGGTCTCGATCAGAAACAATTGATATCAGTGTTCTAGGTAGTCCCACAACATGATTAATATAGATAATTGTGAGGCACTTAAGAGGTAAATATTCTATTATAGTATATAACATCAGAAATTTTTTTAGGATATCAATGATTACCCATATTCCATCATTCTTCATAGAATTGTACACTATTACTGTGAAAATGGGAATACTAATTAATCATATTTCTACATAGGAGTATGAAGAGGTTGCATGAATACTCTAGAATATATTCTCACATATTTCAATTACTATGAAACTAAGCATCTGCACACATATTCAACATTCCCCACATCATGTTCTCCCACTAAAAATATTACATCAAATACATATTATTATTTTATCTATTATGCTTTATAGGGAAATTTTTGCAATGTAAATCTTCCATCTATAACTTTTTAATTTCAATTATATATCGAACAAATAATATATTTCCTAAATTATGAGAATGATCATTAGAAATGATGTTAGATAATTTCCCATTGATCAAATATAGAATTTTCTTCTGAATATTATCATAATCAAATTGAGAATTCACTATTTTCTCCAACAAATATGGTATTACCATAATCTAAAAAAAATTGATGCATACTATGATGTACTGATTCCTATATCCATATTTAATATATTCTTGAACAAATGATCCATATCTATCTAATTTTGGTCAAAACTCTATGATCCTTTTTACACACTGCATCAACACCATATGTTATTTTTCTAGGTGATAGTGTATTGATAAATCATATTCCATTATTTTTTCATTCCTTCACCTATGTCTCATGCTAAGATAATTCTAGGAAAATATATATTTTTTGATTTAATATTTCTTGTATATATCACATCATTCACCGAATAGAAAATTTATCCATATATTTATTGAAAACATTACAACTAGAAACTCAAGATCTTGGTTTGGATAGTTCTATTTGCATGTCTTTAGTTTCATGGATCCATATCCAATAATTAAATCATTTATCATTAGGAAACAAATAATTCCATTATTTAATGCATCACTATATATCATAAACCCATCATTTATAGTTGGTAGATTCAACATAAGAGCATTGATAAATCTAATCTTTAGTTTGTCAAATCATTTTCACATTAATTGGTCCAAAAAGTGAAATCCAATTTATGTGTAATAATAGTAAACAGGTTATACAATCATAAAAAATATTCAACAAATCCCATGTATTAAACTAAAAATCCAATGAATCTATGTAGCTCAGTAATGTGTATTTGTATGGCATCCTTTGACAAATTTTGACTTTACAGAAACAAAATTGATTCTATATTTTGAGACAATTTGGCCAAGAAAATAAAATTCCAAATATAAATAACACTTATTAAATTTAATATATAACTCATTAAATATAATATTCTTAATAATTAATCAAAACTGATTCTTATGGTCCTCAATGATTTTAAGAATACAACAGAATATGAAAAATGAATCCCAAAAAAACTAAATGATATTTCTTGAGTACTTTGTTAATTATATATATTAAAAAAATTGTGTATTATTCAATACAAATAGAATTATTGAAAAAATCATAATGCCCATATATCATATAAAATAAGAATACAAAATTTCATTCTTCATTATTCCCATTTAGTGATACACAGATTTGAGATCAATCATTGAAAAATATTAGGCTCCCGAAAGTTGATAAAATAAGTCATCTATGGGTGGAATATGATTTTTGTTGTTTATTATAATAACATTGACTCTCTATAATAAATGAATAGCCTCATGTATCCATAATTATTTATAATGAAGAGAACATGGTCTCCCCCTATTGATACACTATGGAAAATAAAAACCTTATTACCCAAATCATAAATTTGTTTCATCAACTCCACTAATTCGATAATGTCTATTATATAATGATTAAATGATATTCTTCATGTATGTAAGATTAAAACAATGGAAAATTAAACTTCACACTATGGGGGATGTCCAGTTAATTCTTCAAGAAATAAATTAATATATACCTTTAATATAGGAATATTCACAATATTATTATTACCTTTATTATCCATAGATGTTTATTTATCTTATTCCAAAATAAATTAATTTATTTGTTCTATTGGTAGGTGGATATAGATTATAATTATTTGTATATCTACTATAATGATAACGAATTTAATGTCACCCTCATAAGTTGAAATTTATTTATTATTGTGATATTTTTTTGCTTCATATTTTGAAATAAGGTATTTATATGATAGATAATCAAATAAATAATAATATATATTTTAATCTTGGATTAATCTACATACCACCACCTCAATGGTTACTTCTACTTTAGATGTAGTGATAATTTTTTTGTCTTTCTCCCTTTGGCCTCTTTTTTAATAGACAACCATGACACATGGGTAATTAATTTGTGTGTTTTTCCTTCTAAATAAATATTTAAAACTAAATGGTAGTGTTTTACTTCCTTACAATGCATTAAATAACATGATGACTCCATTATACACAAATTAAAAAGACTCAAATGGATTTTAGTGATTTACAATAGTTACTCTATCCATAATTATAACACAATGGAAATTTAATCTTCTTCTTTTATAATGAAATTACCTTTTTGTTGGTGTCTAAATAACCTCATATTTCGATGATTACCATTGGATATACTGATTCTATAAAACTGATTCTCTATTTTGTGGAACATAAAACAACTTCATCGTATAAATTAAAAATTGGGGACACCATCGCCCTTTAAAGACATGGATAAAGCCCATTAAAAAAGTGATAAATCATTAACTTTGTTTCATATGTAATCCAAATCATATCCCACTAAAAATTAAAATAAAAAATCATAATATGTAAAACACTATTCTTCCCAATGATTTATGATAATGAACCTTATCTTCACCACATGATTTATCTTAAAATGGATGTTCTTCTTGAAAAATGTCCTATTAAATTTTTTTAATTCAATGAGTTCTATTTCCTCCCCTAATCTAGTATCCTAGATCAACAACTAACTTTGATCATCATCAACTTTGATAATGTAAACTATAAGGGTGTCCTTTTCCTTTTCCTAGCATCGTAATTCCATTAATATTTTCCCTAAATACATAATCCATTTCTCAACTATAATCACATTATTAGTTACTCTAAATGATTGGGGATTTTTTCATATAAATCCATCCACCATAGGATAATATCACAGTGTGAGACATTTCTCAATCTTGGAATTGATTTTTGTCAAAAACTTATTAGTCATCTATAATATATCTATAATATTATCTATTTCCTTACTAGGTGTATTTGTTTTTTAAATAGGGTAATTTATATATTTTCAATGAGTATTTATACCCTCTTTCCATCTACGAGCCATTTACAAACCATTTCATATATAACATTAACTCATAAAAATACAAACATCATATAAAAATTTATAATTCCAAATATGACTTATAAAATAATATATTTTTGAATTATTGAATATTAAAACTCACTATTATAATCATTTTTTCACTAGTGATACCTTTATTTTAACATCCTTCATAATGGTATATATATAAAATGTGAATTATCCTAACCATATCCTGCATGATTATAAATTTAGGTGCATAATAAGGAACTTTATTTTGTAACACATTATGCTTGATTCAAGCCTATTGTAACCTTTTTAATATAATTATCCCTTGGTACATATATTCCTAAACTAGATCTAGTTATAGAATCATAAAAAAGATGTATTGCTAATCAGGAAAACATAATCTATACCACATCAAAACATTAGGATAATCTTATAAAATTATCATAAAAGTATATATAATGGTTATGTTCACAAACCCAAGTTATCCTAAATGTTGTTCCCATGGTTCATTCTAAACATTCTATGATATCAAATATAATGGCTGCAACCCCAGTATCTCATATATGGCACCTTACATTATTATATTGTCATACATACAATATTTAAATTACAATGGACTGAATAGTTTAGCTATTTTGGAGAACTAGGTTACATACATGATTAAAATTTAATATTCGAGATAGAAAATTAAATTCAATAAATAATTAAACAAATGAATTACATCCATGAATAATCATTCAATGACCTCTTCTTTATATGATATTGAAATAACATATTTGTGAGCAAAAATCCTCAACAGTTATTAATTATAGCCAAATCTACCATGAAAAAATAATTATAATCAATTTGAAATGGTAAATAACTATACATTAATTCCATTAAAATAACTTGACTATCCTAGTGAGATAAAAAATACTGCATATAGAAAGGTAACTAACTTAATATAAATATCATTTAATCTGCAAACTAAAAATTAAATTCATCCAATGATTTTTTTCATTGTGAAAATATAATGGATAAAAATATTTACAATATTATCATAAAATGGAACTGTTAATCATTGAATTTCATCATTCCTAGGAACATACAATTGTTACCATCAATATTTTTCACTGTATAGTATAATACTTACCTGGTAAAAAATAAACTAATATTCCCATCAAATTTGACTCATAAAACTACTTATTCATTGATGGGATTACATCAAAAGGTACCAAAACCATACCATACTAGGGAAATGATTTCCTTTTATGTCATATAATCAATTTAATTCATAAAAAAATTCTCCCAATCAAATATCTATAATGAGAAAACAAGATGAATATATCAATATTTCTACTTTTAATCAAATAATATTTATGTTTAGCACCAAATGTAAAAAATGACCCATAGTTTTGGAATTAAACATATAGACCAAAAATGAATATGTATATTTAATGTATATTTTATTTCAATTGAAAAATTATTAAAATAAAGTTATTGTTTTATGAGAATGTTAATAGTTACAAAAGAAGGTGAGATTTCCCAATATCATTAACTACATGTCAATTTTCAATTCAAATACCCTTTGATGAAATAATTTTAATTATGTCATAAAATAAAAGTATTAATTATTTATTCATCTTATTACATGTAAAAAGGGATGCATAATCACTACATAATAATTAAAGGGTTCATAATAACAAATTTTTATTAATGGAATGTAAATTGACACGGAATCCCTTACCTTCTACTTCATATAGGTTGAACATTCATCACAATCCTATATAATGGTTTTTAGAATGTTATTATATTTCTATATAACCATATTAATACTTATAATATCATTTATAATCATTTTACAACATCATATCTATCCTCAGTTAATAATCATTAAATATTTTCATTAATTCATGTGTTAAATACATTATTTTTCATGTATGTTTTGACATGTTGTTTTTTGGTTCATCCTACATCGATAACGATTCTATAATTAAAAAAAAAATTAAAAAATGGTTTAAATATCACACATATATATATAAAATATATTTATTTATAGTATTTCATCAAATTTATTCATAGGAAATGATACCCACTATTCATGATGACAGTAGTTCGTACGTACGCAAGAATGTTGTTTAAATTTTATTGGAATATTAAAATAAGGAAAATTAAATGATATATAGGAATATTATAATTAAATTATAATATTTTAATTCATATTTGTCACATATGATTACTAAACTCATCCTTAATATATTTTATTTAATTAATGAATGAATCAAAACACTTCGTGAGGCGGTAGAACACCGTAATCCCGATCATTACTTTCATAATCTCATAATATGGTAACAATGAAGGTATGTATTATATAATAATTCAAAAATCATAATGAATTAATTAATATCCTACATATAATTTATATAAATTTTTTAAAATAATATTCACAACCATGATAGGTGGAAATAGAATATTGAATAATATTAGTTCTAGAGCTAGTAGTCCACCACACACCCTAATGATGATTTTGTAAACCATTTTAAGGATTTTTTTAATTTTTATATTGTAACCATAACCTAGAAGAATATATTTAAATTTAATATACTAAAGATATTATAAAATCATTATAAAAAACAATTGAATGATATTTAGTAATAAATATAAGAAAAACATTCATTGAGGTGCATTACCGCTTGTTTATGTATCTCTTTCAGGTTTTCACCAATATTATTCTTTGAAATTAATTTAGAAAAGATTTAGTCATATATGATTAGAGGAAGTGAATTTTAAATTATATTTGGTAGGTTTTTGACAAGAAAAATGGCTTGGCAGTAGTGAATAAGTGAGTTGAGTGAGAGCCCTTTTATATGAGAGGAGGAGTGACATTCGTGTAAATACAAAAAATATAAACACCAATGGGATGACTAACTAACCTAATATACCTAAAATAATAAAAAAAATAAAAACATGATATGATATTGTATTAATATTTCAAAAAAATGGGTTTTATTCTTGTGTTTGTTAATTTTAACACCATATCATTTGTTATTTTCCATTTGTTAAACTCGTTTTTACCTTAATCGATGTGATAACACTAACTATTTTAACTTATAATATTCATAAAAAATTTAAATTTATGTCATCATAAATTAAAAGTTATTAATATTATTAAATTAAATCTATTTTTAAAAATTAATATAATTAAAGTGGAAGAAATAAATTTAAAATTGATCTTGTAGACAGGATTTGAAGGTGAATTTTTAAGGTGAAAATAATCAAATGTTTACAATGTTTTTATACAGAATGTCCATATAAAACTAATTCAACTGAAATAAATTGGATTAGTAGATTTATAATTTATTTAATTTTAATTTAAAAACAATTATTAATTCAATTCATCCATATAAATTATTAAGACTAAATGTCAATTTTCAATTGAAATTCATTATTATTCACTATTCATAAAAAAATGAAACTTCGTAGAATAGTAAAAAAAAATCACCTTAAGAAATTACTGATTTCATTTCAATAATGAAGTTTCAATTATAAAATATAAAATATTAAGTCTTCAAAATTTATTTTTAAAACTACTTCACTAATTTTGAAAAAAATAACTTTTTATGCAAAAAAGATAAATTTTTTGTCTTATAGCCTAAAATTATATTAGATTAATGTAAAATAATTTTTTTATATAAATTAATTACATTATGATTATCAACTAATATTAATTAATATAAATTATTAATAAAATATTTGTTTGGTGCATAAAAATAGTTTTTTCATAAAAAATTCCTTTATACTCAATTGGATTATATATTTATTTCAAAATCATTTGTATCCATTGAATTAAATAATATATTTTCATAGGATAGTTTAAATTGTTCAGAGCCTTCAACATAATTTCTAATATATAATTTTCTTAATAATTGTAATTGTGTTTTATAAAACTTGGTCTTACATGTAATCTAGGTTGATGAAGAAATTTCTTATTTACTTTAATGCAAGCTGTCTCCATGTTGTGTACATTAAAGATAAATGAAAAAAATAAAATTCATTATTAATGTAAAATATTTTATTTTAATACATTGTATCATGTATTATTATTTATTTTTTTCTATTTAATGTTGAATATTTCTATAAAAAATATGTATTAGTGTGTTTTGGATTTGACATGTAAAATATTAACCATCATTCCCAACCATATTTTAGTGTTATTAACATCCCAAGTAATCATATAAATTAAAATAAGGGAATATGTATTCAATCATTTATTAGAATTATTTTTATTAATTATTCATTTTAAGTAATTAAAAAATATATGGATTGCAATATTTTATTCGAATGTATTATATATATTAAATGAGGATATGGTACCCTAATATTTCTCATTCGGTCACGATGTACAATATTCTACCCAAAAAGGATTTACTATTCCCAAGCATTTTGTATCCTAATGTGTTTGATATAAGAATATGTGAATCTTATGGAAAATGAGTCATTTATTTTCATTTTCAATCATACGATATAGATGAATCAATGGTTATAGTATGCATGACTGCTTATAAGATTTATGAAGAATAGCATGGTATTTGTAAAGGAAAACATATCTTTAAATAATGAAGTTATGTGTCATATTTAATGTAATTTTTACTTCAATAAGTAGATATGAATAAAGTGTTTACGAAACTTCTATTGAAGAGAATGTCATGTGAAATATTTTAGAAATGTTTTTTCCACTCTCTATGAACTTAATTATAATTTTAATGAAAACTTCACTACTGATAAAGAAAACATTAATCCTATAAATTAGTTAATTATATGAGGATCAAATATCAACATAAAATTCAACTAGGTGAATGAAATTTTTTTAATGACTCCAATAACATGAATTTGGATGATGAACATATATTTTCATATAAAAAGTGAATAGTGAACATTATTCAAAGACCCAATCATCCACGTCTTGGTATGTCACTATATGTATTGGTTTATAGAAAGGGAAACCTAAATTTATATTATTTAATTAGTGGAAACATTGAAAATTATCTACTAGGTATCACATTTAAATCATAAAAGAAAATGATAACGATGAAGTGACTATAAAATTTTCTAACAAATTGTATTTATTAAATACAAACAACCCATAAAATAGAGAATAAAATATCAATTCTAGTAAATTTTCTTTTGATGTAATTTTATATCTATCGAAGATGGAATTTTATAAATTGAGGTAATATGTGATGATAAGTAAAATCTTATGGGGAATTATCATAGGGTCCTTATTTCTTAAGAAGAATGAAAAAGGAATTGGTGTGAATGTTTAAAAAAATTTGTATTGGGATTATTATTAATCAAGTAGATTCATCACTTGTGTAATATATGAAAATGGATATGAAGATGATATTAATGATATTTAGATGGCTAAGACATTATAGTTGGGATATAAAAAACATTGATATTAATATTAAATCATGATTAATGAAAATTGAATAGTCAATTACATTGAAAGTTTAAATATTGAAATTAATGAGAAATCAAATATTATTTATGAAATTACTTTCATTATCATCCAATTTGATAAATGGTATATAATACAAGAGCTATTATTGTTGAAACTGGGAATCAAATAAAAACTAAATTGATTTTATAGGATATTTTTTACAGGAATATATGAGTTTTATATGTAGTAGACCATAATTATTGTAATTGAAAAAGATAATATAAAAAATTATTGGAATAATAATTTTTTAGTTCCTCAAATGAAAATCAATCATTAAATTAAATCATGATAATGAAAAATTATATATTGACAATAATTTTTGAAGATGATATAAACCCTAAAAAATCAAAGGATATAAAATTTAGTGAAAATTCTAAACAATTTTCAAATGGGGAATGAAGTGATTATTAATTGGATTTGTTGAAATAATGTCAATAGATATATAAGAATGAATTAAAAAGAAAACTATTCTATAATATTATTTAAATAAAACAATGAGGCTCAAAGACTATAACATATTTTGGGTGTTATTGACCATAAATACTAAAATTACTAGTATAAAAATTATTAATATCCATAATAATGTGCATTAATAAATTGGAATTCAATTAAAATAGATATGATGAAATCATAATCTCTATAATAAAAATAAAAATTGTGATGTAAAAAATTATTTTTTGAGTTTCCATGATTTATTTTTATTTCTCATCATCCAATATAGATGTAAACTTAATTATTAAAAGATCAATTAATTATCATATTCAAATTTGGAAAAGTTTAAAATAAAAATAAAAATAAAAATGGAAAATGTGATTGTACTATCAGTAATGGCTTAGAAATATAAATATACAAATATCTTGTATAGTGTTTGATCATCTCTGATGAAAATTGACATAAATAACAAGATGAGCATTCAATAATATAAAGCTTGATTTGTTATCATTAGAAATGATTTATAAAAAAAAATATTGGTTGGATAAAATTGGGATAATTACATGAATTTAAGCAACATTCTATTTGTTGAATGTTCAATGAACAATATATTATGTATATCACTCATTTTTTTAAATTTTATTGTTTTTATATTAATAAGAAGTGTATTTTTTAGTGAATAAAACAAGTTGTAGTAATTTTACGGGGTCGAATTACCTAAGGTAATATGATTCATTATTTAGATATAAGTATAGGTTACTACATGAGTATACAATCTCATAACAATTTTTGGAATAAAATACATGATTATAATTTCCATAATACCCTAATAAAATTGATTGTTGAAAACGTTGTGTGGAATATTCACATAATGATATAAGACTATATAAATTTGTGTCAAACATTTTGAAAATGGGAAATTTTAAATAATAGTCCCATGGGAGATGATATCTAATATAGAAGATCATTAGAGGTGATTCAGTATGCTGTTTGAAAAACCATGGAATAGAATTTAGAATTTGGAGATAATCGTTTCATTAGAATATTTGATAATATTACGTAAATCAAATTAATTATTATTATGACTTGTAAATCCTAATCATTTATTATTTTTAAAATTATATCTGGTAGGTGAAAAAAAATTATTTAACATAATTGTGGATAGATAATTGTATTAAGTATTCCAAGAAAATGTTTTATATAAATCAATATAGACATGAAAAAATATATGAGTCCAGTGAATCCTATAGTCCTCCATATATTCATATGTATGAATGATATAATATAATTCCTATTTTTATTTAGAGAGTAATAATAATTCACCATAACACTTTATGATATTTTGGTTTAAAATAAATTACTACAAAATGAATGATATAAAAAAGTCTCTATGAGGATAAATTTTATTGTGAATTACTATAAAATGAGTTCCAAGAAAGTCAAAATGTATATTAATTTATATTTTTTGGTATTACATTTTTTACCCAGATGATTGGTAAATGTGATGGTATGATTGATGAGATGAATGAAAATGGAAAATACATTTGTGATAAAAAAAGATGAATATCATATAGGTGATAAAACAATAACTATGAGCATATAGTGGACTATAATGATATTATTGTAACATATAATTAATTGAAAGTCAAATATGTAGTGATGTTGGACACTGATGTTGATATTATTAATTATGATGTTACTAAATCGACTAAGTAAAATCCATTGAATTTTCATATATAAATATTTTTTTCAAACCATAGTAATTTTTATCATGTAATAAAGTCTAATAGATTAAATATTAGATAATGAAAATTTTCAGAAATTGATAATACTATTGGATAATGTAATAAATGTGTATAAAAAGAATACAAATAAAGAAATATAGTCATTTTAAAGTACATTACACAAATTAAATTTGATTATTAATGATTATTTTGAGGATAAAGAATGTATTCAACCCACTAATGAAGAGATGGATAAAACTGATAAGAATTAAATGTTGAATATTTTTATTAGTCCCAAGAAAATGTTTATCATTTACAAAAATTGGTCTTTAGGAACATGTTAAATTTTATAGGTGAATATATATTAAAAAAACTATACTCATGTCGTGGGGGAACTCATAGATTGAGGGAAAGAACATTGATGGATCAATTTCCCTTAGGCCCAAGCTATAAATAATCACAATATTCTATTTTAGTATAGCTCTAAGAATATATAATTTTTTTAAAATTGATGTAACGTATTCATGTTTGAATAGTCAGATGAATTAATATTCTATATTGATAATCAGGAGGATTTTATGAATGATATAAATAGAAATAATGTATACATATTGATGAAGGATCATTATGGCTAAACTAAAGAATGAATTGTATTGTATTTAAACCTAGATGATTACATGAGGTAACAAATTTTTTGAAAAGGACATTTAGAAAAAAAACTAAATGTAAGGATGATAAAAATAGGATTAGTAACTCTTATTGTGTATGTGGGAGAAATTATATTTTCTTTAAATGAAGGAAATAAACTTAAATATGTTTTATTGAAATTCTTAAAGTAATTAAGATGTATTTTCATGGCGAGAGAATGTATTTAATATATTTATAGGGTATCAATCATATTAATCATATTATTATATAAAACGAAAAATAGGAATAGGAGTTTGTGGACACTTGTTCTATATATTAATCAATATTAGTTTCTACACAAATTAAAGGTGTCACCATGATGTGTACAGCTGATGATGATGGATAGAATGTGATTGAAAAAAGTAAAAAATTTAGTTTCTTTCAGTTTATGTTAAATTTCCCAGGAATATATATGTTATATGAAATTATTATTTGATTTAGATATATATTAAATATATAGTAACAATATCTCCATGTACTAAGGCGAATTTTGTGGTACATAATAATGATATCCTATTTTAATCTATTGTATAAGATGAAAAATCGAAAAGAATTTCATGGATTTTATGTTGTGACACATGTTTCGTCACTAACATGTATTTATTTTCTTTTGAATTCATATATTATTTAATTTTCTTATTACAGTATTTGTTAGTCAAAATGAATATTTTTAGGAAAACCAAAAAGGGAAAATGTTATCCTCTTAGTTAATGGTAAAATTGAACCCAATAATGAGACAAAGGATGAATGTAACCTAATCCATTTTTCATGGCCAACATATAGTTAATCAATCTGTGAAATGTTTCCTAAAAATGATACTACAAGGTTTTGTTCTAGTGGAAGATGTCTATTATTGGTAAAAAATTAGAAAAAACCATGTGGAAAAACTATGCAGCATATCATTAATCTTAAACTATATTCCATTTGGTGCACACATGTTTTTCTTATTACTATGGAAAAACCATGTTTTGACGTATGTGTGACAATGTAATGGGTTATTTCATTAGAAAAACCATTATTTCATACATTTACATAGTATTAAATAGTATGATTATTATTTTAAGATTTATTAATGGAGGTTTTGTGGTTACATGAAGTTTTTATTGATATTTTTATAGATATAGTGACATCTCTTATTTTCTTCTATATAAAATTAAATTTCATGTGCATGAAAGAGGTTTGATGAAATCCTTTAAAGATTAAATAGGATTAAAATTCATTTTCTAATGTAACATAAAAAAGTGGCTTAGAAATATCTTTTTGATTTTTGTTTATGTGATTATGAGGTAGGATTATATATGATTTTCACTAATTAGTGTGAATGAGATACATTGGGTGAGTGTTTATATATAAAAAAGTTACACCATGTTTAGATTGTGAATATGAAAGGGAATTATTCCTAGTTAGCTGGTATGAGATAATTGGTTGATTTCAGCGACTGAAGGGGAGGATTAAGTACTAGTTAGTCCAAGATGTATATCATATTGGTGATAAGAAAATTTATTCATTCTAGAGTTTGGTAGAGAATCTCAGTCCCCATAGAACCATAAGATTAAGAACATAGTGCAATATTGACTCGGGATTGGGGTATTTTTTGGTTTATAGCCCATATACTTTTTTATGTGCTATTTCATATACAATATATCCCTAATTGTTGGTTATTATCATTATACTTACTTTTATTATAGGACATAGTTTTTTATAAATAAAATAATGGATTTTATAATATGTGTCCCTGAAAAGTGATTTATAAAAAATTAAAATAGAACTATTCTCATGGATGTTAAAAAATATTTGCATAAACCTTGTGTATTCTACTAGTATTTTCCACATAGCATTCATACGCCAATTGGGTATATAAATTCATTTTCCTAAAAGATACACCTATAGTATATAGTTTAATGTAGTTATATTAACATCATAGATCTCATCATCCTTCTTCGAGGTTGTGTTATTGGAGATCATTTGTCTCAAAGATTTGGGATCGTGTGGGTTGTCTTGGAAATTTTTGATTATATTACTTTTATTTGGTATTAACCTCACCATCCTTGACTGTGTTTTTTTTCAATTATTATGGATGATGCATATAGTTTATTTGAAGGAAATATTATATAGTTGAGATTTATTATGATAATGATTCTTATTAAACACTATTTTGTTAGTTATTTTTTAAAACAATATACATTATTGTGTTGATGTAATATTTATTTATTGGTCGTGTCTTATTATTCGATGATATATGGCCGATGTTTTTTGGATTTTGAGCTAAAAAAATATATAAACATCATATCTTGGTGTTTAACTTTAAACACTTTTAATTAGGGATGTACATGAGGAATTATATCAGGATTGAATTGGTGGAATTAAATTTCAACCAAATTCTGTTTGATAAAAATGATTATCATTACCCTACTCTCATTGGGTATGTAAAGAAGAAAATCATTGATACAACAGAGATCAAGAGGTATGTTCCAGGGAATATTTAGTCATCTTATTATTAAGGAAAACTATTAATACCACGAGTGGCATGAAGTTCTGTGTAGAATTTGAGATTAGTTTTCTGTTATTTATTATTAATGTTGATCAATACCCTGTATTATTATTTTTGGGATGAAACAATGAATTTTTTGATAGATTTTTATTTTCAGTGTGAAACTGGGGAAAAAATGGTTGATGGTTTAAGTACATGGTTTATGAAAAAATTCATAAAAATTGTGGAAATGTTTATAAACCCATTCTAATGGAACAAATGTAGTTGAATCATGTTTTGGAAAAACATGTGGATGAATCATGTACATTGAGTGAATATTTATATTTTTTATGTTTTAATTTCTTTATAAATTTCAATTTGTTGGATTTGTTTTATTTTAGATTAAGATTGACTAAATGGGTTACTGTGATAAATTAATGAGTTTTGAATTGGAATTGAATATTTATTGATTTTTACAACATGTTTTCAATAAATAATTCATCTTATAAAATATGACATTAGCAATAAAGATAATAAGAAATTAATCAAGTCATATAGGCCATCCATCGAATTGACCCTACTATCATTGAGTTAGTTATTAATATTAACAATGAATTAAATAATGAGTGTGGAAGTGATAATATTTGGTCATATAATGTGATTAATAGTTAACTAAGATGAAACCATAATCTATTCAGGTTGAAAACTGATCTAAAGATATAAGGAATGGTAGGAAAATATTGAATGTAATATTCATTTTTTTAAGAATGCAGAAACATCAAATGTCCTCTTCCCCACCAATTTACTTTAAATACCGAGTCATATGTGGTAATATTTCATAGTGTAACCCATGATGAATGAGGATTTTACCTAGACCATTTTATGGAAGACTTTCAATAAACTGTTCTATCCAGAAAAACTGAATGCAATGATTGATCAAGTGTTTATGAAAGGAAGACCTTCTATAATATAGTATACAAATCAATTAACCAATTTGGATCATCTATCTCAAAACTAATGAACAACTGTTATAATGATAGAAACTTCATGACTGGTTGAATTCTTGAGATAATATCTTGTATCTTTCTTCTATTCATTTAGACAAGTTTCGAGTTGCATGAAAATAATTCACAATTAGAAATAGATATATCAAGCCTAAAGGGTCTTGTTAGTTCCCTTACAGTAATAATAGTTTTCAACGCTCATCATATAAATATATCAAAATGTTGGTGGAAAATCGTAAATTTAGATGTTGTGGGATACAATGTTCTCTAACAAATATTCCTCTGGAATAATCTTGGTACAAGAAGGTGACCAAATTTCAATATAGTATGTCATGAAATAAGTGAAAAATGTGGAATGTGGAAGGATAATTTTCCATAATTGTTTTTATTTAAGAATTATTTCATAAATATGTAATTTTTCTTTGTAAGTTAGTATAATTGAGTCTTTTATCACATTTACAACTCATGTTTTAGCTAATTCTTCTAAGAGTGTAGAAATAAATACATAGAAAAAGGGGATCCACACATGGATAAGAAGATATAGAGTGGGATTGAGTCTAGATGTTTGTAAGTAGTTGAACATTTCCTATAGGATTTTAATTTTACTATAAAAATAATATTTTTTACCATATCCATTTTTTTTATATTTTATTTATTTTCTGAAATTGGTACATCTCATTCATTTAGTTTTTCAAAATTTATTGATTCTTTAATATATCATCAATATTTAATGTCGTTTATAATATGTATTTGATAACAATGATGAAGATAAAGGAAAAGGCAATCAAGTGTTTAGAGTATCGAAATTTCTTTCTTGTTTTTATATTGTGTGAGAGTTCATAGTCCTTATCCTAGAAATTTTCACTCATTTTATTTGAATTTAATAGATGATAATATTTAAATCCATGGAAAATAATTATCAACATAGAGATTAGTTACTTTAATAGGATATTAATTATCACAAAGGTTAATGTGAGTGACATCCATGGGTAGGGAGGCAATGGAATTTAATTCCAAATCAATGTTTGATTTTTTATCTTTTTTTCAGTTATGTATTCATTTTTTAGATGAGTTTTATCGATTAGTTATAAGTTGTGTTGGATATGTATCCTGAGGTATTTCTAGATGATTTCTCTTGGATTCTTCCATAATGGAAGGTATAGGACTATATAATCTTATTTTATTGGATGATCCCCACATATTTACCACATAAGAAAATTGAACACAATGATTAATAATAGATTAATTTCTAGTTATATGATAATTATGTAAATAGATTTATAGTACCAAATGTTTCACCATATTAATACATGTTTGAAAATAGGGAATATGTAATTTTCTTAATTTTTAATTTCATACTATAAATTCATCCATTTATAAATTAGTATTTCCATAGATTAAATAACACATTAATTGGAATGAGGGTTCCAAGTGATTTTAAAATATAATATTTAGACTGAGATCCATCAGTTGAGTGTTCATTAATCACATGTTCCTATGATAACATTCAATTGTATGTATAAGAAATATTTTAATATCATTAATAAAAATTTTCATTATAAATTCTCTTATGCTTCTGATGGATTAGATGAACTAGATTTTCCACATCTCATTAAATGTGTTTTTCTCTGATATCATGGTATACTTTAATATAATAGGGGAATATGGGGATATTCATGTTACTATATTCAAAAACATTAAAGGGAACTAAATGTATTATTATCTATGGCTATAATGGTTTTGAAATTATGAATTATGATTCTTGAGTTATTTTATTTATATAAATGAAATATTAATAAGTCATGATAAAAATAATGTAGTGATGGCTTGGTTACAACAAAAAAATGTGTTTTAGATTTAAATAATCCTAGGATCATTCAAATATTATTGGTATTTTATTAGTGGGTTTAAATTTTTAGAACGACCATTGATAGTTTTTGAATAAAATTGAGAATTTTTGAGTGGGATGAAAAGTATTATTATTTTTTTGGCATTATGTATGATGATAACTTCAAATAAAATCCAGATTCTCCCTGTATATCATAAGAATTGTTCCTTGTTTATTTATTGGGTGCCATATTGTTGAATGTGATAAAGAATCTTGATCATGTGGTGAAATATATATCTCACTAGTTATGACCCCATGTGGTGAATTAACACACTCAGACCCCTAAATTAGAATTGGTTATGTACTATATGGAGTATTGGTTCCAGTACATGTTCATAGTGTTCGTTATATTATATTCCATTCATAATATTTAAAAGATTACTTTTTTCCCAGAGGATATGAATTATTTATAAACATGATAGGAGGATTATATTTAACCATTTTAATTTAATATTATTAATCACTGAGAATGGTGACTGTTTTATTTTTTGAATTGATTAGTAAAATACCATTTTAGGTGGTGACAAAAATAGAAAATTAATGGATGTTGATCATTTTTGTGGAAATTATGTGTTTGGTAATGTTGGAGGATGATAATAAAGTGATATTATATTACTTGAATGTCTCATATTATGTATATTATCAATTTAAACAATAGTTTTCAACATATACTAAATGCTTAAATATTAGTATATAATAACATTTCAGGTATAAATTAGTTGTTTCATATCAACCTCTAATGGGTACCATTAATTCTGGAGAAGTCATTCAATATACATTTTTTGAGGCCAAAGATGATGGAGAGTGGGAAACTATCTCAATGGTCCATACACCTAGGGGATAAAAATATTCAAAATGATCTTAAATGTTGAATTTGGAATCTAGGGATAAATACTTTTTTTATTTTATATCCCAATATCTCACATGTGTGATGATTAATACTAATCTTCAAAGACATTCTTGTGTATTTTATCACCTGATAATTTCATTGTGGAAGTGATATTATGCTTCCAAATATTTAATAATAATATTTCATTTAAAATAGAATGGAAAAGATAATATTTGTGAATTTTTTAATTAATTAATTAAATAAACAAATTTCCATTACATTAGAAAGTAAATTTTGTATGAAGTGTTTGGAAAACTATATGTTCAATATATAATGAGGCTATATGGTTTACCCTCATCCCTTGTCACTAAAAATGATCATCACTTTACTTCAGGATTAAGTGTATAATTTAGGAGTCTATGAGTTCTTTATTGAATATAAAAATGAAATATCATCCTTATATCGATACTCAAACTGAGTAGACCATAAAAATAAACAAATATATGTTTTTTGAATATGTGGTTAACATAAGAGGTTCGTTTGGAAAGCATCTATCATTTCTCTAATTTTCTTAAAAAATACTTTTCCATGCATGATTAAGAAGAATCCCTTCAAGGATATATTTGGGAGATGATGCCTATCTCCACTCAGCATCATAGAATTGTGATACCACCCATTATTGGTTCTAGGAATCATTCACGAGCTAATAAAGAAGGTGAAATTGATTCATTATAAGAAGGATAGTAGTTATATTCAATATGTATATTTTATTGGTGTCCAATTTCATTCTATTGATTTTCTCACGTGATTGTGTTTTTAATAATGTATCTAAATGGTTATCTCATTTTTGGAATATATGAAAGAGTAATAAATCACTGAACCTTTTCAATCCATTTGAGATCATGGAGTAACTTGGATAAGGGGATATTGGTTTGATTTCACACCCTCGATGATATCCCTTCATGATGTGTTATATTCCATCAATATATTCAAATTTCATAAATTCATATCCCACATGATCATATGGAATTATTTTTAGGTGGATCATAATACCTATATTGTTGAGAAGCTGATTTGTATCATTAAATATCATAATAACATGTTTTATGGGAAACTAATTCCCATACTCAATAAATTATGATGAATTTGTAAGGGTGTGATTTCCACATATATTTTTTGATTCAGAACCTTTAAAAAATTTTAATGGATAATAGTGGAATGGTGGAGAAAATTGTGACACATACGAGTTCATTGGATTGTATTTATTTCTATTAATTATCTAATATTAATTAAATTTAATATTTCCAGAAGATAGGGGGTTAGATATATTTCTTTTTTTGTTATAATGGACTTGTATTCATTATTTGTTCAAATTTAGTGCGAAATATTTACCAAACCATGTTTCAATGATGTGGTTAAAACCTGAAAAAATTTTATGGCACACAATTATTTTGTAAAAAATTATGAACTTCTGTGAAAATCTGGAAATATAGATTCGTTCTAGGGGATGAAGTTGATTGTGGCATCATGGTAAGTGAATTGCATATCTAAAATCCTTGAATCATCCTAGGGAAAATCTACAGTATTTCATATTATTGGTATATGGTTTTCAAAACCATATAGACAAAACATGAAGCCTACAAATATTTAATACACATATTTATGTAATCCTTATTTTGTTAAAATTTTAACCTAACTAATCATTCCCTTCCCAAATCCATTCTGAGCTACATCTATGCCATTAAAACCTTACTCTGCACTTTTTAATTGTTGATTCCCATCAATCGGGGTTATTTTCATGTCGTAAAAATTTATTCTCCTTGGACTTAACCCATTTACTTCCCCCATACACATGGATTTTCATTCCATTAGCAACATGAATCCATGAATCAACATGTAATAGAAAAAATTTATTATTGGATTGTTAATTAAATTTCATGGTGATATTGGCATATAAATATCCATTCTATAAATTCAAATTTATTTCAAGAAAGGGTGATTATATTTATACTATCTTTTGTTATATACCTCTACCTATGGGGTCTTCCCATAGAACATATTAGGTTTCTGCATTTCAATTTTATGAAATTTTTTAATAATTATTGAATGAATTTATATGATCTAATGTTGGACATATGGATGTGGCTAATGACATTAATAGATGAAATTTAATTTTTCAGGTGATTCTTTTTGAGTAACTATTTTTATTCACAAATTTTGTTTGATGAAATGATTAGAATATGAAAATCAATTCAATGGAGATTCACAAGGATATTTAAAAAGTAGAATCATATCAAATATGATTTTTCATTTTTATGTGATTTTAATGATGGATTATATATGTATTTAGCTGACATATTCCCATGAGAGATCTTTGGTGTTTAGTTATAGAAGACAAACACAATTTTTGTATAGATTGTGAAATACTAGGGAATTAATATAGTAAGAATGAATGATCTAATTAGATGGTTTGGTTCATTAATGGGGCCAGTTATGTAAAAATTACTCTAATATTTCTACTTTGACATTGGTAGGTTCATTTATGTAGGATATAGTTCCTTTATGGAACCCTAGTAACATAATGACCATATGTTCAATCCAATGGTGGATTATTTGATTATTTATTTGGATGTGTTAATTATTATATATCATATCATTATTTACTGCGGTGTTTGAAATACAATTTTTCCCTCATTATTGATTATTATAAACATATTCACCTAAATAACATAACATAGTTTGTTTTGTAATAAACCAAATAATAATAGAATATTTTTTATGGGAAGTGACATCAAATATAATATTAAAACTAGAAGTAATTGTATGTTTTAACAATACATTATGTACATTAATGTTGATATCCTACTATGACTATCTTAAAACCATACATATACTTATGGGGTATAGGAATATGGGGATTTTTAGTGTAAATGTAAGGTAATAACTTTTATATTATTTTTTCGATCTTCCAAATTCTCGTCTGATTTTTATGATATAGAGATGATTGTGACAAAGGTCCATGATGATATAGGCATATCTGTGGAATCATTGGTATCTTCAAAGATATTTTGGATATTTTGGGTTTGTTTTTCTATCATTGACTTGGTATATGTATTGAATTAGTATACCTATGATGTATATTGTATTATATGTAAACATGTTATGACTATAAGAGTTAATTGTTTAAGGATTATACATAAACTATATTTAGTTCTTTAGGTGTTGTAAAAATTATTATTTGATGGCCTGGAAAAAAATCATATGTATATGTCATATTGGATTCTCATGAGTAATCCATGCGATGATTTTTTAGGATAACATGTTTCAAACCATTCGCAATGGTTATAATTTTATGCCCTTGTGAATATCAAAAATATGTGGCTATTAAGAGTGCACATTTATTCTAGTAGTGTATCACATTAGGATTCATATCAGGTAAAACATGTCTTTTCTTTTAGAAGTGATGTTTGTTTGGATAGTAGTATTTGTGAAGTAGAATCAAAATCCAAGGTATTATTCACCGTTTTTGGGAATTTTTTTCTTTAAAATTATAATATTAAATAATCTATAAAATTTTATTTTTCTAAAGAAAAATATATTGTCTCTATCCTTGGAATAAAAACAGATGATTTGGATGATGACACAACATAGGGTATTGATTTAACAACATTACATCAATTAGTGTTTGTATAAGGCCCCAACCTCAAACATTACTTAATATTGATATATTTCAAGAATAGACATTGAGGATCATTTCAAGTTTAGAGTTTTAGAGAATTAGATCATAAATCGGGCATTACATTCCACATTTAAACAAGGTGGTTACATAAAAGACAATATTCATTTTTCCTATCAAAGCAAACATATTTAAAATAAAACATGGATTATTTCTTGAAAATTCCTCGACACTATCATCACATCATGTAAATTTCCATTGACCTATGAAAAACATTTCAAAAACTTGGAATGAGCATAAAAAGCTCAGTAAGGGATATACAAATATGGAAAGAAATCCTTAGTCCATGTAGAAATAAAAATCAATGAAATCATACTTTACTCATAAAACATAAGCACTTTAACATACCTCATGAAATCATAAGATTCATGAATAACTCATAGAAATCATAAGACATAAAGGTAACTTGAGGCATTCATAACATTCTTACGTAGGGAGTGACCCTCATGGTTACGTTTGGAATACCCATCACAATATATTCCCTAAATATCATTCGAGAAACCTTAGAGTTTCACCCCTTTGCATTACCCAATGCATTGTAGAGCTATATTGGGCTCACCCGCCCTTAGTTTATCATGGAACCACCCATCTTCATAAACAATGCCCAAGAACCATAAATAATCATATCACATAAAACATGCATAAAAGAAACATAAAATTTCCACATTTCAATCACAAGATATCAATACAACACATTGATATAATAAAAAAATTATCAAAATCATTTTCAATACCAAAATAAAAGAAAAGGAAAACATGGTATTTATTTTTCATTTAAAAAATATTATGGCTTGTAGAGGAAGCTGAAACTCAAATAATGGTCACGACGGCGGAGAAGTCGTTGACGCCGTATGCGTACGACAAAAACATCCCCTTTTGTCGTTTAGTAAAACGCTTCGTATAAAAAGATTCCTTTTGAATAAAAGTAAATGTCAGAGGGTTTTATACACCGTATAAAAGGAAGTTGTGTATAAAACTAAATATGCCTCAATGAAAGGAGATTGAGACAAAGTCCCTTACCTCGTGTCCGACTTGACTCGATCGTTCTTTAATATCCTGAATAATAAACTTGAGTTAATTTATAATTTCTTAAGAACCTTTTTTAAGTTCATTATTCCTTTTATATCACTTATTACCATGTTATGAACACTATGTAATTATTTAAGTTAATAACGGTCGTTTTGTCGATCATTGGTACTTGAGTCAAAAATAAACTCCTTATAATTACAAGTTGTTCATGTGGTAAAATATTCATTATATCCAGAATTATATTCATGATTTAGATATAATATATATCATATATATCCTGTATATACATGCATTTATAATATTACATAACATTTAGAGGTAAGAAATGAAATGCACCGTTCATGGAGACGGTAAGCCGTACGTAAGCATGACCGCTACTTTCATTTCTATTTCATATTTAATGGAATAGAATCATAATGATACAAAGGTACATTATAATTCCAGTATAATATCATATATAATATTATTAACTCCATCCCTTATATGTCCAACATATGGCATTAACGAATCAAATCACTTTGAGGGGGCGGTAGTCCGCACTTCCAAAAAATGAAATTATCGAGTTTATGCATAATGGAAACCATAAAGGTATGGCATAAATGAAAAATACAGAAGAATAAGGAAAAAATAAAAATATTATATATCATATATAAATATAGTTACATCTTAATGGCAACCTTTAAAGGTGTTAAAAGAATATTGAACAATCATCGTTTCGTGAGGTAGTAATTCTCCATCCACAGAAACAATATGTTCTTTAACAATTAGACGGAGCTGTGTGTAAGTGTAGCTCGAATCCTTCTTATAAAAACATCCTAGTATATTTAAGATATTGGTGTTGTTACAAAATAAAGTAATAAAAAGAGTTTAGGGGGTTGGAGAAGCAAAATAAAACAAAAGAATATTAGAGAAGACTTTACCTTTCAATCGGGTAACTCCCCTTGGATTGAACCAAAAGGGTTTCTTGAAGAGCTTTCTGCCAAAGTTAAGGATTCTATGATGAAGAGAGGGATCTTTAGAGATGAAATGAATAGATTTTGGCCAAGATAATGGCTTGAGAGGTGTGGGTAAGAAGGTAGAGGTGGGGGCCTTTTATAAGAGGGGGGGGGAACTTTTGGAAAGTCAAGAAATTTTACTTTATTATATAATGAGTTTCGGATTTTAAAGGTCCCAAAATTATATATTTTGAGAATAAGGTGATAAGGGTTATAAATACACCCATACAATAGGTTTTGAAAAGTATATGTCTCAGATTTTACATTATCGTTTCATTTTATTTAAATCGTTCATTAATGAGGTAATCGCTGCATCATCATGGTGTCATAAATAAATAAATTTATTTAATGTCTAAAAAATATAAAAAAATACTATGATGTAGGAAATATTTTTAGATTTCCAATGAATATTTATAGTCTAATATATCGTTTACACAGACAAAACTAAAATTGTTTTACTTAGGTGTTACATACTTTTGTGATATTCTCCTTTCTTTAAAAATAAAAAGATAAAGTGTCACTATCACCCAAAAGTGATTCCATGGGGTCCCTAAGTTTGGAACAAGGAATCCCATGGTCTGACATGACCCAAATAGTATCATTAGGATACATTTTGGGGTCATTTGTTATTATTATGATATTATTTTATTATCCTTAACTACCCAACTACTAATTAATCACAATAATTAATGATAATTACCGTCATTACTATTCATAATGTCCAAAAACAAAAGAGTATTAATTACATAATTTGTAATTTCTGATTAAAAATATGGAATCCATTTTACCAAATTCCAGACACATAAATTGGAATAATTAATTTAAAAATAATTCCCATTGTCAAAACAAATAGCGTATTTTTTGAAACAATATCTATGAAAAGTTTGGCACTTGTTTATGCCCAATTCCAAAGTGAAATTAATTCTAATGACCAAAATTGGATTAAATGGTAAAAATATATTCTAGTTACAATTTAAAACTAATTATAAAGATAATCTAACCATATAATTAAATTAGATGAAAAATCAGTTTTGAAGTAAAATGCAGTATTTTTCACTATTCATTAAAAAAATGAACATTGTCAGAAAAATACCAAAAATTTATCCAAAGTAAATTTAAATTTCCCAATCCTAAAGAATAATTTTATTTTGAAAAATAGAGCTTATAAAATTGTCAAAAGTTTGATTTAAAAATGGTTTTCCAACAAAAGGGAGTAAAACAATCTTTTAAAAATATTAGTGTATTCCATGCTTAAGATTGGATTTATTCTCATTTTAAGCCTCTAAAACACTATCTAATTCATAAATTGACAAAGATAAGAAAATATATTATTAATTACTTTCTTGGGATGTTACATCCTTCCCCCCTTTAGAAAATTGTGTCCCCGTAATTTATTTACTTATCAAATAAGTGGGGGGTATTTATCCCTCATTGAATTTTCAGATTCCCATGTTGCCTCTTCAGTCATGTGGTTTTTTCAGAAAACCTTTACTTGATGAATCACCTTATTCTGCAACAATTGCTCCCTATGGTAAAGAATCTGGACCGGTCATTCCTCATAAGATAGATTCTCTTCCAGCTGAACTACCTCTGGACTCAAAACATGAGATGGATCTAGCATTTACTTCCTTAACATTGAAATATGAAAAACATTGTGTACCTGAGATAAAATCGGAGGTCGAGCCACTTGGTATGCAACTGATCCAACTCTCTCCATAATTTCATATGGTCCAATGAACATTGTACTTAGCTTTCCTTTCTTAACAAATCACATCACACTTTTCCATGGAGATACTTTGAGAAAAACATGATCACCTAACTCAAAAGAGAGATCCCTCCTCCTATTGTCCGCATAAATTTTCTGCCTGCTCTGAGATGTTCTCATGTGTTTCTGTATCATCTGAACTTTTTCTGCCAACTCTTCTACCAATTCTGGTCCCATCAACTTCCTTTCACCCACTTCATCTTAAAAAGATGGAGTTCAACACTGCTTCCCATATAATGCCTCAAATTGTGCCATCTGTATACTAGAACAAAAACTGTTATTATAAGAAAACTCAACCAAAGAAAGATGTTGGTCCCAACTTCCCTGATAATCCATCTAAAAAGCACATAGAATATCCTCCAAAGTCTAAATTGTTCATTCTAACTGCCCATCTGATTGAGGATGAAAATCTGTACTAAATTTTAATTCAGTACCCAACAACTTTTGAAGACCTTTCCAAAAGATAGAAGTAAACCTAGTATCACGATCAAATAAAATGAAGAGGGGAACTCCATGTAACTTGACTATCTCTTTAAGATACAAACAAGAAAGTTGATCTAGGCAAAAAGTATCTTGTATAGTAAGGAAATGAGTAGATTTAGTCAAGAGATCAACAATAACCCAGATTGCATTATTACCTCGAGGTGTCTTCGGCAATCCCACAACGAAGTCCATGGATATATTCTCCCATTTCCACTATGGAACTGGTAGAGGCTGTAGCATCCCTTTCGGTAACTTCTTCTCTACTTTAACCTGTTGACAAGTCAAAGACTTCACAGTAAAATCAGCAATGTCTCTTTTCATTTTGTCCCACCAGTAATACTCCCGAAGAACTCTATACATCTTAGTATTACCTGGATGAACTGAAAACAGAGAACTATGAGGTTTACATAACAACTCTCTCTTAAACTGTGAATCACAAGTCACACAAAATCTCTTCCCAAATCTCAAAACAAAATCATTATCAATGTTGGATTCGGACAACTTACCCTTCCGAACCATCTCTACCTTTTTCTGCAACTCACAGTCTTGCTTCTGTGCTTTCTTAATTCTGTTTGATAGAGAAGATTTCACTGATACCTGAAACAAAACAGAAGAACATCCTGCACCAACAACTTCTATGCCAAAGTTCATCAAATCCATAACCAAAGGATCACGTTCCAAATTCAACATTGTTAATGAAGCATTACTCTTTCAACTCAAAGCATCATCCACTTTATTTGCTTTTCCCAGATGGTAATGAATTGTACAATCACAATCCTTGATTAATTATATCCATATCCTCTGTCTCATGTTCTATTCTTTTTGAGTGAATATATACTTTAAAATTTTGTGATTAGTATATATTTAACACTGTACTCTATACAAATGATGCCTCCATATTTTTAAAGCGAAAACAACAGTAGCTAATTCCAAATCATGTTTAGGGTAATTTACCTCATGAGTTTTCAACTGATGTGAAGCATAAGCAATTACCTGATCACTCTGCATTAGGACACAACCAAGTCCTTTTAAAGAAGTATCACTGTAGATAACACACTCCTCATTCCTGGAAGGTAGTGGAAGAACTGGAGCATTCACCAATCTTCTTTTCAATTCATGAAAACAATCATCACATTCTTTTCTCCAGATAAACATAACATCCTTCCAAGTTAGCTTAGTCATTGGACTAGATAACCATGAATTTTTTTTAACAAACCTTCGGTAATAGCCTACCAAACCAATAAAACTACGAATCTTGGTTACATTTTTGGGTCTTGTCCATTCTTCAACAACCTTTGTTTTTGCAGGATCAATAGTTATCCCATATTTAGAAACAATGTGACCAAGGAAAGAAATTTGTTGCAACCAAAACTCACACTTGATAAATTTCCCATACAATTAATTTTCTTTTAAGGTTTGAAAAATAACCCTAAAATGTCTTTCATGCTCCTCTTTACTTTTAGAAAACACCAAAATATCATCAATGAAAACAACCTCAAACTTATCCAAGAACTCATGGAAAATTCTATTCATAAGGTCCATGAATACAGCAGGTGCATTGGTTAACCCAAAAGGGATTACTACAAATTCATAATGGCCATATCTTGTACGGAACTCGGTCTTCAGAATATCTTCTTATTTTTCCTTCAATTAATGGTACCCCAATCTCAGGTCAATCTTTGAAAAAAACCGAGCTCCCTGGAGATGATCAAACAAATCATCGATATGAGGAAAACAATATTTGTTCTTAATAGTGATGTTATTCAAGGCTCTATAATCAATTAAAAGTCTCATTGAACCATATTTCTTTTTAACAAATAAGACTGGATCACCCCATGGTGATGTGTTAGGTCGAATGAATCCTTTCTCTAATAAATCGTGCAATTGCTCCTTCAACTCTAAAAGTTTAATTTGGGCCATTCGATAAGGGGGTTTTGAAATTGATATAGCATCAGGAACTAAGTCAACAATAAATTCAACATCCCGATCCGATATTATTACAGGAAACTCATCAGGAAAAACACCAGGATACTCATTTACCACTGGTACATCATTAATCTTAACAGTTCCTTTATTTTCAACAATATGTGCAAGGTAACGTTCATTTCCATATTTTACAAGTTTCTCACCCTCTTGATATGTTATCAACAGTAAGGGTTCATTCTTGTACACAAACTGAAAGTGTTTATGAAAACAAACTTCTTTAGATCTACATTCAATCTTAACATGGTAAACATAGAGACAATCCATACCCAGGTTAACATAAAACTCTACTAGAGGTAAAACAATAAGGTTTTCGAGTATGTTCTTTCCACAGATAAGGATATGAAGATTCTTATAAATTCTTTTTGCCTCAACATTTCTCCCAGGTGTTTTTCCCAAAATTTCAGGAGTCATTTCTTGAGATGGAGTTCCCAAATTACTAGAAAAGTTTTCAGAGATGAAAGAATGTGTAGACCCTATATCAAACAACATACTGGAATAATCTAAAAAAACAAAAAATTACCTGATACTACTTCATTTGATGGCCCAACATCTGCTGAAGTAGTTGCAATGGATTTAACCACCCCTTTCTACTTGTAGTCTGACTTCTTCCCATCAGTCGAGCTCTTTGTCAGACACTCATTTGCATAATGACCCATCTCATTGCACTTGAAACACTTCACTAACTATAAATCAAATTTGGTCTTACCATCACCCTGATCTTTTCCAGTGCAATCACAAGCCTTATGTCCCATCTTACCACATCGGTAGCACTATCCAGAATTCAAAATACATTCCCCAACATGCTTTTTACCACATTTATCAGAAACTAGAAACTTAGTTTTCTTACCATCAGACCTCTTTGAAGGATTCTTCCCTTTCTCCTGCCACCTCAGTCTCTTCTTCTGTTGGTTGTTATAGAACACTTGATCATCAAAAAACTTCATTTCCACCTTCTCAACACATCGAACAAGATTTTCATAACTTTTGAACTCACGAGAAGCTAATTCCCTTAGATATTTTGGCTTTAATCCTGAGTAAAAATGATTGATTTTACTATCATGGTCTCAGATAAAATTTGGAGCATACCTTTCCAATCGATTGAACCTTTCTTCATAAGAATTCAATAAGTCATCATCTTGCCTCAATTACAAGATTTGTTTTTCCATCCTAATTCGAACAACCTTAGGAAAATATTTCTTAAGAAACATACCTTTGAATTCATCCCAATCAAGATCATCGATCTCATCAGCATCCATGATATTTTTAACCATATACCACCACTGATATGCTTCACCCTCCAAACATTAAATAGCAAGACTAACCTTTTGATTTTCTGAACACCCCATGACATTGAAAATATTTTCTAGTGCTTTAATCCACCCTTCAGCTAGAACAAAGTCATATGATCCTCTGAATGATGGGGGATGTTGCCTCATGAAATGTTCCACCGCTGACATGTTCCTCTGCGGTTGATCTGGATGATCTCATGCATGGATACCACCACCATTTATCGCCTGATTCAACTACGCCATTACTGCAAAAAACTGTTCAGTTCCAATTCCGACCATCTCAGGATGCTGATTCGGAAGGTAATTTCCTTCTGTATGCCTTACTAGAACTGATTCCCTATTTCCTCTGTGGAAAACCATTCTGAACAAACATGTCTTAGATAAAGAAACATGGTAATCTTCAAATGCTATATCATTTCAATTTGACCATAATTTTTTTTGGATAATCATTTAATATAATTCTATCTCCTAAAGTTATCTAAAACGACCTCTGATAAAAACTATAAGGCCCTAGCCCCAAAAATTACTTAATATTGAAATATTTAAAGAATATACATTGATGATCTTTTTAGGTTTAGAGTTTTATAGAATTAGATCATAAATCATGCATTACATTCCACATTTACAGAAGGTGGTTACATAAAAGACAATATTCATTTTTCCCATCAAAGGAAACATATTTAAAATAAAACATGGATTCTTTCTTGACACTTCCTCTACACTATCATCACATCATGTAAATTTCTCTTAACCTGTGAAAAACATTTAAAAAACCTGGAAGGAGCATAAAAATATCAGTAACGGATATAAAAATAGGGAAAGAAAACCTTAGTCCATCTATACATAAGAATCAATGAAATCATACTTTACTCATAAAACATAAGAACATTAACATACCTCATGAAATAATAAGATTCATGAATAACTCATAGAAATAATAATACATAGAGGTAACTTGAGGCATTCATAACATTATTACATAGGGAGTAACCCTCATGGTTACGTTTCGAATACCCATCACAGTATATTCCCTAAATCTCTTCGGATAAACCTAATCATTTAACCCCTTCACATTACCCAATGCATTGGAGAGATATATCGGGCTCACCCGCCCTTAGTTTATTATGGAACCACCCGTCTTCATGAACAATGCCCAAGAACCATTACATAATCGTATCACATAAAACATGCATAAAGGAAACATAACATTTCCACATTTCAATCAAAAGATATCAATACAACACATTGATATAATAAAAAAATTATCAAAACCATTTTCAATAAAAAAATAAAAGAAAAGTAAAACATGGTATTTATTGTTCATTTAAAAAAAGTTATGGATTGTAGAGGAAGTCGAAACGCAAATAATGGTCACGGCGGTGGAGAATTCGTTGTCACCGCATACGTACGACAAAAAAATTCCCTCTTGTTGTTTAGTAAACAATTTGTATAAAAATATTACTTTTGAATAAAAGTAAAATTCAAAGGGTTTTATACACTGTATAAAAGGAAGTTGTGTATAAAACAAAACATGCCTCGGTGAAAGGAGATTGAGGCGAAGTCCCTTACCTCGTGTGCGACTTGACTCGATCATTCATCAATATCCTGAATAATAAACTTGAGTTAATTTCTACTTTCTTAAGACCCTTTTTAAATTTCATTATTCCTTTAATATCACTTATTACCATGTTATGAACCCTATGTAATTATTTAAGTTAATAACGACCGTTTTGTCGATCATTGGTACTTGAGTAAAAAATAAACTCCTTATAATTACAAGTTGTTAATGTGGTAAAATATACATTATATACAGAATTATATTCATGATGTAGATATCATATATATCATATACATCCAGTATATACATGCATTTATAATATTACATAACATTTAGAGGTAAGAAATAAAATGCACCGTTCATGGAGATGGTAAGTCGTACGTACGCATGAACGCTACTTTCATTTCTATTTCATATTTAATGGAATACAATAATAATGATATAAAGGTAAATTATAATTCCAGTATAATATAATATATAATATTATTAACTCCATCCCTTATATTTCCCACATATGGAATTAACGAAGCAAATCACATTGAGGGGGCGATAGTCCGCACTTCCAAAAAATAAAATTTTCGCATTTATCCATAATGGAAACCATAAAGGTATGCCATAAATGAAAAATACAGAATCATACTGAAAAAATAAACATATTATATATCATATATAAATATAGTGACATCTTAATGGCCACATTTAAAGGTGTTAAAATAATATTGAACAATCATCGTTTCGTGAGGCAGTAATTCGCCATCCACAGAAACAGTATGTTCTTCAACCATTAGACGTAGGTGTGTGTAAGTTTAGCTCGAATCCTTATTATAACAACATCCTAGTATATTGAAGATAATGGTTTTGTTACAAAAGAAAGGAATAAAAAGAGTTTAGGGGGTTTTAGAATAAAAATAAAACAAAAGAACATTAGAGAAGACTTTACCTTTAAATCGGGTAACTCCCCTTGGATTGAACCAAAAGGGTTTCTTGAAGATCTTTCTGCCTAAGGTAATGATTCTATGATTAATAGAGGGATGTGGAGAGATGAAATGAGAAGAGCTTGGCTAAGCTAATGGATTGAGAGGTGTGGGTAAGGAGGTAGAGGTGGGAGCCTTTTATAAGAAGGAGGAGGGGCACTCTTGGAAAGTCAAGAAATGTTACTTTATTATATAATGAGTTTCGGAATTTAAAGGTCCCAAAATTATATATTTCGAGGATAAGCGGATAAAGTGTTCAAAATACACCCATAAAATAGGTTGTTGAAAAGTGTATGTCTTAGATTTTACATTATCTTTTCATTTTATTTAAATCGTTAATTAATGAGGTAATCACTGCATCATCATGGTATCATAAATAAATTAATTTATTTAATGTCTAAAAAATTTAAAAAAAACTACTATGATGTAGGAAATCTTTTTAGATTTCCAATTACTATTTATAGTCTAAGAGATCGTTTACACATACAAAACTAATTTTTTTACTTAGGTGTTACATACTTTTGTGATATTCTCCTTTCTTTAAAATTAAAAAGATAAAGTGTCACTATCAACCAAAAGTGATTCCATGGGGTCCCTAAGTTTGGAAAAAGGCATCCCATGGTCGGCCATGACACAACCAGTAGCATTAGGACACATGTTGGGGTCATTTTTTATTATTATGATATTATTTTATTATCCTTAACTACCCGACTACTAATTAATCACGATAATTAAATATAATTACCGTCGTTAATATTCATAATGTCCAAAAACAAAAGAGTCTTAATTACACAATTTGGAATTTATGATTTCAAATATGGAATCCATTTTACCAAATTCCGAACACAGAAATTTAAATAATTAATTTAAAAATAATTCCCATTGTCAAAACAAATAGCGGGTTTTTTTGAAACAATATCTATGAAAAGTTTGGCACTTGTTTATGCCCAATTCCAAAGTGAAATTAATTATAATGTCCACCATTGGATTAAATGTTAATAATATATTATAATTACACTTTAAAACAAATTATAAAGATAATCTAACTATATAATTATAATAGATGAAAAAGCAGTTTTGAAGTAAAATGTAGTATTTTTCACTATTCATTAAAAAAATGAACATTGTCAGAAAAATAACAAAAATTTATCCAAAGTAAATTTAAATTTACAAATCCTAAATAATAAGTTTATTTTGACAAATAGAGCTTATAAAATTGTCAAAATTTTGAATTTAAAATGGTTTTCCATCAAAAGGCAGTAAAATAATCTTTTAAAAATATTAGTGTATTCCATGCTTAAGATTGGATTTATTCTCATTTTAAGCCTCTAAAAAACTATCTAATTCATAAATAGACAAAGATAAGAAAATATATTATTCATTACTTACTTGGGATGTTATTGTTTGTGATGATTTTTTTTAATTTTCATAAAAATACTATGAAAAAATCAAGTTCAAATCACATTGATATTGAATATCAATTAAAAAATTACAATGTGGTGAATGGAATGTTGAATATGGAATTTATTCAGTTCACATTGATTATTGAAAATGCTATTATGAAAGAAATATTAATTTATATGTTATATAATTTGAAATTGAAAATAGACATTCATCCAATTCAAAAAAAAGATTATGGATTGTTTTGGGTTTTCACCATTATTTCAATTTAGTTTAAATTTCAAAAAAAGAGAGAAATAATAAGCTCTGGAGAATTATTTTCCCACTTGAAATGTTTTTTAATTCAATTAGTGATTATATAAAAGAGTTTAAATATCAAATTGTAAATGTCCCTAAAAAGAGGTTTTTTTGAATCATTTGTTTTAATGTTTGTGGATGTTATTGAAATATTAATTAATCACATTTATTTTATACATCATGAATTATTATGTATACAATAATTATATTAGATTAAAAAAAGAGTATATTATGGAATAAAATATCATACTTTACCCCAACTCCATTTGACATTATTTTTAATAAGGTGGATAAAAGTTGTTTCAAATTTCATTTTCTTTTTATATATTGAAGTGGAGTTATTTATTTATTAAAAATATAGACTTATCATAATGTTATAATTAATTTTCTTAAATAAAAATAAAATTGTTATATTTATAAAATAACATTTTCTTGAGGTTTTTTTTCAATCTATGTGAATTATATTTGTGGTGATTTGGGTTGAACTTGAGTTTATAGAGTGTAATTTGGAGGATTAAGATCTATTATAAAAAAATTTATGAAGTTTTGAAATTTTAATGTGTGAGGTTGTTTAATATTAAGAAATATTATACATATGTGAATGTAATATTGGAATTTTGAAGGGTACATAATATTTATTCTAGAGTCTATAGATTTAATGGAAAAATGATAATTAAATGTCAACCTTATATTACATAAGTGTTCTCTGAACTGTATGTAATGGTATATAAACATAAATATTGGATAATTGATAATGTATAAAATCAAACTATAATAGGAAAAGTTATTGTACTCAATAAATATGGGTACTTTCTTATAAACATAAGAGTATCAACATTTTAGAATATTTTAAATTATTGACACACACTATGGCACATAATATTATCATTTTCTAATGATTTTGAAATTTACCAAGTAGTTATATAAGGTTTATAATAGTTACTAAATCATATGTAATATGTTACAATATTTCACAACAAAAATCATAAATGAATGAATATATTTTTTCACACATTCATTTTAATATGCAATATATATTGTTTTTCATAGTGTTGTGAAACCATGAATGAGTACCAAATCATATAGTGGTACATAATTATAATATTACAGAAAAATTAATATGTCATAGTGTCATAGTTTATAGGTAATTGTTATTAAATTAAAAAAAATTACAATACATCTTATATAAATATTATGATGTCTAACATAATTATTGAGATGTTGTACTATTATTTAATAATATAAATATCATAATGATTTAATGGTCAAGTTATGATTCATGGAAAAATATTTTGTGATGATTAAAGGATAAAATTAATTGTTTGTGCACCATGATGTGGGTTATCACAACATTAAACCTCTTGTACGTAAAATTATAACATAATTTTTTATAAGAAATTATATATTATCATATTGTAAAAAAGAAATACCATACCACAATTCTTGATAGAGAGACCATTTAGGGGAATGCCATGAAAATATGATGTATCAAAATAGTTATATATTTTTATAAAAGAAAAAATTATATTTAATTTGACTAAGATGTAATACTACATGATTAAACAATGGAAAATCATAAATAAGTGGGAACCTTGTGGAATCTCTCCATATCATAACAAAATTAATACATATAATCATACATATATTAGGAATAATTGAAACATTTTATTGAAGAAAAAATCCATAATAAATTTCCATAGGCACATATAATATATTATGATTGTAGTAAAGATATTATATATGATTAGAAAAATGAGTTTTGAAAAAAATAATTTATGGGGAACTGATGATATGATATTTTTTTCAAATTCAATTTTTGAAACTAGTATTTATAAGATACGATTAATGTGTAAGTAAAAACTAATTTGTATTATCTATTTTGACAATTTTGTAACAATTCTAAAGTACTACTATGAATTTGAAAATTCTAAATCAGGATTTATGAATAATGAATATAGGAAGACGGATAAAATTAAATTAGTTCATTTGTGTCTAATAATTAAACTATGGATAACTTATTAAATGCGTGTTCTTACATTTTATATGAAATATTTTTTCTTGTTTAAGAATTATTGTTGTTAGAAATTTTATTATGTTAAAATTAATTATCTTTTCTATATTTACATTATTAAAAAATGCACCTCATAAACCATTTCCATTTTCAATATATATATATTATTGCAACACTGAATCTGTACACCCATATCCAGTTCTAAAAATATAATCATTAAATTTAAATCCTAGATACTGATAAATTTAATACAATTTTACTCCTAAAAATATGAATAACTAAACTAAAATATATTACAAATTTCCTAACAATGAATCATTTTTATTATAATTTCATTGAATTACTATGAACTTCTATATAAGAACACCTATGTCTACCATTGAGTATTATTAACATATATATTTTTTCTTATTTCACGATAATTAATCAAAATCTATTATAAAATTATATACAGTTTAATCTATTCTTGGGAAACTTTATTTGACAAACTTCTTTACAATATCGTGAAAAGGATACATGTAAACGGTGAGTTCAAATGCACAATAAAGATAAACATAAGAGTTAACAATTTAATATCATTAGGGATAGTAAGATAGAAATATGGACATGATGACATAATCAATATGAATGAGAGTAATATAAAATAACACATACCCATTAAAAAATAGATCATTACATAGGTGATAAAATATGAAACAATAAAAAATTGAAATAATCCTATTATTCGATAACCATGAATCATTTTATTTGAATCATGGTTAATATGAATATTTAAATCATGAAGAAATCATAAATGAAACAAGCCAGTATATTGAAACATTATAATTATAGAACACTAATAAGAACCCTTATAATGGGAATAACTAATACGATTCTCATAAAATATAATATTCCAGAGAACATAATCATTACTCATTACATAGGAGGGTAATGATAGACCCAACCATTCTTTTTTTTATAAAATTAACACAAATCCATAGTTTATAATAGTACCACAGAGCATTGGTTAATAAAAAATCACCCATAATCATAAAAAATTTCCAGGAACCATATGATGAAGAAAGTACATAGATAATTTATTTAATTAAAAAAGAATAGAAACAACCATTATTACATTAATAACAATATTAACCCATTGAAAATAAATAGGTTCCATGAATATAACATTGAATAAAATTCATAGTGTTTTTACATAATGATTTATAATTGAATAATTAAAAAAATATCCCAAGTGTGGAATAAGTATCATCTAGGGATGTTTTTATTGGTGAATATAAATAATTATATATTATCGTTAATAAAATTATTAATAGAAATACCATTATAAGAACGAAAGTTTCTTTTAAATATCTAAAGTCTATAAAATATTATGTAAACAATTTTAAATAAAAATAAAAATTTAAAATTATAAATGGATATGAAATGAATATAAAATTCATATTGTTAGAGAAATATATACTTTTTTTAAGCATTAAAAATTATAAATCCATACTTTTCTAAAGATACTTGAAATTTACCCATGTTGGAATTTTATATAAATTTGTTACGAAATGCATTTAAAAGAAGGAAAATAATCATATAAATTAACCTGATGATATAATTTATATACATAAAATTACAAATTTTAGAACAATATAGAGAACATGGAAATTAAATAGAATAATTCCCTATTTAAAAATCATATATAATTATTATCCCTTACACACAACATTTTTGATTACTCATCACTAAATAATCGAGGAGATGGAAAAAAATTTGTATACCAAAATCATAAATAGTGGAATGAAAATGGATCATGAAAATAAGAGAATATGAGTTTCCCTAAATCATCCTTGAAAATAAACAATCTAAAAAATTAAAGACGCCATAACATAAATCCACTATAGTATTTATAAATTTAAAATCAAAAGTCATTGAAAATTTTGTATGATATTGCTCCACAAATCCGATTAATTACATATAAGGACCTAGCCTTAAACATTGCATAATCTTGAATTAAATGAATAATTCACATTGAGTATCATTTCAGGTTTAGTGTTTTAAAGAGTTAGGTCATAACTATTACATTACATCTCAAAAATTACAAATTAGACACTTATACTTAGTTTCCATTTTTCTTAAAATAAAATCTCTTGAAGAAAATAAGACATGTCTAGTTCCATGATTTAGATAGATTGAATTTTCTTAATCCCATCCATTACCCTATTCCACTTTATATCCTTTGAAAAACATTTTGAAAACATGGGATGAACATAAAAATCTCAGTAAGGGATACACAAAGAAGGAAAACTGTTAGTCTTTTTTCAAAACAACAAGTAAACCATGAATACTTTATCATAAGTAATACCTTTTACATTTATGAAGGAGTAAATACTCTTTATTTAATAAAATATCAATACTTACCATTTTGTAACCAAAACATTACCATAAAACCCCTATGAAGAACACATAACATATAAATTTAACTTGGGACATAAACATACTTAAATGGAATAACCAAACGGTCGACTTCCACACATATCACTAAATGGAATATCCATACGGCCGACTTCCATACCCAATGCATTGGAGGTCATAACGTAACCACCCGTCCTGGTTTATCACAGCACCACCCGTTATATGGTTAATCACGTAACCACCCATCAAATGTCTAAGTACCATCATAACACATAAAATATTTCAAATATAAACATTTCACTAATAAAATTTCATTTGCAATCACAAGAAGAAATCTCAAGATATTGAAATAATCAATCCATTTTTATAAACCATTTAAAAAGAGATTTTTGAATCAAAGTGTCCCATACCTCATTGAATCATTTAATAGAATTATAATTTTAAAACATTAATGTACATATAAATAAATACTAAAGACCATTTTTAAAACCTAGAGAGTATAGATAATGATTTAGAATAATAAATCTTTAAAACATTTAAAATGATATTTTAGTTAGAGTTTTTAACAAAATTAGAGACTCTGGAATACAAATAATTTAGGAATTACATTTAATTAGAACTTTGTAATATCATGAGAATAAAGGTATTTGTGATATAATATGACAATGGATAGTATATACACCATATAAGAATGAATTGGTGCATACCAACAATGAAGTGTCAATGGAAATGTAAATTGAGATAAAATCCTTCTTAAAGATGGTATCCTTAAATTAAGGACAAATCAATCACATACTTATGTGAGACAAATATAAATACACCCAATATAAGTGGATATTAAATGTAAAACAATCATAGTCTATTCACACAGTAATGTCCTGGACCTCTCTGGTCCATTACATTGTGAAAATGTGGTTTTTGAGGTGTTTCGGGAGGCCAAGTTGACTTATCCCCAACACTTTTCCAAATTTCTAATTTAGTGAACAATTTTATCGTTGATGTTTTATGAACATTTATATCGTTGAGGTTCTGTGAACAGTTCTATCGGTGAGGTTCTATGAACAGTTCTAACGGTAGATATACAGTAACGGTAGGTGTACAGTAATGGTAGGTGTATAGTAATGGTAGGTGTATAGTGTTTCTAGAATGGTGAGGTCTATCGGTAACCTCTAACAGTAGGTGTATTGTAACAGTAGGGGTGTAGTGTTTCCAGAATGGTGAGGTCTATCGGTATCCTCTAATGGTAATTGTACAATAACAGTAGGTCTACAATAACGGTAGGTGTAAAATGTTTCCAAAATGGTGAGGTCTATTGGTAATCTCTATCTGTAACCTCAAACAGTAGGTGTACAGTAATGGTAGGTGTATAGTGTTTCCAGAATGGTGAGGTCTATTGGTAGCCTCTAACGGTAGGTGTACAGTAACGGTAGGTGTACCATAACGGTAGGTGTACAGTGTTTATAGTTTCCTATAGTTTCACCCCTTTGATGTTTCCTTGGATGTAAAATACATTTAAAGCCTTATTTTAAGGACTCTTAAGGCTGATTCAAATGCCATTAATCCTATATTAATTATTACTATGTCTTGGGAAGTTTATACTTGGTCAAACCGGGTTAATATGATCCGCTTTTAATGGGGGATTAAGCGTATCTTAAACCATAGCCCCATTAAATATTCAAAAGGGACAAAATATCTTCCCCCCTTGTTCTTTATCTTTGTTCACGGCTATGAGACGATAGAACATTTCAATCATTCCCATAGGAGTTTCACAATCAAACTTTACTCCTCGGATTGGTTCCGCTCTATTTTGATGCAACCAAGCTGTATCGATCAATCATCAATATAAGGTATGTTTTATCGTCATTCTTTTGGGGATCATATTCTTCTATTTCTCCTTTATATGTTATAGCATGTAATCTCTATGCTTCTAATGGGGTTTTTCTTGGGGTTTGGTTGGTGCTGTCGTAACGTGGCAACCTCGGGAGGATGCAGTTATCGCGAGAGGAGGGTCGTGACCCGTTGAGTGGTTAAAAAACATCAAGAACGATTTGAGGTAGGGGATTCATTGCTTATCTCTTATTTTACGTGAAACTGTATCGTTATCATGTTTAATCCCACTATATGACATTGGAATTGACATAAAAAATATTTTAACCTGATAAATAAATTGATATCGATCGTATGTTATTGCCTCATGTTTTTAAAGATAGTGTGATATCTATGATTTCTTTTATTACTTGTTCATTCGTTATGGAAATCGGTAATGAACATAAATTGGGATTAATTGATAATTGTTTGGATAAAGATAAAGAGGCATGTAAAAGTATCTGGTTCTTTTTGTAATTTGATGTCAATCAAATTGGCACAGTAAGCATGTTTAATTATTTTTGATAGATTACTGATTAGGTTTCTTGAATTTGGAACCTACGAATAATAAATCTGTTAATTCAAGATGGATTAAAGAACTTATTGATTGATAATTCTTTAAAGGGTTCTGAGTTACACTCTTGATTGTTAAAGGGACAAGAGCCCAATTAATGTGATGTTTTTTCCCACTTCCTGTGCTGTGATGTGATCATGGATGGCTATTGTGATATGTGGGGGCATAGAGGCTTTTGGTTGTGGCAGGAAAAAATTTCTAGAGTGGCGAGATGAATCTGTTTATGCATGTGGGTGTTAGGGAGCACACCAGGGATGATGAAATGGGATAGATGTGATTTTCGGATGCATTCTGTTTCATTGGTTGTTTATCTGCTTTACTTTTCTCCGCTGCTCAAGGTAACTGGTCTTACTTACCCTTCTTCTGAAAGAGGCAAAGGCGCACGAGGTATTCCATGTGCTTTCTGGGTTTATCTTCTCAAGGAAGGATGGGTATATGCTATTGATTTATGTGGTAAAGACTCGACGGGTAGTAAATCTACTCACCGTGTTGAGCCCCCTTGTGTTTAGTGGCATAGAATGTTTTTCTAGAATCCCTGGGAATGTGGGAATGTATTTCTATAATGAATAATTGAATAAATGGTGTTAACCCATGGGGTTGGAGTTTTCTGGAACATAATGATGAGGTTGTATTTTTGAAAGAACAATGGACTTTGGTGTGATGCTAATGAATTTTAATGTGGAACTGTTCATGGTTAATTAATGTTTAAAAAAATTAAATAACATAAAGTAGAACTGATAAAAAGGGAATGGAGTAATCTAATAAATCACTTTAAAAGGTTTTGTGCTTATAGGATACCTAGTCTTAGAAGTAGCAGCTCAGAGTATGAGAGATGTTAGTTGCGGTTGTGTCGAAGTCTAGGTTATGTCCATACTGTGGTTGTGATTTATAGTATATTTTGTAATTTTTGTGTTTCTATGCACTACTCCACCCTGTCTGTAAAGGAAACTGAGACCTTGGGGATTCTGATCCCTGGGGGGTGTTTTCCCTAACATTCTGGTGGGAAAATGGATGGATGACTACCACCTTTGGACCTGCTCTCTTATCTTGGTAGTTACTTGTGATGGAAGGTAAGTTGGTTAGTTTTCCCCATATATGTGTGTAGAGGGATGTAATGGCTTGTGGTTATTCACACACATATATTCTGGATATAGTTTTATATGGACTACTATAGGTGTAACGTGTATAGGCTGTGTTGTCTTGAGGATCCTTACTTAGTTCATGTGCTGTGATGGATTGAGGTATAATACTTGATTTATGATACATGTTATGCGAGCTTTACTAGCTCCTAGAAACTACCTGGTTACTTTGGTGTGTGGACGTGGTGGTTTTGTTGCATGGGGTGCATATTGTGGGGCTTCACCCAGGTGTCTGCAGGTAAGCCTTTTTGGAGAGAGATGCTCAGGACGTGAGACGTTGGGGAAAAGTGGCATACTAGTGGGGAAGTAGTAGCGAGGTACCCTTGATATTATTTATTATATGATATATTCTTCTATTCCTTAATTGGTGAGAGTAGCCATGGTGAGGCTGTGAACATAGTATACATGTTTATGTGACAAGTTAGTTTCATTTTTTGTTCAATGTGCTTTAGCATTCTTTCTTTACTTCTGCACAAGATTCTTTAGGGAGTATCCTACTGAGCATGCTATTATACTCACCCCATGTATATAAAAACTGTTTTTCAGGTCACTTGGACCCGGTTGGAGATCAATCTGGTTTCTACTAGCTTGGGGTTGCAGGAGCTGTTCGGGCTTGTGGTTGCTGTTGTTTTTTACTTTAATTTTGGGTACTTGTAGTTTTTTCCCTTTCATTTGTAGTTCTTTTTCATGGCATTACATATGTGGACATGTGTTTCTTTTATATTTCATTTATGAGTTGGAGATGGTTGGTGTCTATCTTATCTCTCTCTTCTGCATGTGTTCTCTTAGAGGGCAATGCCTCCCATTTTTTGTTTACTATACCCTCGATGCTAGTCGCTAACCCGGGGCCCAGTGGAGGCAGGACTCAGAGGTCATTATCTCCTTTCTCAAATTTCCGACCCAGGTGAGGTACACTTTGTTGGGAGAGGGTCGTGACAGAGTGGTATCAAAGGTCTGGTTGAGGGATATGATGGAGTTTGGAGTTAGGAACACATGAGGTTGCATGGGTTGGTTGGAAAATAGTGTCATTCATGTTTAGAAATTTTGTTAAACACTGGAGATCGGCTGAGACATAGGTGTTTAAGTCCCCCCTATGATTTGATGTATGGACATTTAAGTTTACAATGGCTACTAAACAAGGTGGTAGTAGTTTCAAGGTAGAGACCTAGGAAAGGATTATGCATCATTCTTCTTTGTGCTTGTGTTTGAATGGGTGGACCTTGTGATAGGTTAGCCTAAAATTAATAAAATTAATTAATTAATTAATTAATGTTGAGTCTTATATATTCAAGGTTTAGGAGCTCTAACGGTTTGTTATTTTATAGGTATGGATCCTGGTCAACATCCTTATCAGGTTTGCATAGAAAATGTACAGCATGCTATTCTACAAAATCACCACAGGGTAGAGGTTGATGACGACGACACATGGAGGAAGAAACTTTGAGAGATTCAGTACCAAAGTCCATAGAAGTACGAGGGCTCCGTTTTAGATGCAGTCATAGAAGACTGGTTAGAGGAGGTCGATATCAGCTTTAGTTTGATTAATGCTTGGAAGGAGAACTAGGTGTCCTTGGTTGTGAGGATGCTACGTGGAGAAGCGAGTAAGTGGTGGTTCTTATTCCTCAGGGATCGTGTGGAGTCACCGATATCATGGGAGGAGTTGCAAGACAAGTTTAGAGTCGAGTTTCTTTCTTTGACTGCGACTGTGTCTAGTCACCAGGAGCTTCATACCCTTCGACAGGGGAGCTCCAGTGATCGAGATTTGGAATCCATTTCAGGAAACTTTTACGATATGCTTCAGACCAGTTGACAGATGAGGAGGCCAGGGAGAGACATTTCGAGGAGGCTTTGTGTCTAGAGATCCTGCACCAGGTTACCCCATTTATGCTAAAAACATATCTTCAGGTACTGGCGAGGATAGAAGTTGTCGAGAGGACTTTGGCCAGGACCAGATCATCATGAGAGGGGAATCGACATGATTCCTCCCGAAGTAGAGCTGTGGTCCGAGGTTCTCAGTTATCAGGGAAGAAGAGTTTTCATTCAACTGGGGGTAGGTCCCATCCCTTCACATCTCGTTTCTCCAGAGGTAGAAACTCTCAGGCCTATTCCAAGGGATCAAGCGATTGTTTTTCTTGTTGTGGTTGTGGTCATTAGTAGCAGGAGTTCCCGACATTTCAGAGTGTTCATTGTGCATTAGGTTCTATGCTCCAGGTTCCTCTATTGAGGAATATCCAGTCAAGGCAGTAGCAACCGGTTTCACCATCTTTAGATTAGCAGAGGGTAGATGGGGCAGGTAGAGGACATCCCCATGACGCTCCCTGTCTTCAGAGAGTAGAGCGTGGCCATTGTGGTGGTCATCATCAGGGTCAAAGAGGCCATGGAGGAGGTCGTGGTCATCTTCATGCTCTAGAATTTCCAGCTCCAGGCGAGCTAGACGTCGTTTGATGTCTCCTTTTCTTGTTTTCTACCTTGGTGTATGCCTTGGTTAATTTAGGAGCAGCACACTCCTTCGTATCACCTTCCCCTGTCCATGCTTTGGGACTTAAGGTAGAAAGTCTTCCAGTGCCCTTGGCGTTGACTACACCAGTTTGAGGTCGAGATGACTTGTTTGAAGTATGTAGAGACTGTGATCTAGTGTTAGGGCAACACCGCTCTTGGGGATATTTCCAATGTTTACGAATTCAATCATATGATGTCATCCTCGGCATGGATTGGTTGTATATTGTGCAGGCTATTGTGGATTGCTTCAGGAAGAAGGTCTTCTTCATTAGTGCGGATGGAGAGCCAGTTGTGTTTCTTGGTGAGTGAGATCCTCAGATAGGAAATAGGCATGTTCCATCCTTATCTTCCATGATGGCTGAGATGACGCCAAGTTCTTTAGAGGTTCAGAAGTCTGTGATTCCTATTGTCATAGAGGAGTACTTTGATGTCTTCCAAAAGAGGTTGTAGAATTACCCCCTCGATGAGAGACTGAGTTTGGGATCGATTTACTACCAGGAGTATCTCCTATCTCTATGTCTCCATATAGGATGGCCCATTATGAGTTATGAGAGCTACATAAATAGATTTATGGTCTGTTATAGTGCGGTTTTGTTCGGACAAGTGTGTCACCATGGGGTGCACCAGTTTTGTTCATGAATAAGGTTAACGGTAGATTTCAGTTGTATGTCGATTATCATCGCTTAAACAAAGTGACAATAAAGAAAAACTATCCTCTTCCACATTTTGATGATTTATTTGATAAACTGAAGGGTGCATGTTGGTTCTCAAATATCGACTTGCGGTCAGGATATCATCATATGCGTGTGAAGGATGAGGATATCCCAAAACTGCTTTCCGTTGTCTTCATGGGCATTATGAGTTCGTGGTAATGCCATTTGGCATGAAGAATGCTCCATCTATATTCATGGGATTGATGAATTCTGTGTTCCCTGAGTTCCTGGAGAAGTTCTTTGTAGTTTTCATCAACGAAATCCTTGTCTAGTCCACATCTGAGGAGGATCTTGCACAACATTTACAAGCCGTTTTGGGATTTCATCTCTATCATCAGCTATTTGGGAAGTTTTCAAAGTGCGAGTTTTGGGCTCGAGAAGTCCGATTCATGGGGAATTTTGTGTCCTAACAGGGAGTAGCTATAGATCCATTGAAGATAAAAGCAGTTGTGTCTTGGGCAGCCCCCAAGACAGTGTCAGAGGTGCACAGTTTCCTTGGCATCATAGGCTACTACAAGAGGTTCGTAGCTGATTTCTCACGAGTTGAGACTCCAATGACCGGTTTGACAAGGACGGATCAAGAATTCATATGGACTGATCAGTGTTAGATAGATTTCAAGTATCTAAAAGAGAAGTTATTAAGTTCTCCATTCCTTTATCTTCTAGTAGAGGGAGTTCAGTTTGATGTTTTCTGCGATGCATCACATATAGGGTTAGGTTGTTTTCTCATGCAGCAGAGGTCAGTTGTTTATTATGGATCTCTTCAGTTGCGTCCCCATGAATTCAACTATTCCACCCAGGATCTTGATTAGGCATCCATGGTGTTTTCTCTGATGTTGTGGGGACATTACCTCATTGGTGAGCGATTTGTGGTTTTCACCGATCATAAGAGTTTGAGGTATATTTTCTCCCAGTATGTCTTGGACTTATGACAGCGTCGGTCTATGGAGTTCTTACAGGAATATGACTTTGAAATATCGTATACACCTAGAAAAGGGAATGTTGTAGCAGATCTTCCGCGTCAAAAGTCATGTAGTGATGTTCTGCGTGAATCCAGTGATTCTTGAAGAGTAATGGATGATCTGTCAGCATTAAATCTTGATATGAAAGAAGTTGGGGGTAGAGGTTGTCTTTTTCAGATGATGTTATAGTCATCCCTGATGCAGAAGGTGGAAGAGTCCCTGTTGGGAGATCTAGAGGTGGAGGTTTAGAGAGACTGAGTTGTTTGTGGTGAGGCCCCTGATGGTTGGTTAGAGGATGAACAACACTGAGTGTTGTATCATGGAAGGATTTTTGTTCCCTTGATGATGTGTGATACGGTTCTCCGAGAGTTCCATAGTTTTCCTTTAGCAGTGCATCCTAGAATTACAAAGATGCACTGATCCTTGAGGTGTCAGTTTTGGTTACCTGGGCTGAAGCGTGCGGTTGCAGAGTCTGTGTCTCGATGTTTAGTCTGCCAGAATATGAAATCCGAACACCAGGTACCTGGTGGTCTTCTCCAGCCATTAGAGATTCCTCAGTAGAAGTGGGAGGACATATCAATGGACATTTTTACTAGTTTACCTCGATCTCAGGGAGGACATGATGCTATTTGGGTGGTAGTGGATCGTTTTACAAAATCGGCCCACTTCATAGCAATCAATGAGTTGATCTTAGTGAATGTTTTGTCGAGGCAATATCTTGAGAAGGTGGTGAGACTACATGGAGTCCATAGGAAGATTATTTCTGATCGAGATCCTCATTTTAACTCGAGGGTGTGGAGAGGTCTCCAACATGCTTTCGGTTCTCAACTATGCCTTAGCACTGCTTTTCATCCTCAAACGGATGGTTAGATAGAGCGAACCATCCATACTCTTGAAGACATGTTACGCTCTTGCGTTCTTGATTTTGGAGGCTCATGGATAAGGCACTTACCCTTGTTGGAGTTTTCTCATAGCAATAGTTTTCACTCCACCATCGGTATGGAACCTTTTGAATCCTTGTATGGTCGACCATGTCGTTCTCCGTTGTGCTATACTGGGGTCGGAGAATCAGAAATTCTTAGACTAGAAAAAGTGTAGAATACAAGAGAGATGGTTCAGGTGATTTGTGAGAGGAGGAATACAACACAAGATCATCAGAAATAATATACTGAACAAAGTATAAGACCCTTAGAGTTTAATGATTGGGATCATGTGTTTATGAAGGTGAGTCCCCATCGTGGGCAGTGAAGGTTTGGTTGTGGAAGTAAGCTTTGTCCCCGGTTTTTTGGGACTTTTCTGGTGTTAGCTCATGTTGGAGATGTGGCATATTGAGTAGCACTTCCCCCATAGATGAGACAGATATATGATGTTTTCCATGTATCACAGCTTGGTCTTTACCTTCAAGATGACTCTCACATCATCGATTGGGGAGAGATCGATGTTGATGATGATGCAACCTTAGATGAGCGACCTGTGGTGACCCAAGACCACAAGGATAATGTGTTGTGTGGGAATTATATCCCCTTTGTTCATGTATTTTGGAAACATGGTGGAATAGAGGAGAGTACTAGGGAAATTGAGTCACAAATACGTGCTCAGTACCAAGATTTGTTTGATGTTTAACTCTTTTCATGTAATGATATTCACTTTGTGGTTAGACCTGCCATGTTTTATTTATGATTTTTCTTTTGATGCAATTATTGTTTCTCTCTTTTGAGAGGTATCTCTATGGGTGGTTGTTTGGACCCTGTTTACTTTTTTTCTCTTTAGGTGGGTTTTGAATTCTCGAGGGAAAGAATGTTTTGAGAGGTATTTTTTATAATGTCCTGGACCACTCTTGTCCATTACTTTGTGAAAATGTGGTGTTTGATGTGTTCTAGGAGGTCAAGGTGACTTATCCCCAACACATTTCCAAATTTCTAATTCTGTGAACAGTTCTATATGTGAGGTTCTGTGAATAGTTCTATTGGTGAGGTTCTGTGAACTATTCTATCAGTGAGGTTCTGTGAATAGTTCTAATGGTAGGTGTATAGTAACGGTAGGTGTACAGTGTTTCCAGAACAGTGAGGTCTATCGATAACCTCTAACGGTAGGTGTACAGAAACGGTAGGTGTACAGTAACGGTAGGTGTACAATGTTTCAAGAACAGTGGGGTCTATCGGTAACCTCTAACCATAGGTGTACAATAATGGTGTTTTTACAATGTTTCCAAAACGGTGATGTCTATCGGAAACCTCTATCGGTAACCTCTAATGGTAGGTGTACAGTAACGATATGTGTACAACAATGGTAGGTTTATAGAGTTTCCAAAATGGTGAGGTCTATCAGTAACCTCTATCGATAACCTCTAACGGTAGGTGTACAGTAACGGTAGGTGTACAGTGTTTCCAGCCTCCTACATTTTCACCCCTTTGACATTACCTTTGACGTAAAATACATTTAAATCCTTATTTTAAGGACTCTAAAGACTGATTAAAAGGATATAAATCTTATATTAATTATTCCTTTGTCTTGGGATGGTTTCACTTTGTCAAACCGTGTGGGTCAATGCGATCCACTTTTAATGGGGAATTAAGCGTATCTTAAACCATCACCCCATTAAATATTCAAAAGGGACAAGATATCTTCCTCCCTTGTTCTTTCTCTTTTTTCTTGGATATGATATTCTAGAACCTTTCAATCCTTGCCTTAATAGTTCCACAATCAAACTTTACTCCTCATATTGGTTCCGCTCTGTTTTGATGCAACCAAGTTGTATTGATCAATCTTCGATATATGGTATGTTTTATCATCGTTACTTTGGGGATCATCTTCTCCTGTTTCTCATTTCCATGTTATAGCATGTAATCTCCATTATTCTAATGGGGTTTTTCATGGTGTTTGGTTGGTGCGGTCGTACCGTGGCATTCTCAGGTGGATGCAGTTGTCACAAGAGGATGATCATGACCCGTTGTGTGGTTAAAGAACGTCAAGAACTATTTGAGGTAGGGGATTTTTTTCTTCTATCTTATTTTAAATGAAACTGTATCATTAGCATTTTTAATCCCACTGGATGAAAATGGAACTGATATAATAAATATTTTAACTGGATAAATAATTTTATATCGATCGTATATTATTGCCTCATGTTTTACTAGATAGTGTGATATCTATGCTTTCTTTGATTAGCTATTCTTTCTTTATGGAAATTGGTAACGAACATAAATTGGGATTAATTGATAATTGTTTGGATAAAGATAAATAGGCAAGTAAATGAATTTGGTTCTTGTTGTAATTTTATGTTAATCAAATTTGTGTAGTAAGCATGTATAATTATTTGTGATAGCTTACTGATTAGGTTTCCCAAATTTGGAACCTACAAATAATAAATCTGTTAATTGAAGATGGATTAAAGAACTGGTTGTTTGATAATTCCTTAAAGGGTTCTGAGTTACCCTCTTTATTAATAAAGGTCCAAGAGCCCAATTAATGTGATTTTTGTTTTCCTACTGCTTGTGTTGTGATGTGATCCTGGATGGCTATTGTGATATGTGGGGGCATGAAGGCTTTTGTTTGTGGAAGAAGATGATGCCTAGAGTGGCGAGATGCATTGGTTTATGCATGTGGGTGTTAGGGAGGACACCAGGGATGATGGAATGCAATGGATGTGATTGTTGGATGCATGCAGTTTCTTTGGTTGTTTATATGCTTTACTTTTCCCCACTGCTCAAGGCAGCTGGTCTTACTTACCCTTCTTCTGAAAGAGGTGAAGACATGCAGGGTATGCCACGTGCTTTCTGTTTTTAGCTTCTCAATGAAGGATGGGTATATGCTCCAGATTTAAGCTCTAAAGACTCTATGGGTAGTACATCTACTCACCGTGTTGAGCCCCCTTGTGTTTAGTAGCATAGAATGTTTTTCTAGAATTCCTTGGAATGTGGGAATGTATTTCTATAATGAATAATTGAATAAATTGTGTTAACCCATGGGTTTGGAGTTTGTTGGAAGATAATGATGAGGTTGTAATTTTGAAGGAACAGTGAACTTGGGTGTGATGCTAAATAATTTTAATGTGTAATTGTTCATGGTTAATTAATGTTTAAAAATATTAAGTAACGTAATGTGGAACTGATAAAAAGGGAATGATGTAATCTAATAATTATCATTAAATGGTTGTGTGCTTATAGGATACCTAGCCTTAAAAGTAGCATCCTAGAGTCTGAGAGACGTTATCTACAGATGTTTCTAAGACTAGGTTATGCCCGTCGTGTGGTTGTGAGTTATAGTATATTTTTTACTTTTTGGGTTTCTATACGATACTCCAACTTGTCAGTAAGAGAAACTGACACCCCGGGGATTCTGAGCCCTGGGGGTGTTTTCCCCAACATTCATGTGGGAGGATGGATGGACGACTACCCCCATTGGCCCCACTCTCTTCTCTTGCAGTTACTTATTCTGTTAGTCACATTGGTTAGTTTTCCCCATGCATGTGTGTAGAGGGCTGTAATGGCTTGTGGTTATTCAAACACATATATTCTGGATATATTTTTCTATGGGCTACTATAGGCGTAACATGTATAGGATGTGATGGCTTGCGTATCCTTACTCGGTGTATGGGTTGTGATGGCTTGAGGTATAACAACCGACATAGGATACATGTTTTGTAGGTTTTGGTGGCTCACGGAAACTACCTGGTTACTTTGGTGTGTGGACATGGTGGTTTTGTTGCACGAGGTTCATATTGTGGTGCTTCGCTGAAGTGTCTGCGGGAATGCCTTTTTGGAAAGAGATGCTCAGGATGTGTGACGTTGGGGAAAACCGGAAAACAAGTGGGGAAGTAGTAGTGGGTTTCCCTTGATATTATTTATTATATGATATATTCTTGTATTCATTACTTGATGAGAGTATTCAAGGTGAGGCTAGGATCTTAGTATACATGTTTTGGTGATGAGTTAGTTTCACTTGTTGTTCACTGTGCTTTAGCATGCTTTCTTTACTTTTGCACGAGAGGCTTTGGGGAGGATCATACCGAGTATACTGTTATACTCACCCTATGTATATACAAACTATTTTTCAGGTCACATGGAGCCGGTTGGAGATCAAGTTGGTTTCTACTAGCTTGGGGTTCTAGAAGCTGTCAGGCTTGTGGTTGCTGCTGTTTTTACTTTCATATTGGGCACTTGTAGTTTTTTCCCTTTCAGTTGTAATACATTTTCATGGAATTACATATGTGCACATGGGTTTCTTTTATATTTCAGTCCTGAGTTGCATTTGGTTGGTGTCTATATTATCTCTCTCTTCCTCATGTGTTCTCTTAGAGGGTAATGCCTCCCATTCTTGTGTTTACTATACCCTTGGTGCTAGTCTCCAACCCGAGGCCTATTTGAGGCGGGACTCGGGGGTACTTATCTCCCATCTCAAATTTCTGACCCAAGAGGGGTACACTTTGTGGGGAGAGGGTCATGACACACACATATTCATAGGACGACATATTCATGAAGTACATTTTTAACCCAAAAATTGAAATTGGGTTAAGAAGCACCCTTGAAAAAATTCAAATTCCAGACGACATCACATTAAAATTCATAAAATTAGTTGATGAGATAAAAAGGGTATCAAATCACTTGTACAAAAAATTTACATCAATAAGGATCTAGAAGAACATATCTCAACATAATAATATGTAAATAAGAAGACATAAGAAAAAGAAGTCTTTTTAAAATTGGATGGTGAAAGGTTCCCTTGCAAATTTGGTAACTTACAAAACATACCCCACATTAAATAAGGATCATAAAATGAATATGTAAATACTAATAAATGAAATTATATTAAAAAAAGTGTAAAATCATGGTCAGTACATACACCACACAAAAGGAAATAGTGACAAATATAGCCTGAATTTCACGCGAATAAAAAGTGAGATGAAACCCTTTACCACATTGTAATCAACTGAGTCGTATGATTAAAAGTTAATAACCATCAAATGAATCACAGAATACCATGAATATAATGAGTATCATGATAATATATGTCAAATTGAAGTACAAAATACCCCACATGCAATGAATAAGTGGTGAACAATGGAAATCGCACGGAACTAAAAGTGAGATAAGAAATCTGTTACCTTGTAGTCCGGCTTGACCCGTTCGTTCTTTAATCTCCTGAATAAGAAAATAAATTTAATTTATAATTGATTAAGAACCTTTTTCATGTTTATTATTCTTTTTATATCAATTATTAGCATGTTATAAACATCATGTAATCATTTATGTTAATAATGGTCGTTTTGTCGATATTTGGTACTTGAGTAAAAAATGAACTTCCTATAATTACAAATTGTTCATGTGGTCAAAAATACATTATATCCAGAATGATATTCATGATGTAAATATCATATATATCACATATATCTTGTATATCTATGTATTTATAATAGTAAATTACATTTGTAGATAATAAATGAAATGCACCGTTCATGGAAACGGTAAGCCGTATGTACGCATGAACACTACTTTCATTTCAATTTCTTATTTTAATGGATTAAAACATAATTATAAATAGGTATATTATAATTCCAGTATAATATCATATATTATATCCTTAACTCTATCCTTTATACAACCCACGTATGGCATGAACGAGTCATATCACTTTGAGGGGGCAGTAGTCCACATTTTCTCAAATGAAATTATTGTGTTTACCCATAATGGAAACCATAAAGGTCTGCTATAAATGGAAAATACAGGAAAATAAATAAAACATAATAATAATATATATCATATATAAATTCAGTTCCATCTTAATGGCCACCATGATCGGTGGTAGGAGATAATCGAACAATCATCATTTCGTGAGCAGTTAGTTTGCCTTCCACAAAAACAGTTTGTTCTTCACCAATTATATGGAGGTGTGTGTAAGTGTAGTTTGAATACTTCTCATAACTACAAACTAGTATATTGGGGATACTGTTTTAGTTATAAAATAAAGGAATAAAAAGAGTTTAGGGGGTTGGAGAAGTAAAATAAAAAAAATAAAACAAAATAATTTAAGAGAAATTGTTACCTTTAATTTGAGTAACTTCCTTTGGTTTGAACCAAAAAGACATCTTAATGTTCCTTCTTCCTTAGATAAGGCTTCTATGAAGAGGACAAGGAGGTAGGGAGCTTAATTGGGCAGAGTTTGGTTGATCCAAAAGGCTTTATAGGTGTGGGAAATTCGTTAGAAGTGGTGTCCTTTTACAAGGGAGAGGAGGGGATTTTTAGGAATGTTTGAAACAATTATTTTATTATAAACTTATCTTCAGTTTCAAAAGGTCTAAAAATCATTAAATTTAAATATATGATGACTCATAGTCAAAATAAAATCACCAAATAATAATTGGACAGGTTTTGGATATTATTTTAAATTTTATAATATTATTTATTTAAATCATTTATTAATGAGGTAAATATTACATCATTATTGTGTCATATATAATTAAATTTATATGATGTCTGAAAATTATAATAAAAATAAAGTGATGTAATAAATCTTTTTATATTTTAAATTAATATTTATAGTCGAAATTATGACTTATATTATCCCATGTAAAAATTGATTTACTAAAAGATATTTGTTTGTGTCGTTTTTTCTTTACCTTAAGTTAATTGAAACAAAGTGTCATTATCATTCAAAAGTGGATCCATGGGGTCCCAAAATTGACCCATGGATTCCCATGGTATTCCATTACTCAACTAATGAATTTAGGACAAGTGTAAAGCTAATTTGGTATTATTTTGATATTCTTTTTACCTTGAAATACCTTATTTACTTTTACCCGTAGTAAATAAAAGTCAAAAGTTACTATTCATTGATTTTTTTTAATGTTATTCAACAAAATATTATTTAATAATAAAAAACATGATTGTCAGATTTTTGAAATTCAATTCACAGAAGTAGTGAAATTTCATTTAAATGAAAATTTTGGTTTTTGAACTTCTACTAAGTGGTTTCACTATTCATCAAAAATTGATGTTCTTCAGAAAAATACCAAAAATTCAGCCTAAGATATATTTGATATTTTGAATTCAAAAATTATTTCTATTTTACCAAATTCAAAACATATAAGTTGCATAATTAATTTAAAATTAATTTCCATTGTCAAAACAAATAGCGTGTTTTTAAAAAACAATAACTATCAAAAGATTGACACCTGTTTATGTCCAATTTCAAAGTGAAATTAATTCCAATGAAAAAAATTGGATTAAATGGTAAAAATATAATTTAACTACACTTTACTAAAAACTAAAAATAAAATCTAACCTTAAAAATAAATTATATTAAATGGCATTTTGAAATTAAAATACAGTATTTTTTACTATTCATAAAAAAATAAACTTTATTAAAAAAATACAAAAAATTTACCCAAAGTAATTTTCGATATCCCAATTATAAAAAATAATTTTGTTTAGTCAAATAGATCATATAAACGTGTCCATAACTTGATTTAAAAAGAGTTCACCATTAAAAGGTGGTAAATCGACCTTTTAAAGAAAATTAGATTATTTGTGCTTAAAAATCGATTCATTCACATTTTATGCCACTAACTTTTATTGGATAAATGTAAAACATTAAAAAAAATATATAATAGAATTTTAGATAGTTCTATTTATTCACTCCAATACAATGGTTATGGGTTAACTACCATTTAAAATAATAATATTATATTATTAGTGTGCAACGTAAGATTTCAAAGAAACATGTTGTTGTGTATCAGGTGTGCAATCAAACATAGCATCCAGTTTAAAGTAAATTTAATATTAAATCCAAAAAATATATATAAATATGAAAAATTAAATCTTATTTATTTACCTAGTATGTTACATCCTTCCCCCCTTTTGGAAATTTCATCCTCACAATTTTAAAATAGGTCATAGAAACATCATTTAAAGTCCCACATCAGAAAAAGAGCCAATAAATCTATCAATTTAAAAGAAAAAAAAGAATCAAAAAGTTTAACCAAGTTATCATATACTAGGATTATATTTAGGAAAACATAAATATGGAAGAGAAAAGAAACCATCATGTTTGGATGAAGAGTGATAGAAATCATGATTAAGAGATAGTTAACTAACAAAAAATCACAAACATGTGTTGTGTTAAGCAATCTTTGATTACCCAGTTGGAAACTTAAACTGAAAACGTTTTTTTTTGTTTTAAGTTCCCTTTCATAATTTGTGGAATTAATTTACTACATAGAATAATAAAATAAGAAAATATACATACATTCAAGTATAGCTTCAGCCTTTAATAAGTTTTTACCAAAAACTAATATTTTATCTAAACAAAGAGCCTTCAAAAAGATATAGTCACATCAAAAGCACAAGAATCTACTTCTAGATAATCACATAATCCACAAAAGATATATATTTTCCTTGTCTTTAGACATTAACCAAAACCAAAAATGGTTAGTACGATATCATATAATCCCTAAAAGGGGAATCCTTTATAAAAATAAATACTACTCTTAATCTCAAAAATTCAACAAAAAGTACGTAGAGTTCAATAAAGACCATTGAATATACCATTGTCCTTAAAATTCTTCAAAATAACCCAATCTAAGAATTTAAAAAAAAACTCAAAAGGACATAGTCACATAGTATTCCACTGTAAAACATAACATTTATCTCCAAATAAAAATTAAATACTCTTAAAATCTCATACTGAAGTGTAATTGACCAAATAACATATTCCCTATGATAGGTTAATCATTTCCATAAAAAACCAAAATCACCATATGTCCATAATAAAAACATAGATTCTCAAAAAATAAAATTCCACCATTACTTATCAAAAGAAAAGATAATTATTCCTTGAATAAAATTTTCATGTATCAAACTTCAGGGTTAAACATACTATAAAATGTCTTCCGATATAATCCCATCTTCAAAAGAGCCTTAATACTTTTATGTATTTTATCATCTTAAAATCTACCTTAACACATGAATCCCATATATGTTTACTTCTTACTCATTCAACATTCTTGATGATCCATTATCCATTTATTACCAACTTATTCTGAAATATTTCTTTCCTAAAAACAAAATCATGAATCATATCCTAAGATTTAATAATTTCAAAAAATATGTTAAGAAATAATCCATACCTTTCATTGGTCATTATTATTTTCTTCATCCTCAATTGTAATGAAATTAGGTATAGGTAAAAATATATTTTTATGATCCTGGTGATCCCATTCTCAAAACATCTCCATAGGACATCTGTTTATATAATGACCATGAACACCACATTTAAAACATTCAATTGATCCCTCAGAAAGAACATCTTTCCCTTTCTTAGAGTCAACTGGATGCTTCCATTTTCCATGGAATCTTATTTCTTTATGACCTTTACTCCCAAATTTATAGCATCTTCTCATCCCTTTGAAGCATTTTCCTAGGAATTTCTTAACACATTCTTAACACATTGGTTTTTGAACATACGTACCTTTATGATGTTTACCTGAACATCCGTAGGGATTTATTTCTCTGATATACAATGCCATATAAAAATCACCAAGGTTCGGGTTGTCAATCATGAAACCAGATAGTTGGTTGAGAAGAACCACAAGATCCCTCTTTGCATCTCCAATTTCATTCTGTTTCTCATTCAGAAATCCGTCACAATTTTTGTCACATCCACTATTACTTTGGTTCCTTCTAGATCCAGCCATTTACTAAAGCCCAAAAGTCCAGTGTGATTATATCTTCATATAATATCTTATGATATGGGTAAATACTAATATATACTTATTCATGTTATCTTAAACTCATTCAAAATAAATATGACTCTTTCTAATATATTAACCATTATGGTTATGTCACTTATTCTTAGATAACCCCTAACCTCTAAAGTTATCTAAACCTCTATCTGATACCAACCATAAGGATCTGGCTTTAAACATTCCATAATCTTGAATGAAATGAATAATTCACATTGATGATCATTTCAGGATTATAGTTATATAGATTTAGGTCATTACTATTACATTACATCTCAAAAAATAGAAAGTATACACTTCTACTGAGTTTCCAATTTTTTCATTAAATAAAAACTCTTGAAGAAAATGAGACGTGACAAGTTACATGTTATAGATAGCATGAATTTTCGTTGATCCCATCCTTGAACCTATTCCCCTTTATTTCCTATGAAAAACATTTTAAAAACTTGGGATGAGCCTAAAAATATTATTAAGGGATACACAATGATGGAAAACTATTAGTTTTTTTCCAAACAACAAGTAAACCATGAATACATTAATAAAAGTAATACTTTTCACCTTTACGAAGTAGTAAATACTCTTCATTGAATAAATATCAACACTTACCATTTTTTAACCAAAATATTACCATAAAACCCATATGAAGAACACATAACATATAAAGGTAACTTGGGACATAAAAATACTTAAATGTAAAAACCATACGTTCTACTTCCACACATATCACTAAATGGAATAGCCATACGACCGACTTCCATACCTAATGCATTGGAAGTTATAACGTAACCACCCGTACTGGCTTATCACGGCAACACCCATCATATGGTTTATCACATAACCCCCAATCAAATGTCCATGTACCATCATAACACATAAAATATTTCAAAAATAAACATTTCAATAATAACATTTCATTGTCAATCACAAGAAGTAATTTCATGATATTGAAATAATCAATCAATTTTCATAAAAAATTTAAAAAGGGATTTTTGAATCCAAGTGTCCCATACCAAATTAGAGATTTTAATGGAATTATAATTTTAAAATATTAATGTACACATAAATAAATATACACAAAACCATTTTTAAAAAAATTTATATTAAAGACAAAGATTTAAAACAATAAACATTTAAAACATTTAAAAGGATGTTTTAGTTAATGAGTTTTTAACAAAATGAGAGACTCTTGAAACTAAATAATTGAAGAATAAAATTCAAGCATAAATTTATAATATCATGAGAATAAAGATATTAATGATATAATACAACAAAGGATAGTATATACACCATATACGAGTGAATTGGTGCATAACAACAATGATGTTTCAATGGAAATGTAAATTGAGATGAAATCCCTTATAAAGAATGAATCCTTAAATTAAGGATAAATCAATCACATAATTATGTGTGAAAAATATAAATACAACCAATATAAGTGGATATTAATTATAAAACAATAATATGTATTTCACACATATTTATAGGATGACATCTTCAAGAAGTAAAAGTTTAACCCAAAGAATTGAAAATGGGTTAAGAAGTTCCCTTGAAAAAATTCAAAAGCCTAACAGCGTCACATTAAAATTCAGAAAATGAGTTGATGAGAAAAAGGGTCTCCCATCACATGCACATAGAATTTACATCAATAATGATATAGAAGAACATATTAGAACATAATAAGAAGTAAATTAAAAGATATAACAAAAATAAGTCTTTTAAAAAGAGGAGGGTGAAAGGTTCCCTTGTCGATTTGGTAGCATACAAAACATACGACACTTGAAAGAAGGATCATACAATGAAGAAGTAAATACTCATAAATGAAAGCATATTACAGAAATATTACAATCTTGGGAAGTTCATACACCACCCAAAAGGAAATATTGGCCAATATAGCATGAATATCATGGGAATGAAAAGTGAGATTAAACCTTTTACCACGTTGTAATCAACTGATTCGTATAAAAAAAGTTAATAACCACCAATTGAATAACATAAAACAATGAATATAATGAGAATCATGATAATATATATCAAATTTCAGTACACAATACACCATATGAAATGAATAAGTGGTGAACAATGGAAATCTAACTGAATTAAATGTGAGATAAGAAATCCCTTACCTCATTGTCCAACATGACCCGTTCGTTCTTTATTCTCCTGAATAATAAACAAATGTTAATTTATACTTTATTAATAACATTAGTCATGTTTATTATTGTTTTTTATATCAATTAATACCATGTTATAAACGTTATGTAATCATTTAAGTTAATAATGGCTGTTTTGTAGATATTTGGTTCTTGAGTCAAAAATGAACTTCTTATAATTAAAAATTGTTCCTCTGGTCGAACAAAAATTATCTCCAGAATGATATTCATGATGTAGATATCATATATATCATATATATAGTATATCTATGTATTTATAATAGTACATAACATTTTTAGATATGAAATAAAATGCACCATTCATGGAGATAATAAGTCGTACGTATGCATTAACACTACTTTCATTTCTATTTCTTATGTTAATGGAATTAAAACATAATGATACATAGGTATATTATAATTATAGTATAATATCATATATAATATCATTAAATCTATCCTTTATATGTCCCACTTATGGCATGAATGAGCCATATCACTTTGAGGGGGAGGTAGTCGACACTTCCTCCAATAAAATCATCACCTTTAAACATAATGGAAACCATAAAGGTATGATATAAATGAAAAATACATCAGAATAAATAAAAATAAAAATAATATATATTATAAATAAATTCAGTTCCATCTTAATGTCCAACATGATAGGCAGTAGGAGATACTTGAACAATCATCATTTTGCGAGGCATTAGTTTGCAATCCACTGAAACAGAATGTTATTCGCCCATTTGATGGAGGTGTGTGTATGTATAGTTCAAATAAATTTCATAAAAAAATCCTATTATATTGAGTAAACTAATTTTATTATAAAATAATGGAATAAAATGATTTTATGGGGTTGGATAAGTAAAATAAAACAAAATAATTCAAGAGTAACCATTACCTTTAATTTGGGTAACTTCCTTTGGTTTGAACCAAAAGGACATAATAAAGATCCTTCTGCCTATGGTAAGGCTTCTAGGAAGTAAAGAAGGATGTGGGGAGATTAATTGGGTTGATGTTGGATGAGCCAAAAGTCTTGATAGGTTTAGGGAATTGGATAGAAGTGGTGTCCTTTTATGGGGGGGGGGGGCTCTTTAAGAATATTTGAAATGATTATTTTATTATAAACTTATCATCATTTTCAAAATGTCAAAAAATCATTAAAGTCAAAGATAAGATGACTAATGGTCGAAATAAAATCATCTAATAATAATCTGATAGGTTCTAGAAATTATTTTAATATTTATAATCTTGTTTATTTAAATCATTTATTAATGAGGTAAATAATGCATCATTATTGGCTCATATATAATTTAATTTATTTGAGATATAAAAATTATACTAAAAATACCATGATGTAGTAAATCCTTTTATCTTTCCAATAAAGTTTTATTGTCTAAAAGATGACTTATATTAGAACATGTAAAAATTGATTTATTAAAAGACATTTGTTTTTGTCATTTTTGCCTTTACTTAATGTTAATTAAAATAATGTGTCATTATCATTCATAAGTGGATTAATGGGGTCCCAAAATCGACCCAAAGATGCCCATGGTCGTAAATTGATTATCCAATAATGTTAGTACTAGTGCTAAGTTAATTTGATAATTTTATGATATTCTTTTAATATTTAATTACCCTATTTAACTTTAACCATGGTAAATAAAAGTCAAAACTTACTATTCACCAAAAATTATTTTCATATTATTGAACCAAATTTTACTTTCTAATAACTACCACGTATTTTGGAATTTCGAAATTCAATTAATATAATCATTAAAATTTCATTTAAATGGAAAAGTAAGTTTTTGTACTACTACTTAGTGGTTTCACTATTCATAAAAAATTGATGTTTTTTAGAAAAATACCAAAAATTTAGCCTAAGCTATATTTGATATTCCAAATTAAAAAATGATGTCTAATTTAACAAATTAAAAACATATAAGTTGAATTAATTAATTTAAAATTAATTCCTGTTGTCAAAACAAATAGCGTGTTTGTAAACAACAATAACTATCAAAAGAATGACACTTGTTTATGTCCAATTTCAAAGTGAAATTAATTTCAATGACCAAAATTGGGTTAAATGGTAAAAATATAATTTAATTAAACTTTAAAACCAATTAGAAAGATAATCTAACCATATAAATAAATTATATTAAAAGGGAGTTTTGAATTAAAATACTGTATTTTTTGACTATTCATAAAAAAATTAACTTTATCTGAAAAATACAAAACATTTACCCAAAGTAAATTTTGATATCCCGATTCTAAAAAAGAATTTTATATTTTCAAATAGATCATATAACAGTGACAATGACTAGATTTAAAGATGGTTCTCCATTAAAAGGGGGTAAATCGACCTGTTAAATAATATTTGATTATTGGTGCTTAAAATTCGATTCATTCACATTTTAAGCCACTGGATTTTATTGGATAAATGTAAAATCATTTAAAAAACTTATATAATCATATTTTAGTTAGTTCTATCCATTCCCACCAATATAAAAAATATGCGTTAACTACCATTTAAAATAATAATATTATATTATTAGTGTACAACGTAAGATTTCAAAGAATCTTATTGTTGTGTATCGGGTACTCCATCAAACATTGCATCCCCTTTAAAGTAAAAATAATATTTTATCCAAAAAAAATTAGTAAATATGAAAATTTCATGTTCATTATTTACCTGGGATGTTACATTATGTGAATTAATATTTCAAAATTAATTCAAGAGGAATATACTACACCATACATTTAAATAAATGTTTACATCATTAATCATGTCTTGTGAAAATGTGATTGATATAAAGAAAATTCTAACAAATGTCCAAAATTTTATTTTGATAAATAATTTATTAATTGATTATGTGAAATTATGTAAATGAACATAAAGTAAAATTAGATACCTAATACCTAAATTTAGAGATTAATTAACAAAAAATCATTGAATAACAAGGTCATCAAGTAAAATATTAAACCATTGAATGGAAAATGAGTTACGAAAACGCTTTTTCACTTGGATGAATTCAAATAAAATACCCTTGGGTAAAATTATTTTAATTGAAAGATAAAAAATTGATGTATAAATTATTCAAATGCACTTTTTTAATTATATACTCCATATAAATGAAATTATATGTATAGATTTAAAATAAACATTAATGATTGAAAATATCGATGAAATTCCTTACCCTGAGTCCAAACCTTAAATGTATGTCCTTTAAATATTATAATATAAAAATATATTCATTATCTTATTTCTTTAAAATCATTTCTAGTTTTAATAAAAATTTAAAATAACGTTATTTCCATTAATTTAGTGTCATAGTTAGAAACATAATATGTTATGCCTAGTTCATTTGTTTTGATATCATTCGGTTAATAATTTAAAAACGTCATGGGAGTGTTGATTGGGGTCAAAGGGTTCTTTATTATCTAATATGAAGAATAATTATCATGAAATTATAATCAATTTTATATATTAATTATACTGTGGAAACTAACTATTAATGATGGTTATTTAGTATTAATTACCTTAGAATCCTTGATATGGTTGATCGTATGTATGAATATGTGATGTTTCGGTTTTTCAACAAACCTGAGAGAAGTAGGTATGTATAAATTTATTATTTTATTAATAATAATTTAACTATTATTAACATATTATATATGTAAACATATTTATAAATATATCTTCCATGTTATTTGGTGATGAAAATCAAAACCCATCATTTCATGGATGTTGTAATACATACATATGGACGAATCATATTATCATTTTTCAATTGTTGGAAAGGTATTAAATTAAATGATAACATTTCACTATAAGATGATAAATATGTAATTAATATAATATAAATATATACATTAAATTCATAATTTTAAATATACATGAGATGTGGTGATGTGAAATTAATTTCATCATTTTATGAGGAAATATTCTTCCATACAAATGAATGATGGGTTCGTTTACATTTTTATGGAATATAATATGGATATAGGTTTTTTCCATTAACAAAAAAAATTATTATAATATTTTTTTTCAATTAATCACATCTCTAGACAATTTGGTTGATTTATAATAAAAATAAAACGAAAACATTCAGTTAAATGCTATACCACTTTTTCAGACATCCTCCAATTCATCAAAACATAATCGCTATAAAATTGAAAATCTTCCCAAACTAATACATCATGAATAGTTTTTTTATTTAATTATGGTATCTAGGTATATATTTCCCCATAAAATGGGTTTTAAATTTTGAAGATGATAGGGGAAGAGGTTCCCTTTTTTATGATAGTGGGCGAGTAGTTATGAAATTACATAATGAATTAAGATAACATAAATTGAATTCCTTGTTCTATATAATGACCCTATAATTTTAAATATATTATTTCATGATTTTTATAATAATTATCCTTCCAATATAAACAAAGAATCTTACAATCTAGTGTATTTGTAATATTTTATACATAATTAGAAAGAATGAATCCTAAATAAAATGTCATCTAATTAATTTTCACAATAAGATCCTAAAACCCTTATATCCCTTACATATTTATAAGATAACCTATACAATAAAAGGACAAAGGGATTAGATAAAAATCCATGTAACGGAAGAAAAAAGAATAAATTATAACAAATGCGTTAGAAGGCATTAAAAAATTAAAAAAGACATGGAAAATTGAATAGAAATTTAAATGAATGACCTATATATCCTAGGATCATTAAATAAAGGATTCATGGTTATATTTTATCAAATATAAACATGACATAATCATGTGCCAAGTATCATTTCACATGGAGGATCATGAGTTAAGGATATCCACCAAGACAATTACTTAAGAAGTATCGTCATACTAAACATTACGTAATTACTTAGAGTAATATATGAGATCACCCATCATAACATATTCATGGATATGTGTGACACATAAGAAATCATACATAATGAATCAATCAAAAAGTTAGGTTTATAAATAGAAATAATTACATATCTTAATCATTTTTAATGTAATTTCAAAAGGGAATATTTTAATGGTTTCCATGATATAATGGATTTAAATAATATATGATAGTTTATAAGTGAAAATAAGAATATATTTTGATATTTGATGTCAAAATGAAGTGAAAACATGTTAAAAAAGTGTTTTGAAACTTTAAAAATAAATAATTGTAGTGTGGTTTAAAGAAAAATATTAAAGAGTATTTAAAATGAAAAAAAGAATAATATTTATATAAAACCATAAATGAACAAGGTATATTTTAATGCTAAAATGAATGAATTTAGGAAAATAATGGTGGATTAAAATAGATTATAGTGTGTTCATTAAAATTGGAATGAAATTAGAAATTTCCTTTGGTTCGGGATTTATTATCCAGATAAATTGAGAAGGGATGATTTTTAAAACATGTGTATCCTTGAAATAATGGTGAAATGATCTATATACATGATTTTTAAATGTAAAATGTAAATTTAGAATTTTTATATAAAAATAATTCTGATTTAAATGAGGGTACAGAGAGAGAAATATTAACATGTAGGAAAAATGGTAGTTCATGAAGAATCCATTACATTTTTTTTGATATTGTTATTTACATCTACATAATGTAATCAACACTAAAATTAGATTCATTAATTAAAAATTAAATAACATATTATACATGTAATTGATTTAAAATAAATTTATTATGTTCAATCATTTCCTTTTTGATGAGTTATAAGATACAATTTCATCCTTTGGGAGTGATCGTTTCCTTAGTTTTCAAGATTGGTTTACTTGTATACATGTATGGAAGATAAATTAAAATGATAAAAGTTTTAAATAATAGAAATTATTTATTATATTTGAAAAAAATTGTAAATCATTTATAATTCATTATTTTATTTGGAGTTAGGATGTATAATTACAAAAGATGTTAGTGATAAACATTTGGATTATTTTCGTGGTTTTTGAACATCATGGGGAACTACATTCATTCAATATTTTTTTATTCTATATATATGATAGATCCAATACATAAAAATGGATATAAAAAATTAACAATTAAATGTATTGAAACATTTATAATTATTTATGACCATCATTGAAGGTGGTGAGGGAAAATGAAAACATATTATCCTCGATGGTGATAAATAAAAACCTAACGGATGGAATTTTTAATTTTCAGAATGAAGGGACATGAGAGGATGATTGAGGATGTATTATTCAATTATAATTATATTATTATAGTATATATAAGTTACTAGAGATATAATTTCACATGGATGAAGTGTGGATATGAGATAATTAGAAAAGAAAATAAATTAATTGAAAACCAAATTGGATTTTACCTATTGAATTTTTATCCATGAGACCCCCTATTTTGGGATTTGTTAGGTTTTTTAATTGAGACAAAAGTCCCTTGGAATTGGGGATAGTCTTTTGAATATTATAGTGTTGAAATTTGTAATTTCTCTATAACAACACTTCTATTTAATTCATATTTATACATGATTTATTACATACAATTTCACATAATACAACTCATAACATCAATAGGCCTACAATTTTTTGGGTCTTATGAACATTACATAACTAATTAAAACCTAAAATACATATATTTATTGAAAACATCTTTTACATGGAAACAACATTAATTTGTACATTGCATTGTAGGGGATTACCCGAGGACATACATAAGAAAATGGTGAGCTATAAAGACCTGTATGGTAATAAACATGGCATAAAATGAGGTAAAAAATACTTGATATTCAATAGGAATATCAATGCCGATAAAAAGAAACATGACCATAATGTCTGGTAATATCATGATATTCATACCATGGAATCACAGAAACAACATAAAACAGGATATTAGAAGAAGACAAGGCTCATTGCACATGGATTAGCATGAGTAAACTATCATTCACATGAATTAGCATTTGTAAACCCTCATTGAACTTGAATTATAATGAGGAAACCCTCTTTTCACATGTATTATTGTGATACTAAACATTACCCAATTCATTTGAGCACTATCAGGGTGCACCCTTCATAATCATTTTATTTTCATGTACTAGTGTTCCACCTAGATCGTAGTATATTTATTTATTAATAATAATCATTTATTACATGAAAAATGAATGTGCAATAAATAAATTTATTCCCACAATTAATAATTATATTATCACCAAGGGTAATTCCCCTGATAGTGAAATGTGTATGGTATTCAATACATGATAATTTTGTCATGGAAAATCGTGGTACAATTTCATCTGCAAAACGACATCAAATAGAAATTTTTAAAATTGGTTGAAGAGAGAAAAATGGGTATCTCATAACTTATAAATTAAATGGACTGTAATGTGATCACGTAACATAATATCCCAACATATTTAATGGAATATATAATCATAATCTAAAAGAATTCTTGAATTGAAATTAGAAGAGAGAAATCCCTTACAGAATTTTAGTATTGTAATGGGAGGGTTAAAAGGGTAATATGAGGGATTAATGGTAGTTAATGGTATAACACATCAGGTATACATCCAATGGAAAATAAGTATGTATTTAAGAACGTATCTAAAATCAATAAAATGTTAATTAAATGGAAATACATAAAAGAGGTGTTTGAAGAAAAAGGAGAGGGGTATCCCTTGCTTGGATGTGAGATCCCAAATTCTTGGGGGAGGATTCGTGGGAGCTTGGGGAACCATGGGAGGAATATAGTGAGTATGGTCCATAGTTTGGAAGATAATTAATGAGATTAAGTGAAGAGAAATGGATTCTTGGGTGGGTTTATATAGGAATGTATGGGGATTTCATTATTATTTTGGTTTTGGGAACAAAAAAAAAATCTAAACGACAACCATTCCATGGTTGTTTCCCATGGTTTCAAGAAATGTGGAGTGGTATACATTATTTTATAAGGCTACAAGATGATTATATTATAATATTTCACATTCTTATGTGATGGTGAGTCACATTTTCAAGGAAATGATTTCTAAATATTAAAATATTTTATATATCTAGGAAGAATTACTCACGATTTATAAAAGAAATAAAATAATTCTATAATTAATATATTTTTAATGAAATAATATACTTTTGAGGAATATTAAATTTATATTATTTTATCACATCACTATTTGTAATTACGATTTCATAAAACACATAATATATTCAGACGATATTTAATTTCTTCCCAAAAAATCAATTGTCTCACAAAATTCTACGAAATTCACCGTTTGATAATTTTGAATTCCTAATTCCATAAATATTATTAATTTAATATAAATAATTTTATAAATATGTGAATTTTTTACTTTTAAATCTAAAAAAGTCATTTATTTAATATTAATGGGTTTTGCCAAAAATGATTTTGAAATATTAATAAAAATAATATTTTACAACATAATAATTATACATTAATTTGTATTTAATAAATGTAATTTAATAATAATGCTACATTAAAATATTATTTGAATAAAAAATCCATTAATTCATCAAAAAATATTTCTAAATTGAATCATCACTATGAGAATGAACTTCTCGTATAAACAGTTTTTATCAGGATTATGTTATTGGATCTCAACTCTTGATTATTCCTGGGAAAATACCAGAAAAGCTATTTTCCTCAGAAGCTCTGATAGATTGGCTTCATAGGGTATGATCTTACTAGTTGAGGCCACCAATTCATTTATTCCAAAAGGAAATATTAGAACCTTATATTTATAGTAGTCATGTGATCACGGTTCAATTGCTACATTATCAAAGGTAATGACACCTAATGGGAATTTAAATCCAATTGGATATAATAAAACAAAATTAGTAAATGTGTTTCCATATCCCTAAGACAGTTAATTAATTAAAACGGAATTTTATTCATAAATTATCTTTTCATTACAGCCTTCCCCTTATGAAATTTCACCCTCATGTTTTTTTCACACACTAAAACAAATGAGGGTAACAACAATTCATTACTTATTCTGAATCCCACATCATATATTCAAAACTGTGGTTTCTACCCAAATATTTGATGAGGGGAATTGTCTTATTTGGTAGAAACTCACCCCTCTGATCTATGATCAACACCATATTCTCCTCATAGGAGAGGTCATTCTCTAATGGTGCCACCACTATATTGAGTATATATGATGGGCCTAGTATGCACTTCCTTAAATTTGAAACATGGGATATATTGTGGAAACAAGACAGGTTTTGTGGGAGTTCTAGATGATAGGCCACTGCTCTGATGAGATCGAGCATCTCAAAAGGGCTGATGGACTTTGTAATAAACTTTATCATCTTTCAAAATCTCATAAATCACTTCCATGGATATATGTGGTGGAATACCAAGTCTCCAAGACCAAACTCTAGCTCTTGACGATGATTGTCAGCACGACTCTTTTGTCTATTTGTGGTAGCTTTGAGGTGATGTTGGATGGTCTTATCCTTCTCCACCATTTCTTCCATCATTTTCGGGCCTAGATGTTTTTCCCCCAACTTCATCCAAACATGCAGTAGTTCTCCACTGCTTCACAAAAATGGATTCATAAGGATCCATTTTTATTATTGAGTGGAAACTATTGTTGTAAGAGAACTCCACCAAATGATGATTTTGGGACCATATGCCTTTGAGGTCTATTGATAAATCTAACAACATGTATTGAAATGTCTAGATAGTCCGCTTAGATTGGTGATTAGTTTGAGGGTCATAGGTTGTGATGAAGTTCAACTTAGTATTCATAACATATTGGATACTCTTCCAAAACATAGAGGTGAATCTTGTATCTCAATCAAATACAATCGATTGCAGTACTCCATGAATCCTTACCACTTCTATAGTGTATAAGTTTTCCAGTGGATCCTATGAGAAATCCTCTAGAATTTAAATAACCTGTAGAGTCTTTATAAGATGGTCCATAACAACCCAGGTAGCATTGTTTCATTTCAATGTCTGTGGACAACATCCATGGTGGCATTTTAACATTTCTATATTGGTATGGGTAATGATTGAATCATCCCCTTAGACATCTACCTATCAGCCTTCACTTGTAGACATACCAAGAATATTGATGTATATTTAGTGATCACATTCTTCATCTTATCACACCAATAGTGATCTTAGAAATCTTTATAAATCATCATCCTTCCTGGGTGAATCGAAAAATTCGTTCTTTTTGCATCATCCAAAAGTTGTTTCATTAACTCTATATTTTATAGAACACATATTCAGGACCCAAATATCCCGTGAAATTATAGTGTCAGCCTTTGAAAAAGCAGAGGTGTGCCGGATGTGGACCCTAGTTTCTCTCATTGGGTCCGCAAAGCACAATATTTCATTCTTTCATAACTTTTTCCATTACTGGGGCCTTCGATTCCCAAAACAGATGTCAGTGGTGCATTGGTACTCCTTCTGCCTTGTCTTGGTCTACAAAAAAGATTCCATTGATGCATGGTGTCGAGTACCCAATACCTTCAATCGTTGGAAATTCAGCTTAACCCTGTGGCCCCTTGATGTTCATAGGGTCAAGGAGAGTTCTCTTACTGCTGTCTGGATTCACATCATGGGGCTTCCACTTCCATTATAGAATGGAGGATTCTTTAAAGTTATTGATGATTCCCATGTAGGATTTTTGTGTTTTGATGTTAGGACCCGCTACTGTAAGGATTCATCAGTGGCTCGTATATTTGTAGAGATGGATATGTTCCTTTCCCTACTGTACATGATTATTCATCAGGTGTAGGATGCCTTCTGCTAGAGAAAGGAGAACCTTTAACCAATTTTACCAAGATTTTAATCTCATCACTTGATGGGTCACTCATTTCAGGTATCTAGAATGAGGTAGAATGGTTTCGGGTGCCGCCCTAAGGGACCTAGTTTCTTGGAAATGTCACCTTCAGTAGCCAATGCTCCTTCTCCTGATGCTTCCCAGAGGGATGCCCTCTCATCTGATGGCAGCCCAGAGTTTTTACTACCAACCATCCCTAAACCTCATCCCATGCAGGAATTGAATCCCAAATTCAAAGGTGACTTGATATCCATCAAGGATCTGATCCCCTTCATACTAAGGTGATTCTCATCCCTCTAGTCTGGTTAGAAGTTCCCTCCTCTATTCTTATCTATACCGTCATAGGACCAAAACCTAGAGAAGTGTATGCTTCAATTTTTTCCTAGTGTGTCTGGCTTCCTAGACCTCACATCCCCAGACTGTACATAGCCATGCATACCTACCATCTCCCATGGATATTCCTATGTATAATCCATCCTCCTCCAGAGTGACCCCACTGATGGGTATTCTATTTTTCCTACACTTGAGTTTCTCTTAGAAGTAAGGGAGGTAGTCCTGCTCCTTAGTGCCCTGTCTACAGAGTGGTCTTCAACCTATCCTCCCATGAAACAGATATAATTCATATTCTATCTCCCAGATTACTCTCCTCCATCTTCTATTCTTCTTCCGATCAATGTGGGAGTTTCTATGCATTCAAAATCAGGGTCCCTAAAGGATTAAGCTTCCTCCAATTTCAAGAAGGCTACATGTTCTAAAGATAGTTCCAGAACACTATACCATCAATGATATCTATCCTCAAATGGAATTATCATGGCCTCGGGGTCCAGCTATAGACAAAACTCCTCTCCTCTAAAGTTAGAAAACACAAAGATGATGTTGGTTCATTCCTAGAGAATAAGAAAAACAATTCATGTATTTGAGATTTTTCCAAGAAGATCAAAATGCATTCCTAAATGAAAGTGGTCCCCTATAACTAGGACATATGGATTTTATGGCATAGAAGCAACTATGTCATCATGTTTTATGCATGAACCAATTTATCAAAACCAATGTGATTAATGGTGACACCTCATTATTTATGACCATTGTTTAAGGGGATTGTGACTCCCTCCAAAGGGAAAATTTATGGAGTGAACTCAATGACATTGATTCGGGAAGCCTACCAAGGGTGGTTGGGGGGATTTAAGTTAATTTATAATATGGCCGAATGAAAAAGAAGGTGCCTGTTCTAGAGGATTCAAAGTATGGAGTTTCTTCAGTTTATATGCATGAGAGGCCCCATTGACCATGTCTTTTCAGGTGATATTTTCACATGGTGCAACAAATAAATGGGAACCCAACACTCAGGGGGATGCTTGGATTGCTTCCTAGACAACACAAAAGCTCCTACTATCTTATCCAATGAAAAGGTGTGTCATTTGTGCTAGGGTTTATCTGAAATTTTTTTTCTCTTGATATCTATATCTTCTGGAAAGGATACCCATGGATGATTTTGATACTACCACTAGTAGACTAAAATTCTAAGGTATCAGGAACTGATCAGTAATATATTGAAAGAACCCCCTCAGTGGAACATGTGGGTTCTGATCCATAATAATCTTTGGTGAATCAAGACAACCCTACATGAGTGGGTGAAATATTTTAAAAAACAATGAAAATGACATTGATGGTGCCATGTAGGATTTTTATCCCCCAGAGTGGAGGATAGAAGAGGTTTGGGATGATTTCCCTTTTGATGATCTCTATAACAGGAAAGAGAATTTGGTAGAAATTCATCAGAAATAGGAACATTTTGAAAGATGATAAGTGATGATCAAACATATCGTGGAGGGATATCAGAACACAACATTTTTTAGTAAGTGCATCACAGAGGTAAATAAACCATTTCATCTTAATTTCCTATTGGATTATGGTACCAACATGGATGACAGGGATGTGGTGGTGTGCCTAGAACACACCTTCATCAAGGATCTTCTCATAGGTCCCAACCCTTGGTGGCCTAAAGGGTATTTTGGGGAGGCCACATGGGTATTTTAGGTCATCCATATCATTCTATTGGATCTAGAAAATGACGGTATTAGTTATAAACCAATTGAAAATTCGATTAATGATTATATGTTGAGCCTCAATCGAGATCTTTCTCAGGTATTAGTACCTTGGGACAAGATCGTGTCTCAGGTTCCTTCTGCAGGTCCTCATGGCATGTGGGGAAGGAGGACATCATCTCAAAAATTCAAGAATTATTTCGAGGAGGGAGCCTGTCGTGGATTGCTTGTTACACCAACCCATTCCCACTTCCTAAGGAACCCTTCCTTCATAATGCTCTATATACCATTAAGTATGGGTAACATACAATACCAATTTTTTTCTAGTATCATTAATACATGATTGTTGTAACATCCTAGGTAAATGAAGAATAATAGATTTTCATATTTATTAATATTTGTGAATTAAATATTAATTTTACTTTAAAGGGGTTTCTATGTTCTATAACGTACCCGATACGCAACAATGGGTTTCTTTGGAATCTTACGTTGCACACTAATAATATAATATTATTATTTTAAATGGTAGTTAACTCCTAGACGTTGTATAGGCAGGAATGAATGAAACTAACTACAATATGATTATACATATTTTTTTGAATGTATTTAAATTTATCCAATTAAAGTTAGAGGCATAAAATGTGAATGAATCTAATTTTAAGCATAATTTACATTAAAAGGCCGATTTACCGCCTTTTGAAGGTGAAACCTCTTTAAATCTAGTTTTCTTCACTTTTATTTGTTATATTTGAAAAAATAATATTATTATTTAGAATTGGGACATCAAAATTTACTTTGGGTAAATTTTTGGTATTTTTCGAATAAAATACATTTTTTAATGAATAGTGAAAAATATTGTATTTTAATTCAAAACTACCTTTTAATATAATTTATTTATATAGTTAGATTATTCTTTTAATTGGTTTTAAAGTGTAAATAGATTATATTTTTACCATTTAATATAATGTTGGTCATTAGAAGCAATTTCACAATTAAATTTTATATAATCAACTGTCAATCTTTTGATAGTTAATATTTCTTAAAAACACGCCTTTTGTTTTGACTGCGTGAATTAATTTTAAAATAATTTCTGCCACTTATGGGTTTTGAATTTGGAGAAATGGATTCCATATTTTGAATCATGAGGTTTAAATTTTGTAAATAGGTATCTTTTATTTTTAGGCATTTTAAATATTTACCTCAGTAAATATTTTATTTACCGTGGTGAAATGGTAAATCAGGTAAATAAGGGTAAACAAATGATATTTATTTACCCTAACAGGTGTCCTAATCCTATTCGTTGAGTCATAGCCAACCACGAGCATCCTTGGGTCGATTTGGGGACCCCATGGAGCCACTTAAAAGTGATTATGACACATTATTTTAATTAACTTAAAGTAAAGGCCAAAATGAAACAAACAAATATCTTTTAGTAAATTAATTTTTACATGGGGTTATACAAGATATATTTTCAACGATACATATTAATTGGAAAGATAAAAAGATTTCTTACATCATGGTATATTTTTTATAATTTTTAGACATCAAATAAATTAAATTATTTATGACACAATCATGATGAAGTATTTACCTCATTAATAAATGATTTAAATAAATAAGATTATAATGATTAAAATATTATCCAAAACAAGTACAATTATAATTGGATGATTTTATTTCGATTATGAGTCATATTCTATTAGATCTTAATGATTTTTGGTACATTATAAAATGAATATAATTATATAATAAAATAATTTTTTCACACTTTCCTAAAGCGCCCCTCCTCTCCCTTATAAAATGAGACCACTTCTATGCAATTCCTCACACATATAAAGCCATTTGGATCGTCCAAACTCTGCCCAATTAAGTTCCCTACATCCCTATACTCCTCCTAGAAGTCTTACCTTAGGAATAAGGCACTTCCAGATGTCCTTTTGGTTCAAACCAAAGGAAGTTACCTAAATTAAAGGCAACGATTTCTCTTAAATTTTTTTCTTTTATTTTACTTCTACAACCTATAAACCCTTTTTATTTCTTTTTTTTTTGTAAAAAAACCAGTATCCTCAATATAATAGGATGTTTTTATAATAAGGATTCTAACTACACTTACACACACCTCCATCTAATGGATTAAGAACATAATGTTTCTGTGGATGGAAAACTAACGCCTCACGAAATGATGATTGTTAAATTACATCTTACCGCCTCTCATGGTGGCCATTATGATGGAACTGTATTAATATATGATATATATTATGTTTATGATTTATTTATGCTTATTTACTTCCCAATTATATCAATCCTTTATGGTTTCCATAGTGGGTAAATATGATAATCTCATTTGAGGAAGTGCGGACTACCGCCCCCTCAAAGTGATGTGATTCGTTAATGCCTTATGTGGGATGTATAAAGGATGGATTTAATGATATTATACTGAAATTATAGTATAACTATGTATCATTTTGTTTTATTTCCATTAAAATAAGAAATTGAAATGAAAGTAGCGTTCATGCGAACTTACGGATTACCGTCTCCATGAACGGTGCATTTCATTTCTTACCTATAAATGTTATGTACTATTATAAAAACATGTATATTCTGGATATATATGGTATATATGATATCCAAATAATGATATCATTCTGTATATAATGAAACTTTGACCACATAAACAACTTGTAAATATAAGTTGTTCATTTAACTCAAGTACCAAATATCGACAAAATGAACGTTATTAACTTAAATGATTGCATAATGTTTATAACATGGTAATAAGTTATATAAAAGGAATAATAAACTTGAAAAAGGTTCTTAAGAAAGTAGAAATTAACTTTAGTTTATTATTCAGGAGATTAAGGAACGATCGAGTCAAGTCGGACACGAGGTAAGGGACTTCGTCTCAATCTCCTTTCATTGAGGCATTTTTAGTTTTATACATGAATTTCTTTTATACGATGTATAAAACCCTTTGACTTTTAATTTTATTAAAAAGTAATCCTTTCTCTAAGAAGAATTTTACTAATATATAAAAAGGATAGTTTCTTTTAACATAAGCGGTGACAACGACCTTTCCACCACTGCGAGTATTATTTGATCTTTGGCTTCCTTAACAAGCCAGAATGTTTTTAAAAGGAAAAATAAATACCATATACTCTTTTTAAGTATTTTGGTATGAAAAATGATTTTGATAATGGATTTATTATTTCAATATATTGAAATGATATTTTATTATTGTAATGTGTAAATTTTATCTTTCCATTAGGCTTATGTTATGTGTTATGATCATGTTATGGTTAATGGAAATTATTTACGTATACGGGTGGTTCCATGACAAACCTAGGGAGGGTGTGTAGAGACCCGAAGCTTGACGTACATGAACATTACATTAATTATGCAGAATACTTAATACATAACAAAAACAGACACACAAAGACTGTAATAGTTTAGTGTCTTTGGAAACATGGAATGTAATCTTTTAATTTTGGTGAAAGATCTTCAACATCTCCCATAAAGATCTTCCCCTTTTTTTTCTTACCTAAAACCTTTCTTTATATCCTGGGGAAAAGAAAACATAAAAAGGGTGAGCTCAAATGCTCAGTAAGGGTAAGCATGGATAAAATAAAACATACCATATACATTTGAACTTAAAAACATGAACATAATGTTTAAACATCAAAATCTTGAGCAATGACATAAAACATGGAAGTACATATGGAATAGATCATAAAGAAACATTAAGAATGATAAAATAGCATGGGAATAAAACAAGTAATTGTGGAAACCATTCAACACTTGTTATGATTTCCATAGTAGCCAAGGTATTGCTTCCAAGACCATCTTAGTAGACAAAGTCCCTTTCTGAATAGAGTTCACTCCTCATTTCAGTCCTGTAACACTGAACCAGATTAACTTACCGTTCCATCCATGTCTATATCATGAGATATAAATCATTACCCAATACATTGGAGGGCTATATAGGTCCCACCCATCTCATAGTGAAATCATTCTTACTTGTGCCATAAAAAAAACTTAAAACATTCATCATAACCCAAAGAATAAAATGGATTTCATAAACATCATTCAATCATCACATAATCAATATAAAATAAATGGATATCATTTCATAATAAGAAAAGTGAAACCATGTAAATCATGATACTTTAAAAATACACATATCAAATAATGTCATCTTAGATGAAAAATGGTTTTGATAAAACACTTGAAATGAATTCTTGAGGAAAATATCCTTTCTTCATCAAAATCATTCTCTTTTCACAAAATGTCATGAAATTTTAAAAGAAAATGATTTTGTTGAAAATATTCATGAAATATTTTGGAGTAAGCTTCATGAAAATAAGCCTTTATAAAACTGTAAAAATCCATTTGTTCCGTATAAGTTAAAAAAAACATTTTTCTCGTACTTTTGTCGGAAAAGTCAAAAAAGTACCTCATAAGTAGATGACATAAATAGATATATATATACCTAAATCCAGTAGAATTATTATGTCATATATTTTATTATTGGTTATTATATATACTTTATAATCATTCTTGAATGGTTATCATGGAGAGTGAATCTCATCGCGTCGTGGAGACGGTATTCCATACGTACGCACGAGCGATAATATCATTCCCATGATCGTTGAATTGTATTAAAGTGTATGTATAATATTAAAGAATAAATATCACTTTAAAATAATCATATATATTCATTACTTTCACCATCATACCCATCCAAGTAAGGTGGTGGTGGAAAATAGATTACACCACGGCGTGGAGACGGTATTCCGTACGTACGCACGCGCGGTGATTTCATTTTCCATAGGACGGATAGATGGTGAAATATGGTTGTTTCATGCTTATAATAACATATCATTATATGAGTGATACTGATGTTATTACTTCATAATGAAACAACTAATGGAGAAGATGTTGAAGAAGAAAGAAAATCGGTAACGGATATTACCTCTTCTTTGACACGCATCTTTGAATCCTCCTCTTAGGGTACTAAAATTGGTCTTTGAAGAAGACCAGGACCTCTAGGATGTTGCTAGGGAAGTTTATAAGGTAAATGGGTAGGGTTTGGCCGAGCTTAATGGCTCAAATTGGTGTGAGGAAGAGAGGGAGGAGGTGCCCTTTTATAAGGGAGGAGAGGGGCACCTTTGGAAATCTTAAAAATATTAATTTATAATAAATCTAAACCCACATAAAAACCTAAAAAATTACTCATATTAGAATATTATATGATATAGGGTTGTAATATCATCAAAAAATAAAATTTAGACATGTTAGGAAATTTTTTTAAACATTATCAACTTGATTTATCCTTAATTAATCAATTTTATTTTATTTCTGGTAATAAAATTCTAAATTTTAAATTATAACAAAAAATTACTTATTTGTTGTGAATTAGCTATAATTGGATAAATTATAAAATATTATACCATATAAATTTAAATTTATAATTTTTATATATTTTTGTGATTTTTAAACAATTTTATAATATGTTATTTTTATAAAATAACAATAGTGTCAATTTTGACACTATTAATTTATTTGATTTCAAATAAAATATATAAATAATATATGTTAGAACTAAAAGCTTTAATAGATTCATAAAAGGTCATATGTATCTATAAAATTAGTGTAGAACATTAAATAATTCATATAATATTTATTTTATTATTTATAAAACCATTTATTTGGTTTATCTCTTAATAAAATAATTACTACAACATTTTAGTATAATTATTTAATATACTTATTTGTTGAATAAAAATTAAAAATAAAATCCTATAATAAATATAAATCTATTAAATTTCACAATAATACTTTTTTTACTCGAATTTATCATCTTAAAATTACAATATTTAAATTTTTATCTTTATTAAATTATGAAGGTGACAACTTTGGCATCATTTAAAATAAAATAATATAAGTGTCATAATCACTTTTATAAGACTCAAAACGGTTATATATTAGGTCATTGTATGATTAAGTTGTATATATACACTAAAAATAAGTTTTGGTCAGGTTTGTGGGCCTTTTAATGGGTATTATAATTTCCATAAAAACTATATTACTGATTTTGCTCCTAATAAATAATTTCGCCATCATTAATGTATCACCATTAATGACAATTATTTAATCCCTAAAAATTCTAAATAAATTATAATGATGTAGATAATTTTATTAGAGTTTTGTAGAATATTCATGTTCGAAGTTTTATGATGTTTATCAATAAATTAAAATTATTATACTTATAAGACTTAAGAGAGTGACATGTTGCCACTTTCTTTGGTTTTAATAACAATTAAATTATTTTCATGGTCAAAAGTCCATAAAATGAATCTAATCCGACCCTTAGGTGATATGGGAATACTTTTAGCCATCCAATATAATATTTCCATGTGTTAGGTTAATTTTATAAAATTTTATTTACCCTTAATTACCCGATTTACCTTTAACTATGCTAAATAAAATTTTCCGTAGTTATTATTCATAAATCCCAAAAATAAAAAGTCACCTATTAACATAATTTGGACCCACTGATTCCAAATATGGAGTCCATTTTTGAAAATTAAATACACAAAAGTTTCAGAAATTAAATTAAAATTAATCCCGTTGTCGAATGAAAACGAGTTTTTGATTAAAACATTGCAAAAGATTGAATTGATTTAGCCTACGAATTCAATGTAAAATCAATGATAATGACATAAATTATATTAAATGGTAAAAATATATTCTCTTTAAACTTTAAAACCATTCAATATTATAATTTATCCATATAAGTTATTACGATGAAAAAAGTTGTTTTTAACTAAAATAGAGCGTGTTTTTACTATTCATTAAAATATGAAAGTTATCAGAAAAATATCAAAACATTATCCAATGTAAATTTTTATATCATGATTCAAAATAATAAGTTTATTTTGTAAAATTTATTTTATAAACTTCTCAAAAATTATATTTAAAATGGGTGCGCCATCAAAAGGCAGCAAAACTGCATTTTTTGAAAAAATACTTATTTTACCCGAAAAAATTTATTTTGTTCTCATACCATGTTATAGAAAAAGTGTAAGATGAATAATAATGTTATAAAATTCAAAATTTAGTTAATACTATTCATAACGGCTAGTTTATAATAATATTATAACCATATATCGTTGTTTAGTGAAACCCGGTATTGCGTACTACACACGCTACCGAGGAAGGTCGCGATTGCGTATAATGAAAGTCAAGTTATGGTTGCGTGTTGTGCAAGACTCCTTTGTTGTTGCGTATAACAAAATCCAACCATATTTCATTTATAAATTGAACATATATATATATACACTCAATGTTGTGTAGAATGACTATTATCAAATGAACATGAAATTGTGTATAACACGATCCAAGAATTGTGTTGCGTATACTGTAAGATAATATGGTGTTGCATATAGAACAAGATAATCATGGTGTATCATAAAACACATGACATCAAATAAATTAAAAAGAATAAAATCTCGGGGTTTTACATTCTACCCCCCTTAAAATGAATTTCGCCCTCAAAATTCGTCGGGGTTATACATGGTTTACTATTCGAAAGTTTCTTTAATAGAAACCCACATCGTAAAAAGGAATACCAAAACCTATCTTTAAAAACTAAAGTATGAAACGTAACGGTTACCCAAATTAACTAATAACTCGGTTTCCAAGTAGGAGAACATAGGTGAAAATATGGATATGGAAGAGAAATCTAACCGTCATGTTCTGATGGAGATTGGTAGAGAACATGGCTATGAAATAGCCAACAATCACAAAGCCATAGATTTGTGATGATCTAAGGTACCATATGATTCATCGGATATAAGTGCACTAGGACAACATTTTTGGTTTTCAATATCGTTTTCCTAAAGTTGTAAATTTTGAATTAGAAGAAATACCTACTTTATTTTGATATAATCTCACTGTTTTTCGTGCCTTGAACAATTTCCAGTTCATCTCTTAAAGAAATGAATTTTAATTTTTCATTCGTGAAGTGTTAGCAGATCATGTGATAGAATGATGGGTCATTCCGTCTATCTTAATCAAAAGGCTAGAAATAGTTATATACATAAGTCCATCTATCGTATATCGTTACAAAATGGAAATATACTTCATCTATCATACCACTTAATAAAATAAAACTAGTTTATACTAACCAGGGACTTCCTGTACGCCATTGGTAGGCGATAAAGGCCTGTCGCACTTCGGTTGTGGGTTCGATTCCCACAGCCTTTTCCGACGCGATGGGTTGTCGCTCGTCCTGCAGGTTGTCCTTTTTCTAAAACTACATTACTATAAAATCCCATCAATAATATCGAAAAAAGTTCTATCCTTAAACAATACTAACTAATGTCCAACATAATATTTTCCAATCTTTAGGCTTATCCAAAATACTGTTGTCCAATCTCATATTATAGTGAAAACGATTACCAAAGAGTTTATATAACAAGCATGTTAATACTATCGATGTTCCCCAAATATCATGAGATATGTCTTGTTGGTCACATTACTAACATTCTAAGTCCTTAATCATGTATTCTATTGAAAAATGAATACCCATTGAATCTTAGTGAAAACATGAGTGCTGTCAAAATTTAACTCTTTTCACATACCAAAACCTCAAACCATGATATAACTATTTCCTTATATCAGTCATGAGCTCATGAATACTGTCAAACATTTCATTTTCTCCTTATCCCTTAATTATGCGCATATCATCTTTTTTCCAAAAATATCTCAATCACTTTCCATGGTTACCGGTACTATAAAATTATTGAAAACCACAATAGACCAATACATAAATATTCAAATATTCCACGATACTATATACAACATTATTTTGGAATCCCATTACATAAAAACTTAATCATTTCACCACATCGTTGTCATATTCAACATTGCCAATAGTGATCGCATGTGACTTCCCTTTTTTCCTTTGCCTTAAGTGGTTTCTCATGTCGATCATCACTAACCCTTGGATTAGAGAATTTATTAGCATAATTCCCCATTTCCTTGTACTTGAATCATTGAAGTGTTGGTGGTGCATTCTCTGCAGTATTTTCTTTTTTCACATCATTAGAAACCCTTTTTCCATTACTTCGACACTCAGCTGCTCGATCAACTTCTTTTCCACACTTAAAACATTTTCTAGTCCCTTTAAGACAATCTCCACCATTCTTCTTTCCACACTTTGATCATAAGGAAACATTCATCTTCTTTTCACCATTATTATGAGATTTCTCCTTGAACTCCATATTTCGTTTCTTGTCAAAACTATGAGATGGATAAGTAACACCAACTTTCATTTATACCTTGATAGAATAATGCACAATTTCTTCATAGCTAATGAAGTCTCTTATAGCTAATGCCCTTCAAAGATTTGGTCTTAAGACACTGAAGAATCGATCAACTTTACTTTCAGGTTAGATGATAATGCCAGATGCATACCTTGAAAGCCTTGTAAAATTCGCTTCGTATATACCAAAAGATTCATTATCCTTTTGCTTTAGTTCAAGAAACTACTTCTCTATCTTTGTTTCAAGAATACGAGGGAAGTACTTATTGAAAAATAAGTTCTTGAACTCGTCCTATTCCATAGTCTCAATTTTATCTCTTGGCCTCGTATTCTTGATAAGATTCCACTATTGATCAGCTTCACCTTCCAAACGATATAATGCTAAGATGACTTTATCATGTTCAGAACATTGAAGAACTGAAAATATCTTTTCAGTGGTACTGATCTATTGTTCAACAACAAGTGGATCAGAAGACCCAATGAAATAAGGTGGACGTTGCCTCATGAAGGACTCAATAGAATATTGTTCCGTTTTCTTCTCATTTGGAAGTCCATAATGATTCATAGCTTGTGTAAGTATAGCAATAAGATTTTGCACTCCATCTGCCATAACATTTGTTTGTTCAGGAGGACAATCATTGCATTGTCCATTGCATTGATCAACAAGGTTCCTTCGGGTTCTAGCCATCGTCTAAAACCCAAAAAGAATAGTGTGAGAGGCAAAAATAATGTTAGGGAAAAAACATAATAAAGGGGGAGTACCTTCAATATCTATCATCTTAGGATTAATTCTAAGATCGTTACCATAATTCTAGGACTATAACCTATACTTATACTTAACCTTAGGGACATCGCTAGACATACCTTAGAAATAACTCTAGGGATCTCACTAATGTTTTCGCATCCTAGTTTCCAAAGGTTGACTAAACCTTTCCTCTGATACCAACTGTAGAGACCCGAAGCTTGACGTATATGAACATTCCATTACTTTTTCAGAATACTTAATACATAACAAAAACAGACACACAAGGACCACAATAGTTTAGTGTCTTTGGAAACATGGAACACAATCTTCTAATCGTGGTGAAAGATATTCAACATCTCCCATAAAGATCTTCCCCTTTTTTTTCTTACCTAAAACCTTTCTTTATATCCTGGGGAAAAGAAAACATAAAAAGGGTGATCTCAAATGATCATTATGGGTAAGCATAGATAAAATAAAACATACCATATACATTTGAACTTAAAAACATGAACATAATGTTTAAACATCAAAATCTTGAGCAATGACATAAAACATGGAAGTACGTATGACATAGATCATGAAGAAACATTAAGAATGATAAAATAGCATGGAAATAAAACATGTAATTGTTGCAACCATTCAGCACTTGTCATGATTTCCATAGTAGCCAAGGCATTGCTGCCAAGACCATCTTAGTGGACAAAGTCCCTTTCTGAATCGAGTTCACTCCTCGTTTTAGTCCTTTAACACTGAACCAGATTTACTTACCGTTCCAGCCATGTCTATCTCATGAGATATAAATCATTACCCAATTAATTGGTGGGAGAAATAGGTCCCACCCATCTCATAGTGAAATCATTCTTACTTGTGCCACAAAATAAACTTAAAACATTCATTATAACCCAAAGAATAAGATAGGTTTCATAAACATTATTCCATCATCACATAATCCATATAAAAGAAATGGATATCAATTCATAATAAGAAAAGTGAAACCATGTAATTCATGATACTTGAAAAATACACATATGAAATAATTTCATCTTAGATGAAAAATGGTTCTGATAAAACACTTGAAATGAATTCTTGAGGAAAATATCCTTTCTTCTTCAAAATCATTCTCTTTTCACAAAATTTCATCAAATTTTAAAAGAAAATGATTTTGTTGAAAATAGTCATGAAATATTTTGGAGTAAACTTCATGAAAATAAGGCTTTATAAAACCGTAAAAATCCATTCGTTCCGTATAAGTTAAAAAAACATTCTTCTCGTACTTTTGCTGGAAAAGTAAAAAAAGTACCTCGTAACGTAATCAAAAGAAATATTCCTTACATACCATGTAGTAAAATTCAAAAATGGGTAAAAAGGACTTTAAACATAAATGAAAACACTTTTATAAAACATGGACATGGATGATAGAAATAACCCCAGTATATACTTACGTATAAGCAATCTCTGATAGAAAACAATTGAGATTGCAACATTATCCCTTACCTTAGGTCTGATATGCTTCGTACGTATCCAAAACTCCTGTATAATGATTTAAATAATGTCATTGACTTATTACAGAATCATATTAATTATTATTATATCATATATGGTTCACTTATGACTTTATATTACCTGTTCTTTTGTAAATTCCATGTTAAAGAGTGTTTTGGGTAAAATCGTTTCATTTGTCGTCCGTGTTTTGACTTGTAATTATTCATATGATTACTTAGATCATGATTACTTAATTCCAGAATATAAAACATGATTTATATATAATATAGATTCATAATGTACATATATATAATAGATCGATAAATAGAAATAAATACACCGTTCATGGAGACGGTAGGTCGTACGTACGCATGAACACTGTTTTCGTTTCCTTATTGAATTGAATGGAATTAAGTAGATGACATAAATATATATATACATAAATCTAGTAGCATTATTATGTCATATATTTTATGATTACTTATTATATATACATTATTATCATTCTTGAATGGTTATCATGGAGAGTGACTCTCATCGCGTCGTGGAGACGGTATTCCGTACGTACGCACGAGCGATGATATCATTCCCATGATCGTAGAATTGTATTAAAGTGTATGTATAATATTACAGAATCAATATCGCTTTACAATAATCATATATATTCATTACTTTAACCATTATACCCATCCAAGTAAGGTGGGGGTGGAAAATAGATTACACCACGGCATGGAGACTGTATTCCGTACGTACGCGCGCACGATGATTTCATTTTCCATAGGATGGATAGATGGTGAAATATGTTTGTTTAATACTTATAATAACATATCAGTATATTAGTGATAATGATGTTATTACTTCATAATGAAACAACTAAAGAAGTAGAAGTTGAAGAAGAAAGAAAATCGGTAACAGATATTACCTCTTGTTTGACATGCCTCATTGAATCCACCTCTTAGGGTACTAAAATTGGTCTTTAAAGAAGACCAGGACCTCTAGGATGTTTCTAGGAAAGTTGAGAATGGAAATGGGCAGGGTTTGGACGAGATTAAAGGCTCAAATTGTTGTGAGGAAGAGAGGGAGGAGGTTCCCTTTTATAAGGGAGGAGAGGGGCACCTTTGGAAATCTTAAAAATATTAATTTATAATAAATATAACCCCACTTAAAAACCTCAAAAAATGACTCATATTCTAATACTAGATGATATATGGTTTTAATAACATCAACCAATAAAATTTAGACATGTTAGGAAATTATTTTAAACATTATCTACTTGATTTATCCTTACATAATCAATTTAATTTTATTTGTGGTAATAACATTCTAAATTTTAAATTATAACAAATCATTACTTATTTATTGTGATTTATCTATAATTGGATACTTTATAAAATATTAGACCATAGAAATACAAATTTATAATTTATATATATTTTTGTGATTTTTAAACAATTTTATAATATGTTATTTTTATTAAATAACAATAGTGTCAATTTTGACACTATTCATTTATTTGAATTTAAATAAAATATATACAGAATATATGTTCCAAATAAAAGCTTTAATAGATTCATAAAAGTTCATATGCATCTATAAAATAGGTTTATAACATTAAATAGTTCATATAATATTTATTTTATTATTTTTAAAACCATTTATTTGGTTTATCTCTTAACAAAATAATTACTACAACATTTTTGTATAATTATTTAATATACTTATTTGTTGCATAAAAATTAAAAATAAAATCCTATGATGAATATAAATCTATTAAATTTCCCAATAAAACTTTTACTCGAATTTATCATCTTAAAATTACAATATTTAAATTGTTATATTTATTAAATTATGAAGGTGACTACTTTGGCATCATTTAAAATAAAATAATATAAGTGTCATAATCAATTTTATAAGACTCCAAACGGTTATATATTAGGTAATTGGATGTTTAAGGTGTATATATACAGTAAAAATATGTTTTGGTCAGGTTTGTGGGCCTTTTAATGGGTATTATTATTTCAATAAAAACTATATTACTGATTTTTCACTTAATAAATAATTTCTCCATCATTAATGTATCACCATTAATGACAATTATTTTATCCCTAAAAATTCTAAATAAATTATCATGATGTAAATAATTTAATTATATTTATGGAGACTATTCATGTTTGATGTTTTATGATGTTTATCACTAAATTAAAATTATTATACTTATAAGACTTAAGAGAGTGACATGTTGTCACTTTCTTTGGTTTTAATAATAATTAAATTATTTTCATGGTAAAAAGTACATAAAATGAATCTAATCAGACCCTTAGGTGATATTGGTATACTTTTAGCCATCCAATATAATTTTTTCATGTATTAGGTTAATTTTATAATATTTTATTTACCGTTAATTACCCGATTTACCTTTAACTATGGTAAATAAAATTTACCGTAGTTACTCTTCTTAAATCCCAAAAATAAAATGTATCCTATTAACGCAATTTGGACCCAATGATTCCAAATATGGAGTCAATTTTTTAAAATTCAACACACAAAAGTTGCAGAAATTAAATTAAAATTAATCCCGTTGTCGAATGAAAACGGGTTTTTGATTAAAACATTGCAAAAGATTGAATTGATTTAACCTACGAATTCAATGTAAAATCAATGATAATGACATAAATTATATTAAATGGTAAAAGTATATTCTATTTAAACTTTAAAACCATTCAATATTATAATTTGTCCATAGAAGTTATTATGATGAAAAAAGTTGTTTTTAACTAAAATATAGCGTGTTTTTACTATTCATTAAAATATGAAAGTTATCAGAAAAATATAAAATCTTTATCCAATGTAAATTTTTATATCATGATTCAAAAGAATAAGTTTATTTTGAAAAATTTAACTTATTAACTTCTCAAAAATTATGTTTAAAATGGGTGCGCCATCAAAAGGAGGCAAAACTTCATTTTTTGAAAAAAATGCTTATTTTACCCAAAAACATTTATTTTGTTCTCATACCATGTTCTAGAAAATGTGTAAGATGAATAATAATGTTATAAAATTCAAAATGTATTTAATACTATTCATAACGGCTAGTTTATAATAATATTATAACCATATATCGTTATTTAGTGAAACCCGATATTGCGTACTACACACGCTACCGAGGAAGGTCATGATTGCGTATAATGAAAGTCAAGTTAGGGTTGTGTGTTGTGAAAGACTACTTTGTTGTTGTGTATAAAAAAATCCAACCATATTTCATTTATACATTGAACATATAGATATATATATATACACTCAATGTTGTGTAGAATGACTATTATCAAACGAACTTGAAATTGTGTATAACACGATCCAAGAATTGTGTTGCATATACTGCAAGCTAATAAGGTGTTGCGTATAACAAAAGATAATCATTGTGTAGAATAAAAAACATGACATCAAATAAATTAAAAATAATAAAATCTCGGGGTGTTACATTCTACCCCCCTTAAAATGAATATCTCCCGCGAAATTCGTCAGGGTTATACATGGTTTACTATTCGAAAGTTTCTTTAATAGAAACCCACATCGTAAAAAGGAATACCAAAACTTATCTTTAAAAACTAAAGTATGAAACATAATGGTTACCCAAATTAACTAATCACTGGGTTTCCACGTAGGAGAACATAGGTGAAAATATGGATATGGAAGAGAAATCTAACCGTCATGTTCTGATGGAGAGTGGTAGAGAACATGGCTATGAAATAGCCAACAATAAAAAAGCCATAGATTTGCGATGATCTAAGGTACCATCTGATTAATCGGATATAAGAGCACTAGGACAACATTTTTGGTTTTCAATATCATTTTCCTAAAGTTGAAAATTTTGAATTAGAAGAAATACCTACTTTATTTCGATATAATCTCACCGTTGTTCATGCCTTGAACAATTTCCACTTCATCTATTAAAGAAATGAAGTTGAATTTTTCATTCGTGAAGTGTTAACAGATCATGTGATAGAATGATGGGTCATTCGGTCTGTCTTAATCAAAAGGTTAGCAATAGTTATATACATAAGTCCATCTATCGTATATCGTTCCAAAATGGACATATAATTCATCTATCATACCACTTAATAAAATAAATCTAGTTTATACTAACCAGGGACTTCCTGTAGGCCATTGGTTGGCGATAAAGGCCTGTCGTACTTCGGTTGTGGGTTCGATTCCCACAGCCTTGCCCAACGCGATGGGTTGTCGCTCATCCTGCAGGTTGTCCTTTTTCTAAAACTACATTACTATAACATCCCATCAATAATATCGAAAAAAGTTCTATCCTTAAACAATACTAACTTATGTCCAACATAATCCTTTCCAATCTTTAGGCTTATCCAAAATACTGTTGTCCAATCTCATATTATAGTGAAAACGATTACCAAAGAGTTCATATAACAAGCATGTTAATACCATCGTTGATCCCCATATATCATGAGATATGTCTTGTTGGTCACATTCCAAACATTCTAAGGCCTTAATAATGTATTCTCTTGAAAAATGAATACCCATTGAATCTTAGTGAAAACATGAGTGCTGTCAAAAGTTAACTCTTTTCACATACCAAAACCTCAAACCATGATATAACTATTTCCTTATATCAGTCATGAGCTCATGAATACTGTAAAACATTTCATTTTCTCCTTATCCATTCATTATACGCATATCATCTTTTTTCCAAATATATCTCAATCACTTTCCATGGTTACTGGTACCATAAAATTATTGAAAACCACAATAGAACAATACATAAATATTCCAATATTCCACGATACTATATACAACAGTATTTTGGAATCCCATTACATAAACACATAATCATTCCACCACATCGTTGTCATATTCAACATTGCCAATAGCGATCGCATGTGACTTCCCTTTTTCCTTTTCCTTAAGTGGTTGCTCATGTCGATCATCACTAACCCTTGGATTAGGTCATTTATTAGCATAATGCCCCATTTCCTTGTACTTGAAGCATTGAAGTGTTGGTGGTGCGTTCTCTACAGTCTTTTCTTTATTCACATCATTAGAAACCCTTTTTACATTACTTCGACACTCAGATGCTCTATGACCTTCTATTCCACAATTAAAACATTTTCTAGTCACTTTAAGGCAATATCCACCATGCTTCTTTCCACACTATGAGCATAAGGAAACATTCATCTTCTTTTCACCATTATTATGAGATTTCTCCTTGAACTTCATCTTTCGTTTCTTGTCAAAACTATGAGATGTATAAGTAACACCAACTTCCATTTCTACCTTGATAGCACAATGCACAATTTATTCATAGCTACTGAAATCTCTTATAGCTAATTTCCTTTGAAGATTTGGTTTTAAGCCACTGAAGAATCGATCAACTTTACTTTCAGGTTGGATGATAAAGCCAGATGCATACCTTGTAATCCTTGTAAAATTTGCTTCGTATCTACCAACAGATTCATCATCCTTTTGCTTTAGTTCAAGAAACCCTTTCTCCATATTTGTTCAAAGAATACGAGGGAAGTACTTATTGAAAAATATGTTCTTGAACTCATCCCATTCCATAGTCTCAATTTCATCTCTTGGCCTCATATTCTTGATAAGATGCCACCATTGATCAGCTTCACCTTCCAAATGATATACTGCTAAGATGACTTTATCATGTTCAGAACATTGAAGAACTGAAAATATCTTTTCAGTGGTACAGATCCATTATTCAGAAACAAGTGGATCAGAAGACCCACTGAAAGAAGGTGGACGTTGCCTCATGAAGGAATCAATAGAATATTGTTCCCTTTTCTGCTCATTTGGAAGTCCATAATGATTCATAGCTTGTGTAAGTATAGCAATAAGATTTTTCACTCCATCTCCCATAACATTTGTTTGTTCAGGAGGACAATCATTTCATTGTCAATTGCATTGATCAACACGGTTCCTTCGGGTTCCAGTCATCGTATAAAACCCAAAAAGAATAGTTTGAGAGGCAAAAATAATGTTAGGGAAAACAACATAATAAAGGGGGAGTACCTTCAATATCTATCATCTTAGGATTAATTCTAAGATCGTTACCGTAATTCTAGGACTATAACCTATACTTATACTGAACCTTAGGGACATTACTAGACATACCTTATAAATATCTCTAGGGATCTCACTAACGTTTTCGCATCCTAGTTTCCAAAGGTTGACTAAAACTTTTCTCTGATACCAACTGTAGAGACCCGAAGCATAACGTACATGAACATTACATTACTTTTGTGGAATACTTAATACATAACAAAAACAGACACACAAGGACCATAATAGTTTAGTGTCTTTGGAAACTTGGAACATAATATTCTAATCGTGGTGAAAGATATTCAACATCTCCCATAAATATTTTCCCCTTTTTTTTTCTTACCTAAAACCTTTCTTTATATCTTGGGGGAAAGAAAACATAAAAAGGGTGAGCTCAAATGCTCAGTAAGGGTAAACATTGATAAAATAAAACATACCATATACATTTGAACTTAAAAACATGAACATAATGTTTAAACATCAAAATCATGAGCGATGACATAAAACATGAAAGTACGTATGGCATAGATCATAAAGAAACATTAAGAATTATAAAATAGCATGGGAATAAAACATGTAATTGTGGCAACCATTCAGCACTTGTTATGATTTCCATAGTAGCCAAGGCATTGCTGCCAAGACCATCTTAGTGGACAAAGTCCCTTTTTGAATCGAGTTCACTCCTCGTTTCAGTCCTGTAACACTGAACCAGATTCACTAACCATTCCAGCCATGTCTATCTTATGAGATATAAATCATTACCCAATGCATTGGAGGGAGATATAGGTCTCACCCATCTCATAGTGAAATCATTCTTACTTGTGCCACAAAATAAACTTAAAACATTCATCATAACCCAAAGAATAAAATGGGTTTCATAAACATCATTCCATCATCACATAATCCATATAAAATAAATGGATATCATTTCATAATAATAAAATAGAAACCATGTAAATCATGATACTTGAAAAATACACATATGAAATAATGTCATCTTAGATGAAAAATGGTTTTGATAAAACACTTGAAATGAATTCTTGAGGAAAATATCCTTTCTTCTTCAAAATCATTCTCTTTTCACAAAATGCCATGAAATTTTAAAAGAAAAGGATTTTGTTGAAAATAGTCATGAAATATTTTGGAGTAAGCTTCATGAAAAAAACATTTTTCCCGTACTTTTGCCGGAAAAGTCAAAAACGTACCTTGTAAAGTAAACAAAAGAAATATTCCTTACATACCATGTAGTAAAAGTAAAAAATGGGTAAAAATGACTTTAAACATACATGAAAACACTTTTATAAAATATGGACATGGATGATAGAAATAACCCTAGTAAATACTTACGTATAAGCAATCTCTGATAGAAAACAATTGAGATTACAACATTATCGCTTACCTTAGGTCCGATATGCTTCGTATGTATCCAAACCTCCTGTATAATTATTTAAATAATGTCATTGACTTATTAAAGAATCATATTCATTGTTATTATATCATATATGGTGCACTTATGACTTTATATTACCCGTTCTTTTGTAAATTCCATGTTATAGAGTGTTTTAGGTAAAATCGTTTCATTTGTCGTCCGTGTTTTGACTTGTAATTATTCATATGATTACTTAGATCATGATTACTTAATTACAGAATATAAAACATGATTTATATATAATATATATTCATAATATACATATATATAATATATTTATAAATGGAAAGAAATACACCGTTCATGGAGACGGTAGGCCGTACGTATGCATGAACGCTGTTTTCGTTTCCTTACTGAATTGAATGGAATTCAGTAGATGAAATAAATATATATATACATAAATCCAGTAGCATTATTATGTCATATATTTTTTGATTACTTATTATATATACTTTATAATCATTCTTGAATGGTTATCATGGAGAGTGAATCTCATCGCGTCGTGGAGACTGTCACGACCCGCCCTCGGGGTCCGTGCCGTGACTACCCCAAGCCCGCCTTCCATAGGCCAGGGGCTGGCGACTAGCACCAAGGCGTAATTCCCGGTAAAAGGGAAGGCATTGCCTTTGAAAAGTAAACACACACCACAGAGTAAACAAGCGGAAAGTAAACACTAAGCAAACAGAGTACGACTGAAAGTGCGGAAAAGTAAATGGGCCAGAATACAAACCCAAACTGAAAGTAAAGTACAACTCGAAAAGGGAAAAACAGCAACTGAAAAGTAAAGCCGCTACTCCGAGCTGTCCACTGGAAATCCCACCTGAAGGGTGGGTACAGATAGCTCCTCTGCTCCACGGGTCCCGCCGTCTGCTCCGTGCACGTCTCGCCCAGTGGTCCACCTCCGGGTACCGTCCCGCTGTGCAAGCCTCAGCTAAGGTCAACGCTGTCCGTCGTCTGCAACCAACACAACGTAGTGCGGGCGAAGCCCGTGCAGGGGTGAGTATAAGCTACTCAGTAGGGACCCCGAGACCCCTGAAGGTCTCTCAAATCCACAAAGGATAAACCACGAAGAAAAGTACAAACACGAAGTAACAACTGACACAGCTTAGGTATATGCCCATACATATACCTAAGTCATCAATTAAAATACACTCCAACCTCCGAGCCCAAGTACAACTCAGTCCACGCAGGAAAGTATACGTATTCCACATAGGAAAGCAAAATATAATCCACACAGGATTGCACAACACAATCCACACAGGAAAACAACAGGATTCAGCTCACACAGGTATACTTCTTCAAGGACGATAAAGATGATCACTGATCCATCTAAGTCGTCGGACCCACGAAGGATCGATAGGTAACTAACCCCCGCAGAAGACCCACACAGGATCGGGCTCACACAGAACCTGTAGGCGCTGGCTCACACAGAACCGCTGAGCGCAAGGACCCACACAGGATCGGGCTCACACAGAACCTGTAGCACTGATCCACGTAGGATCGCTGAGTGTTGTAGTCGTCGTCGTCGAATCCACACAGGATCTCTGTACTGTCGTCGTCCAATCCACACAGGATCTCTGTACTGTCGTCGTCAAATCCACACAGGATCTCTGTACTGTCGTCGTCAAATCCACACAGGATTTCTGTACTGTCGTCGTCGCAGTCACAGTAACAGTCGTAGCAGTAGAACAGTCGCAGCCAGCACTAGGGTTCCCGCACACAGCAAACTCGTACGGAGGGTCCGCTCCACGAGCCGAGAGGCTGATACATCAACTGTCACGAAGACCGAAGTTGATGTATCCAAAAGTTCCGTATCGTCAACAGGAACTCAACGCAACAGACGGCGCGTCGATCGGACGCCCGGTCTGAGAGTTATTGGCATTTTCGTTTCCGGGGCCCGGTTGGTTTTTAAGGCAAAACCAACCCGAACGTACTCCACCTGCGTCCAAACCTCGGGCGGAGTATGCCAAAAGATCCGTCTCACTAAGAGGAACACTACGCGACTGACGGCACGTCAATCGGACGTCCGTAGCTCAAGATATGAGCGTTTCCGCTCCGAAGGCCCGGTTGGTTTCGTGAACGAACCAACCCGGCCGAACTCAAAGTAACCCGAAACCTTGAGTGCGATATACCGAAACGACCGTCTCGATCCAAGGATCGCGTTGCCGCAGACGGTTCGTCATTCGGAGGTCTGAGGCTCAAGTTATGAGCCGAAAACCGAATCTGGTCCGAAACGGGGGGTCCGGGTCCGGGCCGACCCGGCCCGACCCCCCCCCCCCCCCTCTGGACGGCGCGGCGGCCGGCGGCGGCGGCCGGCGGACGGCGGCGGACGGCGGCGGCGGCGGGCCGCGTGGCGGCGGCGGCGGGCCGCGTGGCGGCGGCGGCGGCGGCGGCGGGCCGCGCGGCGGCGGCGGCGGGCCGCGCGGCGGCGGCGGCGGGCCGCGGGGCGGCGGCGGCGGCAGGCCGCGTGGCGGCGGCGGCGGGCCGCGGCGGCGGCGGCGGCGGCGGCGGCGGGCCGCGGCGGCGGCGCTGGGCGCCGCACGTGATTGGCACGCGGGGCTATGCCCCGCGTTTCTCTTCAAGCGGCACGGCTCAAGGCCGTGCCTTTGCCAAAAACGGCCCCCGCAAATGGGGGCCGGCTTGATAAAACCGGGGGGCTGTTGCCCCCCCTCTTTAATTGATCCGCCCCCCCCCCCCCCCCTCATTAAGAGGGGGGTTTATTGAACCGGCCGGGGGTTTTATTCCCCCGGTTTTTAAGATATCCGGCCGGCCCGCTGGCCGGCCGGTTTTTACCAACGGGACCGGAATTTCCGGTCCCGCCCTCGACTTCCGACGCCGGCGGCCCGGCCGCCGGTCTTTCCTTCCGCCGCGGCCCGGAACCGGCCGCGGTCTCCTCGTCTCACCGCGGCCCGGAACCGGCCGCGGTGTTCGTCGTCCGGCGCGGTGCGACGGCACCGCGCCCCTTTCACCGTGCCATGAATCCTCCCAACGCGGCGCGACGGCGTCGCGTTCTTGAAGTCTCTCCTCGGCGAAGCGCGACGGTGTTGCGGAAAATTATAAGCATGTTCATCCGTGTGGTGCGACGGCACCACGCCTCTTGCTTCCACCCGCATGAATAAAACGAGAACTAAGGAGGGGGGGGTTCGGCCGTGTTCATGCGGTCCGACCCCCCTCGCGTTAAATAATAACATAACTAAGAATATCCAATAGCCTCACGTTTAGTCATGCTAAAATCCACGATTCAAGAATGGAATAAAATAATCAATAAATAACATCCCCTACCTCGGGTTTGAGATTCAAAGAATCTTCTACGTTCCGCGGAAGACGGCGTCGCGGAAGTCGGGCGTCGCGGTCGTCGTTGGTCAAATCCGTTGACGAAGAGTTACGTCCGATGCGACACGTTGTTGGCGGATCTTCGTTTGCCGACGAAGAAGGCCCGAGGAGGATGCGGCGCTCCCTCTTGTTGACACCGAGGACGAAGAAGAGAGGCGTCGTTCTTCGTCGGAGTTTGAGCGCTCTTCGTCAAGATGAACGTTCTTCGTCAAGATGAAGAAGATGGAGGAGGAGCTCTCAAATGAATTCCACACAAGTTGGCTAACAAAATAAAATAAGGTCCCTCCTTATTTTATTTACCAAGCCTAGGAATTCAAAACTTCAAAATTCAAACATAACACTTAATTAATTAACATGTCATGTGTAATTAATTTGATGTTAAGTTTACAAACAATTAAGAGGGAGAGAGGGGAGTTTAAGGGGGAAGTTGAGAGGTTTAGGTTCGTGTGGGTCCCACCACACTTAATCCTCTCAAAGTAGGTTAAGTGGGTGTGGGTCCCACCCCCAACTCCTTTTGAGAGGAGTTAACCTACAAAAGTGAAATAAAAAGAATCCACATTTTTTTATTCAACATTTTATAATTCTCCCAAAAACTAACTTTTGTCCCGCAACAAACGCAACTCCCGAAAGGGTCTCTTTAAGCGAATATCGGCGCTGCGAGTTCGTCGGTGCCCTCAGATTTCAATTCCGAGCACCGGATCAAAAGTTAGGAATTCCCGCTCGTTCGTTCACTGAACGTACCCGAGCCCAAACTTCGGAAATTAATTCCGGGCACTCCGGGCCTCGGAATCAGGTGCCGTCTGAAACCGCGCTCTTGTAAAATTCTAAAGAAAATTAAGAAAAAAATTTTCCTTGAATTTTACGGGTCTTTACATTACTCCCACCTCAGGGCTTTACGTCCCCGTAAAGCTACATCAAAAACTAGGGAAACCAAAAGAGAGTACTTAGCACGCATCTGAGCCTCCCGCTCCCATGTGCTCTCCTGGAGATTCCCGTGCCGCCATCTGTTGCGCACAAGAGGAATCGATCGCCCATGTAGGACCCGCTCCTGGATGACATGGACCTCTTTTGACGTGGCCCGGACCACTCTGGTCCCACAAGAGCTGCAAGATTTCTTCTTTGCCGAAAAGAGAAACCTGGTCTCATCCCCTGGATGAACCACATTCTTTGCCTAAAACAGTCAATCCTAACATGGATGATACTAATCCATACTAAGGATGACGTCGTAAGGCCTCGACGCTACTACTAAGAGATTCAACCGTTACTCTCGCCTCCAAGGGTTGAGTCACACTGTCGGCATCAGTGTGTGGTAACTGGGTCTCCTCCAGTAGATGTCTCACAAGTGAGGGTCAAGTCAACAGCCAAAACTGGAACCTCTTAGTAACATTACGATAGAGGACAGGAACGAAAACATCACAAGGTATGCGTCTTTTATTATTGCAGCTCGTAATACAAGACGCTACACAAAAGCAACAAGGAACCAGAAGTACAAAGGATGTATCTACTAGTTCTGCTCCTGTCCATCGGCTCCCAGGGCTCCATGATCGAAGGCCTCGGCTGCCTGAAGCTGAGCTCTCCCCTGCGGTCGGGGTGGACCTCCTGGTGGTGGTGGTGGTAGAGCCTCAAAGCGTCGGCCACCACCAGCTGCTCGTCCAGCTCCTCTGCCTCGTCCGCCTCCTCCCTGCGGACCGCCACGGTCGAACCTCTGCCTCTGCCTAGGTGGTTCTTCAACCGTCTGCTGCTCCTCCGCATGGCGGGTCGGGCAGTCACGAGCCATGTGGCCTCGCCCGCCGCATGCATAGCACTGTCTTCCACTCGAAAGACTGGCTCCGCGTTGTGTGCCCTGCACTGCTGAGCCAGTGCCCTGAGGTCTGGTCTGTCTGGACCCCTGAGTCATTCGCCGACTGCCAGCTGCAGATGACTCTGCCACGTGCCGTCCTGCGGTGGGTCTCTGTGCTGGTGTAGACTCAGCAAGGAAGCTCTCGATCAGAAGGGCCCGCTCCAGTACTCCTGTCTGAGTCGGTATGCTGAGGGAGATCAGCGATGCCCTGATCTCGTGTCTCAAACCCTGCTCGAAGGTCCGGGCCCGGAAGAATGGGTCCCGTACCATGTCGGTCGAGTAGCGCGAGAGATCGGTAAATCTCGCCGAGTACTGAGCGACCGTCATGCTGCCCTGCCGCAGCTGTAGAAGCTCCTGGATACGCACCGCACGAAGGGTGGCTGGGACGAACTCCGAGCGGAAGATGCTCTCAAAGTCCGTCCAAAGAAGAGATGCCTCATCGTGCACCTGGAGCATCATGCTCCACCATCGTCCTGCTGCTGCGTGTAGTAGGCTCGCAGCGAGGATCACCATGAGGTCTGCTGGTGTCCTCACTAGCCTAAACACTCGAACCACTGCCTCCAGCCAGTCCTCTGCTGCCTGGGGATCCGTCTCCCCGCGAAACCTGGGCGGTCGCTGGCGCTGAAACTCATGCAGTGCGCTGAGGCGACGTGCATCGTCAGCGGCTGCTGCTGGAAGCATCGGGGGATCGGCGGGTAAAGCTACTGCCGGTGCCACTGCTGACAAAGGGCCCTGCACCGAAGCCTCGTCGCTCGGTGGGCTGTCGTCTCGCTCGACTCTCGGAACCCTAGCTGGCTGCCGTCGTGGGGCCATCCTGAATAGGAAACAGGTGCGCCACGGTTAGAACAGTATACCAGGTGAGCTGATATAAGTAATCACAAAGAAAACTTGAGACTTTCATTAAGCAGATCAGTATACCCGGTGAGCTGGCACAAGTAATCACAAAGAAAACTTTGAAACACACACGCAATCAATGTTTTCGTGCATTAAGTCGGAAATCAGAAGTCAGGGTCCTGGTGTACGGATACGTCGGCCGCCGCACCAACACTGGACTCCCTGTACTGATAACCACACTCAATATGCTAAACATTATTGCTTCACATAGAAAAGATCAGAGTTCGCGGTAGAACCGAACTCCTCTGATACCAATTTGTCACGACCCGCCCTCGGGGTCCGTGCCGTGACTACCCCAAGCCCGCCTTCCATAGGCCAGGGGCTGGCGACTAGCACCAAGGCGTAATTCCCGGTAAAAGGGAAGGCATTGCCTTTGAAAAGTAAACACACACCACAGAGTAAACAAGCGGAAAGTAAACACTAAGCAAACAGAGTACGACTGAAAGTGCGGAAAAGTAAATGGGCCAGAATACAAACCCAAACTGAAAGTAAAGTACAACTCGAAAAGGGAAAAACAGCAACTGAAAAGTAAAGCCGCTACTCCGAGCTGTCCACTGGAAATCCCACCTGAAGGGTGGGTACAGATAGCTCCTCTGCTCCACGGGTCCCGCCGTCTGCTCCGTGCACGTCTCGCCCAGTGGTCCACCTCCGGGTACCGTCCCGCTGTGCAAGCCTCAGCTAAGGTCAACGCTGTCCGTCGTCTGCAACCAACACAACGTAGTGCGGGCGAAGCCCGTGCAGGGGTGAGTATAAGCTACTCAGTAGGGACCCCGAGACCCCTGAAGGTCTCTCAAATCCACAAAGGATAAACCACGAAGAAAAGTACAAACACGAAGTAACAACTGACACAGCTTAGGTATATGCCCATACATATACCTAAGTCATCAATTAAAATACACTCCAACCTCCGAGCCCAAGTACAACTCAGTCCACGCAGGAAAGTATACGTATTCCACATAGGAAAGCAAAATATAATCCACACAGGATTGCACAACACAATCCACACAGGAAAACAACAGGATTCAGCTCACACAGGTATACTTCTTCAAGGACGATAAAGATGATCACTGATCCATCTAAGTCGTCGGACCCACGAAGGATCGATAGGTAACTAACCCCCGCAGAAGACCCACACAGGATCGGGCTCACACAGAACCTGTAGGCGCTGGCTCACACAGAACCGCTGAGCGCAAGGACCCACACAGGATCGGGCTCACACAGAACCTGTAGCACTGATCCACGTAGGATCGCTGAGTGTTGTAGTCGTCGTCGTCGAATCCACACAGGATCTCTGTACTGTCGTCGTCCAATCCACACAGGATCTCTGTACTGTCGTCGTCAAATCCACACAGGATCTCTGTACTGTCGTCGTCAAATCCACACAGGATTTCTGTACTGTCGTCGTCGCAGTCACAGTAACAGTCGTAGCAGTAGAACAGTCGCAGCCAGCACTAGGGTTCCCGCACACAGCAAACTCGTACGGAGGGTCCGCTCCACGAGCCGAGAGGCTGATACATCAACTGTCACGAAGACCGAAGTTGATGTATCCAAAAGTTCCGTATCGTCAACAGGAACTCAACGCAACAGACGGCGCGTCGATCGGACGCCCGGTCTGAGAGTTATTGGCATTTTCGTTTCCGGGGCCCGGTTGGTTTTTAAGGCAAAACCAACCCGAACGTACTCCACCTGCGTCCAAACCTCGGGCGGAGTATGCCAAAAGATCCGTCTCACTAAGAGGAACACTACGCGACTGACGGCACGTCAATCGGACGTCCGTAGCTCAAGATATGAGCGTTTCCGCTCCGAAGGCCCGGTTGGTTTCGTGAACGAACCAACCCGGCCGAACTCAAAGTAACCCGAAACCTTGAGTGCGATATACCGAAACGACCGTCTCGATCCAAGGATCGCGTTGCCGCAGACGGTTCGTCATTCGGAGGTCTGAGGCTCAAGTTATGAGCCGAAAACCGAATCTGGTCCGAAACGGGGGGTCCGGGTCCGGGCCGACCCGGCCCGACCCCCCCCCCCCCCTCTGGACGGCGCGGCGGCCGGCGGCGGCGGCCGGCGGACGGCGGCGGACGGCGGCGGCGGCGGGCCGCGTGGCGGCGGCGGCGGGCCGCGTGGCGGCGGCGGCGGCGGCGGCGGGCCGCGCGGCGGCGGCGGCGGGCCGCGCGGCGGCGGCGGCGGGCCGCGGGGCGGCGGCGGCGGCAGGCCGCGTGGCGGCGGCGGCGGGCCGCGGCGGCGGCGGCGGCGGCGGCGGCGGGCCGCGGCGGCGGCGCTGGGCGCCGCACGTGATTGGCACGCGGGGCTATGCCCCGCGTTTCTCTTCAAGCGGCACGGCTCAAGGCCGTGCCTTTGCCAAAAACGGCCCCCGCAAATGGGGGCCGGCTTGATAAAACCGGGGGGCTGTTGCCCCCCCTCTTTAATTGATCCGCCCCCCCCCCCCCTCATTAAGAGGGGGGTTTATTGAACCGGCCGGGGGTTTTATTCCCCCGGTTTTTAAGATATCCGGCCGGCCCGCTGGCCGGCCGGTTTTTACCAACGGGACCGGAATTTCCGGTCCCGCCCTCGACTTCCGACGCCGGCGGCCCGGCCGCCGGTCTTTCCTTCCGCCGCGGCCCGGAACCGGCCGCGGTCTCCTCGTCTCACCGCGGCCCGGAACCGGCCGCGGTGTTCGTCGTCCGGCGCGGTGCGACGGCACCGCGCCCCTTTCACCGTGCCATGAATCCTCCCAACGCGGCGCGACGGCGTCGCGTTCTTGAAGTCTCTCCTCGGCGAAGCGCGACGGTGTTGCGGAAAATTATAAGCATGTTCATCCGTGTGGTGCGACGGCACCACGCCTCTTGCTTCCACCCGCATGAATAAAACGAGAACTAAGGAGGGGGGGGGTTCGGCCGTGTTCATGCGGTCCGACCCCCCTCGCGTTAAATAATAACATAACTAAGAATATCCAATAGCCTCACGTTTAGTCATGCTAAAATCCACGATTCAAGAATGGAATAAAATAATCAATAAATAACATCCCCTACCTCGGGTTTGAGATTCAAAGAATCTTCTACGTTCCGCGGAAGACGGCGTCGCGGAAGTCGGGCGTCGCGGTCGTCGTTCGTCAAATCCGTTGACGAAGAGTTACGTCCGATGCGACACGTTGTTGGCGGATCTTCGTTTGCCGACGAAGAAGGCCCGAGGAGGATGCGGCGCTCCCTCTTGTTGACACCGAGGACGAAGAAGAGAGGCGTCGTTCTTCGTCGGAGTTTGAGCGCTCTTCGTCAAGATGAACGTTCTTCGTCAAGATGAAGAAGATGGAGGAGGAGCTCTCAAATGAATTCCACACAAGTTGGCTAACAAAATAAAATAAGGTCCCTCCTTATTTTATTTACCAAGCCTAGGAATTCAAAACTTCAAAATTCAAACATAACACTTAATTAATTAACATGTCATGTGTAATTAATTTGATGTTAAGTTTACAAACAATTAAGAGGGAGAGAGGGGAGTTTAAGGGGGAAGTTGAGAGGTTTAGGTTCGTGTGGGTCCCACCACACTTAATCCTCTCAAAGTAGGTTAAGTGGGTGTGGGTCCCACCCCCAACTCCTTTTGAGAGGAGTTAACCTACAAAAGTGAAATAAAAAGAATCCACATTTTTTTATTCAACATTTTATAATTCTCCCAAAAACTAACTTTTGTCCCGCAACAAACGCAACTCCCGAAAGGGTCTCTTTAAGCGAATATCGGCGCTGCGAGTTCGTCGGTGCCCTCAGATTTCAATTCCGAGCACCGGATCAAAAGTTAGGAATTCCCGCTCGTTCGTTCACTGAACGTACCCGAGCCCAAACTTCGGAAATTAATTCCGGGCACTCCGGGCCTCGGAATCAGGTGCCGTCTGAAACCGCGCTCTTGTAAAATTCTAAAGAAAATTAAGAAAAAAATTTTCCTTGAATTTTACGGGTCTTTACAGAGACGGTATTCCGTACGTACGCACGAGCGATGATATCATTCCCATGATTGTTGAATTGTATTAAAGTGTATGTATAATATTACAGAATCAATATCACTTTACAATAATCATATATATTCATTAATTTCACCATTATACCCATCCAAGTAAGGTGGTGGTGGAAAATACATTACACCACGACGTGGAGATGGTATTCCGTACGTACGCACGCACAATGATTTCATTTTCCATAGGATGGATATGTTGAGTCAAAAGTCTTCTTTTGACTTCTATATCATGTTTTGTAAATCACAAATGCATTCTATCATATTTTGGAAATTACAATTGTCTTCTATTTTGTTTATCGTATCATACAATGCTGATCGTACTATCCATATCGTATCGTACGATACTGATCGAACTGATCGTACTGATCATGCTAATCGTTCTGATCATGCTGATCATACTGATCATGTTGATCATACTAATCATGCTGATCGTACTGATCATGCTGATCGTACTAACCATATCGTATCGTACAATACTGATTGTACTGACCATATCGTATCGTAAAATATTGATCGTACTTAACATGCCAATCGTACAATGCTGATCATACTAAATATGAAAATTGTATTGATTCTGTTACTCAATTTTTTCTTACTTTTTTGTTTTGGTACTTAGTCAAAAAAACTCATTGCATATGAATCATACTCATGTTTTTCATTCCTATATATCTCTTGTCCTAACAAAATGATGTCGTTGAGTTAGTTACAAACTAATCAAAACGATGTCGTGCTTTCTGTTTCAATATGACCGTTGGAGGCAATATGACCGTTGGAACCCGAGGCCTATAAATAGGAGGTCATTTGAAGCTGAGAGTATAATAATGAACGAAGAGAACGAATGAAGAGACTCTGTGAACTACCAAGATTCTAGAGAGAGACACTGTGACTTCTCTCATCTGCCTTGTGCGTCCGATCATCGTATCAAGGGCTTTCAAGTAATTGAAAGACAGAGGTGCCGGTTACCTACAAAATCGAGGGCTATCGGGGATAGGCAGACAGACGTGCTGATCATCGTATCGAGGGCTGCCGAGGATAGGCAGACAGACGTGCCGATCATCGTATCGAGGGCTCACCAAGGTGTTGGTGAGACAGACCTTTTATCCTAGGTGAAAGGATAACCCTTCACTTTGGGTTAAAAGAATTGTAATACTTTTACATTTTCGCTGTTACTTGTATTAGAAAGTAATTCAGATTTTTTCCTTTCTTCTTTACATATTCAATTGTAATTGTTTCAATTAAAATCATTCTATTACATTTTGTATTGATTGATTCTATACGCTTTAAGGTAGAATCATTCATCTTTGTATTACTCTGATTATTGTGTTCACCTTGAATACAATTGTTTTACATTACATTAGTATTACAATACATCATACCTTTTTACATTAAATACAATTGTGGGTGTTTGTATTTGTATTAGTTTAAGATCATTTAAACTAATCTCTTAGTTACTAAAACTCAAAGGTTTTTAATCCTACAATTCACCCCCCTCTTGTATTGTTCCATCTAATAGAAATACATATCTACATATTCGATCCAATAGGATAGATGGTGAAATATGGTTGTTTCATAATTATAATAACATATCATTATATTAGTGATACTGATGTTATTACTTCATAATGAAACAACTAAAGAAGAAGAAGTTGAAGAAGAAAGAAAATCGGTAACAGATATTACCTCTTCTTTGACACGCCTCTTTAAATCCTCCTCTTAGGGTACTAAAATTGGTCTTTGAAGACGACCAGGACCTCTAGGATGTTGCTAGGGAAGTTGATAATGGAAATGGGCAGGGTTTGGCCGAGATTAAAGGCTCAAATTTGTTTGAGGAAGAGAGGGAGGAGGTGCCCTTTTATAAGGGAGGAGAGGGGCACCTTTGGAAATTTAAAAAATATTAATTTATAATAAGTCTAACCCCACATAAAAACCTCCAAAAATGACTCATATTCAAATATTATATGCTATAGGGTTGGAATATCATCAACCAATAAAATTTAGACATGTTAGGAAATTATTTTAAACATTATCAACTTGATTTATCCTTACTTAATCAATTTAATTTTATTTGTGGTAATAACATTCTAAATTTTAAATTATAACAAATAATTAATTATTTGTTGTGAATTATCTATAATTGGATAATTTATAAAATTTTAGACCATATAAATTTAAATTTATAATTTTTATATATTTTTGTGATTTTTAAACAATTTTATAATATGTTATTTTTATAAAATAACAATAGTGTCAATTTTGACACTATTCATTTATTTTAATTTAAATAAAATATATACAGAAGATATGTTCGAACTAAAAGATTTAATAGATTCATAAAAGGTCATATATATCTATAAAATTAGTGGAGAAATTTATTAGTTCATATAATATTTATGTTATTATTTTAAAAACCATTTATTTGGTTTATCTTTTAATAAAATAATTACTACATCATTTTTCTATAATTATTTAATATACTTATTTGTTGCATAAAAATTAAAAATAAAATCCTATAATGAATATAAATCTATTACCTTTCACATTAATACTTTTACTCGAATTTATCATCTTAAAATTACAATATTTAAATTGTTATATTTATTAAATTATGAAGGTGACAACTTTGGTATCATTTAAAATAAAATAATATAAGTGTCATAATCACTTTTATAAGACTCCAAATGGTTATATATTAGTTAATTGGATGGTTAAGGTGTAGATATACACTACCAATAAGTTTTGGTCAGATTTGTGGGCCTTTTAATGGGTATTATTATTTCAATAAAAACTATATTACTGATTTTTAACTTAATAAATAATTTATGCATCATTAATGTATCACCATTAATGACAATTATTTAATCCCTAAAAATTATAAATAAATTATCATGAGGTAGATAAGTTTATTAAATTTCTGTAGACTATTCATTTTTGAAGTTTTATGATGTTTATCACTAAATTAAAATTATTATACTTATAAGACTTAAGAGAGTGACATGTTGTCACTTTCTTTGGTTTTAATAATAATTAAATTATTTTCATGGTCAAAAGTCCATAAAATGAATCTAATACAACCCTTAGATGAGATGGGTATACTTTTAGCCATCCAATAGAATTTTTCCATGTGTTAGGTTAATTTTATAATATTTTATTTATCCTTAATTACCTGATTTACCTTTAACTATGGTAAATAAAATTTACCGCAGTTACTATTCATAAATTCCGAAATTAAAAAGTAGCCAATTAACATAATTTGGACCCACTGATTCAAAATATGGAGTCCATTTTTTAAAATTTAATACACAAAAGTTGCAAAAATTAAATTAAAATTAATCCCGTTGTTGAATGAAAACGGGGTTTTGATTAAAACATTGCAAAAGATTGAATTGATTTAACCTACGAATTCAATGTAAAATCAATGCTGATGACATACATTATATTAAATGGTAAAAATATATTATCTTTATACTTTAAAAACATTCAATATTATAATTTATCCACATAAGTTATTAGGATGAAAAAAGTTGTTTTTAACTAAAATATAGCGTGTTTTTACTATTCATTAAAATATGAAAGTTATCAGAAAAATATCAAAACTTTATCCAATGTAAATTTTTATATAATTATTCAAAATAATAAGTTTATTTGGTAAAATTTAACTTATAATCTTCTCAAAAATTATATTTAAAATGGGTGCTCCATCAAAATGTGGCAAAACTGCATTTTTTGAAAAAATACTTATTTTACCCGAAAAAATTAATTTTGTTCTCATACCATGTTCTATAAAATGTGTAAGATGAATAATAATGTTATAAAATTCAAAATGTAGTTAATAATATTCTTAACAGCTAGTTTATAATAATATTATAACCATATATTGTTGTTTAGTGAAACCCGGTATTGCGTACTACACACGCTACCGAGGAAGGTCGCGATTGCGTATAATGAAAGTCAAGTTAGGGTTGCGTGTTGTGCAAGACTCCTTGTTGTTGCGTATAACAAAATACAACCATATTTCATTTATACATTGAACATATATATATATACACTCAATGTTGTGTAGAATTACTATTATTAAACGAACTTGAAATTGTGTATAACACGATCCAAGAATTGTGTTGCGTATACTGCAAGCTAATACGGTGTTGTGTATAGCACAAGATAATCATGGTGTAGCATAAAACACATGACATCAAATAAATTAAAAAGAATAAAATCTTGGGGTGTTACATTCTACCCCCCTTAAAATGAATTTTTCCCTCAAAATTCGTCGGGGTTATACATGGTTTACTATTCAAAAGTTTCTTTAATAGAAAACCACATCGTAAAAATGAATACCAAAACATATCTTTAAAAACTAATGTATGAAATGTAATGGTTACCCAAATTTACTAATCACTGGGTTTCCACGTAGGAGAACATAGGTGAAAATATCGATATGGAAGAGAAATCTAACTGTCATGTTCTGATGGAGAGTGGTAGAGAACATGGCTATGAAATATCCAACAATCACAAAGCCATAGATTTGCGATGATCTAAGGTACCATCTGATTCACCGGATATAAGAGCACTAAGACAACATTTTTGGTTTTCAATATCATTTTCCTAAAGTTGAAAATTTTGAATTAGAAGAAATACCTAATTTATTTCGATATAATATCACCGTTGTTCGTGCCTTGAACAATTTCCACTTCATCTCTTAAATAAATGAAGTTGAATTTTTCATTCGTGAAGTGTTAGAAGATCATGTGATAGAATGATGGGTCATTCAGTCTGTCTTAATCAAAAGGTTAGCAATAGTTATATTAATAAGTCCATATAACGTATATCGTTCCAAAATGGACATATACTTCATTTATCATAACACTTAATAAAATAAAACTAGTTTATACTAACTACGGACTTCCTGTAGGCCATTGGTAGGCGATAAAGGCCTGTCGCACTTCAGTTGTGGGTTCGATTCCCACAGCCTTGTCTGACGCGATGGGTTGTCACTCGTCCTGCAGGTTGTCCTTTTTCTAAATCTACATTACTATAACATCCCATCAATAATATCGAAAAAAGTTCTATCCTTAAACAATACTAACTTATGTCCAACATAATCCTTTCAAAACTTTAGACTTATCCAAAATACTGTTGTCCAATCTCATATTATAGTGATAACGATTACCAAAGAGTTCATATAAGAAGCACGTTAATACCATCGTTGATTCCCATATATGATGAGATATGTCTTGTTGGTCACATTCCAAACATTCGAAGGCCTTAATCATGTATTCTATTGAAAAATGAATACCCATTGAATCTTAGTGAAAACATGAGTGATGTCAAAAGTTAACTCTTTTCACATACCAAAACCTCAAACCATGATATAACTATTTATTTATATCAGTCATGAGCTCATGAATACTATCAACCATTTCATTTTCTCCTTATCCCTTCATTATGCGCCTATCATCTTTTTTCCAAAAATATCTCAATCACTTTCCATGGTTACCGGTACCATAAAATTATTGAAAACCACAATAGACAATACATAAATATTCCAATATTCCATTATACTATATACAACATTATTTTGGAATCCCATTACATAAACACTTAATCATTCCACCACAACGTTGTCATATTCAACATTTCCAATAGTGATCGCATGTGACTTCCCTTTGTCCTTTTCCTTAAGTGGTTGCTCATGTTGATCATCACTAACCCTTGGATTAGGGCATTTATTAGCATAATGCGCCATTTCCTTGCACTTGAAGCATTGAAGTGTTGGTGGTGCGTTCTCTGCAGTCTTTTCTTTATTCACATCAATAGAAACCCTTTTTCCATTACTTCGACACTCATCTGCTCTATGACATTCTTTTCCACACTTAAAAAATTTTCTAGTCCCTTTAAGACAATCTCCACCATGTTTCTTTCCACACTTTGAGCATAAGGAAACATTCATCTTCTTTTCACCATTATTCTGAGATTTCTCCTTGAACTCCATCTTTTGTTTCTTGTCAAAACTATGAGATGGTTAAGTAACACCAACTTCCATTTCTACCTTGATAGCACAACACAAAATTTCGTCATAGCTACTGAAGCCTCTTATAGATAATTCCCTTCGAAGATTTGGTTTTAAGCCACTGAAGAATCGATCAACTTTACTTTTAGGTTGGATGATAAAGCCAGATGCATACCTTGCAAGCCTTGTAAAATTGTCTTCGTATATACCAATGGATTCATCATCCTTTTTATTTAGTTCAAGAAACTCCATCTCCGTATTTGTTCGAAAAATATGAGGGAAGTACTTATTAAAAAATAAGTTCTTGAACTCGTCCCATTCCATGGTCTCAATTTCATCTCTTGGCCTCGTATTCTTGATAAGATTCCACCATTGATCAGCTTCACCTTCCAAACGATATACTGCTAAGATGAATTTATCATGTTCAGAACATTGAAGATCTGAAAATATCTTTTCAGTGGTACTGATCCATGGTTTAGCAACAAGTGTATCAGAAGACCCACTGAAAGAAGGTGGAAGTTGCCTCATGAAGGACTCAATAGAATATTGTTCCATTTTTTGCTCATTTGGAAGTCCAGAATGATTCATAGCTTGTGTAAGTATAGCAATAAGATTTTTCACTCCATCTCCCATAACATTTGTTTGTTCAGGAGGAAAATCATTACATTGTCCATTTCATTGATCAACACGGTTCCTTCGGGTTCCATCCATCGTCTAAAACCCAAAATGAATAGCGTAAGAGGAAAAAATCATGCTAGGGAAATCAACATAATAAAGGGGGAGTACCTTCAATATCTATCATCTTAGGTTTAATTCTAAGATCATTACCGTAATTCTAGGACTATAACCTATACTTATACTTAACCTTAGGGAAATCCCTAGACATACCATAGAAATATCTCTAGGGATCTCACTAACGTTTTCACATCCTAGTTTCCAAAGGTTGACTAAACCTTTCCTCTGATACCAAATGTAGAGACCCGAAGCTTGATGTACATGAACATTACATTAATTTTGCAAAATACTTAATACATAACAAAAAACAGACAGACAAGGACCGTAATTGTTTAGTGTCTTTGGAAACTTGGAACGTAATCATCTAATTGTGGTGAAAGATCTTCAACATATCCCATAAAGATCTTCCCTTTTTTTTGTCTTACCTAAAACCATTATTTATATCCTGGGGAAAAGAAAACATAAAAAGGGTGGTCTCAAATGCTCAGTATGGGTAAGCATGGATAAAATAAAATATACGATATACATTTGAACTTAAAAACATGAACATAATGTTTAAACATCAAAAGCTTAAGGAATGACCAAAAACATGGAAGTACGTATGGTATAGATCATAAAGAAACACTAAGAATGATAAAATAGCATGGGAATAAAACATGTAATTGTGGCAACCATTCAGCACTTGTTATGATTTCCATAATAGCCAAGGCATTGCTGCCAAGACCATCTTAGTGGACAAAGTCCCTTTCTGAATCGAGTTCACTCCTCGTTTCAGTCCTGTAACACTGAACCAGATTAACTTACCATTCCATCCATGTCTATCTCATGAGATATAAATCATCACCCAATGCATTGGAGGGAGATATAGGTCCCACCCATCTCATAGTGAAATCATTCTTACTTGTGCCACAAAATAAACTTAAAACATTCATCATAACCCAAAGAATAAAATGGGTTTTGATAAACATCATTCCATCATCACATAATCCATATAAAAGAAATGGATATCATTTCATAATAAGAAAAGTGAAACCATGTAAATCATGATACATGAAAAATACACATATGAAATAATGTCATCTTAGATGAAAAATGGTTTTGATAAAACACTTGAAATGAATTCTTGAGGAAAATATCCTTTCTTCTTCAAAATCATTCTCTTTTCACAAAATGTCATGAAATTTTTAAAGGAAATGATTTTTTTTGGAAATAGTCATGAAATATTTTGGAGTAAGCTTCATGAAAATAAGGCTTTATAAAATCGTAAAAATCCATTCGTTCCGTATAAGTTAAAAAAACATTCTTCTCTTACTTTTGCCAGAAAAGTCAAAAAAGTACCTCGTAACGTAAACAAAAGAAAGATTCCTTACATACCATGTAGTAAAAGTCAAAAATGGGTAAAAGTACTTTAAACATACATGAAAACACTTTTATAAAACATGGACATGGAAGATAGAAATAACCCCAGTAAATACTTACGTATAAGCAATATCTGATAGAAAACAATTGAGATTGCAACATTATCCCTTACCTTAGGTCCGATATGCCTCATTCGTATCCAAACCTACTGTATAATGATTTAAATAATGTCGTTGACTTATTACAGAATCATATTCATTGTTATTATATCATATATGGTTCACTTATGACTTTATATTACCCGTTCTTTTGTAAATTCCATGTTAAAGAGTGTTTTGGGCAAAATCGTTTCATTTGTCGTCCGTGTTTTGACTTGTAATTATTCATATGATTACTTAGATCATGATTACTTAATTCCAAAATATAAATCATGATTTACATATAATATATATTCATAATATACATATATATAATAGATCGATAAATGGAATGAAATACACCGTTCATGGAGATGGTAGGCCGTACATACGCATGAACGCTGTTTTCGTTTCCTTATTGAATTGAATGGAATTATGTAGATGACATAAATATATATATACATAAATCCAGTAAAATTATTATGTCATATATTTTATGATTACTTATTATATATACTTTATAATCATTCTTGAATGGTTATCATGGAGAGTGAATCTCATCGCGTCGTGGAGACTGTATTCCGTACGTACGCACGAGCGATGATATCATTCCCATGATCATGGAATTGTATTAAAGTGTATGTATATTATTAAAGAATCAATATCACTTTACAATAATCATATATATTCATTACTTTCACCATTATACCTATCCATGTAAGGTGGTGGTGGAAAATAGATTACACCACGGCGTGGAGACGGTATTCTGTACGTATGCACGCGCGGTGATTTCATTTTCCATTGGATGGATAGATGGTGAAATATGGTTGTTTCATACCTATAATAAAATATCAGTATATGAGTGATACTGATGATATTACTTCATAATGAAACAAATAAAGAAGAATAATTTTAAGAAGAAAGAAAATCAGTAATGGATATTACCTCTTCTTTGACACGCCTCTTTGAATCCTCTTCTTAGGGTACTAAAATTGGTCTTTGAAGAATACCAAGACCTCTAGTATGTTGATAGGGAAGTTGAGAAGGGAAATGGGCAGGTTTTGGCCGAGCTTAAAGGATCAAATTGGTGTGAGGAAGAGAGGGAGTAGGTGCCATTTTATAAGGGAGGAGAGGGGCACCTTTGGAAATCTAAAAAATATTAATTTATAATAAATCTAACCCCACTTAAAACCTCCAAAAATGACTCATATTAGAATATTCGATGATATAGGGTTGTAATAGCATCAACCAATAAAATTTTTACATGTTAGGAAATTATTTTAAGCATTATCAACTTGATTTATACTTACTTAATCAATTTAATTTTATTTGTGGTAATAACATTCTAAATTTTAAATTATAAATATAATTACTTATTTGTTGTGAATTATCTATAATTGTATACTTTATAAACTTTTAGACCTTATAAATTTAAATTTATAATTTTTATATATGTTTGTGATTTTTAAACAATTTTATAATATGTTATTTTTATAAAATAACAATAGTGTCAATTTTGACACTATTAATTTATTTGAATTTAAATAAAATATATACAGAAGATATGTTAGAAATAAAAGCTTTAATAGATTTATAAAAGGTCATATGTATCTATAAAATTAGTTGAGAACATTAAATAGTTCATATAATATTTATTTTATTATTTTTAAAACCATTTATTTGGTTTATCCCTTAATAAAATAATTACTACAACATTTTTGTATAATTATTTAATATACTTATTTGTTGCATAAAAATTAAAAATAAAAACCTATAATGATGATAAATATATTAACTTTAACAATAATACTTTTAATCGAATTTATCATCTTAAAATCACAATATTTAAATTGTAATATTTATTAAATTATGAAGGTGACAACTTTGGCATCATTTAAAATAAAATAATATAAGTGTCATAATCACTTTTATAAGACTCCAAACGGTTATAAATTAGGTCATTGGATGATTAAGGTGTATATATACACTACCAATAAGTTTTTGTCAGGTTTTTAGGCCTTTTAATGGGTATTATTATTTCAATAAAAACTATATTACTGATTTTTCACTTAATAAATAATTTCTGCATCATTAATGTATCACCATTAATGACAATTATTTAATCCCTCAAAATTCTAAATAAATTATAATGATGTAGATAATTTTATTATATTTCTTGAGACTATTCATGTTCGAAGTTTTATGATTTTTATCACTAAATTAAAATTATTATACTTATAAGACTTAAGAGAGTGTCATGTTGTCACTTTCTTTGGGTTTTATAATAATTAAATTATTTTCATGGTCAAATGTCCATAAAATGAATCTAATCCGAACTTTAGGTGATATTTGAATACTTTTATCCATAAAATATAATTTTTTCTGGTGTTAGGTTAATTTTATAATATTTTATTTACCCTTAATTACCTGATTTACCTTTAACTATGGTAAATAAAATTTACCGTAGTTACTATTCATAAATCCAAAAAATAAAAAGTAGTCTATTAACATAATTTGGAACCAATGATTACAAATATGGAGTCCATTTTTTAAAATTCAATACAAAAAATTTTCAGAAATTAAATTAAAATTAATCCCGTTGTCGAATGAAAATGGGTTTTTGATTAAAACATTGCAAAAGATTGAATTGATTTAACCTACAAATTCAATGAAAAATAATTGCTAATGACATAAATTATATTAAATGGTAAAAATATATTATATTATTACTTTAAAACCATTAAATATTATAATTTATCCACATAAGTTATTATGATGAAAAAAGTTGTTTTTAACTAGAATATATCGTGTTTTTACTATTCATTAAAATATGAAAGTTATCAGAAAAATATCAAAACTTTATCCAATGTAAATTTTTATATCATGATTCAAAAGAATAAGTTTATTTTGTAAAATTTAACTTATAAACTTCTCAAAAATTATATTTAAAATCGGTGCGCCATCAAAAGGCGGCAAAACTGCATTTTTTGAAAAAAATACTTATTTTACCCGAAAATATTTATTTTGTTCTCATACCATGTTCTCGAAAATGTGTAAGATGAATAATAATGTTATAAAATTCAATATGTAGTTAATACTATTCATAACGGATAGTTTATAATAATATTATAAGCATATATCGTTGTTTAGTGAAACCCGGTATTACGTACTACACACGCTACCGAGGAAGGTCGCGATTGCGTATAATGAAAGTAAAGTTAGGGTTGCGTGTTGTGCAAGACTCCTTTGTTGTTGCGTATAACAAAATCCAACCATATTTCATTTATACATTTAACATATATATATATACACACTCAATGTTGTGTAGAATGACTATTATCAAACGAACTTGAAATTGTGTATAACAAGATTCAAGAATTGTGTTGCGTATACAGCAAGATAATACAGTGTTACGTATAGCACAAGATAATAATGGTGTAGAATAAAACACATGACATAAAATAAATTAAAAAGAATAAAATATCGGGGTGTTACAGGGTGAGCCCGAGATAGCTCTCCAATGAATTGGGTAACGTGACAGAGGTAAACGTGAATGTTTCTCCTAAGAGATTTAGGGAATATACTGTGATGGGTATTCCAAATGTAACTCTCTACGTAGTTGTGATAGCTACAGTGTAAGTATGATATGGATGCCAAAAGTTACCTTTATGATTTATGATTTCTATGTGTATTTCATAAATCTTATGATTTCATGAGGTATGTTAAGGAGATTATGTTATATATGTATTGATGATATAATGTTTTATTTCTTTGTTTTATAGCCCTTATTGATATTTTCATGCTCATCCCAAGTTTTGAAATGTTTTTCACAGGACTTAAAGAAGAATAGGATCAAGGATGGGATCAAGGAAAAGTCATGCTATCTAAAACATGGAACTAGACATGAATCTTTTTTTAAGAGTTTTTATTTTTTGAAAAAATGGAATCTAAGAATAAGAGTATACTTTGTAATATTGAGATGTAATGTAATAGTTATGGTCTAATTCTCTAAAACTCTAAACCTGAAAAGATAGTCAATGTGAATAATTCGCTTAATTCAAGATTATGTAATGTTTTAAGGTCGGGTCCTTATAATTATCCCTCTATATCCCTTTGTGGGTCTCCATGGAGAAACCAATGTTCATGAAGGGGAAATTAATCCAAAGTGAAATAGAACTTCCACAAGAGATGATCAATGACATTCACATTAGGACTCACAATTCAAATATGTAAATCAAGTTTGCTATAAACAAAATATATGATCATATATATTCAAGCTCCATCAATAAGGTTCTTGAAGGTATGGGCTTCTCATCCTGGTATACTGATCTAATTTTTAGTGGTTTGAGATCCTAATGGAAGGATATTTCATTTATGGGGAAGTCCAGTGGTTTTTTTAAATTCCACTAAATGACTAAGGGAAGGTTATTTGATTTCTTGATGAATTTTCATCCTCAAAAAAGACATCCTGAACTGTTGACATGACATTATAATTAACACTGGTGAAATAATTCCCTATCAAATGAGTATGGGGTTTCAATCTATTTCATACTTGATGTTTTTGGATGATACTTTCATCTTCATGAATGTTGGAAGAAGATCGATTAGTGGTTTGAATAAGGCTATGGAGGAATATTTACATTAAAGTGTTTAGTTCTTCAACAATAATAATATCTATTTGTACATTTATAATTGATGTATTCCTATCCAGATATCCGAATTTCAACTCAAACTTGACATTAAAAAAGCGGTCTTCCCTATGGAGTACCGCGGGGCCCCCATCTATCTAGGAAGACATCACATATGTCATTTTAACTTATTCAAAATCAAAATTGTGGACAAAATCCTCAATTAGTAAAATTTTTACCTCACTTTTTGTGGGTTCATTGCACTCATTAATAGGGTACTCCTGGACACTCTCTTCCTTGATCTATATACTATTATAACATCAAATAATTTTCTCGAAAAAATCGATATGTTTTTTTATCTCTATATGGGATCTAATATCAGAAGGGAAATGATGTTGGGTAACCTTGTAGAGTGTGGAAAGGACACCTAGGGAGGGAGGTATCATTGTCCACATCCTGAAAGATACCATTCTCTACATGCACACAATGCTGGCATGGGAAGTCCTGGAGTAGTGATCCCTGTGGGGAAAACCAAGAAAAATTCTCATTGTGAGGATCTAAACGGGAAGAATGGGAATAGTTCTCTGTTTTGGTCTACCATCACCCCTCATATATCTGTAAATCAACTATTTTCACACTAGATCATCGAGAGGGGTGAGTTATCCATTTGGAATCATAATAGAGAATGTGGGTTTAGAAGATTTCCAGTTTTTCCCTCTCCCACCATTTATTTTTGGGATGGAAGCTTCTATGCAACATTCAATAATTCTGGATTGGATGAACATATGTTGATATACTTCAACATCATCAATATTTACCCATAAAATGATAAATACATCGTTGTTGTTTCTTACTCGGGCACCTTCACATCTCAGGACATTCATCGCACCTGGTTCATGTAGGAGAGTGATGATAATTGGAATAAGGCCTTGTGGTTTAATGTTATTCCTTATAAATACAATTTATTATCATGGATAATTAGAAAAAGAGTTTTCTCGACATATAGAAACATTAAATTTTATCGGATCCTGATGGTGTCGCATTGTTCATGATGTATTAATTTTAAAGAGGAGTGTGAAGACCATCATTTATTTAGAGTTTACTGGGAGACTACATTATAGTGTAACATTGGTGATTTTACTAATATTATTGACTTAAACACAGAAGATATACCATTACTGGATAGGTGTTATCATGATGCAGGTGACAGGGTCCCTGATAAGTTGGCAGATACCATGATGTTTCACGTAGGGTGCTACTGTATTTGGAAGGACAGGAATAAAGCGAGGCATAATGGGGTCCATTCCTCTGGTAGATCCATTATCATTAGGACCAAGAAACTACTTATTGATATGGCTGGTCTGATCAATAACAGATGGGAGACCCCCAGCCATGGTCTCCTTCAAGGGAGCTCTCTCCTTTCCCAGCCCAATGCGAGAAATATCGACAAAAAATGAATAAGATGGAATCACACATGACGGGCCTTAAAGTCAATACAGATGGGTTGTCCGACATGGGGGTGATCCTTGGAGATGAGTTCGTTCGCGACTCCCATGGTTCGGTTATTTTGGAATTCTCCCCTCATAATGGACACAAATCCTCTCTACAGGCCGAGGTGAAGGCCACACATCTGGGTTTATGCATGTGTCTTTTGAAGAGAATTTAATTGGTGGAGGATGAAACAGACTCAAAGATTCTTCATAACGTATTGTATATCCTTTAATCCTCCCCTTGGATGAATACCGAAATCATCAGAATGTGAAGAGGATGATTATCCAAAATGAAGTTCATATTACTGTTTATATTATCTTGGAGACCTTTCTAGAACATGTAGGTGAATCTTAGATCCTGATCAGATAAAATTGATAGTGTTACTCCAGGTACCGTTACATCTTCTTTAATTTATACCTAGGAATTTTTATCTAGTGATATGTATTCTCATATTTTTATAAAGAGAACTGTCCTTATAAGATTATCTACAAAAAACCATTAGCAATTTTTCCTATATATGTATACAAAAGTCCAGAGAAAATTTCCATGGTGATTTTTTCCCACATCCATGTTAGTATGATTAATGATTTTATAATCACCATATAAAATTTCCTTTTTTAATTCACCTTATGACATACTAAGAACATTGAGGGTCTATTCAGTGATCTCTTTTTTATATTGTTCCACCAATAGTTTTCTCAAATATCCCAATACATCATTTTTATCCCTTAGTGAATAGTGAATGTTGAGCTATGTGTGTCATTTAGAATATAATTCCAAATATCTGTATTTTTTGTTGCACATATTCATGATCCAAATCTCATGAATCTTTCCCCAGACATTTTGAACATTGAGGATTTCCCATTTCAGATAGATTCCCAATTTTCCTAAATTACCATATTATTTCTATGAAAATCCTTTATTTTCTCCATAAGGGGTGGATGAGATAATGACCCATACATTACATAAATTGATATTACTTCCGGATTGAACTATATTTATTAAAATATATAACAAAACCATGACATGAAAATATAGGTATGGTGTATTTAGAAACTGGGAAATATAAACTACTGGTTCATAAAACATCTACATTGTGTCCCGTTAATTTCATCATAACTATACTCATTTTTGGCATATCATATTTAATACCCTTCTTCCTCACATTAAAAAAGGAAACATAAAAATGTGTGAGATCAAATTATTAGCACGGTTAAATAAAGGAAATATCAATCATATCATATTCATAAGAAAATGACATCTAAAAATCTTATTCTGCATATAATAGATCATAATATCACATCATGGGATAAGCCATAGAAGTTAAATGTAATCCCAAAAATCTTAACAGAAGACATGAAATTTTATGTAATATACAAATAATAATATAAAATCATTTCATATTAGACAAGTCTAATTTCCAAGACCATAATTGTGTACATAGTCCATTAGTGAACTGAGTTCTCTCCTAGTCCCATCCTTGTATAACTAAACCAGACTAACTTGTCGTTCCAGCCTTATCTGTCTCATGAGATATAAATATTTAAACAATGAATTATAGGAATATATAGGACTCACCCATCCCATAATGAAATGTTTCTTATGTGTGCCATAAAAACATAAAAACATTCACCACAACATAACCCAAAAAATAAAATCGTTTTCTTAAATATCATTCCATCATAATAGATAAAATCAAGTGGATTCATTAAATAACATTCCCTAATAAAAACAATCAGATCATAGTAATAACATGGATAGAATCATAAACCTATGAAATCATAGTTGGTGAATAATTTTCATAATACACTTTATCTTCATTCCAGAGGATAATAACATTTCTTCTTAAAAAACATTTTCTTTTCAAAAAATGTCATTCAATTTTAAAAGAAAAGATTCTAGTTGAAAATACACTTTTAAATGTATAGAGGAAGATTCCGGGAAATAAGGTGTTATTAATATGTTAAAACTCATTCATGTTGTATAAGATAAAAAACATTCTCCTCATACTTATTCCAAAAAAGTCAAAAAGTTCCTCAATGGTAAACAAATAAATGATTCCTTAAAAACCATGTAAAAAAGTAAATATTTTTGAAATTACTTTAAACATACATAGTATAATAATAAACATTTTTTGAGAATATTTTTAGAAAACAAGGACATGGATGATAAATATATCCCCAATAGTTACATATGAATAAACAATCTCCAATAAAATGAGATTGGGAAATTTATCCCTTACATTAGGTCCGATATGCTTCATATATATCTTAACCTCCTATATAATGATTTAAATAATAATACTGTTTTTTTTCACAATCATAATCATTCTTATGATAAAATTTATGATCATATTTTTATATATTTGTGAGTAACATTTCAGTGTTACTCATTTTTTAGGTATTAACTGATTTATCTTCTTATGTACATTTTTTCAGATAAGTTCGTATTCCTCTTTTTAGGATAAAGTTATATCATTTATAAAATCATATTATTATAATATATATCATATTTATTCAGAAAAATGCATTTACATAATCATGGTTTAATAAAGATTATGTAGAACGAATCACAACTCAAAGTGGAGACGGTAACTCGTACGTACACATGGGGGACGATATCATTCCAAAAATTGTTGAATGGTATTGAATTGGATGTTGTATTGTATCTAAGAATTAGTATAATGTTATATTAATCATATATAGGTATTATTTACACCATTATAACCATCCATGTATGGTGGTGGTTAAAAACATTTTAGACTATGACGTGGAGACAGTAAGTCGTACGTACTAGCACACGGTGATTTCATTTTTTGTAGGATGGATAAAATGTAAAATAGGGTTGTTTCATAATTATTAAAACATATAATTATATTATTTATACATATATTATTACTTTATAATGAGAAAACTAACGAATAGGATGTATAAGAAGAAAGAAACTTGAAAGAATTGGAAGAAGATATCACCTCTTCCTCAGCATGCCTCTTTTGATTTTCCACTTAGGGAACTAGATATGGACTTTTCAGAAGAACAAAACCACCAAAATGTTAATATTGATTTTTATAAGAGTAATGGGTAGGTATTGTTCAACATTGAAGGCTCATTGTGGAATTAATAGAGAGGGATGAGTTTCCCTTTTATAAGAGAGTAGTGGGGTACTTTTGGAAACTCTAAAAAATATTAATTTCTAATAAAATAAAAACCTACCCAAAACCCCCATAGTGTCAATAATTATAATATTAAATTAGATTGGTATGTAATATAATCATCAAATAAATTTTGGAAAACTTATTTTTTCAATATAATCCTTATCTTTTTAATTTACCTGTAGTTATTCTATTCAATTTAAATTTAGGTAATAACATTCTAAATTTTTAATGGCAGTGAATATTTACTTATGGCATGTTAATTGATCTTAATTGGATAATTTATGAAAATTTAGACCTTATAATTATAACGTTTTAATTTTTAAATATATTTGTGATTTTTAGATAATATAATAACATTTTATGTTTATAAAATGTCAATAGTGTCAATTTTGAAAGTATTCATTTATTAGACATTAAATAAAATTCAAACAGAATATAAATTCAAAAAAATATATTAAATACAACCCTAACATGTCAAAGTCAACTAGAAAATTCGTGTATCACAATAAATATTTTATATGATATTTCTTTTACTTTTTTTAAAACTATTAATTTATATTTATATTAATAAAATAATTTTACATCACCATTGTGTCATCATTAATTTCAATTTTTTAATCTCAAAAAATTAAAAACAAATTTCTATGATGTTGTTAATGATTTTACATTTCAAGAGACTCTCTATAGTACATTTTATCTCCAATTTACCCATATAATTAAATTAATATACTTAAATAAAAAGAGATTGTGTCATTTCGTCCATTTCATTAGTTTTTTTTCATTCATGCCATTTGTATAGGTAGGTGGCCATTAAATGATTTAATTTAAAAAAATAGATAATAAGGGTCTAATTTAGTCATCCAATATGGGTTTTACAGGTGTTAAGGTAATTTTATAATATTATTTCCACCATTAATGACCAGACATACCTTTTACAATGGCAAGGAAAATATTTAACAAGGTTACTATTCATAATTCCAAAATATAAAAGTAGCCAATAACATAATTTGGAACTAATGATTCCAAATATGGAATAAATTTTTAAAAATTCAAAACATAGAAGTTTTAGTAATTAATTTAAACTTAATCATGTTGTTGAGAATATGGGGTTTAAAAGTTAAAACATTGCCAAAAATTGAAATGTTTTTACCTATGAATTCAATGTCAAATTAATTATAATGACATACATTATATTAATTTGTAAAAATATATTATATTTATAATTTAAAACTATTAAATATTATAGTAAAATATATAAAATATCTAAATGAATTTTTTTTTGAATTTAAATTTTGCGTATTTTTTACCAGTCATCTAAATATGAAAGTTATCAGAAAAATGTAAAAAATTTATCCAATGTACATTTTGATACCCTGTATAAAAATAACATGTTTCTCTTGTCATATACAAATTAATAGTTTTTCAAAATATTAATTTAAATTCGGTTATCCACTCCAAGGTGTAAAAATAACATTTAAAAAATAATCATAAAGTAGGGTTTTATTCACACCCTTTGACTAAAATATCCATTAAATGAATATCAAAAATATTTTTTTAAGTAAATAAAAAATTTATATATTATTAATTTCATTACCAAAATTAATTCACTCCAAAATACAAACATCTTATTGATTTATATTTTTAATAATGCATTTTCATAAGTTAGTTGTAATTATTCCTCCTAACCTAACGACTAGGATATAACGATAATTTTATATTAAGAGAATCTTGCAGTTTCTTTAAACTCACATTTTTGTACAAAGAAAGGTACTGGAGAATAAAAAATATTTTAACATTACATTAAAACATCCGGGTGTAACATTATACCCCCGTTAAACTGAATTTCACCCTAGAAATTCGTTATGTGGAAACAAAGAGATAAAGATTCATCTCACTCTTCATGTCCTCAAGTTCCAATGTTGCTTCTTCACAATGGTGGTTCCTCCATAAAACATTAACCAAGAAAGTTATATAGTTTCATAGAACTTTTTCGTTATGATATAGAATCTCTAGCAGTTGTTCTTCATAAGAAATATCTTTCTCCAGCAGTACGACTTATGTGCATAGTACATATGAAAGAATGGGTTTTTTCATTCATGATAAAGATACATGGAACACATCATGAACATGAAATAGATTTGTTGTATGATATAATAGATATATTACCTTCCCAACATGATCCAATATTTCAAATTGACTGATATAGCTAGGGATCTACTTTCCATTCTTTTAAAATATCATTACTCTCTTCCAAGAAGGTATTGGTAAGAACACCCTATAACCCACTTCAAAATATAGGTCTTTTCATCGCCTATCATCATCACTTTTTGTCGAATATAAGATTCTATTATGTGTTGTTGAATAGATCTGACTCATTCTGTCATTTCCTCAATAAGATCAAGCCCTAATACCTTTCCTTCCCCAACTTCATCCCAGTAAGTAGGAGTTCCTCACTTATTTCTATAGAGGGATTCATAAGGATACATCTGAATACTAGAGTGAAAGATATTATTATAATAAAATTCCACCAATGGTAGGTGTTGATACCCACAACCTTTTAAATCCTTATAGAAACCACACAACATGCCTTTCAAAGATTGAATTATCCTATAAGACTGACCATTTATCTGATGATGATAAGCAGTGACGTAACATAACTATGTATCTAGAGCTTACTGAAGACTTCTCCTAAAATTCGACGTAATAATTGGATCATGATCAGATATAATTGAATGTGGTACTCCATGAAATCGTACCACTTCCTTTACATATATCTTGATAAGCTGATCAATAGATAAATATTCTCTAATATCAATGAAGTTTGCCGACTTCATAAGACGATCAACTATAACCCACATATCATTATTGCCTTGGGATGTTTTGGGAAGTCCAATGACAATGTCCACGGTGATGTATTCCATTCCCATTCTGGTATGGGTAATGGTTGTAACATCCCCTTATACTTCTATATTTTAGCCTTAACTTGCTGAAAAACCATGCATTGAATGATATATTTAGCTAAATCTCTTTTCATTCCATCCCACCAGAAGTACTCTATTAGGTCACTATACATCTTTGTTCTTACAAGGTGAATAGTGAATGGAGAACTGTAAGCATCATCAAATAATTCCTTATTTAATTGATATATGGGAGGAATACAAATCCAGTTCTTGAACCTTATTATTTCATCACAATCAAGGTTGAATTCAGGAATATTTCCCACCTTATTTTGTAACTCTACTTCTTCCTTCTATTACTATTTAATTTTCACTAGTATATGTGGTTGAACATTCATTTGAGAAAGATAATATTTCTCCTCATACATTATAATTTAGTGATCCATCCTATTAAATCCATAAATATTGGATCTTTTGTGATTTCCATCATGGATAAGCAACCATTGTCTTTTCGACTCAAAGCATTTGCCACCTTGTTCACCTACATAGGGTGATAATGTATTGAGTTATAATATTATTCAATCAACTCCAATAATATTATTTGGAATATATTTATCTCCTTTTGTGTGGAAATATACTTTAAACATTTATTATCATTATAAATATCAAAACTTTCACCATTAAGTTAATGACACTATATTTTTAATGTAATGATTAATGAAGCTAACTTTAAATCACGAGTTGTGTCATTTTTCTCATGGATTTTCAACATTTATGAGAGATAAGATATCACCATATCACTTTTCATGAGAAAACACCCCATACCCTTCTTGGATTCATCATTGTATATCACAAACCTTTCTCCACTACAAGGCAGTGTCAGAAGAGGTGCACTGGCTAACCATCTTTTTAGCTCTTTGAAATTCTCTTCACATTGCTTCGTCCAAAGGAACATAACTCATTTCTCAGTCAACATGGCGATTTTATTAGATAATATTGAAAAATATTTCACAAAAAATCGATAATATCTATCCAAACCAGGAAAACATTGGATCTCATTTACTTTTGTTGTTCATGACCATGTTTCAATAACCACTCCTTTTCCTGGATCCACAGATATCCCCTCTATTTTGATTATGTGACCCGAAAATGAAACATTTAGAATCCAAAATCCACCCTTGGTAAATTTGGAATAAATAGTCTCCTTTATAAGAGTTTTCAATACAATTATTAAGTGATATTAATGTTCTTCATTTCTATTTGAATAGACAATAATATCGTCAATAAAAACAACCACAAAATAATCAAGATAGTGTTTAAAGATACTATTCACTATATCCATGAAGATAACAGGTTAATTAGTAAGACCAAAAGGCATCACTATAAATTAATAGTGTCCATAACTTATACGAAATGTTGTATGTGGTATATCCTCATTTATAACCCTCAACTGATGATATCTATAACAAAGATCTTCCTAGGAAAAGTATTGATCTCTGCAGAGTTGGTCAAATAATTCCTAAATGCATGGGAGAAGATATTTTTTTTAATAGTATCATGAAATGTTCTAGATAATCAATGAAGAGTCTCATTAATCCATCTTTCTTAATATCAAATAGAATAGGTGCTCCACAAGGTGACACACTATGGTATATGAATCCCTTATCAATATTCTCTTGGATTTTCTTCTTCAATTTCTACAAGTCAATTGGGTCTATTCTATAAGTTGTCTTTGAAATAGGAAAAGAACCCAGTTTGGGTTCTATTGAAAACTCAAATTCACGATTTGGTGGAAGACATGGTATTTCCTTGGGAAATATCTCATCAAACTCTCGTACAATCGGTTTACTCATAATCATGAGTTTCTCCACAACCATTTGACATAAACAACCTCATTTATTGGAATCCAGAACCACAAGATGGATGATATTCCTACTGGAATGTTATATTCATCATTGCATCGATAGATGATCATATATTTATCTGGAATATGAAATGTGGCTTCCCTTATTTGGATATTGATATCAGATCTATATAATTAATTAAAAAACATGATAAGAATCACATCAAATTACACTATAGGTAGGATCACAAGATTTTCAAGAAGCACTTTCCCACAAACATCAATTGGAGAAGAATTATAAACTTTTGATGAAATTTTTTTTCCATTAAGAGTTTCCACATGTCACATAATATATAATTTTTGTGGAAAAACAATGATACCCATATAAAATTCATTACAAATAAAATAGTGGGTGGATCCATAATCAAATAAAACATTTTCTACTTTACAATTGATGGTAACTGTATCTTTCACCATTTCATTGTCATACTCCACATAGCCGATAGTAATTTCATGCGACATTCCTTTATCTTCGGCCTTAAGAGTATATTGACATCGATCATCATCGATGACTATTGGATTAGGGAATTTATTGGAATAACTCTCCATTTCCTTGAACATGTATCATTGATGTGTAGGGGGTGAATTATGTGTAGACTTTTCATAGTTTGCATCATTAGACATCTTTGTCCAATCATTTCAGTATTGAATTCCTTGATGACCTTATTTTACTCACATAAAACATTTACTTGTCTCTTCAAGACAATTCCCTCCATGTTTCATTCCACACACTGAGCATAAGGAAAAACTCATCTTCGTTTTTCTATGGTCTTTAGATTTTCCTTTGATTTCCATTTTCATCTTCTTATCAAAACCATATGGATGATGGGTTACTCCAATGTCTATCTCATCCTTGAGAGCACATCGAAAAATTTCCACATAGATATTGATGTATTTTATTACTAATTACCTTTGGAGACTTGGTTTTATGCCACTAAAGTATGGATAGATCTTACTCTCAGGTTGGATTATAATTCCAGAAGTGTACCTTGCAAGTCATGTAAAATTTTCATCATTGCTACAAATGTATTTATTATCCTTTTTCTTCAGTTCATGAAACTCTTTCTCCATATTTGATCAAAGCATATGGGGAATGTACAAATTGAAAAATATGTTCCTCAACTCATCCCATTATATAGACTCAATTTCATCTCTTTGGCTCGTATTCTTGATAAGATTCCCCCATTGATCATTATCACCTTCCAAACAAAATACATTTTACATGACTTTATCATGTTTAGAAAATTGTATGACATAAAGTATCTTTTCAATGGTACTAATATATTGTTCATCCACTAATGGATTAGAAGTCCCGCTGAATGAAGGTTGACGCTGCCTCATGAAGGATTCAACAGAGTGTTTCTCCCTCCATTGCTCGTTTGGATGTTCGGCATGATTTATCGCTTGAGAAAATTGTGTGAGCATGGCCACAATATTTTTCATTACTTCTCCCATAAAATATGGTTTCTCATAGGGACACTCATTTTATTTACCATCACATTCATTATTAATGTGGTTCCTTCAGGTTCTATCCATTGACTAAAACCCAGAAGCATAATGTGAGCAACACTAATTATAATTGGAAGACCTGAAAATAAATAATGAAATATTAAGTTAGGACACATTAGGTTTATCCTAAATTATTCATGGTCATTTCTAAAACACAAGGATTGTATCCTATAAATAGAAATACCCTTATTGTTCTTACTAAGGTTTTCTCATCATAGTTTCCAAAGGTAAACTATACCTTTTCTCTGATACCAACAATAATGACCCATACATTGTATACATTGATATTACTTCAGAATGAAATTATAATTATTACAACATATATCAAAACCATGATAGGACTGTATATGTATAGTCACTTTAGAAATTGGGAAACATAAACAACTAGTTCATAAAACATCTACGTTGTCTCCAATTTCTTTCTTCATAATTAGAATCCCTTTTTGCATATCATATTTAATACCCTTATTACTGACCTAAGGAAACGAAACATACAAAATGGTGATCTCAAATTATCATTAAGATTAAACAAATGAAGTATCAGTCATATAATATTCATTATAACATAACATATGAAAATATTAACCTATATATAAAAGATCATAATATCAGGTAATGGGAAAAATCATAGAAGTGAAATGTAATCCAAAAAATCATAACATAAGACATGAAATTTTATTTCATACACTCATAGTCATAGAAAATAATTTCATATTAGTCAAGGATCATTTCAAATACCATCATAGCAGACAATTTTTATTACTTAACTGAGTTTGCTCTTCATTCTGGACCTTTATCCCTAAACCAGATTAGCTTTTCAACTCAGACATGTTTATGAAATGAGATATAAACATTTACCCAATGAATTTGAGGGAGATATATGTCCCACCACTCTCATAATGAGACCATTCTAATGTATTCCACAAAAATATAATAACATTCACTATATCATAGCCTCTGAAATCAATTGGGTTTCATTAACATCATTCCACAATAATCGATATAATACAAATAGATTTCCTAAATAAAATTCCATAATAAACACAATAAAATAATAGTAATAACAGTGATATAAATATTAACCTATTTCATCTTATAGGGAAAATAATTTTGATAAAACACTTGAGCTTCATTATTGTGGAAAATATCCTTTCTTCTTTAAAAATGTTTTCTTTTCTCAAAATGTCATTCAATTTTAAATGAATATAATTTAGTTGAAAATACACTTGTAATAATGTAGTGGATGTTTCATGGAAATAAGGTGTTATTATTATGTAAAAACCAGTTAATTCTGTATAAGTTAATAAACATTCTTCTCATAGTTTTGCTGGATAAGACAAAAAGTACCTCATATGGTAAAAAGATAAGGATTCTTTCCAAACTATGTAATAGAAGTCAAGATGGGTAAAAATGACATTGGAAATACATATAATAATAGTCAATATTTTTTGAGGATATTTTTAAAAACAAGGAAATGGATGATAAATATATCCCTGAGAGTTACTTATGAATAAACAATCATATGTAAAATGATATTAGAAAATTTATCCCTTACCATAGGTATTATATGCTTCGTATATATCCAAAACACTTGTCTAATGATTTAAATAATGTTACATATTTATACCATAATAATAATCATTTTTATGAAAACATTTATGATCATATTTTCATCCTTTTGATAGTAACATTTAATTGTTTCTAATTATTTGGTTTTTAACTGCTTTATTTTCCTATGTATGTTTTTTTGGATAAGTTATTATTACACTTTTTATGTTATAGGTATATCATTTAAAGAATGGTATTAGTATAATATATACCATAATTATTCATTAAATTCATTTATAGAATCATGTTTTAGTGAATATCATGTAGAATGTATCACCTCACATTATGGAGATGTTAAGTCATACGTACGCACGAGAGACGATATCATTACCATAATTATTGAATGGTATCGAAGTGGATAGTTTATACTATCTAAGAGTTAATATCATGTAATAATAATCGTAAATAAGTATTATTTCCACCATTATACCCATCCATGTATGGTGGTGGTGAAAAACATATTACACCAAGACATGGAGACGGTAAGTCGTACTTACACACAGACGATGATTTCATTTTTCATAGGATAGATAGAAGGTTAAATATGGTGGTTTAATATTTATAATATAATATCAGTATATGATTGGTACTGATTTTATTACCTTATAATTAAATAACTAATTAATATGAAATAGAAGAATAAATAAACCATTTAAAATCGATAGAAGAAATTACCTCTTCCTCGACGTGCCTCGTTTGAATTTCCAATTATGGCACTAGAGATGGTATTTTAAGAAGACCAGAACTTCCATAATGTTACTAGGTATGTTTATAAGAGTACTTTACTGGTTTTGGACGATCATGGAAGCTCAATGTGGAGTGAAGATGAGAGGGAGGAGGTTCACTTTCATAAGAGAGGAGAGAGGCACATTTGGAAACTCAAAAAAATATTAATTTATAATAAACTCAAATCCAACCCAAAAATTAAAAAAGTGTCCATAATTAGAATATTATATGATATAGGGTTGTAATATCATCATCCAATAAATTTGGGACAATTTTTTTGTCAATTTAATCCATATCTTTTTAATTTACCCTTTGTTATTCTATTAAATTTTAATTTTGGTAATAACATTCTAAATAGTTAATGGTAGTGAATATTTAATGATGTGGTGTTAATTGACCATAAATGAATACATTATGACATTTTAGATATTATAATTATCAATTTTTAATTTTTATATTTTTTTATAATTTTTAAATTATTTAATAAAATGTTTTGTTTATAAAATGTCAATGGTGTCAACTTTGACACTATTAATTTATTTGACTTTAAATTAAATTCCTATAGAAGTTAAATTCAAAAAAAATATATTAAATAATGTTATAAAATGTCATAGTAAACTATAAATTTCGTGGATTACATTAATTAGTTCATATGAAATTTCTATTAATATTTTAAATCCATTTATTTGATATTTCTATTAATAAAATAATTTCGACATCACTATTATGTCATCATTAATGGTAAATATTTAATCTCTAAAAATTATAAACACATTTATATGATGTTTGTAATTATTTATCTTTATATATACTATATATAGTCTATTTTATCTCCAAGTTATCCATTAATTAAAATGATTATACTTATATAAAAAGATATTGTTTCATTTTGTCCATTTCATTAGTTTTTGTTACAATAAAATAATTTTCATAGGTAAGTGGCCTAAAATGTGATTCCATTTCGAAAAATAGATGATAAGGGTCGAATTTAGTCATCCAATAGGGTTTTTACAGTTCTTAAGCTAATTTTATAATATTTATTTTTCCATAAATTACCCGATTTACCTTTAACCATGGTTATAAAAATAATTACCAATGTTATTATTCAAAATTCCCAAAAATAAAAGTAGAATATTAACATAATCTAGACCTAATTATTCCAAATATGGAATCCTTTTTTCAAAATATAAAACATAGAAGTTATATAATTAATTTAAAATTAATCTTGTTATTGAGAAAAAGGGTTTTAAAAGTTAAAACATTGCAAAAGATAGAAATGAATTTACCTACGAATTCATTGTAAAATTATTGATAATGACATATACTATATTAAATTATAATAAATATATTCTATATATAGTTTAAAACTATTCAGTGTTATAATTTAACAATATAAATAATCTCAATTTAAAAAGTTGTTTTCAATTAAATTATAGCGTATTTTTACTATTCATCAAAATAAGAATGTTATCAGAAAAATATAAAAAATTTATCCAAACTAAATTTTTATACCCCTCAACAAAATAAAATCATTATGTTGTCATATAAAAATTATTAATGTGTCAAAATATTAATTTAAAATGATGACACAATTCAAAGGTGTAAAATTAACCTTTAAAAAATACATCAAATATGGTTTTATTCATAACCTATGACTAAAATATATATTGATTGAATTAAAAAATATTTTTTTATTTATATAAAAAATATATATCTAATTAATTTCATTACCAAAAGAAATTAACTCTAAAATAAAAATATCTATTTTTTTTAAATTTTTCATAATGCATTTTCTTAAGTTAGTTTTAATTATTCTTCATAACCAAACAAATATGATATAATAGTAATTTTATATGATGGAAATCTCACAATTTGTCTAAACTCACGATTGCATACAAATAAAGCTACTAACGTATAAGAATTATCTAAATATTTCATAAAAACTTCTGGGCATTACAGTTGAGAAATAATTTTAGAATGGATTCATGATGATCCTTTCTTAATTATTCCAATGCCCATACATTGAAATTAAAATAATATTGGATCCTTATAAATTATAATAATTGTTAATGAAATAGTATCATTTTTACATAGAGAATTGGCCACCTTATTTTCTTTACCAGGATGGTATTTGATTGATTATTCATAATCCTTTATGAGATGTAACCATCATCACTACAACATATTATTCTACAAATGTGTGAATATATATTTGAGACTGTTGTGATCAGTATAAATCTCATACTTCTCCCTATAAGGATAATGACACCATATTACCAATGCAATGATCATAACTATTAACTCCAGATTATACGTAGCATTGTTTTCTCATGAATTTTCGACACACTTAAGGGTTATACTATCAAATTATCATGTCTCTTCCCAAAATAACCTAATTAATTCTTGGAATCATTGATGTATTTCATAGTGTTCACAACTAATAAAAGTTTGAGTACTGTTTAGTGTTTAACCTCTTTTATTACACTATGAATCATCATTCGCCTTTATTTTTCCAAACATTATTTACTCCCCTATAACAAATCATGGTTATTGGGTTTGAAAATAAGTGTAAATTCTTTATAAATCATAGATAATAGACATTTGAACCACAGAATCATAGGATCTCCATTATAGATGTGGGCCCAGACAACTCTTTGGTTGCATTTATCATGGAGCGGTCCACAAATATTCCCTCTATAATGATTACATACCCTAGGAATGACACTTCCTCCATATAGAACACTGATTTATTGTAAATTTCACAGAGTTTAACCCTTCAAAAATTCTTCATCATTGTATTCAAATGCTATTGATGCACCTCCTTGATTTTGGATTATATCTTAATTTAATTGCTAAAGACTACCAAAAAATTCTTAAGGTAATATATATTGTTTCTATTCATTATGACCATGAAATTTATTGCAGAATTATTGAGTCCAACGAGAATCACTATGAACTCATAGTGTCAATACCTTATTTAAAGAAAACCTTATGGGTATCTTCCTTCCTCACTATTAATTGGTAATATAATGACCAAAGGTTCTCTTTAGAGAAATTCATGGCCACATGATGTTGGATGAATAAGTCATTAATACATTGATTTTGATACTTGATCTATATTATAGTTTTTTTGAGATCGAGTTAATCAATTAAGAGGATCATTGATCCATCCTTATTTTAGACAAAGATGACCAGTTCACCTCATGGTGATGTACTGGGGAATATAAAATACTTCTCCATATTCTCGTGTAACATCTTTATCAATTCATTGATCTCAACAGTGGACATTCTATTAAGTGTTTATAAGATAATGAGAGAGCTTGGAATAAAATAAATAGATAACTCAACCCCTTAACTGGGAGGATGACCAAGAAACTATTTAGGAAACACATCATTACAGTCCCTCATAATGGTCATGTCATCAAGCATGATTCTCCCTTTTGTCTGAAACATTTGAACCAGATATTATTGATCATAAGGAAAGAATATCCTAAATTGAGATGATGATTTTGAAGGATATTCATCATCCACCTTATAGGTGTTCATAATTGGAGGATATTTCAAAATGAAAGGAGTGATCACCCTTTATAATAAAAAGGTGTTGAATTTGTATAAATATAACCAATAAATTCCCTCTATAGACTCAAATTCCACAAAATAATGTAAGATAATATTTTCGAGGAGGATCAGTTCACAATCATTAATTGTGGAGGAGTAATAAAAATTAAATTTGATAATTTCCTTATATTATATTCTCACAGAGAACTCAACATTCATTTTTTGAGGTGGTGTTTGAATTTTTCTACTAATGTTATAGGATGTGAAAGAATGCGTAGAACCAGAATCAAATATAATGTTCTATATTATTAAATGTATAACCAGCAAAACTTTCCCAACACCGTTTTCAGGTTCCAGCTCAGTAGTATTGATAAAATATTATATCCTTTTGTTCCTTTCAGGATTTTGTTTTTGATTTCCTCCAACAACCCTTGTATTAGGGTAATGGTTCACTTAATTCCAATGTTACTTACTTTTGAAACACATCACAATAAGATGAGTGTTGGTATAATCCTTCCATTTTTCTTCAACATTACAGGGATTCATCATATACCTTTAGTAGTTATTATCTAGATTCCCCATTCATACACATTTTTAGAATTTCCTTGTTCCCTTTAGACTGTTCCCATGATACTTCTTCCGACATTTTTGACATGTGGGATATAGGGTTTTATTCAACTATAATATTTATCTATTGATCCTCCAATGTCAATCTTCAATATTTTTATTTAATTTATGGGATCATGAGACCACTTAGAGTCTTTGACCTCATTTTAGACCATAAAGTCACAACTTATTATCTTCTCATACCTATCAATGTTTTGAATAATTTCTAATTTTTATATACATGTGTATAGTCCTCTAATTAATTGATCGACATTGTATTTAGTGTTCATGGATAATCTAATGGAATACCATGTAATCCTTTAATGATTTTTATAGTACTATCCAATATAATCATCTTGTTTTTTCTTCATTCCAAATATCTCCCATTACATCACAAGAAGTAGTGTTCGTTGATAATATTTGTTGGAAAAAAATCATGATGTCTTCTCAATCCATGGAATCATGTTCTTAATTTGAATTTGAGTTCTATATTAGTTTCCACCATTGTTCATATTCCCATTAAAATGACAGAACACCCACACAACATTCTCTTCCTCTGAGGACTGAAGGTAAAAAATTATAGTTCTTATGGAACTAATCTATTGTTTTATGGTGAGGGGATCATGAGATCCACTAAATATAGGATTCCATTGAAATTTGATGTATTGGAACAAAACATTATATCATATAGAAAATGGAGGTAGTTTCATATGATACAATTTATTATACATAACTTTATCCAAATGATAATGTACTTTCATGATGTTTTGAGCATCCATTCCCATCATATCTAGAACATCATTAGTGGACTCATCACATTTCCTATCGAATTTATTTTTGGAATGGGTTATCATATGTACAAAAATTGACTATGGAAACTAAAGTAAAATTATAGAGGTTTGAATACAATCCTAAAATTAATTTAATAAAGAAAAATTAAAAATAAATGGAGAAAGTTGAAAATTATATGTATATTGTACCCTCTTATTCCCTATGATTCAAACTCAGTTGTCAAAGATGATAAAATTATCCCTAATTTTCTTACTAAGGTGATCTAGTCCTAATATCTACTAATAAATAGAACATTCTTGGATTAAAAATTTAATGGCCCTTTCCATTTACACTTTTTAGTACATGATTTTACACATAATTATCCTTCCAATACAAACCAAATATCCTAAATATTACTGTATTTGGTTGATTTGATACATAATTAGAAACAATTATATAAAAATAAAATCACAATCTCATTATTATTCATATTGTACCCCTAACACCATTTGAGACCTTACATCTTCCTATGAAAAAATGGGAAATAAATGAATAAAGGCATTATCTAAAAAATCCCATTATGGGAATAAATATCGTTATAAAGCATATCACATGGGTGAGAAGGCATAACATTATTTAAAAAGGCACGAAACATGAATAAATATATGGAATCATAAAATATAGATAATGGGACCATTTAATTATTATATCATAATATTGTGGAAAAATCATAGAAAACAACATAATAATGATTCATGTCTCATTTCACATGGAGGATCACAAGTCAATGAAATCCACCAAGACCGTTGCACATGGACCACTAGTTAAGGCTAACAACGAAGAATATTCCACATGATATCCCATGATAACAAACATTACCAAAATTCGTTAGAGGGATATTTCAGAACACCCATCATAACATATTCATGTATATGTTTTCAACATAAATAATCATTTATAATAAGTTAAAAATAAACTTAATGGTTAATCATGGAAATTATGGGGTATCACAATCATTTCCAAATAATATAAAAGGGTATAACATAATTGTGTCCATGAAAAAATGGGTTTAAATCATACAACAAAATTCATAAGGGTTAAAAGTCATATATAATGATATTTGATGTCAAACAAAAGTGATAAAATATAAATAAGGGTTTTTGAATTATTTGAAATCAAATATTTTTGTATGGGTTAAGGAAAATATAAATGTGTATTTAAAACAAACACCAAACTAATTATTTCTAGAAAAACAAAAATGAACAATGATAGATTTTCATGAAAAAATGATAGGTTTTAGAAAAATAATGGTTTCCTTAAATACATTATATAGTGTAATTTAAAATGTGAATGATGTCGTAAATGTTTATTGAATTGGGTTTTTTATTGTTGTGAATTGAGAGGCGAATCTTTTTAAACAACTGTGTATCACTGAAATAATGACGAAATGAAATGTATGCATTAGTCTGGAATATGTATACAAATATTTTTTTAAAAATATATATATATATATATATATTTGCATTAGGGTAAATATATAAAATGAGTAACCCATAGGAAAAATGGAGGTTTGAAAATACTCGATTACATTATGTTCGAAAAAGTTCTTCACTTTTACTTAATATCTAGAATAATAAAATTCAATTCATTCATTAATATTTATAGAACCACTTAGACATGTATTTTATTTATTATACTTCTATTATGTTAATTCATGGAATTTTGATTTGTTATATGATATCATTTCATTATTCGGGAGTACTTGTTTCCTTAGTTTTCATGATCGGTTTACTTGTATACTTGTATGGAAGATCATGTACAATTAGAATAGTTTTCCAGAATGGAAGTTGTGTGTTATAAATGAAGTTGTAGAATATTAACATGTATTATAATTCATTATGTTATTCATGGGGATGATGAATCATTAGATAAGATGGATGTCATAATCATTTAGATAATGTTGGCGGGTTCGGATCCTCACAATGAACACGTTTTGTTTTATATTGTATTATTATGTATTTATTTTTGTACTATAATATATAATAGGTTATAAAATTAATTTAATTTTTTTTAACCATTATACTAGTTTTTGGTCTACCCTTTATGTAAGTGAAATAAAATGAAAACATTTCATCCTTGAAGGTGAAAAATCAACAGCACAAGGACAATGTTTTTAATTATCAGAATAAAGGGAGATGAGAAGAGGTTTAATGATGGAATATTACATTAGAATAATAAAATAATATTTTATATAAGGATTGGATCAATCATTCCACTTGGATGATAGAAGTTGAAGATATTATAAGAAAATGTAAGAACATGCTAAGAAATTAATAGAAAAGAAATTGGATTTTACCTCATGATTTATTCTCCATGAGAACATCCATAGGGGGATAGTTTTTGCCTTTCTTGATACCAAAGGATCAAAAACAAGGGGTAGAGTTATGGTAATAGGATTTGGCCAAATTTTTACAAGGCTAAAATGTATAAATATGTGGGGAAAAGATGCGGTGAAGGTGATTTTTATAGGGGAGGAGAGGGGCGTTTTCTCAATTTTTATTTATTAATTTATTATTTTATCTCAATATTATGAGTAGTTTTAGAATTATCAATAAATATTTTAAACTAATGAAATATATTTCTAGATTATAATCTTAAATCTTCCATACATCATCTAGGACTCAATAATTCATGTACTTAGCTTCTAATGTAAATTATCGTATTTTACTATTCAGCAATAATTCAAATTTTATTAAAAAATAAAAATAATTCAGAATATCCATTTATCAATGTGTAGAGTTAAAAAAAATTAATCCATTTAATTAAGATATGTTTTTTAAATGTGATAATTTATTTTTTTATACAAAATAATCATTCTGTCATAAAAATAAAAATTTAGAAATTATAACTAATTTTATAACGCTTTGAAAAATTAATTAAGGGATCGTATAATTATCTTATAATTACAAGACAAAAAATATTAATTTATGAATATATGTTACAAAACAAATCATATTATAATATTAAATTAACCATTAAATTGTAATTAAATTTTTTTGGATTACAAAAATACCTATAATTAATTTCTCATATCGAAAAAACTATTTACATATTAAAGTATATAGATATATAATACTTTTATTTATAAGATTTCAAAATTTTATTTAAACATTCATAGGTTTGGTTACTATTATATTTTTTGGTTTACTATTCATAAGGGTCACATTACTTTTCAAAAGATCAATCTACTATTCTTTTGGATTAGGTTCTTAAACTTCTATAGTTATTTATTTTTTTATTCATTATTTTTTTATTTATTTTGTTTTTTGTTTGTTATTTGAATTTATGTCCTTTATAAAATTAAACATAAGAAGAGAATTTATTTTTATAGAACTATAGGTTATTACATTCAAGTACCAAAAAATTTATAAAATTACAATATAAAAAGATTATTTTTCTAGATCCTCTGACCTAATAATATTTAAATAATTTTATGTTCTTTTCTAACCATTATATATTTTTTAACCCTTGTTAACCGTCAACATAATTACCATGTTATTAAGTTTTTTCACACTTTATGGATCATGAATGTTACTATAAAAAAATGTGACCCATTAATAGACCATATATATCATGTTAGTCCACATTAAATTCATTGGTAAAGTAATATTATATTTACTAATTGTAAATCATTTAATAAATCAAATTTTGTTACAAAATCATTAAAGTCAATTATGTATGTATTTAAGTAATTTTTCATTGAAAACAACATGAAACAACATATTTATAATATAAAACATTAAAACCCTTATATGTTATATTTATCTAAAAATTTTGTTTAACACTTTGTTTCTGAAAAATAATTTTAAATTAAGGGTTATATAAATAAAATAACTGATTATTAACTACCTACACAAGAATTACGTCAGTGTAGCATAAATATTAAATTAAATTATTTAATAAAAAAATTGTTCTCTAAAAATATTTATTTTTATTTACATTTTAAAAAATGAAAGTATTAATTAGTTTAGTAACCATGTGAACAATTTTATAGATATAAAAAGTAATAGAGAATCATTTTTGACATTCAATTTACTTAAGAAATTTTATACTTCATTTTAAAATAAAAATTGAAAATATTTCTATAAATTTCAATCGTAGATTAATATGTTTTAGAAAACTCATCAAATATATTATATTATTTTTTATGTTTATTTTTATGTGTAATTATTGAAATTAAAATTCATCCAACAAAAATTATGGAAATATCTTTTAAAGAAAATGAATTTATCAATAATAAGGTGATATTTTATTAACTCAATGACTATTAATAATTTTTATATGAATAAAAATTCATGTATATATATATAGTTATAAAATCAATAAATTACATATAAACTATTCATAGTTAGTTTTTGTTTAAAATAGTTAATATGGAAAAACAATATGTTCTTAAATACAATTATTCAAAAAATGTGTTTTACGCATAAAAATAAATATATACCATTATCAATTATAATGTTGATTAAAAATTACTTTATTGGATTATATAAAATTTTAGGGTTCATTAATTAATTTCAGATAATTTCAATGCATAATGATAATTTACAATGAAAAGAATTGACAGTTTTAAAGAAATCAAAATTTTTAACTATTCACAGAAAATTAAATCATTTTAGAAAAATCACAATCTTTCATCGTAAGAATGTTTATATATTATTATTTCAAAAATTAAATATCAATTTTGAAATAATATTTATAAATCCTAATTATTTTTTTAAAAATTCCCAACCAAAAACAAATTAAAATCATTTTTCAATATTATTCATTTTAAAAATTCACTTTAGTAAAAATAGAGTACATAATGATTATGAATTAATAAATGATGTTAAATTATATACAATAATTATAAAAACAATTATTCCAATTTTTATCAAAATGAATTCGTGAAAATTAGGGGCAAGGTTTTTTATATTGTATTAAAATATTAATATTTTATAGACTATTTAGGCTCGATGTTTCATGATTTCTATGAATTCGATCACAGTGTTATATTCAAATATAATGATATAAACATATCCCAAAACCAAAAAATTTAATCTTCACTATATCATCTCTATCTCACTTATCAAAGGATTTAAATTCAAAAACCCATTGTACAAAATGAACATCATTAAAATGGAAAATTAAAAATTACATTGAAAATAGAGAATTAGTATTATAAATTTCCCCTAACCATGCCCCATAACTTTATCCCTCTGATGTGGGGGGGGGGTCATGTTTTCTCTTATTAAGGGGTAAGGCTAGTAAAACTATGCTCTATCCTTGGAAACCCTCCTGGTTTAGGGATTTAAGGATTACGATTAGCTAAAATTGTACTCCAACCACACACTAACCTCTTCCATCCATTTTTTGGAAAAATTCCCCCAAACACACCCCAACGTAAAAACCAAATGTAAATTACTCAATAGAAGGAGAAATATTACCTTTAAAAGATCCCTTGAAATCACCAGAAAGGGTCGGGGTTTTACAATATTGCTTCATTATAACATCTTATCCTTGGTCTATACTCAAAATCTTCTCTAAGATTCTGGGTTATAAAGATCAGGCCATTGAGACACCATATTGTCTTCTATCTCCCTCATTTCCCCTAAATAGAACCGTGATTCCACAATACATAAAATATTGGAACATTGATTCACTAAAAAAAATTTCTAATTGTGATCCTACACATGTGTCAAATTGTCCTCAATGGACACCTGCATGTCATGTAGGACAACATCGACCTCGATCACATGGTAATGGTTGGGGTGATACAATTGATGTTTTGACACAAGGAAAAAATCATGTATTGCACGGTATCTATATGGAATAACTAATTGGTATGCCACTAGCTTGATTCCATCCACAACCTCGAATGATGTAACTAACCTGGGAGCCAACATCACCTGTCTCCATATACTTCGTTGACCCAATCTTGGCGACAATAGATGGAATTCCTGACCACTCTCTATAAACAATAGGTTTCAACGATGAATAACATCATATAACTTCTATCAACTTATAATCATATCCATACAATTATATATGAATTTTACACACTCTGATGTATTCTACGTGATACTCTATCAAAACAACTCTGACTCACCTACATCCATTCGACATAGAGGTGATCTTCATGTCCTAAAACAATGTTCCACATATAGTGATATTTGAAAATTTTCCAAACAACTGTGGTTATAGTGAACTCCACTAGTGCTTGGCATTTTCCCAAAGAATCATCAAATTCAATAACACATGATTTCAGTATTTCCTCAAGCACCTATACATTACAGTCTAACCACCCATCGATCTATGGGTGAAGAGATACACTCTATAAAACTTGCATACAAAGTGACTGGTAGAATCCCTACATGATAAGAGATGTAAAACAAGAATAATGGCCTAAAATAATATTTTGTGTCACCCTATTCCGATAGTATATTTCCCAAACATACAACAATGCCAAATGATCCACATAAAAAGTCTCCCACACTGGTAGGAATTGTGCTAAATTGACAAGAAGTCTGCAACAACCTAAATCTCTTCATACATCTGATGTTTCCTCAAGAGTCCCACCCAAAAATAATAGGCCACTTAATCAATATCCCATTTCATATTTGTAAATTATTACAGTAATCTACCAGGACATTGATACTTAGACAACAACAAAAGGAAGGTGTAACTTCATGTCACAAACCCTATTATCTCATTCTTCCTACTCATCCACCAAGATATCCATCATATGTCACAGTAAATTTGGGTCAACCCTAGATTTCTAGCCAACATCAAGTACTGAAAATCATGAATCAGAACCTCCTACATACTTCTGGGCACAAAAACCAAATTATTTACATTGATGATCTCATCTTCATATATTCTCCCATCAGAAGGAGACTGCACTCCTACAAGTATTTAACTAATGGAAAAAAATTCCAGATCATCATATTGACTATCTTGGATCATTCTCAAATGGGTAGAATCTCAGAGAACTATTATGAGATTTAGTTTCCCCTAACTATCTAGTACCACAACCTACATCACACCTATTAAATTCATCATCTTCCACTCAGCAGTAGACTACTGAACATGCTAAGTCTATGTTTTTCCTTTATAAGGCCTCAATAATTATATTCCCATTCTTAATAATATATTCTAGCTCAAAATAAAATGATTGATTATAATAAACCTATACCCACAACCGATGATTCAAATATCATTGGGAGAATCTACACTTTAAGATCTAGTGATCAATATACGTAATAAACTTCTAACACGATTGAAAATTTCACAAAAATTTCACAGCATAAATGAATATTTAAAACTCATGGTCTTGCATAGGGTAGATCCATTAATGTGGAATCCACTACTGACACACATACTCTATAACTCAATATTCGTACATCCAAACATTACTATGTATTATTCTAGAGTCGTCACAATACATTAGATACTCCTCGCTCGACCCATGTAGGATCATGATTGGTGTCAATGTTAACGTCTTCTTCAACTCCTGGAAGGAATTATCAAATGATTCATTCCAATAAAACATCACAATATTCTTTCTCATGTCCAAAATTGGATCATATATATGGGAGAAGTCCTGAATGAACCTCTGATCACATCTAACATACCCAATAATGAAATAAATATTGACAATAGTCTTGGGGTTCTCCTATGAAACAGCTGCATGAACCTTTTCTAGGCCTGTCAAAAAAACTTCTTCTAAGATGTTTTGACTTGTGATGTATACCTGATCTATAACATACGTCCCCATCCCATTGTCTATAATGGGAGGAATAATGCTACTTTCCCATATGCGACGTTCCCAGGGTGCCAAAGGATGGAAATAAATGCCGAGGGCATCAAGAATAATTGGGTAACGATTTACCCTTTTAATTTAACAACCGAACAAACAAATCATTACCAGAAAAACTATATGATGCATGTTAACATAGCAACCCGAATTATACATTTCCAAAGTCATCCAATTTGTTCCATAACAAATACCAAAAAAACAAAACCTAAATTATAGTACTAACTAGAAGACTACACGATAAGACCCCAATGAACTAGGGAAACATACATAGCTCCACACCAAGCTCCGAGCTACAAGAACCATAATGTCACAAATGCATCATGTCGAACTACTAGAAAAATGAGATTCTTTACCATTACTTGTTTCTTGGAAAATGTTATTTGCAAAAGTACCAATGTTCCAAAGAAGGGGGTGAGTACAAATACTTAGTAGTATCTCCCCAAATGACTTACCTACACACGTCACTAGGATAGAACTTGTTATCACAATTTATATAAAGTTCTTGATCTTGTGAAAAAGTTAACAACAACACAAACAAATCTTTACACAATTTAGTGAGAAAAATCAAAAAGAAAAGAACCAATCATTAACCATTCCATATTTCATGATGAAATACATATACAAACCATACCCACAATTTTGTCACATATACAATATCTTTCACTCAATCATGGGGATAAATTAACAGGGATTCCTTCGTGACCAACCTGTCTCCTCCCTGGTGTGGGACTTCACACCCATAATTTTTCTAGGACTTCATGCCCATCACCCTCTTTTTTGATGATGGTACCCTCACAACCAAAACATTTATGGTTATATATTCCGTACCGCCATCCTTCCAACTCATGTTGATCGATCATTACCAAAATCCCCACTAAATTTCAATCCAAAAATAAAAACATCATATCACGCAACAATTTCCAATGCCATATTTACTAATTATTCTAAAAAACAATCCAACATAACATGTAATGATGCCTTAATAAATCACACATTTATTGAATACCCCCTCATAAAATTTTCCATGTCATGAACTTTTCAATGAAACAACACTTTTTTGAAAACCATATTTCATAAAATATTTCCCATAAAAAATTTAGGCTACTGATTTTAAAATTAACATTTTAAAATCCAACAACAGATGTCCTTTTTCACAATATTATCCCATTTTCCCAAGAACTCCCAAATCATCTAAAAAAGGGTTTCCTCTAAGCTTCACAAATCATATTCACAATTAAATTAGAAAAAAAACAAATTAATTGCAACTAAAATCACTAGTTATATCCAAGTGGAGTCGAGAGAGATGCCACATACTTTTAGGGTTATGTAAAAATCAACCCACAAGAATCCACACCACAAATATGGAAAACGATCCAAAAAGCCACGTTATATCTCCATACCTACCATAAAAAAGACTTGATATCATCCCATAATCTAACAACAACACTAGATCTACATGAAACAAATGTAGATCTAGAAATTGAAATTTTTTGGATGGGTAGATCTAGAGAAAACCACAAAATAACCAAGAGAGAGGACTTACACTAGATGAATCTCCTTCAAAACACCTTGAAACCATATAAAATCCCTTAAAAATCAAGTGAGCTAGTGCCAATATACCTTGAGTGGAAGAAATAATGTGTAGGGTTTGTAAGTGAGAACATTTGGGCGAGTTAGTGTATATCCTGAGAAATCTCAGATTTTACAACCCTGTTTTGAAAGGGCTGCACATTTAGCTCACACAGTTCAAAAAACTGTGCGTTAACCATGTGCCTACTACTACATCGAAGAGTCACCTCACATGACCTAGCCCTCACGGTTATACAATCCATGTGTAAACCATGTGTAATCCATTTTACTCTATTTCCCATGCGGTTCATCTCATGTGATTTCCCATTACCATGATCAAATTCTGTCACCTTAAAAATGGCTCAATCTTCTTCAAACTCGTTCCAAACTCTCCCAACCTCTTAACAACCCATCCTAGACACTTTTACTGCAAAAAAAGGCATAAAAAGGATAAAAACCTCAAATTGTTTTCCTAAATTCTCCCTATTGTTGGAATTTTCATCCTCAGAATTTATGAAACCACTGCTTCGACGAAAGAGCTTAGGCCATTGTTCTGCCATCTCATTCTCATTCTCCCAATCTCCAAAATTTAAACAAGATGCCAGAAAACCAGAAATAAACCACTTATTTTACCATGATTTCCATTCTTCATCCTATACACAAACTGCACTGGAACGTTCACCAAGGAAGCATCTGGTTCTAGCAAAACATGATCCCAACGAATCACATGAGCCCAATCCAGATGGTACTTCTTCAACTGAGACAAATGAAACACATTTTTCATCACACTAAACCATGGTTGAATAGCCAACTGTTAAACCACCACTCAAATTCTCTCACGTATCTCAAATGGCTCATTATACCATTTAGATAATGTAACTTTATTTCAAAATTGACGATGTCCAATCCTAGTAGAGATTCTAAAAAACACATGATCTCCCACCTCAAAAAACAACAGTCATAGATAATGTTCTGCATACGATTTCTAACAACATAGTGCCATCTCCATACTCTTCCGAATCAACTTGATCTTCTCCATAGTCTCCTGGAAAAGGCTCAGTCCAATCATCGAAGTCTCACTCTTTTCCACCGAACATAGTGGAGAATGACACGAATGCCCATACAATGACTCAAACAGAGCCATATGTATTGAATATTGATAACTGTTACTATAAGAGAACTCAAATACAGGTAAGTGCCTATCTAATTAACCACCAAAATCCATCACACAAGCCATTATCATATCCTATATAGTTTTTATAATCCTATTGGATTGGAAATTCGACTGAGGATGAAATATTCTGCTCATCGTCAACTATTTTCCAAGGGCCTACTGCAAGGATTTTAAAAAATAAGATGTGAACATCATGTCTCTATCTGATACCATCAATATTGGAACACGATGCCTATTTACCACATCCCAGATATAGATTATGGATAAATCCTATACCATATGAGATTCAAGAATCATGATGAAATGGTCCAACATTGGGAGTAAATCCATAATCAAACATCTAACATTGTGCTTTCAGATCATTCTTGGGAGACCCTTGAAAAAATAAATTTTTATTTTCTACTATTTCCACACAAGGATATTTAATGAATGAAACATTCCTACTTGCCACTGATGCTTTGTTTTGACATACTTACAAGTCAAGAATCACAAAGCAAACTCGTCCACATTCCTTTTCATAACAGCCCACCAAAACAACGCATCAAAACCTTATACATCTTCTAAATTCTAGAGGGACAACCCACTTGGAATGATGATTAGACCTGAGATGTTCCCCTATAAAAACCAATAATACCACCATCTGATTATGAAAACACAAGATTGAACTACCATTAATTTCCCAGCTCTCATTGGTCTCCCCTACATTGAGTTTCGACCTCATCGCCACACATTCAGAATCAGATGCATTTTTCTTTTTAACGAATCCTTCCAAGTCAAGAACCAACAAAATTAGATAGAAGACCTCTATATCTCCCCATTAATCCCATTCCAACTGCATGTCGGCTATGAATAACATCAACATCCACTGACACGATGCTTATTTCAACACATATGAATATGATTTAATACTAAATTAATCTACCACGTAATTTTCCTTTCCTGGTGTGTACATTAAGTCAAAATCAAACATTTGGAGAAATTTCATTGATCTCCTTTGACTCATGAGAAATTATCTTAGTGAGAAAATATTCTTTAAGCTCTTGTGATCAGTTAACACCATTAATTTCTTACCAAAGTGATAATTGGGACACATTTTTAAATCATGAACCACTACCGCCAACTCCAAATCATGTGTTCTATAGTTCTTATTATTCTATCTCAACTACTATGAGTCATATGAACCCACATGATCCCCTGGAAAGATAACAAACCCTGACCCTAATCCTGAGGCATTACAATACACCACATACCCATTCTTTGGTTCAAGAAAAATCCATGATTAGGTGCTAATGTAAGGCGAACCTTTATCTCTTCAAATAATTTCTAACCCTACTCATCCCATTGATATGGGATATTATTCCTTTTCAACACTGTCATTGTTAAGGACAATCATGATAAATCATGATTATTACGTCGGTAATAATTAGATAGACCCATGAAGCTCTGTATCTAAAAAACATTCTTTTGTGGTTTCCAGGATATAACAACCTCTATGTTTTTTGGAAGAACTGAAACACCATTCTCATAAATATCATGGCCATGGAAACAATCCTCTTATATCCAATAGTTAAAATTTAAAAATTTGGAATACAACTGATGATCCCTCAAGATCTCCAACATGGTCAATATGTGTTGCTCATTCTCCCCCCTTAATCTCTAATACACCAATATATCATAAAAAAATATGACCACAAAAGAATATAGATATTTCTGAAATATATGATTCATAAAGTCCATGAACACTGCTGGTGCATTTGATAGACCAATGGGCATAACCACATACTCATAATGGCCATATCTACTACTGAAGGACGTTTTGGGAATATCCTCCTTCCTCGCCCATAATTTATGATATCCTGACCGAAATTCAATCTTGGATAACCAATGAGCTCCCATCACTCTTTGATCAAATCCTCAATGTTTGGATGTGCATATTAGTTTTTTTTATCATTACATGATTATGTCTACGATAATAAATAGAGATCCATATATTATCATATTCCATTTTAACAGACAAAACTAGCTCTTCCCACAAGGACAAGAAACGATGGAAGAACTATTCGTTCTATAACTCTTCAAATTACACCTTTAATTCCCATAATTGTATTTGTTCTATATGGTATGAAAGAACTGAGATAGGGCTAGTCCTCGGAAGAGGTCAATTGTAACCTCCAGTTTTCTCCCAGTGGAAACCCATTTTATTCCTTGGGTAATATGTCCATAAACTGGTCCCCAATTGATGGAAAAACTATTTTCTCAACTTATTGCATTTATTACAATGAAAAATCTTCTAACTGATACGAGATCATTCCAAAATCTTGTTCCAACAAATCCGTTGAACCCAGTTTCTTATTCTTCTCCCCTCTAAAGGGATGTTCAACACCTCCCCGTCGTAAAACTAAAAATTCATTCATAGCAATCAATTTGGTCCATAAACATCTCCAACCAATCGATCCCATGTATTATATCATATAGATCTATCTCCAACACTTGGAAATCCCAAATCAGTTCAATTCCATCAACCACTATACAACAATGTCCACACAGTAAAACTCGACACTCTTTCTAACCCATGGGAGTTTTTAGTTTCAAAATAGAAGGAATCATTTCATTAGTTAGACCTAGTACAACAAAAAAATAATTAGAAAGAAAATAATGTGAAGAACATGTGTCAAATGAAGCTTTCATCAATGTGGAATTTCAAGAACCATACCTCTCACTCCGAATGGTCCCAAATGATCATCCACCACAACTTTCTCATCTCAAAATAGATGTGTGACTTCCATGGTCTACTATTTATTACATGTTTGACACTTTGCTTGCTATGGAGTGTCACTAACACCAATCATCATAGCATTAAAACAATATAACTAAAGATTCCCCATATGTTTGCAGTTATTAGATTATCATGTTTTTCCTTAAAATACTACTTGATGTGGCTCATAGGGAAACATTTAAAACATCCCATCTTACACATGCTTCTTGGAGAAAGTTTTATCAAGCTTGTGGTCTCATTCTGATGTTCTCCACATTGATGATAAAAGGATTCAATCTTCCTATTTCTCATAGTGTTAGGGTTTACACTGACTCTCTTGAGGATAATGGTACTTCCATTAATTGGATTTCCGACTTTGATAGCTATCATAATTGGTGTATCTAGTTTCAGTCCTGGCTTTACTATTTGGAAATCCTGAACAATGCTTTGGGCTAACTATTGGATCCCCTGGGGCTCCAGTGCTACCACATTTCCAATAGCATCATCCAATTGGTCTCTACAATACGTACATTTTTCTAAATCTATGAACATAAGAATCATCATACGACTCACTCCATTGAAACTCAAGGATTAAAATATAAATCTCAATTACATAGAAACTATCACAACTAGGCCTTCCATTATTTTACATTTCCCACATCACACCATTTGTTTTTTGAAAAATCTAGAACGTTTTGATAATCAACCCTCTTTCAAAATACCACAACTATTGTCTTTTAAGATTCATAGATTTGAAGATAATTTAAAAATATTTAGAAGTCAAGACATTCATGTCACAACAAAATAATTATACAAAATGAAAAAATGCATCCTACTGGGAAGTCATTTCTATTATTCATGTCATGCTCATCTCATTGGACCCACCCATAGTAATGAGATTTCCATTTCCTATATGTGCATCGAAAACACATATGTTCCCAACTCCCTTGTAACTTGAAGTTCATCTTAAAGGGTAACCTATGTACATTTATTCTATACATTCCATGTTCCAACAATCTTATGCCTTGATACCATCCCAACTCAAGGAATAGGACATGAATGAGTGTTAATACCAAGAAAAACAATAAATTCCAAAGGAAAAAAGATCTTCAATCTCTTAAATTCCATGGACCGAAAAATATGATACCACTCGTAACATCCATCCCCATCCCATTGGCTTGATATGGCAGAAGAATGTTACTTGTCCTAAAGCTATGTTACCAGGGAACCAATTGATGAAAATAAATGGTGATGTCTTCATGAATAATTAAGTAACAATTTTCACTATTAATTGAACAACAAACCAATAAATCCATTTCCAGAAAAACTATATGATGCATGTTAACATAGAAACCCAAACAATACATTTCCAAAAGACTACCATATTTTTCTTAAACATATCCAAATGACCAAAACTACTAAACCAAAATCAGAGTACTATGCAAGAGACTAAAAGAAAAGACCCCAATGAGCTGGAACACCATGCATAGTTCGGCACTAAGATCCATTCTCTATAAACCACAACATCACAAAACAATCATGTTGAAAAACTAGATAAATGAGATTCTTTACCCTTACATGTGTCCTAAAAAATAAAATATTTAAAATCACTGATGTGCCAAAGTTGGGGGCGGGAAAAAAACACAAAAGGTTTCCACAAATTACCTCCCTACACACACCATTAAGATATAAAACGTTATAAAAATTCATATAAAATAATTTATAAAAATTTCTTACTCTAGTGAAGTAGTTAACAAAATTAAAAATAAATATTTACCCAAAAAAATTACACAATTTAGTGACAATCCAATGAAAACAAACAAGCATGTCATTACTCGTTCCCTTTTTGCGTGACCACATACATATCCCAACCATACACACAATTATTTTACACATCCAATACCATTAAATCAATCATGGTTCTACTTTAAAAGTGGTAACTTCATGACCAAACCATCTCCTCCCTATTTTGGGACTTTATGCTCGTCACTGGTGTGGGACTTCATTCTCATCACCCTTCTTTTTTGATGACGGTACATTCATGACCATCACCTTTATGGTGATACATTCTTGACCACCGTCCATCTATCTCAGGAGGACCGATCTTTACCAAAACCCCAAAACATTTAAATCCATAATTACCAATATCATATCTCCCAAAAAATTTCAACACCTAATTAACCAATTATTTCAAACAAAATTCCTACATAACATGTCATGTTACCCTAGTAAATCAAACATTTATTGAATACACCCTCAATAGATTTTCAATGTCAACAAAATTTCCATGAAACCCCACCTTTTTTAAAAAAAACCATCTCTTATAAACCATTTTCCATAAATAAATAATGCTACAAATTTTAAAAATAATATTTCAATTTCCGACAAAAAAAACCTTTTTTAAAACATTAAACCATGTCCCCCAAAATCCCCAAATCATTACCGAATGGGTTTCCTCTATGCATCAAACATCATATTGAAAATTAATTTCAAACAAAAAAAAATTAATTGCAATCAAAGTCACTAGTTATAACAATGTGAAATCGAGAGTGAAGAAACCTACCTTTAGAATTATGTAGAAATCGACCAACAAGAAACCACACCACAAATCCAAAGAAACGCTCCACCAAAACAACTATAGATCTCTTTCCCTACCATAAAAAATCCTTAATATCATCACATAGGGAAACAATAACCCTAGATATACATGAAACAGATGTAGATCTAGAAATCCATGATAGAAGGAAGAGTAGATCAAGTGAAAACCACAAAACAACCAATAGAAAAGTCTTACCTGAGATGATTCACCTTTTATAAAACTTATAACCACTTCCAAAAAGATTGGGAGAGAACCCCTAGATCATGAGAGGAAAAAATCTCATGTAGAGTCTGTATGGGAGTGTATTTGGGTGAGTTAGGATGAATCTTTACTAATCCCGTATTTTAAAACCCAATTTTTATAGGGTTTAATGGTTATCTCACACGGATAGAAATTCCATTTACTTACAGTGTGCCTGATACTACCTCTAAGAGGAACCTCGAATGGCCAACCCAATATATTTGGGAAAACCGTGCGTAAACTGTGTGTACCCTACTGCCTGCATAGTTCATCTCGCAAGGTTTCCCCTAACCCTGCTCAACCCGTGAAATATTAAATGACCTCCAAACTTATTCAAAACCATTAAAAACTATTCAAACCACATACTAACTCATCCCATGAACATTAAACACATCAAAAGGCATAGAAAATTCAACATTATTTTAAAGGAGGATGCAACAAAATCAATCCAAATTTGACACTTAGATAACATGACGTATGGAAAATGCACTCTAAATATACTCTATAAAATGTCAAGGTGTTGGGAATGATCGTCATGAGGGTTTTAGAACACCATGATTTCATCAAAAAACAATAATAAAAATTATATTGTATGGATGGTAGATTTTATTCATTAGGGACAAAAATAATTCTTTTGATTTCATTAAACCAAGAAACCTTACAAAGAACTCATGTAGACCATATCTTCTTTTGAAATTTTTCCTTGGAATGTATTAAGGAAAAAAAAATCAACCAATGATACCATGATATCAAATAAGTATTGTAAAAAAAAATCTCCACTCAACTGGTAAAATAGATCATCTATACATATAAGAGGATACATGTTCTTCACTGTATTCTTGTTCAACTTTGTGTAATTAACACTCATGAATAAACCCTCATCAACCTTCCTTGAAAAAAAATGTGCATACCCAAGATGATGTAATCAAAAGGATAAACCCCATTATCATCGATAAAATCTAGCCGAGGCTTCTGTTCTCATTGCTCGATCGATGAAATTTTGTATCATTGAATATAGACTGGCTTAACCCCAAGAGTGAGCTCAATAGTAATTTTCACATCTCTATCAGGTGGACTATCTATGAAGTTAGATGAAATAAATTATGAAACCAGTCTACTATAGGATTAAGTACAACATGCCTTATACCCCCATCATCCGACAACAAACTACTAATCTGGGTGGTAATCACCCATAGCTACTGGTGAACTAGCTCCGAATGTCATACCGTGATATCTCACTCTATGCATTGTATATGACAGTCACCAAAAGAAGATGTAATGGTAACTCTCCCCCTGTAACAATATTTGTGGGATCTTTATTCTTATAACTAGTCCATACTCAGAATTATATAAAACTCTAATATTTCCAGGCTATAATGATTCAATAGAAATTGATACTCCCCATCCTTGAGGGAACATACCTCCCATAAGAAGATTCCTCTAGAACAAATTCCCAATGGTGTATTTATCATCAACACCCGACTCATGAACTCCACCTCTAGTGTCAAACCATTCAGATGTTGTGCATAAATAATAGAATTACAGGCACCGATATCAAATAAATCCTTAGATAGTGTATAATCTATAATAATTGTACCTCCCACTATCAGTGACTGAGCCTTATTATATACATGTTTTGGATTAATGGATTGAAACAATCATACCCCCTTTCATGAGATGTAACATGAGTTCCATGTGTTGCACATGTCTACCCATTTAGGTTCCTTTTCCCAATAGAAATGTGTCCACTTACTCTACCACCTCATCTAGTAGAACCCCATTTACCGCACTAATGTTGTTCAAAAGTCCCCCATATCCCAACCAAGTTATTTTTGGATCTAATTCCACTAACCATATGTCATGGTTCCTTCTAGATATTCTAGAGATTTCAAGTCCTTCCACTAGATCGACACTCTACAAGTGGTTGGGAATAGTGTCAACCAATGATTCTTATCCAACCACACTAGTGAAATATAAAATAAGAAAGGTCATCAATGACATTGTCTTCCTATTCTCCACTCTTCATACTACCCCCCTTGGATGGAACCCTCGTAGAGATGCTTAATACTCTCTAATGACATACCACCTGATCATCCAATTTCAACCACATGCCCTGCACTAGGATCCTCTCTAATGTACCCCTCATCAATGATAGCATGATTCACCACTTCATTAAACTAATTTATTCAAATGTGGCCAACCACTGACTTAATCTCACTATATGTCAATCCAGGAAATTCCATGTCATGGTTGTATCATCCCCCCAAAACACAGGAGAGAAGTTTTTCATGTCTCTAAAAAATATAACATAGTTCATCATAGACATATTCCCATGAGTCATCCAAATGAAGTAAGTATCCCTCTTTTTCCTTAGTGTCACTATATACAAGTCCTCTAAGATCATCTCCAATAAGTCTTTCCTTAATATACCATCATCCTATCTTATATGAGAATGGGTGTCACACCATTGTTTTATGGATCCTCATAGTATATAATAAGAGAACATGAACATCCTTTCAACATGACTCTCTAAATGGTCATGTATTGTATCAATTGATTGAATCCAAAACTTAGATCCCTTAGTTATACCCTATCTAATAAAATTAGGAGGGTTTTGTAACTAAAACTCCTAGGTGAGGTTAAAAATACTCTTAAAACCCCACTTTTGGTATCTTTCCATTAATCTCATGAAGAAGGAAATGTTTACTCAATGCTTCACCCTTTCTTCATCGCTTGGGACTATCAGCACCACATGTTCCCCTACTAGTAGATCATCTACAGCAATAACCACATGTCATCCTCTCAACAAGTGTTTTCATAGTTTCATATCCCTAAAATTCCAAAAACATTCCTTAGAACATGTAATACAACTTTATCACAATTATGTTAGAGTAAAACACCATAGTCACAACAAGACTATTTCCTGAACCCTACCACACTGTCAAAATTGCGGCTCAAACAATTCTCTTAACCCTCCATTATCTATTTTATGGTGACAAAATGGTGAATTAATTATCATTATTATAGTTTCACGTTTATAGAACCATTTAATTTCATCTTGAATCTTTTTACAACATTCAATATAACATAATCCACATTTTTCAATTCAATTAATCAATAATGGAAAAATAGTTCAACTTCTAAAAATTACCCAACACCCATTTTCCCACACATTCCTAAAATGATGCATGTCACAAAACATCTACCTTTCCTAGAACGAGGCATGTGTACTAAACCCTCATTCCATAAAATGTTATAAGTCAAAAACCAAAAAAATATCAACAACAATTATGACATCCCACATCTACTACATCATCCACTATGAAAGAACACCCAACTATTACAACACACATAGATAATAGAAATCCGATCATGGGAAATTGGGGTTTACCCTATAGGTGATTTGAAACTCCCATGAATGAACTCATATCCATGGTCCAACTCATCCTAATATCCTATATACCATCCCCAAATACCAGTCAAAATGAAAATAAAAGAAAGATATTCTAATAAAACTTTGTGAAGTCTCAACACGTGTTCCACACACCAGTGCCCTCAGTGGATCTACCACATTAAATAAAGGGCACCTACCAATATTCCAGTCATTTCCGACTAGAAGTGAGGGTCCAATAACAGTAATGGTGGGTTATATACCGTCATTTTTATAGTAATACACTAGAAAAAATAAATAAACAATAACAAAACAATGATATAACAAAACTTGAATAATCGAGTATCACGTGATGAAAAAAATTGAAAAATTATTCAAAACTAAATTGTGGTTATGTCAGTATAAATTACATACCATGTTCCAAAATGAATGTGAAAATTAATCACACTAAAGATTCACCAATGGTTCCCAATCAACATTTGGTTCCATCATCCATGCACCATTTGAAAAAATTCATCTATCAAAGTGAATTTTCCATTCTCTAATAAAATAACCATTAAATATGTTGAGGTAACTATTAGAAATCCAATGTATGTTCTGAGAAAAAATCAGCGAGCCACAACCAACCACATCAAAATTAATATCACGTCAAACAGCCGTGTATGAAGTTTTATAAATAATTAATAACAATGAATAAATAAATTGTTATCACATAAAATGTTATTCTCTATTTATCCACCTAAACCCCTTGGTTCTCATGGACACCAGTACCTCAATACTAGAATCTACCCATGAAAATTTTAAACTATCCTTAACGGATATACATATACCAATCTTCATCTCAATTAGCACAGGAGTTCCATTTTTTCAATTCATTGTCTCATTAATGCATGACTTCCATTTTTACTATTTATTGTCTCAATCAACTAATGAATTCCATTGTAACCCTTCATTTTTTCAATTCAAATATGAATTCTATTATTACCATTAATCATTCACATTCACTCATTAATGCTATTATTATCATTAATTATTTCAACTTCATCAGATTAATTAATTCACTAATTAATTAATCACCTCAATCCCATTAATTAAATCCACTAATAATTGATCGTCTCAATTACATTAATTAACGACAATTTTATTAACCATTCATATCCCATTAAAATAAGTCATCAATTGATTAATCACATTAATCTCACAACTAATTTAACAATTAGATCATCACATTAATACCCTTACTTTAATCACCATTTCCTTAAGCACACCAATACCATTTAATTAATTCCCCAATTAATTAATCAATATCCATAAAATAAGTATGGAATAATTAATTCAATAATTAATTATCCAATTCAAAATCCAAATATTCCATAATAAACTCAAAAATTAATTATCCAATTCAGAATCTTGACATGCATTAATTAACTAAAAAAATAAATATCTATTTCATAATCCCAATTTATTTATTATGGTATTAGGCTCAAAAAATAATTACCCATTTCACAATAAGAATTTAAATATTCATATATTTAAATAAATAATTAATTATCACCAAATCCCAATCCATTATTCTGATAAATAACTCAACAATTAATTGTCCAAAAATATGAATTCAATATTAAGACAATTAACTCAATAATTAATTACCCCAAAATTTTAATTAATTAATTAATTAAATCAGTAAAATAATTCATTAAATTATGAAATGAAATTGATAAATAATATTTATATATAATATAATTATATACATAGAAATGAAATCAGGACTATTTGACTTGAATAATTGAACACCTACATCAATTTGATGAGGATTTTATATAACATCCTGGACTTTTCTTACATTACTATTACATCATTTTAAAGGTAAAAAACATAATTGTATTACACATAGAGGATCCAAATTTTTATTTTCTTGGGAAAACTATGACCATACATAGGAATTGCAACAACAAGCTTAAACATTTATTCAATTTCTTCTTCTCTAGATTCTTATTGTAACTTGTCCTCTCCTTATTATATGTAGCCACCTGAGGATATACATTAAAATGGGTGAGCTAAAAGCCCAGTAAGAGTATAGATAAGAAGAATATAGCATGGGGAGAGCATAATCATGACATAGGAAAATAAATCATGAACATGAGAGGAACATAAATAAAAGACTTGAAATGTGGCAATGCATAAAAATGAAACATCATGTTTTAGTGGTTAACTACAACACATACTTGTGAACCATGATTGAATATTGTTAACAAATCATTTCACATTTAATAATTATATTCATCACTTTAACCAATGCATTGGAGCACTATATAATTCTGGGCACACACATCACTTTGAAACCTTCCTATTGTGCTATATAATTTTGGGCGCACTCGTCACATCATAACATTACCATTATCATGATTGCCACATAGAACACATATCAAAAGTGAACATAACTAACACATGTAAAGGAATAGGTTTAATCTCATAAGAATACAATCATATTCTTTGGGTTCCCAAAAGTAAGAGGGAACAACATACTTGATACAAGAACCATCAACCATGAATGAGAGGTAATAGTTGTGTTCTTAAAAGAAGAGTTATTTTGAAAAACATTTGGTTTGACATAAACATCATTAGAAAAAATTTATATCCCAAAAAAGGTAAGATAAATATGAATAAATTATCTTTATGGAGTAACCATATAAAAAAATGGAGTGAAAGAGGGAGAACCCAAAGGATGAAAGTTGGGTTCGAGAATTTCCCCTTACCTTGTATCTGAATGCTTCCTTCTCTTTAATGTCATGTATAATGAAATTATATACATTAATTAGAAATAAAGAACCATGTGTAAATTAATAAGCTTCATTATGGTTTCATTATGTCATATTATGTTCCTTTGTAAGACTTATAGAGTTTAAAAACATTTTTCAGGGATGTTCGTTTTTATGGTTTTTCTTGGGTGGTTCACTTGTATTCATAAATTGACTTTCAAATAGAACATGGTTAAACATACAGAAATAATATTACATGTTATTAATGAGATTACATGAGTTTTAATGATCTAATAATGAATTATATTAGATCCATGTGGATGAATCATTAGATGACAATTAAATGACGATTATTTGGGTTAATTTGTGTGATTTTTCGATCTTAATGGACTTGTTTTATTTTATCACTAGAAATATGGTCATAAGTTAGTTCCAGAACATGAAATTGGAGACAATACATATAAAATATTCTGGTTCAACCATAAAAATGGTTTCATGACCAGATATTAAGGTAGAAATGGAATAGGAAAGCATGTCGTTCTTGAAGGTGATAAATTAACACCTCACGAACAACGTTCTCTTTAATAAAATAAAAGGAAGAGGGAAAGGGGGTTTGATGATATAATATCCCATTATAATCATAACATTACAATATATGTATAATAATATAGTTAAAATACCAATTTTTATGAAGATAGGTGGGGAGAGATCAAGAAATGAACATGAACTTGAATAGAAATTAAAGGAGAAGAGGGAGAGAAATTACCTCTTGAATCTTCCTCTTGAGATCCTCCTAAAGGAAGCTAGGCTTGGTCTTTTGATGAGACCATCAGCTCTTGGACATGGGATAGGGGATGGGGAAGGTGTTTCTGAAGATTTTAGAGAAATATTGTAGCTTGATAAGTGTGATGAAATGAGGGTGTGAAGGGTGGTTTTTATAGTGGAGGGGAGGGGTAAATTTTTAATATTTAATTCATTATTTTATTATTTCCCTCAAGACAACCAATAGTATTATTTCATGTGTCCCCTAATAGTAATAAGTTCATGTGATTTCGAACCAAGTGGAATTTCATCACTTGTGATGTCATGAATAGTGTATTTAACTGTTAATTTGTTTAAACGGTATTTTACCGTATTTCACTATTCATCAAAAATTCAAGTTTTTCAGAAAAATAACAAAACATTACCCTAACCATTTTTCGACGTGTAGAATTAAAAAATGAAGTCCGTTTTTCAAAATTAATTTTCTAAATATTATTAATTTAATTTTTAAATAAAGTCATAGTTAATACGAAAAATAACAATCTTAAATGTGCATTTAGATTTATTTCTCATTGAAAAAAAATTAAGATCTCATTATCTTATTCCATTAGGGAAATAAAATAATAATACTATTTATTATTCATAAGGGTCATATTACTATTCATTTTACTATTCATAAGTGTTTGTTACTATGAACCAAAAAAACAAGTTTGTTCTATCAGACTCCAAAAATCATCTTGAACACAACCGTGTATGTCGGATTTTCAAAATTCCAAGCACAGAAGTGAAAAAATTATGTTTAAAGGTCACTTATCACTTAGTATTTCATTATGTTGTGCATTCATGTGATTTTATGAAATAATCTTAATAAGGGAATTTTCATTGAAAAACTTTTGGTCGTTACATTCTTCCCCCCTTAAAATATTTCACCCCTGAAATTTTGTTTTACAAAAATAGGTGAGGGTACTTCTCCTTAATCACCTCTTCGGGTTCCCAAGTTGCTTCCCCAAACTTATGGTTCCTCCAAAAAACTTTGACAAAGTGGGAAGTCTTGTTGCGTAGAACCTTATCACTTCGGTCCAAAATCTTTATCAGCTGCTCCTTATAGGAGAGATCATCTTCTAGCTGCACCACCTGTGATTTTAGTACATGTGAGGGGTCAGGTATGTACTTCCTCAGGAGTGATACTTGAAAAACATCATGAACTCGATCCATATTAAGTGGAAGTGAAATCCTATAGGCCAAGACTCCTATACAGTCAAGGATCTCAAAGGGGCCAATTTACCTTTGGCTTAACTTCCCTTTCCTCCCAAATCGCATGACTATCTTCCGTGGAGATATTCGAAGGAAGAATTTATCTCCAACGTCGAACTCCAAGTTCCATCGTTGGTTGTCATCATAGCTCTTTTGCCGACTTTGAGCAGCTTTGATGTGTTTCTGGATGACTTGAACCTTCTCTGTCATCTCTTGAACAAGATCTGTTCCAAGTAGCTTTATTTCTCCAACTTCATCCCAATAGGTTAGAGTTCTACATCGCTTTCCATACAGAGATTCATATGGTGCCATCTGAATACTCGAGTGGAAGCTATTGTTGTATGATAACTCGACCAATGGGAGATGCTGATCCCATTCACCTTTGAATTAAAGAGAGGAGGCTCTAAGAATATCTTCAAGCGTCTGAATAGTCCTTTCAGATTGGCCATCAGTTTGGGGGTGATAGGTCGTGATGAGATTTAATTCAGTACTCAAAGCATGTTAAAGGCTCTTCCAGAATTTAGATGTGAACATCAAATCACGGTCAAAGATAATTGAGAGTGGAACACCATGCAGTCTCACCACTTCCTTCACATATATAATTGCAAGTTGTTCAAGCGAGGGATCTTCCCGAATAGCGATAAAATGGGTTGTCTTGGTGAGTCGGTCAACCACAACCCATATTGCATTATTTCCCATTGACGTCTTCAGCAGACCCGTGACAAAGTCTATAGTAAAATTTCCCCATTTCCACATGGGTATAGGCAATGGCTGCATCATACCTTTGGACTTTTGTCACTCAGCTTTAACTTGCTGACATACCAAGCACCTTGATATATATTCTGAAATCTCCTTCTTCATGTTATCCCACCAGAAGTGTTCCCAGAGATCACAGTACATCTTGGTACTCCCAGGATGGATAGAGAACGTTGATCTATGTGCATTGTCCAATAGATCCTTCTTTATCCCGGGTGATGAAGGCACACAAATCCACATTCCAAACTGAATCACACCATCATCATTGATATGGAACTCTTGCGACTTCCCTTCATTTACTACATTCACCCTCTATTGTTTCTCCACATCATCCCTTTGTGCTTCCTTAATCTTCTCCTGGATGGATGGTTCCGTAATCATTTGGGCAAGGTAGGATGTATCCCTTTCCCTTATGATTTCCAAATCCATTCTTTTCATATCCATGAAGATAAGGTCTTTCTCAATCCGCAGCATGGATAGAGTAGTAGGTTCTTTTCTGCTTAGAGAATCATATACCTTGATCGCCTTTCCAGGATGATAGTTAATAGAGCAATAATAATCTTTGATTAGCTCTAACCATCTCATTTGACGCATGTTGAGCTCCTTTTGTGTGAATATATACGTTAGGCTGTTATAGTCAGTGTATATGTCACACTTCTCACCATAATGGTAGTGCCGGTGGATTTTCAAGGCAAAAATCACGGCTACCAGCTCTAGATCATGCATTGGGTAGTTATGTTCATGGATATTCAACTGTCGTGAGGCGTAGGCTATCACATTATCATTTTTCATGAGTAAAAAACCTAAGACATTCTTTGAAGTGTCACTGTATATCGCAAAACATTCTCCACTTTTCAGTAGTGTGAGCACAGGTGATGTGATCAGCCTTCTCTTTAGCTCCTTGAAGCTTCTCTCACATTCTTCCGTCCAGACATACTTTACCCCTTTCCTTGTTAACTTAGTTTGTGAGCTTGAAAATCGTGAGAAGTTTCTCACAAAACATGGGTAGTAACTAGTTAATCCAAGAAAACTACTGATTTCTATGACACTAGAGGGCCTGGTCCATTCCCCAATTTCCTTTGTCTTTGAATGATCCACATAAATTCCCTCACTTGTGATCACATGTACCAAGAAAGTGACTTGCTTCATCCAAAAGTCACACTTACTGAACTTGGCATACAACTTCTCCTTTCTCAATGTCACCAACACTAGGCTTAGATGTTCTTCCTGTTCCTCCTTACTCTTGGATTAGATGATAATATCATCGATAAACACTACCAAAAATTTGTTGAGGTAATGTCTAAAGACTCTATTAATCAAATACATGAAGATTTAAAGGGCATTAGTAAGTCCTAAGAGCATCACCAAAAACTCATAGTTCCCATACCTTGTACGTAAGGCAGTCTTATAAATATCTTCCTTCTTCACCTTTACCTGATGATATCCCGAACGAAGATCCACCTTTGAGAAGTATTGAGCACCTCTTAACTGGTCAAACAAGTCATCCATCCTTGGGATATTATACTTGTTATTTATGGTGATCTTGTTGATTTCCTGATAATCGATACACAACTGCATTGTCTCATCCTTCTTCTTCACAAAGAGCACTGGTGCAACCCAAGGTGATACTCTAGGGTATATGAACCCTTTGTCCAGATGCTTTTGCAGCTGCTTCTTTAACTCCTCCAGTTTGATAGGAGCCATCCAATAGGGACACTTCAAGATAGGAGTAGCTCTAGGTATGAGTTCAATTGAGAACTCTACCTCACGATCTGAGGGAATTCCGGGTAACACTTTGGGAAATACATCGCCATATTCCCTCACGATGGAAATTTCCTTAAGGATGGCACCTTCCTTTGACTCAACCATTTGGGCGAGGTATGCTTCTTCATAGGGAATCAACACCCACACCAATGATGGATTTTTCAAAGGAGATTCATGATCTTCCTTGCATTTGTAGAGGATCATGGGATGGTTCAGAATATGAAAATATATTTCCTTTTCCCGACAGTTGATATGTGCTCTATATAACGAGATCCAACCCATTCCCATTATAACATCAAATTCCACCGAGGGAAGGATTATGAGATTTTCCAGAAGAATCTTCCCACATATGCCAATAGGAGAAAAGTCAAACACTTGGGTTGCAATGATTACAACACCTCGTGTTTTTTACAAATATTGCTGCTTCAACGTTTCGGGGCTTCGATTCTATAGTTCTAGAAAACTTGCAAGATATAAAGGAATGTGTAGAACCATAATCAAATAAGACTTTTTCCATTCTTGATTTAATCGGAAGTGTACCTTGTACAACTTCATTATCATGCTCCACCTCCACAGTAGTGATGGATGTAACGACCCAATTTTGGAGCCACTCAACTGGTTCCCCATACCCAGTTTTCCACATGACCTCAAGTGCATTTCCCAAAATTCCAGAGGTTTCCGACTAGCAGTGAGGGCCTTGGTGAGTCATTGGGGAAACTATGACCTCATTTGGTAAGGTATACAAAGAAAAGTAAATATCAGTCAACAATGGAAGCAGTAAACAACATAAAATAACTGAAACTAAACAGCGAAAGTAATGTATAATATAATAATGATGAAAAATGATGCAGAAGGTACAAGTATCTAAGGAAAGCAGAAAACACAACAATGTGATGAAATAAAACTGAGAACAAAGTACTAAATGTAAACAGCAACTCCAGCAGCATCACAAACCTAGGCCCAATCCTATTCTCTCTAGCTCCAACCAATAATCATGTACCTGAATTAGAAGGGACACAATCCCTATCCACACCTACAACCATATAACCTATTTGGGCAGAAAAGCAGGACCCGAACAGGGTGTGAGACTAATCCCAGTAGGCAATCACCACAAGATCTGTGCCCTACTTGCAGTGAGAAATATAGAAAAAGTAAAGGAAATAAATGCAGCAGAGTGACATGAGCACACTAAAGTAAACAATCCTACAAATCTCCATTCAAATTTATTTAACAATTTAATTCATTCATTTAATTATCACCCAAGGAATCTAGAAACAACTCTATATTCCCAAATCATAGCAATTAACACAACAGGTATCTCAGTAGATTACCTAAACTACAAGCAGTAGAAAACACAAGCTTGTTCTTTGGCTTGGTGGACTCGTCACAACCAACCAAAAAATATTCACACTTACTCCCTGGGTGGCTCATAATGGCAGACTCCTATAGTCAAATAATCATACAAAGGAACAAACACTCTGGGAAGGACTATTCATCAATTACCCTGTGGTCTTGCAATGATAAGTATAGACTCTCTGAGGAAGCACTTAAGTCTAATTCTCCCTAAAGTCTCGATATATTACTAAGAAACCATGATTAATCACAAAGTCTAATTCCAATAGGTCCTACGAACGATACTAATTTATAACAGACTCTCAAGGGAAGCCCTTAATCGCCAATTCACTATTTAGTCTACCGCACCGGGTTCACACAAGCCTGAGTAGTTTAGTCGTGCGTAATCGACTGGTAGCAGCCCTAAGTAAGTTCAAAAAACAACTTGGCGAATAGCTATAATGCATCGAAACATAAACACAGCTTGAAATACATGCAATTAGTTATAACAAGAAAGCTAGAAATTGCAATAGGGTTTTCCCTTCAGGCAACTGTTCCAAACAGCGATAAACAGCCAAAACGAGGGGAAACACCCATGGGGTGATCCTAAAACATGATAACAAGCAATCATTATTCATCTAATAACCTCAAGATTATACTAAATCTAAGGAATATAAGAAATACAGGTTCAAAACCCTAACTCGAGATACTGGAAACATGAAAATCTGGCACTTTTTGCACAAAAATTCAAAGACATTCAATGTAAGGCAACAAACCACCTACCTCGATCCTAGGAGATCAATATACTTGAATCTTGGCCTGTGAATCATTATAGAATGGAGAATATCTGCAAAAATGACTAAAACGTTCAACCATAAATAACTCTCACAAGAGAAGTAATAAGAAAACGTGGCCGAAGAAAAACCAAGAACTCACCGCTGCGATTCTATCGCAACCGAAGGCGTTCGATTCAGATAACTGGTGATGGATCGGTGACTCAGAGAAGATTCATCATCCTCGGATGCTCTCGATGTAATTAGGCAGAGAAGAAGATGAAAATATATTTAAGACGTGACCCCAATCCGATTAATGTAATAAAATGAAAAGTACATGGCCTGTAATTCATGAGTACACAGCATGTAATTCATGAGTACACAACGTGTAATTCATGAGTACACAACGTGTACTCACCCTTTCCACACACCACATTAAGCGGCCTCCACATCACTACTACACACCTTGTGTGTGGCCCGTACATGGCCAACACTCATCCTCGCACGGGAGAAAAGTACACGGCGTGTACTCATAAAGTACACGACGTGAACTTAGAAAATTTCCAGATTTTCTTCATTTTATAAAAAACGACCAGAAATGGAAAAACATACCTGAAACAAAAATCCAGGTTCGTACAAACTTCCCCCCTTAAATAAATTTGTCCCCTAATTTTCTGAACATGGTGGCGAAGAAGAATCCTCGAACAACTCTGGCCACTGTCATCGCATATCGGCCTCCCTCTCCCAAGTCTCGTCCTATACACAGCCGTGCTGCCATAGCACCCGTACCGGAGGAACAGACCGACCACGGAGTATATTTTCACCATGATCAACAATCTTGATAGGATGCTCCTCCAACGATTCATCCTGCTCATACTCAACCTCCTCAGGTTGAAAAACATGAGACAGGTCTGAGAAATAGCTTCGAAGCTGAGAAACATGGAAGACGTCGTGCATAGCCTGGTACCTCTGAGGTAACTGCAATCTATATGCAACTAGCCCGACTCTCTCCAGAACTTCAAATGGCCCTGTGTATCTCAGTGAAATCTTACCCTATCTTCTGATCCTCTTGTGTCCCAACATCAGGGTACCATGTAGGAAAACCTGATCACCTACCAGGAACTCCAAAGGTTGTCTCCGCTGATCTGCATGAGATTTCTGCCGAGACTGTGCAATATCCATACTTTTCCTAATCAACTCCACCTGTTCTATGGTCTCCTGAACAAGACGAGGTCCCAACATAGCTGCCTCTCCTGCCTCCAACCAACACAAGGGTGATCGGCATGAACTACCATATAGAGCCTCGTAAGGTTCCATTTGAATAGTTTCATGAAATCTATTATTGTAGGAAAACTCCAATAGAGGTCTATGTTTCTCCCAAGAACCTCCAAAATCAAGGACACATGCTTGTAGCATGTCCTCTAGCACCTGTATTGTGCGCTCTGACTGGCCATCTATCTGAGGATGGTAAGCTGTACGCAGAAGTACCTGTGTACCCAAAGCCCTCTGTAGTTCTTTCCAGAAATGCAGCGTAAAGCAGGTGTCCCTATCTGAAATGATATTACTTGGAACCCCATGCCAGCTTACAATCACACGGATGTACAACCGTCCAAGCTCATCAACACTGAAGGTCTCCTTAACCAGCAAAAACTGATAAACCTTTGTGAGTCTGTCAATGACAACCCATATCGCATCCTTCCCTTGAGGTGATCCCGGTAACCCTGTCACAAAGTACATAGAGACATCATTCCACTTCCACTCGGGAATGGCTAGCTGCTGTAAAAGCCCTACTAGTCACTGGTGCTCTGCCTTCACCTACTGACTGGTGGAACATCTCATGACAAAACCAGCAACATCTATCTTCATACCTGGACACTAATACTGGTGGTGTAGATCATGATACATCTTGGTGACGCCAAGATGAACTGCCCAAACTGAGGAATGGAAGTCTTTCATCAGATATTCACTTATACTTACTGGCACCCATATGCATCCTTGGAAACGCCAGATCTCACCCTCGCCTACGGTCTATCCGGGAAGAGGGTCCTCTGCTAACATGCTTTCTCATAGGATTAGGCCTTCAGAATCTGATAGCTGCCTCATTAAAACTCGGTCAAAAGGGTATAGGTAACAGATACATTAGAATGAAAAGGATGACCCTGTCTGTTGTGCACCTCCAGATGCATCTCAGAGAACAGAGTCATAAGCTGCCACTCATTGTTGGCCTCCTGAACTGCCTGAATCTGAGTTCTTCTGTTCAATGCCTCAGCCACTGCGTTGCACTTCCCCGGCGTATAGGCAAGATCAATGTCGAAGGACTGAAGATAATCGACCCAGATACACTGTCTCATATTCAGATCTCACTGAGTGAAGATGTACTTGAGGCTCTTGTGGTCAGTATATACCACAAAATGATCTCACAGAGGATAATGTCTCCAAAAACGAAAGGCATGAATGACTGAAGCTAACTCCAGGTCGTGCGTAGGATAGTTCCACTCATGTGGCCTCAACTACCAAGATCCGTAAGCAACAACACGATCCTCATGCATAAGCACTGCTTTGAGCCCGATGACATATGCATCACAGAAAACTGCATAACTCCTGCCCGGCTCTGAAAAAACTAGAATCAATGATGAAGTCAATCTCCCCTTCAGTTCCTGAAAGGTTGAATTATAGGCTTCTGACCAAAAATACTTCACCCCCTTCTTAGTCAAGCCTGTCAACCACACTACTAAGCATGAGAAGTCCTGTATAAACTGCATGTAGTAACCAGCTATCCCTAAGAAACTCTGTACCTCGAAGACATTTTTCGGCTGCTCCCAGGTTACCACTGCTCTCACCTTCTCTTGGTCTACTGATACTCCTGTCTCTGAGATGACATGACCCAGGAAGTAATTCTCGTCCATCCAAAAGTGGCACTTTGAGAGCTTATCATATAACTGATGCTCCCTCAGTGTACTCAAAATGATCTCAAGATGGGTATCATGGTCATTTCGAGTGTGAGAGTACACCAAGATGTCGTCCATGAAAACCACCACAAATGAATCCAAGTAAGGATGTAAAACTCTGTTCATCAGCTCCATGAAAACTATTGGCACGTTCGTGAGACTGAACGACATAACCAACTACTCATACAGACTATACCTGCTCCGGAAGGCTGTAAGACGTATATCAGATGGTCTGACATGGAATTGATGGTAGCCAAATCTCAAGTCGATTTTTAAGAACACTCTAGCTCCTCGAAGCTAATCAAATATATCATCTATCCATGGAAATGGATATCTGTTCTTAACCATCAACTGGTTCAGCTTCCGATAATCCACACACAGCCTAAGCGTGTCGTCTGCCTTCTTCGCAAACATGACAGGCGAACCCCAAGGGGAAGTATAGGGTCAGATTAAACCCTTTCCCACCAACTCCTCCAACTGATTATTGAGCTCATGCAACTCAGGTGTAGCCATCCTATAATGAGGAATGGACACCAGTACCGCTCCTGGCACAAGCTCGATAGAAAAGTCTACCTCTCTCTCCAGAGGCAGACCTGGAAAGTCTTCTCGAAAGACATCTGGTTAGAGATTAACCACCAGAGGAAAATCTATCTGAGAAGTCCCATGGTCATCCAAATATAAGCTTGAAATCTGGGAAATAACACTACCCAACCCATGATTCTCAGGTCCAGCTCTGCTCGCCTCGACATTCCATTCTCCCTTGTGAAGAAAAGATCCGCCCTCCAGTGATGTAAAACTCACTCTACGGTGATAACAGTCGACAAAGGCCTGAAAGGGAACTAACCAGTCCATCCAAAGAATGAAATCATAACTTTTCATCTCCAAAACATAGAGACTCCATGAAAAAGGACACCCACCAACCTCAAGGGGGCAGTCTAAGCACTAACACACGCTAGAAGTTCTAATTCCCAAGGGAATGTCTACCGTCATCATATCCTCAGAATTATAAATAGTAAGTCTAAGGATTTCCACAGTATGCATAGAAATAAAGATATGAGAAGATCATATATAGAAAAGTGCAGAGGATAAAACTGAGGCTACTAAAATCGTACCTCAAATGGTGGAAGGTCCGGGAACCTGATCCCGATGAATCCGCTCTACCGCAAAATATTGGCCTACACCGGAACCCTGTGTAGCAGCTTGAGATCCCTGAGATGACCCTCCCTAAGCCTGACCACTGCGTCCATGGACTCTACCCTGGCCTAAAAAACCTAAGGAACTGTAACCCCCAGTCTGCTACGAGACTGGTAATCCTGCTCCTGAACGCGGAGTACAAACTGGTCCTCCTTCACTAGCCACTAGACGAAAAACCTTGAAGAAACACTGTAGATGACCCATTTTGCCACATGATCGGCACTCCACTGGGTCTCTTGGGCACTGAGGCTTCTTATTCCCATTTTTCCCACATTGATAGCACACCACTGGGTTTCCAGGAGGAATATCTCATCTACTATAAGGAATACCTCACATCCTTGAGTCACCTCACGTAGACTCTCGGTGGTGCTTCCTACTATCTACCTGAAAAGAATCATCCCTGGAAGCTGAACCGCACTGGTCCATAGCTCTTGTCTTCCTCAGGTTTTTATCCGTGATCAACGGCTGGTTGAATATGAGAGTAATAGAAGTCATCTTGAAGACATTCACCTATGATAAGATGTCCGGTCTGAGGCCTTACTCAAACTTCCTCGCTAAAAAATAGCTCGTCATTCCCCAGAATAGGAGTGAAACACCGTAACTCTGTGAAGTGAGAGGTATACTCCTTAACTTTAAGAGGGCCCTATTGTAGGTTCATGAACTCTCTTGCTCTGTCATCCCTCAGTGTCACTGGGTATAAGTAGTCGTAAAACGTATGTTGGAACTCAACCCAAGCCATAGCCTGTTGGCACCCTACCTGTGAAACCACATCCCACCATCTCTTGGTGGAATCTCATAGCATATAAGTCGCCAGCTTGAATCTCCAATCCGGAGGCATCTCCAGGTGCTCGAAGATGGATATCAAAGCTTCTAGCCAGGACCCCACAGCCTGCGGTCCTCCCTCCCCTGTAAACGTGGGGGGATGCTGTTGTTGAAAAACCAGTGCCAGTTCTGCCATAAACGGGGCAGGATGCTGAGCTCCCTTGAAGGACTGCATGAATCTCATGAAACCCAATATAAACTGAGCGCTGGAACTAGTGTCTGTAATCACTGCAGGAGCCATGTCTGGAATGATAGGTGGAACTACTGGTAGTCCCTGGTCTGCCGTATCAGGTGTACGATCACTGCCTGGTTCCTGACGTGCAACGAGAGGAAATCGTGGTGCCATAGCTCTGAAAAGTCAAAAGCATACCATCTTTAACGACGAACACATTTGAAATGTAAGAGATTAAAATGTAACAAGAGGGTTAAACATTAAAATTCTGGAAAAACATGACTACACGATGTGTAAGTAACACTACACGACATGTTTTCTGGAAATTTTACCCTCGGCATGTACCTTGGCCATACTTGGCTATGTAAACCACCCATCTACACGGCGTGTTCTCAAACTACACGGTGTGTACTATCCCATTTTATCCCTACCCAATCACTCCTACACGTCTAGGAACATGGTCTGTCCCAACAGGAAACTACACAACGTGTTTTTCCACTACACAGTGTGTCCTTAGGATTTTTTCCATGTCCATGTCGTTAGTCACGCGGACTGGTACACAGACCCCTACTACACGACGTGTCAACATGGTACACAACGTGTTTCCCTATAGATTTCCCAACCCATGTATTCAACTACACAGCTAGGTCACATGGATCCACTATGACAAACCTACACAGTGTGTTCAAAGGAGACACGTCGTGTACTAGACATGCCTTACCTGGACCATGTTGTTGGCGACACGGCCTGACACATGGTCGACCCTACACGACATGTTCCATACGGACATGGTGTGTACTTTAAGGAATCCCCCGGACCGTGTTGTTCGTGACACGAACAAATACACAAGTCATACTACACGGCGTGTAGACTAGTACACGACATGTTCCTACAAGAACTTTCACAACCTCGTGTCCCTGTCCACACAGTCAGTGACACGACTAAAAACTACACGACGTGTATTCCTGATGTACACACCATTTATTCTGGGTTTTTCCATTAAGTAGCCTCAGAACTTCACCGGAGCCCAGAAAACACAAAAAAACAAGCATTAAGGTTCCATATTCCTATCAGTGGGGGCCCATACTCCCCGCGAATCAATGCTTAACATCATGAAAATTCATATAACAAGTAAATAGTATAACAAACTCATGACCCACCAAATTTTGATCCTCGAGGGCCCATAACACCTCTAAGACCAAAGTTTGGCGTCCATGATAAATAATCTCTAAATAAATGATACCCTATCAATATGGAAGGTATTCTATCACAACAATTATCACTACAACATGCATCATCTATCACACATTTATCACAATAGCATGCAAATTCTAATGCAACCTAGATGGCATGGAAAAAATTCATGACATGTGATTTTTTAACAAGTGTCTATATAATGCATGAGATATCATACCCTTATCTAATCGGGTTGAAAAAAATATAACCACAATCATATGAACAGTAAAAACACAAAACAAGTGAACCACCGAATGGTGAAATAAATTAAACTATAGCATTTGCAAAACTTGAAAATTGAAATATTTGATGTAACCTTGATTTTTCCCGGTAAAAGGGCTCTAGAACACCTGGGCACAAATATTTACCATTTACCCATTCCATCCTATCCCTGTCTAATGTCTCTAAATAGTAATTCAACAGAAAAGAAAGGAAAATAACCTCCCTCTGATACCACTTTGTAATGACCCAAATCCGGAGCCAATCAACCGGTGCCCCATACCCGGTTCACCACATGACCTGAAGCACGATTCCCCAAACGCCAGAGGTTTCCGACTAGTAGTGAGGGCTTTGGTGAGTCATTGGGGAAACTATGACCTCATTTGGTAAGGTATATAAATAAAAGGAAATATTAGTCAATAGCGGAAGCAATAAACATCATACAATAAATGAAACTAAACAACGGAAGCAATTTATAATATAATAATGACGAAAAATGATGTAGCAGGTACAAGTATCTGAGGAAAGCATCAAACACAACAACGTGATGAAATACAACTGAGAACAAAGTACTAAATATAAATAGCAACTCCAGCAGCATCGCAAGCCTAGGCTCGGTCCTATGCTCTCCAGCTCCAACCAGCAATCATGTACCTGAATTAGAAGGGCCACAATCCCTATCCACACCTACAACCATATAACCTATTTGGGCTGAAAATCAGGACCCAAACAGTGTGTGAGACTAATTATAGTAGGCAATAACCACACGATCTATGCCCTACTATCAGTGACCAATATAGAAAAAGTAAGGGAAATAAATGAAGTAGAGAGACAAGAGCATGCTAAAGTAAACAATCCTTCAAATCTCCATTCACATTTATTTAGTAATTTAATTTAGTCATTTAATTATCACCCAGGGAATCTAGCAAGAGATCTATATTCCCAAATCATAGCAAGTAACACAATAGGTATCTCAGCAGACTACCTAAACTATAAGCAGTACAAACCACAAGATTATTCTTTGCCTTGGTGGACTCGTCACAACCAACCAAACAATTCTCACACTGACTCTCTAGGTGGATCATCCTAGCAGACCCCTATAGTCAAATAATCATACAAAGGCACAAACACTCTGGGAAGCACTCACCGTCAATTCCCATGTGGTCTTGCAATGGTAAGTATAGACTCTCTGAGGAATCACTTATGTCTAATTCCCCCAATAGTCTCGATACGTAACTAAGGACACCCTAAGAAAACACAAAGTCCAATTCTCATAGGTCCTGTGAATGATACTAATTTATAACAGACTCTCTAGGGAAGCCCTTAATCATAAATTCCCTCTTTAGTCTACCACTCTAGGTTCACACAGCCCTGAGCAATTTAGTCATGCGTAATAGATTGGTAGCAACCCTAAGTAAGTTCAACAAACTACTTGGCTAATAGACACAATGCATGAAAACATAAAAACAGCAGACAATACATGCAATCAGTTATAACAAGCATGCTAGCAATTGAAATTGGGATTTCCCTTCAGGAAACTGTGCCAAACGGTGATAAACAGCCAAAACGAGGGGAAACACCCATGAGGTGCTCCTCAAACATGATAACAAGAAATAATTATTCATCTAATAACCTCAAGCATACATGTAATCTAAGGAAGATAATAAATACAGTTTTATAACCCTAACCTGAGATATGTGAAACATGGGAATCCGACACTTTTTTGCACAAAAACCCAAAAGACATTCAACGTAGGGCAACAAACCACCTACCTCGATCCTATGAGATCGATATAATTGAACCTTGTCCTGTAAATAATCCTATAATGGATAATATCGTCAAATACATTTAAAACGTTCAACCTCAGATAACTCTCACAAGAGAAGGAATCAAGAAACATGGCCAAAGAAGAACCAAGAACTCAGTGCTGCGATTCTATCACAACCAACAACATTCGATTCAGATAACCGGTGACAGATCGGTGGCTTGGAGTAGATTCGGCCTACTCAGACACTCTGGACGTAATTAGGTGGATCGGAAGATGAAAATAGGTTTAAGACGTGACCCCGTTCCGATTAATGAAATAAAAATAAAAGTACACGGCATGTACTTCATGAGTACACATCGTGTACTCACCCTTTCCATACACTTCATTAAGTGGCCTCCACTTCAACTCTACACATCGTGTGTGTGGCTCGGACACGGCCAATACATGGCCTCGCGCGAGATAAAATTACACGGCATGTACTCATAAGGTAAACGACGTGTACTTAGAAAATTTCCATATTTTCTTCTTTTTGTCAAAAATAACCAGAAACAGAAAAACATACCTGAAACGAAGATCTAGGCTCTTATAATGGAATAAGACTTCCCTCATTCCTTTGGCTTCAATGGCTGCTGACGCTGATTACCCTCAAGAGCTCGAGGTTTAGTGCACTGGTTTGCATAGTGCCCTAGCTCCCTATAGTTGTAGTATTGCACCATGAGTGGTTATCTCCTTTAATCATCTATATTCACCTTCTTTTTCATGTATTTTCATGACTCTTGAGCATGGTGTCCTTCTTTGCCACACTTAAAGAATTTCCCCATCCCTTTGAGGTAGTTCCCATGGTGCTACTTCCCACATTTTTTGGATATGGGTCGTTGATTTTTCTTCCCACCTTTTTCATTAGATCCACCAGATTGAAACTCCATCATTCTTTTCTTATCCCCATAGCCATGGGACAATTCTTCAAACTCCATCTCTACTTTGAGAGCACATTGAACAACTTTTTCGTAACTCCCAATGTCTCATATTTCAAGAGCCTTTCGAAGGTGTGGTTTTAATCCACTAAAGAATCAATCAAATTTTCTATCATTGTTGATAATAAAACCTGACGCGTACCTTGAAAGGCTTGCGAAATTCGATTAATAGGCCGTGATAGATTCTGCTTCTTTTTACCTGAGCTCTATAAATTCTCTCTCCATCTTCGTGTGAAGAGTTCGTGGGAAATAATTATTAAGAAACATTATCTTAAAGTCTTCCCATTCCATCTCTTCAATTTCCTCCCTTGGCTTGGTGTTCTTACTCAAAACCCACCATTTATCAGCTTTTCTATCTAGATGATAAATTGATAGGGTCACCTTCTCCATCTCAGAACTTTGAAGAACAGAAAATATCTTCTCCATAGAGTTAACCCACTATTCCGTAACTAGTGGATCAGAAGATCCACTAAACGTCGGGGGTCATTGCCGCATAAAACATTCGATAGCCAGTTGCTCCCTCTTTGGTGAAGGAGGTTGATCCCCATTATTATGGTTATTGTTCATAACCTAAGATAATTGGCTAATCATATTCATGACGTTTTGAACTCCACCTCCCAAATCATTGGGGATGTCGTTCGGGCAATCGTTGCATTGGCCCTCACACAAGTTGTTGTCTTGATATCTTATGGTTCCCACCATTTTCTAAAATAGAAAAGGTTAGAAAAAAATAAGGAAACAATTCATGAATAACTTATTCATTTAAACAATTTATACCAAAATCATAACATATGAGATCCCTAAGTAAATATTATTGTGTGCATAACTGTACTTAGTTTCATGCTAGAGGTTTTCTCTAGGGTTCAGTAATCCTAATTTCCAAATTAACTAAACCATTCCTCTGATACCAACTATAACATCCTGGCCTTTTCATACATTATTATTACATCATTCTAAAGGTAAATCATATAATTGTATTACACATAGAGGATCCAATGGTTTAGTGTCTTGGGAAAATTAGGACCATACATAGTAATTACAACAACAAGCATAAACATTTATTCAATTTCTTATTCTCTAGTTTCTTATTGTCACTTGTCCTCTCCTTAGTATATGTAGCCACCTGAGGATATAAATTAAAATCGGTGATATAAAATCCCAGTAAGAGGATAGATAAGAAGAGTATTTCATGGGGTGAGCATAATCATGGCATAGGTAAATAAATCATGAACATGAGAGGAACATAAATAAAAGACTTGAAATGTGGCGATACATAAAAATGAAACATCATGTTTTAGTGGTTAACTACCCCACATACTTGTGAACCAAGCTAGCATCTTGTTCACAAATCATTTCACATTTACTCATGATATTAATCACTTTACCCAAATCATTGGAGCACTTTATAATTCCGAGCGCACCCGTCACTTTGAAACATTCCTATTGTGCTATATAATTCTGAGTGCACCTGTCACATCATAACATTGTCATTATCATGATTTCCACATAGAACACATATAAAAAGTGAACATAACTAACCCATGTAATGGAATGGATTTCATATCATTTTAATACATTCATAAGCTTTGGTTTCCCTAAAGAAAGAGGGAGCAACATACTTGATACAATAACCATCAACCACGAATGAGAGGTAAAAGTTGAGTTCTTAAAAGAAGAGTTATTTTGTAAAACATTTGGTTTGACATAAAATTCATTATAAAACATGTATATCCCAGAAAAGGTAAGATACATATGAATAAATTATCTTTAATGAGTAACCATATCAAAAAATGGAGTGAAAGAGGGAGAACCCGAAGGATGAATGTTGGGTTCGCGAATTTCCCCTTACCTTGTATCTGAATGGTTCCTTCTCTTTAATGTCCTGTATAATGAAATTATATTAATTAAATAGGAATAAATAACCATGTGTACATTAATAGGGTTAATTATGGTTTCATTATGTCATATTATGTTCCTTTGGATGACTTATAGAGTTTAAAAACATTGTTCGGGGAAGTTCGTTTTTATGGTTTTTCTTGGGTGGTTCACTTATATTCCTAAATTAATGTTCGGGTAGAACATCAGTAAACTTCCAGAACTAATATTACATGTTATTAATGAGATAAAAGGATTTTTAATGATGTTATAATGAATTATATTAGATCCATGTGGATGAATCATTAGATGTTAATTAAATGATGATTATTTGGGTTAATTTGCGGGATTTTTCAATCATAATGGACTTGTTTTATTTTATCACTTGAAATATGGTCATAAGTTAGTTACAGAACATGAAATATGTGATAATACATATAACATATTCTGTTTCAACCATAAAAATGGTTTCATGACCAGATCTGACGGTTGAAATGGAAGAATAAGGCATGTCGTTCTTGAAGGTGATAAATTAACACCTCACGAACAAAAGTTCTCTTCAATAAAATAAAAGGGAGAGGGAAAGGGGGTTGGATGATAGAATATCCCATTAGAATCATAAAATTACATTATATGTATAATACTGGAGTAAAAATAACAATTTTTATGAATATAGGTGGGGAGAGATCAAGAAATGAACTTGAACTTGAAAGGAAATTAAAGGATAAGAGGGAGAGAAATTATCTCTTGAATATTCCTCTTGAGATCCTCCTTAAGGAAGCTAGGTTTGGTCTTTTGATGAGAAAGGCATCTCTTGGACGTGGTAGAGGGGCTAGTTAAGGGTTTTGGGCAGATTTTAGAGAAGTCTTGGAGCTTGATAGGTGTGAAGAAATGAGGATGCGAAGGGTGGTTTTTATAGTCGAGGGGAGGGGTAAATTTTTAATATTTAATTCATTATTTTATTATTTCCCTCAAGACAACCAATATTATTCTGTCATGGGACCCCTAATAGTAATAAGTTCATATGAGTTCGAACCATGTGGCATTTTATCCCTTCTGATGTCATTTATAGTGTATTTAACTGTTAAATTGTATATACGGTATTTTACCGTACTTCACTATTCATAAAAAATTCGAGTTTCTTCAGAAAAATACCAAAAATTTACCCTAACAATTTTTCAACATGTAGAATTCAAAAATGAATTCCATTTTTCAAAATTAATTTTCGAAATATTATTAATTTAATTTTTAAATAAAGTCATAGGTAATTCAAAAAATAACAATCTTAAAGGTTCACTTAGTTTTATTTCTCATTGAAAAATTAATTAAGATCACATTATCTTATTGCCTTAATAAAATACAATAATATTATTATTTACTATTAATAAGGGTCATATTACTATTCATATTACTATTCATAAGGGTATGTTACTATTAACCAAAAAAACATGTTTTACCATCAGACTCCAAAAATCATCTTGAACACAACCGTGTATGTCAGATTTTCAAAATTCCAAACAAAGAAGTGACAAACTTATGTTTAAAGGTCACTTATCACTTAGTAGTTCATTAGGTTGTGCATTCACGTGATTTTAAGAAATAATTTTAAGAACGGAATTTTTATTGAAAAACTTTGGGTCGTTACATTTTCTTCTCAATATAAATCCTCAAATTGATCAGAAAAATGATGTAAAATGTGATTTTTTTCATAAACATAAATTAAAGTTCATATAAATCAAGATACCACAATTCAATATCAATATACAAAATAATATATCTATATTTAATCAAAAATATGGAGGATAAATCCAATAATGGATGGGAGAAGAACTGTAAAGGGATTGAAGACCATAGTTGATGAGATCCCCTTACAAGGAAGGGTACAAACCTTCAATCTATGATTTCATCCGTGATGAAAGGAGGTTAGAATGGTTTGGATTATATCTAGGAGGCTCCAAAATCTTTAGAAGCTGTTAGGGATCGAGTTAGGGATTAATTGGGTTTAAAATGGGGGTTTGGAAAATTTGAAATATATATTTCACCTGAATAAAATCTTATACATGTAGTTTTTAACATGGGGAGTATAGTTTCCAATAACTATGTAACATAACCATACGCCTCTTCTAGGGGGTAAATTATAAGGACCCGACCATAAACGTTACATAATATTGAATTATCTTAATAATTCAGAATGAGGATTGTTTAAATTTTAGTTCTTTAGAGAATTAGGTCATAACATATACATAATAATTTGAATATTGTATGTAGACACTTCTACTCAGTATCCATTTTATTCATAATATAAAAACTCTTAAAAAAGGGTCATGTCTAGTTCCATATTTTAGACATCATTACTTTTCATTGATCCCAGCCTTGACCCTATCAGTCTTTATGTCCTGTAAAAATCATTTCAATTATAACATGGGATGAGCATAAAAATCTCAGTAAGGGATACACAATGAAAGAAAACTATTAGTTTTTCAAAACAAAAAGTAAACAGTGAATACTTTATCATATGTAATACTATTCACCTTTCTAAAGTAGTATGTACTCTTCACTAAATAAAAAGATCATTTCTTAACCTTTTATAAACAATATATTACCATAAAACCCATAGAAATAACACATAACATATGAATGTAACTTGGGACATAAACATAATTATATGGAATAACCATATGGTTGACTTCCACACATATCAATAAATGGAATAGCCATTCAGTTGACTTACATGCATAATGAATTTGAGGTTATAACGTAACCACCCAACCAAGTTTATCACGGAACCACCTGTCAATTAATTTATCACATAACCACCCATAAAATGTCCAAGAACCAGTATAAAATCATAAAACATAAAATATTGAAAATATAAAAATTTCAATAATAACATTTCATTTTCAATCACAAGAAATAATTTAAAGATATTGAAATAATTAATCCATTTCAAAAACCATTTTCAATACAAAAACACCTGAAAACATAATAAATGATTTATTTTCCTTTTAAAAACATTAAGGCTTATAGAGGAAGCCAAATAACGTTTACGGTGGTGGAGAGTTCATTGTCGCTGCAAACGATAATAACATTATTTTTGTTGTTTAGTAAAATGCTTCGTAGAAAAAATGCTCCCTTTGAATGAAAGTTAAAAAAATCAAAGGGTTTTATTACAAATAGTGTAAAAGAAGGTGGAGTATATTATCAAAACATGCCTCAATGAAATATGATTTAGATGTATTACCTTATTTCATGTCTGACTTGACCCATTCGTTCTTTAATTTCATGAATAATAAGCATAAGTTAGTTTCTACTTTCTTAAGAACCTTATTCATGTTTATTATTCCCTTTATATCACTTATTACCTTACTATAGCGTATTTAATTATTTGAGTTTATATGAGATGTTTTGTAGATGTTAAGAACTTGAGTTAAAAATGAACTTGTTATAATTATAAATTGTCTATGTGGTCGAAATTACATTATATCTAGAACGAAATTAATTATTTATATAACAGTTATATCATATATATCTTATATATATATATATATATATTTATAATAATCCATATCATTTGGATATTGGAAAATGAAATGCACCGTTCATGGAGATGGTAAGCTATACGTACGCATGAACGCTACTTCCAATTCATTTTTTTCTTTTAAAAAACCAAATTTTACATAGTTATATTATTATTCCAGAATAATATCGTATTTTATATATGTTTAGTATGTTCATTAACTCCATACTTTATATGTTCCATGTATGGTATGAATGAGTCATATCACTTTGAGAGGGAATTAGTCCGCACTTTCTCAAATGAAATTTTCTTATATTAAAAACATGAAAAGCATTAAGGTATGTTTTAAAAAAGAATAAAAGAATATTTGAGGTAAAATAAATATAATAAATTTCATATATAATTTCAGTTCGATCATAATTTCCCCCCATAAGATGGGGAAGGAGATTATTGAATATTTATCATTTCATGAGATAGTAGTTCACCATCCACAGAAACATTATGTTTTATATAAATTAGATGGAGGTGTGTGTATGTTTTGTTTGAATAAATCTCATAAAAACAATCTAGTATGTTGAGGATACTAGTTTTATTATTTAAATAAGAATAAAAATCACATTTGGAGTGAAGTAGTAAAATTAAAGAAGAGAATTTGATCGAAGAGGTTACCTTTAAATCGGGTATCTCCCTTTGGTTTAAACCAAAAGGATTCTTGAAGTTCTTCATGCATATGAAAATGATTCTAAGAGTAAGATAAGGATCTTTAAAGATTATTTTGGCAGATTTTGGATGATCCAAGGGGCTTGAGAGATGTTTTAAATTGGTTAACGGTGAAGGCCTTTTATAAGGGAGAGGGGGTCTCTTTAGGAATGTTTGAAAATATTATTTTATTGTAAAATGATATTCGGTTTCAAAAGATGAAAAACATATTAAATTAGAAAAACATTCATATAAGTTGATATAAAATCATCCAATAAGAATAGGACTTATTTTGGAAATGTTTTAATCCTTATCATTTTTATTTAACCCTTTGTTAACTTATTTAACTTTTACCATGTTCTCTTATATATTCAGATTATATTATTAATATAGTTATCATAAAATGAAAATAGAACCTCAAGTGGATCATCAATGACATTATCAACCTTATTTAAGTAATTTGGACGAATTTTAGATTTTTAGGATTATTATAGAATTTATTAAAATATTGATTGATTCCAAAACCCATTTATGTCAATTTAATTACTATTAATATCAATGCTAATAAAAAATCTATATCAACTTGAATCTTTTAAAAAACATACAATAATGCATAGATAAAAAGTCATAATCATCTCTAAAATTCTTGGATGACTTAAAAAGTTTCAAAATAAATTTATTTTAACATTTATAATATCCTTTATTTCAAATATTCCTTAATGAGGAAATAATTACGTCATCATTGTGTCATAAATAAATTTATTTATATGATGTTTAAAAATTATATATAAAATACCATGATGTATTAAATATTTTTATAATTTTATCAAATATTTATAGTTGACGAGATCACTTATATAACCCCATATAATTTTTTTACTAAAACATATATGTTTATGTAATTTTTGTCCTTACTTTTAAATTAATTAATATAAAGTGTCATTTTCACTCCAAAATTGCTCTATGGGGTTCCAAAATCGACCAAAATATGATCATGTTCGGAATTGTATCAACCAATATAAATAGGAAACTTATTAGGTCAATTTAATATTATTATTATAATATTTGTTACCCTTATTTACTAGATTTACCTTTTAAACATAGTAAATAAAATATTTACACAAGTAAATATTCCTAATATTTAAAAATAATTGTTAACTATTTACCCAATTTGTACCTCAAGTAAGGGTCTCCTTGATTTGGGTTACGTGGGGGGAAATACACCTGGTGTAATAATCGTCATGGGAGCAACCACATCTGGTGTAGGTCGGGCAGTTGTTTGTCGAACTTGAAAGGCCTGGAATCCTTTCCTAGGTCCATGGCCACTCATCACTCGTGCGCCCTCTCGGACCATTCACCCCTCCTTATCAACCTTGAGCAGGGTAGTCAGGAGAGTAAATGATTCTTGTGTTCATCGGACTGGGACAACATGGAGGGCTTCATGCAAATGATGAAGGTTTCCTGGGTTGTGGAGGTGGAGGGAAGATATTAGGTCACATTTTCCAGACGCCTCCAACGTCTTATGTATGATATCGGCAGGTGGTTTTCATGTAATCAAACATTGAGGGATTCGGTTGAGTCACTTTAGATGGATATCGACAACCTGGAAGAGATCCTTGAGCACTTTTGGAATGAACCATCCTTCATTCTTCTATGTGATAAAAGATCCTTGCTGGTGTAGAGGCTACTGGATGTGGAGAGAAAATTAAGACAAAGATCGAGGGTCAGGTGTCTTAAGGAAGGAGACATAAATACCAGATTTTTCCACTCTTACTTGAAGGAACAAAAAAGCTCCAATGTGAACATAAGGCTAGAGGATGGGTCCATTTCTACTGACGTGAATGTGGTGGGTAGGCTGGCTCTGGAACACTTCGAGCAGCTTCTGGGGGGAGATCGGTTGGAGTCTTCAGGAGGGGATAACATACAACATGACCAAGAGATATTTTTGGTATGTATACCCTAGAGTATTGAATTTAGGAAGAATTATTCCCTAAGGTCTCAGCTGTTAGGGGAAGAGATCTGGGAGACTATTAGCTCAATGTTACTTGAGAGTGCACCTGGTCCGGCTGGTTTTCTAGGATCCTTCTATGTGACAGTGTGGTATTTTGTGAGGCCACAGGTCACTGTGGCGATTCAAGACTTTTTCAATGGGGGACCCATCAACAGGGGCTCGTGTGCCTCCAGGGTGGTGTTAGTTCAGAAAGTTAATGATCCATACTTTGTTAACCACTACAGACCTATTTGTCTATGTAATGTTTCTTATATGATAATGGGTAGTCTCCAGGATAGGGGACTGAATAATGTGATTCCAAAAATAATCTCCCAAGAGTAGCATTGTTTTATCTGAGGTAGATGCATACATGGGGCAGTGGGAGATGCCCAAGAACTGACAATAGATTTGAATAAGAAAGTGGTGGGTTCCAATTTGATTATCCAAGTTGATATGGATAAGGTTTATGACAAAATGGAATGGAGCTTTTTAATCAGGGTGATGAGAAGAATTGGATTCCATGAATGGTTTTGTGACTTATGATTTTAATGAAAATCTTCCACATGGCTTACTATATCATTGTCGGTGAAGGGATGTGGATTTTTCAAGAGTGATCATGGGGTGAGCTAAGGGTACCCCTTTCTCCTTCTCTATTTCTAATTTTTCAGGAGGCACTTTCATGTAACCTCCTTAGGTGCTTGAGGGACCAAAATATCTATCCCTATCGGTACCAAGCCTCGGATGGTACCTGCTCTCATATTATGTTTTCTGACGATATATCATTTTTATTAATGGAAGAAAGTCATCCTTGAATAATTTTATGTCGTTGATGTCGATCTATGAAGGCCTCAACGTGCAACAAGTCAATGCTAGTAAAAGCAGTGTGTTTATCTCCAATAAATGTTCAAGATGGGGGGCCTGGAGCATTCAAGGAATGTTGGGTATTCAAAGGAGGCAGTTACCTATGAACTATCTTGGGGATCCTATTTCTAATGGTAGAGTAAAAATGGTATTTTTTGAAGATATTTTAAATAATTTTTTTTGGATGGTGCTTAAATGGAAAACTAGGTTCTTATCCTTTGGAGGTAGGGTGACATTGATCAATAGTGAGGCCTCTTCTATTTTGATGTATGTCTTGTCGGTCATCACCCCACCTAAAGGAATTATTGACGCTATGGAGAAGATGATGAACTAATTCATCTCGGATGACAATATTTCAAGAAGAACTCATCGGGTTTCCTGGTCTCATCTAGTAATACCAGTGGAGGAATCTGGGGTCGGTCTTAAGGACATTTCGGTTTCAATGCAATCCTTACAGGCTCGGCTAGTGTGGGATTTTCTAGAGGGCCACTCGTTGTGGGACAAAACTCTGAGGACTAGATATGGTCTGAATTGGGAGGAGTGGGAGGTCCGAAAGATGTCCGGACTGGGTAAATCGGTCAGGCATCATTTTTAAATCCTCCTAGAGGCTTCATGATGGGTTGTGGGATGTGGGGATATAAACCGGTGGAGATATAATTGGACTAGGGAGAATCTCTTCTTCCCTCACTACCGAGTTCCGGATTTCTCTATCAAAGAAGCCAGCTGTCATCCTAGATTTCTTGAAGCTATCCTTAGCTCGAATAAGATGGAACTTTGTAAAGAGGTTATTTTCTTAGAGGAAGTATACATGCTCTATTTTATGGAAGCAAGCTCATGGTGCTTCAATGGGAAGGAATACCGACGTATGATCTGTCAGGGGGACGTCCTTGATGAGTGGGCCGCACGATTATCGTGTAAAGAGCTTCCCACCAAAATGTCCTTTCTGTTTTGGAGGGAAGGAAACAAGATCTGGTGATGGATGACAACATCCAGAAGAATGGTATCAATATTGCTTCAAGATGTCTCTGCTGCACTCACCCACTAACGGATTCAGTGTTTCACCTTTTTTTGAAGAGTGACTGGGCTATTTATCTTTGGACCAGTTTTGATGTAAGGGGCATGTTCAATGCGACATGCTCCTCCATGGAGGAATTCATTGATAGCTGGTTCTCTGGAACGGAACAGAACGAGAAGGAGTCTAAAACCTGTTGTGTTGGGCTTAAAGATATTTTCTGGATGCTCTGGGAAGTACGTAATAAGGCTCATGTTGAAAGCTGGTGGTCCACCTTTTTAATTATGGTTAAGATGAAAGGGATGGTGCATGAATTAGAATCTTTTCTTAAAGGAGGTCAGCATTCTCCAACTCTTTGTAATTTTTTGAATAGACCGATGTCATACTCCAGGATGCAGGGTTGTTGGGTAAGGTGGAAACCTCCAGGAATGGGATTCAAACTTAATGTTGATGGATCGTATGTGGACGGGCTGATGTGCATTGGTGGTTTGGTGCGTGATGGGAATGGTTCAGTCATTATGGCCTTCATCAGCTTCCATGGAAAATGAAAATCGTTAGAGGAAAAAGTTCATGCATTACACACTGGCATGGATCTTTGTACCAGATTATCCTTGATGTGTTCAGAAGTGGAATCGAACTCTGATATCTTGATTCAGGCCATACATGGGAAATCGAAGGTGCCATGGGCCATGATGTACATTGTTTGTAGATGTGCTGCTATGATATCTAATGATTTCTCTATTCGCTATATCCCACGAGAAGCTAACATTATGGAAGACGCTCTTTTTAGGGAGAGCGGTCCGAAGGATCCTCGAAGGGTATTCCTAAATGTGGGTTCTCTACCCTGGGTATGTAAGAATTTTGTTCAAGGGGATGCTCTAGGACTACATCACTTTAGACCACCCTGATCTCTTCGGGGAGAGGTCCTGTTACCTGTTTGAATTTAATAAAAATAAAAAATGCAATTTTTAGTCTTATATTATGATGTATCACATCTAAATAAGATTTTAGTTTTTCAAATTGAACATATAAAAGGGAAAAATCTAGATTTAAAAGGGGATATCCATCAAAAGGTGGTAAATCAAAATTTTACAAAATATTATAGTATTGATGCTTAAAATTTGATTCATTCACATTTTAAGCCTATAAATTTTATTGGATAAATATAAAAACATTTAATAAATATTTTTAATCATATTTTAGTTAGTTCAGTTCATTCCACCAAATAAAATGACTACACGTTAACTAAAATTTAAAATAATAATATTATATTATTATTTTTCAGTATAACTCAACATTGTGTGCAACATAAGATTTCAAAAAAACCCATTGTAGTGTATTCAGTATGCCATAAAACATAGAATCCCCTTCAAAGTAAAATTAATATTATATTCACAAATATTAATAAATATGAAAATGTCTTACTCATTATTTTCCTTGGATGTTACATCATTCCACCCTTTTGGAAATTGTGCCCTCGCTATTTTATTCTCTTATCAAATAAATTGGTGTATTTATACCTAATTGAATGTCCATATTACCATGTTTCCAATTCAACCATATGGTTTTCCAAAAAAAACCATTACCTACGGAATTACTTTATTCAGCAACACTTTCTCCCTTCGGTTAATAATCCGGACTGGTTGTTCCTCATAAGAATGACTTTATACCAACTGAACTGCCTCTAGACTGAAAACATTAGACGGATCTGGCATATACTTTCTCAACATTGAAACATGAAAAACATAGTATACCTATGATAAACGTGGAGGTAAAGTCACTTTGTAGGCAACTAATACAACATTCTCTAGGATTTTTTAGTCCAATAAACCTCAGACTCAACTTTCTCTTCTTTTCAAAACCTATCACCCTTTTCCATGGAGAAAACACTGAGAAAGACATGATCACCTACCTCAGAAGAATGATCTTTATTTCGGTTATCCTCCTAACTTTTCTACCTGCTCTGTGCTGTTGTCATGTGCATCTAAATCAACTGTACTTTCTCTTCCATCTCTTCTACCAATTCTGGTCCCATCAGTTTCCTTTCACCAAATTCTTCCCAAAAAGCTGGAGTTCGACATTTCTTTCCAGACAGTACTTAAAATGGTTCCATCTGTACACTTGAATGAAAATAGTTATTATAAGATAATTCAACCTAAGAAAGATGTTGGTCCCAACTTCCCTGGTAATCCACTAAAGAAGTACGTACCATATCTTCCATTGTATGAATTGTTCACTCGGACAGCCAATAAGATTGTGGATGAAATGATATACTAAAATTTAATTCAGTACCCAAATACATTTGAAGGCCTGTCCAAAAGATAGAAGTGAACCTGGGGTCATGATTAGATTTAATGGACATGGAAACTCCGTAAAACTTGAAAATATCTTTATCATACAACTGAGAAAGTTTATCTACCGACAATGTATCTAGAATAGGAAGGAAATGAGAATATTTTTTCAATAGAACAATAATAACCAAAATTTCATTGTTACCTCAAGAAGTCATTGGTAATCCCACAACAAAGTCCATGAATATAATTTCCCATTTCCACTCTATCACCGGTAAAGACTAAAGCATCCCTTTCTGTAATTATTAAGTTGCTTTAACCTATTGACTAGTCAAAACCCTCACAATAACATCATCAATATATATTTTCATTCCATCCAACAAATAATACTTCAAAAGAGCCTTGTACATCTCATTACTGCCAGGATTAATTGAAAATGAGGAACTAAGAGCTTCAAATAACAACTATTTATTTTGGTGTGAATAAAAAGGCACACTAAATCACTTTTCAAACCTCAAAGCAGGGTATCTATCAATAATAAACATAGGTAACATTCCCTCCTAAACCAATTCTACCTTTTTTTCCAACTCATTGTCATCATTATGGGCTTGCTTAATTCTATATGCTAGGGGAAATTTTTCAGAAATAGGAAAAAAGAGGAATTTCCTGAACTAATAACTTCCAATACAAAATTCATCAACTAAAAAACTAAAGGATCTCATCGCAAACATAGCATGGTAAAGGTAGCATTACTCTATTGACTCAAAATGTTAGCCACTCTATTTTCCTTTCCTAGATGGTAATGGACCATTCAATCATAATCCTGGATTTATTAAAACTACCTCCTCTATCTCATGTTTAATTCCATCTGAGTAAATATATACTTTAAGAATTTTTGGTCAGTATATATTTCACATTTTCACCATACTAATGACGTGGACAAATTTTTAAATCAAACACAACAACCACTAATTGAAAATCACGTGTAGGGTAATTTAACTCATGTGGTTTCAACTAACACGATGAAAAGCAATTACATGATCATTCTACATTATGACACAACCAATTACATTCAAAAAATCATCACTGTAGATAACAAACTCACCATTTCAGGATGGCAGTTTCAAAATTGGAGCATTCATGAATCTTCTTTTCAATTCATGAAAACAATCATTAAATTCTTTTGTCCACATGAACATAACACTTTTTCTAGTTAAAAAATTCATTTGTTTAGATAACCATGAAACATTTTCAACAAACCTCCAGTAATAACCACCCAAACCTAGAAAACAACTGATCTTGGTTATATTTGTAGGTCTTGGCTATTCTTCAAAAATAATTGTTTTAGTAGGATAAGAAATTATGTAATTTTTGAATTAATGTGACTGAGGAGTGAAATTGGTTGTAACCAAAACTCAAACATTCTGAATTTACCAATTAGTATCTTTTCATTTATGGATTTTAAGACAACCCTTAAATTAATTTTTTGTTCTTCTTCACATTTAGAATGAACCAAAATATCATCAATAAACCCAACCACAAACATAACCAAGAACTCACTGAAAATTCACTTCATAAGATCTATGAATACAAAAGGTGCATTGGTTACCCGAAATGCATAACTACAAATTCATAATGGCAATATCTATTACAAAATGCGGTCTTAGGAATGTCTTCTTCCTTTAGATTAAACTGATTATAACCCGACCTCATGTCAAATGTTGAAAAGTACTGAGCTCCCTAGATTTAATCAAATAAATCATCGGTATGACAAAAAGGATACACGTTCTTAACAGTGATGTTATTAAAGGATCTATAATCATTGCAATGTCTCATTGGACCATCTCACTTTTTAAAAAACAACACAGGAGAACCCCATGGTGATGTGTTAGATCGAATGAAATCTTTATCTAATAACTCCGGTAATTGCATCATTAACTCTAAAAGGTCAATTTGACCCATTCCATAAGGGGGTTTTGAAATTGTCTTAGAATTAGGAACTATGTCAACATTAAATTCAACTTCCTGATCTGGTATTATACCAAGAAACTCATCAGGAAAGCATTAAGGTACTCATTTACTATTAGCACATCATTAATATGAAGAGTTCCTTTATTTTAAACAATATGTGGATGGTAACATTCATTTCCACATGTTACTAGTTTTTCAGATTCCTGATATGTTATCAAAAGTAAAAGTTCATTCTTGTACACAAAATGAAATTCTTTCTGAAAAGAATTTACTTTACTCTGTAATCAATCATAGCATGATAAACAGAAAGCCCATTCATTACCAAAATGACATAATAATATACTAGTGGAAAACAATAAGTTTTACAGGCAGATTATTTCTACACACAAGGACATGAGGGTTCATATAATTTCTTTTTATATCAACATTTCATCTACATGTTTTTACCATATGTTCAGGATTTATATCCTGAGACCGAATTCGAAATTTACTTGAAAGTTTCTCCGAAATGAATGAATGTGTAGACCCTAAATCAAACAACACATTGACATAATCTGAATAAAAAAAATAGTATAAGGCCCCGGCCTTAAACATTACTTAATCATGAATTAAATGAATAATTCACCTAGAGGATATTTTTAGGTTTAGAGTTTTAGAGAAGTAGGTCATAACTATTACATCTCAAAAGATTACATAGTAGACACTTCTACTAGGTTTCCATAAAATAAAAAAACACTTAAAAAGAAACATGTCTAGTTCCATGTTTTAGATAGAATGTATTTCCTTGATCCCATCCTTGATCCTATTCATCATTAAGTCCTGCGGAAAACATTTCAAAAACTTGGGATGAGCATAAAAATCACAATACAGGATACACAAAGAAGGAAAACTGTTAGTTTTTCAAAACAACCAGTAAACCATGATTTCTTTACCAACGTAATACTTTTCACCTTTATGAAGTAGTAGAAAATCTTCAATGAATAAAAGACCATTACTTACCCCTTTGTGACAAAAATATTATCATAAAACCCATATAAAGAACACATAACATATAAAGGTAACTTGGGACATAAACATACTTAAATGGAATAACCATACGGTCGACTTCCACACATACTTAATGGAATATCCATATGGCCAACTTCCATACCCAATGCATTGGAGGTTATAACGTAACCACCGGTCCTGTTATTCATGACACCACCCATCATATTGTTTATCATGTAACCACCCGTCAAATGTCCAAGTAAAATTATAAAACCATAACACATAAAACAATTATAGAAGAAAGAAAAAATTTCCACATTTCAAGCACAATATATCACTTAAATATATTCACATAACAAATCCATTATCAAAACCGTTTTCATTACCAAAAAAGAGTATATGGTATTTATTTACATTTAAAAAATATAACGTCTTGTTGAGGAAGAAAAAGATCAAATAATACTCGCGGCGGCAAAAAGGTCATTGTCACCGCGTACGTTAAAAAGAAACATACTTTTTGTCATTTAGTAAAATGCTTCGTATAGAAAAGATTCCTTTCGAATAATATTATAATTCAATGGGGTTTACACACCGTATAAAATAAATCCTTTTATTAGAACAAAAATATTCCTTAATGAAAGGAGATCGAGACGAAGTCCCTTACAAAGACGCTATCCTTGGATTAAGGATAAATCAATTACATAATTATGTTTGAAAAACGAATACACCAAATATAAGCGGATATTAAGTGTAAAACAATCATATGTTATTCACACATATTCATAGAACCACATATTCAAGGAGTACAAGTTTATCCCAAAGAATCAAAATTGGGTTATGAAGCTCCCTTGCAAAAATTTGACAGCCTAACGGCGTCACTTCAAAATTCAGAAAATGAGTTGATGGGATATAAAAAAGGGTATCTCATCACTTGGACATAACATTTATAGCAATATGGATATATAAGAACATTTCCCATCTTAATAATATTAAAATACCTAAAAAAATAAGTCTTTTAAAATGAGGAGGGTGAAAGGTTCCCTTACTGAATTGGGTAACTTCCGAAACGTACACCCCCTGAAAGAAGGGTCATACAATGAAGATGTAACTACCAATATATGAGAGTATATTATACAAATACTAAAATAATGGGCAGTACATACACCAAACAAAAGGAAATTGTGGCCAATGTAGCATGAATCTCACAGGAATAAGAAGTGAGATGAAAATCCCATTATGAAAATTCGGCAGCCTAACGACGCCACATAAAACATCAAAAATGGATTGATGAGATCAAATAGGGTATCTCATCATATTAACATAAAATTTACAGAAATAGGAAAATAACAGAACATCCCCCAATATAATAAATATGAGCTTAAAAGAAATGACATAAAAGAGAGTACTTAAAAATAAAGAGAGAGGTCGGATCCCTTACCTCGTGTCCGACTTGACTCGATCATTCTTTAATCTCTTGAATAAAAAACATGAGTTAATTTATACTTTCTTAAAAACATTTTTCAAGTTCATTATTCCTTTTATATCACTTATTAACATGTTATGCACATTATGTAATCATTTAAGTTAATAACGGTCGTTTTGTCGATACTTGGTACTTGAGTCAAAAATAAACTCTTTATAATCACATGTTTGTTCATGGGGTAAAATATCCATTCTATCCAGAATCATATTCATTTTGTAGATATCATATATATCATATATATCCATTATATACATGCATTTATAATATTAAATAATCATTTAGAGGTAAGAAATGAAATGCACCGTTCATGGAGATGGTAAATTGTACGTATGCATGAACGCTACTTCCATATCTATTTCATATTTAATGGAATTAAAATATAATGATACATAATAGTATTACAATTCGAGTATGGTATTAACGAATCAAATCACTTTGAGGGGGCGGTAGTCCGCACTTCCTAAAATGAAGATATCGTGTTTACCCATAATGGAAACCATAAAGGTATGCCATAAATGAAAAATGCAGAAGCTTAAGGAAAACATAAAGATATTATATATCATATATAAATATAGTGACATCTTAATGTCCACCTTTGAAGGTGTTAAAATAATATTGAACAATCATCATTTCGTGAGGCAGAAATTCACCATCCACAGAAACAGTATGTTCTTTAACCATTATATGTAGGTGTGTGTAAGTGTACCTCGAATCCTTCTTATAACAAAATCCTAGTATATGGAATAAAAGTTTTTGTTACAAAATAAATTAATAAAAAGATTTTAGGGGGTTGGAGAAGAAAAATAAAACAAAATAGTACAAGTGAAGATGTTACCTTAAAATCAGGTAACTCCCTTTGATTTGAACCAAAATGGTTTCTTGAATAAATTCCTGCCTAAGGTAAGGCTTCTAGGATGAGGAGAGGGATGTGGAGAGACCAAATGATCAGAGCTTGGATGGGCCAAAGGCTTGAGATGTGTGGGTAAGGAGGTATAGGTGGGGGCCTTTTATAAGAGGAGAGGAGGGGTACTCTTGGAAAGGTATAAAATGTTACTTTATTTTAAAATGTGTTTCGGATTTTAAAGTCCCAACATTGATTTATTTCGACTATAAGGTGACACGAGTTCGAAATCCACCCATAAAATAGGTTTTTGACATGTTTAGGTCTTAGATTTTACATTATCTATTCATTTTATTTAAATCGTTAAATAATGAGGTAATCACTACATCATCATGATGTCATTAATTTTTAATTTATTTAATGTATAAAAATTATAAAAAAATACTATGATGTAGGAAATCTGTTTATCTTTCCAATTAATATTTATAGTAAAAAATATGACTTGTATAACCCCATGTAAAAATTTATTTATTAAAACAATACATGTTTGTGTCATTTGTACTTTTACTTTAAATAAAAGGCAAAAATGTCATTATCTTACCCAAGTGGCTCCATGGGGTCCCAAAAATCGACCCATGGGTTTTCTTGGTCGTCCACGACTCATTAAATAGGGTTAGGACAAGTGTCAAGATATTTTCATTTTATTATAATATCATTTTTACCTTAAATCACACTAATTACCTTTAATCGTGATAAATAAAACTTAAAAGTTACTTTTCATCAAAAATTATTTTTATCCCATTGAACCACATTTTAATTAATAATGAAAATCATTTATATTGGATTTTTTAAATTCAAATCACAAAAGTGGTAAAGTTCCATTTAAACAAAAAATCAGTTTTTGTAACTACCACTTGGTGGTTTCACTATTCATAAAAAATTAAGGTTTTTCAGAAAAATACCAAAAATTCACCCTAAGCTATATTTGACATTCCAAATTAAAAAATGATGTATATTTTACCAAATTAATAACATAGAGGTTTTATTAATTTATTTTATAATTAAATCCCACTGTCAAATCAAATAGCATGTTTTTAAGAAACAATATCTATCAAAAGACTGACACTCATTTATGTCCAATCTCAAAGTGATATTAATTTAAATGACCACCATTAGATTAAATGGTAAAAATATATTCTAATTTCACATTAAAAACAATTAAAAAGATAATCTAACTATATAAAAAAATTAGATTAAAAATAGGTTTTGAATTAAAATACAACACTTTTCACTATTCATTAAAAAATGAAGATTTTCAGAAAAATACCAAAAATTTACACAAAGTAAATTTTGATGTCCCGATTCTAAAGAAGAATTTTATTTTGTCAAATAAAACATATAAAATTGTTAAAAGTATATTTAAAAGGGGTTTTCCATCAAAACGCGGTTAATCGACCTTTTAAAGAATATTAGAAGATTTATGCTTAAAATTGGATTCATTTTCATTTTTAATCCTCTAACATTTATTGTAAAAAGTAAAAATATTTGACAAAAATATATAATCATTTTGTAGTTAGTTCTGTTCATTCTCGTCATTACAATGGCTAGGTGTTAACAACCATTTAAAATAAAATTATTTTATTATTAGAGTGCAACAGAAGATTTCAAAGAACTTGTTGTTGCGTATTGGGAAAGCCATCAACAACAGCGTTCCCTTTAAAGTAATATTAATATTTTATTCACAAATATTGATAAATATAAAAAAAATTCATATTATTTATTTACCTGGGGTGTTATATCTTTCCCCCCTTTTGGGAATTGCGTCCTCGTAATTTTAAAATTGGGCTCAGAAACTTCATTGAAACCCCCACATCGAAAAAGGAGTAAATTAAACTATCACTTTAAAAGAAAGGGAAGTACAAAGGTCACCCGAGTTAACCCATACTAGGATTCCAAGTATGAAAATATGGATATGGAAGAAAAAACAAAGGGTCATGTTCCGAGGGAGTGTGATAGAAAACATGTTTAGGAGAAAGTTAAACACCAGAAAATCACAAACTTGTGATGGGTTAAACGGTATTCGATTCCCCAGTAGGAAAAGTTAAAATAAAACATTTTTGTTCTAAGTTAATTTTCATTGACGAATTTATTTTTGATCTTAAGGAAACATTCTTACTTGTCATGTTGACTTTCAACTTTTACAAGATTTCTAACAAAAACTCATACTTTCCCCAAAAGACGAGTATTTATGAAGACTTGTTCACATTAAGAGTACTATAATCAACCTCTTGAGAATCACCTAATCCAAAAAAGATAACTATATATTTCCCATTTCATTAGATATCAACCAAAACCAAACAAAAAAGTTTAGTACGAGATCAGATACTACCCAAAAAGGATATATTTTTTTTTACAAAAAGAAAAAATACTCCTAAACTCAAAAATTTGTCCAACAATACCCAAAGTTCAACAAAGACCATTCAATAAACATCTATCCATAAAATTATACAAATTAATCCAAACTATGATTGAAACCCAAATCTCTGAAGGATTTAATCACATTGTCTTCCAAAGTAAATATTAACATTTATCTCCAAATAACACCAGTTACTCTTAAAGTCTCACATTGAAAAGTAATTAGCCTAATCACATATTCTCCATGATAGGATAATCATTTCCATAAATAACCCAAACTAAACTTATTCTTGATTCATAAAGTCATCTAACTATAAAGAATTAGTCAATGTAACCAGGGACTTCACGTAGTCCACTGGTAGGTGATAAATACCAGTTGCACTTTAGTTGTGGGTTCGATTCCCGCAACTTCGTCCGACGTGACGGGTTGTCACACTATCTGCGTGTTTACCTTTTTCCAAACTATATAATTCTCAAATCATTCCCTAAAAAGAGATAAAATCATAACATAATTTAACCTCAATTCTATCTCATGCCTTTCACTTTCCATCATAACATATAGTAACCCATAATTACCTCAAAATTAAGGATCATATAAACCCATATAGTTCTTTATAACTATTTCCACAAAAGAACAGATAACTATTCCTTGAATAAAATTTTCATATATCAAACATCAGGCTTACACATACTATAAAAAGTCTTCTAATGTAACCCCATCATCAAAAGAGACTTAATACTCTTAAGAATTTCACCATAACTCTTGAAGCCCTTATATGTTGACTTCTTACTCATTCAACATTCTTTATGATCCATTAACCATTCCTTTCCAACTAATTCTGAAATACTTCTTTCCTAAAAACCAAATCATGAATCATATACTAGGATTCCAAAATAGGGAAAAAAAGTTAAGAAATAATCCATACCTTTGATTGGTCATTTTCAGTTTCTTCATCCTCAATCAAATTGGCATTAGGTATTGGTAAACGAATATTTGTACGATCTTGGTTATCCCATTCCCAAACCTTCTTCATAGGACATGTGTTTTCATAATGACCATGCACACCACATTTAAAACATTCAATTGATCCCTCATAAAGAAATTCTTTCCCTTTCCTCAAGTCAACTGGATGATTTCTTTTTCCAAGGGAGGTTCTTGCTTTATGACCTTCATTTCCACATCTATAGCATATTTCTGTCCCTTTGAAACATTTTTCTAGGTGTTTCTTTCCACATCTTTGACACATAGGTTTTTGAACACACTTACCTTTATGATTATTACCTGTAGTTCCGTAGGGATTTTTTTCTCACATATATGATGCCTTATAGAAATCACCAAGGTTTAGGTGGTCAATAATGACTACAGATAGTTGGTTGAGGATAAACACAAGAGTTCACATTGCAGCTCCCATATCATTCAGTTTCTCACTCAGAAAACTGTCACAGTTTCCTTCACATCAACTGTTACTTTGGTGCCTGCTAGATCCAGCCATTTACTAAAACCAAAATGTTAGTGTGAGTATATCAACACAACCATCATGTACTAAAGAGGAAGATAAACACTAAGATATATTTACTCATTCACTTTATCTAAAACTAGGACTCTTTCTGAAATCTTAACCATTATGGTAATGTCACTTATTCTTAGAGAATACCCTAACCTCTAAAGTAATCTAAACTGACCTCTGATACCAACTTTATGGCCCCGACCTTAAACATTACTTAATCATGAATTAAATGAATAATTCACATAGAGGATCTTTTAAGGTTTAGAGTTTTAGAGAATTAGGTCATAACTATTACATCTCAAAAGATTACATAGTATACACTTCTACTAAGTTTCCATAAAATAATAAAAACACTTAAAAAGAAACATGTCTAGTTCCATGTTTTAGATAGAATGTCTTTCCATGATCCCATCCTTGACCCTATTCACCTTTAAGCCATGTGGAAAAAATTTCAAAAACATGGGATGAGCATAAAAATCCCAGTAAAGGATACACAAATAAGGAAAACTGTTAGTTTTTCAAAACAACAAGTAAACCATGAGTTCTTTACCAACGTAAAACCTTTCACCTTTATGAAGTAGTAAAAACTCTTCACTGAATAAAAGACCATTATATAACCTTTTGTAACCAAAAGATTACCATAAAACCCTTATAAAGAACACATAACATATAAAGGTAACTTGGGACATAAACATACTTAAATGGAATAACCATACGGTCGACTTCCACACATACTTAATGGAATAGCCATACGGCCGACTTCCATACCCAATGCATTGGAGGTTATAACGTAACCACTTGTCTTGGTATTCATGGCACCACCCGTCACATGGTTTATCACGTAACCACCCGTCAAATGTCCAAGTACCATTATAAAATCATAACACATAAAACAATTATAAAGGAAAGAAAACATTTCCACATTTCAAGCACAATATATCACTTAAATATATTGAAATAACAAATCCATTATCGAAACCATTTTCAATACCAAAAAAGAGTATATGGTATTTATTTACATTTAAAAAATATAACTCCTTGTTGATGAAGAAAAAGATCAAATAATACTCGCGGTGGCAGAACGGTCATTGTCACCGCGTACATTAAAAAGAAACATACTTTTTGTCGTTTAGTAAAACGCTTCATATAGAAAATATTCCTTTAGAATAATAGTATAAGTAAAAGGGGTTTATACACCGTATAAAATTAAGCATTGTATTAGAACAAAAATATTCCTTAATGAAAGAAGATCGAGACGAAGTCCCTTACAAAGATGGTATCCTTGGATTAAGGATAAATCAGTTACATAATTATGTGTGAAAAATGAATACACCAAATATAAGTGGATATTAAGTGTAAAAAATCATAGGTTATTCACTCATATTCATAGAACGACATATTCAAGGAGTACAAGTTTATCCCAAAGAATCAAAATTGGGTTATGAAGCTCCCTTGCAAACATTTGACAGCCTAACGGCGTCACTTCAAAATTAAGAAAATGAGTTGATGGGATATAAAACGGGGTATCTCAACACTCGGACATACCATTTATAGCAATAAGGACATATAAGAACATATCCCATCATAATAAGATTAAAAGACCTAAAAAAGAAGTCTTTTAAAATGAGGAGGGTGAAAGGTTCCCTTACCGAATTGGGTAATTTCCGAAACGTACACCCCATGAAAGAAGGGTCATACAATGAAGATGTAAATACCCATATATGAGAGTATATTATACAAATAGTAAAATAATGGGCAGTACATACACCAAACAAAATGAAACAGTGGCCAATGTAGCATGAATCTCATGGGAATAAAAAGTGATATGAAAATCCCCTTATGAACATTCGGCAGCGTAACGACACCACATAAAACTTAAAAAATGGATTGATGAGATAAAATAGAGTATCTCATCATATTAACATAAAATTTAAAGCAAGTGGAATATAAAATAACATCCGACAACATAAGAAATATGAGCTTAAAATAAATGATATAAAAGAGAGTACTTAAAAAGAAAGAGAGAGGTCGGATCCCTTACCTCGTGTCTGACTTGACTCGATCGTTATTTAATCTCCTGAATAATAAACTTGAGTTAATTTATACTTACTTAAGAACCTTTTTAATGTTCATTATTCCTTTTATATCACTTATTACCATGTTATGCACATTATGTAATCATTTAAGTTAATAACGGTCATTTTGTCGATACTTGGTACTTGAGTCAAAAATAAACTCTTTATAATCACAAGTTTGTTTATAGAGTAAAATATCCATTATATCAAGAATTATATTAATTATTTAGATATCATATATATCATATATATTCATTAAATACATGCATTTATAATATAACATAATCATTTAGAGGTAAGAAATGAAATGCACCGTTCATGGAGACGATAAGACGTACGTACACATGAACGCTACTTCCATTTCTATTTCATATTTAATGGAATTAAAACATAATGATACATAATAGTATTATAATTCCAGTATGGTATCATATATAATATCATTAAATCTATCCTTTATACATACCACATATGGTATTAACGAATCAAATCACATCGAGGGGGCGGTAGTCCGCACTTCCTAAAATGATGATATCGCGTTTACCCATAATGGAAACCATAAAGGTATGCCATAAATGAAAAATACAGAAGCTTAAGGAAAAAATAAAAATATTATATATCATATATAAATACAGTGACATCTTAATGGCCACCTTTGAAGGTGTTAAAATAATATTGAACAATCATCGTTTCGTGAGACAGAAATTCACCATCCACAGAAACAGTATGTTCTTTAACAATTAGATGTAGGTGTGTGTAATTTTAGCTCGAATAATTTTTATAAAATAATCCTAGTATATTGAATATACTGGTGTTGTTACAAAAGAAATTAATAAAAATATTTTAGGGGGTTGGAGAAGAAAAATAAAACAAAATAGCACAAGTGAAGAAGTTACCTTAAAATCGGGTAACTCCCTTTGGTTTGAACCAATAGGGTGTCTTGAAGAGATTCCTGCCTAAGGTAAGGCTTCTAGGATGATGGGAGGTATGTGGAGAGACAAAATTATCAGATCTTGGACGAGCCAAAGGCTTGAGAGGTTTGGGTAAGGAGGTAGAGGTGGGGGCCTTTTATAAGTGGAGAGGAGGGGCACTCTTGGAAAGGTATAAAATGTTACTTTATTTTCAAATGTGTTTCGTATTTTAAAGGTCCCAAATTGATTTATTTCTAGTATAAGGTGATAAGAGTTATAAATCCACCCATCCAATAGGTTTTTGACATGTTTAGGTCTTAGATTTTACATTATCTCTTCATTTTATTTAAATCGTTAAATAATGAGGTAATCGCTGCATCATCATGATGTCATAAATAATTTAATTTATTTAATGTCTAAAAATTATAAACAAAATAATATGATGTAGGAAATATTTTTAGCTTTCCAATTACTATTTATAGTAAAAAATATTACTTGTATAATCTCATGTAAAAATTGATTTAGTAAAACAATATATGTCCATGTCATTTTTACATTTACTTTAAATAAAAGGCATAAATGTCATTATCTTACACAAGTGGCTCCATGGGGTACCAAAAATCGACCCACGGGTTTTCTGGGTAGAACATGAATCATAAAATAGGGTTAGGACAAGTTTTAATATATTTTCATTTTATTATAATAACATTTTTACCTTAAATCACACTAATTACCTTTAATCGCGATTAATAAAACTTAAAAGTTACTTTTCATCAAAAATTATTTTCATCCCATTGAACCAAATTTTACTTAATAATGAAAATCATTTATATTTTATTTTTGAAATTCAAATCACATAAGTGGTAAAGTTCCATTTAAACGAAAAATCAGTTTTTGTAACTACCACTTTGTGGTTTCACTATTCATCAAAAAATTAAGGTTTTTCAGGAAAATACCAAAAATCAACCCTAAGCTATATTTGATATTATGAATTCAAAAATGATGTATATTTTAACAAATTAATAACATAGAAGTTACATTAATTAATTTTATAATTAAATCCCGCTGTCAAATCAAATAGCGTGTTTTTAAGAAACAATATCTATCAAAAGATTGACACTCGTTTATGTCCAATATCAAAGTGATATTAATTCCAATAACCACCATTGGATTAAATGGTAAAAATATATTATAATTTAACTTTAAAACCAATTAAAAATATAATCTAACTATATAAATAAATTAGATTAGAAAGAGGTTTTGAATTAAAATACAACACTTTTCACTATTCATTAAAATAGGAACATTATCAGAAAAATAACAAAAATTTACACAAAGTAAATTTTGATGTCCCGATTATAAAGAAGAATTTTATTTTTTCAAATACAACATATAAAATTTTCAAAAGTTTATTTAAAAAGGGTTTTCCATCAAAAGGCAGTTAATCGACCTTTTAAAGAATATTAGAAGATTTATGCTTAAAATTGGATTCATTTTCATTTTTAATCCTCTAACATTTATTGTAATAAGTAAAAATATTTGACAAACATATATAATCATTTTTTAGTTAGTTCTATTCATTCCCTTCATTACAATGGCTAGGTGTTAACAACCATTTAAAATAAAATTATTTTATTATTAGAGTGCAACGTAAGATTTCAAAGGAACTCGTTATTGCGTATTGGGTAATCCATAAAGAATAGCATTCCCTTTAAAGTAATATTAATATTTTATTCACAAATATCTATAAATATAAAAAAGTTTCATATTCTTTATTTACCTGGGGTGTTACAAATAGTGTACCTAATACTACTTCATTCGATGTCCCAATATCTGCTGAAGTAGTTGAAAAGGATTTCACAATGCCTTTTTGCATGTAGTCAAGCTGATTTCTCCCTGTAGAGTTCTTCACTGGACACTCGTTTGCATAATGTCTCGTTTCATTATAGTTAAAATTTCCTACCACTATCTTTTCATTGACTGCTTGATCATCGTCCTTACAGTTACGATCAATATAACCAGACTTACCACTCCAGAAGCCCTTTCCATAACATGATTAAAAATCTCCCGGATTATTTTTACCCCACTTCTCACTAGATTTATATTTAATTTTCTTACCTATAGGCTTCGTTGATGAATTATTTCCCTTTTCCTTCAAACTAGACCTCTTATGTTGTTTTCTCTCTTGGAACACCTAGTCATCAAAAAACTGCATTTATACCTTCTCGGATCATCTAAAAAGTTTCTCATATTATTTGAATTCACAAGAGTCTAATTCTATTCAATATCGTAGCTTCATTCCTGATTAATCTCAAATAATCTTACTATCAAGATATCAGATGAAATTTAGAGCATACTGTGCCAGACGAGTTTACATTTCTTCGGATGTAGCCATAGAGTCATCCTCTTGCCTCATTTTGAAGAATTGTCTTTTCTATCCTAAGTCGAACCACTTTAGTAAAATATTTCTCAAGAAACATAACTTTAAATTCATCCAAAAAAAACATCAATATCTTCACTATCCTTGATATTTTTTACAATTGACCACCACGGATCGACAACACCTTCAAAATGGTAAACCAAAAGACTAACTATTTGATTGTCTATACAACCCATGACAACGAATTTTTTTTTTCAGTTCTTTGATCCACCCTTCTGCTTGAATTTGGTCAGATGATCCTCAGAATGATGGAGGACATTGCCTCATGAAATGATCCAATAATGACATGTTCCTCTGTGGTTGATCTGGCTGATCTTATGCATGAATACCACCACCATTTATAGCCTGAGTAAATTGTTCCATCATTGAAACAAACTATTCCGTTCTGATTCTGACCATCTGAGGTTGCTGATTTGGAAGGTTATTCTCCTCTATATTATTTCCAATAATGGATGCCCATTTTCCTCTGTGAAAAACCATTCTGGACATAGAAATATCTTAGGTTAAGCAACATGGTAATGCGTAAATGCTATATCATTTCAATTTTTCCATAAATTAATTTATGGATATTAATTTAACAATATCCTATCTCCTAAAGTAGTCTAAACTGACCTCTGATACCAACTACGAGGACTTGACCTTAAACATTACATAATATTGAATTAAGTTAACTATTCACATCGAGGATCTTTTAAATTTTATAGATTTTGATAATTAGGTTATAACATATACATAACAATTTGAATATTACATGTAGACACTTCTAATCAGTATCCATTTTTTCCATAAAATAAGAACTCCAAAAAAAGAGTTATGTCCAATTCCATATTTTAGACATCATGACTGTTCCATGATCCCATACATGACCCTATTCATATTTATGTATTGTGAAAAAAATTCAATAAAAACATGGGATGAGAATAAAAATCTCAGTAAGGGATGCACAATGATAGAAAACTATTAATTTTTTAAAACAACAAGTAAACCATGAATACTTTATCATAAGTATGTCTTTTCACCTTTAGGAAGTAGAAAATAATTTTCACAGAATAAAATACAATTTTATACCCTTTTGTAACCAAAATATATCAAAAAACTCAATATAAAGATCACATAACATTTAAAGGTATCTTGGGACATTAACATATTTAAATGGAACAACCATACTGTCGACTTCCATACATATCAGTAATTGGAATTGTCATATGTCTGACTTACATACACAATGCATTGGAGGTTATAATGTAAACACCAATCCAGGTTTATCACAGCACCACCCGCAATTGGTTTATCACGTAACCACCCATCAAATGACCATGTCCTGTTATAAAATCCGGACATATAAAATGTTTCAAATTTAAACATCTCGCTAAAAAAATTTCATTTGCAATCACAAGAAATCGTTTCAAAATTTTGAAAGAATAAATCCATTTGAAAAAATATTTTCCATATTAAAACACCCAAAAAAAGAGTAACAGATTCATTTCCTTTTAAAAACATTAAGGCTTATAGAGGATGCCATATAACAATTACAGTGGCAGAAAGGTCTTTGTCACCGAAAATGTAAAAAAAACATTCCTTTTATCATTTAGTAAAAAGATTCAATGAAAAATTATTCCATTTAAATGAATATAAAATTCATAGGGTTTTATAACACATCTTGTAAAATCAGGAGTTTTATATTATCAAAACATGCCTCAATGAAAGGAGATTGAGACAAAGTCCCTTACCTCATGTCTGACTTGACCCATTCGTTCATTAACATCATGAATAATAAACATATGTTAATTTCTAATTTCTTAATAAAATTTTTCGATTTTATTATTCTTTTTGTATCACTAATTACCTTGCAATAACCATTATTTAAATATTTGAGATCATATCAGACATTTTTTCAATGTTTGGGTGTTGAATTAAAAATGAACTTGTTATAATTATAAATTGTCCATGTTGTTGCAATTACATTATCCCTATAATGATAATAATTATTTATATATCATATATATCATATATATCCATTATATATGTATTTATAATAGTTCATATCATTCGGATATATGAAAAATAAATGCACCATCCATGGAGACGGTAAGCTGTACGTACACATGGACGATACTTTTTTTTCATTTTTTCATTTAAAAAAAAAAATCAAATTATACATAGTTATATTATTATTCCTATATAATATAATATTTTATATAAATTACTTTAGTTCATTAACACATCCTTTATATGATCCATGTTTTGGATGAACGAGTCATATCAGTTTGAGGGGGCTGTAGTCCGCACATCCTCAAATGAAATTATCATATATATACAACATGAAAAGCGTGAAGATAAGTTATTAAAGAGAATTGAAAAATCATAGAGATATAATACATATCATAAATATCATATATAATAATAGTTCCATTATAATGGTCACCATAAGAGGTGGTTGGAGAAGATTTAAAACTCATTGTTTCGTGAGGCAGTCGTTCACCATCCACAAGAAACATTATGTTCTATACCCATTAGATGGAGGTGTGTGTAAGTGATGTTTGAATACTTAACATATAGAAAACCTAGTATATTAAAGATACTGGTTTTTTTATATAAACAAATAATAAAAATATCATAATTAATTATGAATTAAAATAAAAGAAGAGATCTTGAAAGAAGGAGTTACCTTTAAATCAGGTAACTTCCTTTGGTTTGAACCAAAAGAATTTCTTGATGTTCTTTGTTCCTATGTTAAGGATTTTATGGGGAATAGAGGGATATTTAGTTCCTATTTGGTAGATTTTGAATGATCAATGGGTCTTGAGAGTTGTGTTTGATGGGTTAGAGGTGAAGGCCTTTTATAAGGTATAGGAGGGTCCCAATAGGAATGTTTGAAAATATTATTTTATTATAAAATAATTTTCGGTTTCAAAAGGTCCAAAAAATATTTAATTATAATATAATGTTCATATATGTTGAAATAAATTCATCCAATAATAATAGGACATATTTTAGATAATTTTTAATCCTTATCTATTTTATTTAACCCTTTGATAACTTATTTAACCTTTTCCCTGTTCTCTTATATATTCATAATATATGGTAAATATCGACACCATTAAAAGACTATCGAACCCAAAGTGGTTAATTAATGACATTATAATCCTTATATACGTAATTTTGATGAATAATATATTTTTAGTATTATTATATCATTTAAAAAAATATTGATTGATTTAAAAACTCATTTATGTAAACTTAAATACAATTCATATCAAGTCTTTTAAAAAATCAATAACAGAATTATTCTTTTGAATAACATAAAATAATAAAAATATAATAAGTCATAATTATCCCTAAAATCAGTTAATGGCATAAAAAGTTTCAAAATAAATTTATTTTAACATTTATAATCTCATTTATTTAAAACATTCATTAATGAGGTAATCATTTCATCATCATTGTGTAACAAATAAATAAATAAATTTAATATATAAAAATTATAAATAAAATAGTATTATGTAGTAAATCATTTTATCCTCTAATTGTTTATTTAGAGTCGAAGATATCACTTATATACCCCCGCATAAAATATTTTTACTAAAAGATATATGTTTATGTTATTTTTGTCCTTACTTTAAATTAATTAATATAAAGTGTTATTATCACTCCCATGTGGCTCCATGGGGTCTCAAAATCGACCCAAGGATTCCCATGGTAGGAAATTTATCAACCAATAGAAATAGGACAAATGTCAGTGTAATTTATTATTATTATAATAATATTTGTATACCCTTATTTTATAGATTTACCCATTAACTATGGTGAAAAAAATATTTACTAGAGTAAATATTCATTATGTATACAAATTAAATTTACCTATTCACCCATTATAGACATTATTATTTCAAATATGGAATCCATTTTTTGAAATACAAAACACATAAGTGGCATAAATTAATTTAATATCAATTCTCGTTGTAAAAAAAGCTTGTTTTTAAGAAATAATAACTATCAAAATATTGACACTTGTTTATGTAAATTTTAAAATGAAATTATTTACAATGACCAACATTGGATTAAATAGTAAAAATATAATCTTATTTCAATTTGAAAAAAATTAAAAAGACAATCTTACCCTAAAAATAAATTAGACTAAAACATACTTTTGAATTAAAATATAGTATTTTTCACAAATCATTAAAAAATGAACATTGTCAAAAAAATTACAAAATTTTACCCAAAGTAAATTATGATGTCCTGTTTCTAAATAAGATATTTATTTTGTCAAATAGAACATATAAAAGTGACAAAAACTTTATTTAAAAAGTGTTCACCATTAAAAGGTGGTAAATTAACCTTTTAAAAAACATTCGAGTATTTATGCTTAAAATTGGATTCATTCAAATTTTAAGCCTATAACATTTATTTGATAAATGCAAAAAAATTTAATAAACATGTGTCGTCATATTTTTGTTATTTCTATTCATTTATTCCAATATAACACCTATGTGTTAACAAAAATTTAAAATAATAATATTATATTTTTTTTCAGTATAACTCAACATTGTGTGCAACATAAGTTTTCAAAGAAACCTGTTGTTGTGTATCATGTACTCTGTCGAACATAACATCCACTTTAAAGTAAAATTAATATTTAATTCACAAATATTAATAAATATGAAAATGTATTAATCTTTATTTACCTGTAATGTTAAATTAATGGTTCCTCTATTTAGGGAGAACAACTTTACAAACCAAGCAACAGTTTTTCAAACCCTCTATAACTAGGGTTTCATGGTTTTCTAGGCCAAATAGAACAATTATGTAAAACCATGTGGTGACTGTTATTTTCCCTCTATCTGTCATTTTTCTCAAACATTCACCCAATCACACCATTAGGAAAAACGCAAATGAATGGAACTCAATATAAGGAAAAAGAGAAACTATAAACGGGACCAAGAAATCTCCAAAAACAGATATGGTTTTATAGATTATTTTTAAAAAAATAAAAAATACTATATTTTAGAACATTTATATATAAAATCCATGTGATTAGACGATGAATAATTATTCATATTGCTTCGTGTAGGGGCTAATTCATACGTACACAAGAATTATGTTATCATATTTCAATAAGTGTTATTGTATATAAAATAGATTATACATTGTCTTTCTAGAAATATAAATATTTCTTCAATATCATATATATATATATATATTAAATCTTTCGATATAAGATTCCATTAGAGGAGGGGATGGAAAAAATTACATTGGTTAGTGAGGTGGTAGTCAACTATACACCAATATGGTTGTTTAGTTTGACAATTAATGCTAGGAGAGATCAATATAGGTTATAAAATTAACATAATTAAATCTATTTATATGTTTGATACTTATGATTTTATTTTATCTTATATGAGTAATAATTTATGCTGTAAGAATATTAAATTAAACTAACCCATTCATTAAAAATCTATACCACGTCGTCTGAAAACATACATTTTATTACACCTTATGCACAATAAACATCAAATTATTCACATGATAAGACTGATATATTTTCTAGAGTGATATAATTATGATATTTTTATATATAATGGCTCAAAATACGTTTTAAATGTGGAAAGAGATGACATATTTTTTAATTTTATAAGCGATTGGATTGGTACTTTTGGAATTAAATAAACTGTTAAACTAATATAAATTAATAATCATGATCAGGTACCACCAATGTATTAAAATTAAAATAAATTAAAAGGATGAAATGAAATTATTTAATTAAATAATATTTGGTCATGTTTGTGTGATGTCTTCACACTAATATCATTGTTTAAACCCTCATTAACCCTTCTGGAAATTAGAATGTTATTAATGATTTTCACTAATTAGGGTCATGATGGATACTATAAAGTAAAAATATCCATAAAGGACCATTGAAGATATTATTATACATATCTCATTTCATTTTTTCTTGATATGATGTTTATGTATTATAATTTAGTTAATACAATAATATTTATTATATAATAACATTATTATCATGTTATGGATCAATATGAACAATTTGACTTCTAAATAATAAGAAATTATTCATTCTAGAATATAAAACCCTTATAAAACCATAATATTTTATATTTATATTTAAAATTCTTCGACCATTTTAAATCAAAATCCAATAATTACGGTTATAGTTTTTAAAATCATTTTATTGATTTTTTTATTAATTTCCATAGAATTGTGTCAACCATCTGTAAGAAGTGAAGTTAATTTTATGATCAATAAAATTTTAAAATAAAATACGAATATAAAAATATATTTAATATTTACAGTAACTATTTTTAACAGATCACACTTTTTCTTATCCATGAAATAAAAAATCATACATATTAGAAGCTAGAGAGTGAAATTTTTTACATTATATTTAGATAAAATAATATATAAGGAATTTTTAAATGAAATGGGAAAAAATATACATATATATGAATTTATAGATGATAATGTAATAACCCCAGGCATAAAAATTTATTAAAGTCATTTCAATATTTTTTTATCATCGTTGTTATATTATTTTTGACCTCAATTACCTTATTTTCCCTTTTGAATGTGGAAATATTTACAATGAATTAAATTTATAATAGAAATAATTAATGGATAATGTTTTGAAAATTTGAATCACATTATTCAATATATGATAATAATTTTTCAATACTAGATTTATATATTTGGATAAAATAATTAAATATTAAATGATTAAAATGCGATGACAAGGCATTTAAAAAAGACAAATTTTTATGTATTTGATGACCGAACATTAAATGTATGGCTACTAATAATAATTATAAGATTTTAAATATATATTAATATTTTATATTATACATAAGTAATAAAATATTTTCTTTTCTGTTAATAAATTAAAATGGGAAAAAATATGCACATAAAAATAATTTTAAGACAAATGCGTTTTTCAGCTTAAAAATACTTATAGTATAATATTATACAATGATGACAAAAAATTATTTCATTTGATTATATATAAATAAAAGATAAATTAATTAATTTATGATAAAAATAAAATTATTCTAATACTTTTTAGCCAATAGATATGAATGGATTACATAAATTTCTTATTATAATAACCAATGACAATCAATATTTTCAGCAAAATCCCTAAAAACACTATCTAAGATAATTGTTTTATTAATATTTCAAGAATGTTTTAATATATATATATACATATAATAAAAATTATAAAATAATGAGGAAATACTTATATTATTCCCCCAAAATATGAACTAAAATATTTTGAAGAAAATGTATTTCTGAAGCATAAAAATTAATACTAAAAAAATTTGTACTTTATGTTATGAATTATTCAATACAGTCTAATTACATTGTACCTTTATCCTTATTTTTCATAATTATTTTATCATTATTAATTCATACTGATTTTTTGGATAGGTTATATCTATAATATTTAAATATTAATATTTAATGGTACATTTATGTTTGGTTTCATGTGTTGTATATGTTATCAAATATAGTATTATTTTAAAATCTTAGGATATTGGAATCAATGTGATATATATATTAAACCATCATTAGTGATGATAATCAATCATTATATCATTGGTGTGGATCATGTACCTCCTTCCATATCAACTCTGATGATATCACTCTGCCTCCTCCCATCATCTTTCACATCTACTCCCTCTCATATGGATGCATGAGCTTCTTAGGGGTCAAAATAAATTCCAAGATCGATTTAGACCACCCATTTCCCAATCTCCATGAATGATCTGACTTCTAATCCCCAACATCTCCTAATTTTCAACATCATCGAATGATTCATGAGGAATTCAAATAAAAATTAATCCCCGGTGGGGGTTGATGAAAACCCGTACATTGTAATTTAATCATAAGTTTTATTGGAAGAATACCTCTACCATATTTGGCAAATAGCCATGACATATGGGAATGATCATTCTAATACATATTTATTTAAAAAATTCACTAAATCAGGATTCCCTACATTGTTTTTCATTTCCTGTATTATCACATAGATTACATTTTCTGTCCATGTTTTCTTTATTGAGGAATTTTTTTCATTATGGGATGGGGAGGAATATACTTATGGAATTTTTAAGATCTCTTTTTATTGGTCATCGAATGATCTTCTAGGTGGAAATACTGAAATGGATGCATTGGGGATCAATATTTTAGGGATATACCTTCATGTCCAATACCCCATGGTCAAATAATTATTGTATACTCCTTAATTATATTTTATTATGATGTCTTTAGTAAAGTTTGGTTACACCATTTCATTCAGTCTTATATATATGTGTGTAGATCTATATTTAGAACAATATTCTTAATTATATTCTATATGGGGGGGGGGTGGTGTTTCTTTTTTTCTTACTTGAAGAGTCTATAATACATGTTATGATTTAGGATTTACTTTTTTTCATTATGAATTGTAGATTTTAATCCTCCTAGAAGTGTTATTTAATGAGTTTCATGGTGCTATGTCCTATCTGAGACCGTGTTGTTTTCCCCGACCTTATGTCTTATTCATGGGATGTCATGGATTCATCATCAAAACTATACAAATCCATTTTTAACCGGGTTTCACTTCCATAACGCATATGTTACTTAAACATCCTCCTGGGGTTTTCTCATATGAACATTCATTGGTGGAAGGTTCTCTCCAGGCTACCTCCACATTGTTCGAGGTATCTTAATATCAGATAGATATTGATGGTTGGAAATTCCTAGATTGGGGGGGGGGGGTTTCCTACTTCATAGTAGAGTCATGTAACCAAACTAACCAGGTCAACCAAACTATATACCTAAGATGGGTGTCACTTGGGGAGGTTAATTAAAAAAACAAAACAAGTATGATATAAAAGAAACAATACAAACTACTAGATTAATATATGGAATAGAAATAAATAACTAGATCACTATAAACCAATCCAAACAACCATTATGAAAAATTATGAATAAATAATGGCTAATATGTATCTGTATGACAAAAGGTTACCACAAAACCATCAAAAATCAAAGGAATAGACCAATGAAAAATAGAGCTAGCTTCATGGTGAATTACCTTTACCTATATCTTACAATTCAACATTAAAAACCACCCTAGAAAATTATATAGTGTCAGAATAAAACTATGTATGATACTACCTCTAAACCTATAAAACTTATAATATCAATAGTTCAATAGTGCTAGGTTAGAAAAAAATTAAAATGGTCTTTCATAAATCCAATTAATTGTAAATGACTTTCTATTTTTGGTTTTCATAAAACCCTTTAATATATTAAAAATTAAAATATAAAAATAAGATGTTATTTAAAATGGAATTCTTGCCCTCCAAACATGGTTTAAGCATGTTTGACCATTTCCATCAAATTACCTATCATGAAAATCAATGTGATAGAAAATATAAAAACCTATGAGAAATAAAATATAGTATAAAGTCATGGGATAAAAAACCACATATGAAAATTCCCTCATATTGGGTCCTTTACAATGGGATAATGGATATTAGACACTTCTCATCCAAAAAATTAATAACGTTTCTACTCGAAAATATTGATTCATTCCATAGTCAATTGATATCAATTAAAGATACCACATAGTGGGGGAACACATATAACGGATACTCATTTATCCTTCCTAATGACCCCAAGGCTCCCAATGTGCCAATTGTCAAAATAAATTTCTAAACCACTATTACAATATCATAAAACATTTTCAAGGCTATTCTAGTCTGATTCGGTGTCTAAAATCCCATTTCCAAATCAAAAAACATTTCTTTCAATAAAAACCCCTTTAAAATTTTTTACTTTCAAAGAATACATTCAAAACCGCATGTCAAATAAAAATTACTAAAAAAACCAAATGAATTTAGCATGGAATATATGAAATTCTTTCTGCTAATCCATTTTGTAGAAAAACCTAGTTAAAATGTTATAAACCTACATTAATTTAAAAAGACTAATTGAAAACCACTAGATGAACCTTCAATTTATAAATCCTGATAATAAACAATAAAATTTTGCAAAAAATATAAATATCAGATCATGAATCAGAATCATAAAAAATATCCATCATATCTCTTAAATCCAAATGAAAGAAGATCATGGAAAATTACATACCCAGATAGAAGCACCCAAACCTCAATAGAGATAAATCTACAAAAACTGTTATTCGAAAGATAAGGAGTCACCAAAAAAATCACAAGGTTGAGCTCTAGGACTAAAGAGATGGTATGAAGGTAAAACGAATCAACAAACACCCACACAACACCATATAATCACAACATGTGATAATTACATAATCTGTAGTCCCATTTCATGTTGTGTAATTCTTGAAGATCTGGTATGCTGAAAATTATATCTCCATTTTAAAAAAACTAATTTTTGAACATTACATGTTGTGAACCTATTACAAGATATGTAAATATATTAGGAACTAAATCAGTTCATGAAATCTGTCAGGCCACGATTACACATTTTATGACACCATTACATAGTGCATAAATCCCAGGAAGAGATTGGAAACTTCATGTTTATGAATAAAAAATAAAATACCCTACTCTACGCATAGTATGAACATTAGATGAATCCCATTAAGTGTCTACAGAATTAGTCATAGACTCTATTAATTAAAATAAACTTTTATTCATGGGAATTAGGTTATTTTGTATCAAAAAGGCACTTCATCACCATGAATCTAGTAAGCTCACCAAACTAGGATTATTTAAAAATAATAAATAAGGGGGTAACCAAAATGAATAATGGGGTGTTATAAAATTATTTTTTGTTTGGAATACAGATTCATATCATAATATTATCCCTTTTTATGATGCTTCCACCAACCATGAGGCTTAGTCTAATTGGTTGTTTGTGGCTCCATCTTCATGAGATTATCAACAAAATTTAATTATTTATCCTTTAATGTTATTCATGATGGATCACACTGGCGATTATTCCCCTTCATAATATTCCTTATGTCTTATGGTTTAACCAATCATAAAATAGGATTTTGAGGATCCATTTCACCTATTATAATTTGGTCATTTAGTTGATGATGTTGAATATCATCTTGAGGCAATAGCTCATAGAGTTCAATAATTGAGAAAATTATCCCATGTTAAATTTTTGATCATATAGCTATAAGATATAGAAACTTTTAACATTTCTTTGTTTCATTTTCCATTATTATTCTAACAATGGAATCTGGTTCTAGGGAATTTTTCTTTAATAGCAAAATTTTCTCATTTTTCTTCTATAATAAGAACAGAATCATCTACTTAAGATTTTTTTTCTTCAAAAAAACTATTTTACATAATAATAATATATCCTCTTTTTCCATTCATTATTAGAAAAATTATTCATAATAATCATATTAACAATTGTCTATGATAAAAATACAATATAAAATACATGAGAGTCTTATTAACTTACATATCTATGTTCTTATGGAAATCACCTATGTTGGTAGATATAATCGACTCTCCCTTACTATACATCATATTTGACATAAAACTATAATCATAAGCGTTCATTTTGTATTTGATCTACAATAATTATGACACTTATAAAAGGGAATATATATTTTACTTTTTTATCCTTTTAATCCATGTTCCCTAACCTGGTTCATTGGGATAGACTTCAAATACATTATTGATAAATCCTGTATGAAAATGTGGAAAATATTTATATATTATTATGATTGAATTTCTTGATCATATTCAATATTATTTCTTTAGTTATCATATATTATCAAGATAAAATTACACTTGGTAGAACCATATGAAATATAATCATTGTAGTTATAGTTTGATGGATAGATTCCATTAAAATCTACATTTTCCATCCTAAATTTTTAATTTTTCTATCACTCAACTCACGAGGGATATATTATAAACTTCTATATTACTATACCAATATAAAATATTGTGTCATATAACCCACTAATTTTATATTTCCATCATGTGAAATAAATATAGGATTTTTTAGGTAAGGACCATATAAAATATAATTTTCCAAAACTAGACCATTCAGGGGTATCCATGAAAATTAAAATTTAATGACTTATTGATAACCTATTATCCTTGAAAATTAATGAGTTGAAACACAATTCTAACATGTATGACCTCAAATCAGAAATTAATCACTTGGAATCCACTCTGATGTTATTGTGAATGATGATGTCTATATAGAAATGAGGAATAATCACATTTTTTGGTGTAAAAATAATTTTCCTTTTATAAGATAACAAGGGTGATGTCTAGAGAACTATGGCTAAACGGGGGAGACCTAAACACCATTATTTTCAAAAAATTGATCAATGAAAACATTTTTATGGGTAAAATGAACATGTATATCATGTATTGCTCCAATATTAATGAAGTGATTCGATTTAGTGACATTATTTTTGATGACATTATTTTATTTATAATAGGACCAAATTACATTGAGTGGTAATTTTATACATAGGAAGTGACTATAGATACTTATATAAATATTATTCAATGAATTTTACACGAATTCACTAATGTGGGTATGTGTAGAACCCCATAATAACATCAAATAAAAAAATTTTCTTATCCATTAAAAAAAGTAGTGCCTCTATCCGGGAAGGAATTCTTGGTTCCTTCCATGTCACAACTTGATATTTTATTAGAATGGATCATATTTGGGGAGAACTATATTTATTCATTGGAGGGATGAATCCTAGATTTACATATATAACAACACTTGTATCAAATCCAATTTTTGGAAATATAATACACCTTATTTAGTAACTCCCAATCAAAATGTGAAATATGTCATGTTAGGTGTAGCTATAGTTCTCAACACTAATAATTCTCGAGTACTTATAATTATAATTTCAAGTGAGCTTCATAATTTAAGTTGAATTTCTATTCCAAGAGTCATTTATTTAGAACAATATATGAATAGATATCTCAATAATAAATTATCTGATCTAATATATTGATTTATATCTATACATATAAGTACTATGAATTGATTGATTGGAATTTTATATGGAAGAACATGAAACAATTTTCTTCTTAGATTTTGAATTTTACAATATCCTATAATATTAATGATCCCCATGGTTGTCATCCATTCTCCTAGGTTGTAAATTTATCTTCATAAAATAATAGAGGGGCTTTCCTCAAGGGATTCATCTCTATCATAAAATCTTTATTATGAATTATGAAAAATTTATTATGAAAATTAACAAATGAATTTATAATGTAAAAATCCTACGCACCTGGGGGTTATAGGGTTGTAATGATGACTTTGACATAATGAATTTTGAGGATCTGTAATCATTATTCATGCTTGGTGTGCTTTAATTCAAAATTTCAACCAAATACTGAATAATAAATCAAAATAGATATAGATGGTCATCTATGAAAAAAATAATGTGTACATATCTAATCAAATTGGAACCCATTATGAGGATGATCTTCTAAATAATATTTATCTCAAATCCACTATCTAAATAAGTATTATTATTCAATTACAATTTTAAATTAATATAGTAACCCACATGTATTATAGATAATATATATATATATAGTGGAATATTATTTATATATCAATATTATTCATGTGAGAAGGTTAAATTTTTAGTTTTTTTGGAGATAGGGAAACCCAAAAAATACTTACATAAAAAAAATACTTCATATCCCAATATGTCCATTATAAAGGGTACCCTTCCTGGACAGATCAATATTAAATTGATTATTTTTTATCTAAGGTAAAATTAAATATAATATATAGTGACCTCAAATTCTCTATATGAAAGAACAAGTAAAATTAAAATCAATTATTATTTTTAAGAATATCATGAGGATAAGGATACGAGAATAATATAATAAAATATGGAATTGATACAAAACCATTAATGTAATTCAGATTCATTCCCTCAATCTTAGTAGTTGATAATACATACATCATATTAAATTATAAAACATGATCCAAAAGATTATATCAATGATATAATATCATGTCACAAAACAGTGGAATAAAATGTTTCATATTCATAATAACAAGAAATTTTGTGAAGGATATCCAAATATATACTCAACACATATTACCATGTGGTGACCACCTATTTACCTACATTTTTCAAGATATTAGTTCAATTTTAAACATTCTTATTATTGGTGTAGAATCACCTGTTTTCACTATTGGTATTGGTATATCCTCCCATATAACATCTTCTTGGAATGTGATAATCTCATGAGTACCCTCTCACCTCCTGTCATGACCCCCTCCCTACAAGGTGTACCCATCATAGGACAAAAATTTGAAAATGGAGATAATGACCCCTGAGTCCCACCTCTAGTAGGCCCCGGGTTGGCGACTAGCACAGAGGGTATAACAAAAACATAGATTAAAGGCAATACACTCTAAGGGAACACATATAGAAGAGAGAGATAAGACAGATGCCAACCATCTCCAACTCAGACAACAACATAAATGAAATCCCATTTACACATTTGGAATGTCAATAAAAACTATTACCACTGAAATGAGAAACTACAATCAGCCAAAAGAATGTTAAAACAATATCAAGCATGAAGCCCAAACAGCTCTAGAAACCCCAAGCTAGAAGAAACTAGACTGATCTCCAACCTTCTCCAAGTGACCTGAAAACAGTTTATATATACATAGGGTGAGTATAATATTATACTCATTATGATCCTCCCTAGAGCCTCTCATGCATAAGTAAAGAAAGAACGCTAAAGCACAATTAATACACAAGAGAAACCATCATTTCACTTAAATTGGAATACTAGTTTCCTAGCCTCACCACGGCTACTCACACTATGTAATGCATACAAGAGAATATAATATAATAAATAATATCAAGGGTACCATGCTACTAATTCCCCTCTATTTTTCCACTTTTCCATAAAGATGCACATCCAAAGCATCTCCCTCCAAAAAGGTTTTCCCGCAGGCATCTGGGCGAAGCACCACAACATGTACCTCATGTAACAAAACAACCACATCCACACAAGAAAGTAAACTAGTAGTTTCTGGGAGCAACCACATCTCTCATAACGTATATCATTCATTGGGAATTATACCTCAATCCAATACATATCATACACGTAAGAATCCTCAGGTCGTCACAACCTATACACGTTATGCCTATAGTAGTCAATTGAAAACTATATCTAGAATATATGTGTCTGAATAACCACAAGCCATTACACCCCTCAACACATATATATGGGAAAAATAACTATTGTGACTACCAACACAAGTAACTACCTATAGAATAGAGCAGGGCCAAAGGGGATAGTCATCCATCCATCATCCCACCATAATTTTGGGGAAAACACCCCCAGGGATAAGAATCCCCGAGGTGTTGGTTACCCTAACTTAGGCGTAGAGTAGCATATTGAGACATAAAAAAGAACAGAATATACTATACCTCACAACCACACTACGAGCATAACCTAGGATTAGACTGAACTGAAGCTAACATCTCTCGAACTCCCAGCTGCCACTTCTAAGACTAGGTATCAAATAATCACACAGCCATTTAAATAGAATTATTACATTAATTCATTCTGTTTTTATCAGTTTTGATTTAGGTTAATTAATTAACAAAATATTAATTAACCATTATCAATTTACATAGTATATTTAATTAGAAATATATCCAAAGTTCATTATTCCTTTAACATTAAACATCATCATTGCATCCCAACAAGCTCTAACCCCATGGGTCAAAATCATTTATTCAATGATTTATTAACAAAATTATTACATTCCCATATTCCTAGGAATTATAGAAAAACATTCTATGCTACTAAACACAAAGGGGCTCACCACGGTGAGTAGATGAATTACCCGTCAAGACTTTTCCTCCTATATCAAGATCATAGACCCATCATTTCTCAAGAAGCTTAACATGGAAATCACATGGCATACCCAACATGTCTTCACGCCATTTGGAAGCTGTGTAAGTAAGACAAGATTCCTTTAGCGGTGGGGAATGTAAAGCCAATAAACAACCAATATGAATCAGTAAGCATCCAAACATTCACACCCAACCCATTTTATCATCCCCGGTGTCCTCCCCAACACCCACATGCACAAACTAATGCATCTTGCCACTCTAGGCTACAAATACTACCACAACCAGTAGGACTCCATGTCCCCACAAATCACAACAACCATTCAAGATCACATCACAACACATGAAGCAGGAAAACAACCATTATATCAATTGGGATCTATTCCCTTAAACAAGAAAAAGGGTAACTCGGAACCCTTTAAAGAATTACAAAAAAACCAATTCTTTAATCTATCATGGATTAGCCAATTTATTATTCGTATGTTCTGACATCATGAACTATAAACAGTAAGCTATCACAAATTGATTAAACATGCTTACTACATCAATTAGATTAACATCGAATTACAGTAACAACATTCAGATTGATTCACATGACTCTTTACCTTTATCCAAACAATTATCAATTAATTCCCTCTTTACATTCACTACCAATTTCCATCAAGAACGAAAAGCTAAAAAAAACATAGATATCACGCTATATTGAAAATGAAGAGGCAGTAACATACGATTGATATCAATTTATTTATCCAGTTCAAATATTTATTATGTCAATTCCATTATGATCCAGAAGGATGAAACATGCTAACTCTATAGTTTCACGTAATGGAGAATAGAATCAACGAATCCTGTACCTCAAACAGTTCTTGACGTTCTTTATATGAGAACGAGCCACACAACGGGTCACGATCTCCTCCCCACCGAGACAATTGCATCCACCCGGCGATGCAGAGCCACAAACACACTATTAAACTCCCATGAAAAACCCATTAGGAACATGGAGATAACATTCTATAAAAGATAAATGACAATAAGAAGGAGATGAACCCAAAATAGTGATGATAGATCATACCTTATATCGAAGATTGATTGATACTGCTTGGTTGCATCCATAAAAGAGGGGAACCAATCCAATGAGGAAAGATGGATTGTGCAACACCTACCAAATGGAATGAAAGGTTAGAGAGTATCATATCCATGAACAAAGAGGAAGAACTAGGGAGGAAGATATATTGTCCCTTTAGATGATTTAATAGAGTTGTAGTTTAATATACGCTGGATTTTCCATTAAAAGTGGGTCACATTAAACCACTCGGTTTTACCATGAGAAATAATCCCATGACATATGAAAAATAATATATGATTTTAGGCCTTTGAATTAGCCTTAGAGTCCTTAAAACAAGGAAATAAATTCATTTTAAGTCAGAGGAAACGTCAAAGGGGTAAAACTGTAGGATGCTAGAAACATTGTTCATTTACACGAATGTTTTTAAAAGAAAGAGGTCACAGTTGGAACCTAACTGTTGTAGAATAACTTATCATGAAATCCAAATTTGGAAAAGGAATGAGTTCACCATTGAAACCTCACCATTTTGGAAATGTTGTTCATGAACTCAAAATTTGGGAAAGGAAAGAGTTCACCATGGGAACCTCACCATTCTAGAAACATTGTACTTGAAATCCAAATTTGAAAAATGAAAGAGGTAACCATTGGAAACTCACCATTCTGGAAACACTGTTCATGAACATGAAATTTGGGAAAGGAAGGAGGTCACTATTGGAACCTCACTGTTCTGGAAACAATGTTCATGAACTCAAAATTTGGAAAAGGAAAGATGTCACTGTTGGAACCTCACGGTTATGGAAACACTGTTCATCAACACAAATTTTTGAAAAGTAAAGAGGTCACCATTGGTACCTCACCATTCTAGAAAAATTGTTCATGAACTCAATATTAGGTAAATGAAAGTGGTCACTGTTGGAACCTCACTGTTTTGGGAACACTATTCATGAACTCAAAATTTGGAAAAGGGAAGACGTCACCATTGGAACCTCACCATTCTGGAAACACTGTTCATGGGCTAAATATTTGGAAAAGGAATGAGGATACCATTTGACCTCATAGTTGAAAAATTCTCACAAGCCTACCGATGACACTATTCACATAAGGTTATCATTGACACTGTTCACATAAGGTTATCATTACACTATTATCCTAAGGATACCATTGCACTGTTCACCTAAGGCTATAGTTGGAAGTATTCACAAGGCAACCATTTAGACTGTTCACCGAATTTGAAATTTTGGAGAGTGTTGGGGATATGTAACTTTGGCCTCCCGAAGAACCACAAACTCCATATTTCAGCAAAGGAATGGACCAGAGATGTTTGGGATATTACCTTAAATACCTCTCAAAACATTCTCATCATCCAAAATTTGAATCCAATTGAAAAGGAAACTGAAATGAATTCTGAACAACCACTCATCAACATATCACTAAAAAGAGTGAAAAAAAACAAGAAGTAACAAAAGAATTCCATCTCATAAACATGAAAGGTCTACAACCACAAATAGAACTCTGTTACATTAAAAGAGTAAAACATCAAAAAATTGGGTACTGGGAACATATGTACGAGTCAGGTTCCCAGGTACTCTCCTCCTCGCCACCATGTTGCCACAAGACACGAACCAAGGGGATAGAACTCCCACATAACAAATTCTCTTTGTGGTCTCAGATCTCCACAGGTCACCCCTCAAAGGTCTCATCATCAACAACATCGATCTCTCCTCAGTCGATGACATGAGGGTCAACTTGAAGAAAACGTAGAGTTGTGAAAGATTAACAAGTCATGTACTTGGCACATATGTGGGGGATGTGCTACTCGATATGCCACATCTCCAATAGTAGATTACACCTCGATAGTCCCATCAAATTGGGGAGAAAGATTTCTCCCAAGACCAAACATTTAATTACTATGACGGGGAGTCACCTTCTGAAACATGTGATCCCCAAAATTAAATTCTGAGGTTCTCTTCCTTTGATCTGTATATTATTTCTGATGATCATGCGCTATCTTCATCATCGAAAAACTCACATGACCCATCTCTGTTGTATCCTAAAATAGTTCCAGTCTGGGAATTGATGACTCTCCGACCCCAGTCTAAAATAATAGAGAACAGTAAAGCCGACTATATAAGGCTTCAAAAGGTGGCATACCAATGGTATAGTGAAAACTATTGTTGTAAGTGAACTCCACCAAGGTTAAGAGACTCATCAACAAACCTCCCAAATCTGTGACACAAGGGCTTGACTTGTCTTCAAGAGTATGGATGGTCTGCTCGGTCTTACCGTCCATCTAAGGATGAAAAGTAGTGATAAGGAATAGTTGAACTCTAAAATAATTCTGGATATCTCTCCACACCCTGGAGGTAAAATGTGGATCTGGATTAGAAATTATCTTCCTTGGGACACCATGATGTCTCACCAGCTCCTCCAGACACTGCATCGACAAAACTTCCACAGAGCTCGACTCCTTGATTGCTATAATGAAGGACGATTTTGTTAAACGATATACTACCACAAAAATAGCATCATGTCCTCCCTGAGATCAAGGGAAAAAAGTAACTAATTCCATTTAGATGTCCTCCCACTTCCACTGAGGAACATCTAATGGCTGGAGTAGACCACCAGGAACACTGTGTTCAGCCTTCACCTTCTGGAAGACCAACCTTTGAGAGACAAACTCTGCAACTCCATGCTTTAGCCTAGGCCACCAAAATAGGCTCTTCAAGGCTCGGCACATCATTGTCACGCAACGATGCACTGCTAAATGAGGACTATTGAACTCTCTAAGAACCATCTCATGCTTTTTCAGGGGAAAAAATATCCTTCCATGATACAACAATCATTGTTGTTCATCCTCAGACCAACCATCTGGGTCCTCACCACAAAAAACATGGTCACTCCATAACTCTACATCTATATCCCCAAACTCGGACTCTTCCATCTATTGCACGATAGATGACTACACCATCATCTATAAAAGACAACATCTTCCCCCAACATTTCCCATATCAAGATTTAATGATGATAGTTCTTCCATTAATCTCTAGGAGTCACCAGGTTCACACACTGCATCACTATGTTACTTTAGACTCAGTTTATCTACTACAACATTCCCCTTTCCATGTGTATAAAATATTTCAATGTCATGTTCCAGTAATAACTCCATCCACTGATGTTATCATACATTCAAGTCATATTGGGGGAAAACATACCTCCAACTATTTTGATTGGTGAAAACCACAATGAACTCTCTAATGAGATAATGTCTCCATAACATTTGAGAAAACACCATGTATGATAACTCAAAATCATGAGTGGCATAATTACATTCATCGGGATGAAACTACCGAGACTGATAAGTAACAATTGATCTCTGCTGCATCAGAATACAATACAACATTAGATGCGAAGCATCGCAGAAAACATTAATCAAAACTTCCTCTACTGTAAGACAAAGAGATGCAGCCCTTGCCATCTTCTCCTTTAGATACTCTAAAGTTTACTAACATGGATCAGTCCATATGAATGCCTAATCCTTCTAGGTCAAAGATTTCAGAGGAGTCTCAAATAAAGAGAAATTAGCTATGATCCTCTTGTAGTAGCCTGTGAGACAATGAAATATTTTCACCTCTCATATAGTCTTTGAGGCTACCCAAGACACGATTGATTCTATATTCGATGGATCCACAAATACTCCCTAATGGGACACAACATTCCCCATGAAACAAACTTTTAAAGCCCCAAATCACACATTGACAACATCTCAATTAGCTGATGTTGACGAAGATCTCTCAAAATAGCCTCTAGATATTCTACATGCTCCTCCTCAGATGTGGGGTACACTAGGATGTCATCGATGAAAACCACCATGAACTTGTCGATGAACTCACAGAACTCAATGTTCATCAATCCAAGGAACTCATCTGGAGAATTTGTCTTGTCGACCGACATTACAACAAACTCATAGTGCCCATGACAAAAATGGAAATCAGTCTACGAGATAACCACATCTTTTACACGGATGTGATGATATCCTGACCGCAATATGATATTTGATAAAAAACTTGCACCCTTCAGTTGATCAAATAAATCATCAATATGATGAAGAGGATAGCGATTCTTTATTGTCACTTTGTTCAAGAGATGATAATCGACACACAACCACAAACTTCTGTTAGCCTTCTTCATGAATAAAATTGGTGCAACCCAGGGTGACAAAATCGGCCGAAAAAACTGCATTGTAATAGATTATAAAGATGTATATGTAGAAATCATACTCATAAGGGGACATCATATATGGATACATAGATATAGGAGACACTTCTAGTGGTAGCTCGATCCCAAAATTGATCTCTCATTGAGGGGGTAATGCTACAACATCTTCTGGAAACTCATTAGGGTAATTTTTTACGACCCTGGAAAAAGCCAACTGCTGAATATCTGACCAACTCTGCATCAGCTCAGCCATCATGGATGATAAGGACGATACACGCCCTTAACCCATATGTGGGTCTCACTTTCCAAAAAACACAACCAGATCTCCATCCTCATCGAAGGACACATCATTCCTCCTCAATAAATCCATGATTTCCTACACTTAATACAACCAATCCATATTGAGGATGACATTATATGGCCATATTCATAAACACAGGAAATCTCCACAAGAGTGGTGCTACATAGGAACTAGATCACAGTCTCTAAATAATTCAATAATGTCAGATCGACCTCCAAATGGCATAGTCAATGCCAAGGGGACTGGAATCCTCTCTACCTCAAGTCTCAATGATTAGACAAGGGTAGGTGATATGAAGGAGTGTGTCACTCCTGAATCAAACAAGGTATACACTAAGGTAGAAAACAAGAAAAGGGTACCTCGAAAGACATCTCGCTTGCTTGGAACTGGGAATGTTAAAGCATGATGTTGAACACGACCTCCTCACAACATCTCTTACCCTGAGGATGACCACCACCATGGTCGCACTCTTCTCTCTAAGGACTGGGAGCATCACAGGGTTGTCCTCTGCCTGCCCCATCTTCCCCTACTGATCTAAAGCTGGTGCTACCTGCTGCTACTGCCTTGGATGGAACTGCCCCAATAGAGAAATCAGGAGAGGAAACCTTGGTTTACAATGAAATCTCTAAAGGTTCTGGCACTCTCTCTGTTGATGACCTCTAACACCATACAAAAAACAAGCGCTCGATCCCTTGTCCCAAGCCTGAGAGCTAATACCCCCAAAGAAACAAGATGATGAGGGCTGGGACCTACCCCCAGCCAAATGAAAAATCATTTTCCCTAAAAACTGAGAACCCAAACCACAACTCTGCTTTTTGAGGTATCATTACGACTCCCCTCTCATGATGATCCAGTTCTATAAAATGTTATCTTGATGGCCTCTCCCTATCCAATACCTAAATATATGTCTTCAGCATAAATGGTGTAACATGGCACTGGATCTCAAGACGTAAAGACTCCTTGGAATCCCTCTCCCTGGCCTCCTCATTTGACAACAGGTCTGAAGAAAGTTGTAAAAGCTTAATGAAACGGATTCCAAACTCTCGCACAATGGAGCTCCTTCGTCGAAGGGTAAGAAACTATTGGTGACTAGATGCCATTGTAGTCCAAGAAAGAATCTGGACTCTAAAATTATCTCAGAGCTCCTCCCATGAGATTGTTGAAACCTCGCGATCCCTGAGGAACAAGAACAACCACTACCTCGCTGCTCCACACAGTAGTTCACAACCATGGACACACAGTTCTCCATCCGAGAACAGATTGAACTAAATCCTATCTCGACCTCCTCCAACCATTCTTCACAGAATTCATCTGAAATAGATCCCTCGTACTTCTACAACTCTGGCTCAGAAACTCTCGTAGTGTACACCTCTAAGGGTCATCGTCGTCAACCTCTACCCGGCGACAATCCGTTGGCACAACCTGCTGGACATCTCCTATGCGATCCGATGGAGGATGTCTACCTGGAGCCAAACCTGTAAAATAACAAACAGTTAGAGCTCCTATACCTGGAATATGGAAGAATCAGTATTAAATAATTAATTTTTTCATTTTACTCATTTTAGGTTACCCCTATCCAAAGGTCTACCCATTCAAACACATACACACAGAATAATGATGCATGATCCTTTCCTAGGTCTCAACCCTATAACTAGTATCAGCTCCTTTAATAGAAATTGTAATCTTAATGGTCTGTACATCAGATCAAAAGGTTCCCTAAACGCATATGTCTCATCTAGTCTTTAGTGATTACATCACTTGATAATCTTGATTGACATTGTTTCCCTATAAACCCATGCAACTACGCCTGTGACAAATTCCAAACTCCATCCTATACCTTAACCAGACTTCTGATACCAATCTTTCATGACCCCCTCCTAACAAGATGTATCCCTCCATGGCTGGAATTGTGAAAAGGGATATCATGACCCCTGAGTCCCGCCTCTAGTAGGCCCTAATTTGGCGACTAGAAACTAGGAAATTGAAAACACATAGATGGGATGGATTACCCTCTTTGAGAACACACACGAAAGAGAGAGATAATAAATACCACAACCAACTCTAACTTAGACAAAAAAATAAATAAAATCCCATGTACACATATGTAATGTCATGAGAAACTACTATAACTGAATGGGGAAAGCTGCATGTTCCAAAAAGACACTAAAAAACAACAGCAACCATGAAGCCCAAACTGCTCCAGAAACCCCATGCTATTAGAAACCATCCTGATCTACAATATTCTCCTAGTGACATGAAAAAATGTTTATATATACATAGGGTGAGAATAATAGTACACTCGGTAGGATCCTCCCTAGAGCCTCTCTTACTAAAGTAATGAATGCATGCTATAGCACAATGAACAACAAGTGAAACTAACTCATAACCTAAATAGGTATACTATGTTCCTAGCCTCACCATGGAAACTCTCACCATGTAATGCATAAAAGAGTGTATAATTTAATAAAGAATATCAAGTGTACCCCACTACTACTTCCACACTAGCTTTCCACTTTTCCCCAACATCGCACGTCCTAAGAATCTCTCTCCAAAAGGCATGCCCGCACATCTCTTTCAAGTGTGCATGTTGCAACACCGAAGAAACAACAAGAAATGGATCCCCTGGAAGCTGTTAGAAACACTGACCAGGCTGCTAATCTTAAAGACACGTAAGGTGGCTCATGGAAACAGGTTAGAACGCGAAGCCCAAAGAGAAATGATAAAAGAATTAAAGATGAGAAGAAAAAAGAGGTTGCACAGGATGACATTTCAGATGAATATCTGGACACTTTACTTCATCAAGCTATAGAAATAGAAGCCTGGTACACTAGAGGGAGAGGGAGTGGGCGCGTCAATGTCAAACTATGGAATGAGTCGAGGGACAAAGAATGGATAATCGCTGATAAAATCAGAAAGAAGATTGGCCACCCGGAAAGGGGATCTTGAGAATGCTGGTTTGATTTTTTTGTTGATTTTGGATGTACTTGATGAATCTTCGGATTAGGTTTTTTAATATAATAATTGGGACTTCATCCCACACTTTTTTTTTTAAAAAAAGACACCTGGGCGAAGCACCACAACCTACACCTCATTCCAAAAAACCACCACGTCCACACAATAAAGTATCCAGGTAGTTTCTGGGATCCACCACAGTTCGCATAACAAGTATCATACATCATGCATTATACCTCAAGCCATTACAACCCATACACAGAGTAAGAATCCTCATGTCGTCTCAAACTATACACGTTATGCCTATAGTATTCCATAGAAAACTATATCCAGAATATATGTGTGTGAATAACCACATGACATTACAGCCCTCTGCACACATATATGGGAAAAACTAACCGATGTGCCTACCAGCACTTGTAACTTCCAAGAGAAGAGAGCAGTGCCAAAGGGGTAAGTCATCGATCTATCCTCCCACAAGAATATTGGGGAAAACACTCCTCCCCAGGGTTCAAAATCCCCAGGGTGTAATTTTCCCTAACTGACAGGGTGGAGTAGCATATAGAAACATAATATGTAAAGAATATACTATATCTCACAACCACACTGTGGGAATAACCTAGTCATAGACTGAACTACAGCTAATGTCTCTCTGAATCAAGACATCCACTTATAAGACTTGGTATCCCATAAGCACAGAACCATTTACAAATATTTATGACATTAATTCATTCTTTTTTATCAATAGAACATTAAATTAATTAATTATTTATACATTAATTATCCATTAACAATTTTTACAGTATATTTTAGTAGCATCACATCCAAAGTTCACAGTTTCACTAACTGGGAAAATCAGCATTGCATCCCATTATGCTCTAACCCCATGGGATAACATCATTTATTCAATAATTTATTAACAACATTATTACATTCCAATATAACAAGGAATTCTAGAAAAACATTCTAAGATACTAAACACAAGGGGGATTAACTCGGTGAGTAGATGAACTACCTGTTTTTCCGTTTCCACCTTTAACAAGAGAATATACCCTTCCTCCCTCAAGAAACTAAACACGGAAAGAACATGGCATACCGCACGCATGTTTTCCCCTTTTGGAAGATGGGTAAGCAAGACTAGCTGTATTGATCAGTGGGGAATGTAAAGAAGATAAATAAACAATATGAATAAAAATCATCCAAACATTCACATCCAACCCATTTCATCATCCCTAGTGTCCTCCCAATCACCCCACATGAAATAAACTAATGTTTCTTTCCACTAAAGGCATCAACTGCTGCCACAACCAGTAGGCCTCCATGCCCCAACATATCACAATATCCATCCAGGATCACATCAAAACACAAGTAGTAGGGAAAAAATCATCATATTAATTGGGATCTAGGCCCTAAAACAAATAAGTGGGTAACTGAGAACCCTTCACAGAATTATCAAACAACCAGTTCTTTAATCCATCTTGGATTAACAGATTTGTAATTCGTATGTTCTAAATTTAGGAAATCATAACAGTAAGCTATGAAAAATTTATTAAACATGCTTACTGCATCAATTTGATTAACACAAAATTACAACATGAATAATTGGTTTCATTTACATGCCTCTTTATCTTTATCCAAAAAAATTTCATTTAATTCTATCTTTACCTTCACTACCAATTTCCATCAAGAATGAAGAGCTAAACAAAGAAATCCTAGATATCACACTATTTAGAAAATCTTGAGGCAATAACCTATGATCGATATAAATTTATTTATTCGATTCAAATATTTATTCTCTCAATTCCATTGTGATCCAGTGGGATAAAACATGATAACTCTACAGTTTCATGTAATAGAAAAGAGAAGCAATGAATCCCCAACCTCAAATGGTTCTTTATGTTATTTATACAAGAACGAGCCACACAATGGGTCAGGATATCACCCCCCCCCCCCATGAAAAATGCATCCACCCAAGGATGGAGAGACACCACCACACCAGTCAACACCCAAGAAAACCCCATTATGAACATAGAGATATAATTACATAAAAGGTAAAGGAGAATCAAAAGGATATGAATGGAAAATAATGATGATAGATCATACCATATATCAAAGACTGATCGATACTTCTTGGTTGAATCAAAAAGAGAGGGGAACCAATCCATGGTGAAATGATTGATTATGCAACTCCTACGGGATGGAATGAATGGTTCGAGTGTCTCACATAGAGAACAAGGAGGAATAATAATGGTGAAAGATATATAATCCCTTTATAAGATTTAACAGAGTAGTGGTTTAAGATATGCTGGATTTTCAATTAAATGTTGATTGCATTAAAGCACTCTGTTTGACCATGTTAAAACATACAAAGTGTTAGGAAAGTTAATATAAGAGTTATGGCCTTTGAATCATCCTTACAGTCCTCAAAACTAGGCTTTAAATTCATTTAACCTTAAAGGAAACATCAAAGGGGAGAAACTGTTGGAAGCTGGAAACACTGTTCCTTAACATGAAATTTGGAAAAGGAAAGAGGTCACCGTTGGCACCTCACCATTCTGGAAACACTGTTCACGAACTCAAAATTTTTAGATCAATTTTAAATCAAATATAATGTCAATTTTCAAAATTAAATAAAAATAATTTTTTTCAATAAACATATTTTCGAAGCATAAAATAACGTCATAAAAATATAATTCATATATACTGTACCGAAATAGAAAAAATTTATTATTAAACACATAAATAGATATATATAATAATTATTTTATTATTATTTATTCCATAAATATTAATATCTATGTTATAAAAAAATTTTATGTCATGGTACACTTAAAATCAAGGTTGTGGGTAAGAAAATATACAATATGAATCAGGTTTATTTCCAAGGAAAAACCTATAATATAATGGGGTGTTAAATTATTCCCCCAATAAATAAAATTTCAACCTTGATAACATATCTATCTGATAAATAAATGAGTATTCATTTTCATAGTAACATTGTTGTGTTCTCATATAGCGACCCTAAATTTTTTATTAATCTAATGAATATTTAAAAACTGATTTGTCTTTTTATATGGAAAATTATCTCAATGTCCTAGGATTTTTTATCATTTTTAATCTTCCATAAGATCATGATCGAATGGAAAAACCACTAAATATTTTGTATGTTATGTTTTACTTATGTAAATCATCAAAATAGATATATGGGACACATCCTGAACATGATATAGGTTTGATGGAATTACCATGAAATAAAAAATTGTCCCTACACAATCAAGAATCTAAAAGATACTAATTATATTAGGTATCAACTATCCATTCATTCAAAATTTCATAATTATATTAAAAGATACATTTTTTTGGGAAAACAAACTCTGCATCTTGAAATATCAAATCTCACTAATTATTGTAAATAATAACTTTTTTTTTCAATGATGAGCTACCTTAAGCTAGACATAAATGGATTAATCCGGATCTATTATATCCTCAGCTAGCATTTAATTTAATAAATTCTTTTATCCAATGTAATTATTTCATATATGAGTTATAAACATTATTCCATTTATAATTTCATAAGGCTCTGCATAAATAAATGAGTGAATGATATTTTTATATGTCAATTCGACAATAGAAGTTATTGGTCCAAATAAAATTTGAAATCCACTAAACAAGATCTCTATAATTCCACCAATGTTTCAAAGGTTCTCTCAAACTAGAATTTTTTTAATATGATAGTTATTAATGAAACAAAACACTATATATGGATTATACTAACGACTTTAACATTAGTTTGAGGAAATCATAAAATCTCAATCAAATATAATATAACGTGTTATTCCTAACATGTATACCATCTCTTTAATTTAAATCACTTAATGATGTCGATGAGATAAAAATTCTTGGATAGTTATGAAATGATGAAAATACATAATGTGATCTTCTATAATCCAAATAGAACTATGTCCTTAATATATTTTGGGAGTCTCATAATTAAAATTCATGTTGATTTTTATCCATTTCCATTCTAAAAAAGATGATTATAATGGCATCCCCTAATCATCTATCTCACATCCTTAACTTACTAGAATATGAAGGAAAAATATTCATACACCACAATATATCAAATAATTTAGTACCTCCATATATAATCATTAATATATATATACATCATCTTTCTTTGGGAATGAATATATAAAAATTCACTATGATATTCCACAAATTTCATTCTCTTCAAGTGATTTATTAAAGGGACATATAATTAGTTCGTCAACCATATCATTCTAACTAAATAATGGTTGAAAGTTGGAAAATTTTCAACTTTATTTTCATCTCTACGTCCTCCATATTATCTTCTTTAATCATATCATGGTTAGATACTTGAACACTCTTTTGATAATGATAAGTGTACTTGACATTATTAAATATTTCAATGTAAATATTTTTAAATAAAAAAATATTGGATATTTTGATATCATCATCAAAGACAACCAAAAATGATTCTTTTGACTAAATGCATCAACTACCTTCTTCAATTTCACATGGTGATAATTTATTTGGTAGTCATAATTATTAATCTACATCAATGATACTCTCTATAGAATATTCATATCATTATGTGTGAATAATTATTTTAATCATTTAGGATTATTATATGTGTATCAAAATAAAAAATAATGATAATTATTCATTATGTATAATGTAATGATTACCGCTCCTAACTCTGAATCACATGTTATGAAATTTTTTCTTATGAACTTCCAATATGAAGGATACAAAAACTATCCACAAAATATAATTTATAAAAACACATCAATTCCTTTTCGATAATGTATGAATGTAAATTAAAAATCATTCTCCAATATGGGGTTGGGGATCATAGGTTAACTAGCCAATCATCTCTTTAGTTCCTTGAATTTTTCACCGCACTCAATAGTGTAGTAGAACATGAATCCTTTCTTTGATAAAATTGTGAGATGATTAGATATCCTTGAAAAATTCTACACATTGTGTCAAAAATATCCATCCAATCCATGAAATTTTTAGATATCTATCTTAGTGGATGGTATGGTCAAATTTCCAATAACATATGTCAATTATGGATCCACCAATATACACTCTATTTAGATTATATTACAAAAAAATGAATCAATATATAGGAAAAAATCGGTAATTATAAATTTAGTATAACCAAAATCCATATTTTTGTATTTTATAATGAAAATTTTAAGTGTGTAATTTTGAAACTTAACAAATGCTCACTAGATTCAACCCATTAACAAAATAAAACATCCCCAATCATGCCAGAATTCAATAACTGCATAACCATAACTAGAATATTTTCAAAATTCAAAAATAAGAAAAACTATCAATCATATTAAGAACCACGAGTCGTTGTGCCGACCGACAAAAAAACCCTCGATCACCTCACTTCCTTCATCACATTGCCTAAAACAGTCGCATCATTGACAAATACCAAAATCATCATGCTAGAGAATAACACAACCATGCTATTGATAGTTGTTTCGTCGACATCACCAACACACAACATCAGTATGAAAAAAGTTATTTCTAGAATTATTTAACCACCACCCATCGAGGTTGGATGAACATCGTCGCACTAATGATGACCACTGTCATCATAATCACATTTACATTAAAAAAATACACACCATTCCCAGAATAGGATCTAGAACATCTATCATCGACTTGAAAAAATAATATGAAAAAAAAACTTCAAATTCAAAATAATGAAGAACCATCATCGATAAGCCATTGGAACTGGGAAATGCCACCACAAGATGAACCTCCTATAACACCCCATAACTTATTCAAACAAATACCAAAATATCCTTGGGATCCATCAGACCCAGATGATCTGGGAGTGATCAATGGACCCAGAAGCCATAATATCAAAATAGTGAGTTGGATCCCCATAGTAATCTATGACTGAGTGAGAACCCTCACACCCTCTATAAAGGATCACCATAAGCCATCTCCAACAAAATAGAGACCAGTGCGATAAAAACTGAATGAAAAAAGAAGATAATTCCACATGATCTATTATCGGAGAGAAGGATTGATAAAATCAATGATAGAAGGAAGAAGTGCGTGAAAAGAGGCAAAACGAGGTCGAAAAAGAAAATTTGTGAAGTAAACACAATATTGAGAAAACTGGAAGTGAAAGAATAAGAAGTGAATAGGGAGAAGAAGCAACATTGGAAAGCGAGGATGTGAAAAAATTAACCTTGTAAATCTTATATACATCTAATCCTTCATTAGGGTCTTCAGTACAAGGCCCAGGTGATCTTCAACTTCTTATTATCTCTTGGATTACATAAGAACATCATCGATAATTACTAAACAAACTATATATGTTTCTATCTAAAGACTCTATGTATTAAAATAATAATATTGAAATGGAATTAGTATATCCAACTGTCATAAATATAATTTTATTATGGTTAAAACATGAATGGAAAGATATTTTTTGTATTTATTTCTTCTTTACACTCAACATATTGTATCTAAATTAAATATAATTACTCAAAAAAAATTACCCCTAATAACATATCAAACAAATCATCAATAAAGTAAAAATGAAAGTTATTCTTGATCATGTTCTAGTTATGATCCCAATATTCAATACATAGTCACATTGATCATTAATTATTCTTAATAAAATGATTAGATGAAACTCCTGGTGACAATTATGTATAATGAAATCCATTTTCATTATTCCCAGGGGGTGTCATCATTAATTAATAATATAGAATTAGGGAAATTCTATATGGATTCCTTGAAATAGGTAATGAACTAGGTATGTGTTATATTGAAATATTGAAATTATAATTAAAATTAAGACAAGGAATTTAACATATAGAACATTCCCACAAAAATTAATCAATGAAGAATCATATACATCTGATACAATCATCAACCCCTTAAGATTTTTTACAGTAATATCTCTATCTAGTCATTATTATTGTAATGTGATATGCATATAATATTTTTCAAACAAAAAAGAGTTGGTTGAAATATCATCCCATAACAAATTAGAAGATCAAGAGCAGATTCATAGTAAATCATTCACCATTTCACTATTTTATCCCACATTTTAAATAGTGATTGTCATGACCCTACCCACTAGGGCCAAATTAACTAGTAGTTATCCCAATGTGAAACCCCATTCCCACATCCATTAGTCCAGGGTCTAAATACCATCATCGAGTTGGCATATCACACTCATGTGACTTCTCAACAAATCATACCATTACAGAAACACAAACACATTGATATATCTAAATAAAAATGGAATTCTTAATCAAAAAATACAAATGATACATAAATTTATCTGTAAAACTATATCCCAAATTAGTGTATATTAAAATTATTGTAAAACACAAAGTTCCAAATAACCCCACCACCCCACCCCCAACTATTAAAAGTTTGCAAGCATCTCAGAAGGGGGGACTCTTGTCAAATGAAACATCATTATGAACCATGTTCCTTCCAGCTCACAATTTTCCAAATTTTCAAAGACCCCATATAAATTTTTTAAAAGTATTATAATATTAATAAGACATGGAATGAGTGGGAATATCACATGCTTGGATGAGTATATACATACCTAGTATAATGATTATAAATATCAAAAATAAAGAATCATGGGGGTAGCCATATCATCATCCCAAAGCAATGATAATTAGAATATGATGCATAATAATAAAAATAATATTGATATTCTCAATGTTGAATTTTTTTTAAATGTATGTTCATAACCAAATAGCTGGCCAAAAATATGCATGATTTTTCATGGATAAACTTGTCCAGGAGAACTCACACCACATAACTTCCTAACACTAGTTGAGATTATCTATGATGTCATGATCATAAGGACTATCAAAGAATAAGTATAAATAGTTTCTGTTTATTATTTAATTTATATTTTTCTATGAATGGGTTGGTGGAAAATGAAAGATAATTGGAAGAATAATTAATTTGAGGGAGAAGAGGATCAAAACATTCTTAATCCTTAGAGTATTTTCTTTTGTATGACACTATAAATCCACAGTGGTTGGATTTGGATTTTTAGACAATATCCCAATATATTTTATGATTATGAAGGGAAAAAATGGGTAAGAAAATTTTCTTCCAAATGGTTTGGAGGAGTGGTTTTCCAAGGGGATGGAGAGGAGTTATTTATACATAGCTGTCAGGGTATTTTTTGGATTAAATATTTAATAAAAAAATTATATTAAAGGTTAAACAAGAAGCCATGATTTTTTAGTAATATTAATCATATATTAATTTAATAATACGATTTTAACACTTTAAATACCCTTTATAATTCAAATTCATTAGTTTATTAAAAAAGAAAGAGGAATGAAATAAAAAATGTTATTGTAAAAAATTTCATTTTAAATTCGGTTTTTGAAAGATCATTTTAGGATTGGAAATTGAGATTATAGTATTTTAATGAAAAATTTATAAAAAAATGGTCTACCATAAAGTTTTATTATGTATTATGTCACTATTACATAATTAATGAATTAATTTCAGAAACATTGGTTATGTAAAAAACATTATTTTATTATTCACCTACAAATTGATGTTATGCAGAACATCAAAAAAAAATCACCCATTTATAATTTTGAAATTATTATTTAAATAATGAAATTTCAATTTATGAAAATAAATTTACAATATATGTAATTTTTAATTTTTATAAAAAAATTATATCTTTTATGAAATACCTTAAAACACATTTTTTTTAAAATATTATTTTATATTACTAGAGTTTATTAGTCATGGTATAAATTTTTAAGAATTATAAAATTTATATTTATATTAATTAATATTGACTGATATTATTTTTATTATAATTTATTATTTTTGGTAAAATTAATATTTAAATAGTGAGGTTAAAATTCTAACAGTCATGTTACTTTTAAAATGGTCACATTACATCATATAAATAATCCTTTATTATTTCACTTATTATTAAACTCAATTCCTATAATGGATCTCTATTTCCATTTTCTATAGTGTCTCTTTGTTTTAATTTTTTTTCTTATTCTCTATATCTTTTTAGTATAGGTTGATAATCTAGTATATTGGATCAATCTATATCTTCCCTGTTTATATATATATATTTTTTTATTTTTTTACCATTTTTAAGGTTTCGAATTTTAATTTGTTTCATTTCTAATTAATGAAAAATTATTTATTAGTAAACTAATATCCTCATTGGTTTCTCTTTATTTTCTCATGTATAATATTATATAATATAATAAAACATAAATTTATTCTTGATTTTTTTTACAAAAAAACCCTTTGTAGCTACATCCTCCCCCCTCGAAAAAATTAATCTCTGAAATTTCAACACATATTGTATATTGATAATAGGTGAGGTTACCCTTGTTTACATGATTCCTTTATTTCCTAAATCACATCTTCCTCAACAAAAAATTTACATGGTGAGATTTTCTACTTTGAATAACTTTTTCTCTATGGTCCAAGAGCATCACTAGATATTCTTGGTGTCATAGGTCATTCCCCAATTGTACCACTGTTGGTTTTTCTAGATGTTCAGGATTTTGTATGTACTTCTTCAGAAGTTTGATGTGGAACATGTTTTGAACATTATCCATATATTTTGGAATTGAAACCTAATAAACCACTACTCATATAATATCAAGTATCTCAAAAAGTTTAATATACGTTGTGTTATGATTCACTTTCTTTCCAAACTTAATGATGTTATTACATGTTGATTCTTTAAGGATAAATTTATCTCAATAATTTATATCAAATCCATTCGATGTATTTTATCATAACCCTTATTTGAGCTTTGAGAGAATATTTTTTTTAGATTTCTAGAACAATCTCTATCATTTCTTTCGAAATGTCATGTCAAAGTAGATTTTTCGGGACATTGTTATCCAAACAAGTTGTATTAATAAATCAATTACCATATAGGGATTCATATACGCTCATTTGAATAATTGAGTAAAATATATTATTATATAATAAATCTTCTAATGGGGTATGTTTATCGCAAACTACTTTTAATGTCATTGAGTTGGATCTTAGCATATGATCGAGTTTCTAAATAGTCCTTTCAGATTTATAATTACATTGAGGGAGATAGGACCTGATGAAATTCAATTCTATACACTAGGAATGTTTATGAATTCTCGAGAATTTATATGTCAACCTTGGAAAATGATCTAATATGATTTAAGGTATATCCTATAGAGCCCCACCACTTCCTTAAAATATATTTGGGATTTTTTTAACTCAATAATTCATCAAACATTTTGATAAATTGGGTAGTCTTGGTTAGTGGATTCTCCAAAAACTATATCACATTATTTCCAATGGATTTTTTCCTAAGACTAGTGGAATTTTCCATAGTGATGTCCACCTATTTCAACTTTGGTATATAAAATTTTTACACCATCCATTTATAATTATACAACATTTCATTAATATGTTGACATAGAAAACACATTGAGATGTTCTCAGTAATATCCTTCTTTATGTTTTTCAACTAGATGTGTTCTCAAATATCACAATACATCTTGGTTATTCTAGGATGGTTTGAGAAATATGAGATATGTTCATTATCTAATAGATCTTTCCTTATCCTAGGTCATTAGGTAACAAAATCGTTATTCTAAGATGAACCACACCCCCATAATCAATATATAACTCTACTAGATTCCCTTGCATTACTTATTTAACTTTATATGTAGCTCCAGATCATCCCTTTATTAATCATTGATCATATATTTCATGGATGATTTGGAACTAATTTTGTAATGGTGGGATTTATTCACTAACTATGGGATTTTCATATCCATCCATATAATTTCAATGAATAATGGGACTTTCTGATTCTGTATCATAGATAGAGTGGAAGAAAATTTTCTTCTAAAATAATTATATATCTTGTTATCCATTCCCAGATGGTAGTGAATAGAGAAATTACAGTTGTTTATCTGCTCTTACCATTTCCATTGATTCATGTTTATCTCCTTTTGTGTGAATATATATTTTATTCTACTATAATTGGTATATAAGTCACACTTCACACAATAAAGGTAGTTCAACATCATTTTTTAGGAAAAAATATAGATTCTAGCTCCAGATCATGCATCAGGTTGTTCTTATAATGGATCTTCAACTATCATGATGAATAGTCTATCACATTTTCATTCATCATGAGTAAACAGACCAAGGGGTTATATGAATCATCTTGGTATATCATGAAACCTTTTCAATCTATTGGTTGTGTCAATACAAGTTCTGTGATTTTCCTTTTACCATGATCCATGACTATTTCATAATATTATTTTCTCCACAAATAATTTACCAATTTCCATGTAATGTTAGTTAGAGTGGTGTAAATCATGAAAAATGTATCACAAAATATCAGTAGTACCCTATAGGATAAGAAAATATTGGATTTTTGTGACAGTAGTGGGTCAGGGACCTTCCTTAATTGACATTGTGTTTTTAGGGACCACATAAATTCCCTCACTAGTGGTATTTATCCCAAAGGATATGAATTTATTCATCCAAAAGTTATAATTTCTGAACATTTACCACTATTTACCCTTCCTTAATAATGCTAACACAATCCATTGATTCTATTCATTTTCCTACTCAATAATTGTGTAAATGTGATTATCTATGGTAATAAGTAGAACAAATTTGTTGAGGTAATATATAAATACTATATTCATTGAATTCATGAATATTCCAAGGAAAATAGTATTTTTGAATGGAATCACTAGGTACTCATATATCAAATACCTTATGGGGAATGAAATCTTATAAATATCATCCTTATACACCATTATTTGATGATATCCAGAACAAATATCCATCTTTGAGAATTATTTAGATCCATAGAGTATATCGAAAATGTTAAAAACCATTGGTATATGATTCTTTTTCATTATTGTTATTTTTTGGAGCTCTCAGCAATGGATATACAATAGCAGTGACCCATTATTCATCTTGACAAGGAGCACTATTGTTCCCCAAGGTGATGTACTAGGGTGTGTAAAATCATTTCCCAAATTCTCTTGAAGAATATTCTTTAATTGTTATAGTTCGATCGTGGCCATCCAATAAGGATATATTGGGATTAGTATGGATTAGGGCATTATCTCTATTGATAACTGTACAAAATGATAGGCGGGATGTCTGGGTAACTATTAGGTAAATATAATAGTGTATTCTCTATCATTGGGAATTTCATATATATATATATACACCTTCTTTTGAATAAACCATTTGGGCATGGTATTCTTTTCCACATTCTATCAACACACACACCCTTTATGTTTTTCTCAATGGTGGTTCATGACCTTTCATAAAATTTTATATAAGAATTGAATGGTTCATAATTTGATAACATGTTTTTCTCATGATAGTTGATGTGTGATATAAAAAAGGGGAGCCAAACCATGGACATTATAGCATCAAATTCCACCAAGTGAACTATTATGAGATTTTTTGGAAGATTATTCTACCATAATTAAAAAATATAAGAGTCTAAAATGTAGTTTTCAATGATTTCACCACTAGGTTCTTTAACATATATATTTACATAATATTTTTTCGGAATTGAATCAATAGTGGTAAAAAATTCAAAATATAAAAAAAATTATAACTCGAATCAAATAAGAATTTTTCCATTCTTCTATGAATAAGATGTGTACAAAGAACAACGCAATTTTTGTACCCGACATCAGTAGTAGTGATGGAATAATATTTTCCACAATCCATTTTATTTTTTGGCTAATGATGCGAATTACCCTAAAAAATCAGGGCTAAAATTTAGTAGTTATAGAAAACATTCTTGGATATAAAAAAATTCAACAAAACTAGACTAAAATAATAATTTTTCAATTAATTAGTTAATAGAATGAGTTAAATGAACAAAATCAATTTCATAAGAAATTTTAGCAGTATTAATTGAAAAAATATTCCATGATCCCATGTATTTAGAGGTTATTGAGGCTGATTACCCACAATGACTCTAGTTTTAGTTCTCTGGCTTGCATAGCCACCTCCTCCAATCAATTGAAACATTGAATCCTTGGTGGTTATTTTGGAGGTTCCCTCCTTTCCATTATCTTGATGGAAGGATATCACATTTAAAATTGAAATTAAGGATCATGATTCCATTATCTCCCAAAATTTATGAACTTCTCCATCCCCTTAATACAATTTCCACAATGCACCTTCTATAATTTTTGACATGTGTGTAGTCAGATCATTCTTCCTTATTTTTTTCATTTGAACTAAGAGCTTGAAATTCCCTTCTTCTATTATTATCACTATGACTAGGATACAATTATCCAAACACCATATCTACATTGATTGAACATCAATCCATTTCTTCATATTTATTGATGTCCTAGATTTATATATCTTTTAGATGGTGTGGTGTTAGACCACTATATAATCAATCTATTTTTCTATCATAATTGATAGCATAACCTGAGGTGTATCTTGTAATCCTTGTAAATTATTCCATAAAATTCAGGATAGATTCAACTCTATTTTTTCTTCTCTTTAAATTCCATCTCCATCATTGTTAGAATTGTTCATGGTAAACACATGATAATAAATATTTCTATAGAGTCTTTCCAATCCATATCTTCCAATTTATGCGTTTTTCTAGTATTCATTATAAATTCCCACCATTGATATTCTTCTCTATCTAAAAGGTAAATGTTTAGAGTCACCTTATCAATCTCCAATCATTGGATTACAAAAAATATCATATCCATTGAGTTAACTCATTATACCTCAATAAGTGGATTATATGTTCAACAAAACATTGGTGGTCGTTTTCACATAAGGACTCAATGTCTAGTTGATCATTCTTAACTAAAGGTGGAAATTCCCCTTGAATCATGTTATTATACATTTCCTGATGCAACTGTTTAAGAAATTCATTAATGTTTGTTACTCCCCTTCTCATAGAATTGGGGATGTCTTTCATAAAATAATGGCATTGTCCATCACACAGGTTGTTGGCTAGGAATCTATAGAATCCCTCTACTTTCAAAAATATACATTTTTTGAAAAAAATTAAGTCAACCAAGAATGAATTAATAATTAATTCATTTTTAAATTAACTCTAACGGAATATCTTATGGGATCCTAGGGTTTAGACATTTTGTAAATAAATATTTCATGGTTTCTTACATATACTTAGTATTATCTTACTGTATTTCACTAATGTCCTATAATACTAAATCCTAAATTATATAAAACATCCTCTGATACCAACAATAGAGACCCTACTTTTCATTCATGATTTTTATATAATTTTATGATAAAAAACATAATATAATTACAAATCCTTGATCAAATAATTAGTGTCTTGGGAAATTTATACTCATATAAAACATTTATATAAAAAAAAAACATTATTTAATTTCATTCTTCTCTATCTTCTAAGTGGCCAACATTTTCTCATTACTAAAAGTAATCACCTAAGGGGATACATTAATGAATGGGGTGAGATAATTCCCCAGTAAGTGGATGATTATGTAGCGTGAATGAATTTAACATGATTTAGAAGAAAAATCATCATAATATCATAAGAGCATCGTTTTCATCAACATTATGAGGGAAAAATATAAAATGAAGTATAATGTGTCAATGCATAAAGATGAATCATCATGTCATAGTGGCCAAATGCAAGACAGTTTGGTAAATAAAGAATGAATCATGTTCACACATATCAAATGAGAATAATAATAAAATCATCATTATGAACATATATAGCCTTGTTTTCACAAATATTACAAATCAAAATATGAGATACATCATATTAACCAATGCACTGGAGGGATATAAAATTATGGACCCTGTCGTCACATCATTACATTTACAATAATGATTCTTATCACATAGAACATATATCCATCATAGTAATGATGTACCCAAGGAAAATAGTGGGTTCTATAAGGATTTATTAAAAAATTCCTTCATGAAAAAAATATCAATTCCAATTTATAAAAGGGCCATCATACATGGAAATGACACATGATTATTCTTGAGTGGACAATGAGTATTTCAAGTGGATTAAATTGGGATGTTATGGAAATTTGAATCACTTATAAACTAGATTTTTTGTATAATTTTTTAAAAGGTAGGAACATGTATATCCATAAAGGAAACGTGAGCAGAAATTTGAAAAATATAATATGAAAATTAATTCCTTGGAATAAAAAATAACCATATTAATGGAATTGTGTTTGATAACCATGTTTAATGAATTCCCACCATATTTTGGTATTATGCCACCTCTTAAAGATAAAAAATTTATTTATTAAAACATTTATCCAAATGTGTATTATAGTCAATTAGAAAGCAATATATTAATTGAACTCATTTAATTATATTTTTTAATTTTTGTTTGGTAAAATTGAACCATTTGAATATCATTTTCTTCTTAAAAATCTTCTTTTTCGTTAATTTATCTATTTTAAATTTAATATATAAATAATTATAAATAATTTTATAATATTATAATTAATATAATTATATGTATATAGATTATATATAGTTTATATATTTACTCAATTATTATGGTTATGTGTGTTAAAATGGAAATGTTTTCATGGGTTCTTAACTCATCTTTGATGGGACATTCTTTGGATAGATGGAGAAGATGTGTAAAATTTACATATATAGTATAATGATATGTAAATCAGGTTAACATCATTAATATAATTTTCATATACTTCCAAATTAATTATCTTAGGGTTTGGTTTTCAACAGTTTTTTGTAAAATATATGAGAAGAGGATGTAGAAATAAAAAGAGAGAGAAGTGGTTCAGAAAATACATAATCCTCGGTTTTTCATATCTTGTACAACACTATAAATCCTTGGTTATTAGAGTTGGATTTCTCCAAAACTTCCCAATAGACTCTAATAGTCTTAATTTGTAGATTTGGGTCAATCATTGAAATATGATTAGATTTTGTGAATTTATTTATTTTTATTTAATTTAATATTTTTATATTTTAACATCACACACCATAGAGTCTATATTTTGTTTATTATATAATAGCACAATGTTTAGATCCTATTATTCACAAATTTTGGGGAATATTTCACTACATGAAACACCGACTTGGATTATATTAAATAAAACACCGATTTTTAGCGAAATGAATCATTAAAAATATATTTATTTTAAAAGTATAGTTATAACATAGCTGTTAGAATTGTGATTTGAATAGTAATAACTACTGTTAAAATATTAATTATATTGGTATTGATAAAAAAATTTCTTGCGAAGACATTATATGTTTAAAACTACTATTTTCTCAAATGAATAAATTTTTATGTCCTTTTGTGAAAAATAAAAATATTAACTTTAGACCTTTATAGAAATTAAATTTTGTATAATAGAAATAATTTTAATTTGAGAATACAAAAAATACTTTGGTATAATAATTAGTTTTTTTTCTGACAAGTTTCAATTGTTGATGAATATTAAAAGCACTACATTTTTTTATTAAAAGATGACTATTTCAACTGAGTAATTTTTTAATTTTATATTTATTTTAATTTCACAATTGATAAATAAAATATTTATTAATCCAATGTGGTTTATTAGAATATTTTTTTAATAAAATTAGGTATTAAAAATGAATAAAAAAGTTTATCGTCTCTTTCCCTTGCCCCCAAGTCACATTTGCGATAGTGTCATTAAATATAAATTTTCCACTAGTAGGTATTGAATTTTAAAAAATAGAAATACATTGTTGTAATAAATATGAAAAATGTGGTCTAATTGGATACAAATAATTATTTTTGAATAGTTACTTTTGAATTTCATTTACAGCAATTAAAGATAATTTGGGTAATTAATGGTAAAAATGATATTATAATAATATTAATCACACTAACAGTTGTCCTAATTTCAATTGATCCAGAATATTTCTTCCCAAATCAACCTTATGTGGAAAATAAGATCTTTTTTATTACTCTTTTGTTAGATTATGGAGTTTATTATATATTATATAAATAAGAGTTAAAAATGACACATTGATGTTTAAAAATTATTTTATATTTAATATGAGGTTATATAAGTGATATGGTCTAATATTAATAGTCATTATAAATATAAAAAATATTTCTACAACATGATAATTTATATATAAATTTTAGATAGTAAATATTTAAATTAAATACTGACACACTGATGATGCATAAATTGTTTAATTAATTGAGATATCAAATAAATGATAATAAAAATATTAAAATAAATATAATTTTACTTAATTAATGGCATTAAATGATTTAATAGATACCTTATAAATGTTAATGAAATAATTGAAGTATGTTTTTGAAGTTATCATGCTATATTGATATTTTTAAAATTGAAAATATAGAATATTAGAAAAATTGACATAAATGATATTTTAAAAGAAATAGCATTTTATTAAATGATATAAAAGTAAAAAATTTATGGGTTTACCAAATAACAAGTATAAAGTTGAATATTTCATAAAATATTCCATTAGTGTTAGTTTTTCATTTTATAGTGTCTATATTAACCCTATTTTGTAAAAATACATGGAGACACGGTAAGAGTTAAACGGTTTAACTAAGTGTCTCATCCAAAAGATAAGGTAAATTTTATGACGTAAAAAGTAAAATATTCATCGGTTGAGGGGATTTGGACCCATCCTCTTTTTAACCTTGAACAAAATCACTTTGAATCTAATTGAATACAAAAAATAAATTTATAATAAATTAATATTTTAAAATCATTCAAATTTTCCCTCAACTCTCTTATAAAAGGGAACATTTCATTCTCATTAATTAAAAACTCCAATGCACTTTTTCTTGGACATACCCTACCCATTTACACTACTAACATCCCTCACTACAACCTAGAGGCTTTAAATTGGAATTAAATCAATCATATAAAGTCATTTTGCGCACATAAAAAGGTGATACCTAAAAAAGAGGACTTATGGACACGTACAACGAGTATCTGAACTAAGGTAATGGGATTTTTTTTTCTCAATTTGAATTTCAATGAGTTATATGATATGTTCACTACTCATTTATTTTTTAGAGTATTTAAAAAATATTATTTTATTTTATGTATCTTATACTTTATTTTATGGGTATCCACATTTCCATTTTATGATCCTTCTTTCATGGGTTTAAAGACTCAAAAATTACCAAATCGGTAAAATGTTTTCTTTCAAATTACCTTCTACGAGACTCATGTTATGTTATTAAACTATACTCTTTTTCAAGGTGAATATATTTTTATTTTACATTCTATATCATTAATCTCAATATATTAATTATATTATATGCTTTATGTAATTTAATTTATTACATGGAGTGTATGATCCCATGTTATAATGTTATAAGAGTTTTTAAGACAATCTCATCATTTTTTCGAGATTGATTATGATGATGATTATTTTGATGATATATTATGATCTATATCTGAGTTCCAATCATGAATTTTCTTCTCATCCAGTTATTCATTATATTATCATGTATTGGTACCATATTTCTACACTTAGGTTCATAATAATGTGTTTTTAAAAGATCAAGACTATACCCTCCATTCGGTCGGCAATTTATGTTTTATAAAAATGGATTCCAAGAATGTTATACCATTATCCTATAAGATTTAAAATACAATTTTATTATTATTTTTATTTTACCAATCTCTCTAACAAAATCTTCTTGTAGTTTTCCAAACGATGCATTTTTCTATCATTTTTACTATTCAAAAGGAATGTTCATTTGACCTCGTACGACATGTACGGATTTACTATACATTATTTCATTGATTCTCCATTCAGATTATTACACGTTTAATCTAGATTAAGATTTTTAAAAAATTACTTTGAAGGAAAATAGTTTTCAAAATTATTACAAGTAATTATTATATGTTTTTATGTCTATTTTGTATGAAAATTATTTTCCAATGGTTTTATGCATTAAAAATATATTTTAAAACAATAAGGATAAATTTTCCTCAAGAAATGTTTTTGAAAGTTGTTTCAAAATTATTTTCCATCTAATATATCATATTTTGTTGTTAATCATGATGCTCTAGTAAAAGTGAAAAAGGATATATTCATATCCTTACTATGAATGGTTTATGAATATTGTCATTGTCTTTATGAAATCACTTTCTTTTCCACATGATATATTCTTTTGAAACCCACTTATTTTTCACAGGTCATGATTTAATGAAATGATTATGAAACCAGTCTATTTTTAATAGGATATGATGTGATGAAATATTATTGACTCTCATTTAATTATTTTGGGGTTATGATTTGCTGTTTATAAAACCCAAATCATTTCATAGGTTGTGATATGATGAATGTTTTGTGGAACAAGCATGTATGATTTCATTATGAGACAGACAGTACCTATATCTCCCTTCTCTACATTATGTAACGATAAATGTTTTATGAGATCCGAGGAAACAGGGGAGAACATCCCAATACTAATCCAAGAGGGTACAAGATAGGACACCCCAATCCCAAAACAAGAGGTAATAGAGGAGAACATCACAATCCTGAACCAATTTGGTACAAGGGAGGACATCTTAGTCCCGAAAGAAGATGCTACATGGGATGATATCCCAATCCCAAAACATGAGGGTTCATGAGAGGACATTGCAAGACCGATGCATGACTTGAGTGATTTAACCAAGCCTAATATGTTACAAAGGCCTTGGTAGGCCGCCTTTACAACAACTTCCTAAATGTTGAATCATCCCTATACTTATCCATATAATTTTGCTAAATGATACAATGAGTGGTTTCATAGAAATATGTACATGTATGGACAATACAAGTAGATGTGTCTCTGTCACAGATGTACCAAGGGTAACAACCACAAAAATATGTTTTGCTCCTAATAGTGAGTAATACAGAACATGACAACAACCCTTCCTACATAACTAGTTTAACACTCCTGAGGGATATTATTATGGAATTAAAAAACTATTCACAAACCATTATTAAGGATTTAAGTATAATTTGGAAAAGTATAACCTATGAATAAAAAAATGTATCATAGATTAATTATGGTGTCATAATTTAGAAATCCTATAAGTGACTTTTCATTATTATGTGGTTCCTCATTATAATAACTATTTCATACTCTAGGATGTGGGTTTTAGTTTCTGGATAGAACCCAATGTAACCCCGTTAATGATATATGTGATGGAGAATTTTTTGATTTTCCTTCTATTAAAATGATGGTTATGGGTGCTTGAATATGGAATTTTACATCTATGACAACAACAACTTCTCAAGCCATGAATTATTCTATGCTTCCAAATGAACAAAATTGGGAACAACATTTTTTTGAATCATTATTAATGAATAGTACACATTAATATTGTAGAACGACCAATCCAATAGATTCTGAGAAATATAATTGTACCATTGAAAATGTATTTTCTAATCTCCCCTATTCAAAACTAGAAATGGTAATGTTGGGAACATATCAATTTGAAGGAAAATCGAATCTATGGTGGAACATTTTCAAGAATATTATGAAACAAGATAATATTGACTCCATGTATTGGGAAGAGTTGAAGAACTTATTTTCAGTATATACCTTCCTCATATTCTTCTTACAAAATGGGAGATTTAGTTTACTCATTTATATCATGATTATGGTAATAAAATAAGGATACAATTCAATTGATTCACTGAAAACTATGGAGAAATGATTATTTCATTTTTCATGCTCAATGTATGGAATGCCTAATCATGGAAATTTTATTAAGGGTTAAAATAAATGATTTATGTGTCTAATTGAAGGTCACTAATAAATTGAGTTCTAATGGGATGGGAATAAGTTAGATCACAATGTGAAAGGAGAGAAACACTTATATAATACACCTCCCCCACATTAGTTCTACAAGTGTAAGAATAATGAGAATTATGATAACTAGTTCCCTAATCATGCAGTTATCTATGATGATCAAAATCAATGTCATATTAAGGATAAGGGAAAGGAAAAATCTCATGTTAGCACTATAGATGATGTGGAGTACAACAATGAAGTTGTGGAATTATTGAGTGTTTAAGTAATTCTATAATAACACTACTCATGTTAACACACATAAACATGATTTATTACATACACATTCACTTATTACAACATAAGGATAGAGAGGCCTATGGTCTTGTGAAATTAATAACAATACATGATATTATAAGATATAAAAACCAATATCTTCATTGAAAACATCTTTTACATGACTACAACATTCCATCGTAAAAAAAATTGCATGGGATAACCTGAGGACATACATAGAAAATGGGTGAGATATAAATACTAGTAACTAATTAATCAAGGCATGATATTAAGAATAAATTACTTGTTTGGTAATTGTAATTTCAAAGGGGATTTATAGAAACATGAATATAAATCCATGATATATCATGATTATCATAACCTGGAGATATGGAAACAACATTGAACTTGATGTTAGAATGATCCAAGGATCATTTCTCATGGACCATGATTAAACCCCCATTGAAATATAATTAGCATGAGTAAACCATCATTTCATATGGAATATCATGATATAATTATTTACCCAATGCATTGGAGCTCTATCAGAGCACAACCTTCTTAGTTATTTCATTTCATGCATAAGTGTGCCACATAGATCACAAAACATGGAGTAATAAGACATCATAATTTATTCCACGAATAAGAGATATAGAATACATATATTTAAATCCTAAATATTCAAGTTTATGTGCATAAAAAATGAATACCCTTGATTGGGAAATGGGTATGGTATTCACTTATACAATGATTTTTTCATGGGAAAGATTAGTGTAACTTCGGCCGAATAACGACGTCAAATAGAAATCATAAAATCAATTGATGAGAGATAAAGGGGTATATAATGATTTATAAATTAAATGGACATTAATGGGGTCATGAAACATAATATCCCAAAATATTTAATGGAATATATATGCATAATACAAAAGAATTCCTCAAACGTAAATGAGGAGAGAAAAATCTCGTACAGAATTCTTGTATGGTAACAGGTGTACATGGGAGACATTATTGACAAATAAAGGGGTTTCTCATCATTCAAAAATATAGAGGGAATTATATCTGTAGTGTGAAATAAAACCCCAAAATTTTAAATTTAATATAAAGGGTTATAACAGTATATGAAACTTGGACATAATAAGGAAGGAAAGTGAGGATCCCTTACTTGGATGTGTCCGAATAAAAGTGCTAGAGGAGGGGCTTTTTGAGAGCTTGGGGAGCCTTAATAGGATACTACGGATATTAGGGAAGAGTAGGGACGTGATTCAAGGGTTTTGAGTGAAGAAAAGTTGGATTTTGTGTGGGTTTATAGAGAAATAGGGAAAGAAATTATTTAATATTTCACAAATATAGGTTTTTTATCTATATAATTAAATATTCAGAACCACAAACCTACGCATGGGTTTTTTCCAAGGGGAGTGTATGAAAATATTTTATATGTCTAGTGACCACTATTATAAAAATATTAGGCTTTCTTATGTTGTAGTGAGTCACATTATCAAGGAAAGTATTTTAAATTTTTTAAATAATTTAGAAGTCATGTTGGGTCCACTAAAGCTTAATAAATTTAATAAAATAAATATAAAATAAAATTATTTTAATTTCAAAACATATATATTAACAATATCCCTTTTACAGTTTTTTATTACATCACTATTGGGTCATTTTGATGTCATAAAACACATTATATATTTAAACGGTATTTAATTTTTTTACCCCAAATTTCGACTGTCTCGGAAAATTATGAAAAACTCCCTAATATATAATTTCGAAATCCTGAATCCAAAAATAATATTCATTTTATATAAATAATTTTATAAATACATTATTTTTCACATTTAAAAAACCCTCATTTTTTTAAAATTCACGGATTTTGAAAAAAAAAACATCTTTCAAAACATAATAAAAATTACAATTGTATAAAAATTATACAAACATTTATATTTAATAAAACATAATTTAGTAATACTATTTTATAAAAAAAAAATTAATTAAATTATCCCTTAACTCGTCAAAATATATTTTCAAAATTATTATTAACAAAAAATACTATTTTTTCATTAAAACCCATTTAAAATGTAATAATAAAAATATGAATATATATTCTATATAAAAAATAATGTAATAATAATAGTTCTAGTGTCTTGATACATAACCCCTTATAACATCTAAGTAATTCCTAAGGATAAGGTTTGAGATGGTGACAGACTCTTAGGGCTGCTCAGATAACATCGCTTGGGTGGTAATCACAATTAACTTCCACTTTTCCCATAGGCAGTTCCATTCAAGTTTAACATGTTGTCGCATAGCTTGGTATTTGTCAGGAGTGAAGCCCGGTGATGTTACATCCTTTCCGAGATCTGAAAATGGGCTTTGTATGGAGAAATTCCAGTAGATGTGGTCATCACTTCCTTTTTCTGAGTAAATTGGATTTGTTAAAGCCCTATATTTATACTAATCTTGAGATCTTTATTCAACGACTATATTATCAATGGTCACAATTATTCACCGTATTTTAAAATAAAAAACCATAAAACCAAATATGTGTATATGTTTTATATAACAATTTTTCATAATAAAACATTTAATTATGTCAATAGAAATTTTCATTAATAAATTTCTTTATCATTACAATATTACCCCGTTAAGAAATTTCTATCTCATGATTTCCTATTCCCACACTAAAATAGATTAGGGTAACTCTGATTCATCAATTCCTCAGATTCTCATGTTGCTTATTCAAATGTGGGGTTTCACCACGACACCTTTATGAGGGGCATTGTATTGTTTTGTAAACTTTTTCCCTATGATATAAGATCATCACAATATTCTATTCATGGGAGTGGTTATTCTCTAATGGTAGCACCTCTTGATTGAGTACTTGTGATGGGTGGGGTATGTACTCTCTAAAGGGTGATATATGGAATACATCAATTACATGAGATAGGTTTGGTGGTAGTGTCATTAAAAAGGCCAATGCTCTAATGCAATCAAGGATATTCTAAAGGCCGATTTACCATTGAAAAATCATTCCCTTCTTATGATATCTCATAACTCTCTTATATAGTGATATATAGAGGAATACAATTTCCCCATCCTAAAAATCTAGGAATCATCAAAAATTAACAGCATGGATATTTTTCTACTCCGAGTAGCTTTAATGTGTTGTTGGAAGGTATTTACCATCTGCACCATTTCATTGACCATTTCTGGTCCTAGGAGTTTTCATTCCCCATATTCATCCCAACATGTTGGTGTTCTGCACCTCTTCCCATAAAGAGATTCTTAAGGATCCATTTGAATGCTTGGGTGGAAACTGTTATTATTAGAGAACTCTAACAGATGAAGATGTTGATCTCGTCATCCTTTTAAGTCCATTGATAATGATCTCAACATGTCCTCAAGTGTTTGGATAGTCTTCAAAGATTGGAAATTAGTTTGAGGATGATAAGTTTTACTAAAGTTCTTCTCAGTATTCAAATCATGTTGGAGACTCTTCTAGATTATTTAGGTGAATCATGGATCTTCATCGGATATAATCGATAGTGGTACTCAATACATCCTTACCACTTCACTAATGTATATATGTTCCCATTGATACAATGAGAAATTCTCTCAATTTAAATGAAGTGGTCAGTATTTGTAATAAGATCCACAAAAATCCTGATAGCATTTTTTCATTTGGATGTCTTTGGAATTCCAGTTAAAAATTCCATGGTGATGTTATTCCACTTCCACGTTGGTATGGGTAATTGTTTCATCATCCGCTTAGACTTCTTTCTCTCAAGCTTCACTTTCTGACATTCCAGGAACATTATTGTATAATCCATGATCTCCTTCTTCATGTTATCCCACCAATAATTATTTAGGAGATCTCAATACATCATTGTGCTTCCTAGGTGAATGGAGAAATTTGAACTATATGCATCATCCAAAAGTTATTTCTTAAAATCAATATTTTATGGAACACGTAGTCATGACCCAAATATCAAAGTTACTTCTTCATTGTCCTTGAACTACGAGGATTTTCTTTTTTTGGTATTTTTCAAATACTTCTTAATTCCCACATCATCATTCTGAGAATCCATACTCCTTTCCAAAATAGATGGTTGAGAAATAATTTTTGAAAGGATTGATGATTTTAGATTCTTTATGATTCTCTTGTCCATATTTTTTAAATTTATAAAGATAGGATCCTTTTAAATTTTCACCAATGAATGAGTTGTGAGATCCTTTCTACTTAGAGAATCCACAACCTTGTTTTCTTTCCTAGGGTGTTAATGGATTAACAAGTCATAGTATTTTATTATCTCTAACCATCTTCATTGATGCATAATTAGCTCTTTCTGTGTGAATATTTACATGAGGTTTTTTTAATCTGTATATGTTTCATACTTCTTCCAAAATAGGTAATGATGCATATGTTTTTTTAAAAGTAATGGTTACTTTATCCATCTAAACATTATGTGTTGGATAATTTTCTTTAGGAACATTCATTTTCCATGAAGCATAATTAATGATTTTTCATTTTGCATCAATACACCTCCTAGGCCCTTCTTCACAGCACCACTAAACACCATGAAAAGTTCCACACCTATGGATAGTGTGAACATGGGTTCTATGATAATCCTCATTTTCAACTCCTCGAAGCTATCTTAACATTCATATTCCACGTATACTTGACTCCCTTCCGAATCAGCTTGGTATGACGGTTGGACTATCTTGAGAAATTTCTCACAAATCTACGATAATTTCTAGCTAACCCAAGGATGTTATGGATATCTTTCACAAATGTTGGCCTCATACACTACTCAATAGAATTTTTATGGGAGGGATCCATAGATATTTCGTTGCTTGTGATGATATGACCCATGAACGAGACTTCCTTCAACAAGGAGTCAGAGTTGTTGTACTTTTCAAAGAGCTTATCCTTTTGCAAGGTCTCAAGTATAGTGCAATGATTCCCGTAATAGTCCTCCTTGGTTATAGAGTGTAATTCCACAACCCTAGTAACCCAGATCTGGTGCATTACTATAATAAATTACCATGATTACATGGAATCATTTCCTAGAGGACCGATCAGTTTAGGAGTATGGAAAAATAGATTTCACACATGTATGATACATTACAATTTTTAACATAAAACACATCATAAATAATCCTCTGATAATGCCATTATTCCCCTATCTTAACTCTATATATCAATCATAATACACTTCTTTGCATACTGGGAAAACAAAACATAAGAAATGGGTGAGATCAGCAGATCAGTAAGGGTGAATAATTCAGTAGAAGCTATGAACTTTTAAGGCATGATGTATAATAAAAATATAGTAGTTTTCAAAAATAATCTTTAGAATAAGATGAAAAAATAAATCAATCATTACCATATAAACATGTACATGTATATTCTACTAGTCCAAAAGTCACATGTAATAACTAATTTCATAACCAGACAATTTTGAATTATGGATAGAATAACTACTACATCAAGGCCTTATGCCAAGAGCATTCAAATATATTTTTCAAGGCCTTATTCCAAGACACTATTTTGTCTCATGAGACCTTCCAATGCATCGAGGGGACATAGTGGGCCCCACTAGTCACTTACAATGTCTAATTCATTCCTCATATGAAAATGATGAAACATGACATAAACATTCATATTAAAACGGGCATATGAAATTTCATTACATTAAACATATATCATGAATGGTTTAAAAATATCACATCTATAGTCAAACATATCATAACTCTTTCAATAAAATATGGAAGATTATAATACACTAAATCGACCTCAATCAAGAATAATATCCAAGAAATTATATCTACAAAGTATAAAATGATCAATAAAACTCTTTGATATAAATATCCCATTTTCATGAAATAATTTAAATGTCACTACAATTATAAAGGAATTAAATTAAAATATATTTTTTAATAAATGTGTCCCATTACACTTTGAATATTTTGAATGTAATTATCATTTTAAAAAAAAATATATCCTTATAAATAAATCCTTAAAATCATTTTGAAAACATGGACATTAATTAAAATGATTTAGAAAAATAAATCATTTAAACATTTTAAATTATAATCCTGTAAAATATCCCCTTAAATAAAACCCTATAATATTACGTTTGCAAAAAATTTCATGATACATGTACATGGATGATAAATATGTCCTTATAAATACTTACAGATAATCAATGTCAAATAATATTGAGATTAAGGAATTAACTTTTACGTTAGGTCTGACACTCTTAGTTTGTGAATGAAACTCCTATATAATGTTTCCAAACTTATTATTAACTTATATTAGGATCATAATAATATTTATGATATAATATATGATTATTTCATTACTTTATATTATACATTTATTAATAATTCAATATTAATGCAACATTTCGGGTAATATCGCTATGTTTATCGTATGTGTTTTGACTTGTTATTCTAGAACATATTACTAAGATAATGATTTAATTACATATAGAGTGTATAATTTTATGTATCTATCTTATATATTCATAATATAAATATATATAGTATATAGCCATATAAAATGGAATACACCTTTTAGGGAGATGGTAGGCCGTACATACACATGAACGTTGTTTCAGTTTTCATATCTTATTTAATGGAAGTAAGTGAATGCAATATATGTAAATACACATATATATATTTTCCAATAACAATATTATTTCATATATTAAAAACTTATTAATAATAAATATTATTATAATCTTTGTTGAATGGTAACGATGGGGAAGAAATCTCATTGTGTCATGGGGACGGTAAGCTGTATGTATGCACGAGTGACAATATAATTATATTGATGGTGAAATTGTATATAATTTGATGTTATATTATATATACACAATAATGAACATTTAATTTTTTTATTTAAATAAATAATAATCCTTATTATACCTGTCAATATAATGAAGTGTTGAATAACAAACTACACCACGTCATGGAGACAGTTAATCGTACGTAAGCACGAATGGTGAAATTGTCATTCATAGGATGGATATAATAATGAATATGGTTTTACCATATTTATAATAACATCGCAATATGTATAAGTTACATTAGTTATTATTTTTATTTGAAACAATAATAAGAAGAAGTATAAGAATAAAATATCCTTGGATGTTGTGATAAAATAATTACCTCTTCTTCGGGTGATTTCTTTTGATTTGAAGAAAATGGATCCTTTGGTATCCTTTTGGATCTAAGTATGGCCTCTAGGTTGAAGTGAAGTTATTTATTATGATATTTGAGAAGGTATTGACCGATACAATTGGCTTTGGATTTGTGATTTTAAGAGAAATAGAAGTACACTTTTATAAGAAAAGTGAAGGTCAATTTAGATTAATTTTGAAATATTAATTTATTATAAAATTAATTCGAGATTCTAATTGCCCAAATGGATTTATTTGTAGTATAAGTTATGTATGGGTCTAAATCCTTTAAACTAATAGGTTTTAGACATTTTTATGTCACATTTTTAACCTTATCTTTTATATTTAACCCTTAGTTAAATAGTTTAAATTTTACAAAGTCTTCTTGTATTTTTATACTAAATGTATAATATAGTTACCATAAAATGAGAATAGAACCTCAAGTGGTTTATTAATGAAAATTTTAGAATTATATAAGTCATTTGGATGAATCTTATATTTTTTTGAATATTATATAATTTAATAAAATATTATTTGTTTTAAAAACTCATTTATGTCAATTTTGACACTATTTTGTATTTGGTTTTTTTAAAGTCATAAAAACACAATAACTTTCAAAAAAATAAAATAAATTAACAATAACATGTCATGTTAACCTATAAAATTCGTTTATGGTATTAAAAGTTTCAATATACATTTATTTTAATATTTATAATATCATTTATTTTAATTATTTATTAATAAGGTAATTATTACATCATCATTCTGTCATAAATAAATTTAATTATATAAAGAAAAAAATTTATAAATAAAATACTATGATGTTGGATATCATTTTATATTTCTAATGAATATTTATAGTAGAATTTATCTTATTGATATTACTATATTAAAAATTGTTTAGTTATTAATATTTGAGTGTAACACTTTTAACTCGTCTTTAAAGAAAATATAATAAATGTACTAATCTAATCCAAATTGATAACAAAGGATCATATTTTTGTCCTAAGGTTGATTTCAGTAGAAAAACACTTATCCAATACAATTAGGACAAGTGTTGGGATAATTTTATATTATTATGTTATTATCTTTAATTTTATTTACCCTATTTATTAATACCTGTGGTAAAAAAATTCTAAAGTTACTATTAAAAAACATTATTTTCATCCAATTGAACCAAATTTTACATACTGATGAAAACAATTTCAATTGTATTTTTGGAATTCAATTCACATAAGTGGTAAAATTATGCTTTATTAAAATTTGCAAATGTGTATAGTAGGTGGGTAAAAGACATTAAAAAGTTCAATAAAATTTTATATATCTAATCTTATAATAAAATGACTCCAATGACTTAAATTGGCCTAATATAGTTATACTGTATATATTTTTACATTATGGTATACTGTAATTAAAATTTATTATTTGAATGAAAAATTCAGTTTTTATGTACTATACAGTAATTTTAACTATACATCAAAAAATTGAATGTTTCAAAAAAAACACCAAAAAATCAACTTATGATAATTCTGATATTATGAATTTAAAAATGAATTCTATTTTACCTAATTCAATTTTTAGGAGTGTATAATATTATTTTTATTTTTTAAAAAAAGGAAATAAAAGAAGTTCTATTAAGAAAATAATTTTTATAAATATATAACTATTTTTACAAAACATATAAATTTCCTTATAAATATGTTTAATTTATGGGAAACCATTATAAATAGCATTTAAATTTTGTATAGTAATAATATTACAATAGTTAATTTATAAATAAATATAGAATATAATTAAATATAATAATAATGTGTTGTTTCGCATATACTCAATCATGTATATACAACAAGCGAAGTTGGAGTTTCTTATAATATATGCTATTAAATTACTTTAAATAGATAACATACTATGAAATCATGGAATGTTACATTCTCCCCTCCTTCAATAAATTTTGTCCTCGTAATTTGAAATTGTTCTTTGGAAATAATTTTTTGAAAATAGAAAAAACCCTTGTGGAAAACCCAAATCAGAAATATGGTTACAAATATTTAGTCTTAATAAGAGGGAATGAGAAATGAAAAAGTCACCACAAAACTATGATTTCGAATAGATGAACATTTGTGAAAACTAGAGATAGATAATTGGAAGAAAAACGTAAATATTTATAGGGAGTGATTGAGGTCATCAATCACAAGCATGTGAACAACAAATGGAAAATTTAGGGCCTCAAAGAAATAAAGATATGAGGATATAAAGTATAATTAGTTCAACGAAACATAATGTATTAGGATAACACATTTTTTAGATAATTTTTTCTGATGAGGATGTATTAATTTACTATCAAGATAAGAACTCATGAATACATACTTGATTTCATTACATATCATAATCATAATCTAATCATTTGGTTGTGATTTGATCTATTTTTCCTACATCCCATAAACTATGAAATAAATGTTCAAAATTATTTTTTAATGCATGAAACACATTTTATTAATCATAAGTCCCACAATTAATTCCTTAAATCTCGATTTGACTATTGAAAACCAAAATTTTATTTAATAGTTTCTAATAAATTATACTTTAACCTCAAAAAAATATCAAGTGCTCAACATAATCCATTCAAACCATTTGACTTTTCCAAAATACCGGTGTCCAAAATCACAGTCAAAATATTAATACGGGTGTAAACATAATTATGATCACCTTTTTCTACAAAATAACATATGAATTCCTTCATCATTTATTCTCATAAAACATTTTAACACCATGAATTGTTGTAAAACCTTATTGAATACAGTCATTGTCAATTATTCATTATAGAAGACTATAAATACTCCTTAAATCCAAAAATGTTGTAAACACCAACAACGATAGATTAAAAAAACAGTTAATTAGTTCCAAGGTGGTCATGAAAATCGAAATTAATTTATCCAAATCCATCATCTCTTATTAAAAAATCACTACCTCATTATCAAGACCATATTAATGTTTATCTTTCCTTAAACCATGTATTTTACAAAAAAGTATGACTTGCTATTGAGTCACTATTCTTAGTACCATAAATTAAAAAATCCTTAATGAAATTGTACTGCATTACAGTTCTTATTTATTTCCATTATTCATATAACCATTACATCATTGATATAGCAATCAAATGACATAATTATTCAATCCAGAAATAAAAATAGATTAATTATTTTACATCAACTGTTGTAATAGAGTATTCTTTACCTATATCCCTTTGATTATTCTGAGCTATATTTCCTTTATGGTTAGGATATTAATATATGTAATCCCCCATTTTACCACAATTGAAACAATGAAATTTTTTCTTTTCATTTTTCATTTTCATTATTTTTCCAGATGACCCTTTAATGGGGATAAAATGTATCACCCTAAGATTTTGGGAATATATTTTAAATAATTTAATTTAATATTTTTATATTTTACCATCACACAAAATAGAATATAGATTTTTATTATATGATATCACTAATTTTAGATAATTTTATATGCAACATCAAGGCATGCTTTCACTTCACGCAACACCAATATGGCTTGTGTTTCACACAACACCAAGTTTATACAAAATGAAACATTGCTATTATAATTATATAAAAAGATAGTTATAATCTAGCTGTTAAAATGGTTATATAAATATTAATAAAGTATTTTTAAATATTAGTTATAATTGTTTTGATAATGAAAAATATGATTTCTTGTAAATAATTTAAATGTTTAAAACTAGTATTTTTTCAAATGAACTGATTTTTATGTCTTTTTCTGAAATATAATATAATTAATTTTAAACCCTAGTCGAAAATTAATTTCCGAAAATATATTTATTTTTTAATTTCATAATATCAAAATTATATATGGGTTAATTTTTGTATTTTTCGGAAAAGTATCAATTTTTGATGAATAGTTAAATGACTACCTTTTTGTTTAAAAACTGAGTATTTCTTAAAATAAATATTTATTTATAAATTTTTTTAATATCACAGTAGAAAAATAATACTTATATTAATTCAATATTTTTTATTGTAATATTTTTTTATAATAAAATTAGAAAAAAAAATTCATTGCACAGTTTAATGCCTCTTTTACCAGCCTTCTTGGATCATTTATGGGATTAGCAATATGAATAATTTTTCCATTTCAGTGAATTGAATTGTGAAAATAGACAAACATTCGTGTAATGAGTATAAAAAATGAGGTCTAATAGGATCCAAATAATTTTTGGTGAATAGTACATTTTGAATTTTATTTCTAGCGGTTAAAGGTAAATATTGTAATTAAAGGTTCAAATAATATAATAATAATATACATATTTCCCTAAAACTTTTCCTAATATCATTGGATAAGTATATTGCGACCCAAATCAACCTTTGGTCATAAATAAGATCCTTTTTATGCCTCTTATGATAGATTGTGACATTTATTATATTTTATATAATGAATAGTTAAAAATGTTATATTCAAATTTTAAGAATTATTTTTTTAATATTTGGTTATCTATGTGATATGGTCCAATATGAATAGTATTTAGAAGTAAAAGAAACTTATCTACACCCTGATAATTTATTTTTACTTTTCAGAAATTAAATAATAAAATTAAATGTTGACATAATTATGATGTAATATTTTTTTAATTAATTGAGATATCAAATAAATGATATTAAAATTATTAAAATAAATATAACTATACATAATTAATGACATCCAAAAATTTAATAGATAACATAGAAATGTTAGTGACATATTGGAAGTATTTTTTGATGTTATCATGTTTTTTGATATATTTAAATATGCATATATTTAATGTTATTAAAATTGAAATAAATGGTATTTACAAATAAATAATATATTATGAAATGATATAAAAGTCATGAAAATCTATGGTTCTAATAAATAACATGGATAATGTCAAATATTTCATAAATGATCCAATTGGGGTTTTTCCCTTTTATTGTTATTATATTAATCCTATATTGTAGAAATACATATATACACGGTAAGAGTTAAACAACCTAACTAAGTGTTTAATAAAAAATAAAACGTTAATTTTATCACCTAAACATGTCTAAAATTAATTGGTAGAGGGGATTTAGACCCATATTGATCATATAATTGAAATAAATATTTATGGATCAATTTAAATCGAATATAAATTTATAATAAATTAATTTGTTAAGATCTTCAAAAAGTGCCTCTCACCTCTCTTATAAATGTGAACTTCTACTTCTCTTTAATTGAATGCTCCAAATCACTTTTCCTTGGACAAGTCATACCCATTTCCTCTCCCAACATCCATAAATCCAACCAAGAGGACATAATGTTTAATCAAATCCATCCTATGGAGACTTTTTTTACAAATCAAAAGTTGATACATGAAAAAGAGAAGTTTGCAACACATATAGAGAGTATCTCACCTAATGTAAGGGGATTTTTGTCTCACATTTAATTTATGAGAGATAGATGTTTTGTTCACCAATCATTACATTAGTGTGGTGAATGTACTTCCCTTGATTTTATTTTATGTATCATATACTTAAATATAAGGGTTTTCAAAGGTCCATTTTATGATCATTTTTTCATGGATTTTAAAATTACTATGAAACCAATTCAGTAAAATGTTTTCGTTCGATTCTCCTTCTTTGAGACACATTATTTTTATTCACCTAAATTATTTTTCGAATGGTATATATTTCCATTCTACATGATATTTCAGGAATCTATGTATTTTCATTATATTCTATTCTTCATGTAATATAATTTCTTATATGGAAGGTATGATCCCAATTTACCATGTTATAAGTTTTATTGAGACAATCTAATCATCTTTCTGAGACTCTTCATGTTTATTCTTCAATTAATGAATTATTATGATAAAAATCTCAATTAAATTATTGAATTTTATTCTCCTCTTGTTATTAATGATATAATCTGGTATTTTACCATATTTATAATATTTGGTAAATAAGGTGTTTTTTAATAAATCCCAAAATTAACATCCCTTTGGTCAGAAATAAATGTTTTCTTAATAGGGGTTTCAAGAATATTAACCCATTTTTCTTATAAGAGTTTAAATAAATTTTAATAATTTTTCCCTTTACCAAACTCTTCATGGGAATCTTTTGTTTATTTTCCAAACAAGGGACTTTTCTAACATTTTTACTATTCATAAGAAACATTCTTTTAACCTCAAATGACATGTACGGATTTACCCATTTTCATTTCTTCGAAGATCCCTTTGCATTTTTACAAAATATTATCTTTAAAAATATTTTTTAAAAATTTATATTAATGAAAATAGTTTTCGATATGATTTCATGTATTTTTTATATGTTTTAAAAGATATTTTTTATGAAAATGATTTTCAAAAGGTTTTATGCACAAAAAAGTCTTTCTAAAACATTAAAGGATATTTTCCTCTAGAAATGTTTTTAAATAAATTACAAAATTATTTTCAATATAAGATGACATCACTTTATGTTACTCACTCACTTATAGTAAATGTTCTAAAGGATCCATTCATACCCTTTTAATGAATGGGTTATTTTTAATGTGATGGTATTTATGAAATACGTTTCTTTTCCATGGGTTATATGCTTTGGAAACCCGCTTCTTTTTTATGGGTAATGATTCAATGGAATGATTATGAAACATTTATTTTTTTCTTAGGTCAATTATGTGAGGAAATTTTATTGATTCCTATTTCATTTTTGTTGGGTTATGATTGGGTGTTTATAAAACAGATATCATTTCATGGGTCATTATTTGTTGAATGTTTTGTGGCACATGCACGTATGATATCATTATTTGACAAGTGAGAAATATATCTCCCTCTAATTAATTGGATATTGATAAATGTTTATGAGCTCACTGGGAATTGGGGAGAACATCCCAATATCGAACAAAGAGGGTACAAGGGAGGACATCCCAATCCTGAAGTAAGATGGAATACGGGAGAACATCCAAATCCCGAACGAAAAGGATACACTGGAGGACATCCGAATCCCAAAAGAAGAGGATACATGAGTAAAAATCCCAATACGTAAAAAAAAGGTACATGGGAGGTAATCCCATACCCAAAGTAGGTACATATGTGATTATCTCAAGCCTAACATGTTATAATGGCCTTGGTAGACCGTCGTTACCTAGGGTTTTTATGTGCTTATGTATTTTCCACAATTGTATGTTTTATTCCACTGTTATTCTCTCGTGGATCATGCTCATTATTTCTATATGATTCAGGAAATTATTTATTATGATCTATGATATGCATGTTATGATCTTAAAATGTTATGTTAATGTAACATACACATTTGTTTATCTTATGCTTACGCATTTCATTATTTAACCATACAGGGAATTTGAGCTCACCCCTTTATTATGTTTTATTTATCCATGTTATGAATAATGTTTTTAGGTACATGTACTAAACTTGTAAACATTATGGGAGACATTTAAGAACTTTTAGAAAGATAGATGACATTATTTCCATGTTTGAAAAGACAATACACCATTACTGTCCTCAGGCATGTATTTTTCAGTATACTAATTATTTATCTAAATTGATTTAGTATTAATGTATGTCACGTCTGGGTCACTATATCATTGTCATTGTAATGGTTGGTAGGAGAGGTTTTCCATGGGGAGAGATACTGTTTAATTATACTTATTGAGAGGGTTATTTTTAGAAATAAATACTAAATAAAATAATATTTTAACGGAAACAACTATATCAGTGATTTATTGAAAATATAAACCATATAATAATATAATATAATGAGTTTAAGAGTCTAAATACCCCTTATAATTAGAATTAATTTGTTTATTGAAATTTCATTTTGAAATAATGAAATAGTGTTATATTTAAGAATCATTTTTTGACAATAAGTTATGGAATGTTCATTTTAGGTTTGGAAATGGAGTTAATTTAATTTCAATGAACCATTTATGAAATTAAATATACCAAGGATGAAAATAATTTTATATAATTTATTATGTTATTATTAAATCATGAATGATGTAATTTCAGTTACATCAGTCAGGTGGAAAAATATATTTTTACAATTAACCCATAAATTGATGTAATTTAGAAAATTATCAAAAACATAACCCTTGGATACTTTCGAAATGATAATATTGAAAATTAAATTAATTTTATAAAAATAAATTAATAAATTATCAATGTTTAATTTTTAATTTACAAATTTTTTTCTTTTACGAAAACATTAAAATACAATTTCATAAAAATGTGATTATATGGTCATTGATTTTCATAAAAATTATATTTCTTTTTTGGCATTATAAATTATTCATATAAATAAAATATTCATTATAATTATTATTTTTATAAAAATAATTTATGTAAATTTACTAGTTCAATGTTCAATATTCGTTTCTAATGATCACATTTCATGTATAGAGGTAATTTCCTATCCTATAAATACCACCACATTTATTCAGATAATATTAAACTGAATTTGTCATAATGGTGATATTGAGGATATGATTATAGTAGATTTGGGATATCTATATTAACCAATTTTATCATTTATAATCATTATTTTTAATCGAATTATAATTTTGGGAATTTTAAATGGTTTAATTGAGGAATAATGTAACAGTATTTCTTACTAAAAAAAATCCTTTCTTGGCTTTACTGTATTTTGTACGTGTATAATATTAAAGGATTTAATATAACACACATTTATTATGGAAATAAATTTCACAAAAAATTCAATGTGGATAGAATAATATATATGATTATGCTTATTTAATAGATTTATAATAAAACAATATTTATTAAAAATTATTTTCAAATGTGTACATAGTATGTCGAAAAATTACCAAAGTGATTTTCATCTCGCATTTATTTAAATGGGATACCTTCCATATTCATATCTTTTTTCCATTTTATTGGTTTATATACTACACATAAATGGTTTTTTATACACATAATTGATTATTATGAGTATTATCAGGAATATTTTCTTCTTTACAAATTCATATAGGTATTGTTACTTGATGGGGGTTAAGATTAAAAAATAAGTAATTTGGAAATGGTATAATGGTATAATATCATTAAATTTTGGTATTCCTTACTATTCTAATACTAATGATGAAATATTCGAATATATCCCTCCTGAAATGAATTAATTTACATCTATTCAGTTAATTTATAAAAATTACATTTTTGTTCCTTTTATTTAATGCTCTTTAGGTACTCATGAGTTCAAAATAATGTTTTAATGATTAACTTCATTAATTTCTCTCTTAAATCAAAAATCTAATATATTACGAGTATTTTTTTATAGAAATGTTTTCAATGATGGTTTTTATTATTATCCAATTTTTATATAATCAAATGTTTAGACATGTTTGAAATTTTAAAAAATTTATTGAACAACATTTATTATTATTATCTGAATGAGGTATTTTTTATAATTTTTAATGAAAATGTGATATCTATCTTTTTTTAATGTGTATTTAATGAAACATATTTTATACTTCCATGATCTCTAAATGAAATAAATATTAAATCTGATGTTTCCAAACTTATTTTCAAATAAAATTATTCCTTTTATATTTTAAAAAAATATATATTTATAATATGTGATTTATAAATTCAATGGTCATATTCTTAAATAATGTTATAATTATGATTTTATGGAACATAAATTTCAATGAGAAAATAATTTTTCTTTCTTATGTTTTATTATGGATATGATCAAATAGTAAAATATTTTTTATTTCCTGTATGGTTTGTTATTTTAATTAGTACAGGTTTATGAAACAAATTAATGTTAGATGATTTATTATAGGTTGGATTGATTAAATGTTTAGGAATATAGTTTTTGCTGAATATTTTTTGATATTACTATATGATAAATGTTTAATTATTTTTTGGAATATATATGTATAGTTTTTATTATCTGATAGGTGGAAAATGAATCATATTTCTCTATAAAGAATTATGTAATAGTGGATATGTCATGAGTAAATATTAAATGTGTGAATGTGATTTCATGATGAAAGATCAATTAATGGACTTGACATTCATATCCATAATATTAATCATAGAACTAGTATTCATGTCTATATGTTTTTGTGTGGATAAGGATTTCATGTATGTAATATTATGCATGGATATGGTTTTTAAGTCCTCACGTTTTTCTGAGGGACATATTTCAATTAAATAACATTAAGAGTGATCCTTTTTCAGTTTATAAAATTTTAAAATGTTTTAGGATTATTATTTTCTATTTTTATATGTCTATTTATTTCTCTTATAGATCATGTTCTTTGATTACGTTATGATTCATGACTGATAAACATCCAAAATATATATAATAACTCAAAAATATTATATTTTTTATGACGTGTATGATTTTCAAATATTTTAATGATGTTTTCACAAAATTATAATAATGTTATTCTAATAAAATTATTGATATACCCCTTTAATACACATAAAAAGAATATAAACTCACACATTCTTATAGATAATTTCCCCAGGTTATGAATAAAGGTATCATGTATGATATGCCTAATTAGTTTTCCGGTAATAATGATCATAGTGAGATTTGATGTAGTTTACCTATAACCTACTTGATTGCATTTCCATAATCCCATAGATAATATAATTATACTATTCTGGAATTGATCATTATGTAATTTTACGGAATATTCATCTAGTAAATATATATATATATATATGTATGAAAATTATTGATCACTATAATTCATATTAGAGGATGGTTTAATAGAACTATGGAAACTAGGATGATTCTTAATTGGTGAGAACCATTGGTATAAGTAAAAGTATATGAAAATTTACCTGAATTTGGAGAAGGATATAGGGAGTGGCTTCAATGAAATTACATTCCTTTCTGGATAATAAAAATTCATGTGTCTCTTTCATAGTTTTCTATAAGGGTAACAAATTTGAAAAGTGTGTGTTTGGCTTCAACTCCATCTTCACATATTATAGGATAACATTCCATTTTGCACACCTACTTTTACGCTATTAAGGGATATTTTTGAGAAATTAAAATAATCATTATAAAAAATTATTAAGGGTTTTAATAGATGTTGTCCATGAATCACATAGGTTAAATATAAGGTTTCATATCTACGATTTTTTTGACATTATTTAGAGATCATATAAATTATTTTTAATGATTATAGGGGTTTATACAATTATTATTATAGCTCATATTAACTTTTTTTCATAATTAAAATTTCTAGAACAAGAAGGTAAAGTGTTAATGTTGAATATGATGGTCAATGCAATGATGAGAAATAAAATGGGCTGATGACTATAGAGAAATATATAATCATTAATCATAATAAGTTATCAGTATATATGGTCCAAAACATTAACCTGAATGTTCTATTTGACTAACCGAACAATAGAGGGATTTGCCTCGCTAAGATTGTAGGTGGTGGAGAAAATAGATAGAATATTATTCGATATCCAATATGTCAATAATTTGGGAAGAAGTTCTTAAATTATTTTCTCATAGTAATAATAAAAAAAAATTCGACTATAAAATAAGGTAATATAGAAATTAGTGTTTGAGTATCAATCAAGGGTCAATAGAAAAAATGAAATTCTTCATGAATTATCATTTATAGTTGAATGTATTATAGATGGAGAACATGTGAATTATATGATTCAATTCCCAAATACTATGGATAAATTCATGAAAATGGAATACTTTATGACTTGAAAATAATTAAAGTGGAAGGATTTACATATTATAGAATTAGTTCTTGTGATTTATATTATATAATTACTTTTACCAATGGTATTTTTGTTAAAAAATTCCTGAAAAACATAAGAATTATGATAATTTTTGAAACGTATTGGTATTTATATAAAATTAACATAGGATTTATTGATACTATCATGGTTTTATGTGTTTATGGTTTTACCATATGTACAATTTCTTAAAAAACATTTTTGAGGATTAATATTATTTGATATTAATGCGATTAATGAAATTTTGGAAGATGTATTTTGGATAATGGATATGTAACATCTTGTTTGTTAAGGAATTACTATTTGAGAAGAATTATATTTTTTTATTTATAAGTATTGATTATATTTAGGTATTATATGATATTTGATGATTAATCTTATTTTCTTTGATATTCATTATAATTTTCCAGCATTATAAGAATTATATTAAAATATATTTGTTTAAAAGAAAACTATGTGATATTCAAAAAGGTCACAAGTCATGAAATCACAACCAAAGGATGATAAGGGTGAAACACCTACCACTATCCTATGTGATTTCATGGTTGGTATAACATTTTTTAAATTGTTGTGATTGAAAAAGGTATGTTATTTGGTAATTTTTGTTATATCCTTATGCTAAATAGAGGATTAAAAAGTGATTTATTGATTAATTTTATTTCTGAATAATTTAAATATTTTTATAACCTTATATGATTGGGGTAAATTGAACATTACGAGATTCTTTTAAAATGATAAATATTTAATTATATTTCGGAATCACATGCGATTTTAATGTCTCTCTATGGTGATTATGGTGATATATGGGAAGTATTATCATATTATAGAGATTATATGACATGATATATTATTTTTTTCTATGAGAAATTATCTAGGATTAAGGTAATTTACTGATAAATATTGAATTTATCTTGGAAAATTATGAGATCAATTAATTCTAATCAATGGGTTCCAATCAATGTGTGGAATATTTCAATGAATTTTATTGTTTGTTGTTTATCAAATCATTAATGATGAGCATTGGTGTTTTTCGTTAATGTTTTATTGATTAAATATGTATTTCATGATATTGTGGTTTACTAATTTGGATAATTTTCTTATTCTAACAATTTAATTTTTCCCCAAAGAATAAATATTGCTAGAATATTTTTCAATCCTATTCCGGAATATGTGATCTATTTGAAGTTATTTTTTCCATCATTTATAAAATTTCATATCTAATATTAATTTCATTGGGTATGAGTAGATGGTGAATATGATTAAAGAATAAAAAGGGTAAAAATTTTTGAATAATAAATAAATTATTACAACCGTGTATGTTTTTTTGTTTAGTCAAATATATTTTAAAATTATCCATCATTATTAGTAAAAGGATCATGAAATGAAAAATTTGTATGATATCCTTCATTTTCAGTGAATCGATGATCATTTTCACAACACGTAGCTTTATGATTTTTTTGGTTAACTTCCTCGTGATCTTCAAAGTTCATATGATCAATGATTTAAATAACTATAAAAAATTAATTTGGATTGGCAATTCTCTTCTATGTCAATATTTTCAATTCTGAATGTTTTTACTACTTGGAAACCTTTTTATGAATTATTCTATATAGCTCTATAAATTCATTTGTCCATTATCAAGAGAATGTTTTAGTGAAAATTTATTTGATGTGGGGTATCACAATTGAATTTTCAAATATATAACCCACCATTAAAATATGAAAATTTCAGGGAATGAATTTATATAAAGGATTATAATGTATCCCAATGATATTTTATCGAAAAATTACAATAAATTTAATTTCATCAAAAGAGTCTCTTACCTGAAACACTGAGTTATAAGGAACCATAACATACTACAAATATTATAATTCAAAAATCGCCATTGTAAACAATATTTTAATATTGATGGGTTTAAGAATAATAATTTTTTTTAAAATTATGTATAATGATATTTCTAAATAAAATATATTTATTGATAATTTTTACAAATATCATTATATTCACTAGAAAATAATTTTTATTAAAATAATTTTTATTGAATTATATGAACAAATATTATAAGTAAGTATTGTAAAATTTGTCAAATTGATGTTCTTAAATTATTAATAATTTTTAAGACATAATATAAAGATTACCATTAGTGTAAATATTAGTATTTTTTAGAAATGATGAATTGTTCAATAAATAGTGAAAATTATTGATGTTTCAAAAAATCCAATTATTTATATTAAAAATATTAATTTAAAATTCCCATTATATTTTTTAAAATTTTTTTTATGTTATATATGATTCATTTTTATTATAATAATTCAATTTATTTATTTTGAATCTATAAGTATAAATCTACTTTTACGATTGGAAAATCAAATTTTGTTAAAATAATTTATTTATTTTCATTACAGTTTTCTATTTCAAATAACTAAAATAGACCCTAATTTGGAATGATATATGTTATATTTTTATAATATATATAAAAGTATATATAAATTAAAATTCATATAATATTCATTTCTAGTCATTTTATAAATATAAAATCATCATTTCCTTAAGAAATACGTTTTCTTATATACCATTCATAATATGTTGTGCACACATATATGAAATTTAATATGTGAATATATTATTAAATTTCTTTGAAAAAAATTAATTTTTGATAAAAAATATTCAATATTTTAATAGGATGGGTTTTGGGGTATTTGCATAAAAGAATAGTTTTTAATACAATTTATTCCATTTTAATCAATTTAATGTTTAAATTTGATATAAATACATTGTATGTTTTGGAACCCATTTTTAACAAGTTTTTTCCATTGATTTGGTGGTTTGAATTATAAATTAAATTCCATAATTAATATGACATTAATTTCATAAAATTGATTAAATATTGAATATCTTCATAATTTATAGTATATAATATTTTTATCTTAATTTATTATAATAATGAATTCTAAATATAGTAAAAATATTAGCAATAAATTATCGTTGCTAAGTGTAAAACATCCGTACAAAGGGTCAAACCAAAAGATAAGGGTTTGTTGGAAAATTAAACATGTATAAATCCTATTTAATAGAAATATTTCAACCATAAATTATTATAAAATTTAATAATTTTTATTAATAAATAATTTATATTGTTAATTCATATTATATTTTGTATTCTTTTGTGAAAATTCCAATTGGTTTCCATGTGTGTTCCCTCCCTCACTTACTATAGGACAACCCCTTTCAAATCATATTAAAACCTCCAAAATTCTTTATTACCATACAAGAACATCCAAAATACCTTACATACATCCCCTAACATTTCTTAAATTCATTATACATATTAGGAATCCCACGAATTGAGGATTTTGTGTCAATAAAAAAGAGGTTGTCTGGAAAACTGGTAACCTACTTAATGATTATTTTATTATTTCATCATACACATCCATAAAATATTCATAAATTATGTATAATTATTAAAAAATGATATCCATATACTTATATTTTATTTATTAATCATAACCTTTGTCTATGTCCTCCTCTAACAAATAGGAAATGGACCCATCGATCATGTGTACAACAGACTACCATCACAAGAACCATTATAATTCCTTTTCCTTCACTACCTCTCACCCATAGATTTAATGAATTAATTAAATTAAATATAATATATTCATGACATAGTTATACTAATATATTTATAATATCACATATACCTATTTCAAATCCAATCTATTTGAAAACAAGAACATCACTTTTATCTCTGTGTGAACTACCATCACCACATAGTAATGTGATAATTTTCAAGATTATATTATTACATAGAAAATATTAAGGATACATTTAACGCATATATAAGAAATATTTTATATCATGATGAATCTATAATGGTTAATTATTATTTAACATTTCATTTATCATTTTGTCATAAATTTGATATAGTGTACATGTTTATATGACTTACTCATCCATGAACGATGTATTAAATTTTTATATCTCTATAATTTATTAATGAAAATAAATATTTATATAAAGAAAATATATTACATTAATTTCATTATTAAAAAAATTATATTATCTAATCATAATAATATTAAAATATCAAAATAATTAGAACAAAACATATATGTAAAACGATGTAGATATCACTCAGAAAATGATTATATTAAAATTTTTAATAAACTAGTGAGAAATGGTTTTAAATAAATCAAATATGGTAATATAAAAATTATTATTGTTTTTTAATTTACTTATAATGAAACTATATTTATTACATAGGAGGTTCAAATTTTTATGAATTTATTCGATACATGAGTAAATAAATTTTTGTATATCCTTTATTTTCATGTAATGTCTTCCTAATCACAAAATATTTCCATTTAGTGTTGTATGTAATTACAATGACTAAATTTTATGATTCTTGTAATGAAAATTATGTAATTTTAAAATCACTATTATTTTCATTCTTTTATTGGTATTTCAAATCATAATTCACCCGTTTGGAAAGGGTTTCATGATAAAATACCATTTTTATCTATATGGTTTATGATTATACTTACAATGATGAAATATTATAATATATCACTTATTAAACTCATTAAATATATTATATTTGGTATATTTATTTGAATTTCGTATTCTACTTTTATTTCCCTCACAATATATACTCAATATTAAAAAATAACATTTTTATGGAAAAAATTACTTTAATTCTATCATTGCTAAAAAAACCACTCACTTCAATGTAAATATCTTCAAAAAAATATAAGAGTGTTTTTATTATTATTAAATGATTGTATAAATTCATTTTTACCTATGTTTTAATTTTTTTTATAAATATTAAATATAATATTCTTATTATTTTTAGAACGTTGTACATCTCACTTTTTAGAAATAATGTGAAAGGAGTCATATTTAACATTTATGAAATAAATGAAAAGTTACACCATAATTCCCACTAAATAATTTAAAAATTAGATTAAATAAGTTTAAATATTTTATAATAAAAATGATATCGCAAAAAAATTAGAAAAAAAATTATATGAAAAGTAATTGATTTCAAAATAGAATGTATATTTACATCAAAAATGTTTTAATTATATTTTTATATATTTTATATACACTAATAAAAAATTAATTTTTATTAATTAATTTTTATTGGGGATATTATCAAATTGATTAAACAATATTAATCATCTAGATGGTTTTTGTTTTTAATGATGAGATTCTCATAAATATCATTCATTTAACATTATAAAATGATTGATTGATGAAATTTCTATTAAATAAAAATTCTTGAATGAATTAAGACATAATGATGTTATGAATGTTTAATGACATTATAGAACACATTTTAATGATTTTAATTATGTGATGGGTTGGAGTGGAATTATATAGTTCTATAATATACATGGTTAATATGTATAAATCATGATAAAATATGTTTTATGTGAACCGAATTTTATATTGACAATTTTATGAATAGTTTAATAACTCAAGACAATAATACTAATAATGGACCTCATTTTCATGTCTATAAGACTCGGTTTGGACATTGATTTCAATTTCATAATACGATGTGTGTACCTGGTTTACATATCCATATTTTTATACAATGTCTTGAGTTTATTTCCTTAACATTATTAGTGATTATTTTTCTATTTTTAATTATTCAAAATGTTATATGATTATCTTTTTTCAAATTATTATTTCTATGATATACGCTCACAGGTGATGTTCATTGATTCCACTATTATTCATGTATTATGAACATATAATTTTTATACCATGACTACATATTATGATCCTTGATATGTAGGGTATGGTTTTAAAATGTGATGCTTGTGTTCAAGTACCCTTATCATCATATAATGATTATGTGGTCATTAATGTCTCATTTGTTACCCTTATTGATAATATAATATAACCCTTTCTTGTTTTTAATATCCTAGAGTTATGTGAAAATTTATTTAGTATTATATGTATAAGAATATTTCACTATTTGAATAAATTTATGGGTGATGGTTTAGTACACTTTTGAACACGTAATTTATTTCTCTATGCTTTCAAATATACTCGACCTATATGGTTCTGGCGTGGATTGTAATTTTATGTAATGAATATTAATCTATTAAGATGTGATAACTGTGAATGGAAAGTATGGTTCACTATAATTAGATGTTATATGTTGTTTGACATGTAAAAAATGTGCCTATGTGGAACAATTGAAGTGTTGTTTCTATATACCTACACGATAACACTGCATTGTGTACATATTATGATTATATATATATATATGAATTCATTGAATTATAATTTATTTAATATAATATTTTTTACTTAGAGTAATGTTTTTCAAATTATTATACTGGATTGATAGTTGGAGGAATTTGAAGGAATCTATGGGAATGGACAAACAAAATGATAGTTCACACCATGAGCGAAGTAAAGCTGCATGACAACATATTTTGAGAATGATCATAGAGAACGTCTGGAGGCACATAACTAATGAATCATGAAAAAACATCAATTATGGTGCTAATCATATTTTACACTGTGTGTAACATCATTACACAACATGTACTATCATTTCCCCACATGATGAAAGATGTGAAAGCAAGCTGCGAATCATTATTACATGATGTGACTTCTAGTTACATGATTTGAGATGGGTCAAAATTGCAATTCTCAGCTGAGATTTGCACGAGATATGGGTAGATTTACAATATGCAGAGAGAATCATTGATCACAATTACATGATGTGAATACCCATTACACATCTTGTAATACCCTGATACATCAACAAACACTAATTTACTATAGATCTCCTGATGATATTTTAGGACAATGTTTGACCCATAGTGGCCATTAAAGGTCATTTTCTACCATAGGGGGAATGTTGATGAATTACTTACCTATTTATATGGGGTTCAACCAAGATATTCTGACATTCTATATTCGATACTATGATGGAGGTGCAACCACCATGAAGTAGAAATAGATATTTTTTCATTTTGTTTTGAAAATACTTATATTTCTTCTTCTTCCATGTAATGTTGAATTCTATTTAGTTAATTAAAATAATTTTGGGTTCTTTATTCTTATATCCTTTATTTTATTTAAGTATCTCTCCTATGGATTGGGAATTATTCATTGTTTGTGATCATTTAGCAATGGTGGGATAAATCCCATATGGGATAGCGAGATCTGTTAAAGGGGGTTCATACTATCACGACCCGTCCTCGGGGCCTGTGCCGTTACAACCTCATGCCTACCTTCCATAGGCCAGGGGTTGGCAACTTGCACCAAATGCGTAAATACCAATACATGGAAGGCATTTCCTTTATAAAAGTAAACAAACACAACAGAGTACCCAACAGGATGTAAACACTAAGTAAAACTAAATACAATAGAGTGTGCTAGAAAGTAAATGGGCCAGTATACAAAACCAACTTTAAAGTACATTACAACTAAAAAGCTGATACAACTGCAGTAAACAAAAACAGAAACCAATGAATTGTTCTCCGGGAATCCCACATGAAGGGTGGGTATAGATGGCCTCCTCAGCACCTCGGTTCCGTCCGTCTGCTGTGTGTACATCTCGCCAAGTGGTCCACATCCGGGTACCGTCCAACTCTACAAGTCCCTACCTCGATTAGTGTTTTCCGTCATCTGCATCCAACAAAACGTAGTGCGGGCATAGCCCGTGCAAGGGTTAGTATATGATGCTACCTAGGAAGCCCGGAACCCGCGAGGTCTCACAATATCCACTAAGGATAAGAAAAAGAAGAAATATACAACACAAAGTATCAAACAACCCTACTTATGTATATTCCCATATATATAACTAATTTATCAATCTCAGTTCAGCTCTAACTCTCGAGACCAAGCACAATCCAGTCCACACAGGAAGTAAAGTCAACCCATTGATGATAATGATTGAAATTCAAGACACATCTCACATAGGTATACATATTTCGTATAGCGATAGAGATGATCAGATTTAGTCACTAATTCATCTAAGCTGTCGGACCCACACAAGAAACAAGACCAGCTAAGCTGTCTGACCCACACAGGATACAAGACAAGTTATTCTTATTGTGATAGAGATGATCAGATGTAGTCACTGATTCATCTAAGATATCGGACCCACAAAGCATACAAGACCAGCTAATCCGTCAGACCCACCCAGTATACAAGACCAGCTACTCTGTCGGACCAACACAGGATACAAGTACAGAGGTCAATACTCTCGGACCCACAGAGGATACAAGAACAATATTTTTCGCCGTCGAACCCACAGTGGATTCCAGTATGGTAGTCATCACTGTCGAACCCATAGAGTGTTCTAGTACGGTAGTCATCACTATCGAACCCACGAAGGATTCTAGTACAGTAGTCGTCACTGTCGAACCCATGGAGGATTCAAGTATAGTAGTTGTCGCTGTCACAACCAGCTCTAGGGATCTCGCATACGGCACACACGATTTTTGGAGGGTCTACTCCATGAGAAAAGGGGTAGATACATCAACTATCTCAAAGTCCAGATTTGATCTATCCCGAAGTTCCGTCTCATAAAAAAACCCAACGTGACAGACAGTGCATCCATTGGACGCCCGGTCTGAGAGTTATTGGCTTTTCCGTTAAAGGGGCCCGGTTGGAATTATGCTCATTCCAAGCTCGTCGGTTTTCTAAAGTTGTCCAAAACTCACTTAGATTATCTCAAAAGGACCACTTCGTCGCAAGGGTCCCAGTTCCATAGACGGTGCGTCGATCAGACGCACGATCAAGAAGTAATTCGCGTTTATGCAAAATAGGATCGGCCCATCAAGACCAGTGGGCTGGAGGGTTTTCCCGTCCTAACTCGCCACGCCCGACCTGACTGAGGGGATAGTGCAGCCTGATGGGGCATGGCTATCCCATTGGGACACTGTCCGGCCGGGGGGGGGGGGGGGACGTGGCCTGGCTTGGTGGGGTGTAGCCCAGCCCAGTGGAGCGTGGCCCGGCCCGACGAGGCGTGGCCCGGCCTGGCGAGGTACGGTCCATCCCGACCCGTGAAACATGGTCCGGTCCGTGTCACTAGTGTCCCGGCCTGGCAGCTAGCTGCGGCTCGTCCATCTAGCCGAGTGGTCCGAGAGGCGCGACCCCCTGTTTTTTGAAACGGTGGCACCGTGCGGCGCCGCCCCTCCTACCTAGTCGAACGAAGTCGGCATGCTTTTCTGGCGTAAGAAGTCGGCACCGACGGGCCGTTGTTTCCCCATGCAGAACCTTTAGGTGCCACAAATTTCTTAAACCCGGCCGGCTCACTGCCGGCAGGTTCACCCACCAAAGCGGCCCGTGGTAGCGAGTCACGCTTCTCTACAGTGTGGTGCCCTCGTGGTGCCGCGGTTCCTTCAGCCCAGTCGGCTTTAGCCATTCTGTTATTCTTCGGCCTAGAATCCCTTAGATGCGGGCTCTGGTTCTTCTCTACGTGGCCGACACATGGCCACCGCTTCCTCCGGTCGTCGCCGCCTCTTCCATCTCCACCTCCATCACGAAAAATAACAAAGATCAACGGAGGGTCGTCAGGACGTGTTCGTCAGGCCCACGCCCTCGGCGTTATGTGATTGCAGTTGGCCGAAAACATCCAAGAAATTCAACTAACAACGGGGTAAAAATTATTCACATAAAATTATTCAAACCCCTACCTTGATTTCTGAAACAGTGCACGTCAACGAGCCGCGGAAGATGAGCATCGCGGAGTTCAGGCGAGGCTAAAGATGGACGTCGATTCCGTTGACGTCGTGATGCGCCCGAGGAGGAAGCGTAGCCGACATTCCATGCGGGTGGCTCCTCCTCTTGTCGCTTGGACAAATATCAAAGTCGGCTTCGACATTCTTTGGTGGTTCTTCGTTGGAAGGTAGAAGCTTTCATCTAATTCTCCAATGATTCCACCCCAGAATATTTTCCAAGAAAATATTATAAGAAATATACCTCAATATAATAACATTACCATGTAATTGAAATTAATTCAAAACTAGATTAATTAAGTGGCATTAATTAAACTCAAGAGTAGGCATATTCATGAGAGGAGGGAGGTGGAGAGGCTCCACCAATAATGAGGGGAGGTGTCAAAACTTAAGAGGAGTTAAAGGGAGTTGAGGGGAGGTGAAAGGGTTTTGGTTCATGTGGGCCCCACAACAAAAAATAATCTCATGGAAGGTTATGTGGGTTGTGTGCCCCACCTACAACTCCTTGGAGGAAATAACCACCCTTAACAATAAAATTGTGTACACAATATAGTATGAATCCTGAAAAAATTAACCTCTCCTCCCGTACAAATGCAACTGCGGTAAAGGTCCCCTTAAGAGAATACTGGCGATGCGAGTTCATCTGTGCCCTCGGAATTGGATTCCAAGAACTGGTTCAAATGATTTAAAACCCCACACGTACGTTTACTGAACGTACCTGAACAAAACTTCAGAAATTGATTCTGGGCACACCAAGCCACGGAATCAGGCGCTGTTAGAAACTGCAGACTCGTAAAATTCCAAATAATTTATGAAAAAGAAAATTTCCTTGAAATTTACGGGTATTTACATAACCCCCACCTCAGGACTTTAGGTCCCCGTAAATCTACAACACACACTAGAAAATCAAATGGGAGTACTGAGCACGCTTCTGAGCCTCTCACTTTCATATGCTCTCCTGGAGGTTCATGTGCTGCCAGCGAATGTGCACTAGAGGAATTGGTTGTCCACATAGGACCCGCTCCTGTCGATCCTTGATCTCTATCGGATCCTCCACGAATGTCACACCATCATCAATGTCAATCTCCTTCTGGCTGACTATGTGGGATGGGCCATGCACGTATCTCGTCAGCTGAGATACGTAGAAGACATTGTGCACCTGATGCAACTAAGGTGGAAGGGCCAGGCGGTAAGCCAGCTCTTCTACTCTTCTGAGGACCTCAAAAAGTCTGATGAATCACAGAGATAACTTGTCAGCTCCGCCAAATCTCTGTAGACCTCGTCGACGTGAGACCCGTAGGAAGACATGATCACCATCCTCGAACACCAGTGGTCTCCGCCTCCTATCTGCATAGGACTTCTATCTGCTTTGGGAAGTCTTCATCCACTCTTGGATGATCTTCACATTCTCTGTCGTAGCATGAACCATCTATGGTCCTACAAGTGCTGACTCCCATGGGTCTATCCAGTATAGAGGTGATATGCATGGTCGGATGTACAATGCCTCGTAAGGAGCCATCCTGATGGTGGAGTGATAGTTTTTGTTGTACACAAAAGCCACCAAGTGTAAGTGATCCTCCCATATGTGACCAAAGTCGAGGACACATGCACGGAGCATGTCCTCGAGAGTCTGAAAGGTCTTCTCAGTCTGGCCATCCATTTGAGAATGGAAGGCGATTCCCAAGAAAACCTACATCCCAAATGCCTCCTATAATCCCTTCCATTGCTGGGAAGTAAAATGAGCATCTCAATCAGAGACGATTGTCAATGGCACACTATGAAGCCGTACGATCTCCTGAATGTAGAGGCGTCCCAAGCTCTCTACTAAGTCCTTCTCTCTGATCGGTAAGAAGTGGGCCGACTTGATGAGTCGTTCTATGATCACCCAGATAGAGTCGTGTCCTCTAGATGTACATGGAAGCCTCGTCACGAAATCCATAGATATCCCATACCACTTCCACTCTAAGACCTCTAAGGGCTTTACCACGTCTGCTGGTACTTGGTGCTCCTCCTTCACTTACTGAAAAGCGAGGCATCGAGTGACAAAATCTGCTACTGCTTTCTTCATACACGGCCACTAGTGCTGTCATCTGGGGTCCTGATACTTCTTCTCCATTCCTGGATGTACCATAAGAGGGGAAGTGTGGAACTCCCTCAACACCTCCTCTTGTAATGAAACCGGTTCCATAGTACTTCCTCTAAAGAAGATGACATGCTCCCCACCTTCAAAAAAACCCATCAGGTGCCTACCCTAAGGATACCTAAGCTCGTCGCGTCTCACAATCAATGTCCCCACTCTGTGCCTCTTTGACTATACGAAGGGTTTCCCCTTCTTCATCAAAGCTGATAGTGGAGATCCAACTCTGGAGATGTCTGGCACAAAGGTAAGCATGGCCGACTCTTGAGTGATCGACTGCACCCTCTTATGCATGATTCCATCCTTCACGGCCTAGGTTTTCCTTTTCTCCAACCTAGGAAAACCCTATCCCAACATTGTAGATAATACACAACCTTTTTTCCTAATACAGTCAATCTGTGTATGAACTGTGGTTGCCCAGTCCATACCCAAACTAACATCATAAGTCCTCGATGCTTCCACCAAGAGGTTCTAAATAAAACTCTCATATCAAGGGTTAGATCACACCATCAGTGTAAGTGTGATTATCAAGTCTCCTCCCAAAGGCATCTCTAGCCATGAGGATCAAGTCAATAGCTTAACCAGAAACTCTAGGTTCGAGACAAGATTCGTGGAAGGAAGGAATTATTAATACCTATGTCTATTGATACGGAAACTAGTAGTAGACACAGACCGCACCTCAAATAATTCCTAGAGCCCTTGGGTCACACTCTTTGACCGCATGCAGCTACTGTCTTCCCCTTCCCTCTAGCTTCCTGATCTTAGCGGGGACTACAAAGGCGGCTTGTTGTAACATGTCGAAAATATTACCACCTCATGCTGCTCTCCTAGCTCTGCTTCCACATCTGCTGCCCTGTAGATTCATCTGTCCTTAAAACATCCTCTTAGAAACATTTTACACGCTCATATCTTTGAGACTGGCACCTGTTTCATGCTTCTAACTATTAAAGTTCACGGGTTGTAACTGCTCAACCATTGAACATTCAAAGACAAAGGTTCTCTCTAGCACCATAACATAAGTTGGAATGCTTAGAGGAAAAAGTGATGGCTCAGATATCTTTAAACACAGCTCACTCTGAGGTCTGAGCTTTAAATCACTGATCGTATCATATTCTTCGAGTACCAGGAATGTTCGGTATGCCTCGATGAATACTCGGATACCGACACGTCGTCCTGCCAAAGCTGTAGAAGTTCAATGGAACTCAAATCCACATTCTCAAGTGAGTCCTCAGCCACACGTGGGTCGGGATCGCCTCGGAACTTGAGGTATATCCAGTGCTGAAACACTTTTAATGCAATAAGCCTACATGTGTCCTATACTGGTACCGCCGATAGTGTCTGCTGACCAACAGGCAGGGATATAGTTGGCACACTACCTGAAGATACCATCTCAGAAAATAGTCCATGTACCGAAACTTCATCACTATGTGGAAAATCCTCATGGTCACTCACTGAAATGGATTAGTAGATAAGATCAACATCTACTCTAATAGTGTCTCATCTAGGTAGAAAAACTCCAGTAATCGCCTCCATCCAGTCCTCTGCTTCCTGGGTATCTGTCTCACCTCAAAACCTCGGAGGCCTCTGCCACTGGAACTCGTCCAATATGCTCAGTTGGCGTCCACCATCCGCCAGTGCGGCTGGTGGAATCTGCTGCCCAATAGGTGGTGGTTCTACTAGTACACCACCCGAATGTGCCAACATAGTAAGAGGGCATTGCACCGGAGCCTCGTCGCTCAGTGGGCCATAATCATGTAATCTCTCTTGGGAACCCAAGATTGCTGTCTTCGTAGTGGCATCATGATAAGGAATAGGTGCGCCATAGCCAATAATTTATACCTGGTGGTCTGAATCAAATATACCACAAACGAAACTCTTGAAACACACACACAATTAGTGTTTTCATGAACTAAGTCGGAAATCATAGGTCAGGGTCCTGATGTATGGATACGTTGGCCGCCGCACCAACACTGGACTCTGTGGACTGAAAACCATACTCAATACACTTAACATTATCGCTTCACAGAAAATAATGATCAGAGTCCTAAGTTTTGAGGTAGAAACGACTCCTCTGATACCAATTTGTCACGACCTGTCCTCGAGGCCCGCGCCGTGACTACCCCAATCCCACCTTCCATAGGCCAGGGGCTGGCAACTAGCACCATAGGTGTAAATCCCTATATAAGGAAGGCATTGTCTTTATAAAAGTAAAGAAACACAACAGAGCACGCAACATGAAGTAAACACTAAGTAAAATTGAATACACTAGAGTGTGCTGGAAAGTAAATGGGCCAGTATACAAATCCAACTATAAAGTACAATACAACTGAAAAGATAGTACAATTGTAGTAAAGTAAAACAGAAACCACTGAGTCACCCTCCGGGAATCCCACCTGAAGGGTGGGTACAGAAGGCCTCCTCAGCACCTCGGTTCCGTCCGTCTGCTCCGTGTACGTCTCGCCAAGTGGTCCACCTCCGGGTACCGTCCAACTCTACAAGTATCTACCTCAATTAGTGTTTTCCATCTTCTGCATCCAACACAACGTAGTTTGGGCATAGCCCATGCAGGGGTGAGTATAAGATACTAATTAGGGACCCCAGGACCCACGAGGTCTCACAATATCCACCAAGGATAAGAAAAATAAAAAGATACAACACAATGTATCAACCAACCCTACTTAGGTATATGCCCATACATATACCTAAGTTATCAATCTCAGTTTGGCTCCAACTCTCGAGCCCAAGAACAATCTAGTCCTCAAAGGATGTAAAGTCAATCACATCGATGATAATGATTGAAAGTCATGACTCATCTCACACAGGTATACATATTTCATATAGCGATGGAGATGATCAGATGTAGTCACTGATTCATCTAAGTTGTCGGGCCCACATAGGACACACGACCAGCTAAGCTATCAGACCCACAAAGGATACAAGACCAGATATTCGTATAATGATGGAGATGATTAGATGTAGTCACTAATTCATCAAAGATATTGGACCCACACAGAATACAAGACCAGCTAAGCTGTCAGACCCACACAGGATACATTAATTGTAGTCTTCGTCATCGAAATCAGGGAGGATTCCAGTACGGTAGTCATCGCTGTCAAACCCATAGAGGATTCCAGTACAGTAGTCATTGCTATCGAACCCATGGAGGATTCTAGTACAGTAGTCATCGCTGTCGAACCCATGGAGGATTCCAGTACAGTAATCGTCGCTCTCGCAGCCAGCTCTAGGGATCCCGAACACAACACGATCGATTCCGGGAGGGTCCGCTTCTTGAGAAAAGGGGACGATACATCAACTACCACTAATTACAGAGTTTATGTATCCCGAAGATCCGTATTATCAAAAGAAACCTAATGCGATAGACGACGCGTCAATCGGACGCCCGAACTGAGAGTTATTGGCTTTTCCGTTCCAAGGGCCTGGTTGGAATTACGCTTGTTCCAAACCCGGATGTTTTCCAAATTTGACTAAAACTCACTTATAGTATCGCAAAAGGACCACCTCATCTCAAGGTTCCTAGTGCCGTAGACGGCGCGTCGATCAGATGCACGGTCGAGAAGTAATTCGCATTTAAGCGAAACGGGCCCGGCCCGTCAAGCCCGGCGGGCTGGCGGGCGGCCCGTCCTAACTCAGCGGGCCCAACCTGGATGAGGGGTTGGCCCATCCCGATGAGACATAGCCCAGCCAAGTGAGACACAGTCTGACCTGGCGAGACGTGGCCCGGCCTGGTGGGGCGCGCCCGGCCCGGCGAGGCGTGGCCCGGCACTGCGGGGCGCGGCCCGACCCGGCGAGGCGCGGCCATGCCCGGGCGGCAGGTGGCCCGACCCACTCAAGGCGGCCCGGTCCATGCCGCTGGTGGCTGACCGCGTCTCGGCCATCTGGACAAGCGGTCTAGTGGGCATGACCCCCAGTTTTCTGAAACAGTGACGCCCCTGCTGCCCGGCCGGCCAAAGCCGACCGACTCTTCTGGCGTGAGAGGCCCACATGGGTGGGAAGATGTTTCCCCACACGGCACCTTTGGGTGTCGTGGCCATCTTCAACCCAATCGTCCACCTTTCGGATGGTTCGCCTGCTGAATAGGCCCTCGTAAGCGGGACGCGGCTCTTTGCAGTGCGGCACCCTCATTGCACCGCGTTTTCTTCGGCCCATCCGGCTTTAGTCGGCCAGTTCTTCTTTGGCCTATCGGCCCACGTATACGGGCTGCGGTTCATCTCTACACAACCGGAACATGGCCGCCGCTTCCTCCGGTCGTCACCACCTCTTCTATCTCTGCCTCCATCGCGAAAAAGAACAAGGATCAACGGAGGGTCGTCTGGCTGTGTTCTTTCGGCCCGCACCCTCCACGTTAGGTGATAGAAGTTGGTCTAAGACAACAAATAAATTCAATGAAGAACAGGGTAAAAATTATTCAATTAAAATTATACAAACCTCTACCTCGATTTCAAGAATGGTGAACATCAACGAGCCATAGAAGACGAACGTCGCAGAGGTCGGGCGTCACGGAAGACGGATATTGATTCCATTGACATTGGGAAGCACCCGAGGAGGAAGCTTATCCGACATTCCTTATGGGTGGCTCCTCCTCTTGTGGCTTGGACGACGATCGAAGTCAGCTTCGACGTTCTTCAGCGGTTCTTCGTTGGATGGTAGAAGCTTTCATCTAATTCTCCAAAGGTTCCACCCCAGAATATTTTCCAAGCAAATATTATAAAAAGGATCCCTCAATATAATAACATTCCCAAGTAATTCAAATTAATTAAAAACTAGATTAATTAAGTGTCATTAATTAATCTCAAGAGCTGGAACATTCATGAGAGGAGGGAGGTGTATAGGCTCCACCATTAATGTGGGGAGGTGTCAAAACATAAGAGGAGTTAAAGGGAGTTGAGGGGAGGTGAAATGGTTTGGGTTCGTGTGAGACCCACCACCCTAAATCCTCTAATGGGAGGTTATGTGGGTTATGGGCCCCACCTCCAATTCCTCCTTGGAGGAAATAACGACCCTTAACAATAAAATTGTGTACACAACAATTTTATTTAATTTAGTATGAATCCCCAAAAATTTAACTTCTCCTCCCGTACAAACGCAACTACGGTAAAGGTCCCCTTAAGTGAATACTGGTGCTACAAGTTCATCGGTGCCCTCAGATTTCGATTCTGAGAACCAGTTCAAAAGATAGAAAAACCCGCACTTACATTTATTGAACGTAATCGAAAAAAGCTTGTGAAATTGATTCCGGGCACACCGGGCCTCAGAATCTAGCACTGTCAGAAACTGCGGACTCGTAAAATTCCAAAGAATGAAAAAAAATTCCTTGAAATTTCTTCTTCTTTAAACATACCATCATTATTTGATTTTACTTTTATTTGAAATATGATTTTATTCGATTGAATAATTTTTATCCTCTTGTTATATTTTATTATTCATTTTATCATTGTCCATAGTTGTGAAATAATGACTGAACCCAAACATGATTGAGATGGTTCTTTCAGGACCATTGAATGAAATTATTCATCTTATTTAGGAAATCTATACTTAATACATCCTAGTATTCTGATTCTTCTAACAATTAATGATTGGGATTCATTTATATATTTATCGATAATAAATATTTATTCTATTGATACAACATTTTGGTTGGAAGAACTATTTGATATAATTATCTAAAGAGTGAAGTTGAATTATTTATATATTTAGTAATACTATCATTAAAAATGGATTCCATAATTTTCAATTTTCTATTTGAATTTATTTATCACAGTTTCACCATTTGTTTAATAAAATAAATATGAAATTGGAGTGACCCAAGATTTGGTCGAGAGTTTTCATCACTATGTTCCTTACTCTCTATGGTTTTCCCGTACAAATTTCCTATACTATGAATTTCTAGTTAGTACAATTGAGGATAATATAAATATCTAATTTGACTCATACCCAAAGTAATTAATGATTATTTTCTATCCTGGCACTACAATAATATGAATCTCATGTCGACATGATGGTCACTTATATAAGTGATAATTATCTCTATCTTTTCCATTCGTTTTAACATAATTTTCCTATCATAAAGGATATTGGGTGTAGTCATATGATGTATGGATAATATATTTGTATCCATAGGCCTCTGGAATGAAGCTGTTAAATGTAGTATAAAATTCTCCAATAGATTTTGATGTTATTATTACATATATGAGATGTAACATTTATCTTAGCATTATCATTAATTTACTATATTTTATACATGATCGTCACACAAATTCATGTATATTCATTTCATAGATTTTATAAAACATCCAATATAAAATATTTTACACCTATTGAATTTATATATGCCTATAATAATGAATATTGATAAATATTTCTAATAACCCTCATTTCATTTCGTTCTGTTTGACATTGAGCTTGTTTGGGATTTTCTTTATCTAAAATTTGAAATATTTTATGTTATTATTGGGATAAAATATTTTAATTATCAAAAATATTGAATCTATTATTATCATCAATGAGTGTATCATAAATTTACTATGAAAAACTCCACTTTGTTTCATATACATTGGGACGAAAGGTCTACTCTATAAGTTACACACATCCATAGAATGTAACAAAAGTATACTTCTATATAGTCAAACTAGAATAAAATTTTTTATTAGTATTCTTACATAGGTATTCAATTAATTTCCTAATGTGGTTGAAGTTAAATTTTATTGACTTCCATTGGGGAGGGATGTAGGGATCTCGACTAACATCGTTATGGGGACTCTACTGATATTAATGTCATCTGACTGAACATCTCCAAAAGAGATGAATGAGAAAAAAATATTGCAAGGCGATTTGATATCCATGGTCTTCAACTGTCTATGTAATCCACCCCTAGTGGTGGATGTGAAATATTCCATAGAGATTGAAGGATATTTCTACCTATGTACTAATTACATGAATCCCATGACAGTATATGTTTGGAATAAATAACCATTTCACTCCATAGATTATTATTTTTAAGAGTTGATGTAAATTTTTTTTCACAAACCATGATTATTATTTTAGTTACACAATTATAGATTCAATGAATTGAATATTATAAAATCCACCTCCATGAGATGGTATGGTCATTTCTATTACCACATGATGATATATTCCATGACGAACCGTCTTTGTGGAACTAATGAAATGGATATTCCACCAGTATCATGACATGTTTTTCATGGATTTCATGGATGAAATTATAGTCTAATTAATGACTAAATAATATCATTTGAATAACTTGAGACATGTTTTGGTAGAATAAGGTATCATCTCCTATATGAAAAAGTTTCTAAGTTCCAATTTTTGAAATGAGAGGTTTATTTTTGGGAAATGTGATCTCAAAAAAATGTATCTCAAATAATCATAAAATGTGATGGATTTCATGTAATTGAAATAATAAAAAACGTCTTGGAGATTCAATTATTACTAATCGTGGAAGGATATTTCAACACATAATGATTAACTATATAAACAATTAATTAAGTATTAACTATATCACCTAGAATGGGGGAAATGTTCAAGTGAGACTCAATATTTCATAAATCCATTGAAGATGCAAAATAATAATTATCATCAATCCCAATTTTGACTCTACATGATGGATAATATTGGTCTCTAGTTTATTGTAATGAATATGGTGATTTTTTGGAATGTGTTCGTCTATAAAGATATCAATGAGTTTATTTTAGAACATGTCACCTTCAAAATCATGAATGGTATTTTCACACTTAGTGTCTAGTTCTCAAAATTGTTGTGAATCCCCTTTAAGCATGGTGATTTGATACTTTTGGAGAGAAGTTTTTCATTTACTGAGACCCAAAGAGTTTTTTATACATCATAAAATGGAGTTATTTTAATATCAGGTACAGATAATGTGTAGAATGACTACAATCATATAACATTAAAAATAACAACGCTCTAATAGGATTGTGTAATTTTTATTTATTTTATTATCATGCTTCATTCATAGGATAAGAATAATGTGAAGGATTAATGAAAAATGATGATACAATTTACATAGATTCACATTGTATTTAGGTAATAAAATTCCAATAATGGTGTTAAAATTATCAAATTTTCCCCCCTTCTTGATATTATACTCCAAGAGTTAGAGTAGGATAATATATTATATAAAATCATAGAAGATTTGTATTATGTTGAGAGAGTTAGGGAATAGTCTTTCTACATGGGAGGTAATATTATCTTCTTGAACTAGGTTATTACTCATTATGCTATGAGAAAATATTTTTATGGGTGATTAACATTTTTAATAGCTAGTTACCAAAGAAGGTAGTACATATTTGTTTTATGTCATTATGTTTCTGTTATAGAATCCTAGAATGAAATAGCACAATAAAACATAATTATAAACGACACACATTTCAACACATTAATTCGGAGTAGTAAAAGTATTATGGTTTGATTATTCCTCTCCGCATAACATCACGGAAATATAATGTGATTTTAATTTATTAATTTATAGATTTACCTCAAACTCCTTAGGGTATGAATTCCTTTTGTAGTGATTGACTGGTAAATGAAGTCATCCCATTTCATACCAACTAATTATAACCACCAATATGAGGGATTTAGGAGTAATATTTTAATGGTATTGTGAGTGTTTATGGGAGTAAAATGACCATAAATTAATATAGATATTATTTTTATACAATTATTTTTTACGGATTTTTTGAGTTAGTGGATCATAATCCAATTTGATCACACCATATCATCCTTAAATGGATGGGAAGATATATTTTGTTATTAAAATTATAGATAATATGGTATGATCATATGTCAATGACTATATAGGTTATTGGGATAACCATTTTCAATTGGTTGAGATTATATATAATTATGTCTACCAATATTCAATAAATATGGATAAAATTGATGAAATATTTGGTAAATCATATAAATCAATTTTGTGTTTATCATAGGTGGTATAAGATTCCATTAATGGTCCATGTTTGGTTTATGAAACAGTGGAAGATATTTATATGATTAATAAACATTTTTTGGTTGGTAAAATATGTTAAAAACATATATGAAACAGTAATGTTTTCCATATTAATTTTATACAATTTCACTATTATTCGTCAAATTCTCATCATTGTTGGGTCAATGAAAGTGTAGAATGATTGGGAAAATAGATCATATATTTATGGGGTCTTTTTTTTTCATTTAAAAACAAGGAATGGTTGTGTACTATATGATTTTAATATGATAATTATCATCATTCCATTGTTTTCCCATGTTTCTCAACTCAAAATGTATTGTTCTAACCTATCACTGATCATTTTCTGAGGTAATCCTAACATTGATCCAGATATTTCACTAACTGTGAAACTATGTCTAATTGTTGGTTCTCATGTAATGGTTATATCATGGATTTTTATATCATTTCCCCATGTTACTTGTAAAAATTGATTATATATCATGATGAACAAGGTTTTATCCTATAATGTGGTAGAAATTTCTTAATCTATTCATCGATCAACCTTCATCATGTTAGCATTTTAGTGGTAGAAAGAAATATAGGTGGGAGAGATTTCACATCCCTATAATATTTTCATGGATAATCACATACGTCTTTTTCATTATGTCTTCACAAATTGAAATCTATTTTTTCTATTATTACTAACATCATCAGGGGTCAGGGGAGTATATTTTGGAATTAATGTATTTTTCTACCTAATAAAATTAATGGAAAAGATACATGGGATCCACCCACTATTTGGTGGATTAACTAGGGCTATCCTATTGTATATGATGTCCACCAACATACAAATTATCAAACAATATATAGTTTTTTGATGTTCATTGGATATAATAATTTGGCATGAACCTACTATCTTTCTAATAATTGGGCACCACATAGACCCTAGAAAATTGAGGTTATGGGTGATCATCCTATGACCTCTATATTGTATGCTGGTCAAACAATTCCAGTAAGTGATAATCATCTATAATCTTGTGACACCAATATAGCCATGAATTTAATGGATATTTCTATAATTAATAAACATTACCGGCTTTATATTTATTATTCATCATTTCTCAACCTTATCATGACCCATATGAATGATATGTACCTCATTATAATTTATTTGACTAACCCAAATCAAGTATTCTCTGTATTTATTTGAATATAGATGTTATGATTATGTTTTCATATATCTATAACCTAATTGGTTAAGGGTCCTATTCATCAATTTATTTATCCTATTTCATGTTATATATTGTCAAAGGAAACCATTGGATTTAATTAGATCTGGATTTTTGATAGTGAATTATTATTCAATTTCTATAATTCTTGATTCTTAGACAATTCAATTATTATAGAAATTGGGTCCATTCCCTTAAATGGAATTTATAATTTTTTGAGATATGGGGTTTTATGAAATTTTTTTTCCCTATAAAACTATATACTCTAGCATTTTAATTTTGTTTAAGATGGTTTGAAATAATTTTTTGTGATTTTATCATCAATATAGGGTTTGAATTGATTTTAAATACAAATAATATAAAATAGTTTTACTTTTGGAAGTCATAATGAAATTTATTTATCCTTTGGAATTTAAATTAATATGTATTTCTAATGTTGTTTTACGTATTCAGAATGATTTTTTGATATATATATGTTAAATTCTATTTGAATGTATGAATTCTGAAATATTGTAAACCATGTGTCATCGTAATAATATTAGATATCCACTCATGGGAGATGAATCTTACCCCTAAATCTCATTACTCTTGGGTAATGTGATATATAATATGGATATATTGTTTAGCAATGAAGTACTCATGGGAGTTTATTTTGACCCTGTAATTTTTTTCACTAAGATAATGTGTGAAAAAGGTGGCCTTTGTTCATAGAAACTATGAGTGGTTACCTTATAACTAAGACCATATAGTGACCCTTCCTTTCATACATTACAATTACATCATTTTAATGATAACAAAAAAAATTACAAAATTAACAACCAAAGGTTTAGTGTCTTGGGATTACTAGGACCATACATAACTTTTACAACATAAAACGTAAACATTTATTTAATTCCTTCTGCTCTGACTCCTTATTGGCCCCTAAATTCTCTGAAGTACAAGTAGTCACATGATGATATACATCAAGAAGGGTTTAGATATAATACCATTAAGAGGGTAGTTAATAAAATTAAAAAATATAATATGGGGTGAGAATAGTCATAACATCATCATTAAAATCCTCATAGGAAGCATTAGATAAAGCCATGGAATTTGTATACACATAAAAATGAAACATCATGTTTTACTGGTTAACTACAACACATAGTTTTGAATAATTATAGCGTCATGTTCGTGAATATTTCAATTAAATATTGAGATTCATCATATTTCCCAATTCAATGTATTTCTGTATAATCTTTATCTGACCCGTTACATTATAACCTTTAGAATGCACTATATAATTTTGGGTGCACACATCACATAATAATATTTACATTTTCATGCATTACACCTAGAATATATGTCAACATGGGAGATAAAATAACCCATGTAATATATGAGTTTCATTTCATAAAGCATAAATTTTTAAAAATTCTGTAAGGACCTGTAAAATTCAAGGGAATTTTTTTTCTTAATTTTCATTGGGATTTTACAAGAATGAAATTTCTGATGGCGCCTGATTCTGAGGCCCGGTGTGCCTGGAATTAATTTCCGAAGATAGGTTTGGGTACGTTCTGTGAACGAATGAACGGGTTTTCCGAACTTTTATACCGGTGTTCATAATTGAAATATGAGGGCACCAATGAACTCGCAGAGCCAATAATTGCTTAAGAAGACCTTTTTCGAAGGTGCGTTTTCTCGGGAGGAGTTGTTTTTTTGAGGTGTAAGTAACGAATAAATAAAATTTGTAATCCAATTTTATTTTTCTTCTAAGTAGTTTTATCCATTGTCTGGAAGTCGGATTGGTAACTACCCTTGGGAGAATAAACAAGAGGTGGGGCCCACACGAGCCCCCACCTTTTCAAATTCCCCATAACCCCTTGAAACTATCCTTTAATGTGAGACCACTCACCTCCCCCTCTCTCCTCTTTATTCATGCCAACTCAATTTAATTAATTATATGGTTTGGTTTGAATTTTAAAATCACTGAGGTGTGAATAAAAATAATATCATGGGATATTATTTTGGAGCTTTTGGTGTGTGAGAAAACCTTAACAACGTTCTGGAGTTTTTGGGAGAACTTTGTTGTGAAGAAGAAGAGAACTTCCCTCCGATGAAGAACGACACATCGTTAATGATTAACGGTTCTTCTTTGATGAAGAACGCCTCTGACGGAGAACGCGAAGACACCGATGATGTGCCTTCTCTTCTTCTTCCTCCACGTCAAAGGAGGAGACACCACCGCGGGGAATGTCACCATCGACGACGACTCTTCCTCCGATGACAACAGAATCGACACCGATATTCCGCGATGACCGATCATCGCAATGCTTACCTTTTCCAACGGCTCGACGACATGCGACGTCTTTTCGAGGTAGGGGATTTTGTTGTTGTTGTTTGTGATTTCTTCCATCGTCATTCCTCGTTTCAAATTGGACTGCTTTCTATCGATTAACAGGAGGGGGCCAGACCGCAAAAACATGGCCGACCCTCCTCCCTTAATTTTTTTGTTGACCTTGTTGTGGTTTGGAATGGGGATGGCGCAGTGTTGTCACACCACGCGGGATCATGCGGTAAGGATACGTGGCGCCGTCGCGCCGTGCCGTTGAAGCCGAACAAAGCTGTGGCACCGTCGCGCCGCGTCGGAAAACCACCAAGAGATGTGGTTTGTTTATTTGGAATACGGATCGTCAGGCCATGGAAGAACGGGCCGCATGGGCATTTTGAAGGCCTTGAAGTGAAGGGCAGGTCCCGGGAGGACCGAAGGCGAAGACGGAATTGAAAACGGACCACCGGAGCAACTCCGGTGGTCCGCGGAAGGCGACAGCGCCACGCCACGCCGACGCGGCAGTGCCGACGACCGGCGGCGGGCCGAACCGGAAAGGCATAACCATTCCGAAGGTGGAGCAGCGTGGCTCAAAGCTGCACCGGTTACGTCACCGCAGGGGTTTGTAACCCCCACACCCGCTGGCCACGCGGGCGCCGCGCCAGCGCCAGCGCCAGGCCGGGCCGCCCGGGCCGGGCCGGGCCGTGCAGGCCGGGCCGGGCTGCGCCATCCGGGCTGGGCCACGCCCAAACGGCCCGGACCTGGACCTGGTTCGGGTTGCACCGGTTCGGGCCGACCGAGAGGGTCTCGGGCCGGGTCGGACCGGGCCTGAACCCCCTATTTTTGGGCAGTTTCCGTTCAAACGCCCATATCATGGGCCACAGACCTCTGATCGACGCACCGTCAGTTGTGTAGTGTTCCTTGGATTGAGGCGGCTGTTTTGGTATATTACACTCAAAGTTTCAGAAAACTTTGAGTATGGTCGGGTTGGATCGGATACGAAACCAACCGGGCCCTCGGAGCGAAAACACTTATATCTTGAGCTCCGGACGTCTGATTGACAAGACATCGACATTGTTGGATTCCTCTTGATGATACAGAACTTTTGGCATACTTCGCCTGATTTTTTGTTGCAGTTGGATAGTGGCAGTGTTGGATTGTACCCGAAATCCAACAGGGCCCCTGGAACGGAAAAGATGATATCTTTCAGACCGAACGTCCGTTTGACGAACCGTCAGCGGCGTTGGTGATCACATTGAGAAACGGTCCATATGAGTATATCCTATGAGAGTTCGGGGTACAGTTGAGATACGGATGGGTTGGTTCGCACACGAAACCAACCGGGCCCCTGGGACGAAAAGGCTAATAACTCACAGACCGGGCGTCCGATTGACGCGCCGTCTGTTGCATTGATACCCCTATGACGAGGAGGTCCTTTGAGATACTTCTTCGTGGGACTTTGTGAAACTTGGAGTATCAACCAGTAGCTCATGGAGCGCACCCTCTCGGAGACGAGCATGCGGAGTACGGAGACTGTGTAGGCGGCTGAGACCTGACGACTTCTTGACCGACTCGACTTGTAGTGAGTCAACTAGACCAGTGGATGGAGCACTACATTGTTTGGGTACAGACCCATGGCGGACAGAGAACTACTGTGTGATAGTGCATACCCGCGGTACTCGTCCGGAGAGTTCCTCTGCAGGCTATTGGGGGGTGTGCACTACTGTGTTTGGGTGGCATACCCCAGCGGGAAGCACTACTGTGTTTGGGTGGTTGTCCCGCAGTACTCGATAGGAGGAGTACCTCACCAGTCTTAGGTTAGTGAGAAGTACCTCGGAGTCATGATAGGATCACTGTACACTCCAGATACGGGGCTCTTCAGCAGTTACGGTTGTGAGCAGTACCTCGGAGTCGTGACAGGATCGCTGTACACTCCAGTGATGGGGCTCATCAGTAGTTACGGTTTCGATAATGAAAATCCTGGTTTGAGATGAGTCTATGATCTTCTATTTACCTCATGATTGAGATGGGACACTTGATAACTTATGTATATGTATGGGCATATATCTGGGTAGTGGTTATCTGTTGATTTCATAATCTTTGTGTTTCCTCATGATTGAGATGGGTTACTTGATAACTTAGGTATATGTATAGGTATATACCTAAGTAGAGGTTATCTATTGAGATCATTCATTGTGGTTATCCTTGTTGGATTTAGTGAGACATTGAGGGTCTCGGGGTCCCTACTGAGTATCGTTATACTCACCCCTGCACGGGCTATGCCCGCACCTCATTGTGTTGGTTGCAGACGACGGGCAGCGCTGATAGAGGCTGAGTGTTTGAGGACTGGACGGTACCCGGAGGTGGACTTCACGACGTGATGATACTCGGAGGAGGTTGACGGGAGAGAGCGTTGTGAAGGCTATCTGTACCTACCCTTCAGGTAGGATCCATGGTGGACGATCCCAGAGCTGCTCTATTTGTTCCTACCCTTCAGGTAGGATCCGAGGTGGACGACCGAGGAGATGTTTCTATTTTTCTAGCTATTTGTCTTTTCTGTTGTACTTTCGTTCAGTTGTAGCTGTACTTTTCAGTTGGGTTTGTATTCTGGCCCTTTACATTTCAGCACTTCTTTTGTAATTTGTGTTTTACTTCTGCTTGTACTCTGTGGTGTTTTGTTTACTTTTATAAAAGAAATACCTTCCCAGTTATCGAGATTTACGCCTTTGGTGCTAGTCGCCATCCCCTGGCCTATGGAAGGAGGGCTTGGGGTAGTCACGACACAAGCCCCAAGGATGGGTCGTGACAAATTGGTATCATAGGAGTCGGTTCTACCGCAGAACTTATAACTCTGATATTCCCTTTATGTGAATCAATAGTGTTAAGGGTACCGAGTGTGGTCTTCAGTTCAGGGAGTCTAGTGTTGGTGAGGCGGCCGACGTATCCATACACCAGGATATTGACTACTAATTTCCTACTTTGTGCACGAAAAACACTAATTGCGTGTGTTTTTTCAAGAGTTTTAAAGTCAGATCAAACTAGGTCAGCTCAATAGGTACAAATCTTTGACCATGTCACATCTGTTCAGGATGTCTCCACGCAGACAGTCAGTTGGAGTTCCGAGAGAGTACTCGATGACGGCCCACCGAGCAGTGAGGCTCCGGTGCGGGGCCATTTTTACAATGTTGGCACCCTCGGGGGGTGTACCAGCAGCACCACCACCTGTTGGGCAGCAGATGTCACCAGCCTTACTAGCGAAATGTGCACGCTGGCAGATCGCGTTGCACGAGTTCTAGCAGCAGCTGCCTCCGATGTTACGAGGCGAGGCAGATTCCCAGACAGTAGAGCACTGGCTGGAGGCGATTGCTAGAGTTTTCCGCCTAGATGAGACATCATTAGAGTGGATGGTGGACTTGTCTACTAGTGTTTTCTAGTGTGTGACCATGAGGATGGTCCGTATAATGATGAGTCTTCGGTACGAGGACCGATGCCTGAGATAGTGCCTTCGGGTAGTGTGTTAGCTATACATCACTACCTGTTGGTCTGCAGTTACAACAGGAGGTACCGGTAGGTGACACATGTAGGCTTACTACCTTACACGTGTTCCAATATCTGATAACCTCATGTTCCGAGGCGAGCCTGACTCACATGCAGCTGAGGACTGGCTAGAGGAGGTTGCTGAAAGTTTTCTAGAGCTTATACAGCATCGGCAGGATGACAAGTCGGTAGCTGAGTATTCATCGAGGCATACCGAACATTCCAGGTACTTGATGAATACAATTCGATCAGTGATATAGAGCTCGGACCTCTGAGCGTGGTGTGTTTAAGGATATCTGATCCATAACCTTTTCCTCTATGCATTCCTACTCACGTTAGGGTTCTAGAGAGAACCATGTGGTTGAATGTTCTTTGGCTGAACGAATACAGCTAGAGAATGTTAGAAGTTGGAACGCAGCGAACTGGCGTCTGTCTCAGAGACTTGGGCGTGCGAATGTTTCAAAAAGAGGAAATGTTAAGGACAGATGAATCTGCAGAGTATCAGACATGGAGGTAGAGCTAGGAGAGCAGCATGAGGTGGTGTACATATCAACATGTTACAACCACCCGCCTTTGTTGTTCCCTCCAGGCTCAGGGAGATGGAGGGCAGTGAAAGAGATTAGCTGGATGCGGTCAAGGAGTGTGACCCAATGGATCTAAGAATGAATTGAGGGATAGTCTGTGTCCACTACAAGATTCCATAGTAACAGACGTTGTTATGAATCATTCCTTCCTTCCACGGATCTTGTCCCAGACCTAGAGTTTCTGGTAAGCCGTAGACTTGACCCTTACATCTGGAGATACATTGGGAGGAGACTCAATAATCACACTTACGCCGAGAGTGTGATCTGACCCATGAGGCGAGAGTTTCAGTTGGAATCTCTTGGTGGCGGCATCGAGGCCTTACGATGTTGGTCTGAGTATGGATTGGATCCATAGTTCATACACAGATTGACTGCATTAGGAAAAAAGGTTCTGGTTTATCTACAACGTTGGGATGGGGTTTTCCTTGGTCGGCGAAAAGGAAAACCCAGGCAGCACAGGATGGAATCATTCATAAGAGGGTGCATTCGATCACTCAGGAGATGACCAAACTTACTTTTGTGCCAAAATTCTCCAGAGTTGTAGCACCACTTCCAGCAAAGCTTTCAGGAGCTGGGTTGATCAGTGCGCCCAGCCTATGGGCGTTGGTTAGATAGTTCACTGCGACACGTTAGGGACCGGACTCGGGTGTGTCATGATGTTGGAGTGGGCAGTGATTGCCTATGGATCACGACAGATGAGACTGCACAGAGCTGATAGGAAGCCTCTAGAGTTCAAGGATGACGACCACGTCCTTATACGGGTCTCACCTCGATGAAGTTTATGGAGATGTGGCCGAGGCAGAAAGTAATCACCGAGGTTCAGCAGACCTTTTTAGGTCCTCAGCTGGGTAGGTGAGGTGGTTTACCTCTTGACCCGACGCATGTCATCGACCATGGGGAACTGGACTTTGGCGATGGGGTGACTTTTGTGGCGTTCTAGTAGAGGTTGAGGATCGATAGGAGCGGATCCTACGAGGACGGTCGATTCCTTGGGTGCGCTTTCTCTGGAAGTACAGGAACCTCCAGGTGAGCACATGGGAGCGAAAGTCTCAAATGCGTGCTCAGTACCACTTTTGTATCCCTAGTTTGTGTTAAAGATTTACGAGGACATAAAGCCCTGAGGTGGGAGTAATGTAAAGACCCTTAAAATTCCAGGGAAATTTTTTTCTTAATTTTTTTTGGGATTTTACAAGAATGCAGTTTCTGACGGCGCCTGATTCCGAGGCCCGGTGTGCCCGTAATTAATTTCCGAAGATAGGCTTGGGTACATTCAGTGAACGAACGAGCGGGTTTTCCTAACTTTTAAACCGGTGCTTGGAATTGAAATAATATGGCATCAATGAACTCGCAGCGCCGGTAATTTCTTAAGAAGACCTTTTCCAAAGGTGCGTTTGCTCGGGAGGAGTTGTTTTTTTGAGGTGTAAGTGAAGAATAAATAAAATTTGTAATCCAATTTTATTTTTCTTCTAAGTAGTTTTATCCTTTGTGTGGAATTTGGGTTGGTAACTACCCTTGGCAGAATAAATGAGAGGTGGGGCCCACACAAGCCCCCACCTTTTCAAATTACCCATAACCGCTTCAAATTCCCCTTTAATGTGAGACCACTCACCTACCCCTCTCTCCTCTTTATTCATGCCAACTCACTTTAATTAATTATGTGGTTTGGTTTGAATTTTAAAATCATTGAGTTGGGAATAAAAATAATATCATGGGATATTATTTTGAAGATTTTGGTGTGTGAGAAAACCATAACAACGTTCTGGAGTTTTTGGGAGAACTTTGGTGTGAAGAAGAAGAGAACTTCCCTCCGACGAAGAACAACGCATCTTCAACGATTAACGGTTCTTCTTCGATGAAGAACGCCTCTGACGGAGAAGGCAAAGACACCGACGACGTGCCTTCTATTCTTCTTCCTCCGCGTCAAGGGAAGAGACACCACCACGGGGAATGTCGCCATCGACGACGGATCTTCCCCCAACGACAATGGAATCGACACCGATCTCCCGCGATGACCAATCATCGTGACGCTTACCTTTTCTCGCGGCTCGACGACATGCGATGTCTTTTCGAGGTAGGGGATTTTGTTGTTGTTGTTCGTGATTTCTTCCGTCGTCGTTCCTCGTTTTAAATTGGACAACTTGCTATCGATTAAAGGGAGGGGGCCAGACCGCACAAACACGGCCGACCCTCCTCCCTTAATTTTTTTTTTGACCTTGTTGTGGTTTGGAATGGGGATGGCGCGGTGTCGTCGCACCACACGGGATCATGCGGCAAGGATGCGTGGCGTCGTCGCGCCGTGTCGCTGAAGTCGAACAAAGCCGCGGTGCCGTCGCGCCACACCAGAAAACCACGAAGAGACGCGGTTTGTTTATATGGCGTACGAATCGTCCGGCCAGGGAAGAACGGACCGCAGGGGCGATTTGAAGGCCTTGTAGGGAAGGGTAGGTCCCAGGAGGACCGCAGGCGAAGACAAAATTGAAAACGGACCACCGGAGAAAATATGATGGTCCGCGGAAGGCGGCGGCGGCGCGCCACGCCGACGTGGATCAAATCCGAGCCTTTTACGTCGACCACGGGGGTTTGTAACTCCCACACCTGCTGGCCACGCGGGCGCCGCGCCAGCGCCAGCGCCAGGCCAGGCTGCCCGGGCCGGCCCGAGCCGCACCGTCCGGGCCTTGTCGCGCCCAGGCTGGGCCGGGCCGCGCAGGCCGGGCCGAGCCGCGCCATCCGGGCCAGGCCTCACCCAAACGGGCCGGACCCAGACTCGGTTCGGGTCGACCCAGCTCGGGCCGACCCATGGGGTCTCGGGCCAGGTCGGACCGTGCCCGAACCCCCTATTTTCGGGCAGTTTCCGTTAAAACACCCATATCATGGGCCACAGACCTCCGATTGACACACCGTTAGTTGCGTAGAGATCCTCGGATCGAGGCGGTTGTTTCGGTATATTAAACTCAAGGTTTAAGAGAACTTTGAGTATGGCCGGGTTGGTTCGAATACAAAACCAACGGGGCCCTCGGAGCGGAAAACTTATATCATGAGCTCCGGACGTCCGATTGATGTGCCGTCGAATTTGTTGGATTACTATTAATGAGAAGAAACTTTTGGCATAATTTTCCTGATTTTTGGTTGCAGTTGGATAGTGTCCGGGTTGGATTGTTCCCGAAATCCAAATGGGCCCCTAGAACGGAAAAGCTGATATCTTTCAGGCCGAACGTCCGTTTGATGAACCGTCAGCGACGTTGGTGATCACGTTGAGAAACGGTCCCTATAATCATACCCTATGAAAGTTTGGGGTATATTTGAGATATGGTCGGGTTGGTTCTCACATGAAACCAACCGGGCCCCTGGGAAGAAAATGCTAATAACTCACAGACCGGGCGTCCCATTGACGCGCCGTCTATTGCGTTGAGACCCCTATGATGAGGCGGTCCGTTGAGATACTTCTTCGTGGGACTTTGTGATAATTGGAGTATCGACCAGTAGCTCGTGGATCGGACCCTCCCGGAGACGATCGTGTGAAGTACAGAGACCGTGTAGCCAGATCAGACCTGACGACTGCTTGACCGACTCGACTTGGAGTGAGTCGACTAGCCTAGTGGACGGAGCACTACTTTGTTTGGGTACAGACCCATGGCGGACGGATCACTACTGTGTGACAGTGCAGACATGTGGTACTCATCCGAATAGTACCTCTGCAGGCTATTGGAGGTGTGCACTACTGTGTTTGGGTGGCATACCCCGGCGGGAAGCACTACTGTGTTTGGGTGGCTGACCCGCGGTACTCGACAGGAGGAGTACCTCATCAGTCTTAGGTTAGTGAGAAGTACCTCGGAGTCATGACAGGATCACCAAACACTCCAGAGATGGGGATCTTCAGTAGTTACGGTTGTGAACAGTACCTCAGAGTCGTGACAGGATCACTGTACACTCCAGAGACGGGGCTCATCAACAGTTACGGTTTCGATAATGAAAATCCTGGTTTGAGCTGAGTCTGTGATCTTTTATTTACCTCATGATTGAGATGAGTCACTTGATAACTTAGGTATATGTATGGGCATATAAATGGGTAGTGGTTATCTGTTGATTTCATAATCTTTGTGTTTCCTCATGATTGAGATGGGTTACTTGATAACTTAGGTATATGTATGGGTATATTCATAAGTAGAGTTTATCTGTTGAGATCTTTATTTATGGTTATCCTTGTTGGATTTAGTGAGACCTTTAGGGTCTCGATGTACCTACTGAGTATCGTTATACTCACCCCTACACGGGATATGCCCGCACCTCTTTGTGTTGGTTACAGACGACGGGCAGTGCTGACAGAGGCCGAGTGTTTGAGGACTGGACGGTACCCGGAGGTGGATCTCACGACGAGTCAGTATCCGAAGGCGGACTTCACAATGTGACGATACTCGGAGGAGGTTGAAGGGCGAGAGTGTTGTAAAGGCTATCAGTACCTACCCTTCAGGTAGGATCCGTGGTGGACGATCCAGGAGATGCGATATCTGTACCTACCATTCAGGTTGGATCCATGGTGGATAATCCAGGAGCTGCGCTATCTATACCTACCCTTCAGGTAGGATCCGAGGTGGACGACCCAGGATTTGTTTCTATTCTTCCAGCTATTTGTCTTTTCTGTTGTACTTTTGTTCAGTTGTTGCTGTACTTTTCAGTTGGGTTTGTATTCTGGCCCTTTACTTTTCAGCACTTCTTTTGTACTTAGTGTTTTACTTCTGCTTGTACTCTGTAGTGTTTTGTTTACTTTTATAAAGGCAATGCCTTCCCAGTTATCAAGATTTACCCCTTTGGTGCTAGTCACCAGCCCCTGGCCTATGGAACGTGGGCTTGGGGTAGTCACGACATGGGCCCCGAGGACGGGTCGTGAAAAATTCAGTTCTCAAATGATATAGGGAATAATATACTTGATATATGAATCATTATTCTAGAGCGATGATGAAAAAATCATGACATGTAATATGTGTGTTCTTTGAAAAGAGGGGTTATTTTAGAAAACATTCTGTTTTTCATAAACTCAAGTAGAAAACATATATATTTAAGAAAAGATATAATAATTATGATGATATTATATTTGAGAAATATCCATACTAAAAATGG